>CM057452.1:1376507500-1379287500 GCA_016271365.2 Neoceratodus forsteri
AGTTAATTTATGTGCTTCTCTTAATTAATGTATACTCAGTAGTGTTAAAACCTTTCTACAACTGTCATCATGCACCTTCAGCATTTATATTGAATAACGACACAGTACCAGTTGTGGTGTGGTGTGGGGCATCGGTAGGTAAGGCCATGCAACTACTAAGTGTGGTAATGCTTGTGCAGCTGCAATCAGGGATGTGTACGCTTGGTGTATATGGCCTCAGTTTTGCTGTTGATCTCCACTGAGCATGCAGTACCTGGTCAGGTGGGTGGGGATGTCTCGTAGTACATTTAGACAATTGTTTGTTATTTCTGTCACCTGCTGCTGGATGTCTGTCATTGGTTGTGTTGACTTGGTCCTCCCCATACTTGAATGTCTGTGTGTGTGTGTGCTGGGGGTGAATTCGAGTTAGGGTTTTCAACCCTAACAGCGAATTTCCTCACTTTTGTCACTGTGGAACAACCCTAACTAATGCATTAAACAAAGTTTTTTTTGCCTCTAATTTCCCTTTTTTTTGAGAATGATATTGAGAAATAGTGAATGTAATGCGAAGGGCCCCGCTCCGCCACATGATGTCTTGTGGCATAGTAACAGGAGCAGCAATGCAAACAGAAATGCTAACAGTGGCACACATGGTAACACAAGCAGCGAATGATAACAGAAAGGGTCACGCACTACGGTGGCGTGAAGCGAACGAGTGTGCCACGTGATGTCAAGTCACGATAGTAACATGGTGCCTGTAAATGGAAATGTCAATGGGCATGGTGACGCAAAGTGAAACAGAAAGAGAAACAGTGCAGTACACACAAATGGCAAAAAAGTAACAAGCATAGCGCAAATGAAAAGCATAAAAGGATGGCATGACGTGGTGGCATTGGGGTGTGCATTGGGATCATCAGCCTAACTCTCACCCCATTCTCCTATACTTCTACTGCTTTAACAGGTCATGGGTGAGAGTTAGGACTCATGATCCCAATGCACACCCCAATGCTGGTTGGGGTGGGTGGGGTGCAAGGGGTTTTTCAACCCTAACAGCGAATTTCCTCACTTTTGTCGCTGTGGAACAACTCTAACTAATGCATTAAACTGAGTTTTTGCCTCTAATTTCCCTTCTTTTGAGAATGATAACAAGAAATAGTGAATGTAATGCAGCAGCGGGGCCGCGTGCCCTCTGGGCCCAGGCTCCCACTCCCATATTCTTGTGGCATACTAACAGGGACAGCAACGCAAACAGAAATGCTAACAGTGGCGCACATTGGTAACACAAGCACGAATGAGAACAGAAAGGGTAACACGCATTGTGGCGTAGACGGAATGGTCTGCCACGGATGTGTTGTCACATAGTAACATGGTGCCGCAAACAGAAATGTCAATTGGCATGGTGATGTAAAGTGAAACAGAAAGATAAACAGTACTGTAGACAGAAAATGGCAAAAATAACAGAAAGCATAGCGCAAATGAAAATGCAAAGGATAGCGCACATGGTGGCGCAGGCGATCAGCGATAAGTGAAAGCGGTATGGACACATAGCGGAAAGGGCAACAGTAACAGTAATGTAAGCGCACAGGCTGGTTTCCCCAAAACCTGCATTGAGAAAGACAGTGAGTACAAATAATGTATGCAAAATAATGAGTATCGGCGAAGAAAATGAGATCTTGGAATACTAAATACATTATATCTCAGGAACCGTACGACGTAGAAAAAAAATTTAAAAGTCATATTATTTACAACTGTCCTGGCTAATTTGAATCTTGGCTAAGAAATTTTCCGACGAAAAGTCCGTATCTGCACCGTTTCCGAGATACGGGCCCTGAAAGGCGCGGCGAACGCCGTAATGTTATCCTATGGGAAAAAAAGAAAAGTTCGGAGCGCCATAACTTTGCCTCCCTGTAATGTTTTTTCACCAAACCACTGAAAGGCACATCTGTGGGCTGTTGGCTGTCTTCCCTCCAAATTTCAGGAAAAAAGACCAAACCGTTATTTTGCAGCAGGGATCCAAAGGATTTCTGTTATGCGTTGGGCGCCGTAATGTTATCCTATGGGAAAAAATGTCAACTTTGGAGTGCAGTAACTTTGCCGTGTGATATTTTTCACCAAACTACTGAAAGAGCACATCTGTGGGCTGTTGGCTGTCTTCCCTCAAATTTCAGGAAAAAAGACCAAACTGTTATTTTGCAGCAGGGTGCCAAAGGATTTCTGTAATGCGTCGGGCGCCGTAATGTTATCCTATGGGAAAAACCGTCAACTTTGGAGTGCCGTAACTTTGCCGCCATGTAATATTTTTTCAATACAACACTGAAATGTACATCTGTGAGATGTCGGCTCCGTTCCCTTCAAATTTCAGCTCAAAACTCCCAACGGTTCTTTTGCAGCGCAGTGCCAAAGAATTGCTGTCATTTTCCCACAGACTAGAAAACTACTGTCGCAATTTGCGAAAGCTTCATAAAAATTTACGACATTTTAAATCAACCGCAAAGTAATTTGAAAGTACTTTTCCAGAAATTTGAAAACATATTTCTGGGGTGTTTACACAAAATAAAGACATGGCAAGCATCCTCAGGGCCCGACTAGGTGAATACAAACAAAATTAGGTTGCTAGGAGGTCTCAAATTTAAATCCAACCATTTTCTGATCACCAACTGAAAACAAAATGGCCGATTTACAAAAGTAACAGGCCCATTTGCAAAAGTAAAAATGCATTTGCGAAAGTGCTGAACTTTTTGTTAACTTTTCCCATTGACTTATAATGGGAAACTGTTTTTTGAATAACTTTTGAACCGTTTAATATTTTTCACGAAATCTTGAAAGGCACATCGGGGACCCGGCATACGTTCCCTGAAGAATTGGGCGATCCGCAAACCGTACGACCTGTAGGTGTGACCACAGAAATTCAGAAAAGCGTAAGCCACAAGAGCAGATCACACTTAATAACTCCGCAGCTGTATATCTCGACCAGTACGAAACTTGGCAGATCCCAAGGCCTATGGTTCTTGATCATAAATTCCAAATTTCAGGCAAATCCATCACACGTTGCAAAGTTATTAAGGTGCAAAGTTTTGGGGTTTAACATAGAAATGGCTCCTCAACTACTCTAGGTAGCACTACCGTGCTACCATAATATATAATAATGTATGTGTGTGTGTGTGTGTGTGTGTGTGTGTGTGTGTATATATATATATATATATATATATAATGTATAAAATATGTGTGTGTGCGTGTAGATATATGTATTATGTATATATATGTGTGTGTGTGTATATTTATATATTTACAGGGTTTTAAATTATTGATTAGCAGTTTTTTCTTGGGAATATACTAACTGCACAGAACGTATTTATATAGATTTTCTAGAAGTGCCGTGTTTGTGAAACACATTGAGGCAAGAGCTATGCATTTTCACAAAGATTTAGCACTTTTAAGAGCAAAACGCTAATCAATTTTAGAGTTAAATCCCTATGTGTGTGTGTGTGTGTGTGTGTGTGTGTGTGCATATATATATATATATGTATATATAATATAATACGTGTGTGTGTGTGTATAGTGTGCGTATATGTATGTATATATATGTATATGTATATATGTATATGTGTGTGTGTGTGTATACATATGTATATATATGTGTGTGTGTGTGTGTGTGTGACACTCAGCACGTGTTCTTACAATTCTCTTTGCCTCTCCACCCTGCTAAATGACCTCGCCTCTGTCGACTGGTCATTCATCAAACTAGCACCTAACGTTGATCATGCTTTTGACATGCTCAGATCTCAAATTCTTGCAGTCTGGGACTATCACGCCCCCCTGAGAAGCAAAAGGGTAAGAGAAACCCATCTCCCCTGGGTCTCTGCCAACATTATCTCCAGATGTCGGGCAAGAGACCAGGCCTGAAAAAACAAAGGAAAACAGGTACCAGTGAATCATGGCAACATTACCGTACCCTCCGTAACAATTGCACCAAAGCCATAAGGCAGGCTAAAAAGAACTTCTTCCGAGCGGCCCTCTCCTCCAATCTTAACCACCCATCCAACTTCTGGAAATCTATTAAAACCTTGCTCACTCCCCCTATACAGCTGCCCACCCCTACCCAAACCATTCAGGGCAGAAATGTATCAGAGCCAACTGAAGTTGCCTCTGCTTTCAATCACTTTTTTACCAACGGTGCAAAATCTCTACTAACAAACCCACAAATCATCTCACCTGCACCAAAACCCCACGCACTCCCCGCCACCAAATTCTCCTTCTGACTAGTCTCCCCTGCAGAAGTCCTAGCCGCCCTACATTCCCTAGACCCCAATAAAGGAAAATGTCCACTAGGCCTGGGTGCAAAACTCCTATACCTATCTGCCCCTGCCATTTCAGCGCCCCTTGCCGATCTCCTAAACCTCTTCTTCTCCTCAGCATAAATTCCAACAGACTGGAAGGAAGCAATAGTCATCCCGTTGTCAAAGGGTGGCAACGCATCAGAGCCCGGTAACTACCGCCCTGTCTCCCTCCTCCCCACCCTGGCCAAGCTGCAGGAAAAACTAGCCCTCTCTCAACTCACACAATTCCTTAACACTACCTCCTTTTTCACCCCCTACCAGTCAAGCTTTCGCAAATCGCACTCCACCATCACTGCACTGCTAAGACTCCCTAACGATATTGCCTCAGGTATGGATAAAGGTTTCCTCACCTCGGCCATATTCATTGACCTGGCAAAGGCATTTGATACCATATCCCACCCAAACTCATCTCAAAACTGCATGGTGCAGGCCTATCCGATCTAGCCACCAGGTGGTTCCAAGACTACCTATCTGGCAGGAAACGAGCAGTAAAAATTGGCCCTCAAGTATCCCCCTCGCTCCCAGTCACCATGGGGGTTCCCCAGGGCTCTGTCCTGGGCCCCCCTTCTCTTTTCCATATTTCTAAACGACCTCCCACTAACCTGCCCAAACTCAGCAATTCAAATGTACGCTGATGATACCATTCTGTACGCCTCCGGCCCCTCAAAAGAGGTTCTAAACTCTATCCTACAGCAGGATTTTGACGCTGTCCAAACCTGGCTTAGCTACAACCAACTTGTCCTAAATGCTAAGAAAACCACATCCATAACTTTCGGCACACAGCCCAGACTCTCCCGACTAGCGGCTCCCCCCACTTTTCATACGCTGGACGGAACCACCTTGGAATCCTGCACCTCCTTTAGGTACCTGGGTGTATGGCTTGATCGCCACTTGGACTTCACCATCCACATTGACTGCCTCCAGAAAAAACTACACCCTAAACTAGGGGCTCTTTACCGCAACAAAGGATGCCTAACCACCTCCGTCAGGAGAGAGCTAGTGAACAAAATGATTCTCCCAATCTTCGACTACGGAGACATGGTCTACTGCGCAGCCTCTCCATCCACCCTGGCCAACTTGGACCCCCTTTTTCATTCCTTCTGTCGGCTTATCCTGGAATGCCCCCCTACCACCCACCACTGTGACCTATATAACGCCTTAGATCTCCCATCGCTGCACTCCAGGCACCAGCTTCACTGCACTAATCTCGTAGCTAAGCACTGGTCAAACTCCCTCCCCACATATCTCGGTTCCGCTCTGTCAACTCAACCCACCCCGGCCTGCTCCTTGCAAGGCACTGACTCAAAACTTCTACAGATCCCTTTCATGCACACCTCAAAGGGCCAATCAGCTTTCAAATATAGACTGCCCAAACTCTGGAATAACCTCCCGGCAGAAATCGGGCAGTCCTCTACCCCAAGGTCCTTGAAAACTCTCCTTCAGGCCCACTTCTCAGACATATGTAACTGCAACCTGCAGGCCAGATGTGATACAAAGAGGCATCAAAATGTGCCATAACGGTGCACTTATCCAAACAACTGAACTATTCTTGTGCTGTCCCTGAATTTTATTGTCTTTTCCCCATGTTCACTGTCTGAAATGTTCTATGGTCATAGACCCCAATGTTTGCTATAAGCAACTCATGCTCTCGGCACTAATTTGTAATCTAAATAACGAATGCATAAGTCCAGCCTGTAACATCTCTGGACCTGATGATTCACCCCTTTTTGTACCCATTTATACCTGATGTATGTACCATTATGTACCTGTTTGCAGGCACCATTGCTTATGTACCTATGTATTTAGTAATTTCAAGTATGTAACTCCAGGTCACATCTGGAAACGAGTGGATTCCCGCTCAGTATGCTTATCTGGTAAATCTCTTTAATAAATATATATATATTTATTTATTTTTTGTTGACTGGGTAAGTGCACTAGACAAATCCTGCCTATTTTCAGGCACGACCCGGGAGAGGGGGATACAGATGAATGCCAACTGACCTTGAACCAGATTAAACTGTTGGTGATATTTTTAGTGAATGAGGGAAATTTGGCCAGGACACCGGAGAAATTCCCCTACTCTTTTTCGATAAGTGCCATGGGATCTTTAACATCCACCTGAACTACCACCAATCCAGGCAGATGGGACCTCGGTTTAACATCTCATCCAAAAGATGGCACCTCAGAAATGCAGCACCCCTCTCATGCTGCACTACAGTGTCAGTACTGGGATATCAACCCAGGTGTCAGATGTGGGAACTGAACCAACAGCCCTTTGATCTCCCGGCCTCAGAGGCAAGTGTGCTTACTGAGCCACTGACAGTGTGTGTGTGTGTGTTGTATATGCATGTATATGTGTGTGTGTGTGTATATATATATATATATATATACGTATATATATATATATATATATATATACATATATATATATATATATATATATATATATATATATATATATATATATATATATATATATATGTATATATATGTATATATGTATATATATATATATATATATATAATAATAGATAACCCACTCTTAGGTGTGGGTCACGCACCTGATATACGCACGAGGCCGAGGCCGAGTGAGTCAGCCACCTGGCGGCGATATCAGAGCGCCGACTGCACATCCTAGAGTGGGTTATCTATCTTATAAAATGGTAAAATAGTTTTTTTGGGGGGGGAAGTGTAGGTGTGCGGTCGTGCTCTGATATACGCACGGTCATGTGATGCTCATGCTCCAGTAATAGAGCAGCAATTTCCCTACCCATTTTATAAAAATATATACAGTATATATGTGTGTGTGTGTGTGTGTGTGTGTATATACATATATGTATGTATGTGTGTGTACATATGTGTATATATATATATATATATATGTGTGTGTATGTGTATGTACAGTATATGTATGTGTGTGTATATATACAGTAAATATATATGTGTGTGTGTGTGTGTGTATATGTATACGTATGTTATTAACCACATGTCCATTCCATGTATTTGTTGGCATTCCAGTTTGCTTAGATACTGTACATTTGTTTTCTTCCTTATTTGTTCTGCCAAGGTACTGCATAAGTTACCTAAATTAAAGCCTCCTTCCGGGAGCTGGGATGTCTACTAAACTTCTAAAACTGGCTGATAGAATGTTGAAGATGTCACTGCTGCCCTTAAAGAGCAACTCTTTATTATAATAAAAACTGTAAAAATACTAGATTTACAGTAATTGTATTTTAACTTTATTCTTTTCTAATTATTATTATTTTTTTTTTACTTTCTCCTGTTATTGGTCTGCTAAATATTGTAGATAAGGCAGCCATTATTTCACTGAGTCTTTCACAATTATCTGTCTCCCCCCACCCCTCACAATTGCTGTTTGTGATATCAGTCTAGTTTCATGTTGAGCATTATGATGCCATAAAACCAAGGCACTGTGAGGTTAAAGGGAGCGGCAAATGCTCTTTATACAGACTTTTTAGCTGGACTACCAAGATGTACTCTAAATCTCAGAAAGGAACACTTAAAATGAAAAAAAATGTATGTTCTAGTAACTTGTACAGCTGAAACATTTATGAAAGCACATGCTGAAGTTGCTCTTTGGTAGTGCTTTTGGAGTAATGCATGCAATTCTGGTGCAGCAGAAATCAACTTCAGTGATTAAAGGAATGAAGATGTTAAACCCTTAGAGGTCCTGTATATGTAAAACTAGGAGGGACATCGTGGTATTTTTGAGGCACCCAGTTGCCATATGCAAGTTATTCTGCAGCTTTAACACAAGGGGTAAATTAATTTTATAAAACTGATTTGCAGTCTTGCTAAATCAACATCATTTTTTGATTAGAAGCCAGACAGATTTGAGGAGCAGTTTCACTAAATGTTTTTATCTACAAGATGCAGTGTAGAAGAGTGCAGTTGTGTGGAAAAGTGTCCACTTGCTAGAACAATTTCTGTAGATCATCTTCGAGGCAGTCTCTTGCAGCAGGTCATTACGTGTGGGATATCGACCGCAGGCATCATTTCCTCTGAATGACTTTCTCACCAGTCGACCCGGGGACATCCCCCCCCCCCCAAAGCACCACCATGTGGTGTTCACCTGGCAGGTATCAAAGGGAGAGGTCCCAGCTACACCTCAGTTCTTTTCAACCGCGACCTGTATGCAACAAGCCCTCCTCAGGAGCTCCTGCTTTCCTGTTGTCAATGAAGAGTTCTACCGACCAAACTTTCATTTTAACAAGTTAATTTACTAATGTCTAATCTCTTCGGATCCCTTATTCTGAAGGTGTTCCTGTGGCCCCAGAATCGCTAAGGAAGACCTCCACGAAGTCGGTGTTTGTTGCCTTATTCCTGAACAGGACTCCAGGGAGTGTGTCTTCTGCAACAAGTTCAACAGCGCCACAAAATGCTGAAAGCTTCAGCTCTGTGAGTTCCTCATGGAGCAGAAGGTTGCCCTCCTGGAGCAGCTGTAGCAATGCTCCTCAACCAGAGAATCCTCCGCATCCTCTGCAGAGTCTCACCGCTCTACGGGGGACCCCTCCACATCGACGGCACAGGCTCGTGGTAAGAAAGATGCATCAAAGACTAAGCATGTTTCTACCACTCCCTTGTCAACGAAATCAAAACACAAAGTGAGTATTGAGAAAGTTGCCCCTAGCACATCGTCCTCTACACCGTTGATGATTGTGGGCTCCTCAGATGGCGGGTACCAGGGTTATTCTGTAGCTGCCAAAGCTGCCTTCCCCTTCCATGCTATCTAGCCATCGTCCGTCAACAATGGCTTCAGACTTGTTGGCGTTTCTATCGTCGTCTACCTTGCCTTATGGCCCATCAACGATCCTTTCGTCGACAATGATTCCCGGCACTCTGTCAACAATTCTGTCATCATCGGCAGGGGCTTCAGGTCTGTCGATGATGACTGGCATTGCCTCACAGGGCTTAATGGTGGTGCCCTCGTCGACGATCCTGAGGTCCTATATACACCCCTCATCGACACCTGCATGTTTGGTTCCAGTGTCCACTCCTATTCCGTCAGTGGTTGCAGTACACTCTGTCCAGTTAGCCCCGGCTACTTCCACTGGACAGATGGCCATTATCGATGTCCAGGTCTGGTAAATACCATCCTGGACTGACTCAGTCTCCGCAACCCCCTAAGGAGTGGTTAGGTCTGGTCTCTGCTCCCTCTAAGCTTCTCTTGGTCCAGCAGATGGCTAGCTCTTCCCCTGTCTCCCCGGGCCTGTACGCCCAGGACATTGACATGGAAGACTCTTTCCTGCAAAACTGTGATCTGGCTGACCTGGAGGACAAGGATGGCATGGACTATGAGGAATCCCCTCTGTCCTCCTCTGCCACCTCCTCCATTCAGGGGGGGAACCTACCCCTGAACTCCCTTGTTCACCACCAGATGACCCGATGTTTCCGGACATTCTCCAGAAAACGTTTGGCTTCCAGGGCACTGAGCAAGATGCTTCTAAGAAGAAATTGGCTCAGTACTAGGGTGTGCTGGAATGCCGTACTCTGGTCGTCCCCTCCCCCCTTGGTGGATGCCTTTGAAGAGGCTTTCATGGCTGCATAGAAACAACTTTTCAAGATTCCCTCCAATCCTCGTAACGCTGATAGGATTTATCAGGCTCTGGTAGATCACTCCTGTTTCATGTCTCCGTCTCAGGCGGACTCTGAGGTGATCAGTGTCGCATATGGTAGATCCTCTAGGCCTTAACATGAGTGTGCAGCCCCCAGATACGGAATCCAAGAAATTGGATGTCCATAGAGAAACTTTTTTTTTTTCCTCCACCACCTTGTCTCTACATGTACTTAATTACATGGGATGCTTCTTGCAATATCAGGAGGAAATCCTAAAAGCCTCCCAGGTGACAGTCCAGTCCCTCCGGCGAGTTCTGTCCAGGAGGAGCTAACGGTGAAAGTGTCAACTGCTGAGGCAGTATGCTGCTACCTGCTGAGGGCCACTTACGATGCCATTGATACAACGGCTCATACATCATCTGCAGGAGTCTGTCTCAGATGACACGCCTGGCTCAGGGTGTCAGAATTTTCACAGGATGTACAGCAGTCTATCTTAAATGCTCATTTTAAAAGAGTTCAGCTCTTCGGTCCACAGACCCAAGACATCTTAAAAGATTTACAGGACTCCATTCGTACCCTTTAATCGGTGTGGACTCTTTACTGTCCTAAAGCCAAAACAGCCTTCAGAGGTTCCTCGAGAGGCTGCCCCTCAGCTCAGAGGCAACCTGCCAGTAGGCGAGAACTTCAGTTACAATTGCCAGGTCTTAGAAATGCTCAGAAACTTGGTTACATCGCTGCTGCCCCCCAGCAGGGCCAGCCTTCTACCAGATGGTCTTCCTCCGGTCGTGGGTTACTAGTGGGGTACCGCCGGGTTCAGTACTGGGTCCAGTCCTTTTTAATGTCTTTATAAGCGGCATTGCAGAGAGACTGGAAGGAAAAGTGTGCCTCTATGCAGATTATACAAAGATGTGCAACAGGGTTGATACACAAGGAGGCATGGAAAGGATGAGAAGGGACTTGGCAAGGTTGGAGGAACGGTCAGAAGTATGGCAGCTTGGATTCAGTGCAAAGAAGTGCAAAATAATGCACCTGGGAAACAAAAACCCAGGGGACGATTACACAATGGGGGGGAGTAGTAACAACAACAAAAATGGAAAGGGACTTGGGGGGTAGTCATATCGGTCGACCTTAAGGTTAGCAACAATGTGAGAAGGCAGTAGGGAGGGCTGAGGGGATACTGGGATGTATAAGGAGAGGCATCACCAGCAGAAAACAGAAAGTTGTTATGCCTCTGTACAGACAATTGGTGAGACCCCATCTGGAGTACTGCGTCCAGTTCTGGAGACCCCATCTCCGCAAGGACATAGACAGGATGGAGGCAGTCCAGAGGAGGGCAACTAAAGTGGTGCAGGGTCTGCAAGAGAAGCCATACGAGGAGAGACTAAAGGAGCTTAATATATATACCCTTGAGGAAAGGAGGGAGAGGGGTGACATGATAGAAACTTTTAAGTACCTCAGTGGAATCAACAAAGTCCAAGAGGGTAGCATTTTTCAGAAAAAGAGACATGCAAAAACAAGGGAGCACAATTTTGAAGATAGAGGGGGGAATGGCTCAAGGATAATGTGAGGAAGTATTTTTTTCACAGAGGGTGGCGGACGCATGGAACCGCCTCCATGAGGAGGTTGTGGGGTCTATAACTGTGGGAGAATTCAAGAATGCATGAGATATACATAAGGCAATTCTTTGGGGGGTAGGAAGAAATAGGCTGTTGGTTAACTAGGATCTGCAACTTGTCCTGTAGGTAGGAAAATGGGAAGACTAGGTGGGCCAAGCGGTCCTTATCTGCCATCAAAGTCTATATTTCTATGTGGGACTGGAGACCCTACCTGCGGTCATCGGGGAGGGCAGGTTTTCCCTGCACCTGCAAGGGTGGCAAGCTATCTCCTCCGACCAGTGGCTTCTGCAACTGATCAAGACAGGACACACACACTGGAGTTCACGGAGATGCCTTATCCTTTACCACCCAGGGTCTCTCGCTACCCCCAGACCAGGGGTTGGTCCTACGGATTGAGATAGATGCCATTCTTTTGAAAAAAGCCATGAAACCAGTTTCTCTTCCTCAGAAGGGTGTGAGATTTTACTCCCACTTTTTCCTGGTTCCCAAATGGACGGGGGATTTACACCCTATTTTGGATCTGAGATGTCTCAACCTCTACATCACTTACCAAAAGTTCTGCATGGTGTCTGTTCCGACATTTCTCCCTTTGCTGTACATGGGAGATTGGCTCTGCTCTCTAGATATGAAGGATGCATACCTCCATATCATGATGCACCCAGCTGACAGATGGTTTCTCTGTTTCATGTCCCAGGATTGTCATTACCAATGCAGGGCCCTCCCTTTCAGACTTTCCTCGGCCCTGGGGGTATTTACAAAATGCCTAGTGGTGGTTGCAGTGGCCCTCCACAGGGAAGGCCTCTATGTGTTTCCCTGCCTGGACGACTGGCTCCTGAAAGCGTCTTCTAGCCAACAGCTGTCTCTCGTACTTTCTCGAATCCTACAGTTGCTCGCCCAAGTGGGGATTGTGGTAAACTATCCAAAGTCCAAAATGGACCCAACACAATGCCTCCAATATATCAGAGCTGTGCTAGACACCTCCGTGGGGAAGGCGCATCTGCCCATAGCTCAGGCAGACACCCTGATTGCTTTGGCACGCAGATTAGAGGCCAGCAGATTAGTCTCCGTACGATACTACCTCTGTCTCCTGGGACATCTGGCAGCCACAATACCGACAATCCCCCAATGCCAGCTTCAATATGAGGGTCCTTCAGTGGTCCCTCAGAGTCCAGTGGGACCAGAAAGAGGACGATTTCTATGCCCCGATCCTGATGTCTTCCCCAACTCTTCGAGCTCTGCAATGGTGTAAGGCCAGAGACAATCTAATGTGAGGCATGCCATTCCAATCTCCTATCCCGAGTCTTATTCTGACTACAGACGCATCCTTGACAGGGTGGGGGTGCTTATCTCCTGCACGTCAGGTCACAAGGATCTTGGACGTCAGTGGAGGCCCGCCTCCACACCAGTGTCTTGGAGCTGAGGACAGTTCTGTATGCCTTACAGTTGTTCAAGACTCATCTCCCCCCAGGTTGCCTGCAAGTGCAATCAGACAGTTCTATGGTGGTTCACTACCTAAACAAACAAGGAGGAACCCATTCATAGCCTCTCTGCTAAGAATCGATGAGGGTGTGGTACTGGGCGATCCAGAGAAATATTCATCTTCTATCAGTGCACATCCCAGGAGTGTCCAACTTCCTGGCGGATGCCCTGAGTAGATCCGCTGCCCAGGCCCACTGGTGGGGAAATCTTATCTGATGTTCTAAACAATGTCTTCCACTTGTGGGGCCGACCGGTGTTGGACCCATTTGCCTCTCCACAAAACAGCCACATTACTGCTGTCTCGTGCAAGGACCTAGAACTGTTGTGGTGGGACGCATTATCTCTTTCCTGGACAATAAGATTTCTTTACGCCTTCCCGCTCGTTCAGAGAGTACTACTCAGACTGGTCCAGGATGGGGCGTCTATGATTCTCATAGCGCCGTTCTAGCCAAGACAGATTTGGTTCCCTCTACCTCTACAGCTCTTGGAAACCAGAGCCAATATCTCTGCCAGTTTGCCAGGCTTTACTGTCCTAGGTGCAGTGCTTCCTGTGACACATGGACCTTCGCTCCTTCTACCTGCATGCCTGGCTCCTGAGGACATAGTCCTCTCACGCTCCCGGGTGTCCCTAAAGGTGGCGGAAGTTCTCCAGGCAGCTAGGAAGCAGTCTACTCGGTCTTCCTATTCCCTGAAGTGAAAACGCTTCTCTATTTGGGCATCTACACTGAACTTGGATCCTTATGAGTGTTCCCCTTGGTGCATCTTAGATTATTTGCTGTTCTTGTTGGAGGGGGGACTGAAATATTCCTCTGTGAAAGTCCACCTTTTGGCCATTGCCACATTTCATTTACCTGTGGACAACATTTCTTTGCCCCAGTTACTTTTGATTCATACCTTTTTTAAAAGCTGTTCTGCACCTACATCCCCATATCTGGGATCCAGTCCCTGTCTGGGATTTTAATTTTGTGCTTGAAAGTCCATTTGAGCCTGCTGAATCCAGCGACCTCCGTTATCTTTCATGGAAAAAGTTTTTGGTTGCCATTACATCTGGCAGACCTATGTTGGAGTTGCACGCACTAATGTGCAAATTTCCATACTTACAGTTTCATAACGACTGGGTTTCTTTACGCACTAACCCAGCATTATTTCCTAAAGTTGTTTCTGAATTTACTTTAAATCAGATAATTACCAGTGTACTTTGTGGAGCCTCGGAATCCAGTGGACGGCCTTCTTCATACTCTCGATGTGCATGGAACATTGAGCATTTGCCTTCTCTGCTCTTCAGTGTTACGAACATACGAAATTTGCCAGCAGATAAAGGCCTAGAGGTCTATCAAGTCTGCTTGAATGTGCAGCTAGCACCCCTTATTCTGCAACTGCCCCTCCCTTCCACCCTTCCCCTTCATTAACCCTCCCCCTTGTCCTGTCCCATCCTCGTTTGAAGCAGTCCACTGTTCTACTGCATACCACTTCAGCAGTTAACGCATTCCACCCAGCCACCACCCTCTCTGTAAAAAAGTGTCTCCTCATCTCCCTCCTGAACCTTCCTCGCTCCAGTCTCATATCATGGCCCCTGGTGTCCCTCCCCTCCCTTACTTTGAACAGCCCCTCTGTACCTGTCTTGTTTATTCCTTTCATGTATTTAAAGGTTTCAATCTTGTCACCCCATCTCTCCGCTCCTCCAGTGAGTACATGTTCAATTCCTTCAACCTCCTTTCGTATGATAAGTCCCCCAGTCCCTTGATCATTTTTGTCGCTCTGCGATGCACCCCCTTCAGTAACTTAATGTCCCTCTTCAGATACGGACGCCAGTACTGCACGCAGTACTCCAGGTGTGGTCTAACTAATGACCTATACAGTGGCAGAATCACCTCCTCCCTCCTCGAGGATATACCCCTTGCTATACAACCCAGCATTTTGTTGGCCTTTGCAGCTGCCTTCCTACATTGTGCCGAGTTGTTCATTGACCCTGTAATGAGCACACCCAGATCCTTCTCCTCCTCTGTCTGGGCTAACTGCACTCCCCCTAGCTGGTAACTCCTCCTTGGGTTCTTCAGCTCAAAATGCATCACCTTGCACTTTTTGGCATTAAAGCCCAGTTGCCAGGTATCTGACCAGGTTTCAAGCTTTGCCAGATCATCCTGCAACCCCTGCCATCCCCCTAGGTCATCCACCACTGCGCCTACCTTGGTATCATCAGCAAACAGACTGATCTTGCTCTTGATGTCCCATGATATGTCTGCAATGAATATCCCAAACAACACTGGTCCCAACACCGAGCCCTGTGGAACACCGCTCGTCACTGCCCTTGGGTGTGAGAGCTCCCCACCCACCACCACCCTCTGTTGCCTTCCCTGCAGCCAGTTTCCTACCCATCTCACCAGTTTTGCACCCACACCTGTGCCTGCTAACTTCCTTCCCAGCCTTCCATGTGGCACTGAGTCGAATGCCTTACTGAAGTCCAGATACAGGACATCCACTGCATGGCCCCTGTCCAGTTGCCTAGTTATCCAGTCATAGAACTCGACCAGGTTGGTTTGGCAGGATCTGCCCTGTATGAAGCCATGCTGTCTGTTGTCCTGTAGTCCTTTGGCCTCTAGGAGGGCCACCAGCCTCTCCTTCAGGATAGTCTCCATTAGCTTACCCACGATGGATGTGAGGCTCACTGGTCTGTAGTTTCGGTTCATCCTTGGGACCACTTGTGGACGGAGCACCACATGAGCCATCCTCCAGTCCTGGGGTACACACCCGAATGTGGTGAGCATTAAATAGGTCTGCCAAAGGTCCTGCAAGGACCTCTGCCAACTCCTTCAGTACCCTGGGGTGGATGCCATCTGGGCCTGGCGCCTTGTCCACCCTCAGTGCCTTCAAACCCTCTCGAACTCTGCTCTCCATGACTTCTCATCTGTCACCACTTCCCACCCTGCTTCTGCCATTTCTCCCACCTTGGGTGTCACCCTCCTCTTCTCTTTAGTAAATACTGAGCAGAAGTACTCATTTAAGTGCTTCCGCCTTATCACCCTGCTTCCACCAACCCCTCCTTCCTAATCCTTACTATGTGGTCCTTACAGCTCCTTTTCTCCCTGATGTACTTAAAGTCTTCTCCCCTTCTTAATGCCTTTTGCCAGCCTGAGTTCCATAGATGCTTTGGCTCCCTTACTGCCCTTGTCACCTCCTTGATTCTGTCAAGTACTCCTCCCTGTCCTCCCCCCCTCCATATTTTTTTGTACTTCCTAAAGGCAGCTCTTTTCCTTCTTACCTTTTCCATGACCTCCTTGCTCAACCAGATTGGTTTCTTAGCCCTAGCCTTCTTGCTCTGGGCTTTGCAGCAGGTTTTGGTTGCCTCCACTATCCCCAGCTTTATGAACTCTCACCTCTGGTTAGTGTCCATACTAGACTGAATTCTGGCCAGGTACCCTTTTACCACTTCCCCCATCCTCCCAAAGTCGGCCCTCCTGAAGTTCAGCACTATTGTGCCAGATTCCACTCCTTCCTTGCCCATATCCAATGTGAGCCATACTGAGTGGTGGTCACTCCCTGACAGCGGTTTCTCCACTGTAAGTTCTCTCACAAAGTCTCCATTTGCCAGCACAAGGTCAAGGGTATTCCCTAACCTGGTTGTTTCACTGACCATTTGCAGCAGGAAGCTGTCCTGGAAGGCATCCAGCAGTACCTGCTCCCTTCTGTTCCTGGTTGTTGGGGTGCTCCAGTCCACTCCTGGCATGTTGAAGTCCCCCACAATCACCACACTACCCTTCTCACAGGTCCTCCTGATCTGTCCCGCTAGTTCCCTGTCTAACTCCTCCGTCTGAGATGGTGGCCTGTACCACTCTATTCTAAGAATCCTATTCTTGGAATCCTGGATTTGCATCCAAAGTGACTCCGTACTACCCTCCTCTCTTTCCTCCCTTGCACACTTCAGTCCTTCCTTCACATATAGTGCCACCCCCCCTCCTTTCCCAATCACCCTGTCCCTACGAAATAACCTGTACCCTGGTACAGACAGGTCCCAGTCATTGTATTGGGTGTTGCGAAAAACAGAGCAACGTTTTGTTTCTTTCACCTCTGGAAACCAGGGTGTTAGTGTTTCAAAGCAGTGCTCATCCACATGGTTGACCAATTGTGTTCCGTTTATTTATGCTAAATATGAAAAACCTTTCACAGGAGTTGAAAAACTATATTCTGCCAGAGGCATGGCCACCTCTAAGGTGTTTCCTGAGCATTTCTGCCTTGGATATTTATGAAGCCACCACATGGTCTACTATACATATGATCACCAAGTATTACAGTCTAGACATTGCTTCCAAGAGGCGAAACAGTTTTGGATGGACCGTCCTACCAGAGTTGGGGTCAGTTCAAAATTTAATTGAAATTCATAAAGCAAGTCAAATAAAACTGTGATCAAGTGAGTAATTGGAATTGAGTTGGATCTGAAATGAAACGAAAGCTATAGAATTGGAATTGAATTTGACATATTAATTATCCATTCAATTTGAAATCCAATCCTTAAATAACATTTATTTTGCACAAAACCTTGTTTTAAATTGTGGAATAGCATTCTTAGTGTAGCCTGGCTTAGTGTTTGGCAAGTGAGGAACCATGAACCAATAACTGAGCTACCATGTTGCCAATGAGTGACTGATTTGAACCCATCAAAGTGCTTTACGGTGGAGAGCAATCACTTTGACTAGTTCAACTCACTGGTTCTGTCAATCATTGGTAGCACACGGTAGCTAAACCTAATGATTAATTGAGCCTGGCTCAATTGTCAACACATCTGTATGTAAATCATACAATCACAGTAACGGGTGTCATGAATGATGAGCTGATTGCAGCTTAGCACACCTACTGCCTCATCCAGAGGAACTATGTAGGTGAGTCTATTAGTATCCAAGTGTGATGTGAATGCTCACACCTGTTCTGTAATTAATTAGAACAATCTCACCTGTCTTGTAGCTCTATGTAAGAGCCAGCCTTACACTCATTGTTTGTTGAGTACATTTTTGGAAAGACAAAGAGAGTGACTAGGAGTGTTGGGATCTGGAGAACAGTTTGGTGTGTTGGAGAGTTTTGAATGATTACTTGGATTTGGATTTGGACCTGGACTGGAACGGAGAACCCTGATGACTGAATGACCCTGGACTGGAAGAGGAACTGAGAAACGGAATAAACCCTATTTTGCTTGCTGTTTGACCACAAACTTTGCCTGACAAATTAGACATCGCTGTTGATCTCAAGTGCCATTATGCCAAAAAAGTATTTAGTCTTTGAACATTTTGGGGAGCCAAGTGAAGATAATGCAAATGAGAACTATCGTGCTGTATGTAAATACTGTGGAACTTCTGTCTCTGGCTCAATAAAAGCTACTTCTAACTTCATAAGGCACCTCAAAGTAAGTACAGTTAATATTGAAATTCTTTGTCTTGCATGTCTATATGGATCAATAATTTTATCGATCAATTCAATGAGTATGTTGTTTAACTAGAGAATCCTCTAATGCTGGTAGAGTATATTGTGTGCAAATGTCTGTGTGGTTATAATATGGATAAAGTAATGTAAGTTGTATGTTAATGTTTTAAATGAAACACCCTGAAGTCTTTGGGGAGTTGTCTCATCAATCTGGCCAGACCTCCGGCCCCAAGAAGTGGAAAGCCACAGACCCTTGCCAGGAGAAGCTTACCAGCAAAATCGTTAGCTTCATTGCTGAAGACCTCATGCTTTTGTCTGTGGTAGACAACACAGCATTTTGCTCCATACTCAGCACAGCCGAACCACGTTTCACCATGCCCAGCAGGAAACATGTCAGCCAGAAGCTACTTCCTGAACACGCTTCCAGTGTCCAAGATAAACTGAGGAATCAAATGCAGCAAGCACAAAACATTTACCTCACCATAGATCTGTGGTCTAGCAGAGATATGAGGTCATTTATTGGAGTCACAATCCACTTCATTGTTAACCGCTCACTAGAGACCACCATGTTGGCTTGTCGGCGATTTAGGGGTGCACATACTGCAGAGAACATCTACAGACAGTATGAGGAAACTGACATTTTATAACATTGCAGCTAAAGTGTCAGGCATAGTGACTGACAATGCTGCCAACGTAGTGAAGGCATTCAGTATATTCCCACCAGTAGATGTCTAAGACAGTGATGAAGACCAGGATGAGGATGTTGCCATTGAATTGGTGAATGTGAGTGATGAGCTGGATTATTTGCCACCTGTGCATAGCCCTTGTTTTGCTCATACTCTTCAGCTGGTTGTTCGTGATGCCCTTGAGCAGGCTGGTCCTTTAAGACCAGTGATGGCAAAGGTGTCGAGAATAGTTGCTCACTGCCATAAATCCAACAAGGCCACAGAGATACTAGAGGGACACTGCAAACCACAAATGTCAAATGTCACAAGGTGGAATAGCCAGTTTAAAATGCTGAGGTCCATTCTGAAAATCCCTACAGAGGTCCTATCTGAGCTTAATACCCCATGCAAGCTGACACCATATGAACTGAAAATCATTGGTGAACTCTGTGAAATTCTTGAGCCCTTTGAGGAGGTCACTGAGAAGATTCAGGGGGACCGGATAATCACTGCCAGCTTTGTCACTGCATGTGTCAGAGGTTTATGTTCTGCAATGGCACATATTAGTGAGAAGTACAGTAACAATATGGTATCAACCATGCAGTCATCCTTGGAAATACGACTTGCAAAGTTTGAGGAGATGGAGAATTTCAAGATGGCTGCAAGCCTGGATCCTCGCTTCAAGCTGGACTGGTGCAAGGACAAGAAAGTACATAGCATGAAGGAGCTGCTGATTGAAGAGGTGACCTCCCTGCTGCCAAGAGCTGCTGACATGGCTACATCACCTCCATTAAGAGAACGCACCAAACTCTTCTCATACATGACCCCCCCCTTCTGCTGAAATGGGCTGTAGTAACACCAACACATTTGCACATGTTGAAATCTCGAACTACCTGAGTCAACCCTGTCTGCCAGAAGACTCTGATCCTCTGGCATATTGGATAGAAAAACTAGCAGATCTCCTGTATTTATCCCAGCTAGCCTGCAAGCATCTCACCATACCTGCCTCATCTGCACCTGTAGAGAGACTTTTTAGTGTTCCTGGCAAAATTTTCAGGCCTGAACGATGCGACTTAAGTGACGCAAAATTTGAAGAGCTAATGATGATGAGATTCAACAGATTTGATAAGTGATGGCATTCCTCGTCCTTCCTTCCTGATGTAAGAAGTGACAATAAATATGACAAACTGCGTAACTTTTGTTGGATGTTGTTGATACAAAATTAGGAAATTTAATGGATTGTGAGAAAGTGGGCCGTAGTCACCAAGTGTTTTGGTGACTGGTTAAGGACGGTTTTTTAAACTACACACAACACTCATTAGAGCTTTAAAATGCAAAACGACATCTTCTTTTGCATGGCTTTTTATTTTGTCATTTTAAAGCTTCTGTGACTTTTGTGAATAGTTTCAAAAACTGTCCTTAACCAGTTCTATCCTAAAATCACTTGGCTAATACAGCCCACTATTTGGAATTGACCACATTGATTTAATATAATTAGAATTGGAATTTGAGAGGAAATAATTATTATTTTATATATATTTTTTTTTTAAGCTCTATTTTTGGCTCCACTTGAGCCCCGGAGAACTCTCTCTGGCATCCACTCGCCTCCAGCTCTACCTCCTGGCCTGAAACTCACCAGCATCCTGGCACCAGCCCAGCTATTCCCTCGGTTCTGAGCCCTCCCGAGGTGGGGGTCACCCTATCCTCCCAGGGCGCTCTATCTACAAATTTAGGCGGTCTGGGCTCGGCCAAGGGGCCGGATGAGTTCGGCCAGTGGAGTGTGGCTGTAGGTTGGTGCCTTTGCCTTTCTCCGGGAGCAGGAATTTTTCTTGTTTTCCCCCTTGATACGCCATCCCCCTCCCTGGTGGAGTCCCGACCTGCAGTGATGCCAGGGAACGTCTTGCCGTGACTCGGCAACCGTCTACTCTGGCCCGGAAATGTTGCGGTACCTCCGGTCTCCACCAGAGGTCGCCGCGGTGCCAGGCATGGTCCCTGGATCCCCCCCGAGGAAGGAGAACTGTCCTCCGGATGCTCAATCCTTCCCTCTCCCCTGCCGACCCCTGGCAATCCAGGCTCGTTCCCGAACCCGGGTCACCGGCATGGTGTCCAGCGCCTCAACCCTCAGCGCCACCGGGCTGGACGAGAGGAAAGAATTTTAATTGAATTTGAATTGGGAACACAAAATTGTATTGGAATTGATGGATTTGAAGAGGTGAATGAATTGAATTTACAGTAATTGAATTGAATTAGTGGAATCGACCCCAACTCTGCGTCCTACAAGGCCTACTGTCCTAAGCCTTCATGATTCGCTTCCTCCTCCTGCTGGGTATAACTGCTTGGGAATCTTCCACACGTAATGACCTGCTGCAAGAGATTGCCTCGAAGAAGATAGTATGATTGCGTAAGAACTTACCGTAACAGTAGATCTTTGAGAGGATCTCTTGCAGCAGGTCATACAGACCCATCCTCCTTGCTGTTGCTTCAGAAGGGTTCCTTGCTGCTGTCTTTCTGATTTCCTCTTCTGTTCCCATTTGAGGCCTGAGATATGTTTACACGTTCGATCACCAGGATGGAAAAGAACTGAGGAGTAGCTGGGACCTCCCCCTTTTATACCTGCCAGTTGAACACCACGTGCTGGTGCTGGGGGGAGGTCCCAGGGTCGACTGCTGAGAAAGTCATCCAGAGGAAATGACGCCTGTGACTGATATCCAACATGTAATGACCTGCTGTAGGAGATGCTCTCGAAGGTCTACTGTTACGGTAAGTTCTTGCGTAACTGTACTTTCTTTACTTTTTACCACAATTGCACAACAGTATTACTGTAGTTTGGAAATTTTTACTCGGTACTGAAAACCAGTTACTTTAGCTAAGCAAGGCTGTACTTGATTAGCAAATAGTGTTTTTTTTTTTTTTGCGGTAGCAAACAGTCTTGCGAACCCACTTATTTTATGCCTTGTTAATAGAGAAGTCAAAAACAGGAAATACCAGAGTCTCATTGTCCCCTCATTATGGACAGGTCATGCTTATACAGAAAGCACATGACCATTGGGCTAGGCTATCAGGTGATTGGCTGGTGGTGCTCTTTAATGGACAGAATGTTATAGCAGTCTAACACAGGCTCAGCAGGGCGAGGGTTGTGGATCCAGAGGAAAGGAGAGAGCTGTGTTTTGCTCATTCAGAGCTAGTCATTTGGAGTAGTACAGCGCAGTATCATACTGCTAAAGACTTTAAATACATTTCTCAGAGGGCCACTGTAATTTCCTGTGGGCAAGCAATTCTGGCTCAGTTAGGAGCCCTGTTTGCCTAGCAGGTAAAATGTGTTTTCAAGTAGAATAAAGTTTACTAAACGAGGGAGGTGTGTGTGTGTGTGTGTGTGTGTGTGTGTGTGTGTGTGTTTGTTCACATGCTTTGCGCAGTGTGTACATCTGTGTGTAAAATAGAAATGGGTAGACCTGTCCACCAATAATCAGACCCCCCAAGATCCCACTGGTGGACCAGATAAGGACTTCACATCCTTACACACCAAGTTTGGGTCTTCCGCTGGTTTCTTAAAAAAATAAAATTCCAAGTTCCCTCATTTAGTCTCCTACTGTCTTCCTCTGGCCAATGGCCACACTTGTTCTTGGCCTCCAGCCACCCTCCACATGATGATGCAGTCCTTGTCCCCAGCAACAGGCAAGTTCCTTGCTCCTCCCTCCTGGTGTTGGCATAAAATTCTTACTGGGCAATGGTTATGCTTGTCTTCAGCTTTCAGTCCATCCCTCTCACGATGATGCAATCCTCGGCGCCAGCTAGCCCGCACGATTGGCAGGTCACCTGACCACCAGTGCCTGCCATCCGCCAACTTTTCCATTGGGCCAGCAGCGGAAAGCGTCATTAATGTCAAGCAGGCTATAAAAGACATAAGCCCAATACGGACTGCGCCACTAGTTTGCTGCTCAGACAGCGATGGGTGGTGGGACTCTAAGTGAGATAGGAGAGGCAGAGACTTAAACACAAGTGCTCGAAAGTCACGTCACTTACTTAAACGTTACTGTTTCTACTGTGTGTGTTTGTGTGTGTGCGTGGTTTAAAAAAAAAAAAAAAAAAGGCTTCTTAGAGAGGGTGCCTGATGGTTGGAGAGAGACAACCAAGGCAGAGTGCACATTAAAAAGCCCGCACTGTTGTTGCTGCTGTAGAGTGCAGAAAGATTTAAAAGAGAGGGAGTTGGGAGAATAATGCGAAGGAAAGATTACAGGGAGCTGTAAAATAAATTACATGTTCTTGGCACTAGCAGTTGGCAACATGGCACCAAACTTTGCATTGGGGACAGTGTGTGTGGGGTGGGGGAGGCTAGGCCTGCAGTAGTGCTTGTGTGGAAGTCTAAATGGAGGAACAAAGGGATTCCCTAAATACCCAAGTTGCCTCTTGCTTGTCCCTTAGTCCTTGCCAAGTTGCCACTTACTGAGTTTGAGCCAAGAAGGAGCAGGGGAGGAGGAAGACAATTGAAGTCAGACAGGCATTTATTTAATACTTTTATTAAAATAGCTAGTCCTGACCAAGGCATTATACAGAGGGAGGATCACCTCCCTCCTTCTGGACGTAATTCCCCTGGCTATGCAGCCCAGTATCCTGTTTGCTTTGGCTGCAGTTCTTCTGCAGTTTTCAGAGTTCTTCATTTTGACATCTATTACCACCCCAAAATCCCTTTCTCCCAATTGGCTTGCAGTGTGCCCCCCCCCCCACCGGGTGTATTCATGGCCCGGGTTCTTTACCCCCAAATGTAGTACCTTACATTTCCCAGCATTAAATTTCAGTCCCCACCTCCTTGACCACCCCTCCAGGGTATCCAGATCCCTGGCTGGACCGCTTCCCTCTCTTCTTCACAGTCCACCAGTGCTCCCAGTTTTGAATCGTCCGCAAAGAGACTCGACCTATTCCTAACCCCCCTCCCTATATCCAAGACATAGGCGTTGAACAAGAGTGGCCCCAATACCGAACCCTGAGGGACCCCACTGATTACCTTCCTGGGAGAGGAGAGTATCCCACCCACCATTACCCTCTGTAAGCGCCCCGAAAGCCAATTTTCAACCCAGTTGAGCTCCTGTCCTCCCACCCCCATCGTTTTTATCAGCCCATAACGTGGTACTGAATCAAACGCCTTGCTGAAATCTAGGTATAGGACGTCCGCCAGCCTATGTCTGTCCAAGGCCCCCATCACCCAGTCATAAAACTTTACGAGGTTGGACTGACATGATCTCCCTGGAACGAAGCCATACTATTTATCATCCTGGTGCCCTAACCATTCTAGCTGCCTCCCAGTCCTCTCCTTGATAAAGCCCTCCATTACTTTGCCTACCACAGACGTTAGGCTGACAGGCCTATAATTCCCCATCTCTTCTCTAGACCCCCCTTTATGAATAGGCACTACATAAGCCACCCTCCAGTCTTGGGGCATCCATCCTGTCTGCAAAGAGGTATTAAAGAGTGCAGCCAGTGGAGCTGCCAGCTCCTCCACCAATTCCTTCACAACCCTCTGTGTAGCCCATCTGGCCCCGGCGCCTTATCAGTCTTTAGCTTCCGAAGGGCGTCCCTCACCCTATCTATTGTGATTTCTTCCCCCCAATTTCTCCCCCTCACTCAACCTCCCCACCCCTTCTGGGTCTAGTCCTATCTGTACCTTAGCCTCATTCTGTCCACTGGTCTCAGACAGACTTCTCATCTTAGCTGAATGCTCTTCCCGCCCATCAGTCTGTAGGGATCCCCAGTCCCCATCTGCAAAGATTGAGGCAAAGCACACATTTAGCACCTCTGCCTGTTCCCCTTGCTTCCTGAGCCCACCCACCCCCATAATTTGAATCCTGTTTGGTCTGCGTCTTCTTTTAAGCTTTTCTCTTGTATATCTATAGAACTGCCCCGGATATTCCTAGCCAGGTTTTGCTCCATCCCTGCCTTGGCTCCCCTCACCACTTTGGTGACCCTCCTGGCTGATATTTCATACTCTCCTCGCTCCTTGTCCCCCCTTGAGCGTTTAAAATGTGCATAAGCAGCCTTTTTATCCTTCACTGCCTCCTGCATCTCCCTACTCTACCAACATGCCTTACTGGTTCGACCATGCTTTCACCTTAATTTTGTACAGTACTTAATAGCCTCCTGTACCCCTTTTATTAATGGCCTTCCACAATCTTCCAGCATCCATGTCCGGCCTAATCTTGTCCAACCTCTCTCTTAGAATCCTACCCATGCCCACGAAATCTGCTCCCCTGAAGTCTACCACTACTATGTTAGTGCGGTTTTCCTCACCCCTGTATGCAGCAGAAACCAGACTGTGGCATGGTCTCCACCCGCCAGTGGACTGCACACTTCCAGGCCTCTTATCTGATCACTGTCCGCTAGGACAACATCCAATATCTGCCCCTCTCTAGTAGGTTCCCCCACCTGTTGGACCAGGAAAGCATCCTGAAAAATGTCCATCAGTTGTTGTTCCCTGGCTACAGAGGATGTCATGGTGTCCCAGTCCACCCCCGGCATATTAAGGTCACCCATGACCATCACCCTACGCTTACCAAGGTCACAATGACCCTTGATGTTCTCAACCAGTTTATCCTCCAGCGCCTCCTCAATTGCTCTGAAGACAAGACTCCAGCTGTAGGCAGGCTTGAGGGCGGAGAGAATCGGGAGACCGTGTGGGCGGGATCCGGCGGGGGGCATGGAGGCCTGGTGCCATCATCTACCCCACAGTGCAGGGTTTTTCCTTGTTCGTGCTCGTATCCCTCCCCTCCTAGAGGCCGCAGCCAGTCGTGCTCCCGTACCGCCACAGGGCGCTCGCCGACCTCGCCCCCCAAATCAGTGTGTGGTCCCAGGCTGCAGCACACCCAGCCTTCGCTGGGTGTCACTAGCACTGAGGAGTCGCCCACCCTACCCCAGGAGAGGAGGCTGTTGTCGGACGCTCAATCATCTCCTCCCCGGCCGACCCCAGGCAACCTGAGCTCGCTCCTGAACCTGGGTTTGCCATCGTGGCACGAGGTATGGCTTCCAGCGCCTCAACCCTCCGTGCCACTGGCCCGGCTGGCAGTGCCTGTCTTGACTTGTTGCGAATAAGTAATCCGAGAACCAGTTCAAGGCATCAGGGGGGAGACAATATTGGAAAGGGTGTTGAGGAGGAGGAGGGAATGGTTTACATTGTTGAATGCTTTAGACAGGTCCACAAAGGCAGCCCCGACTAGGTGGCCTTTGTCAAGGGAGTGCAGGGAGGAGGTGAATTCCAGCAGGGCAGAAGTGGTGCTATGGCCTTGTCAAAAACCATGTTGTTGCTGGCATAGAAGATTGTACGTAGTGGTACTCAGTGAGTTGGTTGGATACAATTCTTTCTAGTGCCTGGAAGGGGGATGGAAATAGAGGCGGTAGTTTCTAGCAGAGGCGTGGTAACCGCCTTTGTGGATAGGAGTGATGACAGCAGCTTTCCATTTGGAAAGGAAGGACCCAAGGCAGAGGGAGCGGTTGAGGATGGAGGTTGGGGGTGACATCAAGGGTGAGGCGTACGAGCTTGAGATTGAGAGTGTCAGAGCTGAAACAGGCATGCCCTAAAGCCTTTAGGAGGTATTTTTCTGTCATTGCTGTCCTTCAGATGTATGAGGTAGTTAGTGCGAAACTAAAGAATGCTTTGAAAGATGCAGTTGCTGTTGTACATCTCATTACTGACATATGGACAAGCTGTCAGCTAGAACCGTTTGTCACTGACTGCACATTGGGTGTCATTTGCTTCCTGTAGTGATACAGACGAATCCCATCTGAAACTGGCTTCCCTTCGCATCCAGTGTATCCCGCAGGATCACACAGCTTCCAACATCCTGGATGAGTTTTTAATAGAGAGATACAGTACTGGTCTTTCTGTAGGTTTCTTTGTCTCTGACAATGGTTTACACATAAAGCATTCTCTGATGGGAGCTTTGTGCACATTTGATGTTTTGCACACTGTCAGAATTTAATTGTGCATCCCTTCCTGGAAGAGGACAGACATCAAAGCTCTCACATAAGTGGCAAAAAAGAGTACGTACACATTTCAGCCACTCCTGGAAAGCATGCCAGTGACTGAGGGCCATACAGGAAGAACATGAGCTTATCCAGGATGTTCCAACGTGGTGAAACTCTACATTTGATGTGATCCAACGATTGCTGGAGCAAAAAAAGGCTGTAAGACTGTCAGTGCTCCAGATAATGTTGGCAGGTAGAAGTAATTTACTCGCCAGTTTTAAAATATAGGAGTAAAACAAAATTGGCACGTGTACAGGTGCTGTAAATCTAGAAAAAACTGCTCCTTTTGAATCACCAGTTATGTTATGAAGCACTCTTCTATGGAGTGTGGAGCATTTACAGATGTTGGGTGAGTACTGGTACTCATTAAAAACATTTTCTTAAGAGTATTTCCTGAAATGAAGTGAGTAAAATCGGTTGGTACACACTTTATCTGGAGCCCTGAAGACAGTACAAACTGGAGAACAGCATAGGGGATACTGATGTGTACATTAATCCTCAGCAGTGGGCTATTTTAGAACTTCTCATCAAGATCCTGCAACTCTTTGAGGAAATTACTAGAAGTGAGTTCAAACAGTGCCACACTCAGCCATGTCATCCCACTGGATTTCGGCTAAATGCAGATGGGGATAACTTCAACTTGGAAGTTTCAGAAAGCCAGTTTCAGATGGGAGAATCTTGTGCCACTGAAAGGGTCTTGCCAACCAGAATTAAAAAAAAAAAAAAAAATAGTCCATCAAATGAGTTAAAACAAGTCCATAGATAAGAAACTGAAATGCTGGAGGCGGAGCATTATATAATGGCAACCATACTAGACCAACAGTACAAGTAAGCAATAACCCACGATAAGGTAAGGGGTTTGGGGATTAATCCACACCTCGGGTGCATTGCGAGGCACAAGGCTGCAGGCAGAGTGTCTTCAAAGCACCCGAGATATGGATTAATCTGAATTTTTTTTTTCCTAACCATAACCCAAATTCAGAGAGGTATTTTTTTTGCTCTTGGAATATAGAAAATATGAGCATATCCTGCTGACTGGGAAAGTAGTTCCGATGTAATGCATGTGTTTATTTTACAATATACAAATGTCACAAATGCAGTTGTGAAATGATTTGACATCTGCATGTTCAAATAAATAACATATGCACGAGTCTCTTGTTTTGTGAAGGTGCTGCAATTACATTCTGTGTGTGTGTGCGTGTCTCTCTCTCTCTCTCTCTCTCTCTCTCTCTCTCTCTCTCTGGCATGTGCGAGGGGACAGGAGCAGGTAATGTGGATCATCCGGGGGTGGGGGGGGCGGTTAATGTGAGTGCGGGACACCGAGCTGCACTCTTGCTGTATCTCTCTCTCCCCCTGTCTGCACCGCAGTGTGGTGCTCTGTATGTGTGTGCCTTTCTCTATCACTTTACAATGCAGACAGCTGCTGGAGGGGAGAGAGAGAAGCGGAAGAAACCAGATTGCGGAGAGGACAGCGACTGCATGCCTAAAAATTGAAGACAGAGAGGATACTGTAGGATATTTATATGTCCTGGTCTCTCTGTCCTGCTGTCACTGTCTCTCTGTCTTGGTGTCCCAGGACGTGAAGGGCTGCATGCGGTAGAACTATGGCAGGGGGACAAATAGACAGCTGCTGGAGGGGAGAGACACAAGCAAAAGAAACCGGACCATGAAGAGGACAGTGAGTGCATGCCTGAAAATTGAAGACAGAGAGAGGATACTGCAGGATGTTTTAATTATATGCTGTGGTCTCACTGTCTTGCTGTCACTATCTCTCTCTCTCGGTGTCACAAGACATGAAGGGCTGTATGCAGTAGAACTACGGTGGGGACAAATGCTGTGGGAGGGTACGGGAGGAGGAACAGTAATACACACCAATGGGAATGGCCACACGGAACAGAATGCATGGCAACTCGCAGAGGTTGGGGGAATTATCTAGCTGACAAAATAAATTGAAGCAGTTAATTCACTACCTCTCAATGGTCTCGAGGGCCTCTCTGCCAGCTGATACTGCTTCAGGGCAGTTTATAGCAACTGTGGATTAAGTAGCACACTTAAGCCACAGTCAGGTGATGCTGTTTAACCAATTGGGTGTCTTGGTTTTTTGCAACCCATGTTAAAAGATGAAACTGCTCCAACAGCATGACTCCAGTGTGTTACAAACCTGCAGAGATAGAATCATTCAAGAAGTAGATTAATTTTTGGAAAAAAGAGTGGCAACAGATGCAGCGCAGCCCCCTCATCCATTCCTCCTGCACCTTCACAGCCCTCTCTTTTCTATCAGGCCACGAAACGGTCGGCTGCTGCCATTTTTCCATTTCTGCTAGTCAACCTTGGAGTCTCACTGTTTGCACTGAACAATCGGACCTTCCTTCGCCATATATCACTGCTACCCTGGCTATGGTTGACTATTTGGCAGTAGAAGGTATCAAGTGGAATGACGATCCCATAAAAATACTGGCAAAGCAAGGATCCTGTGTGACCTGCACTTTTGCAGGTAGCTTCCGAAATACATTGTATGTCTGCCAACCAGTGTGTTGTCAGAGTGACTGTTCAGCTCAGTGAGTAACATGGCAACAGGTACATGATATAGGTTACTGCCAGAAAATGTGGAAAAATGTAACTTAAAAAAAAAAAAAACTTCCCCAGATTGGTTGCACTTGTGACCAGGGGTCAGCAAATATATATTTGCCAGTGACCACAGAGTTGGCTGGAATAATTGGAAACATTTTTCATTTTTACTGAAAAAGAACTAATTCATTAAAGGTTACTGAATTAGTTCTTTTTAAAACCCTTCAGTGGGCTATGCAATTTTTGAAACTAACCACAGTTTTTGAAGCATGTCCTATTGGATGGATTGCCTGAACCTGACGGCACAGTTTTGGAAGCATGTCCTATTGGATTGAGCTAATTTTGGGGTTGCCTGTACCTGATGGCACAACTTTTGCAGCATGTCCTATTGAACTGAGCTAGTTTTTTGGGTTGCTTGTACCCGATGGCACAGTTTTTGCAGCATGTCCTCTTGGACTTGGAAAGCCGAATGGCATGTTGTTTTCTGGTTGTGCTGCTTACTCATTTCTCCTCTCAACAGTAGCATCTCTGTTAATTTCTTGCTCATTTATGTGCATACAAATGAAGGACATGCGGTTATTTTCTGGTAGGGGTTCCCTAAATGTGTCATCAGTTTGAGTGGATGGAGGGGACACCGTGCTATAGAAAATAACTGCACAACTCTCAGTGGAGCAGAGAAGCAGCTAGTATAACAACCAGTTGATTTGTCCATTATATAATAAAATGGGGAACCCCAATTTTGCACTGCTACAGTCGGGCAGGGTGCAGGAACCCAGGTTACCTGCATGCAGCTACGTATTCACAATTGATTGATTGGCACACTTGTGCCAGTAAGCTCTCTGTTTTCATTTCATGAAATGCTGTTTACAATTTTATGCATATGTCATCGATCTTCATGTCGTTTTATATAATTGTATGGCAGATTTTCAATTTTCCTCACATTTTACAAAAGGTTCTGATTTAAAATCCGAACTAATCGGAACTCATCAGGACTTTGACCTGGATCCTGACCCTGATAAGGGTCAGGAGGACCTGTTCGGGTCCTCCCAACCCTAGTGCAAAGGGATCTGTAAATTCAGTGTTATTCTTGGAAGATGTAGTCATGTAACCCCATGTACCCCCCTGCTCTGCATGGGCAGGGTACACAATGCCAAATAGCCAACTCACTTCTATTGTCTTTGTACAGTAAGGCATGCAGTAATTAGGCGCACCTTTAAAGAACAGCGGACACCTTTGGGAAAACTTTGGAAAACATACTAATATTCACACACAGTTTATCTTATAATAACTGGTATCTCCCTTTATCATACTGCTCATCAGTGTGATCAAACATTGTAATAACCGGATATGATCTCATACCAAGTTACTACAGTGTTTAGAGCACTCGTGCTTCACTTTCCCTGTTGGAACATTTATTTTTGTGCTCATGTTCCTGCACCAGTTATTGTAAAAAAAAAAAAAGATAAATAAATAAAACATAAGTGGCTGTGTGCTTATGAAGTTGTGTTTTTTTTTTTTACACCTCCTCGGTGTGTGATGACCTAGTCAAAGGACATTTACAAATGCATGTTTCCCTTCAGTATCCAGTTCAGGTGCAGTGGTCTCGAGATTTATGGGCAGTATGGTCAGAGTTTCTAAAGATAGGATACCTGGCCCAGATTAGTAATGACTCAGTTTTGCCTGGGCGCCCATTGTGTATCAAGGTTAAACAGTGGAAAGCTTGGGATTCAAATAGTGTTGAGGTAGTAAAGAGAGAACTCTTACTACTTATAATGTTTAAGAGGAACTGTCAGCACTAAGAGCCCCACACACAAGTATGGTGCTGGTTGAAATTTACACTTGGTGTGAGCAAAAACATTTTCTTTACTTATTGTTTACTGCAGTATACTAGATTGTATCACACTAATTGTGTTGACCTGCGAGCTGACATTTTATGTAACTACAAATCCCAGAATCTCCTGCAGCTGACATTTGTAGAGTAACATAGTAAAATGGTAGCTGGCGGCAGATAAGGACCACTAGGCCCACCTAGTCTGCCTGTATTCCCTGCCTGCATCAGCGGCCGCTGATCATACATTGTCATTGCTTTCGCCTCCCTTCCCCACATCTAGGGTTCCTTTATGTCTGTCCCATGCATGCTTGAATACTCCACTGTGCTGGCACATAACGCTTCCTGGGACAGGCTATTCCAAGCATCTGCCACCCTTTCCATGAAAAAAAAACTTCCCTCACATTTCCCCTTATCCTGCCCCCCTTCAATCTCCTATTGTGCCTCCTCATCCTTGTACGACTCTTGTACTGAAAGATGTCACCCACCTGCACTTTGTTCAAGCCTTTAAGATACTTGAAGGTCTCTATCATATCCCCCATTCCCTTCTCTCTTCCAGTGTATACATAGTAAGGTCTTTTAATCTCTCCTCATGTGTTTTCTGATGCAAGTCCCGCACCAGCTTGGTTGCCCTTCTCTGGACCGCCTCTATCCAGTCAGTCATTGCAAAGATGCAGCCTCCAGAACTAAACACCATATTCTAGATGAGGCCTCACCAGCGGTTTGTACAATGGCATCACCACCTCCCTTCTTATGCTAGTGATGCCCCTTTCTGTGTACCCCAGCATCCCACTGGCCCTCCCCACAGCCTTGTTACACTGTTTGGCCACCTTTAGGTCATCTGAGATAATTATCCCTAAATCCCTTTCTTCCCTGGTGACTGTTGGCACCCCCCCCCTTCCAAAATCCTGTAGCTCTCTGCAGGGCTTCTTCACCCCAAGGGCATGATTTTGCACTTTTTTGCATTTCTTTGCATTAAATTGTAATTGCCACACTTTGGACCATTTTTCTAACTTTCCCAGATACGTCCTCATTCTTTCGATACTCTCTAGAGTGTCTACTCTGTTGCAGATCTTGGTATCATCTGCAAATAGGCAAACCTTCCCCTCCTCTCCTCCAGCCCTTCAGCAATGTCACTGATGAAGACATTAAAAAGGACTGGCCCCAGGACTGATCCTTGAGGCACCCTGCTGGGCACCGTCCTTTCCTCGGATTTGATAGCATTTACTACCACCCTCTTCTCCCTGTCCCTCAGCCAGTTTCTAACCCAGTTTTTCATTTTGTGGACCCCCCCAGCTGCCTTGCTTGTTCACCAGCTTTCTGTGCAGTACGGTGTCGAAGGCCTTGCTGAAGTCGAGGCAGGCGATATCTACCGCTCCTCCCTGATCCACCTCCTTTGTCACCCAGTCAGTTTTGTTAGACATGACTTTATCTGTGAATCCGTGCTGCCTTGGATCCTGTGCTCCCATGGTTTTCAAGTGTTCCACGATCCTTTCCTTAAACAGTGCCTCCATAATCTTACCCACTACTGAGGTGAGGCTGACCGGCCTATAGTTTCCTGCCTCCTCCCTGCTACCACTCTTGTGAAGAGGGACTACATTTGCCACCTTCCAGTCCTCTGAAACCACCGCTGTACTGAGCGACTCACTAAACAGGGCCGCCAGCGGTGCTGCTAGCACAGTCCATAATTTCTTTAATATCCTGGGCTGTGTATCATCTGGCACTATCGCTTTGTCCACCTTCAGTTTTGCGAGTTCTGTTCTGTAAAAGGACTGGTGTTTACCTCTCCTTCCCCATTGTTTATGCTGCCTAGTTGTGGTCCCTGTCCAGTTTGAGAGTCAACAGCCTGCAGTGTATTTCAGAGCTTTTATAAGCTCTAATCACATATTTGCTGGTTCGGCTGTTCTCCTGGGGCTATGCACCATCATCTGTGACTGTACTTTGCCCACAGAGGACAGCAGGAACAGCAAATATATGATCGGAGCTTATAAAAGCTCTAAAATACATTGCTGGCTGTTGAATTTCCCACTGCTGCAGCCCTCCTCTGAAGTCAGCAGCAGGGGATTCTGAGAGTTTTGTTAAAGAAAATGTCAGCTTGCTAGTCAACAGAATTAGTGTGATTCAAACTACTGTAAAAACAGTAATGTTTTTACACATACATATAAGTTTGGACCAGCCCCACATTTGGGTGTGGGGCTCTTAGTCCTGACAGTTCCCCTTTAAGGGTATTAACCCCATGAAAAGAATATACTTAAACAGCTCAAAAGACTAAGCAGCTCTAATAGAAGAATCCTCCACTTGAGCCTGGTTAAACTGCGCTGCCAGTCAGTTGGAGAAGTCAATGCATCTTCTCACCCCCAGTCCAAAATAAATGGGGTAGCAATTCTGATTGGCAGGGTTTCTCGAATTTTGTAGTGGACCAGCACCGGACAGAGACCCAAGGCAGCTGAGTCTTAGTTAATGGTTCATATTTGGACCCCCCCCCCATCTGTCGTAAATATGTACACCCCAACTCCCCCTCCTTGAGACATTTCAGGAATTTTTTAAGATCTTGGCCGAGCAGTCACATGACTTATGCTACATCAGAAGAGAATTACAGTTGTATCCTGGACACTCGTATAGATTCCTTGATGACCTGGGCTGACTGCAAGCTGAGGTCCTCAGCTGCCAAGACCCTGTTGGCCCATACAGAAGAATCTGGTTTACAAGATGTTTGGAGATGGTGTCACCCACCAGGTTAAGGACTTCTCATTTTACTCCTGCCCCGCAAGAGGTACATCAGACTAGACAGGTGGTATATGCCAGTGTATTACCTATATAGAGCCTTAAAATTCCACTATCTGCAGTATCGACTTGTTTGACCATGCCCCAGTCACCCTTACTCTGGATAAGAGTATTCTAGAAGAGAAAGGTGGCTGGCACCTAAAATTTAGGAGCACTAGCCTGGACTCCTTTTTTAAGGACATGATATAAGAAGCAATGGCAGAATATTTTAGGCTAAATAAGACAAATGAGATTACCCCAATTACCTTATGGAATGTCATTAATAGGGTCATGTGGGGCAAAATTATCAACTATAACCCACCCAAAAAAAAAAAACCAAAACCCACAAAAACAAAGAACAGCCAAGCAAAATGAGCTAGAGGAACAGCTCAAAGATCTGGAGAGTGGACATTTGAGAGAGGGAGGCCAGGACCTGTTAGAGCAGATAGAGAACAGTAGTCTACAGCTGCTTATATTGACAATAGGCAAAGCTGAACAAGCTATAAGAGGGACAAAATTTACATTATACTCACACAGTGGGAGGGCAGGCCACCTTCTTAGCCTTACAGCTAAAGAGGGCACAAGCATCATAAATGGTGCATAAAAACAAATTTAGACAGGGCACAGGGCCCTACCGATCCCTCCCACAGGAAATGGGGATCATTAAGGGCTTTATGGTACAATACATGCAGGAAAGGGGAGGGATATTGACCACACTTAGCGTGGCTTCACAAAAGGATACTCTTGTCAGACCAACCTCCTTGAGTTTTATAGCAAGGCCAGCAGAGCACTAGATAAGGGAATTTCCGTGAATGTCATCTTTCTGGATCTCTCAGAAGCGTTCAGTAAAGTCCCACATGGGCAACTAATGGACTCCCTAATCGAGCATGCCATCCCGGGCAACATTAGCAGATGGACTGCTTCCTGGCTAACTGATAGGAAGCAAAGAGTATGCATTAGGGGTACTTATTCAGACTGGTCCAGGGTTACTAGCGGGGTCCCTCAGGGCTCCGTTCTGGGGACAGCCGTGTTTAATATTTACATATCTTCTGTGCAACCCAAGGAGGAGATTTGGGTGTCCAAATTTGCCAACGACACCAGGCTTGGCCTACCGGTCAATAACAATAATGATACAGACACACTTCAGATGGCCTTGGGTGATCTGGAAGAGTGGGCAAGAACACATAAACTCACTTTTAATGCCGATAAATGTACTGTGATACGCTCGGGTTAAAAAAATTTTAAGCACAGATATAGCTTAAACGGAACAACATTGAGAGAAGTCACAGATGAAAGAGACCTGGGAGTCAGAATATCTAACAGTCTTGGCAGTAAGATGCACTGTAACCAAGCTGTTTAAAAAGGCGAGCAGTGTCTTAAATTGCAATAGAAGACACATAAGGAGCAGAGACAGGGAGGTCCTTATACCCCTCTCTTCCTCCCTGGTTAGACCACACATGGAGTACTGTGCACAGTTGTGGGCCCCAGGTGGTAAAACAGAAATTAGGGCACTAGAGAGGGTACAGAGATGGGCAACTAAACTTATGAGAGGGGTATGAAACCTGGAATATGAGGATAGATTGGAGGAACTGGGAATGTAAAGTTTGGAATATCGTAGGCTAAGAGGGGACATGTGTCTGGTTTACAGAGCTTTCTCTGACCCTGACCTGTGGGATCTGCTAGACCAGGATACTAAGGACCAAAGCTACAGCACAAGGGCACACCCCCTACAAATCGCAGACAAGAGATATCGAACCACTAGAAGGAAATACTGGTTTTCAGTAAGAATACAAAATGTATGGAATAAGGCTTCCCATAGAGGTGGTGGCCAGTAAAACCTGTGATGAATTTAAGCATAGGCTGGATAATCATTTAAACAGCAGAAATATAAGGGGGGTACTAATAGTTGGCGAGCACCATGGACTGTATATCTTCTGTGCTCTGGTTTACCTATGAAACCTATGAAATGTGGGCAGTTTCATGCAGATTTGTATTACGAAGAAGAACAGGAAAAAGAAACCCAAATTGCAGACCTTCTGTCCAAGACAGACCTACCCTAGCTGGAGGAAGAGGACAGAGAAATACTAGACAAGCCAGTCACAGTAGGCGAGCTCCACAGGTCATCAGATCCCTCAGTAATAGCCCAGTGGTTTCCCTGTGGAGTTCTGTAGACACCAGAATCTGTGCAAACACAATAGCGAATCGTATTTAGTGGATAGTAGGAAAATTGGTACACCATAATCAAATTGGTTTTACCCCCACCTGTAGCTGTTATAAAGCATCCATAGAATTCTCAGTGTTGTTTCAGCAATAGTGGGTCTTCAAGCACCATGACGTTTATTTATTTATTTATTTGTTCGTTCTAGGATTACAATACCTTTGAGCCGAGGCTCTTTTACAAAGGTTTCACGTCATTGGTACAATTGAGACAAACATAAGCAAAGATACTGTAAGTTTATAAAATAAAAATAAAAAAAAAGTCTTGAAGAAAAAAGAACAATAAGGTGAAACTTTGGGGAGGGCAAAGGTAAAGGAGGAGGGTGAAATTAGGGAGACTGAGTGGATGGGGGAAAAGGGGAGGTAGGTGGGGGGGACAGAGAAAGGAGAGGTGGAAGGTGGGGAAGAATAGAGGTAGTGCAGCCAAGTGGCATTTGTCATGGGCCAGCAGGGGAGGTTAAGATGGGGGGGGGGGGTGCTGGCAAAGTGCAGGAGTAGATGTGGATCCAAAAGGGCATCTTGCAGTAACTTAACCAGCAATGCTGAAAAGGCCTTTGATATGGCTACATTGGCAGTATCTATCCACAGTGCTCCTAAAATTTGGGTTTAGTCCAGCCTTTGAACAAAATCTATGGGCTCTGTGTAACCGTTTCACAGTGAAGGTGGCTATTAATGGTGCCTGCTCACCAGTTTTTGGTTTGCACAGATAGACCACACAGGGTTTCCCTATGTCACTGTTTGTGTTTTGTACTGGGGAGCGAACTGTTAGTAGTTAGTGTCAGACAAGACCCCTCAATTACATGCATAATGGTAGGCTAAGTGGCACAGAAAATCACGTTATGTGCTGATAATGTACCCTGTTTATTTCTCAGTTACACTTTGACCTCTCTGGCCACGTTGCTGGAGATGTAGAGTAAATTTAGCACCCTTGCAGATTTTAAAATTGACTATGCTGAGACAGAAGCCCATTACTGAGTGGAGCGAACCGCTTTGCAGACACAACCCATTTCCCCTTCTTCTAGGACAAGGGTAGGTTCTGATACCTAGGAATCAGTGTCACTAAGCAGATATCACAACTCTTTGATCAGAGGTACGAAATTATTTTGGAGGAGGTAAAAAGAGACCTGGACTATTGGCAGTTACTTCCAACATCTCTGGTAGGCCTCGTCAAATTAATATGTTATGTATGAATGTTCTGGCAAGGTTTTTTTTTTTTTTTAAATGTTTTTGCATGCTTCCTATAGCAGTGGGTTTTAAATAGCTAGTATAGTATAGCAAAATGCTAAGCAAAACGGGGTAATGCTAACCATTTTCAGAAATGCTTAGCAGTAGACTGCTAACCATTTTTTTGAGTGAATCCATGACACAATACACAACATTAATAAAACTAGCAACATTTGTTAAAATTATATAATCAATCTGAGCGAAGTGCTATGTGTTATCAAAACTGATTAGCAGTTTGATGTATGAAAGTGCTAATCAGTTTTTTCAGCTTATTTAAAATCCTACAGTCCTGCAAAGCTTTTGTAAAAAAGTAGATCAGGCCATATCCAGATACATCTGGGATGGCAAAAATCCATGGATGAAGCGTAACCTGTTGTGTGCAGCCAAAGAGAAAAGGGGACTAGCATTACCAAATAGGAAAGAATACAGTTTATCAACACAGGTTACTCCCCTTCTAACGTGCTGAAACACGAGAGAGAGAGAGACGGGTTGGTTGGAGAGGGAGCAAGCCAAAATTCTGCAGACTGGCTTGGGCACACCCCTTTCTTACTGGCACCAAATCTGATGACACTCAAAATTGCCAACAGATGGACTTACCATATCTTTTATATATGGTCAAATACTGCACCAAAATCCTCCATTCAGGAGCTACGGGGAGCCTTACCCCCATCCGAGGGAACCCAGACCCCCAACCCCTCAGGATGACAAATCGATGGTTTCAGACATGGGCAGATGGAGACATAAAACACATGGATGCCCATGGACCAGGGAGAAGTAATGAATTTGGAACAGCTACAAATGAAATTTGACTTGTGCAAGTTTTTGTTTTGTTTTTTTTACTCCTCCCTGCACCTGGCTGGTCTCTCCTTCGGAACCCCACATGAACTCCCCACCGCAGCTACTCTCTGACCCCTACCGACCCATATTGCAGCCAGTCCAGGTAACCCCGGTGTATCCCTTCACTGGGCAGGTCTCTTACCTTCGTAGGAGAACGGCCCTGGTGGCCAACCAACAATCCTGGGGTGCTGCTGGGACGGCATAAGGAAGTCCGGGAGCCCGGTGGTGAGGGTTCTGGAGGGCCATCACCCGATCGGCATGGCACCATTTTTCCGCTTTGCTCCCCCGAGAAGTGACGTGCCACTGATGTCAAGACAAACGCCGATGTCCGTCACTCCCCTAGTGTATTGGGGCCGACGTCCTGCTGTACTCCCAGCCTCTGCCAAGAGACGGCAGTCGCTGAGCCGCATATCCACCCTTCCCCCTGAGAAGGCGAGCCGTCGTCAGACGCTCATTTCCTTCTCCCCCAGCTGGCCCTCCAGCAACCTGAGTTAATTCCCGAACCCGGGTTGCTGGTGTCACAGACAGAAATCCAACTACTGCACCGGCGAGCCGGCCTGGCAAGTTTTTTTTAGCTTTTTAGAATTGCATTGTCATTTGCAGAGCTTGTTTAGTAGGTAGTAACTATACAAGAGAATCCACTGCACTGCAGCTGCAGAACTTGGTACCTAGATTCACAGCAGATATTAAATTAAATAGCAAATTAGCAAATTAAATTACTTATTTTATTTATTTCGGTTTTTGTTGACCGGGTAAGTGTACTAGACAAATCCTGCCTATTTTCAGGCATGACCCAAGGGAAGGGATACAGATGAATGCCAACTGACCTCGAACCAGACTAAGCTGTTGGTGGTACTTTTAGTGAACGGGGGAAATTTGGCCAGGGCACCGGGAGAAATTCCCCTACTCTTTTTCGAGAAGTGCCTTGGGATCTTTTAACATCCACCTGAACTACCACCGGAACAGGCAGATGGGACCTTGATTTAATGTCTCATCCGAAAGATGTCACCTCAGGTGGAGCACACACCACCCCACCCACCACCCACCCACCACATGCTGCACTACAGCGTCAGTGTTGGGATTTAACCCAAGTGCCTGGTGTGGGGATAGAACCCACAGAGCTTTCTGATCTCCCGGCTTCAGAGGTGAGTGTGCTACTTGCTGAGCCACTGACACTGACTTGCTGCAAGACCAGAAACAGAAGTAGAAGCTGATATTTGCTAAGCCTAGGAGAAGGAAACAGGAGTTGATTCTCCCCAAACACAAACATTAGACTGATTTATTTGGCAGGAGGTACATAAAACCACCTGTTGACTCAATGGGGAATGGAAAAGTATTGGAAAAGTATTACCTATTTCTTGAGGTCCCTAGTCACAGGCTCAGATAGGTGTTTGGGGGACCACCACCAAGTATTTTGGGCATGTCTCAGAATTGTACCTTATTGGGAAGAGAATACTCAAACCTGCTCAGAAATAAGTGCATCATACCGATGTCAATAGAAAATTTGATTATGGGCATCGTACTCCACGGGTACGGGCATCTTATTCCAAGGGGCTTGCTGTTCACAAAACAGATACTTGGAATCCTCATGGTGACGGCCCTGAAGATTATTACAAGTCACAGTCGGTCTCATCTTGCCCCTCAGAGGCAGAGTATATTTTATTAGTAAAGGAGGTCAGACTTACAGAAGAAATGTACTCTACATCCCACTAGAAGGGAGAAGACGTAATGTGTTAATAAAATGGGTGAAATGGGACTCCTGTATAGACCAGTTGCAATTTGATATGTGTTTAAGACACTAGAGTTTTTATAGAGCCTGTTGTGAAGGGTGAAATGTCCCTGTGGTGTATTAACAGTCTAACCATATTTATTTGTCTACTTTTACATGAGGTAATATACTCTACAACCTATCACTGTAATGCACCTGTGCCATATCTGTAATGTATCAAATGGAACTGCTTTAATAAAACATAAGCTGACAAAAGCGTTGGTTTGTAGGGCAGACTGATGACCCAGAGGCGCTTCAATGCCAGCGAAAGGAGGGAGAGGGGGGACATGATAGAAACTTTCAAGTACTTAAAGGGAATCAACAAAGTCAAGAGGGTAGCATCTTTCACAAAAAGAGATGTGCAAGAACAAGGGGACACAATTTGAAAAGAGAGGGGGGGGGGCTGCTCAGAGGTAATGTGAGGAAGTATTTTTTGATGGGAGGGCTGTGGATGCATGGAACAGCCTTCCCGAGGAGGTCATGAAGTCAAAAACAGGGAATTCAAGAATGCATGGGACAGACATAAGGCAATTCTAGTGGGGGGGTAGGAAGAAGTAGGCTGTTGGTTAACTAGGATCTGCAGCTTATCCATTAGGTAGGGAAATGGGCAGACTAGGTGGGCCAAACGGTCCTTATCTGCCATCAAATTCTGCATTTCTGTTATGTTTCTATGACCTGAGTTCGGAAGCAAGCCTGAGACGTGCCAAGCGGGTAGGAGGTCAAGTGCTGCCAGTGGCAATGAGTCATTGATCTGTGCTCTACTGTGCATCTATAATATGATGCAGCATGCAGCGACTCCTGCAGTAGGGCCTGGAAGGTTCACCCTCTGGCTGCTGGAAAAGTGTACGTCTGTGAGGTACTGAACCCTGCCTGTGGTGCCTCTGTCTCAATGATGGCTGTTGGCACTCTCGGGGGGGGGGGGGCGCCTGCCCTACTGTAGACACTGCAGAGATGCAGCCTGGCAAGAGAGCTGGGAATGGGGCTGGTAGGTTGCTGGCCAAATAACTGTGAGGCATTGTGGGCTAGTGGTTGAAGCACCGACTTGGGAACTGAGAGATCACAGGTTGAAATCTCACTAGAGCCAAACATTCACTGTGTGACCTTGGGCAAGTCACGTAACCTCTCAGTGCTGCGTTTCACCCAACTGCAGAAAATGGGTGGTTTCAGAACCCCACTGGAAATGAGAAGGTGCATCTTGCTGGGCTATCCTAGGTGTAAAAAAAAAAAAAAAAATATTGAATAATAGAAGGGCCAGAGGACTGGCAGAAGTGAACTTCCCCCTCCCGCTTGCTGTCTTCCCTCTCTACATCCCTACTGCCCTCACCCCCTTCATTCTAGCCCCCTAAGTCCCCTTGCAGGGTTTCCTGCATCCTGAAGGGGTCGGTCTCTCTGGGACTCTACTTTTCCCCCTTCCTCGCTCATTTCACTCGATATCGCTCATTTCACCCTACCTTTCACTTCTGAAACATAGACATATAGACTTTGATGGCAGATAAGGACTGCTTGGCCCATCCAGTGTGCACATTTCTCTACCTGTTGGATAAGCTGCATATCCTAGTTAACCAACAGCCTGCACTTCCTCCTACCCTCCTCTAGACCTGCCTTATGTCTGTCTCATGCATTTTTGAATTCCCCCACTGTTTTTGACCCCACAACCTCCTCCGAAAGGCTGTTCCATGCATCCACTACCCTCTCTGTGAGAAAAAATGGTGTGGAACACAGGGTTTGGCTTCATTGGGGACTTGGGTTCCACCTGGAGGACACCAGCCTATACTGGCAGGATGGTCTGCATCTGTCCAGGAGCGGAACAAGTCTTTTGAGCAGTCGGTTTAAATGCTTCATTGGCAAGCTTTTAAACTAGTCAAGGGGGGCACTGATAAGCAGCAGGAAAATCCCAGCCTCCTCACAAAACAGGGTACTAAATGAGAAAAAGACCGAGGTAGAAAGGTCAGTGGGGGATGCTGCAATAGAAGGTAAAGCCATCAAAAAATGGAAAGCAATGAGTACCAATGCCCGTAGTCTGAGTAACAAGCTTCCTGAATTAGTGGCCTTGATGGAGGAGGAACATCTGGATATCGTGGCAGTCACAGAAACATGGTTCACACAAAACCATGACTGGGACGTAAACATACCAGGATACATTATCTAGAGGAGGGACAGAGAGGGTAAAAGAGGAGGAGGAGGAGTAGCTCTTTACATAAGGGAAGGAATCAAAGCAACAGAACGAAAGGGAAAACAGGGAGGAGAAGAAGCACTGTGGGTAAATTTGGAGACCGGCAATGGCACCACAATCCGCACAGGGGTTGTATACAGACCCCCTTCTCAGGGGGAGGAAATGATAGAAAGTATACTTAGTATGGCAGAAAAAGGGGAGATATTGCTGATGGGCGATCTGAATATGCCAGATGTTAACTGGAGTGCAGTTGCAGCAGCCACTTCGAAGAGTGGGGTTATTCGAGATGCCCTACAGGGGGCATGCCTTAGACAACTAGTATTGGAGCCCACTCGAGAGGGAGCAATCTTAGACCTGGTTCTCTCAAATGGAGATGAAGAGGATCACAGATGTAGAAGTGGGTAGCCGTCTGGGAACTAGCGACCATCGAACAGTATGGTTCACAATAAACACAGCAATAGAGTCAAGCCATACAAAGGCAAAGGTACTGGACTTTAGGAGGGCTGACTTTGCCAAAATGGGTGAGTGCCTAAGGAATGCACTAGCAAATGGGCAGGAAGGAGGGGTGGAAGAACAATGGGGAATAATAAAAACTGCCATCACAGAGGTAACAAGCCTTTGTGTGAAGCAAATAAACAAAACAAAACGATGTAAGAAACCACTGTGGTTTTCAAAGGAAGTGGCAGCGAAGGTTCAAGAGAAAAGAAAGCTTCAGGAAGTACAAGGAATCACAGAAGGAGCAGGACAGAGAACTGTATCAGTTAAAGCAAAAGGAAGCTGGGAAGGCAGTCAGAACAGCAAAGGCCCAAACCCGAGGAAAAGATAGCCAACTCAGTTAAGAAGGGGGTAAAACCTTTTATAGGTACATCAGGGTGAAAGGAAGACCAAGGAGGATAGTGAGGCTTAATAAAGGGGGGTGGGGTGGGCAGAGGGTGACTGTGAAAAGCAGAGATACTAAACAAATATTTTTGCTCAGTATTTACTAAGGAAGAGGGGGAGTTACCTAAAACAAACAGTAGAAACACTCTGGATACAGAAGTTGATACCAGCCCATTTACAGAAGAAAGGGTTCTGAAAGAACTCTTAAAACTGAAGGTGGACAAAGCAATGGGGCCTGATGGGATTCATCCCAGAATTCTAAAAGAACTAAGGGTAGAATTAGTAACACCACTGACTACCCTGTTTAACAAATCATGGGAGGATGGGGTGGTACCCGAGGACTGGAGGAGGGCAGATGTGATTCCCCTTCACAAAAGTGGGAGCAAGGCAGAAACAGGAAACTACAGACCTGTTAGTTTAACCTCAGTGGTAGGGAAAATGATGGAATCACTTCTGAAGGAAAGAATGGTCTAGTATCTAGAGGCCAGAGGGGCACAGGACCCAAGGCAGCATGGATTCACAGCAGGAAGGTCATGCCAGACAAATCTGATAGATTTCTTTGACTGGGTGACCAAAGTAGTAGATCAGGGAGGGGCTGTGGACATGGCCTACCTAGACTTTAGCAAGGCATTTGACACAGTCCCACACGAAAGATTAATATACAAGTTAGCTAGCCTGGGAGTGGGTCCCAAGATGACAGCCTGGGTAAAAAATTGGCTGGAGAATAGGACACAGAGAGTAATAGTAAATGGAGTCCACGCTGAAGAAAGGTTACTAGTGGGTACCGCAGGGTTCAGTATTAGACGGTCCTCTTCAATGTCTTTATAAGCGACATTGCAGAGGGACTGGAAGGAAAAGTATGTCTCTTTGCAGATGACACAAAGATCTGCAACAGAGTTGATGCACAAGGTGGGGTAGAAAGGATGAAAAGGACTTGAGGTTAGAGGAGTGGTCAAATGTATGGCAGCTTAGATTCAATGCTAAGAAGTGCAAGGTAATGCACCTGGGAAACAAAAACCCAGGGAAGAGTACACAATGGGGGTGAGATACTAACAACAACAAAAATGGAAAGGGACCTGGGGGTAGTCATATCAGATGACCTAAAGGTGGGCAAGCAATGTGAGAGGGCAGCAAGGAGGGCTGGGGGGATACTGGGATGCATAGGGAGAGGCATCACCAGTAGAAAACAGGAAGTTATCCCTCTGTTCAGACAGCTGGTCAGACCTCATCTGGAGTACTGCGTGCAGTTCTGAGACCCAGTCTCGCAAAGACATAGACAGGATGGAAGCTGTCCAGAGGAGGGCACTAAAATGGTGCAGGGTCTGCACGGAAGACATATGAAGAGAGACTTAAGGAGCTTAATATGTATAGCCTCGAGGAAAGGAGGAGAGGGGGACATGATAGAAACTTTCAAGTACCTCAAGGGAATCAACAAAGTCCAAGAGGGTAGCATCTTGCAAAAAAAAAAGTGTGGGAACAAGGGGAACAATTTGAAGATTGGGGCTCAGAGGTAATTTAAAGTATTTTTTCACAGAGAGGGTTGTGGATGCATGGAACGGCCTTCCGGAGGTGGTCGTGGAGTCAAAAACAGTGGTGGAATTCAAGCATGCATGGGACAGTCATAAGGCAATTCTAGGGGGTTGGGGTAGGAAGCAGTAGGCTGCTGGTTAACTAGGATCTGCAGCTTATCCAGTAGGCAGGGAAATGGGCAGACTGGGTGGGCCAAGCGGTTCTTATCTGCCGTCAAATTCTATGTTTCTATGTTACATTGTCTCTGAGCCATCCCTCTATCTTCAAATTGTGCCCCGCTTCTTTGTACATCTCTTTTCTGAAAGATTCTACCTCTTGGACTTTATTGATTCCCTTGAGGCGGCTGATTCTATGGGTGATTCCCCCGGTGTAGTGAGCAGTGGGTCCTTCCCGGCTGTAGGCTGTTGGTTAACTAGGACCTGCAGCTTATCCATTAGGTAGGAAAATGGGCAGACTATGTGGGCCAAGCGGTCCTTATCTGCCATCAAATTCTGTGTTTCTATGGCCACTAGGAAGAGGGCCAGGGTTAGCAGGGAGCGGCGTGCCGAGGAGTCAGAAGGCGCAGAGAGCAGTGGGTCCTTCCTGGACACCAAGAAGCAGGTTGGGGAGTGGCGACAGAGGATCCAGAAACCAGCCGCAACAAGGGCACTAGAGGAGCTGCAGTCACTTGTGGAAGTTTTTCTTCCCACACCACCCACCCCCGACCTCTATTAAATGGGCATAGGAGGTGGAGCCAACTAAGGGGCGGGGGCCTGGGCTCGGGGAGAAGAAGGAGGAGGCCTGGACTCAGGGTGGGGGTGCTGCTTTGGCACAGCCTATGAGAGGAAGCCAAATAAGGCGCGAGGGCCTGGACTCTGGGAGAGGGAGGTGGCTTGAACTCGCTCTTGTAGCACAGCCTGTGAAGGGGTACCTGGTTTGGTATTGTCCATGTTACTTGTGGTGTTTCTTAGTGTACTTGGGAAGAGGATTCTTACTTTGTACAGCTTGATTTGAGGGTGGCCACTGTGCTTGGTTCTGCATTTATTTGGGAAAGGTATTCTAGTTAGTGGGCATTGGTGGGAGGACCAAAGGAACTCTGGCATGGCTTGGTCATTTACAAGGATTAGGGATGGGGCAACCGACTGGGAGTGAATAGCGGAATGGGGGGAACCAGTAGGGGCAAGGTCCACAGATCATGAGGGCGGCATCTCGGAATGGTGGTGGGTGTGTAGGGTGGGTCGCCATGGTATTGGCCTTGGCATGGAGGATGGGGTTGCATGTGTGTCAATGACTGTCACATCTTGGGGAGGAGGTCATGTGGTTAAGGTGGGCATTGGGAATGGTGGGGGTGAAATGGATGGGTGACTGTACTGTGGGGGAGGCCAGGGAAGGGCAAGCAGGGATCAAGAGGGGTGGGGGGAGTGAGCTCAGGGCAGGCCAAAATGGGAAGAAGCTATCTGGAGGAAGGTATGGAAGAGGGGGACTGCACCCAATAGGGAAGACGGGGGTAGGCCCAAGGGATGGAGGGGGCAACTAGGGACATGGGGAGGAAGGGACCAGGGGACCTGGAGGGTGGTTGGGGACCAGGGCAGAGGTATAGCAAAGGGAATGATTGGAGGGGGGGCCGCCGGTGAGGACAGGACACTGGAGGTGAAGCATGGCAATAGGTTTGCACCCCTGGTGCAGTCAGATAAAGTGGAGGAGGTGTCTTCCAGGACAGAGGAGACTCCAGAGGGAGCAGGTAAACTGGAGGGGGCAGGAGACTCTGCAGAAAAGAGTGGCGGAGATACTCCAATGCAAGGTGAGTCAGTGATGGTGGAGGGAACTGGAAGATGTGGGAGTAGGGTTGGGAACCAGGACTCCGGGAGTGAGGGAGGAATCGGGGGTGTGGAAAAGTAGGGGACACTCAAAGGGGTGGACCAGGGAAGGATGGGGATCAGGAGGGGAAGTGGATTTAGGGGAGGGGTATAAGGAGGGAGAAATGTAGGCTGCAGGGGCCCCTTGAGACGGGGTAGTATGGAGTTGGGCCTGGGAGCCACGCAGGAGGGTAGTGGACAGGAGGTCAGATCAGTGAGAAGAAAGATGGGGAGGGAGCCAGAATGGAAATAGATGCATGGGGAGATGGAAAACCTGACTGGGTTGGGGGCGAGGAAAAAGGAGGCAGTAAGAGTGCTCCTCTTTGGGAATTCCATGGTTAGGGGGATCAGGTGGGAGAGTGGGGAGGCGGGAGACATCCAGTGGTGTTATGAGCAAGATTATTTTGGGTATGACGGTGCACAAGGCTAAGCATCTGATCTATGCTGTGGCACTAGAGTGTGGGGGGACCCCGACATATTAGTCCACCTGGGTACTAATGGTATAGAGGGGAGCATTGTTATGGAGATTCAGGTGAGGTTCCATGAGCTGGCATGGGTATTTCAGGACATGGGGTGCTCGGTCTCCTTCTCGGAGATATTACCGGTGCTTAGGGCCAGTGTGGAAAATAAACAAAAGATAAGAGAGGTAAATGTTTGGCTTGGGGGTGGTGCAAGGCCAGGGGTATGGGTGGGTGGGGACTGGGGTGCAACCTGGGAGGACAAGGAACTGTATGCAAGAGACAGACTCCACCTTAGCTCAGAGGGGAATGAGATCCTGCAGCTTCGACTGGCAGAATTCATCCACTTCAGGTGGGGTTTAAACTTGTGAAGGGGGGAAGGAGAGAGCACCCTGGTAGGCCAGGCCAGGTTGACCCTGGCCTTCTCCCATAAGCAGGGGGAGGCACAGAGAAGGAGCACCTGATAGTGCACGATGGGCTCTTGTGGGCAGGACATGACGAGAACTAAGGGCAGGGGAATGGAGGGCAAGTGGGCACTCACAGCGTGTGGGAATAAACTTCAGACACAGCAAATTTACATGTTTAAAGCACATCATGGTGTGATATTTATTTTTCAAAAGTTCAAAAAATAAATGAAAACAAAAAAATGGCAAAGAAAATCACTACTTAACATCAGTAGTTTCTCCTATAATACAGTCGTAGATCTTAGAGCTCCTAAGATTCTTCTCTCATGCATTCAACAGCTTGTCTACAGTATCAGTAGAACCTCTCTCCCCTCTCTCTCTCTCTCTCTCTCAGGGCTGAGCCCCACTGGGCTAAACTGAAGTAAACTCTGTGCAAAGGTTTTTATATCTTTTTGGTAGGGTCACCTGACTGAGCCCTTACATGTCTGAATATGTTTCAAAACCAAGGGGAAGGGGATTGTGTCAGGGGATTTCCTTGTTCAGTTAAAGGTACAGTGTATATATCCACATATATTGATTTTCTGTATCTCTGATCCAGAGTGACTGAGCTCTTTCATACCTTGAACTGTATACAGTAACAGGTTTATAGTGTGAATTTATGAAAATACCTTAAGGATTTTTATAACTGTACTAATCATGAAATTGTTTTATATGGCTTTTAATCATTTTTCTTTAAAAAGGCTTTTTAACTGTATTCATTCCTACTATCTAAAATAGCCTTCATGCTTTTTGTATACAAAATGCACTTATGCACTTTACTCAACACCTCTCCGGGTGTTTGGCATCATTCCAGGGACTGGATGGATGGAAATGGAAAAAGGAATGAAAAGAGAGAACTAGTAGGAAGTTTAGCAGGGATAGTAAAGAGCTACACTAGGTGGCCAACCGGGGCGGGGGCAAGAAAATCATTAACTGTAGCTAGGAAATAAGGAGATAGAAAAGTGGTCCATCAGTCACAGCCGAAGGTGTAGCCTAACTCTGCCACAGGCACGTTGGAATGGTCGTGATTAACGCCAGGAGCATGGGAAAACAAGATGCCAGAGCTTCAGGCGCTGTTAGTGGAGGGGGGTGGATGTGGCGGCTGTCACAGAGACTTGGGCCACTGCAAGACATGTTTGGGACCTAAATCTACTAGGATGCACCACGTGCAGAAGAGATGGGGGGGGTAGCATTTATCATTGGGGATGACATTGGTATAAGCAAGGTTGAAGAGGTGAGGGATCAGATGGAGGCTCTATGGGTCACCTTGCAGGCTCCAGGGGGTACGCGGGTAAAGATGGGGGTAGTGTATAGACCACCCGGGCAGGGAGATGAACAGGAGGAAGGCCTGGTGGCTAACCTTTGGGCCCACTGTGATAGGGGGAGGGCAGGGAGATGAACAGGAGGAAGGCCTGGTGGCTAACCTTAAGGCCCGCTATGGTAGGACAAAACTGGTGCTAGGAGACCTGAACATGCCAGGAGAAGACTGGGGAACTATGGCATCCTCATTGGGCAGGGAGCAACGCCTGTTGGATGTCTTCCTGGATGCGTTTCTTGCCCAGCTGGTGACTGATCCGACAAGGGAAGGGCACGTCCTGGATGTGGTCCTGTCAGATGGTGAGCTTATCAGGGACCTAGTTGTGGGGGACCCACTGGCAGGAAGCGATCATGCCACGGTTTGTTCTCTCTAGACCTAGAGGGCAGAGTAGAACACACAAAAACGTCAGTGGTGGATTTTAGAGGGGTAAACTTCGGGGGTATGGAGTGGATCCTTAGGGGCTACCTTGATGGGTTTAGGCCAGACATGGACACGAAGACCCCGGGGGGGGGAATTATTAAAAAGGGGTGCCTGGAGGCTACCAAGGCCTGCACGAGGGAGACACACAAGTGGGGCAAAGCTAAGAGGCTCAGCTGAAGGACAAGGGAGGTACAGGATGCGGTGAGGGAAACAAAGGCTGCTTATAACAGATACAAGCGTTCTTTTGGGGGTTATATCCAAGGGAGTATAATAAAGCAGCCAGGATGGTCACCAGAGTAGTGAGGATGACCAAGGTGGGGCGGAGCTGAGATTGGCATAGTGGATTAGAAGGGGGTTCTTCAGGTACATCAGCAAGAGAAGGGAAGGGGCAGATTAGTAGACTGAGGATGGGGAGTGGGTGGGTGGAGAAGGCGGGGGAAATGGAGGTACTGAATGACTTTTTTGCTTCTGTCTTCACCAAGGAGGACGGGTGGAGGGGGTGGCACTGCAACAGAAGAGGGATGGGGGACCAGAAGGAGAAGTGGGGGAAATGGATGTTGAAATCCACAGTGGGAGGGTGTGGGAAGCCGTCAAAGCCTTAAAAGTGGATAAAGCACCAGGCCCAGACAGGATCCATCCCAGGGTGCTCCAAGAGCTGGCTGATACCCTGGCCGCACCCTGATGGACCTTTTTAACTCCTTCCTGCAGTCGGGGTGGGTGCCTCATGACTGGAGAATGGCCCATATTGTGCCTATACACAAGGGCAGCTTGCGAGATGAGCCGTAAAACTATAGGCCGGTCAGCCTGACATCGGTAGTGGGCAAAGTTATGGAGAGGCTGGATGAGGTTCTGAAGGCATGAGGTCACTTAGATGATTGCCAGCATGGCTCTAAGGGCAGATCGTGTTAGACCAGCCTGGTGGAGTTCTGTGAAGGGGTGATGAGGGCGCTGGATCAGGGCAGGCCAGTGGATGCCCTCTTTCTAGACTTCAGCAGGGTGTTTGACTTGGTACTGCATCCCGGGTTGCTGGGGAAGCTGAAGGAGATGGGGGTGGGGTGACAGGTGGATAGGAAACTGGCTGGAGGGGGGTGTACAGAAGGTGAGGGTAGGAGGGGAGGTTTCATCTCAGACATGAGAAGAGGTATCAGGAGCGGGATGAGCCTCTTTGCAGATGACTCGAAGCTGTGGGCAGTGGTAGAGGGGGAGGAGGGGAAGCTGGCTCTCCAGGAGGACCTGGAGATTCTGGGGAGGTGGTCATGAGCCTGGAAGCCCAAGTTTGATGCGGGAAGTGCAGGGTTCTGCACCTGTGTCCAAAAATCAAGCTCATGTATACACCTTTGGGGGAGAGACACTGCAGGTTTCTAGGTGGGGAGAAGGACCTCGGGGTGGTGGATGTCGAAATGAATAACACGGAGCAGTGTAGGAGGGCTATGGCCCAGGCAAATAAAATGCTGGGCTGCATAGCCAGGGGGATAACCTCAAGAAGTCGAGAGGTGCTCCTTCCACTGTACAATTGCCTGGGTAGACCACACCTCGATTTCGAATACTGCTTGCAGTTTTGGCATCCCTGCTTAAAGAAGGACATTGCTGTTCTGTAGAGGGCCCAGAGGAGGGTGACCAGGATGATACTGGGACTAAGGGAAAGGCCCTATGAGGAAAGATTGGAGGAGCTCAACCTGTACTCGCTGGACGAGAGGATATGATAGAGGTTTTCAAATATCTCAAGGGAATGAATAGGGTGAGCCTTGAGGGGGTGATTTCAGCTGAGAGAGGTAGGGGCCACCAGAGGACACTCAGGCTGGATGGGGGGAGACGGAGGGGCAAACAAGGAAGCGCTACTTCACTGAGAGGATGGTGGAGCCCTGGAATGTGCTGCCTGGGGAGTTTGTAGCTGCTATGACTGTGGAGGGGTTCAAGAAGGGCTGGGGGAAGGTGTATCCCAGAATCTCCCAGGGATGGGGGGCCTTGGGAGGGGGCTAAAACGGTGCCCTGGGAAGGCACTGATCACCAAGCAGACTCAATAGATCATAGGGTCTAATCTGCTGGCTTCTTAGTGTGTTAGTATGTACTTAAATGTTTCTATCATGTTCCCCCTCTCCTGCCTTTCCTCGAGGGTATACATATTAAGCTTCTTTAGTCTCTCTTCATATGGCTTCTGGTGCAGACCCTGCACCATTTTAGTTGCCCTCCTTTGGACTGCATCTATCCTATGTCCTTGTGGAGATGAGGAGATCTCCAGAACTGCATGCAGTACTCTAGATGGGGTCTCACAAACTGTCTGTACAGAGGGATAACAACTTCCCATTTTCTACTGGTGATGTCTCTCCCTATGCATCCCAGTATGGGAAGGGGCCCTCTTTACTGCCTTCTCACATTGCTTGCCTACCTTTAGGTCATCTGGTATGACTACCCCCCGGCCTCTCCATTTTTGTTGTTCGGACCTATCTTTCCCTGGGTTTTACTTTCCCAGGTGCATTACTTTGCACTTCTTTGCACTGACTGTTAGTTGCCATACTTTTGACCATTCCTCCAACCTTGCCAAGTCCCTTCTCATCCTTTCCATCAACCCTGTTGCATATCTTTGTGTCGTCTTTTCCTTTCAGTCCCTCCGCAATGTTGCCTATAAAGACATTATAGAGGACCAGTCCCAGTACTGAACCCTGCTGTACCCTGCTAGTAACCCCTCTTTCTTCTGAGTCGACTCTGTTTACTATTGCCTTCTGTGTCCTGTTGTCCAGCAAATTTTTTTAACCAGGCAACCACCCTGAGACCCACTCCCAGGCTGGCTGACTTGTTTATTAATCTTTTGTGTGGGACTGTGTCAAATTCCTTGCTAAAATCTAGATAGGCCATGTCTACAGCCTCTCCCTGGTCTACTACTTTGGTTACCCAGTCAAAGAAATCTCTTCGATTCGGCTTACATGACCTTCCCACTGTGAATCCATGCCGCCTTGGATCCTATGCCCCGCTGGCTTCTAGGTACTCAACAGTTCTTTCTTTCAGAAGTGATTCCATCATGTTCCCTACCACTGAGGTCAAACTAACAGGTCTTTGGTTTCCTGCCTCTGCCTTGCTCCCACTTTTTTGTGAAGAGGAATCATATCTGCCCTCCTCCAGTCCTCCCATGGTTTGTTTAAAAAGGGTAGTCAGTGGTGTCACTAGTTCTCCCCTTAGTCCTTTTAGAATTCTGGGGTGAATCCCATCAGGCCCCATTGCTTTGTCCACCTTCAGTTTCAGGACTTCTTTCAGGACCCTTTCTTCTGTGGATTGGTATTAACCCCACCATATCCGGAGTGCGTCTATTGTTTGGATTAGGTGCCTCCCCCTCCTCTTCTTTTGTGAATACTGAGCAGAAGTATTCTTTCAATATCCCTGATTTTCATTGTAACCCTCTGCCCACTCCCCTACCCTTTATTATGCCTCACTATCCCTCCCTTGGTCTTTCTTCATTCCCTAATGTACCTATAAAAGGTTTTATCCCCCTTCATAACTGAGTTGGCTGTCCTTTCTTCGGTTTGGGCCTTTGCTATTCTGACTACCTTCCCCACTTCCTTCTGCTTTAACTGGTACAGTTCTCTGTCCTGCTCCTTCTGTGTTTCCTTATACTTCCTGAATGCTATCATTTTCTCCCTAATCTTCCCTGCTACCTCTTTTGAGAACCATAGTGTTCCTTCATTTTGTTTTATTTGCTTCACACAAAGGCTTGTTGCCTCTGTGATGGCAGTTTTGATTTTTCCTCATTGTTCCTCCCCCTCTCCTTCTTGCTCGTTTGCTAGTGCTTTTCTGAGGAGACGGCAGGGGCAGACAGGCCCCGCAGTGGGGTGTGGGCATCTGTGTGACTGTGCCTCATGAGACAGACAGGAGTCACCTGCACCAGGGACCAATGCAGGAATTCTTAGTGACCTGCAGATGAGGGATGGATGGTGGCACTGTGCCCAGGCCAGTTGAGTACAGTTGGTTGTATGTACAGTAGTGTGTGTGTGTGTGTGTGTGTGTGTGTGTGTGTGTGTGTGTGTGTGTGTACTGGCCCGTGTACAGGCATGTGTCATGGTAGTATGCAATAGGGCTAGTACCCCCGAGGCACCGTGCACATCACCTGTGTGCCCTCATTGTTCCCCAGTGTGATATGGGACATATCCCACTGCATGGCCTGCCAGTACATAGGCAACTGTCTGGGCCCCCTTTCCCATGGGACGCCCTGTGCTCTGTACATGACAGGATCTGCCATGGTTGCCTAATAATGTTCTTATGATACCTGCAGAGCACTGTCTGTATGACATGCAGGGTGTCAGTGGAATTGGGGACAAGGATGGCCTTGGTTTTGTAGATGGGGGGTGAGCAGGGGTCTTGGCCTGCTGGGTTGTGGCACAGTGGGCAGACATGACCCGTGTAAACAATGGATCTGGCCTGGGAGGGGGGGACAAAGCACAGAATGATGCTGTCAGTGGGTGGGTGGGGATACACCAATATTCAGCACCTGCTCGAAGCAGCAACATGGGTGTTGGTGACCCCAGTCAAGGCGGGTATTCACCCCTTACAGCCTTGGCCCTGCCACTGTTTAGACTTTTCTGCTACCTATGTCTACATTATGCTGCATGTCTCTGTGGCTTGCAACAGATGTCCCTGTGTGGCCTGCCATGCAGGACATGTACCTATGGGGGCATCACCCCTGGGGTTTTGGTGGGGAACATTCCTTCTGCACAGGGGCAGTTGGTTCACCAGTGACACTGTGGTGTGTCACTGTCTGTACAGTCTATTGCTGTGCACCTATGTGCTGCTGGCACAGTGCCCTGTGTCTGTCTACCATGTTGTGGCATGCCCTCCACTGTGCGGTGGTGAGTCCCCGTGCCGCCAAACAGATGCCACAAGGGGCTAATGGTATTGTTCACAGCCTCAGTTGTGACCCCATCGGTGTTGATAAGGTCTGTACTGCCATATGCTGAGGACTGTTTATGCATGGCAGTTAGGTGGGTGTCATTGGCCACTGTAGTAGAGGCCATGTGAATACAACCACCATAGTAGTCCACCTGCGCTGGCGCCATATTCAGTGTCATATGCACAGTGTGTCACGCATTTGCAGCTCAGTGGAGTCCCCGCATATGTGGTATGGGGTCGGTGGATAATAGGGCCATCGGTGGGTGGTGCATGTAGGTACCATATGTGATTGATATTGTTGTAAGGATGCAGTGCTGACTAACCAGCACAATGATAACTATGGTATGATTACTCTACTGTACACAGATAGGGCCAGCCATATGGTCGGACAAAATGGGCCTGTGCCGGGCCAGTAACCTGCACAAACACTGCATTGGGGGACACACTCTACTTAGGGTGGAATCAGCTTCAGCTAGGACAGCAGGTGCCTAAATGCCGCAGTGCATCAAACACTAGTGTTGTGGTGAATGGGGCACAGTTTGTTGAGCTCCCACCCACATACGCCACCGTTGCACATGCGAGTTACCATACCTGCTGCACACACAGTGCTGCATGACAGTCCCAGCCACGTACAGCTGTATTGTGTGCCCCACGTGAGTGCCTGAGCCCCGTCTCTTTTTTGAAATTCAATAAACTTTATTTCACAGTAGTACAAGGAAATAAAATAATGAGACTTGATACAAAAACAGCCCCCAACCCCCATCCCATCCCTACGGAGTGTCCACAACAGACAAGTACAAAGTTGCAAACTGGAAAACGCGTGCATAGATATAGAGGGTACAAGAGCACCTAGAGCTGACAACTTAAATAGTATATAACTTATGCAGCTTACCCCATTTCCTATCAGAGTGTTGGCTTATGACAGATGCTGGCGATCATACATTCAATCCGCAGACTAAACAGGAGTTCCTGCAACCATTCTTGATAGGAGAGACTGGTCTAACCAGTGTCTAAGCACTAATTGTTTCACTACCGAGGAGATCATAGATATATGGTACCTTCTGTCCTTCACCGGGATAGAACTGTAATCACCCAGAATGCATATCTGGTGTAAAGTAGGTGATCTGCTTTGTTTGCTATAAGTTCCCATAGAGGTGCCACTTTAGGACAGGACCAAAAAATATGTAGGAGGGAACCCACCTCCAAGCCACATCTGTTACAAGTGTCTGAGGGAATTCTGCCCATTTTTGCTAATCCAGGCGTATAGTAAAGGTTATGCAAGATGTGAAATTGGGTAAGCCTGAACCTGTTCTGAGAAGTATGTGTGGTGTATATATATCTCTCCACATAGTATGCCAGTTAGGAGAGGAGGAGGCGGGGAGAAGGATGTCCCAGACTACTGGGTAGCCCATTCCATGTGGAATAAGCTTGGGGAGAAGTAATGAGTATATACCGGAAACTCCATGAGGTTTAGCAACTAACTCTGTAAAGAAGCTGAGAAGTTCAGATTGGTTCGTTTGCTATGGGCTAGGTCCAAACAACTGCAACAGAAGATGTCTGAGCTGGAAAATCTTAAATATGAGAGAAGGGACCAATTGGAATTTTTGCAAAATAGAGAGCGAGGAAAGTAAGGCACCCTGCAAGACCAAATCTGCAACTGTAGCATGGGATAGCTGTGGCAGCCAATTGGTAGGGATCATCTGTCCGCCAATTTTCAAATTGCAATTTTTTTTGAAACGGGTTGGGAGAGATCCTTAATTGGCTGATAGTTGAGGGCAGCACAGAATTGGGAATATACCCTCAGAGAGGTGCCAATCACAGAGTCCCTCAGTGAGGGTGGTAGAGATCTCCAAGGTGCGAAGAAAAGGGAAGATACAGCTAGGCCAGGGTTATTTATTAGATCCATCTCCAACTTACACCATATGGGTACATAATCTTGGGTTTGGTTTGCCAGGGTTTGGAAGATCCATTTAAAACATTTATGAATATGATTGGCCCAATAATAAATCAGAAAGTTAAGAAGTTTGAGCCTTCCCAGTGATCTAGGTAAAGAAAACTTCTTATATGATCTCCTGTGAGTTTTGTCCAGCCAGATAAGCCTAGTGCTAAGGGCATGAATGCATTTGAAAAAGGAGAGGGGTTGCCGTATGTTTAACATATTGAAGGGGTAGAATAATCTTGGTAGAATATTCATTTTGATTATGTTGATTCTACCCCATGAGAGAGGAAGCGATCTCCATCTAATCGAATCTTGTTGGATAACCAATATTAAATCCTCTAAATTAGGCTTCTTCATGATGGCGACTTCACGAGACAGATAGATACCCAAATATTTAATATGGTGGGGGGCCCAATGCATGCCAAAGTGAGCAGTATCTGCTTTGAATGTGTGCGGGTTCAGAGGAAGTACCACAGTTTTTTCTAAGTTAAGCTTATAGTTGGAGAGGGAACCGAACCTGTTAATGATTGATGGGACTTCAGATATAGAATCTGATGGTTGTGAAAGGTGTAATAGTATGTCATCTGCATACACAGACAAGGTCTGGACTGTCTCTCCAATCAGAATTCCAGTGATTTGGGGTGAAATTTTAATTTGCCAGATTAACGGCTCCAAGTAGAGATTAAAAAGCAGGGGAGATAGCGAACAGTCTTGACGTGTACCTGTAAAGGAAATTGGATGAGAAAACTCCATTACAGTAAATTTTTGCAATAGGTGAAGAGTATATTATTTGAATCCAACGGAGAAAGGACTGGGGAAAGCCAAATTTCTGTAAGGTGGCCAAGAGGAAGGTCCAGTCCACTCGATTAAATGCTTCCTCTGCAATTAGGGACACCAGAACAATAGGGGAAATGGAGTCCCTAGCAGCAGAGAAAATGTGTGCTAGTTTACGTAAGTGGTCAGAAGAGGAGCGAACCGGGACAAAACCGACCTGCTCAGGACTGAGGAGACTAGACCAGACGTTATTAATCCTTACAGCTAGAATTTTAGTTAAAATCTTAAGATCATAATTTAGCAGTGATATAGGCCTGTAGCTGGTGACATGATTGGAAGGTTTACCTGGTTTCAGCAGAAGAACTATCAGGGCTTCCAGGATGGTTGATTCCAGGGTGTCGGCATTGTACATAAACTAAAAAAAGTGGAGAAGTAATGGGTATAATTCTTTAGAGAACCATTTATAAAAAATTGGAGGAAAATCATCAGGACAAGGGGCCTTGTCCAGAGACTATTAATTGCTGAGAGAATTTCTGAGGTTGAAATAGGCTGAGATGAAAGGGAGTATTGAGAGGCGGATAGCCGGAGTAAGGGAACTGTGTCTAGGTAAGCATTAATTTCCTCCACTGAAGGTTGTGGATTTCTGGTTCCATAAAGGCCCTTATAGTAAGTTTTGAACTCTTTCGCTGTATCTCTTGGTAGTGTCTTGACTAGACCGATAGCATAGCTGGAATTACTCTAGAGGCCTTGCATTTCTTCAGGCGTAAAGCCAGAAGACATCCTGCTTGTCACCCTGTTCAACATATGTTGAACGGATTTTGAGGATTGCGTATTCAGCTTTCTCCCTGAATGAGTCGGAATATTTATCCCTGAGACACATAAGGTCCTCCAGGGTGTCTGCAGGGGAAGAAGGAGAGATGGCTTTTTCTGACTCTGTGATTTGGTGCAAAAGATTTTTTGCTTCTTGTTCCTCGATTTTCTTGCATTTGGAAGCTAGGTGTATAAATTCCCCTCAAAGGAAACACTTAAAAGCACTCCATGGGGTCATCATTGATGACTCACTCACTTACACGTACCACATAGACTCCCTTGTAAGAGTGGTAAACACAAAGATCGGGGTCCTCTATAGGCATAAAAAATTCCTCACCCTGGAGGCACTCCGAACCTCTGTCTCCAGCTCCATACTCTGCACGATTGACTACGAGTTGGTGGTGTATGGTGTCGCCTCTGAAACCACTCAAAAGGGTCCAAATCGCACTGGGTAAGGCATGCTGCCTTACCCTGTGTGCAGATCAATACACCCATATGGGTACCCTGTATGAGCGTACAAACTGGCTCAACCTAAAAGACAGGATCAAATTCCAAACTTGCCTCCTGGCAAAGAAGGCACTCCTTGGAAAAACCCCACCCTGTGTAGGTAACCTGATGAGGTTTCAGCCACACCTCACATCACCAGAGGGAAGAAGAATGGAGCACCGTCTATCCCATTCCGATGAACCTCACTAGGGCAGCGCGCTTTCGCTTACTGGACCCCCCCTGGATAAATGAACTCCCTAAGAAACTACAAACAAACAGCATATCTCAATTCAAAGCAGGCCTTAAACAGCATCTCATGTCATGCGCAAAGTGTACCTGCTGCTCAGTGTGGCAGGTTGAGAATGTCAACATAAAATAAAAAAAATTAAAAATGTATTCTTTTCACTCTGTTCTATTCTCTTAAACGTTTCTGTCTGTCCTTAATTTCTTGTCAGGGTGGCCAACCTGACAATTCTGTTCTCCTATCTGTGCTATACCTTTAATCTGTTGTCATTCTAGCCATCAAAACTGCCACATGAAGTTAAAAGCAGATCCCCTTTAAAGCCTCCTGCTATGTAAATTCTGTGGAAGATTTTGAATTCCCCAAGAAACAAGAGTGTTTCCAACACTAGAGCAGACTGCCATATAGCCCCATTTTTTTTTTTTTTTTGAAATTTCTATTTATTCACCTCCCTGCCTGCCGTCCCCGACCCTTCAGGAGCCTCAAGGCAGACATCCCTCTACCTTCTGCCCTGCCCGTATGACCCTCTGGAACCTCATGTAGCTTCAGTTTACCCCCCCGAGCGGGGATGGGGCAGAGCTATAGCCCCATTTTAAAGCGAGTCTCTACAAGACTGGAAGATGAGCAAGTAGACTGTTGCAAGGGAGAAAGTAAACTCTCCCTGCAGCCACTCGCTGTAGATCTCGCTCTGCTGCCTGAAAAACAGAGATTAAATAAAAAGTTAAAATAAGTACTGCAGCGTTAGTGCAGACTATTCTTGTGTATATAAACATGATTTGGGGGTATTTGACTTGTTATTGTGTTGTTTAAAGCTACCAAGAAGTGAAGTACAGTATGGGGAGTGAAGTATTGCAGTGTTTGCTGACTGCTGAAATGGCAGAGCTGTTTGGGGGTGTAAAAGATAAAAATATGTTTAAATACAGTTTTAGCACAGTAAATTAAGGATAATAATACTAGGCTCTTCTTGGAATGTATGCAGAAAATAAAAATATGTTCAAATGAATTAAAGGTATAAGTAGAAAAACTAAGCCAAGTAACAAATTTAAGGGATAAATAAACAAGGCTGAATAGTGATAGAGCTACTTTGGCTTCACAGAATAAATAGAGGGGGAGCGCAACCCTGTTCTCTTTTTATCTGGGAAGGTTGGAGTCCTCTATAAACAAGTTTGATTTTCTTGGTTTCTTTACCTGAAATGGTGGCAGGTAACAAGAGATGGCTTCTATAGAGCTGGCAGCCCAGAAAATGGCTGCTAATATAGAAGTGGTGTGGTGATGTAATTGAAAGGGGAGGGGCTAAAAAGGTCCTTGATGATGCTTTCACCACCAATTAAGGTTCCTCTAAGTTAAAATGAGTACTTAGAGTATTACTAATATTATGTTGAAAAAAGACATAATAAGCTTTAGATTTAGAGAATTTGAAGCCTAATCTTAAGTTCCAGAGTAGAGGAATAAGGTTTTTTGGTATAATTGATAGTCACATGTCAATGATGTCATGATTATTGCACTATATTAACCTCCCCACCAGGAGGCTAATTCAAGTGTGCTGGTCAGTTTCTTCTGACCAAGCAAGGGAGAGCAGGTGTGAGGCCTACACACCGGAGTGGAGAAAAATATTGAATATACAGAGAAGAGCAGGGAGTCTGAGGAAAGACTAGCCTGATTTTTTTTTTTTTTGTTTGTTTGTTATTTTGGTGTGAAAGTTTAAACACCCGTTTCTTTTCTGTAAATATTTTTTGAACAGTTAATTTTTGTTATCATTTTTGGAAAATAAAATGATAAACGCTACACCAGTGTGTTTTTTTTTTTTTTTTTTTATGCACTTGATTTAAGGACTGGTGTCTGTTACTGAACCCACACGCTTACACTCAGGCACTATTTGAAAGTTTTGGCTCTCAACCTAGGTACCACCCAATTGGGGCTACCTAGTGAACCCTGCCTCCTTTTCCAGCCCAGCCTAGAGCGTAAGTAAGCTATTCCACCAGCTCTAGCCGCGGAGATAATACGTCACCCTATTCCTCCCCTCCTTCCACCCCCTACTCGACAAGGCCCCACTGGAGCTGCCCCCCCACAGCACCCTGACCCACCTCCCCCCACCGGGTAATTTCAAACCCTGCCCTCTTGTTTTACTGATACCCAGCCCGCTGCCATCTTGAGTAAGCATTAACCCCTGCACAGTCTTCTCAACTTAGTCTAACAACGGATTCGGAGGTTGCTAGGGAAGGGGCAAACTGGTGCAAACAATCATTTTTCTAAATTAGCTTCTACTCTGTTATAATTACTCTCTTTGTTCTCCAGTTTGTTTAACTCTCACTGTAATTGCTCTGGAATACCAATGAGCAGGCATCTGTAACAGCTGTATATGTGTATTGTCATATTTTGTAAACCATGACGTGGAACTTTTGTAAAAAAAAGATCACGCTCAAAGGTCTCTCCGAAATATTAAATTAAAAAAAAAAAAAAATTCATGGTCATCCCTAGCTACCGAACCAAGATTAGTTTCTGTAGAGACCTAGATTTGATCCTTAAACCTAGAAATAATGTATGGGTCCTTCAAAAGCTGATTATTTAACTTCCAGGTGGTGTCCTTCTGCATGGCAGGTGATAAGGATAGTGTCGCCCATGTTAAAGCATGATCTGACATGACCCAAGGTAGGACCCCCCTCATCTCGGAATGACTAATAAGAATAAAGTCTAAGCGAGAGTAGGAGTGATGGACAATAGAATAGTAAGAAAATTCCCAGGTATGGGGGTGGAGAATCCTCCATGGGTCGCACAATCCTAGGGAGTCTATCATGTTTCGTATAACATGTTGGGAAAGTGACAGTGGGGCTAGTGGTCTGCCAGACCGATCCATGTCTTGAGTGATAGTAGTGTTCCAGTCACCCCCAAGAATTATAGGAGCTGGTAGTAGGAAGGCTAGATGGTCCGTGAGGTCCATAAAAAATGTGGGGTCACCACTATTAGGGCCATATACACTACCTAGTATAACTTCTGTCTGATCAAGATGACCTTTCACTAGAATGAATCTTCCCTGTGAGTAGGAGATATTTTGTGAACATTGAAAATTTGCATTCCTGGAAAGCAAGATGGCCATACCTCTACTCGAGGTATTTTTGTTGCCTGCAGCAAAAAACGGGCCTATTGACTGTCTACGAAACTAATTCCCCTCATCCGACTGCAGATGGGTTTCTTGCAAAAAGATTATCCTACACTGTAACTGTGAAAGATGTTTAAGCACTTGGTACCGTTTAAGTTGAGGTCTTGCACCTCTTATGTTCCACGATTCAAACTTAAAGAAGTTAGCCATTATCCCTACATTGTAACAAACTTATGTGGGAAAAAAACCCCGAAGAGGACATTCAGTCAACCACCCACCTCCCCCGCTCCAGTACCCCAACCACACCCCTCCTCCCCATGAAAAAGGAGCCCCCAAAGAACCTCGCAGAGATCCAAAAGTCCAAAATCACAGTGATAAACGTAATTAGCCCCATCCAAGGAAGTAACCATGAATACAGATGGCCGGCAGGATATATTCCCGGTCCTCCCCACCCTACCCACAAAACCTCACTACAGCCCATGATGAACAGTTTCCCCGTTCAGCAACCCTCCCTACACCCACCTGACATAGCTCCCACTAAAGCCTCTATCTAACATATAATAAGTCTACCAAACTACTGTATTGCAAAAGGTTAACATTGCTAACTATTGAATACTTCAGCTCATATATGTGACGGTGTATAAGGAGCTGCAACATGTAGAAACTAATAGCAGGGTATAACAACCAACCCTTCATTGTGGAACTGAACAACATTCCCCCCAGAAAAACAAGGTATAGACTTTCTCCCCTGGTGGTCAAACATATTGTGCAGTGTCTGTTAGCTCCTTGCAATTAAATCAAAAAGTAAAAAAAAGGGGAAACTGAGCTCCAATTTAGTAATCCGCGTAGCATCACATAAAATGGGGAGATCTAAATAAAAATAGTCCACATAACCATTCAGACATGAAGTCTTGCTGTATTCTGACTATATGCAGTTAGCCTCAGCACTTCAGCTGCCCCAGAGAGTAAAGGGTTGACTCTATGCCGAAGCATACAAAGTTGAGCTTGAGCTCAGTTTTCAAACCTCTGTCCCTGGTACATTCTAATGTAACCATCAGATTCTTTACTCCGCCTAACTGTGAAGACACTCCGGAGATTTCTCCTCGACGCTTCGGTTCGGTTATAGTAAAATCGGTCGGTTTAATCAACCATTTTATTTCTTTGTCTGTCATCAAATCTCTGTTTATGGTACAGGTAGTGTAAGTGGTAGATAGTGGTAGAAGTTGTTTTTCTTTCGATCCCTCATCGGTTGGTCTGGTGTGGAACCGAAGTAATTTTGTTTTTCTAAAAAAGTTCTTCGTATTGTGGTGTTCGGTATCTTTCGGTCTCAAAAAAACAACGTTTTATTCTGTTTTTTCCACAACCCTTGATCCAGTTGGTGACCGAAAGTTTGGCGTTACCTGACTTGAATGCTGTTTTGGGTAACTTGAATAGAAAAGGCGGTGTTTGAGAAACCCAAAAAGAAAACCAGTCCCACTGTTTTTCAGCACTGCACGGAGTGTTGGGGAGGCTTTTGTTAAAGCTGATCCCCACCTTGTCTGTGTTTATTGTCTGGGGTTTGACCACCTTAAAACAGACTGCCAAATATGTGCTAATTTTCCTAAAGCCACGCTCTGAAAAGCATTTAAATTGGCTGAAGGAAAAAGTGACCGAAAAATCCGCTGATCCGGATGATCAACCCGGTTAATTTCTGACCAAACCTGAGGAGGTGCCTGCTGACCCGGGTAATACCTCCTCAGACAAAAGGAAGGCCGATTCCGAGGGATCGGTTCTGTCCAAGAGAAAAAGAAAGTTGGTTGGTTCGGTTTCGAACCCGCAGATCCCAGCTACTGAGGAAATTGAAAAAGCGATCAGCATAGTTCGATCGCTTCGCCCCAATCTGACCGAACAGACTACCTCTATAAGGCAGTCGGTTGAGTCGGTTCAGGTTCTCTCCGAATGTGATCCGGAGGCCTTTTATATATCTGAGTGGGAAGAAGAGGAAGATGATTTTGGAGGCCTAGATAAGCCAGTGAAGCCTGACATCTCCCCAGGCAGGCCTACCTCTGCTTTTCCTCCCAGACTTTGAGTCCCCCCTCCCACTTTTTGTTTTACAAAAAAGTGGCAGAAACTCTTCAGCTTCCAACTGTGGTAGCTTCTGAAGAGGAAGAGGAACCTGACTTTGTGGAAATGATGGATGTCCCAGAGTCAAAGAGACTGTCCATTCCCTTGAACAAATCTTTGGGGAAACTGACTCAAAAAATTCTGCAGGTTAGCATTAGGCTAAGCAAAATTACTGTTTGCGACTATTTTATTTTATTTTGTTTTTTGTTAAAAGTTCTTTTTTTGTCTCACAGGTATTGCAGTCTCCTTCTCACATTGAAGGAGTTAATTGCTTTCCTCCCGCAGCTCTTCCAGGGGATTAGGTATGAATCTGGGGGTGGAGCTAACAAACTGTCAGTCCCTTCCAACAGAGGGAAGGGTTAAAAGGTCAGGTTAGTTGATATCTTGGAGTTGGAAGACTAGGTTTGCAGGCCAAGGCACCTAGCTTCGCCCGAACTCTTTTCTTCTAGGTTGCTTGAAAGGACAGAGCAAAAAACCTTACCAGAGCAACAATAAGGATTAAGGCTTATTTTGGCTAGGCAGGGTTACTGTGTGTTTGTTGTTTTTATTTTGTACTCACAGGGATTGTTACTGTTTATTGCTAACATTTTCTTGCTTTATTTTTCACTGATTCAAATTGTTGTTGCTGGGTATACCTTCTGCTGCATTATTACAGGGTGTCACACCTCTCAACCTCCTGCCTCATAAATCAGGGACAAGGCTCAAAACAATCAGGGACAAAGGACCAAAATCAGGGACACATTTTCAAAATTGGTGTTATCCACACAGGAAGCTGGTAGAATAAAGGGCTTAGTGTAAAATACATTTTTTAAGGAAGAACAAGTGTGTAACTTTAATGTTTGACATAATTTTGTGCTTACAACCACCGCTGTTTGGTCACGGAAACACAATTTTTAGGATGGACAGAGTAAAATTTTGAGGTAAAATCAGAGACATCCCTGAAAATCAGGGACAGTTGAGAGGTATGCAGGGTGTGCCTACATATTACTGCTGTAATCTTCTGATTCAAATTGTTTTCTGCAAGGTATAGCTTCTGTTACTGCTTAGTTTTTCTCTGTAGCAAAGTGTTTCTTACAGGGTATATCTTCTGTGAAATTATTACATGTGGTGCTTTACAGGTTTCACAGTTTTAGCTGTCATTAGGATAAGCTTTCAGGGCTACTACATTTGTTGCTGGCTGATTATTTCTGCTCTTACCTCCTTGTTTCTTTCGTCCGTGGTTGTTCTTTGTCGGAGGGGAAGGGCCCAGCCACTCACCCCCATCCCCAACCACCCCACACTACACTCCTTTTATAGGGCAGCACAGTCGTGATATTTCCTGTAGCAAAGCAGGAAGGGGCGGATCAGAGGGGTATCCACACAGTGACCTCTTTTACAGGGGCACTAGTAATTCAACTTGTTATAACAAGTTATACAAAAACAAACAAAACACAAAATCAAACTTTTGCTTTCATTTCTTCCTTCAAATTACTCTGACCAGGTTATAAACCCAGCAACTTACCTGGAATGGCTATCATTAACTGCAGGTACTGTGGAACACTTTTCAGAAGGGCAGTTTTACAGGATTTAGGACACTGTCCTACATGCTGGGCCATTGGAGATCTAAGGACTCTGCTCCAGGCAGCATGGGCAGAGATTGCGCACTTCAAACTGCATATTCAAGAGGAAATATAAGAACCACCTGCCATTTCCCCAGCATCCAACAGAAGCACCTTGACTACAGAGGGTAGTTGGTCTGGGAGGTTGGCAGGTGTTTAGGAGGGACAAATCGGGTGCCACATCACTCGGTGCTCTCCAACATATCACCTCCACAAACCATATAAAAACTACAAACGGGTATCTGCCTCCATCTCCGAAATCAAACATAGGGGCAGAGGACACTGCAGAGCTGGACACTGCAGCACAGGGGCTAGCACAACAGAACTCGCTCAAAACAGGAACCAAAACAAAAAAAGCAAAAAGGAAATCCCAAAAACTTCTGATCATAGGAGATTCCATGATTCGGGGAGTTAATACGTATCTTCAGCCAGGGGTAATGGTCAGATGTCTCCCAGGTACATCAGCATGGAGAGACACTGACCACATTGCTAAAATTGTTCAGGAAGCAGGACAAAACATTGATGTCCTGGTACACATAGGGACTAACGATCTTGCCAGCCAGTCAGTTGTGGAGACCAAGGAACACCTGACCAGGCTGGGTGACAAACTATCATCCATTTCATCTGGCATATCCTTCTTTGAGATCCTGCCAGTCTAGGAGAGGGGGACAGATGGACAGAAGGTCAGAGAAGGGGAAATAGGGGAGCTAAACATGTGGCTCAAGGACTGGTGCCAGGAAAAAGGACACAAATTTGTAGGGAACTGGCAACAGTTTTAGGAGCGAAAGTTCTTTATATTTGATGGACTGCATGTGACTATGGAGGGAGTCAGTGCATTGGAGCAAAAGTTTGATGTTTTTGCAGAATATTTAAACTAGCAAATAGGGAGGGGGATGCAGCACCCGATACATCAAATGGGAAGAACCCCCCTCCCCAAGCTAGTGGTCAAACAGGAGTTCAGCATGTTTGTACTTAATTTGCATCACCAGGTAAAAAAAAAAAAGGTCCAGCTCCCCATACGATGCACAAAGGAAAACGCCGGACCTCGCCCAACAACTAACACACCGAAATTTGACCAATGGAAAATCATGTACACAAATGCTTGTAGTCTGGGAAACAAGATCCTAGACCTACAGGCAATAATGACAGAGGCTAAACTGGACATAGTAGCCATTAGCGAGACATGGTTTACCAGTAACCACACTTGGGAGACTTCAGTACCTGGCTATGTACTGTTCAGAAGAGACCAAGGTGCAGAAAGGGGGGGTGCAGTGGCCCTTTATGTCAATGAAAATATCAAAGCTGCAGAAATTCAGAATACAGATAAGGAGCCAGAAGAACTGTGGGTCACCCTGGAAACAGGAAATGGGACAGCCATGCAAACTGGGGTTGTGTACAGGCCTCCGGAAGAGGGGGAGGACATAGACATGTTACTGTTAGAAGATATGCAAAACATGACAGCTAAAGGGGAGGTTCTGATAATGGGAGACTTCAACAAGCCAGATATAGATTGGTCAATACCAGCAGGGACATCTGCCAGAACTAGACACATGGTGAATTCCCTGCAGGGGGAGGGCCTCAAACAACTGGTACAACAACCCACAAGAGACAGGGCTATCCTAGGTCTAGTACTGACTAACAGGGAAAGGATCACAGATCTCCAGGTAGAAGGTCACCTGGGTGCCAGTGACCATCACATGGTATGGTTCAAGTTTGGCCACTAGAACAAAATCATCCATTAAAGGCAAAAATATGTGACTTCAGAGGAGCTGACCTTGATAAAATGGCCATCAGAGTTAAGCTAGCCCTGGCAAAAAGAAATACAGGTGAGGGGGTATAGGCAACGTGTGCAAGCATTAAAGATGCAGTACTTGAAGCAACATCCCATTGTGTTAGTGAGAAAAAGGAAGTGCAAAGGAAGAAGGAAACCACTTTGGTTCTCAAACACAGTAGCAGAAAAGGTCTGAGCCAAAAGGCTGGCCTTCAGGAAATATAAGGGAACGCAGCAGGATGAAGATACGGAGGCATACCAAACTTCCCTAAGGGAAGCAGGGAAGGCAGTAAGGCAGGCAAAGACCCAAACAAAGGAAACACTAGCACAAACAGTAAAAGAAGGTGACAAGACTTCTATAGCTACATTAGTGAAAGGAGAAAGTCCAGAGGGGGGTATTGCTAAGATCAAAGGGGATAAGGGGGTGTGGGAGGAGAGGACCATGTAAAAGCATCTATCTTAAATAGATACTTCTGCTTAGTATTTACTGAAGAGAAAATAGGGCAGGGCCCACAGCTCTGCACCATGGACACGGGGGAGGGAGGTGTGCACTAGTCCCTTCACAAAAGAAAGGGTCCTACAAGAACACTATAAGCTCAGGGTGGACAAGGCAATGGGACCTGATGGCATACATCCCCGGGTACTAAAGGAGCTAAGGGTGGAATTAGCAGAGCCATTATCAGAACTGTTTAGTGAGTCTCTGAACACAGGAGAGGTCCCAGAAGACTGGAGAAGGGCTCATGTGATCCCGCTCCACAAGAGTGGTAGCAGGGAGGAGGCAGGGAACTACATACCAGTCAGTCTTACCTCAGTAGTGGGCAAGATTATGGAGACACTCCTTAAGGAAGGGATTGTGCAACACCTGGAATCCATAGAAGCACAGGATCCAAGACGGCATGGGTTTACAAAAGGAAGGTCCTGTCAGATTAAACTCATAGATTTCTTTGACTGGGTAACCAGAGTGGTGGACCAAGGGGGAGCAGTTGATGTTGCCTACCTTGACTTCAGCAAAGCTTTCGATACTGTTTCACATAGAAGATTGATTAATAAGCTGGGTAGGCTCGGGGTGGGTCAGACATTGGTCAACTGGGTGGCAAACTGGTTGACAGGCAGAAAACAGAGTGGTGGTAAACGGTTTACAGTCAGAAGAGATGCAAGTCACAAGTGGCTTACCTCAGGGATCAGTCCTGGGGCCAGTCCTCTTCAGTATCTTCATCAGTGACATTGCAGATGGACTGGAGGGTAAGGTTTGTCTGTTTGCAGATGACACCAAGATCTGCAACAGAGTAGATGATCCAGGTGGGGTGGGCAGAATGAGAAGAGATCTGGATAAACCAGCAAAATGGTCAGAAAAGTGACAACTGGGGTTTAACACAAAGAAGTGCAAGATCATGCACATAGGGAAGAGAAACCCTGAGGCAACCTATAGGCTGGGAGGGGAGTTGCTGGCAGTCACAAGGGAAGAAAGAGACTTGGGCATCATCATCACCGATGACCTGAAATCATCTAAGCAGACCTCTAAAGCAGTAGGTAAGGCTAGGGGGATGTTGGGGTGTATTAGTATGGGTATCACAAGTCGTAAGAGGGAGGTAATAATCCCTCTTTACAAGACACTGGTTAGACCCCATCTGGAGTACTGCGTGCAGTACTGGAGGCCAAACCTTCACAAGGACATTAACCAAATTGAGGCAGTCCAGAGAAGGACAACCAAAATGGTGCAGGCACTGCATCAGAAAACATATGAGGACAGATTAACGGAGCTCAATATGTATACCCTAGAGCAAAGGAGGGAGAGAGGTGATATGTTCGAAACATTCAAACACCTTAAGGGCATTAACAAGGTGAAAGAGTCTAACATTTTTCAGTATAAGAATAGCAGGACAAGAGGACACATCATGAGATTAGAAGGAGGCTGATTAAGGGGTAATATGAGGAAGTTCTTTTTCACAGAAAAGGTGTTGGATGCATGGAATGGCCTACCTCAGGAAGTGGTGGATATGAATACAGGGCAGGGCTTCAAACAGGCATGGTATAGGCATAAGGGAGCAATATAGATGAGTATGAATAGCTAGGCCATTGACCGAGCAAAGGCCTATTGCAGATTCATAAGGTAGAAAAAGAAATTGGCAGACTGGATGGGCCTTGCGGTTCTCATCTGTCGTCAACTTCTATGTTTCCCGCTTCTTTACCTCCTGTGGATAAAAAGATGGATAGGAGGTATATGTTGTCAGGTTCTGGGACGGAATTCCTGTATAATCATTGCGGCCATATTGGGATTGTGCAGGCTGCAGCCTTTGATAAGGATAATATTCCCTTGGCTTCACACCCCCCCCCCCCGATAAGGATTCCAGGAAGGTGGATGCTATAGCCAAAAAGCAGTATTTAGCATCCTCCTTGGGACTCGGACAAGCCTGTTATATGGTCTATGTAGCTAGATACCAGAAATCTAGGTGGGATACAGCTCTGGAACTAGCAAAGAATGCCCCTCCCCAGCTGGCTGCAGATGGCATTGAGACATCCGAAGTTCAGTGTCATGCTGCTGTGGACTCGGATGGTGTGTCATCGAGAGTCATGGCTACGTCTGTCTCCTTAAGGAGAATTTCTTGGCTCAGATGTACTAGTCTCTTACAAAATACCCAGGCTAAGGCCATGGATTTCCCTGTTACACAAAACTCTCGATTTGGGGAGCAAACAGAAACGTACATGAAGAAAATGGATGAGTATAGGACCACCTAAAGGAGTGCAGTGGCCAAGAAAAGGCAGGCTACTCCTCAGAAGCAGCAGTTTAGGGCTGGCAGGGGCAGGCCTTTTCAAAGGCCTTTTAACCAAGCCCAGGCTTCTTCTGCTTTTCAGCAGAGGGGGTTCTTCAGAGGGAGAGGCAGAAGGGGGATGAGCAGGGCGGCATCCACTTCTCAGCCTAGGACTCCTGCCAAGCAGGCACCCTTATGTGTCAGACTGGGTCACCTCTTCTGTTCCAGTGGGGACAGGCTGGCTTACTTTTTCCAGGAATGGAAGTCTGTCACTTCAGACAAATGGGTCCTGGAAGTAGTAAGCCAGAGACTTGTTCTCAAATTCAAAAGATACCCCAAAATAAGAGCAAGGTCTTTCAAGCCTGCCACACCTCTGGAAACAGCTGCTTTTAGAGGTAAAGGTTTCTTCTTTATTGCTCCTAAAAGCAGTGGAGCAAGTTCCTCTGTTGCATAGAGGGAAAGGCTTGTACTCAAGGTACTTCCTTACCCCAAAAAAGACAGGGGAGTGGTGACTCATTCTAGACCTAAGATGTCTGAACAAACATCTTACAAAGCCAAAATTCAAAATGGTGACTCTGGGAATCATTCTTCCCTCTCTGAGACCAGGAGACTGGCTAGCCTCTCTGGACCTCAAGGATGCCTATTTTCACATTCCAATCAGATGCTGCCACGGAAAGTTACTCAGGTTTGAATTTCGCTCAGGTCATTATCAGTTCAGAGCAATGCCCTTTGGCCTGACGTCTGCTCCCATAGTCTTTACTAAATGCCTAGCAGTGGTTGTAGCCTTCCTCAGAAGGCAGGGCATTTTTGTGTTTCCCTATCTAGATGACTGACTCACTGTAGGCCAGTCCTCAGAACAAGTCAAATCAGCTCTGGCTATTACCCAGAGGTTTCTGGGTTCCCTAGGATTTTTTCTTAATCTTTCCAAGTCAGTCCTGGGACCATTTCAGCCTCTCACCTTTATAGGGGTAGAGCTGGATACCATTCAGGCAAAGGCATTTCTCTCTCTCCCAAGAGTGCAAGCCTTACAAATCTGGCAGCCTCTTTCAGACCTCGAGTGTCCCAGACAGCCAGGCATTGTCTTCAGCTTCTAGGCCACATGGCAGCCTGCACTGCAGTGATCCAGGGGGCCAGGTTCCAAATGAAGGACATTCAGTTTCACCTAAGGTCCTTCTGGTTTCAGAAAAAGGACCCCCTTACCAAGTTAATGCTAGTAACTCAGACTCTTGTCCAGGCTCTCCAGTGGTGGTTGGAGGAGAACAATCTCAGGCAAGAAGTCCCTTTCCTTCATCAGACACTCTCAGTTGTTCTCACAGCAGGTGCTTCTCTTCTGGGTTGAGGAGCTCATTTGGGGAATCTCACTGCGCAGGGCACATGGCCGCAGCAGGAGTCTCTCCTTCACATCAGTCTTCTGGAACTCAGGGCTGTGTTTTTAGCTCTTCAAGCATTCTCAGAATCGATTCAAGGGAAAGTGGTGCAAGTCAGAATAGACAACACCACTACCATGTGGTACATAAGCAAGGGGGCAGTCGGTCTACTGCCTTTTGTGCAGAAGCCATGAAGGTATGGTCATTGGCTTACTCTCTCTAGACCTCTCTGATAGCAGTGCATCTTCCAGGGAAGGACAGTGTGCTGGCAGATGCCCTTAGCAGGATTTCTCAGGGTCACCGTGAGTGGTCCCTGAATTACCAAGTTCTTCAGATTATTTCAGGAAATGAGGCACTTCGGAGATGGAGCTCTTTGCAGCCCCAGACAATCATAAGCTTCCTCTATTCTGCTGCAGACCTCCAATTCTGGGGTCTGTTCCTCAGGATGCTGTCCTGTTGGATTGGACGAACAGGTTTCTGTATGCCTTCTCTCCTTTTCCTCTGATATTCAGAGTACTGATAAAAATCAGGTCTCAACCCTGCACAGTGATATTAGTGGCACCAGATTGGGCCAGTCAACCTTGGTATCCGCTGTTGCTTTCCTTAGCAGTGATAGTTCCTCTCTGCCTTCCCAGGAGGCACAACGTTCTGTCCTTCTCCCAGGGGAGGACTTGGTACCCCAGTCTCCAGTCTCTCAGACTCAAAGCCTGGTGCTTGGAGAGTTAGACTATGCAGGACTGCATCTCTCACAAGGAGATTTGGACATTTTGAGGGTTTCTAGGAAACCTTCTACCAGAAAAAACTTCTAGCTCTGAGTGGAAGAGACTCAGCATCTGGTGCTCTCAGAGGAATATACAGCTGGATTCTGCTAGCATTTCCACAGTCTTGGACTATTTAGTCCCTTTGAATAGCTTAGGCCTCAGGCCTGCCACTCCTAAAGTTCACCTAGCAGCTGTCTCTGTTTTTCTTTCTGCAGGGAAGGGGTCTTCCCTAGCTTCTATCTAATCCTGTGTTCAGTAAGTTTTTCAAAGGTCTGGTTCATCTCTACCCTCCCTTTAGGAAGCCAGCTCCTGCTTGGGATCTGAATATCTGTATTGCACAGCTCATGCAGCCTCCCTTCGAACCGTTGTCTTTAGCTGAACTAAAGTACTTGACTTGGAAGACTGTGTTCCAGGTGGCCATTACTTCTGCCAGGAGAATCGGTGAGTTGCAGGCCCTGTCAGTAGAACCTGACTTTATTTTCTTTCACAAGGATAAAGTGGTCCTCAGGACAAATAGAAAATTTCTTCCTAAAGTGATTTCAGATTTTCATCTTAACCAGTCCATGTCTCTGCTTGTGTTTTTCACTGATCATTCTTCTTCAGGTGAGTGAAGGCTACGTAGTCTGGATGTAAAAAGGGCATTAAACTATTATATGGACCATAATAAGGCCCATAGAAATGGCTGTTCTCAGTTGTTTCTCACTTATGGAGAAGTGAGAAAAGGTAAGCCTGCCACGAAGAAAATGATAGCCAGGTGGATTGTCTCTTGTATTCAATTCTGTTGCACGAAATTACATAGAAACATAGAAGTTGGCGGCAAATAAGGACCGCAAGGCCCATCCAGTCTGCCCATTTCTTTTTCTACCTTATAAATGTGCCATCGGCCTTTGCTCTGTCAGTGGCCTATCTATTCATAGTCATTTGAATTGCTCCCTTATGCCTATCCCATGCCTGTTTGAAGCCCTGCACTGTATTCATAGCCACCACTTCTTGTGGTAAGCCATTCCATGCATCCACCACCCTTTCTGTGAAAAGAATTTCTCACATTCCCCTTAATTGGCCTCTAATCTCATGCTGTGTCCTCTTGTCCTGCTATTTTTCTTATATTTAAACATGTTAGACTCTTCACCTTGTTTATGCCCTTAGGGTGTTTGAATGCCTCGATCATATCACCTCTCTCCCTCCTTGCTCAAGGGTATACATATTGAGCTCCGCTAATCTGTCCTCATATGTCTTCTGATGCAGTCCCTGCACCATTTTTGGTTGCCTTCTGGACTGCCTCAATTTGGTTAATGTCCTTGTGAAGGTGTGGCCTCCAATACTGAATGCAGTACTCCAGATGGGGCCTCAACAGTGTCTTGTACAGAGGATTATTACCTCCTCTAATACTTGTGATACTTCTACTAATACACCCTAACACCCGCTTAGCCTTACCTACTGCTTTAGAGGTCTGCTTGATGATTTTAGGTCATCAGTGATGATGATGCCCAAGTCTCTTTCTTCCTGACTGCTAGCAACTCCCTTCCAGCCTATAGGTGGCTTCAGGGTTTCTTCCCTATGTGCATGATTTTGCACTTCTTTGCATTAAATCCAGTTGCCACTCTTCTGACCATTCTGTTAGTTTATCCAGATCTCTTCTCATTCTGTCCACCCCATCTGGATCATCTACTCTGTTGCAGATCTTGGTGTCATCTGCAAACAGACAAGCCTTACCCTCTAGTCCATCTGCAAGGTCACTAATGAAGATGTTGAAGAGGACTGGCCCCAGGACTGATCCCTGAGGTACCCCACTTGTGACTTGCATCTCTTCTGACTGTATACCATTTACCACCACTCTCTGTTTTCTCTGTCTCAACCAGTTTGCCACCCAGTTGACCAACTTCTGACCCACCCCGAGCCCACCCAGCTTATTTATCAATCTTCTATGTGGAACAGTGTCAAAAGCTTTGCTGAAGTCAAGGTAGGCGACATCAACTGCTCCCCCTTGGTCCACCACTCTGGTTACCCAGTCAAAGAACTGTATGAGATTAGTTTGACAGGACCTTCCTTTTGTAAACCCATGCTGTCTTGGATCCTGTGCCCCTATGGTTTCCAGGTGTTGCACTATCCTTTCCTTAAGGAGTGCCTCCATAATCTTGCCCACTACTGAGGTAAGACTGACCAGTCTGTAGTTCCCCGCCTCCTCCTGCTACCACTCTTGTGGAGCGGATCACATGAGCCCTTCTCCAGTCTTCTGGGACCTCTCCTGTGCTCAGAGACTCACTAAACAATTCTGCTAATGGCTCTGCTAGTTCCTCCTTTAGCTCCTTAGTACCCTGGGATGTATGCCATCAGGTCCCATTGCCTTATCCACCCTGAGCTTAGCAAGCTCTTGTAGGACCCTTTTTTGTGAAGGGAGTAGTGCTCACCTCCCTCCCCGTGTCCATGATGTTGAGCTGTGGGCCCTGCCCTACCTTCTCTTCAGTAAATACTGAGCAAAAGTATCTATTTAGGATAGATGCCTTACAGGGTCCTCCTCCTCACATGCTCCCTTTTCTCCATTAAGCTTAGCAATACTCCTCTGGACTTTCTCCTTTCACTAATGTATCTATAGAAAGTCTTGTCACCTTCTTTACTGTTCGTGCTAGTGTTTCCTCAGTTTGGGACTTTGCCTGCCTTACTGCCTTACCTGCTTCCCCTAGGCAGTTTGGTATGTCTCCCTATCTTCATCCCGCTGTGTTCCCTTATATTTCCTGAAGGCCAGCCTTTTGGCTCTGACCTTTTCTGCTACTGTATTTGAGAACCAAAGTGGTTTCCTTCTTCTTTGCACTTCCTTTCTCTCTAACACAATGGGATGTTGCTTCAAGTATTGCATCCTTAATGCTTGCCCACTTTGCCTGTACCCCTCACCTGTGTTTCTTTTTGCCAGGGCTAGCTTAACTCTGTTGGCCATCTTTATCAAAGTCAGCTCCTCTGAAGTCCCATATTTTTGCCTTGGAATGGGATGATTTAGATGTAGTAGCCAAATTGAACCATACCATGTGATGGTCACTGGCCCCCAGGTGACCTTCTACCTGGAGATCTGTGATCCCTTCTTTGTTAGTCAGTACTAGATCTAGGATAGCCCTGTCTCTTGTGGGTTGCTGTACCAGTTGTTTGAGGCCCTCCCTGCAGGAATCCACTATGAGTCTAGTTCTGCAGATGTTCCTGTGGTATTGACCAATCTGTATCCGCATGTTGAAGTCTCCCATTATCAGAACCTCCCTTTAGCTGTCATGTTTTGTATATCTTCTAACAGTAATGTGTCTATGTCCTCCCTCTGGTCTGGGGCCTGTAGACAACCCCAGTTCTTATGGCTGTCCCATTTCCTGTTTCCAGGGTGACCCAACAGTTCTTCTGGCTCTTATGTGTATTCTGAATTTCTGTAGCTTTGATATTTTCATTAACATACAGGGCCACTCCTCCCCCTTTTGCATCTCGGTCTCCTTCTGAACAATACATAGCCAGGTACTGAAGTCTCCTAAGTGTGGTTCCTGGTAAACCACGCCTCACTAATTGCTACTGTGTCCAGTTTAGCCTCTGACATTATTGTCTGCAGGTCTGGGATCTTATTTCCCAGGCTGTGAGCATTTGTGTACATGATTTTCCATTGGCCAGATTTTGGTGTGTTAGTTGTTGGGTGAAGTTTGGCATTACCCCTGTGCGCCGATGGAGACAAACTTTTTCTTACCTGGTGATGTAAATGAACGGCAAACATGCTGAATTCCTGTTTGACCACTAGCTGAGGGGAGGGTGTTCTTCCCATTCGACGTATGGGTGCTGCACCCTCTCCTCATTTGCTAGTTTAAATATTCTGCAAAGACGCAAACTTCTGCCCCAGTGCACTGACTCTCTTTAGTCAGATGCAGTCCATCAAATTTAAAGAACTCTCGCCTCCCAGAACTGTTGCCAGTTCCTACAAATCTGTGTCCTTTTTCCTGGCACCAGCCCTGAGCCACGTGTTTAGCTTCCCTATCTCCCTTCTCTGACCTTCCGCTCCATCTGCTCCCCTCCCAGACTGGCAGGATCTCAAAGAAGGAGATGCCGGACTAAATAGATGATAGTTTGTCACCCAGCCTAGTCAGGTGTTCCTTGGTCTCCACAGCTGACCGGCTGGCGAGATCATTAGTCCTTATGTGTACTAGGACATCAATGTTTTCTCCTGCTTTGTGAACAATTTTAGCAATGTGTCAGTGTCTCTCCATGCTGATGTACCTGGGAGACATCTGACCATCACCCCTGGCTGGAGATGGGTATCAACTCCCGAATCATGGAGTCTCCTATGATCAAAGTTTTTGATTTCCTTTGTGCTTGTTTTGTTTTGGTTCCTGATTTGGGTGAGTTTTGTTGTGCTAGCTCTGTGCTGCAGTGTCCTGCTCTGCAGTGTCTTCTGCCTCTTTATTTGATTTCAGAGATAGAGGCAGATACCTGTTTGTAGTGTTTATATGGTTTTGGAGGTAATGTGTTGAGAGGCAAGAGAGGATGGGGCACCTGACTTGTTCCTCCTAACCACCTGCCAACCTCCTGGACCAACTACCCTCTGCGGTCGAGGTTTTTCTGTTGGATGCTGGGAAATGGCGGGTGGTTCTTATAATGTATTTCCTCTTCAATATGAAATTTGAGGTGTCAATCTCTGCCCATGCTGCCCGGAGCTGAGCCCTAAGATCTCCAAAGGCCAGCATGTAGGACAGTGTCCTAAATCCTGTAAGACTGTCCTTCTGAAAATTGTTCCACAGTACCTGCAGTTAATGAAATCCATTCCAAATAAGTTGCTGGGTTTGTAACCTAGTCAGAGTAATTAGAAGGAAAAAGGAAAAAAAATGCAAGTAATGGTTTAATTGTGCTTTGTTTAACTTGTTATAACAAGTTAAATTACTAGTGCCCTGTAAATGAGATCACCTTGTGGAAGCCCCACTGATCCGCCTCTTCCTGCTCTGCCACAGGAAATGTCACAACTGTGGTACCCTATAAAAGGAGTGTAGCGTGGGTGGTTGGGGATGGGGTGGGTGTGGGCCCTTCCCTGCCTAAAAAGAAGAACCACGGACGAAAGAACAAGGAGGTAAGAGCAGAAACAATCAGTCAACAACAAATGCAGTAACCCTGAAAGCTTATCCTAATGTTAGATAAAACTGTAAAACCTGTAAAGCACCACCTGTAATAATTTCAGAGAAGATATACGCTGTAAGAAACACTTTGCTCCAGAGAAAAATAAAGCAGTAACAGAAGATATACCTTGCAAAAGACAATTTGAATCAGAAGATTACAGCAGTAATCTGTTAGCACACACCTGTAGGCACACCTTGTAATAATGCAGAAGAAGGTATACCAGCAACAACAATTTGAATCAGAGAAAAAATAAAGCAATGAAATGTTAGCAACAAACAGTAGCACTCCCTGTGAGTAAAAAATAAAAACACCACCACACAGCAAATCTGCTTAGCCAAACTAAGTCTTAATCCTTTTCCCTTGCTCTGGTAAGTTTCTCTACTTTGCCTTTCAAGTAGTCTTAGAAGGAAAGAGCTCAGGTGAAGCTAGGTGCCTTGGCCAGCAAACCAAGTCTTCTACCTCCAAGATATCAACTAACCTGACTTTTTAACCCTTCTTTCTGTTGGAAATTACTGACAGTTTGCCAGCTCCACCCCCCACATACACACCTAATCCTTTGGAAGAGCTGTGGGAAGAAAAGCAATTAGCTCCTTAAATGTGAGGAGGAGACTGAAACACCTCTGAGACAACAAACCTTTTCAACAAAGAAGAATAAAATAAAACACAGTGTCAAACAGTAATTTTGCTTAGCCCAGTGATAAAAAAGTCACAAAAATGTAAGCTCCACCTGTAATACAGTAATTTCACAGAAGATATACCCTGTAAGAAACACTTTGCTCCAGAGAAAAATAAAGCAGTAACAGAAGATATACCTTGCAAAAGACAATTTGAATTAGAAGATTACAGCAGTAATCTGTTAGCACACACCTGTAGGCACACCTTGTAATAATGCAGAAGAAGGTATACCAGCAACAACAATTTGAATCAGAGAAAAAATAAAGCAATGAAATGTTAGCAACAAACAGTAGCAATCCCTGTGAGTAAAAATAAAAACACCACCACACAGCAAATCTGCTTAGCCAAACTAAGTCTTAATCCTTTTCCCTTGCTCTAGTAAGTTTCTCTACTCTGCCTTTCAAGTAGTCTTAGAAGGAAAGAGCTCAGGTGAAGCTAGGTGCCTTGGCCAGCAAACCAAGTCTTCTACCTCCATTTTGCTCCAAATTGGGCAAAGAGCCCCCCCCCCCCCGGCCTGAGGGCACACTCAACCAGAGATACAGCTGTCTCTTTGGCAGCAGCTAGGGATATTCTCCTGTTGGAAATCTGTAAAGCAGCTACCTGAAAAACTGTTCACACGTTTACCAAGCATTACTGTCTGGATATTCAAGCCAGAAGTGATGCTAGGTTTGCAACAACAGTTCTGCAGAGCCTTTTCCCAAAGTAGGTTCTGTGGATCCCTCCTCCAGGGGCGTTACTGCTTGGTAGTCTGTGTATAGTCGGAGTACAGCAAGACTTCATGTTGTTTGAAGAAAAAATTACTCGCCATAGTATTGTTGTTTCTAGGGACGTGGTTATGTTGTTCAATCCACACTTATTGGCAGGTTCCTTGCCGCTTTAAATCTTGCCAGAAGGTCTTCAATGTGGCTCCTCCCACCCACCTGGGTGGTAAAACTCTCGGCTCTGCCCCATGACTCCAGATCTTCCTTATCGCTTGGAAGCTCAGGTTCCCTCCTTTGCGCTCTGCGTTTTAGGCCTGGATCCAAACTCTTCGGTTAACCCGAAACTAATCTTAAAATTTACAAGACTTAGGTCTTTATCTTCCCTTGCGGCTGCGATGGACAAATTGTCTCCTGGATTTCATTGGTGCCCCTGTTGGCAGAAGATGTCCTGGACTGATCCGCACTCCACGTGCATGTACTGCCTCGGGCTTGAGCACAATTCGCAGGCCTGCGACTTGTGCAAGTCCTTTTCGGCCACGGTCTTACAGGATTACTCTGCCAGATTGCAACTTGGGTGCCCCGAGAAACGCTATCCTCCGTCATCAAGGAGGGCCTGCTAATATGTTCCGTGGCGGGCTCGCTGAACAGCTCAACAGATGATCGCCCTCGAGGAGGAAGCAGCCGCAGGCCGCATCATCATCTTCTTCGGTCGCGGCATTTATCCCGCTCTCTTTGGGCTCCTCCTACACGGCTTCATTCAAGGAGCTTTGTCAATCCCACTCCACCACGGCTTCATTCAAGGAGCTTTGTCAATCCCGCTCCACCAAGGGAGAGGGGCCTTCGCGACATTCCTCTCGGTCCAAGAAGGAGGACTCCTGGTAAGTCCCACCGCCGACGTCAGGAGTGGAGGTCCCTTCCACAGATAGTCGACTCTCTACTTCGGTCGAGGTTGCGGCTAAGGCCACTGGCTTCACGGTGTCCCTGTCAGGTCAGCCGGCCCGAGACACCCGTCGACGCAGTCGAGATTTTTCTCGACACGTCGGACGGGCTGTCGACTGGAGAAGCTTGACAGACCTTCTTCACCGGTTCCCCCTGTGGAAACTGAGGACTTGCCTGTGCCGGAGTCCCCGGTTAAGGTCCCTGAACCGAGGGAGGAGCGGGTTTCCCCTGCCCCCTCTCAGACCCACCCTCGGAAACACCAAAGGTCTCGGACCTCTTCCTGGTCCAGACAATCCCGCCAACATCGGCGGTGTCGGTCTCGGCACCGCGGAAAGTGGCGGCGCTGCTCATCCTCGTCTTCGTCCTCTTCAGAGGATAGGTTCCGGTGCAAATTGCGTCAGCGCTACGAGGATCTGATGTGGTAGCAGCTCCTTTTGACCAGGAATAAGCCGACTCCGCCACCTTCCCCAGCCATTAAGTGGCTGTCACCAGAGCGGCTGAAACAACCCCTCATTGTAATCGAGGAGCTGAAGCTGGCACCGGTTGTTCGGCCGAAATCAGCTGCACCACCCATTGTGGTGGAACCCCCGCCTCCACAACCTAAAATTGGGGCCCCGACCAAGGATTCTCGGTCGGGTCAGGGCTTGCCCCATCGGTTGTCTGTCACCCTCACTCCTGATCGCCCTCAGCAGGTGGAGGGTGGCTTAGGTCCTCGGCAGCTGTTTGCAGACTCCTCGGAGTCTGACGATGACTCTTCCCTGTTCTCCAGACCCCTCAACCTGGAGTCCACTGGGGGTCAGTCAGTGGACGAGAGCCCATCCTCGTTCCTTGGAATGCTTCGGCTCATCTCAGAGTCCACTGGGATGAAGTTCGAACCCATTTCAAAGCGGGCCAAGTATCCCCCCATGGAGATACTGGACCGAGGGGATTCCCCCACAGAGGCCTTCCCGGTGGCTGAAGCCATTGTTGGCCTGGCCTTGAGCTATGGCAGCGCCAGCTTGTTGTCCAGCACCTTCGCCAGGATGGCTCGAAGTATGCCGCTCCCACTGGTTCACTCTCCGGTTTTCAGAGCACCCCTCCGGAGGGGCTAGTGACCACAGCATTTTTCTTCGCTCCGGAAATGCTCGGGATGTGGACAAGCCACCCGATTTAAAAAAAAAAAAAAAAAAAAAATTCCAAGAAATTGGACTACTCCGGGCGGAAAGTCTATGCTGCTTCCTCCCTAGGCCTTCTTCAGGCCAGCTCAGCCGTTCTGGTGGCACACTTTTCGCACATCCTTTTGGGCTCCCTGGATGAGGTGATTCCTCATCTCCCGGCTGACCTCCAGACAACGGTCAAGCAGGTGCGGGATCAGGGAAGGGCGGTGGCCAAACAGCAACTCCAAACTTCCTTGGACATAGCTGACTTGTGTGCCTGGTCAGTAGCGGCCGCAGTGGCCATGCGTCGCAGAGCTTGGCTGTGGAGCTCCAATTTTACAGCAGATACCAGCATAAGCTGGCAGACGTTCCCTTCTTGGTACCAACTTGTTTGGTCCCGGTGAGGGTCATCTGCAAAGGATCGAGAAGTCCAGTGCCACCTTGGACTCGGTCACGTCTGCCCAGAAGGACAAAGGCTGCCAGCAGTAGCGTAAGCCCTTTCGGCCTTCAGCCCCTGCAGCACGTCCAGTCCAGCAACACCAGCATCAGGGCCAGCAGGCTCGCACTTTGCACCCCAAAGCCAGGCCTGCAGTGTCCTCCAGCAGCAAGTCAGGAGGGAAAGGTCCAGGAGGCCCCTCGGCCAGCCCTTCCTCCAAGCCTGCTCAGTGATGGGTTGAGGGGTGTTGCCCCCAACCTCGTCAGTCCTCCCCGCGTTCCCCCTGTGGAGGGACGGCTCTGCCACTTCCTTTCCGCCTGGTCCGATATCACCACGGACCACTGGGTGCTGGAAGTGGTAGGAAGGGTCTGCCCTCTGAATTGAGCAGTCCCACCCTATCGAGCTGCCGCCCACGGGGGGCTGCTGGGTCTGTAGCCTCTGTTGGCTCATGCCGAGCGACATTGCCCTGCTCCTCCAAAGGAGGTGATCAGGAGGTGGCGGATCCTCCACCAGACCCAGGGTTTGTGTCCGGGTACTTCCTGGTCCCAAAACAGACGGGGTGCTGGCGTCCCATTCTAGACCTACATGACCTGAACAAGTTTGTAAGGTCTCGTACCTTCAGGATGGTCACTCTGGCTCAGATCATTCCATCCTTGGAACGAGGCATGTGGTTCTGCTCTCTGGACCTCCAGGACATGTCCTTTCATGCCTCCTGGGCCTCATGGCGGCCTGCACCAGCGTGGTCCGTTGGGCCTGCTGGCATATGCGTCCCCTGAAATGGGGGCTGGCCCGCCAATGGTCACAGTGCTCCAGTCCTCTTGGACCAGCCAGTAATAGTGACCCAGGAGATGGGGAACACTCTCCAGTGGTGGATTGTTCCAGCTCATCTGCAGGAGGGTATCCCATTTGTCCATCCAGAGCCGCGGTCACTCTAACGAGCGACCTCTGGTCCCCTCAGGAGTCTCGATGCCACATCAAGCTGCTGGAGCTTCGAGCGGTCCGACTAGCCCTCACTGCCTTTGCTCCATTTGTACGGGGTCAAGTGGTCCAGGCACCACGACCATGTACTACCTAAACCGCCAGGGCGGGACGCACTCCTTGCCTCTGTGCAAGGAGGCTCTCCGCACTTGGTCTCTCGTGAGCAGACTGGAGGCGGATCTCCTAGCCATCCTTGTGGCAGGAGCCTCCAACACTCTTGCCGTTGCCCTAAGCCGGATAGGTGCTGCATCTCACGAGTTGTCTCTCCTGCCGGAGGTAGTACACGATCTGTTCTCCCACTGGGGCACACCTCAGGTGGATCTGTTTGCCTCCAGGGAGAATGCGAAGCTGAGGCTGTTTCATGCCCGCCCCCCTCAGCAGGGCTCGCTGCAGAAGGATGCCTTCTCGAGGCCGTGGACCCTGGGCCTCTTCTTTGCCTTTCCCCCATTTCCCTTGATCCACAAGGTGCTTCTCAAGGCGAGGTGGGACAAGGCACAGGTGATTCTGGTAGCCCCAGACTGGCCCCGCCAGTTCTAGTATCCAGATCTCCTCAGCCTCAGCTCCAGGCTCCCGAGGCGGCTTCCAGCCCGCTCGGACCTGATCTCAGTCAACCAGGGGAAGGTACTCCACCCGGACCTTCAATCCCTGCACCTAACGGCCTGGTTCCTGAGCGGCTAGAGTTCCAGGCCTTGGGTCTTTCCAACGAGGTCCTCAATGTTGTTTAGGCGTCCTGTAAGGAGTCTACCGGAAAATGATATGCCTTCAAATGGAAGAGATTCTCCATTTGGTGTCAGGATAAGGGGTTGGACCCTTCCTCCTGTTCCTTGGCCAGCATTCTGGACTACCTATGGTCCCTTTCTCAGCTAGGGCTTTGGTCGACGACCCTTAAGGTGCACCTGGCAGCCATCTCTGCTTACCGGGCGTGGGCTGGAAAGCAGTCGGCGCAGGAAAAGGTGGTCAGGTGCTTTTTCAAAGGCCTTGATCACATATTCCCTCCGGTGCGAGAACCTCCACCTCTGTTGGATCTACTGCTGGTATTGGCTAAGCTCATGGGCAAGCCATTTGAACCGATGCACAGGTGCGATATCTCCCACCTATCGTGGAAGACCGCCTTCTTGGTGGCTATCACATCAGCCAGAAGGATGGGAGAGCTTGAGGTGCTTTCCATAGAGTCTCTTTATCTGGTCTTCCACAGGGACAAGGTTGTCCTGCGCCCCCACCTGAAATTCCTTCCAAAGGCGGTGTAGGAGTTTCACCTTAACCAGGTGTTGACTCTGCCGGTGTTCTACCCCAGTTACACCTCGGAGGCCGACTATAGGCTCCATACTTTGGACCCTAGAAGAGCGCTCTCTTATTACAAGGAGAGGACGGCTGAAGTTCGGGGAGAGGTTCGCCAGCTGTTTGTCACCTACGCTGAAGCCGCACCTGGCAGACCTGCAGCCAAGTGGATGATAGGCAGGTGAGTCACCTCCTGCATAGATCTCTGCTACAGGTTGGCGGGCATGGAGCCTCCCAAAGGGATAAGAGCTCATTCTACCCGCCATACCGCTGCATCGGTAGCTGCTTCCAGGGATGTCCCTATCCAGGAAATCTGCAGGGCTGCTACCTGGATGTCAGCACACACCTTCATTACCCACTACCACATTGACCACATTGATGATTTTGGGACCTCGGTTCTCCAGTCCTTATTTCCCAAGTAAGTATAGGGGGTGCGCGCTTTGCCTCCCTCCTCCCGGAGAACTGCCAGGAGTCTGCCGATAAGTGTGGATTAAACATATCCACGTCCCTAGAAATACAGGTTACTCACGTGTAACAGGCGTTCTAGGAGTGGTATATGTATATGTTGTTCATCCACACAACCCGCCCAATCTCCCTGGCTTCGACACGCGACCTGGCTTCCAGCGGGCTAAATCTGGTGTCATGGGGTGAAGCTGAGAGTTTTACCACCCAGGTGGGTGGGAGGAGCCAGCTTGAAGACCTTCCGGCAAGATTTAAAGCGGCAAGGAACCTGCCAATAAGGGTGGATGAACAACATATACCACTCCTAGAACTCCTGTTACAGGTGAGTAGCCTGTATTTCTTCTAATGGAATCTTGCTGAATTCTGATCTCCCTTCCTGCCTCCCCTCTCGGAACCTATTTTGGGATGTGGGTTGGCAGGTTCAGTATTGCACCCCAGAGGTGTACCTATTGAACCCATCCTGGCTAGGTTGGGTATTGTTGAATTTAAAATTATTATTGTTGTTGTTGTCACTGTCTACATAAGGTTTTCTTCTTGGGTTCTTGACTTGAGTCTTTCTGGACCCAAGCTATTGTTGCCTATGGCTTAAAATTTTAAAAACAATTTCTTAAGCTAGTTAGTTAGTATTAGTGCTCGTAAGAATCTGACGGTTACAATAGAATGTACCAGGGACAGAGGTTTAAAAACCGAGCTCAACATTCTATGCTTTGGCATAGACTTAACCCTTTACTCTCCGGGGCGGTTCAAGTGCTGAGGCTAACTGCATATAGTCAGAATACAGCAAGACTCCATTAGAAGAAACAACATTACTGTGGTGAGTCAGTTTTTCGTCTTGAATATGCAGTCAGCTTGTGGACGGGAGCTACGCCAGTTCTAAGTGAGCTTCTACCCCTGAGATGTGTAGCCACAGTTCTAGGTACACTTTATGCTGTGGAGTTGAAGCCTTTTGTCCAGAAATAAACATCAGTCTGTCAGAACCATTGTAACTAAGTGGAGTTGTTACCCAAACTCCATATGTCCATCCAAATAATGCAACGTGACAAGAGGTAAATATTTAGGCAGCTTCCAACACAGGAGTGACCTCGTAGCGATCAGCGATCTTTAAAGAGATCGGGAAGAGCTTTCCTGAGCTCGGACAGAGCAGCATCAGCTTCCTCAAAAGAGACCCAAGCACTGGAGATATGAACTTGCAGCTGTGCGGGGTAAATCATCCGAAATTTAATCCCAGCCACTATAAGCTTTGTGACTATCTGATGAAACTGAGCCCTGCACTATCAAACCGTGGTGGGTAAGTCTTGGGTCACCCACAGTTTAACATTGTCCCACTTCACTTCTTGCACCTCTCTCATTTTAGCGGGAAAAAGCTGTCGCTCAAGAAAATTAAAAAACCTGAAAATAAATGGTCGGTTGGGGGAGGGGGGCTGCACCAGGTTGTGGCTTGGGCCGCAACGACCGATGGGCTCTCTCGATTCTGTAATTGGGCCCGAATTGTGAGGGCCCAGCAAGTTTCACAAGTAATTTCTGCATGAACAAAATAGTACCAGTCCCCTCCTCTCTTTCAGGCAGACCTATTATAACCACATTATTGCATCGACTCTGGCCTTCAAGATCCTCAACCTTGGCTTCCAGACGTGCTATTCTTTGCCGGGTCACTACAATCTCCGTCTCCGTCTTCTCAGCCCGATTCTTGAGGGAGACCAAGCACGCTTCACTGTCTCCAGTCCTTCTGGATATATTCTCGAGTGCTGTAGCCATGGATTTGAGCTCCGAGGTAAGGGTTCGTAATTCTTCCCGAAATGGCTGAAATTCTACCAGAAATCTATTGACGGTCAGGAGGCTCACATCAGCGACAGCAGTAGTATTAGCACACCCTCCTGTAGAGGCCTGGGCATTAGATTTCTTACTCAGTTTTTCTGGTGTTGTCGGGGGAGTGTGCTTTGGAAGCGCCAAACTCATTTTGACTTCCATTCTAGCAGCCCAGTAAAGTCCTTACGCTATTAGGAAGTCCGGAGAGCTGTTTAATTTGCTTTAGAGACGATACAGGCTAAAAAAAAAAAAATTTTGAGAGTCAGGTGGATGGAACAGAGCTTAAGAGCCGCTATATGGTGCACAGCATCATGTGACCACTCCTGAGCCCTGTCTCTGCTGCCACTCGAGTCTCCTGGATGTCTGGGTCTAGCACACCACTGTTGCCCTGTATGCTGGATGACTGGTCGGTAGCTGCGGGGTGTTTGGGTGTGACTCTTTGCCACTCTGGCCTTGACACTGTCTATCTGACTCTGGCTTATTGCTGCTGTTGCATATTCTGCATTCATACCTTTGGCATGCCTGCTGATGGCATGTGTCCATCCCACAGTTCAGGCACGTTATGGTGCAGTATGGCACAGCCATTGCATGTGCACTTCTCCACTGTACGGGTCCACAATGCTGTCTCTGATATGCCACGACCGGTCCGTTGTGGATGTTTGACTCCCATCATCCATGTGTGGCTGGTGGCCTGTGCTGGCTGGTTGTATCTTGGTTGCTTTAGTTAGGTCACAGTTGCGTTTCCCAACCTATATGCACAGCTGGCTGAGTTCATTGTCCTTCTGCCCATAGGCGCTTGGAGGACTGCTGGTCACCGGGGTCACAGAAAGGACTACAAGGACAGGACAACCTGCTGCACAGGTTCATCAGCCTGCAGCGGGTAGTGATCCAGCGAGTGGAGAACACCTAGGCTATCCAGAAGCTGGCTGCGGCTCACCGGCAGCACCAGAGCACCAGCCACCACCAGCAGTGGACCTGTGATGTGGGCCGCAGAGGAATGGGTGTCCTCATGGGTTTTCTTCTCCCCCCCCCCCCTTGTTTATGGATGGTTGCCACAGTTTTGTTCTCTCCACCACCTGTTGTATCTACTGTTGTTTTCTGTTTAGTTTTGTACGACCTGTTTATTGTAGTAACATTTATTTTTGATACTGATGCCTCTGTGTTGTTTGTCTGTCATTGGTGCCCCTGTCCTACCCACAGTCACCCCCAGTGTGCAGTTCCAAACCCAGTGCTTTCATCAGGGCTGCGCCACAGCTTGCCCCCATGTTGTCAGCGCCATCCTCGGTGCTATATTCAGAGCTGCACTGCTGCAGTGCACTGCAGAGTCATCTGTTTGTGCAGCGCACAATCTGCCCTGTATTCATAGGGTTTAGCACCGGCACAGTGCCTCTGAATATGGCATCTTAGGGATCCAGCACAAGTGCAGATGCAGTGCAAACATTGTGCTTACACGCACTTATGAATATCTGGCCCAGATTACTGGTTCCGTGAAGAGAACTGTAACAGACTACTACCCATAAAAACAAAACAATGCAAAATTGTTTTCCATATTACTTTTTATTTGGGTACACTTGCATATTGATCATTGAAGCTTATGTATATCATTTCTCTAAATGAAAACATTATAAACAGCTGGCAAATGGAAATCATTTCCTGTCCTATTCAGTCTTAGCAGTCAACTACATAGCACTTAAAAAAAAAAAAAAATCCCCCCCTCCCCCCGATTTCAATGGAGTGGGCCCCCATGCTTATCATAATCAAAGGTCACAAAACATCTGGGTGTAGGGGTGGTTCGGCACACTAGGAAGGGAAAGAGGTTGGACAGTCAGCTCCTCGGAGCAAAATTACAATCCCTTACCCATCTAAACTGCAAGAGAAAAATTATACAAATGGGAGTATTTACCTTCCAAAGAGGTGAACTTTATGTGAGAGCTTTGGTTTGAGCACAGAACTGGTGCTCTTGAAAACCTGATGACCATATTAAAGCAAAACATTGAAAACATTGATAATTCTCAACTTTCCGTTCCGCCCTCTTAACAATGGCAGCATAGTCTGTGAGCTTACTTCCACCTCAGCATTATAACCTCGTAACAGAAAATTAGCTAAAAGAAATGGTTTAACCGAAAGAAAGGAGGGTTCCTGCAAGATATTGGCAAACTCAGGCAAGCTTTTGTGGAGGATGGAGAGCTTGAGCTTGAGGAACAATCCGATTCTGAGGCCTCTGAGTGTAATACGCAGAGCTCTATAGCGCCCACAGGGAACTGCCGAAACGCTCTAAAATCTACAGCAAAAAAAACATAAAATCTAAGAAAGTTAAACAAGACACCATATACCAAGAGCTGGTGTCATTCCGGGCTGAAGTGAAAGATCTATATGGTGAACTTTGTCACAATATAATGCAACTGGAACATGCTGACGATATGGAGAGATCATTTACAGCCACAAAAAATAGAGTAGATGATTTAGAAACTGCAATGCAACAGCTTAAGGAACAACAGGAAGTAACAGAGGCCCGGCAAGAGGACTCAGAAAATCAAGCTTGTAGAAAAAATATCTGGATCTACAGTATTCCGGAGGGGGTCCAAAGGGAATAATACTAAAGGATTTGCGGAGGTTTTACTTCACACAGCTTTGAAGACATGTCGCTTCATTTGGAGTGAGTACATAGAGCTCTAACCCCTAGACCCTCCATGGCAAATGCACTTCCTCGATTAATAATTGCTAGATTCAATAGTTATGCCACTAAGGAACAAGTCTTGTTAACAGCTTGGAGAAAACAAAAAGTTTATTATGGGCAGACACGCTTCTTCATAGATCATGATTACGCGCATACTTTTTCATAGATTATGATTACACCAAGACGACAAGGCTCATGGAAGGCCCATTTACCCTTCTGCCTATGATAAAAGCTGCAGGTCACACATTTTCCACCCCTTATCTGGCTCGCTTAGTGGTACATCTGCTAGGGGGAAAGAAAGAATTTAATTCAGCACAAGAAGCCCAGGCCAAGTCATCCAAGACTGGACTGATTTTTCCTGAACAGGCCCAGGGAACAGATGGAGCTCCACAGTGTCCTGCAAAATGGCAAACTGTGGCAGGGAAGCCATGGGACAGACAGAACAACAGTAGAGACCCGAAGCAAACCTTGACAGTATATCGCCGCACTGACTTGCCCAGAAAGACCTGAGAGGGACGGAGAAACTGACTCTTTACACTGAATTATCAGTGGAAACAGATGTGTTGATTGGTGGTGGGGGGAGGCGGGTAACCCCATTTGGGGGGGCCCTTGGGAGCTCTCATATGCAGGCCTGATTCTAGGCTAGAAGTGAGCCCTCTGTAATTGGGCTGTTTATGGCCACTTGTCTGGTTCGAGATGGGAAGCCCCACACTTACCCCCCCGCCCACACACACACACGCACAGGGCACATGACTGCAGCTATGGTGGGGACATAAAGGGCAGACTAAAATTGAATGTTCCAGCTATAATGCATTCATTTGATCGAATAAGAGACTTGTTTTACAGACATTGGTCTATGTTTACTGGGAACAATCTTTCTTTCAGTTTACTGAGCAAAAATGCGAGTTGATAAACATGAGCTCCGTACAAGCCCAATGCTGCAGGGGTGTTCATTCTAACAGTCTGGGAACATTGGGAAGCAGCATGACATTGGTTAAAGCCCCAAGGGGTTAAACAGCTTAATCTGGTTCAAGGTCAGTTGGCATTCATTCTGTATCCCCCTCCCCCGGGTCATGCCTGAAAAGAGGCAGGATTTGTCTAGTGCACTTACCCGGTCAACAAAAACTAAATAAAAATACAGATGTTAAAATATTTAGGTTAACTCAGAAGGAGGTGAGAAGGTGCCTGTTTCAGCTGATTTTATAAAGACACATGGAAAGACATATAGCAAAGAGGTGGGCAAACAACCACTACCTATGAGAAGTTGTTTTATGAGGGACACTACCCTTCCCTTATCTATTTGTTTTTTTCTATTTTAATTTATATTGGGGACCATACTCGTTTCCTGGAGGCCCCGACAAGTTGGTCATGGGAATTACCTCCTCTCCTGGGAGGACTCTAAAGTACTGTGGGGTTCCCTTTGGGGGTCTTAATAGCCTCCTCTAACTTGGAAGCCAGGAATAATAATTATTTAAGGTGGGAAGGATTGATGGAAAATAGACAAACTGTAAATAAGTTAATGTTTTTAAAATAGTTTGGTCCTTTAGAGCACTATTGCTCGTGTGTTTAATAATAGTAAGACATTGTTTGTTATGAAAATGCAAGGGTACAAATGTTAAATTACAGGACAGTTTTTGTTAAACAAAAATATTTTCTGGGACCCTGTGGAATTGAGGCATCTGAATTAAAGGGAATAGGAGTTTGTTTTTTTGTCAGGTCTTGGTAGGACTACTGGAGGAGCTGGGTTCAGATCCCTTATTGGAACCTGGGGCAAGAAGAAAAGCATAGAGGGGTTGTTGAGAGGGTTGTAGGAAGAGAGGTGGAAAGGAGAATTAAGTAGATTTTCTCTGGTGGATACAAGGTCATTTTCTCTGTTATAATGGAGGGGACCACAGTTAAAGTATTATCTTTGAATATCAATGGCAAAAATAATCCAGTTAAAAGGGCCAGGCTCCTCCAGTACTTACGCCGACAAAAAGTAGATATGATATACCTGCAAGAGACTCTCATCTCCGGGAGAGCATTTAAAGTTGTCTGCTGGGGAAGATACACGGTTGTGTCTTTATCCAGTAAGACAGGGAAGAGAAGAGGGGTGGCAATTATGATACCGTCTACTACTCCTCCTCCATATGTGACGGAATCAGAATGGGTGGACCCTAATGGCTGCTTTGTAATCACACAAGGGCGAATGTATGGGACAGAGGTGACACTTGCAAATGTGCATTTTCCACCGGCTTCCCCTACAAATCACCTTCTATGTTATTTTAATAAACTGGTGGAAATACAAAAGGGAACCCTGATCCTTGGCAGGGATTTTAATGTGACATTATCCCCAACTTTGGATACGTCTCACCCCCAGAGACAACGAATTACGCCCTCCCAGAGATTACTCCAAGCACAGATACCAGCATTGGGGTTGGTGGATGTGTGACGGCACTTTTTCTCCTCTGGAGGAGGTTATACCTATTTTTCACCCAGACACTAAACCTCCTCTCGTATCGACTATTTTTTTTGTCACCCGAACATGTTGACAGAGTTCAAGACATGAGCCTGGATGCAGGAATTATGTTGGATCATACCCCGCTCCTGCTTAAGCTGGACTTAGGTTAAATAAACAGATCTACCCTGTGACGCCTGACCCTTTCCCTACTTAAAGATCAAGAATTCAAAACAATGATTAATAGACGAATCCCTTAAATCGTTCAAGATAACCTCTCCCCGACACTTCATTGGCACTAATTTGGGATACCCTTAAGGCAGTGATCAGAGGGGAGGTTATAACCTAAGCCTCTCGAAAACGCAAACAACGAGAGGCCAGATATAACCAGCTGCAGACTTCCTTGAGAGAGTTACAGCAGTCTAGGAGCCGGGTAAAAATGTTTTAGACTCATAAATTAAGAGGCTGAAGTCGGAAATACAAAGCATACTAGACTTAAAGGTTCAGGCAGCTCTCCTTTATAGTAAGAAATTCCATTACGAGGGTGGTCCTAGAGGAACTAGAGCCTTAGCTAAATGGGTCAGGGGGTTCAGGCATGTGGCCTGCCTTACGAAGATAAAAAAAAATCCCAGAACTGGGGAAATGGCTCAGAATACGACAGATATAATGCAGGGTTTTTCAGCAGTTCTGTAAAGATTTATATACAGACCAATTGCCCCCAGCCGATCATTTGAAACAAACCATTTTAGCTCCTCTCGTAATACCAAAGCTTTCTCAGCTGCAGCAAGATTCCTTACTCCGTCCAGTCACAACAGAAGAAATTAAAGCAGTATTAACTAAAGTTAAAACACTGAAATGCCCAGGACCAGATAGATTCCCTATGGAGTGGTATAAAACCTTTTTGACCCATCTCTTACCGCTCATGAGAGGAACTTTCTGGGAAGTACAAGGGAGCCCCCCCCCCAGCATCCCTGGGCATACGCTGTGATTTCCGCCATTCCAAAGCAGGGGAAAGATCCTCAAATCCCAGAATCATATAGAGCTATTTCCATTTTAAATTGTGATTGCAAAATATATATGTCGATATGGGCACATAGGTTTGAAAATATCCTGCCAGGACTAATTCATACAGATCAAGCTGGCTTTCTCAAAATGAGACAGACCTCTGAGAACATCTGAAGAACTGTACATCTTATGGATTATGCTTCCAGACACTCCATACCTGTCACCCTTTGTAAGCCTTGATGCTTTCAAGGCTTTTGATAGGGTGAGATGGAACTTTTTATGGGAGGCCCTATCCTCCTTTGGTTTCCACGCAGAATTTATTACCTGGTTAGGAAACATACAGTATATGCCTCCCCTAAGGCATTTGTAAGAATAAATGGTAATATCTCAGCCCCTTTGCTTTTGGAGAGAGCCACACGCCAGGGCTGCCCCCTCTCCTCTTTGCTATTTATATTGAGCTACTGGCTATTGCCACTAAGAACTCCTGGGAGGTACAAGGAATTAGGGTAGGGGGTGAAAACTATAAATTCGCACTATGTGCTGACAACATATTGCTTTCACTGTTGGAACCTGAGAGGTCGCTTCCAGCAGTCTGGAGGATATTAAGGGCATATGTTCAGGTCTCAGGACATGAGATAAACTCAGCGAAGTCTGAGGTCTTGACGCTGACTTTTTTCCCCCCACCCCAGCCCTACGGACACTTCTTCCTTTTAAATGGAGAGGTACAAAAAATAAAATATTTAGGTATTCATTTACCTCAAAATCTGCAAAAATTAATTCTAATAAATTATGAACCCCTGACACAAATGTTGGAAACGGACCTCCATTATTGGACACAGCTACGTCTCCCTTTCTATTCTAGAATAGATCTAATAAGGATGAATATATTACCTAGATTGCTTTACTTATTCCAGACAATCCCAGTCATTCCCTCACTATCATATTTCGCATCGTGGATTAAAAATTTAGCCAGATTTGTATGGGCAGGAAACGAACCTCGTATTCGATGGTCCATACTCCAGCTCCCAAAAAGCAGAGGGGGATTGAACCTTCCTAAACTATTACATTATGCATATGCAGTGGTTCTGAGCCAGATTTTAGGATAGCTTAACCCCTCGTACAAAGCATCTTGGAAGCTTACTGAGGTTTCTCTTAATAGCCTACAAGATGCTGCTCGAGTAGTATTTGCACCTATGGTAGCTCTTCCATGTTTAAAAGAATACTATACAGGGGCTCAACATAACTTACAAACCTGGTATAAAATAAGAGCCTCCTCAGAACCTACTCACTTGTTATTTTTTACAACTGCTTCAGTCAGAGGCCAAATTCTTTCCTACTCTGATATACTTTACCTTTCAGAGTTGGCACCAGAGAGGTTTATCCTTTTATTTTTCAATTTTTGGACGCTCAGGTGGTGGCCCCTTTTTCACAATTTACAAGAGGTTTATGATTTAACTAATGGGGAATACTTCAGATATATTCAAGTACAAACCTTTCTAATACATAAAGGCCCACAACGAAACTGTCTTCAAGATCTCCCACCATCGTTAAATACACTACGGTTCTCAAAATAGGTGGCGGGGAATGTTAAGGAGAAGCAGCATTCAGGAAGTATAAGGAAACACAGGTGGAGCAGGACAGAGAACTGTACCAGTTAAAGCAGAAGAAAGTGGGGAAGGCAGTGAGAATAGCAAAGGCCCAAACTGACGGAAAGATAGCCAACGCTGTTTAAGAAGGGGGATAAAACCTTTTATAGGTACATTAGGGAGTGAAGAAAGGCAAAGGGAGGGATAGTGAGGCTTCATAAAGCGGAGGATGGGTGGGCAGAGAGGGACAATGAAAATGCAGGGATACTGAATGAATACTTCTGCTCAGTATTCACAAAAGAAGAGGAGGGGGGAGGTACCTAATCCAATCAGTAGAAGCACTTTGGATAGGGGATCAATACCAGTCCTTTCACAGAAGAAGGGGTTCTAAAAGAACTCCTAAAACTAAAGGTGGACAAAGCAATGGGGCCTGACAAGATTCACCCCAGAATTCTAAAAGAACTAAGGGGAGAACTAGTGACACCACTGACTACTCTTTTTAACAAATCATGGGAGAATGGTGTGGCACCTGAGGACTGGAGGAGGGCAGATGTGATTCCACTTCACAAAAGTGGGAGCAAGACAGAGGCAGGAAACTACAGACCTGTCAGTTTGACCTCAGTGGCAGGGAAAATGATGGAATCATTTCTGAAGGAAAGAATTGTTGAGTACCTAGAGGCCAGTGGGGCACAGGACCCAAGGCAGCATGAATTCACACAGAGAAGGTCATGTCAGACTAATCTAATTGATTTCTTTGACTGGGTGACCAACGTAGTAGACCAGGGAGGGGCTATGGACATGGCCTACCTAGACTTTAGCAAGGCATTTGACACAGTCCCACACAAAAGAGTAATAAGCAAATTAGCCAGCCTGGGAGTTGGTCCCAGGGTGGTAGCTTGGTAAAACATTGGCTGGACAACAGGACACAGATGGTAATAGTAAACAGAGTCCACTTTAAAGAAAGAGGGGTTACTAGTGGGGTACCGCAGGGTTCAGTACTGGGTCGGATCCTTTTTAATGTCTTTATAAGTGACATTGCAGAGGGACTGGAAGGAAAAGTATGCCACTTTGCAGATGACACAAAGATCTGCAGCAGGGTGGTGGAAAGGATGAGAAGGGACTTGGCATGGTTGGAAGAGTGGTCAGAAGTATGGCAGCTTAGATTCAGTGCAAAGAAGTGCAACGTAATGCACCTGGGAAACAAAACCCAGGGAAGAGTAACAATTGGGGGGAGTTAGTAACGACAACAAAAATGGAAAGGGACCTGAGGGTAATCATATCAAATAACCTAAAGGTTAGCAAGCAATGTGAGAAGGCAGTAGGGATGGCTGGGAGGATACTGAGTTGTATAGGGAGAGGCATCACCAGTAGAAAACAGGAAGTTGTTATCCCTCTGTACAGACGGTTGGTGAGACCCCATCTGGAGTACTACGTGCAGTTCTGGAGACCCCATCTCCGCAAGGGTATAGGATGGAGGCAGTCCAGAGGAGGGCAACTAAAATGGTGCAGGGTCTGCACTAGAAGCCATACGAAGAGAGACTAAAGGAGCTTAATATGTATACCCTTGAGGAAAGGAGGGAGAGGGGGAACATGATGGAAATGCTTAAGTACCTCAGGGGAATCAACAAAGTCCAAGAGGGTAGCATCTTTCAGAAAAAGAGATGTGCAAGAACAAGGGGACACAGTTTGAAGATAGAGGGGGGATGGCTCAGGGGCAATGTGAGGAAGTATTTTTTCACAGATGAGGAAGGTGGACGCATGGAACGGCCTTCTTAAGGAGGTCATGGGGTCAAAAACAATGGAGGAATTCAAGAATGCATGGGACAGACATAAGGCAATTCTTGTGGGGGGTAGGAAGAAGTAGGATGTTGGTTAACTAGGATCTGCAGCTTATCCAATAGGTAGGGACATGGGCAGACTAGGTGGGCCAAGGGGTCCTTATCTGCCGTCAGAGTCTGTTTCTATGTTCATGTCCACCCTATGGGGACAGGAGTGGCAACATATGATTGGACTGCTTTACAAAGGCCTAAGGGAGTTCTTAATGGACGCAACTAGAGGAATTTGTGAGGCATGGAACAGGGAGCTACCTGAACTGGTCTCGGAAGAGGCCTGGACTAGGTTTGCCAGACCTTCCTTGGGAGTATCGCTGGCCCCATACTGGCGTAAACTCACCTGGAAGGCATTTAATAGATATTTTAATGCACCAGCTAAACTGGCAAAATTCCTTACAGGTCCAGTTGGACACTGCTGGAGACAGTGTGGGGAAACGAAGGCCAGACATGTACATGTGCTTTGGTCGTGCCCGGCTTTGAGAGACTTTTGGAGGGATATAGCAGATTCTTTGGTGGAGTTGGTGGGAGAGGAGGCAGTCCTCGCCCTAGAGCTGGTACTTTTTTCGGTGCCTCCGGAAGACTTTCAGATACAAAAAGGCTCTCTTCTCCTTACTTATTTGCTGGTAGACAAAAAGGCGATTGCTCGCTTATGGAGACAGCAAACCACCTACTGTAAAAGACTGATGTAAAATAATGGGAGAAATGTATTGTATGGAACAACATATAGCTAGATGTAACCGTAGGTATGAACACTTTGAAATACAATAGCGCAAATGGGTTTTCTTTATGTCGAACTGGGACACTTTGTTTGTCCCGTAAAGAGAGGTCGGGGGGGGGGGGGAATGGGAGGAGTTGGGAATTGTTAGAACCTGTTCCAGATACTAAACTTGAAATAGTAAAGAAGGTTGAAATCTCAGTGGTCCTGATATATGAAGTACCAGATTTGATTACTTATACAGATGGCATACAAATGCAACATAGATTTTATATGATGATGCCTGAAGTTGTACTATTACAATGTGTGTTATGTACCCCAAATGCATTGTATTGGTGTAAACTTTTAGTAAGAAGAAAGTTTAAAAAAAAAAAAAAGGCATTGATAATTCTCTTCAGAGATCACATGTTGTCAATAAAAATGGCTGTTTTGTTACTAGGATAAAAGTCGAGACTCATTTATGTTGGTATTCCTTATGAAATACTTTTTTTTTTTTTTCTGGCAGTATGTGCAGATTATTTCTAATCTACTCATTCCTTTTGAAGTAACCACTCATGTCATTATGCTTACTAGCAGTGGAAAAGATCAATATATAATATATCTGAACATATTTAAGGAAAGGATAGTGGGACATCTAGAAGCCATTGGTGCCTAAGACCCTAGGCAACATGGGTTCACAGCGAGTAAGTTGTGTCAGACAAATTTCATAGACTTATTTGACTGGGTGACGAAGGAAGTAACTTTGGGGGGGGGGGGAGGTGGACATTGCTTACCTCAGTTTCAGCAAAGCCTTCGACACCGTCCCACATAGGAGGCTGGTTAACAAGATGGGTAGACTGGGCATGGAAGGCAAGGTGGTAAACTGGGTTAGGAACTGGCTAACGGACAGGAGACAGGGTTGGTGGTAAATGGAGTACAATCTGGGGAGAGGAGGGTGACCAGCGGAGCACCTCAGGGATCAGTCCTTGAACCAGTTCAGTTCAGTGACATTGCAGAGGGGCTGAAAGGAAAGGATTGCCTGTTTGCAGATGACACAAAGATCTGTAACAGGGTGGCTACTCCTGAAGGAGTGGAGAAAAATGAGGAGGGACCAGGGGAAGCTTGAGAAATGGTCTGCAGAGTGGCAACTAAGGTTTAATTCAGAAAAGTGCAAAATTATATACCTGGGACACAGTAACCCTGAGGAGAGCTACAGGATTGGGGGGGGGGTTGCTGAAGTTCAAAGAGTACAGAGACCTGGGGGCCACTATTTCAGATAACCTGAAAACGTCAAAGCAGAGTACAAAGGCAGCAGGGAGGGCTAGTGGCATACTGGGGTGCATAGCAAGGGGATATCGCCAGCAGAAGGCGTGAGGTAGTGATGCTGTTATACAAAACCCTGGTCAGGCCTCACATGGAGTACTGTCTGCAGTTTTGGAGGCCGCACCTTCAAAATTACATTAACAGGCTGGAGGCGGTCCAGAGAAGGGCGACTAAGATGGTACAGGGCTTACACCAAAAGACTTATGAGGAGAGATTAAGGGACCCTCAATATGTACTCACTGGAGGAGAGGTGGGAGAGCGGAGACATGATAGAAACATTCAAGTAATGCAGGGGCATAAACAGGGTGCAGGGGTGGGGGATCTTCCAACACAGGAGGAATACAAGAACTAGGGGGCATGACATGAAATTGGAAGGTGGCAGGTTAAGAGGGAATGTGAGGAAGTTTTTCGTCACAGAGAGGGTGGTGGATGCATGGAATGGTCTGCTTCAAGAGGTGGTGGGAGAAAGCGCTGTGGTTGGATTTAAACATGCATGGGACAGCCATAGGGAAACCATAGAAGGTAAAGCAGGGGGAGGGTCAAAAGCTGTAATCAAGTACAGGACTTGCTGGAAGACTGCATGGGCCTAGCAGTCCTTACCTGCCAACAATTTCTATGTTTCTATATATTAGTTTCCCTGCAGATCAGCTCTATATCACTGAAATGTTGGTAAAAAAATGTGAAACTTAATTTAGAGATGTGTTCCTATCAAAAGACTTGTACTTCATAAAGTGATTTAAAAACAAACCGTCTTATTATATTTATGTTACTAATGTTGCTTCTCTGTCCTTTTTTCTGCAGTTGAGACGTGCCTATAAAACAAATCATGAAAGATGGCATCATACATCTGTTGTATACTTCACATTCTATGTGCCCTGGGTTTTTCTACAGTTCTTCCTCAGCAGCTAGAGCAGCCCAAGCTTTTATTGGTCTCTTTTGATGGATTCCGTTGGGATTACATTTACAGAGTCAAAACCCCAAACTTTTACCACATCATGGAGAATGGTGTTCATGTGGAGCAGGTCACTAATGTATTTATTACAAAGACTTATCCAAACCATTATACCCTGGTAACGGGAATGTACGCTGAGAGCCATGGCATAGTTGCTAATGAAATGTATGACCCTGTCCTTAATAAAACTTTCTCCATGAACCACATGGACTTTTATAGCCCAGTGTGGTGGGACGAGGCCTGCCCAATTTGGGTGACAAATCAGATGGAAGGACATAGAAGTGGAGCAGCTATGTGGCCTGGTACAGATGTGAAGATACATGGGATGTTCCCATCACAGTACATGGTTTATAATGAGTCTGTTTCATATGATTATAGAGTCAAACAGCTGGTTAAATGGTTTAAATCTGAAGTACCAATCAATATTGGCCTTCTGTACTGGGAGGAACCAGATGAAACTGGTCACTTGGTGGGTCCTGATGATCCCAAAATGGAACGTGTCATTGCAGATATTGACCAAAAGCTGGGATATCTAATCGAGCAGCTGAAGAAAGAAGATCTGTGGGATAAGCTGAATGTAATTGTCACGAGTGATCATGGGATGGCAGAAGTATCTTTGAACAGAATTATTGAACTGGATCAGTATGTAGACCGTCAGACATATACTTTAGTTGACTACACTCCCGTGGCTGCCATTTTACCAAAGGAAGGTAAGAGACTAGACTCTAGGGCTGTGCAGAGATTTGATCAGGTTTTGTCCTTCTGCATGGACTTTTTGAAAACATTATAACCATTTAGGCCTATAGTATGTCTTGAAGATTATTGGGGTGCTTTATGTACTGCATGCCTCAGCCTGAGCATTCACATCACAGGAGTTGCTACAGTGCATTTTTAGGCAGGGGGTGTAGCCAGCATTTAAAGGACACCTACCCCCACCCCATTGCCAAATGAAAAAAAGCACAACATGGGGCATGAGAGTGGCATCCGATAATGTGATTTATAGGCTTAGTTTTTAATTTGGCAGGCACTTTATATAATGTTATCAGCATGTTGATATGTAAACAAACCTGGCAATACTTTGAATAACCCGCTCGTGATATTGCATAAAATGGCATTTAAGGCACAACATGATATCATGCACCCACCCACCTGCATTACGTTACAGTGATGATGCAGTAATAGAGCTGGAACACCCTCATTCCAATGTCAATATTCCGTCCTGAAGCTGGTGTCATTTTAAGTATATATCAGGAGTAGGGCCTCTGAGGGTTGAGCCGGGTTTGTTTTTAAAATATTAAAATATGGACATAAATGTATTAGGCTGTTGCCGAATTGAAAAATAAGCCTATGCATTTCCGTATCCAATACGCTTTTGTACCTAATGGGTTTACAAAGGTTTAGGTGCTGTTTAAGGGAAGACCAGTGCAACATAATGTGCCTTGACTGAGGACAGGGCAGTGAATAGTGGTATACCACAGGGGTCTGTTCTGGGCCTACTCCTGTTTTAATATGTATATGTGTGACATAGGAGATGGCATCCAGGGCAAGGTGAGTAGTTCGCTGAAGGTCACGTACTATGTAAAAGAGTTGACAGTGAAGAAATTATTGTGAGGAAACTAGAAATGTTCAGTATTTGGCAGTTAAAATTTGGTGCCAAAAAGCAAGGTGTTCCCGTAAGATGAAAAAATCCAGGAACAGTTTACTGTATTAATGAGAAGCAGACTGAGAGCACCGGGGAGGTGAGGGACCTGGAGGTGGAGATCAGCAATAACCTAAAGCCATCTGGCTGCTCAGTGCAGCAAGGTATTCCAAAGGCCGTCTGGCTGCTCAGTGCAGCAAGGTATTCCGAAGGCTAACAAAGTTCTGGTATGCATGGGGAGAGTGATTACTAGCAGAATGTGGCAGGTAATATTACCTCTATCATAGTTCACTGATGTGACTGCATCTGGAGTACTAGGTTTAAGTTCTGTAGGCTGCACCTGAGGAGGGACAGGGATAGATAGGATGCAGTGCGACAAAGGGCCACAAAAACTATCCTTGGCCAGTAAGGCAAGACCAGGGCCCCGTGTTTACTGCGGCAGGACCTCATACTTTCTGCAGCAGAACAACTGCTGATTCTGAGGCAGATAAATTGTGGTTAAACAGCATACCTTCAAGGGGATTAAGTCTTATTTAACCCTTTGACTGCCTTTGTGCACCGCTCCACTACACTGAAAGTGGAACAGCAGGCCATTTAACAGTATGTAGTTTTCTTATCACAAATATTAAACTGCAGTAACCCAAACTTGGTGCAGCCATGGGCATCAGTGTTCTCTCTTACTTTTCCCTCCCACCCCGAATTTGAAGGCTCATCTGTTCTTCGTCTGGAAATTGGTGGTTTTTGCTGTTCTTCTAGGTTATAACTGGAGGAGGAGGAGGAGGACATAAACACTCAGCTAAAACTACACAGAAGGCAAAACCTGCTTTGATTTCTTCTGGTTTATATTTACAGTTCGCAGACATAGAGACTCCAACTTGAAAGCCATTTTATTTATTTTTTTCTGATTTTGATCAACGTTCTTTTAGATTATAATTTTTTTAAACTAGGAATACCCCAACTGCCTTGCAACAAAGATGTTGAGTGCAAGGTGCAAATCTGTGTGTTTGTTTTTTTTTGTGGGGGGGGGGGATTGTCTTCCTATAATAGCGATGGAGGGTGTAACTTGCAGTGTCTGTAAGATTTGTTGACTCCTGATTTTTCTTTTGGGGGACACATTAAATTAATGCAAGCAAGTCATTCTTATTAAGCTGGAGTAAGCTTGGTTAGCATGTTCTTTTCTCCCAGAAACTCGGGTGCGGTGGTGTTCTTCAGTCAGTGACCCTCATTTCACTTATGCAGCAATCAGTACAACTCTCCATTCTGATTTTTTTCCTTACCTGTTCGCTCCAGTTCTAGTATACCCTGGTCCCCAACTTTACTGCAGCTGGGCAACTTGACCTTCCTTAAGAATTGAGCTTGATGCCACCACATAGGCTGCAGGTTCAAATCTGCCAAGAAATTACTCTCATGCTTGCAGGTACTGATCTGTTGCCCACAAATCAAAACTGTGATCTGTGTCCATCAGTGGGAACTGAGCCCTCTGCTCAGTCTGCTGCCAACCACATGTTTCTGCAATCAGTTCCTCCTTCAATACCCGCCACCACACCAAGATCGATTCCACCTCCATGGGCACCACTGAATCTTCTCACTTCTTGACTACTGCTCACCTTCCAGTTCTTCCTTCCAAATTCATCTTTCAGGGATTCAGCGTTTAACATGGCTAAGCTAGCCACACCTACACAGCAGCAAATCATAACTGCTGAGGACCTAATCGAGCTCTGCTACTCTTGCGTCAGTCCCGCCCCCCCAATACTGGCTGAACTGAGCTATGTATCAAGAGCCAGTATGAGTCAAGATGCCATGCGGCCACTAGATTTTGGCTTTGTAGCAGGCAGCATCAGTTTGTTGCCCCTTCTGAGTATGTATGCCATGGCATACTTAACATATCAGTAGCTATGCCCTTGCCGTGTGTCATCACATAGCATAGTCAGCATTTCTGCGGCCATATGGCTGGTGTTCCCGATTTCTGTGGCCAGCACTGATTTCTGCAGTTAGCCCTGATTTCTGCGGCCACTGCTGCAACCGCAGAATCGCAGAAAACACGGGGCCCTGTGCAAGACATGAAATGAGACACTGAAAATTCTTAACATATATCCTCTGGAGGATAGGAGAGGGATTATCACCAGGAGGAGGAAGGCGATATTGCTTCTGTATGGATCACTAGTGTCACTGCATCTGGAGTATTGTGTCCAGATCTTTATCGTGGATATCTCCTTCATTGGACCACACCTTGGGAACTGTAAGCTGTTGTTGTCCGGACCACTCGGAAACTTTTGCTAGCTGAGGACAGCTAATAATGACATATGGCATCGACACCTGTATAATGCGGGTGGCCCCATCACTCTTCAGTTCTTTCTGCCTCCAACAGCCACTCGTTGGATCTGCAGAGAAATGCCATTGTTTATGCTACTTCTGTTTTCTAACTGTTTTACAATTTTCATTGTTGTTTTTGTGCTTCTGTTGAACATTTTATTTAGGTTTTGTAACTGAGGCCAGAAGTTCTGCAAAGACTACACTTATTCCATCTTTGTTAGTTGTCTGGGTTTATCCCTTTAAAGGAAAGGTCCCCTCAACCTATTTTTTGTATATCTGTGTAGTTTGTAGGCATGAACAATGATTCCCTCTCTTGCGTCCCCCTAATTTCATCCAAATTTAAATATAAATGAGATTGCTTCAGTCTGTTTTCCCCTGGTGTGAAAATCTGTTGGTCTCCATTGCAGAGGTCATGACTCCACTCATGCAAGGCATCTTGGGAGTTTGTGTCCCTGCACAGTCAGTGGAAGTTATACTTTCTTTCAGTTCTGTTACATGACAAGTCCCTGTAGTCTCCAGAAGCATTTTTTCCTAACTCAGATACACTTTAAACTACAGAAAACAGCAGGGCACTTACTATGCCTTGAAAAGTTTTCACAGCCAGCATAAGACAAGAACATAAGGACTGTGGTGGACAGCAACAGCACTGACTAATACAATGTAACTACTGCAGGTTTTAGCAATAAAACGTCATAAAATTCCAGGATGCCTTATATGAGTCGGGTCATGACCTTTGCAATGGAGTCAAGCAGGTTGCCACACCAGACTGAAGCAGAAAACAGAGAGTGCTGGTAAATGGTATAGAGTCAGAAGAGATGCAAGTCACAAGTGGGGTACCTCAGGGATCAGTCCTCTTCAATATCTTCATTAGTGACATTGCAGATGGACTAGAGGGTAAGGCTTGTCTGTTTGCAGATGACACCAAGATCTGCAACAGAGTAGATGATCCAGATGGGGTGGGCAGAATGAGAAGAGATCTGGATAAACTAGCAAAATGGTCAGAAGAGTGGCAACTGGGATTTAATGCAAAGTGCAAGATCATGCACATAGGGAAGAGAAACCCTGAAGCCATCTATAGGCTGGGAGGAGTTGCTGGCAGTCACAAAGGAAGAAAGAGACTTGGGCATCATCATCATCACCGATGATCTGAAATCATCCCAAGCAGACCTCTAAAGCAGTAGGTAAGGCTAGGGGGATGTTAGAGTGTATTAGTAGGGGTATCACAAGTTGTAAGAGGGAGGTAATAATCCCTCTTTACAAGACACTGGTTAGGCCCCATCTAGAGTATTGCGTGCAGTACTGGAGGCCACACCTTCACAAGGACATTAACCAAATTGAGGCAGTCCAGAGAAGAGCAACCAAAATGGTGCAGGGACTGCATCAGAAGACATTTGAGGACAGATTAACGGAGCTCAATATGTATACGCTTGAGCAAAGGAGGGAGAGAGGTGATATGATTGAGACATTCAAACACCTTAAGGGCATTAACAAGGTGAAAGAATCTAACATGTTTAAATATAAGAAAAATAGCAGGACAGGGGGACACAGCATGAGATTAGAGGGAGGCCGATTAAGGGGGAATGTGAGGAAATTCTTATTCACAGAAAGAGTGGTGGATGCATGGAATGGCCTACCTCAGGAAGTGGTGGCTATGAATACAGTGCAGGGCTACAAACAGGCATGGGATAGGCATAAGGGAGCAATACAGATGAGTATGAATAGATAGGCCACTGACAGAGCAAAGGCCGATGGCACATTTATAAGGTAGAAGAAGAAATGTGCAGACTGGATGGGCCTTGCGGTCCTTATCTGACGTCAACCTCTATGTTTCTATGTACCTTCATTTACATTTAAATCCTGACGAAATTAGGAGTGTGTAATAGAGGCAATCATTGTTCTTGCCTACAGACTACACAGGTAAACAGAATAAAAGGCTGAGAGGACCTTCCCTTTAATGTGAAGGCCTTCGAGATCTGCCAGGGATTCAGCCAGGCCACGAGGAGACACCGGCATGGAGGCCCTTGAGACCTTCATCACTATGAAGGCCAGGATTCTGCCGTCAAGGCTGCAGACTTTAAGCTAACTTCTCTATTACATTTATTGACTGTTTCTGCTGGGAAGGCTCCCTCAGCGACAGTCACCGAAGTCCAGGGTCAAGGACAAAAATCATCAAAGTCCTCACTGCCAGCCATCATCACAAGCATAAGGATAAAGCTTCTGCTTCACGGTGAGGTTAATGTCCCTGCTTTGACTGAAAGGGAAGTAAGTCCTTGTCATCATCCGCTCTGGTGGTCATGACTCCTAAAGCCCCCCCCCCCGAATGTCCAAGAGACACCAAGATTGGGGTGTAGGTGTGGCTTTGGCTTTCCACACCTACTATAGGTGATTCTCCACCTCTGTTGACTGGATACCACCCCATCGATAGTAGCTCCGACTCCTTTGCAGGGCATCATCTACTTCCAAGTTGTGCTAGACTTTGTGTTGAAAGTATTTCAGCGTTTTGCTACCATCTCTAGCAGTGACAGTCATTGCTGTGCTGTTGATGAGGCCTAATCAATCGACACCGCTGCTGTTGTTGATGGCTTCTAGAAGCACACTTGTCATACATCCGTTGCTGCTGCCATCATCAATGCTGGCTTAGCTTGTACCCCCACCTTTGTCATTCCAGACAAGCATAATCCTGACTGCCTAAATCTGGAGGAGGATTTGGAGGAAAAGCATGGGGGCATGGATCCATTTGAGGTTGGTCTGGGTCATGTAGTGAGGACACTGTGGTTTATACAACACGGTCTCCTACTGAGGATACCTCCTCTCAGGCATTGCTAAGGCAAATGCAGAGTGTCGTGGAATTTGCTGCTGAGGAGAAAATCCACAAAGCGCAATCTGCTGGAGGTTCCTGCTGTTCCCTCAATTGTTGTTCCGTTGGTTTACCCTGCATTGGTGGATGCTACACTGTCAGCATGGCATAGGCCTAATGCTCTCTGCCTGCTGTTCCTAGAAAAGATGACAAGCAAGTGTCCTGCCCCTTCTGTCATGCCTTACTATGCCTTACAGCCTGAGACCAATTTTGTCTTTTTAGCTGCTCACGACTGGTCTAGGGCTCCTAGACATAAGAGTTCCCTTGCCTTTACTTAGGGCAGTCTGGAGATTTGATGCAGTGTTTGCAGCTGGTCCATAATTGCTGCAGCCTGGCTGCTAGTAGGCTCTTCTTGGAGTGACCACATCACGCTTGTCTTGCAGGCATTAAACTGGCTGCCTCTGCGGTGGCACATCACTCTCAAGATACGCTTGTTATCATACAAGGCCCTACATGGTTTGAGACCAGACTACTTGAAAAATCTTCTGGTCCTTTACAACCCAGTTCGATCCCTCCACTCCATCGATGTAGGCCTGCTTGTTGTCTCCCCCCCCCCCTTCCTGTTCGAGGCTCTTGGGTGACAGAGCTTTTGGAGCGGCAGCTCCAGTCCTGTAGAATTCACTTCCTATGAATATTCACATTGCCAGCATAGTGGAGGCTTTTAAAGCCTCTCTGAGTACCTGTTTTGTTCATCATATTTGACCATATTTTAATATTGTAGATGTTCTGTCTTGCTTGCTCTACATTTTTTTTGTTTGTTTTATGTACAGTGCCCTGAGCCTTTGGGACAGGGTGCTTTGTAAATACAGATTGCCCTGCTTCCTGATAGAGGAATCTAGGAAGCTGGATGTGCTAGGCAAGAGAATATACACTTCTAATTCTTTGAGTCTTAGGTTAACCAGTTACTAGGTATACATGATTAAAATATTAAAACAGCGTTTGGAAGTCTGGCATGACTACCATTAATTTTTTTTTTTCCCCCAACTCTATTCACTGGCTACACCGAGGCATCTCTTGGAGGAGCCCACTCGATCCTGCCCCTGCTACTCCCCACCGTGGCAGACCACACCGCATCACCCTTCCCTCGAGGGACTTCCCAGCACCCCGGATAACCCCACGAGGCAGCATCTTTCTGTGATTAGAGGGCTCATCCCTCTCGGGAAGTCGGCCATGGATCCCCGGTGGGCCTTGCCTGGTATTGGGGATGTGAGGGAGATCCCTGAGGCCCTCGTCGCCTCCTCGGCAAGCCGGGGTGTTTTCTTCTGTTATGCTGCAGACGTTGGGCGTGCAGTGCCGCCCAGCCTGTGACGTGGATGCTCCCACCCACATCCGGAAGGCAGCAGTCAGACGTCTTCCCTTTGCGTTGCAGTGCCTTCAGTCTCCACCAGGGGCCGCTGCGATGCCGGGCTGTCCCTAGAACCCTTCCCAAGAGAGGAAAGCAGTCCTCTGGATTTTCAGTCCTCTCTCTACCCTGCCGACCTGCTGGCATGGCGTGAGGTGTGGTGTCCAGCGCCTTAACCCTCAGCAACACTGGGCCCTACCATTAACTCTTTGCCTGATAGTCCTGCCAAACCAGAATTATTAAATACTGCTTCTGCAGGTATTGACAGTAGTAAGCATGTTTTGCTTTCTGCATATGATGCCTCAGCTGGGGCTGCTGCCTTTGGGATTTGCCTTTAAAGATATTCTTGGCTATATGTGGCTGGTTTTGCAACTGATGTACAGCAGTCTGTCCTCAGTGCCTCATTTAGAGGCCCCAGACTGATTGTGGGTGATGTTGACTCTGCCTTGCCCAAGTGTCAGTCCTCCAGGATGATTCTTAGGTCAGTTAAATCCCCTGACTCCTCAGTCCTCAAAGGAGCGTGGTAGGGGTGCTTTTCACAGTCCTGCTGCCCATGGTGGTCGTACTTGCCATTAGTAGTCTGATGCTCAGAACAGTGTTGCCCTTCTAGGTTCCCTCCCCCTAGGTGCCCATGCAAAGGCACCTAAAGGTAGTCCAGGTGGTGCCCCTGCCACCCCCAGTACCTACTGACTCTGCAGTAATTCCCCACCGCCTCTACCTCCGGGTGTACAGGTGGGGGGGGGGATCTCCCTTCATTTGCCAAAGTGGAGGAAGATTACCACACACGAGTGGGTCCTGGAAGTAGTGGAAAGGGGGCATGCTGTCTACCCCTCCAGTGCTTCCAATGCCTCCTTGTCATATTCCTCTGTGCCTTTTACTGACAGAGATTCAGATGCTGATACAAAAGTGTGCTATCAAACCAATTCCCCCCTCAAGAGAAAAACAAGGGTTCTGCTCCTGCTACTATCTGATACCCAAGTGGACAAGAGATCTTCATCCTATATTGGACCGAAGAGGTTTGAACAAGTACATCGAATACAAAAAAGTTTTAAATGGTTTCTCTTCAGGCTGTCATCCTGCTTTTATAAACGGGATTGGCTCTGTGCCCTGGATATGAAGGACTCCTATCTTCATTGCAAGATTCGTAAATGCCACAGACAGTACCTCTGCTTCATGCTGGAGAGCAGTCATAAGTGGTTCCAGGTATTGCCATTTGACATCCTTAGAGCCACAGGTGTTTACCAAATGCTTAGTGGTAGTGGCAGCAGCCCTTCAGAGGGAAGGACTGTAGGTCTTCACTTATCCGAATGATTGGCTTCTTAAGGCCCTGTCTAGGGAATGTATTCTGTATACACTGTCCTGAATGAGACAGTTGTTCGAGGAAATTGGGGGGGTTACGGTGAGTGAATGGAAATTAGTAGTTCCATGTTAGCGCTTCCAGTACATTGACGTGGTGGACAAAGCCTTCCTGCCTGTAGACAGGGCACAGACCATGGCTGCCCAGACCTGCTTAATACACAGAAGCCATTATGTGTCGGCCAGGACAATGTTGCATTTCATGGGTCTCATGGCTGCAACCATCACCATAGTCCCTTTTTTTTATTTATTTTATTTAGTTTTTGTTAACCGGGTTAGGTGCGCTAGCCGAAGTTGACTATTTTCAGGCACGACCCGGGGAGAATACATACATAAAATTAGATGAGATTATACAATACATAGTACATAGTACAGGTACATAGTATATAGTACAAGTAGGTTAGAATACAGATCATGTCAGACAGTACTCGAGATAATACATAAAGCTATGCAGAGATGACTAAAGTGACATTAGTACATGCAAATAACCGAAACTGGGCTAAGTGGCAGCTATAAAGACATTTTATAGCAATTGCCAACCTGCATATGCTCATTTCACAGTGGACACTTCAGGTTCAGTGGGACCAGCTAACAGATGACTTGAAACAAATGGATCTTGTCATGTTCCATTTCTGTCATGCTGTACTATGGTGAATGGATTGCCCAAACTTGTTACAGTGCATCCCTTTCTTTCACTTTGCTCCCTTGCAGATCATGACAACAGAGGCCTTGGGTTCCAATTAAGGTGCCCAACCCCAGGTCGTTCCAGACTCTGGGCACGTGATCTAGTCTGGAGTCTGATCTCCATGTGAATATTTTGGAGATGAGGGCTGTTCTGCTTAGCCTTCAGGTCTTTCAAGCCCATCTCAGCCCCAGTTCTGTGCTGGTTCCGACACACAGTGTCTGTGTCATGCACCTCTATGTTTGTGTCATGCCTTGGCTGCTACCTCTCTGCTCTGGAACTTTATACTGCACTTCTACACTCAATCCCCTAGGACACTAACATAACGTTCTGTCTGTCTGACTCTCGCTCTCACTCTCTCTCTCTCTCTCTCTCCCCCCCCCCCTTTCTTTTCTCTCCCTCTCTCTCTCTCTCTCCCCCTCTCGCCCTTAACTGCTTCGCTGACCTTGATACTTAAAGTATTCCTGTGTTTGCCTAATTGTCAGTTGGTAGCCCCATCCTACCAAACCGCTTTTTTTCTATGATGTATACTGTATTTCAGTGTTTATTTGATACCATTTAGTTGTTACTCTGTACTTATTGCTGTTTATTGCAATCTATGATGTATTGTCAATTACCCACCTGTTTATTACTTAGTTAGCCCCCCTCTGTTTGTTTGTTCCCCCCTCCTTCTGACATGGAGCCATTGTAAATCAGCTATGTTTAGCGCAAAGCTATTTTGAAATCAGAGATGAAATAAATAAAAACATAAGCAAGGGGGCGCACTCACTCATTACTTTACAACATTTTGATTTAAGTGCATGGTGTTATTATTGCCAAATATAATTTTATAATTTTTACTATTATGGCACTTTCTCCTAACTTACTTTCTGGATTGGTGCTAGATACTTCGATTTTCATCGTTGTGTATTACAAGTGTAAGCCTCTCACCCCTGTACTTGCTGCAAACAACAGGTGGTATGCTGTTGAAGCTGACAGCAGTACCTGGTGGGGACTGGGTTCGGGGAGGACTAGGTTACTCGGCACAAGGGGCCTAGGTTTGGCTACTCTGCACAGGGGCACCCAAGTAAATCCGAACACAAGAAGCAATAACTGTGATGTCCAATAACAGGAATGGGATTCTAAAGTGTGGCTTTTATTCACATCCTAACTGAACAAACAAAGCATAGACGGACCCCCACGGGGCTACATTTCCTGGTAATGCAGATAAGAGATAACAGAACACTTCTTCAACACTTCAGCCCTCAGGCACCCAGCCCGGACTTGCACGCTGCTTTGGGTACACAGCCCGACTTGTACACTATTTGAGGCTCCCCTGCCGGCACCTTGATCCCGGTCCATATGGCAGTGGACCACATTTTCTGTTGGTGGCTCCCTAAACCACCTTAGAGCCTTCGACTCCTTAAGGGAAATTTCCTTTCAGTCCCACATCTGGGTACTTCTCTCAGCACTGCCCAAGTGCCTGAGGCAAAGTAAAAGGGCCATAGAGCAAATCCGTAGAGGTGAACCTGGTTACTAAAGATGGGGGTCTCACCTCCAGCTTCCACAATCCATACCCGGCCATTTCTCTGGACATTAAACAACTCTTTTTGAAAGCTTGGCAATGTAGATTAAAGGGTAAATGCATAGCACGTCTCCTTTACATGTCTTGACTTTCCCCTTGTACTAGACTTGAACATACTTTTGCTTTGGCTAAGCCTATTCCTCTAGGCCTCCCACTAATTCAGCAGTCCAGTCCCCACTTTAACACAGTTCAGGTGAAACATAGGCCCTTTGATAAGAGCAGAACTCACCCTTTGGTTGCAGGTGCCCCACAGGCGAATCCGACAGCTTCGTGTGCCACAACACATCTCAGAAAATAAGGCAGCTTCTTCCCTAGCCGGAACCAGGAGGTTGCCCCTGGAATAACAGGCAAACCTTCCACCCCCATCCCCTCAGGGATGGGGCACAGCGATCAGTATCAGCAGTCTCCACCACTTCAAGAACAGCTTACTGTGTTCCTCTTTAGTCGGAAACACACACCTTTCCCTAAAAGTAGCTCTATATCAGAGCTTAGGCTCCAAAAGCCTGTGCACAGACTGCTGTGCTCCTTCCTTCAAGACTGCTCACTGTTCAAAAACTCCCAACATTCTAACCTAACTCCCATCTGCAGATTCCAGTGTGGCTCATGCAACTGCGATAGGTTTATGGTGATGTCATCCCTCAGTCTCAGCTGAGACTGAGAACAGAGTGAGACAGTGTGAAATCCATTTAATTGGAGTTTCACAAGCTGCCTTCCCTGCCTACCACTAGGTCTTACTGGGATTCTAGTAACCCCGAGTAACAGGGGGGGTTAAACAAGATATGGGTTGCACTGCATGATGGGACCATGCTAGGGTACATCTTCATGTTTTGTTCCTGCAGTTCCCTTGGCAGGCCAACACATGGCTGTGATTGCTGATAACTGTAATATTGTGCGTAGAACCTGAGCGATTTTCAATCAGTAATTCGATACATATTAACTTTACATTTACTAATATGATACTTTTCCTCCCAATTTACTATCAGGATTGGTGCTATGTACTTCCATTTTTCTGTCTGTGTGTATTACAAGATATGGGCTGCACTGCATGATGGGACCATGCTAGGGTACATCTTCATGTTTTGTTCCTGCAGTTCCCTTGGCAGACCAACAGATGGCTATGAAACAATGCTAGCAGCACAGCACTGTTTTATAGCCATCTGTTGGGCTGCCATGGGAACTGCACTTGAACAAAGAATTTACTCTGGTACACAAAGGGTACAACAGGAGCAGCCAGGCATTACAAAGGAATTAATGCATGGTTGCGCCTTGGTCATGTGTGTCAGTTTAACCAATCTAAATAGCTTATTCTAGTACACTATGTATTGCCACAAGTAATAGAAACCAACACATGTATTTGGTCAAATGACTGTGTTCTAGCACAGTAGCACCGATCAGACATACTTAACATTCTGAAACTTATTACTCCATTTGTAACCTACAAATCTAGAGACATTTTATTTTGCAGTAAGGCCTCCAGGTCGTACATAATTGTGTGGTAACTGCACTTCTTGGGTGCATAAGGCATCACTTCCTGAGGCGTCCTGTCATCCCACAATAATGCACAACCTGTCATCTCTTATTGTCTAATTAGAGCATTCTCAGGGCATTTACTAGTTGGTGAAACACTCTAGCCTGACCAATTAGCCCCCTTTTTTTTTAGTAGATGATGCTGACTAAAGGTTATCATACAGAAGAAAAGTTGAGAGTATAATACAGAGGAAAATCTAAGGAAAACAGAGTAATTTAAAAAACAGAAGTTTGGAAACTTGTGAATAGAAGTGGGTATTGCTGTTAATTCTTCCCCCCCTTATAGTCAGGACTGAAATAGTTGTTTTCTGAACCGTTTGTATATTCCCCCTCCCCTGTAGGATTCAGGAAAGTGGTTCATGGAATATGAAGTAGTAGCTCTTCATTTATTTAGCACCCTTGCAATGCTCAAAGCTCTTCATAGAATATTGCAGTAGAAGATGAGGGGGGCACAGCACATTAGTTACACAAGATAGAATAGATGTACACAACAAACCTGAAAATGAACAGATAAAAAGGCAAATATAAAAAACTGCTAATCACAGAAAGATACCATCCTCACTTATACAAAATGTGGGAAGGCCTGTTCAGCTTGTGTTTAAATTATCCAACAGAGCCAAACGGACAGGAGTGCGAGTTCCAGAGGGTGGCATAAACCCATGTCCCATGTATCTCGCCAGTGGGGGGGCTGGATGCTTACCCTTGCCTTTATAATGACCAGCTGCTTCGATGCTGTAGTCAGAGGAGTTTTTCCCCTGGGGGCACTTTACTTCAAACTTTGTGGGGTTGGTGGAGAAAGACTCTGATTCCTGTAACTATTTTCAGATAATTTTGTGTTTTTGTGGTGGTGTTATGCTCTTGCACAAGAGTTGGATCCTGAACATAATAACAAAATAACTATAACCATAACTGCACCAACCCCACAGAGTCCCACTTGTCTCACCACCCTGGCAGGAGTATATGAAATCGGAATATTTCCAGTCCACCTTTAATACTAACATAAACAATCTATCAAAGTTTTGGAAAGTAGTTCACTCACTTTTCTCTCCCCAAACTAACCCATCTCCATTGATCAAAATAAACAGAGAAACATAGACTTTGTCGGCAGATAAGGATCGCTTGGCCCACCTAGTCTGCTCATTTCCCTAGCTACAGGATAAGCTGCAGGTCATAGTTAACCAACAGCCTGTTTCTTCCTACCCTCCACAACAATTGCCTTATGTCTGTCCCATGCATTCTTGAATTCCCCCCAGTTTTAGACCCCACAACCTCCTCAGGAAGGCTGTTCCATGCGTCCACCACCCTCTCTGTGAAAAAATATTTCCCCACATTGCCCCAGAGCCGTCCCCCCTCTATCTTCAAATGTGTCCCCTTGTCCTTGCACATCTCTTTTTCTGAAAGATGCTACCCTCTTGGAGTTTTTTGTTTCCTCTGAGGTACTTAAAAGTTTCTATCATGTCCCCCCCCCCCCTTCACTCAAGGGTATACATATTAAGCTCTTTTAGTCTCTCCTCATATGGCGTTTCTTGCAGACCCCGTACTATTTTAGTTGCCCTCCTCTGGACTGCCTCCATCCTGTCTGTGTCTTTGCAGAGATGGGGTCTCCAGAACTGGACGCAGTACTCCAGATGGGGTCTCACCAACTATCTGTACAGAGGGATAACAACTTCCTGTTTTCTGCTGGTGATGCCTCTCCCTATACATCCCAGTATCCCCCAGCCCTCCCTACTGCCTTCTCACATTACTTGCTAACCTTAAGGTCATCTGATATGATTACCCCAGGTCCCTTTCCATTTTTGTTGTTGTTACTACCTCCACCCCATTGTGTAATCTTCCCCTGGGTTTTTGTTTCCAGGTGCATTATTTTGCATTTCTTTGCATTGAATCCAAGCTGCCATATTCTGACCATTCCTCCAACCTTGCCAAGTCCCTTCTCATCCTTTCCATGCCTCCTTGTGTATCAACCCTGTTACAGATCTTTGTGTCATCTGCAAAGAGGCATACTTTTCCTTCTAGTCCCTCTGCAGTGTCACTTATAAAGACCTTAAAAAGGACTGGACCCAGTACTGAACCCTGCGGTACCCTACTAGTAACCCCTTTTTCTTCAGAGTGGACTCCATTTACAATTACCTTCTGTGTCCTGTTGGCCAGCCAATGTTTTACCCAGGCTACCACCCTGGGACCCACTCCTAGGCTGGTTAATTTGTTTATTAATCTTTCACATGGCACTGTGTTAAATGCCTTGCTAAAGTGTAGGTAGGCCATGTCCACAACCCCTCCCTGGTCTACTACTTTGGTCACCCAAATAAATCAATTAGATTCGTATGACATTACCTCCCTACTGTGAACCCATGCTGCCTTGGGTCCTGTGCCCCACTGGCCTCTAGGTACTCAACAATTCTTTCCTTCAGAAGTGATTCCATCACTTTCCCTACCACAGAGGTCAAACTGACAGGTCTGTAGTATCCTGCCTTTGTCTTGCTCCCACTTTTGTGAAGGGGAATCGTATCCGCCTTCCTCCAGTCCTCAGGTCCCACACCATCCTCCCATGATTTGTTAAAAAGGGTAGTCAGTGGTGTCACTAGTTCTCCCCTTAATTCTTTTAGAATTCTGGAGTGAATTCAATCGAGCCCGTTGCTTTGTCCACCTTCAGTTTTAGGAGTTTTTCAGAACCCTTTTCTGTGAAAGGACTGATCGACCCCAATCCAGAGTGCTTCTGTTAATTGGATTAGGCACCTCCCCATCCTCCTCTTTTGTGAATACTGAGCAGAAGTATTTGTTCAGTATCCCTGCTTTTTCACTGTCTCTCTCTGCCCACCCACCGTCCATTCTATGCAGCCTCACTATCCCTCCCTTTGTCTTTCTACGCTCCCTGATGTACCTATAAAAGGTTTTATCCCCCTTCTTAACTGAGTTGGCTATCTTTTCCTCAGTTTAGGCCTTTGCTATTCTGACTTCCCTCCCTGCTTCCTTCTGCCTTAACTGGTACAGTTCTCGTCCTGCTCCTTCTGTATTTCCTATACTTCCTAAATGCTATCTTTTCTTCCTAACCTTCCCGTCACCTCTTTTGAGAACCATAGTGGCTTTTCTTTCATTTTGATTTGTTTATTTGCTTCACACAAATGCTTGTTGCCTCTGTGATGGCAGTTTTGATGTTTCCCATTGTTGTTCCACCCTCCTTCTAGCCTGTTTGCTAGTGATTTTCTAAGCATTCTCCCATCTTGCCAAAATCAGCCCTCCTGAAGTCCAGTACCCTCACTTTTGTATGGCTTGACTCTGTAGCTGAGTTTATCGTGAACCACACTGTTTGGTGGTCACTTGTTCCCAGATGGCTACCCACTTCTAGATCTGAGATCCTCTCACTGTCCCCATTTGAGAGTACAAGCTGACCATCCTACAGTAGCAGCAGAATTCAATTCCTACTTTACTTCCTGCGCCTCCACCCTGTTAGCCTTTCTCACACCCCACCGTACTGCCTCTTCCCTCCCTCCCAATTCATCCCACCACCACCAATTAATGGAGAGTTTTGCCTTTTCACCCATCCATGCCAACAACAACTTAAAGACACTACTCTCTATCAACCCAGCTAAGGGCAACTCCCCTGATGGCATTGACCCTAAGCTGCTGTACCTCTCTGCTCCTGCTATTTCCCTCCCTCTCACTGATCTCCTCAACCTGTCATTCCACACTGTGACTATCCCTGAAGCCTGGAAACATGCTACAGTTCTCCCCCTACCAAAGGGAGATGATCTCTCATCTCCTGGGAATTATCGCCCCATCTCGCTTCTACCCACCCTCGCTAAACTTCAAGAACACCTTGTTCTAGGGACATGGATATGTTGTTCATCCACACTGTCTGGCAGGTATCCTTGCCGCTTTAAATCTTGCCGGAAGGTCTTCAAGCTGGCTCCTCCCACCCACCCGGGTGGTAAAACTCTTGGCTCCGACCCATGACGCCAGATCTTCCTTACCGCTTGGAAGCTCAGGTTCCCTCCTTAATGCTCTGCATATAAGACTGGTTCCTAACTCTTCGGTTTTCCGAAATTAAAGTTTAAGGTTTTCTAGACTTCGGTCAACTATTTCCCTCGCGGCTGCGATGGACAAATCGACTCCCGGTTTCCGGAGATGCACATGCGGGCAGAAGATGTCTCTGACGGATCCGCAGTCCACGTGCGTCTACTGCTTGGGCCTTGAGCACGACCCGCAGGCTTGTGACCTGTGCTCTTCTTTCTCGGCCTACATCCTGGAAGACCGTGCCGCCTGCAACTTGGGCGACCAGCGCTGCCTCGGTAAAGTCAAGGAGGCCCGGTTGGCGGTTCACAAGGCGGCTCGGGCGGAACAGCTAGAGCAGATGATCGCCTCGAAGAGGAGGCGGCGCGGGCCGATCTTCCTCAGCCGCTGCATTTATCCCGCTCTCCTGGGATCCTCATATTCTGCTTCCTTTAAGGAGCTTTGTCTGTCCCTCTCCACTAAGGGAGAGGGACCAACATCTGCTGGACCTTCCTCTCGGTCCAAAAAGAAGGACAAGGGTAAGTCCCTCCGTCGACGCTCTTGGGAGCGGGAGAGGTCCCCCTCCCCGAGTGGTCGACCATCGACTTCGGTCGATGCTTCGGCCACTGGCTTCATGGTGTCCCCGTCAGGTCAGTTGACCGAGACTCCCTTCGACGCAGTTGAGATCTTTCTCGACCCGTTGGACGGGTTGTCGACCAGCGAAGCCGAAAATCCTCTCTCCCCAGTTCCCCTGGTGGTGGTTGAGAATCCCGTGGGCTTGCCAGTGCCTCCGGTTCCGGAGCCCTCGGGTGACCCCTCTGAGCTGAGGGGAGAGCGGGTTTCCCCCACCCCTTCCCCGCACCCTCCTCGGAAAAGCCGAGGTTTGCGGTCTCAGTCTCGGACTTCTTCGCAGTCCAGCCGATCCTGCCGCCATAGGCAGTCTTGGTCTCGGCACCGCGGCAAGCAGCGCCGCCGCTCGTCCTCGGACGAGGGGAGGCTTCGACGCAAGTTGCGTCGACGATACGAGGACCTCCTGTGGCAACAGCTTCTTCTAGCCGGGAACAAGCCGATGTCGTCGCCTTCCCCGGCCATTAAGTGGCTGTCACCGGAGCGGCCGGAGCAACCCCTCGCTTTAGCCGAGGCGCCTGTTTCCAGGCCTGTTGTTCAGCCGAAACCAGCTGCTCCACCGATTCTGGTGGAACCTCCGCCTCCACAGCCGTTGTTTGGGGCTCGACCAAGAACTCTCGGTCGGCCCAGGGTCTGCCCCATAGGCTGTCACCCTCACTCCCGATCGCCCTCGGCAGGTGGAGGGTGGCTCAGGCCCGAGGCAGCTCTTTGCGGACTCTTCTGAGTCCGATTCCTCCCTTTTCTCCAGGCGAGTGGACTTGGAGTCCTCTGGAGGTCAGTCGCTGGACGATAGCCCTTCGTCCTTCCTGGGTTTGCTTAGGCTCATCTCGGAGTCCACCGGGATGCAGCTCGAGCCTGTATCCAAGCGGGCCAAGTATCCTCTCACGGAGATATTGGACCAAGGCCTTTCCTGTGGCCGAGGCCATTGTGGGCCCGGCCTTGGAGCTCTGGCAGCGCCCTGCTTCCTGCCCTGCGCCTTCGGCCAGGATGGCCAGGAATTATGCGGTCCCTACCGGTTCCCTGTCCGGTTTCTTGGAACATCCCTCAGCCGAGGGGTTAGTTACCGACAGCGTTTTCCGGCGTGCCATGGATAGAGGTCACATCACTTCTGCTATCTTTGTCGAGCTTGCCAAGGCTTTCGACACAGTCTCCCATTCCCTCCTCCTTGAAACTCTTTTGTCAGCTGGCTTGTCTTTGTCTGCCTGCAACTGGGTCAGAGCCTACCTGGTAGGTAGAACTCAGTCTGTTAAAATAGCTGACTCTATGTCTCCTCCACTACCCATCTCAACTGGTGCGCCTCAAGGCTCCATACTTGGTCCTTTCTTATTCTCAGTTTTTTGAAACAACTTACCGGTGGTATGCTCCTCATCCTCCATCCATATGTATGCTGATGACACATTCTTATTCACCTCTGGCCAGTCTCCCTCGGATGTGACTTCCAGACTACAGCTTGACTTCAGTAATGCTCAGTGCTGGCTTAGCTCACATCAGCTCTTCCTCAGTGCCAAGAAAACAGTCTCCATGACATTTGGCACTAGGCAGAGACTCTCTAGGCTGCCCTTCCTTCCCTCCTTCCACACCCTTGACGGGACAGCACTAGAGGGCGCCACCTCTTTCAAATACCTGGGTGTCTGGCATGATCAACACCTCAACTTTTCTGTACATATTGACACCATCCTGAAAAAACTGTGCCCCAAGCATGGCACCCTTTACAGGAACCGTAGTTCCTTACCACTACCGGTTAGGCGTGATCTTGTTCAGAAAATGATGCTCCCTATTTTTGACTATTGCAACATAGTCTACAGTGCTGCTCCTAAGTCTTCCCTTACCAGGTTGGATACTCTCTTCAGTGCTTTCTGTTGCTTTGCTCTTGACTCCCCCTTCCGCACACATCACTGTACCTTGTATCATTCTCTAGCTTTCCCCTCCCTTGAGTGTAGGTGTCTCTCTCACTGTGCTAAATTCACTTCTAAATTCTGGTTTGGGACTCTTCCCTCTTACCTCTTCTCCTTACTCTCTGCTCCACCTCCCTACTCCCGCCCTCTCAGATCTACTGATGCTTGCACTCTTAGCTATTCCTCATCGCTCTACCTCCATTGGACAAGAAGTGTTCTCCTACCGCTTCCCAAAGCTTTGGAACTCACTGCTACCTCCTATCAGACTTTCCTCTTCCCCATCTTCAATTTCCTTAGCCCTTCACAATTTCTGTTCCCCTAACTGCACTTGTTCTTAGCCCCCCTTCAACACACCCCACCCTAGAGCATTATCCTTTAGCCCTACTTTACTTCTGTTCTCCTAACTGTACTTGTTTTTAGCCCCCCCCTTCACAACCTCTCCCAATCTCTTGCATACTATCCCCGACTTACCTCCTGTCTCCTAACTGAACCCTTTCTCTGATTACTTCCTCACATGCTACCTCCTGTAATACCCCCTCCTCCCACCCCCTACCACGACCTATTGTGCCATTGCGACACTCTACTACCATCCACAAGCTACTGTGCTACTTTGATACTCTACGGACGTCCTTCTCCCCCATAACCCCCTCTTCCCCACTACTGATGCTCCCTCCTTTTTCCATTCCTAGTTTACCCCTGTTTTCTCCAGTCTCCCTATTCCTTGTCCCTCTTCTCCCCTCCGGTCACCTGCCACACTCCACTTCTCCTCCCTGCTCCCCTTCTCTCCCCCCTCCTTTTCTGCCTGGTCCTGTCCCCCTTTGCAGGTTCTCTGTAATCCTGAGGGGGGTATAGATCTTGGCTCCATCTCTTCTACCTCTCTTCCTTTCCCCTCACTTTCTAATCCTGACCCCTAAGAGGGTCCTCTGCCTCCTGAAGGGGTATAGATTGTCTCTCTCTCTTTTTCCCCCTCTCCCTTCCCCCCCACTTTCAAATCCATCTCCAGCTCGCCTTCTTTCTTCCTTTTCTCTTTCCTCCCTTCCTGTTCCCCTGCTCCTCTCTTCGCTACCACCTCGCTCTGTTTATCTCCCCTTCCTTTCTGCCTGGTCCTAACCCTTTGCAGGGTTCTCAGCAATCTGGATGGGTATAGATCTTAGATGTCCCTCTCCCCCTTTTCCATCCCCCACCCTCTACCCCTCTCCTGTCCACTTTCCCACTTGTCTTGTAACTACCCTCCCTTGGGTATACAGTAGCACTTCGAATCTTGTGCTCAGCCACCCTGCTGGATCACCTGCTCTTGGTTTGTTGCAATATATGCTACATCCGATATGGTTTTGTTTACCCTGGCCGGTTGGTCTGGGTTATTTCTGCTCTGTAATTGTACTATGAAACAGTACCTTGGGTTTTGCTGGCACCTACTAAAAGGCCACAGGGTGCATGGAAAACACTTCCTATTTTATTGTAACGTCAAATGATATTCCACACCTTGGGATCTTCTGCTCATAATTCCTTCTTTTAATAAGAAAATTTCAGTGTAGCAGCAATAAATCCAAATGAAATCCAACACAATCGATTTCATACAAAACAAAGTGGAAAACGGTGATGTCTCACACAGCTCCCTCTCTCACAACCTAGATTGTAGGTAGCAAGTTTCCTGACATGTTTCACACGTGTGTGCTTTCTCAAGTCCTTTGAAGAATGTGCACTGCTTATCCTTGGTGCAGTTACTATCCTGTTCTTGAATCTGTAATTGTACTACACTGTTTTGTTTTAGAAATTGTACTTGTATTGCTAATGTGTTTTGCTTGTCTCCCCCCCCCCAAAAAAAAGATGCTCCTGGAAACGAGCTGTTTACAGCTCATGTTGTCTTTCCTAGTGAAACATTTTTCTAAATAAATAAAATAAAATAAATCTGGAGCTTGCAGAGAGACCTGGGGCCCAGCTCATTCAGGACTTTATAAGTAATTAGAAGTACCTGGTAGTCAATTTGTTGCCCCTGGTAGTCAGTTTGTTGCCTAACATGTAACAGTTGGAGATTTAGAGGTAATTTACTTGAAAGAGATTCGCCTGAATCTGCAAAGCATAAATTAGTGTCGGAGACTTGATTAGCGGCCTTCGATAATCAAAGTAAAAAATGATTAGTAATTGACCGAAGTTGATTAGCAGTTACCAAAAATGAAAAAATTACTCACCTTAGTAATGTTGTTTCTTCTAGTGGAGTCTTGCTGTATTCTGACATATGCAGTGATCACCAACCTTTGAACTGCCCCGGAGAACAAAGAGTTAACTTTCCATGCAGGGCATGGAGCGCTGAGCTCGAGTTCGGTTGAAGCCTCTGTCTGCTGTTGTTTAAACTCCAACCATCAGATCTTTACGAGCTATACTCACTGGGCATTTTGTGTGGAAACTGTAAACTCACACTAGCCAACTGGCAACTAAATTTGATAAAAAAGGGTTTTTTGGTTTCAAAGCAAAGATTCAAGTCAGGAAACCCAAAAAACCAAACACAACACACACCAAAATAAAGGAGGGTGAGAAAAAAGGGGCACCTCTAGGTGCCAACACTGCTCCTGCCCACCCACATCCCAAAAACCAGGTTCTGAGAGGGGAGGCTGGGGATAGGTCAGAATACAGCAAGACTGCACTAGAAGAAACAACATTACTAAGGTGAGTAATTTTTTCTTCAAACAACATGAAGTCTTGCTGTATTCTGACATATGCAGACTACCAAGCAGTACCTCCAAGGAGGAGGAACAGAACCTACTTTGGGAATAGGCACTGAAGTACTGCTGTGCCAAACCGAGCATCACTCCTAGCTTGGATATCCAGAGAGCAATGCTTGGTGAATGTATGGACTGTTTTCCAGGTGGCTGCTTGACAGATTTCTAAGATAGGAATATCCCTGGCAGCAACCAGGGAAGCAGCTGTACCTCTAGTAGAGTGAGCCCTCAGGCCTGAGGGTGGGGTTCTAACCAATTTCTCATAGCAGAATTGTATACAAGAGACAATCCACCTGGCAAAAGAGCTTTTAGTGGCAGGTTTGCCCTTACCGACCTCTCCATATGTGAGGAACAACTGGAGGGACTCAGACCTGTGACCCTTGGTGCGCTCTATGTAGTAGCTGAGGGCCCTTTTAACATCCAAGCTGTGCAACCTCCTCTCTCCAGAGGAGGAATGGTCAGTGAAGAAAACAGGGAGAGACAGAGACTGATTGATTAAGGTGGAAATCTGAAACCACCTTAGGCAAAAACTTCCTGTTAGTTCTTAGGACCACTTTATCTCTATGGAAAGAGATGAAATCAGGCTCCACTGACAGGGCTTGCAATTCACTGATACGCCTGGCAAGTAGATAGCCTAAAAACACAGTTTTCCAAGTCAAGTACTTAAGCTCTGCAGAGGACAAAGGCTCAAAGGGTGGTTGCATAAGCTGAGCAATGTAAACATTACGGTCCCAAGCAGGAGCAGGGTCCCTGAAGGGAGGGTTGGTGTGCAACAATCCCTTGAAGAATTTGCAAAATACAGGATGGGCTGATAGAGAAGAGGGCTTGCCTACTGACAAAAAAGCAGAAACAGCTGCCAAATGTACTTCTGAGTGTAGCTGGTCTGAGTCCCAAGCCATTGAGATGAACCATATAGTCCAGGACTGTAGGCAACCCAGCAGATTCTGGAGAAATATGCTTACCAGAGCACCAAATAGTGAACCTTTTCCATTTGGAGTTGTAAGTGTTTCTGGTGGAAGGCTTTCAAGAGGCCCTAAGAATATCTAGAACACCTTGAGAGAGGTACAGATCAGCAAACTCTAACTCTTCAAGAGCCAGGCCTTGAGATTGAGAGATTCGGATACCAAATCCTTCCCTGAGAGGATGTCAACAGCTTGTAATTCCTGGGAAGAGACAGGGGAAGGTGGACTGCTAAGGATAGCAACAGTGGATACCAGGGCTGTCTGGCCCAGTCTGGAGCGATCAGAATCACTTTGCATGGTTGAGACCTGATCTTGACTAGCACCTTGAACAGGAGAGGGAAGGGGGTGAAAACATACAGGAACTTCCCTTCCCAATTGAGAACCAGAGCATCCAGGGGGGAATGAGCCCAAGACTGGAGATTTGCAGCAAAAGAGAGGAAGTTGGTGATTGTCTGGGGCTGCAAAAAGATCTATCTGTGGAGTGCCCTATCTGGAGAAAATCACTTTCAAAATTAGGGGATCTAGGGACCATTCGTGGTGGCCCTGAGATATCCTGCTGAGAGCATCTGCTAGGACATTGTCCTTCCCTGGGAGGTGAACTGCTGTCAGAGAAGTTTGCAGGGAATAGGCCAGAGAACACAACTTCATTGCTTCTGTGCACAAGGCTGTAGACAGAGTGCCCCCTTGCTTGTTGATGTACCACATTGTGGTGGTATTGTCTGTTCTGATCTGGACTACTTTGTTCTGAACAGACTTGGAAAAAGCTTGCAGTGCCAGAAACACTGCCCTGAGTTCAAAAAAATTGATGTGAAGCAGAGATTCTTGAGGTGACCACAGCCCTTGGGTGGTAAGATCCCCCAAGTGAGCTCCCCAGCCCAAGAGGGAGGCGTCTGTGGTGAAGATTAGTGAATGAGACTGAGTGACAAAAGGAACTCTCTGCCTTAAATTGTCCTGATCCTGCCACCATTGCAAAGCCTGGATCAGGGTTCAAGTCACTGGGACTAGTTTGGTAAGGGAATCCTTTCTCTGGGACCAGAAGGCTCTCAGATGGAACTGAATGTCCCTCATCTGAAACCTTGGCCCCGGACCACTGCTGTAGAGGCTGCCATGTGGCCCAGGAGCTGCAAGAAGTGCCTTGCTGGTCGAGACACCTGAAGGGTGAAAGAAGAGGCCAGTTCTATTAGTGTTCTTGCCCTGTCCAGGGGAAGGAAGGCCTTTGCTCTTATTGTATCCAGCTCCACCCCTATAAAGGTGAAGAGCTGTACTGGCTCCAGAACTGACTTTGGAAGGTTTAGGAGGAATCCTAAGGAAGTGAGCAGTTGCTGAGTTATCTGAAGATGTGACTTGACTTGGTCTGGAGACTGACCCACTATGAGCCAGTCATCCAGGTATGGAAAGATGGAGATCTTTTTTCTCCTTAGGAAAGCAACCACTACTGCCAGGCACTTTGTGAACACCCTTGGGGCTGATGTTAGACCAAACGGCATTGCTCTGAATTGATAGTGGCCTGAGGGCAACTCGAACCTGAGGTACTTTCTGTGGGAGCACCTGATGGGAATGTGAAAATAGGCATCTTTGAGATCCAGGGAGGCTAGCCAGTCCCCTGGCCTTAGAGAGGGCAGAATTATTCCCAGAGTCACCATTTTGAATTTTGTTTTTAAAAGGTGCTTGTTTAGATATCTCAGATCCAGGATGGGCCGCCATTCTCCTGTCTTTTTGAGGGTTAGGAAGTACCTGGAGTACAATCCTTTGCCCCTGTGTAGGGTAGGAACCCTTTCTATGGCTCTGAGAGCCAAGAGGGAAGAAATCTCTGCCTCTAGGGCAAGGGTCTCTGATGGATTTGCAGGTGGAAAGGATCTGGTTCTCATCTTGGGAAATTTTTTGAAGCTGAGAACCAGTCCCTGGCTTACTACTTCCAGGACCCACCTGTTTGATGTTAAAGACTTCCAGTCCTGGACAAAGTAAGCCAGCCTGCCCCCTACAGGTATTGGAGAATCGGCCCGGGCAGACCCATCAGGGTGTCTGCTTGGCAGGGGCTTTAGGCTGAGGGGGTGGAAGCAGGCCTGCTCATACCCCGTCTGCCTCTCCCTCTAAAGAACCCCCTCTGAGCAAAAGCAGAAGAGGAGGCCTGGGCTTGGTAAAAAGGCCTTTGAAAGGGCCTGCCCCTGCCCCTGGAATGCTGCCTCTGAGGAGTGGCTTGCCTTTCTTTGGTCTGAGCACTCCTGTAGGTGGTCCTATACTCGTCCATCTTCTTCATGTAGTTCTCTGTCTGCTCCCCAAACCGAGAATTACCAATAACAGGAAAATCCATGGCCTTAGCCTGGGTATCCTGTGATAGGCTAGTACATCTGAGCCAAGCCATCCTCCGTAGGGTCACAGATGTAGCCATGACTCTAAATGAAACATCATTGGAGTCCACAGCAGCATGAAATTGCACCTTGGATGCCTCAATCCTATCCGCAGCCACCCGCTCCAGCTCCTTGGCAAGCTGGTCAGGGGCCTGTTTGGTTAGAGCCAGCACAGTGTCCCACCTGGACGTCTGGTATCTAGCTGTGTAGGCCATATAGTTTGCCTGCCCGAGTCCCAAAGATGCTGCTATGTACTGTTTCTTTGCCATGGCATCGGTCCTCCTGGAGGCCTTATCTGGGGGGTGTGAAGCCAAGGGAATATTTGCCTTATCACAGGCAGCAGCCTGCACTACCCCAACATGGCTGCATCGCTGGGAAAGGAACTCCGTGTCTGAGCCTGAAAGAGTATACCTCTTGTCCATTCTTCTGTCCACAGGAGGTATGGAATTAGGAGTTTTTAGAATTTTAAATGTCTGTTTCCCAAAAGATTTATGGAAGGAATAGACAATCTCCTGGACTCTGGGATGTCCATCATCTCAACAAAATCAGGCTCCTCCAGATCCTCTACTGCTTCTTCCATAGGAAGCTGGAGGGTTTCAGCCACTTTCTTGTAAAATATAAAGTGGGAAGGGGACTCAGAAAGCCTAGGAGGAGAAACACCTGAAGGTCTGTCTGGAGAGATGTCCGGGTTAATAGGCACATCCAGACTTTCATAATCACCATCATCATCATTATCTTCATACTGTCCCTCCTCCTCCTCCTCCGGTTCATAAAATTCTTCTAAAGTATAATCCGGAACCAGGGGAACCGACCGAACCGAGCCCCTGACAGATGGTGCCGGTTCGGCTGGAACCGAAGTTAGCGATTGAAGTATCCTTATCGCTTTGGCTATCTCATCAGCGGTCGGAGAAAGAACTTGTGGATCCGAACCGGATGATTTATCCCTTTTCTTTCTTTTAACCGGAACCGACTCCTCAGAATCGGTTCTCCTTTTGCCCGAAGAAGTTTCGCCCTGGTCAGAGGGCACTCCTTCTGGTTCGGTCGGAACTGAACCGGGCTGGCCATCTTGGTCAGCGGACTTCTCGGCCTCCCTTTCACTCAGTCTACCTACTTTCTTATCCAGGGTAGCTTTGGGAAAACTTTTACAAATTTGGCAGTCTGAATTGAGGTGGTCAAACCCCAGACAATAAACACAGGTGGTGTGGGGATCAGCCTTAGCAAAGGCTTCCCCACACACACTACAGTGTTGAAACCCAGTGGGCCCAGTTTTTTCTTGGGTTTCTCAGACATGGCCAATCCTAACCAAAACTTACCCTTTTTTCGGCAATCCGCCAGGCAAGACACCCCTATTGGTTCCTGACCGTGTTACGGGTCATGGAAAAAAACGTAATGAAATCTGCTTCTTTTTTTTTAGAACCGATACGGACCGGTTACCACACTCTAATAAAGACAGAAGTTTCTTTACACAAACCTGATTGGTTCAAACCGAACCGATCCAGTGTTTACAAGTTCCACACAGAAACTAATATAGAAAAACCTATCTAGTACTCACGGTACCACAGACAGAGACTTAAACTGACAGGTTAGAAGCAGAAATTCGGTTGAAACCGAGTGAAAAAACGACACTTTAATCGCTTTTTTTTTTTTTTTTGAACCGAGCGAAGGAGAAATCTCCGGAGCGACTGTTCAGTGAGGCAGAGTAAAGAATCTGACGGTTGGAGTTTAAACAACAGCAGACAGAGGCTTCAACCGAGCTCGAACTCAGCGTTCCATGCCCTGTGTGGAAAGTTAACACTCTGTTCTCCGGGGCAGTTCAAAGGTTGGTGATCACTGCATATGTCAGAATACAGCAAGACTTCATGTTGTTTGAATGATATTTTTGCTCAACACCCCATAAAATCTACTTATCTTGCTCTATAGTGACAAAATACACACTGTACACAAATTTCTGAGACTGATGCTATTTTATTTAGCCATCAGAGTCGGAATTACAGCAATAGTGCAGCAGCAAATACATTTTAAGAGTTGTGAAGGATGATTTCTGCCAAAGCAGACCGTGAATCATGAATTGTGACAATTAAAAAAAAAAAAAAAAAACTGGCCCCCTGCCCCATAAAAACTACTACTCCACCAGGGACAGTGATTGACCATAAACTCCAAACATAGGACTGTTTTCCTACTCTTCTCCACCAGGCATGTAGCCAGTAATTCTGGCCTGTTTTTGGGGGGAGGCACCTGGGGGTGGTCCACCATCCTCAGCTGCCAAATCACCAGGACGTCTTGGTTTAGCACTAAAAAATATGTCTACAGCACTGTCTGGGTTGAATTCAGCTGGAAGGGGGAACCCTGCTTTTTAATACGAATCATTGTTTCTACAGTATCCTCTGCCACACTTGCTCTCCAGTCAGTTTTTACCTTGTTCATACAGGAGGAACATCTGGGACTGGGGACAGTATAACCCAAGGGGGAGAGGGGGGGACACCAAAATTGGCCCTCAGTGCGGGTGCTGAAAATAGAGCAGACTTGAGAGACCATTAGGTCTATTCTGCTGGCATTTTAGTATGTTAGTATAGTTGAAAAAACACCTTTCTACAACTGCTTTAGACACAGGAAATACTCTCAACACATTGATAAGCTTCAACAGATTTGGATAAGAATTTTGGAAATCACATGCCAGCCTTGATCAGATAGCAGAGGCAGAAAGATTGATGAAATTGATTTGAGCAAAAATCTTAAACTGTTGCCATTCTGCAAGCAGCACAGTGCTGTCACAGCCAGGCTTCAAAAGTGCTGAAAAGTGGTGAGCTACTGCAGTAATGTCACTGTTACCATACAGCTCCAGTTTCTCAGCGTCTGCAGCTGGCCAAAGTCTGGTTATCTAACACTTTTGCACGGTTATAGATATTACTTTCATCAGTCAAATCAAACCTTTGTTCACAGCAGTTCTCAATGTTTGTAATGTATTTTTAAGTTTGCTGTTTTAAAAGTTTTAACAACTTGACCATTAAAATGTGTTAATTTCACACCCTTGTATGTGACTTGAGCACATGCTCCTGAAAGAACATCAGACCCATTTTTTAAGAGAATGTCAAGTTCACTGCCACCTATGGGACCACTCCACTTAGCATGGTCAAGAGTGTTTCTCAAAGTTTCAACAGAGCTAAGTAGCTCTGGCATTTCAACTATTTCTTTTTGAAGTGCTAGTGAGAACCTGGCAAGTGGCTGAAGCAGCTGTTCAAAATACAAAAGGTGTTCCACCATCTGGAATTTAGTCATAATTTGCAACAGTCCCTTGGCTTTGGCCTGGTCATGAGATGGGTCTGCGGCCATTGATTCTAAATGGGCACAAATTACAGGGAATGATTTGGCAACAGCACAGGTGGCAGAAAGTTTATGCTGCACCCAACGTGTGTCATGGGCCTTCTTGGGCATTTCAACTGATATCTCCATGGCCTGGGCAAGGGACCGTAACTCTCTGGGTCTCTTAGGTCTTTTCTGATAGAGATAAAACAGTTGGGTCAGAAAGTTTGAAACATCGTTGAAATAGGTGTTATCCAAAGCGTTTTTTATGGCCAGTTCTACTCTGTGTGAGAAACAATGAACACTAACTAACCACTGTATGTCTTCCCTTAACAGAGCAGCAAGACACCCATGTTGGCAGATGCCCTATTAGCCCCACACCCGATCATGTTTTTTATATTAAGTCCAGACTGTAAAAATGTCTAAAACGAGATTTTTCAGTCCCTCACTTGTGCTGTCTGATACAGCTTTCATTCGAAAAAACTTAGTCTCCACTTGGCCATTGATGGGATTACATAAATTACATAAACCAGTTCCTTTTCAATTACACCACTGTCAGTACTACCGCCCATAAGCATGAAAAATAATTAGCATTTTTGACAGTTGCCAGCTGGTTTTCTTCTAGGTTCTTGCCAATACACATTATTTTCCACTAACAGCATTAATGTATTTATTGCCCAAATGAACTCCATGGTGCTTCTCTTGTTCTGCTATCACTTCAGACTTTTTAATAGGGATGTCCCAGGGTTTTATTTAACTCTAAAACTTGATTAGCGTTTTGCTCATAAGAGTGCTAAAACATATTAAAAATGCATAGCACTTGCCTCATTGTGTTTAACAAACATAACACCTGGAATATCTATATAAATACTTTCTGTACAGTTAGTATTGTGCCAGGAAAAAAACTGCAAATCAATTTTTTAAAACCCCGATGTCCTCTTTGGCCATCATATACAGGATCTCCATCAGCCTGCCTAGAATTGTTCTGTGCTGTTCCTCTGCATTACTGAAAGCTCTCCCTGCAAATAAATTAAATAAGTTTTAAGTGTCGGTCCAAACCCCTAACACCACCCCACCCCCATTTTAAATTTACTAATTGTGGTATGGCGATGTATGTCAAATGGTGACCTTGTTCTACCATATTTGCAACTGTTAACAGCTTTCTTGTGCTGCTCTGTCAGAAGATGTTTCCGGATGGTGTCCGTTTTTAGCTGGGGGCCTGTAATCCCTGCAATTAATGCCTCACTCACTGAAGTTGCTCATCTCTGTGCAGTGCGTGTTAGTTACAAATTGTGCTGTGAGTACAGTCTCCCTCACTGCTAATCTGTAGCCAATTTTTATCTGGATCATATATTTGGTGCCATCCCTCTGCAGTTGCTAATTTAACTCCAGCCATGTCTGACTGTAATTATTAAAAAGTTTGGAGTTGGCAAAACAAGGTGTCCGGGTGTGCAACTACTTAAATGAACACGATAAGGCTTTTCCTGAAAAAAAAGAAAATGGCAACGAGCAGATGTGACCCCCAGCCCAGTCACTGGCACTTCTCAGACCAAACCCTGTTTCTAACTGGGATAATCCCTCCCATTGTGACTCAGGGCACAAGTCTTTTTAGTTCCCTCATGGATCTCTGCAAAGGGCAGGCACATAGTCTATTCTGTGTGTTCCCAAGTTTACAGCAAAGAGCAGGGCACAACACTTAGGGCACATTTTCTGGTCCCTTTGGATTCTCTGCAGAGCTGCAGGGCATAATTTAGTCTTTTTCTGTTCCCAAATTGTTTACTGCAAGTGCAGGGCACACATCATTGACAGCATAAGCACTGGTACGTAATTCTTAAGTGCCTGGTTCCCCTAATCTCTTCAAAGCAAGTCTTTTTCCCAGATGTTCACTACAGACGAAGGGCACATTAAATAAGTTCTGGTTCCCCCAATCTCTGCAAAGCAGGGAACACTGTCTCTTTCTGTTCCCAAATTGTTTACTGCATGTGAGCACACAACTAACTGCAGGGCACACAGGTCTCTGCAAAGGAGGGCACATTAACTTGTTCTGTTCCCAAATGTTCACTGCAGATGAAGGGCGCACAAGCAGGACACATTAAGTAAATTCTGGCTCCCCCAATCTCTGCAAAGCAGGACACATTATTTAGTCTCTTTTTCTGTTCCCAAATTGTTCACTGCATGTGGGCGCACAACTAGCTGCAGGACACACAGATCTCTGCAAAGCAGAGCACATTAACTTAGTCTTAATTCTGTTCCCAAATTCACTGCAGACGAAGGGCACTCAAGTCAGGGCACATAAAATTTAAGTTCTGGTTTCCCCCAATCTGTGCAAAGCAGGGCACATTTTACTTAGTCTCTTTTTCTGTTCCCAAATTCACTGCAAGTCAGGAGCAGGGCATACAACTAGCACGGCACGTTACTTCTTGGTTACCGAGATTCCAAAGCAGGCAGGACTGCTTACTTAGTCTTTATCTGTTCCCAAATGTTCACTGCAAAGACGCAGGGCACACAACATAGTAGCAGGGCACATTAAGTTCTGGTTCCCACATAGTGTCTGCAAAGCAGGGCACATAGTCTGTTCTGTTCCCAAATGTTCACTGCAGTTACGTTCACTGTTTGCTCCCAAATTCACTGCAAGCAGGGCACAAACTTAAAGTTCAAGGCAGGGCACCCTTTCATGCCCTTGTTCTCCCACCACCCACAGTCCAGCTCTAGGCCTTGCCTGTTCATTGCCATTATGCCATCTCCCCCTGAAGTCTGTGTGCCCCTCTTCCCTTCTCCAGGCTCCCGACCAAATGAAAATCTTTTACTTGTTTTGCTGCTGAGCTCTCAGATTCTGCTGCACTCCTGCTCTCCTCTGAATCTGACTGTGACTGTGCCTCGCCCCGCACTGCAGCCGCCTGCTTTCCACTCCGTCCAGGTCATCCGTGCCCTCTCACGGTCTCAGCCAGCCCTTCTCCCTGCAGCTCCTCCTCTGTGTGGCCACCACTCCTCCCAGCTCCAGCTTGTCTCTGATCATCTGCAAAACAAAAAGATTATTTAGGTAACCGGATGACAGCGTAACGACAATTAAAAAAAAAAAAAAGTGAAATAAAAGAAAGAACTCACCTTTGGACTCCTGCTCGACCTCCCGACGCCTGCGCCTGCTTCCTCTTCTGGGTGCGCTGCAAAAGGATTTGGTCTTGTTTCTCCCACACGGAGACCGGGTGGGGGGGCCTGGAGCATCATTGGACCAATCAGGGAACAGCTCGGGGTTCATGGGGTGGGGTGCGGAGGAGGGCAAAAAATGGATACCAGGACAAAAAAATAAAAATAAAGTGACAAGCGCTCAATAAGGCACTTATACTGAACACAGGACCAACTGGCAATGACTAACAATGACTGCTAATCATTGCCAGATTTGACTCGCTTTTTACCAATCGTGGGTCGCAAATTGCGATGCATACCCACTTATTTTATGCCTTGTACAGTTGGGCTCCATCATTTTCAGTCACCATTTTTTTTTTTTTTTTTTCAGTTTTTATTATGAGTCTTCTCCATTAATGGCATCTGTGTCTTGCATATCAGCTATTTTTCTCCACCCCCAAATAATTGTGATTCTGCCTCATAAAACATTAGGTCTTACTTTGAGAGGGCTCTTGCAGTAGATAATCGTCTTGAGCCCTTGGCGTCAGGACCACACGGAAAGTTTAGCCACCAGTGTCTGATGGGGGCCTGCCCACCTGACGTCTTGTGAGGGATGTCAGCATGACCCTGTATTGTGAACAGTTCTTTCCCGCTGTTGACTTGTTGACGTCAGACCTCTCATATCGACTCACCGAAGAGGTTGTATGCTGCAGTTTGACCGCTTTTCGAATGAGTATCTGTTTTTTCTTGTGAAGTTAACTGTTTTGTAGTTTTTGAGCATGTCGTCGTCTAATGTCAGGCATAAAAATAAGTGCACTTAATGCGGCGCCCAACTCCCGCACAAAGACTCCCATACTCTCTGCCTCTTCTGCCTAGGTCCAGAGCACAAGGTTGACGATTGTGAGACTTGTTCCAGATTCAACCAAGCCACACTGAAGTGACGCCAGTAGGCCCTCGAGGCTCACCTACTTAAGCAGAGAATGGCCTTGATGGAAAAAGTTCAAAAACTGTGTAGCACTTCCTCCTCGCCCCCAGAATACAGACACAAGAAGAAGAAGGAAAAAGAGAAACACTGAGACCAGGATAGGTCCCCCTCTCACCCGCAGCTGCCCTCTGGTGAGTGGCGGTCTACTTACTTTATGAAATGGGCTGCGGTGGCCAAGCCTGCTCCACCTCAGGACCAGTTCTTGGGCCCTGCCACCACTAGTTACTGTAGCTGCTGGCACCTCGTCATCGTCCAAGGCCTCTGCCGTGCTTAGGTCCCTTTCCTCCAGCGGGTCTTTAGCGTCTAGCGGGGCTGATAAGTCACTTGTCGAGTCTCCCAATGATCGCCCAGCCCAGGCTGTGTTGGAGCTCCGGAGCCCACCCTGCTCTGATCGATAAGACTGGCATTGGCTTGTCAGACGATAAGTCGGGCATCTGTTCTACTAATGTCCGCCCCACCGATCTGGCATCTGGGTCCGGTGAGGACCCGACGATATCTAGTTGCCAGATTTGGCTCAGCCCTCTCCAGTGGTATACCCCCACTGGCCCCCCCCCGACCAAGGGGGACGGGGGGGTCATTCATTTGGTGGCACCTTTCCAAGCTCACCTTCAGATTTAGTGTTGGAGGTTCCCAGTAACCCTCAGGGGTACCAGCACTCTGTTTCCCTAGCGGAGACTCCGACTCCGTCTGCCGCCAGCCAGTCCTTCAGACTCTGGTTTTGGAGCACCCCAGGGCCTACCTGCAGGGCCTCCAGCGCCTCTGTTTGGCCCTCCATTGGGTTCCACCCCCCCGTAGGGCTTTCCATCTGGTTATCCTCTATCTGGATACCCAACCCCGCATTTCCCGACATACAACCCATCGAGCTATCCCCAGTCATGCTTTCAGACACCGGGGTATACGCCTGCTTACTCTCCGCCTGGGTACTCATCATGCTCTTTTCATATGCCGAGTTACCTGACGGGTTACCAGCCAGTCTACCAATCCCACCTCCTCAGCCCCTTCCTCAGACCCCAGCAGACTTTAGGGCTATCCTCCAGTCCTAATGGTCTAAGACTAAGGCCCAGCTCATGTCAGAGCTGGATAGTCTACATCCTTCCTGAGAGGTTCTCAGGAGTCCTGGAGTTCAGCCACCCAGGCCTGCGCCAACGCGTCCTCCGATGCCGGGCCATCAGAAGGAGCTGACATCTGGCCGGACGCAGGAGAGAGTGCCTCCTGAACTGCGGAAACTGGCCCAACCCAACTTCCAGTCCTCTGATTCGGATCTGGACACTGATTCTGACTCCTCCTCGGTGGTGTCAGGGTACGAGACTCCTCCCTGGGAGCCTCAACCAAAAGAGTCCCCTAAATTCCCACCTGAGGACCCTTCTGTCACTGACCTGCTTATGAAAATAGCAGAGGTCTGTGACTGGAAGTCCGATGCTCAGTACTCCAAACGCCAAAGGCTGGCAGAGCATCTGGATGTGCAGAAGGCTGCTTCTGTTCTCACTCCCCCTGGTTAGAAATGCACGAGGACCTGGCTTCTACCATCTAGATGATGCCCTCCTCGATACCGGCAGTAACTAAGAAGGCTGACCATACATACCGGACACCAGGGGAAGGACCACCTTAGTGTTCATCCTAAGTCGGACTCTGTGGTTATTGCTGCAGCCCATGATAGGTCCTCCAAGTCAAGGCATGTGAGCACTTCTCCTCCTGACAAGTAGTCAACACAGCTGGACCAATTTGGGAGGAAATTTTATTCCTCAACACTGGCCATGCGAGTCTTGAACTATGTAGCCCATATGTTGGTCTACCAAAAATCCCTGTTTAATCAGCTGGAGCTGGCTGAGGAGGCACCGGACTCTTGAGTCAAAATCCCTTCCGGCAGATTCCATTAGGTCCACCTAAGTAGCATGTAGACCTTCCCTCTGGGCCACCTACGATGTTGACTCTTTGGTTGGGGGTGCCACTACAGCAGTTAGCCTAAGGAGATTCTCATGGTTAATGGTGTCTGATCTGGCACAGGATGTGCAGGCAGCCTTCCAGGATGCTCCCTTCAGAGGACCAGTCCTCTTCGGGGGTGATGCTCAAGACATCACCACCAGCCTGCAGGATAAGGGCAAGGCTCTCAGGTCGGTCCACACCATGTACTGCCCCACGTTTCTGGCCAAAAAGCCTAGGTGTCACAAAGTGGCAGGCAAAACAGGAGATGACCAGGCATCAGCCCAAATGTCAGGCTCTGTTGGCCACAGCCGCCCTTCCTGCAAAGGCCCAGAGAGCTTCAGGCGCAGCTGTCCCCCAAACCCCCATCCCACCCCTCACTTGACTCGCAGTCTTCCCTCCCTCCTCCTCCACGTCCATTGGAGGAGCTGGTGGGTGAAAGGTTCGCCAGTCATCTCCCAGGTGGCAGGTAGTAACCACCAACTTATGGGTCCTTCAGTTGATAGGACAGGGCCACACTCTGGAGCTTCTGGAAAATTCTCCAGACAGGCCCCCAGTAGTGTCCCACCATCCAAATGTGCACATTCCTCTATTAAGACAGGAAATCGGGGTTCTGTTACAAAAAGAAGCAATACAGCCCATTCTGCCCAACCAGGTAGGAAAGAGGTATTCCTCCCACTTCTTTCTGGTTCCCAAAAGACTGGAGATTTGCGTCCCATTTTGGACCTCAGTGCTCTAAACCTGTTGCTAACCTTCCCAGGTCTGCTGCCTCTCCTGCATAAGGGACAGTGGCTGTGTACTCTGGATATGCAGGATGCTTACCTGCATATTCCAGTCTTTCATGGTCATCACCGTTGCCTCCAATTCGCCTTTCAGGGGGAACATTACCAATTCAAGGCCCTCCCCTTTGGCCTGTCCTCTGCACCTTGGATTTTCACCAAGTGCCTGATGGTAGTGGCGGTGGCCCTGAGGTGTCAAAGCCACTCTGTGTTTCCCCTACCTCGATGACTGGCTCCTGTCAGCCCTGTCGATGGAGCAGCTGGAACTTTCCCTTTCAGCTACCCTGGATCTTTTTACTCAGGTTGGGATTACTGTGAACCTGCCAAAATCCCAACTCGCCCCTTCACAGCATCTCCAATTTAATGGAGCAGTGATGGACATGGTACAGGGTATGGCTTTCCTACCCCTGGACTGGGTGGACATTTTGCAGAGGCAGGTTCGTTTAGTAGTCTCTAGTAGGAAGGTCTCGGCCAGGTCGATCCTTCAACTGCTGGGTCTTGTGACAACAACCATCCCCACTGTTCTTTTAGCCAGGCTCCACATGCGAATCTCGCAGGGGATGCTCAGAGCACAGGGGGATCAGAGGCTGGATGACCTGGACCACATGGTCATGGTCTCTGATTTGATGCAGCGGGATCTCTTATAGTGGCAGGAACTCGCCAGTCTCACCAAGGGTGGTCCCCTTCCAGTACCCTCCTCCCACCCAGACTCTGAACATACGCACACATCAGGGAAGGGTTGGGATGCTCACTTAGGGAACCACAAAACTCGAGGTCTGTGGTCCCAGTCAGAACTTTCCCTGCACATAAACATGTTGATGAGAACTATACTGTATGCCCTTAAGGCTTTCCAGCATCTGCTTCAGCAGAGCACACTGTTAGTCCAGTCGGACAATGTGTGTGTAGTCTGGTACCTCAACAAGCAAGGAGACACTTGCTCTTATCCCCTTTGCAAGGAGATGGTATGGGTGCGGAACTGGGCAGCTCTGCATTGGATTCACCTCGCAGCAGTTCACGCTTCAGGCATGCAAAACGTCCTAGTGGACAGTCTCGGTTGCACCGGAGTAAGAGCCCATGAGTGGGAGCTCAAGCAAGAGATGGTTGACCACATTTCCGACCTGTGGGTCAGCCAGACGTGGATCTGTTTGCCTCCCCATACAGTGCAAAACTACTGAAGTTTTGCCCTCTCGCTTCCAGGCATGGTGTTTTTTGACGAGACGCGTTCTCTCTTTGCTGGACAGGGAGGTTTGTGTATGACTTTCCTCTCTTTCTGATCCTTCAGAGGGTGCTGCTCAACATGCAAGTGGAGGGAGCCCACATGGTTTAGATTCACCCTTTTGGCCTCGCCAAGTTTGGTTTCCGCTTCTTCAGCAGCTAACAGTTGCAGCTCCGGTTCCTCTGCCCCTCTGCAACAGTCTCCTGACTCAGGAGAGGGGCATGCTGATCTGTCCAGTGCTGAAATCCCTTCACCTTCATGCATGGCACCTTAGGACATAGCTGTTTCACGATTTGGAGTCTCTTCCAGAGTGGCGCAGGTCCTGGTAGAGGCTACACGAACAACCTATGCCATGAAATGTAAGCATTTCTCTGTTTGGGCCACCTCACAGGGTTGGGACCCTTTTTCGTGTCCAGTTAATTATGTCATGAGTATCTCCTGCATCTTTATAACCTAGGCCTGAACTACTCGTCTCTAAAGGTAAACATGTTGGCTGTTTCTGCCTATCACATTCTGGTGGAGAGCAAAACCGTGGCTCAATTGAAGGTTTCCAAAACCTCCTCAAAGGAATTCTCCATCTAAAACCCCCAGTGCACAGCCCCGCGCCACATTTGGACCTTAATTTTGTTTTGGAAAAGTTGACTCTGCCACCATTTGAACCGGTTGGTGATGTGCGCTACTTGTCCTGGAAAGCACTCTTTTCTAACCCCAGTAATGTTCAGTATATTCATAACTTTGTGCAGTAAGCCTGAGGGGTTGGACTGCTGGGAGAGATGGAACACATGCAAATGATGGAACACTTTGCACCTGAACATCTTTCAAACACTGCCTCTACTAACTGCCAGTGTTCTAACCTCTTCAGATTTTTCTCTCTGCCTGAAAAGTCTGGTCACTCGGAGTGCCGTTCATCCACTTTCTCCTGTGTGAAGAAAATGACAAATACTGAAGTTAAGCATATTTTGTTTTCATTTACTGCCTCTACTAGTTGTTTTGTATTATTAATCTTATTTACGCTTAAAAGTGTTTTTCTTGGTTCCTCGCAGTTCGGGAAAACCATGGAGGAACCGGGATAGTTTTAGTTAAAACCAGGGTTCTCTGACTAAAGAACCGCCTTATTTGTACTTTAAAATTTTAATTTGACTTATTTCTGGTAACTGATAAACCTCGGTTACTGAACTGCTAACCCGGTTCTGTATTTTATAACCGGTTCGGTTTCATCAGTTCCGGAACTGACTGCATATATAAAAAAAAAAAAAAATTTTTTTTCCCTACGATTACTTGTTTTTGAACTGTGTCGGATAAACCCAAAAAGAAAACTGGTGAACCCGGTTTAAAAAACTGTTCTCAGTGAGGAGAGGTATTTGCAAAGGCAGACAAACACATATTATGTGTAGTTTGTCTGGGTTTTGATCACTTAAAAGGGGAATGTGAGGTATGTAAAACATTCCCTGAGAAGACCATTGAGAAACACCTTGAAAGGCTTAAAAAGAAGTTTCCAAGGCATCCCTCTGGCTCTGACCAGCCAATACCCCAAGATATTGTGGCTAAACCCACATCTTCATCTGTTCCTGCCCGAGACAGGCACAAAGGGAACAAAAGGAGTTACTGAACCGGCTGACTCCCTGGTTCTTGCTAAGAAAAGTAAAAAGCTGAAGCACACAGAACCCTCTCCTGCAAAACCGGGGACTTCTGTGCCTGCTCTGCTTGTACCTACGGCCCATGAGATTGCTCAGGTCTTTAAAATTATTCAGTCTCTGCAGGCAGTAGTTCCTCCTCAACAGCCTCTTGCCCCTCCTCAGGGTCCCCAGGCTGGCAGTAATGTGCATCCTCTCCCTCAAGAAGGAGTGGAGCCTTTTGGTGATGATTATGATTATGCTGAGGAGGAGGGACCAATAGAACCAGAAGTGTCCCCTGAACAGGACTTTGGTTCTCCTCCAAGGGTGTCTGAGGATTTTTCATCTCATTTTACCTTTGTCAAGAGGATGGCAGATGCATTGGACATCTTCACCACTGAACAAATTGATGAGGAGGTGGAGTATTTAGAAATGATGGGGCTAACACCCACAAAGCTCTCCTCCCTGTTTACAAATTCTTTAAAAAAGATTCATTAAAGATTTTACAGGCACCAAATTCCATTCCTTCCATAGACAATGGACAAGAAGTATCAGCTGGATAGAGAGGGAGATGATTTTCTCTTCTCCCACCCCGACCACCAGGGGGTCATACAGCAAGCTGCCTGTGACAAGGCTAGTGTCCCTATGTCCTCATATCCTATGGACAAGAACTCTAGGAAAAGCGAAAGTATGGCCAAAATAGGGTACCTGTCAGCCTCTCTGGCTATGCGTCAGGCTACCTTCCCGGCATATGCTGTCCAGTATCAGAAATCTCTGTGGCAGTCAGTCCTGGCCATGTCTCAGAAAGCTCCCTCGTCCTTGTCAGATGACCTGGCTGAAACTGCCAGGTTTTGGTTAGAGTCAGCTTAGTACCAATTTCAGATGGCTGCTGACATTAATGACACTGCAGCCAGATGGATGGCGAATATGGTGGCACAGAGGAGGTTTGCTTGTCTCAGAGCCACAAACCTCACTCAGGATACACAATCAAAGGCTTTAAATTTTCCCCTAGAGGGAAATTCTCTCTTTGGGGAGTCCACATGTAGAAGGTGGATTACTATAAGGCCACTAGAAACAATTGTGCCAAAGAGACAGCTTCTCCATCCACTAGGCCTTATGGAAGGTGAGGCCGGGGCTGGTCCTTTTACACCAGGCCCTTCTTCCAACCAGTGGCCTTACCCCAGTACCATCAGTATCCACAGCAGGGATACTCCAGGGGCAGGGGCAGAAGGGGCTCTAGGCGAGGATCCCAAACTCAGCCTCAGCCACAGACTAAACAGACCCCCTGAGCCACAGGCCGCCTCCTCCCTACCTGTCGGAGGCAGACTATCCCACTTCCTCCAGGTTTGGCTGAACATCACCATAGACAAGTGGGTCCTGGAGGTGGTGGGTCAAGGTCTGTCACTGGAATTCAAGTCCCTTCCTTGTCAAAAGACCAGAGTTTTCAGTTCTACCTCCCTAGCAGAAAACATACTGCTAGAGGCAGAGGTTCGAAATCTGCTACAGCTAAGAGCAGTGGAACCAGTTCCAAAATGTCTGAAGGGAAGGGTTTTTTATTCCAGGTTCTTTCTAACCACAAAGAAAAGTGGGGAGTGGCGGTCTATATTGGATCTCAGAGCTCTAAACAAGTTTCTGAAGAAACCAAAGTTCAAAATGGTAACTTTGGCTTTGATTCTGCCAACACTTCAAAAAGGAGATTGGTTGGCATCACTGGACTTGAAAGACGCCTATTTCCACATCCCCATAAAGGATTCTTACCGAAAATATATCAGATTCAGACTCACTTCAGGTCACTACCAGTTTTCAACTCTGCCTTTTGGCCTTTCTTTGGTCCCAAGGGTGTTCACAAAGTACCTGGCAGCTGTGGTGACACATCTTCAGAGATCGGGAAAATCTGTTTTTCCTTATCTGGACGACTGGCTGGTCGTAGGAAAATCTCCCCTCCGGGTGTAGCAGGATTTGAAGGTTACCCAGGACCTCCTGGAGCCTCTGAGATTCCTGATCAGTTACAAAAAGTCAGTCTTCACTCCTGCACAGGTATTGCAGTTCATAGGAGCAGAAATCAATACCGTACAAGCTAGAGCATATCTGCCTCTGGAAAGGGTAAAGAGTCTTCAGTTAATAGCAAGCTCTTTCAGGTTGCACAATGTAAGAACTGCAAGGCAGTTTCTCCAGCTACTGGGCCACATGGCTGCTTCCACAGGCACAGTGCTGGGTTCCAGATTCCACATGAGACATCCAGTTCCACTTCAGGTCTCATTGGTGTCAGAGAAAAGATCCTTTTTCAAAGCTTATTCCAGTAACAAGGGCACTGTTACAGGATCTCCTGTGGTGGAAAGAGGAATCCAGTTTAAGGCAGGGAGTTCCCTTTCAGAAAGAGAATCCTTCAGTGGTTCTCACAACAGATGCATCCCTCTTGGGCTGGTGCGCCCATATAGGGGAACACACACCCCAGGGCACCTGGTCAGCTGCAGAGTCCCTTCAGCACATAAACTTACTGGAACTCAGAGCAGTTTTGCTAGCTCTAAAAGCTTTTTCTTCCCTAGTACAGTGCAGAGTGGTACAGATCAGAACAGACATCACCACCACAATGTATTACATAAACAAGCGGGGAGGCACAAGGTCAGGCCTCCTCTGCACAGAAGCCATAAAGATTTGGACTCTGGCCTACTCCTTAGGAGTATCCCTGCAGGCAATCCATTTTCCAGGGAAGGACAATACCCTGGCAGATGCATTGAGTTGAATAAATCAGGCCCATCAGGAATGGACCCTAAATAGACAGGTGGTACAGGTTATTTTCAGAAAGTTGGGCACTCCAGAGATGGACTTGTTCTTATCCCACCAGAACCACCACCTGCCGTAATATTGTTGCAGATCCCCACATCAGGGAAATCTTCTTCTGGATGCTCTGAATCTAGATTGTTCAGGAAGGTTCCTTTATGCTTTCCCTCCTTTCCCTCTGATCTACAGAGTACTGGTCGCGCTCAGATCCCATGCAGCATCACTGATCTAGATAGCTCCGGATTGGCCGAGGCAGCCATGGTACTCTCTTCTGCTCTCCATGTCTGTTGCAAAACCAGTACATCTCCCTCAGAGGCACAACTTACTGACCTCCAACCAGGGAACTCTGTTGTATCCGAATCTCAAGTCCCTCAACGTCAAAGCCTGGCTCTTGAGGACTTAGAATATGCCTCTTTTCCATTATCCTGGCACTCCTTGGGGGTCTCCTGAGGGAGAACTGGAAGGCAGGCATAGGGACTGCTCACTATATAGGGTCACACTGACATCTGTCATGTGACATGTCATGGGAGGTGCCCCGTCAGACACTGCTAGCTAATGTTTCCATGTGGTCCTGACGCCATGGGGCACAGTCTTCAAGGGGATTACCTACTGCAAGAGCCTCTCTCAAAGATCTATTGTTACGGAAAGTTCTTACGTAACTGTACTATCCATGGGACACACATTTCAGCTGCCCTGACTATCCTTGTAATAATAAAATGTTACTACTACTACTACAGAAAAAACATGATCTGACGGTTGGAGCACTGAATGAACCTGCAGATTACATGTCTGAATCCCTAGTCGCTGACTCACTGTAACCCTGAGCAAGTAACTCGACCCATCCTGTGCTTGAAGTCCTGCCAGCCATAAAATGGGTGTAAACAGACCCCATTAAAAAGAAGATGTTGCATTTCAACTTGACTGTTTTGGGAAAATGCATTACAAATTATAATTCTAATTATTCGTGAGGTCATCTTGCTTTCTGATTGGTTGCCGTACTAGGCATTAATCTCTTAGACATGCCCAGTACTGTTCACAGAAAACTGCCATTTTCTCTTTTTTTGTTTTGTTACAAACAACACAGATTTATTAGCGTAATAACATTCACAAGTGGCATTTGCCAGGAATTAACACCTGGCCTGGTCTCATGGGTGATAATTTCCTAGCATTGCTCATGGGGTCCAGTCATTATGATCAGATATGATCAGAAATTGCATTCACAGTTGTCAGTTTATTTAGTACAGTGAGTTCCTCCACCCCTTCCATACGAATAACTTCAGGATTTTTTTTTATTATTATTTAGGTAAAATGGAGGACGTGTACAGAGCCCTAGTCAGTGCTCATCCTAATATGACTGTTTATAAGAGAGATGAGATTCCAGATCATTTTCACTACAAGCACAACAGCAGAATCCAGCCAATCCTTGCTGTAGTTGACGATGGCTGGGCAGTTCTGCAGAACAAGTCTGATCGGTTCTTGTGTAAGTATTTAGGTTTGGGTTGTTATTCTTACTAAGCATGAAATAAGTCCAAGCTTTGGGGAAAAAAAGTCTCGTCCCAACCTGTGCAAACCATGATTATTAGAACTGCGTATCAGTGTAGGGACTTAAAGAGCTTCCTTTGGTCAACAGTTTTTAGACATAGCTCTAATGATATTTCATGCATTTTCTGTTTTTTTTTTTTTCCCTCATTCTTTATCATACCCATGTCCTTCAGTGTGAGTGTAGGTTGTGACATGTGGTTACTTCATTAACTAATGAAAAGTGGAGGCACACCCTTAAGTCAGTTTGCTTGAAAGGAAAGTCACCACATATAGTATATGGTCCCTGCTTGTCCCAGTAAACCCTCAGTTGTTTTCGCTTTTGCAGGAGTAGCAACTGTAGTTCAAAGTTGAGTGGCTACGGGGGTTGCCTGCAGGGACCAGCTTGCAGTTTTGCATCATGACTTCTGACACTACTCAGAGGCTGGCTAGGCTCCAAACACATTTTTCAAGACCCCTGATGGTGCCACCTTGGAAGACATTCCACACCTCAGGTACCTCACTGTATGGCTGGATCAAAGGTATGACCCCTCTACCCACATGGACGCCATGCATTAAAAACTCTGTCTTAACCTTGACACTCTGTACAGGTCCTGCCTCTCCCAGTCCACCAAAATTATCCTCAGGATGATCCTGCCAGTGCTTTTTTACACTGGTGTGGTGATACGACTTTCCCCAAAATCACACTCAGGCTGAACCACCTTTTTCATTCCTTTTGTTGCTTTGCTCTAAATGCTCCACCTCTTTCCCATCACTGTTCTGGCATCTCTGCCACTCTTCCTTTCTGATTGATCTGCCCTCCTCTCCACCACCATCCCATCCTCCTAATCCCTCTGCTTCTCTTGGGCCTGCCCCTTTTCCATCCCTCACTGTAAAACCTGTACTGGCCATTCTGCTTTCTCTGTCTACCTCCCTACTCTGTGGAATAGCCTTCTTCTACCTGTCCATCTCTCCTCTTCTCTCTTGTTCTGTACCCCACCACCGCTCATGTCTCTTGCATGGGATCAAATCTGCCCCACCTTCCTCAACTGCAGCTAGCCTCTAGACATTCTCCAGTTTTGTATCCTTCATCAATTTCATTAATTAAGAATTGCATGAGAATTTCTTTATACATTTACATTGGCCTTCCATGCCAGTGATTCTTGCACTACCATATGCTGTTAATGTTACTGTGGCTACATTTGTAATTATGCACATCTGTGTATTCTGTCTCAAGGCCTATGATACTTTGGTTTGCACTTTTGTTTGTTTTTACTACACTATGCACATTTTGCACTTGATTTGTTGTATTCTGTGTCATCTGCCCTGTTCTCCCTCCCTTGGGAAAACCAAAAAAACAACCTTCAGCTCGGTGTGCCTATCCTGATCTCCACATTTTTAATGAACCAAGTCAATAACAATTTTAGGTTTAGAGTTTTCATTTTTTGAAAGTTATTCAGTATGTTTGTAGCATTACAGCAGGTTAAGAACTGCTTAGTGACAGGGTGTTTTGGTCTCCATGACCTGCCGTCAAGGAAGCCTTCTGTTTTAAAACCCTTATGGTGTACAGAAGGAACCTGAATAAGTGTTTAAGCACCCACCCTCTGAAAAGCACTGCATGTAATTGTTTTGCTATCTCCTTAGAGGGGAAATTAAGTATCAAAGTGACATGTCTTGGACAAATCTCAGTTCTCACCTCCTGGGACATTAGCCAGTGTTATGACAGCCAACACATGATCTTTAATTTTATTTGATAAGCATTTGTTATGCTGTGTGTTGGTAAAGATCATCGTTATTTTGTAAGTAGAATATTTTGTCAACTGTAACACAGCAAAAAGAGGTTTTAGAATAAACCCATTGTTAGTTTGTCTGACTCTGTTCACTATGTTGTATTTTTTCTTTCAGTGGGTAACCATGGTTATGACAACACCCTACGAGACATGCACCCAGTCTTTGTGGCCCGTGGTCCAGCTTTCAAGAAGAACTTCACCAAAAAAGCTATGGAGTCTGTTGACCTCTATCCACTGATGTGCCACATCCTTGGTATCAGTCCCCTGCCAAACAATGGCTCCCTCAGCAAGGTGCTAGACCTTTTGGACACCGCAGACCCAGATCATCAAGATGATAAGACAGAAGATTCATATTCCGGGTTGCTGGGAGTCTTTGTTGGTGTTGTGCTTGTCGTTGTGTTCCTTGTCATTTTCATTAAGCAGGTTACACTGAGTCAGATCCGCACAATACAAGTACCACAGCGTGAGATGACACAGCCACTACTAGAAGGCTAGAAGTGTCTTGTGACTAAGCTGAGGTTTAGTGCACCTTGTGCCTGCGTCCCAGCTGGCTCACAACTAGGACAACATCACAGATGATTTCAAAATTGTGCACTGTCCCTGTATACTAGAAGGTCCACAGAAACCTCCATAGCAGTACTAAGCAATTTCAGTAGTTTGAAGGATGGGCTGCAGGCACACGAACAGGGCTTCTTTTTAGCAGTTGGATCCCCTTGCAAAGTCTCCAGCTATAATTTTTGGGACATTGTTTGCCATGAGGAAAAATCCATTTTGAATGTCACACTTTAGTATCATCCGGAATTATTCATTGGGATACAGTGTTAAGCAGTAGGGTCAGCTTTTGGGTGTGTTATAGTTTAATCCTTGGGCTTCACTGTTGTGATTTAAATCAGATGATATGACAGAAGCAGTTACATTTTAAAGCTGGATGAATTTGATGCAGATATGACCCAAAATCCAGATGGGGGAAAAGCATCACTCTACTTGTTACAAATACAACCCCAGGCAGCCTAAACAAAACACATGTATTGGCTGATTTGAAGTTGTAGATGGAGGGAGTGTGCTTGACCAATTGGAGCAGTGCTTTCCTCTATGCATAAGGCACTCTTATTCTGTATGGAGCGACTCTCGCACAGCTCTCTGGAAATAAACACATTTAGGATTTGTTTTTATTTTAATATAAAATTGATTTACTTCAATCAATAATATATTAATACCACTACTGAGACCACTCTTGTAGCTGTTAGTCCTTAGGGGTATCGAACCACTTACCTTCTGTTAGCGGTTTCCATTCCTTAAGAATGCATGTGAGACCACTTTTACAACTGCCAGCGTGGTCTTGTGGTGATATTAACAGACACAAGACAGCACAATATTCAAATATTCTTTTCATCTATAGATGAGCCACTGTCTTCTCAACAGGATTTATTAAACAGCAGGTATCCACATCAGTAAATACTTTACAAAACATTCTCTATTCCAGTATTAAAATGTCCTACATTTTTTTAAAATACCTTTTTTCGAGGTTTTGTGCACTATTTTCCCAGCTTGTTCTTAAAGCCCTGTTTAAAAAAAAAAAAAAAAAAAGCTTTATAGAAATTTCTGGCTTTGTAAATCACTTATGACATGCTAGTGTTCAGCATGACATCAGTCTGTGATGTCACAAACACCACAGTTGAGTTTAGTCGGGGGCAAGTCTGATTCTTATTAGAAGCAGACAAAGATGATGATGCACAGGAGCCTGTGAAGTGATAATTCTCTGGATTAAGGCGATTAGCAGACTAGGCATGAAGGCCAGAGACCCAGCTTCAGGAAATGAAATGACCATCGAGTTGTTCATAGGCATCCGTCTTTTAATATGTACATTACAGTACATGGTTTTTGGAGGTTTTTTTTTTTTTTATCCTTTATGCCTCTCTAAACAAGGCATACCTGCATAGAAACATATAATTTGATGGCAGATAAGGACAGTTTGGCCCACCTAGTCTGCCTGATTTTCCATACCTACTGTATCACCGCGGACCCTACTTGATCTGCAGGCTATCCTCTATATGCATCTGAAGCTTTTGTAAGAGTAGAGCCGGTTGGATGGACCTGATGGACCTAGAGTCCCTTCTGAACTTCTGCTAATAGTTTAGCTCCCCTTCAGGCTGATTCTGCCCAACCAAACACCATTTACTTATTGCAGTGCTCTTCCTTGATTGGAGGGGTCTTAAAGATGGGGGAATCCCCCTACAAGATCACACATCTGGTGAAGCAGGTGGTTTCATGGTGTGGGCACCAAGTGTCACTCATGCTGTTGGCATGAAGGGGGGGGGTGATTTCTGTCATAGTGTCATCTGCTTAGTATATCTTGTACGCATGCAAGCATGACCCCTTGACCCTACTGTACTTTACAGTTTCTTGAGTGTTTTGCATGCTTATAGCTGGTATGCCCAGGAATGGCTTCACTATGGAGCACGCTCCAAGACCCACCATGAAGGGGATACTCCCTTGGCTGGGACTTGCTGACAGTATAACTGCCTGTCCTGGTGCCCTGAATGTAGACTTCTTGGTCAACTTCTTACCCTGGATTGCCAGCTCAGAAACACAGTGTGGTACCGCTGGGCCATAGAGGAGTTGTTTGTGGACCTCTGTGACACTTGGAGCAGGTGTAAGTCATTTTTCAACCAAAAGTTACTGGGTGGCCAAAATAGTAGACCAGGGAGAGGCTGTGGATATGGCCTATCTAGACTTTAGCAAGGCATTTGACACAGTCCCACACAAAAGATTAAGAAGATAGCCAGCCTGGGAGTGGGTCCCAGGGTGGTAGCCTGGGTATCAAATTGACTAGACAGCAGGACGCAGAGGGTAATAGTAAACGGAGTACACTCTGAAGAATGGGTGGTTACTAGTTGGGGGGGGTACCACAAGGTTCAGTACTGGGACCAGTCCTCTTTAATGTCTTTGTAGGAGACATTGCAGAGGGGCTGGAAGGAAAAGTAAGCCTCTTTGCAGGTGACACTTAAGATCTGCAACAGGGTTGAGACACGGGGGGTGGAAAGGATTAGAAGGGACTTGGCAAGGTAGGAGAAATGGGTCAAAAGTATGACCGCTAAGATTCAGTGCAAAGTAATGCTTCTGGGAAACAAAAACCCAGGGGAAGAGTACACAAAGGGGTGGGGAGGTATTAAAAACAAAAATGGAAAGGGACCTGGGGGTACTCATATCAGATGACCTTAAGGTAGGCAAGCAATGTGAGAAGGTAGTAAGGAGGGCTGGGAGGCATAGGGAGAGGCATCACCAGTAGAAAACAGGAAGTTGTTATCCCTCTGTACAGACAGTTGTTGAGACCCCATCTGGAGTACTGCGTGCAGTTCCGGAGACCCCATCTCTGCAAGGAAATAGCCAGGATGGAGGCGGTCCAGAGGAGGGCAACTAATATGGTGCAGGGTCTGCACCAGAAGCCATACAAAGACTAAAAGAGCTTAACATATACCCTTGAGGAAAGGCGGGAGAGGGGGGAAATGATAGGAACTTTCAAGTACCTCAAGGGAATCAACAAAGTCCAAGAGGGGAGCATCTTTCAGAAAAAGAGATGAGGAAGAACAAGGGGGCGCAGTTTGAAGATAGAGGGGGGACGGCTCGGGGGCAACGTGAGGAAATGTTTTTTCACGGAGAGGATGGTGGACGCATGGAACCACCTTCCTGAGGAGGCCGTGGGGTCAAAAACAGTGGGGGAATTTAAGAATGCATGGGACAGATGTAAGGCAGTAATAGTGTGAGGGGGTAGGAGGAACTGGGCTGTTGGTTAACTAGAATCTGCAGCTTATCCAATAGGTAGGGAAATGGGCAGACTAGGTGGGTCAAGCAATCCTTATCTGCTGTCAAAGTCTATGTTTCTATGTAAATGAAACATTGTGCTTTCACCAATGTAGGTGGGGTGCCTATGTGGGTTTAGCTAGCTCCAACAACCAAGTAACGCAAAATCAGTTGCACTCCAGAGGTGCGGTGTTGAATGGAAGAGACGGAAACTCCAAAATTAATCTCGCAAGTTTATTGTGAAAAAATACACACTGTGAACTCTTCCAACATGGAAAAGTGAACAGTTGGTAATCGTAACCCAGATGCCTGCATGTGCTTTTTCACAATAAACTTGTGAGATTCATTTTGGAGTTTTTGTCTCTTCCATGCAAAACTACACCTTTGGAGTGCCACTGATTTTGTGTTTTCCATAAGTCATTATTTATAGTTTACAGTCTGTCTCTCACAGACATATACACACACACACACACACTGATTGTGAATAACAGAAATTCTCAGTTCATTGAAATCCGCGGGTAATGGGGCCAACCATGTAATATAAGTAAAATAAGTTCTGGTTAATGTGATTTTGCTTTAAATTACTGTATTTTTCTTCGGGCTCTGATTGCACTTTTCTCTGATTCCCACAGCCAGAAGAACAAATTGGGGGGAAAAAAAGCCAAAACATACTTTTATAAACATAATGGTCTAAAATATGTTATTCTAGTAGATGTCTGCTCTTTAAAGGAAAGCTGCCATTTGCAGGGACTCCTGCCTTAGAAGACCTTACCCTCCACTTAAGCTTTTCTCAAAAAAGCACCTTTTTTTCTGTCCAGGAAAATAATTTAAGAATGAAAAATCCGCTACCCGAAAGTATAGCGGACTATCGGATGGCTCCATTAATTGTAAAGGTGCAGCGACACACCTTGCGCTTCAGTACAAATACATTGAAGCGCAGGATACGTTGCCTGCACTTTTACAGTTAATGGATCCGCCCGATAGTCCACCATACTTCCGGGTAGCGGACTTATCGTTCTTAAATTAAATTAGTTTCCTGGACAGAAAAAAAGGTGCTTTTTTTGAGATAAGCTTAACCGGAGGGTAAGGTTTGCAGGGGCAAGAGCCCCTGCAAACAACAGCTTTCCTTTAAGATACAGTATTAAAGCAACAGCATTTATTAGCAGAACAAAATTTCATCATAGTTTTCAATAATAATGCATTTCTGACAAAAAACTTCAACATTTCCACTTTTCTTTTCGTTGTATTTCACTCCTGAATTGAGATATGGGGTTTGAAGTTTTTAAATGTAACTGTTCTGTGGCCATGCACACAATTAATAAATTAAATATTTTGGTGCATTGCTGTTTACTTTTGGAACTGTGTGTTAGCACCTTCCTGTTACATCCACAGTATGAATCTAGTGTATAAAGTGAAAAAGTAATCGTGAGGGGAGGGATTTTTAAAAATTACTAGTGGCAGCCATCTTTAATTAACTGAGCCATTAATTATAAAATTAGTAACAAGCTGTTTTTAAAAGCAGCTTTAGAGAAATAAAATATACTGATTATGAATCTATTCAGCACATTTTAAAATGGTATTTTGGCAGAGCAGTTCCTGCTCAGCACTTCCCGGGACAAGATCACTGTCGTTTATAATAGGTGTAGATTTTTGCAGAAATAAAAAAAATAGACTGATTATTAATCTACTTATGTCAGAAATATATTAATGCTAAAAAAAAAAAAATTACAATGAAATTGTTGCCAACTTACAAGTGCTGCTCTAAATTTTTAGCCTTGATGACAAAATGGTGAAAACTTTTCTGTTTCCCACTGTCTTTGCTTTGTCTGGGGGCCAGGATCTGTAACATTTGCATATGCAGTCTTGGCTGCATCAACACATTTTAAGACATTAGTTTGACAGACTGGTTCCTGCCCAGAGCTTCAAGGGACATCACCATGGTTTATAATAAGTGTCGATTTTGGCAGTATCTGCAGTCTCCAGACAGTCAGTTTTCAACCTAAAACAGTCCTTTAAAATGTGCTGCAGCCACCAGACAGACCATGTTCAGATTTTGAAAATCTTACCATCAATTAAGTGACAAGGGTAAAACTGCCACATAAGACATTTTGGGGTTTGTATAATAGGTACTTAAGTACCCAGACAAAATGGAAAATGACTTTGTTTTGACCTTAAAATGAATATTAAGGTGAAGGAATTGTTCCGAGAGTCCAGCTTTCTCACTACTGGTAGAGCAGCTGCATTTGTTTACAGTGTATGTACCCAGAATACCCAGTTGAGATGCATCCTCTCCTTTTCAGTGGCGTTGTGCTGATATATATGCTGATGGGTGGACTGAAGCACTGGGGGAGTTGAGTGACTTGCTGATGATAGTCACACACTAACTATTAGGATCTAATCGGGTTTGAACCTGCGATCTCCTGGTTCCCAGCCCAGTGCTCTAACCACTAGTACACACTGCCTCCATTCCAGAGGCTCATGCTTCATCCATCTGTTGTCAGAAAATGCATTGAGAAAGAAATAGCGCAGCCTGATTGGGAATTGAACCCAGGCCACTGGTATGTAGTCTCAGTGCTCTTCTGACTGAACAAGACCCACTTTGCATGCTTACACTTCGTGTAGTCACCTTCTTTCTCAGACTGCAAATCCTGCAGCTAGAAACAGTTAAGGTGGTTATTGGTTAACTGGCACAGTTTTTATCCATTTTATTATTTATTGAGTACTAGGATTACAAATACCTTTGAACCAGAGGTTCGTTTACAAAGGCTCCGCATCAGTAGGAGAGTAAAATCAAACAGTGGGAGGTATAATACAAAAGTGAGTTTACAAAATAGTACAACAACAGAGATAAAATTGGTAGTGCATGCAGTAAGAAACAGGTACTGTAAAAACGACTACTTTAAAAACTACCCTAGTATACTTAATTAGTACAACAGTGCTGAACATAAGGGAGTGCGGGGAGCTGAGAGGGGGAAAGGAGAGATGGCGGTCAAGGGGTTGACTTTGTCACAAGTGCCACTCACATCCATACACATGTATGCAACATGTCCCTCCCTCACCGAAGTGGTCTCAGTGCTATCCAGCTCTGGTTCCGCTCGAACCAGCTTTTTCTCAATCCCAAGAAAACTGTCTCACGAACACTTGGCTCGTGGCAAAGGCTCTCCCGTCTCCCCACCACCCCTACTTTCCACACCGTCAGTGGGATCTCTTTGGAGGCTTTCACCTCTTTCAGATACCTCGGGGTCTGGCTTGATCCACACCTTGACTTCTCAGTTCATATTGACACGATCCACAAAAAACTTCACCCCAAGCTTGGCGCCCTGTACCAAAACAGAGGATGAATCCCCCTGCCAACCCGCAAAGCAACTGTGCAGAAAATTATCCTTCCAATATTTGACTATGGTGACATAGTATTCAGCATGACTCTTAAGTCCTCCCTAGCCAGACTTGACCCTCTCTTCCATTCTTTCGGCCATTTTGCCCTGGACTGCCCACCCTCAACCCACCACTGTGACCTCTACAGGTCCTTAGACCTACCCTTACTGCAGGATCAGAGAATGGCACACTTCGCTAGGATAACAGCGACATTCTGGGCCCAGTCCCTCCCCCCTTACCTTGCAGCTGCCCTTACAGCTCAACCTCCTCCTACGTACTCCCTCCTGAACACTGACTCCAGTCTTCTCTCTCCCCCACATATGTCCTCCGCCAAAGGACAACATGCTTTCAAGTACCGTATGCCTAATGTGTGGAGCTCTCTGCCAGTGGAGGTTAGACACTCTGCCACCACTCAGCAGCTCAACTCGCTCCTCAAGTTGCATTTCTCCTCCTCCTGTTTGTGCACCTAGCTCCACAGGGCAGCCTAATGCCTTTTCTCCCAGACAATGTACGTATGTATATATCTATATTTTTAAAAACTTCTATTCTGCTGCACATAGCCTCTGTGCAACTCTAAGACATTCCTTTGTATTATAACGTTTCCCCTGCCTATAGACAGGTGGCTTTTACTATCATTGTACCCAGTGTATTCTCTGTAGTGTAATCTCTTCTGGACATCCTGTATTATGTGTATTACTTGTTCACCACCACTCCCCCACCCCAGGACACATCTGGAATTGAGCGTTGCACCACTCAGTATGCCTTCCTGGTAAAACTTTTAAATAAATAAAGTGCAGGAGGTTGGAAAGTGCTAGGTGGACTGGGAGGGAGGGAGAAGGGGACGCATGGGTGGGGAGGTGGGAGGAAGAGGAGGAGGAGGGAACAAAGGGCGGGCAGGGGGAGCTGAGGGGAGTAGGGGATAAGAAAAGGCAACAGTAGGGGAAAAAGGGGGTTGAGATTGTGTAACGCGGGCCTAGGCCTAACGCAGTATTAGCCACTGTTAAACATTTTGAAACGCAAACTGTAGTGATAAATAGTCTGACCTACAGTAATAGGGAATCTAATCTAGTCCCCCGGAAAACTGTCTTGGTATTCTTAATAACTCTGCTATGCTAGGTGGACCTAGTAGCTCAGTTAAGAGCATTGGGAAGGTATTCCAGGGACCTTAGTTCAGTCACATCATTTGTTTCTTATCGCGGTTTGTGATAGACCTGCATATCGTGTCTTGCAGACTGTCATTGTATCTGCTCAGCTGATTATGTATAGGTAGCACCAGAGAGCAGCCATCTGACTGCCTAGTGCACTGATCTGTTTGCCAAAAATAAAGAAATCAATCAATGGAACATAAACCTTGTTTATTAACATTTTTGGATATATTGTAATTGGAAATATGGGATGTGTGAAGTCTGTTCAGTATCCACAGGGTACTGTTTGTTCATTTTAAATACTCCTGTTTTCTTATTTTGTGTCCTTTGTTACGTGGCGTTAGTTCTGTCATAACAATGTATGTTGCAAAATGTTTGTGATAGCTAATCGTTGAAGTGTTGCCTTTTCCTGCCCTAGATTAATTTTTTAATTACTTACAAGTTCCAGAACTAAATTACATTAGTTGAGCAGAAGTACAATGAAGATTCCATTCATGTTTCCACTAACTAATGTTGCCAGGTTCAAACTGATAAGAAGTTATCAGGTGGAAAATGGCAGCTGTAACAAGGTGAGGGAAAAGGACACTTTCAAAACAAACGGTACACAGGGCATAATAAACAGACTTCACATGCAGCCAGATTACCAGTTATATTAAAGAATGTAAAAACAAGGTTTATGTTCATAAAAAAAAAAAAGAAATACACCGTGAGATTGTGCCTTTTGAGGTTGAAAACATTTCCCTGTGTTTTTTGGTGCGGTTCTGTTTTATACTTCAGTTGGAGTGGAAATTCTAAACATTTCTTTCTAAATTGTTTTAAAGCCTTTAATTTTTAGCCTTTCTATTTATCTGATGCTTTCAAGCATAGATTTGACACATTACAATCAAACCACACACAAAAAAAAATCACACCCATAATCTTTCTTGAATATGATGTATGTTTAGTTTTACACTGGCTGGCATGTACAGCATGGTGATCATTGCTTGCTATGCGAGTGGTAAGATTTCTGGGTTTCTTGTTTGTGGGTGTGTTTAAAAATTGTATTAAGAATACTTTAAACTTTTGTACTCCAGTGCATTTTATTAATTTTGCTGCTCTGACATTAGGAATAGCTACCTGTGGGAAAATGTTACTGTAAACTTTACAGTTACTTTGTACTACAGAAATATACATTGGTAAAGGAGCACTTCAAAATAGTAGACTTCTTGTCATCAGTTTCTAGTAGTAATGACATGCAAGAAATCAACTGGGGTGGGGGAGGGGTTGAAGTTGGAGTTCAGACTTTACACTGGATCGCTGTACAGTGGTATAATGGGTGTTCTAGGGGGCTACATAATATATAAAAATGCACATAACTGTTGGGTAACAGTGTCATTTAATTCTAACCTTCACACTGGATCGTAGTGTTATATTGGGTGTTCTAGGGGTCACATTATACATAAAAATGCACATAACTTTTAGATAAGTGTTATTTAATATCTTAGGAGGAGGAGGATAGGGAATGTTACCAAGAGGAGCAAAGGGAGTGTGGGAGAGCAGTTAGGAGAGCAAAGGCATTAACAGAAGAGACTATGGGCAAGACAATTACTGAAAAAAAAAAGGGGACAAGATATTCTATAGGTACATTGGAGAAGGGAGGATAATTAGGCTGAGCGGGGTGCCATGTAGAAGAGGAACAACAAAAAGCAGACATACTGAATAAGTATTTCTGCTCAGTATGCACAGAGGGGAGGGGGGCCGGAGATGCAGGATGGGCATAACCGGCAGAAAGGTGAACACCAGCCCCTTTATAGAGGAAAGAGTCCTGAGTGAGCTAAAGAAGCTAAGGGTGGACAAGGCGATGGACCTGGACATAGTACACCCCAGGGTTCTAAAGGAACTCCAGGAAGAGTTGGCTGCACCCCTCATGGAGTTGTTCAGCCTAGCACTAGAGACAGGGGAAGTGCCAGGGGACTGGAAAAGAGCAGTTGTGGTCCCACTCCACAAAGGTGATAGGAATGAGGTTGGAAATTACAGGCTTCTCAGCCTGACGTCAGTAGTGGGCAAGATAAGGGAATCTTTGCTTTAGGAAAGGTTTATTGAATACCTTGATACAAACAGCCTACTAGACCTGGGCTGGGACATTATGGTTTTACCAAGGGGTGGTCCTGCCAGACAAACCTAATGCAGTTTTTTGACTGGGTGACTAAGGTGGTGGACGTGGCTTATCTGGACTTCAGAAAGGCCTTCGACACCGTCCCTCATAAAAGACTGATAAACTGTGTAACCTAAAAGTGGTTCCTAAAATAGTACATTGGGTAGAGAACTGACTTATTGGCAAGAGTCAGAGAGTGTTGGTAAATGAGGAACATTCCAGGGAGGGAGAGGTAGCAAGCGGGGTGCCGCAGGGGTCAGTGTTTGGGCCGGTCTTCTTCAATGTCTATATTGGGGACAATGTACAGGGGCTATAGGGGAAGGTATGCCTATTTGCGGATGACACAAAGGTACGTAATAGAGTGGATATGCCGTGGGGTTGAAAACATGAGGCATGACCTTAAAAAACTGGAGGAATGGTCTGGAGTATGGAAACTGGAATTCAGTGCAAAAAAAGTGGAGGATCATGCACATGGGGCACAAGAACCCAAGGGCAACTTATAAACTAGGAGGGGGAGGTATTAACAGTCACAAAGCAGGAAAGAGACCTGGGCGTTATTTCAGATTACCTTGAAGAGGCTAGGCAGTGCGACAAGGCAGCAGGGAAGGCTAGCCAGATGCTTGAATGCATAGGGAGAGGTATCACAAGTTGAAGGAGGGAGGTCATTTTGTCCCTGTGTAAGACACTGGTGAGACCACACCTGGAGTGCTACATCCAGTTCTGGAGGCCACATCTGAGAAAGGACATAGGGTGAAGGCAGTGAGAGAAGGCAACTAAAATGGTGCAGGGCCTGCAGGAGAAGACGTGAGGAAAGACTAAAATAATTAAATATGTATTCCTTGGATGCAAGGAGGGAGGAGGGGACATGATAGAGACATAAAATACCTCACTGGTATAAACAGAGTACAGGAAGGGAGCGTATTCCAAGTAAGAGCTCTTCCAATATAAGAGGGCACAGTATGAAGTTGGAGGGGGGCGGTCAGGAATAACATGAGAAAATATTTTTTCACTAAGAGGGTAGTGGATGCTTGAAAGGTGTACCAGAGGAGGTGGTAGGGGCTAAACGGTCACAGGATTCAGGAGTAGGAAGGACACAAGGGTACTCTGGAGGTAAGGGGGTGCTCTGGAGTTGACTAGGTAGGGATAAATAGGGCAGACTTAGGGACCAAGAGGTCCTTATCTGTTGTCGACTTCTGTGTATCTTTGGAGGAAGACAGAGCTCAATTATTATTGTGAAATCCTAGAATGTTTATAAAGAATTATTCTCTTTTCAAGGATTATCCTCAGTTGATTCAAAATGTATCCCTGCTGTCGCTTTCTCCCCACCCCACCCCGGTTACAGGGTTCGGCTCCATAATCTAAGCATCTGTGGTAGAGAAGATTGCCTTCTAGGGACATGGATATGTTGTTCTATCCACACTTACTGGCAGGTTCCTTGCCACTTTAAATCTTGCCAGGTGGTCTTCAAGTTGGCTCCTTCCACCCAGCTGGGTGGTAAAACTCTTGTCCTCCCCATGACGCCAGATCTTCCTTACAGCTTGAAGCTCAGGTTCCCTTCTTAGCGCTCTGCATTTTAGGCCTGGATCCTAACTCATCGGTTAAACCGAAAGTCATACTTAAATTTTCTAGACTTTGGTCTTTTTCTTCCTTCATGGCTGCAATGGACACATCGACTCCCGGATTTCGGTGGTGCCTTTGTGGGCAGAAGATGTCTCGGACTGAACCACACTCCACGTGCGTTTACTGCTTGGAAGCTTGATCACGATCCGCAGGCCTGCAAATTGTGCAAGTCCTTCTCGGTCAACGTTCTCGAAGACCGTGCTGCCAGACTTCAACTTGGGCGCCCCGCGAGATGTATTCCTCTGGTAAAGTCAAAGGAGGCCCGTTGGGCGGTGTCCGTGGCGGCAGGCTTATCTGAGGAACTTGAGCAAATGATCACCCTCGAGGAGGAGGCGGCCCAGGCCGCATCTTCTTCTTCCTCGGTCGCGGCATTTATCCTGCTCCTTGGGCTCCTCCTACTCAGCTTCTTTCAAGGAGCTTTGTCAGTCCCTCTCTACTAAAGGAGAGGGACAATCGGAGACACTTCTCGGTCCAAGAAAAGGACTCAAAGGTAAGTCCCACCAATCGGCATTCGTGGGAGGCGGGAGAGGTCCCCTTCCCGGACAGTCGGCACTTGACCCGGTCGAGTTGCGGCTTATCGCTGGCTTCCGCAGTGTCCCACGTCAGGTCTGCCCGGCTGAGACACCCGCGATGCAGTCAAGATTTTTCTGACTCGTTGGACGGGCTATCGACTGGAGAAGCCGACAACCCTTCTTCACCGGTTCCCCCCGTGAAAACCGAGGACTTGCCTGTGCCGGAGTCCCCAGTTAAGGTTCCTGAGCTGGGGGAGGAACGGGTTTCCCCTGCTCCCTCTTGGACCCACCCTCGGAAACACCAAGGGTCTCGGTCTTGGACCTCCTCTCAGTCCAGCCGATCCCGCTGACATCGGTGATTTTGGTCTCGGCACCGAGGGAAGCGGCGGCGCCACTCAAACTCGTCATTGTCCTCCTCGGAGGATAGGCTCCGGTGCAAGTGGTGTCGGCGCTACGAAGATCTGATGTAGCAGCAGCTCCTTTTGACTAGGAGCAAGCCGTTTCCGTTGCCTTCCCCAGCCATTAAGTGGCTGTCATCTGAGCGGCCAAAACAACCCCTCATGGTCATCGAGGAGCCAAAGCCGGCGCCGGTTGTTCAGCCAAAACCAGCTGCACCACCCATTGTGGTGGAACCCCCGCCTCCACAACCAAAAACGGGGGTTCCAACCAAGGATTCTCGGTCGGGTCATGGGCTGCCCCATCGGTTGTCTGTCACCTTCACTCCCGATCATCCTCGGCAAGTGGAGGGTGGCTCAGGCCCTCAGCAGCTGTTTGCAGACTCCTCGGAGTCCGACAATGACTCTTCCCTGTTCTCCAGGCCTCTCAACCTGGAGTCCTCTGGGGGACAGTCGGTGGACGAGAGCCCATCCTCGTTCATGGGTTTGCTTCGGCTTATCTCAGAATCTACTGGGATGAAGCTCAAACCCGTGTCAAAGCGGGCCAAGTATCCCTTCACAGAGATACTGGACCGAGGGGAATCTCTTCACGGAGGGCTTTCCTGTGGCCGGGCCATTGTTGTCCAGCCATGGAGCTGGCAACAGCCAGCTTCTTGTCCAGCTCCTTGGCCAGGATGGCCAGGAAGTATGCCATTCCACTAGATCACTCTCTGGATTCTTGGAGCACCTCTGCGGAGGGGTTGGTGACCGACACTGTTTTCCGGCGCTCCGTAAATGCTCGGGACATGGACAAGCCACCCGATAAAGAGTCCAAGAAACTGGACTACTCCAGGCGTAACGTTTACGCTGCGTCCTTCTTAGCTGCACTGATGGCACACTTTTCCCACGCCCTTTTGGGCTCCCTGGATGAGGTGATTCCTCATCTCCCGGCTAACCTCCAGACTACGGTCAAGCAGGTGCGGGATCAGGGAAGGGCGGTGGCAAAGCGACAGCTCCTAACTGCTCTTGACATTGGGGACTCTTGTGCCTGGTCCGTAGCAGCCGCAGTGGACATGCGCTGCAGAGCTAGGCTGCGGATCTCCACCTTCATGGCGGATACCCAGCACAAGCTGGCAGACGTTCCCTTCCTGGGTACCAACTTGTTCGGTCCGGGGGTGGAGGGTCACTTGCACTGGATCGAGAAGTCCAGTGCCACCTTGGACTCTGTCACGTCTGCCCAGAAGAACAAAGGCTGCCAGCAGCAGCGTAAGCCCTTTCGGCCTTCTGCCCCTGCGGCGCATCAGGGCCAGCAGGCTCGCACTTTGCACCCCAATGCCAAGCCTGCAGCTTCTTCAAGCAGGAAGCCGAGAGAAAAGGCCTAGGAGGTCCCTCGGCTGGTCCTTCCTCCAAGCCTGCCCAGTGACGGGTTATGGGTGTCGCCCAGCCTCACACTCCCCCGGTCCCTTGGGGAGGCAGCTCCGCCTGGTCCACTATCACTGTGGACCACTGGGTGTTGAAGTGGTAGGGAAAGGTCTACCTCTGGAATTGAGCAGGCCCCACCCTATTGAACCGTCAACCCACAGGGGCTATGGAGTCCACAGCTCTCTGTTGGCCCGCTGAGCCGACATTGCTCTACTCCTCCAAAAGGAGGTGATCAGGGAGGTAGCGGATCCTCCACCAGACCCAGGGTTTGTGTCCAGGTATTTCCTGGTCCCGAAACGGACGGGGGGCTGGCGCCCCATTCTAGACCTACAGGCCTGAACAAGTTCCTAAGGTCCTGAACTTTCAGGATGGTCACTCTGGCACAGATCATTCCATCCTTGGAATGAGGTGTGTGGTTCTATTCTCTTGTCCTCGAGGACACGCTTCTTTCCACGTCCCAATCCGTCCATTCCACCAGCGAGTCCTTCGCTTCAGAGCGGAGGGGTCCCTTTACGAATTCCGGGCCATGCCCTTCAGCCTCTCTCCAGCTCCCAGGGTCTTCGCCAAATGCATGGCAGTGGTGACGGCATTCCTGCAGCGCCGAAAGGTCCGGATGTACCTTAACCTGGACGACTGGCTGATTGCAGCCCACTCCAGGCTGGAGATGGAGCAGTCCAGGGATCTGGCCCTCCAGGACTGCTGTCAGATTGGCCTTCTCATCAACGAGGCCAAATCAGATCTCGTGCCAACGCAGGTGATTCAATTCATTGGGGCAGAGCTCGACTCTCTTCGAGCCAGAGCATGGCTCCCGGCAGACAGGGCCGAGGTTCTTTCCTCCTATGCCCTAATCATTTCTGGTTGGGCAATTGCGCCCTGCCTGGGACTTCCTGTGCATCCTGGGCCTCATGGCGGCCTGCACCAGCGTGGTCCGTTAGGACCGCCGGCACATGTGTCCCCTTCAGTGGGGGCTGGCCCGCCAGTGGTCACAGTGCTCTGGTCCTCTGGACCAGCCAGTGGTGGTGACCCAGGAGATGTGGAACGCTCTCCAGTGGTGGATCGTTCCAGCTCATCTGCAGAAGGCCATCCCGTTTGTCCGCCCCGAGCCGACTGTCATTCTAATGACCGATGCCTCTCTGATGGGTTGGGGTGCCCATCTGGGGGAGCACAGAGCGCATGGCCTCTGGTCCCCTCAGGAGTCTCAATGCCACATCAACCTGCTGGAGTTTCAAGCAGTCCGACTAGCCCTTACTGTCTTTGCTCCATTTGTACGGGGTCAAGAGGTCCAGGTATAGACAGACATACCACGACCTAATGTACTACCTAAACCGCCAGGGCGGGATGCACTCCTTGCCCCTGTGCAAGGAAGCTCTCCGCACTTGGTCCCTCATGAGCAGACTGGAGGCAGATCTCCTAGCCATCCATGTGGCGGAAGCCTCCAACACTCTGGCCGATGCCCTAAGCTGGATAAGTGCTGCATCTCACGAGTGGTTTCTCCTGCTGGAGGTAGTACACGATCTGTTCTCCCACTGGGGCGCACCTCAGGTGGACCTGTTTGCCTCCAGGAGAATGCAGCGGGGCTGTTTCATGCCACGCCCCTCAGCAGAGCTGGTTGCGAGATGTCTTCTCCAAGGCCCGTGGACCCGGGCCTCTTCGCCTTTCCCATTTCCTTGATCCACATGTTGCTTCTAAAGGCGAGGAGGGACAAGGCGCAGGTGATTCTGGTAGCCCTAGATTGGCCCCGCCGGTTAGTGTCCAGATCTCCCTCAGCCTCAGCTCCAGGCTCCTGAGGCAGCTTCAACCCTTCCCGGACCTGATCTCAGTCAACCAGGGAGGTGCTTCACCTGGACCTTCAATCCCACCACCTGACGGCCTGGTTCCTGAGTGGCTAGAGTTCCAGGCCTTGGGTCTTTCTGGCCAGGTCCTCAACGTCACTGAGGCATCCCGTAAAGAGTCTACTAGAAAATGCTATGCCTTCAAATGGAAGAGATTCTCCATTTGGTGTCAGGATAAGGGTTGGACCCTTCCTCCTGCTCCTTGGCCAGCATTCTGGACTACCTATGGTCCCTTTCTCTAGCAAGGGCTTCGTCGCGACCCTAAGGTGCACCTGGCAGCCTATCTTCTGCCACTGTCACGAGGCCAGGAAGCAGTCGGTTGCAGGAGAAGATGGTCGGCGCTTTTCAAAGGCCTTGATCACATATCCCCTCGGGTGCAGAACCTCCCCTCCGTGGGATCTCACTGCTGGTATGCTGCTCATGGGCGGCCATTCAGACGATGCACAGGTGGAATATCTCCCACCTGTCGTGAAGACCGCCTCTTGGTGGCCAATACATAGCCAGAAGGATGGGAGGGCTCAGGCGCTTTCCATTGAGTCTCCTTATATGGTCTTCCACAGGGACAAGGTTGTCCTGCGCCCACACCCGAAATTCCTTTCGAAGGTGGTGTTGGAGTTTCACCTTAACCAGGTGTTGACTCTGCCGATGTTCTACCCCAATCACACCTCAGAGGCTGAATATAGGCTCCATACTTTGGATCCTAGAAGAGCGCTTCCTTATAAGGAGCGGATGGCTGAAGTTCAGGGAGGTGTTCGCCAGCTGTTTGTCACCTACGCTGAAGCCGCACCTGGCAGACCTGCAGCCAAGCGGACGATAGGCAGGTGGGTCACCTCCTGCATAGATCTCTGCTATAGGTTGGGGGGCATGGAGCCTCCCAGAGGGATAAGAGCTCATTCTACCCACCATACCGCTGCTTCCGGGGACGTCCTTATCCAGGAAATCTGCAGGGTTGCTACCTGGAAGTCAGCACACACCTTCATTACCCACTACCACATTGACCTTGAGTCACACCGGGATGCTAGTTTTGGGACCTCAGTCCTTATTTCCTAAGTACCGCGTGTGCGCCTTGCCTCCCTCTTCCCAGAGAACTGCTAGGAGTGTGCCAGTAAGTGTGGATAGAACAACATATCCATGTCCCTGGAAATACAGATTACTCTCCTGTAACAGGAGTTCTAGGAATGGTATATGTTGTTCATCTACACAACCCACCCGACGTCCCCGGCTTCGACACACAACCTGGCTTCCAGCGAACTAGATCTGGCGTCATGGGGCGGAACCGAGAGTTTTACCACCTGGGTGGGTGGGAGGAGCCAGCTTGAAGACCTTCCGGCAAGATTTAAAGTGGCAAGGAACCTGCCAGTAAGTGTGGATAAACAACATATACCATTCCTAGAATTCCTGTTACAGGTGAGTAACCTGTATTTTGATTTGTAAAGATCCTAGACTGTAGTGTTTCCTTTTTGCACCGTACATGCAGGCCAGAATGCATAAAGAGATGAGAAAGTAATGCATGCTACCTCATGAGCAGAAACTACCAGTATGTGAACAACACGCACATGCTATTACATTAGTGAGGCATTGCTGTGAGAGAAGCTGCAGTGGTTCAACAAACAGTCCAGCACTTTAAATTCTTTTTATTTACCTCTATCTAGAACTCCTAGTGTACTAAGTGAATCTTCCTGAATTGTTAAACCTGTTTTGATGTACTCTATGTAGGATTTCAAATGCATATTTTTCATGTAAAAGGGGATATGGAAAATCACTGATCATTTTGCATATGCTGTTACTGAGGAAATTTGTCATTCTTGGAGCAAGTTTCTGATTTTACCTGTACTGATTTACAGTAATGTTGTAGATCAGTCAGTTTCACATGTTCATATAAGCATGTAGACCTGGGGCTCAGTTTACTAATGCATTTGCATTATTTGTTAAACTACCTAGAGAGCTACATACATTATTATGGCAATAATGTTAACTGGACAGATTTTCTGTGCCTTATTAAATATTCCTAGGTTTGCAAGTTCAAAATGAGGCTGGATTCGTTTGAAGATGAGGCAGTAGCAGTGGATGAAGATTAATGCATTTACAGTAGGTATTAGTACTTCTGCAGAGAGTTTGATGGGGCGTAGGTTAGCAGTCATTCAGATTTTGAAGGGAATTAACAGAGGACCAGGTAGAGCAGGACAATAGAACGAGGAGACGCTAAGACTATGAGGTGAGTAGGATAAAGGGAAGAGTGTGTCAGGCCTCCAGTGTGTACCAAACTATTTTACTCCCTTCATTTTAGAAAATATTCTTCAGAAATATTTTTTTATGAATACCAATACTCCCCCAACATTTGTATATGCTCCACACTCCATAGAAGAGTGCTTTATAACATAACTGGTGTTTCAAAGGAGCAGTTTTTCCAGGTTTACAGCACTCACACGATCCCAGTTTTGTTTACTCAATTTTTAAACTGGCGATTAAATTACTCCTACCTGCCAAAATTATCTGGAGCATTGAGAGTGGTGCAGGACATTAGGGTGCATTAAGACACAGCACTGGCCTGTGAACTAGGAGCCAACAGGTTCAAATCCGATTAGAGCTACACTGGGTGAACTTGAGTGAGCTACTTAGTCTTACTGTGCTGTAGCATGCCATGCTGTAAAATTGAGTGAAAGGGCATGATGCCTCTTAAATGGGTTATCCATTGTAAACCAGAAAAAAATGCATAATTCTAGTGACTGAACACCACTAGAATAGGCGTTAACCCAGCTATTTAGGGATGGTTATATTCACATTTGGCAAAGGATCATGAAACATTTGAGGTGACATAGCTGCTGAACTGACTGCAAGCTTTTATCTATTACTAAAATAAAGTAGCAGTGCATGTTGTGAACATTTTGACTTATGCTTTTTATTCTTTTTAGATAGATTGCCCTTACCTACTGGCTTGTAAGATATAATTTCCCTTTTTGAGTCTTCTTTGGCACTTTTTTCATTTGAAATAAGAAAATAAGTGTTCCTTTTAATATGGCTGTTCCCAAGTTTTCACTGGAATTCTCAGCTGTCTTTGAACACTCATTATTATTTTCCATCAATTTTCTTGTGACTAAAAGAAACTAGAATGCACCAGACACTGCTCCCTTATTTTATAGATGTAGAAGGGTGAAAAAACAATAACATAATGTTGCAGGTGATACTTTTTTATTGGACAGACAAAATTGTTTTTGAGACTAGCTTTCGAGAGATTCACTTCCTTTTTTGGGTCAGTAGAAGAGTATATCTTGGAAAGCTAGTCTCAAAAACAATTTTGATAGTCCAATAACAGATAAAAGGTACAGAAAGGGAGCATTTTCCAGAGAAAGATGCTAAAGGACAAGAGGTAATTCTTCACTGAAAGGGTGGTGGGTGTTTGGAACAGTCTATCAGCGGAAGTAGTAGAGGCTAAAATGGTCACAGGTTTCAAGAATGCATGGGATAGACACAAGGGGATGCTAGAAGTTAAGCAAGTGAGGGAGGGAACCAAGGATCAAGTAGGGTCAGAGGTTGCTCAGGAAGGGAAAATAGGGCAGAGTAGGTGGGCCAGGAAGTCCTTGTCTACCAAAAACTTATATGGTTTTATATTAATAAAAGGTGGTATCTGCAACATTTTTTTTCTACTAGATCATCGACTGGGACTAGCATGGCTACCACATTTATTTGTTACTTTGTGGGTCGATGAGTGTTCAAACACAGTTGACAATAGGAATAAAAATCTGGGGATAGCCATATTAATAGCTCACTTTAGTATTTCAAGTGAGAGAAAAAGGCAAAGCAGGCTAAAAATGGAGGAAACAGTGTGACTTTCAAATTTTTTCAGAGCCACATTCTTTGGTCTTTGGTCTGAGCAGCCTGTTTTGACCGCCATTTCCTCTCTGTGTAGAGGTTCAGTTTGGCAGCGCCTCATGCCCTGAGGGATAATGGACAATTCTCCAGGAGCTGTAAAAAGGAATTGTCCTTGCCCTGCTTACATTCAGGTGTCTGATTCCTGGGAACTCTCAATCTCGTCTTCGCACAAGAAATGGGAGGACAAAGATCTCGTCTGGTTCTTGCCACTCTGCCCTGAGGCTGTTGTCTGAGTTTTGTGTGGGACTGGTACTGGTACCCGCTCCCGTCTCCCTGGTGGGGAGGGGACCTGATACTAGTTGTCGTAATGTAGCAGTGCCAGTGTTTCAGAACATAACCCAGTTTATTCTTGGTACTTTCCTGTACCAAGGAAAATGCAAACTGCCAGTTTTAGACTTTCATGCTCTGAATGAGTACATACAAAGAGAACATTTTGGATGGTCTCTTTGCAATCCCTTCTTTTGGTGGTGTCTCAGGAAAAACTGGCTTTGCATCCTAGACATGCAGGACACCTACCACACATCGGCTCCAACACAGCCACTGGACGACAGTATCTGTAAGTCAAGCTAGAGGGCCAGTACTACCAATTTTGTGTCTTGCCCTTTGGCTTGTCCTCAGCACTACTTTACATGTGGTAGCCACAGCTCCTTCGTGGAGAGAGACCCTATATACATTCCATTGCCTACCAAGGCCTCCTCAAGGGATGTGGCTTTTCAGACACTATGCTGGACTCGCCTGTTGTTTTATCAGCTGGCCATTCTGGTCAATAAACAGAAATCCATTCTAACTCTGCTTAATACCTACAGTATACAGGTGCAGTCCTAGACACCATATGGCCATGGCATTTCTACCAAACTGCTGTTCTTATGCCATATTGAGCAAGCAAAAATGGCAACTTTCACTGGCTGGGTCACTGCCAGGTTCATGCTCCTGGCACTTATGGCATATGGGCAGTGGACTCGAGTTTTTTAACCCCTGGATCACCCGATCTGTGTCAAATCACCACTGAAGGACGGTCTTCACTGGCAGAAAGATTGCTGTCATCTGTTGTGGGGTAACCTGTTCTTCCACCCTTTGTCTTCAGTTGGTCTTCATCACAGATGTCTCAGTGATGTGTTGGGGTGCTCTCAGTACTCTACGTAAACCCTGGGTGCTTGGTCCTTGGCTATTTGCGTTCTCTCTACACATCAGCATTCTGGAGATGAGAGGTGTTCTTCACCTTCAGGTTTTCACCTCACAAATTTAGGGTCACCTTGCCCTAGCAGAGATGGACAACTTGTATGTCACAGTACCTTAGTAAACAATGAGGCATCAACTCCTTTCCCCTCTGCAGAGAAAACATGTGGGCTATAGCATGTTATACAGATAGTGGCCACGTTTCTTTCTGGATCTCTGAACATCCTGACAGACGCTCATCAGGTCAGTCATTCTATCCTACAGGTGGGAACTCTGCGGCAATGTGCTCATTTAGCGCTTTATCAATTGGGGTCAACCAGAGCATGACTTTTTGGCATCCCAGCTCAATATAAATAGTTGTATTTTTGTTCATGATACAAATCACTGCATTTTTCCTCATTCACTCCAGGGCCTGGAGCTTTTTGTGAGATACGTTTGTCCTTTCCCTGGCAGGAGGTTCTTCACGCATTTCCTCCAGTTCCCCTAAAGCAGACTGCATTGATGAAACCACAGGAGGAATCCAACATGCCTATTCTGGTGGCTCAAACAGATTTGGTTCCCACTGCTACATCACATGGCAGTCAAACCTCCAGTTTCCCTGCCTTTGCAGGTGGGGTTGCTTTCCCAGGACCACAGCAGCCAATTGCACAGGGACATTCTGGTCCTGCTTCTTTTCTGACAACTTTTGGATGTTCTCTTGGTTGCTAAGAAGCCATCTACTAGGTAGACATTCACTAAAATGGAAGTATTTTAGTATCTCTGTGTGCTTCTTTTGGACCACTGTCTTATCCAGCACAGCACATTTTGGATTACTTCTTGTCACTATATATCAGACTCTGGCCTCCAATACTCTTCTGTAAAGGTGCATCTTACATATGCTAGGATAGGAACTTTATATAGCACCTTTCCAGAGCTCAAAGTGCATTACAGTACAAAAGTAATTTAAATTACAAATGATATATAGCAGCAAATGATAAATCCCAATCCAAATGATAAATTAGGCACAGGTATATATTCTACAGACTTAGTGGAGCTTATCAGTCTCCTAATAAGGCCTGTCTGAATAGCCAGGTTTTTAGTTGTGATTTAAAGCTTTCCACTGAGGGTCAGAATGTATTCCAGATTCTCGGTGCAGCTACAGAAAATACTCAGCCCCCAGCAGTTTTTAATTTTGCTGCTGGAACTAACAAAAGCCCCATGGCATTCAAGAAGAGAACTGTGGTGCCCGACATAATGCTGCTAGGGGTTGCCAGTAGTTCACTAATATAGAGGGAGCCCAGTCTATTAATGGCCTCATAAACCAGCAAAGAATTTTAAATTCAGAATGCCATCTAGTCGCCAGCCTGTGCAACTCACTCAAGGTGGGAATAATGTGATTGAATCTGGATATACCAGTTTACAGTTTGGCTGCCAAGTTCCACAGTAAATGTAGGAGGTGGAGTTGAGTAACTGGGAAGTCATAGTAGAGTGCGTTGTAGTCAATAGACGAGATAACAAAAGCTTGTACTAGTGTGCACAGATGCATCTATTTGTGCCTTTCATAACATCTTTGAGACAAATTTTTTGGCTCAGATGAAGTCTACAGATTCCTAAATGGGCTTCTCACCCGCTGATCTGTTGCCCAGTTTCAGTCTCGAACCTAAATGTGCTTCTACATCTGCCCCGGTTCATCGCCTAGTTCTGATCTGGAACCTTAACTTGGTTCTGGAGCCCCATACTCTGGCTGCTTTTGAACCTGCTGCCACCTGTGAACTTTGTTTCTTCTCATGGAAAATATTTTTTTCTTTTTTGGTGGCTGTCATCTCGACTCTCAGGGTCTTCAGTGGTGGCATTGGTTAAGGCTCCTCCATACCATGTGTTCCACTGGGATTGGGTCTTAGTTCCTATCCATCTGTGTTTCTTCTCAAGACGGTGTCTGAATTTACCCTTAATGAGACCATTCCTGATTTTTTTCCAATCCTCACAGAATGCTGCAGAGGTCGTCCTGTATTCTCTGGCTATCCATAGAGCATTAAGCTTCTTTCTGGATCATACTAAGGACTGCAGAAATTCTAAACTTTTTAGGTCATCCCTAGGGTGATAGGCACCCATGTCTGTGTGCAGTGACTTTCCAACTGGTTGTAAGGTTGCTTTTTTTGTTACCAGAAGCATGAAAAAGAACTCCTTGTCCTGTCCTTGGATATGCCACTTATGCTAGAGCTTGCTTCTTTTCTGTTTCTGCAGCCGATGTATGTTTTGCCACCACTTGCAGTCTGATCCATACTTTCACTAAACCATTACAGTTTGGATCTGGTCTCCTGTACACATGCTGGTTTGGGACTTACTGCTTTCCTGTCATAGGGATCAGAGTATACTCCCTACCTGACCTCCTCCTGCTATGCAGTGTCAAACTGCTTGGGACTGGTTCAGTATGTGTAGTTCTATAGAAGGTGATGCCATTGAAGAAGATAGTTAATAACTGTAGATCTTTTGAGGGAGTCTCCTTTACAGAGCCATAGCTTTCTCTCCTACCTTCCTTTTTTTTGTATTACCATTGCAGGCATTTTGGCTGCTGAACATTTGGTCTTCTTTCCGTGACCTTCAGTGGAATCTTTACCTACTCCCTGCCTTTCTTAATAGTTTGGGGGGGGGTCTCCCATGTCTGTTGGAATTGTACAGCTTTGAATCTGTCTCCAGCAGGGAACTGAGGCAGTATGAGGCTGATCACATAAAGGCACCAGTGATGTAAATCATTGCAAGATGGGCTGTTGGGCCTTTTTCTGCCATCAGTATCTGAGTTTTTGTCATCGTGGATGGCTCGGTTAGGCATAAGTTTCTGAGTGGTCCTGATGCTGATATCTTACAGTTCATGTGTGGCTCTATAAAGGAGATTCTCTCAGAAATGTGCTGTTACTGGTAACTAACGTCACACCTGTATTCTGTCCACCTTAAAGCAGCAGTGCAACAAACTAAAAGAAAAAAAAAATTTTCACCAACCTGTCTGTTAGTGTGACTTCCGTTTACTAGTTTTGCAAACCTCATGCTTTGAAATACCATCTAAATGCTATTAGCAAAAGTTGCCTATTTGTGCGAAAAAATTAATGCCCTCCGTGTTTGTTTTGGGGCACAAGTTTCCCACAGTGCACTGTGGTAGGCTAGCATGCATGACACTGTGAGCTGTGGTATACACTGGCTGTTTATTGTTCGAAGAGGTGCACTGTTTTTTGAATAGACAACAATGTTCTGCAATAAGATCATTTTTTTTTTTTAAACCTCGGCTTAACAACAGTACTACCCACTTAAACTACAGTGAACACAGTTTAGTGTGTCTTAACTGGGTTGCACTGTTTGCAGAGGTTAAAAAATTACATCACCAAAGTTGTACCGCTCTCTTAATGCCCAGTGGACTCGCTAGTTTGTATGTAGTGGCTTAATGGGAAAAGATGAAAGAAATTTTGTTTTTTTAACTATCCAAAAGCAGTCACTGAAGCTGACTGAGGTTGCCCTCATCCCATTTTTCAAAGGACAGGTTCAGAGAAGAGCAAATTTTCTCTGTGTTTCTATTGGGCATCCCTGAGCGGAGGAAAAAGGATTAAAAGGTTTGTCCCAGTCTAGCAACTGACAAGGAGCAGGGATTTGTTTATATGTTTGCAGAAGTGCACAGGACTATACTACGTTGCTGTTGGCAGTAGGCTTGCCGTGTGTGTACAGTATTATAGGAGTTTAAGATACAGTAATTAACATCACAGAAGCGGCCCCACTCAAACTGCATGTGACAGGTTAAATCCAGACAGTCAACCACAAACAAAGAAACCAGCACTGAGCTACGGACTGCAGGTTACATGTTAAGCATTATTTCAGAACATAGAAAAAACACAAAGTGCATTTGTAGCCAGGCAGTGTATTCCAAGTAGAGAGTGCAGACCGTTGCCGGCAGCTGTTACTTTGCACTCTTTATTTTGAATATACTGCCTGGCTATGAATGTACTTTGCGTTTTTGACTGTGTTCTGAAATAAAGCTTAACATTTAACTTGCAGCGCCTGACTCTTTGTTTGCAGGAGTTTAGGATACAACAAACAACTCTTGGCAGCAGTCACATTTGGGTAACATGAATGGCAATGAATGTGAACGCACATGACTGACTAAATAGAAAAAAAACATTGCATTATGGTCTAACAGAGATGCATACTGGGAAAGCCAGCTGATTTAAAAAAAAATTAAAAAACATGGTGCACTTGTTTTAAATATGGCGATCCTGGCGTGGGTGTATGCTGATCAGGAGGTGAGAGGAGCATAAAACAAACACAAAAAAGAGGTTAGAACATATTTAAGTAAATTGTGAAGTACTGTTTGAGCATAATATTTATGATCCTTATACTACTGAACATAGGTTCATGGCACTGCCACTTTAAGCAAATGCATCTAATCAGAAGCACATGGATCTAGACTTTGTAAAGCATTTTATGTTTATATTGTCAACATTAGTAAACTGAGTTCTTCCTCTCTGCTGTGATCCGTTGGAAATAACCAATGGGAAAAATAATGCTTCATGAAGATTGTGCAAAAAAAGCTTATCTGTTGTGTTCTAGGAGCTTTTGTGTCTTAATCCCAGTTTGATCTCAAATAATCGTGTGAGACTTTTCTAATAAAAGAAAATATAACATCAGAGGTGTTCTGTTGTTTATTTTAGTCATTTTGGATTCTGTTGTTTGTTCTTACTAAGGTGACACTAAAATCATTTAAGGGGGACCAAAGCAAAAATTTAAATAATCTTCAAGTCCCAGGAGTAGAAATTAAGAAAAAACTCTTCTGAAGCATTAGTCTTCCACAATATGTCAAATGTAATAAAGTAATGTTTTAAACATATTTATAATAGCATTTATTGTATTGTTTTGAAGAATAAGATATTCTACATTCAAAATACATTTAGATGTTATCAGATAGGTGTGTGAAACAAAATGTAACCCTTCCCCATTCCCTGGAGTTGCTAGAATCCCATCTGTGTTAGGGAAGGCAGCTGGTGAATATCTAGTTAAATGGATTTTCACTTGCTCCCTCTCTTTACTTGGTCTCAGCTGAGAGCAGAGAGGTGATGTCATTTAGAACTTTCGCAGCAACATAAGCCACATTTTGCTGTGAATGTGGGGAGCTTTAGATTTTTCAGTTAGTGTGCAGTGTCAAAAATGCACTTCGCAGGTCAGGCCCTCTGCTCCTACAGTGCCAACCTCAGAGCACAATAGTGTGAACAAGTAACAGACAGGGTAACCCTCCTGTCTGCTTTTGAGTCTGAATCACCCTTAGTCTCAAGTTCTGGGGGGATTCAAACTGTGAACCTTATGCTAGTGTACTTAAATGTACAGGCTCAGATAATATTCTCTTTAAGGGGATGCAATATATCTTTCGCCTATGGGCACCTAATCAGATATCCAAATTGAACCCTTCAAACTCTTAAGAGACCTTCGGCATATTGTTACCTTTTACCAAGCTTAGTAACACCATCAAGCCCTTGAACAGTTGTCAGATTTAATATCCATTCAGCAGTAACATACAAAACATGACCAAGGAGACCTAGCCAGTATCTTAAGAAAAGATTTACTAAATAATGGATAAAAACAGTAAGATGAAATACAGAACAAATATCAAAGAAAAACAAGGAAAACTACAGAACAAAACTCCTACCACAATACATTTAGATCTTTTCTATCTAATGTATTATCTCTGTAAGTGCAGTTAAATTAGAGAGATCTTTGTTTCTTAAGAGCCCAAAAAGATATGTTCCACATTTCAGACAGAAATATCAGTTTAAACCGTCTCCACACCCCTTCTGTGAGTCATCTAGCTCCTGCTTTTAAGAATATAAAATTACAAACATGGTTTCCTACCAGGAGGTATTTTAAATAATGTGAACATCAGTAAAAACACATTACCCAATTTATGAGTCTGTGATCAACCAGTTCCTTTGAGGTTTACAACCCTGCAGTCCATCACCCAAGTGTGAGATGGCCAACAGGAATAGACTAAATGACGTCCTTTCCTGATGTAATAAAATTCGTATTTAGGTTCTAACTTCAAAAGCAGCAGCAGGTGATGACGGCCATAAACTGTCTCTCTAGAAGGATGTTCCAATTAAAGAAGTCCACCCAGAATGTGCAAAAACATATGTAGAGTGTTTTGATATGTATGTTAAGTCTTAGTGTGTCCTTCCCTCTGTTTGCTATTAGGAGTTTTTCCTAAATTAGCCTGCTAGCTGTATGGTAGTTTTACGACCCCTGGGGATCTCCATCACAAATAGGTTTATTGGCTTTCTTTCTCCTACGATGCACCTTGGTTCATGTGACAGTGATGTAGCTATGCCCCTAGATTTAGCAGGGTCTGTCACAGCTCAGCCACAAAGATAATACTTCTTTCAGAGAATGTCACATTGCTACATTTTGGGTGAGTGTAATCATTATTTTTTGATATTAGTACTTTGTCCTGCTGTGTTACAACCTATAGGGTGATGTTCAATTTTTGCTACTTAGTACCGGTGCAAAAACTGAAAGTGACAGAGGAATAAACAGTGACATGATTCACACACACACACACACACACACACACACACACACACACAGAGCAAAGCATAGCAGGACAAGGTACTGATATCAAAAAATAATGATTACACTCACCCAAAATCTAGCAGTTTGTCTTCTCTGGAAGAAGTATTTTCTCTGTGGCTGAGCTGTGACAGACCCTGTAACAAGACACTGGCTTACTGCAGGGGCAATTAGACATCACACCAAAGGGCACTCTGGGAAGACTAGCAGCCATAAAAGAAACCAGAATGGCAACCTCCAAGGGCAATAAAACAGTTAGGGAAAGTTAGAAAAAGCATCTCTCACAGCCAGAGGAAAAGAAAATGCTGGGAACTGGTTAGAACACAGAAAAAAAGACTACTACACATCTTTTTCTGATTTTAACATGGAGTTTTCCTTTAACTGTTTCTTTCTGGTCTGTTTAATTACATCCTGGTTTTCAGCTGCTGACACCTTGTAATTTAAAGGGCAAAATCTCAGACTGACATTTCATACACTGATCATTTATTTATAATACCAATATCACAATAATCATAACCAGCTGGTCAAGCATTACAATCCTCCCCACCTACACTGAACTTGGGGGGCTCTATCCCCTGCATGGGATGAGCTTCCTAAGTCAGTTCACACCTCATATAGATGCGATGAGCCATCTGCGTTCTGATTGGTTGCTCCAGCCCTATGTAAGATTGTCATGTCATACCCTTGCAAGGCAAGACTCCATCTTAGTTTTTCCCATTTGTGTCAGCCATACCAGGGGGTTGTGGTCAGTTTGTACCTCAAAATGATGCCCATATAAGTATGGCTCTAACTTCTTTAGGGCCCACACTACAGCAAGACCCACTTTTTCCACAGTAGAGTATGCCTGCTTCCTGGGAATCAACTTTTTATTCAGGTACTCTACAGGGTGGTCTTTCCCCTTGGTAGGATGTCTGACTCAGTACTACCCCAATACCCACATCTGAGGCGTCAGCCTGGACTATAAAGGGTCTGCTGTAGTCAGGATTTGTCAATACAGAAGCACTACACAGTGCCTCCTTCAGTCTGGTAAAGGTTTTTTCACAGGCTGGTTCCCAGGTAATTTTCTTAGGCATCCTCTTCTTTACCAGGTCAGATGGGGGCAGCCAGGGCACTGTAATGGGGTACAAATTTCCTATAGTACCCTGCTGTCCCTAGAAAACTCCTGACCTGCTTCTGCGTTTCTGGTCTGGGCCATGCCTTGATCACCTCTATTTTTACTTGGTTAGGACGGAGCTGTCCCTGGCCTACAACATGCCCGAGGATGCCATTTCAGCCATGGCCACCTGGCACTTCTCAGCTTTGACAGTGAGCCCAGCCCTCTGTATTCTGCCCAGCACTTCCCTAAGGTGGGACAGGTGTTCCTCCCAGCTGGCACTAAAGATGGCAGTGTCATCCAGGTACACCACAGCGTACTCTTCAGCACCATTTAACACCTGGTTCACCAACCTCTGGAAAGTGGCTGGAGCGTTTTTCATTCCGAAAGGCATTACTTTAAATTCAAATAAGCCTATCAGAGTGATGAAGGCTGACCTCTTCCTAGCTCTGTCAGTTAACTCTACCTGCCAGTAACCCTTTGTCAGGTCAATAGTCGTAAAATAGGTCACCCCTCTAAACTTGTCCAGGAGCTTGTCCGTCTGGGGCATTGGGTGGTCATCTGACTTTGTGACTGCATTCAGTCCACGACAGTCCACACAGAAACCAGTAGAGCCATATGGCTTGGGTACAAGGACTACGGGTGAGGCCCAGGGGCTGTGAGATCTCTGAATTGTCCCTAAATCCAGCATTTCCTCCACCTCCTTCCTAATGTCCTTTTGGACAGCCTGTGACACCTGATGTGCTGTCAGCCGTATGAGTGTCTCTGTCTCTACATTGTGCATTGCTAAGGGGGTTAGTCCAGGCTTGGCGCTAAACAGTGGGGCAAAGTCTGCTAAAACCTCCCTTACTTCCTGAATCTTGTCCAGGACCAGCTGGGGTGACAGTTTAACTGCCTCCACAGAGGATTCCCACTTGCTTTCTTCTAGCAAGTCCAGAAGGGGGTCTCCTTCGTTCATCCCCTTCCCAGGACTACACACCCTGCAAACACCATGTCAGCCCTATTAACATGCGGCTTCATTATGTTGACATGGCACATTCTTTCTGTATGTCTTCTGTCAGGTAATTCTATGATCTAGTTCACGTCATTTACCTTTTTGACTACTTTGTGCAGTCCTGCCCACTCATTCTGCAGCTTGTCTTTCCAGACTGGAATGAGGACCATGACTACCTGACCCACTGTGTACGAGCGAGCTCTGCGGTCATACCACACTCTTTGTTTCTGTTGGGCAGCTGCCAGGTTGCTCTGGGCTGTCCCCATAAGCTCCTCCTGCCCTTCCCTAAACCTAAGGACAAAATCCACTATGGGAATTCCCTGGGTGGTGTGCTTGTCTTCCCAGTCCTCCTGGATCAAGTCTAGGGGCCCACGTACCTGGCGTCCGTATAACAGCTTGAAGGGGGGGAAACACTGTCGACTCTGGGGGTACCTCCCTGTATGTGAACAGGTGGGGAAGGTATTTCTCTCAGACCCTCCCATGCTGTTCAGCAAACGCTTGGAGTATTGACTTCCGGGTACCATTGAATCTTTCCACAAGCCCATTGGCTTGTGGGGTGCTAAGGTGTTGTGCGTCTCTGCACCACCCCACACTTTCCACAAACATTTAATCATATCCGACATGAAGGAACCCCCTCGATCAGAGAAAACCTCCTGTAGAAACCCAACACAGTGAGGATAGGGTGACTGCCTCTAGATACCAGGTGGCATAATCCACCACAGTCAGGATGAACCTCTTCCTGGAGGTATTTAAAGGCCCCACAATATCCATTCCAACTCTCTGGAATGGCTGCACCACAATGGGCAATGGAATTAGGGTGGCTTGGGTTTTCTTACCCGCCTTCCCTATTTCTTGGTACCGGTGACAAGAGCTGCAGTACTCCTTCACCTGCTGGGTGAAGTTGGGGTGATAGAAATTCTGGGCCAACCGCTGCGTAGTGCGCGCATTTCCCAGATGACCAAACAAGGGAATATTGTGTGCAGTCTTGAGCAACTGCTTACGGTAGCTTTGGGGAACAACAAGCTGCCTGCCTATCACCTCTCCCTCTGTCTTAGCATCCTGAGTGTACATCAGTCCATTTTCCCAATAAACTTTATGTTTTCTGTCACCTCCCTGTGCTCTGTCAGAGTCGGCCAAGCCCTCAGCTTCTCTAGACTAGGGTCACTTTTCTGTGCAGCTGCAAACTCCTTACACATTCCCAAGGCATGGGACAAGTCCCCATCAGTATCTAAACTAGGGTCTCTAGCTCTAGCATCAGGACACTCCAGATCACTGTCATCCCTAACCCTCTGACAATGGGTCACCCTTCCTTCTTCGGAGTAACCCTCCATAGCTGTTTGGTTAACTGCTACTGGGGAAATTTCTACCCTTTTCATTAGTCTCCACATCAGGAGACACAGGCTGGGGAACCAGCCTCCAGTGGCTTTCTACAGTGGCTTCTGGGGTCAAGGGAACTACAGATCTTACTTCGAGAGGGCTCTTGCAGTAGGTAATTACATATAGGACTGCAGGCGGCGGTTGCAGGACCTGACGAGAAGGCCTTCTAGCTAGCAGTCCCTGGCTAGGGACCGCTCACCGCCAGGTGACCAGCATCAGGAGACATCGGTATAAAGGATCGTGGTCCCGACACCCGCCTTCAAGTTCTTTCCGCCATTAGCTCGTGCAGCACCTCGAAAAGTTTGTGCTTCGTCAGCCCTACCTTCATCTGTTTTTTACCCAAAAATCTAATTTTTGACAACGCCAGCACTAACGCCAGTGTATGTCGCCCCTACACCCTCCGAGCACAAGAACAAGTGCGATTCATGCGGCTCCCAACTACCGCAGACAAGGACGGCCTACCCTGTGCCTGTTCTGCCTAGGCCCGGATCATCAAGTCGAGAAGTGCCAGCATTGTGTTAGCTCTAACGCCGCCACCCAAAAAAAAGATGGCAGCAATCCCTGGAGGCCCATGTTCTTAAAAGAAAATGAGCTCTATGGAGAAGGGAGCTCAAAGCTAGCAGGCGCCCACTTCCTCAAGGCCATCGAAGAAGGACAAGGAGAGGCACCAGGACAAGGCTGTTTTCCGCACGCGTCTCCCTCGGGAGTCGCGGGCGTACAGGTAACATCTCCTCCGGGGATCACTCCCTTAGCGGCGGCCGCCCTCGGAGGTCACACCAAAAAACAAACAAGCCAAACTGCTTCAAAAACATCCATCGTTACAATCCACAAAAACCTCTGAGAGAAACTAAAGCAACAATATAGACCCATAAGGAAAGGAGGAGGGGGGACATCATAGAAACTTTCAAGTATCTCAAGGGAATTAAAGTACAAGAGGGTAGCATCTTTCAGAAAAAGAGATGTGCAAGAACAAGGGGGCACAATTTCAAGATAGAGGGGGGGACAGCTCAGAGGTAATGTTAGAAAGTATTTTTTCACAGAGAGGGTTGTGAATGCATGGAACAGCCTTCCTGAGGAGGTTGTGGAGTCAGGAACAGTGGGAGAATTCAGGAATGTATGGAACAGACATAAGGCAATTCTAGTGGGGGGTAGGAGGAAGTAAGCTGTTGATTAACTAAAATCTGCAGCTTATCCAGCAGGTAGGGAAATGGGCAGATTAGGTGGGCCAAGCGGTCCTTATCTGCCATCAAATTCTATGTTTCTATGAAACTATCTAACCTTATTTTCACAGATATTCTTTCCTCCCTTTCCTTCCCCTCCAGAATGAAGCCGATCACTTTGGACAGCTGCTCAACGCTTGCACACGTACACACACACACAAAATATTTACAGTGTGTCTGGTCAGTAAGTGCCCTCAATCACTGTTTCCACTGCTCAAGATTTAAAAACAACAACAACCGAAGCTGATATGCTGTTCATCCATTCCTGGGACTGCACAATTACAGCAACTTTGATGCTCCCTCTCTCACTGAAGCCAGCTGCTGCAACCCTGTCAGACAGTCACTCAATGCTTAAATCTGTCTCTCATGACACATGGCAATGACAACATACAGACTGCGCTCACAGCAAAATATAGTTTTATAAAAAAGTTATGTTCCTCTCACCACTATGTCTTTTCTCTTGCTTCAGTTACAGTAGCATGTATTACAGCATGCAGACAGTACAACTCCGGAACCAGTCACTGGTTCAAGAAAAGGGTTAAAAGTCAAAAGAAAGACTACATTAAAGTAAATAAACATTATGACACGTCATCTTTTATTTAATTTTTCTCATTAAAAACTGCACCATTTAGAAAAATCTGCAACTATAGATGCTACATTCAGACAAACTTCCAAAAGCAAAGTCAAAAGACCATCTCGTTCCCAGGCAGAAGAACTAGTTAACAAAACATGCAAGTACAGTTTTCAATTTTTATGAGGTACACATCTTAGCATAAATTTTTTAAATTGCTAAACACATTTAAAGAAGCCCATTTTATAAGCACTATAAGACACTCTGGCAGTGTGTGTTGTGCTGAAATAACTGCACCTCCAGGGACTGAAGGTACTCAGCTTGTGTCCTCATGCCTCACAATGCTCCTGGCAAGCAGCTATCACAGCACAGTGCACCCCCTGTTGTGTTTTATTGCTTACTAGTTGCTTTGTACAGGGTTAACAGTTGCTTCCTCCTTAGCAGCAGAACATTTTGTTGAATGTATGATTTTTCCTACACTGGATTATGGTAACATTGTTTTCTCTGCTGGCTGTCAGTCTTACATCTCAAACTCACTGCCTTGTTCTTTGTAGGTTTACCTATCACTGTGCTATTACAGTAGAACACATAGGGTTGGGCTGCTCCTAAGTCAAGGCATGCTCTTCCAGAATTCATTTCAAATAATTATCTATGTTGGACACTGGTCCACTGGGTATAACAAGTATCAGTCACATGAAAAAAAAAATAATGGATCATATTGTTCAACTGAGCCCAGATTCATAGAATTGTGCTTTATAAATAAAGTTTATTATTATTATTATTATAAAATAGCTGTTTAAAGCCTCTATAACAGTGAGCAGGTTGTCCCCAAGGGAGAAGGAAAGGTGGGTCAAAATTAAAAACTGTGTGATGATTGTCCCAATCCCCACTCAAAAACGAACCCTGCTCGTCACACTGGCCTCCTGGGAATGAAATTCTGGGAGGAAACCTGTCATCCCTTGGGTTATAAGGAGGCAGGGAAACTTTAAACATATTACATTGCCCTGGCACCCCTCGGGTCACAGTGAGGCAGAAGACACTTTAAACATAAATCAGCTTCCTGGCACCCCCATGTTATAAGGAATCAGGGGACACTTTAAATATCATACAGAGCCCTGGCAGCCCTCAGATCAGCATGCAGTAAGATAAACTTTAAGCATAATACCGAGATCTGGCACCCCGCGGGACATAAGGAGGTAGTGGACACTTTAGACATAATACTGTTCCCTGGCACCCTCGGATCATAAGGATCAAGGAAGCATAAAGTACAAGGTCATTAGAAAGACAAGCAGGCATATTAGCGGTGAGGGCTGTATACAGTGAGCATGAGGGGAGACAGTACAATGAGGTGCTTACAGTAAAGGGAATCAAGAGAATCAATCATCCAGCAGAAGAAAATGGAAGGGGAACACTCAGGGCAGTGTCACCTTTTAACTGCGGACACCCTTATGCTGGGGATTGTATTACAGTGCAGTGCTAAAGGAGACCAAATGTTCCACCTCTTCTTGCAGCTCCACTGGGGCTGATTGACTCGGACTACTGAGTGGCAGCTACAGTTGTCTGCATGCCCCATGCTCTGGAACAAAGTCTCTGGTCGGGGGGGGGGCTTGGATAACCCAATGGTTCCCCTAATGATTGTGCTGGCAGGTCTTGCTGCTGATGTGGAATGGGTGGCATCCTGGTGCTTGCTGGCTTCATTAGTGGTTTGCCTTACCCCTGAGCCAGTCAGATAAACAAATGTCCCACCACTTCCTTCAGATACTCTGGGTCTGATTGGTTTAGAGAAGTGAGTAGCAGCGACAGCTGTTTGTTTGCTCAGGGTGCCCTGGGATGGCCCAATGATCTTCCCAGTGATCATGCTGGAGACTCTAGCTGCTGATGTGGAACAGTTAACATCCACAGGTTACATAGCCTGGAACTCCCTCCCTGTCTGTCTCCTCCTCCTCCTTCTCACTGACCCTCACTTCAGCCATGATGACCCTTTATATCACTTAACAGTAGCAGTAGTAATTTTATTACTGTAGTGCCCAACCCAGAGGTTCTGAGTGCTGTACATAGTTGAAATCATAGCTCAAAATTATAAAGAACTTATATATATAGCAGAAATTAAAATATATTAATATAATTTAGGTAATTAAAACAGAGAGACATCCATAGCTAAGAGCAGTTAGTTAGGGCTAACTAAAGTCAAAAGCCTATCTGAACAGGTGGGTCTTAAGGCCCCTCTTAAAGGCCTCCACTGAGGGCTCTCTCTGAGATCTGGAGGCGAGTTCCACAGGGCTGGATCAGCTGCTTCAAAAGTCACGATCCTGAATATTTTAAACCTGGTCCTGGGAACTGCAGACAGGCCTACATCTGAGGAGCAGAAGGGTGGAAGGAATGGTAAGGAGACAGAAGATCACTCTGATAACTCTGGCCCAGTTCATATAGAGGCTTTGTAGATCAATACGCCAACCTTGAAGATGAGTCACTGCTGCACTGGCAGCAAGATCAGATCATGCAGGACGGGGTCACATAACAAGATCTCAGGGGCACAACAGTAACCTACCTGCTGTGTTCCGTAGATGCTACAGGCACCACAGGACCTCTCCACTAATCCTGAGATGCAGAGCGCTACAGTAGTCTGAGTCTGGATGTCACAAAGATACGTACAGCAAGGGCAGGTCTTCAGATGGGACCAAGCCTTTAATCCAGGAGATATTTCTGAGATGGTAAAAGCCACCCCAGACTACAGATGACACCTGAGCCTCAGGTGTCAATCTTTCATTCAGAATGACACCCATATTCTTAGCCTTACTGAAGGTCACAAGGCTAGATGAACCAATCACTAGGACATTCCTCTACACCATAGCCCCCTCACCCTACCATCAACCAGACTGAATCACTAACATCCCCGTCATGTCTGGGTTGAATCAGAACCAAGGCCCCTGGAATTCTGCAGTTCTGCAGTTGAGGAATTTGCCGCAGAATTTGCATCATGCCGCAGAGTATATATAGTGCCGCAGAATTCATTGTTTTTGGTGAATCTTCATATAAATATACTGTTTTTCCATAGTGTCAGGCTTTCTTTCCCACCTCGTTTATTCTGAAGCCCATCCTCTGTGCTCAGCATATGATGTAATTAATGACATCACATCATATTTAGCTAATGACAGGACTGCATTCTGCCAGAGAAGGAATAAATCATGCCATGAGAAATCAGAAAATGCTGCCGCGAAGTCAAGGCACAAGCGAAATCAGAAAATTCTGCCATAGAACACCAGGGGCCCTGATCATAGCCAGCTGGAGGACATCCAGTCCTGAATTAAGACCAAGCATAAATTCAGTACATCGACCACACCAGGGGTCCCGGGTGCAAATGACATGTACAGCTGGGTATCATCTGCTTAGCAGTGAAAACCCAAACTGTAGTGTCTGATGATATTGCCAGGGGCAGCATGTACATGGCAAATAACACAGATGACAGGATCAAGCCCTGGGGTATACCATAGAGCAAGGGCTTTGGAGTGAGGAGAAATTCCCATCAACACCCTCTGCATCCTTTCTCTGAGGAAGGACTTAAACCAGCTGATGACCATACCAGCAAGTCCACAGTATCCCCTAAGGCAATCCAACAACCCATGGTCGACAGTGTCAAAAGCTGAAGCGAGACTGAGTAGAATGACAACTGATCATTCCCCTCTATCTCTGTCTCTAGCCCTGATGAGCTCAATGTGCACCCTGTCCAGTGAGGTCTCTTTACTATGCCTAGATCTCAATCAGACTGGAGTGGTTCATAGATATTAAAAGCTGTGGGGTGTGCCTCCAGTTGCAAAGCCAGCATCTTCTCAATATTCTTTCCCAAAAAGGGAAGGTTAGCGACAGGTCTAAAATTCACCAAGCAGTCAGGATCCAAAGATGTTTTTTTTTTTATTTGCTTATTTCCACAGTGACCACATGTTTGGTTAAGATGGTACAGTGTCAGTATTTACTCAGCTATCCAGCTCAGTTTTTGAAAATCTTGCATCTAGTGTACTGCTGTGTTAAACAGTTAATAGTACAGCTTTTAGCAAGTCAGCTGTCGTGTGTGCATTTGTTCTGGTTTTTCATCTGGAAACTCTAATCACCTTATTCTTAAAGCCCACTCTATCTAATCACTGCTACTTAGTATAACATTCTATTTACTGAAATATTATAGTTTATTACTCAGTTAATTTGCAACAATGACACTTCTTGAATACATTTTTGTTGTATAAGCCTGGTAAAGTAATTTGGGGATCCAATTTCTATAAAAGATACTATAAACGATAAAGCTTATATTGCTTTATTTTGCACTACATACTACTATATTTTCTTAAAACGTAACAATGTGCCAGTAGACTCATTTATGGTACTGTGTTTCAGCTGGATTCCTCTATGCCATGCCTTAGACAGCCACTTAAACATTACCTTGCGGTGTAGGTTATAAAAAAAAATGAAACCTGCACTCCTCTGATAAGCTAGCCTATAATGCCCATAGCATCAGATTAGCTGATCTGCTGAAAAAAGGATGTTGTGGTGTGCTGTAAAATATCATTTCTTTATAATTATTTCTTATCAAATAATACGCATGGGTTGTATTTTTCTTTCCTATGTCTCTGAGACCACAAATGTCGTAATAAGCATGTGCAGAGTAAGGCAAGGCAAATTTATTTACCCGGCATCCAATACTTAGGCTCTAGGCACCTGACATTAAAATGTAGGGTCAGTACAAACACAACACACAGTAAAAGATTTAAACAATAAATACATAAATAAATAAGTAAGCAGCCACTTGAGCAGATATGTTGTTTCTCTTTATTGTACTTTTATGTTTGCCAATACATTAAGGGGCACTGTCTGACTTCAGCTTTTCTTTTTAAAAATGTTTAACTGTGAATGAAACTCTCTTAATGAAAATTCATTAAAGTAAATGAAAGCATGGGCAGCTTGAATACGTTTATTGAAGCAATCAGAAAGCTTACTAGGCTCTCTCTATCTTATTGCATTCCACCGGGTCTATGCTATCTGCCACACAATAGCTTTTGGACTGGCAAGAAATTTTCTAGAAAGCAGACAGCTTCCGGAGCTCTGAGACTTCCAAGATCAAAAATAATTATTTATTCACTCTGGAAGGCTGTCTCATGAGCGTAGTGCTTTGTAATAAACAGTTGTAACATAGTAATTTAACGTCAGAGGGGACACTAGGTCCATCAAGTCCTCCACCACCACTCTGCTTCATAAGCATAGACAAAAAAACATATGCTGTGCGAACATGTCAATTTATAGATTTATAGTTTATTAATTTACGATTTTCAAAATGTAACAAACTAAAGAGGACCTTAATGTGCAAGAATATAGGTTTATCTTGAAGTCACTGTCTGAGGCTGTAGAGTCAAGCCGCATAATCTGAGTCAGGAAAATCAGAAGGTTGTGTAATCTAGCCCCATGCCTGGAACCTGGTGTAAAATCTCAATACTGACACAGTAATGCAGCATGAGAGGGGTGCTGAACCCCTGAGGTGCCGTGTTTCAGATGAGACGTTAAACCGAGATCAGTCTGCCTGTTCTAGTGGTAGTTCAGGTGGAAACTAAAGATCCAATGACGCTTCTCAAATAGAGAATGGGAATTACCCCAGTGTCCTTGCCAAAATTCCCCATTCACTAAAAATGCCACCTACACCTTAGTCTGGTTCAATTTCAGTTGGCTTCCATCTGTGTCTCCGCTACCAGACAAGGCTGAAAATAGAGCAGAAATGCCTAGCTCTCCTTTCACAGTCAACAAAATGAAATACATAAAATAATTTGTTGAGAGAGAGGCATAGCATGCACAGCGTAATTGAGAGGGCATCAGGCTTTCTGTGGGCCTGATGTACTGTGCATGTGGGTTATTTTGACAATGTTTTTAAAACTTGTTTTAATTATATTTTGCACAATGCGTCAATACATTCTCCAGAAACTAGCATACAACTTGCAAATAAAGTATTCATCACAGCTGGAGGGTGGAATCCATTTTCTCTTGGTACAGCTTTTGAGGAGGCAGTCCAGTAAATACAGACAGCATTGATTCAAATGTGAGCCCTATCACAGCCAATGCCTAAACTTTACAAACACAGAAATTTAAATTGGATATTGACAGTGGTACTAACCACTTCATCCCTATAATATTACTCAGCATGTTATACAGTAGGCTGCTTTAACTTCTCACTTGAACCTGTATTTGATAACATGATATATTGTACCTGTTAAAACATACTGGATAGTAAAGCCCTTCAGCTACACTGATCCTGATCCAACTTATTTGCTATATTTTTATTATGTGGAAGTAGGCCTAAAAGATCTGCACTGTTTATCATGTAGAACAGACATTGTGAAATCTGAGGAGCCAAAATATACAGAATGTAACTGCCACGTGTGGAGAAGAATCCCCTCCCCACTGGGACAGTCGTTCAGCAAGCTCCAGTGTGCCACTTTATGTGATTATAAATCATTTCTATTTTGAACTTCATTAAAGTGAATGAGAGGTGCTATAATAAATGAAGATCTCTTACATAGCAAAGAATGCTTCACATGCTGAAACCTCTGTGTTCCATGTTTCTAAACCCTATATTCCCTGTTCTACTGAATTATTTAAAATGCTAGTGTTAACTAATTGCTCGGCTATAGATGCCTTAATCTTCAACCACAGTACCCTTATCCATCCCCATTTCAATACAGGTCATATGGTTTAAATGGGCCTTTATCCCTCAAAAAATCTTCTGGCGGTAGGAGTTATACCGCCTTCCACCAATGACCAGATGTGTTAGCAAACCCTCTTGTAGGTTCAGAGGGTGTCTCTAATTGGCTCTCCCACAGTCTTTAAGGTGTGCACACTGTTGGTGAAGGCTGCAGGCATGTAAGATGTCCATCCAACAGGTGCGTACTGGTGGTGCTTGTGGTAGGGAATTTAGATATCTTTAAACACAAATAATTGTTATGGATTGAAGTTCTGTAAAAGTGGGCTGCTGGGTGTTTTTTATATTTATGCAGGACTGCCAAGATGGTCTGTTTGTCTTTAATCTAACTGGAAAGTTGCAGGACAGGGCCCTGATTTGGCACGCTTGACCTGGTGTAAATGCAATAGAATCAGTGGAGTGTCTTCCTCAGTGAACTGGATGGTTGAGCAGCTGTAACACTAGACTGGTGAACTTCCTGCAGTTCTAGTGTTGCAGCAATGCAAGCTGTACAGAAATCTTACTTGATGGAAAAATCCCTTGATGATCCTCTTCACCCCACTCCACCCCACCCCATGTGGCAACTTGGTCCTCTAGCTGGACAGATCCTGGCAGTAGGATCTGTACAGAGGTGGTTGGCCTCCCTCAGAATCAGAGCTCCAGCATGGCAAACCCTGCTTTCCATGCTGAAGTCATGGATCAGAATTTTAATTTAGCCTCTGAATCTGTTCTGCTTTAATCCCAAGTAGGTATTTCAGGCTAAACCCAACAAAGGGCTAGGCAACAGAAACAACATGTGTACTCTTATATGGATCAGGCAATTCTGAAATGGCAGGCTGGCCTCTTGGGCTCTCCACATATATCTCACTTTTTAAGTTTCAGTTTCTATTGGTTTTGCAGCCATAAGGACAAAAATAGCTCTCTTCCTGGTGCCCTACCCCATAATGCATTCAACTGTTCACTCTCCCTTCTTTCTTTCTCTCTCTCTCTCTGCAGAACACTCTTCACTAATTTGCTAAACTTCATGGAGGTGTCTTCTGAGCTATTGAGGGCTTCTTGACTTGATCCTTTAGTGCTGATTAATTTTGTGGCCTTTGGGCCTTCACACAAGACCAGAGGCCAGGAAGTAAACAAACATGGTGGTGGAGCCCTGGTCCATTGGACAAACTCTTTCTTTAAATAATTTAATTTTCAAACAAGAACTGCTGCACACTTATAGCCTATGGTGGTGCTACCTTTATAAAAAAAAAGCTGTGTACTCACTATACCAGAATATCTAAGGTGCACCCGCCCACCAACAGCCATGGTGTACTATGTACACCAGAAAACACTCACCTATAATTTCATGTTCTTAGAAATCACATCTCTTTATTCACTCCAGTTATAAAAGGCAGTTATCATATGGTCAAGTACAACAAGGCAGGCAGATGCTGTATATTGTCGTGGCATCTGACCATTTGTAAGTGCCTTGAAGCATCATTACACGCATTGTGTGTATTAATATGAGTACCTGCACACTGCCTGGGGTCAAGAAAGAATGTGGACATTGGTGGCTCTTCTGTGTGCTCCACTCATTGAGCACATCTGTCCCTTTGCACTCACTGCCAGTCTGTAGCAGGAAAAGACATCATTTTTTTTTAAATGTAGTCTCTCAGAGCAGCTTCAAGCCATTTTCTCTGTTGTTCGCCACTTTGGATGACTCTCAGCCATGTCTGTGATAAATGCCAGAGTGCCAAAGGAAAGATACTGCTGGTGATGTGTGCTGCCTGATCAACCAGATGCAATCCATGAGGACTGGGAGCATAAATACAGTTTGTGCTGTAGCTGGCTGAGGAAACATGCAGTGTTTTCCAGTCAGGGAGCTATAAGGTAAGCCCCAAGGGGAGGTTACAGTATAATAAATAGTATTTGTCCAAAGATGGGCCCATGTGGGACCCCACTGATCACTTGTTTCCAGGTTGACAGATTGCTATTGAATTATGCTTTTCAGGTCAATGGACCTGTCCTCCTCCACACTGACCTGTGACTATTGGTTTGTCTCCAATCTCATCAGCAAGCAACATAAATTCTGCCTTCCAGTTCGTCGGCTCTAAATTTATTTATTTATTTAGCTTTTGTTTACCGGGTAAGTACACTAGACAAGTATTATGCCTATTTTCAGGAACGACCCGGGACAGTACAACATGAGGAACAACAGTCAAGGAGACATGGCAAAGAGAGTACAGTTTTTTGTCACAGTAAACAAACATGTGGAAAATACATCATTTGACACTAGGGGAAACATACAGTAGTAAACACATTTCAGATTATACACTCTAGACTAGCTAGTTCAACTGACAGATATATACAGGTCATCATACATAGGAGTGGAGCATAGCTCAAGGACTGAATTGGTCATAATATAACTTATAACATTGTCGATACACCCCTAGGCTAGTTGGATCAGCGGTCAGGTATATACAGCTCATCATTTTTTCTAAATATGCACATGTTAGACAGAAACAGAAACACTGGTAGTACAAGTTTCTGCCAAGTGACCAGAGTGCAATATGTCATGGTGCAGCCTATGACCGTGGAGCAATAATGGTGTAAAAATGCCCAAGGCTTTTAGGCAGGAGTAGTCAGAAGTCATTGACACAGTGGGAAAAATATCTTCAGGAATTCAATGGAGACACCCTGGGGAGGTTCAGACAAAACAATTTGACACTTTACTCTAGGGAGGTTTGGGGCAATCACATTCTGACGCTAGTTTTAGGAAACCCCACAGGGAATTTCGAAAACTCAGATAGGAGGGGGCAGCTCGGATATCTACAGGCAGTGAATTCCAGAGTCTGGGCGCACTTATGGCAAAGTCCCGATCCCCCATGAGGCTCCGGGTAGGAGGGACTTTGAGCATCCCTGATGTGAGAGACCTAAGTTGGTAGGGGGTGGGATTCAGTTTAGGCAGAAGCCAGGCCAGCCCCTTGGGGGTGCTAGTTCTGATCACTTTCCCAGAGAGGCATCCCAAACCAAAATCAAGGTATCTAGCTGGTGAGAGCCAGCAGAGTTTCTCATATAGCTCACAACAGTGGGTGAGTCGAGGGGCAGCCAAGGCAAAATGACAAATGTTATTGTAAGCAGTGTACCACCGGGTGAGATGTGTCTTTGGAGAGCGAGCAAATAGGTGCAGCCCATAGCTGAGGGAGGGAAGGAGCACACCCTTCATGTCTGTCAGTGCTCACCATGCCCACTTAGAAAAAAACAGGGTCCCTCTTGGTTCTAAACCCCTACAAGGGTATGGGCGCTGATGGTCTTGACACCAAACTCCTGAAGCTATCTGCTCATGCCATTGCTCTCCCTGTTATAGACCTTCTCAGTCTCTCCTTTACTTCTTCTTAGCTTCCATCCCTATTACTTGGAAACAGGCTACAGGTCACCATGGTTTGATGCTGACCTGAGAAGATTGAAGATGAAGGGGTGGAGGTCAGAGCATTGCTGGTGGAGGTCCTGTTCGGATGATGACAAATTGGCACTGAGGGCTCATTATGATGAGTATCAATGGGAAATCACTCTGAAAAAGTAAGCAATCTTGTCACAAGTGATTGCTGTTGGAAGGAACCAGCCAGTGCAGCTCTTCAAAACTGCAGACAGACTATTAAATCGAGTCTGTCTTCAGTCCTGCAGGGCCTTTTCTCTTGATAAATGTGAAGAGTTTAACTGGTTCTTTCTAGACAGGGTGTTCTCCATTCGGGTTGGGATATCCTCAAGTAGCCTGTCATCGACTGACATTATCTGATCTTAGATGAACAGAGGCACTCCATTTTTTATAGGCAGAGTTTGAACCAGCGTTGGCTGATGATGTCCCGCGGGTGGATTCTGGACTGCATCCCACCTTCTGTAGGTTGGGCCCTGGGCCAACCCGGCTTCTTTTAGAGTACTGGGATTCACTTTGTCCAACTGTTGTGGAGATCATTAGGTGTTCCTGTTGGTGGGGGGGTTCTGTCTGCCCTGAAAGTGTAGTGGTGAAGCCCCAGAAGTCTTCTTGGGACCCTGATCATCTCTCCAACTACAGGCCCATCTCAAACATTCCCTTTTTGGGGAACTTGATCAAAGAGGTGGTGGTGCAGCTGGAACAACACCTGGAAAACTATGACATCTCTGAGCCTTTCCAGTCCAGTTTCCAGCCTTGCCATAGTATGGAGACCGCACTAGTCAAGGTGCATCATGATCTCCTTCTAGTGAGGGATAGTGGGCATCATTCCATCCTTGTCCTGACTGACCTTTCTTCAGTCTTTGACACTGTGGATCATGAGATGCTATTGGCTCAATTCAAGCACTGTGTAGGACTTGTTGCAGTGGTTTGAGTCCTACATGTCTGGCAGGGTGCACTAGGTGGCACTTGGCTCTTTTACATGGAGCAGTGCTGCACTCTGCTGTGGTGTGTCTCAGGGGTTGGTTTTAGCTCCTGTGTTGTTCACCATGTACATATTGCCAAAGGGGGAGATCATCAGGTGTTACAGCTTGGGTTTTCATTGCTATCCGATGATTCACAGTCAGGTGTGTCTTGTGCCCTGATGATGGTGCGGTTGTTTCAGAATTGAGCACATGCTATAGGAAATCCAGGACTGGATGGCAGCCAGCTGACTTAGAGTAAACCTATTGAAGACAGAGATGTTACTGGTGGAGCTGTGAGTTGGGTTTAGCAGCAATGAGTAGTAGTGCCTTCCTATATTTGTTGGATGGCATGAGAGTTGGAGCTGCAGATAGGGTGAGGAATCTGGGGGTTATTGTGGACTCCAAGCTGACCTTAGAATATCAGGTGTCAGCTGTTGTCTGCAGTGGCTTTTATCACTTATAAAACATATCCTGGATCAAGCTCTATCTTGAACCAGCTGACCTAGCAACACGGGTACTCACCTTAGTCATGTCAAGGTTGGATTACAGTAATGCTTTTTACCTTGGGTTATCTGCAAGGCTGCTGCATCATTTGCAACTAATGCAGCAGGCCAGCTGGTTACTGGGACCTCTTGGTTCAAGCAGGTCATGCCAGTTCTCCATGCTCTTCACTGGTTGCCATTGTGATGGTGCATCAGCGACAGGGTGTGCTTGTTAACATAAAGGCCTTAGTGGTCTGAGTCAGGCTACCTGATAGGCCTCCTGGTACATATGTTCCTGGCTGCTTCATTGGGTCAGTGAGGCAGACCTCCTGTCTCTTCCAAGACCTCATGTGAAATCTCTTGGGTAATAGGGCATTAGGATTGGCTGCCCCGATTCTTTTGAATGCCTTTCCCAGGAAGTGAGAGGTGCTCCTTCACTGGCATTTTAAAAGATTTTGAAAATTCATCTTTTTGTACTGGGTTTTGGGCCTGGCATTGCAATGTAATCTTTTGAGAATTTTATATTTAGTACTACTTATTGATTTTAATTAAGTTTATTGATTTTGCTGTAAACATTGTGAGGCACCCAGAGGCCCTGGGATTGGATGCCATATAAATAAAATTGCCTTGCCTCGCCTAAAATTGTCATCTTCCCAAAGATGGGACTCCCTCCTAGCCTGATAAGTATTACCATCCTATCTCCCTCTTCCCATCCTGGCTAAGCTCGGTAAGACCTTGTTCTCTACCAGTTCGTCCCTTCCGTGATTCATCCTCTTTTCACTCCATCAGAAACTCCACCCCAAAGTTGCACAAGATTTACGGGAGTATCCCATTTCCTGCTCGCAAAGAGAGATTGCCTAGAAGATGATATTCTCCATTTTCAGCTGGTGACTCTGTATACAGGATTGCTCCCAAGTCCACTCTGGACAAACTGGACCCCTTCTTTCACATCTTCTGCCACTTTAGAAACATAGAAACATAGAATTTGTTGGCAGAAAAGACTGCTTGGCCACCAGTCTGCCCCGATGTTCCCGCCTACTCTTTCTCCACAGACATCCCTCCCTACCTATTTTCTAATATATTCATCTGTCTGTCCCATACATGCTTTTTTAAGCCCACCCACCCCCCATCTTAGCCTCCACCACTTCCACTGACAGGCTGTTCCAGGTGTCCGACATGCATTCAGTGAAGAAATGTAGAAATATTTCTTCACGCCTCTTGAATTCCACCTCTAGCTTCACTGTATGCCCCCTGGTCCTGGTGCTCTTTCTGGTTTGAAAGAGCCTCCCCTACTGCACCCTGTTCACCCAATTATGAAGTGCCTTTGAGGTCTCTGTAATGTCACTTCTTTCTTCTCTCTTCCAAGGAGTACATGTTAAGATCCTTCAGTTTCTCCTCGTAGGGCTTCTTGTGCAACCCCTGCAAATGCAATGACTCTGTCGTCCCATTACTACTTGGGGGGAATACAGATGTATTAGAAGTGGGATTTGAACCCATGCCTCCATTCAGTGACCAGAATACTAATTTCTTAGGGAAGAATTGTTTTCTTGAGTCTGGTGCCTTAAACCAGTCAGCTATTTGATAAGATGGGCCAATTTATTAGGACTGACCCATGTAAATACCCACCCAGCCTCTATCATAGAATACAAACTTTACCAGGAATGGAAGTCCATTAACTCAGGGATCTGAGAGGATTGGCTATTCCCAAAGTAGATCACTTAGTAGTTGGAGGGACTGATGCCATTCACAACATTCTAGACTAGACATACAACTTTTAATAAGTTTTGTATTACATCTTAGCCAGGGTGTTTCAATTACTTCTGAGCCGAGGTAATTTATTTCAAGTACCTGTAGCTGAATTCTGAAGAGTAATGCAATCAGTCCTCCTTTCCTCCCTGGTCTGTCTCTTCTGAATAATGTAGAGTTATCCAGATTCATACCTCATGAGTCTGTTTCATCCCACTATGTCTTTGCTACTTCCATTGCATTCAGTTCTTCCTAGGTGATCAGTGTTTCCAAGTTACCCATCTTTGCCTTAGACTGCATACAGTTGTGTACAAGTATTTCCAGTTTTGTCCTATTTCTTTTGTCTCTTTAGTCCTTTTGGTTGTATTTGTAGTGTTCTATCTTGCCCTTGTGCATGCTCAACTTGAAATTATTTCCATGTTCATTCTTTCCCTCTTTGGTTGATGTTTCACTGGCCTTCTCCACGGTCCCCTTGCCTTTTACTACTTTAATGTATTCCCAGCAAAGGATTGATTCTGTTTCCTGGAAGTTTCACTCCTTGACTGATTAGATGAAGTCCTCCTTTTTTAAATAAAGCTTACCTTTTGCCAAATGTTGGCGAATTTCTAAAGAACACGAGTCCCTCTTCTTTGCACCAACAGTGAATCCAAGCATTTGTCCTTTGAATCCTGACTTTTTTCCATCTCATATCCAAATTGGATAGGCTGTAGAGAAGATAACTACTGTTTTTCCAAATTTTATCTTCATCCAGAGGTTCACAAAATCCTTTTTCATGTTCTCCTCATTTTGTCATTCATGCAGTTTGTCCCTATGTATACTACCAATAATGGTTGACCTCCTGACATAGAGACTCCAGTAGACTGCCTATTCTTTCAGTTAAATGTTTAATTCTGGGTCCTGGTAAGCAGCAAAAAACTTTTGCTCTCCATGTCTCTTCTGCACACTTGTCTCTCTGTCAACCTCAGGGCTGAATCACCCACAACTATTTTCTTCCAGTGTCTAGCTGCTTCTGGTATTATTTAGTTTGCATGGTCAGATGAATCATATATTGCTTCATGTCCTTGCTCCATCAGTATCTGAAATCTGTTTCTATAGGTACTAGAATATTTCCACAATTGTCTTGTACATCCCTGTTGGTTCGGTTTATTCTTTTTACAACTTCCCATATAGTTCATCCTTAATATGATTTGGGTTCATGCACCAACTACCTGCTGTCAGTGCCTTTATGTCTTAAAGGAGAACTGTGCTGAATCTGCAAGTCATTTTTCCCAGAAGAAGCTGTTTTTAAGTACTGACTCAAACATGTAATTGTTCCATCTATATGGGCCTATTAGTAACCTCACTGGGTGTTTCTGATTTACACTCTGGCATTAAGTGCCAGTTTAGAACTGTGTGATGTAATCTATGTTCCTCTCAACCACAGTGTTCTACAATAGAAATGGATGCATTGTGCCAACAATAGAAGAGCAGAACAGGGACATAAACTGCATCATACAGTTCTAAAATGGTTCTTATCAGCAGCATGTAAATCAGAAACATCCACTAGGATAACTGAAAAGCCTGTATAGCTAGAGAAACAACAGTCTGAACCAGTACTAAAAAAACTAATTTTACTGGAAAAAATACTTACAAATTAAGCACAGTCCTCTAAGATTTCTTTGCTTCCATTTCCATCTTTCATTGAGTTGCCTGTGTGTTAGTGTTTTGCGCTGTTTGCAGATACTTTTTCCCTCCATTTGTATGTTTTCTCTGAAGTTTCTCCTTTATCATAGCAATTCTGTCAGTTACTAGATGTTCAATGATTTTGCAGTTTTCACAGGGGAAGGCTACTTTGTAGCCACAGAAACATAGAAAGATAAACAATGGCAGCAGAAAAAGACCAGTGGTCCATCCAGTCTGCCCAAGTTCCCTATCTAGCCCTTGGACCTATTGTCCATCCAGGTCCTAGCCCTCCTTATCCTCCCCTCCACTCTTCATTCTTTTATTTTGACCAGAGAGAACACTTGCATCATCAGCAATGATGTGATCCACCCATTTATTTACATTCAAGCATCTCCAAGATTCATTTGTACTAACAGAATAAATAATACCCTCAATGTACCTTTTAACAAGTTTGGGGTCCCAGTATTAATCTGTTTCCAGTGCTTAGCAAGCACTAGTCACTGTTGGCTAATTTGAACTCAGACAATTTCAGTCATGTCCTTTCCCCTTCTTGTATCTTGCTTCATAAATAGCTCATTCATAAGTGTCCCTACTAATGTCTGGCCAATTTCTTCCCTATCACTTCATCGTCATGCACAGCTGAGCTCTGCACACCGGAAAGGTATTCAATTTATAAGTTAACCATTTTGTGGCTCCTCCATTCCTGTCCAGAGCACGTACAAATATATATTTTATTCTTTCCCTCCTTTTCTAGGATATCAACCCAGCATGTGGTGAGTTAAAAGTAACATGTTAATTAAAATGTATATAAAAAATGTTAACTAAAACATCCCTTATAGAATGAATTGCAGCAATAAAAAATATCAGGAATTGCCAGACTTTAGATTACAATTAAAATAGGAATGTAGCAACCACCTTGTTTTTTTAATCATACAGCCTTTATGGGGTTATACGCAAAAGCTTCTATCAAGTATAACCCATATAGCATTATATTAGTAGCACCTCAGTAATATTATCCATAAATTGATTTGCAACCACAAATTCTAAATCAATGAATCAGTTTTATTTTCTATAGTACAAATACATAGGGACATTTATAAGCTCTTCATAGTAACATACAGATATACAGTATAACAGAACAAAATATGTTTCTCTGTTCTGGGCTCAGTCAAAGGTCATCAGAAAGTACTGTCCAGGACAAAACTACACTCCTCAAATTGGATGGGTACACATGGCAGCTCCACTGGGGCACTGGTTGACCCTTCAAGGGACCACCACAGGCGAGACTTTGTTCCCAACCATCAGAGAGCACCTGCAGGAGATACTACTTCCTGATCACCTGAGTCAGCATTGTCCCCTGCCTGTGCCACAAATTCCCCATCTTAGGGGCCTTTGCTGGGATTCTCCCCTCTCGAATAGCATCACTCCCACCTGGGAGAACAGCCACTGGGGAGACAATGCTCTCTGCCTGACTAGCAGCCACAGTTCCTTCAGGTTTATCCCATCCCTTGGAAATGGAAAAAGGGGGATCCAAACCAAAATGCTTCTTTCAGGCATGCCACTCCATGGAAATGGTGCTCCACTAGCCACTCAGGAAACATCACCAAAGAGTCACCACACGGGAAGGTACAGTGCCTCTTCCAAAGCTGAAGAGCCACAGAAACTCCAGGAGACAAAACTGAGGCACTACATACATGATGGAGGTAAGGACAAATAAAAACTCAGACAAAAAGATAAGATATACTGCATAACAAACAAGCAGCAGCAACAGAGAGGCCATACTATATAGTTGGAACAGTGAGTTTTGCTCATGCTTCGCATATTAAAAATGTGAAAACAACCATCTATGTGGCACCAAGCAATGGGGTACCATTCTGATATGCGGGTGATCCAAGTTTATACCCCAGTCATGGGTCATCAGGAGCGGAGGCCAGCAGTGAGGGCTAACTGCATCCATACAGTTGCTGTCCTTCTGTGGGCGGGTGACTGTGAACAACTCCTAAAGAAGCTGGTGACATGCCTTGGTGATGTGTGTGCCTGCAAATTGCCAGTGCACTCCTCCCCAGCTCTGTTACATGCAAGCACACACAGTGAGAGGGTGGTGGGTTTGATTTTAACCCCTCCCTAATTGGCAGTAGTATGACAGGGCCTATCTAATCACAGCCCATGACCACTGAGCACATGAAATAGCTGTCACCTCCCCTGCAGCTGCTGATTGACCTAAGGTGATCTGTGTATGCTGTGCCTCCTGGAAGTAAAGAGGAACCCTGCCTTGGGGCAAGCTGAGAACTGACCAGTTCACTGAAGCCAGCAACCGGTCTGTAATAGATTTTTTATTTGTACAATTTTTGGCCAGGAAAAGCACACTAAGTTGAGGCTTGTTCCCAGTTGTGTCCTGGGAGAACAGGGAAGCTAAGTGGCTTGCTCACAGTTACACAGTATGCAAATGGTGATTGTGGGATTCAAACTCAGGTCTTCAGGTTTGCAGCTTAGTGCTCTTAACCACTACACTATACTACCTCCCCAGAACACAAGTCATTTCCACCCATGTACTGGAGACTCTAGGTGGGAATCAGTATGCAGAACCCAAGCTTCTGAGGTGAGCACAGCCTGGGACAGTGAAAGGGAGTAACTTTAAAAAAAATGTAAACAACAAAGTGTATGTTTCCTTTGCCATCTCATTGGAAGACAGAACTTCCAGCAGTGCAGCCCCCCTCACCATTTAGCGCTACAATATCAGTGTTGGATTGTAGCCCAAGTACCTGGTATGGGACTTGTTTATGTATTAAAATATTCACTCCAGTATAGCCACAATGAGGATGATAAAATCTCTTTTCCATGGTGGGGTCCTGGTGGAGAATTGGACAAATGTTACTATAATCAAACAGTCATATCAGCATTATTTACTAAGACAAACTAACATACCATATATGTACAAGACGAGTATGCAGTGTTCCTAATATAAACAAGCATTTGTCAATGCTGACTGTTTGCTTGCTGGCATTGGCACTGGTAATGTAGAAGTTACAGAGCTGCATAATAAGGAATGGCAGTGAAGTATTGAACTGAAGCCAACCCCACCACCACCCTGCAGAGAGTGACAGGCATTGGGGTGTGCCTTTGGGTCATCAGGCATAACGGCCATGCCATTTCACCACACCCTACCCTGCAGACACTGACAAGTGTCATGGTGTGCGTTGGGGTCTTTGGCCATTATGCACACCCCATTCCATCAGGAAATACAGTGAGATGGGTTAGGTATAGGAGAATGGGGTGAACTTTGGGTCCGAAGAGTCCAAGGCATAACTCGATGCCCCTCACTGGCTGCAGGGTGTGGAATGGTATGAGCATTACAGGCCAGAATCCCAAGTCACACCCCTGATGCCTGTCATTCTCTACAGGGTTGGGCGTTATGGTTGGAAACCCTAACACCTCAGGCATTTGTTGGTATTTTCACTCCAAATTTTCAACATGTTTTCTTGAGACCCCCACCTCGCTGAACAGTGGCAATATCAGTTTGTTAGCCGAAAGCTGCTTATGCACAGTGACTACGGCATTTAGTACCACGGTGCAAAAACACATTCGAACAGGATGTGAAAAATGACAGCTGTACTGTTCATGGGGAGGTGGAAAAAATGGCAATGTTGCAAATCTGCAGTAAAAATATTGAAAAACTGGTGAAGTCACGAGCGTGCATAGAAACTGTGCAATGCACACCCGTAATGTAATTAGTTTGGGGATTTTTTACAGCAGATTGGCAACTCAGGCATTTTGGTGCCTCCAATCATGAACAGTGTCACTGTGATTTTCTTTATCTGTCCCAAACAATGATTTCCCACAGCGACCAAGCATTTCTGCGCTAAAAGTGTGAAAACACATTTCGGCCATGTTGTGAAAATGACAGCTGTACTGTTCATAAGGAAATGTGGAAAAATGCCACTGGTGAAAATCTGGACTGAAAATATTACAAAGTCATAACTGTACGAGGGTGCGTGGAAACTGCGCAATGCCCACTTGTAACACAGTCATTTTATGGACTTTTGTCACCAAATTTTCAACATAGCCATTTTAAGACTTCTGCTCATGAACAATGTAACTGTGATTTTCTTAATCTGTCCCAAACATTACTTTCGCTTTACCGACTGCACCATTGTGCACTACATGTCGCGGAAACATTTTGGGTGATGTGAAAAATGGCAGCTATACTGTTCATAAGGAAGTGTGATAAAATGGCAATAGTTGAAAATCTGGAGTGAAAATATTGAAAATTAGCAAACTTCAAAAGTGTATTAGGAACAGCGCAACGCGCTCATAAAACAGTCATTTTAGAATTTTTCACCAAATTTTCAACGCAATTTTAGACCTCTGCTCATTAAAAGTGTCACTGTGATTTTCTTATTGTGTCCATACATTGATTTCACACACCGACTCGCCATTCGCAGCGCTTCATAGGCGGAAACATGTTTTGGGCAAGATGTGAAAAATGACAGCTGTACTGCCTCATAAGGAGGTGTGGTAAAATGGCAATGTTGAAAATCTGGGTAAGTATTGAAAATTAAGAACTTACAGTGTGTGTAGGAACTGCGCAATGCGCTCATAAAACAGTCATTTTTAGGAATTTTTCACCAAATTTTCAACATAGGCATTTTGAAGCCCACCTTATGAACAGTGGCAGTGTCATTTCATTATTCAGTCCGAAAAGGTGATTCGTGCAGTGACTGTGAAATCACCCTTGAGACGGCATGCCATGACGGTGAGAGCATTCATGAGCGGGTCCCAAAACCCCATGTTGAAATTTGATCATAAATTCAAAAATGCCTGAGATATGCAGAAAGTTGAAAAAACCCTATCTATCCCATTATACAGCTTACCGGCATTTCCTCAGTTCGCGGTTGGCTTAGAAAATTACAGATGTGTTCGGTCCACGGAGATCGTCGGCGCGGTCAGGAGGTAGTATGGGAGTGAGGGGTGTGGGAGCAGGGTGCACAGTGGGTGGCTTGGTGGGGGCAACACAGCGAGGACCGTTTTAAGTTTCAGGTTTTTTTAATGCGGCGACACAGGACATTTGCCACGCTGGGGTGGGCTCCAGGGTAGCAGAAGGATGACTGGTTGGGGGGCATGGAGCCAACGAGGATTGGGCACCCCCATCAGCCATAGCATCTGTTGCCATGCTGGAGTGGGCTCCCTCGTGGCACCCTGCTCGGAGGGGTGGTGAACAGTGGAGCCGAGCGGGGACTGGGCACCCCATCTGCTATCTGACGTGTAGCCACGCTGGGGTGGGCACCCAGGCGTGGCATATCGATCTGTGTTTTGGGGGGTGGCGCAGCACTGGCCGGCGGAGATTGGGCACCCCTGTTGGCTACAGTGTGTGCGTGAGGCTGGCGCGGCGTGCGTGTGCATGTGTGTGTGTGTGTGTGGGGGGAGCACGCGGCAGAACAATATCTGATCGCTGCTCACTAAAGCATAGCTTCCCTTTCAACTGTTCGCCACTGCATTTTGGAGCTGTCATAGACAGCTCTTGAAGGCGATGAACTGCTGACGCTTTCAGCAAAACACTGACTGAATTGGAAGAGCTGCCACACTCGCAAACCGGATGATGGCACTATGTTTCTTGCACATGCGTGCAAGCAAACATAAAACCCAAGTAGTATATACCAAAATCATTGGATTCCTGAGTAGTGGAAGGAAGAGACCCTTACATTAGTGCAGATTAACACAGAATATTTATTCATACCTACTGATGAAGCAGGAGGTGGACGCCAGAGACCTAGAGTCCTTTCCTACCTTTAATTGTTATGTTGCTATCACTACTAGTATACAATACTTGAATCCATGGCTGTCTGAGCTTCCAGGCCGAGAAAAGTGTCTGCTACCATGTGAGCCATGTACACTAAATAATAAAGTATTGATTTTTGAGCTTCAAGACTTGGGTTCCATCACATCGACCCCTCCTACTGCTTGGCAATGGTGCTAATAATAAGCATAATCATCACCATCATCATCATCATCATGTGGGAACCTGTGAGCTCTGAACACTTTTTTATATAATATAATATGATATAAGTAATAGATAACCCACTCTTAGGTGTGTGGTTGTGCTCTGATATCATGCGCCTGAGTGTGTCAAACACCCAAGATGCGTAAATCAAGCGCCAACACACCACATAAATCAGATTTTCTATCTATAAAATAGTAAATTGTTTTGCAGGGGGATAAAAGTGTAGGTGTGCGGTCCCGCTCTGATATATGCACGGTCACCTGATGGTGTTTGTCCATTGCCATTAATGCCATTGATTCCTTTTTTCTTACCCATTTTATAATATAATAAAATACTATGTTTTTAAATTAGCTTAAACAACAGTGGGGTGAACTGTGGCTTTGCTCATTGCTAAGGTAGTGTTTTTGCAGGTGAGATTGTCCTGACTGCAACTCAGCTCGCGTTCTACAATATTGATTTGGGAGTAGTGTGCAGGACTGATTGCTACAGCTGAGAAAAGCTGTTCTTAACATTCTGAAGTGCTGAGAACAACTTACTGATTGCTCAGCTGAGAAAAGTTGTTCTTAACATTCTAAAGTGATAAGAACAACTTTTTTGAAGTATGGGAAAACATGCTACCTGTGTATATATATATACATATATGTGTGTGTGTGTGTGTGTGTAATATAATATATACTGGGTGGGATATTCAGACTGCGCCAAAAAGATGCACAATAGCGGAAGCAGGTGCAAGTGCAGTGCACCATGGTGCAACGGGTGTGATATTCAAACCATGCACAGGCAAAGCTGCACCTGTGCAACGTAGCTAAATATATTGTACCCAATGCACCATGGCACAATAAGGGTTGCGCAATGGAGCAGGGCTGATGCGCATTAGCACCCCTAGGGATGCGCAGGGACAAAGACAGGAAGCAGCTGTACACCAGCCATGGATGCGCCAAGCGCAGAGGAGCATGCAGCAGGACAGACAGACCAACCTCCCCCGCCACCTGCCAGGGCAAGGCCCCCATGAGCTGCACAACCAGACGTGAGCAGAATGGACCACCAGCCCATGAACCCTGGCACCAATCCAACAGCAGACGTGGGCCAGCAGTCCCCACCTGCTGGGCAAGGAGCCTCTGCACTGTCCCCCAGCAAAGAGAGACTGGAACACAAGGATGGCCAGGACCCATCCATGCCACAGCACCACATCAATGCCGACCACCCCCAGTACAGCAATCCCAAGACAACCAGCCCAGAAGCATGACCAAACAGTGCATGACACTGAAGGTAAGCCACCACCACTGTGACAATGCAACCCGTTGCCCCATGGCACCATGCACAACATTCCCACTGTGACCCCTCCCCACATGTGGTGACACCATCCACCAACATCACCACAGCATACACAAGGCCCCCCTGCATGGCCCCCACAGAGGCACAGCAAGGAGGTCGATCTGGCATCAGTACCCAAGGGACCCCGCACGTGACAAGGCCTGTCCTAGACGCCACCACCAGCAGGAAGGCACACTGAACACCCACCCATGCACACACCCCGACCCAGCACTGGCCCCACCAGACAGCACAGCACCCTACTGTGGCGCATGGAGGCATGTGCCACACAGGAGGCAACACAGGGGCATAAACCCCCCCCCAACACAGTCCCAAGGGAACCCCATCAAACGGCCAGACACAGCGGAGCAACCGATGCTGCTGTCATGAGTCCCGTGGTGCCATTTACCTATGGCCTGCACACCACCATGGCGCCGGTGAGCCTGCCATGTGGTGTGTGCACACCATGAACCAGGCCACTGCCTGCATGCAGCAGGACCCCATGTGACATTCAACAGACCACAGGTACCGCCCAGACACCATAGACTGCATGGAGGAGACAGCAACAGTACTGCCCACAGTGGCAACAGAGGCAGACGTGCACAGACCAGGGGTTGGGATGCCAGCTGCCAGGGCACCATGCCTGGAAGGTGGTATGGACTGCCACCCACATCATGTCAGCATCCATGCATGCGGTGGTGGGTCGGCACGACCGTGGGGAACCACAGACATGCAAGGGACACAGCCACACGGGCACGGCACACACCGCTAGGGGCAGCTGGGACAGCTATGCACCAAAGCCTGCTGCACATAGGCAACAGTGCACAGGGCACACCACATACCCCAGACAGAGCCCATGGCCCCATGCGCCCACTGAAAAACAGAGATCGACACCAGACATAGTAGGAAAGGCATGTGATTAAGTAACAATAAACATCAACAGAAACTATGTACAAAGATACTGTATATATACAGTGGGGGAAGGGATGTGCAAGGCTACAACAAGGGGGGGAGGGCAGGAAACAATGGGAAAGGCAAAGGTGGGGGACATAGGGGTGTGGGGTACAGTCCAGAGAGGGAATGGTACATTGCAGGTGCTGCAGGCCCTACTGAAACATAGAAACATAGAATTTGATTGCAGATAAGGAGCGCTTGGCCCACCTAGTCTGCCCATGTTCCTACCTAACAGATAAGCTGCAGATCCTAGTTAACCAACAGCTTACTTCCTCCTAGCCCCCACTAGAACTGCCTTATGTCTGTCCCATGCATTCTTGAATTCCCCCACTGTTCTTGACTCCACAACCCTCTCTGTAAAAAAATAATTTCTCACATTACCTCTGAGCCGTCCCCCCTCTATCTTCAAATTGTGCCTCCTTGTTCTTGCACATCTCTTTTCTGAAAGATGCTACCCTTTTGGACTTTGTTGATTCCTTGAGGTACCTGAAAGTTTCTATCATGTCCCCTCTCTCCCTTCTTTCCTCAAGGGTATACATATTAAGCTGCTTTAGTCTTTCTTCATATGTCTTCTGGTGTAGACCCTGCACCATTTTGGTTGCCCTCCTCTGGACAGCCTCCACTCTGTCTATTTTTTTGCGGAGATGGGGTCTCCAGAACTGCACACAGTACTCCAGATAGGATCTCACCAACTGTCTGTACAGAGGGATAACAACTTCCTGTTTTCTACTATTGATGCCTCTTTCTATTCATCCCAGTATCCCCCCAGCCTTCCTTACTGCCTTCTCACATTGCTTGCCCACCTTTAGGCCATCTGATATAATTACCCCCAGGTCCCTTTCCATTTTTACTGTTATCAGTATCTTGCCCCCCATTGTGTACTCTTCCCCTGGGTTTTTGTTTCCCAAGTGCATTACCTTGCACTTCTTAGCATTGAATCTGAGCTGCCATACATTTGACCATTTCTCCAACCTTGCCAAGTCCCTTCTCATCCTTTCCACTCCATCTTGTGTATCAACCCTGTTGCAGATCTTTGTGTCGCCTGCAAAGAGACATACTTTTCCTTCCAGTTCCTCTGCAATGTCACTTACAAAGACATTAAAAGGACTGGTCCCAGTACTGAACCCTGTGGTACCCACTAGTAACCTCCTTTCTTCACTGTGTACTCCATTTACTACTACCCTTGCGTCCTGTTGTCTAGCCAATTTTTATCCAGGCTACCACCTTGGGACCCACTCTAAGGCTGGCTAACTTGTGCATTAATCTTTTGTGTGGGACTGTATCAAATGCCTTGCTAAAATCTAGGTAGCCATGTCCATAGCCCTCCCTGTCTACTACTTAGGTCACCCAGTCAAAGAAATCTATTAGATTCATCTGACATGGCCTTCCATCATGAATCCATGCTGCCTTGGGTCCCAGCCCCATTGGCCTCTAGGTGCTCAACAATTCTTTCCTTCAGAAGTGATTCCATAATTTTCCCCACCACTGAGGTCAAACTAACTGGTCTGTAGTTTCCTGCCTCTGATCTGCTCCCACTTTTGTGAAGAAAATCACATCTGCCCTCCTCCAGTCCTCAGGTACCACCCCGCCCCTGATTTGTTAAAGAGAGTAGTCAGCGGTGTCACTAGTTCTACCCTTAGTTCTTTTAGAATTCGTGGGTGAATCCCATCAGGCCCCATTGCTTTGTCCACCTTCAATGTTATTAGTTCTTTCAGAACCCTTTCTTCTGTAAATGGACTGGTATCGACCCCCATCTTCAGTGTGTTTCTCTTGTTTGGTTTAGGTACCTCCCCCTCCTCTTCCTTTGTGAATACTGAGCAGAAATATTCGTTCAGTATCCCTGCTTTTTCACTGTCTCCTCTACCCACATCCCTCCCCTTTATTAAGCCTCAGTATCCCTACTTTGGTCTTTCTTTGCTCCCTAATGTACCTATAAAAGGTCTTATCCCCCTTCTTAACAGAATTGGCTATCCTTTCCTCAGTTTGGGCCTTTGCTATTCTGACTGCCTTCCTAGCTTCTTTTTGCTTTAACTGATAAAGTTCTCTGTCCTGCTCCTTCTGTGTTTCCTTATATTTCCTGAATGCTATCCTTTTCTCCTTAACCTTCCCTGCCACCTCTTTTGAGAACCATAGCGTTTTTTTCCTTCATTGTGTTTTGTTGATTTGCTTTACACAAAGGCTTGTTGCCTCTGTAATGGCTGTTTTGATTACTCCCCATTGTTCCTCCACCCCTCCTTCTTGCCTGTTTGCTAGTGCTTTTCTGAGGCACTCTCTCATTTTCCCAAAGTCAGTCCTCCTAAAGTCCAATACTCTTGCTTTTGTATGGCTTGATTGTATGGCTATGTTTATCATGAACCACACTGTTTGGTGGTCGCTTGTTCCAGATGGCTACCACTTCTAAATCTGAGATTCTTTCTCCGTTCCCATTTGAGAGTACCAGGTCTAAGATTGCTGCCTCCTGAGTGGGTTCCAATACTAGCTGTCTGAGGCATGCCCCCTGTAGGGCATCAAGAATGACCCTGCTCCTGGATGTGCCTGCAGCAAAGGTGCTCCAGTTAACATCTGGCATATTCAGGTCCTCCATCAACAATATATCCCCTATTTCTACCATTCTAAGGAAGCCTTCTATCATTTCCTTGTCCATTCCTTCCCCCTGAGATGGGGGTCTGTATACAACCCCCATGCGGATTGTGGTGCCATTTCCTCTTCTCCAGGGTGACCCAGAGCGCCTCATCTGCTCCCTGTTTACTCTTTAGTTCTGTTGCTTTGATCCCTTCCTTTACATAGACAGCTACTCCTCCTCCTCTTTTACCCTCCTTGTCCCTCCTGTAGATTGTGTATCCTGGTATGTTGACATCCCAGTCATGGTTCTCTGTGTACCATGTTTCTGTGACTGCCACAATATCCAGGCAACCCTCTTCCATCAAGGCCACTAGTTCAAGGAGCTTGTTACACAGACTATGGGCATTAGTACTCATCACCCTCCACTTTTTGATAGCCTTACCCCTTTAGCCCCATTCCTGTCCTTACTGCCTTTGCCTTTTTTACATTTACCTCTGTCCTGCTCCCTAATAACTTCCTTCACCTTGGTGTTTTACCTCACTAATTACCATGTTTTGTGGGGAGGCGGACTTCCCTGCTCCTTTCAGTGCCTCCCTCTTAGTTTAAATGCTTGCCAATGAAGCATTTAAACCTCTCATCTAGGGTTCTGGTTCCCTCCTGAAAGATGCATTCCATTGCACCAGTATAGGTCTGCATCCCTCCAGGTGGCTCCTAGTCCCCAGTGAAGCCAAAACCCTGAGCTCCACCAGTTTTCAACCACTATTGATTCCCTGGTAGAGTGCCCTCCCTATCACTCCTTGCCATAGACAGGCAGCACCTCCGAGAAGGTTACCGTGTCGCTACTTGTCTAAGGCCCTCTAACTCTACAAAATTTTTAGAGGTCCCAGGAGTAATTGCATTCCTTGTTTATCAGTTTTTTTGTGTTGTGAATGTACTTATTTTAGCCCTGATGGTCATGGTTTTCTTTGAAACCACTATCAGTGTTTGTGAAAAATATTTTCTGTTGCAGGATCCTGTTGAAGTATTCTCAATTTTCCAAAATTATATTTCTTATCTGTTTCATTATGTTATTGTGCTCTGAGCTAAATACTATTCTATTATTTTGTATTTGGTTAGAAGTTTTATCTTATTTATTTATTTATTTTGTATTTAACAGATCCTGTCTGTCTATCTATTTGTTGAGCTTTTAATTCTAGATTCTTCAGTTTTGTCCCATTTAAGTGATCTATGTGATGGAGAGCCAGAGAAAGTAAACAGAATAAAAATATGAGGTAATATTTAAATGGATACAATTTCAACATTGTAGTTACTACATAGCATTAAACTTGTGAAGAGAATTTAAATATAATTGTTTAGGCTCTTGTTCTGATCGCTTATTTAAAATCTTCCATATAACTATGTTATAGCTTTAAATAGCTTCCTTCATGGCCTTGAGTACTAGGACCCAGCTGAAATATGTCCATGGAGGAAGTCATATGCTGCTTAGCATCTCCACTAGTCGGGTGCGATGACGTTCAGCCATCATATGACCCTCCCCACATGGACATAAAGAAGTCTTCAGCACAAGGATGTGGTTGCTGCCAGTCAAAATACTAGAAGTATCCACACTGTGAGGCCCTTCGTGCTAGCCACACACGCTATTTCTGAAAGAATATAAGTGTACAAATTGAAGTTTGAAACCCTCTGAGTAAACTTTTAGCGTTGACTTCACGCTGTATATTTTGAGGCGTTTAATGCTAAATCTTAAAAGTAGGGACTTGTAAATGTAGCTAAACAGTGAAGTGCGCATGGATTGATTATTTTGAAAATTTGGGTTACACGCCAAATACACAGAAAATTTTGATTTGAGTGAAACATTTTAACATTACTATATGCTGAATAGACTGTAGCGCTTTAAGTAATTTCACTCATGAAAGCTAGTTAACATATATATATATATATATATATATATATATATATATATATATATGTGTACATACCCCGTCTATGTTTAAAGTAAAGATATTGTTGGCTTGCAGATGAAATACGGGATATGAGGACTGGTTTGAAATCTAAAACAACAGCAGATGATAATTTATGGCTATACACAGGTAAAAATAAAAAAAAAATGGATAGATACTTGAAGACATTTGAATTTGAAATGAAAAATAATGATTCTTATTTTATTTTGGTTTTGAAGCTAATTATATGAAGATTTGAAACAGCGAAGGAATGAACTGGCTATACAAAGCATTCTAGAGCACTTAGTCATGAAGTAAGGCAATGTTTATAAATGAGCACAATAACTTGGTGACTGGTATGGTGTTAAATAATCAATATATAAAATGATTAATAAGTAGTTTGAATAAGTTATTATTTATAATGAGTTTTGAAGTTAGTTTCTTAAGTTTCTTTATTCGGTGTAAAAGATTTGATGATTGTCAAAATGAGGAGATCGTTGTTTAAAAAACTGATTTTTCAATATGATTAATATGGTGTATATAAATCTATCATAGTTCCCTGGAAGAAGCCTATTGGTTAGGCGAAACTTTGGGACTGATGAACAAACATTACAGAATTTGCATGAACAAGGTGTTCGCAAAGTTTATTTGCAAGAGTGAGACTAATTCAGAAATTTTGAAGTGGCCAGGTATTGGCAGAACTCAAATCATCAACACCATGCAGTATTGCAACACAGTGTCAGACTTCAATCCCCGCCAAAGCTCATCAATCATGACGTGACCTGAAAAACAGACTATAATTCCACTAGGTATAAGAGTCATCTTCAAGATGCACCATACATTTATGCATCCTTCCGAGTGGAAGTACACCCAATACATGAACAGTTCAAAATGAGTCAATTTGGCAGTAAATGATCCTCTTGGCAGCAGCTGTTTAGATTTGCAGTTAGTTCACTTTTTTGCAGTTTAAAAGGAAGAAGAGGTATTACTCTTCTGTGCAGGATCTCTTTTGGAATGCTGCTGCTTAGCTAAGCAGCTAGCTCTCTGCCCTCGGTACACTTCTAAGAGCAGATTGAAAATGTGGTTACATTCTCATGCTTTTGCAGAAGCTATTTGTGATAGGATTATTGTTGTCACGGTTTGTATATATTGTTCTTTTAAGTTTGTATCTCCATATTTTGTATTTATGTATTCAGTCACAGTGAAAAATAGGCAATTGCTGTTCATCTGCTCAGCAGAATAAATAGTAAAATAAAAGAAATGAAAAGGGTGAACAGGGAAAATGTAGATGGTGGGGAATCTAGAAGACATGGAGGAAACCAGACAACAAGGGTGAGGTGAGCAGCAGCACTAACCTCAGACCCAAGAATCAGAGAAAGCCACTGAAAGGCAAGTAGAGAGGTATCAGCCTAAATGCCAGGTGTAAAAAATCAGCAACCTCCAGGAAGTTTTTGGCAGAGTACAACCCCAACATAATTGCAGTGACAAAAACTCTGGGCATTGGAGTATCATAGTAGGGATGTAAATTTGTCATGACAGTCATACACATCATGGATTCCATAACGTTTGTACTTTATTCAGGACTTCCATGACTTTCACTATTGTCATCAAAACACAGCAATAATGACAGTGCCAAGAAGCTTACTAATGATTTCTATAACAACTCATGAGTTATTAAAACCTCATCCATGACAAACTTACATCCTTAAGCATGAGTGAGACCTCAAGATCTCTGGGTACTCTCTGTTCAGGAGGAATAGAATGATAGGTAAGGTTAGGTGGGGTGACCCTATATGTGTGGGGTGGCATAACCGCAGCTGCAAACTATTCAGTTAAAGGGGATGGAGAGATGGAATTCTTATGGATCTAGCTCACATCTGAAGGGGAAGAAGCTAAGGGTGGAGGGTGGCATATTGGCTACTGAACCAGAAGAAGAAGGATGACAGGGTATTGTGGGATGAAATTAGAACTGCATCTGCCAAAGTGGAGTGGTGGAGATATCAGGGTATTTCAGCTTGCCAGATGCAGACTGGGGGGGAGGGGGAGTCCAGTATCCAGGAACACAAGGAGTCAGTCTCTGTTGGATGTTCTACAGGACAGTTTTCTAATGCAACTAATGCAGACACCAATGAAGGAGCAGGTAACCCTCAACCTTGCAGCAACCTATACAGAACTGGTAAAAAGGATTGAGGTAAAAATAATATACACCGAGGTCCAGAATCCCCAATTTAGTGCAGTTTAAAATAGCCATGGAAGGAGGGCTCCCCACATCAAGGAAGATAGGCTTCAGCAAGTTGAGGGGAACTGGAGAAAAACTGAGAGTGGTGGCAGAAGGAGAATGGTTTAATCAAACTGGAAAACATTAAGTGGGGCTTCCTGGAAGTCAAAGGAAGCTGCCTGAGGAAGGTATAAAAGAAAAATAAGCACCAGAAACTCCTCTGGTTTTCCAAAGTAGTAGGGGAAGCAGTATGGAGTCTAAAGGATGGAGTTTAGAAAATGTATGAGTGCATAAAATGAGGAGAACTGGGAAGAATATCAAAGAAATTGAAAGAGATAAGAAGGGCAGTCAGAAAGGCCAAGGCAGATACAGAGCTAAGAATAGCTGAAAGGATAAAAATAGAGGGCATAATTCTTCAGGTATATTAGGGAAAAGGTGAAGACAAAAGGTGGGATTACTAAAGACAGAGGGAATGGGTAAACGAGGATGAGCAGAGGGCAGATGTACACAACAGTTAATTCTTGTCAGTATTTACAGTACAGAAGGGACTCCTCCCAGAGAATCACATAAAAGTCTTCAAGAGTAGTGTAAGAGTACTAGAGCATGGGCTGGTTACAGATGACAGAGTAGGAAGGGCCTGTAGCCTCCAGGTGAATAAGGCACCACAGCCAACAGAATATGCCCAAGAATCTTGAAAGAGCTGGGCCCAGAACTGGCTGCTCCTCACTGCATCTGTTCAGGTGCTGTACTGAGATGGATTGGGGGTGACTGGATGGAGGCAGCAGTAGTGCCACTGCACAAAGGGTAGGGACAAGGAAGACCCAAGGAACTACAGGCCAGTCAGCCTTACCTTGACTGTGGCAAAGCTCATGAAGACCAACACATGGTGGAATATCTGGAAGCAACTGGGCTGCAGGATATCAAATAACATGAGTTTGTATCAGGAGAGACTGTGTCAGACCTGATTGTCTTCTCTGAGTGGGTCATTAAGGCTGTGGGTGATGGCTGTCTATGTACTGTACACTGACTTTACAAGACCTTTGACCTCCGGCCACACAGGAGGCTACTAAGACAGATGGAGTAGGTCTTGGGAACAGGTTGAATAGGTAGGCAAACAACTGGTTGGGGGGAACAACAATGCGTGGTGATAAATGGGAGGAAATCTGCAGTGAGGAGGGTACAAGTGAGTTACTAGGGCCTGCACTTTTCAAAGTGGTTACAAGCAACATTGGGAAGGGGGTAGAGGAGGGAGTGGAGCAGCAAGACGGCCACGCAGCTGCTCACCTCCACACCATGTAAGCGCTCTTGTTTGTAGATTTTACATTTATTTCTAGTTTCAATCCACTAACTCCTGAATGAAACTATTGCTATTTCATTGCCAGATCTGCAATGGTGAACTTGGTGACAGCTGGCCACCAGTAAATAGCGTTGGACGCCTTCCCAGTTTTGTTGGTCTAACTAGCTGGAGTGCTGAGCTGACAGTCGAGCTTGGTGTTCCGGCTTTTTCAAGCTGAGCTGATCTGGTGACGTGCGCTTCATCTGAGTATTTGATAATGAAACCAGGAACATGGAGGATACCAAAGAAAAAGGACGCTGACTGGAATCATGGTAGCATACTTTGCTGATATACCAGCACTGCAATTTATAAAAGGTATGCCAGCATTACCTGAGGATTGGGACTGTTTTATGGTCTCGAATTATTGAAGTTATTATGCTCAGAGGAGCATTTTTTTCTCTATTTCTTTGATAGGCCTGAGTTCCACAGAGATGGAGAAACAAGATTGAAGATGTCCCCGCCCTCCCCCGGAAGAAGAAAATCTAACTTAGCAGCCATGAAGAGGGAAGGAGAGATGGAATACTGGTGCATCTAATGGACTCCTAGCTCATGGAGATGTGTTTCCAGGGAAAATGTGTAAATCTTTAATTGGGCAGTGGCTGTGATGTTTCCTCTAAGGACACTGTTAGCAGCTCTGAAGAAGTAGCCTGTAACCCTGTCCCAATGTATTTTATTCCATTTAGTGCTGCCTCAGCAACAGGTAGTCATTGCTTAAAGGTAACGTTCCCTGAGGCAAGTTCAGTCTCCTTCAAAGTAATGCTCTGATACTGTTTCATTGAGCTTTGTGGTGCAAAATGTTTACAACCATGGGACCAGCACTTTTATGTACTTGTGTTTTATTGATGTCGAGGTATAACTATCATGGCACTTGGCTAACACAGCACATACCTGAAAAGAGCTACTGATTTGGAATCAGGACTCCTGTTGGAGGAGCCAAACAACTGTTGAAACAATTCCCCTAAGGGATAGATGTTTGTTTTACTTTATGGGCTCACTGAAGCATGAATGGTGAATGCTACTGAGTATATGGAGCTGTATGTTGAAACAGGAAATACTCTGGAAATCATCTCTTTCTTTGCACAAAAAAGGGCCTTGTGAGCATAAAAAAATATTGCCTGCTGAGTTGTATTCAACTTTTGAATGGTCTTAAAAATGTTTATTGAAAAAACTAGCCTCAGTTTAATTCGAGTTAAACGTGCAGACAGCTGACATATGAATTTTCTTAAATGCATGGACGCCCTAGAGCATAGGAACCACATATCCATTTTACTTCAGTTTGCAGTTTGTTTGGACTCCCAGAAGCAAATGGAGCCTCTCAAATGTTTACTTCTTTGGATATTATTGTAATTTGATTTAAAGATTTTAAATATTTAGTTAAATGGATTTCAGGATGCTCATTTACAAAACCTTAAAGATATTATTAATATTTATGACATTTTGAATTGTTAAGCTGGAATGTACATTTTAATTTCAACTGAGGGATTAGTTTCATGTAAACCCTTTGAGCAGTTTTGTAATTTTTAAATACCAGAGTGCTGTTGTTATTATGGATTAGTTATTTAAATTCTATTCCCTATAAGATGTGTAATTTGATTAGGAAAATTGCCATATTTGGGAGTTCTGTCTATTACCTTATTTAACCAGTCCTAAGTTAATCAAATACTGTATAGTAGCTTATGAGCCAACTATCTAACAGCTGTTATCTGCTTTGCTGTGGGGATTCAAGAAATGGAGAGTGAATTGGATGAAATAACTCAGCTGAAACAATCTAGTTAAGTCAAGGTGGGAGTTTAAATGGCTTGAAAAGGCTGAATATCACAGTTCCCTTTGAAGTTAGTTACTTAGTGACTCGGAATGTTAAACTTCTAACTTGTTAGCAGGAAATGCGGCCTTAATGTATGCCTGGACAGTCCTAATTGAAAACCCATACAGGTTTGACAAAGAGTCACAATATAAGCTTTGTTGAAATGTTTTTATTGGAGGACTGACAAAGGCCCTGAAATGAAGCCATAAATAGCCACTAAATGGCAGGCTCAAACAGTATATGGGCCAATACTAGAGGACCAGTGAAAACCTATAAAAGATAGGTAGCCACCTTTGTGGTTCTGATTAATGAGATAAGGGGTACAAACTGAAGTACCTCTGGCTGCAATGAGTTTAGTGTTTTCCTGCAGAATCTGAGAGAGGAAACACAGAAGTCCAAAGAATGATGCTTACAAGGGTGTATGGTGATCTTGTGATTACAGCCTTTTGCCTATAGCCTTCTGCCTATGCCTCTATAATTATTACATGATTAAGCTGTTCTGGTCTTTAACACCTTTAGGATATAAAGGATGTTCCAAACTGAGATGCAATAATGTTAATTGGTTAATGCTGAATACATATGTATGTATGTACAGTTTAATGAATTTATAACTGTGTAATGAATTCAGCTATAGTGTGTATAACTGTGATATTTTATCCTTTCTCAAAGTGTATCTATATTTTACATGTGTATTTGTTTTAGTATATTGTAATTACATATTAGCTGAACAATAAAATCTCTTTGGACTTGAACTTTGAACACTGGGAAGGATATTGAGGAAAAATGCCTCTTGCAGATAACATGAAACTATGTGCAAGGTGGATAATGAAGAGAGGTCAGGGAGTTTGTGCCAAGACCTGGAATGGCTGTAGAAATGGTCAAAAGATTCGACAGTTGCATTTCAGTGCTAGAAATTCAAGGTAATGCACCTTTGCAGGAAAAAATCCATATAAGGAATACTGGATGGGGAGGTTAAAGTTTGCAGAGGCAGGAAGAGAGATCTGGAAGTTATTATTAGTAACTGCTTAAGTCTCTGTTCAGTGCAACAGGGCTTACACCAGGGCAAACACGATGCTGAGTTATGCAGGCAAAGGCTTTAACAGCAGAAGGGAGATGATCTTGCTTCTTTACAGGACCCTAGTGAGGCCCCATGCTGAGTACTATGACCAGTTCTGGGGTATGCAAATGAAGGACAAGGTCAGGCTGGAGGCAGTGCAGAGGAGCACCACCAAGATGAGCCAAAGACAGCAAGGTTCGACATTTGGGGAATGTCTTGTGGACATCAATATGTACATGCTGGAGGCCAGAAGGGAGAGGAGGGATATCACGAGATGTACAAGTTTCTGAGTATTATAATTAGAAGTGGATAGTAGGGTGCTGTCCACAGAAAAAAGAGTGAGGTTGACTCAAACTGAGGCCTGCTGTGGTTAACACAATGAAGTGCTGTATATGATTGCAGGCAGTTGTAGTTTATATTTGTAATATATCTATGTGATTACTATATGTTCTATATGTTGTAACTGTTTAATATTTGTGTTGTAAATGCCATGGGTCACCATCTTAAATGAGTTCTACTGAATGGTTTAATCCATTTAATATAAATGAATGAGAGGCCTTGATTGAAAACTGGTGAGAGGGAATCTTTAAGTTTTTCTTTACTGAGATAGTGGTGTACTAGTGTGCCTAAGGGGGTGATGGAGACAGGGATGATAATTGGGTTCAAGGGCAGGTGGGACATATTTATTGAATTAATAAGGACAGATGGGGTAGTAGGTGGGAGAAAAGCCAGTCCCATATGGTGGTAGGCAGATGGAATAATACATAAATAATAGCAAATTTCATTGGCAGAGTGGACGGACAACAGTTTTTTTCTGCTATCTCCAATGTATCCATGTATCTATGATTTATAATAGTTTTATCTGGAAAATCATAAAAGACAGTCAATTACAGAACATTAAGATCAACTGGAAGTAGCATTACCCAATCCTTCACAGTCACAGTATGATGAAGAAATTGTGCTGTCATTTTAAAATGTGACTCAAAATTTAAGTATTATTATGAATTGGTTAGAAATAATCTTGTTATGTGATTAGCTGAGAGCTCCACTCTGCCATTACTAAATCCCTTCACATTACCAAGTTAAATAAAAAAAAGTAGTTACAGCAGCTTGTTTACTGAACTGCATATTACTCTGCTTCTGTGCCTACAGTGTGGTCAAAAACAACACTGCTACTGTGGCACTCTTCACATATAGTATAAACATTTCTAAACTCTATTGCCACCAACGCTGTCACTCTCTTACACAAGCCATGCTGCTCTAACAGTATTCCAGAACTACTCCCATTCATGCCTTCAACCCTGGTCACACCAACATAAAAACTGCTGCCCGCATGGGAAAGCATCGTCTTTCTGTGGCCAACATAACGTAACTGCTGAGTACTGGGTTGGAGGGATTAAACTGTGCACTACAGTAGAGGAAAGGGACCGGGGAGTGATTGTTAGTTACTGCTGCAAACAATCCAGTCAGTGAAACAAGGCCTATAGTAAAGCTAATAGGATGTTGGGGTATACTGGAAGGGGCACTGACAGCAGCAAGAAAGGATACTACTACTACCTCTATACATGTCACCTAGAATACTGTGCTCAGTTCTGGAGTCCTCACCTAAGGAAGGCCACGGACAGGTTGGAGATGGTACAAAGCAGGGTGACTAGAATGATTCAGGGCCAACAGGACAGACTGTCTTAAGGCACTGGACATATACTCACTGGAGACCAGGCAAAATGGGGGGATATAACAGAGACCTTCAAATTCCTGAAGGGAATAAAGAGAACTTCAATTCATGGTGGAAACTAGTAGATAGGGGTTAAGAGGGATGTGAGGAAGTTTGATTTTACAGAAAGGGTAGTGGAGGCATGGAACAGTGTACCAGCGGAAGTGGTGGGCACCAAGACCAGAAATGGTTTAAGCATTGCTGGGACAGAGTGAAGGGTTTGGTGGTTGCTCAGGTTAATACCAGTAGGAAAGGGGTCAGGGTGGTGAACTGGGAGGGTAAAATCCCACAGGAACAGTAGGTCCTGAGACAGATAGGGAACTCTAAGCAGACTAGATGGACATTTGGTCTTTTCTATCATCACTGTCTATGCTTCTGTGTTTCTATGCTGCAGATCAGGATCACAATTCTGTCTTCCACCACCTGCTGGTGCTCCCACTATGTTCTGTAACAATTTCTCCCACCCTCACTACTTTTGATTGCATTAGTAATCACAACTCAATCAATCACTGCCATTAGCCTCCCAGAACTGTAAATGAAAGTGGCTCATAGAAACTTGAGCAAGCCTTTAGAAATGCCACTCACCACAGAGGTTAAAAAAGAATAACGATTCACTTACATGCTTCCTCCTACTCTGTGTCCCCTCCTCTCAGTCAACATTTGCTTTCAAAAGGGAGGAAGGTGATGGGGACAGAGTTCATGTTCTTACATAGCTACGCCCAGTAGTGGAGGGCAGAGATAATGTCCTCACATAGCTACCTACAAATAAATCTGCACTCACTACAAGAGCTCCATCTAGGGGACACAATCCAAGCTCCAAACTTTTTTTTCCAAAATACCCATCCACATTTAAAAAAAAATTGGAAAAATATTTTTTACATGATTTGTTTACGCATTCTATTGATACAAAAATGAAACCAGTTCACATTAGCAATAATACACTCCAAGGTATGGTATACTATGGGATATCATCACATCCTGGGTGCAGGTGGCAACCGAGGCATGATGATATCCCATGAAATACCACACCTTGTCATGTATTATTGCTTAAGTGATATAACAGACTTCCAGTCTGTGTGTACTTAGGGGATACATAATAGCCTGATTCAAAATGTGCACTTTATCTCCAGTTTTATGAGGCAGTATAGCGCAGTGGTCTAAGGCTCTGAGCTGCAAATCTGGTGACATCCAGCAGACCAGACCTGGGTTTGAATCCCACAGCTTCCACTTGCATACTGTGTGACCCTAAGCAAGTCACTTAACCTCCTTGTGCTCCCAGGCAGCTCCCGTAAAAAGCTTTCAGCAGTGTGCTATACCTGGTTAAACAACAACTTAAGTTATGATGGGGCAACACTATAACTCAAGAGTAGCGAAACCAGAAGTGAGTTATGAAAGTCTAGCCCCTCACATGTGGAAATAAACTGTGCATTATGAGTCAAGCCATTCCGTATTTGATTTATACAATATCAGTTTATTAACAGTTATGACTTTTAAATGATCTGTTTGAGGATTTGACTGTTTTCCTATGGTTTGAACTACTGGCTTCAGTGCAGCACAGGTCCACTGTGATGCATCGACATTGTGCGAGTTGCTCTCCCATTGATTTGGTTATGTGCTAAGGTCAAGAAAAGTGATTTTGTTCTGTACAAAGATCAGACAAAGGGATTATATATATATATAGGGAACATCCCATGAGGTCGCCCAAAATATGATTGTTATTGTTGTGGAATGTTGATGTTATTGTTCCCTTGCACAAGTGGCTGAACAACAATTGTATTTTGAGATACCTCATGGGATATCCTATGGGATTTTGGAAAACCTACTTCACTGTGTGACATGACAAGTGGTAAAATAACATAGCTACCAGTAAAATAAGATGTGCTCCAAGGTTGTTTTTACTAATAGCTACTATACATCTGAGCTACAGTAAAATGTTTTATTTGCAAATGTATTTGCACTTCCATGGTGTATATATGTAACAGATAATCCACTATAGGGTGTACGGTCATACTTTGATTATACACATGCTTTGGTGTATTGTGAGGCACAAGGTCGCAGGCCAACTATGTTCAATCACCAAGCCATGCACATATCAGAGAATGACCACATGCTCTGTAGTGGTTTATCTGTCATATAACATTTTTATTCTTTTTGGGGTGGGTGGGTGAAAATAGAACGGCTGCAGGCATGCATTCATTGTGGGACAATGCACGGTCATTTGGTATGTTTCGTTCAATCAGGAGACATCATCATTTTACTGATTTTTCTCACTCATTTTATTATATATATATATATATATATATATATATATATACAGTATATATAATTTTTATTTAAACATTTGGTGACCAGGAAAGGCACACTGAGTCAAGGCTCGTCTCCAGGTGTGATCCGGGGGACAGGGAGCATGGGAATCACAGTATATAGTACAAGGCATTCAATACAAAATTACACAATAGTAAGCATAATAAAATATTTCAATGACTACAATACAGCAAAACAGGCTACGAAGAGAGACAACTGTACATGGAATGAAGTATCACAGATTGGAGTACTTACAACAAGGGACAAACATTTTAAGTGATAAGAGGTGCTATCGAAGCAAGTAGGGAAAAGTAGGAGATGGAGTAGTGATTTGACAGAGGAGTGATAGGAAGAGTTACATAAGAGAGGAGACTGAGTGTTCCACAGACAGGGGAGATGATAGTGGAAAGCAGATTTGCCCATGTTTGAGAATGGAGTAGGGAGTGAGAAAGAGCGTGAGTCCCTAGAAAGTAGGGAGTATGCTGAGGCTGGGGCAGGGGAGAGGAGGGAAGAGATGTATGTGGGGAGCAGAGTGAACTAGAATTTGGAAATGAAGGATAGAGAGTGGATGAGACGCTGGTGTGTGAGCTGAGGAAGGTTCAGAGAGTACAGTAGAGAAAAGTGGTGGGATCTGTATGGAGAGTTGGAGGCGAAAGGATAGAAGGCATAGTAGAGGGAATCAAGTCAAGAGAGCAATGTAGAGGGTGCAGTGCAGTAACCAATATCAGCGTAATGAAGGACTGGCATAATCATTTTTGTTAGAAGTTTCCTATGTCGGGGGAGAGGGAGAGAGTGTCTTTGTTACGGTATAGTATACCAAGCTTATGGCGAGATTAGTGGACATGCAATCAATGTGGATAGTGAAATTTAACTGTGGATCCAGCCACACTCCTAGACACTTGTATGAGGGGATGATCTTTAGAGGGTTGCCATTGAGAGAGGTGAATATATATATACAGTATATATATATTCTTTGCAAAACTGCGTTAATGCAACAGTTAGGGTTTTTACAGCGACAAAGCGAGGAGATTCGGCGTTAGGGTGTTCAACCTGATCCGACTCCCCCACTGCCACACACACAGACACACACACACAGAAAACACACAACTGTGGGGGGCAGTACATGGCAAGACAACCAATCACAGACACACACCATAACGCAACAGAAATAAAATACAACTTCTTAAACATACCACAACAGGCATCAATCATCATGTTTCACCAATATCATTTCTACTTCCATCCCAGTCTCTTGGTTGTGTACCGACATCCTCTACAAGCATGTGAGATGCTCCTACCAGTACATGTTTTGCTACTTATATTATGGTGTTATGCAGAAACAGACAAGTTGGTGGGAACATGGGACTATGCTGTTATGCAGAAATAGGCAAGTTGGTGGAATATGTGTGTTTTCCTACTTATAGGGGTTATGCAGAAATGGGCATGTTGGTGGGAACATGGGGCTATACTGTTATGCAGAAATGGGCAAGTTGGTGGGGGTGCGGGGCCCAAAGGGCCCCACACTCCCACCAATACATGTGTTTTACTACTTATAGTATGCTATTATGCAGAAATGGGTAATTTTGGGCAAGTTAGTGGTAGTGCAGGGACCCGAAGGGTTCCAAGCTCTTGCCAATACATGTGTTTTGCTACTTATATTATGGTGTTATGCAGAAATGGACAAGTTGGTGGTAGCATGGGGCTATGCTGTTATGCAGAAATTGGCAAGTTGGTGGGGTCTGGGTCCTGTGCTCCCACAAATACATGTTTTACTACTTACATTATGCTGTTATGCAGAAAGGTGTACACACTCAAGAGACTGGGATGGCAGCAAAAGTGATACAGTTGGTGAAACATGATGAGTGTTGTGTGTTTTGTGTGTGTGTGTGTCTATGAGTGTGTCTTTGCAGAACTCTGCTGTAGAGTTACTGCAGAAAACAATGCACTTTCAATGGCAGTTAATCCCTTTTGTCGTGCAGGAAACTTGTGACACTGTGCTTCATCCTGGTGGGATATATATATATATATATATATATATATATATAATTATATACAAGACCAGAAGGATAAAGCGCAGTATCTCAGGTTTACTGCATAACAAAAGGATTAACTCCCATTGAAATTACATTGTTTGTCTGCAGTAACTTTACTGCAGAATTCTGCACATTACATTTCATCCTGGTGGACTTCACTGTATATATATTTTATGTGTGTGTGTGTGTGTGTGTGTGTATGTGTGTGTATATATACTGTATATTTATATCACACACACATATAATTCATTACCAAAACACTTTGTTAATGCATAGTTAGGGTTGAAGTGACAAATCTATGGAAATGAGATTTTGAGGTTGAGCCCTAACCCGCCCACCCTACCACCCACCCCCATCCACACCAACAAGCACTAGGGTGTGCCATGGGGTCATTAGTCCCAACTCTCACTCCATTCCATGTGTTAACAGGCTGACATGGTACAGTATAGGAGAATGGGGTAAGAGTTAGGACTAATGACCCCATGGCACACCCTGATGCCTGCTGGTGTGTAGAGGATGGGGGGGTGGGGGGCTGAACCCCAACATCTCATTTCCACACTTTTGTCGCTTCAACCCTAATTGATGCATTAACGATGTTTTTTTGCAATTAGTTTCCTTACTTTTTGAGAAAGTGCAATGTAACTGGTAACTGGTATGTGTTGGTGGGAGCTGCCCATTTCTGCACAATATTATGTGTATGTGGGAGGCGGGCCCTCTGGGCCTGCCTCACCCACATATAACTTTGGAGCCATAAAGCAGTCCTATAGGGCAAAAGGAACCCCTGTAACACTAATTTGCCAATATCTCAGCAACCGTACCAGCTATGAAAAAATTCCACTGCAGCTGTATTCAAGACTTTGACACTTCCACCTGGCCTAGTCCACAAATGGACTGACCTACCCAGAGCAAAAAAATCTGTATCTCGAATCGTTTCTGAGATAAGGGCACAGAAAGGAGGTGCAGTGCCACAATGTCATCATATGGGAAATATCTCAGCTTCATAATGGCATACCTATGGAACCGATGAAAATGTTTGCACCTAAACAGCATAATTCACATCTGGGACACCCCTTTGTATCCTACAAATCTCAAGCCAAAAGACCAAACCGTTTATTTGCAGAACACTGGGAAAGTTTTAAAATTCCTTGTTCGTGAGGTGTCAAAATCCCCATTTGTGAGGTGAATCCTGTTCGTGAGCTGTCACAAACCCTGCTCATGAGAATTCCTCATTCGCCAGATTTTGGCCATCTGGTCCTACATAGATATATATACAGTGTCGGCAGATAAGGGCCTATGGCCCACCCAGTCTGCCCATTTGAGCTTGTAAATTCAGTTTACGTTTTCCTAGAAGTCTGTTGCCCCTTACCCCTGACCTCCAGAATTCCTTTATGTCTATCCCATGCATTCTTAAATCCAGTTATTGTCTCAGCCCCCACCACTTCCTCTGGCAGGGTGTTCCACTTGTCCACCACCCGTTCTGTGAAGAAATTCTTCCTCATGTTTCCTCTGAATTGTCCTCCCTCCAACTTCATCCCATGCCCTCTAGTCTTGGAACATCTTTTTCACTTAAAAATAGTGTATTCCTGCACCCTGTTCCTCCCTGTGAGATACTTGTATGTCTCTATCATATCCCTCTTCCCTCCTCTCCTCCAGGAGTACATGTTCAGTTCCTTCAACCTGTCTTCATAGGACTTGTGATGCAATCCATGCACCATCTTTGTTGCCCTCCTCTGAACCTTCTCTACCCTGTCTATGTCCTTACGTAGGTATGGTCTCTAGAACTGACACTGTACTCAGGTGGGGCCTCACTAGTGTCTTGTATAGTGGAATTATGACCTCCCTTTTCCTGCTGGTGATGCCCTGCCTATACATCTCAGCATCCTATTTGCTTTACCTGCTACCTTGTCACACTGTTTCCCTGCCTTGAGGTCATCAGAGATGATAACCCCAAGATCCTTTCCTGCTTGGTGCATGCTATATCCTCACCCCCCAACTGATATATTGTGCCAGGATTTTTGTGCCCCATATGCATTATCTTGCACTTCTTTGCATTGAATTTCAACTGCCAAACCCCTGACCATTCTTCAAGTTTCTGCAGGTCCCTTCTCATACTATCTACACCCTCTGGTGTGTCTACTCTGTTACAGAGCTTTGTGTCATCAGCGAACAGTGAAATTCTGCCTTCTAGGTCCTGTGCAATGTCAGTGATGAAGATGTTGAATAGGACCGGTCCCAGCACTGATCCCTGTGGTACCCCACTGGTCACTCTTCCCTCTGTGGAGTGACAGCCATTTACCACTACCCTCTGTGTCCTGCCACCCAGCCAGTTACCTACCCACCACACTACTGTCCTGCCCACACCCATATTCCCCAGTTTGTGTAATAGTCTTCTATGTAGCACAGTGTCAAAGGCCTTGCTGAAGTCCAGATAGGCCATGTCCACTGCCCTCCCCTGATCCACCTCTCTAGTCACCCAGTCAAAAAATTCAATGAGGTTGGTCTGACATGACCTCTTCCTGGTGAAACCATGCTGCCTTGGGTCCTGTAGTCCATTGACAACCAGATGATCCAATAATCTCACCTTCAGTAGCGCTTCCATGATCTTCCCCACTACCGAGGTGAGGCTGACTGGTCTGTAGTTCCCTGCTTCCTCTTTGTTCTCGCTTTTGTATAAGGGGACTACATCTGCAGTCCTCTAGTCTTTGGGTATCTCCCCTGTTTCCAGTGATCGACTAAACAGGATAGCCAGAGGTTCAGCCACCACCTCTCTTAGTTCTTTAAGGATCCTGGGAGTGCACCCCATCTAGCCCCATTGCTTTATCTCTTATTACTTCCAGTTCCTTCAGGACTCTTTCTTGTGTAAAGGGACTTGTGTCCATTTCTGCATCATTCTCACCCTTGTACTCCTTCAGGACCCATTACCCTCCTCTTCCTCAGTAAAGACTGAGCAGAAATACCTGTTCAATATGTCAGCTTTACTGTTGTCATCCTCCACCTTGGCCCCATCAGCCTCACTATCCCTCCCTTTGTCTTTCTTTCCTTATGTACCTGTAAAGGTTTTGTCCTCTCTACCCACTGATTTTGCAATGTTTCTTCTGTCTGAACTTTGGCTTCCCTTACCTACCTCCCTCTTTGCTTCTCCTGGTACTTCTCCCATCCCCTTCTGCCTGTGTCTTTTGTATTGTCTGAATGCAATCTTTTTGGCTTTCACTTTCTTTGCTACCTCTTCGGAAAACCATAATGGTCTCTTCTTCATTTTCCTTTTGCTAACCTGCTTGATGCATAATTCTGTTGTTCTTGTAATCCCCATTTTAAATACTGCCCACTGTTCCTCAACCCCTGATTCCTGTCCCATTCCCCTTAATGCCTCTTTCAAGTATCTTCCCATTTTCCCAAAGTCTGCCCCCCTAAAATCCAGGATACGTGTTTTGTGTGGTTTGGTTCTGCTCTTTTTTGTGATTTCAAACCACAATGACTGGTGGTCACTATTCTCCAGGTGCTCCCCACTGTTACCCCCATCACACTGTCTCTGTTTGTGGCGCAAGGTCCAGTATTGCCTTCTGCCGAGTTGGTTCCATGACCAGTTGCTTGAGGAAGGCACCTGAAGGAGTCCAGGATAAATCTGCTCTAGTTGATGCTGCTGCTGGGATGCTCCAGTCCACGTCTGGAATATTGAAGTCTCCAACCAGTACTACCTCACCCTTGTCTGCCATCCTTTGGATGGCTAGCATCAACTCCTATCTGTTTCTTCCTCCTGGGCTGGTGGGTCTATAGACCACACCTGTGCAGATGGCTGTTCCATTTTCCTTTCCAGCTTAACCCACAGTATCTCTCCCCATTTTGTTCCTCCTGGATCTCTGTGGCCCTTATGTCATTTTCACATATAGTGCCACCTCCTCCCTTTCTGCCTGCTCTGTCTCTTCTGAATATGTTGTAGCCAGGTATGGCCATCTCCCAGTCGTGGTTATCATTACACCAAGTTTCAGTGATGGCCACAATGTCCAGGTCTGACTGCACCATGACAGCCTTCAGATCTTCCATCTTATTGCTAAGGCTCCTGGCATTTGCACACATGGCTTTCCATGATTTGACCTCCCTAGACTGTTTCACTGTTCTACTCCAGCCCCTTCCTTGGTTGTCCTTTATCCCTGGTTCTCCTTGCTGTCTTCCCTTCTGCTGAATTTTGCCCCTTTTCTGCCTATCCACCTCTTGGGCACTAATCTCCATCTTTTGCACACTGCTTTGCAGAGATAGCCACTCCTCTGGTTCACTGGTTCCACTGCTAGCTGTGGGGGATGAGCAAGTAGGTACCCTCCTTGCTGGCCTGCCACCCCCTTTGCTAGTTTAAATGCTTGTCAATGTAGCATTTAAACTTATCATTGAGTGCTTGGATTCCCCTCCATGATGGATGCAGGCCATCAGGCTTGAACAAACCTCCATCCCTCCAGGTGGGTCCCCAGTCACTAGTGAATCCAAATCCTTCCTCACAGCACCAGTTCTTCAACCATGAGTTAAAGTTCCTGGTGCATGCACTCCTATGCTCTCCCTTGCCTCTCGTAGGTAGTACTTCTGAGAAAGTGACAGAAGTAGCTACTTGCTTGAGACACCTCCCCAATTTCCTAAACTCTTCCAGAACTTCCTTTGGCTCCCCATTTGCCAGGTCATTAGTACCTAGGTGGATAATGACATCCAGCTCACCTTCCCATCTTGCCTTCCCAGTGATCCCCAGGATCTTCCTTCCATCCCTCCATGCTGTGGCACCTGGTAGGCACCTCACCTCCCTGTCCTCCCCCTCCTGTATTCCTAGCTGGATCCCTCTTATGATGGAGTCCCCCACCAGGATTCACTTCCTCCTCCTCTGGGGTCCACTGCTTTCCCCACTGAGGTCACCTCCTTGGCTAACCTCCACATCCTTTCCTTCGACTTCTCTGGGTACCTCTATTTGGTTGTCCTCATTTGCCAGTGTGGCATATGAGTTCTTGAGCAGAATAGGATCTGGGATGTGCCTCTGCCTGACCGTTCTAACCCTCCCTGAGCCCATTGTCATCCAAGTGCTCCTCGTTCTCGGCATCCTTTGAGGCAGTTGCATTGGACTGGGTGGTCTCTGGATAGGGTTGATGGTACTCCTGACCCAGTTTACTTCCACTCTGAGTCTGGCTACCTCATCCCGCAGTCAGAGAGATGCATGCAGATAGGGCAGCTCAGTGTCCAGAAGGTCTGCCTGAATATGGCTTGCCCACAGCCACTGCATTGCACCACTCCCCACAGTATACTGCAATTTCACTACTTGTCTGCTACCGAAGCTCTCCTAGTTCCCTTTTTATTAATTTACTGTCCTAAAAATCCTGCCACTGATCCTCAGATAATTTTCTTAAAGAAAAAAAAGAAATCAATAAATAAATAAATGAGTCAAAACACTTGTTGTGCTGAGGGTGGGCTTCTTCCCCCTTATGCCCCTTCTACTTCACACCCCTTACTATACCCTGTGTTTAGCTCCTGTCAATCAGATTTAACAGGGCATATAATTAAGAGTTGGGAAGAGGGGTGAAAAGCACAGAATTACACCACCACTATGTTTTAAATTTTCAACCCAAAAACAATTATAAGTAAAGACAACAAAGAAAGTACAGTGTCACTAAAAGCCCACAATCTAAGTTTAAAAAAAATAGCAATTACCAGTTACTCTAAAGCACTGAATTGAATATGTTTCCTTCCTTCCCTTCTGGCTTCTTCTGAGAAAATAAAACTCTACTTGCTACCTCAACTCTGACTAAGCCCTACCTCCAGTTATCACGTAGCTGAGGTCAGAGGACAGACAATTAACACCCTTCACCCAACTACAGGGCAGTCAGACAAGCCAAGATAAAATTTGCAGCAATTAAAGACAGCACAGAATTACACCACCACTATGTTTCAAATTTTCAACAGCCCAAAAACAATTATAAGTAAAGACAACAAAGAAAGTACAGTGTCACTAAAAGCCCACAATCTAAGTTTAAAAGAAAAATAGCAATTACCAGTTACTCTAAAGCACTGAATTGAATATGTTTCCTTCCTTCCCCTTCTGGCTTCTTCTGATTTCTGAAACAAAGTTTTGACAGCTGTCGAAAGGGATTGGCTCATGAAATGGGTTTGACAGTTCATGAAAAGTTTATAAAGCAAGCCCTTTTCATGAGCTGTCAAAACTCTTCCTTTAATGAGTTGATCCTTTCACGAGGTGACAAATTCCATGCTCATGACAATCCTTGTTCACAAGATGGAGCCACCTGATCCGAAATGCGAACAAGTTTTGTCAACTCATGAACAAGGATTGGATCTCTAAAGGGGTTCTGACAGCTTGCAAAAGGGAATTTTGACAGCTCGTGAAAAGGATTTAAAACCAATTCCCTTTCATGAGCTGTCCATCCTTTCAGCGATCCTCTTCGTGAGCTGACAAAATCCTTTTCATGAGCCAATCCTTGTTTGCGAGTTAAAGCCATCTGGTCTGGAAATCGCAATCAAGGATTTTGACAGATGGCGAACAAGGATTTTGTTACCTCATGAACAAGGATTGGAAGCAAGTGACAAACAAGGATTTAAAAAAATTCAAAATGGCTTTTTTTTCTTAACAAAATCGAAGTAAACTAAAGCCATGGGTTTGTACAGGACATCGCCCTGACCAAAACCCATACTTCAATTACTGCAAAATACATCTGTGGTACAAGTTACAACATTTTATTTGCTGGGGAAATGAAAACAAGATGCCGGCTCGTGCAAGGGGAGTTTTTCCTCACGAATGGGGATTTTATAAACCCCAGTTTGCGAGGTGACAAAATCCTTGATCGTGAGCAAATCCTCTTTTGCAAATCGTACATATATTCCAAAGACTGACCTGAGCATGCTCAGAAACTGAAACTTCAAAATTAAATAACTTTGGAACAGATTCATATGTTTTCACTAAACTAATGCTGGACTGTTCTTTGGGGCAACCTCATTCTACCCTGAAAATTTCAGATCAAAATTCCAAATGGTGTGGCCGCAATGCAATAATCAGTAATCAGCAAAAATTTGCAAAAAAAAAAGTGAAAAAATGCATTTTTGGTGCTTTGCTGCATGAAAACCGCAAATCCAATCAAAACGCAACTTGGCATATCAAGAGATCTACCCCACTTGACAAAGCATTCCAAATTTTGTGCAAATCTGTTGAATGGCTGCAAAGCTATTAATGTGCAAAATTTGGGGTTTAACATTAAACTGCCTACTCAACCCTAATTACAGGGCTCAATCACACCCTATAAAATACATATATATATATATATATATATATATATATATATATATATATATATATGTATACACATACACACATATATATTTACATATTATGGTAGAGTAGCACTTTTAAGGTTAAAGGGTCACCTTAATAACTTTGCCACCATTCAACAAATTTGCCTGAAATTTGGCATGCACAATTGGGCATAGTAGATCTTGGGATCTGCCAAGATTCGTACTGGTCTGATTTACAACTGCGGAGTTATTAAGCGACAACCAATTGCGCAATTACACTTTTTTGCAATTTCTTTGCTCTCACCTACAGGTCGCACGGTTTCTGTGACCAGTCCAAAAACTTCTGGGAATGTGTGGCCAGTGTCCCCGATGTGCCTTTTGAAGATTTCGTGAAAAGATATTGAACGGTTCAAAAGTTATTCAAAAAACAAGTTCCCATTATAAGTCAATGGGAAAAGTTAAAATATTCAACACTTTCACAAATGCACTTTTTAGTGTTGCAAATGGCCCTAATAGTGTCACAAATCTGCCATTTTTTTTTTCCAGTTGGTAATCAGAAAAATGCTTGCCATTAAAATTTGGGACCCTCTAGGGACACAATTCTTTTTGTGTTCACCTAGTCGGACCCTGCAGATGCTAGCTGTGTCTTTATTTTGTGGTACAACACCCCAGAAATATATTTTTCAAATTTTGGAACCAGTAGTGTCGCAAAGTAGTGTTGCAAGGATGACACTTTCGCAAAATTTTGCAAAAATTGCTGCAAATTGCGACACTACTTTTTCAGACTTGGCCAAAATGACAGGAATTCTTTGCCACCCTGCTGTGAAAGAACGGTTTTGTCTTTTGAGATGAAATTTGGAGGAAAGGCAGCCAACATCTCACAAATGTGCCTTTTGGTGGTTTGGTGAAAAATATTGCACACCTGCCAAGTTACGGTACCCCAAATTTGACATTTTTTCCCATAGACTAACATGGTGGCGTCCGCCGTGCCTTTTGGGGCTCGCATCTTGAAAACGGTGCGAGATACGGAATTTTTGTTGCAAATTACATAGCTCAGGGTTATGTAACAACAAAAACCTAGCCAGGAAAATCAAGATTTTTGTGAAATTTAAATTCTTTTTCTACGTTGTGTGGTTGCTGAGATATTAGCAATTAAGTACTTCCAATGCTCGTTTTAAGCTTCGATCCCCATTACAATGCATACATTCTTTGTACACACCGTGTTTCTGTATGCACCTGTTTGGCAAAAACAGGTAATGTGCTTCCACTACTGTTAAAGTTACTGTTTCTACTTGTGTTTATGTCCCCGTCTGCATTACCGTTCCAGTGTACGCCACCGTCTGCGTTACCCTTTGCGTTGTCATTCGTGTTTTGCATTAAGTTACTGTTACCATTTGCATTTCCACTACTGTTTCTGTTTGCATTTTGTTTGCATCATGCGCATTGCCATTTGTGTTTCGGACTGCCTTTCATTTGCGTTTCCATTTCTCTTTCGTTTTGCGTCTTCCTTGCTGTTACTGTTACCATTTGCATTTGCAATTGCGTTACTGTGCCTGTGCACATTACGGTTTGCATTTCCATATGCACTTGCATTTCCTTTTGTGCTATTGTTTTCTTTGCTGCTATTGTCGTTGTTACTGTTACCATTTGCATTTACAATTGCGGTACTGTGCCCGTGCGCGTTTCAGTTTGCTTTTCCGTAAGTGCTTCTGTTCCCGTTTCCATTTCTCTTTCCTTTGGCATTATTCTTCATGTTAACTTTACCATCTGCATTTACAATTGCGGTACTGTGCCTGTGCGCATTACGGCTTGCGTTTACGTGTGCGCTTGCGTTCGCATTTCCGTTTCTGTTCCCTTTCGCATTCTTGTTGCTGTGACACTTGACATTTCCATTTAAAATACCATTGCCATCACTGTTCACGTTACCAGTTGTGTTTTCGTATGCACTTCAATGTCCGTTTGCGTCACTGTTTGCTCGGCATCACTTTGCGCTTGTGTTTCTATTAACGTTTCTTGTGCCATTTATGTTTGCGTTACCATGTGCACCACTGTTTGCACTTCTGTTTGTGTTGCTGTTCCTATTATTATGTCATAAGACATCATGTGGCAGAAACGTGGGGCCCGAAGGGCCTCGCACTCCCACCGCCGCATTACATTCACTATTTCTAATCATCATTTTCAAAAAGAAGGGAAATTAGAGGCAAAAAAATCTGTTTAATGCATTAGTTAGGGTTGTTCCACAGCAACAAAAGTGAGAAATTTGGTGTTAGGGTTGAAAGCCCCTTGGACCCCCAGCCCACCCCCAACCGCATCGGGATGCACATTGGGGTCGTCGGTCCTAACTCTCACCCCATTCTCCCTACCTCTGCTTCTTCACACATGTGATGGGATGAGAGTTGGTCAACCATTGCTGCAATGCCAGTTGGGAGGTGAAAGCTGAAAGGCTTTCAACAACACTATCGCTCTTTGATAAATGCTAACTACGATAGCAAACAGAGTTTTTGCCTCTAACTATATATGTAAGCTGCCTGTTCTGGTGGTTGTTCAGGTACATGTTAAAGATCCCATGGCACTTCTTGAAAAGAGTGGGAATTTCCCTGATGTACTGGTCAAATTTCCCCATTCACTAAAAATACCACCAGCAGCTTAATCTTGTTAATTTTCAGTTGGTTACCATCTGCATCTCTCCCGGTCACCCTGAAAAGGGACTTCTAGTCTCGGTGGGTCTACCCGGTCAACAAAATTCAATAAATAAAAAAAATATACATATTTATGGAAAAGGCAAAAAACTTCATTACTGCACCAGTTAGGGTTTCTGTCATGCCCTTGATAGTATGAAAATATGAAGTTAGGGTGTACAATCACAATACCACACCCAGACTCACAACACAGTTATACACATTGCTAGGAGATATAACATTAGGAACAATGAGCACATTACAGGTCAGGGGGTGGGCATAATGTATAATGTTACAGACCACACCCTCTAGGGTACATACTGTGGGGTCCTGCTGTTGTTCTTCCCTGGAAGGCCTGATGTAAGAGGTACCTCTCTCCATTATATGCTTCCTCAGATACAGCTCACAAGGTCAAACTTTCTAGAGCCTCCTGAGCACAGACACATACCTGGCCATGATCAGCACACATACGTGACCTTTCATGGAGTGGACAGCATCAACAAATATGAGAGGATTTCTCCTTGACTCCCCTACAGTTCAGACTTATGGCCTAGAACATCTCCTCTGCCATCATGAAACCTGAAGAAGGAACTCAGAGACCTCAGTCAACTCTTAAATGAAGACCCCAGAACTTCTCTGCATTCTCCTCGGGACTGGTGAGATCATGTGGACTCAGGATTCTCTCACTCCCACAGATCTCTGCTAGCTGGGTCCTATTCTCACTTTCCCTTAGTTACTCTTTCTGCTCTGATCTTCATCTGTCTCTCATCTCTCTCCGAGTTTAGGGTTTGCTGCCTCCTGCTAGAGATCACTTCTCTCTACCACTCAGGATGTGGAAAATCTACTGCTTTCTCTTGCTGTTTCTCTCACTCCCCTCCCCTCCAGAACTCTGCGTTTCTCTCTGAACTAGAGGCTCACTAAAACTTATGCACTTTAGCATATAGATTAAGACAGAAACTCAGCAGAGTACTCAGGATGCTGTTACAGTGCCAATCAGAGAGGCCAGCCCAAACTTCCAAAGTACATGTAATCCAAAAGTGGCACTTGAAAGGAGGAGGTAACAAAGCTAAGTGTAAGTAATTCCTTTTATTGTGAGCCCAAACACAAAAGCAGAAGGAGCCCCAAGCACTTCAACATAAGGTCTTCATCAGGGGCCACCTTTGGATTACCACACAAGCACATAAAGGAAGGGAGATGGGCAAGCAGTAACCTATATTAGTATAGCTACTGATCACATTTGCAGACATTCAAAGTGACTCTCAACAGTGTAAGCTACTTCCTGTAGAGGAGTTGAGAGGGTTCCAGGACTCCACTATCTTAACTATTTAGCAACCAGACTTGAACGGAGTGGGGTGGGGTGGGGGGTGCTTGTTGCAAGTATAAATTGCAGAACTGAAATTAAAACGTGAAGCATTTCAGTTTGCAGCCTGCCTCTTTCCACTTGACTAAGCCCAAGTCATGTTATCAAAAGGTTAATAGAGCTGCTGCAAGAGTTTTGGACTGGAAAATTTCTGGCTCCAGTTAGTCTGCAGCCAGATTGCTGAATCAGCTGATTGAAGGCACACAGTGTTTAGTGTTTATGCCGCTGAAGGACCCTGCACGGGAATAGCATAAAAAGAGGGAGCTAGAGAGCAGGGGTTTAGTCTTGGGTAAGGCAAACTGAGAGGAGAGTCAGACAGGACAAACCAAGGGAGAGACTCCAGGCTCTCCCTACCCTTTGTGGTTGGGAGAGATGCTGCTTTCCTTAGCCAAGGAAGTAGGCCATAGTAGCACATCAGAGAGCAGATATAGAGATAACAGATTAAAGTAAAAGCTGAAACAGAGGAGAGCAGAGTCAGCGCCTTTAGTCTCTCATTGAACATGAGAATAAGATGCTGGAGACATAAGGGGTTCCTCTTGAGTTGCTCAAAGTATGTTCCACCTTCCAAACATTTCCAATTTAATCACTGCCAAAAATAAGTAGCAAGAAATGTCCATACCTTTTGATTGCAATGGGATTAGTGGTTCTCAAAATATACCCAAAATGCAATAGCAGAAGCAAAACAAATATACCAAAAACAAACACCCTCCCAGCAAAAATCATTGTCTTCCAGTGACACAATGAAAGAAATGCTGGTAGAGCACATTTTCCTACATTGTCCTATCATATGTTCCCCTTCCCCAGCAAGAAAGTACAGTTTAACGTGGTATGCTTCAACTTGTTAATGAGGTCCCACCCCTTTGTGGAGGTACAGGGTACCTGCACAGAGAGCTAGTGCAGGCACATCTCAATATGGGAAGTGCATAGCATGCTAGGCTAGAACACATCATCAACATTTGAGCATCTAATCAGTGGGGCAGTGGATGTGGCACTGTTCACATGACAAGCAATGTTGGGCTGGAGCGGATGGCTGGTACAGGCCCTAAAGGCCACTAGCTGGAACCCCTTCACCACACCACTCACGACAAGCAACGTCGGGCTGGAGCGGATGGCTTGTACAGGCCCTAAAGGCCACTAGTTGGAACCCCTTCACCACAACACACACGACAAGCAACGTCGGGCTGGAGCGGATGGCTGGTACAGGCCCTAAAGGTAACTCACAGGACGCTCCACAGGAGTGTGTTTTATCATCAGCAGATCTATACAGACTGTTTATGCTGTAACATTTGAACCGCTTCCTACGGGCAATTTACTCCATTTGAAATGGAGCTTTAAGACTTGGTTTAAGCATCGAAGTTTGGCTGTAAGGGCCGCTAGCTGGGGGATCTAAGTCTCTACTGTTTTGTTCTCTGGTTATGGTGTTGGTCTCAGCTCATTCTTAGAAAGTGCTGCTCCTAATACAGCATGGATGTACATGTTATTGCTTGCACACTGCACTCTTGTGTAGTTGCATTTGTTCTGTTTAGGATACTAGCCGAAGTTTACTCACAATTTGCTGGTGTTGTCCGGGACGGAGCTCAAGACCTTGTGCATGCGCAGTTCAGTCCACACTGATTAAGCCTTTGTCCTGGGCTTTCCACCAGTGTAGCCAGTAACCTGATCCTCTCCTTTGCTTTATTCCTCACCCCCTCACTACACCACACATGACAAGTGACGTCAGACTGGAGCGGATGGCTGGTACAGGTCCTAAAGGTAACTTACAGGACCTGCCACAGGAGTGTGTTCCCATTGACACTGTGTGTCGACTCCCCAACTACGCCAGCCACCCCTCCCACCCAATGGTGACTCTCCGCTTATTTGTCTCAATGGTCACATGACTTGTGACATCACTTCCCCTCTCTCATTTGTCTAAGTCCTCACTTCCCCTGCTACAGGTTATCTCACCTCACCACCTGGGACAGCAAACACTTCTAGGACCTTTGTGTTTCCACCCCTCCCGAGACTCGATCCTTCTGCTCTCGAATCAGCGGACCTACCACTGCACCACTTTGCCAGCCCATCTTTCTCTGTTATCTCAAGTCCCTCCCCCAGACACCATTCAATATGCCTCTCCTTTGGAGTCTACTATTGCGTATCTTTAGCCTACCCCATCTCCTCCATTCCTCTAACGCCCTTTCCCCACAATACTATTTCACTCCAATTATTCGTCCCAACCTTCATGAACCTCCTGGCATCTTCTGCCCCACTAAACAGGTTTGTCTCATTCTTCCCATTCAGATGACATCTCCCATGCGCTCCCCATTCCCTCCCAGCCTCCCGCTCGCTTACTTAACCCTCTCCATTCTTATCCCCTGCTCTCCTACCTCCTCTTCCTCCTCTCTCAAATACCCCACACCCCCAAATGCAAAACTTGCAAAGCTGCCCTATTCAAGCATGCCCTCCTCCTTCTTCTCTTATCAGGTAATATACACCCAACCCCAGGCCGCCTCTCCCATGCTCTCCATCTAGTGACTGAATACACAAGCTCTGGTTAGCTGCAATAAACATGTAGTCTATAAACAAAGTTCAAACAAAGTTCACCTTACTCCAAGGTTGGCTTGCCCAGCACTCACCAGACATACTGGTCCTGTTCAAGACGTGGCTCTCCAATAACATACCGGACACAGCCGTGACCCTTCCTAGTTACTCCCTCTACTGCATTGACAGGTTATGTAAAAGAGGCAGTGGCTGTGCCCTCTACATTAGAAACACCCTCCAATCCCTATCAGTCTCCCTCCCTTCCCCCGAACACAGTGCCCACTCTATCACAGCCAAGATATTCCTTGGCAAACCTGGCAAAACCCTTTATGTCATGGCTGTCTATATTCCCCCATGTAACCAAGACTTGCATTCCCCTCAGTCATGTCCTGTATCTCCCAGCTTCCCTCTAACAGTGAATTGATCACTATGGGTGACTTTAATGTCAACTGGTTGTCCCCATCATCCTCCCCCTACAAAGATTCAGTTGCTGCACTTGACCTCACCCAAATTATTCAATCTCCTAAAAGGCTTAATGACAAATCAGGTTCCTCCACACTGCTAGACCTAATTGTCACTAACTGCCCAAACAACATCTCTAAAGTCTTGGTACTTCCCGACACCCTTAGTGACCACTGTCCTGTAACCTGCACATGGTCAAATAAAACTCCAACAGCTCCACCAATAGTCTCCTATCGCAGGTGCCTAAGAAAGGGTAAGCTCCAAAACTTTGAATCCTACCTAGCTAACTATGATTGGTCCTCAGTGTACAACATCCAATCCATTGATACTGCCCTCTCCAACTTTGTTAATATCGTCAATGCTGCCTGCGATATCTTTGCCCTCTTCTCAAACCAAATCTCTAAAAACCAAAACACCACCTGGATATCCCAACAATTACTCAACCAAATGCTACACTATGACAATCTCTGGCACAAGGCTTTAAACTCCCAACTCTCGTAGACAGGCAACAGCCTACTGAGAGGCCAGAAAAATGCACCTGGTCTGTTCACCAAGCCAAGGCAGCCCACTATCAACAGACATTCTCCTCCACCTGGTGTCTGAGAAGAAGATTCAGGGATAACATAAAAGAACTTAATGGGAAAACTTCCTCTCTCCCTCCTGCCCAGCTCTTGGTAAGTGGGAACTTAACTCATGACCTGAGTCCATTGCTGACACCCTAAATGCCACTTTCTCAGACCTCAGTAGTGTACTTCCCCAGACTTCTTCATTTCCCTAGATCACTCCACTGGTCGCAGCTCATTTCCCAACACCCCCTGTTTCACCTTTGCATCATCTCTCTCCAGGAAGCTAGGAGATACCTCATCATTGCCCTCACCAAGTCCTATGTTAGTATGTTATTCCACTGACTTTATGCTCCTCTGCCTTGCTCTCGAGGAGGTCCTACAACCCCTCACCAAACTCTTGAACATTTCCCTCTGCCTTGGATAATTCCCTACACTCTGGAAACGTGCCATCATCACCCTGATCTTAAAAAGTGGTGCCCGTCTGTCCCCAAATAATTATTGTCCTATCTCCCTTCTCCCTCCTCTCTCCAAGGACCTTGAAAAAAATTGTGGTGGATCAACTGATGGACCATCCATCTAAGCATCACTTATTATGCCCCAAACAGCACAGCTTCCACCCTAGGCACAGCACCACCACTGTCCTCTTAGAATACACCTCCTATAACCACATGGCCCTTGAACGGTGTCAACTTGTGGGGTCAGTTTACACTGACCTCACTAAGGCATTCAACACTGTAAACCATGTTATCCTTCTGGCCATCCTACCCTCCCTGGGGCTCTCTGGTGAATCAATCAGCTGGTTCCAGAGCTACCTCTCTGACAGAACACAGCAGGTGAAATTCAACTCTTCTCTGTCCACTCTGAGTGCCCCAAGGCTCCATCCTGGGGCCCCTCATATTTAGCCTTTCCTTAACTCCCTCCCAACTCCAGCTCTGGAAAAATTTTGTTCTCAGCAGATGACGTGGTTATTTTCTGGTGTCACTAGAGTCCCAAATCTCTCCAATGCTCCCTCAGGCCTTCTTCTCTGATGCTGAGACCTGGTTCAGCTCCCACCACCTAGTCCTAGATTATAAGAAAACTAAGACTATAATTTTCGCCCGCCACCACAGCCCACATCATAACTCCCCTATGACCATCCTCAACTCTCTAGAAGCACCTCTTGAACAGGCTGAGTCTTTCAAATATTTAGGTATTATACTTGACACTACCCTCTCCTCCATACTCATGTCCAACAACTGTCCTCCGCTATAAACTCCAGGATTGGACTGCTTTATTGCCGCAAACACCTTCTCCCCCCGATGGCTATACATCTAGCCATGACCTCATCTGTCTTGTCCCTGGCAGACTATGGCATTGTTATCTACAGTATTGCTGACCCCACTACCTTGCAATGTATCAAAGCTGCACTCAACAAAGCATGCAGGCTGGTCACTGGCTGTGACAGATGGACTCACTCCTGTGACCTGTACAAGTCTGCCGAATGGCTACCATTTGATTCCCAGCTTAGGTACCACACATGCCTTCTTGCCCAAAAAATCCACCTTGGGTAAGCACCGTCTAGCCTTCTCAGACTCATTCGACCTGCCCTGAGTATCAGAGTCTCTTGTAGTACCACTGGGATCTCCCTCCTAGTCCCTAGTTGTCATACATCCCTTGGCCAAAGAGTCTTTTTCTACCAAGCCCCCCTCTGGCTAAACAGCCTCCTTCCCTATATCTCCCTGGAGCCCAAAATTGGCCACTTTAAGACAATTCTAAAAGCCCTCTTATTAGACTCCCCCACTTGTGACTGTCCCTAAACCGCTCCTTCCTACTGCTCCCACCCCGAGGGCTTCACTCAATAACCTCTCCTCATAAATGGTTGTGATTCTATATACTGTAACTGTGTTACATGTTTGATGCTCTTTGATATGTTGTGTAACTCTTGTACATTTCATTTGTACTCCACTCCTTGTTCCCCTACCTGAACTCTATATTATTTACATTGTCTAAGTTTCATCACTGTTCTCTGATGTGCAGCCTTTGTAAAGGAGTCTATGGCTCAAAGGGATGTAATTCTGAATGTTCTTAAATAAATACTGTAAATACACATAAGATGCTTGTAAACAAGATAGGCAGCCTGGGAATGGGTCCCAAAAGTGGTAAACTGGGTTGGGAACTGGTTGAAGGATAGAACACAGAGGGTGGTGGTAAATGGTTCTCATTCTGATGAAAGGAGGGTGACCAGTGGGGTGCTGCAGGGATCAGTTCTGGGGCCAGTCCTATACAGTGTCTTCATAAGTGACATTGCAGAGGGTCTACAAGGAAAGGTATGTCTCTTTGCAGATGACACTAAGATCTGCCACAGGGTAGACACTCTGGAAGGGGTGGAAAAATGAGGAGGGACCTAGGAAAACTAGAGGAATGGTCAAGAGAGTGGCAACTAAGATTCAATGTGAAAATGTGCAAAATCATGTACTTGGAGCACAGGAGCCCAGGGGTCACTTATATGATGGCGGAGAGATACTGACGGCAACCAAACAGGAAATGGATCTGGGGTAATCATATCAGATGACCTAAAGGTGGCCAAACAATGTGCCAAGGCAGTGGGGAGAGCCAGTGGGGTACTGGGGTGCATAAGGAGAGATATCACCAGCAGGAGGAAGGAGGTGGTGATGCCTCTGTTCAAATTATTAGTGTCCAGTTCTGGAGGCCACATCTTCGTAAGGACATAGACAGGGTGGAGGCAGTTCAGAGGAGGGCAACAAAAATGATGCAGGGCCTGCACCATAAGTCATATGAGAAGAAACTGAAGGACCTCAATATGTATACCCCGGAGGAAAGGAGAGAGAGTTGGAATATGAAAGAGACTTTCAAATATCTCAAGGGCATAAATAAGGTACAGAAGGGTAGCATCTTTCAGAAAAAGGAATGTTCTAGAACAAGGGGTCATGACATGAAGCTGGAAGAAGGTAGACTAAGGGGCAACATGGAGTATTTCTTCACAGAAAGGGTGGTGGATGCATGGAACAGCCTTCTAGTGGAGCTGGGGGTCCAATTTGGTATGGGAATTTAAAAATGCATAGGATAGGCATAAGGGAACCCTAGTGAGAGGAAAGAGATTAAAGTCAGAGATCAAGTGGGGTCTGTGGTTTCTGCAGCATGGAGGAAAATGGGCAAACTAGGTGAGCCTGGAGGCCCTTATCTGCCTTAATTTCTATCTTTCTATGTTTTCTATCAGATTTAATATCAGTATTTACAAAGGATACTGCTGTAAACTCCATAGAAACAGTTAACTCAAATATAATTGGGGAACAAAATTGTATGACATCAAATGTTAGCAAATTAATTGAAAACTTAAACCATCTGGATCTGATAACTTACATCCAAGGATACTAAAAATTAAAAGATCAATTTGTTGAACCATTAACAAATATTCATAATGATTCATACATTACTGGAGATGTACCTAGTGACTGGAGAAAGGTGATTGTTATTCTCATTGTTTAAAAAGGGAAGCAAATTATTAGTAGAGAATTACAGACCAATTAGTCTGATGTCAGCTGTTGGCACACTCATGGAAAAATGTATTAAAAATCAGACAACAATATACATGATTTGGACCTGACTTCTCACAACATGGGTTCACGAAAACAGGTCATATACAACAAATGTGTTGGTCTCCTATGAAAAAATAAACACAGATTTAAATAACATTCCAATGGACATTATTGATTTGGATTTTTTTAAGCATTTGATGTGGTTCCACCCAATATCTTAATAAATAAATTACAGACTGCAATAGTAAATTCAAATATCATTATGTGGATAAAACATTGGTTGAAAAATATATCCCCACAAGTCAGAGTCAAGATGGGAGAGTGCCTTAGAAAAGCACTAGCAAACAGGCTAGAAGGAGGGGTGGAGCAACAATGGAAATATCAAAACTGCCATCACAGAGGCAACAAGCCTTTGTGTGAAGCAAATAAACAAATCAAAATGAAAGAAAAAGCTACTATGGTTCTCAAAAGAGGTGGCGGTGAAGGTTAGGGAGAAAAATATAGCATTTAGGAAGTATAAGGAAACACAGAAGGAGCAGGACAGATAACTGTACCAGTTAAGGCAGAAAGGAAGCAGGAGGAAGTCAGAATAGCAATGGCCCAAACTGAGAAAAGATAGCCAACTTCGGTTAGAAGGGGATAAAACCTTCTATAGGTATATCAGGGCGTAGAAAGATAAAGGGAGGGATAGTGAGGCTGAACAGAATGGACGGTGGGTGGGCAGAGAGGACAGTGAAAAAGCAGGGACACTGAATGAATACTTCTGTTCAGTATTCACAAAATAGGAGGGTGGGGAGGTGCCTAATCCAATTAACAGAAGCACTCTGGATAGGGGGTTGATCCCAGTCCTTTCACAGAAAGGTTCTGAAAGAACTCCTAAAACTGAAGGTGGACAAAGCAACGGGCCAGATAGAATTCTAAAATTCTAATGGCCCATTTATCCATTCTTGTAGATCTTTACTAATTATTTCAATACTTGCTTGTGTTTCCACTTTACCTCTAATTTGGTGTCCTCTGCAAACTTAACTAAATGACACTACACAGTTTTATTTAGATCAGAGGTAAAAAAAGAGAACAGTGCAGGTCCCAAAACTGACCTCAGCTGCATTCTGCTAAAGATCTCTTTTTCAGATGATAAGCTGATTTGAAACGTAGACTTTGATGGCAGATAAGGACTGCTTGGCCCACATAGTCTGCCCATTTCCCACCTAGAGGATCAGCTGCAGATCCTATTTATCCAACAGCCTATTTCTTCAAATTAGATTCATCTGACATGACCTTCCCACTGTGAACCCACATTGCCTTGGGTCCTGTGCCCCACTGGCCTCTAGGTACTCAACAATTCTTTCCTTCAGAAGTGATTCCATCACTTTCCCTACCACAGAGATCAAACTGACAGGTCTGTAGTTTCCTGCCTCTGTCTTGGTCCCACATTTGTGAAGGGGAATCACATCCACCTTCCTCCAGTTCTCAGGTACCACACCATCCTCCCATGAGCTGTTAAAAATGGTAGTCAGTGGTTTCACTAGTTCTCCCCTTAATTCTTTTAGAATTCTGGGGTGAATTCCATCAATCCCCATTGCATTGTCCACCTTCAGTTTCAGGAGTTCTTTCAGAACCCTTTCTTCTGTGAAAGGACTGGGATCGACCCCACTATCAAGAGTGCTTCTGTTAATTGTATTAGGCACCTCCCCTTCTCCTCTTTTGCGAATACTGGGCAGAAATATTTATTCAGTATCCTTGCTTTTTCACTGTCCCTCTCTGCCCACCCACCATCCATTCTTTTCAGTCTCACTATCTCTCCCGTTGTCTTTCTACGCTCCCTGATATACCTATAAAAGGTTTTATCCCCCTTCTTAACCAAGTTGGCTATCTTTTCCTCAGTTTGGGCCTTTGCTATTCTGACTTCCCTCCCTGCTTTCTTCTGCCTTAACTGGTACAGCTCTCTGTCCTGCTCCTTCTGTGTTTCCTTATACTCATGATGCTATATTTTTCTCCCTGACTTTCCCGCCACCTCTTCTGAGAACCATAGTGGCTTTTTCTTTCATTTTAATTTGTTTATTTGCTTCAAACAAAGGCTTGTAGCCTCTGTGATGACAGTTTTGATATTTCCCCATTGTTGCTCCACCCCTCCTTCTAGCCTGTTTTCGAGGGCTTTTCTAAGGCACTCTCCCATGTTGCCAAAGTCAGCCCTCCTGAAGTCCAGTACCCTCACTTTTGTATGACTTGACTCTGTAGCTGAGTTTATCATGAACCACACTGTTTGATGGTCACTTGTTCCCAGATGGCAACCCACTTCTAGATCTGAGATCCTCTCAGCATCCCCATTTGAGAGTATGAGGTCTAAGATTGCTCCCTCAGGAGTGGGTTCCAAAACTAGCTGTCTGAGGCATGCCACCTGTAGGGCATCGAGAATGGCCCTGCTCTTAGATGTGGCTGCAGCAAACATGCTCCAGTTAACATCTGGCATATTCAGTTCTCCCATCAACAGTATCTCTCCTTTCTCTGCCATCCTAAGAATGTCTTCTATCACATCCTTGTCCATTTCTTCCCCCTGACATGAGGGTCTGTCTACAACCCCTGTGCGGATTGTGGTGCCATTTCCAGTCTCTAAGGTGAGCCACAGTGCCTCCTCTCCTCCCTGTTTACTCTTTTGTTCAGTTGCTTTTATCCTTCCTTTACATAGAAGCTATTCTCCCCCTCTTCTCCCCTCCTTGTCTCTCCTGTAGGTTATATACCCTGGTATGTTAACATCCCAGTCATGGTTATCTGTGTACCATGTTTCTGTGACTGCTATGATATCCAGGCATCCCTCTTCCATCAAGGCCACCAGTTCAGGGAGCTTGTTGCCCAGACTATGGGCATTGGTACTCATTACACTCCATTTCCTGATGGCCTTACTCCGTTTTGCCCCATCCCTATCCTTATTGCCTTTGTCACATTCTTCCTTTACCCCTGACCTTCTCCCTATTGACATCTCTATCTTGGTGTTTACTCACTTACTACCCTGACTTTTTTGGGGAGGCTAGGATTTCCCTGCTCTTTTCAGTGCTGCCCCTTGGCTGCTTTAAATGCTTGCCAATGAAGCATTTGAACCTATCACCTAGGATCCTGGTTTCCCTCCTGGACAGATGCAGCCCATCATGCCAGTATAGGCCTGCATTACTCCAGGTGGACCCCCAGTCCCCAATGAAGCCAAATCCATGAGCTCTGCACAGTTTTTCAACCACTGATTGAATCCTATGGTGTGGAGCACCCTAGCCTCACCTACGCCATAGACTGGCAGCACCTCCAAGAAGGTTACCATGTGTGCTACTTGTCTAAGGCCCCTCCCCAACTCCACAAACTCTTTCTGCACTGCTCTGATCCCTTTCTTAGCCAGGTCATTTGTCCCTAGGTGGACAATGACATCCAGCTCCCTCTCCTGTGCAGCTGCTAAGGTGATCCTGGGGATTCGCTCCCTGTCCCTCCAAGCCATGGTGCCAGGCAGGCACCTTACCTCCCTCTCCCCTTCCTCCCCCGTTCTACCTTCCTAACAACGGAGTCCCTCACCAGGAGTTGTTTCCTTCCCCTGTGGGGTCCCATGCCACCCTCCTGTGGGTCTCCCTCCTGTGGAGGTACCCAGCATCCTCCTTGGTCTCCACTGCAGGTGCCTCCATAGAGGAACCACACTTTTCCAGAATGGCATAAGAATTATGGAGAGGTACAACTGGAGGGATGCACCTCTGTTCCACCACCCTCATCCTCCCTGAGTCCACTGTGGTCCAACCACTCCTCTTTCTTGGCAACCTCTGAGGCAGTGACCCTGGTGGTCCCTGGATGGAAGAGGAAGTCCCACAAATCCTGGCCAACTCAGCCTGGAGATGAGCAACCTCCTCCCTCAGCCCAGAGAGGTGCCTGCAGATGGGACAACACCGCATCCTCCAGAACATCTCCCAGATGATTGCTGCTCCACAGCCACTGCATTGCACCACTCCCATTATGTCTTATTTCTGGCTCCTTCACTGTTATTTGGAATCCTTACTCTTTCCTCTGTTTTTTTTTCTTCTGTCCCTACTTACTTACTGCCTCTGTGCCCTTTAAGCTCCTGATTGTCCTGTTCTGAGACAAGAAGATCCTATATTTCTCAGTAGACCCTTACTTGCTCAGAGGCAGACCTCCAGCAGCTGGGGGGGGGGCACTGGAGAGATACTCTTGCCCTTCTAGGATGGTGAGTCTTTGATGGCTCTGTGATCACTCACTTCCTGCTTACAGAGCTTGGCAGAGAGCGACAGTGAAGCTTGCCAGAATTAATCCTAGTTCTGTAGCATGTTGCAGCTGAGTTACTACATTAAACAATGCAGTTTCAATGGGAATTGGTCCTTTTTGTCATGCAGGAAACTATGACACAGGACTTCAATCTGGTGGACTTCACTGTATATAAACTCTTAATGTACCCCATTATGTAACACTAAATCTCTAATTCTATATAAATTTTAGATTAGTGCCTTAAGATATCAGGCAGTTCATAAAATATTAGGAACTCCAGACTGAGTTTTGTATTATCTGAACTAAACACTGATTGTGAAAAGCTTACCTCTTATAGCATTTTAATTAAGGTGAACTAATTGTGGGTCATTACATAAAGTTTTAATTTATTCATCTTATTTTGTAAATATTTATTGACAAATTGTTGCCAAGGGCTCTGTAATTGTCATGTCTTATAATTACAATATGAAACATGCTGGAACAGAGAGAGCGGTCTGTGAGGTGCTGTAGCATAAGTGGAGCTTTGGCAAGTGTCAGCATTACCATGGAGGCAGATACATCAGAAGTTCCTAGTTAGCCAGATTGCATTAGAAGGGATACTGAATGCTGGACTATGTCTAGTTACACAAAATCTATCTGGGCACCTTGTTGTGGTGTACTGATGTTCATGAGCATATTATTAGCAGACAAAAATTAAATGAACTAGTCCAAAAAAAGAACGTAGATTCTGGTACAGTAGTTATTGTGGGACAAGAAACGTGTCCAGCTTGTTTGGGTATGACAAAGAATATTACAGGAACCAAGATCGTCTAAGAATAGCAGTCAAAGGTCAGGTGATGGCTGTAGTGCTGGTGCAAGGAATACTTATCAGAGTAATGCAATTATTTGTGTAGAAGACAAATCTACTTGAGTCTGAGTGACCAGTATGAATGACAGGTATGTGAATATCTTTTCATGAAAATTCATCAGTCAAATATGTTGGACAAGGCACTTGGTATTTGGAAAACTTATGAAAAAAAAAAGAAACAGCCTCCCACCCTCATCTCCAAGGCCGAATCCTGATAAATATAACCTGCATCACCCCACCCTCTGTCACGATCCTAGTCCCACCCTCCCCCTGCACCCACAACTAGATACTTTGTAATGTATTTAAAAAACAATCTCATGATAGGCAAACGGCATAACCATCCCTCTTCACAGCCTGCTGCCATCCATTTTACAGTAGTACTTGTTTGCATCGTAGAGGCATAAAGCAGGAAGCACAGGTAAATCAGGAGAAGTTATACAATTAAGATGTCCAGGATAGCTCTTCACAAAGGCGGTACAAGCAAAATTCTTCCTCTGAGTCACTCTCTAAAGTCTTATTCTCTCTCTCATTTTCTCAACAAAATATTCATCTCTTTTTATAAGGTGTTTTCCCCAGGCAGTTAAATTGTGTATCCAGTTCTTGTAAATTATACCACTTTTGTCAATTCCTTTCCTATTATAAGCCTGAAGAGTACATTAATCTTCTTAACAGGTGCAACCAATTAAGACATCCTATCCCAGGGCTGATTTCCTACTGATAATTCTTCAAACAAGCTTGTGGATGTCAAAATGCACCTCAAGGTTAACCCCCCTGTGTTCCAAATAAACCAAAATAGCTTTCTGCAAACATTTCATTAATGTAATTATATACATTTGTAAACTAAGGGATCCCAGTTTCACATAAAGATTCACATTATTCTTTTAATCACAGAGAAGCAATAGAATAAAGAAAGAATAGAAACAGCAAGTGAAGGAAGGGAGAAAAAAGGTGAAATTGTGGGATCATCACGTTGGCCATTTCTTAGGTGGCACAAGGAAAATTGGATTACGCAGTCAGACAGGAAAGAGATAGACATTTGACAGAATAGGACAGGACAGAATAGATCTTTACTTTTAACTTTCTCTGCATAACAAATGGGACAGTGTCTTAACCCAACTCGTTCACAGACCCCTCCCTCTTTAAGAGGGAGCCTGTTCTTTTTCTCCATTGACATTTTCTTTTCCGGATTTGTATATTACTTTTAATTTAAATGACTGTAGTGCCAGGTGCCAGGTTGTAATTCTGGGATTTTTATCTTTAATTTGATTAAGTCAACTGAGGGGATTGCAATCTGTCATAAATACCAAGTCACCCCTAGCAAATAAAATTTAAGGACTCCATTGCCCATTTTGAAACAAGACAATCTTTCTCAATAGTGGAGCACTTTTCTCTCTGTCATGCTGTTTCCTACTGATACACCAAATGGATGATCCTTCCATTTATATTCTAACTCAGGACTGCACCTAGGCCTACCTTTGATGCATCTGTCTATAACAGAAGTCTGGACTTCTTAAAACAGGGGTTGAACATAATGCAGCCTTGATGACCTGAAAGCTTCATCACACTCTGGGACCATTTTACATTATTCAGGTACCATGTTTTCATGAGTTCAGTGATAGGAGTAGTTAACTGGGCAAAGATGGGAACAAATCACCTGTAGTAATGAGCCAGACCTAAACATGACCTGACATGTTTCTTTGTTTTAGGACAGGACTGTTAGCTACAGTATCTATCTTGGAAATCTCTGGTTTTACTTCTCTGTTTCCCAAAATATAACTCAAATATCTGGTTTCTTGCATGTTTAATGAACATTTGGTAGGATTAATGGCCAGACCTGCATTTTTGATAGAATGGATAACTGTTCATATGTTTTCCAGGTGGCTTTTTTCAGTTTGGACTGTGCACCATGGCATCATCCAGATAAGTATACAATACCCAGTGTGAGGGGGCTAGAATTACATTCATGTACCACTGAAATGTAATGGGTGCACCATGTAAACCAAAGGCATGGTGGTGAACTGATAGAATCCAGCTGGGGTGGAAAATGCAATTTTGTCTCTGGATTCTTTAGTGAGAGGAATGTGACAGTAACCCTTGGTGAGACTGAGGGTAATAATGTACCTGGCACTTCCCAGTCTGTCCATCGAATCATCTAACCTGGGCATAGGACAGCCATCAAATACGGACACTTGATTAAGTTTCTAAAAATCAAGGCAGATTTTTACACTCCCTTCTTTTTTATTTACAGTCACCATTGGTGATGACCAAGTACTTCTCGATTCTTCAATGATAACCAGCTCTTTCATTTTTATGTTGCTTGCACGCATGTGCAAGAAACATAGTGCTATCATCCGAGTTTTCGGAGGTGTGTCAGCCTGTCTTCCAATGCAGTCAGTGTGTTTGCAGGCATGGCCCCAGTTAACCAATCATTGCTGCAGCTGTCTATGACAAGCTGAAAATGCAGTGGCATACAGTTCAAAGGAGGAGCTCCGCTTCAGTGAGCAGAGCTCCTCCCCACGCACCGCAAGCAAGCATGCATATTGCGTGCTGATGCGCCTCCCATGCACACACACTGTATGGCCGACAGGGGTGCCCAATTCCTGTCAGCTCCACGCCCCCAACAGCTGTCAGGTGCCACGCTGGGAGCCCACCCAGCATGGCAAAAACTATTATAGCCGACAGAGGGTGCCCAACCCCATCGGCTCCCCAGGTTGCATGCCCCCAAAGCTTCCAGTGCCACGCTGGGATCCCACCCCAGTGTGGCAAATCTTGCTTTGGCTGACAGGGGTGCCCAATCCCCCTGTTGGCTCCACATCCCCCTGAACACCTTTTCCTGCTGCCATGCTGGGAACCCACCCCAGCGTGGCAAACGTCCCACGTTGTCTTCTTTAAAAAAAACAAAAACCTGTGAATAAAAAAACGGTCCTGCATAGTCTCCCTGCCCCCCTCCCACAACCCGCACCCAACCACTGCGCACCCTTTCTCCCCACACCCCCTCACCCCATACTTACTCCAGAGATTGGCGTGACGATCATCGGTGGACCGGGAACACGTCTGCACTCTTCAAAGCCGACCGTGAACTGAGGAAATGCCGGTAAGCTGTATAATGGGATAGATAGGGTTTTTCAACTTTGTTGCATATCTCAGGCATTTTTTGCAATTTTTGCACCAAATTTTCAACATGGGGTTTTTGGGACCCCTTCTCATGAATGCTGTCACTGTCATGGCATTATTCGGGCCCAAAGGGTGATTTCGCAGTCACTGCAAAATCACCTTTTGTGACTGATTAACAAACGACACTGCCAGTGTTGTCATAAGGTGGGCTCTCAAGAAGCCTATTTTGAAAATTTGGTGGAAAAATTCCAAAATGACTTTTACGAGCGTGTGTATGAGTTTCTATGCAGGCTCCTAAGTTCATGAATTTTCAATATTTTCATTCCAGATTTTCAACATTGCCATTTTACACACCTTCTTATGAGTAGTACAGCTGTAATTTTCACACCTCACCCAAAATGTGTTTCTGCTCATGTAGCGCATAATGGCGCAGTCGGTGTGCGTAAATCAATGTACGGAACAAATTAAGAAAATCACAGTGACGCTGTTCATGAGCAAAGGTCTTAAAATTGCTATGTTGAAAATTTGGTGAAAAATTCTAAAATGACTTTGACGAGCTTAGACATAGTTCCTACAAGACGTCAGAAGTTCGCTGAATTTTAAATATTTTCACTCCAGATTTTCAACATTGCAATTTTACCACACCTCCTTATGAGCAGTACAGCTGTCATTTTCACATCCTGCCCAAAATGTGTTTCCACCATGTAGAGCACAATGGCACAGTCGGTGCGAAATCAATGTATGGGACACATTAAGAAAATCACAGTGACACTGTTCATTAACAGAGGTCTTAAAATGGCTATGTTGAAAACAGTGAAAAATTCTAAAATTACTATTTTACAAGCATGTATTTAGCAGTTCCTTAACATTCATTAAGTTGTTAATTTTCAATATTTTCACTCCAGATTTTCAACATTGCCATTTTACCATGCCCTTATGAGCAGTACAGCTGTCATTTTCACATCATGTCCAAAACGTGTTTCCGCCCATGTAGCGCACAATGGCGCAGTTGGTGTGCGAACTCAATGCAAGGGACACATTAAGAAAATCACAGTGACACTGTTCATGAGCAGAGGTCTTAAAATGGCTATGTTGAAAATTTGGTGAAAAAATTCCTACAAATGACTCTCTTTTGAGCGTGCGTTGCGCAGTTCCTACGCACGCTCTTAAGTTCACAAATGTTCAATATTTGCACTCCAATATCTTCCAAATACCTAAACAGCACATAGAAGCAAGCAACATTCGGCATTGACAAATGCTTGTTTGTATTTCTTTAACCACATCTGCTGTTAACTGCTCTGGTAATCTGTATGTCTTTTGTCTGACAGGTCAAGCATTCTCTGTCACTATTAAGTGCTCCACCCCTTTTACTTGGCCTGGCACTGTGGTAAAAGTACTTCTAAATGTCTTTACCAAGTTGCCAATTTCTGCAGATTGTTCTGTGGGTAAGGAAACATTCACCTCTATAGCATCAGAAGTTCCAGTTGGTTCCAGTCTGTCATAAGTTACATCAAGGTGTGCAAAATGGATGATTTGATACCTTTTATTGGACCAACAGGAAGATTTACAAAAATGTTGTTAGCTTTGGACTCACAATAGAGTCCTTCGTCAGAAAATGGCAGTTATACAAGAAATCACCATAAAAGCACATAGAATAGAATTGTTTACACATCAATGTGACATGCGGTAAGTTATCAGTACCATCTTTTGCAGTCTCTGGTAATCCTAACAATACAACCTTTGGTGTTTTTCAACTCATTTCTTCAGGAGGTTAGTGTGGTATGTCTTGGTTGGATTTTTCCTATCAGGGTCTCAGTCTCATAGTTAACTGTACTGGTACGTCTAAGCACTTTATAAGGCCCTTGCCACTTCATTTATGGTTTGTTTTCTGTAGTGGGTAACAGTAACAAGGCCTTTTCACCTGGCACAGATACCTCTTCTTCTACCCCATGGTTATGATGCACCTTCTGCTGTTTTGGGGCCTCTTTCTAGTTACTGTGTGCAATTTCAGCATATCTTACCAGTTTCTTTCTCAGTCCACACTTATAAGATGTAATAGTTTCTTTCTGAGCAGGATTATCTTCCTATGTTTCTTTCATTACATCTAGTGGCCCTAAAGGTTGTCTACAATACAGTATTCTAAATGGTGAAAACCTTGTTGATGCTTGCGGCACATATCTGTAAGCTAAAAAGCAGGTAAGGTAAACATTGGTTCCAATCTTTCCCTTCTCCTTTCACAAACCTTTTTAATATGAGTTATAGGGTTTTATTAAAATGCTCAACAAGACCATCTATTTAAAGGTGATAATGGGAGGTTCTTATGGCAGTAATACCTAGCAGTTGGTATAGCACCTTCAGTAATGCGACACCAAAATTACTACCCTGATCAGTAATAATCTCTTTATGTATGCTCACCCTGTTAAAAGTTTTGGCAAGCTCTGCTGCCACTTTTGAATCTGTGACAGGACGCATTGGAACTGCCTCTGGGTATTGAGTAGCATAGTCACATACTACCAAAATGAATCGATTACTCTTTTTACTTTTGTCTAAGGGGTCCACCATGGTACCCCATCAACTGAGCACTACCAGAATAGCGATGCACTATATGGTGCTAGTCTGGTAAGCACTCAGACAGACAGCAGCAGGGGATTTACTGCGCTTGCTGTAAGCGCTCCCCTGGTCGCTGTCCATGGTGCTAGTGCACCACAAGGGCACTGGATTCCAGGAAGCTGGCTGAGCTGCTCCCATGGTGTGGAGGGCTAGGGCATAGAGCGGCTGGGGCAGCAGCACTGGAGACCAGTGTTCTAATCCTGGTCTCCAAACAATTTTACACACTTTGGGACTTGGTTATTTTTACAAGGGGCTGTGGAAACAGTATTCCACTGCCTCAGAAATTTAACTTGCCCCGTTATCCCTCCCCAGAGTAGGAATCGCTAAGTCCAGGGGGTGTGGGAGCAAAGCCCACCTACAAAGAAAATTTGGTGCCCATATTTTTCTTGCACCATGCCAATGCTATTCTTGTTGGCACTCTTTGGACCCAGTGCCATCAACCACATCCATTGCAATTATCTCAAAAGGCACATCTATTAAGGGTAGGGGCACTGGGGCACCTTTTCTTTTAGTTACTGGAGCTACTTTTTGACATTGAGCAGAAGGATTGCAATAGGTAGCAACATCCTCACGAATCCCAGGCCAGTAAAATCTGTACAATAGTCTGACAAGGGTGCATTCCCTCCCTGAGTGACCAGCCATAGGACTATCATGTGTTAGCTGTAATAACTCAATTCTATATTTCTTTGGTATGACCAATTTTTGTATCTGTTCCTGGATCTGAGGATTAACCCAAACTCTGTACAGTAGCCAATTAAAGTTTTTAAACAATGATTCACCCTGATTTTATTTCACCCAGTTGCTTAAAATAACCTTGAAGAGAAACATCATTAGCCTGCTCAGAAAAAAAAAAAATCACAATCAGTTATCAGTTTAGTTTCAGCATTTTCATGTAGCTACCCCTTATGTCCATCAGTCTTTTATTGCCACTTTTTTTTCAGGTATCTTCTTTCTTTCCTGGACTTCCAGATCTTGGAGCTGGATTCAAACACGTTTGAATCAAATGCACCAAAAGGAAAAGAGTTCCCAGCATCTGAGTTTTCTTTGCCTGTGCTCTTGTTATCACAGCTGCTGACACAGCTGGATTTACTACCTCTGTGATTAACTTCACAAATCCTGGAAAATCATTTTCAATAAGGTAACTTGGGTGCTACCCCCACTTTCATTTGATGGGACACCCCATTAATGTTCAGAGTCATTTAGTGGTCAGATAGTATCATCCATGTCCCTGTGGATACTAATGACCATAGTACCTGGTTCTTTTGCATAGTCTTTTTTCAGAACTTCAGCATGCACCATGGTTTATCAGCTTCCAAATCTATAAATCCCTTCACAGTCTTATCCCCCCAGCTTAACATCTGTTAAATACTTGCCCCAGGGGTGGTCACGTGACTGCTTCATGGCATAGAAATGTGTCTCTAACAAGCTCCGGTCTCCAGTCCATCAGAATCATGTATTCTGCAGTAATCCAAATGGAAAAAAGATTAAAATACTAAAGCGACTGTACACCGGTGTGACAGACATGTATATCACTACGGCGGGTGGAAAATCGCAGTGCTCGGGCCAAAATCTCTAAGAGGCAAACAGTGGTGCTTCAGGCCAGTGGGCCTACATCAATTTCGGCTGCAGAAATGACTTCCATTGGCAGAGAACTGCAAGAGCAGCTAGTGGATGTGCTCACCCCGCAGCTAAATAGGGTGGAAGAGAAAATCGATTGGAGGCTGGCAGCAATTGATGCACATCTTGCACAGCAGCAAGAGTGGATCGAGGAGGCAGAGGGCCATATCTCAGCTGCGGAGTACTCGTTGGCCCCTCTCCCCAAATGCATTGAGGAACTAGAAAAGGAGGTCTTGGAGCTTCGGGAAGCCCTGGACTACCAGAAAAACTATCATAGGTACTCTAATCTGCACCTTAGGGGCCTCCCTGAAGGAAAAGAGGAAGAGCATCCTGGAATTCTGCGTCATAACGTTGCTGGCCTTGCTGGGCCTCATGCCGAAAGGGGGGCTGATACAAATTAGAGCGCGAGCTTCAAGCAGTGTTGCCGCAGCTGCTGGAGTGGCAGCCACCCCATCAAGTAATTTTCTGCTTCCATAACTTCCAGGATAGGCAGGAAGTTTAGAATGCTTAGAGCTGGGTGACAGAGCTGAAGTACGAAGGAGCTAAGTTGTACATGTCACAAGACCACTCCCCAAGAATAGGGAAGAAGAGACGAGAATTCAACGAGGTGACTATTGAATGTCAGTGCCTGAAAGTGGAGTGCTACATGCTCTTTCCTGCGACACTTCGGATCAGGCACGAAGGTGCTTCCTACTGCTTCTGGGAGGTGGACAAGGCGACTACTCTTGTAGCAGAATTAAAGAAGAAAATAGGGTGAGCATGCTGGTGGAGTGTAACCTGCGAATGAGGAGATGGCTAACTTTCAACTCTTCATTTGTTTTCCCCTGGATGTCCACATGATGTTATACAGTAACTTGTAAGAACAAGGGAGGCCTATCAGCAGTGAGACATATTTGTTTCTGTGCCCGAGGATCCACTGCCATATGAGGAGGGTGTTGTTCTGTGTGAGCCTGCGGCAATTAGCTCTGAGATACTCCCGGATATGCCCTGGCAATGAAGATGTGACTGGGTATCCCTCATGAACAGTCCAAAGACTAGCAAACCTTGACATTTGATGGGATGCACTGATGTTGGGACATGGCCAAGGGGAGTGGATAAGTGTGTTGCAAGGATGACCCACATGGCAGCATGGATTCCATGGCCTATAAGTAGCAGCATGGGGTGGGCCCTTCCATTGGATTTGACAAGCGGGGCCTACCATGCGGCTGCTCTCCATTACAGTGGTACACACTGTTTAGCTGGTGCAAGGGCAGGGAAAGGGAAGGGGGAAGATGTTAGATGCACGCTGATATGGGAATAGGAAGAGTGGGTGGATCTCAATGAGAAAAGCTAGCCGCCTCCTCAGGGAGGGAAATGGGCTCAATCACTGCTGATCGATAGGCTGCAACTGGGCAAACTCATGGGGAAGGCTGGGGAAGATTCAAAAAAAAAAAAGAGAGATAACGGGACAGAGAACTTGAGATGTGATGGACTGGGGAAAGGAGCAGAGATTGGTTATTTCAAACCAAACCTTCAGTAAAAATATTCTTACAAAATGGGACATACCTATTCTGTTTTGGAATGTTGTATGTTACTGGGGGATGTGGGATGAGAGGAGTGATGTATATAGTTCAGTGATTACTGGTTTATATAGTTATATGTTCCATGTTTATTTTAAGTGTTACTGCTATAATCAAGGGTCCGAAGCATGCTACAAAATCTGTATGGAGGGTTCAGGGTCCTGTTCAGGAGAGGTGGATGCCCGTGAGGAAGGGAATTGCTAAGGAAGGGTTACTCTAGTAATGGCTAATAAAGAGAGTGACTATTGTGTCTTGGAATGTAAGAGGCTTCTCCTCTCCAGTCAAGAGAACCTCTGTTCTGATGACCTTGAAAAGAGCGTGCATCCATGTTGCGCTGCTTCAGAAAAACTCACTTGATGCCGACAGAACACCAGAAATTGGTGCGTAACTGGGTGGGAGCCTGCTATGCTGCCTCTTTTCCTCCCATGAAGGGGTGGCTGTATTGCTGCATAAGAGACTTCCCTTTTAGCTGTCTAGAATTGTGCAGGATGGGAAGGAGGGAAGATATATTTTTGGAGGGAACAGTATATGAAGTGCCCATCACTTTTGGGAGCATCTATCGCCTGCTGTTTTTGACCCAGCCTTCTACGCAGCATTTTGAATCTGCTGATCAAGGAGCAGTTCAAGGGATTAGTGATGGGGAGACTTTAACTACACCCCAGATGTATATTTGGATCACTCAGAAGGAAAGGGGCAAGGGGAGGTGCATGAGGAAATGGAAAGAGGGCCTGGTGGATTTGGATATGTTGGATCGTGGAGCAGCAAACCCCAAAGAGAGGAGTATAGTTTTCTCCAACCCATATAGACATGGTATAGACTGGAATGAATATATATATAGAATTGGTACCCCTAAATTGGCTGTTGTCAAGCATGGATCCATCTGCATCTCTGACCATGCAATGGTGACTGCTGCCCTGGAGATGGGCATTCAGTGGTCACAGGGCACTTCATGGCACTTCCCCTCCTACTTACTCGGCTCCCAAGAGTTTAAAACCTTCCTTCAGGATCAGATGGCTCTGTATACTTCATTAAATAAGGACACAGCACCATCTATACAAATGTTCTGGGACGCAGGGAAGGCACAACTCAGAGGGCCATAATTGGGTATGTGACACGGCATAAAAAAGGAAAGTTGCAGAAACAGGAGGAGTTGTGGCTGCAAGTGAGAATCTTTAGTGCAAGGCAGCCAGAGAGGAGGGTAGGAGACAGTGCACCTGCTGGCAGTGCTAGCAGAGGCCTTGAACAGTTTGTTGATGGAGGAAGCATGTGCACAGTTCTTCTTCTGGAAACATAAGTTCTATGAATGGGGCAACAAACTGGAGCCATTGCTGGTGAACTTGATTAAAGGAAGGAGAGGGTGTTGAGAATAAATGAGATTAGAGATCATCAGGGGACTCTACATAAGGACCCTCAAATCATCAGGAAGTGTTTTAGCCAATTCTACGGGCCTTGTACCATGCAGAATGTGACAGCATGATAGATAGAGGCGAAAGAGTTTTAGATGGGGTTGAGATACCACGCATACCTGAGCCACTAAAGGAAATGCTAAGTAAGGAGATCACAAGGAGGAAATCAGTACACCCATTAATAATCTGAAATCAGGGAAGGCAAGTGGCCCTGATGGGTTACCTGCTGAATTCTACAAAGTGGTGGGTCAAGGGTTAGTGGATCATCTTTGGGGCTGTGTTTAAGAGGCCAGAAGAAAAGCCCTTGCCTCCCACGAGGAGGTGACTATATGTGTCATACTGAAGCCTGGGAGGGCCCCAGAGCTGTACATCATATAGGCCTATATCGCTCTTAAATGCTGATGCAAAAATCTATGCCAAAGTCCTGGCGTCCCAGTTGGATGGACTTCTCCCAACCTAGATTCAGTTGGACCAGACGGGTTTCATCCTGGGGCGACACTCATATCACAATGTGAGGAAGGCCCCTAACATGATACAGTGTTCCTCACTGCTGCCAGGACTCATGGTGTTTATATCTTTAGATGCTGAGAAGGCATTTGATTGTATTGAGTGGGGGTACCTATTTGAGGTATTGGACAGATTTGGATTGGGGAAGGAATTTGTGGGAATGGTGAGGGCCCTATATGCATCCCCCCAGGCTTTGGTATTGATTGATGGTAGGATGTCTGAAAGATTTCCCCTGTATAGAGATACAAGGCAAGGGTGTCCACTATCACCTCTCCTATTCTCCCTGGTGATAGAGCCAGTGGCCATCGCAATTAGACAGCACCCCAGTATCAGGGGAGTAAAGGGAAGGGGAGATGTTCAGTATAAGCTGTCACTATATCTGGATGACATGATCCTGTACCTGAGGAATCTGGAGGAATCGGTACCACCCCTTTTGGGACTTATCTCAAGCTTTGCTGAATTCTCAGGTTATAGGATTAACTTAGATAAATCGGAGGTTCTTTACATGGGTAATGGAGGGATGGGACCAGGAGGGAGTAGTTTAGGACTGCGGGTGGTGTCCACCTCCTTCAAGTATCTTGGACTGACTGTAGGAAAAAGCATAGCAGATTTATATCAGCTGAACTACATACCCATGATCAAGACCCTGACAGAGGAACTGAGGAGCTGGCGGTCTTTGCCCCTGTCTTGGATAGGGCGCATAAACCTAATTAAGATGAATATATTGCCCAGGATTCTCTACTTGCTCCAGATGCTTCCTATGTGCCTTAACAAAAAGGACATAAAAAAGTGGAAAAGGGTTCAGGTTCCTGTGGCAAGGGAAATGGGCGGCGTGTCATTAGGGGAGACTGAGGCGAATAATAAGGGGAGGCTGAACTTCACAGATTTGAAGCAGTACTTCCTGGCATCACAGATACATATAATAAAGGACTGGGAGTCTGGGGTGGCATCACCAGTTGGCTGGACTTGGAGTAGGTGGGGCAGGTGGCAAGTTGACTGCCTATCTGACTAGAGGAGCCAGAAGGTGTTTGCCTCCCTGGGGCATCCGAGCCCACTGGTTATATGGGTGCTAGATATCTGGGCACATGTCAAGGGAGCACTGGAGAGCAAAGAGCAGGAAACCTTGCTGTTACCCATTGCCAGAAACCCCTTTTTTAGGCCAAGTATAGAGGATCCAGCCTTTCTGGAGTGGGAAGGAAAAGGGGTGCAATGTATAGGAGATATGTATAGTAGGAGAAATATGGCCTCCTTCCAGGAGATCAGGGAGAAGGTAGGAGTTCGGGGCAGCCATCTGTTTAGGTTCTTTCAGGTCAGAACTTTCTGCAAGAGAGTGAGGAGGCAGGGTAATGGAACTGCAGATCTGGAGCAGGTGGAGGGATCATATGCAAAGCAAGGAAAGATCCAGAGGGATGCTGAGGAATGTTGCACGCCTCCTAAGAGAGGAGAACTGTCACGGTATAACTATAAAAACACATAGCTTATGGGAAAGAGACATGGGTGCTGGTATATGGGAGGGAACTGGGGCCTCATACTGGAGTCACACATAGATTTATTGTCTCACAATAAATACAAAGAAAGTACCTATAAATCTGTGCATAGGCTTTATTGCCCTCCAGCTGCGACTCACAGATTCCACCCAGAGGTGTCAGAGATATGTGGAAGGTGCAAGGAGCACAGAGGCATGTACTGCCATTACTTTTGGGCCTGTACATGCCTCCGAGGGTACTGGGAGGTGATAGGGAAGCAGCTGAGTGCCATGTTGGGCTTGGTGATACTGGTCTCACCCCTCAGCCTGCTATTTGGAGTAGCATAGGAGGAGGCCGAGCAGTGGTCTATGTATCAGAGATGGGTCAGGATACTGTTGGTGCAGGCCAGACAGGTCATCCTGAATGCCTGGGTATCATGGGAGACTCCTACTGTTACACAGTGGCACACCCTATCCGTAAGGGCTCTTGCCCTGGAGCAGAGAATGTACCAGCTGCAGGACCGGGTGGATAGATTCATGACTCAATGGGCGCCTTTTATGAGTATACTAACAGCTGCAGAATTGATGATCATGAATACAAGATGATGCTTGGGTAGCTTAAAGCATATAGTAATTAGGGGTGATGAATGTTTCTTTAAATAGCGCAGATTACAGATGTGCAGATAAATTTAAAGCACTATGTATTATGTAGGGACCCATGTACATAGTTCATATGAATTTACTCTCAATATAATATAGTCATTTTACCTTTTATGGATGAAATCAGATATGGATGTTGCATGTGCTATGATGTATTGTTTGTGGTTGATTGTTCAATAAGAAATATCAATAAAGAGAGTTAAACAAAAGTACTTGCCCCAATTTGCTAAGGCCAAATTTCTCCAGAGTTACCTTTTTTTTTTTGAATTTCTATTTTTCTCCCCTACTGCCCAGCGGATCCGCCGCATCAGGAGCAGCCCATGAACCTCCTCCCTGCCACGGCTCACCTCCCTACCTGGATTCCTCCATTCTGCCTCGGTTTACCCCCTGGGCGGAGTTGGTGGGGGCTGAACCCCGAATCTTGCAATCGCATCAGGTCTCCAGGCAGTGGGTGGCTTGGTGGCACATCAGGACATGGTTGGTGCTCCATCTTCCCGCTCTACTGAGGCATTTTTCGTCTTTCTTGTGTGGAAGCTGTATGCCCTTGGCGTCATGCATAGCGTCGACATCCTTAGCTTCCACCCTCCCCAACTATGCCACTCCAGGTGGATTGGTCCACAGACCACCACCTGTGTCCAATCCAGCTTCCAAAGTGTTGACGTGTTGGCATGCCCCAGCCTCCCCAGGGGTCAGTGCACACCGAGATGAACCCCATCCTCCCACCAGAGAAGGTGAGCTGTCGTCAGACTCTCCTGCCTATCGCTTTCTGGCCAACCCCTGGCATCCAGAGTCCGCTACCGAACCTGGGTCACCAGTGTGGTGCAAGGTGTGGCATCCGGCACCTCAACCCTCAGCACCACCGGGCCGGCCCTACCTTTCTTATTTTTATGTCAGTTTCTTGCAGTACGGCCTGACTGATTACAGTATAGCAAATAAAGTTTTTGGGTGCAGATTTGTTTCTCCCATCGGAGTTCTTATCTAAGCTAGAGTTAAATCGGGGAAAAAGAGGGTCTTGCCATTCCTTGGTTGTTGCTTCGCTGCTGCGGTGTTTGTCTGGCCATCTGATAGTCCTTAGCCAAAGAAATGGCCTTTTTCCCACATTCTGATCAGCATTCTTTTACCCAAAGCTGCACATCTGTAGGAAGAATGTTGATGAATTGTTCCACTGCAAATATGTCAATGATCTATGGACTGTTTTGCCCTTTGGTTGGAACCATTTAATGAGGAGTTCTCTGAGACAGGTGATGATGTCTCAGGGATTGTCAACTGAGCTGTACTTTAGGGACATGAATCTCTGCATGTAGGTCTTTCCTGAGATGTCACACCTTTTAAGGATTTTCTTTTCATAATAATGTCATAGTTTTCTGACTGTACAGTGTTCATATTGCTGTAGGCAAGTTGGGCTTTACCTGTCAGATTAGGTACCAGCCTGATTGCCCATTGCTGTTTGGCAATTGGCAAGCTCCAGCTACCTTTCAAAAGATGTCAGGCGTCTTCAGTATCATCCCAGGGACACAGCTTTGTAATTTTAATGTCTTTTAAGGTGTTTGTGTTTTGTTGATTTAGTGGCCCTGTACCAGATCCTCCAGCTTTGACAGCTTGCAAGGCATCCAACCATCACTGCTCTTGTTGCTGCATCTTTTCTCTTCTCTGTGCCTCTAGATGCTGCATCTGTTTTCCTCTCTGCTTCTGGGTCTGTCTTTATTGTATAGCCCACCATTTGAAGAAGGTAGACATGCTTTTAAGTACTGTCCCTGCCTGTTCTTCTTCTTCTTCCTTCATTGGTGCTGGCTGTACAATCTCAATTTGGACTTTTGTTTCCGCTTCTAGTTTGGCTGCCATTCTTCTGGAAATCACTCCTGGGCTTGCTGTTGCAGAGTCCATACCTGTATTCTATGCTTCGCTGGAACTAGGTCTAGTACCCACGCACAAAACTCCTGGCTTAGAATATGTACAACATAAATTCCCTGCTAACACCAACTATCATAGAGTCATAAGTTAGGAAGCATAGGCAAATCAGGAGAAGTCATAAAATTCAGCATTTTATTATCAGTAACAACAAAATAAAAAAAATGTACAGGAGAGCTCTTCACAAAGGCAGTACAAACAAAAATCTTTCCTCTGAGTCTCTTTCTAACATCTCAATTACTCTCTCTCAACAGAACATTCCTCTTTTTATAAGATGTTTTTCCCTAGCAGTTAAATTATGCATCCTGTTCTTGTAAATTATACCACCTGTGCTCTATGGAAGACTTTGTCAATTTTTTTCCTGTGATCAGCCTGAAGAGTGTATTAGTCTTCTTAACAGGTACAGCCAATTAAGACATCCTGTTTCAGGGCTTATTTCCTGCTAATAATTCTGCAAACAAGCTTGTGGAGATCGAAATACACCTCAAGGGTAACCTCCTGTGTTCCAGATGAACCCAAATAGCTTTCTGCAAACATTTCAATAATGTAATTACATACAATTGCAAACTAAGTGATCCCGGTTCCACATAAAGATTCACATATATTCTTTTAACCACAGAGAAGCATAGGAAGGAAGGAAGGAAGGAAGGAAGGAAGGAAGGAAGGAAGGAAGAAAGAAAGAAAAGAGAGAAAGAGAGAAAGAAAGAACAGAAACAGCAAGTGAAGGACAGGAGAATATGGAGAAATTTTAGAACTGTTAGAGTGGCTAATTTTGGTGCCACAAGGAAAACTGGACTGTGCAATTAGACAAGCAAGAGATAGACAACTGAAAGACTAGGAGAGGACAGAATAGCTTCTTTTTTTTTAACTCTCTCTGCATAACAAATGGGACAGGGTCTTACTCTTAACCCAACCCTGTTACAGTTTGCACTTACCAAAATACTATTAAATGCCCCTCCACCCAGACAGCACCCTACTCCCATCCTCCTCCCCACCCAGCATCCAACTGTTATGAAAAGGCGACCAGCACAACCCATCCTCCTCCATGGCCAGCTGCCTTCTCTTGAATGAAGATGCTGATGCACTTGCTCACTCTGATAGTAAAACCAGCTGATCATGTGATTAACTGGCTTTACTATTACAGAGCATGTGTGTCTTTCATTCAAGATAAGGCGGCCTGCCATGGAGAAGGACTGGTTGGACTGGTCTCCTTCTAATAGGATGGGGTGTTGGGGAGATAGTGGGAACAGGGTGGCTGGCTATAGAGCAGGAGGGTTGTGCCAGTCGCCCATCGTGGGATTATTTTTCAAATATATTACAAATTATACAGTTGTGGGTGATGAGGTTGGAGGGCAGGATTGGTATTCTGACAGAGGGTGCGAGGCGAGGGTAATATTTATTTGAATTTTGGTTGGGGGAGAAGGGTGCTGCCTGTTTCCTTCTATTTTTCTAAACAATAGTATTCCAGAATTCAAAAAGTGGACAAATAGTGCCCTATTCAGGAAGGGGTCTACTATTCATGGTATTCATCTCCTGCTCATCCCTAGTAAAAATTAACTGTTGTGCCCCATGTACCGGCTGCCTCAGTAGAGACAAGGACAAATAGTGGTGTCTGAGTAGTCATTTTTCCATCATGGTTTAAAGCCTGTATCAGCAGTTCCTATAGTCAGGAGAAGGGTGAACTGGTCAAAATGGTGATTATTTGCAGGGGACTACTGGTGAGCTGATTTTCATCAAAGATATCCTTAGACACAGGAGTACCCTGGGCATGCCCACCCTCATCAGGTGCAGTGATCCGAATGAAAGGTTGGGGGTGCATTTGCATACTGAGTAAACATAACTTTCTTGTATTGGGGTTTGGGTTAAAATAATCAAGATTGTGTCTACTACTGCAGCAACGTCTTGCTGTATTTTTGACACCACCAGATCTGGAAGTTTGGGAGCTATTACTATGGGACATATGCAGTCCAGAGAACATTTTACAAAAATGGACAGCATTTCTTTAGGTCCTTATTTTACAGTATTCTTTGTTTTCTTTTTTACACAACATAGTCTTGTAAGTAAAGTCTTGGGCTTTGGATTTGAATGAATGAATTCACTAGACAAACACACACACGTGCACACACACACACACACACACACACACACACACACACACACACACACACACAGACAAGACAGAAGGCCCAGAGCTAAGAGGAATGGAGATTGGAGATTCTTATTTCCAAACAGATAAAGAACGTTATTGCCATGTTTCTAATCTTGCCAATTAATTAAACCAAAGATAAAGCCTGTGTTTGTCTTTAACCTTGAGGTCTGGCACAGTTGCCACTGGTGCATGATTACAACAAGCAGCCACAGCATTCTGGCTGCTTCATTTTTACACTGCAGTTTAATGGGGATTTTGTCCCTAGAGAATGCTGTTGTGGGTGCCAAAAGTACAATGGAAACCAAGTCAGTGAGTGGCAGCTTACTACAACAATCACAGTCAAGAACCATGTGGCTGGCTGCACCTTCCTGTAATGCTCTGCCTTTGACGTCAAACCTGATTCATCAGAGAAATTGCTTTCATTTTTGGAACATTCCATGCATAATTCATAAATTAGAAATAACCTCCGCAGTATGCCAAGCTGTCAGTCAAATGATCGTAAACATTTCTGAGATCCATACAGAGGTTAAGGAAAACAGGCCCTGGGTTACTTGACCACTTCTAAGGGTGAAATAAGTCTTCCATTACATGGCAGCAAACTTCATGCTTTGTACAGTATTAAAGATATGTGGGCTTTGTTTTTCTATCTTGCTCCTTTTTGTAGACATGCTTAGTTTGCCTGTAGTTATGGAGTTGAATTATCTTTTGCTTTTTATTTATTCTGTTTCTGCCTGAGGTGTTGATGCCAATCAGGCACCCCAACCTGTGTGCTGCTTCTTCTGTCTGTTCCTGTATCTTCAAAGGAAGCCACCTGCATTGTGGGGTCACTAAAATTACTTGCAGGCATAATTCTGTCACCTACACACCCCTCCCATGAGGCAGTATAGCGCAGTGAGTTAAGGCTCTGAGCTGCAGATCTGGACACCTGGGTTTGAATCCCACAGTTGCCTAGGTACATACTGTGTGATCCTAAGCAAGTCACTTAACTTCCTTGTGCTCCCAGGTTGCATCTGGAAACAAGCTTCAGCTTAGTGTGCTACTCCTGGTTTAACAATGTTCCCTTTCCCATCTAGTGCATCCGACAGTCCAATGTACATGATGAACCTGCAGAGGAAGAAGGATGCATCTCATTCTTCTTTGGCCCACCACAAGTTGCCATGAGAATGGTGTAACTACACCCCTCCACCCTTAAGACAGAGGATGCTGCAACTGGCAGCATTTCAGTCACTGGACAGCTGGATGTGCCTCCTCGTGTTCCCCAGTGGTTACAAGGTGGCACAATGGGCTGCCACTGTGCTGGACCTATGCATCTGGATTTTCAATCAGACTTACACTTCACACACTACTTCTAAAGCCTGATCTAAAATGCCAAGTTGCTTTTTCTTCTAGGGTATAACTGTATTTGTACATTTTAAGTAGCCGTATTGTTAGTCAACCAACAAATTTATCATATAGTTTTTATCAGCAATATATCTTTGACACAATTAGATTCACAATCAGTGTATGTATATTTATATTTCTCACAGATGTTTTAACACAGCTTTTATATATACTGTATAAATAATGACTCAAGCCAATAAAGATGGCTGCCACTAGAAATAAAAAAAATCTTTTCCCTTATGGCTTCCTTTTTACTTTTCATATTAGATTAAATCAGTGGGTACATTAATAGGATGCTAGCATACATTTCTGTTAGTAAACACCCCAGCGCCCTCCAAAATGTTCAATGTATTCACAGTGAGCATGGCCAGAAACAGGGACTTTTAAACTATAAACTTCAATTGTCTGTGTCAGCTGCTGAACAGATTGCACTCTCACCTCTGAGGCTGGAAGATCAGAATGTTGTGGGTTCTAGTCCCACACAAGGAACATGGTGTAAAATCCCAATACTGACATTGTAGTCTGGCGGGGGGTGCTGCACTCCTGAGGTGCTGTCTTTTGGATGAAACATTAAACCAAGGTTCCATCTACCTGTTCTGGTGGTTGCTCAGGTGGACATTAAAGATCCCATGGCACTTCTCGGAAAAACGGTATGGGATTTTTTTTATTTGAAAGTCACAGAAGCAAATATATAAAAATTTCAGGAGAAATTAAACAGAGAAACCAAGAAGGAAACAAAAATAGGCTACTTTAAATATAGAATTACGTAAAATCCAAAAGGTGAATTGAATCAATACAAAGCAGAGAAACATTCCTGAAAACATTCCATATGGCATAAACATCCCCATCTGTGTACAGCAGATCTCACTACCCAAAACAAACTACAGTACTAACAAAATGCTTGGAAAACCTTTCCTTAAAGATACCATTTTTATTTTGTCAAATAAGCATCTCTCTTATAAACTCCTTGCAAGGCAAGCTGTGTGGAGAGAACAATTTCCTGATAAAGGCACCATTTTCACTGTAAGGAAAAGGCACTTTTAGCTTGCCAGGTACAACATTTTAAAATTGTGAACAACACTACCAAAAAATTGGGGTTAAAACTCATCCATTCCTGTGACAAAATTGCCAATGTCAGTACCTGGTAGGTAATGTTTTGAAACTTGGTAAGTTAGAGTGGTTAGCAATAAAGGTCCAAAATTCCTGAATATATGGACATGTTAGGAAAAGGTGGCTCTGGATTTTCAATGCTGTAGAGCAATCAAATCTAGGACTCTGCCTCTCTTCCAAACTTTTATGCCTTAGGGAGTTTTTGACCCCCACTTTCCCATGCATACATAACAATAAAAAAACCCACATGTGGTGGTGGGGGTTGGGGGCTCTATCCTTATTGAGATACTGTTAGATCACCTTCTCCATACCTGCTGGACATTCTGGGAAAACAGGAGTTACTAAAAATACTGCATGCTGAATACAGTCTTACAACTTGTTTCTGGATAATAATTTGTTATAAGCAGGAGTCAAATGTGACAGATGAAGTTTGGTAAGGGCCACTAAGAAATAATCTCTGCCTCTTCCCTCGTGGTTCTTGCCAGAGATACATATTTTGCCTCATTTCCAATCATGTAAAAAAAGGTTCTAACCATTCCATTATTTAATACTTCCAAAATCTGTCAGTCTGTTGCAAAACCTTCTAAGAGTTATAAATGAAAAACAGACTGTAAAAGAAAGTTACCGTATCTATTATATCAATCCCCTGCCTTTTATCTTTTGGCATGCCACCCAAAGCTTAATGGGGTTTACACGACACTCCCATAAAAAAAGAAAAAAACAAACTGTACAATTTGGGTTCTAATTGAACCGTGGGAGGGTGGACATAACTCACATATAAAACACATTCAATTAGAAGGGATTTAAATAAGAAAACTCTCTTTTTTGACAGTTTCCATTTTTTTCCATCTTTGAACTTGAGCGGGTCCCTGTCTCTTAGTATAATTTATTACAGACCCTGACACATTTGAAGAGCCATCCAGAATGTTTTCTAAATTTAGTCCTGTGGCTTTACCCTGGAGAAAAAGGCTGACATCGTCAGCATATACCAACATTTTAATGAGTGGACAGGCAAGATTAATTAGTATCTCTCTAAAATCCTTATCGTCCTGGTTACACCTCAGGAAGGGATATATACCAAGACATAGAGCAAAGGGCTTGGGGGCACCCCTGACATACCCCTCTACAGATCTTTATCTGTGTTCCCTGCCAGCCCTTTACTATTGGACATATCTTGGTCTGCTGATGAAGACATTCCACCCATTTAATAAATAGGTCATGTATACCATAAGGACTTTGAACAGGAAAACATCAGAAATCTTATCAAATGTTTTTCCTGGTCACCAGAAGGCATGTACCATCTGATCTTCCCATGTTTCCTGGTGCAAAGACCTCCCTTAATGTTATAAGGTTCTCCTAGATAGAGCAGTCTGGGACGAAACAGGACTGCTGTGGGAGATAACACAAACTGCTGTCTTCTCTAGGCATTTGGCTAAGATCGTTGATAAAATCTTGGCGTCTACATTTAACAAACTAATAGGTCCCAATTTTGTAACACGGTTCTATCCCTTTTAAATAAAAATACTAACAATGCAGATGTCATGGAAGGTCATAGAGACTGGTCCATCAATAACTCATTATAAAAGTTACCAAAGCTGGACACAGAGGGCACAATTTTGAAAAGAGATAGACCGGACGCAAGGGACTTGCATCAAAAGAACAATGCAAGAGGTGACTTGTGTCACTATTTGTGACATTTGTGATTTTCAAACGCAACCTGCATCAATCCTGATGTAGCTGCACCAAAGACCCCTTGTGACAAGGGTGTACCAAACACTTCATTACGCCAGGTCACAAGGGGGATTGCACCACGGTGGGGCTGCAACACCCCCTTTTTTGGAATTTTGTAAGCCCTGCAATCGATGCAGCAGGGGGCTTCACTTAGACCTGCCAGGAGGAGTCTAAGGACCCTACATCAATGGGGGACCATGCTGCTAGTGGGGGAAGGGACCCACCAGGAGGGGGGCTGGGGACAGACAGAACATGGGTGGGGTGCCCCAGAGGCCATGAGTGAGATGGAGCAGGTACAGCTTTCCTTGCCATATTGCCATTGGTGATTGATATCTATGCTTTTCTTCCATTTGTGTGTTCCTCCATTTTAGCTATATTAATGTCTCTTACCTGGCCTCTGCCATATTGTTCCCCCACACGTTTTCACCCCCTGTGCACCAACAGGTGCATGTTCTTATTGTGATCAATGACTACACATCACCCTTCAGCAAACAGGGTGCCCAGAGGGTGGGTTTCCATCTCTCCTGCAGCTGCTGCAAGCCTGCCGGTGGCTTGCGGCATTCCCCTCTGGTGCGCTGTTCCTTTGGGGCAGTTGTCCCTTGCAGCAAACCCAGGGAGTTTGGCACCGGGACCATGATTATCCTAAAATTGGGCCCAGAGTCCCTAGTCCATCCGGTGTTTGTCACAGCCCTAGATCACAGCAAAATGCAGTGATCGAAGGGCTGTTTGAAAATCATGCTCCAAGTCTCTGAAAAGGACTTACAAAATTATGTGGGTAAACCATCCTCCCTTGGAGCAGTATTGAGGTTTAAAGCCTTAATGGCCTCAATTATTTCAACTTCATTAATAGGAAGAATAAGATTTATTTAACATTGATTCTGGTAACTGTGGGACTTGAATTCATTGTAGAATGGGATCTGGGTCCACCTACTGCAATTTACCCAAAAACTCAGAAATATATGTTTCTGTGACTTTAACTATATCTGTTTTAGAGGAGCACACTGTCCCCTGTAAGTCCTGCAGACACAAAATAACCTATTCTCTACTCTATTCTGGCAGGCCATAAAGGCGTCAAACATCTGTTTGAGCCTTATGTGCCAAACTGAAGTTCTTTGATCAGAGTGGTTGCCCTGTCATAATGTAACTGTTTCATTTTGTTTTTAATGCATCTGGCTTGGTCAGTGAAGTGGCCTGGAAACATTTGTGATTTATCTATTAGTGTTTGTAAGTGGGAACATAAGGACAGGTAAATTGCCTTGGATCTTTTCTAGAAAAAATGCTTGAAATCATTTTTGGAATCTTCCCACCAGTGGGAGATAGAATTACAGGCACACACCACCAATAGTCTTGCATGCCATAAGGCCCCCCAACAAGCCATAACCTGTCTGTCTTCCAGAACTGAGGCATTCAATCACCAGGTCTCTTTCCTCCTCATCACAGAGGGGCCGAAGGAGCAGGTACTAGTGACACCACTGACTACCCTTTTTAACAAATCATGGGAGAATGGTGTGGTACCTGAGGACTGCATGAGGGCAGATGTGATTCCTCTTCACAAAAGTGGGAGCAAGACAGAGACAGGAAACTACAGACCTGTCAGTTTGACCTCTGTGGTCAGGAAAATGATGGAATCACTTCTTAAGGAAAGAACTGTTGAGTACCTAGAGGCCAGTGGGGCACAGGACCCAAGGCAGCATGGATTCACAGCGGGAAGGTCATGTTAGATGAATCTAATTGATTTCTTTGACTGGGTGACCAAAGTAGTAGACAAGGGAGGGGCTGTGGACATGGCCTACCTAGACATTAGCAAGGCTTTTGACACAATCCCACACGAAAGATTAATAAACAAATTGGCCAGCCTGGGTGTGGGTCCCAGGGTGGTAGCCTGGGTAAAACACTGGCTGGACAACAGGACACAGAAGGTAATAGTTAACGGAGTCCACTCTGAAGAAAGGGGTTACTAGTGGGGTACAGCAGTGTTCAGTACTGGGTCCAGTCCTTTTTAATGTCTTTATAAGTGACATTGCAGAGGGACTGGAAGGAAAAGTATGCCTCTTTGCAGATAACACAAAGATCTGCAACAAGGTTGATACACAGGGGCGTGGAAAGGATGAGAAGGGACTTGGCAAGGTTGGAGGAACGGTCAGAAGTATGGAGCGTGGATTCAATGCAAATAAGTGCAAAATAATGCACCTGGAAACAAAACCAAGGAAGAGTACACAATGTGTTGGGGAGGAGGTAGTAACAACAACAAAAATGGAAAGGGACCTGGCGATAATCATATCAGATGACCTTAAGGGTGGCAAGCAATGTGAGAAGACAGTAGGGAGGGCTGGGGGGATACTGGGATGTACAGGGAGAGGCATCAGCAGCAGAAAACAGGAAGTTGTTATCTCTCTGTACAGACAGTTGGTGAGACCCCATCTGGAGTACTGCATCCAGTTCTGGAGACCCCATCTCTGCAAGGACGTAGACAGAATGGAGGCAGTCCAGAGGAGGGCAATGAAAATGGTGCAGGGTCTGCAAGAGAAGCCATATGAGGAGACACTAACGAGCTTAATATGTATACCCTTGAGGAAAGGAGGAGAGGGGGACATAATAGAAACTTTAAGTACCTCAGTGGAATCAACAAAGTCCAAGAGGGTAGCATCTTTCAGAAAAGAGATGTGCAAGAACAAAGGCACACTTTGAAGATGGGGGTGGCTCAGGGGCAATGTGAGGACACATGGAACCACTTTCCTGAGGAGGTTGTGGGGTCTAAAACTGGGCGAATTCAAGAATGTATGGGGCAGACATAAGGCAATTCTTGTGGGGGGGGTAGGAAGAAATAGGCTGTTGGTTAACTAGGATCTGCAGCTTATCCAGTAGGTTGGGCAGACTAGGTGGCCAAGCGGTCCTTATCTGCCATCAAAGTCTATGATCCAAGGATTCAACAGCTATGCTCTTAGACTTAGTCACTTGAGCGGAGTTAGGAAGAAAAACCTTGTAGCCAGGGAACCCCTGGCATACGTAAATCCCCCTTGTGTATGAGTAGAATGATAGGCATCTTTTAGGCCTGCAGTACCCAACATGTCTGACAGAAAAGATGTATTGCTGTATATTTTTTTTTTCCTTTGGGTGATTCTAGTAGTTTGCATAAGATGGCAATTAAAATCCCAACCTAACACAACTGTTTCTGATTCAAATCAAAAGGGCTGGATCTCTGAAAATCTCTATTCAAGATGATTTTGTCTGAATGGGGTAAATACTGAAAATTCTGAAGTGCTGTTTTTCACTGGCAGGCATCATTGATCGCAGTCCTTCCAGGATGAATTTCTACCAGTTTAGTAATGAGTCAATTGTGCCCTCTGAATAGTATGTCCACCCCATCACAGGTGTCCTCTCCAACTGACCAGTAAGAAATACCAACGGTCCAATAGGCTTTTGCAGGATTCAGATCATGCTTTGTTGTCAGCCTTGTATCCTGAATCAGGAAGATGCCTCTGGTAACTGCTGAATTGAAAAGAGAGTAGTGATATAACTTTTCTGTGACATTAAGCTATATGCATTAAATGTCACAGTTGTAAAAGGATCCATAATTACCAATAATAGTAGGAGAAAATGACATAACCACATTATAAAGAATTCCGCCTCAACCTCAAGGACTGTGATCTAGTCCTACCCCTCTGTTTTTTGGGAGGAGGAGGAGGATGATTCAGATAGGGAGTCTTCTTGATCAGAAGATAAGTCCAATTGTGACATGAGTGTGGAAACCTCTGAGTCATCATGCTTTTCTTCCATCTCCCCCTACATTTTTTTCTGTAGCACAGTAAATCTATTCGCCACAAGTATTGGGGTGGCCTTAATAGTCTTTGGTTTTCTGCTATGCCCTCTTTTTCCTGGTCACCTGTTTCATCTCTTCTGCACTCATAGGGATAGGGGGAGAGACCAGCAGTAGTGGTGGTGGGGCATGTTCTGACTAGAATCAGCTGCCTCTACAGGTGTTGCCTCGGTATCTGTATCCACCAGATTAGTGGCTGAATCCAGTGGCAGAAGGTTGTCTCTGTGCTTCAAGGACTGATGCACGTATTCCACAGGTATGGATGATGGGTTTAGGGTGCAACCTGGTTTACACTATCAGGGACAGTCGGGGTTCAGCAGGGGCCATATCTCTCATCTGCTGGGTTGGAAAGGACCTGTTAGTGGATTAAGCTACTTTCTTTAGAGACTGAAACTGCTAGACATCATCAATCAGATTGTCTTGGTCCAGGCCATATCACCTGTTGTAAGAAGCCCCAGAGCAGTTCCTACAATAGTACCCTTTTTCCTCACATAAATAGCACTTAAATGGGTTAGGGCAAGTTGAACTGTTGAGACCATAATTCAGATGAAGACCACATTGTTGCTGGTCATGCATGCTACTGTGGTGTGCCAAAGACCCACATTTATGGCAAGACAGAGGCTGACCTTGGTAAAAGCACAACCATCTGTCACAACCTAGAAAACAAAATCTAGTCAGAGCTGATATGGCTGCACTGAGCTCTTACTGTCTCGGTATAAGAGCGGTGGCAGCATGGCCTGTAGAGCACTGGCAGCGAGCACTGGAGCACTGGAGCACCGGCAGCAACATTGGAGCCGGTCATGGAGCAGCGGCGAGCGGTTGTCCTTCAAAACATGGCAGCGGCAGCAACACTGCGCATGTGCGATACTCACACATGCACAGTGAATGCAGAAGTGCACCTACAAAGCAGTGCACTGTGGGGGGGGAACTCCATCGCGGAGGACAGCTGCTGTACAGTCAGCGCTGTCATGACGTTGCTGAAGCACTGTAAGGGAACACAAGGTCACTTTCCGGAGCCGACCCCCTGTTCTCCTACAATGACAGCATAATATCTGCGGAGCTCCACTCACACAGCCATAAAAACCACTCAGTAAATGAATCAACCCATTGCTCCCATATTTAGTTCAACCCAGAACTTCTACCCCTGTCCAGACTCTCTCTGTATGTAGAATAGGTGAGGGAATATCCAGGAAATCACTCTTCTGCTTCATCCAAAATGAAATATCTGTCACAGACTCCCTCACTGTGTAATAAGTTTGTCACTGTTTTAACAGCAGGCTTCATTATAGGTATGGCAGCAAAAGGACATCATAAAGGAGCATTTTTTAGAGAGGAATACTGAGCCCAAACTTTGTCCAGAGCTTTCCACTTGCTTGAAGCTGATGTATGTTTAGTCTCCTGAGATGTGTACGAAAGCATAAAGGTCTGAAGCAGCAATGTTCATGGTCTCTTCAGTAAGGTACAAATTACATATTTCCTGCCTGGAGCATTTTAAGGCCCCAGTATATCTGAGGCATACCACGTTCCACCTCTGAGCTGACTCAGAATGTGCAGTAAAGAGAAACATAGAAACATTGAAATGTAGAATTTGACAGCAGGCAAGACCACTTGGCCCGCCCATTCTGCTCATTTCTCCTTACAGTACCTACAATATCACCATGGCCCACCTATTCTGCCATTTCTCCTACCTACAATATCACGTGAACCCTAACTGATCTCTGGCTCTTTCTCCCTTCCGTTCCTCTTCATTAAGATATCCTTATGCCTGTCTCATGCATTCTTGACCCTCCCACACTGTCTTTGCACCGACCACCTCTGCTGGGATGCTGTCCCAGGAATCTACCACTCTTTCTAAGAAGAAATACTTCCTCACATCTGTCCTGAAACTGCACCCCCTTCCAGCTTCATAGCATGTTCCCTTGTTCTTCAGCTCCTTTTTTTCTGAAAAATATTCCCTCCTGTATCTTATTTACCCCTGCAAGGTATTTAAAGGTCTCAATCTTATCCCCCCTATCCCTCCTCTCTTTCAGGGTGTAATATTGAAGTTCTTTAGTCTCTCCTCGTGGTTTTTTTGATGCAGACCCTGTACCAGTTTTGTTGTCCTCCTCCTCTGGACCACCTCTACTCTGTCTATGTCCTTCCAGAGATGTGGCCTCTAGAACTGGACACAGTACTCAAGGTGTGGTCTTACCAGTGATCTATACAGGAGCAACACCCTTCCTCTTCCAGCTGGTGACAGCCCTTCCTATGCACCCCAGCATCCCACTAGCCCTCCCCTACTGCCTGGTCACACTGCCTGGCCACCTTTAGGTCATCTGATATGATTACCCCAGGTCTCTTTCATGCCTGGTTGTTGTTAATACCATTCCACCCATTTGCCTCCGCCCCTGGGTTTCTGTGCCTTAGGTGCATCATTTGCACTACACACTGAAACCCAGCATATACCTCAACTACTCCTACACTTTTCTCAAGTCTCTGCTCATCCTTTCCTCCCCTTTGAGTGTCCACCCTGTTGCAGATCCTGGTGTCCTCCACAAGAAGGCAGACCTTCCCTTCCAGCTCCTTTGCAATGTCACTTATAAGGACATTAATTAATTAATTTATTTGCTTTTTGTAACTGGGTAAGTGCACTAGGCAAACAAACCTGTCTATTTTCAGGCACGGCCCGGGAGAGTACAATAGACAACACAGACAACAATAAGGTACATAAAGAAGATAAATAGTAAATGCAAACAATTACATCAGCTGAGTCAGTTACAGCAATTAGAACAGCATCAATCTAACATCAAGAATAGTGAAGATGTGGTAGAAATACAAGTACATAGCATCATAGCACATTAGTATCGTAACAGTGACAAATAGACCAGTAGTAACCTTGCTAGGGGAGACAAAAGCAGGTAGACACACATTCACATAAGGCTTACATAAGGATGAGCATGAACTTGAGCTGATAGCCTGTAATTGAGAGACAAGCAAAAGTGAAGTGCAGTCGCAGGTATCTAGAGCATTAAGGTAAGAGAACAGAGCTTGTTAAATGTAAGGTGAAAGAGGAGTTCTTAACATGGGGGGTGAGTTCCAGAACCTGGGAGCAAAATAGGAAAAAGCTTGCTCCCCCATTTTAGTGGAGCAGGGCTGAACAGTGAGCAAGGGGGAGGTGGAGGACCTAAGGGAATGGGAGATGGGAGTGAGAGACCAGGGTGAGCATATCACCTAGGGAGGAGGGGCATGGGGTTCTGGTTAGGGAGTCAACAAAACATCCAAGTGTATAAGACCGGAGGGTAGTGGGAGACAGCCAGTTCAAGGCAGAATAGAGTTGGTAGTGATGTGTAAGGCCGATAAGGCAAATCTACAGATATTGTTATAAAATATGTCCCATTGTTGAAGAACCCCTGCATGAGCATGAGAGAGTATTGGGAGGGCATATAGCAGTTGTGGGAGTAGAACTCCTCGCGCTACAGAGATCCGAGCAGCCTGAGTGAGAGAGTGATGCACTCGGTAGGCCGCACCAATCTTGGCATTGACCAAGCGGCATACCTCCTCAATGTGGGCAGTAAAATCAAGTACTAGATCCAGGGAAACCCCCAGATATTTGAAGGATAATGTGTCAGAGACAGTTGATCTATCACAGCAGTGGATCAAGAGCTTAGGGGACTCAGAGGGCACCTTTTTAGAGGACCCAAAGAGCATGGCCTGGGTCTTAGACATTTTCAGGATTAGATAGTTGGAGGAAAACCAAGCTTGGAGAGTCTGAAAGGCTGATGACAGATGTAGATTGATGTCATTAATAGACTTGGAGGCAGAATAAAGAACCAAGTCATTGGCGTACATGATAAGACTACAGTGAGTAGATGGAGTAGGGATGTCATTGAGAAAGAGAGAAAAGAGTAGAGTGCTGAGAATAGATCCCTGTAGAACTCCACAGGAGATGGTAGCCGGAGATGAGAGAACTTTACAGAAAGAGACAGCCTGAGAGTGAGATTTTAGGTAGCTGCCAAACCAGGATAGGGTTGTATCAGAGGCATCGATAGAATGCAGTTTGGCATGCAGAAGGGGGTGGTGCACCATGTCGAAAGCTTTAGAAAGGTCTATGAACACTGCACCCGTAAGTAGGCCCCTGTCCATGTTGCACTTAACATCACCGGTAAACTGGGTTAGAGCAGTAGTTGTGCTGTGTCCAGCCCTAAAGCCATGCTGTACAGGAGATTGCAGGTTAGAGTTAAGAAGGTGTGCAGAGACCTGCCGATGAATCAATTTTTCAAGGAACTTGCTGAGCATGGACAGGAGTGAGATGGGACACTAGTTCAATAAGTTTTTGACGTCACATTTCTTGTACACAGGGATGGTTCTAGCAACTTTCCAGACCAAGGGGGCTGAGGCTGAGCAGATTGAAAGGTTGAAAAGCCTGGATACAGGTGCGGTCAGACACGAGGCAAACTGTCTAAGGATCCTAGGATGGATACCATCAGGGCCAGCAACACCGTTAGCTGGCAAAGATTTTAGTAGCTTAAGGACCTCTAGACGTGTAATCGGAGCCAATACAAGAGCAGGTGGAGAGGTGCCTAGTGGGGTAGGGGACACCATAGAAAAATTGGGTGAGGGAGGGGGGGGAGGGAAGAGAGGAAAAGAGGGAGTTAAAGGCATTGGCGATGGTGAGAGGGTTATTGCAGTGCATGTTGTTATTAACATTTCATTTGAGGACATATGATTGTTGTTCCCAAGGATTTCTTTAATTTGTGACCAGTACCATTTAGGGTTGGAAACAGAGGAACCGAGAAGGTTCCGTGTAGTATTTGCTTAGCAAGCGGATCTCCTTCTTACAGGTGTTGTGTAAGGACCTGTAGGCCTCAAAGTCAGCTTGGAGGGTGGAGGACTTCCATGTAGCCCCTACATTTTAGCAGTTGGAGTAGGGATCGCATGAGCCATTTGGTTGTTTTCCTTTTATCCTGCGAGTGAAGACAGGGATATGTTGGTCCTGAAAGAGAGTAGGGCATTGAAATATTCAGATGCTAACTTAATATCATCAGTTGCTGAAGGGCAACCAATCAACCAGTTTTAGGTCATGAAGGAACACAACAGGGTTAAGCATAGATAGGTTGGAAAAGATAAGACTTTGGAGGATGAGGGGTGGTGTCCCAAATACAATACACTGGACTGTGATCACTTACGGAGTCTGGTAGCACTCCAGCAGAGGGAAGTTCTCCTTCCTGTTAGTCAGGATCCAGTCAATGAGGGTGGAGCAGGAACCTTGACAGGAGATCCTTGTGGGGGCCTGGATGAGTTGGTAGAGGTCTGCCTTACTAGTAATGGATGATAGGAGAGGAGCTAGGCCTGGCCCAGTCTGATTAAAATCACCTAAGCAGATGACTCATTTTTCTCAGACACAGACGGCAATAGATCAATAAATTCTTCCAGGCCTGGAGGTTTTAGGAGGCATGTAAACACAGAAGATGTGTATATTGTTTTGCACCCCCAAGCAACAGAAGGGCATGAATCACTTCACAGTAAGCAAATGGGTGCCCATGTAGGTTAGCCACATTGAGATGAGACTTGAACTACAGAGCCAAACCCCCTCCTCATTTGGAGGTAGAGCGATCTCCCCGAAGCATATTATAGCCCGGGAGGGAGCAGTGGGAGTCAGAAATGGAGGGTTTCAGCCACGTCTCAGATAAGGCAAGAATATCGGGTTTATTAGAACATACCCAATCCTCAAGTTCGGGGAAGTTGGCAGTGAGGCTCCTTATGTTAAGGTGAGCAAAGGTGAAATGGGAGGATTGAGGCAGGCAATTGGAGGGGTGAGACTGGGAGGTATTATTAGCTAGAGTTGGACCTGGATTAGACTCAATATCCCCATCCAGGGTAAGCGAAAGGGAAATTATCCATAGAGATGCAGACAAAAAAGCCAGAGAGGCTCCCCCAAGGGAGATCGAGTACCTTCGCAAGGTAAGCCTAAGTAATACCCTAGGTGTTTAAAATTAAGCCCCGACGGAGGTGATGGATAAAGGGGATGGGTCAGCCAGTAAGTTGGAGTAGCAGAAGTTATAAAGTGAGTATACTAGTCGAGTGGAGTGATACTCAGTCGTTCCTGTAGTGAATTCCTAAAATACATTGTTCCAAATAATAGCAGGAGGGGGTATACAGCCCAAGAATTCATGGGCGAGGAAGAGAAGGAAGAGAGTACTGGGAGGCAACTCAGAAAAAAGAGAATAGAGGAAGAGAGAGAATAGAATAAAAATAGAACAGAGAGAATAACTGAGAGCAGGAATCAGGGAGAAGGAGGCAGGAAGGAGGGTGAAGTAACAGGGTAAAATGAGGAAAAGGGCTCAATCGGATCAGACAGTCAGAGAACCTGCAAACAGTGTAGGGTTACTTAGAGGAGAACATTAGGGCAGAGAACAGAAAGCTTTGAATCAGGTGTAGAGCACAGAAGACCTCTGGTGGAGAACTGCTATACAGAGCAGGCGAGAAACCAGGGAGATAGAAAAACACAGCAAGTCTCACGAGAGAGCACAGCACTTAAATGTAACATCAGCTAAGGGTGGGAGGGTATTGAGGGGCGGGTAGGAAGCAGTCGCGAAGTGACTGCGGGGGTTAAGCAGGCACCAAAATACTAGCAGCCCCCCCCCAAGATGAGCTCCATTTTAAACTGGAGCTGAAAAAGCACAATTGAGTCTGCGTTTCAAGTTTTCAATCGCGCCCGCCAGACTGAGCTCCAAATTAGGCAGCAGAAAGTGCACTGAGGTAAACTGAAGCAGAAATGCACATGAGCCCAGCCTTTTAGCGTAGCTGGAGCACATTACAAAATCTTAAAAGGTCCCAGAGATGTTCTACAATCAGGTCCCCTTGCCTATAAGCCCGAGAGCCAGCAGGTGGTACAGACTGGAAAAGGTGCAAGTCGAATTCAGAGAACAAAGGAGAGGAGGCGCGGTCACAGCGTCCTCAGTGGCATACCTAGCAGGGTCAGTTGGTCGGGCGAGTGGGAGCTGCTCACAGGTGGTCAAGCTGAGATCTAGCAGGGTCGGTCAGTCGTGCAGTGAGAGCTGCTCCACAGGCGGTCCGAGCTGAGATCTAGCAGGGTTGGTCGGTCGGGTGGTGGGAGCTGCTCCATGGGTGGTCGAGCTGAAATCTAGCAGGGTCTATCGGTCGGCAGTGGGAGCTGCTCCATGGGTGGTCCGAGCTGGGATCAAGCAGGGTCGGTCGACTGGTCCCAGCACTGATCTCTGAGGTACCTGCTGTCACCTGACCCATTTACCACCACCCTCTGCTGCCTGTCCTCTAACCAATTTCTTACCCAGTGTGATGTACTTATGTTTTGTAATATAAATGGAATAAAGTATGGGTGGTGTGTGTAACAAGAAGTTTACACACACTCAAGGAGTTAGATGCTACATAAACACTCGAAGGGTTTGTGCAAAGCATCTAACCCTGAGGGTGTGTGTAAACTTTGAGTTTACACACACCACCCTTTTTTTATTTTATATAATTGCTGGGTCTCCCCTTTTTGGCCATAACAATTATATAAAATAGCAGCAGTTCCCATGCCACCAAGCTCCAGTTCAGTTTTCGGCCAGTCAACAGATTTTCAGCTTCGGAGGTTTTACAGGTTTTTAAAATGTTTTTCTATCCCATAATTTGTAGAGAAGAACACTTTTTTGTTTTTTTAGTAACTTACCGCCGAGTTTCTCTGACGGCTTGGTTGCGGGTGAGAAGGAAGAGGCGAGCCAGGAAGGGAGACACTGCGAGCGGCGCATGCACAGAGTGAGGGAACTGTGCCTGTGTTTGTCATTATAAATGCTCCTTTATAACGGTAAATTATGGCATGGTCTCCCTATGGAAAAGGAAGACCCATTAATTATATATGATTAGCTAACTGGAATGCTGCTGTATGATTCACTGATGTGTTCCAAAGTTTGATAAGCTAGGTCTCTATTGTTTACATCTGTGGAGGTCCTACAGGTCACAGGTCTTCTCTGGCATGACAGTTTTATGTTTCATACAATTAATGGGCAAACTAGAGGTCATGTGATGCACTAGCAGTACGTCAGCTCTCCTCGCAGCTTCATTTCCCCACCTGGTATTTTATTTAGAAAGTTTATCCAGCCGAATGGTCAGTTTTTCATCTGTAGTTGCCTCCTCTCACTGTGGACTTTTGTTTGGTATCGCCATGGCAGATAAAATGGAAATTTCCCTGACTTGCAACAAGTGCATCATATGCCACCACCAACCCCTGAGAAGGACTGAGGGCCAAAGAAACTGAAGCAGGATTCCAACCTGGATTTCAGGGCACTTATGACTCGGATTATTAACTGTGGGCCATTTTTATGTGACTAAGGACTGGCGAGTTCAATGGGTGGAGCAACAAACCACTGCCCCAGCCAGGCCTTAAAAGGCCCTCCTCTGGGCAATTCTCATTCATTTTCTTCGTTGCAGCCAGAGGCGCCGCTCTTCCTCCTTCCCCTCCCTTTCTTCTGTTTGGACTTTTGCCATTTTCTCCAACTGCCTCTCTCTCTCTGGCCTCCGATTTTGTCGCTTCCCTCCATTCTGCCATTTCTCCCCTCCTACTGTCTACCATTCCTTGCTCCTGTTTCTCCGTGCCTTCCATTTCTCTGTTGCTGGTCTCCCTTTCCCCACCTCATCTCCCACTCCTCCCGGGCAGCTCTGCCCCTCTTCTTCACTGGCCACACCTCAATTCCCTTCCGACACTTCCAGGTGTGCCGTCTCTGGCCACACTTAGCTTCGGCAGCCACCTCACCCGGAGTGTCCACTTCTCAGTTCTCTGTTCCTCTCTCTCCAGTGTGCGTTCTGTGTCCCTGTATCTTGTGCGCCTCGCCTCGTCTTGCCTACTCGTCAGGTTCTTTGCTCCTCATGTATTTCTGGGCCTCCCTGCAGTGCTCCTATGTTCCACTCACTTCCTGTCTTCTCTCTCTCCCACCGGTCGACAGGTCTGGTTTGCTCATGCCTCCTCTGCTGTGTGCTCTTTGGGGTTCCCTGAGATTTGGATCTTCTTGTACATTCACTACTCTCATTTCTTACTTTTTGGTATGTTCCCACCCGCGCGAATGTTTACCCAATGGTTTGTCAGCCCAGCTGCACCTGCTGGCATTCTATCACTTCGTTATCTTCCTGTTTTTCAGTGAATGCCTAGTTCATTGTCCTGCACCGGGGCCCAGCATTTTCTGCTTCTGCATGCTAGACAGACTTTTGTCTCCTTCTGTGCTTACCCTCGTAGTCCTCCTCCTCATATCCTCTCCCTTGTTCCTTGGTTTTCATTTTCAATTCCCCCCTTGCTCTTGCATCGTTTATTTTCTCTTGGTGACCTGGTACCGGGAATCTGTATATTGCAATGGGGCTTCTGTCCAGCATATCCTGGTGGGGATAGTGGTACTATATGCTGGTGGAGATAGCTCCTCACTATATTGTGCCGAGTGCTCCAGCATCCTAGACGACCTCTCTAGTGGATCTATTGGTTCACATCACTGCCAGTATGTCATATTTTCCCATCGTGCTATTACCAGCCTGTTCTGGCTGCCTCCTCTGCTCCAGCCGCACATCCTGCTCTGTCCCTCTTCCCCTCTCCCCATCACTCATCTTGCTCTGGCCTTTGCTGCTCCTTACTCTTGCTTCTGACTTGATGCACTTTCTTATTTTCGTTCTTACTGTGCTTCCCCATGATGGACACTCGCCCTCCTCCTCCCATTTCCTCTGCCCTCCTTTCTTCTCCTTCTTTGACCTCTGCTTTCTTTTGGGGGCTTCCCTATCCTGCCGTACCACTACTCCCTCCTGCTACCACCATACCCTACTCATTCACATCACCTAATATTCCCTCCTGCATATCACCCTGCCTATTCGTCTCCTCCTCTGACCCTATTCCCTCATTCTAGTCAAACCTATTCAGATGTCCTCCTGGTACTGCCTACCTCACCATCGGCTGCCAGCTTCACCCAGCTGCTCTCTCTCCTACCTTCATACAATTCTATCCATTCATAATTTGGCTCTCAATGGACCCAGATGGCATGCACTCCTGTGGTTACCAATCACGGGTAGCTTCCTCATGACATGAGTCTGGTTCTCCTTTGCTAAGTCCGACCTCAGAGCCTACTCATTCACATCGATTAATTGAGAATACCTCTCATTGGGTTTTATGCTACCTCATTGAACTGCTGCACTCCTGTGGTTATTATCACCATCAGTTTCCTCATGACCGCATCTGGGTCTCCCTCGCTCATCCGACCTCTCTGTGGGTCTACTCCTTCACATCGACTACTCGAGCATAACCCTCTCTGGTCCATGTTACCTCAACTCAACCTGCTCTTCACTCGGAGACATGCCTTCTGTGTCTATGGTCCCTTGGCTCAGGGATGGCTGCATTGGCCTCTCATCAACGGGGCCCCTTTAGCTGCCCAAGCAGGTTCAAAAGCACCCTCTAAGCCATTCTCTATCTGACCGCCTCTGGTTCACCTGGTCTGTTTCGCAGGCTCGCATAGGACAGCTGAGTGCCTCAGCAGTCATCTCTCTCCTCTCTTGCTTTTAAGCGTCTTGTTGCAGAGACATCGCTTGCAACCCTCAATAGCTGTCCCTTTAGAAGGACAGAGTGAGAGCTTCCTCTAAATTGGAATATTTTCCTCCTCCCTTGATCTCGACTCTAAATTGCAGTAGCTGAGACATCACTAATCAAAACATCCTTCAGCCTAGAGGAAGCCTAGGCCTGGATCCCAGAGGTTTCCTCCTCAAAGGGTTTTTTTCCTCTCCTCTGTGCCAGTGGTCATAATGTTAGATAGGGTTGGAGTTTCCTTAGGTTCTGTAGTTTAGTTCTACTGTTGGATGGAGTCGGATGGTGGCCCGGCTGTGCCCTTTCTCCTTAGGAAGTCATGTCCTTCTTCATCATGTCAGATTCCATTCTACTACATACTTCTCACTGCCTCCCATCTCTCTCTCTCTCTCATCCCACCCATCAGTATATCTTGATAATCATCCATTCTCGAGATTATTTTGACTTCTACGCCTCTTGCTCGACACCTTTCTGGTATTCTTTGGGCTCCTTCCTAGCTACCTTTAGCCAAGGGAATTATTCCCATGGCATCAATGGGGGACCCTCCTCTAAGGTTCCTTGCATCGACTTACAGGGTGGTATATCCCACAGAGAGGCAAACAGTCACAATGTATCAAGTCACATAAGCATACATCTCATCCAGTTGTGCAAGCCCACTGAAAACAAGAGTTAGTCCCATTACAGAACACCATTATCCATTTATCAGAAGACATGAAGGTTCTCTGCCCAGCTCTCATTGAACTGACGTGGCAGGTTAGAGATGCAGAAGCCCGGCTAAGTTCCGTAGAAGACTAGCATTGTAAAACCAACTCCAAACTGATCTTTCTGTGGCAAAAGCTTGCCAAGGTGGAAGAATGCCTCAATGATTAGGAAGGGCGTAGCAGATGAAATAATTTAGTGATTATTAGATTGCTAGAAAAGTGAAGGGAAGGATATCATTGCTTTTATTGCAGCATCTCTGCCAGAAGATTGCCAGACCCTCACCAAATGGCCATGATAAATAACAGAAAGGGCTCACTGAGTTCTTCGGCCCATGCCTGCAGATGTGAGAAGCCTTGGCCCTTAATCTTTAAGCTTGTCAACTTTCTGGATCACCAGCATATATTTGCACAAGTCCAGAGCTTGCAAAAGGTTATGTGGTAAGATCAGCATATTTTTATCTTTCAGGATCTGCCATTTCAGATATGGCAAAAGTGAGCAGCATATGGGCCTTTTATTGCAAAACTTCCGGTTGCCAGTATTACATTTACACTGTTATATCCTGCTAAACTACAGATTTTCCTGAGGTGGGGAACAGAAACTATTTCAATTTGTGGAACGATCCAAGACTTTACTCCCAAATATCTTTCCTGATCTCTTTTGAAAAACAAGTTGAATTTTGACACAGTTTTATTTATTTTTGCTGTTTTACTTATTGTTAGGTGTTGATATGGTTCTTAGTTAGAGCTTTATAGCTTTAAACTCCATTACCAGCTTTCCTGGGCTTTTGGGCAGATTGTCCTATACGTGGCACTGATAGAAAGTGTTAATTCACAGTAATATGCTATTTTGCCTCGTGATTTCTCTCCATTACTATATCTTGTTAAGGTAGACCTTTGTGTGAGACACGTGGATTTCCTTGCCTTGATAAGGTACTCTTTTCAACTTGCCAATGTCAGCGCAAGTTTGTGGTTTTTCCTTTAATTACCCTCCTTCTTCTTCTTTAGAGGATAACATTTACATTTTCTTCTGTGATGGTGGAGTCGGAGACCGCTGACAGTGGAGAAATGGTGGGGCTCGATTGCAGATCTTCTGGAAGTGGAGTAATGGTCCTGGGAATGGGACTAAGTGTTTTTCTATGTTATTTGTTAGCTGTTACAGTTTTCTTTTTAATGTCTTTCATTGTTTCTGACTTGATTTGTTTGTATTTCATTTCCAAGATTTGGGGTAATTGTTACGAAGGGAGGGGGTGCTGCTGCTATGTTCTGTCTTTTCTTATGCAGTGTTTATATCTGTGCAAATTTTTCTTATTCAGTTAACAACATGGGGAGCCATTATGTATTTATTACTTGGAACATGAAAGGTGCTCAAGATGTTAAAAAGAGATATGCTATCTTAAAACATCTGAAACAGCTGGGTACTGATACCACACATTCAAGAATCCTACTTAAAAAGAACAGCTTAATTTTCAGACAAGATTGGGTCGGCTAGGTCTTTGGTGCTGGCAGTAGTGCAAAAGAAAAGGGGAACCTGTATTCTAATTGCAATTAGAAAATGGCAAGAATGGATTCTCAAGCCTGACTGGCGAATACCACCTCCAAGCTGGGCATTTATTTTTCAGTAGATGCCCAGCAACAAATAAGTACCAGCCCAAGTGCCACCTTACCACATACCCTTGTGCAAGCATGCTCAGCCTGCTTTGTCATTGGCTGAAAACACCAGATAAAATTTAAACCCCACCGCCATGTTTTTCTGTTGCTTAGCGAGAACTAATGTCCCCCCCCCAACAGCAACACCGTTTCCCTCAGTCCCAGCTCCTTTTGTACAAAAAAACAAAGAACACCAGTTCCAATTGTCTTTGGGCTGGAAGAGTGGAAAACAGTCATCTTTCTTTTACAGCACCACTCTCAACCACGTTCTTGCACTACATACCAACCACAAATACAAAGCCAGTCAGTCGCGATCATGGTAGCAGCAGCACAGAACTCCACTGTGGCACAATATCTCCACAGTTAGTGACCCTTCTCATATTCAGAGCCTTCACAAATAAAATAAAGAAATAATTTACCTCCACACCTCTCCCTCTAGCAGATGCTGAGTTAGCATCCATTAGGGTCAAGGTCATAAGCTCACAGAGAACTTCCACGTTCAGATCGCAATTAAATAAAAAATGCTCAAAAGTGCAGCATAACAAACAAATGTCAAACACTGCCAAGGAGATTTTCTTGTGCCCAGTCCTTTTCTTCTTAACGTGGCATGCTTCCTGTGTGTATGCTGGTAAGGTGTATGGGTGGGGAGGGGGTGACAATCCACCAGAACAGCTCTGTGGCGAGGAGTAACAAACCTGTAACAGCCTGTGGACTACTTTTTGAAATAAAATGTTTTTTTATACTTATATTAATTTTTTACACTTGTGTTCTCTCTTATTTTACTTGTTCATTAAAATTCACAAACATGGCCATTTTCTAAGTGCAATAATACCCTCCAGGATGGGCATTATTAGGAAATGCTGGACCTTCAAGGGGCTATAAGGCCTTCCACCTGTGGTGTCAGGCCTCATTACGCCCCCTGGCGGTCCGGTATTTCCCAATAATGCCCACCCTGTCGCTGTATTATTGCCTATGGAGACTGCCTTCCTGATTTATATCAGAGGTATGAAATATGGAGGGATGTTATATTTTTATTCATGGACGACTAGGCTTGCATGAAGTCTTACTGGGCTCTGTATATGGTCCGACTATTAATAATCCCCAGTTTTTTGCCCATCTTTCTTCTTTGCTAGCTCCATATACCCATGTTCCTGTCATTATTGGGGAAGATTGGAATATAGTACTTCAACTTGATTTAGACAGGTCATATCACCCTAGAACAGGTCTTTTAACAGCTCAACATGGCATATGAGAATTTACTGGTCTCCTGGGTCTTACAGATGCCTGGTGCTTGTTGCACCCATCAGAACATAGCTATACTGTCTATTCCCGCCCACATCATTCATTTTCCATGTTGTATTTCTTTTCTATAAACTAGGAAAATGTCCCAGGGGTGGTGGGTTGTGAAATTCAGGAAACAATTCTTTCAAATAGTATTCCCTCCATTCAGCGAAACTATTACAGTGAACATGTCGATGCCGACAACATCGACAGTTAGCTGTAATAAATCCACCGAATGCGCAGACTCTTTCCCCGGTCCTGCATCCCCTCCTGAATCAACTCTGACTTGGGTTGATCGTCCATAAGTTCGGGGGTGCAGGGGCAAGAACTCCTGATAGAAAGGAACTGATTCTCCTGCTAGATTTATGTCAACTGTAACTGCGATTGACATAAATACATCGCAATGATGTCGGCCGACAAAACATTTGTCAAACCGGCATCGTAGATCCTTTTCAAATCATGCCCCTGTTTGGTTTGCACTTATAATTCAAGGGGGATTAAATAAGGGCTATGTTTGGTGTTTAAAATGTTTTATTTGGACTATTTTGAAGCAAAAGTTAACTTGGTTCCCAATTATGATGTACTCTGGTGCGCTGCCAAAATGGCAATTCGTGGTGAATGTATCCGCCGTGCCTCCAGGAAGGCAAAAGAATGCCAAACATAACTTAATGACCTGCTGTGTCAGATCAGAACCCTGGCAGCTACAGTACCTTCTCTTCTACTACCCCATGTGGAGGGGTTGTGGAATAACAGATGGACCAGATACCGAACTTCAAGTTCAATACACAATCTCTGTGTGATGTTTATTCAAAATACAGCAGATAACCTTAAGCAATGACATAACCCTTCTTCAGTACATCAGTTTGCAGCAACAGACTATGCATGTCCTTTCTCTGCACTTAGCCAGCACCTACTGACACTAATCTCTGATCTAACTTAGCAATTGAGATTCAGCCTCCACCCTATGCGGCCTTGTCTGCTTGGGTGGTGGGGATCAAAGAAAGATAAACAAAACAATCTAAACATAGAAACATAGAATTTGACGACAGATAAGGACCGCTTGGCCCACCCAGTCTGCCCATTTCCCTACCTGATGGATAAGCTGCAGGTCCTAGTTAACCAGCAGCCTACTTCTTTCTACCCCCACCCCTAGAATTGCCTTTATGACTGTCCCATGCATGCTTGAATTCCACCACTGTTTTGACTCCACAACCCCTCTGGAAGGCCGTTCCATACATCCACAACCCTCTCTGTGAAAAATACTTCTTAAATTACCTCTGAGCCGCCCCTTCTATCTTCAAATTGTGCCCCTTGTTCTTGCACACCTCTTTTTTTGAAAGATGCTACCCTCTTGGACTTTGTTGATTCCCTTGAGGTACTTGAAAGTTTCTATCATGTCCCCCCTCTCCCTCCTTTCCTCGAGGCTATACATATTAAGCTCCTTAAGTCTCTCTTCATATGTCTTCCAGTGCAGACCCTGCACCATTTTAGTTGCCCTCCTCTGGACAGCTTCCATCCTGTCTATGTCTTTGTGGAGATTGGGTCTCCAGAACTGCATGCAGTACTCAGATGGGGTCTCACTAGCTGTTCTGTACAGAGGGATAATAACTTCCTGTTTTCTACTGGTGATGCCTCTTCCTATGCATCCCAGTATCCCCCAACCCTCCTTGCTGCCCTCTCACATTGCTTGCCCACCTTTAGGTCATCTGATATGACTACCCCCAGGTCCCTTTCCATTCTTGTTGTTGTTAGTATCTCACTCCCCATTGTGTACTCTTCCCCTGGGTTTTTGTTTCCCAGGTGCATTACCTTGCACTTCTTAGCATTGAATCTAAGCTGCCATACATTTGACCATTCCTCTAACCTTGCCAAGTCCCTTCCCATCCTTTCCACTCCACCTTGTGCATCAACTCTATTGCAGATCTTTGTGTCATCTGCAAAGAGACATACTTTTCCTTCCAGTCCTTCTGCAATGTCGCTTATAAAAACAAAGATCCTCAGTGCAGAAGCACTGAAACAAGGATTACCCCAAAGGGCATTGACAATAAGCCAAGTTTCAAAGAAACACAACATCACACATACTTCCCTAATGCAACGCATCATGGGATATATGTAAATCACCATGACATTTCAGACTTGTTTGACTTACAGCAACTTACATGCATTTTAAATAGCACAACTAACCTAATTTCTATAATAATCACCTAGTACTTTTTACCATTATGAAAAACACCTAGTGCCATGGTATTTTCAACATTTACAGGTTTCATAAACATAAGGTATATACGTCAAGGTGTTTATGACATAGTGCTATTACATACTAAATACAACAACAATAAACACAACCTGTTTTACATATGCATGGAGGTCACCACAATAAGCTCTCTGTATGAGGACCTGAGAGGAAAAGGAAAATTAAAGAGGACCCTATAGCATAGTCAAGAAAGGGAAGGGGAGCCAAAGGTGGCCAACCTTATGGACTAGAAATTGTAAAGGATAGATTAGGCTAAGAAACAGAAGAACTGCTGCAACAGATTTAAGAAAGGTCAGTCCTCAAGAGTGTCAGGAGCTCCCTGTCACATATCCCCACCTTAAGAGGGAAGCAGTTATTGCAGACTGCTTACCACATTCCTGTCCCAGGAAGAGATGGAGCTTCCACCCATCCATCTTTAGAAGCTCTGTCTCAGGGTCCCTAACAGATAAACATTCTATTATAAACATAGTGGATATCATCATTCTTTACCCTGAGGCATTAACGCATTTTTCAGTAGAGACTAACGGTACCTCCCATCTCCTTTTAGGGAAAGTCTGTCATATTTCTTAACCAAACATCTGGACAACTGTAAAGTCCAGTACCTTAGAAAGACTTTCTCTGGGGTGAGTAATAACCTGTTCCAACCCCACCAGACATTTCAGTTTTAAGCAGGAGCCCAGTCCTAGATTCAACCCTCTACATAACCCACTATGTCTCTTGATTCATTCATTTCACTTGCTACTGATACAGACACCTGAGGGTAGACACTCTAGGTGTTACCCCAAAACAGGTTACTATCCATTTCCACCCACTTCCTCCTTTGTAGGTTTTCATCAAAACATAAAACATATACCACTCCTTGATCTTAACATATTGTAACATTCTGGCAATATTAGCATCTTTAGCCTGCAGTATACCTCAGTCAATACTGTTACTAGATTTAGCTGCATCAATACAAGAAAATGTCCCTTCAGCCTCATAGGCTTCTGCTTGTTTGGAGTCTTCAACCCCAGCACAATATCACTAGGCATGGTCTTACCTGGGTCTCATATTCAAGTTCCATACTTGCATCTCCGATCTCCAACAGGTAACATCCTGGGAACACAGGAAACTAAGGAATATCCTGCTCAGTGAGGGGGTCCTCCTCAAACTGAGCCCACAGCATCCTCCTCCGACTCTTTATCCAACTCTCCGGCAGGAACCTCTTGAGCACCTGGCACCAGTGTTCCACCTCTCTGTATAGTTGGTCTGCCTCCAGTCATTGCCCACTCATCCAGCGGATCATCCTCATCTGGGTCTCCACCTCCTGGGTGTTGTCTCTCACACCTCTAGTCTGCCTCGACCTGCATCTCTTTGTCTTCAGGCTTGGCCTTCCTCTGAGCTCCCAGGTCCAGTTCAGACAGCAGCTTCTCTCCATCTGTCAGCCATAGCTCTGTTCAGAACTCCACGGACTTTCTTCTCTGGCAACCTCCTGATGCATTGGTTCACCTGTGATATCTGGGTGATATCCACCAAAAACATCCCTCTTTGGCCAGTCGGATGCTTCCAGCGTTATCCCACTTCTGACACTAAGTCTGTGGAGGGCTGTGTGAAAACAGATGGACCAGACACCGCACTTCAAGTTCAACACACAATCTCTGTGTGATTTTTTTGTATTATTTCTTTTACCTCACATGCTGCCACATCAGCCCCTCCTTCAGGCTTGCCAATGCCTCCTCTGATCCATCTGCCCTCCGAGCCTCTGTTCCCATATGACAGCCACCCCAAGGGTAGCCTGGTGTAACCCTTCACTGGATGGGTCCCCCTCCTCTGAGGTGGAATGCACCAGCCCCAGGGAGGGCAGGCCAGCACTACACTTGGCCCCTGGGTGCTGCTGGGATGGAGGACTTGGCAGGGACATGAATGGCATCAGAGAGCCAGGCAGCCATCATCCAGCTGTACGTGTAGTGGTATTTCCACTTTTGTGATGCTTCTCCCTCCTGCGTGCATCTGCAGTGCACATGGTCTACACCAGAGGCCACTGCAGCACTACGTCGTCACACTGCCCACCTCAGGAGAGGAGAGCAGTCCAAAGGATGCTCGATCCTCTCCTTCCCCTGCTAGCCCCCGGCATCCTGGGTCCATTCCTGAACCTGGGTAGCCAGCGTGGTTCAAGGTAAGGTGCCAGTGCCTCAGCCCTCTATGCCACTGGGCCGGCTTCTCTGTGTGATGATTATTCAAAATACAGCAGAAAACCTTAAGCAATAGCATATCCTTCTTCAGTGCATCAGTTTGCAGCAACAGACTATGTATGTCCTTTCTCTGTACTTAGCCAGCACCTACTGACACTGATCTCTGATCTAACCTTAGCAGTTGAAATTCAGCCTCCACCCCTATGTGGGCCTTGTTTTGCTTGGGTGGTGGGGCTCAAAAAGAAAAAAAAAACAAGCTAAAACAAAGAACCTCAGTGCAGAAGCACTGAAACAAGGGTTACCCAAAAGGGCATTGACAATAAGCCAAGTTTCAAAGAAACACATCACACATACTTCCCTAATGCAAATCATGAGATATATGTAAATCACTCATGACATTTCAGACTTGTTCGACTTACAGCAATTTATATGCACTTTAAATGGCGCAACTAACTTAATTTCTATAATAGTCACCTAGTACTTTTTACCATTATCAAAAACACCTCATGCCATTGTATTTTCAACATTTACAGGTTTCATAAACACAAGGTATATACATCAAGGTATTTTATGACATAGTGCTATTACATACTAAATCCAACAATGATAAACACAACCTGTTTTACATATGCTTGGAGGTCACCACAGTAACCTCCCTGTATAAGGACCTGAGAGGAAAAGGAAAATTAAAGAGGACCCTATAGCATGGTCAAGAAAGGGAAGGGGGTGCCAATAGGTGGCTAACCTTATGGACTAGAAATTGTAAAGGATAGATTAAACTAGGAAATAGAAGAACTCTTGCAACAAATTTAAGAAAAGGTAGGTCCTCAAGAGTGCCATGAGCTCCCTGTCACACCCCAGAGCAAACTTGGTTGTCCCTCAACTCTCTCCATTTCAAATACTTTACTCTTTTGAATAAAAGGCTGAACCGCCTATTTTTCAACTAAAGTTTGTTGCAGGAGAGAAGGCTGGTAAATTGGCCGCACTGCGACTTAGGCAACAGGAATCTGCTTGGGTGGTATGTGGGCTTAAAATAGATGGGTCACCAGATTCTGTCACTAAAATATGAGATATTGTAGAGGCCTTTAGAATATAGTATGAGCACTTGTACTCCATGACTTCAATTACATAGAAACATAGACTTTGATGGCAGATTAGGACCACTTGGCCCACCCAGTCTACCCATTTCCCTACCTACTGGATAAGCTGCAGAATCTAGTTAACCAACAGCCTACTTCCTGCAACCCCCCGCTATAATTGCCTTGTGTCTGTCCCATGCATGTTTGTATTCCCCCACTGTTTTAGACCCAACGACCACCTCAGGAAGGCTGTTCCAAGTATCCACCACTCTCTCCATGAAAAAGAAATTTCCTCACATTATCCCTGAGCCGTCCCCTCTCTATCTTTAAATTGTGCCCCCTTGTTCTTACACATCTCTTTTTCTGAAAGATGCTACCCTCCTGGACTATGTTGATTCCCTTGAGGTACTTGAACGTTTCTATCATGTCCCCCCGTCCCTCCTTTCATCAAGAGTATACATATTCAGCTCTCTCAGTTTCTCTTCATATGGTTTCTGCTGCAGATCCTGCACCATTTTAGTTGCCCTCCTCTGGACTGCTTCCATCCTGTCTATGTCCCTTAGTAGATGAGGTCTCCAAAACTGCACACAGTACTCAGATGGGATCTCACCAACTGTCTGTATAGAGGATAACCACTTCCCTTTTTCTACTTGTGATGCCCCTTCCTATGCATCCCAGTATCCCCCTGGCTCTGCTTACTGACTTTTCACATTGCTTACCCACCTTTAGGTCATCTGATATGACTACCCCCAGGTCCCTTTCCATTTTTGTTGTTGTTAGTACCTTCCCTGCTATTGTGTACTCTTCTCCTGGGTTTTTGTTTCCCAGGTGCATTACTTTGCACTTCTTTGCATTGAATCTAAGTTGCCATATGTCTGACCATTCCTCCAACCTTGCCAAGTCCCTTCTCATCTTTTCTACCCCTTCTTGTGTATGAACTCTGTTACAGATCTTTGTGTCATCTGCAAAGAGGCATACCTTTCCCTCCAGACCCTCTGCAATGTCACCTATGAAGATGTTAAAGAGGACTGGACCCAGTACTGAGCCCTGAGGTACTCCACTAGTAACCCCTTCTTCAGGATGTGTTCCATTCACTATTACCTTCTGTGTTCTGTTGTGCAGCCAGTTTGCTACCCAGGCTACCACCCTGTGACCCACTCCCAGGCTGGCTAACTTGATTATTAATCTTTTGTGCGGGACTGTGTCAAATGCCTTGCTAAAGTCTAGGTAGACCATATCCACAGTCCCTCCCTGGTCTATTACTTTGGTCACCCAGTCAAAGAAATCAATTAGATTCATCTGACATGACCTTCCTGCTGTAAATCCATGCTGCTTTGGGTCCTGTGCCACGCTGGCCTCTAGGTACTCAACAATTCTTTCTTTCAGAAGTGATTCCATCATTTTCCCTACCACTGAGGTCAAACTTACAGGTCTGTAGTTTCCTGCTTTGCCTTGCTCCCACTTTTGTGAAGGGGAATCACATCTGCTCTCCTCCAGTCCTCAGGTACCGCCCCGTCCTGCCATGATTTGTTAAAAGCGTGGTCAGTGGTGTCACTAGGTCCTCCTTAGTTCTTTTAGGATTCTGGGGTGAATCCGTCAGGCCCCATTGCTTTGTCCACCTTGAGTTTTAGGAGTTCTTTCAGGACTCTTTCTTCTGTGAATGGACTGGTGTCAACCCCCCACCCAGATATTCACAATTCTATTTTGCAATATTTACAAGATGTTCCTCTGCCACGCCTTTCAGTTGAACAAAGTGCCTCCCTTATAGGTGCTATCACCACTACAGAGGTCTGCCGGGCTATCATTTCTGTTCCCTCTGACTGTGCTCCAGGCCCTGATGGATTCCTTTCCAATTTTTATAAAACTTTTTCTGCTTAACTTACTCCAGTTTCGACGGAGTTATTTAACTTCCTTTACTCTCACAATCTTACTGACTTCTCTCTTTCCCAGGTGTGCATTACTCTTCTTCTTAAACTTGAGAAAGATGAATTTCTTCCATCTAGTTTTTTCCCCATTTCTCTTATTAATACGGATTTTAAAATCCTAGTTTAATAGGACCTGAACAAGCAGTTTATGTAGGGCCATCTTTCCAGTGATCATACCCGTAAACTTGTTAATTTAATTTTCACCTCCAGGGAGACCAGAGTTCCAAAGGCTCTGGTCTCCCTGGATGCTGAGAAAGCCTTTGATTGGGTTTCTCTGCCATATTTATTTGAGGTGCTTCATGCATATACTATTCTGGATGAATTTATCAGGTGGATTAACTTTATACAATCACCCATCAGCTACTTTATTATGTAATGGGGTTTTATCTAAGCCCTTTTCTATTACTTCTGGAACTCATCAAGGTTGTCCTTTGCTGCTCTTTCTTTTAATTTGTATTTGTAACCTCTAATTTTATGGTTGAAGGAGAATCCCAGGTACAAGAATTTGGCTCCATCAGGCAGAGTACAAACTCTCTGTTTATGCCGAGGATATTTTACTGCACTTATCTTATTCAACAACTTCGATTCCTGCTGCCTCAGCCAAAACTGAAACCTTTGAGAAAGTTGTTTCCACAAATTAAACCTGGGCAAAACAAGTGTTTTACCATTAAATTCCTGTGTCACTAAACTAACCATTACGGACTTAGCCCTTCAATGGAACCTAAAGCACTTCAATATCTGGGACTTCTGATTCCACATCTATCAAAACTATGTAAATTGAACCTTGATCCTTTACTTTTTCTAGTAAGCAAGATTTACATGATGGACTACCCTCCCTCTCCTTATGGACATGAGTAAATATTATTAAAATTAATTTGAATATTTTACCCCATATTTTGTACTCTTGGGGATGCTAAATATTATTTGACCATTCAATTGGTTTCAACAAGCACAATCCTCTTGAATCTATTTTTATGGCAGGGTAAATCCATTAGGAGGGCTTATCACAAGTTACTTTTCCTAAACAGTAGGGTGGACTTCGTCTTGCCAATGTTTGTTTTTATTATTTAGCTCTCCAAGGGTCCAAGTATTTTAAATGGGGATGCTCTACCCCAGGTGCTCTCACCAATCATTATGAACCGCAATAGTTAACACTTGATAAAGCCCTCTGCAGGAGTTTTAATATTTAACCTCATGCCCTACTATATACCCCCACTCTACCTCACCCCTTGAAAATAATGCCTATTTATTGGTCCCTGAATGCCGATGCACAACTTTGTTAATATTTTCATATTTCTGCCACGCGCAGTTTAGCTCAACCAATTTTTCTTATTCCTAATTTCAAAATTGGTCAATCCTTTAACTTTCTTTCTCTGGAAAGTAATACCACTATTCTCAATTTATCATCTACAGACCCATTGTTAGATTTTAACACTTTTCAGTTGAGATACAGCATGGCTCCCCTGTATTATTTTAAGTATTTACAACTGTCTTATGCAATCTTATCTCATCTTGGTTCCCCTTCCTAAACTGGACTCCATCACAACCATTTGAAGAAATGATTCAGATTATAAATTCTAATCATGCAGTTACTCACTTATACAGCATTCTTCAAACCCCTGATCCACTTAAATCTGCAGGAATTTGTTACTACTGGCAATACAGTCTCCAGTTAGAGTGGACTCCTGCAGACTGGTGGAGAGTCTGGATGGATCTTTATAAATGTATTGAACAAGACCATTATAGACTGACACAATTTAAAATACTACATAACCTTTATTTCTCCCATCACAGACTTTGTATTATGGGTAGGCAAGCTGAGCCCATCTGTTCCAGGTGAAAACGAAGTTGGTTCACTTTATCATAGTTTGTGGACTTGTGAGAAGGCTATGCCATCTGGACCACTAAAATCTCATTTAGATCCATCATTTGACCTGTCCAAGGCTTTTGTGTCCAAAATGTGTTTATTGGGCTATTATAAGAATATTTCACCAGATTGTAGAAAAGGTTTTATCACTTTAATGTCTGCTACTACTAAAATAGTTCTGCTATGTCTGCTATGACTGGTTTGATGATAAAATTCTGGCTTCATCTTAATGGCATGCTGAACTCCACAGTGCCTAAAACTGCAGAGTTGCTATGTTAACATTAAGCAGACGCAATCCTTTCTTATGAAATAGGGATTACTGTATGCTTGGTTAATTGCATTGATTCATTTGCTTGGATTATTGATTTGATGATTCTTCTCATTTTTGCATTGAGCTAAATGAATATGGCTTCCCTCTTTGTTATTGTACAATCACTGCATATTGGGTTATTTGGAATTCCCTATTCTGAGCAGCACCTATGGGGGCCAGATTTGGGGTTTGAGTGGTTCTTGTTTTGTTCTTTGGATTTATTTATATTTTTTCATGGACTGTTATTTGTTGTTGCTTGTATTATTTGGTTCATTGTTTGTATTGGTATTGAAATGAATAAAGCATACTTAATTTAAAATAATGGGCAAACAAATGGATTCCAGCAAATTCTGAGAAGTCAATCAGGTCAAATTTCAAAAGTCACATGCGGGCCGGCTGTTTTTCAACTGGTTTATGAGGGAGGAGATTATAAGATTAATCTGTTCCTGGAAAATACATTCCAGATTCTAAAGGTGTTAACATTTGCAGTGTCAGTGGCTCAGCAGGTAGCACACTCGCTTCTGAGGCCAGAAAATCAGAAGGCGGTGGGTTCTAGCCCCACACCGGGAATGTGGGATAAATCCCAATACTGACACTGTAGTGCATCAAGAGGGGAGTGCTGCACTCCAGAGATGCTGTCTTTTAGAGGAGATGTCAAATCAAGGTCCTATCTGCCTGTTCTGTTGGTTGCTCAGGTGGACTTTAAAGATCCTATGGCACTTCTCGACAAGAGTTGGGGTAGTTTTATTAAGAAGAAAAACATCGTAAATACATCCAAATAAACAACTTTTGAAACAGAGCAAGAAAACATAATTAAACAATTATAATACAGAAAGAAAAAACAATAACAAGTCATACCTTGAGAAGGGTAAATAAAATAAGAAATAAATTCCTTGAAAAACTAAAAAAAAACTTTCCATAATACACCTTATAACATTTCACCATTAGTGTTTGCTCTTACCCTAAAATCCCCATTTAAACGAAGTAGAAAAAAAAACCTAAAAAATAATTTAAACCAAATTTATTCTAAACACCTTATTTACATTTTATATAAAATGAAAAACCTTTCCACCATCGTTGGACTTGCCTATCCATTGCCTGTGTAGTATCAGTAACATATACTTGACCCATAGCATCACAGATAAAGATCCTAACCATCTCATAAGACATTCTGTTCTGACGAAGTACCCAACTACAGCTTGCCTGCCATAGACAAAATTTTAAACAACAAAAGAAAATAGCAAGAGTTTCTGAGTGGAAGCTGGAGCCCAAAAAGGAATAATTGCCTATAACGCATATCTCATAATTTAAATTAACAAGCCAAGGTATATTCCATACTTTGGCCAAATAGCCCCATAATTGTGTAGAATAGGAACAAAAAAATAAATTATGCTTCATGGTTTCTTCCACATTTATACAATCCGGATAGGGACAATTCCGTTCCTCAACAGCTTGATGCTTAGCATTCCCCCTTACCTGGGTTCTACCATAAACTGATAACCACAAGTGTTCCCACATCTGAGTGGGATTCTGGGGTTTACTAATTGAGCCAAAATATATTTATTACATTTCAGGGTACTAAATTTAAACTCTGCTCTATTGGGTAGATTTTATCTAAAACAGTTTTATACAGTTGCTTCCCAGATTGAACCTGAATCTCTTTTTTTGTGAGGTTCCAAATATATAATTTGGAAACAGCTGATCTAAAAAAATCAGGAACAAGTAAAAAAGACCCTAACCTTGGGGCCACCACCCCCATGCCCTAAAATATCTGTCTAAACTTAATCTACACCATGACCTTTGTGGTGATGATGATGATGATCCTAAACCACATTTAACCGTTTGCAATAAGAAAAGGGCATGAAAAAAACAATAGGATCTAACATACCTAATCCCCCCTTTTTTGGGGGGAAGACAAGTAAAACACCTCCTAATAAGGTTTAAATGGTTTCCCCAAAGCATTTGAAAGAAAACACCATTTAATCTTACCTCTAACTGTTTTGGTGCGGATACAACATAGCTACATAAAGTAAAAGTGGGACCAGGAATTTTTTTATTATCTGTATGCATTTAATTTTTGACATACTCCATGATTTACAGTGGGATACTTTGGTTTCAACTTTTAATAATGATTTTTCCCAATTAAATAAGGCCATATTCTGGGGTCCAAAAGTAATACCCAATATTTGCAATGGTTCAGAGGATATACGTAAACCCTGTACTATTTGAGCCTCCGGGAATCCTACCCCAATATATAAACCTTGATTTTTTGCTATATTCATTTTAGAGTTGGATGCCTTAGTAAAATCCAGCATAATGTTTGAAAATTTCCGAAATTGTGAAATTTCTGAAAAAAACAGGCAGAGATCATCCGCAAAAACTTGAGCATTTATAGCTGTTTAGCAAGCCTAGTCCCTGAATACCTTTCCATTTAGGTTTATTTGTTATACAGTAAATCTTAAAAAGGATCCAAAGAGAAGACATATAGAAGAGGACTCAGGGACAGCCCTGACGCACGCCAAGCTGGGTTTTTAAAATTATAAATAATTTGATTTTGTATAATTGAGTAAACTGTTGTAGATCTATAAATTAATTTAATTAATCAGATTAAATACTCCAGAATTCTGTAATATTTCAGAACTGAAAACAAATATATATGGGAAACCCGATCAAATGCCTTTTCTTGGTCTATTGTTATTAAAGTGCCAAATTTACCTGAAAGAGAAAGATGTTCAATAACATCTCTCACTATCATTAGGGCTGATTGTATTTTCAATGAGGGTAAACTACAATATTGAGCTGGAGATATAACCTGATCAGCAAAAACTTCAACCTATTGTTTAAAATGTGCGTAAAAATTTTATAATCCAAATTAAGTATCTTAATAGGCCTCCAATTAGAAATGTGCTGTCTGTCACCTAATTTATAAAGATACATTAGAATACCATCTAAAAAAGCTGGGGGGATTCTGTTCATTTTGAAAAAATAGCCCAAAACTACTGCTAAACAATCAGATAATTCCACCTTGAATGTTTTATAAAATTCAATGGGCAAACCATCCAGCCCTAGGGATTTCCCTGAAGTCATTTTCTGAATTGCTATTTTTATTTCCGAAGAATCAATGCTCGTGACATTGTATAGGAGCTCAGAAGGTATAGGAGGAATTTGAATATAATTTAGGTAAGCCCCAATATTCTGAACTGTGGGATAACTATCTGGTAATAATGTTACCCAATAATCTTTTATGATAGAAAAAAGGTCATAAACTGAACTTTGCAACACCCTCTGAGAATCAAACAGAGCTGTCATTTCTATATTTTCTCTCATAGTTTTACATGCCTGAAAAGGATCGCCCACTGTTTGTTTTTTTTATCCCATTCTGAAATAATACTTTCATGGCTTTAGCTCTATCATATTGATAGACTAACATTTCCGATTTAATTTTCTTGATTTGTTCAGAATAATTAATTTCTGAAGTATTAGCCCAAGTGTACAGTTTATATAATTGTTGTCGCAAGGAGAGATACTTTAAAAAATCATCATTCACCTTATGTTTCCCATATTTTTTAACCAGTCTTGGAAATCTGTTTTTGAGTCTAGCCACCATTGGCCTATATCTGTATATAAAAAACAAACAGAACATCTTGCCTTAATAATGGCTCTTATTCCTTGCTGGACCCCTAGGTCGTCCAGGGCTTTAATATTCAATTTCCATCTGGTAACAGAAAATGTACATTCAGGGATATCATATATCCTTACTATTAATAAAGCATGATCTGAAAATTCCACTGGACATTTTACCATTTTAATTCTAGATAAAGCCTTAGACACCAGTACATAGTCTATAGTGGACTTTAAATTCCCTTCCTAAATGTAAAGTTTGGACCCGTTCCTTGAATTTACTGCAATCAATCAAGTTAGCTGAGGATATTAAATCTATCAGAGCATTGAATCACAATATATTTCAACCATAGGTTTTCTAGTTTTAACATTAGTAATTAAAATCGCCATTAAAAAATTATATTCTGAGTGGTCATTAGGTAAGGTTTGACTGCCGCAGCAGTGCTACTCTCCTGCTTTAGTCTTTGGGCTGTAGACATTAATTAACCTATAATGCTTATTTTTCCATGTCCCATCCAATAGCAAAGCTCTTCCTGGAAGGATATCCACCAATTTTAGAAGATGAAAAGAAAAGAGTTAAATACAATCCCCACCCCGTCTGCAGTATCCTGTCCGAAGGACCAATAAGATGGTCCCCAAAACCATTCACTCTGATAGTTTTGTATATTATGAGTAGAAAAAACCCAAGTTTCTTGTAAAAAACAGATTTCCAAATTAAGCATATGCAAGTAATCAAACACAATCTGTCTTTTCCCTGAGTTTAATAAACTGTGTACATTATTGATCCGATTTTAAGCATCAGCATATGAAAACATTTTTAGACCTTCTTGGTGATCAACTTTTTTTTCCTTCTTTTTTTTTCCCCCTTTGTACCCTGCAAACCCTTTTAGAGTCTCCATGTCTTGGTCTCTAATATTACTGTCCCCTTCCTCTTGGTCCATATCTGAGTCCCCCCATTCTGGTGCTAGCGCTGCAAAAGGGTTTTTGAACTGTACATCCTCTGAAGAATTTTGGGACAACACAACATCCAAAGGAAGAGTAGTGGAGGGGGGAATACAAAGTGACCTTTGATTTCTTGAGGATCTATGCCTCTGTGGTGGGGATGAAGCTTCAAGAACACTATCCTGAACTGGTTCACTATAACACACTGGAATCAGACATTCCCGCTGAAACCCCTGTTGTTCCAACTTATGAGGGATGGGGAGGGGAGGGAGGGAAGGATAGGGATAGGTAGTCTGGGTGGTTAAAGCCTGAATTGCAACCTGGCCCAAACTTCGTTCAGAACAAGGCTCTTTCTCCGATTCTTTTGTAGTGGTTGTGCAGGTACCTCAGCTATATGCGTGTGTGTTGAATTAGGAGATCAGGACTGACATTGCAAGCCACATTTTAGCAGCCCAGAGACAATCCTTAAATGCATGTCCTACATCATCACACAAATCACATTTAGTGTGTGATGCGCATTGAAAGGAAATGTGTCTCACCTCCCACATCTAGGTTTATCACATGTGCTTGATATATGAGCACGGGAACCACATTTGCAGGCTCTGGGTTGCCCCGGTAAAGCACACCCGCTCTCTACCTAACATAAATGAGTTAGGAATATGGACTATGCCTGAATCTGTATTTTGCAGTTTAACCTTATATTGCCAACCCCAGTCCAAAAGAGTTCAGTATCCAAAATAGCCTCAGGGTCACTTAATATGTCACAATGCTGGGATAACCAATATGTTATATCTGCTATATGCACACCCTTGTTATGAAACATTACGTAATGAATTTGACCAACGGTTTAGAAAGTGGGATAACCACAAAAGGAGACCAGATAGGGGAGTATTTTACCTGGGCATACCTGTCCCAAAAGAGATCTAAAAGTGAGCAGATCGAAAACTTATGTCGAAATTGTCCTCCCCTGAGATGTTTATGAAGGCAAACACCTCTCGGGGGGAACCTTAAAGAGTCTTTTAGTAATGTTTTTTTAACAAAATGCCTGTCCTCCATGCCCCCTTTATACCGAATTCTCACCGCGTTCCTCCTAGGAGCTGCTTCTTTTTTTATATTTGCAAACAGTTCTGAAAGCAGAGGTTGTTTATTAGCAGATTCATCCAAGTTGTGCTCAATCTCAGGATCCGCACTAGTTATCGGGATTTCTTCAACCTGTTTAGCAGTGTCAGTTCCCCCTGTTGGAGAATGTACTTCAATGGCCGCCTCAACAACATCTGTTTGTTTTGAATCTGGCGTCTCTTGGTTTTTAAGAGTAACTTCTGCTTGTTCTAAACCATGTCCTGGAGTCCAAGTTGATGAAGAAGGAGTGAATGATAAATTATCACCCCACTCCGGATCTTGTACCCAAATCCCTGCAGGGTTTTGTTTCCAACCTGACCGGGACAGTGCTCCACCCGGAGTCCAGGTTGTATCTTGCAATTCAGCTGTCTTGAGAGTTGGTACTGATACAGTTTGTAAAGGTTTCATATTTAAATGTCTGTGTGCTAAGGTTTGTGCTAGCCTTTTATCTTTCTGCATTTCTTTTTGGCTGAACTTGTTTAAGTTAGTAAAAGAAAAATGTGTTGCCGTAGCTTGCGTTTCCAAATTATTTGTCTGAAATCTGACAGCCGCTTGACCATCAGGTAAGGCCATAAACCCCAAGGTTTTTGACAGCTTAAATGCCCTAACTTAAGGGTGGTGTAACAGTTTTAATGCTATTCTGAGTGATAGGTATCTCAGCAACCTTACTAATCCCAGTTCATTCAACTAAGGAGCTCGGCTGTAGGTACATGTTTGAGACTGCTACATTTAAACTGCCAGCCGGCTGATTCTCCCCTTTTACTTTTTCAAAGACAGTAGATGAATGATTAACAACTGTGACTGACTCACCCTGCTCCAACTGGGCCTTTGAGTTTGCTGCGTCAGAGGATTCCCTGACCGACTTCTCCTTTGTATTTGTGCTTAAAGCCAAACATGTTGCTTCCTCAAGTTTAGCTTGCAACTTGGTTTTTTCCTGCGCGTGCCTCAATTCCTCCTTTTGTAGAAATAAACGTAAAGTCTGTTCAGCATTTTCAACTGTATCCTTAGAACTCATGGCCTTTACCTCATTTGTTGGGTTAGCTGTAAGATCCTCTGTTGAAAAAAATTCTGTAGGAGTATTTTCTTCTTCATCTGAGTGTAACGAGGTTTCAACCAAATGCTGCATTTCCATAGTTTGCACTAACTGAGGTAATTCAGACCCCTGTAGAGCTGGCACCTCCATCCTCTCCAACTGCAGATCTGGACTGGCCATTTCCTCTGCCATAGGTTCCCCCTACTGACAGCAATACAGTCACCTCCACCTCCTCCAGGGTCCAGGATGGCAGCCATCTTGGTCCTGAAGGAAAAAGGGTCCCCCTTTCTCACAGGAAGCAAGAGTAGGGGAATTTCCCCAGTGTCCTGGCCAAATTCCCCAATTCACTAAATTACCACCAACAGCTTAATCTGGTTCTGAAAGTCAGTCTGCATCTATAAACATATTCCCTTCCTTGCCCCCAGGTCGCACCTGGAAAAAGCTGTGGCTCATTGTGCCTGCCCCGGTCACAGACTTTAAAAAAAAAAATTGACACTTTAAACGTATGTTGTTTTGGGATGAATTGTTTTTCATTCTCACCAAACCTAAGGGATTTCTTTCATGTACATAGCTTAAGCTTGACTTTAGAAAGGCTACGAGCAGTGAAACAGTGACAGAAGGAAGTTAGCATGTTGTATACCCACAGGCTCGTGGGGTCAGTGACTGAAAGGAGGAAACTCAGTGGCATGTTTGAGTTCTCTGAAGACAAGAGACTGTTTCCTTTACATGTGTCACTTTGTAAGTTTTAACTTACCGGTCAGAAAGCTAAGTGTGTAGTTTATGGTTAAACTCAGTTTATTTTCCATGTCTTTTTCCTGCAAGCACTTTTATTCTGATTTGGCCAATGTGTAAATATATTACATAAACAAAGTAGTTACTATTTAATCGCAATATACAGACTGGTTCTGCATTTTAAATAAAAAGGGTATAGCCTGTGAATCTCTGAGGTACCCACCATTCTGAAGAGGCATGCTAAATCTGGTGCACGAGTCTACTGATGGCTTTTTTTGCTGCTGTGAGTAAGATCCCCAGAAGGAAATGGGAGAATAGGTCACAAAGACTCCTAGGGTATTGGAGTAGGAGAAAGACTTGCTTAGTTAAGGAAGTCTGAGGTGTAACAAGTCCCCCAAGTTCCAGCGGCAAGTTCCAGAAAAAGGGGGACAGGATAGGGTGCAACCAGAGGAGATGGGTAAGGTGTGTCATAGATTCACCACATTGTCACCAGCATGTGGCATAAAAAGTACAAATGCTTCTTCATCATGTGCATTCTTTTTGGAAAACTGCAGCTCATATGGACCAGGATTGGAGTTCTGAATCAGAACAGTTCTGGAGCTAATACTGGTTGTTTGTCTTTGGAGGTAAACTCTTGGACAGCAGGATTAGAATGAGAGTCAGTAACAGTTTGATGTGCAAAGATAGTGAATGATTGTACAGTATCCCCATTTAGTTCCCCACGTCCTCCTGCTTCAGTACACTATAATCTTAATTGTTGTGGCTAGCATTTCTGTTGTACAATGTCTTTCTCTTGTGCTGCAGGCTATTCAGCAGGTACAGGACTTACTGGCATGTTACTGATGTCTGATTGTTGGGAGCAGTCTTTGGTGCTGTTTACCTCAACAGCACAGTCTGGCTTACAACAAGACTGTTCTGTAGCAACCTGGAGTGGGAACTGGTGGCTGCTCAATCACCTGCACAGTTGGGACCAGTTTCAGAAAAGAAGTATCTGTACCTAGTATCATCTGCAGTATAGCTCCTGTGGTACCTGGATCAGTCAAACACATTTTAATGTGCTTGCTGGGAAGCTCAGGGACCACTTCCTTTCAGTTGAAACCACTAGAGGAGCAGCTGCACATATCTTGGCAGCAGTAGGAGTTGGCCCTGGGTACCAGTCTATTCTGTTTTGGGCTTTGGTCCATCTAGCAGCCAACAGGGCTGATTCTATCAACCAACCTCCGGTGTCAATGTCACTGGTGGAGTTGGGGTGGGCCATCCCCTCCTGAGCCTCTGAAGCTCATCCGTCATGGGTCTGTTGATAGGAGTGTCTGTGGTTTGGACTGACTTCCTGGGTCTGCTCAATTCATTCCACTACCACCATCTGGCATTTCAGCCACATTCCGTGAGGCAGCAGAAGATAAGCATCTTCTTCTGCCAACAACTGCAATAGTAGAGCTTTCCTCTTGGTTATATCGCCAGTAGAAGACATTCTGCAGGTTATTTTTTATTTTTATAATTTACGTCTTTATTATTAATTGTTATAGTTTATAGAGGAATATATTACAGTATAAACAATACTATAACTATATAAAAGCAGATCAACCAGATCGTAAGTGTCACATCAGGCCTATCATCCAATCAGTGCAACCCAAGGACAACGCACAGCAAAGCCTCCTATAAATTAAATGGATTATATTGAATGAAATAAAGTCCTATTCAGTTCACATACATCCAGAGTGCTATAGTCCTGTTAGGATGTTATCAGAAAATCTTCCTTTTGTTTGGATGTGAGTACTCAATGTATATGTCTTGTGAGAGGTCCATAGCATAAAACTGAGCCCTCCCATTTAGACCCAATGTACCTTTACTACATCAATGCTGACATTGACCACATTGAATTCATGACAAACTAAGGTGAAAATAGAATAACTGAATTTTTAATTAAAATAATCAGAATAATTACAGACATCTCAGTACAAAGGAACCATAGTAAAAATACATTTCATGTAAAAGATAGAGAGAGAGGGTGGTCACTGTTACATTCCACTACTGTTCTAGATATTATGGTAGAATGAAGTACAGAGAAGGTCACATTTAGCAGTCAGGTATGTCTTCCTCGTTGATCCCACAGCATGTCCCCCATCTGCTGAAACACCATCTAAACTTATCTGTTGGATGGCCTCTGCATTACCTAAGGTACAAAGTCTGGATAATGTTCCAATTGATATATTACCCACGTCCACCATCTAAGATCAAATAACTCTACCCAGTCCACCATTCTGGCTGAGAGTCACTCTAAAGCATAGATTTCGCTGGTCAGGGCACACTATACCTCTCAGGTGGGGACGTTTTTTGTATGCCATAAATGAGTTATGGCTTTCTGAGCTTCCAGCAGGAGAAGGGAGACCTGCCTATAGGTTATTCACTCAACCCTGACTCCCTCTGGTGGAGTGAATCTCAGGATGTATGCAGGTGTAAATAACTCTGCACAGTCATAAATGACTGTTAACTCCGGAATCACCTCCCTCTAGTAAGGAGCCAAGGGCCTACATGCTCACATAATATGTGTATGGTTTGCCTGCACACACCCACATTCCTCTAGCAACTCCTCAGATCCTCCCATAAATATTTAGCTACTATGGCTGGGGTATGAAAAAACAGCTCTGGAGCTTCCACATACTTCTTCAATATGCGGAGCTACAGACTTTATATATTGGGAGTGCTGAGTGTAACCACCCTTGAACTCGGACCTCACTCTCTCATTCCTGAGACCACTTTGCTCTAATTAACTCCAGTGGAGTCCACTGGCCTCCCCACCAGAGCTCTATAGATTACTAATAAGGTGCTCAGTTGATGTCCTGGTGATATGAGATTGGATTAAGGAGATTAATAATGATGGTTGCTCTGCTACAGAAGCCAACGCCTCCTCATAAGGTTGTAAATAAGATTTTAATTGTAAATAGCTATGAAAGCTCCTCTGGGGAGACAATAGGAGGCCTGCAGTGAAATAAATGAGTGAACACCTGTGGGGCCCACCAATTGAGATATAAACCTCAAACCATACCTCTGTCACCGATGAAGGATCTTATCCAGTCGATTAGGTGGAAAGTTAGCATCATAAGCAAATGCTCGTAGATAAAGTGCCTCAGACTGTGTCAAATATTTATGAATAACTTGGAACCAGTTACGGAATGGCTCTGGCATGTCCTGGGGGAACTTACTTAATGGGACACACTGTGGAGGGCCACCAAGCAAGTAACCTGTGAGGTCAAATAAATCCTTTATGGCAAGCTCTATGAGCTTCCAGTGGGCATTGTACTGAGGGTTCAACCAGCACAAAAGGGTTCGTAGGGGAGAAGCCATCACATGTTGTCTAAAATTAGGTAGGTTGAGGCCTACTTTGTCATGTGATAACTGAAGAATAGAGTATCAACACTTGGGGGTGGTCGACCTCTCCAAATAAAATGAAAGATCTGCCTGTCCCAGGCTTGAAAATAATTTTTATCAGGAGGTATTGGAAGTGTCTGTAAGAAAAATAAAATGCAAGGCAGTACATTTTGTTGGATGGCCTCTATTCTTCCTAAAAACTTAGAGGAAGCTGGGACCATCTTGAAAGATCCTCTGTCAGTTGTTGGGTTAGGGGTTCATAGTAAAGCAGGTCAGTAAGTGTGTTATTTTTAGTTAGTTTTATGCCTAGATAACGCATAGCCAGTTTATGCCATTTGAAGGAGTATGCATTTTTTAAGTGCTGGGGAGGGCGTAATTGACATTCTGCAGGTTAGCCTGATTCATCTGTTACATTTTTCTCATCACCATCTGGCTAGATGTAACTTCTTTCCCAAGCATTTTCACTTGTACTTTATTGGAGGGCAGAACCACTGAAGGTATAGCAATTTCCATAGGAGTCTCAGTATCAGCCATATTAGAGACTGCAATTCCACCACCAGGGTCGGCCATCTTGCTGCTAGCAAGACAGTCACAGCACCCCCTATGAGGAGTAGGGGGATTTCCCAGTGTCCTGACTAAATTTCCCCCATTCAGTAAAAAAATTTAAAATAAAAAAAAAATACCACCAGCAGTTTACTCTGGTTAAGTTTCAGTTGGTTTCCGTCTCTATCACCATACCCCTGATGACAAGTCTGAAAGTAGGCAGAATTGCCTAGCCCTCCTTTCCCAGTCAACAAAAACTAAAAAAATAAATATCTCAGTCCATGAGTAAAATACAATGAAAAGAAAATGGGTATATTGATGTTTTTGCTAGAAATGCATTATTACTGAAAACTATATGATGAATCGTTTCCCCTACTAACAAATATTGCTGCTTTAAGATGCTGTCTGAAGTAATACATTTTTTTGACTGATACCCTTGTACAGTATGGTGACCCATTCATCTTGTTGATAAGAAAATATTTTAAACTTAAGGTACTAGAAACTCTGAAAATTCGTTTTTTTTTTTTTGGGAGGGGTCAGTTTGCTTGCTCTTTTCTTGGATAATAACCCAATGATTGGCACAGAAGAGTACCTCTTCAGTGTGTTACCTTTGCAAGAAAAATTTGCAGGCCAATGACAGTCCAGAACTACTAACAACACACAGGTAGCACTGAAACTGAATTCCTTTTTCATAAGTGTTTGTGGTTTTTACAGCTGCATAATGAGAACTATGCCACATTTTGCTAACAAGAGGGGAGGGAGTAGGACAGACAGGAATATGAACTCTTATTACCTTCTACTTCCACTGTGGAGTTTCATCACTTCATTGGTATGCATGAGATCCATTCTCTGCTCTTCTGTGTCTATTTGTGTCCCCTCTCCCCTTGCCTGAATCTAAGGTTGTGGCACTTTGTTCTGTTTCTGTGTCACCTCTGCAGCTGGAAGAATGTTGCTAACTACTCACAGTACTTAACATAGCAGGGCCAAAAGTCAGTGACTGAAGAACAATTCTATACAAAAAAAATAATATATTTCTGACATAGCAGAAACATTTTTTTTTAACCTCCATAGTAAGTACTGGCAGAACAGACAACTGGCATAGAGAAAAGACAGCAAACACATGCAGTCATACTGATACAAGCCCCAATTTATATAGGTATGCAGAGAGTGGCAACCTCGGTTCCATTTCATTTTAATTCAGGGTTAAACCCATTAAGTAGAGCCTACTTACAATGGGGACCCAGTTCACAGGACAATACAATGTACACATACATTCAATTTCACAAATATATAAAGTATATGATATGTAACAAATAAGATAAAAATAAAATAAATACATATAATTATAGCTCATCACAAGCCTAGTACAGATAATTCAAGTAGTGCCATTTGAACTATTTCATTGCTGACTCTAGTTCTCTAACAGCAAACAACTCACTACCTAGTTTAGTTGGTTAGAGTGTGGACACAGCACAGATCAGGCATACCTCTCAAACTATTTTTACTCATAATGAGGGACAATGACCCTCATAATGAAGGGCACATCCTCAAATAATGGAGATACAGCTCAGAATACTGTGGAAACTATAGTGTTTACTAGTACAATGTTTATTTTGATGTAGCATGTAATTTTTGCTTTAAAAACTAAATTTACAGTATGTTCTCTGTGTGGGCAGAACCGTTTCCATGAGGGACAGCTAAGGGACAGAACAATTTTGAGGGGTAAAATGAGGGATATCCCTCACAATTAGGGACAGTTGAGATGCATGGGAGCCGGTCCAATTACCAAGGAACTCTACCACTGACTTTACAAGTAAGTTTGGTGTCCAAGATTGGTTCACTCCCAGAACTCAGCCTACAATGGGTGTTACCAGTTTCGAAACCCCTCAGATGCCTGAAAGGGTTACTTTGGTGTGCTGTCACCACTCACTACAATCTCACTCGGAGTATCTCTAGGTCTAAATCTCACCAGAGCCACTGGTCACACACACAGTACAATGCTCATTATCAAAGGGAAAATGACCCACCCTTCTGTTACAGCTGAGGACACTTTTGCTTCAAATATGGAAACTGTAGGCTGTCTCTTCAAAGACATATCACAGCCCTGCAAATATACCCTGGTTATCTATACCTGAAATTACTACAAAGAAAGCATGAAGTATATAATACTCCCAAGTTACGAAATAGGTAAAGATAGTAAGCAACCAGATTGGCTAGCAGCCCTTGCCAGCTATGCCTTTATTTTGGACATGCCATACAAAAAACAAGAGCCACCACCAGTGACCCACTCATCCAGGATATCCTTGTGCCTATGGCATGTTCATCCCTCTCAATGTAAAGTCCCCAACTGGCACAGACAGTGAAAATTCAGAGTGCTGGGACAGAAATCCTAAGCGGTTAAAACAGATGCTCTTTTTCTCTCCGCTTTCCTACAAGCACTCTACACAACACTGTGAGCACAATACTTCTTTGCAACCCGGCCAGCAGAACACCACTCTCAGTGCAGGTCTCCAAGCCTGTCTTCACCACTGCTTTCCAGTCCACTGCATTCTTAAACCACCAGAAGGAAAAAAAAGCTATAAAACAAACAAACAAACACAAAAAACACAGAAAGCATATCTTGCCAAAGTAAATAGACTTGTGTGTCCTGGACTCACACCTGACTCAGCAGCGATCTCTTGCTCTCAATTCTGAATGGCAGGCAATGAGACCACTGGCATTTTTTATAAAAGATGCAGCCACAGATGGATGCATGCTGCTGGCAAGACCTCAGGAAATCTTGGTCTTCCAGTTGCCTTTGCTAACCTGCCCTGATCATTCTTTGAATGATACTGAGAGGCAGGTGTAACAGAAAACACTGTCAAAATAAACAGACAATAAGTCAGGAAAGTGACCAGGAGACAAAACAGGGTGTCAATGAAAAAAAGAGGCACATGTGAGAGAAAACACAGTCAAAATAAATAACACAATGGGTGGAGCGTAGGGACTATTTTACTAAAAAACAAAAAAACAAAAAAAAAAAAAAACACCTTTTAATATTTGTTGAGTTTTTTAAAACCTTATAGTATTTCTCAATATATACCCATTTTACAAGTGCAATAACACACTTCAGGGGGTGGCTTATGCTCCAATAAAAGCAGTTCTAGGGGCAGTAAGGTACTCAGCCTGTGGCCTCATGCCTCAGCACACCTCTAGGCATGCATCAGAGCATAAACCACACCCCTTCGTGTGTTATTGCTTACATATTTACATATGTTACAGGATATGTTACACTCGTGACAACGCCCACTGGGCAGCTCCCCACCCAGCCCACCACTCCACCCCTTCCCAGCACACCATACCTAAGTATAACCTGGCAAGAGCCTGCTGTCTTATGGTAAGGCCAGTTGATTGCTCAACATATGAAACCAATTGTGTAAGACCTATTTCAATTACCTGTACCCTGTAACTCAAATGTATGTTGTTTGACCACAGTGTGATGTGGCACCTCTAATGAACGCCTATTTGTAGAAAACCTGTACTACATAATCCAAAATGCTATGTATGTCCTCAATGTGACGAGGCACCTTTGGAAACGAGCCCCTGGCTCAAAGGTTGTAAACTGATTCTCACAAATAAACAAATAATATACACAGACTATGGAGAATACAGTATTTCTACAAGATAAAAATAAATATTTTAAAAAAGATACACAGAAGTATTTAACTCATGTCTATCTAAATCCTAAGTAGAAGCTTACCTCCACTAATGAGTCATGGCATAGTCAAATCCTTGATGTTGTTCATTTGAAGTTCTGAATCATAACTGACTTCTCACCAATCTTGACGACTACCAGCTCTGCCACTCGAGATCCAGCTCAACAAACACAGTCCATGTCCTCTGATCCAGTTCAGATCCTGTGCAGTGAGGCTTCTGAACCTTGAATAAGCCCAGGGCCTTCCCTGAGCTGGGGAACTAACTAAGTTTTCACTGTTTTCATTTTAAAAGTTTAAAGTTAAGTGCACCAAAGCTGGCCAACCCACGGCAATGTTCAGGCCTTTACCGTTCTGTACCTGGATACCCAGACAGACTCTAAGGGGCACTGGTACCAGTGTGGGAGGTGGGTCATTTTCTGTGTTGCTGTTAGGGGGTGGGCACTGTTATTGTTATTTTTTATGGGTTTACCAGTTCATTCAAATTCACATTTGCCATTTTTCTCTGCATTCCCCTCCCTCCTTTTTTGTTGCTGTTAATCTTTTTATTGAGTGATTTCAGAGTTATTACAATTACTGGAACCATAAACAACAGGTATAACAAAGTGATTTACAACATCACCACCTTAGGTCAATATAATACATCAACAGTATAGAATGATTTGAGCATATATAGCTACAAAAAGATAAAAACATAATAATGGAGACAAGCAAAATACAATCTGGAGGATACTGATAGAAATCTCATTGGGGTGACTTACCAGACTTTTGCTTGGACCTGATCGCACTGGAACTTGTGTGCATTTGACCATAAGGAGTTAGTAGGAACTGCAGAAGAGATTAGATTTCTTCACCTATAGTGCAGAAGGCGGGGTGGGTGAAAGGGGATCAAGTGGCTATCCACAGATTAGCACTCAAGATACCTAGCAGGAGAGCGTAAACAGTCATAAACATTCTTATTCCACCATCTCTTCTAGGAAATTGGGGGGTCAAAGTAGATCTTTGTGTATTTAATATGTTTCCCAGCACTTAGGAGTTGATGAAAGAGAGGAGGAACATACCAATTCATATTTGGAAATACTACCAGATTTCTAACAGGACATGCTGTTTAAGTTAACAACCTCCTCCATGGCCTTATGCCACGCCATAACTAGCGGGACAGTTGTCGTTCACCATCGCTTCAGGATTAACCTTTTCACTTCCACAGAGGCCTGTATGAGCCAGAGCAACTGGGATTTAGATAGGGCTTGAGTGTGAGGCAACAGGCACAGTATCCATAGCTCTGGGTTTGAGGGAAGAGGTATCCCTAGGATTTGGGAGCAGTGGTTAATTATTGAAGCCCATAGTGGGGTCAGTAGCGGACAATCCCAAAGTATATGAAGCAAGTCCACCCCATGGGCACCGCACCTCCAGGACGCATCAACTGGGAGCAGGCCCATCGCTTTGAGCTGGAAGGGTGTGCCCTACCAGAGGTGCATTATTTTGTTTTGGATGAATAAACTTCTCTGGTCACAGCAGGCTTGGTGTATTCTCATCCATCCTTGTTGCCATTGTTGTTCTGTAATAGGGGAACTCAGTTTTCTGTCCATTTGGTCATGGCTGGAAGAAGGGTTGGGGCAGAATCTCTCATAAACGTTTGAATAGTGCCCACCCTTTTGGATGCACCTGGTGAGAAGTGCCCTAGCATCTCCCTTGCCATAGACAGGCAGCACCTCCGAGAAGGTTGCCGTGTCATGCTACTTGTCTAAGGCCCCTTCCCAACTCTTCAAACTCCTCTTGCACTGCTCTGATCCCATTCCTAGCCAGGTCATTTGTCCCTGGTGGACAATGACATCCAGCTCCCTCATGCATCTCCTCCCGATCCTGAGGATTCGCTTCTGTCCCTCAAGCTGTGGCGCCAGGAAGGCACCTTACCTCCCTCTCCCTTCCTCCCCAATTCTACCCCCTAATGATTGGAGTCCCCCACCAGGAGTTGTTTCCCTCCCTGTGGGTCCCATGCCACCCTCCTGTGGGTCTTCTTGTGAGGTTCCCAGCATCCTCCTTGGTCTCCACTGCAGGTGCCTCCATAAAGGAACCACTATCCACCAGAAGAGCGAATGAATTGTGGAGAGGTACAGCTGGAGGGATGCAACTCTGTTCCACCACCCTCTCCCTCCTTGAGCCCACCCTGGTCCAGTCTCTTCTCTTTCTTGGCAACCTTTGAGGTAGTGGCATTGGCCCTGGTGGTCCCTGGGTGGGGGAGGAGGTTTCACGAATCCTAGCTAGGTCAGCCTGGAGACGGGCAACCTCCTCTCTCAGACCAGAGAGGTGCCTGCAAATAGGGCAGCATCTCAGCCTCCAGAATGTCTCCCGGAACACTGCCGCCCCACAGCCATTGCACTGCACCACTCCTATCATGTCTTATTTTGTGTCCTCTCTACTGTTTCTCTGGATGCTTATTCTCTCCTCTCCTTACAACTCTCACCCTTCCTGTTCTGGGACAGCAACTTCCTATCTTCTTCAGTAGCCTCCTTCTTCCTTGCTCAATATCAGACCACCAGCAGCTGGGGAGAGTGAGCTACTTTTTCCTTTAGGGTTGACAAAACCAATGTTTCTCTATGATCCTTTCCTTCCTACTGCCAAACAGGAAGTTCCTGTTGACAGTCAAATCCAGTGGCTATAAAAGTAGAACTGGCTTTGGTGGGTGGGATGGAGGGCAATTAATAAGAAAAAAGGCTAGCAACAGGAAGTTGTAATTTGACTCACCTGCTTTTATAGTGTCTAAACCACACCCCCAGGTAAGCTCTCTTTCCTCCTACTGGTTTAGCAAAGTCAGCTGATTAGTACCCTTCCCTGCACAGAACACACACTGACTTTCTTTCTTTTCTTTCTTTTTTTTAACCCTAAATAAGACCCCTTCTACTTCTAATAAAGTTATCTGTCTACTTTATCTTAACAGACAATGACTCCTGCTGAGATATAAGTTTTAAATTAATAAGAAAATGTAGCTTCTTTTAGTTAGCTGATTTCTGCTCTACAAGCAAGGCTAGCAACAGTCCTACTTCACTGGCCACCAGCTAGGTGGAGAATCACCTTCAAGGTGGGCTTGCTCACTTATAAGGCCCTATATGGATCGGGTCCTGGCTACCTGAGTGACCTCCTGACTCCTGTTTGCCCATGCGTTTGCTCTTCTCTTCTACTGGGGGCCTACTTGCGATTCCCAGGGCCTTTTTTATTCTAACTCCTGCCTACCTGTACAGGTTCTTTTCTACCTTTTAAACCAGCTTTGACCTCAGATCACTCCAAAACCAAGAGATCGATCATTTGAGGTGGGAGGCCCAGTACTGTGGAATTCGCCTTCAAGATCTTTGAGGGAGGCCCCATCGGTGGAGGATTTTAAGCGGGGTCTGAAGGCGTATCTTTTTAGGGAGGCATTTGCAGATTGTCTGTGAGCCTAAGAATAGCTGACTGCGGAACTGTTTATTATAAATTAGGATTTATCTAGGTTTAATTGTTGTTTGTTGTTGTTATTAACTTATCTTTTAAATTGGATACATGTTTTTTATTCTAACTCCTGCCTACCTGTACAGTCCCTAGTGCCTCTGGGATGGGGCACTTAAGAAATAAAATTTTACTTACTTGGTTACTGGTAGCACTGACTCTCTGAGGGACAGTTATATTATTATGTATCTCATATGAGGTCAATCATAAGCTTACCACCAGAGCCGGCTTAGCCATAGCCCAAGGTATTCTTCTGTCTAAGCTCCTCTATGGGCCACCAGGATTCAGGTCTTCTGCCAAGTCCACCTTATATAAATTTGATTTGACATATAACAGTATCTGTCATTTTGAGTGGCCCCTAATCAGGATGTCCACCATCGCACACTGAATTGTAAGCTTGGCTGCCCCCCAACCTATGTGACTACACCTTTGTGTGGTGTCATTTTAATATCATGCCAATCAATTGCCTTTGTGTCTTTATTTATTTAAAAATTGGTAACAGGGAAGGCACATGAGCTGAGGCTGGTTTCTAGGTACAACCTGGGGGACGGGAGTACAGAAGAAATAAAGTTATAAAGCATCCAGTTGTGGTTACATAAGCAACAATGCAGATGTAGTAGCAAAGTAGTGACCAGGAATATTAACAGCAAGGATTAATGCAATGATATGCGGACAATCATAAGAGAAAACAAAAAAGTGTGCAGTGTCAGCTGGGGTGGGTGCCAGTGTTAACAGGGTCCAGAGTCAGACATCAGGCAGTGTCACAAATAGCCTTGATTAGAGGGGGTCCCACTAGGAAGAAAGATGATGAAAAGTCAAGAAAGGGGTTGACAGGAACAGGGAGTAAAGGAAAATTCCTTAGCTGGTGTCTTAAGGCAGGGAGTGAGGGGGTCTCTTGTATCACTTCTTTAGCCTGCTCATACTACCTACCCTTTAAGATCTACAGCACATGCTCGATTGTACATCCCAAAAAATAACACAAAATTAGGGGACCTAGCATTCTCCCCTAGGCTATGGAACTCTGTTCTTTCTGATTTCAACTATGCCCCACAATCCATGCCTTCCACTGCAGGTACTGTGGGTATCTACATATCCACATAGTGCAGTTACCTACTCTTGCACTTAGCTATCTTGGCTAACTAGTACCCTGGTGCCACATAAGTTTTTTGTTAATACTGTAATTTACTCAGTTTATAGCATGTACTACCATGTACTGTTATTTGCAGTGACTGCTTTTACATTTTTGTTAATTTGACTGTGTTTGCATTCTTACTGTCATTACCATAATGTATGTATTTGTTGATCTTACTTCGAGGGTATATCTTGCAGCAGACCACACCGATAGGACCTAGCCACCAAGCACTAGGACCTCATGGAAAATTTCTACCTAGCAGTCTACCAGAGGGGGCCTCTCAACTCCGACATTACCCTCTGATGTCAGCCTCTCCTATAAGAGTGGGTGACCCCCATAGCCTCCTCAGCTCTTTTTCCACCATTGACCACTGTATGTTGGACATCTGGAAACCACGGAGGGTTCAGTCGACTGCCATTTTCACACGCTTTTCAGCATTTCAGTTTTATTTTTCTCATCGTAGTTCCCTTTTATTATTTTTCTTCTTTTATATCTTTTAAACCAACTTTGACCTCGGATCACTCCAAAACCAAGTGTGCCTGCGGAAAACAACTTCCAGAGAAGGACGGACCATTCTGCTTGTGTCTGCTGCCTAGGTGCAACTCATGACATCCAAGCCTGCCAGATCCGTCAGGGCTTCAACCAGGCCACCAGCAATGCTGCCAGCAGAACTTAGCGAACTTTCTCCTTCAGCAGAAGGTCAACTCCATGGAAAGAGTGCTGCAGGCAGGAGCTCCTCGGTCGCCCCGTCTCAGTCCTCGTGCTCTCAGTCATCAAAATCCAAGGACAAGGCTGGTAGGAAACACAAACATGGGGACAAGGACTGGGATACGCCCCGATCCTCCCTCCTCCTCCCAGTTGCAGTCTCCCCACCATTCGTCAACCGCGAAGGGGCCTTCCTCCTCCGGGGGGGGGCAGCCTCAACTGCCGTGCATGCCCTCTTACCTACAGGGCTACTGTCATTGCCACTTATTGCCACTGTTTCTATTTCAGGTGGAGGCCTTTTAGGGCAGGGTTCACCCCCTGCCCTCCAGCCCCTACTGCTCAAGCCCTTGCTATCTCCAGGTGCACAGCATGCAGGATCTACCAGTGTTTCTTCAGCCGGCATGGGTTCAGTGGTCGCCAGACCTCCTCCTGACTCCTGCCCACCACCCTCAACACCTGCAATGGCCTCTCTTACAGGGTCCACCACTCGTTGTCTGGCCTCAGGGCAGATGCTTCAAGATACTGGCATCTCCCTGAGTCTGGGCCCTCCTCCACTTTCACCTATTAGGGCTCTCCCCTCACCAGTGCCTGTTCTTCCTCAACCAGTGCTCATGGGACATTCACTGCCCTTGCCTCTTCCCATGCCTGTTGAGCCTCCACTGGTCTTGTATCAGCCAGCTCCAGTCGGGCCTATGCCCACCTACCCTCAGTCGATACTTGTCAGCCTAGTGCCGGTCTACCCTCAACCAGTGCCTGTTGGCCCAGTGCCGGCCTACCTGCATCCAGCACCTGCAGGACCTGCGCTGCTTTACCCTCAGCAAGTGCCCGCTGGACTGATGCCGGCCTACCCTTATCTGGCACCCATGGGTCCAGTGCCAGTCACTGTCAATTTGCAAGGCCTACTCACTTCCCTTTGGGATTTTATGAAATTGCAGGTTCCCCAACCTCAGGGTCCTGTGCCCCTCACTCCTCAGGGGCCTTCCACTCCCATGCTGCCTGATGATAATGATGATCTGGATCCTGATATGGGTGATGATGGCGAAGTTGGCGGTTTGCCTACCCCTCTACAGGCTCCTCTGAGGGTGAGGGCACCCCTAGGTGTGCCCCCAAAGTCTCCACCAGATGACCACTCCTTTACGTCCTAGCATTTAAGCATTTTTAACCCAGGTTGACTGGTGCATTAATGAGCCCTCATCACAGTATCAAATCATAAACAAGAAGCATTCTAAACTACATTTGTACTTCATGGGCCATTCTGTAGTGCTTAGAAAGTCAGGTCACCTGATGTGGATGGAACACTGCGGGGGCAGGGGGTTAAAGAGCTTCAGAGAAAGGAACGGTGTGGTACTCACTAATGCCAACAAGACAGTACACTATGCAGGTGACACACACTGGTGCTATACTTGCACATCTAGAGTACCAGAAACTGATAGAAGTGCTGCTGGCTGAAATAACTTCCACATTTCAGGGCTGTCTGTGAATTTGTAGGTACTTAAGCAAGTATAACATTCAGATTTTCACACATTAGACAGGAATATTTCTGGGGCAGAAGTGAGAAACAGACCTGTACTCCTGGAATATGCCTAGTTCCAATAGTTCTAAACTGGTCCAGTGGCAAGGCAGCAAATGTTCTTGTTACCGCGTAGAAAAGTGTGGTTTGGCAATTTTCTTAACCACAAGGCTTCCCCTTTGGGCCAGTGGTGCTCAAGAGTTGTCATAAAGGGGCCTTGATCATGTAATGTGGATAAAAGAGACACCTCACTGTATGAGCAGCCCCCCACTCCAGCACTGAGGAGAGATGATACAATATGTTGAGTACTCAGATACAGCAGGGAGAAGTGTACAGTCAAAGGGGGTAGTGTGAGACTGAAGAGAGATGGGAGGATGGGACGAAGGGGAAGTAACGATGCAGCTGAACAAATAGTTTTGTCACATATTTACTAGGGAGAAGGATGGGCACTGCAAGAATGTGGTGTTGAGAAAGGGAAGGGTGGAGCATAAGGTGGAAGACTCGGTTTGCTGGCCAAGGTACCTAGCTTCACCTGAACTCTTTTCTTCTGGATTGCTTGGAAGAACAGAGCAAAGAACTTTACCCGAGCAAGGGAAAGGATTAAGGCTTCTTTTGGCTAGGCAGATTTACTGTGTGTTGTTATTTTTATTTTGTACTCGTAAGGATTGTTTCTGTCTGTTGCTAACATTTCATTGATTTATTTTTCTCTGATTCAAATTGTTGTTGCCGGGTATACCTCTGCTGCATTATTACAGGTGTGTGCTAACAGATTACTGCTGTAAACTTCTTTCAAATTGTCTTTTGCAAGGTATATCTTCTGTTACTGTTTTATTTTTCTCTGTAGCAAAGTGTTTCTTACAGGGTATATATTCTGTGAAATTATTACAGGTGGTGCTTTACAGATTTTACAATCTTCTCTATCATTAAGATAAGCTTTCAGGGCTACTGCATTTGTTGCTGGCTGATTGTTTCTTCTCTTACCTCCTTGTTTCTTTTGTCCGTGGTTCTTCTTTTTTGGCAGGGGAAGAACCCAGCCACCCCACCCAACCCCAACCGCCCCACACACTCCTTTTATAGGGTAGCAGAGTCATGACATTTCTGTGGCAAAGCAGGAAGGGACAGATCAGAGGGATATCCACACAGTGACCCTCATTTACAGGGGCACTAATAATTTAACTTGTCATAACAAGTTATACAAAAACAAACAAACAAAACACAAAATCAAACTTTTGCTTTCATTTTCTTCCTTCTAATTACTCTGATCAGGTTATAAACCCAGCAACTTATCTGGAATGGATATCATTAACTGTTGGTACTGCAGAACACTTTTCAGAAGGGCAGTTTTACACGATTTAGGGCACTGTCCTACATGCTGGGCCATTGGAGATGTAAAGGCTCAGCTCCAGGCAGCATGGACCGAGATTGCGTGCCTCAAATTGCATATTCAAGAGGAAATATATTATAAGAACCGCCCGCTATTTCCCCAACATCCAACAGAAGCACTTCGACTGCAGAGGGTAGTTGCTTTGGGAGGTTGGCAGGTGGTTAGAAGGGGCAAATCGGGTGCCCCATCACTCGATGCTCTCCAATATATTACCTCCACAAAGCATATAAAAACTTCAAACAGGTATCTGCCTCTATCTCTGAAATCAAACATAGGGGCAGAGGACACTGCAGAGTAGGACACTGCAGCACAGGAGCTAGCACAACTAAACTCATCCAAAACAGGAACCAAAACAAAAAAAAGCAAAAAGGAAATCCAAAAAACTTCTGCTCATAGGAGACTCCATGATTCAAGGAGTTGATACCCATCTCCAGCCAAGGATAATAGTCAGATGTCTCCCAGGTACATCAGCATGGAGAGACACTGACCGCATTGCTAAAATTGTTCAGAAAGCAGGAGAAAACATTGATGTTGCCCCTGCCCTACTACAAATGCTCAGAAATAGAGATAACCTCTGGCACATAGCCACTGAAATGGGACGGTTGACGGATAGACAGGCCTACAATGCTGCCTGGAGCAAATGCACATGGGCCACCCGTAAAGCCAAGGCTGACCATTACCAGGCCACCCTCACCTCCTCCTGGAGATGTGCCTGGACTTTCTGGGACAATGTTAAACAATTAAATGGGAAACCACGTTCCCCCCATCCCAGCTCACAATTGATGGCACCAGCTTCACCCACCCTGCCTGCATAGCTAACTACCTAAATACTGCCTTCACCAACCTTAGCTCTGTCCTCCCTAGTAATTTATTTGACCCTCCCCCTACCCTACCTCTCCCTGACCTCCAACACCCCAGTTTCCATCTACGTAGGGAATCTGCTCAGGAAGCCAGACCACTCCTAATTAAAGCTTTAAAGGGCAATAGTCTCAGCAGCAATTCCTTGGACCTCAGCATTCTCCGGCTGGTGCTGGATGAAGTCCTTGCCCCACTCACCAGCTTACTCAACTGATCTGTCTGCCTGGGGCAATTCCCCACTGCATGGAAAACAGCCACAGTCACACCCATCCATAAAGGGGGTGACAGGTCCTCCACCGGGAACTACCGACCTATCTCCATCCTTCCTCCCCTCTCCAAAGCCCTGGAAATAATCGTGTCCATACAAATTGCAGAATATCTTACTAAACATAACGTTCTATGCCCAGAGCAGCATGGCTTCCGTGCTGGTCACAGTACTGGCACTGCGCTAATTGAGTTCTCCAATTTCCTACACTCCTCCCTGGATGCTAGCTCACTAGCCGGTGCAGTGTTCGTTGACCTCTCAAAGGCCTTCGACATGTCTCCCACCGCTTCTGCTGAATGCCCTAGGCCACACTGGTTTCTCCACTGGCCCCCTCGCCTGATGCACAAGCTATCTATCCGCTCACTCCCAATGTGTAAAAATCAATGGAACACTCTCCGGAACCCTATCCATCCACTCATGGGTACCTCAGGGCTCCATCCGGGAACCCCTACTCTTCTCTGTCTATCTAAACACCCTGCCTAATGCCTGCTCTGGCAATATTCTTTTGTATGCCGATGACGCTGTAATTTTAGCCACCCACCACAATCCCATCTTCCTACAGGACACTCTGCAAAAATCCTACGATGCTGCTGAGGCATGGTTTAAAGAGCACAGACTAGTCATTAATCTTAAAAAAAAAAAAACTATGTTTTTCGCCAACCCCCAAAACAAAGCCCGCAACTTCCCACTCCATATCCTCCCTAGTACCAATCAACCGCTTGAGCAAGTCAGCTCCTACAAATACCTTGGGGTCACTTTTGACTCAGCCCTGACCTACCACACCCACATTGATGCTCTTGCCTCTGCCACTAACACACGGCTTGGCATCCTCTACTGCCATAAAAACTACCTCCCACCTGACGCTCTCCAACTAGCAGTTACATCTTCAGTGCTGTCACTTGTTGACTATAGCCTGCCAGTAATTGTTGTGGCTGATACTACTGCCCTCAACAAAATTCGACTCACCCTAAGTAAGGCCTGCAGACTGATTACTGGGGCCCCCAGGCTCACACATACTTGTCTTCTCTATGATGAAGCAAAGTTACTAAACCTTGATGAACGACTACGCTATCAAATCTGCCTCCTCACAAAGAAAACCCTACTCGGGCTGTCCCCCTCTGGGGTGACAGCCTCAGTCCACCATTCCCAACCCTGTATCCCAACCTGAACCTCTAGCAAGTCCAATCTTCTGGTCCCCAGATCCAGGACCACCCACGAACAGAGGTCCTTCTGCTACAGAGGCCCATCTTGGTTTAACTCTCTCCCTGCATCTATCTCCAAAGCCCCCACAATCTCCACCTTCAAAAATGCCCTTCAGAGCCAACTGTTTAGCACTCGCAGCTGCACCTGTCTGTAAACAGTGCCTTGACCTAAACACACTTGACAATGCCACTTAGGCAGCACTCAAACTCACCCTCCCCAACTCTCTCCACCATAGCCTAATGCCTCTGCTATTACCAGCGTGTTATCAGCTGTAACATTGTAATGTCTACAAATTGTTTAAAATGTACGCAACCACTCTATGTAACCCTAAGTATGTAACACTTATGCTGTAACCAAAATTTCTTGTCTTTTTAATGTATGTATGTAACACTTATGCTGTAACCAAAATTTATTGTCTGTTTGTCCTCAATGTGACGTGGTACCTTTGGAAATGAGCCTCTGGCTCAAAGGTTGCAAACCGATGTACAAATAAATAAATAAATAAATAATGTCCTGGTACACATAGTGACAAACTATCTCGCCAGCCGGTCAGTTGTGGAGACCAAGGAACACCTGACCAGGCTGGGTGACAAACTATCATCCATTTCATCCAGCATCTCCTTCTCTGAGATCCTGCCAGTCTGGGAGAGGGGGGTCGATGGACAGAAGGTCAGAGAAGGGGAGATAGGGGAGCTAAACATGTGGCTCAAGGACTGGTGCCAGGAAAAAGGACACAAACTTTTAGGGAACTGGCAACAGTTTTGGGTGCGAAAGTTCTTTAAATTTGATGGACTGCATCTGACTAAGGAGGAGTCAGTGCATTGGGAGCAGAAGTTTGACGTCTTTGCAGACTATTTAAACTAGCAAATGGGGAGAGGGGCTCAGCACCCCATACATCAAATGGGAAGAACACCCCTCCCCCCTCAGCTAGTAGTCAAACAGGAGTTCAGCATGTTTGTAATTCATTTGCATCACCAGGTAAGGAAAAAGGTCCTGCTCCCCATACGATGCATAGGGGAAATGCCAGACCTCGCCCAACAACTAACACACCGAAATCTGGCCAATGGAAAATCATGTACACAAATGCTTGCAGTCTGGGAAACAAGATCCCAGACCTGCAGGCAATAATGACAGAGGCTAAATTGGACATAGTAGCAATTAGCGAGACGTGGTTTACCAGTAACCACACTTGGGAGACTTCAGTACCTGGCTATGTACTGTTCAGAAGAGACCGAGATGTAAAAGGGAGGGGTGGAGTAGCCCTGTATGTCAATGAAAATATCAAAGCTACATAAATTCAGAATACACATAAGGAGCCAGAAGAACTGTGGGTCACTCTGGAAACAGGAAATGGGACTGCCATACGAACTGGGTTGTCTACAGACCCTCAGACCAGGGGAGGACATAGATACATTACTGTTAGAAGATATACAAAACAAGACAGCTAAAGGGGAGGTTCTGATAATGGGAGACTTCAACATGCCAGATACAGATTGATCAATACCAGTGGGAACATCAGCCAGAACTAGACACATGGTGGATTCCCTGCAGGGGGAGTGCCTCAAACAACTGGTACAACAACCCACAAGAGACAGAGCTATCCTAGATTTAGTACTGACTAACGGGGAAAGGATCACAGATATCCAGGTAGAAGGTCACCTGGGGGCCAGTGACCATCACATGGTATGGTTCAATTTGGCCACTAGAACTAAATCATCCCAATCCAAGGCAAAAATATGAGACTTCAGAGGAGCTGACTTTGATAAGATGGCCAACAGAGTTAAGCTAGCCCAGGCAAAAGAAATACCTGTGAGGGGGTACAGGCAAAGTGGGCAAGCATTAAGGATGCAATACTTGAAGCAACATCCCATTGTGTTAGAAAGAAAAGGAAGTGCAAAAGAAGAAGGAAACCACTTTGGTTCTCAAAAACAGTAGCAGAAAAAGTCAGATCCAAAAGGCTGGCCTTCAGGAAATATAAGGGAACGCAGTGGGATAAAGATAGGGAGGCATACCAAACTTCCCTAAGGGAAGCAGGGAAGGCAGTAACGCAGGCAAAGGCCCAAACTGAGGAAACACTAGCACAAACAGTACAAGAAGATGACAAGAATTCCTATAGATACATTAGTGAAACGAGAAAGTCCAGAGGGGGTATTGCTAAGATCAAAGGGGATAAGGGGGCATGTGAGGAGGAGGACCATGTAAAAGCATCTATCCTAAATAGATACTTCTGCTCAGTATTTACTGAAGAGAAGGTAGGGCAGCGCCCACAGCTCAGCACCATGGACACGGGGGAAGGGAGGTGTGCACTAGTCCCTTCACAAAAGAAAGGGTCCTACAAGAGCTCGCTAAGCTCAGGGTAGACAAGGCAATGGGACCTGATGGCATACATCTCAGGGTACTGAAGGAGCTAAGGGTAGAACTAGCAGAGGCAATGGGACCTGATGGCATACTTCCCAGGGTACTAAAGGTGCTAAGGGTGGAACTAGCAGAGCCATTATCAGAACTGTTTAGTGAGTCTCTGAGCACAGGAGAGGTCCCAGAAGACTGGAGAAGGGCTCATGTGATCCCACTCCACAAGAGTGGTAGCAGGGAGAAGGCAGAGAACTACAGACCAGTCAGTCTTGCCTCAGTAGTGGGCAAGATTATGGAGGCACTCCTTAAGGAAAGGATAGTGCAATACCTGGAATCCATAGGAGCACAGGATCCAAGACAGCATGGGTTTACAAAAGGAAGGTCCTGTCAAACTAATCTCATAGATTTCTTTGACTGGGTAACCAGAGTAGTGGACTAAGGGGGAGCAGTTGATGTCACTTACCTTGACTTCAGCAAAGCTTTCAATACTGTTCCACATAGAAGATTGATTAATAAGCTGGGAAGGCTCAGGGTAGGTCAGAAGTTGGTCAACTGGGTGGCAAACTGGTTGATGGGCAGAAAATAGAGAGTGGTGATAAACGGTATACAGTCAGAAGAGATGCAAGTCACAAGTGGGGTACCTCAGGGATCAGTCCTGGGGCCAGTCTCTTTAATATCTTCATCAGTGACATTGCAATGGACTGGAGGGTAAGGATTGTCTGTTTGCAGATGACACCAAGATCTGCAACAGAGTAGATGATCCAGATGGGGTGGGCAGAATGAGAAGAGATCTGGATAAACTAGCAAAATGGCAGAAAGAGTGGCAACTGGGGTTTAATGCAAAGAAGTGCAAGATCATGCACATAGGGAAGAGAAACCCTGAAGCCACCTATAGGCTTGGAGGGGAGTTGCTGGCAGTCACAAGGGAAGAAAGAGACTTGGGCATCATCATCACCGATGACCTGAAATCATCCAAGCAGACCACTAAAGCAGTAGGTAAGGCTAGGGGGATGTTGAGGTGTATTAGTAGGGGTATCACAAATCGGAAGAGGGAGGTAATAAACCCTCTTTTACAAGGACGCTAGTTACCCTTCTGGAGTACTGTGTGCAGTACTGGAGGCCACACCTTCACAAGGACATTAACTAAATTGAGGCAGTCCAGAGAAGGACAACCAAAATGGTGCAGGGACTGCATCAGAATACATATGAGGACAGATTAGCGGGCTCAATATGTATACCCTAGAGCAAAGGAGGAGAGAGGTGATATGATCAAAACATTCAAACACCTTAAGGGTATTAATAAGGTGAAAAGAGTCTAACATGTTTCAATATAAGAAAAATAGCAGGACAAGAGGACACAGCAGGAGATTAGAGGGAGGCCGATTAAGGGGTAATGTGAGGAAGTTCTTTTTCATGGAAAGGGTGGTGGATGCATGGCACGGCCTACCTCAGGAAGTGGTGGATATGAATACAGTGCAGGGCTTCAAACAGGCATGAGGTAGGCATAAGGGAGCAATACAGATGAGTATGAATAGATAGGCCATTGACAGAGTGAAGGCAGATGGCATATTCATAAGGTAGAAAAAGAAATGGGCAGACTGGATGGGCCTTGCAGTCATTATCTGCATCGACTTCTATGTTTCTATGTTAAGGATTCAAGTGACATTGTCAAAATAATGGAGAAAAGTGTGCTGGGAAAGCTTACAGGGTTGAAAATAGATAAATCTAAGGGGCCTGAAGGCTTATGAGGATGGTGAAGGAGGCAGCACAAATGATAGCAGGGCCACTCACAGATATATTCAGTTGCTCACTGGCCATGGTGGTGGTCCCTAGGGGCTAGGGGACAGCAGATGTTGTCCCTCCATACAATAGCCGAAAGAAGGATGAACCACAGAACTATGGACTAGTCAGTTTGACATCTATAGTTGGGAAATTATGGAGTGTTTACAAAAGGAGAAACTGGTGGGCATCCTAGAAAATGGGCTACAGGACCCCACACAACAAGAGTTTATAAGGGGAAAGTCTTGCCAGACAAACTTAGTCAAGTTCTTCAACTGTGGGTGACCAGGGTAGCAGATCAAGGACAGGCAGTAGATGTGGTATGCATGGATTTCAGCAAGGCCTTTGAGTCAGTCCCCCACATGAAGCTGGTTGAAAAGTTAAAAGGGGTGCAGAAACACAGAATTAGTCAGCGGAAAAAGACCACTTTGCCCACCCAGTCTACTCAGGTGTTCTCTGCCTAATCTACATCCACATACCCTATCTGGTCTCAATGACCCCCCACCTCCTTGACTTTTTCTGATACACCCATATGTCCATCCCATGCATGCTTGAAGCCCCCACTGTTTAACCTCCCGTCCTTCTGGCAGTCTGTTCCCTAGCGTCACCACCCTTTCAGTGAAAAATATTTCCTCACGTCTCTCTCTTGAACTCCCCAGCTCAATTCCATGTTCTTCTTCATTTCTGGTGTTTTTCTCATTTGAAAGAGACTTACCTCATGTGAAGTACTTGTAGGTCTCTATCATGTACCTCTCTCTCTCTCTCTCTCTCTCTCGCCTCTCTTCCAGGGTGTACATATTGAGATCCCTCAGTCTTTCCTTGTTGGACTTCTCATGCAACCCCTTCAACATTTTAGCTGCCCTCCTCTTGACTGCCTCCCCCCATCTGGGGGGACATGATTGAGACCTTTAAGTACTTAAAAGGGATAAATAAGGTTGATAAGGACAGTCTCTTTAAGCTGAGTGGCAACCATAACATGAGTGGGCACAGTTTTAAGCTGGAGGGTTTGAGGTTTAGGAGGGAGTTCAGGAAGCACTTCTTCACAGAGAGGGTGGTGAACTCTTGGAATGAGCTGCTGGAAGAGGTCATCTCATTGAAGACAGTGGGCAGCTATAAGAGAAGCTGGGATAAGCATAGGGGGAAAGCAAGGATCTTGGGTAGGGAGAATGGGAGGAGTGAAGAGGGAAGGCAGGGACAGTAGCTCAAGCTGTGGACCCTGCAATATGAGCAGACTTGATAGACCAAATGGCCTTCCTCTGCTGGCTTCTTCGTATGTTGGTATGTATGATGTGTGGTCTCCAAAACTGGACCCAGTACTCCAGGTGGGGTCTCGCCAGCAAGCGATACAGTGGCCACACCACCACCCTCCTCATGCTAGAGATACCCCTCCCTATGTGTCCCAGCATCCCATTAGCCCTACTCACTGCTTTGGGACTTAGGGGTGGGGGAAAATTTGGCAACTTAGGTTGAGAAATGGCTGAGGGGAAGTACACAAAGGGTAGTAGTTAATGGGGAGTTTTCAGAGGTAAGGAAAGTAACAAGTGGAGTACCTCAGGGGTTAGTGCTGGGCCTGGTCCTTTTTAATGGATTAATTTGTGACATAGGAGACAGTATCAAAAGCAAGATCTGCCTTTTTGCAGATGATACAAAGAGCTGGGCAAGGGTTAACATTTAGGAAGGGATAAGGGAACTCGGGGAGGATCTGGACAGGTTGAAGAGCTCCAAAAGAATGCAAAGTGATGTACATTGGAAAGAAGAACCCAACAGCACAGAATGAAATGGGAAGGGGTGGGGAGTAATGCTGGAAAGTACCATGGAGAAAAAGGACCTAGGAGTCATGATATCGGGGAGCCTAAAAGCATCAGCACATTTTTTTTTTTTTATTTCGCTCCTGTCACGGCTCATGGGGTCATCTCTCAGGCATCCGGTCCTTATTCTGCTCAGCTGTACATCTCTCAGACTGAACCTCTTCCCCCCCCTCCTGCAGCCGGCACCCCTGGTTTCACCCACCCAGGGAGGGTAGCCCATCACCTCTTAGGGCTCTCTTACAAGGCAGACTCCGGCTGCAGGTGGGCCCCTGAGGGAGGAACTGGAAGGCCATCCGAGGAGAACCCAGCGGAGGGCATGGGGGACTGGTGCTATCGCCTACCCCATGAGCCAGCTGTTTCCTTTGTTCTAGGCTGTTTCCCCCCTCTGATTGTGCATGCCCTGATGCGATGGCGCACGGCAACCCTGCCAGCATCGGCCACGCTGTATGTGCAGCCCAGCGCTCTGCGGTGCCCCCAGTCTCCACCAGGGGCTTCTGGAGCAGTGGACTCCCCAGTACCCTCCCCCCAGGATAGGAGAGCAGCCCAGTGGGCACTCAATCCAACCTCCCGGCCGACCGCGGCACCCAAGCTCGCTCCCAAACTCGGGTCGCCGGTGTGGCGCGAAGTGTGGCATCCAGTGCCTCAACCCTCAGTGCCACCGGTCCGGTCAGCAACAGCACATTTTAACAGAGCTGTGGGCATGGTAAACAGGATACTGGTTTGCATGGAGAGGGAGATGACCCTAGAAGTTAAAAGGTGATCCTCCCATTGTACAGGTCACTTGTGCGACCATACCTGAAATACTGCGCAAGGTACTGGAGTCTATACATGAGGAGAGGCTGCAACAAGACAGAAGTAATACAGCACGGGTAACCAGTATGGTCCATGGACTAGAGGGCAAGACATATGAGGAGAGAGTGCCGGACTGGAACATGTACACCTTGAGAACAGGAAAGAAAGGGATGTTCGAGACATACTAGTATCTGCACCAGAAAAATAAGGTGAACGCTAAGAAACCTTTTTTCCTTGAGCTCAAATACAGGGATGAGAGTGAACTCACTGAAACTGGCAGGGTGAGATTAAGCACTTTTCACAGAAAGAGTGGTGGACAAATGGAACAAGCTTGGAACAATGGAACAATGGGGGGTGGGGAGGGACCTGGGAGGACAGTAGTCTCTATGCCAAGGACAGACTACACTTGAGTGAGGAGGGAAAGAAAGTGTTGAAACAGAGGATGGAGGAGTACATAGAGGAAGTTGGGAATTTAAACTAGGAGTGGGGGTGGCAGTTGGGAAGAGATATGCAGAGACCACAGGTTGGGAAACCATATGAGCTTACCCCCATAACAGTGACAAAGGACAAATGGCAAGTACTGTTGGTGATGCTAGGAAAGGAGGGCAGGATGGGGGAAGGGTGGAAGGTGGTTACCCTTAATGCTAGGAGCCTTGGGAGGAAAACTGCAGAGTTACAGGTTCTCATGGCAGAGGGAGAGGTGGACATTGCAGTCATCACGGAAACATGGGCCACCCAATACAATGACTGGGACCTGTCTGTACCAGGGTACAGATTATTTCGTAGGGACTGAGTGATTGGGAAAGGAGGGGGGTGGCACTATATGTCAAGGAAGGACTGAAGTGTGTAAGGGAGGAAGAGGAGGAGGGTAGTACAGAGTCACTTTGGATGCAAATCCAGGATTCCAAGAATAGGATTCTTAGAATGGGAGTGGTGTACAGGCCACCATCTCAGACGGAGGAGTTAGATAGGGAACTAGCGGGACAGATCAGGAGGACCTGCGAGAAGGGTAGTGTGGTGGTTGTGGGGGACTTCAACATGCCAGGAGTGGACTGGAGTACCCCAACAACCAGGAACAGAAGGGAGCAGGTACTGCTGGATGCCTTCAGGACAGCTTCCTGCTACAAATGGTCAGTGAACCAACCAGGTTAGGAAATACCCTTGACCTTGTGCTGGCAAATGGGGACTTTGTGAGAGAACTTACAGTGGAGGAACCGCTGTCAGGGAGTGACCACCACTCAGTATGGCTCACATTGGATATGGGCAAGGAAGGAGTGGAATCTGGCACAATAGTGCTGGACTTCAGGAGGGCCGACTTTGGGAGGATGGGGAAGTGGTAAAAGGGTACCTGGCCAGAATTCAATCTAGTATGGACACTAACCAGAGGTGGGAGCTCATAAAGCTGGGGATAGTGGAGGCAACCAAAACCTGCTGCAAAGCCCAGAGCAAGAAGGCTAGGGCTGAGAAACCGATCTGGTTGAGCAAGGAGGTCATGGAAAATGGGAGGAAAACAGCTGCCTTTAGGAGGTACAAAGAAAACAGGGAGGGGGGACAGGAGGTACTTGACAGAATCGAAGGAGGTGACAAGGGGCCAAAGCATCTACGGAACTCAGGCTGGCACAAGGCATTAGAAGGGGAGAAGGACTTCTTTAAGTACATCAGGAGAAAAGGAGCTGTAAGGACCACATAGTAAGGATTAGGAAGGAGGGGTTGGGTGGAAGCAGGGTCGACAAAGCGGAAGCATTAAATGAGTACTTCTGCTCAGTATTTACTAAAGAGAAGAGGGTGACACCCAAGGTGGGAGAAATGGCAAGCAGCAGGGAAGGGTGACAGATGGGAAATCATGGAGAGCAGAGTTCGAGAGGGTTTGAAGGCACTGAGGGTGGATGAGGCGCCAGGCCCAGATGGCATCCACCCAAAGGTACTGAAGGAGCTGGCAGAGGTCCTTGCAGGACCCTTTGGCGAACCCTATTTAATGCCTCACTACATTCGGGGTGTGTACCTCAGGACTGGAGGATGGCTCATGTGGTGCCCCTCCACAAGAGTGGCCCCAGGGATGAACCGGGAAACTACAGACTAGTGAGCCTCACATCCATTGTGGGTAAGCTAATGGAGACTATCCTGAAGGAGTGGCTGGTGGCCCTCCTAGAGGCCAAAGGACTACAAGACAGCAGACAGCATGGCTTCATACATGGCAGATCCTGCCAAACAAACCTGGTCAAGTTCTATGACTGGGTAACTAGGCAACTGGACAGGGACCATGCAGTGGATGTCCTGTATCTGGACTTCAGTAAGGCATTCGACTCAGTGCCACATGGAAGGCTGGGAAGGAAGTTAGTAGGCACAGGGGCGGGTGCAAAGCTGGTGAGATGGGTAGGAAACTGGCTGCAGGAAGGCAACTGAGGGTGGTGGTGGGTGGGAGCTCTCACACCCAAGGGCAGTGACGCGGTGTTCTACAGGGCTCAGTGTTGGGACCAATGTTGTTTGGGATATTCATTGCAGACATATCATGGGACATCAAAGAGCAAGATCAGTCTGTTTGCTGATGATACCAAGGTAGGCGTGGTGGTGGATGACCTTGGGGATGGCAGGGGTTGCAGGATGATCTGGCAAAGCTTGAAACCTGGTCAGACACCTGGCAACTGGGCTTTAATGCCAAAAATGCAAGGTGCTGCATTTTGGGATGAAGAACCCAAGGAGGAGTTACCAGCTAGGGGAGTGCAGCTGGCCCAGACGGAGGAGGAGAAGGATCTGGGTGTGCTCTCATTACAGGGTCAATGAACAACTCGGCACAATGTAGGAAGGCAGTTGCAAAGGACAACAAAATGCTGGGTTGTATTGCAAGGGGTATATCCTCAAGGAGGGAGGAGGTGATTCTGCCACTGTATAGGTCATTAGTTAGACCGCACCTGGAGTACTACATGCAGTACTGGCGTCCGTATCTGAAGAGGGACATTAAGTTACTGGAGGGGATGCAACGCAGAGTGACAAAGATGATCAAGGGGCTGGGGGACTTATCATATGAGAGGAGGTTGAAGGAGTTGAACATGTACTCACTGGAGGAGAGGAGACAGGGGTGACATGATTGAAACCTTTAAATACATGAAAGGAATAAACAAGACAGGTACAGAGGGCTGTTCAAAGTAAGGAGGGAGGGCCACCAGGGGCCATGATATGAGACTGGAGCGAGGAAGGTTCAGGAGGAGATGAGAGACACTTTTCACAGACAGGGTGGTGGCTGGGTGGAATGCATTACCTGCTGAAGTGGTATGCAGTAGAACAGTGGACTGCTTCAAACAAGGATGGGACAGGACAAGGGAGGGTTAATGAAGAGGAAGGGTGGAAGGAGGGGGCAGCTGCAGGAATAAGGGTGCTCTGGCACATTCAGAGCAGACTTGATAGACCTCTAGGGCCTTTATCTGCTGGCAAATTTCGATGTTCGCATGTTCTAAGCTGCTGGATAAAGTGCTACAGGGCAAATTAGTGAAAAACTTCAAGCAGGGATGGGACATGAATATGAGATAAGTTAGAAAAGCAGTAGCAGAAACAAAGGGGAGAGATGGCCTGAGGGCCAGTGCAAATGGTTGGGTAGTAGTTGGGTAAGGTGGGCAAACTGGATGGAAGATTGGGCCTTTTTCTGCCATCATTGTCTATGTATATCTATCGTCCTCCTCCCCACCAAGCACCAGGGAGAGATGAGACTCCTCATTGTATGAGCCCCAGAGAATGGTCATTTCAAAGAGAAGCAGGTGTTGCAGCATTAAGGTGTAGGTATGTTAGCCTATATGATCAGGAATATGCTGTGGCATAGTGGGCTCACATGGAAGTGCAATACAGTATTGAAAAATAGATATGCAAGAGGAAGGGACATGGGAACCTGATAATTTTGGACTATGGTCCCTAGATCCTGAGTCAGTTCTTCATGCAGTAGCCATCCTTGTCACATGCTTCTACAGTAGGGACTGGACCAGTGAGGTGGAAGGTAGAGCCTGCACTATAAGCTATGTGCCACAAAAACGATTCCGAAAAAAAATCCTAGATCTCTTGATCCAGAATGAGACTGTTGATACAGGATAACTAAATGAACAACATGTATTAGAAAAGAATTAGATTGTCATTATCTTCGGCCTCTATGTACTCCCATTTGCTCCTAAAGACTAATCCTTGGAGAGATGGAGAGAGACTGGAGGATGAAATCAGCAACAGAATGGGAACATTACAGTATGATCAATACAACAGTGATCTGATGTATAGCATGGTGGGGCACAAGGTAAGAGAGAATGCTAGAGATTTTATAGTAGAAGTGATCATCACAGTTGAATTATGCCACCATTACCAGTAGGTGTTGCTGCACCTCTGGGATGAGGAGCAGTGACTACTAGAAACTACAAAACACTGAAATGAAAACATGAGGGAACAAACCTCTTCTATGGGATTTTTCATATTTATAATCACCTATGAGATACCAGCATTGTAGTGGTGCTATCCCCATGAAAACAAGACATAGCAGGAGTTTTGCTACCTTGCACAGTATTTCAAATCTAATTCTTCTGTAGTGCTTGAGTGGTGGGCTACTTACAGAATGTTTTGAGGGTGAGAAGAAAAAGAGGAACTGGAATCAGGCAGATTTTCGTTTTAACAAAAAATGTAAATCTAGTTTTCATGGACCTCCCCTTGCATCTGTTTTTACCTACGTACTTCTTTATCTTTACATACTTCTACAGCAAAAGTGCTTTTGCTGACTCTGAACTATCTGTCTGACATGCAGTGAGTCAGCACTGTGAGATAATCAGGGACACCCAGATACACAAAGTAGTGAATATGTCCAGTAACTCAGCAGCCTGAAGAAACAAGGGTTTGGTTAGCTAAACGTCTGGTAGCACAAGCACTCCACCAATAGAAGCCATGGCCATGTGCACATAGTCCAGCCTCTGCAACTCCTGACCCTCCACCCCTTAATAGTACCTACTATAAGCAGCCCCCCAAGTACCACTACTAACTTCTCCCTTTCTGGAACCTGGGGATCCTGGCACTAACCTATTACCTATCAGTCATCCCACCACCACGATCTTCTTCTAGATCCCCAGAGACTAGTAACAGCAGCCCTACTTAAAGTGGAGGTGAGGGGTGCATTACATAGGGTGCCACTCTTTCATCAAGATCAAACTGCTGACACATTTCTATGACAGTCACTGCCAAGGCAAATGTCCATTAGTGCTCAGGTTTCCGGTTGGGGAGAGGGCACTGGGGAAAGCTGTTAATGTCAATCTTGTTCTAGGCTTGGGCTACTCAATAGGTAGCTAGGTCAAGTAGTGGAGGTATCACCTATTTTTAGCCAGGTAGGGAAGTTGGGGTAAAGTACTACCCACCCAGCATAATAGTGTAATTCTCTGGTCAGGTAGTTTGAGACAGGTAATTGGTTAGGTAATGTACTATACTTTAATGTGTAGCAGGATGTGGCAGCATTGTTCGTCATGTGACCATCTTTGCAGGGTAGCAAGCATGTGGTCTGTGCACTTCAATGGGCATGCATGTCTGCAGTGCATAGGAGCTGCTGTGGTGTAAGAGGGACGCAGTTGGAGTGAGGAGTCATTGAGAACAGAGTGAGTCTCTCAGCAGACCTGAAATGCATGCTAGTGATATCATTATACCCAACCTTTTGTTGCAAATCCTTGATCTAGAAACATAGAAACATAGAAATATAGACTTTGACGGCAGATAAGGACGCTAGGCCCATCTAGTCTGCCCATTTCCTCACTACCTACAGGATAGGCCTCAGATCCTAGTTAACCAACAGCCTATATCTTCCTGCCCCCTACAAGAATTGCCTTTATGTCTGTCCCATGCATTCTTGAATTTCTCCCACAGTTTTAGACCCTACAACTTCCTCAGGAAGGCTGTTCCATGCATCCACTACCTCTCTGTGAAATAATACTTCCTCACATTGACCCTGAGACTGCCCTCCTTCTATCTTTAAATTGTGTCCCCTTGTTCTTGCAAGTCTCTTTTCTGAAAGATGCTACCCTCTTGGACTTTGTTGATTCCCTTGAGGTACTTGAAAGTTTCTATCATGTCCCCCTCTCCTTCTTTCCTCAAGGGTATACATATTAAGCTCCTTTAGTCTCTCCTCCTCATCGGCTTCTCTTGCAGACCCTGAACCATTTTAGTTGCCCTCCTCTGGACTGCCTCTATCCTGTCTATGTCCTTGCGGAGATGGGGTCTCCAGAACTGGACACAGTATTCCAGATGGGGTCTCACCAACTGTCTGTACAGAGGGATAACAACTTCCTGTTTTCTGCTGCTGATGCCTCTCCCTATACATCCCAGTATACCCCGGCCCTCCCTACTGCCTTCTCAATTGCTTTAACCTTAAGGTCATCTGATATGATTACCCCAGGTCCCTTTCCTGTTTTGTTGTTGTTACTACCTCCCACCCATTGTGTATTCTTCCCTGGGTTCTTGTTTCCCAGGTGCATTATTTTGCACTTTTGCATTGAATCCTAGCTGCCATATGTCTGACCATTCCTCCAACCTTGCCAAGTCCCTTTTCATCCTTTCCACGCCTCCTTGTGTATCAACCCTGTTGCAGATCTTTGTATCATCTGCAAAGGCATACTTTTCCTTCCAGTCCCTCTGCAATAGCCACTGATGAAGACATTAAAAGGACTGGACCCAATACTGAACCCTGCGGTACCCCACTAGTAACGCCCCTTTCTTCAGAGTGGACTCCATTTACAATTACCTTCTGTGTCCTGTTGTCCAGCCAATGTTTTACCCAGGCTACCACCCTGGGACCCACTCCCAGGCTGGTTAATTTGACTATTAATCTTTTGTGTGGGACTGTGTCAAATGCCTTGCTAAAGTCTAGGTAGGCCATGTCCACAGCCCCTCCCTGGTCTACTACTTGGTCTCCCAGTCAAAGAAATGTATTAGATCGTCTGACATGACCTTCCGCTGTGAACCCATGCTGCCTTGGATCCTGTGCTCCACTGACCTCTAGGTACTCAACTATTCTTTCCTTCAGAAGTGACTCCCATCACTTTCCCTACCACAGAGGTCAGACTGACAGGTCTGTAGTTTCCTGCCTCTGTCTTGGTCCCACTTTTGTGAAGGGGAATCACATCCGCCTTCTTCCAGTCCTCGGGTACCACACCATCCTCCCATGATTTATTAAAAAGAGTAGCCAGTGGTTTCACTAGTTCCTTCCTTAATTATTTTAGAATTCTGGGGTGAATTCCATCAGGACCCATTGCTTTGTCCATCTTCAGTTTTAGGAGCAGAACCCTTTCTTCTGTGAAAGGACTGGGATCGACCCCCCTATCAAGAGTGCTTCTGTTAATTGGATTAGGCACTTCCCCCTCCTCTTTTGTGAATACTGAGCAGAAATATTCGTTCAGTATTCCTGCTTTTCACTGTCCCCTCTGCCCACCCACGTTCATTCTATTCAGCCTCACTATCCCTCCTTTGTCTTTCTCGCTGCATGTACCTATAAAGGTTTTATCCCCTTCTTAACTGAGTTGGCTATCTTTTCCTCAGTTTGGGCCTTTGCTATTCTGACTTCCTCCCTGCTTCTTTCTGCCTTAACTGGTACAGCTCTCTGTCCTGCTCCTTCTGTGTTTCCTTATACTCCGAATGCTATCTTTTCTTCCTGACTTTCACAGCCACCTCTCTTGAGAACCATAGTGGCTTTTCTTTTGTTTTGATTTGTTTTTTGCTTCACACAAAGGCTTGTTGCCTCTGTGATGGCAGTTTTGATAATTCCCATTGTTGCTCCACCCTCCTTCTAGCCTGTTTGCTAGTCCTTTCTGAGGCACTCTCATCTTGCCAAAGTCAGCCTCCCAAAGTCCAGTACCCTCACTTTTGTGGCTTGACTCTGTAGCTGAGTTTAACGTGAACCACACTGTTTGATGGTCACTTGTCCCCAGATGGCAACCACTTCTAGATCTGAGATCCTCTGCCCCCGTTTGAGAGCACGAGGTCTAAGATTGCTCCTCACGAGTGGGTTCCAAAACTAGCTGTCTAATGCCTGCCACCTGTAGGTGTCAAGAATGGCCCTGCTCTTGGATGTGGCTGCAGCAAATGTGCTCCAGTTAACATCTGGCATATTCAGGTCTCCCATCAACAGTATCTCCCCTTTCTCTGCCATTCTAAGAATGCCTTCCATCATATCCTTATCCATTCCTTCCCCCTGACATGGGGGTCTGTACACAACCCCTGTGCGGATTGTGGTGCCTTTCCAGTCTCAAGGTGACCCACAGTGCCTCCTCTCCTCCCTGTTTACTCTTTTATTCAGTTGCTTTTATCCTTCCTTTACATGAGAGCTACTCCTCCCTCTTCTCCCTGCCTGTCTCTCCTGTAGGTTATGTACCCTGGTATGTTAACATCCCAGTCATGGTTCTCTGTGTACCATGTTTCTGTGACTGCTACGATATCCAGGCATCCCTCTTCCATTAAGGCCACCAGCTCAGGGAGCTTGTTGCCCAGACTATGGGCATTGGTACTCATTACCCTCCATTTCCTGATGGCCTTACCCCCTTTTGCCCCATCCCTGTCCTTCTTGACTTTGTCACTTTCTCCATTTACCCCTGCCCTTCTCCCTATCGACACCTCCATGTTGGTGTTTGCCACACTTACTACCGTGATTGTTTGGGGGGGCTAGGATTTTCCTGCTTCTTTCCAGTGCCTCCTCTTGGCTAGTTTAAAAGCTTGCCAATGAAGCATTTAAACCTATCACTTAGGATCCTGGTTCCTCCGCAAGATGCAGCCCATCATGCCAGTATAGGCTTGCATCACCCAGGTGGACCCCAGTCCCCAATGAAGCCAAATCCTGAGCTCCACACCAGTTTTCAACCACTGATTGAATCCCATGATACGGAACACCCTAGCCTCTCCTATGCCATAGATGGGTAGCACCTCCGAGAAGGTTACCGTGCGTGCTACTTGACTAAGGCCCCTCCTCAATTCCACAAACTCTTCCTGCACTTCTCTAATCCCTTTCTTAGCCAGGTCATTTGTCCCTAAGTGGACAATGACATCCAGCTCCCTCCCCTGTGCAGCTGCTCCGGCAATCCTGAGGATTCACTCCCTGTCCCTCCAAGCCATGGCGCCAGGCAGGCACCTTACCTCCCTCTCCCCTTCCTTGCCCAGTTCTACCTTCCTTCTACTCTTATTGAATACTTCCTGAACATTAGGAAAAATCTCAAACAGGGCAGCCACTCATGATGCAATAGTTTCCTCTCCTTCCACTGCATCATGAGTGGCTAGACTTTGGGAGGGTGTTTCCAAGTCTAGGAAAGATGCAGTGGGAGTTAATCAAGGACAGTAAATAGACACATTTTTGAGCGATAACACCATTATAGTGCACAGTCTATTTTTCACTTTTAAAAGGAAAAAGGGAATCAGGATCAGACTACCAGCTGCCTCAGCATTCTGTACAGAATATGACCAATCGTAACATGTTTTTTTTCTTTAACTAGAGACACTTTGCGGGTAAGGGAGCTGACAGTGTCTTTTTTTTTTGTGTGTTATGTTTTTACCCTCCTGCAACGCTCCGGCATCCACCTCTCCTTTGGGCCCTCCTAGCTCTCCATTCCCGCCATCCTCTTTTCGAGTGCTGCCTTTCACACCACATATCGCAGCCAGCCCTGTGATTCATTCCACAATAACCCATCTCTGGGTGAGTCCCTCTCCTCAGGGGAAGGCACCAGGGAGGGAAACCCTACCTCTATTTTTTCCTTACTGACCCGGGGATGCTGCTGGGAGGAGCAGGCTCTGGAGGTTCCGGGGGTGTAGAGAATGTGGAAGCCATCATCAGGCAGGTGCCGGAGTTGTTTTCCAGCTTTTCTTGGCTGTCCCTCCTTCAACTGCTGCATAGTAGTGCCCCCGGTCTCCACCGGGGGCCGCTACAGGAGTGGGGCTTCCCACCAAACCCACCCCAGGAGAGGAGAGCAGTCCTCTGGATGCTCAATCCTGTCCTTTCCCGGCCAGTCCCTGATGACACGAGTGGGTTCCCGAACCTGGGTCACCACCGTGGTTCGAGGTGTGGCGTCCAGCTCTTCAGACTTCTACAACACTGGGCTGGCTTGACAGTGTATTTTAATTAATTCCTTGTTACATATAAACCCCCAACATTTCACCATTCAGCCTTTTCAGGGAAAATTTTCTTCTGTCAACATAAAAAACATTACAATTAAAATGTAAAATAATTTGATTAATCATATTTTTGTCCATAATTATTTTCGTGGATTTGGATCTTATGTTGTCCAGTTTTACTTTGCATTTAGCTCCATACAGGTAATTATGAAACTTCAGTGTAAGGAACTCAAATTTTAACACTGGGTAGTTAATTTAAGAGATTGTCAGGATATGACTGGCAAAAGCTACAGGTCTGAGTTCTTCTGTTGCTCCTGGTACTGCACGGCACCTTTAATCCACTCAAGCTGGTGTCGGTGTGAAGGGGGTATGGCTTAACAGGATCTGCAAAGGCTGGCATTGGCACATCAATCAGGCACTGAATGATCTCTCTGAAGGCAGCTTCATAACTCTGGTCCCATCAGACTTATTCACGTTGAAATATTCTTCCTGTGTCTTGTCTTTTCCTGGGAGCTTCTCCTATTCGTAAGCTTTGTAGGCCTCCCTATTTAATGTTGAAAAGGGGGTGGACCATAGTGGAAAAATCCTACACTAAACATGTTTAATACCCACAAAAACCCATTAAGGATTACAAAGCCTTCATATTTTGGAGTCATGGCCAGGAAGCAAGGGCTTCTACTTTGGCAGAGTCAGTTTGGACCATTTGCAGAGACAATGTGCCCAACATACTTTACAAGATGTCTGGAAGAATTGACACTAGATGGACATTTTTAAGCCATACTCCTCTAGCCTGTCTGGAACATTTATGAGCCAGACTTTAGACTTCCATGGTTTTCCAAAGACAACTCATTCAGGTAAAACACTATCTTTAGCAGACTCATGCCCTCTACTGTTTCACCATCAGCCATTTGAACATGGCTGGGGCCTGGGACATGCCTCGTGGCATTCTTTTAAATTGGTAATCTCTGAGTCGGTTGATAAAAGCTGTCTTTTCTTTGACCTCTGCAGCCATGGTAAAACCAACTCCTTTTATCCAAGGCTGAAAACCACTTGTTCCCTATCAGGCAGTCAAAAGCATCCTCCACATTCGGCACTGTATACTAAGACAAAGAACCTCTGTGTACAAACACTGAGGCAAGGGTTACCCAAAGGCATTTGGCTGGGAAGCCAAGTTTCAAGAAAATATAAATCACACATGCCCACACAATGCAAAGCATCATGGGCTGCATATGTAAATCACCACAGAATGTTATGCTGGTCCAACTTTAAGCAGAATTGTATGGTGCCGAAAGGCCTCTCACACAGTTTGCAAAGGGTGCTAAGAGATGACATAGACATGTGTTTCGTCCTACCAGGACTCATCAGTATGCCTCGTCTGTTTGACACCCCAGTGGAATGGACCAGCTACCCTAAGACAGTGTGTCTTGGATATGTTGTGGTGAACCCATTAAAATAAAAAAACTATTTAAAAGACAAAGAACCTCTGTGTGCAAACACTGAGGCAAGGGTTACCCCAAAGGGCATTTGGCTGGGAAGCCAAGTTTCAAGAAAATACGAAATCACACATGCCCACACAATGCAAAGCATCATGGACTGCATATGCAAATCACCACAGAATATTATGCTGGTCCAACTTTAAGCAGAATTGTATGGTGCCGAAAGGCCTCTCACACAGTTTGCAAAGGGTGCTAACAGATGACATAGACATGTGTTTCATCCTACCAGGACTCATCAGTATGCCTCATCTGTTTGACACCCCAGTGGAATGGACCAGCTACCCTAAGACAGTGTGTCTTGGATATGTTGTGGTGAACCCATTAAAATAAAAAACTATTTAAAAGACAAAGAACCTCTGTGTGCAAACACTGAGGCAAGGGTTACCCCAAAGGGCATTTGGCTGGGAAGCCAAGTTTCAAGAAAATACAAAATCACACATGCCCACACAATGCAAAGCATCAAGGGCTGCATATGCAGATCACCCATACTAGTCCAGGATGGTCCAGAATGGTTTTCTTGTCAAGTATCCAGTAGTTGATATACATCCAAATGACTCGACTATTCTTCCTGGCCACCACAGTGGTGTAAGGACTCCAAGACCCCTTAATAATACCTGCAATCAGCTTTTCTAGGTACCCCACACATTGATCACATCAGCAAGAACTAGGCATCATGATCTCTCTCTGAAGGAATGAATATCATTAAGTTGCATGCAATATTCCTCTACCTTAGTGCATCCCATTTCCGATTCACTTAAAGAGAAAACTTTACTCCTTAGGTCAGTTTATTACTCAATCTCTCCACAATTGTCTGGTATTGGGAAACTTCATGCAAGTCAAAGGTGCTGAGGTGAGAAAGGTCCAGGTGGCTGGGAGAATTGAGTAGTGCCTTGTGGGGTAAAATAGAGGTGCTAAAAATGAAGGCCAAGTCTCACCTATTGTTCTTATACCAACATTTGATTGTCCAAATCAGTACACTATGGTTTGACCAGGTAAAGAGAATTTTTGTTAAATTGTTGTGGTGAGGGAGCTTCTCCAAGGATAGCCTGGAAACAATTCTCTTAAGAAATGTAGGTGGTATGGGTTGTCCAAATCCATTTCTCTGTTACATAGTTGTAAAAATTAAACAGCTTTATGTTGCCCTAGTCCAACTGGTAAACCAAGAAATTTAAATGGCCTGTGTAACACATCAAATTCAACATTTGATAAATTTAGAAGTTACAAGTGTACCTCTTGAAATATGATAGCCTTTCCATCTTCTTTTAGAAATATCATTAATCCAATAATAGAAGTGGTTTTATTAGCTTTTAATAAATGGCAGCTTTTAATTAACTTTAACCTTTGGATTATTATCCTCCTTTTTATAATAATAATATATGGACAGATAAGCATACTTACTTAAAAATTCATATAGTATCTCTGAACAATTGGACATTTTTGAATTATGCTGACCTACTTAAACATCACTCTTATTTCTTGGGAACAATTCCAAACCCTAACGGGGATACTTCCAAAATTTAGCTTTCCTATTTAATACTTAGAGAAAAATGTTACAAATTAAAAAATAAATATTGTTAGGGTGACTCTAAAACCTGAGGTCTATTACCTGGAAATATCTTAAAGTGTATTGTCTGGAAAAAGAATGTTAGTTGTTGTACAATTTTACCAATATAGAATTCTTGGTAAAATTTATAATAAATTAGATGTTTTTAAAAATATCAGAAAAAATGGATTTCATCATTAGGAAAATATATTTCAAGCCTAACATGGACATCCTTCAGAAAATACTCTATTAAAATTAGCTGTACAAACAATCACTCCATTCAGTTTAAAATTTATGACAGAGCATACTTTACACCCACCAAGATATTTCATATTAATGACAAACTAAATAGATTATGTTGACATATATGTTGGGAGGAAGGCAGCCTCTATCATATGTTTTGTAGTGGTGGGCAAAGTGGGCTCAATCCGCTCTGCAAAGCGATTCATGGAGCAAAGGCGGATTCGCTTAGTGCTCCACAACGTGAAGCAGAGTACTTTGCGTTATAATGAGGAATGCAAAGTCCATTGGAAGCACTGACTTCGCGCTACTCTGCCTCCCCAGGCCACTACTCTGCCAATTTTAAGGCAAAGTGCATTGCAGGCAGTGCAGTTCCCCTCACTTCACCCTGTTTTTGAGCTCCAAAGGTAAATTTTGCAGTGATTCATGGGATTTCAGGTCACGTGGGCTCTATATTGATCTGCACAGCATCAGTTCGGGGTAGTATGAGTAGGAAGGAACAAGAGACAGTGTGCTCTGATAGCTGTCTGTGATAGCAATCTTGTAGAAGCTGTTCAAAAAAGATTTTTGCATTTTTTTGAGGATCCAACTTTAGTTCATCGATTGTAGGAAACCCTCCTGTGCTCATATCATTGAGCGTTTTTGTTTTTGTGTGGATTTTGAATGTTAATTTACAACATTGAGTGTGTGCGGTAAAAGACAGTGAAAGTGTGCTGAGGGGGCGTATCTGTGGTGTAGGTAGATTTAAGTTGGAGAAATAGTGATTTCTTTGTGTTTTGGTTATATTTTTGTTATATAACTGACTGTGTTAATGTACACACAGTAATATTGTCAGTAATAGTAGAAATGTTTTTGCTGTTTGTTGTGTGGATGTGGTGCAGCAGTTCATAAGTTCAGGTTGTTTACCTTACAAATTTACAATATGTAACATGGCATACTACTGAACTTTTGCATTTGCTATGCATTCCTCATTCAGCATTGTACACAAACTGTTCTGTGTGTGAGTGTGTGTGCAGTGCTGCATGCATCAAACAATACACCTTTATTGTGCCACAGACTAGTGTAATTGCAGGCGTAGCAGTGAACCTGCTATACACTGCAGCTGCCTGATTTTGTGCTGCGATCATTGTATCTATTTTTAGTTTTGCTGTTTGTAGTGCCATAAAATCAGCAGTCTGCATTCAGTGTCTCCCCACCCTTACGCTCAAAGGTATTTTTTACCAGATTAGATTGTTTTGTGACCTCGCCAGCCCCACTGGTTACTGAAGTTGTTTTAATTCTGTGACAATCTCAGAATAGTCTCTTATCTATTGCTGAAGCCACAGTTGTTTATTTGACTTCACATCCAGTGTCCCTCCAATCAGAGAGTGAACATATCAAATCTGTGTTGGTTATAATATTTGTGGTTGATCCCCCAAAATGCCTACAAAGAGACATGCAAGCAAAACTGTTTCTCGCCATGGCAATGTTGGCAATAAGATAGTCTGTGGGCGTGGTAGTAGTATGCAGACGCAGAAGTGCATTGCTGATGTGAGGAAAGGTATTTCTCCTGCAATGTTTTTTACAGCCCAATCAGTAGCATCACTCATAGTTGTAGGAGATGATGTTTTCCCAGCCAGTGGTGTTAGTGTTACTGGTGTTAGTAGTGGTGGAGGTAGTATTAGTATTGTTGCGTCAAGTTCTAATTCTGGCTAGTGTAGTGTATCCAAAATATTGAGTGTGAAGCAGTGCAAGTGAGTGGCAGCGTAGATGATGTCATATTTCCTAGTAACATCCCAGTAATTGAACCTGAGGATTCTGATAATTATGTCAATGATAAATGCAATGTGATATTCCATCCACGTGGCACTTAACGTCATGCATCTTCCATGTAGTGATTCACAGTGTGGTGAAAACATATCAGGTGATGGTGGTAGATGCTGATGATAAATGTGACGATGATGATGATGATGTTGCTGCTGTTGCAACATGTAGCACACATGCTAGCATCCTAGCAGAAGATGGGGATGTGTGACATTGATGAATATGATGATGATGATGTAATTGACCCCAGTTGGGAACCAGAGAAAAATAAATTAAAAGTGGCTGTGTCCGAGTCTGTTTGCAGGAATCCCCCCCTGTAAAAACTTGTGATCTACCAGTTTTAGTTGATGATGATGATGACCCAGTAATCAATATGAGAGGTAATCATGGTGGTCAGTTGCAGTACAGGTGTGCAGTGCCCAAAACATCACGTGCCTCCCACCCACTTCAGTGCTTAAAATAACAGACTTAAATAAGCCACATCATGGACATGTTAAAAGCAGAGCATCACAATCCCTTGTTTGGGATTTTTTGTTCAAGATGCAGATGATGATTCCGTTGCAATTTGCCAGGTTGCCTTGTGCGTGTGAGTCAAGGTAAAAAGGGGAGCCATCTGGGCACAGGAGGACAGCTTATGCATCTTAAGAATAGGCACTTGGCAATGTGGACCCAGCACAAGCTGGCACCTAATACCACAGTGGGGCATTCACCCACATCACCGGTAACCATAGCCAGCATGTTATCCCCTTCCTTGATTGTTAAGCCCAGTAGAAAATTAAACCTGTGCAGTAGTGCGGTAATAAGAGCAGAGGATTACTACAGGCATGATGAAGTGGAGGACCATAATGACTTTGAAATGTTGTCCAGTGCTGGTGAGAGTAGCAGTTTTTGTGGTGGTGGTGGTGGTGAATGCAGCATGTCTAGTGCAAGTGGTACATCAACCCCGGTTGGCAAATCTGGCAAAATAACTGCATTTCGGGTTTGTCATCATCACCTGTGCAACCATCTTCATCAAAGGTCCACACTCCACCCCCTGAAAATGCCATTCATCACAGAGCACAACCATTTGTGACCAACAACACACACCATATAAAACGTTTAAGTCAGCCCACGTTACAGAGTGTTTTTATGCTTAAGCTGAAGTACCCCAAATCATACAGTGTCACGGAACTCAATGCTGATGTAGCGGAAATGCTGGCAATTGATCTTTTGCCCTTCTGCTTTGTGGAGAATTCTGGGTTCCAAGCGGTTTGCTGCACGCTGCCCAAAATGGAAAGCCTCATCCAGGACGTACTTTGCACATCGCGTTGTCCCTGAGTTGTTCCACACTGTGTCCAACTCAGAAAGATATGCCCTCAACATTCCTCCTCTCAATTCATCCATTTAAGTGTGGATATGTGGACAAGTGGCAAAACAGCAGGAGTTCATATTTGTGTATAACTGCACATGGGGTGCAGGTGCTGGGGTTGTTTGTGATGCTGGTAGTGTGAATAATCATGCAGAAAGGTGGATTGTTGCAGTAGCAATCTTCCGGAATTCGACAACATGCAACGATTGCTATGCACAGTGTGACCTGTTCACACACTGGAGAGAACATGTTGGATGTGGTACTGACCGAAATTGACAGATGGCTAAACCTCTGTCCCTGAGAGCTGGGTTCATAGCAAGTGACAATGGGTCAAATGTGGTGAAATGCATCACGAATGTTTTTTTTCATGTTCCATGCGTGGCCACTGTTTGAATCTTGTGGTTCAGGAGTTTCTGCAGTGCCCGATATAAAGGAAATGCTGACCATTACACAATGTGCCTGCTCTCACTTTTCAAGATCCGGAAAGGCCCGTGACCAACTGTGGCAGTTGCAGATACAAAACAGCGTGCGTCAGCACCGCTTGAAGCTGGAAGTTGTCACCAGATGGAACTCCATGTTCTACATGGCAAAGTGGTTGTATGAACAATACAAAGCCATCTCAGAATATCTTGTTATGCACACTAGCCGTAACAGTTCCGGGACCTCCATGTCTATGATGACTGAACAGTGGTGCCTCATGGACTCTGTAATAACAATTTTACGGCCTTTTGAACATGCCACACAGGCAGTGAGTGGTGAGTCTGTCTCCATTAGCCAATCAATTCCACTGCTGCAGGTGCTGAGGCAGACATTGGTGAATGTACAGCATAGCCTTGATGTTGCCGGAGACGGTGGTAGCAGTGTGTTGCTGCAATACATGCTGACAGTATTCGACCAGAATCGCCACGCTAGAGCATTCAGTGTAGTGACAACTTTGCCATAGCAACAATGTTGGACCCATGATACAAACGTGGAATTGCATCAGTACTGGAGGGAGGGCCTGAACAGGTAAAAAAATATCAGTGGTCAACTGAGTTTCTTGGTTCATGGGGCACAGAAGTCACGTGCCAAGGTCAGCAAACCTCAGCAGCATAATCTGACTGAAGGTGTACTTGGAGGACCATCAAGCATGTCCTGCAAGGGGAAGGAGACTGCAGTTCCAGGTGGTCTGTCATCCAAAGTGGTTGGCGTCAACCCGCTTTGGGAAGCTTTGTCCCAAGTGGGTATTTCTGAAATAAATGATTTGGGAGAACAGGATGATGCATCAACAATTGGACTTAGTGCTGCACAGAGAATGATTGAGTCATATTTGTCTGAAAACAGGCATCTGACAATAACTGAAGATCCTCTTTTGTACTGGAGTGGAAAGGTCAGTGAATGGCCAGAGCTGGCTGTAGTGGCACTGAAGTACTTCACATGCCCACCCTCTAGTGTAAGTGTTGAGAGGGTATTCAGCTCAGCAGGTGCAACAGTCAGGGATCGTCGGACAAACCTGTCTCCTGCAAATGTTGGTTTGCTATCATTCATTAAAATGAACGAGAGGCACATACCAGCACAGACTGCAACCTCGGTATTTGTACCCCAGCCTAATCATGGTGGTCTTGCTGATGTGGAAATGGAGTATCATGGAGGCACTGGCAGTGGCTGCCTGAAATGGCCCACCACTGATGTAGATGACGACACAATGGAGAAAGAATTTCCCAGTGGTCAGACTTCAGACATCGATGACTGTGAGGGCAGCTTTCTTTATGAGGATGATGATGTGGTTAATGTTGGCAGGTTTTAACTGAAGTTTTTAAAAGGTGGTGTGCCCACCCAAGCCACCACCACTGGGACTGATGTTAGCCACTGCCACCATGAGTCTGTCTGCCCCGCAGACCACCACCACCGAGACTGATGTTAGCCACTGTCACCACTGCTACCATGAGTCTATCTGCCCCCCGAAACCACCACCACTACTGGGCTGATGTTAGCCACTGCCACCATGAGTCTGTCTGACCCCCGAACCACCACCACAGGGACAGATGTTAGCCACTGCTACCACTGCCACCATCTGTCTGCCCCCCGAAACCACCACCACTACCGGGCTGATGTTAGCCACTGCCACCATGAGTCTGTCTGACCCCTGGATCACCACCACCACCGGGACTGATGTTAGCCACTGCCACCATGGATCTGTCTGCCCCCGGACCACCACCACTGGGACTGATGTTAGCCACAGCCACCACTGCCACCATGAGTCTGTCTGGCCCCTGGACCACCACCACTGGGACTGATGTTAGCCACTGTCACCACTGCTACCATGAGTTTGTCTGCCCCCCGAAACCACCACCACTACCGGGCTGATGTTAGCCACTGCCACCGTGAGTATGTCTGACCTCTGGATCACCACCACCACCGGGACTGATGTTAGCCACTGCCACCATGAGTCTGTCTGACCCCCGAACCACCACCACCGGGACTGATGTTAGCCACTGCCACATCTGCCACCATGAGTCTGTCTGCCCCTGAACCACCCCACCGGGACTAATGTTAGCACTGCCACCACTGCTACCATGAGTCTGTCTTCCCGAAACCACCACCACTACCGGGCTGATGTTAGCCACTGCCACCATGGATTTGTCTGCCCCGACCACCACCACTGGGACTGATGTTAGCCACTGCCACATCTGCCACCATGAGTCTGTCTGCCCCTGAACCACCCCCACCGGACTAATGTTAGCCACTGCCACCACTGCTACCATGAGTCTGTCTTCCCCGAACCACCACCACTACGGGCTGATGTTAGCCACTGCCACCATGGATTTGTCTGCCCCCGGACCACCACCACTGGGACTGATGTTAGCCACTGCCACATCTGCCACCATGAGTCTGTCTGCCCCCCTGAACCACCCCACCAGGACTAATGTTAGCCACTGCCACCACTGCTACCATGAGTCTGTCTTCCCCCCGAAACCACCACCACTACCAGGCTGATGTTAGCCACTGCCACCATGAGTCTGTCTGACCCCTGGATCACCACCAACACCGGGACTAATGTTAGCCACTGCCACCATGGATCTGTCTGCCCCCTGGACCACCACCACTGGGACTGATGTTAGCCACTGCCACCACTGCCACCATGAGTCTGTCTGGCCCCCGGACCACCACCACCACTGGGACTGATGTTAGCCACTGCCACCACTGCCACCATGAGTCTGTCTGGCCCCCGGACCACCACCACCGTGACTGATGTTAGCCACTGCCACCATGAGTCTGTCTGCCCCCTGAACCACTACCACCACTGGGACTGATGTTAGCCACTGCCACCACTGAGCCTGAGTCTGTCCGGACCACCACATCCATCAGCCAGAGACACAAAGCTTCTCTTAATATTTAAACCATAAAGTGAGTATGTGTGCTCATGTTTGTTATGCTGCTTCACTTCCTTTAGTTGTATGTTTTTTTTTCCTGTGGCTTTTCAGAGCCGCAATGGTAAAACACATACGGTACACTTCATTTGTTTCTTTTACAGGGTAACAAAAAAGGCTCCATCGCTGAAACTCGTTGGGGAATAGTACTATATCTGTACTGTACAGACAGGAAGCAGTGTAATATCCATGTGAAATCCATTCTGGTAAGTATGCAGATTTTATTTCATCCATTTCATTGTTTTGCAAAGACTGCAGCAAATATTGCACACAGGTTGTGTTAGTTGACAAGATGTGGGTTTGAAATGTAACTTGACTTTAGATTGAGATTTGAGAACCAGGGAGGGACACATAACAATTAAGTTGTAAGAAGTCATTCATTTCTTTTTTTAGGAAACTTCCAGATGCTTTGTTGTTCTGTCAAAGTGACCTTATCCAAAAAAGTTCTTCAACATCAGGCACCCCCCTCCCCCGAGCTTGGGCACACATGCAACATGCAGAAGTCGTTTCATTAGATGACCATGACCATTCTAACACAACCAACTCCAGAAGGATGCTGATGAAATCTGTGAAGAAGTAACAAAATAAGAAACAATTACAGACAAACCTGCAAATATGATTCCCCCACCCCACCACAAAAAATAGTACTTACCTTCATGTGCTTAAGAGTTATCCGTTTTCAATTTCAGCGCAAAAAAATTCTCATTGAACACTGGAATGTGCACACCAACAGTTTCTATGTGACCTGTGGTGCAGAACAATACCATGAGTACATGTCAACCTCCCTCTTCACCTACAAAATACACAACACAACTATATAAGGCTACCATTAGTGTACAGCCAAAGGGCACCCTTCAATCCAGTTGAGATGATCTCATTGCATTTGCTGGAATTGTCTTGCAGAACACATTGGACCAGCAACATGATGCTCATAGTCATCATTTTATACTGGGGTATGTGCTGAAACACTCTCATTCCACTGTGTTAACACTTGTCAATTTTCTGCACACAAGCAGGATGCATTTTGGGCTGGCAGAAAAAATCTGGGGACTCTGTGCCACCACTGTGCCCATGACTGAGTGTGCCATTAATTCTGGGGGACTTTGTATGTGCTGAAACACTCTCATTTCACTGTGTTAACACTTGTCAATTTTCTGCACACAAGCAGGATGCATTTTGGGCTGGGAGAAAAAATCTGGGGACTCTGTGCCACCACTGAGCGCATGACTAAGTGCACCCTTAGTTCTGGTGGACTTGTATGTGCTGATACACTCTCATTCCACTGTGTTAACACTTGTCAATTTTCTGCACACAAGCAGGATGCATTTTGGGCTGGGAGAAAAAATCTGGGGACTCTGTGCCACTTTTGTGCGCATGACTGACTGCACCATTGATTCTGAGGGACTGTGTATGTGCTGAAACAGTCTCATTCCACTGTGTAACCACTTGTCAATGTTCTGCACACAAGCAGGATGCATTTTGCGCCTGCAGAAAAAAATTTGGGGACTCTGTGCCACTTTTGTGCACATGACTGAGTGCGTCATTAATTTTGGGGGACTTTGTATGTGCTGAAACACTCTCATTTCACTGTGTTAACACTTGTCAATTTTCTGCACACACGCAGGATGCATTTTGGGCTGGGAGAAAAAATCTGGGGACTCTGTGCCACTTTTGTGCACATAACTGAGTGCACCATTAATTTTGGGGGACAGTGTATGTGCTGAAACACTTTCATTCCACTGTGTTATTACTTGTTAATTTTCTGCACACAAGCAGGATGCATTTTGGGCTGGCAGAACAAATCTGGGGACTCTGAGCCACCACTGCAGGCATGACTAAGTACACCATTAATTCTGGTGGACTTTGTATGTGCTGATACAGTCTCATTCCACTGTGTTAACACTTGTCAATATTCTGCACACAAGCAGGATGCATTTTGGCTGGCAGAAAAAATCTGGGGACTCTGTGCCACTTTTCTGTGTTCTGTGATTGTTGCTGTGAGCTCATGATGTCATACTGACATTTTTACAATTAAAGCAGCATTGCAAGAATGTCCTGAGTCTCCTGACAGTTTTGAACTGTACTTTTTTATGCTACTTTACATTGCCACAGCCATCAGTAGTTACCTCCAAGTCGTGACTTTAATGATATGCTTCTTTTCACAATTTATGTCTGCTTTACTTAATTGACTACTTTTTTATGTATGAAAAAATGAGCACACCTTCCAATATTGTTCGAACCAGGTGTGACAACCCACCTCTCCCTCTGGGCTGAAACAGCTTTTAGAGAGATGTGTGTCCTTGGGTATTCGCTGCCACCAGCCGGACTTTCCTTCCGGCACCTCTTTCAAGTGTACAAACTTGAATAATCACACGTGCAATTGCACAAGTTAAAGTCTGGTAGTGTGTCTCTTTCAGGTGGCGGATGCTACACAGAGTTTACCTTAGCCAGTGGAAAACCAAATCTTACCTTAGAAAAATGACATCAGAGACACAACTGTTGAGCAAATAAATAGCTTTTACTTAACAGAAAGTACAATGAGCATTTACAAGAAATGTATTTACAACACAAGAGAATAACACTCATACAGGAAAAGTAAACAAATGTTTTTAAACAACAGATGGCAAAGAAGAAGGCTATTACTGAAATATACTATCACTAAACTTACCCTTCCCTGTCCTTACAAGAGACACTGGGCCCTGTTCTAACTGCCAGCTCCACGGACATACCAGGTAGGCTCCAAGCTTATGTTTCCCTCACAGCTTCTCAAGGCAAGAGAGCGAGTTCTCTGTCTTACAGAAGCTTATATAGTCTATGGAGACTAGGTCATTCCTATTCTCCCTTAAATGCACCAACCAACTAACATGTATCTATTTAATTGTCCCAATCAGAGTGAACACCTATTGGTGACCAATTATATTCCTTTTCACCTTAAGTTTATATTTGAATGATCCAATCCATTCAAACTGCCCCTGTGTCTGTGTCTGCAAGGTCTGGGTGTGTCTGGAGATGTCCACTCGAGATTTATGACCCAGCTCTTATCTAGCAGCTAGAATCACAAGCTGGTTGCTGCTGGAGGATTTCAGCCTCAGTGTATTTTTCCACACTGCTAAAAAATAAGGCATCTACAGAATCCAAACCATTAACTCTTTCCTTCCCATTTCTGTCACATCTTCCCCGTGTCCCTTGGGCTACCCCAAGTGACACAGCCGTTCATGCAATTACTGGGGAGTGCCCAAAAGTATCCAGCCAGGCCATTAGCCCTGCCTAGATAGCCCATCTGCATTTGCATTTTGTTGGCCACTGCGATGCTGTATGGTCATGTTGTATGCCTGTAGTACCAAACTCCAACGTAGTAGTTTACCATTTTGTCCACTGGACCTATGAAGCCAAATCAGGGGATTATGATCTGTGACCACAGTAAATTCTCTCCCATATAGGTAAGGCTACAGCTTCTGAAGGACCCACACTATTCCCAAGCATTCCTTCTCAATTGTGGCGTATGCCTCCTCTCTGGGCAAAAGCCTTCGGCTGAGGTACACAACTGGGTGCTCCTCCCCCTGCTGAGTAACTTGGCTCAGCACAGCCCCCAGCCCATGATCTGAGGCATCCACATGAACCATAAACTTTAAACTATAATTAGGGCTAGCCAATACAGCTGGGCCACTTAAGGCCTTTTTTAGCTCATGAAAAGCAACCTCACAACCTTCTGACCACTTCACTGCATCTGGCTTTCCCTTCTTGGTTAGGTCTGTCAGGGGCTTAGCCAGATCGCTATAGCAGGGAACAAACCTTCGGTAGTACCCTGCAGTCCCTAGAAATGCCCTGACCTGTTTCTTTGTGGTAGAGTAGCCAGGCCAGGATGGCATCAACCTTGGCAGGCTCCGGACGGATATGTCCACTACCCACCCGGTGCCCAAGGTAGGATACTTCTGCCATACCTATCTGGCACTTCTCTGCCTTGACTGTCAGACCTGCCTTCTTTAACCTGTGGAACACATCCCGCGACATTCTTGATGTGTTGTCCCAGGTCTGGCTATATATGGCTATATCATCCATATAAGCCAATGCAAACTCACTTACCCCAGACAGAATGCAATCTACAAGCCATTGAAAGGTTGCAGGCATTCTTCATTCGAATGGCATTACCTTAAATTCATATAAACCAAATGGAGTAACAACGCTGATCTTTCCCTGGCCACAGGGGTCAGAGGGTACCTGCCAATAGCCCTTGTTAGGGTCTATTGTGGTCAAATACTTGGCTCCCCCAGTTGCTCCAGGGTCTCATCTGTTCTGGGCATGGGATAAGCATCAGACTCCATGCAGCTGTTAAGCTTCCGTAGTCCACGCAGAATCGTGTGGTGCCATCCCTTTTGGGATCAGTACCACGGTGATGCCCAGGGGCTACTAGATTCCTGGATTACCCCAGTTCCAGCATCTCTTTGAGCTCTTCTTTCACAGTCTCGTTAACCTGCTCAGGTACCCTGGTGGGGACTGTTTCAGGGATCCTGGGTCCCTGTATCCACATGTGCTCTGCCATCGTGGTGTACCCGGTTTCCTGTGAACATGTCTTCAAATCTCTCAGCACACCCCTCAATTTCTGCACCTGGGCTGGTGTCAGCTGTTCCGAGAGGGTAAGTGTCCACAGAGGATGCACCCTGGCCTCCCCAAGTAGGTCCACCAGTGGATCTACCAGTTTCTCCTCTGGGCACTGCATACAGCGAGGACCATTTCCTCTCTGTCATGGTAGGGCTTCAGCATGTTAACATGATACACCTTTCGCTTGCATCTCCTGTCCGGGAGCTCTATCATGTAATTGACGCCACTAACCTTTTGACAATGGAGAATGGCCCCTCCCATGCTGCCTGTAACTTATTCTGTCGGACAGGGATGAGTGCCATCACCGCTGTCCCACCTCATATTCTCTGGCTCGGGCCCCACGGTCATACCAGATTCTCTGCCGCTGTTGTGCAGTGGCCAGGTGCTCCTGAGCAAACCCCATGAGCTCCTAAGGTGGGTCCCAGTTCAGGACATACTCCACAACAGACTCCCTTGGGAGGAACGGTCACCCTCCCATTCGTCCTTAATCAAATCTAGTGGCCCCCACCTATGACCAAACAGGAGCTCGAAGGTGAGAACCCTGTGGACTCCTGTGGGACTTCCCTGTATGCAAATAGGAGATGAGGCAAATATTTGTCCCAGTCTCTCTCTTATGCCGGTCAGCAAAAGTCCTTAGCATGGTCTTAAGGGTTGAATTAAATCGCTCCACTAGACCATTAGCTTGGGGATGGTATGGGGAGGTTTTGAGCTGCTTTACCCCACACTTTTACCACAAACTACTTATTAATCCTGACAGTATCTCCTGGGGAAAGCCCACCCGCTAAATATTTCAACAGTGCATCTGCCACTGGTCCTGCCTCAGAGGATGTTAGGGCCACTGCCTCTGGGTATCTATGCATAGTCTACAACTCACCAGGATATACCACTTGCCAGTGTGACTTGGGGTGCTCAATGGCCCCACTATGTCCACTGCTACCCTCTTGAAGGGTTCATCAATATGGGCAGGGCACCAAAGCTGCCTTGGCCTTGTCCCCCATTTTTCCCACCATGGCACTGTGGGACAAGTCCGCAATTTGCCACATCCTTGCCAATACCAGGCCAGAAGAATGTTGAGTGAGGCCTAGGCGCTCACTCCCAAGTGCCCTGAAAAGGGATATCATGTGCAAGGGCCAAAAGCTGCTGACGGTGAACCTTAGGACTACCAGCTGCTGGAGTACCTCACCAGCTAGCCCTTCCTCTGTTGTACATTCTCTGTACAACAGCCCATTGTCCCAGTAAATGGACTCTTTACCCCTGAGAATGCTCAGCCCTATGAGCTATTTCCTCAGTTTTTCCAGGGTAGGGTCAGTTCGCTGTGCAGCACTCAGCTGCCCTCATCTGACCCTTCCCAGTGCCCCTCTGAAGGGAGTCCTGTGGGTTCCTCTATTTGTGACTGGGGTTCTGACTGCAGCTTCTAGCCAGCCCCTCCCTGTGCTGGACACTCCTCAGCTGCTGAGGGTGTGGCTGGACCACCCAGAGTCAACCCTCTTCCCCTCAGAAGCTTGCCCTTGTGCCTGACTATGAGTTACAACACACACCAGTTTTTATGGGTCCAAATCCTTCCCCCAATCATATTTTCACAGGTAGGTCCTCTACGACTCCCACCTCCTTTTCTACATGGACCCCTTCCCAGCTCAGGAAGACTCTAGCCATTGGTAATGGGACTGGTGGCCCTGTGAATGCCCGAACCTTGGAGTATTTCCCAGGCACGATCTGCTCTGCCCGAATGAGATCTTGCCTTACCAGGGAGATGTTAGCACCTGTGTCCCATAGTCCCTGTGTTACTATTCCATTAACTGTAATGGGACGCAGATTCTCATCAGAGGAGAGTGGTTCTTTAGACTGGACACACCCTACAAACACACCAGTGCCCTTTTGAACACCCCCACCCCAATATCTCTGCCCCTTAACCAGTTTCTGAGGGCAGTTTATCTCAAGTGTCCCACTTGATTGCAAATATGACATTTCTTGGGACCTATTTCTTGAGCCCCTTAGGAACCAGAGGGCTCTACTTGGGCTCAGGTGCAGGCTGGTTTCCTTGGGCTGCCCCTTGGGATCCCTTATACCCATGTGCTGCCCCCATACCATAAGACTTTACGTGTGTGTGTGGCCGGCTAGACACATACTCGCCAGGCGCTTCCTGCCACCTCTGTGGAAGAGGCGATGCCCTGTCTATGAGCCATACACGCATGTCCTCAGGTACAATTTTAAGGAATTGTTCTCTCACCAATACATCTTTAATCAGTTCCACAGTAGTTGCTTTAGCCCTCCATCCACCTATCAAGGTAAGTATACAGTTTAACCTGCAGTTCTGCATAACTGTCTTCTGGGCTTTTCTTTAACTCCTAATTTTCTTCTATAAGCCTCAGGAGTTAATTCAAAATGTTTCAACAACACTGTTTTACTTTATCATAATCAGCATAGTCTTCATTACTCATTTTAGCAATGCATTCAGCGCTCTCCCGTCAGCAAGGGTGTGAGATAAGTTGACCAGGAAGCCTTTATTTAATTGTAATTGATTACATACTCTCTCAAATGACCTTAAAATAAATCAAGGTCATCTCCCTTTAAACTGAGGGAACAATTTAGAATTCATTTTGGCTTCATGAGGTAAACTCACTCCACCATTACCATGGTTTGCTGATCATGGAGGGTCATCATCTCCTTCTCGTTGTTGTCTCTGGAGTTCATGCTGTCGTTCTTTCTCTCTGTCTTCATGTTCTTCTCTTTGTCTTGGCGTTCTTTCTCTCTGTCTGCCAGTCTCTTTTCTTCAAGTTCTGTCTCTGCTTCCTGTCTTCTTGCTTCTGCTTCCAACCTCTTGCTTCTGCTTCAGCATCCAGTCTTTTCGCCTCCAATGCCTTTCTTTCAGCAATAGCTGCAGTCGCAGTGCCTCAAGCTGGTTTGGGGGTCTGCTGCCTCAGTTCCTGACTCACCCCAGTGACAGTCTGCTTCAGATCATGTGCCAAGAGAGTAGCTATGGAGGTCTGCCTTTTCTTCTGCTTTAGACTTTCAGGCTGAACTCTTTCCTGGCACCTTTCAAAAGCTGTGTTACAGTAAGTGAGTCATACTCCGTGAGCTCATTCTTACTGCTACACTTTACTGTGCTATCTAGAAACAAATAAAACTGTTGTACAAATGTATCCTCTTGTATATCCTGTTTTGCAATGCTAAGGTAACTGTTCCACTGGCAAACTCTGTATCTCAGTAGTGCTACGAGTCCGCTATCCTCATCCCACCGCTACCACTAATATGTGACAACCCACCTCTCCTCTGGGCTGAAACAGCTTTTAGAGAGATGTGTGTCCTGGGTATTCCATGCCACCAGCCGGACTTTCTCTTCCGCACCTCTTTCAAGTGTACAAACTTGAATAATCACACTGCAATTGCACAAGTTAAAGTCTGGTAGTGTGTCTCTTTCAGGTGGCGGATGCTACACAGAGTTTACCTTAGCCAGTGGAAAACCAAATCTTACCTTAGAAAATGACATCAGAGACACAACTGTTGAGCAAATAAATAGCTTTTTACTTAACAGAAAGTGCAATGAGCATTTACAGGAAATGTATTTACAATACAAGAGAATAACACTCATACAGGAAAAGTAAACAAATGTTTTAAACAACAGATGGCAAAAGAAGAAGCTATTACTGAAATATACTATCACTAAACTTACCCTTCCCTGTCCTTACAAGAGACACTGGGCCTGTTCTAACTGCCAGCTCCCACGGACATACCAGGTAGGCTCCAAGCTTATGTTTCCCTCACAGCTTCCCAAGGCAAGAGAGCGAGTTCTCTGTCTTACAGAAGCTTATAGTAGTCTATGGAGACTAGGTCATTCCTATTCTCCCTTAAATGCACCAACCAACTAACATGTATCTATTTAATTGTCCCAATCAGAGGAACACCTATTGGTGACCAATTATATTCCTTTTCACCTTAAGTTTATATTTGAATGATCCAATCCATCTCAAACTGCCCTGTGTCCGTGTCTGCAAGGTCTGGGTGTGTCTGGAGATGTCCACTGAGATTTATGACCCAGCTCTTATCTAGCAGCTAGGAATTCACAAGCTGGTTGCTGCTGGAGGATTTCAGCCTCAGTGTATTTTTTCCACACTGCTAAAAAAATAAGGCATCTACAGAATCCAAACCATTAACTCTTTCCTTCCCATTTCTGTCACACCAGGTTTGTATTTATTTGCAGCTGCTTTTCAATAACTATTGTTCCGTGGTGTCATAAAACACTGCCTGCTGCATAACTGTTAATTAACAACCGAAGTGCTATATAACTACTAATTGATGTGATGGAGAAAAGCAGAGTAAAATAATGCAAAGACCTGGTTAGCACCAATTAAAAAGGAATGCTTCTTTCATTATTTCATACATGAAAAAAGGTAGTACAGCTGACTCAACTACTGCAAATTTGCATGTCATTCCAGTCGGTGAGGATGTAAGTAAAGGAAGTTATAACACAGCATTAAAAAATATAGGTCAAAGTTCTGAACAGATTGTTGCACTGCTGCTTTACAGCGATTCACCACATTACATAGTTATGGTGATGCACATAAACTAATATCGGGGCATTATCTCCACTGGAATATTTCTTGCTCCACCACAGAGTGCAATATATTGCTGTGAAATCACCATAATCTTCATTACAGTGTGTCATGTGATGGAGGAATTACTGATCAGAAAGTACCCACATTCTGCCCCCCATTTCTCAGCAATGTTAGGCGTGATGCCGGGAGCACAGGCGCATGCCCACTACAGTGAATGTCCGGCAGCTATCCCAATGTTACCTTATGTTATAAGAGCTTACTTGTGGTGAATGTGGAATGTTTCCACCAACAAGGCTCTTCTACTGGAAACATGCCCACATTTCACCACCAAACTGACCATTATAACATAAACATTCGGAATGCTGCCGGACAATCAGATATTCACTGTAAGTGAGCAAACACATGCGCCTCCATGCCATCATGTCCAACGCTTGTTGAGAAGGGAGGCAGAATGTGGGTAGATTTTCAGAAGGGAATTCTCTGTCACGTGGCACTGTAAGGAAATTATGGGTAGTTTTTATCAAATGTATTGCACTTTGTGGTAAGAAAGATTTCCTGGAAGGAAAATGTGTATGATTAAACAACAACAAAGAAAAAACACACAAAAACAGTACAACACAGTAGTGAGGTGGGGCGGGGGGGCAGAAAACAATCCCCTAACTTACTGTTGCCATGGGATGCCATGGTGATCCAGCAGCAGGTGCAGCATTGAAATTATTTGCTGCTGCTGTTGTTATATTCTGTTCACCTGCTGCTGCAAAGCACTGAGCCACTCATTATTTTCTTCAAGAGCTGCCCACACCAGGGCGACGTCAGACTGTGTTGCAGGGACTGTGCCTGGGTCCACTGCAGCAGGGAATCCAAGTAGTGGTGGTGGTGCTGGTGGCTGTGGTGGTGGTGGTGGTGGAGCAGCTGCTGTACTAGCCCTCCTCCTGCTGTGGTGGTGATGAGGCACAACTCCCCCCCCAGCAGCACCCTCGGCCACTGCCACAGAAGGGCCAGCAGGTGGATGCCTGGCCCATTCCGTGGCAGCCTTCCACTCTTCCCTGTGGTGGTTCAGCATGTGGATGTGCTGCCACCGGTCCCCAAATGTGTCTTACCAGGGCCACGGTGAACCACCACACAACACAGAAGGCACACCACCACTGTGCTGTCTCCCCCCACAGAGTTAAAAAACTCCCACACTGGGGAGCTGTGGGGGCCAGACACAGTCCTCAGCATGAGTCCCATCAGTGTTTTCCAGGGCCACCTCCTGTGGCTATGGAGGTGGTGGAGGGGTGCTGCTGGAGCCCCTACAGCTGCTGCTACCGGTAGTGGTGGTAGTGTTAGAGAAGGTGGATGCACAGAAGCCACCAGTGGCACTGGTGCTGCTGCTGCTCCTGTTGCTTGAACATGGGAGGAAGCAACACCCAGGAGTCTGAAGCGGCCCATCATGACATGACCACCCCACCCCCCATGGGTCCACACTCCCCTCCGACTGTGCCCACGGGCCAGTGAGTTGCCTTCTCCAGGGTCCACGTTCATCCCTCCCACACAAGTCCCTGGCACACACACACACACACACACACACACACACACACACACTCACACGCACAAAACAAAACAACACATAAAAAAAATTACCTACCAAAAAAACAATCACAAACACAATACAAAAACTAAATAAAGACAGCTTTTACAAAAGCTGTTATTTTACAAAGGCAATAAGCACTTTGTCACTGACTCCTACACTGCTCTCTCACAGGCCTTCTCCCTCTATGAATGCAGAGGAGAAAGTGAAACTGCTTCTCTGACTCACTTCCTTCCTGCCTGGCTAAAGCATGTGATTTACAGTACTGTAAGCCATGTGATATGTGGGGGGCTGCCTATTCTCTTCTCACTTTGCCTTACTTCATGTTAAGGTATAATCGCAATGCGAAGTGGCAATAATAATGACGTGAAGTGAACACCTTGCAGTGTCCATTTTACGTTGTGCTCCACTTCGCGTCCACTTCACCGGCAGATTAAAATTTCGCTGCATCTCTAATGTTTTGGACGTGCCCTCAGAGTTCCACTTTGTGGGAAATTACAAGAAAAGAACTCCAAAGTTTCCTGAAATTACAAATCCCTAACTCATTCCTAATTTTGTTTTTTAATAACTTTACTGGTACAAACGTTAACCCTTATATGCAATGAAATATTATTCTGGATTTTTTGGCAACTAAAATAATTATTTTAAGTAACTGGAACTCCACTGCACTAACTGTTTTTGATAAACAGCTATGGTTGCATTAATTTAGACAAAAAATTGGGGAAAGATTAATTGATCATTTATCAAGTACACAAAATGTTCATGATACATCTTGGTCAAAAATATCATATCTATTATCCCCTGTCTTAGAAATATATTAGACAATAGTGCAATATATTGTGGTACAATTAATTACTAATTATTTTTTTCTGTTTTAATTTTTTTTGGTTTATTTGTTTATTTTGTGCTGTTGTTGTTATATCAACCTCGGTTGACTTTTTATTGTACATCTTTAAACAATTTTTTTGATTTTACTTTCTCTGATACGAATTAAATAAAAATCATATGTTAAGGAAACATTTTGATGAAAGAGCACATTTTATTCATCACCAAGTGCAGCAATCTTAACATTTCAGGAACTCTATGGAAGATACCTTATGAAGTTATTTGACAAACTACCTAAACTAAAATTTAGTATTCTCACTGTGGAAGAAAAAGCTACACTTGACAGTCTGCAAAATGATAAGGAACGTATACTTAAACCAGTGGATAAAGGCAGGAATGTGGTCTGAATGAACACCTCAGACTACATATCAGAAGTCAAGTGACAGCTAAACAACAGTGAATACTACTATAAACTGAGGGAGGATCTGGCAAAGGACTTTAAATAATTTGTGGACGAAGGCATCTCTCATGCTCACAGAAGAGGCCACATAGCTAACAACACCAGAAGTGTCCAAATGGCTGAGTATCCTTACAGTTCACAATGTATGGACTTCCTACACTACATAAATCATTACAGTCATCCCCTGGTAGACCAGTAGTAAGTGGAATAGGCTCACTTATGGAGACCCTTTCCGAATTTGGGGATTTCACATTTGGCAATTTGTTTGCTCATTAAGGTCATATTTACAAGATACATGCAACCCTTACCTCAGCCAAGAATGGCATCCTGTAAAGAGGACCCCCCTAACTTGTACACAGACAAGACAACAAACCACGAGTTGGCATACAATAGGCATCACCCCTAGCACAGGGGCAAATACCTGGCTCGGCATCTAAGGGGGAGTTAGAGTGCGAAATAACATTTATATTTACACCAAGTTCTGGGAGATAGGTGCTAGGGCTATCCTAGGTCTAACTTCTGAGGGGGCCCATAAAAAAGTTCACTCTAGGAAGCACATATGGAATGTCCAGAACTGGAGATGGGATTGTACCATATGACTTTATTCTGACATAGATGGAAAAACAGAATAGGGTGGCCCCCCCAGGTTTGAAACTTTAAATTACAGGATCACACAAGTACTCTTCTTTTCCAGTACAATGCATTTCTTATAGTTTGCACATTTTTCAGTGTCACAAACTATGACCAATCCATCCCTCTGTACTTGGGATCTACACGGACATTCTTTTCCCAAAAGTGTGTTATGTGGGGGTTGCCACACACTTCACATTCAACATTTCTTTTCTAAGTGTCTGTTAAGCGGGGTTGCCACACACTTTAAAACATTATATCCTTTTGACCTGATGGGCTTAGTTAACATCTGTAGGGTAAATGTGTGCTACTCCAGTGACTAGTTAGCCCTCACTGGAATTTCAGGTGAGGGTCTGCCCACCCTAGCCCCATCCAGCCTCTGCCTTCCATTTGGGGTTACACAAATTGGATCCTTTAATCTCACCAGATTGCTAAAGGCATCCACACATTTAATTTACATTCAGCACATATTAGTTGTGAGGCTGGAGCCCTGTGTGGTGTATTCTAGCCTTGTCTCTAGGCATACACACCACCAGACAACTCCCAAAAGAACTAATCTCTGTTTTTGTACTCATGGTTTTGTTTGTCCCTTGTAACAGACATCAAACTGGTGGAGAAAAACAGACTTCTCTCTGTTGCTTTTCCATAGCTGTATCTCTGACCTAGGCAGCTGAAAAAACTTCTTGTTCCTCAGGGGTTTGCCCCTTGGAAACACTGAATTTATCAGTCCCATTCTGTCTGTAAGACTTGACCCACAGGGGTCCTGCTGGTAACGGTCTCCACCACTTCCTGTGGTACTGCTGCTATTTTCACTCACTAGGGTGAGAAAATGACCAGCGGTCCTTCACACAGCCTCAGGGCAGGCTGGCAGGCACCTCCACACTCTGAGCTCTGCTAACTCTGGCTCCTACTACAGAACTATACTGACTCCCATCCAAACATTCTAAACTGTCTCCAGGCAGCTGATTCCAAAGTGGATCATGCTGCAAGGTTAAATTACATAACCCATTCTATCCCCAGGCTAGCTGAGTAAACAATGATGTCATCTGTAGAGAGCTTCTAATGAACTCTCTATCAGCTGCCCACTATCTTCCTATGTCTAACACTGATGGGATTCTAGTAACCCCAGGGGACTAGGTGGTTACATACACTTTGTATTCCAAGAGTTTTGGATGAAATCGATTTGGAAGAAGATTCTTGTCTGATTACTTTGGATATAGAATCATTATATTCAAACATACCCCATGGGGGGGCATTTGATGCATTGGCTAATTTCTTGAATCAACATCAAAGAGACTTTCTCCCCCCATGGAATTTCTCCTGAGACTCTCAGGATTCATACTGAAGTACAATATTTTCATGTTTCTTGATGCATGCTATCTACAAATAAAGGGGACCTCTAAGAGGGCAATATTTGCTCCAAGTGTGGCAAACCTTTATGTAGGTAATGAAAGCAGGAATTTGTATTGAAAGTACCAAGTATATGTTCTTTGACAAACAGATTCAGTGGAGCCACTATATTGATGATGTTGTTGGGGAGACATGGAGTGGGAGCTTAGAGGAACTGGATGATTTTGTACAATTCCTATATTCCACAAATGAGAATTTGAAATTCACGTATGTAGCAAACAGGAATCAAATTAATTTCCTGGATATCAAAATTAGTAGGAGCTCCAACGGCAACATCACAACCAATATCTTTCACAAGGAGATGGACGGAAACACAATTCTCCTTGTGATCAGTTGACACCCACATCATACTGTTACAAACATATCCAATGGACAGTTAATTTGCCACAGAAGAGCATTTTCAATCTGGTGCCATGGATTTATCTAGTAGATTTCTAGAAAGGAGATACAGCAGGCAGAATGTAGAAGAAACACAGACTTTTACTAGTACACAGACTAGTCAAGCTCTCCTTTACAATCAGGCTAATCACAATAATACACTGAACTGTTTCAACTTTGCGACTGCTTTCACTGCCCATACTAGCCATGTGTAAAAAAAGTAATCAAATGTCACTGGTTCATTCTCCACGGAGATAGAACATTAATAGAAATAGTCAAAGAACCACCCTAAATGGCTCACTGGTGTGCTGCTATACTAAAAGATAAACTTGTCTACAGCAGACAAAACACACCACAGCTAAAGACATGGCTGGATCATAATGTGTGTGGTTGCTAGTAAACCATGAAATGCTGTATATATTGCAGATTTGTGTCAGCTACAACATCATTCACAAGCCCACTCAATCACAAGAAATTCAAGATTCGCAACTCATTACATGTGATACAGCTGTCATTATTTATATTGCCAGCTGTTCATGTGGCACTGTCTATGTGGGTGCTGTTTGTATGGAACTTTAAATGTAAATTTAGTAAGGTGCAATATGGCCCTGAGTTCTGGAATTAACCAATTTAGGCTTTTCAAGTTAATGCAGTGATATACCCTGTTTCCTGAAATGAAGTGAATTTTCTTTTTATTTCTATTTTTATTCTTTGTTAACTAGGTAAGGCCCACTAGGCACGGTGACCTGTTTTAGGGTGAGTTGGAAGCGGAGGTTAAGTGACTTGCTCACAGTCACACAGTATGCAAGTGGAGGTTGTAGGAATCAAACCCAGGTCTGTCTGCTGGATGTACCAAGCTCATTCATAGCTTATTACTCTAACCTCTGGGCTATACTGCTAGCTATTTTGTAATAGGGAACTGTTTTGTCAATGATAGTTTTGAAGCACCACCAGTAACTAAAGAGCTATAGTCATTACTGGTAAAAGATCAGGGCCCCATAGTCAGACAACAGCACTAGCACTGAAGTTGTGCTGCACTGGTGCTTGCACCAGTCCCAGCCCAAGACATATTCAAAGGTATTACGCTGGTGCTGTGTCCTTTAAATATAGGGTTGAATATACGCTGCACAAATGCCTTGTATTTTGGCAGCACAATGCATTTGTGCAGCTCTGACTATAGCACTAAGGACAGCACTAAACACAGGGGCAATGCAGTTGCGCAGCTCTGGATATAGCACTGAGGATAGTGCTGAACACAGGAAGACAATCAGTTGCCCAGCTCTGAATATAGCACTGAAAACAGCACTGATTACAGGGGCAATGCAGTTGTGCAGCTCTGAATATAGCATTGAGGATTGCACTGAACATAGGGGAATGCAGTTACACAGCTCTAAATATAGAACTGAGGACAGCACTGAACACAGGAGGAAATGTAGTTCTGAATATAGTACAGAGGACAGCACTGAACATGGGGCAATGCACTTGCGCAGCTCTGAATATAGCACTGAGGATAGTGCTGCACATAGGAAACAATGTAATTGCGCAGCTCTGAATATAGCACTGAGGACAGCACTGAACACAGGGGGCAATGCAGTTGTGCAGCTCTGAATATAGCACTGAGGACAGCACTGAACATGGGGCAATGCAGTTGCACAGCTCTGAATATAGCACTGAGAACAGTACTGAACACAGGAGGAAATGCAGTTGCGCAATTGTGAATATAGCACTGAGGACAGTGCTGAACACAGGAGGCAATGCAGTTGTGCAGCACTGAATATAGCACTAAGGACAGCACTAAACAGGGGTAATGCAATTGCGCAGCTCTGAATACATAACTGAGGACAGCGCTGAACACAGGAGGCAATGCATTTCGCAGCTCTGAACATAGCAATGAGGATAGTGCTGAACACAGGGGAGTGGCTGTGGGTGTGAGAGGAGGGCAAGGCACCAAGAAAGACACACAACATAGCAGCACAGATATCAAAAGAAACTTTACAAACACGGCAACAAGCCTACAATAAACATGAACAATAACAAGAAGAAGAAGATCAGCAAGGGGAGGAACAAATGAAAAGGGATACTGCCCATGGGGGGGAATAAACAGAACAAGAAGTACAACCATCCATAAGGGGAATTAAAACAAGAAGGGCAAACACCTGTAAGGGGAATAAACAAAACAAGAAGGGCAACCACCCATAAGGAGGAGACAATAAACAAAAGTGGAAAGGTAACTATCTGTGGGGGGCAATAAACAAAACTAGAAGGGCAACTGCCCGTAAGGGGGGAATAAACAAAACCAGAAGGATAACTGCCCATAAGAGGCGAATAAAAGGCCCGTAAGGGGTTGAAATAAACAAAACAAAATGGGCAACCACCCTACAGACAAGAAGGAAAAAAGCGCACCTGCTCATCTGTAAAGCACAAAAGGGCACCCAACCATCAGTAAAAGCATAAAGGGCACCACCCATTACAAAGCAGATACAGATGTCCATATCAAGTCAGCAGGAGGCAGTGGTGGTGGTGGCTGCTGTTGCTGAATCTCGCATGCTATCATTGCTGGCAAGCCATGCACCTGATAGACAAAGAATCTGCAGAAGGTGGACCTGGCATATTAGTAGGCCGTTACGTCCCTCTCTTCCAGTGGCATCCTGCAACCATCATACGGCACCCGTGGGCACCTGTTGATGAGAATACACTAAATTTAGTCAGCTGTGCACACAAGACAAGGGGCACAGGAGTGGGATAAGGTGCGTAATAGATGTACAAGCAGCCAACACGAGGGCCACCAAGCCACACAAAGGTGAAGGGAGCCAAACGGCCACCATGGAATGCACGTGGCATAACAGAGACAGCATTGTGAACCCAAACTGTAGAGGAATGGACATGTGAGTGTGCCATGCTGTGACACAGCAGAACAGAGCAATGCAAGAGACAAACAACACTGGCAGGAATGACAGATGTGGTGCAACTGCAGCACAAGCAACCGCAGCACCAAGCCAGAGTGCAACAGGCTGTGTAATGGCCTGAGGTGGTTGGAACACACACACACACACACACACACACACACACACACACCCCTACACCTCATGACCTGCATCAACAGGCATGTAGGACACAGGCCATCACAGGTGTGAAGGACAACAGACATTCCTGAGCCTCCCTCATCGGCTGCAGGGTCATGCCCAGGCATACATGTGTTAGACACAGTACAGCTGTATACAGACAGCACTGTTGTGCAGCACTGTGTGCAGCAGCTGGGGTAACATATGAATATAGTGGTGGTGTACGTTGCGGGGGTGGCTCTGTATGCACCCAACTTTGTCAGCACAACACAGTGTGGGTTGAAAACCAGCTTGGAGGCACCTCCCAGAGGATGTCACTACCCACACTAGGTACAGGCAGTAGGGAGGGCTGGGGGTATACTGGGATGCATAGGGAGAGGCATCACCAGCAGAAAAGAAGAAGTTGTTATCCCTCTGTACAGGCAGTTGGTGAGACCCCATCTGGAGTACTGCGTCCAGTTCTGGAGACCCCATCTTCGCAAGGACATAGGCAGGATAGAGGCAGTCCAGAGGAGGGCAACTAAAATGGTGCAGGGTCTGCAAGAGAAGCCATACAAGGAGAGACTAAAGGAGCTTAATATGTATACCCTTGAGGAACGAAGGGAGAGGGGGGACATGATAGAAACTTTTAAGTACCTCAGTGGAATCAACAAAGTCCAAGAGGGTAGCATCTTTCAGAAAAGAGCTGTGCAAGAACAAGGGGACACACTTTGAAGATAGAGGGGTGCAGTTCAGGGGCAATGTGAGGAAGTATTTTTTCACAGAGAGGGTAGTGGATGCATGGAACAGCCTTCCTGAGGAGTTTGTGGGGTCTAAAACTGTGGGAGAATTCAAGAATGCATGGGACAGACAAAAGGCAATTCTTGTGGGGGTAGGAAGAATAGGCTGTTGGTTAATTAGAATCTGCAGCCTATCCTGTAAGTAGGAAATGGGCAGACTAGGTGGGCCAAGCAGTCCTTATCTGCCGTCAAAGTCTATGTTTCTATGTAATCATGCAGAGCCACTGAAGGAGACTGGGCCTGCAAAGATCGAGTTGTTTTTGAATGTATGCATGGCCCTGCATGTGTTCAGTGGAATAATCATACCCTGGTCAGCACTGTGTTGATTAGACACTACCAACTATGTATCCAAGCCGATCACATATGGTAAACTACAAGCAGCGCCCACCAATGCCCTCTTGCCACTAACCTCATGCCACATAAGCCCTGCTTTGTTGAGATGCAGTGGTGTGACAGCCACTGCATATGGCACCAGAGATGGCACTGCTGCAGGCATACTACCACGGTTGCTGTATGATGTACACACCATGACACAGTGGTGTACTGGTACCACATTGTCCCTTGCCTACCTCTGCCAGGCAGATATACATTCATAGTCCTGACCATGTGGCACAACAGACCCGATCATCACTGAGAGGTGACAACGGGGCCATAAGCATTATCATCAACTCCCTAGTGCACCAGGTTGGTGACCTGGGGACACACTACTGCATGGTGTAAAGCAGGCAATGGCACAGTGGACACACACAGGGCACCATGCCTACCGCAAGTTGGTGCACAACAGTAGACTGTACAGACCTTGACACACCACAGTGTCACTGGTGGGACAATGCCCCAAGTGTTGGGTGAGGGTCCCCAATCACAGCTGCACAGGTGATGTCCCCACAGGCATGCATGCAGCATGGTGAGTCACACATTGACTTCAGTCTCCAACCGCATAAGCATGCAGCATAGTGCAAACATGCAACTCAAGTGACACACAATGCAGGGTGGAATGGCTCTGCTGGGCCCTATCATGGCCTGGTGAGTCCCGTTGGTGCTCTGTACTGTGCTCTGCTGTACCTGCATCCTGGCCTGGTCCTACTGGCTGCTGAGGTCTGTGGAAGAGGACAAGGGAGACGTGATCAATATCATGCATTGAAACACATTGCACAGTATCATAAACCCTAAACAGTATACATGCCCATATGCTGGTACTGTGCACCAGCTGCCACATGTGCGTGGTGTGGCTGGACAGGATCGTCTTACCACTGTGCACTGCTGTGGCACCACACACATACAGGTGTGCCACTTGAAGAAGGAATGTTACATCCCACTGTTGCAAGTATGGCCTAGCACAGTGTACAACAGATGCTGTAGTGCCCCTATCCAGCCGTCCTCCCCATCCCTCCAAAAAACAGAGCCCTTACACACCAGCTGCAGGCCATGTACACCTCATAGTATGCAGTATGATGACTGGTGCTCCAGGTACCATATAACAGTGGCACAAGAAGCATAGCAACAGTAGGGGGAAGATACAGTACCATAGGTGTATGCCAACATAGTGACTGGTAAAAGAGTGACACACCCTGCGTAATATAATAGTACACCATGCAGTACCTGGCATTTGCCTACCAGCACCCATGCTGCATGACACAGACAGTGTACACAGAAGAGATGGTGGCCACATCCAAGTGTTGTTGGTGACATCTACAACTACAGCTACATGTAGAACATATATTAGATTCTCCCTGGCTGTTAACGACAATGGGCTTTTACCTGTCTAGTGTACAATGCCTGTTAGAAATACCTAGCTAAGCTATGCACATACATTGAACAATCATTCACCCTGACACTGCAAATGGTAGCTAGGGCCGGGAGAACTTGGTGAAGTTCTGACCCTTATTAAATAAGAACTGGAACAAGGTGAATTTCTGAATTGTTCTGATTAGATCTGATTTATTGACAAATATTTGAAAAAATGCAAATAAATGCATAAAAGTGGCCAAAGTTGGTCACATTTGACACAGAGGCTGAAAGGAAATAATTTAATGGATTATTTGTATAAAAAGTAATGCAAAAGTGCTAAATAAAAAGCAATTACTCACTACTAGACCCTTCATGGCTGTCCTGTAATGGTGGTATATCTTGCTCGGGTCCATGACAGGAGTGTGCTGGGGGGGGGGAGGGGGAGAGGAGAGAGAGAGAGAGAGAGAGAGAGAGATGCAGATACCTACATCATTAGTATTCTAAACTGTAAAAAAAAACTAAGATCCCTCTAACTAACATGGTGTCCTTCTAATGACTCCCACCCACAGGCCAGGGACAAATCTACTGTCATGACTGTACATAGCACACACCGACAGCACAGCAATCTACCACCACTTCCTTCCAAGATTACCTGACTGACTCCTACAGTACAGCTACTGTTAAGTGACCAAATTTAGCAACTGTTAAGTGTGCCTCAGAATTTGAATTGGTGATGCAGACACTATCTGGTGCATAGCTGCATGCAGCACAGTCCCACACTGGGGCTGGTTAATGCTTATATGTAATGTAATGCAGTATACTATAAAACTAATGATAATAAGGAATAATGGGGAATGAGTGATGATGATGACAACACTTGTGTGTAGTGTTTGTACTTTACTTGTGTTGCACTGTAAATAGCCAGCTACAAGTCACAAAGTCAGATTATCCCCTGGGCCACCCACAGCCAGCACAGGGCAAGCACATTAACTTGTACTGTATGTTGTTTGTCTGAAAGGTATTTTTTTTAATACATGAACTCCTGAATGAACATAAGTGATCATGATTCATGATTGGATGGCACAAGTGAAAGATTTATTTTGCCACCATGCTGCCCTTGCCCTGTACACACTGCCGCACTGAAGCTAGGAAAAAAAATTTATTTCGGATTTCTGGGACTGTTACATTTATTGTGGGTGACCCTGCAGTCTCTCCCTTGCCCCTCTGGATGTCGCAGTCGAAGATTTATTTTGGCACCCTGCTGCTCTTGCCCTGTACACACAGCCGCATGAAGCCAGGAAAAAAATATTTGGGATTTCTGGGACTTACATTTATTGTGGGCCACCCTGCAGTCTCTCTCTCTCTCTCTCTCTCTCTCTCTCTCTCTCTCTCTCCTCTCTTCTTCTCTCCCCACCCCCATGGACGCACAAAGATTTATTTTGCTACCCTGCTCCCTTGCCCTGTACACACAGCTGCACTGAAGCCAAAAAATATTTGGGATTTGGAGACTGTTACATTTATTTTGAGCCACCCTACAGACTCTCTCTCTCTCTCTCTCCCTCTGGACATCACAGTCAAATATTTATTTTGCCAACCTGCTGCCCTTGCCCTGTACACACAGCTGCACTGAAGCCAGGAAAAAAAAAATTAGAAACATAGAAACATAGACTTTGACGGCAGATAAGGACTGCTTGGCCCATCTAGTTTGCCCATTTCCCTACCTACAGGATAGGCCACAGATCCTAGTTAACCAACAGCCTATTTCTTCCTACTTGCCTTATGTCTGTCCCCTGCATTCTTGAATTCTCCCACAGTTTTAGACACCACAACCTCCTCAGGAAGGCTGTTCCATGCATCCACTATCCTCTCTGTGAAATAATACTTCTCACATTGCCCTTGAACCCCTCTTCTGTCTTTAAATTGTGTCCCCATGTTCTTACGTCTCTTTTCTGAAAGATGCTACCCTCTTGGACTTTGTTGATTCCACTGAGGTACTTAAAAGTTTCTATCATGTCCCCTCTCCCTTGCTGTCCTCAAGGGTATACATATTAAGCTCCTTTAGTCTCTCCTAATCGGCTTCTCTTGCAGACCCTGCACCATTTCAGTTGCCCTCTCTGGACTGCCTCTATCCTGTCTATGTCCTTGGAGATGGGGTCTCCAGAACTGGACGCAGTACTCAGGTGGGGTCTCACCAACTGTCTGTACAGAGGGATAACAACTTCCTGTTTTCTGCTGCTGATGCCTCTCCCATGCATCCCAGTATATACCACCAGCCCTCCCTACTGCCTTCTCACATTGCTTGCCAACCTTAAGGTCATCTGATATGATTACCCCCATGTTCCTTTCCCTTTTTTTTGTTGTTACTACCTCCCCCCCATTGTGTATTCTTCCCCTGGGTTCTTGTTTCCCAGGTGCATTATTTTGCACTTCTTTGCATTGAATCCTAGTTGCCATACTTCTGACCATTCCTCCAACCTTGCCAAGGGGATTTTATGTAACTGTAACATTTCTCTGGGACCTGCAGTAGTCTCTCCCTCTCTCTTCTGGATCAGGAATGGCGCAAGTCAAAGATTTTGCCAGCCTGCCATTTCTCAGTACACACAGCTACACTGTCTGAGGCCAAGAAAAGAAAAAAACTTTCAACTGTGATTTTCTGTAACTGTAATCTCCCTTGGGCCCCCAGTAGTCTTTCCCTCTCTCCTCTGGATCTGGAATGGCATAAGTCAAAGATTTTACCAGCCTGCCCTTTTTGTACACACAGTTACACTGTCTGAGGCCAAGAAAAGGAAAAAAAAACTTTAATTTGTGATTTTCTGTAACTGCAATCTCTCTCTTGGGTTCCCAGTGCTGCCTCCCTCTCTCTTCTGGATCTGGAATGGCACAAGTCAAAGATTTTGCCAGCCTGCCCTTTCTCAGTGCACACAGCTACACTGTCTGAGGCCAAGAAAAGAGAAAAACTTTCATTTGGGATTTACTGTAACTGTAATCTCTCTTGGGCCCCCAGTAGTCTCTCTCTCTCCTCTGGATCTGGAATGGCATAAGTCAAAGATTTTACCAGCATGCCTTTTTTGTACACACAGCTACACTGTCTGAAGCCAAGAAAAGAAAACAACTTTCATTTGAGATTTTCAGTAATTGAAATCTGTCTTGGGTTCCCAGTAGTCTCTTCCTCTCTCTTCTCTGGATCTGGATGGAATGGCACAAGTCAAAGATTTTGGCAGCCTGCCCTCTTACACAGTCAGTCACACAGTACAGTATACTTTGCATCCTCCCTGTCCACCCCTACCTCCCCAGTCCTGACTCTGCGACCCGCCTTCACCCACCCCCAACAATCAGTTTCTCTCCCCCTCCCTTTCTGTTGTTGTTCCCTCCCCGCACCTCCTCAATTGATTTCTTTTCTTTCTGATGGTGGTGGTTTTAAACTTTTCTTTTGGTTTTTGGAGCTTTTCTCTCTGTTGCTGAGTGCAGCTGTGCTCCTGCTTTTCTCCAGTCCTCCTTGCTCTTCTGTGCCGTGTGGAGCACTCAGTATGGTTATATACCGTGAGTGCATCATGTGACCTTCTGTTGCCTGATTGGATGTTGCGGCCGCTGTGTGTGCCACTGGCATCCCATGGCAACAGACAACAAAATAATGGAAATGGCATCTCCATGGACCCGGAACCGGACTTCTACATCGAAGTCTGTATATCCGGGTCCGTGGATTGCGGGTTCGATCCAGGGGTCTAGATCTCCCGAGGAACAGTCCATCTAGCACTAGTGGTAGCACATAAGAAGAAGAGGAATCAGCTTTTATGTAGCACTTTTCATGCACTCTGTATCCCAAAATGCTTAACAAGCAGTGCTAGACTGGTAGTGAAGTGACTGAAGGTGCAGTGGAGGCCATTTTGCACATCAACACCCACACACAGCCTTGGATAATTGCATGAACCATTTTTTATGGGAAGGGGAATGTTGGTATGGACACTGACAAACATCCCCTACGCTTGCAAAAAGTGCCCTGGGTTCTTTTACTTCCACCTGAACTCCCACCAGGACAGCACCAGAGATGGGTACAAGGGCCCCCAGTTTAACATCTCATCTGAAGAGTGGCACACTCCGACAGTACAGAACTCTCCTGGTACTGCACTTGGGTGCCAGCATTTAGGTATGAGCCCAAACCTGGTATGGGACTAGAACCCATGACATTCTGCTCCAGAGGCAGATGTGCTACCAACTGAACCATGCTAAACTGTGCTGCCATGTCCGCTACACATGTAACCATGTTGCCATAGCAGCTGCATGACACACGGATCCACAGCGAGCCATGTAATGTACAGGGTACCAGGGAAAACAGTTGGGACAGTGGATCCATACACCTGAATCTGTATGATCAGGCCATACATTGAAGCAGGTCCCTTAGGACAGAGGGGATGCAACAGAGGCACACAGGTATAGTACAGTGCACCTTCCCTCACATTCCCTCAATGACACTGCCCTGGAGTTATATTATCATGGAAACAATACTACACATAGGGCACTACTCAAACCATACATAGAGATCAGTACTCACCTGACCTTAGAATAGTGCCATTCTCAGATCACCTGCGGGGTTGCTACAGGTGGTGTGCCTCCCCATTGGAGGTCTCAGATATAGTGGCAACACTGGCAACCTCTGTGGGTGATCTCAGCACACCTGGTGAGGTGCCAACCCACAAAGGCCCTCACTTCACACATTGGCCTGTCTGGTACTAGCCCCATCTCACAGTAGCTGTTCTTGACTGGCCACTACAGGTCAACAGTGTTGGCCAGCTCTTGTGTTGCCCACCTCTGGTTTCTTTGCAGCACAGCCCTGCTCCTCCTGCCTGACATATTGGCTAACTAGTTGCCCTCACTTTCAATGCTCCAAGCCCTTGAAATGTTACAGGACCTATGGGTGTGTCCTCTCCATTTGTGCAATATGTGTCTGCATTAGTGCAGCATTAATGTTGATCAACGCAGCACAATATGTACTTCTGGTGGGGGGGGATTCTTTTGCAGGCAGCTGGCATGTGGTGGCACGTGCACAGTGTGTGCATGTGTAGGCCTGCACAGCTTTGCGCAATACCATTGTGCAATGGCATAGCATACATGCCTGCGCAATATGATAACATCCATGTTGTGTGACGTCACATATGCACCGCATATGGACATTGTGCTAGCACAATATCAGCGCTAGTGCTAGTGCAGTTACAATAGCACTTGGAACAAACCTGCAATATTCAAACACAGTATGCAAATGTGTTTCTTATGCATTATAAGGGCAAAACTCACATTAGCATCTCATTACTGGAATGTAGTCATTCATTAGCATGTCTAATTGTGCCTGGAGCATATAAAAGGAGCAGAGTGCACCACCAAGCTTCCACAGCAGAACTGCAGGCTGATAGAGGTAAGTACTTTATAATGTATGGTCGAACGTTGTTACCTGCCAAAATCTGTCATTTCACAGGGTTGTTATACCATTGATGTGATGTCACTATGTTGTAAACCCATTGATGGTACGTCACATTGATGGTTTAACAAAGACAAACGAGCTGTGCATGTGCATTTCCCGAACTACCAGCCTTACTGAACATGCTGTGATGGTTACAGCTTGACCTGGAGAGAGCAGCAGTGAGAAGTTAAAAGCATGGATCCAGACCACAAATTGTTTTTTTTTTGGTTCAAATTGATCGGACTGATGCCCATACACAATAAAAGGTAATGTATGGGCATCGATCAACCACACTATTCTACCTTCTTGTGGTTGCCATGACAACTGAAGAAAACCTCTCGAGCTGCACTCTTGAGGTTTATCTAAGTTGTCATGACAACCACTCGAAGCGATAGTAACATGGCTGTTCATCGATGTCCATACAGTATCCTCTATATAGTGTATGAGCTAGAGTTGTTATCTGCCAAAATCTGTCATTTCACAGGGTTGTTATACCATCGATGTGATGTCACTATGTTGTTAACCCATCAATGGTACGTCACATTGATGGTATGACAATTGGAAATTATCTGCGCATGCGCGTTTTCTGAACCACTGGCCTTACTGAACAGGCCGTGGTGGTTACAGCTGGACCCGGAGAGAGCGGCAGTGAGAAATTAAAAGTAAGGATCCAGACCATGATTTTTTTTTGCTTGTTTGTTTAAATTGATTAGACTGATGCCCATACACTATAAAAGATAATGTATGGGCATTGATCAACCACGCTATTCTCCAGTCTTGTGGTTGCCATGACAACTTATGAAGACCTCTTGAGTTTAATCCAAGTTGTTATGACAACCACTCAAAGTGATAATAGTGTAGTTGTTTATCAATGTCCATACATTATCCTCTGTGTGGAATGGCTGTTGATAAGGACATTCTGTCTTTTAAAGCCTTTACTAATTTCATAATGTTTTTGTGTTATATATACTGTAGCACTGTCACTTTAATTGGGCTTGTACTAAGCACTTGTTGGTAGTATGCACATGCACCTTTAAGAAACCAAACTGTGGTACTCATAGAGAGGCTTCCAAACAAAGTGCGACAAGATAAGTGCAAAAGCTGATAAAGAATATATAAAGTTAATTCTTGAAGAAAATGCTGTAATTCAGAAAGTAGAATTAAATTGTAAAGAGGAGGTGTTACAGACATTTTCAAGAAATCCTCAGTTTAAACAACTCTCTGAGTACTTTACAGAAAATTTAAGGAAGTATGATGAGAAAATCAGGAATATAAAAAGACCAAATTTGAGAGAGGACGAAAAGGACTATAGAGAGGAATAATTTATGACTGGACCACTGTAAAATCAAACATGACACAAGAAGGGGGACAGTCTGGAATCAGCTACTCAGAAGTACTAACAGGTGTTCAGGATGTGAATACAGTTACTGATATAACTATGGACTTTGTTTAGGCAAAGAAGAGGAGGCGTCATGTGTTACCCTAGCCCTGAGACCCTGCCCCCATTTGTACCTTGGCAACATCAGCACCAAAATTGCTGGAACAATCTAAGAAAAGGACCAGGAGAGGAGATGCAAAGAGGGGTAGAAATTGCGGAGGGATCGGCAGAGGCAGACAATGGAAGGGACGAGGAGAGCGAGGAGAACACCTCAATGAATGTCATTAACCTATTGGATTATGAACTATTAGACACTGAGTACAAAGTGCTAGGTAAAGGGTTATCTTTTGCACTAACAAACAGATTGAATGTATATGATACTATTATTGACATAAACAGAATGGGTAGAAGTTTAAGTTTAACATTTTTTTTAAACATAAGAGGATGTTAATGATACGGATGGTCACATGAATAAAAATGAAATGGAAAATGTGGGTAGTGATTCAATGCAGAAATTCAAACCACAATCAACTTTCTGCCCCCCCCCATGACTCCCTCCCTCCCTCCAGACTTTTATTAGATGTTGTGAAGTAGATATAGAAAAGCTTGATAAAAATCAGAACATACGTTTTTTCCACAACTTGAGTAAGGAGGAGAATGAGGCATTAGAAACTCTTGAAAATAATGTTAACATTACTGTAAAACCTGCTGATAAGGGGGGAGCCATCGTGATCATGAATAGTGAAAAATATGATGAGGATGTTAATAGACATCTAGGGACACAACATTTACAAATGTTTGAATGGTGACCCTATTTTCTTTTTTAAAAATGAAGTAGATAAATATCTTGATTTCCTTGAACATAGGAACCTTTTACCCAAACAGGTTATTGGCTACCTAAGTGTACCCAACCCAGTTAGAGCCAAGATCTACTGTCTCCCTAAAATCCACAAAAGTTTGGTGAACCCCCCAGGGAGACCTATTGTCTCCAGCAACAATTCTCTAACAGAACCCCTTGCTAAATATGTGGATGCACACATTAGTGATTTAAGTAAGGGGATCCCTGCATATTTGAAAGATATTAGAGAAGTTTTAAAAATCATCAGCGAGATAGAAATTGCAGAAGATAGTCTCTTGGTCACTTTAGACGTGACCACATTATATACTAATATCCCTCATAATGATAGTCTGAGTGCACTAAAATCTTTTTTGGATGCTAGAGTGGTTAAAGATCCAAGTACAGAGGTATTAGTTGAACTGGCATCTTTGTTTTAAAATATAATGCCTTCTTTTACAAAACTGACTATTACCTGCAAACCAAGGGCACTGCCATGGGAGCTAGTTTTGCCCCTAATTTCTTCAATTTGTATATGGTGAAATGGAAAGAGGAGGTTATCAGGGTGCAGGAGTATCCCCTTTGGATATCAGATAGATTTGTGGAGATGGTACATTCATGATGTACTTATAATTTGGAAAGGTACAATAGCAGATCTTGAAAATGTTGTTATGTACCTGGAATCCAGAAACCAACATTTGAGATTTAGTATTACTCATAATACCAACCAGATTAATTTTTGGATTTAATAATCTTTAAAGATGGCAAAAGGGGACTATCTACTGATTTATTTAGGAAGGCTATTGACTGCAACACATTACTGCACGTGAGCAGTAATCATCTATGCCATGTGATCAAAGCTATTCCGAAAGGTCAGTTTGTATGCACTAAAAGGAATTGTGGCAGACCTGATCTGTATGAGAAGAAGGCAGATGAACTTGAACACAGGTTACAGGAGAAGGGCTACTCAAGAGATATTATAGGTAAAGCAAGAACAGATGTGGATTTGTGAGATAGAAATGAATTGTTGGGCAAAAAAAGTTAAAATAATAACACACAGCAATGTGATGTACAGACCTGTTTTGTTAGTATATTTAATGCCCATTCTAAGGAAATTGCCAATATTGTAAAAAAACATTGGCATATTACCCTTCAGGACCCCGGTTTAAAAGAATTGCCAGTTGAGGGCCTTAAGATGGTATACCATAAGGAGTCGGCTTAAAGGACAGGTTAGTACATTCAGTCCAACCGGTGACACACCACCCCCATATGTGGCTTCCTAATAGGGAAAATGGTAGCCACCAATATGGCAACTGTAAATTTTGATGTCAGATGCGTAACGCCAAAACCTTTAAACATCCTTTGACACTGAGAGAATACCCGGTGAGGGGTTTTATGACATATTCCACATGTGGCATTGTTTATATGGCAAATTGTAAATGTGGAACATTTTATATAGGTAAAACCAAGCGAGTTTTTAAATTACGTGTGGGGAAACACAAGAGAGCAATTGAAAATATGGATGTAAAAAATGCCTTGGTTGTACACATTATGAAAGCCAACAATAGCCAGGAACATGTTTTTGAATTTCAGGGACTTGAAAAGCCAATGCTGCCATGCAGAGGAGGGGATTAGGATAATTTGCTTCTCAAGCATGAACAGTACTGGATGTATTCCTTTAGGGGCATAGAAGGAAAAGGTCTGAATGGTAGATTAGAAATAAAACCATTCCTAAATAAGAATAAGTGATGTAGTCTGCATTATATTACTTATTGGTATCATATTAGTAGTTAACATGTAAATAGACTTGTTTGTGTAGTGTTTTCTACACTTTGTGAATATTCATATGTATTTATTCTTTTATTTTCAGATTGCACTGGTTTCTCTGGCTGCGATTTTTGATCGGTGCAATAATAGGTGCGCAATAAATTCTATGCATCATTTACATAGTTATTAGTATAAGTGCCCATGTATTTCATATTGGTTGCACTATACTTAATCCCACATTATGAATAGATTGCATGGGAGGGCTGTTGCCACCTTTTATATAAAATATATATATTTTTAAACTTTATATTTATTGGTTTGCATATAGACAGGTGCACATACATCATACGTCTTGGAAATATGATAATTGATACATACAACAAGGAAATATGTCTTTCTTATAATATACAGAATTACAGTCTCACCAAGCTAGTCCTATAATTGAGCAGAGTAAACTAACCTAGAGTAAGTGCATTCTGAAAGTCACAGATTCTGTGTAGCTGTAGCCCAAGGGCAGGTGGATCTATTAACTAGATTTGCTCCTCAAGTTTTTCTCTAAATTGCCTTTCTCACAGAGCTTAGGGTCCACCTCTATACCAAAAGAGAAATATAACCCCCTAAAAGAACTTTCAGACTCAAGGATAAAGACAACTTGCATCAAAATCCTAAAAGTTAAATATAGACCTAGGAGAGTACAGCTTAACTCTCGATTACTTGTATATCATTCTTACTTAAGGTAATGATGGGGCTCTATAATACAGTCTCATTTATAACTACTTTACTTATAGCCTCAAAGATATGGCAGATCAGTTGTTTTATTTATTTTTATTTTATTTATTCAGTCTAGGATTACAAATACCTTTGCGCTAAGCATCTCATTTACTAAGGTTCCACGTCAATGGAGGGTACAGATCCATAATGGAAAACAGACTGGTTTCACAAACAATTAAGCAATTTGCATTTCAAAATACAGAACAAGAAAACAGCAAATCAATACACATTAGTCTAGCATGTGATTCAAGGCAGGGAGTAGAAGAGCAGGGGTGGGAGAGCCAGAGCAGGAAGGGAGAATCAACCAGGCGGCATTGTCAAGTAGCAGCTAGGATAGTAAGGGACAAAAAGCAAGGAAGACAGTGGGGGAGGGGAGATGGGAGGCAGGAAGGAAGAGGAGAGTGAGAGGGCAAGACAAGTAGAGAACAGTGGAAGAATGGTGGGGGTGGGGGGTCCTGGGAAGAGGGACAAGGATATTAAGTGGTGCAATAACAGGAGTTTTCAGTTAGGATGTGCTGGCGAAGTTTGAGTTTAGAATTCACCAAGACTAGTAAGATTACAACTAAACCATTATGAAACCATTTAACCAATATAGTACCTTAATACAAAAAGTATTGTTAGTATTAGAAAATTCAACAAGTAGAACAGGAGAGGTGGAAGAATGCACGGTGATCTTGGGAAACTCGAGGCAGTCAAAAGCATGGTAGTTGGGGTTCAATGCCAAAAGTGCAAAATCATGTACCTAGAGCATAGGAACCCAGGAGTGGAGTACAGGATTGGGGGAGGAGGTACTGACGGTATCTAGACAGGTAAGGAACTTGAGGCTAATAAATCTGAGGACCCCAAGGTGGCAGGGCAATTTGACAAGGCAGAGGGTAGGGCTAGTGGGATGCTGATGTGCCTAGGGAAGGGCATCTCCAGCACAAGGAGGAGGGAGTTGGTACTGCCACTGTATCGGTTGCTGGCGAGATACAATGTGTTCAGTTTTGGAGACAGGACATTGGTAGGGTGAAGGTGGTCCAGAAGAGGGGGAAACTAAAATGGTTCAGGGTTTGCACAAGAAGCCCTAGCGAAAAGCATGTGGGATCTCAATATGTACATGCTGGAAGAGGGAAGAAAAGAGGCAACCGATACAGACCTACAAGAGTACCTCACAGGGGTGAATAGGGTGAGTGGGGTTGTTTTTTTTTCAAATGAGAAACTTAACAGGACCAGGGGGCATGTGATGAAGCTGGGGGCGGGTGTTCAAGAGAGATGCAAGACATATTTCTTCATCACAAGGGTGGCAGAGGCCTGGAACAGACTGCCAGCAGAAGTGGTGGAGGCTAAACTAGTGGGGGGCTTCAAGCATGTATGGGATAGACCTGGGGTATATTAGAAAACAGACAGGGAGATACGGGATCACCAGAGACCAGACAGGGTATGCAGAGGCAAATTAGGTAGCGAACATTTGGGCAGACTGAGTGGGCCAAGCAGTCCTTTTGTGCTGACAAATTCTATATTTCCATTGTAATCTAAATATTGCTTCTTGAGTAGGGGTCTAATAACATCATTCTTCAAAGCTGCCAGACAGCTCACCTCACTTAAAGAAGTACTACAGGCCAGCTAGGGCAAGCTCTACCACTCTAGCCTGTAAAGTTGGGATGGAACCAGATCCAGCCTTGAGATAGTGCAGTATAATCCAGCAAGTACTCAGACAGTCCCGTCCATGTTCAACTGGCTGAATTCTCGCCAATATACCAAAGGAGTCACTTTTCCCACATCTGTCCACATGTCACTTCCAACATGACTGGCACAAGTACTTGGTCCTAGATACCAGGACTCGATCCTGATAACCAGAATAAGGTGGGTGCACTTTACTTTTTTTTTCATATACATTTTATGCCCCAGTTCGTCCCTGGCATGCCCCCTTCCATCCGGTTCCCCAGCTTGTCTGGGACTTACCTTCCCACTGACATTCCAGCTTCTGAACTGTGGTGAGGTGCCCGGTCACCACTGCATGGCCTGTGAGAGACTGGATTTCATCCTGTTGCCAAGAGGGTTTCTAACCTTGGTTTGTAGGTTCCCCCTAGGGACTGGACTGTGCAATGCATGTGGCGGGCAAGCTCTGCCTCTGCAGAGATGTTCTAACACATCTAGCCTTGGCCCTGCCTCCTGATGCATCCAGACCTGCACTGCCACCCGGACATCTCCACAGAACATTGTTACAGTGTGTTGCGGCAACCCCCCTCCCCCAAGGGAGGAGAGCTGTCCTTTACATGCTCAATCCTTACTCTGCTGGCTAAACGACCCGCATCCATTCCCAAACCCATGTTGCTGGTGTGGCAGGAGGTAAGGCACCAGTGCCTCAGCCCTCCACGCCACCGGGCTGGCTCGACAGTCGCACTTTTCTAAGAAAATGTCTTCTTCTATGGGCAGTGGAAAAGTGTGGGTCTGGTCTGTTTCTCTTGGCTTCTATAAAGCAGGAGAGGAATTTAACTCTAGGGTCTAATACCTCCAAATAGCTATCCTGATATACCATCAGGCCAAGTCTGTTGGTATTCACCTATGATCACCTCCACCTGCACTGACTTGGGACCTCATAACTTCAGCTGCTGAAACCATGATGTTCTTTCACATGAGGCAATGCTGCATGAATGGACTGGAACCAGTATGCTGAATGTTGTTGCCAGGGACACAATATAGGCTTCAACAGCAGCAATGGACTCCCTGGAGGATGCAGCTACCAGGCCTGAAATGTCCAGGAAACCCCAAAACCTATCTAGATACAGGTCCAGACAGTTGTGATAATGGATCTTTCTCTCTATAGTTGAAAAATACATGATGGGGACACCAAGACTGAACCCCATGATGCAGTGGTCTGATCAAACAGGCTCACTAAGCTGATATCATCCTTCAGTCCTGTGATGAACACCCTGTCCAATGTATTCCCCCTCCTTTTGTGTGTAGCTGAGACAGTAACCTGTTTCAATCAATCAATCAATCAATCAATCAAAATCTTTATTTATTCAGGTGGACATCATTGAGCAAAGCTCATTTACAAGATGGACCTGATAGGTCAAGGATCAAATTGTAGGTACAGTAGCAGACATATACAGAACACTTGTATTTAAACAGATACAGTAATATAAACATATATACAAATGAAGGATAAAGGTTGATAAAACCTAACAGGACAAGTTAGGGTACAGTAAAAGTACACTAGAAGAATCCAGAATGTCCAAGTCCCAATAGAGGAGCCAAAGCAAGCACGCAACACAGGGTAACTGCATACAGGCTCCAGGGCAAACTAATGCAGACAAACAGATATAATGATTGATGACTGCAAAACATGATGATAAACAGCCTCTGGCTAATGACATGGAGGCTGGTGGGAGATTCAGATAGGGGCTAAGGCTACTAAGACTAAGGTTTAAGACCCAGAGTGTCAGTGATCTAGAGGAGCTTGGCAAAATTATTAGAAGGGCTATCTACCCTTGCACTGAAGCTCCCCAGCAATAAGTCTGGGATATTCCACAGCCAGAGCAGACAGCTGATCTCATGGACTCCTGCAGAAACTCAGAATCACTATGGAGGGTGGTAGAACAAGATGACTGTGAGTGATTGACCCTTTTGGCCATGTTGCAAAGTACCATAGTAGTTCCACATGAGACACGGTAAGGGCCAACTCAGATCCCAAACAGAAGGCCACTCACCACTCCCATCCCAAACAGTATACCACAGAATACTCTGATGATACCAACTTGGCTATTAACTGGCCCAGAGCAGTCATCCATTCAGGTCTATGTGATACAGCAAACATGCCTCTAAATCAGAGATGACATCATAAAAGAAATGACACATAATGTAAGAAATCGTAATAAGCAGTTCAGAGGCAGACCATTTAGGACAAACAAGAGAGGTATGTTTTTATGCAGAGGGTGACAAAATATTGGAATCTAGTACCTCAGGATGTTTTTGAGCTACCACATATGGAATGGTTTAAATAACTGGTTAGACGAAGACATGAACACCTGAGAGGGTTTATGGATCACCACTGTATAGTGGAGGTGTAGATAAGAAGCCTATGGTGCATATCTACCCTATACATATCCAAGTACTTCTGATAACTGGGACCTTGTTCATGACCAGACAATGAACAGTTATATTACTCATAGACACATAAAACAACCCAGCAGCCAAAATTAGCAAAAGGTGTTTACTTTATTTGTAGAGTTCACCCAAATGCATTCACAATGTAGCATTCCACTAATATGCCAATAGTTTGCAAGGAAAAGGACTCTGATGAACCTGATGTTGCAGGGTAAAAGTCCAGAGATGCTAGCCAACTCCTGGCCTTAAAGAGGGAAAGATTTTCCCAGAGTTACCATTTTAATTTGGGCTTTGAAATGTGTTTGTTCAGATACCTTAGGTCTAGGATGGTGCCACTCCCCTGTTTTCTTTGGGGTAAGAAAGTACTTGGAATACAGTCCTTTTCTCTTGTGCTGAGTAGGAACTTTCTCTATAGCGCTGAGAGCTAGAAGAGAGGAAACCTCTGTGTCTAGGGCAAGGGTTTCTGAGACTGATGCAGATGGAAAAGACTTGGCCCTCTTTTTTGGACATTTCCTGAAGCTGAGGGCCAGTCCCTGGCTTACTACTTCCAGGACCCACTTGTCTGAGGTCACAGACTTCCAGGCCTGGAAGTAGTAAGCCAACCTGCCTCCTACTGGAAATGGGGAGTCAACCCGGGCTGACACATCAGGGTGTCTGCTTGGCAGGAGCCTTAGACTGAGAGGAGGAGGGAGCAGCCCTGCTCATCCCCTTCCTACCCCTCCCTCTGAAAAAAACCCTCTGGGGGAAGGGAGAGGAGGCCTAGGCTTGGTAAAAAGGCCTTTGAAAGGGCCTGCCCCTGCCCCTAGACTGCTGCTTGTGTGGAGTGGCCTGCCTTTTCTTGGTCTGTGCACTCCTGTACCTGGTCCTGTATTCATCCATTTTCTTCATGTAAGCCTCTGTCTGCTCCCCAAACAGAGAGTAACCTACTACAGGAAAATCCATGGCCTTAGTCTGGGTATCCTGTGAAAGGCTAGTACATCTGAGCCAAGCAGATCTTCTGAGAGACACGGATATAGCCATGGCTCTAGATGCCACATCATTGGAGTCCACAGCAGCATGAAATTGCATTTTGGATGCCTCAATTCCATCAGCAGCCACCACCTCCAGCTCCTTGGCTACCTGGGGAGAGGCCTGTTTAGCCAGTTCCAGAACCGTATCCCATCTGGATTTCTAGTACCTGGCTGTGTAGGCCATATAAGTAGCCTGCCTGAGTCCCAAAGAGGATGCCAAATACTGTTTTTGACCATGGCATCCACTTTCCTGGAGTCCTTATCCGGGAGTGTGAAGCCAAAGGAATGTTAGCCCCGTCAAAGGCTGCAGCCTGCACTACCCCAACATGGCGGCAATGACTATAAAGGAACTCCGCAGCTGAGCCTGATAACGAATACTTCCTGTCCATTCTCTTATCCACAGGAGGTATTGAATTAGGAGTTTGTAAAATTTTGTGTGTCTGTTTCCCCAAGGATTTATGAAGAGGGATAGACAGCTTTTTGGACTCTGGGATGTCCATCATTTCCACAAAATCAGGCTCTTCATCCTCCTCTGCGGCTTCAACCAAGGGAAGCTGCATGGTTTGTGCCACCTTTTTGTAGAACAAAAAATGTGAAGGGGACTGAGAGAGCCTGGGAGGAGAGACACCTGAGGGCCTGTCTGGGGAGATGTCCGGTTCAGTGGGCACATCCAGATCCCCTTCATCGTCACCATCACCACCGGGATAGTCTTCGCCTCCTCCCACCCTCATAATAAGCATCTGGGTCATAATCTGGAGGAGACGGATCCGACCAAACCGGCGATACTGGTTTGGAGGGAACCGATCTAAGCGACTGAACAATACTAATTGCTTTGGCTATTTCGTCCGCGATTGGAGAGTGGGATACAGGATCCGAACAGGCAGACTTGCACTTTTTCTGTGACGGAACCTCAGCTCTCCTTTTGCCCAAGGAGGTATCGTCTAGGTCAGTAGGCACCTCCTCAGGTTCGTCTGCAACCGAACCGGGCTGGCCATCCGGATCTACGGACTTCTTGGCCTCCCTTTCCTTCAGCTTACTCAGTCTTTTATCTAGAGTGGATTTACGAAAGTTTTTACAGATTTGGCAGTCTGACTTGAGGTGTTCAAACCCCAGACAATAAACACAGATGAGGTGGGGTCAGCCTTAGCAAAGGCCTCCCCACACTTAGTACAGCTGTTGAAACCCAGTGGGACCGGTTTTCTTCTTGGGTTTCTCAGACATGGCCAACCTAACAAATTACCCAATTGCAGCTTTGAAGCCAGGTAATATAACAACTGATCGGTTACAAACTGTGTCACGGACTTTTTAAAAGAACCAGCAAAAGGACCGGTTCTTTTGAAACCGATCTGTACCGGAACACCACACTAATCCCAGAAAAAATAAAATTAACAAAGTTGGTTCCAAACTGGACCGACCGGGAAGAAACCGAAGAAAAGGACAATTTCCACTTTTTCACCAAAATAAAACACAGTCACTACCTATCTACACACTACCTGTACCGTAGACAGAGGCTGGAAATCCAAAACAAAAAAATATGCGGTTTAAACTGAACACTTTACTTTTACCGAACCAAACAGAGGAAATCTCTGGAGCGACTTCACTGTTAGGCAGAGTAAAGAATCTGACGGTTACACTGGGAAGTACCACAGACAGAGGTTTGAAAACCAAGCTCGAGCTTCTACATTCTATGCTTCTGCATAGAGTTAACTTTTTCTCTGGGGCAGTTCAAGTGCTGGGGCTAACTGCATTATGTCTGAATGCAGCAAGACTTCATGCTGTTTGAACATTTGGATATGACCTATAATGGACAACAATGGTCAGTTGGTAACTGATGAGAGAATTGCAGACAGTTTAAATGAGTACTTTAACTCAGTTTTTAATAAAACAATAATATTTCTGCCAACAGACCAATGGGAGACTGTCAACAAAATAAATAATCGATGAGAAGGATGTCAAAACCAGATTAAAGGGGCTTGACTCAAAGACACCTGGTCCAGACAAAATTCATCCTAGGGTCCTTAAAGAGTTCTCAGACCATTTGGCAAGTCCATTAGCCTCAATTTACCAAACATCTGTTAATGGTGGGATTATTGTTAATGACTGGAGGCTGGTGACGGTAGTTCCAAGTTTTAAGAAAGGTAGTAGAAGTGAATGTAAAATCTATAGGCCAGTCAGCCTAACGTCAGTGTGTTGTAAAATTTTGAAAGAAAAGATAGAGGACCATATGAGCAAAACTGGGCTAGTGGATACAACACAGCATGGATTTAAGAAGGGAAGATCATGCCAAATTAATTTGATGGCCTTCTTTGATGGGATCAGTAAGGCATTAGATGAAGGGGACCCTGTCGATGTGGTCTATCCAGAGTACACAAAAACTTTTCAAAGTACCACACAAAGAGTTTATTAAAATGCTAGATCACATACACTACAACTCAAAGGAGAAACTAGTTGTACAATCAAAAGACAAACTTGGTTCAATTAAAGGGTGGTGGCTATTTGGAATGGCCTGCAACTGGAGATGGTGGGTAGCAAAAACATGAATGAATTCAAGAACAAATTAGACATTTATTGTAAAAGTAATGATATAAGTGGCTACTCCCTTTGAGTTAAGGGTGGGCTGATATGGGGCATGTGCCCTCTTTGGCACGTATAAGACTATAAAACCTATGAATGTAGCACAAGCTTTCTCACTGGCATAAACTTCGCCAAGTTCAACGCCATGTCTCTTCTTGAGTGCTATCAGTCTCAAATTTGTGGAAGGATCCTCTTCTTGGCAAGGCAGTAGGCAATACTAAAAGTTTATCTAATTTATGACGACGTTTTTATTCATTTTAAAATACATTTTCTATTTCACTACCAGAGGGTCTAACATCAGCTAAATCAGCAGCCACCGGTTTGTCATGCCCTTTTGATACTGCATGTCTCTCCCAGTTAGTTTTCTTGACATTGTCAGTGCCAGTGATATAAGAATCCACACTGCTCACTTTCCTGGCTCTAGTAGTCCACTTTCTGAAGATATCAGGTTTCTCTACTTTAATTTTTGAACTGTTCCTTAAGACCAAAAAGTTCACATATTTACAATAACAGATATTCATTAAGAACAACATTTTCCCCTTAATTTCTTGTAAAGCACAAAAAAAAGTTTTTCTTATTTTTAGGGGGATTAATAAAGAAAAGAAACAATCAACCATTTATTACTTAGAGCCTCAATAAAATAAATATGACCATTTGTTTGTTTGTTGTGCTCCAAGCTTTTAACTTCCCAGCTACATAATAACTGAAATGAAAATATAAGGCATCGGTTTTAGTTTCAAGCATCAGATTTAAGCAAATCAAGAAAGAAACGAGAGATGAGATTTTCTGCTAAATCCACACTTTCAATATTCCAGCTTCAAGCTGGAAGATACTCTGTCACATCAGCCACCTTTTCATCTTCAAAATCTGAACCAATATCTTCTGAGATTTTTACATTAGTCTCATAAAATGTTCTAGCTGCATCAAGGTCTTCAAAGTAATGGTTTTTACCCTGGAATAAAACCCTCAAACGAGCAGGTGCAAGCAAAACTGTAGTAATTCCAACTTCCTTGAATTCTGACAATATAGGCAAAAAGCATTTCCTCCTACATTGAGTTTGCATGCAAAAGGCAGGATACAAATGGATACGTTGGCCTTCGTAGAAGAATTGTCCTTTCTGTCTGGCTAACTGAAGCATCTTATTCCTTTCAGCAAGGGTAGAAAAAGTAATAATTACGTATCTTGCACCTGGTTGCTGTGTCGAATCCTTTGGATAACGTGAAACAGGTTGAAAGACAGATTCCAAAGTAGGTAAAGTTTCAAGTGAAAAAACAGCAGCCAATGCATTCTGCACTGCTTCTTTCAACTCAGCATTTGGAACTGCGCTAGGGAAACAAATTAATCTCAAATTCCTCCTAAGCATATTATTTTCCAAGTGTTCAAGTCTTGATATCTGAGTTAACTGCTCGTGTAGTGCAGCATTTGTAGCGCCTTCAAGGGTAAGAACCCTGGCTGAAATGGCCCCCACCTCACCCTCTTTACTTTCTATAACTTTCTCCACTTTCTCCATCCGCAACTCAACTGCTGAACAGCGAACAGAAATCTCTGAAAGTGAAGTCTCAGTTTGAGAGGTGGACTGCCTCACCATGGCTTGAAACTCCAATCAGAAATGCTTGTATTGACGCTAAAGTTGGTTTCTGCGATGCCTTAGATTTTACTCCTGCATCCGAGCGGATTACTGTGTAGAGACCCCTGCTCCGACTCCTCCGACAGGCCCTGAGCCAGAGCACCTCTCCCAGCGGGTTTTGGGGAAATAAACTTCTCCATAATAGAGGACAGAAATTCCATCTGAATAACCCTTCAGAACTTGAGTAAAAGTCTTTTTTACAGCTTTTTTTCAGATGTTCTCCGAAAATCGTAGAGCTCTCTACAAGCACGACCAGTTGCAACCACAGCTCAACAGTGACCCCGATATCGGGTTTCTAATTGCAAACCAAATTTTGGTCACCATCACATTTTTAGATTCAAATTGTAATCGTCACAAACCTGATTCATCTTCTGGCACTGCTACGATCACACTGTGGATACATGACAAGAATGGCCTTTTTTTTCCCCTTCATCTTTTCCTTTGGTGTAGTAGTAGTAGTTTCTGGTGGTGTGGTGGTGAAGGATGATGAGGATGGTTGTTCTGATGTTGGATCAGACTCGGACTGCTTTTGTGTTTTTTTTTTTTCCAAGAGCTGAATCCAAAACTTAGAAGAGATATGTCAGGACCAACCACTAAGAGAAGGAAATAGCTTCAGGAAAGATCCTGACAAGGTATTTTACTTTATGAAATATTGCTGCATAAGAGATCAAAGGAGGTAGTAAGTTTGACTGATGGAAGCATAGTATTAAGTATACTAAAAAGAAAAGAAAATTATTTTACTGTCTCGGTCTGTGGGTTTTTTGGGGGGCTTGAATCTAGTACACTCAAAAAAGGTCTGTGAGAAGAAAAGGAGGGTCTCTGTAAAATTTTATTATGTTAAGTAAACACTCAGGTCAATGTGAAGAAGACAAGGATGGCTGTCTCAGACAAAATATATTACATTTTTTAAACACTGACTCAAAATATAGTTGCAGGAAGAAAAAAGACAACTGAATCCCGGATTTATTGTGTGCTTAATTACCTACCTTTACTCACAGGGTCCAGGGACGTACAGCAGAACTTGCTATTTTTAGGCACAGTATTACTTTTTCAAACAGCAATGAAAATTCAAGGTTGCAGGAAGACAAGAGACAGGGATTTAGACTGCCACTATTTCCAAGACTAAGGCACCTTTTCTATGCTAACAGGGTCCAGGGAAGTACAGTAGAACTTGTATTTTTTTAGGTATTACTTTTTTAAACAGGACTGAAATTACAGTGTTGCAGGATGAAAAAAGACAGAGATTTACCTAGCCACTACTCCCAAGATGAAAGCACCTTTTCTGTGCTTACATGGTCCAGGGATGCACAGCAGATTTTTTTTTTTTTTATGTATTCATTTCTTTAAACTGAGTCAAAGTACAAGGCTACAGGAAGAAAAAAAGACAGGGATTTACCCAGCTACTAACTCCCAAGACTAAGGCACCTTTCTGTGGTCATAGGGTCCAGGGATGCACATTGAACGGAGTCAAAATATAGAGTTGCAGGAAAAAAAAGACAAGGATTTTACCTAGCTACCTCCCAAGACTACGGTACCTTTCTGTACTCACAGGGTTCCGCGACATACAGCAGAATTATTTATTTATTTTTTTTAATATATATATATATATTTTTTTTTTAAAACAGACAAAACACAAGGTTGCAGGAAGAAAAAAGCCAGGGATCTACCACCAGCTACTAACTCCCATGACTAAGCGGCCTTTGTGTGCTCATGGGGTCTGAGGACGTGCAGCAGAAAGTACAGTTACATAAGAACTTACCATAACAGTAGATCTTCGAGAATAGCTCTTGCAACAGGCAATAACCATAATGACTGAGCTGCCAGGTGCTAGGACATGGAAAACTTCAAGCTAGCAGTATTCAGCAGGGGACCACTCCCAATGTCAGCACGCTGATGTCTGACCTATTGTACAAAAGGGTCAGTCCCCAGCCCATTCCCAGTTCTCCCTTCTGGAGACCCCAGCATGTACAGAAATTGGAGAATTGAGGAGGTTCCTCTTAAATGAGGAAAGCAGATAACAGCAATCGGGGAAAGGACGGAGAGAATGCAGTGCCTGTTGCAAGGGCTCCTCTCAAAGATCTACTGCCTTACGTAACTGTACTATCTTGCTTCAAGGGGGCTCTTGCAGCAGGCAGTAACCGTAAGGACTAAATCCCAAGCAATAGAGAAATAGATTCAGTCAACTGGAAAGAGGACAACAGGAGTCATAGGAACTTTATGACAGGAGACCCTGAGGACTGCAAGACCAAGTCTGCTCTACATCTGGATTCAATGCCCAAACTGTTAATGTTTAATGAAGGTATGGACAGAACTCCAAGTGTCGGCGTTGCACAATGTCTGCAGCAGACACATTTCTGAAGGAGGCAGTAGAGACAGCTATATCCCTGGTAGAATGACCTTCGACCTGGCCTGGCAAAGGCTTGTTGTACTTAGGTAGCAATAAACAATGCAATCAGCTAACCACTTAGATAAACATGGTTTGGAAACAGGAGCCCCCTTCTTTCCTGGGGGCAAACGAAACAAACTGGTTGGATTTTCTGCTAGGGTGGGTGCGGTCCAGATAAAAACAAAGTACCTGATGAACATTGAGATTATGAAGTTAAGCCTCCCTCTGATTAGAATACTCAGAAAAATAAACAGGCAGGTGGATGGACTGATTCATAGTAAACTCAGACACCACCTTAGGCAAAAACTTAGGATTTGTCCACAAAGATACTCTGTCTTTGTGGAAAACCAAGTAAGGCTCTTTACGCATCAGAGCCTGAAGCTTCGGAAATCATCTGAGCTGAAGTAATGGCAACTAAAAACATCACTTTCCACGAGAGAACACATAGCTTGCAGCTTGTGGCAGATTCAAAGGCAGGAAGAGCGAGCTTCTCCAAAATAAACAGATGCCATGGCAGGACTGGGTCCCTAATGGGACATTTCAAATGGGGAATGCCCCACAAAAAGGTGTGGGACAGGTCCAGTTGGGCAATATTTTTGCCGTCGATGGGTGCATGGCACGCAGAGATGGTGGAAGGTGCACCTTGATAGAGTAGTAACTCAGACTGGAGTCTGAGAGGGAAAGGAGGTACTCCAGGATTAAATTCACTGGGCAAGTGAAGGGATCCAAATGCTGGGTGGTAGCCCAGATGGAGAACCACTTCCACTTCATGGCATAAGTGGCTCTGGTGGAAGGCTTCTTGGTGACCACCAGAACATCAGCCTCCCTGGAGGAGACCCCAAAGCATGCAATGGCTAAGTCTGCAGGAGCCACGCATGCAGATGAAGAGAGCTGAGGTCTGGGTGAATCAGAGCACCCAGGTCCTGTAATAGCACATTAGCTCAGAGGGGCAGGGGTAGTGGAAGTTCCACTGCCAGCTGTTGCAACAAAGGGAACCATGTCTGTCATGGCCAGTAGGGAGCAATCAGAATCATGTCTGCCTGCTCTGATTACAGGTTGAGAAGAACTCTCTGCAGGAGCAGAAAGGGAGGAAAGCCATACAGAAACCTTTCTGTCCAAGAGAGGGACAATGCGTCTCACCAGAAAACACCAGGCCCTGGATCTAACGAGCAGAAATTGGGCAGTTTTGCATTGAGTGGGGACACAAGGAGGTCCAACTTGGGATGACCCCATCTGTCGAAGAGATCCTCGACCATGGAGGATAGGAGCTCCCACTCATGTCTTTTCGACCTGGACCGGCCTAGGCTGTTGGCCAGGATGTTTTGGATGCCTGGAACATGAATTGCTGTTTGAAACAGGCCGTGTTCTATGGCCTAGTGCCAAACTCTCATGGCTTCCTGCACAGGAGTACGAGTGAGCCCCCAACTTGTTGAGATAACAGACTACTGGCATGCTGTCCATCTGGATCAGAGAGTGTCCGGGTGAAGATGAATCTCAAAGGCAAGAAGAATTGCCTGGCCTCAAGCATTATTGATGTGGAAATGCTGTTCTTGCTGAGACCAGGTCCCTTGAGTTTGATGATCTGCATGGGTACTCCAGCCCAGACAGGATGAGTCTGTGGTAAGAATCTGATTTGGAGATTCCGCATGGAAGGGAACCCCTCAGAAGAGAGTGGAAGGGTTCATCCACCAAGACAGCATTTGCAGTACAGGACTGGATACTAGGATCCCTTGCTTTAAATTTTCCATGTGCGCTGGTCCCATTGAACCCATAGAGCCCACTGAGGCACCCTCATGTGCAGGCGGGCAAGTGGAACAGTGACTATGGCTGCCGCCATGTGCCCCAAGAGCCTGAGGAATGACCTGGCTGGGACTTGCCATGACGAAGACACCAATTGGGCTTGTGATCTCAGGCGGTCTACTCTGTCTGAAGGCAGGAAGGCCCCGAGCCAAATCCAAGATAGCTGCGATGAACTGCAGTCTTGGCTTGGCCAGAGGAAGGACTTCGGGCAGGTTCAGGGTGATGCCCAGTGTCCAAAACAAACTGAAGGTGATTTCCATTGTCCGAGCAGCTAGCCTCTGGAGGGGGCGGTGAGGAGCCTATCATCAAGGTAGGGGAATACATAAAGACCCTATCTCCTGAGGACTGCAGCCACTACTGCCAGGCACTTGGTGAAGACTCGAGATGTCAAGGAGAGGCCGAAGTGTAGGGCCCTGATCTGGTAGTGATTCCCCTGGAAGCAAAACTGTAAGAATCTCCTGTGGGGCTGGAAAACCTGTATGTGGAGGTAGGCAGCTTGCATGTCCAGGGAGCAGAGACAATCTACTTGAGGGAGAAGACCCTGAAGAGTAACCATCCTAAAGCATTTGTATTCTATAAACAGATTCAGGTGGCTGAGATCCAGAATTAGTCTTAGATCAATGGTCTTCTTTGGGACCAGGAAGAAATGGGAATAGAAACCCTTTCCCTTTGACTTACGAGAACAGGTTCTATGGCCTTTTGTCAGAGTACCTGGATCTCCTCCTGGATAAGGCCAATATGATCCAAAGTGTAGTGGGAGTGCAAGTAGGGTTGTTGGGGTAATCTCTTGAAATTCAAGAGTATGTCCCCTTTCTACTAGCTGAAGCACCCACTGATCTGAGGTGATTTTGCACCATCCATCAGGGTAAAGGGAGAAGCAACCCCACCACCTCCCCAAAGCTTTTGCTGGGGGCAGGCAAGGAGTCATGCTGAAGAACCTGGGATGGGCAGGAAGGCTCTAGGGCTGAGACTCCTGTCACCTGGGAGGGGCCTTATGTGAAGGCTCCTCTGGGATGCTGTCCCCAGGACTGCTGACGCTGGTTCCTCCGAAAGGGCTGATGTTGTTGGGGTTTTGGCTGAGAGCGGTACAAAAATGTACCAACTTTAAGGCCTGGCCAGATTCCTGTGAGGAGATAATGTTCTGGACATCCTCACCAAAGAGAACAGACTCCCTAAAGGAAACATCAAGCAATTTGGCCTGCACATCAGGTGCAAAGCTGGAAACCTTGAGCTAAGAATGACAGCAAATACAGATGCCAGAAGCCACCGTCAGTCCATCCATGTCTGCTGTATCGTAGGACGCCCTTAGGACATAATTTCCAACGTCCAACCCTGACTTTAGAAGTTGGGTCAACAGAGACTTAGCAGGGTCCTTTGCAAGGGTTTACTCCAATTCCAGAGCTTTATCCCACAGGGCATTCTGGTACTGGACCATGTGGGCTAGGAAGTTCAATGATCAAACAGCCAAAGTGGCTGAGGCATAGACCTTCTTACACAAGAAGTCCACTTGTCTAGACTCCTTGTCTAGAGGGTGCATGCTGAGGTGCCTGGGCCTTTTAGTACGGTCATGAGCAGCATTCCTGACCACTGAATCAGCCACTGGATGCTCCCTATAAAAAGGTTTGTCCCTGGGGGCTTAGTAAAGCCTATCTGCATTCTTAGGTAGGGCCGGGGTGGAAGATAGGTGATTCCAGGTGCCCTGTTAACATCCTCGAAGGAGGAGGGGATAACCATAGGCAGAGTGTCCTCCTTATGGAGGAAGGTTGTCAGGCGTCAGCGTTCTGGGTCCAGTTCCTCTGAGTTTTAACCTATGAGGGACTCAATGTGCCTCATGACGTCCGGGAAAGTTGGATCGTCAGGAGGGGATCTGGAGGTATCCCTGGGTTCCTCAGGTTTGGAAGGTAACCTGGAATCCTTGGAGTCCTCCTCTGGCAAGGAAGAGGAACACCTCCGCTGATGGCTCAGAGACCAGGACTGGCATTGGTGGATGGCGATCCTACTTGTGCTGGTCCTCCTTGTCACCGGAAGGCCAGGGAGTGGTAGGGAGAACCTGTACCGGTGAAGGTTCCCAAGGAGGAGGGGTAGGAGGCCCCCCTCTTCTGGGGTTCCATGTTCTGCATGAACTCCCACCAAGCTGTGAATACGGCAGTGTAATCCAAAGGCGGTGGTAGGGGAGGTGGCGCTGGGCAGGAAGGTATCGGATCCCTCAGTGTTAGTCCCTGAGGCTTCGCAGGCTCTAGTGTCGGTACCCAGAGGAACCGAATGACCAGATGATGGCTCTTGTGGTGAAGGACTAGCCAGTGTTAGTCTCAAAGGACCCAGCACTGGTTCAGCAGGCGTTTGTTGTGTCTGACCTGAAGAAGCAGCCAGCGCTGGCTGGGGCTTAACCGATGGTGGTGAAGGCATCACAGGGGTTGCACGTGAGGGAGAGGTGAGCGCATACTCCGGGCGTTGCTTAAGATGCATCGGTCTCTGAACGCAGGACCAACATAGGCATCACCAAGACCGGAGGGGCGAGATCCACTGTCTGAAGAGCCAGTCGAGTCTCCTGGCTGAGGACCCACTGGGAAAAGGGGCCTGATCTTCAGGGGCTTTGGGTCTGGGGACGACGTCTGAAACCCGGAAGAGCCTTTGGACGAAATGGTGATGAGGCGAAGACATGGGCAGCCCAGAAGGAGTGAGGGCTGCTGATGAAGAAGGGTCTGATCTTCTGCGGGAGGAAGATTCAGAAGCGATCGCCGACTTGTGCGGTGACCTGGAATGGGAAGTGAACCAGGGCCGATCTCTATCCTTGTCCCGGTGCTTGTGCTTCCCGCTCGACTTCTTTTCTTACCGCCCAATGTGACAGTTGTGTTCGTTTGACGAGGGGTTGCTGGAGATTCCAAGGGTGTTTTTGAAATCTTCGGGGGCCTGTGCATTCATGCACGTGGCCCCGACCCTTTGGAATTCTCTACCCCGTCAGCTTTGGAAGTGCACGACTGTGGGAGGGTTTAAACAGGCGCTGAAAACCTTTTTATGGTGTCATGCTTTTGGTGGCACCGGATGATTTGGATCCTCTTTATTTATTTTATTATCATGTTCACTGTTCTTATCATGATTGTTTTTTTCTTTTTGTAAAGCGCCTTGATGGCCTGAAAGGCACTTTTGCGAAATAAAATTTATTATTATTTTCTCTGTGAGAATACGTTGTTGCTGCCCCAGAGGCGGGGAGGAGAAGAGCTTTTGCCCTGGAGCTCCTACTCCATCGTCGCTTCTTCTGCTGCAGAAGGAAAGCCTGAAGGGTCTTTGAGCAAGCGTCTCTGTGTGATCTGGTTAATCCAGCAGTGCTGGCAGCCTCAGTGTTGTGGTTAGGGACCTGGGAAGAGCAGGTACAGTGGAGTGGTCATCCTTGGTGGGGGTCTGCTTGTCGTAGGCACGCTTCGTTCACTGGTCAGAAGACATTACTGGAAAAGAAGACATACAGGAACTTCAGGAAAAGGAAAGAAAGATGTTAAACTGTGAAAATAACACATTGCGGTCAAAATACAATGAAAATGGCGGTCAACTAGAAGCAGTAGTCCATGGAGGTCCGATCTGCGAAGGTCGACAGCAGGAAAAGAACTGGGGTGGGATGGGCTGGTGGAGCACCCTTTTATTACATAGGTCTGGCGTCAGCGTGCTGACGTTGGGAGCCCACTGAATACTGCTAGATAAGAGTTTTTGTGTGATCCTAGCACCTGGTGGCTCAGTCCTTATGGTTACTGCCTGCTGCAAGAGTCCCGCGAAGAAAGATCTTGATATGCTAAAGTTTAATAAAAAGCGATCTGTCACACACAAAGGATGGAGGAGACAGTTTTCAGTAATCCACTCCACAATTCACACCCCAGCATGAAGGTGTGCTGTCATGGCTTACACTTATTTCCACGACATGCTCATTCACTGATTCCTCTGCCCACTGATCTCTCTCCCCATCCACCTACTAATCACAGGCTCTCTCAGCACTTTTCCCACTCTCTGCTCTGATTCCCCATCCCACTTGCACTCACAGGTCCCTCTCTTCCTCATAACATACCGCCCTCCGTTCTTTTACCAACCCCTCAGGGTTTCACAACATTCCACTGTCTTCCCAGCCATATTCCTGCCCTCTGCTCAAGATCATGCCCCCTCCCCCATGAGCTTGGGAACTGTCCCACTGTCTTCCGCCCTTGGCTCATTGTCACCACCTCCCCCAACCCCACTCCATAACACCGACACAGACTTGAAGGCAGATAGGGACTGCTTGGCCCACCCAGTCTGCCCATTTCCTACTTACTGGATAAACTGCAGATCCTAGTTAACCAATAACCTACTTCCTTCCTACCCCCACACCAGCACTGCCTTATATTTGTCCCACGCATTCTTTAATTCCCCACTGTTTTTGACCCCACAACCTCCTCAGGAAGGCTGCCCCATGCATCCACCACCCTCTCCATGAAAAATACTCTCACGTTGTCCTTGAGCAATCCCCCATCTTCAAATTGTACCCACAACTTCTTGCACATCTCTTTTCTGAAAGATGCTACCCTTCTGGACTTTGTTGATTCCTTGAGGTACTTAAAGTTTCTATCATGTCCCCCCTCCTCCTTTTCCTCGACGGTATACAAATTAAGCTGTTTTAGTTTCTCTTCAGTACAGCTTCTGGTGCAGACCCTGCACCATTTTAGCTGCCCTCCTCTGGACTGCATCCATCCTCTCTATGTCCTTACGGAGATGGAGTCTCCAGAACTGCATGCAGTATTCCAGATGGTCACATCAACTGTTTGTACAGAAGGATAACAACTTCCTGTTTTCTACTGGTGATGCCTCTTCCTATACATCCCAGTATCCCCCCAGCGCTCCTTACTGCCATAGTACAGTAAAGTGCTTAGTGTCAGCACTTCAATGTCATTGACAAGCAGGCGCTCAGTGAAGATGCAGGGGTGCAATTCAGTGTGCTGTGCCCCCTCAGTTCAGACCCTGGCCTTACATTACGTAGTTTAAAATTCCTTATTTAAGTTGCTATTTTACTGATTGGATCTAGTTCACAGAAAGGTAACATTTACTATAAATTTTTCTCATTGTCAAGCCAATTAAAGCTTCATTTTTAGGATGATACAGCTAACTTCCCAAATTAACTATAATGCAAGCATTTCATAATGTCACCCAATACTGCACTTACTGTATGTCCATCTTCACTGCGTGTAATGCTTAAACTATATATCAACAGTGAAATATTCACTGTATTACACTATAATAGAATCAAAACTATTATAGCAATGTTCAGTATAATAGCTGCTAAGATTGCAATATTAACTTGTTATTTTAATTCTTCAGTGTGACAGTATGGCAACCGGACTTTAAGAGAGTGAATCACATTATGAGAAAATATCACAACTAAGGTGGAGATATCTCCAATAGGCCTTCCGCTTGGCCAAAAGCTTCTCTATACCCTCCCCCCAGCCCCACTGTAACCCTTTCTATTCCCAAACCATGGGTTTATGTTCTTTACCCCCTTGTTCTCCACATGAGTTGCCAGTGCTGTTTTCACTTTTCTTATTCGAGCTATTGCCCTTATATGTTCACCTACTCAGTCCAGTTTTCTCTTTGCATATCCTACATAGAATGCCCCAGAAGAAAAAATTAGTCACCTTAGTAATTATTTTTCTTCTAATGGAGTCTTGCTGTATTCTGACTATTGCAGTTAGCCCCAGTACTCAAACTGCCCCGGAGAGTAGATGGTTAATTTTCTATGCAGAGCATAGAACTCTGAGCTCGAGCTTGGTTCAAACCTCTGTCTGCTGCACTTTGAAGTGCAACTGTTAGATTCTTACGAGCTAATACTAACTAACTACTATGTGGAAATTGTAAAATTTTTACTAGCCAAATGGCAACCAAATATTTTGGATCCCCAAAAGACTCAAGTCAAGAAATCCAAAATCAAAAACCAGGTAGTGAACAACTTAAGACTGTTAAATTAATAATATAACCCACTCCCCCTCTCTAAAAGGAGGGAGTACCCAAATGCACCCCTGGGGTGCAACACTGCATCTGCCAGCCCACTTCCCAAAACAGGTTCTGAGAGGGGAAGTAGGGAGGGAGGTCAGAATACAGCAAGACTCCATTAGAAGAAACATAATTACTAAGGTGAGTAATTTTTCTTCAAACATCATGAAGTCTTGCTGTATTCTGACTATTGCAGACTACCAAGCAGTACCTCCATGGATGAGGGAATCGAACCTACCTTGGGAATAGGCTCTGCAGTACTGCAGTACCAAACTGAGCATCACTCCTAGCCTAGATGTCCAGGGAGTAATGTTTGGTAAATGTATAGACTGTTTTCCAGGTGGCTGCTTTACATATCTCTAGCAAGAATAACTCCTGGCTTAGCCAGGAAGCAGCCACTTTTAGTTGAATGAGCCTTAGGCTTGAGGGAGGTATTTTGCCTAGCTTCTCATAGCAGAATTGAATACAAGAGACAATCTACCTGGCAATAGTTCTCTTAGTGGCAGATTTGCCCTTACCCACTTCCCCATAAGTGAGAAACAACTGAAGGAAGTCAAACCTGTGAGCCTTAGTACGCTCAATGTAGTAACTAAGGGCTCTTTTAACATCCAAACTGTGCAAACTTCTTTCTCCTGAAGAAGAATGATCAGTGAAGAACACAGGGAGAGACACAGATTGGTTCAGATGAAAATCTGAAACCACTTTGGGCAAAAACCTCCTATTAGTTCTAAGGACCACCTTATCTCTATGGAATGAGATAAAATCAGGCTCCACTGACAGAGCTTGCAATTCACTGATACGCCTGGCAGAGGTAATAGCTACCAGGAACACAGTTTTCCAAGTCAAGTACTTAAGCTCTGCTGAAGACAAAGGCTCAAAAGGGGGTTGCATAAGCTGAGCAATGCAAACATTAAGATCCCAAGCAGGGGTAGGATCCCTAAGGGGGATTGGTATGAAGCAATCCTTTGAAAAATTTACAGAATACAGGGTGAGATGACAGTGAGAAGGCTTTCCGCTGACAGAAAAGTAGAAACAGCTGACAGATGAACTTCGAGAGTAGCTGGTCTGAGGCCTCAGGCCATTTAGATGAATGATATAATCCAGAACTGTAGACAATTCAGCAGTGTCTGGGGATATATGCTTCTTGGAACACCAAAAGCTGAATCTTTTCCATTTGGAGTTGTAAGTTTTTCTGGTGGCAGGCTTTCGAGAGGCTTTGAGAATATCCAGAACCCCTTGGGACAGATGCAAATCTGCATACTCTAACTCTTCAAGAGCCATGCCTTGAGACTGAGCGACCGAAGATTGGGGTACCAAATCCTCCCCTGAGAGAAGGTTAACAGGTTGTAATTCCTGGGAAGAGACAGGGGAACATGAACTGCTAGGGACAGCAACAGGGGGTACCAAGGCTGCCTGGCCCAGTCTGGAGCAATCAGAATAACTTTGTAAGGTTGTGACCTTACCTTGACCAGAGCCTTGAACAGTAGGGGAAAGGAGGGAGCATATAGAAATGTCCTTCCCAGTTCAAAATCAGAGCATCCAGAGGGACTGAGCCCAATAATGGGGGTCTGCAACAAAACAGAGGAAGTTGGTGATTGTCTGGGGCTGCAAAGAAATCTACCTCTGGAGTGCCCCACCTTGAAAAAATCACTTTCAACACCAAAGGATCCAGGGACCATTCGTGATGGCCCTGGGAGATCCTGCTCAATGCATCTGCTAGCACACTGTCCATCCCTGGAAGGTGGACTGCTATCAGAGAGGTCTGCAGAGAATAAGCTAGGGACCACAATTTCATGGCTTCCGTGCACAAGGCTGTGGACCGAGTGCCTCCCTGCCTGTTGATGTACCACATGGTGGTGGTGTTGTCTGTCCTGACCTGAACCACCTTATTCTGCACTAACTGAGAGAAAGCTTGCAGGGCCAGAAAGACCGCCCTGAGTTCCAAGAGACTGATATGAAGAAGGAATTCTGAGGGACACAGTCCCTGGGCTGTGAGAGCCCCAGATGGGCTCCCCACCCCAACAGAGAAGCATCCGTGATTAGGACCACAGAGTGAGACTGAGTGATGAATGGGACTCCTTGCCTGAGGTTGCCCTGATCCTGCCACCACTGGAGAGCCTGGATCAGAGTCTGGGTCACTGGAACTAGTTTGGTTAGAGAATCTTTCTTCTGAGACCAAAAGGCCCTCAGGTGAAACAATGTCCCTCATCTGAAATCTGGCTCCTTGGACCACTGCTGTAGAAGCTGCCATGTGGCCCAGAAGTTGAAGGAAGAGCCTTGCTGGCCGAGAGACCAGAAGGCGGAATGAAGAAGCCAGCTCTACAATAGCCCTTGCCCTTTCCAGGGGAAGAAAAGCTCTTGCTTTGACTGTATCCAACTCTGCCCCAATGAAGGTGAGAAGCTGTACAGGATTGAGAACTGACTTGGGAAGACTGAGAAGGAATCCTAGGGAAGTGAGCACTTGCTGAGTCACTTGAAGGTCTGGGGACTGACCTACAATGAGCCAGTCATCTAGGTATGGAAATATTTTTCCTTCTTAAAAAGAACACTACTACTCCTAGGTATTTTGTGAATACCCTTGGAGCTGATGTCAGGCCAAAGGGCATAGCTTTGAACTGATAATGGCCTGAAGGCAATTCGAACCTGAGGTACTTTCAGTGGGAGCACCTGATGGGAATGTGAAAGTAGGCATCTTTTAAGTCCAGGGAGGCTAGCCAGTCCCCTGGCCTTAGAGAGGGAAGGATTATTCCCAGAGTCACCATTTTGAATTATGGTTTTAAAAGATGTTTGTTCAGGTATCTTAAGTCTAGGATGGGTCGCCACTCCCCTGTCTTTTTTGGGGTAAGGAAGTACTCGGAGTACAGAGCTTTGCCCCTGTGCAATGTAGGAACTCTCTCTACAGCCTTTAGAGCCAGTAGAGATGAAACCTCTGCTTCTAGGGCAATGGTTTTGGAGATGCTTGTAGATGGAAAAGATCTGGCCCTCAGCTTTGGAAATTTCTTGAAGCTGAGAACCAGCCCCTGGCTTACCACCTCCAGGACCCACTTGTCTGAGGTAACAGACATCTAGTCCTGGACGAAGTAAGCCAGCCTGCCTCCTACAGGAATGGGGGAGTCGACCCGGGCTGACACATCAGGGTGTCTGCTTGGCAGGAGCCTTCGGTTGAGGGATGGATGGATGTAGCCCTGCTCATCCCCCTTCTGCCTCTCCCTCTGAAGAACCCCTCTGAGGAAAGGGAAAAGAGGCCTTCGCTTGGTAGATAGGCCTATGAAAAGGCCTGCCCTGCCCCTAGCCTGCTGCTGCCTTGAGGAGTTGCCTGCCTTTCCTTGGCCTGTGCACTCCTATAGATGGTCCAATACTCATCCATTTTTTCATGTAATTATCTGTCTGTTCCCAAACAGAGAATTACCTTTGCCTGGGTGTCCTGTGAGACTAGTACATCTGAGCCAAGCCATTCTCCAAAGAGCCACAGATGTAGCCATGACTTTAGAGAACACATCACTGGAGTCCACAGCAGCATGGAACTGTACCTTAGATGCCTCAATCCCATCAGCAGCAACCCCCTCCATCTCCTAGGCTAGCTGGGGGAAGGCTTGCTTAGCCAGTGTCAGTACAGTGTCCCACCTGGACTTCTGGTACCTGGCTGCATAGGCCATATAATTAGCCTGCCTGACTCCCAAGGTGGATGCCATGTACTGTTTCTTTCCCATGGCATCCAGCTTCCTAGAATCTTTAACTGGGGTGTGTGAAGCCAAGGGTATATTAGCCTTATCACAGGCTGCAGCCTGCACAACCCCAACATGGCTGCATTGTTGATACAAGTACTCTGTACCAGAACCTGATAAGGTGTACCTTTTGTCCACCCTTCTGTCGACAGGAGGTACAGAATTTGGAGTTTTTAAAATCTTTTGTGTCTGTTTCCCAAAAGACTTATGAAGGGGAATAAGACAGTCTTGTGGACTCTGGGATGTCCATCATCTCCACATAATCAGGTTTCTCTACAGCTTCTTCCACAGGGAGCTGGAGGGTTTCTGCCACTTTCCTGTAAAACATGTAGTGGGAAGGGGACTCAGAAAACCTAGGAGGGGAAACACCAGAAGGCCTGTCTGGGGAGACGTCCGGTTCAATGGGCTCAACCAGACCTCCCACACCATCGCCATCATCATCATAATCTTCAACCCCCTCCAAATCCAGTTCATAGGAATCTTCAGGGGCATAATCTTGAACTGGAGGAACTGACCGAACTGAGTGCCTCCCAGAAGGCGCCGGATCAGACGGAACTGGACGAAGCAATTCTACAATCCTTATCGCATTGGCAATCTCTTCGACGGTCGGAAAATGGGTCTCTGGAACCAAACTGTCAGATTTTTCTTTTCTTTTTGTAGGAACCGATCCCTCAGGATTGGCTATGCTCTTGCCTGAAGAAGTATCGACCCGGTCAGAGGGCACTCCCTCAGGTTCGGTCAGAACCGGACCAGGCTGGCCATCCGGGTCAGCGGACTTCACGGCCTCCTTATCCCTGAGCCTACCTAATCTTTTTTCCAGGGTAGACTTAGGGAAATTTTTTTTTACAGATTTGGCAGTCTGAGTCGAGGTGGTCAAACCCCACACAATAAACACAGGTGGTGTGGGGATCAGCCTTAGCAAAGACCTCCCCACACACACTGCAGTGTTGAAACCCAGTAGGCCCAGTTTTTCTTTTGGGTTTCTCAGACATAGCCATCCTATCCACAAACTTACCCTTTTTATGGCAAACAAACAGGCAAGACACCCTTATCGGTTTCTAACCGTGTCACGGGTATTGGAAAAAACCACAAGAAAATGCAGTTATTTTAAAACTGATAAGGACCGGTAACCACACTCTAAGTTTAAAAACAAAGACAGAATATATAAATCACTAAACAGCCAGTTCAGCCGAACCAGTCGAAAAATCAATTTTACAATTTCAACAAGTTTACTAGGTCTAGTTCACTACTTAGTACTTACTGTACCACAGACAGAGATCTGAACCGAAACTTGCGAAAAATAATCGGTAAAACCGAGGACTTTAACAGACTTACAAACCGTGAGCAAAGGAGAAATCTCCGGAGTGGCGGTTCAGTTAGGCGGAGTAAAGAATCTGACAGCTGCACTTCAAAGTGCAGCAGACAGGTTTGAACCGAGCTCGAGCTCAATGTTCTATGCTCTGCATAGAAAATGAACCGTCTACTCTCCGGGGCAGTTTGAGTGCTTGGGCTAACTGCAATAGTCAGAATACAGCAAGACTTCATGTTGTTTGAATGGCATATTCCTAGATAAATGACAGTAATGGTGTCACAATTAATATATTCATCACTTGACCATTTCTTGGACTCAAGAACTTAAATCAGTTTGGCCAGCTCACTGGTAGAGCTACCACTCATGAAGCAGAGGACCCAGGTTCAGGAACAAGACAGAGTTGTTGGATGGCCAGCCAAGGGATGTGCGCAGAGCATCCCAGAGGATGCTCTACACCTTAGGTAGGGAGAGTGAACGACGCCATGCTTTTGCCACCTGGGTGACCAGAGGTTGCAGTACAGTCAGTGCTGTGGAATTGGGTGGGAAGATGTTGGCTCTGCTCCAATGCACATGCACAAATTGTGCACATGTGCTACAACTCAGTGTCCTAGAGGCAGGGCACTAGAAGAGAGAGAAAATTCATGACCGCCACAGGAAGACGTCTGCCCCTCACCACAGGTCTCACACTGTCAACCGTGGCTCTCACTTCAGTTCTATCGACCAAGTCTCCACTGAGGGGTAGGGCTTACCTCAATGGCCAACCCTGTGGGGGCGCTTGTGGGTGCTACAGCGCTGAAGTACTGTAAGTCCCAGAGAAGGTGGGCGATGGGGCTAGATGAGGGGCTAGGACCATTGGAGGCTTGTCAGCTGTAGGGGCGAAAAAGGCATACTAAACAAAAAATAAATAAAAAAAAGAACTTATCAGTTTGCTGTCTGGCACTCCAATATTTTCATGTCCCAGATCTTTTACATTCTACTGAGGGGGTAGTAAGTGGTAACCATGTACTATTCCTCTTGATTGTTTGCACACTGTGCACCACATATCCCCCAGGTTACTAACTCTTCTATATACAACTCTGTATGGTTTTCTGGTACAGTCCCCAAGTTTTTGTTGTACACTAAGTATCCCCCAGTTCTGCCTCTAAAGGCAGCATGCACATGTGTAGACACACACACACACACAGTCTCTCTCTCTCTCCCCCCCCTCTCTTTCTCCTGCACTAAGGGAAAAAATGCAGATTAATGGGGTTGAGCAAGAGGCGAGCAAATGCAGTTTTACAAGAAATGCTGATTAGGCAGCATGCTGCATTGAGTAAAGGGGCTATGATAAGGTAGGGAGTTGTAGTCAATCTCTACTAAAGCAGTAAGTTGTTTGAATGAAAGCTGCTGATTCAGCGGTGTGGCTTGTGTCCAGCGGACTACAAAGGCAGACTTTCAGCAGTCTGAGACAGTACTAATACACCAGGCAGTTGATTTTAGTTTAAATTGCTAATTTTCCCTCAGCTGTGTCTGAACCTGAGAGATCCTGAATAAGTGGATAACGAGACCAAGCAGGATGAATGTGCTGTTGCAGCATGCAGTGAGCGGATGACTGAGCAAGTGAGTGAGAGAAGGAGCAGATAGGGAAAGTGGGAGGTGGGCATGCCTGCAGTAGCATTTAAAAAGAATCAGAATGCCATACAGAAAACAGCATTTTAGAAAAGGGAAACTGCAGAGCACACACAAATTTTGAAGCCTGGCCCAAGGAGATTTTTCATGGTATGCTGCCTGGTTGGCAGGACTTTTTTTTTTTTTTTTTTTTTTAAAGTTTATTAGGAATTTTACAGACATATAGACAGAAAAGTAAACAGGTTAATATACTATACATGAAGTTTGGTACAGTGATTCTGCCTCAGGACTTTGTTTTTACCTGTAGGTTTTGCTCTCCAAACACACCGGCACTAGCCAATTAGGACGCAGAGATTTTCCTGCCCATTTTGTAAGGCAAAATAAATTTCTGCCCCACTCACATCTTCTGACTGACGCCTCCTCACCCACCCATTCTTTACTCATAAACAGAGTCTTTTTTCCCCCTATTTTTAGGACCAATATAAAAAGCTAATTTCTGTCTGCTCCACATTGTTGATGAGGAATTAATACTTATAGGTAATGTGCTCCCCTATAGGGGTAGTAGTACAGACCAAAACTGTGACCTCAGCATAGAACCCTGAGAACATGAACATTCTGAATGAAAAATTACTTACCATAGTAATCTTCTTTCTTCCCAGTGATGCTCAAACATTCATAACTTTGTGCAGTCATCCTGGTGGGTTGGACTGTCTCGAGAGATGGAACACATGCAAATGATGGAATTTTGCACGTGAGCATCTTTCAAATACTGCCTCAACCAACTGTAGTGTTCTAAGCCCTTCAGATTTGTAAGAAGCCTGAAGTCAGGCAACATGGAAAATTTTACCATAAATTATTACTACTTAATAAAACATTTTTAATAAAACATTTTTAGGATTAGCCTAATAAACAACTTACTTGAAAAAACCTCAAGGGAGGAGCTATACCTATATAATAATGGTGTTCACCATAGAATGAGAAAAACTATTTTGAGAGACAGAAAAACTCTGGTAAAACTCTGTCTAGCATAGAAACATGTACCCAGAAGGATATGGCTATGTGGCACTAGCATGGAATGCAGAGGCTTAAGTTCTGGAAGGGAGGATGGGGGGAGTTATGAATGTCTGAGCATCACTGGGAAGAAAGAAGATTACTATGGTAAGTAATTTTTTCTTCTAACCCCAGTAATGCTCAGACCATTCATAACTTTGTGCAGACTACCAAGCAGTACCCCTAGGTGGTGGGCACAGAACTTATTTTGGAAACAGACTTTGCAGGACTGCTGTGCCAAACTTGACGTCACTTCTGGACAAAATATCCAAATTATAATGCTTTGTAAAGGTGTGTACTGATTTCCAAGTAGCCGCTTTACAAATGTCCAACAATGGCACCTTCCTAGCAGCTGCAATAGTGGCAGCTGTTCCTCTTGTTGAATGAGCCCTCAGCCCAGCTGGGGACTCGTTACCTGCTTTATTGTAGCAGAATTGAATGCACTGGACAATCCACCGAGAAATGGATCTTTTTGAGGCTGGTTTGCCCATTCCAACATCCCCATATATAAGGAAAAGTTGTTTTTTGTCTTGCCTATGGCCTTTAGTAGCTGTCATGTAGTAGCTGAGAGCTCTTTTCACATCCAGACTGTGAAGTCTTATTTCACCAGAGCTTGCATGGTCTGTGAAGACGACAGGCAGGGTGATTGATTGGTTCAGATGGAAATCTGAAACCACCTTGGGAAGGAATTGTCTGTTTGTTCTGAGGACCACTTTATCCCTGTGGAAGGAAATACAGTCCTGGTCGACACAGAGAGCCTGAAGCTCACTGATTCTTCTTGCTGAAGCAATTGCTACCAGGAAAACTGTTTTCTAGGTAACGTACTTTAAATGAGGTGTAGCCATGGGCTCAAAGGGAGCCCGCATCAACCTTGCTATACATACATTAAGATCCCAAGTGGGCACTGGTGCCCTGTGAGGGGTGCAAATGCATTAGGCCCTTGAAAATCTTTTGAAAATGGGATCTGATGCTACAGATACTTTTGTCCTATCAGACAGGTGCGAGATACTGCTGCAAGGTGGACCCTCAAGGAACTGGGTTGCAGACCTTGTGAATGCAAGTGAGTTAGATAATCCAACACCACTGAGACCCTGCATCATTTAGGGTGAAGTTTTAGTAGAGCACCAGAAAGAGAATCTTTTCCACTTAGCAGAATAAGTTTTCTTAGTTGAAGGCTTCCTGTAACCTTTCAAAATGTTTAATACAGCGTCAGAAAGGTTCAAGCCTGCATACTCTAACTCAAGAGCCATGCTTTGAGGTGAAGAGACTTGAGATTTGGGAATAGCAATGTTCCCTGATTGGAGGTTAGAAGATTGTGCCTGAGAGGCAGGCTTATTGGCCTGCTCACTGCCATGGAGAGCAGAAGAGAGTACCATGGCTGCCTGGGCCAGTCTGGAGCTATCAATATCAGAGAAGCTGAGGTGATCTGAGTTTCAGCAGCACCCTGAAAACCAGAGGAAAGGGGAATGCATATGAAACTTGCCCGACCAATCCAGCACCAAGGCGCCCAGAGGGATTGTGCCCTGGGCTGGTGGCCTGCAACAGTACTGAGGCAACTGGTGGTTCTGGTGGGATGCAAGTCTATCTCTGGAACACCCCACCTGTTGAAAATTACCTGTACCACCTTCTTGTTCAATGCCCATTCGTGATGGGACTGATTGATTCGACTCAGTGTGTCTGCCAAGATATTGTCCTTTCCTGGCAGATGGATGGCTTGCAGGGACACCTTTAAAGAATATGCCAGAGCCCAAGTTCTCATGGCTTCTGTGCATAGGGGGCCTGATCTGGTGCCACCCTGTTTATGTAATACATAGTGGTGGTATCGTCTGTTCTGATCTGTACCACCTTTCCTATTACCAGTGTAGAGAAAACCTTTAGTGCCAGCCTCACTGCTCTGAGTTCCAGCAGATTTATATGCTGGGGGGACTCTGCTTCCGACCAGGTACCCTGAGTTGTGTGCTCCCCTAGATGGGCACCCCAGCCCAGCAGGGATGCATCTGTTGTGAGGATTAGTGAAGGATCCTCCTTTTGGAAGGGGACTCCTTGTCTTAGGTTGGATTCCTTTTTCCACCACAAGAGGGCTTGTAACAAGGGCCTTGTCACTGGAATGAGCTTTGAGAAAGGGTCTTTTTTCTGACTCCAATGAGTCCTGAGGTGAAACTGGATGTGTCTCATGTGAAACCTGGAACCCTGCACTGTACTTGTGGAAGTAGCCATATGACCCAAAAGCTGCAGAAATTGCTCTGGCTGTTTTCACCATGCAATTTGAAGGAGTTTGCTATGGCCTGAAGACTTTGCACCCCTGTCTAGTGGGTAAAAAAGGCCCTGGCCTGCAGGGTATGTTGATCTCTGTGCCTCATGAACTGTAAAGTCTGTGTAGGGCGAAGAAAGATTTTTCTGGTTTACTATGAAACCTAGAGATTCTAGAAGATCCTCATAAGTCTTAGAGAGGTTGTGACCTGCTCTGGTGATTTGCCCACTATCAGCCAGTTGTCCAGGTATGGAAAGACAGTCACCCTGTCTTCAAGAAATGCCACAACAACTGCTAGGTATTTTGTAAACACCCTTGGTGCCGAGGAAAGTCAAGGGTAGGTTGCAAACTGATAATGACCTGATGGGAGTCTGAATCTGAGATATGTTCTGTAAGATTCCTTTATGGGGATGTGAAAATAAGCATCCTGTAAATCCAGAGATGCCAGCCAGTCCCTTTCTGGATTATTGGTAGAATCTAGCCAAAGTGACCATTTTGAACTTTGGCTTTTTCAGGTGCTTGTTTAAAGCTCTGAGATCCAAAATTGGCCGCCACTCCCCATTTTTCTTTGTTGTTAGGAAGTATCTGGAGTAAAACCTCTTCCTCTGGGTTGCAGGGACTAATTCACTGCTTTGAGCTGAAGCAGCTTGACCTCTGCCTCTAGCAATGAGATTTGTGCTAGAGGTGGAGAGGCAGAAACCCTGGGGTTTTTAGAGGAAGAAATTTGAATCATGGAGACAGAACTTGCCCACTACCCCCAGCACCCACTTGTCTGTGGTGATGGTTGACCAGCGGGAGGAAATGGACAGTCTGCTCCAACAGGTAGGGAGGAGGCAGCTTGCATCTCAGGGGTTCTGCTTAGGCTGGGCTGAGTTCTGGCTGAGTCCTCGCCTAGAGCCCTTTCTACCCCTACCCTTGAGTAGCCCTGAGGGGGGTACTGCTGGTATTGGGGCATGGCTACTGGCTGGAAAAAGGTCGTGATAGAAAGGACTAACCCTAGCCCCCTCCATAGGGCCTAGTGGATGAGGAAGCTCTCTAGCAGAGTTACTTCTATAAGTAACTTCTATAAGTAGCCTTATATTCATCCACTTTTTTCATATAGGCCACTGTGACTCCCCAACAGTAGATTTCCTTCCAGTGGGAAATCCAGGGCCTTTGACTGGTATCCTGAGTGAGGTTTGTGGCCCTAAGCCAGGCAAACCTCCTCTGGGCCACTGTATTAGCCATCCATCTGGCTGCAATGTCATTCAAATCAGCAGCCATTTGGAACTGGTACTTGGTCATTAACCCAAACCTGGCAGTTTCTCCAGGTCATCTGACAAGGGTGGGTGGCTTCATGGACATTGCCAGTACCGACTGCCACAGGGATTTCTGATACTGGGCAGCATAAGATTGAAAAGTGGCTCGTCTCATGGCCAATGAGGCTGACAGATAGCCCTTTTGGCCATACTGCCCAGTTTTCTGGAGTCCTTGTCCGGAGGGGTGTGAGGACAGAGGGACCTTAGCCTCATCACAGGCAGCTTGCTGTATAACCCCTGATGATCAGGGTGGAGAAAAGGAATCAGCTCCCTCCCCTGTTCAGCTGATATTTTTATCTATTCTCTTGTCAATAGGAGGAATAGAGTTTGAGGTCTGGAGGAACTTCATAGCATCCTTCTTAAACAATTTATATACTGGAAGGAGGAGGCTTTTGTGTGTTAAACCCATCATACTGAGGTACTCAATCTCCTCCTTATCTTCCACTTGCTCTGTTGTGTTGATGTCCAGAGCATCTGCCATTCTTCTTACAAAAGAAAAATTGGAAGAAAAATCCTCAGACACTCTGGGAGGAGAGCCAAATTCCTGCTCAGGGGAAACCTCTGGGGGGAATAGGTTCATTCTCCTCATAAATGTCATCATTCCCTTCGAAATATTGTTGCTCTGGAGCGGGAGGCAACACAGAAGCAGCAACCTGGGGACCCTGGGGAGGGCAGGAGGCTGAGGGATGATGCTTTGCAGAGCCTGTATAATTTTGAACGCCTGGCTACGTCTTGAGTCAAGGATAGACAGGTTGCCAGCAGAATTCTGGTTTAGCAGGAGAGGGTTCTGCATCTTTGAGCTTTTAATTTCTTTGAGGGAACCGGGAAGTCAGCTGGTTCTTTCCTCTTTTGCCCTTTCTCGCCCGTATCAGGGCAGGGTAGTGCCCTGTCAATTCAACCACAACAGACTGGGGTGTCAGCTGGTCAGAGCCTGAGGGACCCCTTGAAACTTTTGTGAAGCCTTCACATGTCAACAGTTTTTTCTGGGAATGTTTTGCATATTTCTAATTCCTGGTCCAACAAATAAAACCCGGACAAGCTACACATAAGGTGTGCTTTGTCTGCCTTGGCAAACACATCTCCACACTTCAAACAGTTTTTAAAACCAGGTTCACTGTCTCTTTTAGGTTTCTCAGTCATGGTGAAATATAAAATGAAAACCTCAACCGCTAATACCAAAAGCTAATGCGGCTATTTAAACAGCTTAAAAAGCTTTACTTTTTTTTTTTTGATGCGGTTCAGGAACCGATAGGGAACCGATGGAACCGAGAAAGGAGATGAAATATGAACCTGTTCAGTGGTTCTGTAACCGATGAAAAGTGGTTACAAATAAAAACTTTTAAAGACCAAATTTAAATGAAATGAATAGGTTCTCTAGTTAGAGAACCCAACAAAATTACAATTGCTTGGATCCTCACGGTTATACCGAATCGCGAGGAACCAGAAACAAACAATTTAAACAATAATAACTATATAAAACTAACAAGTTAGTAGAGGCAGTAAAAGAAACTAAAATACTTATGGTTTTAAACTTTTCTTTCTTCTTCATGCGAAGAGGGCACTAGAGACTCTGAACTCAGATTCGTATGTCAGACAGAGAAAATCTGAAGGCTTGAACACTACAGTTGGTAGAGGCAGTATTTGAAAGATGCTCACGTGCAAAGAATTCCATCATTTGCTTGTGTTCCATCTCTCCGGGCAGTCCAACCCATCAGGATGACCGCACAAAGTTATGAATGGTCTGAGCATTACTGGGGTTAGAAAATACAGGTTACTCACCTGTAACAGGAGTTCTAGGAATGGTATATGTTGTTGATCCACACTTATTGGCAGGTATCCTTGCCGCTTTAAATCTTGCCGGAAGGTCTTCAAGCTGGCTCCTCCCACCCGCCCGGGTGGTATAACTCTCGGCTCCCCATGACGCCAGATCTGGCCCGCCTGAAGCCTGTGGCAAGCGTCGAGCCTGGGAGGACATGGTAGGATGAACAACATATACCATTCCAGAACTCCTGTTACAGGGTGAGCAACCTGTATTTTAGGACATGGATATGTTGTTCATCCACACTTATTGGCAGACTCCTAGCAGTTCTCCGGGAGGAGGGAGGCAAGACGCACACCCCAATACTTACTTGGGAAAGAGAGACTGAGAACTGGAGGCCCAAAACCAGCATCCCGCGTGACCAAGGTCGATGTGGTAATGGGTAATGAAGAGGTGTGCTGACTTCCAGGTAGCAGCCCTGCAGATTTCCTGGATAGGGACGCCCCTGGAAGCAGCCATCACAGCAGTATGGTGGTAGAATGAGCTCTATCCTCTGGGAGGCTCCATGCCCACCAACTTATATAGCAGAGATCTATGCAGGAGGTGACCCACCTTGTTTATCGTCCGCTTGGCTGCAGGTCTGCCAGATGCTTCAGCGTAGGTGACAAATAGTTGGCTAACCTCTCCTCGAATTTCAGCCGTGGCGCCTTTGTAATGCGAGCGCCTTCTAGGGTCCAGATATGAGCCTATATCTGCCTCCGAGGTGTGATTGGGGTAGAACACCGCAGAGCTAACACCTGGTTAAGGTGAAACTCCGCACCACCTTCGGAAGGAATCTCGGGTGGGGGCACAGGACAACCTTGTCCCTGTGGAAGACCAGGTAAGGAGACTCATGGAAAGCGCCTGGAGCTCTCCCATCCTTCTGGCTGACGGATAGCCACCAAGAAGGCAGGTCTTCCACGACAGGTGAGAGAGCACACCTGTGCATAGGTTCAATGGCTTGCCCATGAGCTTTGCCAGTACCAGCAGTAGATCCCACGGAGGTGGAGGTTCTTGACTGAGGGGAATGTGACAGGCCTTGGAAAAGCGCCAGACCACCTTCCCTCGCCATCGACTGCTTCCGCCCGCGCCCGGTAAGCGGAGATGGCTGCCAGGTGCACCCTTAGTCTGCCGACCCAAGCCCTTGATTTGAAAGGGACCATAAATAGTCCAAGATGCTTGCCAAGGAACAGGAGGAAGGGTCCAAGCCTCGTTTGACACCAAATGGAAAACCTTTTCCATTTGAAGGCATAGCATTTTCTGGTCGACTCTACGGGATGCCTCAACTACATTGAGGACCTCGTCGGAAAGACCCAGGCCTGAACTCTAGCCAGCCAGGAACCAGGCCGCAGGGTAGGGATTGAAGGTCCGGATGGAACACCTTCCCTGATTGACTGAGAGCAGGTCCGGCGAGCTGGAAGCTGCCGGAGTCCTGGAGCTGAGACTGAGGAGATCTGGGTACCAGAACTGGCGCAGGCCAGTCTGGGGCTATCAGAATCACCTCGCCTTGTCCCTCCTTGCCTTGAGAAGCACCTTGTGGATCAAGGGAAATGGGGAAAGACAGAAGAGGCCCGGGGTCCATTGCCTCGAGAAGGCATCCCCTGCAGCAGCCCTGCTGAGGGGGCGGGCATGGAACAGCCTCAGCTTCGTTCTCCTGAGGCAAACAGGTCCACCTGAGGTGTGCCCCAATGGGAGAACAGATGCTGTACTACCTCCGGCAGGAGAGACCACTGTGGGATGCAGCCCCATCCAGCTTAGGGCATCGGCCAGGGTGTTGGAGGCCCTGCCATGTGAATGGCTAGGAGATCCGCCCAGGCTGCGACGAGTGACCAAAATGCGGAGAGCTTCCTTGCATTGAAGCATGGAGCGCGCCCCGCTCTGGGCGGTTTAGATAGTACATGGTCATGGTGTTGTCCGTCCTGGACTCGGACCACTTGACCCCGGAGGAACGGAGCAAAGCGGTGAGAGCTAGGGCGGACCGCTCGGAGCTCCAGCAGGTTGATGTGGCATCGGGACTCCCGCGGGGACCAGAGGCCGTGAGCCCGGTGTTCCCCCAGATGGGCACCCCAACCCATCAGAGAGGCATCGGTCGATAGAGAGACCCGTCGGCTCGGGCGGACGGCACCGGATGCCCTCCTGCAAATGACCTGGAACGATCCACCACTGGAGAGCTTCCACATCTCCTGTGTCACCGACAAAGCTGGTCCAAGGATGCGGTGTTGTGACCACTGACTGGCCAGTCCCCATTGAAGGAACGATGTTCCAGCGGGCCCAGCGGACCACGCTGGTGCAGGCCGCCATGAGACCCAGGGAGGCGAGGAAGTCCCGGGCAGGCGCAATTGTCCAACCAGAAATGATTGGGCAAAGGAGGAAAGAACTCGGCCCTGTCCGCCGGAGCCGCGCTCTGGCTCAAGAGAGTTGAGCTGCGCCGATGAACAGAATCACCTGCTCGGCTCGGGTTCCGACTTGGCCTCGTTGATAAGGAGGCCCAGTTGAGAACAGACCTGGAGGGCCAGATCTCTGGACCACCCACCTCCTGCCTGGAGGGAGCTGCTATCAGCCAGTCGTCCAGGTAAGGGTACCCGGACCCCTCGGCGCCATGAGGGAATGCTGTCACCACTGCCATGCATTTGGTGAAGACCCTGGGAGCTGGAGACAAGCCGAAGGGCATGGCTCGGAACTCGAAAGGATCCTTCCGCCGGAAGCGAAGGAATCTCTGGTGAGACGGACGGATAGGACGTGAAAACGCGTCCTGCAAGTCCAGAGAGCAGAACCACGCCCGGCGTTCCAAGGATGGTAGTATCTGAGCCAGGGTGACCATCCTGAAGGTCTGAACCTTAGGAACTTGTTTAGGTCATGTAGGTCGAGAATGGGGCACCAGCCCTCGTCTGCTTCGAACCAGGAAGTACCTGGACACAAACCCTGGGTCTGAGGGGGGGTCCGCTACCACCCTGATCACCTCCTTCGGAGGAGAGCGATGTCGGCTCGACGAGCCGACAGTGAGGCTACGGACCCCGAGGCCCCCCGAGGAGCGACGGCTCTGAAGGGTGGGACCTGCTCGAATTCCAGAGGCAGGCCTTTTCCCACCACCTCCAGTACCCACCTGTCCGTGGTAACAGCGGACCAGGCGGAAAGGAAGTGTCGGAGCCGTCCCCCCACGGGGGGAACCAGGGGTAAGGTGACGGGGATGGGGGCGACACCCCTCAGCCCGTCACTGGGCAGGCTTGGAGGAAGGACCATTTGAGGGACCTCCTGGCCTTTCCCTCCTGCCTCTGTTAGAGAAGCGCCGGCGGGTTTGGGATGCCAAGGCCGAGCCTGCTGGCCTAGCGTTGCTGGGCCGGGCGCGCCGGGGCAGAAGGACGAAAAGGGCTTAGGCTGTGGTTTGCGGCCTTTGTCCTTCTGAGCGAAGAGACCGAGTCCAAGGTAGCACTGGACTTCTCGATCCTCTGCAGGTGACCTTCCACCCCAGGGCGAAGAGGTCAGTCCCCAAAGGAACATCTGCAACTTGTGCTGGGTATCCGAAGTAAGGTGGATATCCTCAGTCAAGTCCGTCGACGCATAGCCACTGCGCCGCCACCGACCTGGCACACGAGTCCCCAATATCTAAAGCAGTCTGGAGCTGCTGTTTGGCCACTGCCCTGCCCTGGTCCCGCATCTGCTTGACCGTAGTCTGCAGATCCGCAGGGAAGATGAGGACGACCTCATCCAGGGAGCCCAACAGGGCATGAGAAAAATGTGCCATGAGGACGGCCGAACTGGCCTGACGAAGGCTGAGAGAGGACGCAGCATAGACTTTTCGCCCGACATAATCCAATTTCTTGTATTCCTTGTCGGGAGGTTTGTCCACATCCCTGGCGTTGCCGGCGCGCCGGAAAACGCTGTCGGTAACCAACCCCTCAGCAGAGGGGTGCTCCGAAAAACCGGACAGGGAACCGGTAGGGACCGCATACTTCCTGGCCATCCTGGCCGAAGGCGCAGGACAGGAAGCAGGGCGCTGCCAAAGCTCCAAGGCCGGACCCACTATGGCCTCGGCCACTGGAAAGGCCTCCGTTGGAGAATCCCCTCGGTCCAGAATCTCCATGAGGGGATACCTGGCCCATTTGGAAACGGGTTCGAGCTTCATCCCGGTGGACTCCGAGATGAGCCGAAGCAGTCCTAGGAAGGACGACGGGCTATCGTCCATTGACTGTCCTCCTGAGGACTCCAAGTCTAGTCGCTTGGAAAAAGGAGGAATTATCCTCGACTCGGACGAGTCCTCGAAGACTGCCTCTGGCCTGAGCCACCCTCTACCTGCCGAGGTCGGTCGGGAGTGAGGTAACAGACAGCCTATGGGGTAGACCCTTAGCCGACCGAGAATCCCTGGTCGGAGCCCCAAATAGTGGCTGTGGAGGCGGAGGTTCCACCGGAATCGGTGGAGCAGCTGGTTTTGGCCGAACAACCGGCCTGGGTACAGGCTCCTCGGGTAAGTCGAGGGGTTGTGTCGGCCGCTCCGGTGACAGCCACTTAATGGCCGGGGAAGGCGACTGCGTCGGCTTATTCCCGGTCAGGAGGAACTGTTGCCACATGAGGTCCTCGTACCGTCGACGTAACTTACGCCGAAGCCTCCCCTCGTCCGAGGAGGAGGACGAGGACGAGGGCGATGCCGGGCATTACTGCGATGCCGAGACTCAAGACCGCCATGGCGACGGCGGGATCGGCTGGACCGCTAAGAGGTCCGAGACCGAGCCTCGGCTTTTCCAGGTCGGTGCGGGAAGTGTCGGCAGGAACCGCACTCCTTCCGGCTCGGAGGGTTCATCCGAGGCTCCGGAACCGAGGCACAGGCAAGCCCACGGATCTCAACTCCCGGGAACCGGGAGGGAGTCTCGGCTTCTATAGGCGACAACCCGTCCAACGGATCGAGAAAATCTCGACTGGTGATGGGAGTCTCCAGTCAACTGACCTGACGGGGACACCGTGAGACCAGTGGCCGAAGCGGTCAGCGCCAATCGAAGTCGGCGGTCGGCGACTCGAGGAGGACCTTTCCCTACTCCCAAGAGCGCCGACGGAGGATTACCTTTGTCCCTCTTTGGACCGAAAAAGGTCCAGCAGGACGTTAGCCCTTCTCCTTAGTGGAGAGGGACAGACAAAAGCTCATAAAGGAAGCTGTATAGGAGGAACCCAGAGGCGGGATAAATGCGCGGCGAGGAAGAATCCCGGCCCGCGCCTCCTCTTGAGGCGATCATCTGCTCGAAGCTGATCCGCCGAGCCCGCCGCCGCGGACACCGCCAACCGGGCCTCCTTAGACTTCACCGGAGGGAAACGCTTCTCGGGACGGCCCAGATGCAATCGGGCAGCACGGTCTTCGAGGACATAGGCCGAAAAGGAAGAGCACAAGTCGCAGTCCTGCGGGTCGGGCTCAAGGCCTAAACAGTAGACACACGTGGAGTGTGGATCCGTCCGAGACATCTTCTGCCCGCAGGGGCATCTCCAAAACCGAGTCGATTTGTCCATCGCGAAACAAGCGAGGGATCAAGACTGAAGTCTTTTAGCAAAACTTTTAAATTCGCAAAGGAAGAAATAGGAACCAGTCTCAAACGCAGGAGCTTAAGGAGGGAACCTGAGCTTCCAAGCGGTAAGGAAGATCTGGCGTCATGGGACGGAGCCGAGAGTTATACCACCCGGGTGGGTGGGAGGAGCCAGCTTGAAGACCTTCCGGCAAGATTTAAAGCGGCAAGGATACCTGCCAATAAGTGTTGATCAACAACATATCCATGTCCCTAGAACAGTAGTTACACAGTTTCTCCTGTACCACTGAAGGAGTAACAAACTTAGAGTTCTCTGGAAGATTTTTTTTTCAGTCTGTTATTTTTTTATTTATAATTTGTTTGCAGCTCTGTGCAACAGTAAGGCAGGTTGGAGCTACCTGGGATCATCCTTAAATTTAGAACTCGTGCCTGTAAAACGGTGGCTTTCAAATTGACTAACCTGGTAGCTAGTTTTCCACTCTAGTGCCTACAGTGCCTGAATGCGGACCACTTGCCTTTGTACAGTATGGTGTATTTTTGTTTCAGGTCAGCTACTTAATATGTTAGCCTGGTGCCGCAGACAAGGGGCTTAGTTAGTCAGGTGGTGTGGTATTGATAACTTGATATCTTTCCCTCTCTTTTAGCGTCTCAGCACGGTGTGTCCCTGATAGATAAACAGGTTTCTTCTAAGTGGTATATTTTATTTGGAGGTATTTATTTTGTCTCTGGTTAGCCCCCCAAGCTCTAACAGTTTTTTTTTTTCTGTGGTGTACCCCTTCAGAAATTTGAAATTTATCCTTTTCTTTTTTAGGATTTTTTGGTTTTTCCTACTTAGCTGTCTTGGTTAGTCTGAGAGACGATTTGTAGTAGTACTAGGTCCTGGACTGAGCACAATTTGCAACTTTTTACTCTGCCGATTCGTTGCTGGCATTGTGCCAGTGGTGTTGTAGCACCTCTCACGCCATTCTTCTGTCTTTATGACGTATCACTCACTATGCGTAAGTGATAGCAGGCATGTATGTGTGACAGATGCACTGTTGTGTCACAATGTACATGTGTGTCCATGACACCAGTGCATTTGTAAGCACTGGCTGCTGCAGAGCTTCTATTGGAAGCAACTCTCCCAGAAGCTCCATGCTCTAACTTCTAGGTCAGTTGCACAAGTTTGCACTGCGGAAAATTATCTTCCTTTGCTGAGCTGCCAGCACTTGGAGCAAGCACAGTGTTCACTTTTAAGAATACGGACTGAAATTAGCTAGCTAGACTACAGGCCTAGGAAGGGGATTTCCTAAAGGGGCAATATCCAGGTCTTTCAGGTACAGATAGGCAGTCTTAAAGGGGCATTGCTAGGGTTTTAACCCAGACTGCTTTTTCTTGCCTTCTCCACCTGAGTTATTCAACAAATGTTTTCTCTGTCAGCATTTATTTTTGAGATTCACTGGCACTATGGCTTATCATAGGCCTACTGTGTTTAAGAGATATAAGACCTGCCACATGACAATGAGCCCATCTCTGCTGAAGCTGTACTGTCCTCACTGTGTGACGTAATCTAACATGTCTATTTTGGTTCCGCTCTGCAGGGGGAGGGTGTTGTACTGACTGGCTGTGGTAAAGCTGAGCTGCACAAGCCCATATTGATATGCTTGATGCTGATGACCTGCAGGTCATTTCTGCAAACACACCTGAACCCAAAGCAGACCCTTCGGGAGGGGGGGCATACAGGCATGCCACAGCAGAATAGTCCTGCTCAACCTGATTTGCAAGCACTCCCTGATCCTGATGACAGGCAAGGACAAGAGGAGGAGGAATCAATGGGTCTGGAAAAAATCCTGACCCAATGGAAATGGATCCATCAGATGAGGAAGAGTGCCCTCTGAGGAGAAGGGGGAGTGGATGGCACCCCAATCCCCACCCCCTTATTTCATTGTATGTCTCTGTCCTATCTCATAACAAAAGCCTGTAGGACATTACAGTTAGAGGATGCTCAAGACAGAGCCTCTTGATGTAAACCCCATACTATCCGTATCAGCCCCAAAGTGTTTTCCCAATTTTTGTTACTGTGACCAAATTATTCAGCAGAATAGGCTGGGGTGGAGAAATGCAAACAGCCCCTTGACCTATGGTTCGCTGCTATTCTCTTCAGGAGGTAAACACCACAATGTGGGAGATACCTCAGATGAGTGATATAGCTGTGTTTAATGCTATGAAGCATGCCACAGTACCTTTGGAAAATCTGATACCACAAGAGGATGGATTCATCATGCAGACGGGCCTTCGCTTCAAATGACGTCAACCTAGGAACCACATATGCGTCTTTCATCATCTTCAGGGCATTAAACTCCTGGGTTTCTGCTTTAGGTAGTTTCATGTCATGGAATTATCAGGGGGCAAATATTTTGCAGCTTATTTCCATGGCATCTGCATTTTTGGGGGACGCAGACATAGACAGTCTGTGCATGTCTGCTTGCTTGGTCAGCCTACCATATATTGGCGCCCACGCTAAATGTGTGGCTTCACACTGGGCAGCAGATCAGGCCTCCAAGACAAAGCTGCTAAATTTGCCTTTCTCTGGGGGATTGCACTTTTATTCAGAACTGGATGATATCCTTAAGGATGTCCAGGACAAAAAAGCGCAGTTGCCAGTCTCTTGGCAGTAGCAAAAATTCCAATCTGACACCAAGAGGATGGAGGTTTAGCTGGCCGAGGCAGTCAAGGGGCAGTTTTTCTCCCTTTTGGAATTTTGGTAACTAGAGGAACCTACTCTAGTTTCAGGGGCAATAGAGGTGCCTTTGCCCAAAGATGCAATGTAGGGGCAGAGTGGAGCAACATATCTTTACAATGAAAGTAAGCGAGCCCATCTCTGCCCCCCTTCCCTGCAGAAATGTTACCAGTGATGCGCACGACTAACATCAAACCCATGGATACTGGAAATCCTGGATTGGGATTATGCCCCAGAATTTACCTCAGTATAAAAGAGAGATCACTTTATTCTGTCCCCAGTACCTATGAATCAGGTAAAGAAATAGGTAGTCAACCTGACTTTGGAGCACCTGCTCCACATAGAGCCAATCTCTCCAATCCCCCCCCCCCAACGAGGATGGAACAAGGTTCCACCTGATTTACTTCACAGTCCCCAAGAGGTCGGAAGGTCTTAGGCTGATTCTGGGCTGAAGCAGCTAAATAAGTTTGCAAGACAGACAATTTTCAAGCTGGAGTCTATGCGATCCATTCTCAGAGCAGTCCGACCAGGGGAATTTTGTTGTTCATCAATCTGACAGACCTCTATTTCCATATCCCTATCCATCATTCACACCAGAAATTTCTGAGGTTTGCAATACAGGGACATCACTTTCAGTACCGGGCTCTACCCTTCCATCTGGCGACTGCACCAAGAATGCTCACAAAAATACTGATTGTGATGGTTGCACAACTGAGACAGGAGGGGCATATACCCCTAGGGGTCGAAATAAGGATTTAGCAATCAAGAGCTAGGAATAGATCCTGAGTATTGGCACTTTCCGGTTGACCAGGAGCTACTTTGGCAAAATCAGGAGCTGACTTTTAAATATTTGAATGGAGGCAGTGTGGTCTGTTAGGAGACTAGTGGGTATCCTAGGAGGCAGTGGGTTGTAGTGATTAGAACACTGGCCTGGGAATCAGGAGACCACATGATCAAACCCCACTAAAGCCAAATACTCACTGTGCGACTTTGGGCAAGTCATTTAACCCCTCACTACTCCAGTCCAACAAGCTGCAGGAATGGGTAGAAGCAGGAACCCACAGGAAAGAGATGCTGCATCTCAGCTGGGCTATTCTGGGTAAATTGTGAAATAACAAGCATTTGTCAACGCCGAATATTGTCTTGCTGGCACTGGCATTGGTAGTGCAGGAATTAGAGAGATGCATAATAGGAATGGCAGTGAAGTATTGAACTGACACCAACCCCACCCCACCGTGCAGAGACTGACAAGCATTGGGGTGTGCCTTTGGGTCGTTGGCCATAACACTCATGCAATTTCACCTCACCCCACCCTGCAGAGACCGACAAGTGTCGCAGTGTGCCTTGGGGTCTTCCGGCCTTATGTTCACCCCATTCCATAAGGAAATACACTGAGATGGGTGCAGTATAGGAGAATGGGGTGAACTTTGCGGCTGAACCAAGGCACACCTCGATGCCTGTCACTGGCTGCAGGGTGGGGGTGGAATGATGTGAGCATTACAGCCAACAATCCCAAGTCACACCCCTGATGCCTGTCAGTCTACAGGGTGGGGTGTTACTGTTGGAAACCCCAATGCTCCGGGCGTTTGTTGTTTTCTTCACTCCAAATTTTCAACATGGGCTTTTTGTGACCTCACCTCATGAACAGTGGCATTATCAGTTCATTAGCCAAAAGGTGATTTTGCACAGCGACTGTGCCATTTGGCGCCACCGGTGCGAAAACACATTTTGGGCAGGATGTGAAAAATGACAGCTGTACTGTTCATGAGGAGGTGTAAATAAATGGCAATGTTGAAAATCTGGAATGAAAATATGAAACACTGGTGAAGTCATGAGCGTGCGTAGAAACTGCGCAATGCATGCCCATAACACAATTATTTGGGGGAATTTTTTAACCACATTTTCAACATAGGCATTTTGGGGACTCCACTCATGAACAGTGTCACTGTGATTTTGTTAATCTGTCCCGAATGCTGATTTCCCACAGCGACCATGCCATTATGCTCCACATGTGCGAAAACACATTTTAGGTAGGGTGTGAAAAATGACAGCTCTACTGTTCATAAGGAGGTGTGAAAAAAAATGGCAATGTTGATAATCTGGAATGAAAATATAAAAAATTGTTCAAGTTACGAGTGTGTGGAAACTGCGCAATGCACGATCATAACAGAGTAATTTTTTGGAATGTTTTCACCAAAATTGCAACATGGACTTTTTGGGACCCCACCTCATGAACAGTGGCACTGTCATTTTGTTACCTGGTCCCGAAAGGTGATTCCATGCAGTGACCGCAAAATGACCTTTCAGGACCGAATAACGAGATGACAGTACGTGTTCATGAAGTGGGGTCCCAAGAACCACATGTTGAAAATCTGGAGCCAAAATTCAAAAAAATGGCTGCGATATCCACCCAAGTTGAAAACCCCCCATTGATGCCATTATACAGCTTACCGGCCATTTCTTCATTTTGCAGTTTGGCTTTGAAGAGTCCAGATGTGTTCCCACTCCACCGAAGACTGCAGCACCGGACCTCCGGAGGTAAGTATAGGGTGAAGCGGGTTTGTGGGCAGGTGGGTGCACAGAGGTGGAGGTGCAGGTTGGGGAGGGGGCACTGCAGACAACGAGGGCCGTTTCCTTTTTTCAGATACAGAAAAAAAAAAGTCAACATCGCAGGAGCATTTTCTTTCTTTACAGGTGAAATAAAACAAATGTTGGGCACACTGGGAGGCTCCCAGTGTGCCCCATATTTTGAGGGGTGATGCTGGCCACACTGGGGTGGGCTCCCAGTGTGCCACACAGTGGGGAGTGGGGTGGGTGGGAGGAAATGCAGCGCGAGTCGACTTTCCTGATGTGGCACACTGGGGTGGGCTCCCAGTATGCCACACAATGTGGGGTGGGGTGGATGGCAGACTTGCTGACATGTGGATTGCATCCCCGATGTCAGCTTTCTTTGGGGATTGTGTGGTGGGGCACGAGCTTCCGCCATGTTTATTGAAATGTTTCACCAGGAAAGGCACATATGGGAGGCGTGTCATCTGTGCCGCTGCATGACGAGCTTGTCTCTGATTGCAGCAGCACATTTCTTTCAAGTTGGTGGCACTTTACATAATTCTTGCATCAGCGCTAGCATGCAGGCTAATTGGGGAATGAGGGACGCATCTATTAAAGCGAGCTCTGCATTCGCCAACCCTGAGACACCTCTGCATTTCTGCTACTACCACAAGGTGTTGCTTGAGCATGCGCAAGATGACATGAAAAATAAATAAAATAACTCTATTTTTGAGCTCACTGACAGAGTAGTGTACTGTTTTTTCGGTATTTTATTCTCCCCAATAACCTGGCTGCCATGAGGAGGGGGTGTCTGCCAACTTCTTGACGTACATCCTCTATTGTACTAATGCTTAAGTGTTTTTATGGGGTTTGGGGGGGCGGTTATAGATGTTGAATATATATACTTCCCTTCTACAGTGTTCAAGAATATTTGGCAGTGGTAACACTTACACATGTTGGGCCCTATTCACAAATGTGCGCAGCAGGTATGTGCCGCATAACTCCGGCGTGTAGCCCACCCCGCACCTGCCCCCATCGCAGCAGTCACAAAACATTTACGCCCCCCCCCATGCACCCAATACCCTGGATGATCGCGAAGCTCCATGCGTGGGTGGGTTGGAGGGCGGTGTGGGGGTTGTGCCGGCACTCTGCACAACGTACAAATGTGTGGAGTGCCATATGTGGGGGGCCAGTGGCTATGCCAAGTCCAGGCAGTCATAGCCCCAGTACGTGCCTCCCAAGTTGCAGTCACTGGGCAGAGAGGTGACGGATGAGATCCGCGGACCCCTGCTACGGACACCCCTGATGTTGGGGCACATTTTGGTGTGGTCACAGGACCCCTCCAGTGCAGTCACGCACTGTGCGCCAGTCTGCAGACATGGTGCCCGCAGGTGATAAGTGATCAACTACAGGGACCTGGTGGCCCAGCCGGATTGGCTGCATGCCTGGTCCTCCACTCCGCACCTGGTCACCCCCAGGGATCCTGAATGCCTGGAGGGCAGGGCCATGTAAGGGGGCTGCGCGGAGGCTGGCATTGGTGCATATGGCCCGCATGCAGAACCCCCACAGGTACGGAGCTGCGCACTCGCCAATGCACCACTTGCACTTTTTTTGTGCATAGGGGGCCAATACCTGTAACCTGCTACATTATGATTTCCTTTCTCAGAACGTTAAAGTACAGTACGTATTTTCACAGACTATTACAAAAAATATGCACACACTGCACCTATTCCAACAAGGCTGAAACTGCAGTAACGGCATAAGAGGCTGGCACACTATACAGTTCCTTTTAGTGAAGCCAGAGTTAGCTTACTTCCCCTACATTTGTGTGCTGCTTGACTTAACTGCTTATATTTCAACTGTCTTCTTTCCATAACATTCCCAAACTGCTCATCACAGTGTGAATACTTTCTCCACTCTCTCTCTTTTCATGTGCTCCTGTCTGTTTACATACTCCCCCAGTCCCTACCTCTATTCACATACACTTGCTCTGCAATGGGAATTTCAGCTCTCCAGCAAGATGTTTTGCATATTTCACACCCCTTCACTTTTCCGCTCGCTGACTTGCCTGCATCCAGTTTCAGCCTTGGGAATTTCAGTTCTCCAGGAGGACGTTTTGCATATTTCACATCCAAAACCTTTTTTGCTCGATGAAGCATCTGCATTCAATTTTAGCCCTGGGAATTTCAGCAGCTCTCCAGCAACACATTTTGCATATTCACGCTCCTTCCCTTTTCTACTGGCTGACTCATCTGCATCCAATTTCAGCCCTGTGTCAGTTTACTTGCTGGGGAGCTCTGACACTGCACAGACACATGGAATTACTGGAAGCACCCTTAACTTGCTGCCTCTTAAAGCAGCAGGCATGAATTACCAAAACAGAAGCATGAATTATATCTCAGCATCCCCACATTTCGACCCCTGTACCCATACTTGGACGATATCCTCATCAGGGCACTAATGGCAGAGATGTCAAAGAGATTAGTGGCAAGAACTCCGGAGGTCCTGGAAATGCACTGTTGGATAATCAAATTAGAAAAGTGCTCCCTGACACCATCACAGATTAGAACACATGGGGGTGGTGTTCTGTACAGATGAGAGGACAGTATTTCTATCTGTGGCAAGGCAGGAGAACCTTGTCAACGAAATATGGTGGCTGAGATCAGTCAGTGGTCCCAACTCACTGCTCCAGATATTTGGTTTGATGATCTGCAGACTGAGTTGGTGCCATGGGCCAGACTTCACATGCAGCCTCTCTAAAACTGAATGCTGGCAGTGTGGTCCCTGGCCTCAGAGGACTACCAGGCATCAATCCCGTTAACCAGACTGTGTCAGTGTCTTGCGTGGTCAAGAGGGCACAAGAGTGCAAGCATGGTCACAGGTTCTTCAGTGGGCACAGGACAATCTTCTATCTCTTGTGGAAGTTCACCTGACAGGGGACCAGAATATGCAGGCTGACTGGCTATGTCAAGAGTATGTGGGGAGTGATCTCTGAACCCAGAGATGCCTAACCTCCTGTTGCAGAAGGTTCGATCATTCTCAGAACAACCCTGTTTGTGTCAAAGGAAAGCTGAGGTGCCAAGGCTCTTCATTCAGTATCAGTGCCCGAGGGTGGTGGCGATGGATGCACTGTGAAGAGACTAACAGAGCATGCCTGTTTCTCCTGTTGCCAAAATTACTGCAGAAGTTTTGGCAGTCAAGAGGAAGTTTTCTTCTGATAGCATCAGAATGACCAAGAAGGCAGTGGTTTTCAGATCTGGTGACTCTGACTTTCTAGGGAATGTTTCGCCTTCCGCTCTGGAGGGGCCTTCTTGGTCAGGGCCCAATCCTATATCCAAGCCCAGAGACAATGCCGTTATTAACCTGGCTCCTGAGAGGGAGCAGACTGTTGAAGCTGGGGTTCTCTGACAAGTTGGTAGACACTTTAATGGCCTCTAAGAAAGTCTCCACTTCAGTGGACTATGACAGAGTGTGGAACATTTCTGTCATCTTGCGCAACAGGTAGGGGTATTAGACCCACTGAGGCCATGGTACAGCAGAGTATAGTGTAACCCCTAGATGGCGCTATCCCAGGGGCTACTACCCCTGCCTGATTTGCCACTAACAGGTTGAGGGGCCTGGATCCGATGGCGGGTGCCTCCACCCAGAGGTCAGGGTTTGCAATACTTAAACTAACTTGGTCACAGCCCTCTGGGACACTGCAACTCTTTCTTCCCACTAGTGGCCCACACAGTATATCGAAATTACCTCCACAGTATACACTTACCCCAGGACTGGTTCAGGCACTGGGACCCCTGTAAAGTAAGAAGATACAGTGCAACAATCACAGTACAATACTTTAACACAGAAAAATACCTCAGGCAGTATAACTTTGCTGAAACAAGCAGCTCTGATTTATTTAGGGGGAATATAACAAGGACAGGGGGAAATCAGGTTAATTAGCTTATCACTTTACTCATCTACCTATGGCTCTGTGCACAGGCCTATCCCTACCAGTTACTGTCCCTGGGTACCCAAGCCCTAGTGGCTAGTCCAAACCGTGGCAGCTGGTAGGGGCCCTTTCACACAGAGAGAAAAGAAAAATTAGTTAAACAGTCAGCAGTACAGTAATTCCATTTGGATTTAATGTGGCAATTCAACAGGAAGCGACCCTGAATTAGTACTCACGACCTCCAAACAAGATAGGGTCCTTCAATGTCAGCAGGGCTACTCTTGAGCTCCACGAGACTCCTCACACATTTATATGACAAACTGCAACAGGCAAAAGTCCTTTAATGAGCAGCAGGATTCACTTGAGCTACACAAGCCTCCTCACACATTTATATGGTAAAAAGAAAGTACTATACCAGGCAGGCTGCTTCTCTATCCAATCGCAATTACTGCACAATACCCGGAGAACACACAGCAGATTCAGTTCCTGACAGACTGAGCTTAATTCAGCAATTTCTCCAGTCTTCTACAGGGTGAGCCTGGTTTCTACTCTTCAGATATCCTTTGATTCTCTTCACAGGGACGTGATTCAGTCCTAACAAGTGTACATAAGTGCTGCAGGTCAGAACTCGGGCCTACACACGCTTCCCGACTAAAACTGCACAATCAAAAAGCACAGGGCTCCTTCCCTCTTCACTGCCAGAGCTCAACTGAAACTCTAGCAGACAAAACGGGCACTTCCTTTGAGTTCCTCCCAGTTCTTGGCTGGATTGGCTGTCACTCATAATAGACTGCCCCTGTTGGTCCAAAAAGGCGACAAGTCAAACTACATCTCCCAGTCACTGCCCATACAATCCTCTTGTGGCTGGCTCAGATTACGAGTCCAAGTTCTGATTCGTCCAAGGCACCATTTTAGAGCTACCTTAACCCACATTGATTGGTCCAGTTCAGCAGTTCAAAACTAGAATGGGGAACTAGGCAAACACAGTTCTGACTGCAAAGAAAGCAGGTTAGACAAACCGTACTTTCATTATTACTCTAAATGATTTCTGGCAAACAGTTACATCTTTCAGATAGGTTCCCTTTGCATTCCTAGTGACTGCAAAAATGGAGTGAATTGGCAGCAGCTCGAGTGGTACTCAAGCAGAGACACACACAGTCCCCCCATACAAACTAATTATGTCTGCAAGCAGACAGCTCTTAAAGAGACAGTACCAGAGGCTCTAAAAACACTCACAGATAAATGGCTTAAATGCCAAACATCATTCAGGCTTGGAGCATTCAAGCAAGCTCCTGGAAGTCTTTTGGGAACCCCCATTTGCAGGGGGGTTACACCCTTCCTGGCCTGGGAAAGCTTGACGTCCGCGTCAAGCAAGTACCCCCATAAGTTTCAACTGCAACCATATACATTTGCATTAGGCTCACATATGTAATCATCAGTCAATATATCATTTTACCAAGAACACATTTCTGAAACATTGCAGTCGTCACTCTTTACACAGTATTACACACACATTGTACCATAACTCAAGTTATTACCTCTGTACATGAAACCTGAAGAGAGGGGCCCTTCCTATCAGTTACCTTGGGGCTGGATGGGGCAAGGGCACCATGCTAGAGGGCAACACAAGTAACTTGGAGTTAGCACTGATGCTCAGTTTGGGCAATGAGCTCAGGGACACATACACTCCTTTATGGACAACATTGAGAGGCAAGTCCACAGGCCTCCCAAGTGAATCATAACTGAGGTGCACCACAGGCTTTACAGCTCGACCAGTCTTTCTAGGGGAATTGTTACAGTCTCTGCACTCTGAGCCTCATTTTCAGCATTGTCCTCACTTGTCAGGGAGTCTCCATGGGGTAGAGAGGCTAGAACTTGGGGCACTTTCAGCTCCAGGAGTTACAGTTTCTGAGTCCACATCATTTGGCTCGCATGGAGAGCTTTCTGACACTGGCAGTGGACTGTCAGGCACTCAAAATACTCTTCTTGTTCTGGTGTATCACCAGTCTGCCCAATCCATCATTTTCCTCCTGAAAGCTCAAACAGTTCAACCATGCACACTGATTCCATTTCATCTGATCTGATGCTTTGCACTTCACTTTCTGGGAGCATTGGCTCCAGGGACGAGCTAGGGGCTTAGACAGTCCAGAAGGCCCAGCCGTCTCCAGTATTGACTAGGGGATTGCCCAAACAATTGACTCAGTTCGTAAGAAGAATAGTATTCAAAGTCACTCTCACTTTCTTCTGATATGGACTGACAGTCATGCTCAACTGGGACTTGTGGAGGGAACACTAACTCTGCTTCTGTAGGTGCAGACTTTCTTGATCTTTTCTTAGCAGCAGCTCTAGTCACTGGTCCAGAGGGGCATCTTCTGGGGGCTCAGACTCAATCAAGATTTGTCCAATGGGCAGTAAATGATTTCTATGCATTGTTTTACATCTTTGAATTATTCTCAGGCCTTACTTTTGTACACTGGCAGATCATCTAGTTTGCCCACTACAATGTGAGGGAGATGGTGCCATCTGTCAGCAATCTTGTGTTTGCCATGCAGTCCCAGATTTCTTAGCAATACCGATCTCCTCCTGGAGTTCCTGTGCTTTCACCTTTTTATCATACCTTTCTTTGTTGGCCAGATTTCTTTTGGCAGCCATGGTTTGAGCCAGTTGGTATGCATGAGTTAGCTGGGCCTTTAACTTTGCACATACTGTAAATAGTTGTCAGCTTGAACCCCATCAGGAGAGATCCCAAACACACTTCTACCGCGCAGTCGAGCTTCTCTTCCAAACATCAGGTGGTTGGTGCAGTTATAAGCATGTACCAGGGTGCTAATTTGTTGGCTCCATCTAGGCTTGTCCTTTGGGTGTAGGGTGCCTAGCATATCTAGCAAAGTGGTTGAAGCGTTCAGGCTGTGGGTCCCCTGGGGTGGTAAGGAGTGGTTCTGGACTTTCGCACTCCCCACAGAGAAAGCATCTCTTTGATGAGACAACTCTCAAAGTCTCCCTTGATCAGAATGGATTCTTTGTGGAGGCCCATAGTGAACAAAAGTTTCTCAAGTACTTTGGCCACAGTGGATGCTTTCTGGTCTTTTGGTGGGAAAGCTTGGGCATATCTCGTGAAATGGTCTGTGTGACCACCAGCACATTACTGATATTTCTTTGATCTGACTCCAAACTCAGAAAATCAATACAGACCAGCTCCATGGGTGCACTAGTGGTGATGTTAACAAGGGGCAGCCCTCTGGGGCAAAGCTTTCCTCTATAAGCAGCTACTACAAGTTCAATGTGTTGCTCCACATCAGCCCCATCTTAGGCCAATAGAATCTGGATCTCCTCAAGTCAAGTGTTCTGTCTATACCAAGGTGCCCCATGTGGTTGTGCAAGGATCTCAGTACTGAGTCTCGAAAGGCAGTGGGCAGCACTAGTTGTTGTTTGTGTACTTGTCCCCTCTGTCTACTGTTTCTCTGTACAACAGTTTATTGATCAGTTTCAACTTAGGACTTTCTTTGTATAACAGTGCAGTTCTCAAATCAGTGGAGCGTAATTTGGACACATCTTTTCACCATAGAGGCTTCTAAAGCTGATTTGATCATGGGATGCGGGATTGAGCCGCTTGAATACTGCCATTGTCCAGCTGAGGCAGTGCACCAATGTCTATTGCAGAAAAGTGGCAATAAGCAGCAGGTATGCAATTCTCAGAGGGTCCCAAGCAATCCACCATGCAGTCCACTGCGTCCGTGGACATTTGTTCCTCCCTGTCAAACTTCCGGCAGAGTGCCGAATGTCAGGTTCTGCCAATCTGACCCAATCATTCTGGGGAACAGGCCTCTGGGAGAGAGCATCAGCATCTATGTGGTTCAGGCCTGCTCGATATTCAACAGCATAGTCGTATGTAGATAACGCAGAAAGCCACCTATGGCCAGTGGCATCCAACTTAGCTGAGGTCTGCACATAGGTCAAAGGATTATTGTCAGTTTTTACTAGTATTTTAGCCCCATACAAGTACTCATGGAATTGGTCAACAATAGCCCACTTCAAAGCTAGGAACTCTAACTTATGTACAGAATAGTTCATTTCGGATGGGGTCAGGCTTCTACTGGCAAAGGCCACTGGTCTCAGGCCATTCTCATGCTCTTGGTACAACACAGCCCCAACCCTTGCAAGCTAGCATCAGTGTGCAGGACGTGGGTTTTCTTGGATCGGCATAGGCCAGCACTGGAGCATGGGTAAGTTGATATATGATCTCATGAAAAGCAGTCTCACAATCAGAGTCCAGCGGGCCCCAAATACTTCACTGGATTTAAAATACACTCTTTCAGTCTTGAGGATGCTGACTTTTGGTATTTTTGTGGGTTGGGGATACCCTTGAGTAAGGTTAAGTAAAGGGTGGATCACTCTTGAATAGTCCTTGATGAACGCCGATAATAGCCACGAATCCCAGGAATCTTTGCAGTTCTTTTAGATTTTTGGGCTGTGGCCAGGTGGTCAAGGCCTCAACTTTACTTGGGTCGGTCTCTATTCCCTCGGTGGATACTATGTGTCCCACATACTTTACTTGATGTTTGAAAGAATTGACACTTATCAATGGACAGTTTAAGGCCAAAGTCCTCCAGTCGGTCCGATACCTTAAATAATCTGCTCTCATGTTCCTCCAGTGAGCTGCCAAACACAATAACATCATCTAGGTATACCAGGCACTCTAGTAAGTTCATGTCCCCCACTGCACGCTCCATCAATCGTTGAAAAGTGGCTGGGGCACCTGAAATCCCTTGAGGCATCCTCATGAATTCATAGAAGCCAAGCGAACAGATAAAGGCTATCTTCTCACAGTTCTCTGGGGCCATCGGGATCTGGTAGTACCCACTGCGGAGATCCAACACAGAGAACCACTTGCTTCCGTTTAGGCAGTCCAAAGCATCCTGAATGCGGGGCATTGTGTACTGATCAGGGATAGTCCGCCGGTTTAAGGTGCGATAATCCACACACATCCTTACTGTCCCATTCTTTTTCCTCACTACCACAATGGGGGAAGCATAAGTGCTTCTGGATTCTTGTATTACACCAGCAGCTAACATCTCTTGCAGATGCCGTCTCACATCATCTATGTCAGCAGGTGCCAGGCGTTGAGACCTCTCACGAAATGGTCTTTCGTCATGCAGCCGGATATTGTGCTCAGCTCCTTGCACGCATCCTACATCCCATTCCTTTAAAGAAAACACCTGGTCTCTCTGGGCAAGCTTCTCACTGATCCTCACTTTCCATTCAGCTGGCAGCGGGGAGTCACCGAAATCAAACAAGTCAGGCATTACTCTGTCATTCTTCCTTGAACTCTTGCTGCTGGGTAGCACTGCAGTGTCTGCACAATGCACATTAGCCAGGATGCAACCTCTATTTACTTGAATGTCTCTTTCAGACACATTATGAACTTGGACCATTACCCTTCTGGCATAAGCATGGGCTCTAGCGGGCAAAATACTAGGCTTGACCAGCAGTCCCTCTGGCAATTTTCCATCACCTGGTGCATCCAACATTAATATTTTATTCTTAACATCCTTTCTGATGCGGACCTCTCCCTGTAAGGTACACTGGGCATTTGGCGCCAGGATCAGAGACTCAGGATCCTTCTTCCATACAATTCTGACCGGTTCCTCTGGTTCTATTTTTTCAGCATCTCTCTGTGCCTCATAGGCCTTCTTAATTAAAGCCGGAACTCTTAAAGCTCTACTAGTCTTTGACCCCTGTTTTTCATAACACAACTGTGCCAGCCTTCCTAACATATGAGCATTTGTTCCAATCAACAAAGGGACACCATCATACAGTCCAGTGGGGGAACACACTAAGGCTAGGGTCTCTACTTGTTCGGCCACTCCAGCCACGGAGGTGGGAAAGACAGCCAAATTCGGATATACCGGAATGGGGTAGGCCTTCTCACTTAACCCCATACATGCAGTCCTTCTAATGGTTGTAAGTGGTACTTCTGACAAATGCTTCTGATACCAATCCTGGAACATAATTGTCACTTGGGAGCCACTGTCTAATACAGCTCTTGTAGACACTCCATTCACCTTTACAGTGGTCTCCATGGAGGGACCCACTATTCTGGACCAGTCTGGAGAGGCGGTAGTGGGGCCTGGGCAACTGACCTTGCCACAAGGGCGTGAGTTAGCATTTTGGTGCCCTCATGGATCATTTCGTGCACCTCTTAACCACTGATTTGTTCTCCGAAGCTCTCCTTGTAGCCTATATGCAACTTTGTCAGTGTCTTTTGGGGACCGGCATTCCCTTTCATGTGCCCATCCTTCCCACAATTATAGCAAAACATACTTTCTGGAGTTTGAGCTGGCGAGGCACCACACTGGGAGCCAGGGGCGGGGTATTACTAACTGGAAACCTTGTTGCCATCTCTGTCTGGCGGCGTGATAACATTTGGAGACATCTCGTCAGTTCTCCACTTCCATGATCGAGGAATCGAGTTTGGAGCCGTTATCAGCAGGGAAACACATGGGTGGTACCCCACCCCCATAGCAGATACAGTCGGATATGGGTCAGGGCCCGTACTTGCAGGTGTGGCCATCATAAAGGGACTGTTTTTGAATTCCGGATCTCTCTCAACAGTTTGCCCCATTGTGGCATATCTTTTTCCTTATCAGAGCACTCATTGACTGCCCTCTGCCTGAACTTCACTTAATGGGTTACCCTCAGTCACTGGTCAGAGAGTTGCAGCTATTAGTGCAGGTCCCCGAGGTCGCCTTTTTCAACTCCCCGAATTTCTCTCATTAACTCATCATGGGAAGGTAGGGATTCCAGTCGGTTTGCCAGCGTAACTGGAAGCCAACAGCAGTTCTGAGAGGGGCAGACTTAAGGATCCTGTCCAGCCTGGTTCAGTCCAGTTCAATCGTGGGAAACTACCCTTTCTGAGGCATTCTTGCAACAATTTTTCCAGCCGAGATACATACAGACAACAACTCCCTTGGTACTGTTGTGCATTTCTTACTCTCCACCATAGGTCCTCATCAGAATCTGGCTCCCATACACATTCTCCAAGGCCTCAAGATAGGCCTGTGCAGTCGCTTCAGGGTTACCCGGCCCGTTTAGCCTGTGGGATAGTCATGGGGCGGGACCTCGGAGGGCTCACTAACCCTCTTTCGCACTTTGACTTCCGAGCATTGCCATTCTAGCACTTGGGGGCAACACAGTCTATCCAGGTCTCCCAGTCATCCTCCCTTGGGGAGTGGGAGGGTGCCAGAGAAGATCCTCAACCTTGGTGGAGTGGTGACTAATGGCAGGTGCAGAAATAGGAGTCTGCATTGGTTCAGCCACCATTATGGGTACTGGAGCGGGAGAGGGAGAGGTATTGGGAGGAACACCCCAGTGGTAGAATAGTTTCTTCAAGTCCTCCACAGTTTTTCCTTCCCCAGCAACCATTTAGCAAATTCTCCTCAAAAGTTTCAGATAGTGGTGGGGGCTCATTCCCCCCTGGGTCTTTACTGTCCTTAGTTATCACTCTCCAGGCAGTGAGGGCTCCCTCTGGGGTAATGGTCTGTGGCACTTTGGAGCTATCTATGGGATCCTTAAACTCTACTAGGGCCAGGAAAGTGTGGGTGAGGAGATTAGCATGCCGACCCACCACCACAGGGTTTTGTAAACCTTCGACCTTGGAAAGTACTCCGTGTACAGTGTCCGTATTGATACCCAGGGGGATGTCCAGGATAAGCATAGCATTTTGGGGGTCGATCTCCTCCCCAGTACACCACTCCACCAGCCGGTGCACAGCCACTTCTGTCGGGGTACCCAATTTTTTTCCTTAACAGTGGTTCGTAAATATGGCCACTAGAGGACACACAATCCCAGCGGTGAGCCTCAAGATGTAACCCTATAGGCGCTATCCCAGGGCTACTACCCCTGCCTGATTTGCCACTAACAGGTTGAGGGCCTGGATCCGATGGTGGGTGTCTCCACCCAGAGGTCAGGGTTTGCAATAGTTAAGCTAACTTGGTCACAGCCCTCTGGGACACTGCAACCCCTTTCTTCCCACTAGTGGCCCACACAGTATATCAGAATTACCTTCACAGTATACACTTACCCCAGGACTGGTTCAGGCACTGGGACCCCTGTAAGTGAAGATACAGTGCAACAATCACAGTACAATACTTTAACACAGACAAATACCTCCAGGCAGTATAACTTTGCTGAAACAAGCAGCTCTGATTTATTTAGGGAAATATAACAAGGCTGGGGAAATCAGGTTAATTAGCTTATCACTTTAGTCATTTACCTATGGCTCTGTGCATGAGCCTATCCCTACCAGTTACTGTCCCTGGGTGCCCAAGCCTAGTGGCTAGTCCAAACCGTGGCAGCTGGTAGGGGCCCTTCACAGAGAAAAGAAAATTAGTTAAACAGTCAGCAGTACAGTAATTCCATTTGGATTTAATGTGGCAATTCAACAGGAGCGACCCTGAATTAGTACTCACGACCTCCAAACAAGATAGGGTCCTTCAGCGTCAGCAGGGCTACTCTTGAGCTCCACGAGACTCCTCACATTTATATGACAAACTGCAACAGGCAAAGTCCTTTAATGGCAGCAGGATTCACTTGAGCTACACAAGCCTCCTCACACATTTATATGGTAAAAGAAAACTATACCAGGCAGGCTGCTTCTCTATCCCGATCGCAATTACTGCACAATGCCGGAGAACACACAGCAGATTCAGTTCCTGACAGACCGGAGCGCAATTCAGCAATTTCTCCAGTCTTCTACAGGGTGAGCCTGGTTTCTACTCTTCAGATATCCTTTGATTCTCTTCAGAGGCAGTTCAGTCCTAACAAGCAGTTACACAAGCTGCAGGCTGGAACTCGAGGCCTTACACACATGTTTCCGACTAAAACTGCACACGAAAAAGCACAGGGCTCCTTCCCTCTTCACTGCCAGAGCTCAACTGAAACTCTAGCAGACAAAACGGGCACTTCCTTTGAGTTCCTCCCAGTTCTTGCTTGGATTGGCTGTCACTCACAATAGACTGCCCCTGTTGGTCCAAAAGGCACCAGTCCAAACTACATCTCCCAGTCAGTCCCATACAATCCTCTTGTGGCTGGCTCAGATTACGAGTCCAAGTTCTGATTCGTCCAAGGCACCACTTTAGAGCTACCTTAACCCACACTGATTGGTCCAGTTCAGCAGTTCAAAACTAGAATGGGGAACTAGGCAAACACAATTCTGACTGCAAAGAAAGCAGGTTAGACAAACTGTACTTTCATTATTACTCTAAATGATTTCTGGCAAACAGTTACATCTTTCAGATAGGTTCCCTTTGCACTCCTAGTGACTGCAAAAATGGAGTGAACTGGCAGCAGCTCGAGTGGTACTCAAGCAGAGACACACACAGTCCCCCCATACAAACTAATTATGTCTGCAAGCAGACAGCTCTTAAAGAGACAGTACCAGAGGCTCTAAAAACACTCACAGATAAATGGCTTAAATGCCAAACACCATTCAGGCTTGGAGCATTCAAGCAAGCTCCTGGAAGTCTTTTGGGAACCCCCATTTGCAGGGGGGTTACACTAGATTTTCTACAAGTGGATATGTACAAAGGCCAAGCATTAGGCACCCTACGAGGCTAGGTATCTGCAACTGGTGCAGTACTGGGATCATCTGGGAGCCATCCTTGGAAACCAATCCAGATGTTATCTGTTTTCTCACAGAAACATAGAATTTGAAAGCAGATAAGGACCGCCTTGACCAACTAGTCTGTCCATTTCCCTAACTACATAAGCTCCAAATCCTAAATGATCTGCAGCTTACCTTCTCTTTCCTACCACTATGGTTGCCTTCTGTCAATCCCATGCATTCTTGAATTCACCTTTTTTGTCCCTACAACCTCTGCAGGGAGACTGTTCCATGCATCCACTACCCTTTCTGTGAAAATACTTCTTGGTACCCTGGGTCCCCCGGCCTCATACTGTGACTCCTTGTTCTTACACTTCTCTTTTTTTCTAAAGATGCTTCCCTCCTGAACCCTGTTTATCCCTTGAGGTACTTGAATGTCTCTGTCAATCCCCCCCTCCCTCTGTTCCTCAAGGCTATACATATTGAGGTCTTTCAGTCTTTCCTCATATGTTTTCTGGTCCATTCCTTTCACCATTTTCATTGCCCTTCTGTGGACCGCTTCCATTCTGTCTATGTCATTCCGGAGATGTGGTCTCCATAACTGAACACAGTATTCCAGATGTGGCCTTACCAATTGTCTGTACAGTGGCATCATCACCTCCTGTTTTCTACTGGTGATGCCTCTCCCTATGCACCCCAGCATCCCTCTGTCCCCACCCACCACCTTCTCACGTTACTTTGTTACTTTCAAGTTGTCAGTTATAATTACCCCCAGGTCTCTTTCCAGTTTTGTTGTTGTCAGTATCCCCCCCCCCCCCAATCTTGTAATCCTCTCCAGGATTCTTGTGCTGTAGGTGCATGAGTTTGCACTTTTTTGTATTGAACTGAAGCTGTCACATTCTTGACCACTCCTCCAACTTGCCTAGGTCCCTTCTCATTCTTTCCACCTCTTCTGGAGTGTCCACCCTATTGCAGATCTTAGTGTCTTCTGCAAAGGGCTTCCCTTCCAGCCCCTCTGCAATGTCACTAATGAAGACAATGAAGAGGACCGGCCCCAGCACCTTGCCCACTGGTCACCCTCCTGTCCCAGGACTGAACTCCATTAACAACCCTCCTCTGTGTACTGCTGATCAGCCAATTTCTGACCCAATTTACTACCTTGGGACCCACTCCCAGACCGACCAACTTGTTTACTAGGCTCCTTTGTAGGATGGTGTCAAATGCCTTCTAAAAATCTAGGTAGGTGACCATGTCCGCCCCGATCAACCACCCTGGTTACACAAAGTAATCTATCAGATTTGTTTGACTTGATCTACCAGCTGTGAATTAGTGTTGCTTTGGGTCTTGTGCCCTTGTCCTCAAGATATGCAACAATCCTTTCTTTTAGCATAATTTCCATTATTTTCCCCACCACTGAGATCAACTTGACCGGCCTGTAATTCCCAGCTTTCCCCCACTTTTGTGTAGTCGTACCACATTTGCCCTCCTCCAGTCCTTTGACACCACTCCCTCCTCCTTTGATTTGTTGAATAAGGCTGCCAATGGTGCCCCAGTACCTCTCTAAGTTCTTTCAGTATTCTAGGATACATCCCATCTGGACCCACTGCCTTGTCCACTTTTAGTTTCAAGAGTTCCCTTAGGACTCTCTCCTCTGTGAATGGACTGGTGTCCACCTCTCCTCCATGTGTGTTTCTACCTTCTAATTTTGGACCCTCCCCTCCCTTTTTTGCAAATACTGAGAAGTATTCGTTTCAAATTTCTGCTTTTTCTAGGTCCCCTCAGCTCCTCCCCATTCAGCCTCACAATCCCTCCATTGGTCTTCTCCCTAATATACCTGAAGAAGGTTTTTCTCCTCTTACTGACTGTACTATTCTTTCTTCAGTTTGCGACTTTGCACTCCTGACTGCTTTCCCCCACTTCCATCTGTTTTGCTTGATACAGTTCCCTGTCTCCCTACCTCTGTGTTTCTTTGTACTTTCTGAATACCCATTTCTTTTCCTTAACCTTCCCCGCTACTTCTTTAGAAAACCATAGCGTTTTTTTCTTTCTTTTTGCTTTCTTGACTTGCTTTACACAGAGGCCTGTTGCCTCTGCCATGGCTCATTTAAGCATCTCCCACTGTTCCTCTACCCCCTCTCTCCCTCCACCTTTGCCAGGATTTTCTTGAGGTGTTCCCCCAATTTTGTAAAGTTGGCTCTTTTGAAATCTAGCACCCTTACTTTTGTGTGGCTTGACTCTACTACTGTGTTCACCTTAAACCACACTGTATGGTGATCACTGGACCCTAGATGGCTGCCCATTGACAGATCTGTTATTCTGTCACCACTGGTATGAACCAGGTCTAATACTGCTCCCTCCCGTGAGGGCTCCTGCACTAGCTGTCTGAAGCATGCCCCTTGCAGGACATCCAAGATGTCTCTGCTCCTGGTAGTGGCTGCTGCACAGGTGTTCCAGTTAACATCTTGCATGTTTAGGTCCCCCACCAGCAACACCTCCCCTTTCTCTGCCATTTTGTGGATGGTATCCACTAATGCCCTCTTTCCTCCCCCTGTGCTGGAGGTCTGTAGCCAACCCCAGTGCAGATGGTGGTGCCATTTCCCGTCTCTAAGGTGACCCATAGTGCCTCTTCCCCTTCCTGTCTTCCCCCTAACTTGGTTGCCTTGATCCCCTCCTTGATGTACATAGTCACCCCTTCCCCCTTTTTGTCCTCCCTGTCTCTCCTGAAGATTGTGTACCCTAGTATGGTAACATCCCAGTCATGGTTACTGGTGTACCATGTTTCAGTGACCACGACAATGTCTAGGTCTTCCTCTTCCATCAAGGCCACTAGGTCTCGGATCTTGTTTCCCAGGCTACAGGCATTTGTACACATGGCTTTCCATGTTTTGATGCCTCTGCCTGTACTAGCTCCCCCCTTATCCCTATGCCTTCCCTCTATGCAATCAGCAAAAGTCGTCCATCCTTTAGGTCCCCAGTTCGTAAGTAAGTAAGCAAAGTAAGTAATTCTTTGTTTCTAGAGTGCCCTATCCCTAAGGCTCAGGGCACTTTACAATATACAGACTGTGAACAGAGGGTTAAATATATATTTCAAGGAAATACAATAACTAAATTACTAGCAGCATTATTAAAATAAAATAGCAGCAGTTAAACACATAAAACCAATATGGATTAGATCCTGAAGGCTTCTCTTAAGAGATGTGCTTTCAGACCCCGCTAAAAGGTCTCCAGCAAGGGGGCCCTCCCTCAAGGAACTTGGGAGTGAATTCCACAGGATTGGGCGAGTCACCCCAAATGCACAATCATCAGATGTTTTAGTTGGGCCCTGGGAATTGCTAGGAGGCCTTGGAGAGGGGCACTGAGGGTGTTGGTAGTCAGGAGATCACTCAGATAGCTAGGACTCAGACCATATGGGGCTTTATAAGAAAGAAAACCCACCTTGAAGGAGATTCTGCACTTTAACGGCAGCCAGCGCACATCACGGCATTCCGGGGTCACAGGATACAACCTTGAAAGGCTTGTCAGTAATCTGGCTGCTGCATTCCATACTAGCTGCAGGACATGTAGGACCCTTCCTCAAACCCTGAGACAAAGAGCATTACAGTAGTCATGTCTGGATGTCACAAATGCATGCACCAGTGAGGGCAGGTCCTCTGGTGGGATAAGGGCATTGATCCAGCTGATATTCCTCAAGTGACAGAAACCACTCTCGATGATGGATGACACCTGAACCTCAAATGTCAATCCATCATCGAGGAGAACGCCTAGATTTTTTACTCACGGTAGCCATCAACAGGGTGAAGCCCAGCATCAAGCTTAGACTCACCCTGGCACTCTCTGCTTCCTGCGGCTGCACCAGGCTCAATCACTAGTACCTTGATTTTGTCCAGGTTGAGCATCAGCCATCTAGAGGACATCCAGTCTTGGATCTTGGCTAGGCACACATTTAATACCTCCACGGTGCCAAAGTCCTGGATACAAAAGACATACAGCTAAGTGTCATCTGCATAGTAGTGGAAACCCATGCTGTAGCATCAAATGATCTCACTCAGGGGCAGCATGTACACTGCAAACAACATGGGTGAGAGGATTGAGCCCTGGGGGGTCTCCACATGGCAGAGGCCTTGGGTGAGAGGAGAAACTCCACAGTACTACCCTTTGCATCCTGCCAGTGAGAAAGGACTTGAAACAGCTGACGACAGTACCAGTGAATCCACAAAGCCCCTTAAGGCGATCCAACAACACACCATGGTCTACAGTGTTAAAAGCTGAAGTGAGATCAAGGAGAACAAGATTGACCATTCACCTCTATCTCTAACTCTGAGGAGGTCATTATGCACCGGACTAGCACCATTTCAATACTGTGCCTTGACCTAAATCCAGATTGAAGGGCTCAAAGATGATTTTCTCAATAACTTTGCCCAAAAGCTGGGTTAGAGATGGGTCTGTAATTCACCAAGATGTCAGGGTCAAGAGATGTTTTTTCAAGAGAGGCCTCACCACCGCCTCTTTCAAAGTGCTGGTGAACAGCCCCTCAGAAAGCGAGCACCAGACAATCTCGGTAAATACTGGGCCAACAGACTCCAAACATGTTACAAGGAGGTGTGTCAGGCCAGGGTCCAGTTCACAAAACATGGGCCGCAGAAGCAAGATTACCTCACATACTTTCTCCACCTCCACTTGCTTGAACTCACTCCAGACAATCGAGGTGCAATTTGCGACATCCGACTGACCACTACGGGGCAACATACGCCCCATTGAATATACTGGACCGGGTGGCGGACATTCCATCAGAGAAGAACAGAGCAAACTATTTGCACGTTATTGCTGAAACTGCACCTTTAGGCCGGAGACATACTGGATGAAGCAGTCTGTCAACAGTCCTAAATAGCTGAGCCAGTCTATTCTTCCCTGCTCTTATCTCCACGGACAGGAATGCTGCCTTTTTATGGGAGACAGCTCTTTGATATGCACTGTAGTAAGCTTTTAAAGCCAGTCTGTCCTCCTCTGATCCAGACTTCTGCCAATGACGCTTCAAACTCCAACCCTCAGTCTTCATCTCCTTGAGAGCCCCGTCAAACCTTGGGGGTTTCAAGTGTGAGGACCTGGGTTGTATACGGACAGTCTCTTTGTGTTTCACTACTGATCACAGCTTATCCACAATTCCTGCCAAGGTGCGGTGCAGTCCTTTTGAACTAAGCGTGTCTGAAAAAGCTAACTGACTTGGTGGTAGAAGTTTTCTCCTCAACTAAGGTAGGCTATACCTTTCTTTTTTCATGGTTACAAAAAGATCCAGTAGGTTAACATTGCAAAAGAAGAGGGTTCACAATAGTAAACTTGAGTAATTACTATATTCGGAATGTTCAAGTACCAAGTTTCTATGCTGAGAAACACAGACGTTGATGGCAGATAAGGACTGCAAGGCCTATCCAGTCTGCCCATTTTTTCTACCTTATGAATGTGCCATAGGCCTTTTACTCTGTCAATGGCCTATTTATTCATACTCATCTGTATTGCTCCATTATGCCTATCCCATGACTGTTTGAAGCCCTGCACTGTATTTATATCCACTACTTCCTGAGCTAGGCCGTTCCATGCATCCACCACCCTTTCTGTAAAAGAACTTCCTACATTACCCCTTAATCGGCCTCCTCTAATCTCTTGCTGTGTCCTCTTGTCCTGCTATTTTCTTATATTGAAACATGTTAAGACTCTTTCACCTTGTTAAAGCCCTTAAGATATTTGAATGTTTCGATCATATCACCTCTCTCCCTCCTTTGCTCTAGGGTATACATATTGAGCTCCATTAATCTGTCCTCATATGTTTTCTGATTCAGTCCGTGCACCATTTTGGTTGCCCTTCTCTGAACTGCCTCCATTTTGTTAATGTCCTTGTGCAGGCAGTACTCCAGATGGGGCCTAACCAGCATCTTGTAAAGAGGGATTATTACCTCCCTCTTATGACTTGTAATGCCCCTACTAATACACACCAACATCCCTCTAGCCTTACCTACTGCTTTAGTGGTCTGCTTGGATGATTTCAGGTCATCTGTGATGATGATGCCCAAGTCTCTTTCTTCCCTTGTGATTACCAGCAACTCCCCTTCCCAATCTATAGGTAGCTTCAGGGCTTCTCTTCCCTATGTGCATGATCTTGCACTTCTTTGCATTAAACCCCAGGTCACAGCGTAAAACCCTGAGGTCACTGCTTTGGGCTGTACCATTACCTCACTGGGGGAGCACATTACCCATACTATATTAATTGCCCATTGACAAAGTTGAAGTTAACATAAAAGGAGATTACAAGTATGAGGGAATTTTTCTTTCCTGTTTGGGAGGATTAACTTTTGTTTAAGCTGGTGGCCCACTGGCACAGTGGTAAGGCTACTGCTCATGATGCTAGCAATCTAGATTTGGGACTGAGCTCAGATCACTGGGGGCTGGCCGGGTACAGGAAATTAGTGTCACACAGGACACTCTCCTCCTGTGGGTGGTAGACTGTTCCCCGCTGCTTGAGCACCACCTGCTGATGAACTGATGTCACAAGCTTGGTGGGGGGTAGTAGGGAGGGAGACACAAAGGCCTTATGGTGCGCATGCCTGTTATGTTCTTGGCCACGTGTTTACCAACAGCTAAGGTAGGCACAAAAAAGGTGAGAAACACTCTTCCCGTGCAGCAGGAAGACACCAGCACACTAGGATTCCACATCGCCTGCCTGCCCAGCTTCAGAAGCCACACTGCCACCGTATTCATGGCCTTCTGCCAGGGGGATTAGCTGCCAACCCTGTGGCCTTACTGTGGGAGGATCATCCAACCAATCAATAAATGGGTCTCTTTGGAGTCCGGGTAGGTAATGGGGCTGAGTGGTGGCCAAAGCTGAGGAAAAAAGCAGGCTAGGGATGGAAAAATAATACATAAAAAGTTTGTTTAAGCTAACTGCATTTCTTGTCCAACCAGAAAGCAGCACAAATGGTTGATAAATTCCAAACATGACAACAGTTTCCAACAAACATTTGTCATTGTTGAATGTCTGCTTGCATGCTGTTGTACTGGGTTCTGCTTTTACACATTTTGACTATTAATTATTAACAATCTCTTATTCCTCTTGAAGACCAGCAATCACTGGTGCATGTGCTCATGACATATAGGCTGGATTACTCTAATGCATTCTACCTCAGGGTTAGTGGAAGTTCCCTACGACACTTGCAGTTGATGCAGAATGATGCGGCCAGGTCACTGACTGGCTTTTCGAGGTCTAGTCTTGTGATCTTGGTCCTGTGTGATATGCACTGGCTGCCGGTGAAGTGGCAAGTTACCTTTAAGGTTGGTCATCTAACTTACAAAACCCTACATGGGTTGGGTCCTGACTACCTGGCAAGGACTCCCGTGCCCTTGTCCAGTTTGTCGCCCTTCTCGCCTCTTCCGAGAAACATAGACATTGATGGCAGAAGGAGACGTTAGGTCCATCTAGTCTGCCCATTTGTTTTAGACCTATTTTGACACTCTAGTTGCCCTTGTAATCAGGGCTCCTTGTGTCTATCCCATGCATTCTTGAACCCTCAGTGTTGACCCCCACAACCTCTTGGGGCAGGCTGTTCCAAGCATCCACCACTCTTTCTGTGAAGAAAAACTTCCTGGTGTTAGTAGAAAATCTCTTTCCTTGCAGTCTGAGGTCACGTCCCCTGGTCCTGGAGCTCTTCTTGAAGTGAAAAAGTTCCAGTGCCTGGTCCTTGTTGAATGCCTTTTATGTACTTGAATGTTTCAATCATGTCCCCTCTCTCTTCTCTGCTCCAGGGAGTACATATCCAGTTGCCTAAGTCTTTCCTCGTAGGACATGTACTGCAGATCCTGAATCATTTTTGTCACCTTTCTCTACTGTTTCCACCCAGTCAATGTCCTTCCTGAGGTGAGGCCTCCAGAATTGACGCCTATATTCCAGGTGAGGCCTGATCAGCGATCTATACAGTGGTAGAACCACCTCTCTCTCTCTTCCTGATCGTGATTCCTCTCCAATGCAGCCTAGCATTCTGTTGGCCTTTACTGTTGCCTTCTCACACTGTTTTCTAACCTTCAAGTCATCTGAGATTATGATTCCCAGATCTCGTTCCTGGTTTGAGGCTGCCAGTCTTTTGCCTCCTAGTTAATACTCCTTTCTTGGATTTTTCTTTCCTATGTGCATGACCTTGCACTTTTTGACATTAAATCTCAGCTGCCACACTCCAGACCATTCTTCTAGTTTCTTGAGGTCAGCTTCCATCTTGCTCACTCGTTCTGGGGTGTCCACCCTGCTACATATCTTGGTGTCATCTGCGAACAGACACACCTTCCCTTCCAGTCCGTCAGTGATGTTTGTAGGGTCTCCTTTTGGTCTCGAGGGTCCAGCTTAAGTCTTCGAGTGATCATTCATTTCAAGTGGTCAGCTCTCGTTTATGAAACATTTTGCCTAGGGGACTGAAGGAGGCCACCTTGTTGGAGGCCTTTAAAAGGAGGTTAAAACACATGTGTTTAAGCAGGCCTTTGGGAACTAGTGCTCTTTTTAGTCTCCCAGTGCTTCAGACAATTTTAATTGAAACCATATCTGTGATTTTGTCTATTTTATTTATTTATAATTCGTGGTATACTTTTAATTTGTTTTGGTTCTGTACGGCACCCTGAGCCTTCAGAGAAGGATGCCTTATAAATAAAGCTGCTATTACTGCTACTACTACTACTGCTATGGCGGAGCCATTGGCGATCCTGTTCAATACCTCCTGGACTCAGGAGCGTGCCACAGGACTGGAGGATGGCACATGTGGTGCCCCTCCATAAAAATAGTCCCAAGGATAAACTGGGCAACTATAGACCAGTAAGCCTCACATCGATTGTGGGAAAGTTAATGGAGGCAATCCTTAAGGTGAGATTGGTAACCTTTCTGGAAGATAATGGACTTCAGGATGGAAATCAACATGGCTCTGTCTCTGGTAGATCCTGCCAGATCTACCTGGTTGAATATTATGACTGGGTGACTATGGAACTGGACAGGGGCCATGCAGTGGATGTCCTGTATCTGGACTTCAGCAAGACGCTTAATTCAGTGCCACATGGGAGGCTGGTTAATGAGTTGAAATACCTGGAGCCAGGGACAAAGATGGTGAACTGGTTAGAGAACTGGCTGCAGGGGAGGCAACAGAGGGTAGTGGTGGGAGGGGAACTCTCAACTCCAAGGACTGTGACAAGTGGAGTACTGCAGGGCTCTGTACTGGGCTAGGTGTTGTTTTTTTATCTTCATAGCAGACATCTCGCATAGCATTAAGAACAAGATCAATATGTTTGCAGATGACACCAAGATCGGAGTGGTGGTGATGACACAGTAGGGTGGCAGGGGTTGCAGGATGATCTGACTAAACTGGAGGACTAGCCAGACACTTGGCAGTTGGGGTTTTCAACTAAGAAGAACAAAGTTTTGCACTTTGGAGCAAGGAACCCAAGGAGGTGCAATCAGTGTGTGTGTGTGTATGTGTGTGTGGGATACAATTAGCCATTACTGAGGAGGAGAAGGATCTTGGGGTGATAACAACAGGGCAAATGAACAACTCAGCATCTAAAGCCAACAGGATGCTGCGGTGTATTGCTAGAGAGATCATATCCAGGAGGTGGGAGGTGATCCTGCCTCTGTACAGGTCGTTGGTAAAGCCACACCTGGAGTACTGCATGCAGTACTGGCACCCATACTTGAAGAAGGATATTAGATTACTGGAAGGGGTACAGTGCAGAGCGACAAAGATGATCCAGGGATTGGAAGACAAACCCTACGAGGGAAGGCTAAGGGAGCTTAACATGTACTCAATGGAGGAAAGGAGATATCAGGGTGATATAAATGAGACCCTTAAATACATGAAAGGTATAAACAAGACTGGTACAGAGGGATATTTAAGTTTAGGGCGGACAGACAAGAGGGGCATGGTCTTCAGATTGAGGGGAAGATTCAGGAGAGAAATGAGGAGGCACTTTTTCACGGAAAGGGTGGTGTTTAAGTGAAACACTCTGCCGAGCAGGTGGTATCCTGTAAGATAGTGGGCAGTTTCAAAAGGGGATGGGACAAGGTGGGGGAGAGGCAGCTGCAGTGTAAGGAATGCTAGCTGCACATTCAAGCAAAGTTGATAGACCATACGGCCTATCTGCTGGCTGTTTCACATGTTCATATGTTCGTATACTTACTCAAGACAGACCAGATGAGATGTAATAAGTAATTTGCAGTGGGCTCCATATTGTACATACAGTTTTGTACTGCTACTCAAGACAGTACAGGTGACATGCAATATCTTGTTTTCAGCGTGGACCTGCTTTTTATAATAGGTTTTCCAGGATACATCATCTTAGATGCAACATCTCCTTTCAGTGGAGTTCTACTGTAGGGTCCTGTTTTTACACAGTTTTGCAACACATTTATCCAGGATAACCCAGCTGAGATGCAATATCACATTTTCAGTGGGGTCCTGCTTTGACACATTTTTGTACTGTATTTACCCTGCATAGCGCAGTTCAGACGCTATCGTTTTCAGTGGGATCCTGCTTTTCCCAGTTTTTACTCTGCATTTACCCAGGATAGCACAGCCGAGTTGCAAATATCTCATTTTCAGTGAGGCCTGCTTTTACCCATTTTTATAATGTATTTACCCAGGACAGCCCAGTTGAAATGCAAGTTACATTTTCCTCTTTTTTTTCTTTTCTTTTTTCAGGTCTCTGTGATCACATTGTTAAGAATTACTTTGGACCGTACATCTGATACTTGCTTAAGTAGAGAGCTACAATATTTGCAGCCCATTGAGCACAGAATATGTTCAAATACATGTTGAACTAGAGGTGAAGTGGTTCCTCAATAGTATGGATCCAGGCGGACTTGGCACTAGTTCTCAACCCCTTTTCCACTTTCAGGAATCCCAGGAGAAGTCATCACTGAGAAGAACTTTCTAATACATAATTGTTTCAGGAATTGATTTAGGGTAATTACTACCTAATAAAAAAGGAGAATCATGATACAATGTGTAATTGGATTACTCAAATAATTCAAAAATAATTCTTCTCTACCCAAACCAACCCCCTCCACCTCCCATATTCCAATGATTTGGACTTCTTTGAACTTGTAAATTAACTTGCAAGGCCCTAAAATGTAGTTTATCAGATCTAGACATACTGTACCTTTATTTTATCTTTTTCCCTCTCTTTCTTTGCATTATTTCTTTTTTCACCCCGACGTGCACAGGATCCGCCACTCCTTCGGGCAGCCATGGTCCCCCAACATCCTCCTACTACTCCTCCTCATGGAGCTCCCCTCACCTCACATTGCAGTCTGACCCCTGAAGTAGCCCGGCGTAACCCTTCGCCGGGTGGGTCCCCCTCCTCCAAGGGGGAAGGCACCAGTGGGACACCTCAGCACACTTCTTCTTGGTCCCAGGTGCTGCTTGAGGTAGGTGGAACTTCCACGGGAGGCCCTTCGGAGGCGCTGATAGGCTGGCCGCCGTCATCTAGCCAATCCTGGGCTGTTTTTTCATTTTTCTGGTTCTTCCCACTGTTGTATGCTCGTGCAGTGTATCCGGGCTCCACTGGGGCCACTGCAGAGCAAAGCGATCCCACTACCCACCCCAGGAGAGAGAGAGGAGTCCATGATGCTCAATCCTCTCCTCCTGCTGGCACCCCAAACTGCTTTCCGAACCTGGCCGTGGCATGGTTCGAGGTAAGGCGGCTGCGCCTCAGCCCTCTGCTCCACCGGGCTGGCCCTTTTTCTTTCTTTCTCTCCCCCCCAGGCTATTTTGATCAGATTTATAACAATGTTCTACTGTATACTGCATATATTTACTTTATAGCCTTACTTTGTATTGCTATCCTAGCCTATTTGAAATTTAAAACTTGAAAATAAGATTTGAAAATCCTATATAAGTGCACTGTGGGCCTTCATTTCTACTCAATTTTAGAACTGTTTATACATCATAGAATTTTCTAAACAATTTATAAAATGAGGATAATGTTAACCTTCCTAGGAATTTAGTAACCTTGTTTAATGTAAGCTTTATAATTGGAATAAGGTACTTACAATAATATATTTAATTTAAGGCTATTAACCTTAATAATTTAATTGGTTACTAAAGCCGTATACAATCAAATTCAATCACTTATGTTCTTTTCTAACCACATTCTTCACAGTTTTTGTGATTAATTGCACTTGATTATGTTAATTGTTTAAATATCCACTGTATAAATATGTTGGTCTAGTAATGATTTCCTCAGATTCGCCCCCTGAGAAAGACCCTGTCGTAGCATCAAAGCACTAGGGAAGGACTCTGTCCAGGACCTGTTTGGTCACAATAAGTAATTTGAGTTCATTAAGACGCTGGCTTCCACGAGTGCCGCTTTTCTTGTTGAATTCTGAATTGGCGAGCCTTTACAAGCTTACAGAAACATAGACTTTGGCTGACAGATAAGGACCGCTAGGCCCATCTAGTCTCGCCCATTTCCTCATACAGGATAGGCATACAGGCCTAGGATCCTAGTTAACCAACAGCCTATTTCTTCCTCCCCCACAAGAATTAGCCTTATGTCTGTCCCATGCATTTGAATTCTCCCACAGTTTTAGCATCACAACCTCCTCAGGAAGGCTGTTCCATGCATCCACTACCCTCTCTGTGAAATAATACTTCCTCACATTGCCCCTGAACCGCCCTCCTTCTATCTTTAAATTGTGTCCCCTTGTTCTTGCAAGTCTCTTTTTCTGAAAGATGCTACCCTCTTGGACTTTGTTGATTCCACTGAGGTACTTAAAAGTTTCTATCATGTCCCCTCTCTCCCTTCTTTCCTCAAGGGTATACATATTAAGCTCCTTTAGTCTCTCCTCATATGGCTTCTCTTGCAGACCCTGCACCATTTAGTTAGCTCCTCTGGACTACCTCTATCCTGTCTATGTCCTTGGAGATGGGGTCTCAGAACTGGACACAGTACTCCAGATGGGGTCTCACCAACTGTCTGTACAGAGAGGATAACAACTTCCTGTTTTCTGCTGATGATGCCTCTCCCTATACATCCAGTATAACTCAGCCTCCCTACTGCCTTCTCACATTTGCTTGCTAACCTTAAGGTCATCTGATATGATTACTCCCAGGTCCCTTCTCTTTTTTGTTGTTGTTACTACCTCCCACCCACTGTGTATTCTTCCCTGGGTTCTTGTTTCCCAGGTGCATTATTTTGCACTTCTTTGCATTGAATCCTAGCTTCCATACTTCGACCATTCCTCCAACTTGCAAGTCCCTTTTCATCCTTTTCCATGCCTCCTTGTGTATCAACCTGTTGCAGATCTTTGTGTCATCTGCTAAAGGCATATTTTTCCTTCAGTCCCTCTACAATGTCACTGATAGAACATTAAAAGGACTGGACCCAATACGAACCTGCGGTACCTAGTAATCCCCCCTTTCTTCAGAGTGGACTCCATTTAATTACCCTCTGTGTCCTGTTGTCCAGCCAATGTTTATTTCAGGCTACCACCCTGGGACCCACTCCCAGGCTGGTTAATTTGACTAGTAATCTTTTGTGTGGGACTGTGCCAAATGCCTTGCTAAAGTCTAGGTAGGCCATGTCCACAGCCCCTCCCTGGTCTACTACTTTGGTCACCCAGTCAAAGAAATCTATTGATTAGTCTGACATGACCTTCCGCTGTGAACCTATGCTGCCTTGGGTCCCTGTGCTCCACTGGCTTCTAGGTACTCAACTATTCTTTCCTTCAGAAGTGACTCCATCACTTTCCCTACCACAGAGGTCAGACTGACAGGTCTGTAGTTTCCTGCCTCTGTCTTGGTCCCACTTTGTGAAGGAATCACATCCGCCTTCCTCCAGTCCTCGGTTACCACACCATCCTCCCATGATTTATTAAAAAGAGTAGCCAGTGGTTTCACTAGTTCCTCCTTAATTATTTTAGAATTCTGGGTGAATTCCATCAGGACCCATTGCTTTGTCCACCTTCAGTTTTGGAGTTCTTGCAGAACCCTTTCTTCTGTGAAAGGACTGGAATCAACCCCTATCAAGAGTGCTTCTGTTAATTGGATTAGGCACTTCCCTCCTCTTTTGTGAATACTGAGCAAAGTATTCATTCAGTATTCTCTGCTTTTTCACTGTCCCCTCTGCCCACCCACGTTCATTCTATTCAGCCTCACTATCCCTCCCTTTGTCTTTCTACGCACGCTGATGTACCTATAAAGGTTTTATCCCCTTCTTATCCCGAGTTGGCTATCTTTTCCTCAGTCTGGGCCTTTGCTATTCTGACTTCCTCCTGCTTCCTTCTGCCTTAACTGGTACAGCTCTCTGTCCTGCTCCTTCTGTGTTTCCTTATACTTCCGGAATGCTATCTTTTCTTCCTGACTTTCACAGCCACCTCTTTTGAGAACCATAGTGGCTTTTTCTTTCGTTTTGATTTATTTATTTGCTTCACACAAAGGCTTGTTGCCTCTGTGATGGCAGTTTTGATAATTCCCCATTGTTGCTCCACACCTCCTTCTAGCCTGTTTGCTAGTGCTTTTCTGAGGCACTCTCCCATCTTGCCAAAGTCAGCGCTCCTAAAGTCCAGTACCCTCACTTTTGTATGGCTTGACTCTGTAGCTGAGTTTAACGTGAACCACACTGTTTGATGGTCACTTGTCCCCAGATGGCAACCCACTTCTAGATCTGAGATCCTCTCACTGCCCCCATTTGAGAGTACGAGGTCTAAGATTGCTCCCTCACGAGTGGGTTCCGAAACTAGCTGTCTAATGCCTGCCACCTGTAGGGCATCAAGAATGGCCCTGCTCTTGGATGTGGCTGCAGCAAATGTGCTCCAGTTAACATCTGGCATATTCAGGTCTCCCATCAACAGTATCTCCCCTTTCTCTGCCATTCTAAGAATGTCGTCTATCATATCCTTGTCCATTCCTTCCTCCTGACATGGGGGTTTGTACACAACCCCTGTGCGGATTGTGGTGCCCTTTCCAGTCTCCAAGGTGACCCACAGTGCCTCCTCTCCTCCCTGTTTACTCTTTTGTTCAGTTGCTTTTATCCCTTCCTTTACAAAGAGAGCTACTCTCCCCCCTCTTCTCCTGCCTGTCTCTCCTGTAGGTTATGTACCCTGGTATGTTAACATCCCAGTCATGGTTCTCTGTGTGCCATGTTTCTGTGACTGCTACAATATCCAGGCATCCCTCTTCCATCAAGGCCTCCAGCACAGGAGCTTGTTGCCCAGACTACGGGCATTGGTACTCATTACCCTTCATTTCCTTGTGGCCTTACTCCCTTTGCCCCATCCCTGTCCTTCTTGCCTTTGTCACTTTCTCTATTTACCCCTGCCCTTCTCCTATCAACACCTCTATGTTGGTGTTTGCACCTTACTACCGTGATTATTTGGGAGGCTAGGATTTTCCTCTGCTCCTTTCAGTGCCTCCCCTTAGCTAGTTTAAAGCTTGCCAATGAAGCATTTAAACCTATCACCTAGGATCCTGGTTCCCCTCCCGGACAGATGCAGCCCATCATGCCAGTATAGGCTTGCATCCTCCAGGTGGACCCCAGTCCCCAATGAAGCCAAATCCTGGGCTCCCACAGTTTTCAACCACTGATTAGATCCCATGGTCGGAACACCTAGCCTCTCCTATGCCACAGATGGGTACTTGCCTCAGAAAGGTTACGTCGTGCTGCTTGACTAAAACCCCTCCCCAATTTCACAAACTCTTCCTGCACTTCTAATCCTTTCTTAGCCAGGTCATTTGTCCCTAGGTGGACAATGACATCCAGCTCCCTCCCTGTGCAGCTGCTCTGGCAATCCTGAGGATTCGCTCCCTGTCCTCCAAGCCATGGCACCAGGCAGGCACCTTACCTCCCTCTCCCCTTCCTTCCCCAGTTCTACCTTCCTAACAATGGAGTCCCCACCAGGAGTTGTTTTCTTCCCCAGCAGGGTCCCCTGCCACCCTCCTGTGGGTCTCCTTTGTGGAGGTTCCCAGCATCCTCCTTGGTCTCCACTGCAGGTGCCTCACAGAGGAACCACACTTTGCCAGAATGGCATAGTAATTGTGGAGAGGTACAACTGGAGGATGTGCCTCTGTTCCACCACCTCACCCTCCCTGAGCCCACTGTGGTCCAACTGCTCCTCTTTCTTGGCAACCTCTGAGGCAACGGCAGTGGCACTGGTGGTCTCTGGATGGAAGAGGAGGTCCCACAAATCCTGGCTGTCAGCCTGGAGATGAGCAACCTCCTCTCTCAGCCCAGAGAGGTGCTGCAGATGGGACAACACCGCATACTCCAGAACATCTCCCGGAAGACTGCTGCTCCACAGCCACTGCACTGCACCACTCCAATCATGTCTTATTTCTGGCCCCTTAACTGTTTGTAATCCTTACTCTTTCCTCTGTTTTTCTTCTCTCTCCTTACTTTCTGCCTATGTGCCTTTAAGCTCCTGGATTGTCCTGTTCTGAGACAAGAATATCCTATATTTCTCAGTAGACCACTTACTTGCTCAGAGGCAGACCTCCAGCAGCTAGAGGGGCCGGAGGCTACTCTTGCCCTTCTAGGATGGTGGGTCCTTGGTGGTTCTGTGATCACTCACTTCCTGCCCCAAACAGGAAGTTCCTGTTGTTAGTCAAATCCTGTGCCTATAAAAATAGAACTAGCTTAGGGTGGGGAGGGAAGGGAAGGAGGGAACATATAGTCCCAGCAGAGAAGTCCAGTCACACAGCAGTCCTTTCTCCTGGTTTCTTCTGCCAAGCTATTAGCCAAAGCAATAGCACACGCTAGCTGATTCTGAGCACACCTTATTTCGGTTTTTACATTTTTAGTATAGTTTCAGTGGGTTCCAAATTTCACAATGTATTTTTCTAGGATAGAGCAGTACAGATGCACAATTCAGTGGGGGCTCTGTTGTACTGGGGTCCTGCCTTTACACATTTTACTACTGTACACATTTACCCAGGATAGACCATATGAGATGCAATATCTAATTTTCAGTGGTCTCTCACATTTTGACCCCAAATTTCCAATACAGTAGTCTTTTCACGACCTGTATGATCAATGCAGCTGGGTGTTTTAAATCCCATCTGAAAAGTGATTTTGCAGTGTGTAACCCCAGTCCGGTATGCCGTTTGTGTATGACAGCAATACCAGGTGGGCTGGGTTCGGGGAGGAATAGGCCACTCAGCACAAAGGCTAGGTTTGGCTACTCTGCACAGGGACACCCAAGTAACTCCGAACACAGGAAGCAATAACTCTAATGTCCAATACCAGAAGTGGGATTCTAAGTTGTGTCTGTTATTCACATACAAACAGAATAAACAAAGCATAAATGGACCCCCACAGGGCTGCACTCCTGGTAATGCAGATTAAAAGAGACCAGAACACATCCTCATCACTTTAGCCCTCAGGCTCTACAACACACTGGGCACACAGCCCCGACTTGTATGCTGCTTTGGGTTACACAGCCCGAACTTGTACACTGCTCTGGGTTGTCCCTGGCTCGGCTCCCTTGCCAGCCACTTGGACACCTTCCATACTTCATGGAAACATTTTCTGGTGGCTTCCTAAACCACCTAAGAGCACCTCGGCTCCATCAGGGAATCTTCCTCCTTAATCCCACATCTAGAGTACTTTCCCTCAGGCACTGGCCAAGTACCTGAGGGAAAGCAAAAGGTGTCTCAGAGCAAATCCATAGATGTGAATTTGGTTACTACTGATGGGGGGGTCTCCCACCTCTCGCTCCCACAATTCATACCCGGCCATTTCTCTGGACTGTAAACACCTCATCCTTTAACACTTTGCTGTGCAGATTCTTGCTAAATATATTTCACATTCAATCTACTTGTCTTGCTTCCCATTTGTGCTGGACTTGAACATACTTAAAAGTGGCTTTGCCCATTACTCTAGACCCCCCACTGAGTTAAGCAGTCCACTCCCCACAACTTCCAACTGTACTTGGCTGTCTTTTCCTGACCCCACAGTGACAGTCCCTTTAGTTTCCTTCTGTTTCAGGTGAAAAACACTTGGCCCTTTTTCAGAGCGAACTCACCCTTCGGTTGCAGGTGCCCCACAGGCATTTCCTCCTCAAGGAATCTCCTCTCAGAGCTTCTGGTGCCTCAACACAACTCATACAGGCAGCTTCTTTCCCTTAGCAGGATCCAGGGGGGTTGCCCCTGGAAAACAGGCAAACATCTTCCCCCCATCCCCTCAGGGATGGGGCTCTGAACCATTGAGAGCGGTCTCCACCACTTCAATTACCAGCTCCTGTGTTCCTCTTCAGGTGGAAACAGACACCTTAAACAAAAGTAGCTCTGTAACAGAGCTTAAAGCTCTGACAGCCTGCACACACACTGCTGCACTACAGTCTCTCACTCAGACTGGCTCCAAATTCCCCAACATTCTACTTTAACCTCCAACTGCAACATTCCAGTGTGGCTTATGCAGCTGCGACAGTTCTAAAATTATGTCATCCCTCAGTCTCAGCTGAGACTGAGAACAGAGTGAGACAGTGTGAAATCCACTTAACTGGAGTTTCACAAGCTGCCTTCCCTTCTTACCACTAGGTCTTACTGGGATTCTAGTAACCCCGGGTAACAGGGGGGTTACACAGTGCAACTGCGAAAACATGTTTTGGAGGGGATTTGAAAAATGACACCTGTTATGTTCATGAGGTGAGGTAATACAACTTTGTTGAACATTAGGGGCCAGAAACTGCAAAAAAATAAGGTTATCAGTAAATGTTGAAACAAATTAAAATTTTTTCATAACTTAGTTGTTTTTTCACATTTTAACCCCAAATACTCAACGTAGTCTTTTTATGACCCCATGCTATGATCAAGACAGGTGGATTTTTTTAAAACCCTGTCTGAAGGATGGTTTCACAAAGAGTATGTGTGACAATATGTTTCAAAGGGATTTGAAAATGGCACCAGTCATGTTCAGCAGGTGGGGTAACAAAAGGGTACAGACTGTACACATTTGGGTCCAAAATTTGCAAAAATCACAAAGTTATTGAATAAACACTGAAAAAATTCAAAGCTTCTTCATAACTTCACTGTTTTTGACATTTTGACCCCAAATGTTCAATACTGTCCTTTTATGACCCTACCTTATGATCACGACAGGTGGAATTTAACATTTTAAATCCCATTCAGAAGGTGACTTCATGGAGAAAAATGAAAACATGTTTCGTCAGAGATTTGAAAATGATATTTGCTATGTTCATGAGGGTAGGGTAACAATAGGGCTATGTTGAAAACTGAGGTTAAACTCTGAATGCACTGTAATGTTATGAGTAAACATTGAAAAATTCAACATTCTCCATTACTTTGTTTTGTGACATTTGACCCAAAATTTTTTACACAATCTTTTTATTTATTTTTACTCCTTTTCCCTGCAGCTGCCCCATCAGCATTGTTCTGACCTCTAGCCACCAACTGCACTTTCTCTGCCAATTATCCCCATCCTTCATCACCTCAGATTTTCCCTCCAGAGGAGGTGATGGGAGTTGGCCAGCTCTCTCAAACAAATTGGATACTGAAGGTGAATGGACAGTTGGTGCCAGGGCCCAGGAGAGCCAGCACTGCCTCCACCTTGCACGCTGCTGTGTTTTTCCTCCTTCGTGCTCCCACCTACATAGAGCCACTGGGCTGGGCTCAGTTATGGGTATGCAAACGCAGGGCATGGTGATGTCCAATCAAGCAGAGTATGGCTCCTCCTTTTCTCGCCTCGCCTGCACTCACCTCCAGTATCAGCCAGGTAGCAGTTGTGCAGTGGAAGAGGCAGGCCTCCTCCCCCCGAAGAGGTGAGCATCCGATGGGATGTTTATCCTCCTCCCCCGCTCGGCACTCCAGCCACTTGTGTTTGTTCCTGAACCTGGGTCAACAGCACTGTGCGTGGTAGTGCTACCTCTGTGCCGATGAGCTGAGCACAGTCTTTTTATGACTCCTTCTGAACAGGACAGGTGTGATTTACAACATACTGGCCAAAATGTCATTTTGCGCTACAAGTGGGAAAACACGTTTTGGCCAAGAATTGAAAAATGACATTGGTAACATTCCTGAGGTGGTGTGAGAAAATGGCTATGTTGAAAATTTTGTGTCAAACTATTGAAAATTACTAAAGTCATGAGCGAGTGTTGAAAAATTTCAATGTACCTTCATAACTTCATTTTTTTTTTAAATATTTGACCCCACATTTTCAATATAGTCTTCATATGGCACCACCTCATGAACCCAGTAGGATAATGTTTTCAAATCCCACCCAAAAGGTGATTTCGTGGAGTGACTGCAAAATCAACTTTCGGGATGGATTTGAAAAAATTCACCCACCTTGTTCCCAAGGTAGGGTCCCAAAAAGGCCATGATGTAAATTTAGGGGAAAGTTATTAAAAAATTACCAGGTTATGCATACAAGTTCAAAACTCATTAAAATACAATGACACATGCTTTTCTGATTTTCTCAGTTTCTGGTCTGGCACTGAAAAGTGAAGACTTGTCTGCGGTCCAAACAACATTATGCTGTTGGACCCCAAGCAAGGGATGGGGGTGCTGAGTGGAGGAGGGTAATGGTAGCAGGTGGCAGTAACAGACATCGAAGGACCATTTTCTTTTTTATAGGGGGTAAAAAAAAAAAAAAGAAAATAGATATCGAGCTTTTTTTTTTTACTTCAGGTACAGGCACAGAATATGGGCACTGGAAGCTATGGGGAGGTGGGAAGGACACTGCAGAGGATAAAGGGCACAAACATGAGAAGAAAACAGGGAGGTGGGAGGAATACTTAGTAGAGGGTGGGATTGTTTAAAGCGGGCACAGGCAGCGCCGGGGAGGGATACTTGGTAGAGGGCTTTTTATTTTTATTTTATAGGAACTGGAGATAGCACAGGATCCGGAAGAGGTGGTCTCTCTGCCAGCGGGTGGGTTTGTTTTTGTATAGGATCCGGGGATGGGAGTCAAGGAGGGGTGATCTTTGCCAGCAAGTGGATTGGTTTGTTTTGTGAAGCGGGGACTACTGCAGCCATTTTGTAGTATGCAGCACAATGGGGCCAATGACTGCTTCAGGTGGGGATGGAGAACGATGCGCAGGCTGATGATGATGCCGATCACCTTCTTGCTGGGTGGTGTCATGCAGATCACACATAGAGCCGCCCTGTGATATGGATCACCCTTTTTTTGAACACCACAAAGTTTCCACCCAGCAAGCAGAGAAGGGTTTCATGATCAGTCTGGCTGATCATTGGCCTGACACGGTCGAGCCCGTTGCAGACTGCCCTGAGTTGGACCAGCAGTGACACACCTCTCAAATCCACTATCATAATAATATGTTCACTTTGTGCAACCATAAGCAAACATAGAAATTAGACACAACTGCTCTCTCTCTTTAAAAAGCATCTGTGGTTGAGCCGGTCTATCAGACTCCTCTTAGTACCAAGAATGTCCAGGGATTAAGTATCCTGCAAGCTATAAATAAACTGTGGAGAGGTGCAAGCTTAATCTCAAAGTACATAGAGAAGTAAACCAGCTGCACATTCATCCAGATGCATCAACATAATTCATTTTTGCAAAACAGCATTTGGCTACCAAAAACAAACAGCATTTCTTCAGAGAGGGTGATCTGTAACAATTTCTGTACACTAAGCACTTTACTCATATTTCCAAACCACTGCTAGGAGCTGAAAATAGTATTTCCTGATTTGTTCACTTATTCCATCTTGCAGTGACTTTGCAGTTTGCCTTCTATGCGCTGAGGGGCTGCACTAAGACCTGTGTCAACTGAGTGAGTAGTATGGACTACTCACTCTGAAGAAGCTTATGGCAAAATGTCACTTCTTTTTTTACCACTCTTACTATCCTCTTGCCTTGGAGAAGGTAGGAGACAGACTCCTGCTATTACATGACTGCCCCATCAGGACTTTGTCCAGGCTGATCTTGAAGGCCTGTACCATCTTATCATCAGCGCTTCCTGCTGGTAGGCTGTTCCAGATTCACTACCCTCTGTGAGAAAATAAAGCCTGATGTCGCCCCTGAATTTACCACCTCTAAGCTGCTGGGCGTGTCCCCAAGTCCCGATGGAGGATACTCAATCAAACATCTTTTGTAGGTTTAGTCTTTGAGATCATGTCCCCTCTCAGCACCCCTTTCTCCAGGGTAAACATCTTAAGAGCCTCTAGTCTCTCCTCATAGTTTTTCTCCCCTATATCTCTGATCATTGTGATGGTCCATTGTGGCACCCTCTTGACTGCTTCAATGTCCTAAGAGCCCAGAATGACATGCAATACTGCAGTTCCAGCCTGATCACGGAACTGTTAAGTGACAGGATTATTTCCCCTACTCTTCTTCAGTGTCTGTGTAGCTCATCTGGTAGCACATCCACCTCTGCGCTATGAAGAGGTGCAAGCTGAATCCAGAAGTTTGTGGGTTTTGGTCCCACTCTGGGACTGGACTTGTACCATAAATGCTGGCACTTTACTGCAGTACGAGGGGGGTGCTGCACTGTCGGGGTGTTCCGTCCTTCAGATGAGACATTAAACCAAAGGTTCCTTTACCCTCCTCTGGTGATGTCCTGGTGGATGTCCAGGTGAAATAAAATAAGCTGAGCATTTTTTTCAAGAGCAGGGGAATTTTTTATTATAACTTCAAAACCAAATATTTACAAATAGTGTTGATGCACACAAATAATAATACGTAAAATAAGATATATACATGAAAGCAAACAAGTATTACTGTCATACACTTATTAGAAATTTGAAATAAAACAACAAGCAAAATAACAGCAACAAATGTGAAATAAAATATACCCCCACTAAAAGAGTTGGGGCATTTTTATTTATATATACAAATCAAAGTCCAATACATCGAACAACGAATCAAAATATAACAGACAAAAACAAAAGATTTTAGACATAAGAGTACAAATTTCATCTTTACCCTAACAAAAGCAGAAAAGAAAAGGGATAAATAAGGAACTAATTTCAGAACATCTAGCACATAATTAACCTAGTCCCTCACATGATAGTACATACTGCCCTCAAATTTTATCAAGAAGGTATCCAGAGTTTTTGAGCGCTACCTCTTACTTTCACTCTCTACCGAAATTAACTTACGGTAAATAGTGTACCGTACTGATATTATTGCTTAGTATACCATGTTTTATTTAAAAGGGGAAAAGGGGAAGGAAAATAATGTTGGAGGATGGCAGACTGAGAAAACTTATGGTATTCTTTTGTGAGACATGCTGTTGTTGTAGGGAAAACCTCCGTCTACTTTGCCTTATCCAGTATTTAAGAAATGTGACCGGAATGTGCACACTATTTATATTCAGGGTTTTCCAATGGCTTGACACAATTCCTAATACAAAGGTGTCGTAATTCAAATACTGGAAGGGTAAACATACCCAGGTACTTTTTATTATTTTCCAAAATTCTAAAATGTATGGACATTCAAAATAGAGGCGGGAAATAGTTTCAAAAGTGCTGCCACAACCTTCTTTACGTTTAGTTTACCTTGAAACACTTAATCACACACTTACCATGTTTTCTGTGAGAGTCTTTTGTCTGAAAGCATTTGACATTTAAGTTGTTTTTCTTGTCTGTTCCTATCATCAAATGGTTCCACCTTTAAAATACTGGTACACAATCATTTGATATACACACTTCCTTGTATATGATATCAAATGCAGCTTTTCTATTTGCCATTGTTTTAGTTTATCTAAGCTATATTTTACATATTTTGTAAAACCTTGTGTTTTCAGATGTTTGGGAAATGCTGCATTATCTGCCCCAACCAGAGAATGCTGCATGAATTTTTTTGTCAAGTCATTTTAACCAAACTGAATTAATAATAAATAATAATAAAACTTTATTTTTATGGCGCCTTTCCAAAACCAAGGCGCCTCACAAAATTAAAAATGTGACAAAATTATAGACATCACAGCAGGTTAGTTAGACGAGACAAAAACATCAAATTAAATAAATACATCAGATCAGTCACCAAATGCTTGGTGCCAGAGGTAGGTTTTCAAAGCTTTTTTAAATCCCTCCACGGTTGCGCACTCACGTAACTGGTGGGGTAAGAGAGTTCCAAAGGGATGGGGCCGCATGCATAAATGTCCTGGCTCCAGAAGATTTTAAGCAAACCACTGGGATCTCTAGCAACCCCATGCCAGCTGAGTGGAGCGATCACCCGGGGCGGTAGGGTACCAGAAGCTCTTTCAAATAGTCTGGGCCCTGTCCGTATAGGGCTTTATAAGTCAGATGACAGACTTTAAAGGTAATCTGCCACTGTACTGGCAGCTAGTGCAAACCGCGCAGCACTGGAGAAATATGGCAGGATCGAAAGGTTCCTGTCAAAAGCAGGGCCGCTGTGTTCTGCACTAGCTGCAAATGGTGGATTTCCACCCCAGGTAGCCCTAGGTACAGGGAGTTGCAGTAATCCAAGCGTGAGGACACAAAGACGTGAATCAACGTAGGAAGGTCACTGGATGGAACACGATGCTTAATACTGGAGATATTTCTCAGATGGTAACAGGAGGTCTTGACGACAGCTGACACCTGCGAATGCAGTGTCAGCCCTTCGTCAAAGATTACCCCCAGGTTTCGCACCCATTCAGAGGCTGGGAGTGATAAACCCCCAAGAAAGAGCCCCGAGGATAAACCTGCCCCCGAGCCCTCTATCCGGTGCCCTGGGTCCACAACCAGCACCTCAGTCTTTCCCCGAGTTCAACTTCAGCCAGCTTGAATCCATCCACTCCTGGATTTCTGTGAGGCAGCTGTTAAAGACTGAGAGAGCTCCATCCTGGTCAGGTGCAAAAGAAAGATACAGCTAGGTATCATCAGCATAGCAGTGAAACCTCAGCCCATACCTCCTTACAATGTCTCCGAGGGGCAGCATATATACTGTGAACAACATGGGGGACAACACCGATCCCTGAGGAACCCCAAATGACAAGGGGATTGGGTCTGAGGAATAAATCCCGGACAACACCCTCTGGGTTTCTTCCAGTGAGGAAAATGTAAACCACCTGAGGACTGCACCCGAGGCCACAGATGAACCCTCAGACGTATAGAGCAGGACCCCATGGTCCACAGTGTCAAATGCTGATAAGAGATCTAGAAGAACCAAGATGGAATGATTCTTCCCATCTCTAGCCATCAAGAGATCACTGAGCACCTGAACCAGTGCTGTCTCAGTACTATGCCTCTTTCGAAAACCAGACTGGAGAGGTCTTAAAGGGGAACAAAATTGGTGAAGAAGAAGATGCGGAAAAGAATACAATAGGGTTGGGCATTTCTAGGCCTCCTTCATTAACTGTAAAATATGTTATTCCTCTTTTGACAGGATTTAGGCGGCTGCCCCACAGTACTGAAAAGAAACAGCCTAATAATTTACTTTCTAACTGTTTAAGTATTGGGTAAATGTGACTGATCTATAGAAAGAAGGGATTAGATGGATACGCTTGAGTTTACTCATGTTCCACTTATTCCATAATTTTTTTTTTTTTTCAATTCTGTTTATTCTCCCTGTGTACCAGGAACTCTCTCAGGCTACCTCTTCTCGCCAGCCGCTCTACCACCGACCTGATCCCTTGCATCCTCAGAGGGTATGCTGCCCCTCCTCCATCCGCCGACCAGGAACCCCCCAGCTCTGAGCCCCCTGGGGCAGGGTCACCACTCCATATCGGCGCTCTATCTACAATCCAGAGCCGGCCGGGGAGGAGGAGGGGAGAGAGGCGGAGGCAAGGTCCGGTGATGGAGTGTGGTGGTGGACCGGAGAGTAGCTGTCGCCTATCCAGGTGCGGGGGGTATTTTTGTACTTTGTCCCCCGAGCGCGGTGTGCAATGGCATTAGCACGCAGCTACCCTGTAGACACCTGCCGCGCTTGTCCCCCATTTTTCTGTTCTCACACTGGTAGTACCCCTGGGGGTCACTACTGTAGCGGGAAGACCCCAGATCCCTCCCAGGGAGAGGAGAGGAGAGCTGTCCCTCGGATACTCAATCCAACTCCCTCCCCAGACTACCTCCAGCGCCCTGGCTCACTCCCAAACCCGGGTCGCTGGCATGGCGTGAGGTGTGGCGTCCAGCGCCTCAACCCTCAGCGCCACCAGGCTGGCCACTTATTCCATAATTGAATACGAGGACCTATAGTTTTGATTTTTAGGTTCCAATTATATTCAGCCATATCTCCTGTGCCAAAATATATACACCTAATATTTTTGAGAAAAAAGCACAAGTGTTTGAAGCGTCTCAGGAAAAGAGTCTGTGTTCGCCAAAGCAGGATTCAAGCAGGCGAAGACAAACAGAGTAGTTGGGAACACAAGAATGGACAGAGATACTAGATTTGCTGAGCAGAGTCTGCAGCTAAAAGTCCTAGGTGCCCAGTCCAAGAAGTGACTCTTTGTCAGGGGTCACATCTTGGATTGGAGGCACTAGAGTTTTGTAGTCAAAGGACTCCTGCTCTAGCAAATTTATTATTGTCTGTCCGATTCTTGTGTTCCGAGAGTGCTGCCTGTTTCTATAATATATTTTGAGGTTTGTATACTACAGGAATATTTTCAAAGAGGGTTTCTGCTCTATCTTGGGAACCAGTGAGTAAACAAAAACATTTAGACAAGTTTAATTTTGCACCTGTTAATTTAGAAAAGGTGTTTAAAATTTCCAAAGCTTCGGTACCAGATGTATGATCTTGGACAGTCACCACTAAATCGTCTGCGTTTGCGCAAACTTTCACAGAGTGAAGATAAGGACTTGTAATCCCTCTCATTTTGTCTGAAATTTTTATTGCTCTGATAACTGGGTCTAAAGTTAATATGTATAAAATGGGACTTAAGGGACACCCTTGACGTACTCCGCGTTTTACCCATCTCTTTTCCCCTAGCCACCCATGTATTAAAGGTCGAACAGAGGCACTTTTATAATAACTTTTAACCAAAGAATAATGTGGGACGGAATTCCATATTCAGACAGGCATAGCCATACAAATTTGTGAGAAATTTTGTCAAAAGCCTGTGATTGATCTAGGCTTAAAATATACATTTGTATATTTGATTCCTGACTATAATCGATTATTTCTCTAAGTGTAATTAGATTGTCAGATATTTTACCTAAAGGGATTGTGCATGTTTGTGAAGGGTGGATAACCTCTGTCATAGCATTTACTAATCTGTTTAAAATTGTAGCCAGAAGTTTTAAATTCACATTTAACAATGTAAGCGATCTCCAGTTGCATAGTTGTTTATTACCACCTTTTTGGAAAGGAAAAATCAAATTCCCATGTTCATTTCATGGGCAATTTCTATTAGATGTAATAAACTATTGTAAACCTGAACTATTTCTTCAGCACAATGCGGCCATAACCATTTGTAAAATTCAGATGACAAGCCTTCTGTGCCGGGGCAGTGTTAGGTTTAAGGGAGTTAATAACATTCTCTAATTCTAAATGCGATATTGGGCTTAGTCAGGTTGTCTTTTGGGTATGAGACATTTGTGGCAGGTCTAGTGTTTTAAGCCACTCTTGAGTTTCGTTTGTTATACAAAATTCTGTTCCAAATTTAGGTTGTATATAATTATCAGTTTCTTTCATGATATCAGCTTTGGTATTAATCAACTTGTTCTGTCTCCTGTGTTTCCAGTTTTCATATGGGTTAGTCAAATATGACTTCCCTTGGATTCGAATTTTGTTCTGCCTCTAAGGACTGAAATCTATTGTATTGGAGATATTTTAATTCTTTTGATGTTACCGATTTGTTGTGAAGCATGTTTCCAGTTTTCTCTTTCTCTTGTAGGAATTACAGCTGATATTGCAATTCCCTATACTGTTTGTGTTTGTTGTAATGTTGTGTCCTAGAAATATATTTAAAGCGAGATAAAAGTATCTTTTGAGTCCAGCCACCACATTATTAAGTTATCATAAAGACAAAAACAGATCTCCCAGTGTGAGTAAATCCAATAAGGCGTTTTGATTCCAATAGTGTAATAATGTGGTATTAAGCCTCCACATGCCTTTCCGTATGCCACCACAGAGACATCGGTTAGGTGAATGCTAATTAAAAATGATCTGAAGCTTAATTAGCCTGTGTTTTGGAGTTCTGAACTGTGTAACTGTATTGGGTAAACAAACAAAAAAATCAATTCATGAAGAAAGTGCTCCTTTGTAAAAGGTATGGGATGGACAGTTGCCTAAAGACCCTTGTGCATTCTTCAAGTTTTTTTCCATTTTGCCTCCTATATCTCATCTCAGTAACCCACAGTTGAAATCACCACCTAATAGTATTATTTTTAATGTGAATAAGTAGGGTTGGATTTCTTTCCAGAGGTCAGTGCAGCTAGCTTTTGTCTGGGGAGCATAACAACTGATTAATCTGTACATATTGTCTCTAATAATAACATCTAGTAAAAGGGCTCTGCCTTGGTGAATCCCTACCGTCTTTTAACAATTTAACATTGTGGTGAAAAAAGCAAATGCCTACTCCACTACATAATTCTATCCCTAAGTACCAGTAACTGACCCCCATTTCTAGTTGGCAGATGCTCTGAGAGATTCAGTATACACAGTACATGAATCCTTGTATCTTGGAAAAAACAACATCCATTTGACTGGAATCAAACATAGCGAAGGTTATTTTCCTTCTCTTTTCATTCTTAATACTGTTTGTATTTAGGAGGACCCTACTAGGTCTGCCATTGTGTGCTATTCACTAAGGGGTTGGTAGGAAACTACTTTTGCCTTAGACCTAGTACCCATTGTTTTTTCTTCACCTTAGGTTTGTTTTGGAGGGGTCTTATTTTCTGATGATGCTTCTAAAATTGAGGATGCGCCAGAAGGGTCTTCCATTTTGGTATACCCCACTGCAGGGCTTCATACAGATTCTGGAGTTGTATTCTGCTAGGGGATGTTTTCCTTTGCTTGTTTTCCTTTCCCTGAGTCACCAAGTGAAAGGCATTTAGATCTGGAGGAGGAATGTCTGCTGCATCTTCAAAATTGCTGCTTTCCTCAGTGGGGGGAGGTTTAGAGCTGGGTTCTGTCACCATGGGAGTTGAGACTGGAACGGGGGCAGTGCCTTCTTTGGGTGCTTCGTCACTAGTCTTGGAAGTGTTACTTTGTGAGGAGCTTGAAGTAGCAGCTGATTTTTTTGTACGGGGAGAAGAAGGGGGTGGGGGATGTGGTGTCTGAATCGGGGTTTCATTTGCTCGGCTATTTCTGTGTATAGCAGTATTTACATAAAAATCATATTTGGCATAGTCAGCATCTGATGTGTTCTGGGAGGTGCAGGGACAGTTGGTAAAGGTGTGGCCTTCTGTTTCACACAAGCTGCATTTCTTGGTAAAGGTACAATGGGCCCCAGGGTGGCCTAACATCCCACACATGCTGCATCTGATCTTTTTGCAACCACTACTAACATGTCTTGGGGAGCCACATTTATAACAAATGTGAGGCATCCCAGGGTAAAATAAGATACCACGATGCCTACCCAGAAAAAAACACTGGGTAGGTGTTGCACCCCTGAGTTGGTCAGTTTCAGTTGGACCTTGAGACAGCCTCATGCGTCAAAAACCTTCCCCATCTATTATGGGGTCTGGTAGGCCTTGTACCTCTGCATTTTTGTTCCAACCAATACAGAATGTCCTTAATGTTAACCCCTCATTTCTAAATAGTACTGTTACAGTTTTTACAGTGGGTTTTGATAGGGGAATAAACAAGTGAGACCACATATCAGTATTTTTCACTGTTGAGTACTGTTGCCAAAATCTATCTAGGAGCATTGAAGAATGAAAGCTTAAGTTAAAACTCTGTTCACCTGGAGCATGGATAAATGCGAACACTTCAAAAGGGGAAAACATTAGAGATTGCTTTATCAGAAATTTCCCTACAATAGTTCTGTCTGGTGGCTTGTCCAGACCTCCTGTATATCTGATATGTACTGCATGTCCTCGTTTTGCATTTATAGGAGGCTGTGAAATAAACAAAACTCAGTTTCTGACTTGAGCTTTCTTGCTGCATGTTATTGTCCCTTTTTTCTGTATCGCGTTTTCATCAGCCACTAACAGAATTTGGCTGTCTGTGATGTTGGAGGCCCGTTTTCTGATATTTCCTCATATCGCGGCAATGTTTTTGAGGGATTGGCTCTGTTTCTTGGTTGTCCATGTCTGTGGCCGGTCTCTCCGTGTTGTTGATCCAGGACATTGCTTTGGATACCATTTTGTTTTTCCTCTGGGTTTGGAGTTATTTCTTTGTAAGTTATTTTTTTTCCTTGTGAACTCGTTCCCAGTAACGGGATTGTTGGATCAGGCAGCCACTCACCAGAGTCAGATAATACCCAGCCCGTGTTTTGCAGGGTGCATTCTGGAGACCAGTCCTTATTAGGAATAGCATTTGTATCATCAGGAGCAGTACAAGAACTTGGGTTTTGTGTGCCGAGGCGTAAAACTGAAGATGGTAGTTTTTTCCCTGTGGTGCCTTCAGGACTAGTAGTGAGACTTTTCTGTTTTTTCTTTTCCTCTTCAATTTTATGCCTTTGTTCCATATATTGTTGTTCTGCTGATGTTAGAAGTTTGGCTAGTCGCTGTTTTTCCGCCAATAGGTTATCTTGTAGATTCTGCTCAGCCATATCTAAATCCAATAGGATGGGGTCGTCCGGCTTAGCGATTTCATTTTCAGCATTTAGTTCCATATTCCTGATGCAATCTCCTTTGCTGAAGCTGTAGGAGGCGGAGATCTGCTCTCCTGCAGGAGTGCACCAGCCAACTCCACAGACTGAGGGAAGTCCGCCATGCGAACAAGGGGTTCCCCTCACTGGCAAGAGTAGGGGATTTTCCTGGTGTCCCAGACAACATTCCCTTCCCATAAAAATCAGTTCAAGCAACTGTCCAAAGCTGTGTGCGTGTGTGTATGTATGTAGGGGGTAGATGTGCAAAATGGCTGCCACTACCCATTCAGTCATTTCACTACCAGCCTCGTTGTCTGCAAACCGCTTAGGGATACAATGTGTATGAAAAGCGCTATATAACTGCTGCCGATTCTTCTTTCTGATCACTTCCCATCTAATGCATCCCAACATTCTGCAGACCTTCCTGACAGTAGCCACACACTGCTTGTCATGATTCTGCCGTGTCTATTATGACTCCTGGGTCCTTTTCCCTCCAGTGCAGCAAAAGAAGCCCTACACACTGTGCAGTTCCTTTACTCATATCCTGCCATCCAAAAGATCCTGACATTAGGATGATTAATTTAGGTCCTACTGCTGCAGCCTGTCTGTAAAACCTCCCAAAGAACTATACATATAGTCAATTCAATAAAGCCCAGGAACCTTCTTTTTTGATTTTTATTTTTAAACACCCAGCTCCAAGTCTGCCCTCACCAGCTGTCCCAGAACTGTCACCTGTTTTCTCCTGGACTTACCCATGCCTGCTTGTTCCTCCCTGGCATGTCATATCCAGGATGGGATGGGCCATGCCCATTGGTGGTCCTGCTTGGTCCGGAGGCAGGTGCCTAGAGTTGGTATGGGCCTGTAGGTGATGGGGGGTGGAATCACTGTGCCTCAGCTGGGGGAAATTTCTTCCTTTTTTGTACTGACCCTCATCCTAGGATGCCAACTGGCTGGAGATGTTGACACATACATACATGGTTAATGAATACACAAACTCAGAGTGGTGGTTATGGCACTCATTCTACTGAGGGAAGAGGTGACAGCAGGGTGCCATAAGGCTCAGTACTGGTACTGGTCCTCTTCAATGTCTTCACAAACGGCATTGCAGAAGAAATGAACGGGACGGTATGCCTTTTGCAGATGATACCAAAATCTGTAATACAGTGAATAATCTGGAGGTGGTGTAGAGAATGTGCAGGATCTTGGGAAACTCAAGGAGTGATCAAGAGCACTGGCAGATTAAATTCAATACCAAGAAGTGCAAAATCATGCACCAAGGGTACAGGAACTCGGAAGCTGAGTATAAGATGGGGGAGGTATGGACAATCACTAAGCGGGAAAGGGATCCTGGGGTATTCATAACAGATGACCTCAAAGTGGCAGGGCAGTGTGAAAATGCAGTGGGTAGGGCTAGAGGGATGCTGGGGTGCATAGGGAGGGGTATATCCAGCATGAGAAGGGAGGTGGTGTTTCCACTGTATCACACACTGGTGACCCCACCAGGAGTACTGTGTTCAGTTTTGGGGGCCGCACCTAGGAAAGGACAGACAGAGTGGAGGCAGTCCAGAAGAGGGCAACAAATATGGTGCAGGGGTTGCATTAAAAGTCCTATGAGGGGAGATTGAAGGATCTCAACACGTACACCCTGGAAGACAGGAGAGCAAGAGGGGACATGATAAAGACCTAGACGCACTTCACAGGGGTGAACAGGGTGCAGGAGGGGGAGTCTCTTTCAAATGAGACAGAGCACCTGGACCAAAGGGCATATGATGAAGAGGGATGTGAGGAAGTACTTCTTCATAGAAAGAGTGGTGGATTCCTGAAACAGTCTTCTTGTGGAGGTGGTAGGGGCAAAGACAGTGGTGAGATTCAAGAATACATGAGATAAGTAACAAGGGAATCATAACAGAAAGGAAGGGGAGAGGGAGCAAGGGTGTAAATCAGGTATAGTCTGCGGTAATAGTGTAGGTAGAGAGGAATGGGAAGACTGGATAAGTCAAGCAGTCCTTATCTGTTGTCAGATTCTATGTTTCTATGAGGAACAGATAGTGACAGCTTGCTGCCACAGGAGATGGTGGCGGGTCAAGTGTGGCTTCATGAAGGAGCTACTCCAGAAGATCAAGAGTTACTGGTAAGCAACTTTCCTATCTTCTTAGATTTGATCTCTTTAGTAGAGCCACACTCTCTGGTCGAGTAACAAGCAGTGAAAGCAAACCCTCGGGAGGATGGCCCACATTAAAGGCAGAGTTCTAAATAACTGTCCAGACAAAAATGAACAACACTGAGCCCATGGTCTTCGCCACCCGCAACAAATACCCTTCCTCCCATAAACTTTCGATTACCACCTTGTCTGCAGGGGTGTTCAAATCAAAACTTTTATTACTTGCCCAGCCATGACTGTAGCTGAATTTTCACATGCCCCTATTAATTACAATGAAATTAGCTCTGTTTCGATACTTGCTCTTCAATTAAATTTATTTACCCTGGACAGGGGGCAATGGGATTTGCACACCCCTGCTTTGTCTGGCACTTCCCTGGAGCAAGTGCCCACATTCAAGTATCTAGGGGTCACCCTACACCCAACCCTCTCTTTCACTGTGTAACCCCCAAATTGGGGGCTTACCATAAGTAACTCCCTGAGTTCCAGTAATGCCCACTGCCAGGCAGACATCCTGCAGCGATGATAAATCCATAACGGTTGGTGTCCTCCTATTGATCTGCATGACAGTGCCTTGATGCATCTCCACGCCCATCTCTTTAAGTGCCACAGTCAGTGTAAATGCTGTAGATAGCCTGGACTGGGTCTGAGTGTTTCAAAGCTCACAACCAACCAGGCATTACCCCAATTTGCCCCACTCTGCTGTTGCTAATAGAGCAAAGTAAGCTCTACATGGTGCTGCAGTTATTTGCTTCTAATTCATAGTTGTCTTTAAGCTACAGATCGTTTTTTAACCAGCCTTTACTGCAGCATGCATTTTCCAATGGAAGCCGCCATGTTTTACACTGGGATTTCCCGTTTGGACCAATTAGGACACAGGGAACCTCGAGGGGTTCTTAGCTCAGATGCCTCATGGGAAAAAGCTGTAGTTTTTGTAGTTATTCAGGTTGGCGCCTAAACCTACAAATGGTAGCACCAGAACTGTGAGTGACAGCTCCCCTAGCCAACCAGAATCCAGAGAAACTGGACTAGTCTAAGAACTGATAGAAAAAAGAGTTCAGTTGCTGGTAGAGTGGAGAGAGAAAGCAGCTCAAGCCAGTGAGAAGCAGCTCAAAGAAAAAAGCTGAAGAGAACTGGCAGGGGAAATGCCCGACTTGCCTCCCTGTTACCATTTTCAGCATCAGACTGCCTAATAGCAGAAAAGACAGAGAAGTCAGAGGAATATCTGAAAACAGTGAGAAGTGCAGCTTGAGCTTCTGAACTGAGTGGAGCTTTTGTATGGCAGTTCATCCGAGACTGTGGAGAAAGGCGCCAGATGTTCTGTGGGGATCCGCCTAGAGAGCTGCTTTCTGGTGTGCATCGAACAGTCACCAGAAACAGCCTGACTATGGATCAAAAGGTTCGCCTCAGCAAAGTGGCTGACACTGTGAACTGGCCAGGAGCCGAAAGAGGAACTGGAGAGTCTGATGTTTCTAACATTAAATGTGCTGAATGCTTATTGTGGGTCAAGGCCTACTGTCCAGGGACTCCTGACTGCCAGAGAGGGAGCCCACTTTACCAGTGACCGAATGGTCTACCAGCTGGTGGGGTCACCAGCAAGTAAACTGAACTTTGCCAAAGACACTCTGTTGAACTTGAGCCCATGTCCAACCCGGTTCATGCTGTCTGTTCTTGTGCCTGCTACAGTTTTACTGGCAAGAAACCAGCTTTAGGGATCCAGCCCCTGTGCAACGAGTTGTCGCAGGTTGTGGCCACCTACAGGGAAAGGCCATGAAGTGGAGGCGAGTCGTGACAGCCCAGTTTCCCCATGTGCAGCAGCTTCCAGCATCGGGTCTTCATTTTACCAGGCCATCCTAAATTGACTGGAACAGTGAGTAAATCCAGGGTAGCTCCCTGCAATAGGCATCTTGATTTTCTTTCTCTGCCCCTTTTGTCATGGTCCTGTCTGAGCAGAGTGTAGTCAGGGAGGTTTAGGGAGGAGTCAGGGGTCCTAGCAGAGAGCCAGGTTTCAGTTAGGCATAGGATGTCGGGAGAGTGCTCAGTCATCCAGCAGGTTAGCTGGTCAATTTTAGGTAGTAGGCTTCTGATATTAATGTGGGCAATACAAAGTCCTTTGTGTGAGCTTAGGGGTTGGGCACCGTCCTGGGGACCCGGGTTAGGTTTGACGTCTCCAGCAAGGAGTAGAACGAGAAGGAAGAAAGAGTATGCAGCTGGGAGTTTGAGTCTCCTGATGTGCAGGATGGCTTTGGGGGCAGGATTGACAGTCCTGATAAGTGATCCGGGGGTTAGCATCAGTGGAGGCAGGATACTGGGACCAACAAGAAGGGAGGCGGTTGGAAGAGTTACAGGGTGGGTGCTTAGTGGCGGATAGGAGGAGCATGGGTGGGCAAGTGTGGTGCTGAGGGACAGGTAGTTGCATTTTGAGTAGAGGGCTGGAGGGCCGATGTGAGGAAATATGAGACAAGAAGGAAGTATAGGTTAGACTTGTGCAGAGCCATTTTAACTACAGCTTAGCAGGGAGAAAGGAGGATATTTTTTTATTTGTGTTAGTTTGTGGCCAAAATTTGTTTAAATTTGGCCTCGAGGGCAAGTTATGAGAGTGGTTGAAAGACCAATTCCCTGGTATGCAGTGTTAGTTATACAGCACGTGTCACTTAGTGGAGGACTAATAGGAGGAGAAAAAGAGAGGGAAGAGAGCAGCAGGGCAGAGCTGGGTGGAGGAGAAAGTGTATTTAACAGAGGTCAGGGAAAGTGGGCAGGACAAAATATGCAGTGTAAGACTAAGCTGTAAGCTCAGAGAATCTTACGCAGTTTGAAAATAAGCACTGAGACAGGGACAGAGCAGCCAGCTAATGAGAAGCTAGGTTCAAGTAAGGGAGCAATAGGCTTCTTCGCTTGGGAGCCAAGCTTCTCAGTAAGGGAGCATTCGTATCTGTGCTTGGGCGGCTGGTGGGAGTCAAGCGCTGGCTGGAGTCAGGAGCCGGGGTCATGGCCATGGAGCGCCTATTCAGGGCGTGAGGTGATCCTGTGCTGGGCGGGCGGGTTGGGAGAGTCGAGCAGCAGCCGGGTGGAGTCAGGAGCCGGGCTGCTGCCGTGGAGCGCTCGGTTAGGATATGAGCGGATTCTGTGTACAGACTGGCTGGGAGTCTAGCGTGGCTAGCTGGGGTCAGGAGCCGGAGCCGCTGCTGTGGAGCGCTCGTTCAGGGCGTGAGCTAATCCTGTGCTTGAGTAGGCGGGCTTGGAGTCGAGCGTGGCCATCTGGATTCAGGAGTCGGGGTTGCTGCCATGGATTGCCCATTCAGGGTGTGAGCAGATATTGGAGGTGCAACCACCTGCTCCTCTATCCCCTCCCTGTAGGCACCAAAATGTCTCCTCTTCCCCTGTGCCCAACCTAAACTCGGAGCATCCCCTCTCACATCCCCCCCAACTCCACGCTACCAAATTCTCTTCCCCTGCCTCACCTGGTTAAACTTTTCCCACCTATCACCCCGATAGAGGTAATCCGTGCCCTCAAATCACTAAATTCTCCAAGCAGAGTCCGATGGAATTCATACCATTTTACTGAAAATCTCTGCCCCTGCTATAGTACCACTAATCACGCACCTCTTCAACCTCTGTCCTCTACTAGCTCCTTACCCAAGGCTTGGAATCTGGCCAAAGTCATCTCCTACACAAAGAGGGTGATCCATCCTCCTGGTAACTATAGGCCAATCTCTCTCCTCCCACCTCTCCAAAATTCTCGAGTCCCTCATCTCTAAAAGGCTGAACTGCTTCCTCTCCTCAAATGACATTCTGTCCCCATATCAATGTAGCTTCCGGACGCTCCCACTCCACTGCCTCTCTCTTCTCCGCTTACCAACCACATCTACTCTAGGGATAAGGGTCATCTGACGCTGGCTATTTTCATCAACTTAGCCAAAGCCTTTGATTCGGTCACCCAGAAATTGCTCATAGAAGACCTAGCTTCTATAGACCTCTAACCCTCCTCCGCCGAATGGTTCAAGGCCTACCTCTCTGACAGGTTCCAGTTCGTTCAACTGGGGGAATCCAAATAGCCCCCTCTCCTCATCCATGCCGGAGTACCTCAGGGGGCGATTCATGGACCCACCCTCTTCTCAATATTCATCAATAACCTCCCTTCAGTCAGCTCTGCTTCTCATGTTCAAATGTACGCTGATGACACCGTGATCTTCACCTCCGGTCCCTCCATAGCCCAGACTGAACCCATCCTCCAAACCGATCTTGCAAATACGTTGCATAGGCTCAAATCCAAATCTCTCAAGTGCAACACTAACAAAACAGTTGCTATGGTTTTTGGCTCCTCCCAGAAACTGGCCAAACTATCATCCCCTCCCTCTTTCTACGCTCTTGATGGTTCCAAAATCCTGGCAGTCGACTCCTTCAAATACTTGGGTGTATGGCTCGATCCAAACTAGACTTTTCACTGCACCTTGACGCCATCCACAATAAGCTACGCTCCAAACTTGGCATGCTATACAGGCATAAGGGCTGTTTCTCCTCCCCATCAGGAAGGAATTAATCACCAAGCTTATCCTCCCTCCATCGATTATACAGACATGGCATATACTGTAGCTCTGCGCTCAATCCTCCCGCCAAGCTTGACCCACTAATTCATGCCTTCAGTCGATTCGCTACAAACCTTCCATATCGCATCTATCACTGCCTCCTCCACCACTCTGTCTCCTTCACCTCTAGCAAGCCACTGCATTGCTCATTGTGCATCCTTCATCGCTAAGTACTGGTTCCAACCTCTTCCCTCCATCTCTCCACCCTTATAATGTCTGCCCCAGTATTGGCTATGCCTTGCAGTCCCGAGACCAACGTTTCTGCGCCTTAGCCACTCTGCACTCACTGGCCGGTATTATGCCTGGGTTATATACCACCAACTGACCCACATGTAACCATAACCTTATACACTTACAAGTATTAGTGCCTTACCATGGTCTTATAATGTTTTATCTTGTTTTCTTATATTAGTGTTCTTTATTATATTTCCTATGCTCATATTTGTCTGTAATGCATTTACCTATATATGTTTCTGCCATATATTCTTTATACTTATAATCACTCATATTCTGTAGTTTTCCACTATTGTGACATGTTGTGTGCTTCTATGATTATGTTGCAAACATTTTCCAGACTCACTGTCTGGAAATAGAACAGATAACATTTATTCTGTTGCTGACTAGGAGTTTCCTTTGTTCAGAGATTGTTCCTTTATTTCCTATGCAACTGCCCAAGGGAGCCATCTCATTTACATGCCTTATCCAATGCTGTATATTTATCATATCTGTAACTGTGCTCTTATCAGTCATATATAATTGTATGCACACCAGCTCCTTGGAGAGAAAAAGACCATACTCGAGGAATGGTGGGAAATCGGCTCCCTTGTGATTGCTTTGCTTCACTTGTTATGGCATGAGTATTGTAATAAACCTCTTTTATTACTTCTACTTGTTGTTACTTTCTTTGTCCAGCATACCATGCAAGGAACCCAAGGTGTGATCTTTCACATGTGACAATGGTAAGCCAGCCTGGCATGGGTTTGTCTCATAAGAATAACACTCATTTTACTTAGTGATTTGAGTTCTGAGATGTGACTTTTCTCAGAGGCAAGTGGCAACGAGTCTGGCGGCTTAGGGATCCTGGTGCAGACTGCTACTCATTGTTTTGTGAATTCTCCTTCACAGGAGTTCACAGACACCATCAATCTGTGTGTGTTGGGTGTTGTGGTTGGAAACACAGCAGTTAACCCACAAAAATGGTTTAAAGATTTCCTACTTATTGACATGTCTAAAATATGCACAGAGTTGAGATGACATCTCGGCTTATCTCACTGCACAAGGGTGGAATGTGCTTAAATAAAATAGTTAACTAAAGATGTTTTGGATCCGATTACACTGATCTGTGTGCAGTATATTGAACTGAGACAGTTAACTATGATGCAATCCGATAGAGGGTTGATTTGGAGGCTTTCAAGCCTAATAGGGTTAATGGCTACTGATCAATTGGTGGCTTGACCCATCTAATAAGTCTATTATAGACTTCATGAGGAATATTCTCACGCTAGTGTGATTCACAGACCAAACACTTGTCTGTCCTGACCCTGGAGGTATTTTTTTTTTTAAATGGAAAGACTGTCTGTCAGGGTGTTGACCCTATCCTTATGTTTTGGATTTGTGGTGAGTACACTTAATTATATCTGTTGGTTGGGCCACCTTTATTATGCTCTATAAACGAATCTAAGTATAAACACTTTTGTCTATACAGCTGTTCCTTCTACTTACCTTAGGAAAAGCACTACGCTTCCTAGTAGTATGCCATATCTTGTTATGTATTCCCTGAATGCTTAGTTTATGTGTTAGATTGCAGACAGCATGCTCAAGATCATGCTGTTCCTCCAGTTCTGATAATGAATAATTGGAGAATGCTTAAAAACAGCAGAAACATTAATGTATTCTGTAATGAATGTTAAGGTTTAATGGTATCGGCTTCATTAACTATAATGATGTGTTTGATTTTGCACTGTTTTGCAATCAGAAATTAGTGTTGGCTGGGATGCAAGAGTTAAGTCTGTCTTTACTCTGATTGTGTCACTTAGCTTTGTTCACTTGAGCTTATTATTTTTTTTATTAAAAGAATCTGTTTGCTTATTCCAGGTTTACTTATCAGAACTGCATTTTTATGTCAGTGACGTAGGGTTGCAGAATATGTTTTGAATGTGCCGTCCTGGATTTTGATGTGGAAATATTTGCAGTTCGGAACACTGTGCCAAATTCAGCATATGCTATGTCTATTTGTCACTGTTACCTTTCATCAGTGTTTTTAACTGTGTTTTCTGAAGCTACACTGTTTTTTTTTTATGTCATTTGTAATGAGGAAAATCTGTTGCCAATGACATGTTCCGGTTTGCAATGTTTGGCACATTGTCTGCAAACTTTCTATCATTCAGATGAGTGGTTGGTTTAATGCTGAAGAATGTGGACTGGTGTCATTAGTCTTGATTCAAGTAAATCATAGTTTGTTGTATAAAAAAAATAGAAGCATAATGCAAATGCTTTGCAAAGGTTTTCTATTTTTTCCCCAATATGGCTTTCTCCATCTGCCATCATAGAAACTCATGATGGTTCATCAATTTGGTTTTGCTGCCTCAGCCAGAGGCTAGTCAGTGTTCTTTATCTGTCAGACCTCTCATTCAGCGAAGTGTTCAAGGCCACTGCAGCTATGGCTGGGTTTGGTTCCAGGAACATCGTTGCACAGTGTGGTGACCATTGGCGTCACTTGACCTCCTTGTGCTTTTGAGCTGTACCTGTTTTTACAGCTCATAATTGATGTACCTTCCAACTGAATCAGTATTTCTTATCCAAATATAACTTTAATGGGGTGTGTACATTGAGAGTATACTATTGTTGAAAATTACTTTTTTTTTTTTCCAGTCCTCCTCATCTGTCCATGACGTTAGGACTGCAATTTGTTTTTCTCTGGGCTTGTAGCCATAAAGTTCCTTGCCATCTACAAACCCGCCTATTCCTACGTGATACCTTCCTTTACGGAAGATCTCACGGCTTCTTTGTCCTTGTCCTGTCCTGTATCACATATCCCCATGCATTGCATCGCGATCAAAGGGAGGAGGGGGCTGATCACCCCCAGCATTTGTAATAAGCTGTTTACTTTAACAAGCTAGCTACGCAATTTACACTGCCACAAAAAGTATTATGACTGTTTTGGGAGATTTTACCATTTATGTTACAGGCCTAATTTAACACCCCTTTTAACAATTTTGCACGTACAAAATACCAGTATTATAACTTGTGTTATTTATCAGAATGAGGTGTGTGTTAATGACACGGTTCTAATGTTAAATTCAGAGCATTAGGGACGCCTAATACTCTGATATTAATAATTTATTTCATTTTCAGGAATTCATTAGAGTGTACTAGTAGCTACAATAAAAAGATCCTACCCCAAGGGTGGTCAAAAGCATACTGTACGTCTTTATAATGTTAATATCAGTTTCAGCATTCTGGAAACCAATGCTAACCTTCTGCAAGGAGAACGCTCTAAGTAAATAAGATGTTCCCTTTCGTGGCTTGTGTTTTATTTTTTCTCTCTTACAGGGATAAGACTATCCTTCACAAGTAACCACTGGTAATGTATAAGAGTGTATTTTAACCAGTGGCCCAATTTCATTATAATGTTTTTACAGTTTGAATCATAGTAGGATACTGTATTGCCCCTATTTTTTTTTATTTTTTTTTTTTATAAGTTGGGTCAAACCAATCTGTATTTATTCAGCATACAACCTGCCAGGTGATGACTGACTGGCAAAGAAAATTTACCAATATTTTGTGGATAAATGGAATAAAGTGTTCTCTAACATTTATGAAAACACCTGTTACTAGTCAATTTGATAGTATTTACTGTTGCATGGTCGGGAAAGTGCTCCGGCATTGGTTCTACAGTATCCTATTATCTCCGTGCTGCCTCTTTCACAGAGGAAGGAGCTCGGGGAGGGGGGAGGGAGGCATGAAAGTACAGTTACGTAAGAACTTACCGTAACAGTAGATCTTCGAGAGAGGCTCTTGCAGTAGGTATTCACATATAGGACTGATCCGCCAGGCATCAGGACCCCATGGAAAAATCTCTAGCTAGCAGTCTCTCGTGGGGACCGCCCACGCCAGGTGACCAGCATCATACAACGCCAGTATAAAGGGTCTCCCCATGCCCGCCTTCCAGTTCTTTCGCTAAGGCCAAAAGAGGCACACGAGAGAGAAGAAAAATTACTCACCATAGTATTGTTGTTTCTTCTAATGGAGTCTTGCTGTATTCTGACTATATGCAGTTATCCCCAGCACTTGAACTGCTCTGAGAGTAAGGGTTAACTCTACTTAAAGGCATAGAACGTTGAGCTCAAGCTCGGTTTTCAAACCTCTGTCTGTGGTACTCTGAAGTGTAACCGCCAGATTCTCACGAGCACTAAACCAACTAACTCAAAGAAGAAATTGTTTCAAAATGTTTGGCTAAAAGGCAAACCCAGGTTTTAGGGTCAAAAGACTCAAGTCGAGAAAACCCAAAAATAATCCAACAGGTAGTGATTTACCAAAATGATTAATAAACAACTAAAAGAAACTCCCTAAGAGATGGAGGCATGTCCAGTACACCTTAGGGTGCGACACTGTGCCTGCCTCACCACATCCCAAAACTATTAGGTTCCAGGAGGGGAGGTAGGGAGGGAGGTCAGAATAAAGCAAGACTCCATTAGAAGAAACAACATTACTATGGTAATTTTTTCTTCAAACAACATGAAGTCTTGCTGTATTCTGACTATATGCAGACTACCAAGCAGTATCCCCTTGGAGGAGGGAGTTACACAACCTATTTTGGGAACAGGCTCTGCAGCACAGCCATGCCAAACCTAGCATCACTTCGTGACTGGATGTCCAAACAGTAATGCTTGGTAAAAGTGTGAACAGATTTCCAGGTAGTTGCTTTGCATATGTCCACTAAAGGTATATCTCTAGCTGCTGCGACCGAAGCAGCTGTACCTCTGGTAGAATGAGCCCTCAGGCCTGAGGGAGGTTCCTTCCCAAGTTTAGAAAAGCAGAATTGAATACAAGAGACAATCCACCTGGCAATAGACCTCTTGGTGGCATGTTTGCTCTTTTCACTTCACCATAAGTGAGAAACAACTGAGAGCAGTCCTTCCTATGGGCCTTAGTATGCTCAATATAGTAATTAAAAGCCCTTTACATCAAGACTGTGTACCTTCCTTCCCCAGAGGAGGAATGATCAGTGAAAACACAGGCAATGACAGACTGGTTCAGATGAAAGTCTGACACCACTTGGGAAGAAGCCTTCTTTTGGTGCGGAGGACCACCTTATCCCCTATGAAAGGAAATAAAATTAGGTTCCACTGATAAGTCCTGTAATTCACTGATTCTCCTGGCAGAGGTAATGGCCACCAAGAACACAGTTTTCCAAGTCAAGTATTTCAGCTCAGCTGAAGATAAAGGTTCAAAAGGGGGCTGCATAAGCTGAGCAATACAGATGTTCAGATCCCAAGAAGGGGCAGGCTCCCTAAAGGGAGGATTGACATGAACCAAACCTTCGAAGAATTTCTTGAAAACTGGATGGGAATTTAGGGAGGAGCCCTCACTAGCAGAAAGGAAGGCAGACACAGCTGCCAAATGTACCTTGAGAGTAGCAGGTCAGAGGCCTAAACTGTTAAGATGCACTAAATAGTCCAATACAGTGGCAATATCAGCCAGTTCTGGCTTAGTATGCCTGCTGGAACACCAAAACCCAAACCTTTTCCATTTGGAGTTGCACGTCTTCCCAGTAGCAGGTTTCCTGCCTTTTAAAATATCCAGGACTGATTGGGAGAGATGCAAACTGTGCATATTCTAGTTCTTCAAGAGCCAGGCCTTGAGACTAAGAGTCTGAAGGTTGATACAGAATCCTCCCCTGAGAGGAGGTGGAGCAGATTGTGTTGTCTGGGAAGACACAAGGGCAGTGTTACTGACAGTGACAATAGTAGAGGATACCACGGATGTCTGGCCCAATCTGGAGCCACCAGAATCACCTTGCAAGACTGAGACCTGATTTCTATCAGTACCTGAATATCAGAGGAAAAGGAGGAAATGCATACAGAAACCTGCTGGTCCAATTCAGAAGAAGAGCATCCTGAGGGACAGGACCCAGAAGGGTGGTCTGCAACAATAAAGAGGAAGTTGATGATTGTCCGGGCTGCAAAGAGATCTTTCTGGGGTGCCCCACCTCTTGAAAATGACTTTAAGAACTAGAGAGTTCAGGGTCCATTCGTGATGACCCTGAGAAATCCTGCTGAGAGCATCTGCAAGAATGTTGTCCTTCCTGGAGATGTACAGCCATCAGGGAAGCCTGAAGGGAATAAGCTAGAGAATATACTTTCATGGCCTCTGTGCACAAGGCCGAGGACCGAGTGCCTCCTGCTTGTTGATGTACTACATGGTTGTGGTATTGTCTGTCCTGATCTGCACCCACTTTCCTTGAACCACAGTTGAGAATGCCTGAAGTGCTAGAAAGACAGCTCTCAATTCGAGAAGATTTATGTAGAAGGGACTCCTGGTGAGACCTAGGTTCCTGAGCTGTAAGATGATCTAAGTGGGCCCCCAGCCCAGCAGGAAGGCATCTGTGGTGAGAGTCACAGAAGGGACTTGACTGATAAAGGAACCCTTGTCGAAGATGGTCTTCCTCCAGCCACCACTGGAGGGCCTGGACTAAGATTTGAGAGACTGGAACCAGTTTGAAGAGAGGGTCCTTTTTCTGAGACCAGTAAGATCTGAGATGAAACTGAATATCTCTCATCTGAAATCTTGCTCCCTGAACTACTGCTGTGGAAGCTGCCATGTGGCCCAGCAGTTGTAGAAAGTGTCTGGCTAGACGAGACACTAGAGGACTAAAAGAGGAGGCCAGAGTGACCAATGACTGAACCCTTGAGAGAGGGAGAAACGCCCTTGCCTGAATAGTATCTATTTCCACCCCATGAAGGTGAGAAGTTGGGCTGGCTTCAGAACAGACTTCTCTAGATTTAGAATGAAACCCAAGGATTCTAGAAGTTTTTGGGTGACCTCTAAGGCTGACTTGACTTGGTCTGAGGACTGGCCCACTAAGAGCCAGTTGTCCAGGTATGGGAACAGAAGGATGCCCTGCCTCCTGAGGAATGCCACTACAGCAAGGCACTCTAGAACACCCTTGGAGCAGATTGTTAGGCCGAAGGGCATGGCCCTGAATTGATAATGTCCTGAGGGCAACTTGAACCTGAGGTAATTTCTGTGGGAATGTCTGACAGGTATGTGGAAGTAGGCATCCTTGAGATCCAGGGAGGCTAGCTAGTCTCCTGGTCTGAGAGAGGGAAGAATTACTCCCAGAGTCACCATTTTGAACTTTGGTTTTGTCAAATGTCTGTTCAGGTATCTTAAATCTAAGATGGGTCGCCACTCCCTGTCTTTTTGGGGTTAGGGCATCTGAATACAGTCCTTTCCTCTGTGAAAACAGGTACCTCTCTACTGCTTGCAAAGCAGGAGAGAGAGACTTCTGCCTCTAAGGCCTTTGTCTCCAAGGGAGAGGGAGGACTGAAGGACCTTGCTCTCATTCTTGGGAATCTTTTGAAACTGAGAGCCAGTCCCTGGCTCACTACTTCTAGGACCCATTTGTCTAAAGTAATAGACTCCCAGGCCTGGGAGTAGTGAGCCAGCCTGCCCCCTACTGGGATTGGGAAGGTGGCCCTGACTGACACCTCAGGGTGTCTGCTTGGCAGGGGGCTTAGACTGAGTAGCTGATGGGGTCCTAGTCACCCCACGCCTACCTCTTCCCTAAAGAACCCTCTGCTGGACAGAAGAGGAGGAGGCCTGAGCTTGGTAAAGGCATGCATGAAAAGGCCTCCCCTGCCCCAAAACTGCTGCCTCTGAGGAGTAGTCTGCTTTTCTTGGCTGCAGCACTCCTATAGGTGGTCCTGTATTCTGCCCATTTTTTCATACAGTAATTCTCTGTTTGATCCCCAAAGACAGAGAATTACCAGTTACAGGGAAAATCCATGGCCTTAGCCTGGGTATCCTTTAGAGGTTGGTACATCTAAGTCAAGCAAATCTCCTCATGGAGATAGATGTAGCCATGACCCTGGAATGGACATCACTGGAGTCAACAGCAGCGTGGAATTGTACTTTAGATGCCTCTATACCATTTGCAGCCACCTGCTCCAACTCATTGGCTAGCTGGGGGGGGGGAGCATTCTTAGCCAGCTCCAGAACCATATCCCACATAGATTTCTGGTACCCAGCTGTATATGTCATGTAATTAGATTGTCTGAGTCCCAAAGAGGATGCCAAGTACTGCTTTTTTGCCATGGCATACACTTTACTGGAATCCTTGTCTGGGGGGTGAGATGCCTGGGGAATATTAGTCTTGTCACAGGCTGCAGCTTGTACTACCCTAACATGGCTGTTATGATTGGTAAGGAATTCCATCCCAGGACCTGACAAGGTTATACCTGTCCATTCTTTTTCCACAGAGGTACAGTATGGATGTAGGAAATTATAAAATGTGTGCCTGCTTCCCCAATGATTAGTGTAAGGATAGACACCTCTTTGACTCTGGGACATCCATCATTTCTACATAGTCAGGTTCTTCCTGATCCTGTTCAGCCTCTTCCAGAGGAGAAACCCGAGAGGGCCTGTCTGGGGAGATGTCAGGCCCACCGCCCATCTAGGCCCTCATCCTCTTCCTCATAATCTTCCTCCTCCTCCCAATCGCCTCTTGTAGTAAGCTTCAGGATCTATGTCTGAAGCAGACATTTCAGCCGAACCGTCTGCTCTGGAACCAAACCAAACCGGTAAAGTGACTGAACTATTGAAATGCCGCTTATCTCCTTAGTGGTCGGACAATGGAAGTCGGATCCGAACCAGACAATTTTTCTTCTTCATTTACTCGAACCGATTCCGCAGAATCGCTCTCTGTTTGCCCGGAGGTATCACCCAGGTCAGTGGGTATTCTCAGGTTCAGCCAGAACTGAACCGTGCTGGCCATCCGGGTCAGCGGACTTCTCAGTCTCCCTCTCCCTTAGCCTACTCAAATGTTTTCCCAGAGTGGCTTTGGGAAAGCTTTTGCATATTTGGCAGTCTTCTTTGAGGTGATCAAACGCCAGACAGTACACACATATGAAGTGAGGGTTGGCCTTGGCAAAGGCCTCCTTACACTCGGTACAGTGCGGAAACCCAGTGGGTCCAGTTTTCTTTTTTGGTTTCTGACATGCCTTCAACTGAAAGTCACCCAAAACAGCAGTTAAGCCAGGCGACTAAAAACTTATCGGTTCCAACTGTGTCATGGGTTGGTTAAAAAAAAAATCCTGAAAGTCGCATTTTTTAGGAACTGATAAGTACCAGAAAGAACCACATAAATACAAGTAATACAAAACTATAATAGGCTTCCGTTCCACACAGGACCAACCGGTAAGAAACCGAATCAAAACAATTTCTGCGAAGAAACACCACTACCTACAACTACCACTTACTGGTACTGAAACAGAGGAAAGAATACCAAATTTCTGGAAGAAATGGCTTGAAAACCGACTATCTGCATTGTAACCAGACCAAGCGTAGGAGGGACTCTCGAGTGACTTACAGTTAGGAGGAGTAAAGAATCTGACAGTTACACTTCAGAGTACCATAGACAGAGGTTTGAAAACCGAGCTCGAGCTCAACGTTCTATGCCTTTGCATAGAGTTAACCCTTTACTCTCAGGAGCAGTTCAGGTGCTGCGGATAACTGCATATAGGCAGAATACAGCAAGACTTCATGTTGTTTGAAGAGGATATTTCCCCTCATGGAAATGGATCCAAAAAAGCTTATGGAGATGGAGGGCGGGAAGGCAATACCTACTGCAAGAGCCTCTCTCGAAGATCTACTGTTATGGTAAGTTCTTACGTAACTGTACTATCTACCGAGAGGGCTCTTGTAGGTATTCACATGTAGGACTGCCCAAGCAGTCTGGAACAAGGAAAGCACTTAGGAGGAGCATAAACATCCACAGCATGGAACCTCAGGCTGAAAAGTGTCTCATGAATGGAGACCTTGTACTCTAACCAACCGAAGCCTGCTCTATGGCGAGAGGCAATTTCAAACTTAGTATTTTGTAACGGTATGGACAGAAGTCCAAGTTGCTGCTGCACAGATGTCTGCCGCCGACACATTCTTGAAACAAGCCGCAGAGGCAGCTACTCCTCTGGTGGAGTGACCTCTGACTTGACCCGGCAGGGTCTTGTTGTACTTGTCGTAACAGAAAGTGATACAATGAGCCAACCATTTTGATAGGCGTTTAGAAACAGATTGCCCTCTTTTTGAGCAAAAGAGACAAAAGCTGATCAATTTTTCTGAGATCCTTAGTCCAAGTGGTGTAGTATCTCAGTATTCTGTAAACATCCAAAGTATGCAAGAGGTACTCCCCTCGATTGGAGTGTTGCATAAAGAAAGCAGGTAGCTCAATGGATTGATTCAGCGTAGATTCAGCCACCACCTTAGGGAGAAACTTGGGGTTGGTGCGTAGAGCCACACGTCCCTTGTAGAAAATCAAGTATGGGATTTTGCACATCAAGGCCTGAAGCTCGGAATTCGTTGAGCAGAAATAATGGCCACTAGGAAGAGTGTCTTCCAAGAAAGGAACTTTAAATTGGCTGTAGCTGCCGGCTCAAGGGAGGCAGGCAAGCTTCTCAGAATAAAATTCAAGTCCCAAGGAGGACAGGAATGCGGATGGGGGTCTCAAATGGAGAACCCCTCTGAGGAAGGTCTTAGAGACTTCCAACTGAGCAAAAGTCCTTTCTCTGAAGGGAATATGGTAGGCTGAAATAGAGGCCATGTGCACCTTTAATGAGGAATGGCTGAGGCCCAGATCGAAGAAGTGATGCATGTAATCCAGGACTTTATTGGCTAGGCATGAGAAAGGTTCGAAGTCTTTCAAAGTGGCCCAAATTGAAAACCGTTTCCACTTCATGGCGTAGGTGGACATGGTGGAAGGCTTTCTAACCTCTGTCAAGATTTCATATGAGAAGAGAAACTTGAAGCGGCTTTTTGCTATAGTCTGCAGGAGCCACGATGTAAATGAAGGGATCTGAGACCCGGATGACCAAGGGTTCCCTGATGCTGGGTCAGTAATTGTTGTGACAGAGGAAGTGGAGGTTCCTCTGAAAACTTTGCAGAAGAGAGAACCAAACTTGCCTGGGCCAAAGGGAGCAATGAGAATCATTTGAGCTTCCTCCAATCTGAGTTTGTTCAGGACCCTCAGAATTAAGGAATAGGAGGAAGGCATAAATGAATCTGTCCCTCCAAGCGAGAGACAGAGCGTCTCGCTAAAAAATGTCTTGCCCTGGAGCGAGCAGAGCAGAAGGCAGGAGGTTTTGCATTTTGAGAAGAAGTGAAGAGGTCTATCTGAGGCGTTCCCAGTCGTCGAGAAAGATGTAGTTTATGACTTCTTGATCAATTCCCATTCGTGGGCCCTGGCTGAGGACTGAGTTGGTCTGCCAGCGTGTTTTCCACTCCCGGAATGTGAATCGCAGTCAAGTGAAGGTGATGCTGGGTTGCCCAAATCCAGACTCTCATCGCTTCCCGGCACAGAGGGTAGGAGCGTGTTCCTCCCTGCTTGTTGAGATACCAGACTACACACATGTCTGTTTGTATGAGGAGATGACCGGGAAGGATAATGGAGTGTAGAGCCTGAAGGGCTTACAGGACTGCTCTCAGTTCGAGCACATTTATGTGTAGGTTTTGCTTGAACTTGGACCAGCTGCCCCGAGTCTGGTGAGACCCGAGATGGGCTCCCCAGCCTTCTCCTGACGCATTTGTCATCAACGTGTGGGAGGAGGGGTTCGATACTGAAGTGAACTCCCAGGCATAGGTTCTCTTGCACCATCCACCATTGTAAGTCCCTGATCATGGGATCGAAAACTAGCACCTCTTGGTCTAGATTGTCCCTGGTCTGGTCCCACTGTGACTGAAGCGCCCACTGAGAGATTCTCATATGGAGCTGAGCGCATGGGATTGTCGGAATGACAGCCGCCATTAGCCCAACAAGACGGCAGGACTGACCCTCCTGCGACTGAACAGAAGACGGCTTGAGTCTGAAGGTGTCCACCCTGTCCAGAGGCAAAAGGCTTTGTTGATGATCGGTCCAGAATCGCCTATAAATTGAAGGCGCTGCAAGGGACCAAATGGGACTTTGCCCGTTGATGGTGATACCCAGGCTGGTGAAACCTGCAGGGTAAGGGAAAGGGAGTTCAGGAGTTCCTCCTGGATGGGGCTGCCAGGAGCCAATTGTCCAGGTACAGGAAAACCTGAACTCTGGGTACGCAAGTGGGCCACTACCACAGACAGGCACTTGTAAAAACTCGGGGGCGAGGAAAGACCAAAATGGGAGGGCCTTGAATTGGAAGTGGCCCCTGAAAAGCAAAACGAAGGAATTTAAGTGTAGGAGGGCATGGGGATATGCAGAAGCATCCTGCATGTGCAGAGCGCATAGCCACTGCCCCTGCTGAAGGAGCTGTAAAAGGCTCTGCAAAGAGAGCATTCTGAAGCGGTTGTACTCACTAACATGTTCAGGAGCTAAGGCCCAGGATAGGCCTCACGCTCCAGTCTTCTTTGGAATTAGGAAGAAATGGGAATAGTAACCTGTCCCCAAAGATGAGTGGGGACTGGTTCTCACGCCGCCGAGAGAAGGAGGTGATTTCTTTTTAGGACCAGAGGAAGATGTTGCAAGCAAAGACGACTTGGGGGTCTTCGGTGGTTTCTGAAGAAACTCTATTGAGTGTTCTGCTGATATCAACTGGAGCACCCAAGCATCTGATGTTATCATCTCCCAACCCGGCAGATGGAAGGAGAATCTCCCTCCTACCAGTCCCTCTGGATCCTCCAGAGGCAATGGGAGTCGGAGGAAGTCAGGAGGTGTGGGGCAGCGTAGCAGCCAAGGCTCCCACGGCTTTTTTGCTTGGGGGGGGGGATCTTGGTTGCTGGAGGACCTGACGTTTGCTCTGTGGTTTTTGTCTTTGTCAGTTTTGCCTACGAAAAGGATGCCACTGCCCTTGAGGGGGCCTGTACATAGAGTTGACAGACTTGAGTGCAGTGCCCTTCTCTGCAGTTCGTAATGACGCCCTTGACATCCACCACACCCCTGAACAGCACTGAACCCCTGAAGGGGCATCCTGGATAGCGGATTGCACTTCAGGGACCAAACCTGACACATGGAGCCAGGCATGATGCCGAGGGCTCACGGCAAAGCTGAGCTCCTTGCAGCTGTGTCCATTACGTCGTAGTGGCACAAAGCATGTGCTGACTGGCCGAACGAGCAGAACGGATAAGATCTGCCACGCCCTGCTTAGTCTGAGACTCAGGAAAGGAGTCCAATTTGGATTCTACCTGACTAAGGATGGTCTTCTGGTAATCACCCATATGTGCCACATAATTCAGGGCCCTAATACCCAGGGTAGAAGAGGAATAGATCTTCTTCCCGTATTGGTCCAGAAGCCGGGATTCCTTATTAGACAGAGACAAGCTCACTTGACTGCGATTCACGTTCCAGGAGTAGAAAACACGATGGCAGACCAACTCAGTCAGTCCTCAGCCAGGGCCCACGAATGGGAATTGGATCAAGAAGTCATAAACTACATCTTTTTGCGACTGGGAACGCCTCAGATAGACCTCTTCACTTCTCCCCAAAACGCAAAACCTCCCGCCTTCTGCTTGCTCGCTCCAGTGCAAGACATTTTTCGGCGGGACGCTCTGTATCTCGCTTGGAGGGACAGATTCGTTTATGCCTTCCCTCCTATTCCCTTAATTCCGAGGGTCCTAAACAAACTCAGATTGGAGGAAGCTCAAATGATTCTCATCGCTCTCTTCTGGCCCAGGCAAGTTTGTTCTTCTTCTGCAACAGTTTTCAGAGGAACCTCCACTTCCTCTTCTTCTGTTGCAACAATTACGAACCCAGAATCGGGAACCCTTGTTCATCCAGGTCTCAAATCCCTTCATTTACATGCGGGCTCCTGCAGACGAGAGCAAAGCCCATTCAGAGTTTCTCTGCTCACAGCAGACATCTTGATAGAGGTCAGAAAGCCTTCCACCACGTCCACTCCACACCATGAAGTGGAAACGGTTTTCAATTTGGGCCATTTCAAAGACTCTGAACCTTTCTCATGCCCAGCCAATAAAGTCCTGGACTACATGCGTCACCTCTTCGATCTGGGTCTCAGCCATTCCTCATTAAAGGTCCAATTGGCCGCTATTTCAGCCTACCATATTCCCTTCAGGGACAGGACTTTTGCTCAGTTGGAAGTCTCCAAGACCTTCATCAGAGGGGTTCGCCATTTGAAACCCCCATCCGCATTCCTGCCCCTCCTTAGGACTTGAATTTTATTCTGGAGAAGTTGTGTGCTTTTATGATTACGTTGCAAACATTTCCAGATTCACTGTCTGGAAATAAGAACAGATAACACTTATTCTGCTGCTGACTAGGAGTGTCCTTTGTTCAGAGATTCTTCCTTATACCCTATGTACTTGCACAAGGGAGCCACCTTATTTACATGCCTTATCCAACGCTGTATGTTTATCATATCTGTAACTGTACTCTTATTGGGCATATATAATTGTATGCACACCAGCTCCTTGGACAGAAACAGACCATACTCGAGGAACAGTGGAAAATTGGCTCCCTTGTGATTGCTTTGCTTCCCTTGTTATGGCGTGAGTATTATAATAAACTTCTTATTACTTCTACTTATTGTTACGTTCTTTGTACAGCATACCATGGAAAGAACCTAAGGTGTGATCTTTCACATGTAACACCAGGAAACAAGCCTCTGCTTACCAATTCCCTGCCTTATGGGAACACTCTACCCTCAAATATATGCAGTCTGCCTGCCGTGGTCACCATCATAAAGTATTTCAGTCGCTCACCCCCCATCTCTGTCCCTCCTCCCTAGCTGCGTGCCTCCCAGTGTTGACCCCCAGCTCCTACCCCCTACTCATTCTAACCCCAACAACCTGCTCGTCCCACACACCAACTCCTGCTCTTATTTATTTAGTATCATAATTGCTACTGATTCCATTCCTGCATCATTTAAACAACTGTGACCTCATTCCTGTTCCATTTGAAAATTATGTTCATATAACTGTAAACTGCCATGTCTTCACCCCGAACCTTTTCTAAATTACTGCGCTTCCTGTATCTTATGTATCACTTGTATCTTCCGTATGTAACCCTAGATGGCGCTATCCCAGGGCTACTACCCCTGCCTGATTTGCCACTAACAGGTTGAGGGGCCTGGATCCAATGGCGGTGCCTCCACCCAGAGGTCAGGGTTTGCAATAGTTAAACTAACTTGTCACAGCCCTCTGGGACACTGCAACTCCTTCTTCCCACTAGGGCCCACACAATATATCAGAATTACCTCACAGTATACACTTACCCCCAGGTCTGGTTCCGGCACTGGGACCTCCTGTGAAATGAGATACAGTGCAACAATCACAGTACAGTAATTCCATTTTGATTTAATGTGGCAATTCAACAGGAGCGACCCTGAATTAGTACTCACGACCTCCAAATAAGATAGGGTCCTTCAATGTCAGCAGGGCTCACTTGGAGGTACACAAACCTCTTCACACATCCATATAAAAGAAAGCACTATACCAGGCAGGCTGCATCTGTATCCCGATCGCAATTACTGCACAATACCCGGAGAACACACAGCAGATTCTAGTTCCTGACAGACCGAGTGCAATTTTCAGCAATTCTTCCAGTCTTCTACAGGGTGAGCCTGTTTTCTACTCTTCAGAGATCCTTGATTCTTTTCACAGGACGGATTCAGTCCCTAACAAGCTGTTACACAAGCTGCAGACCGGAACTCTGGGCCTTACACACGTTTTTTGACTAAAACTGCACACTGAAAAAGCACAGGGCTCCTTCCTTCTTCACTGCCAAAGCTCAACTAAAACCCAACCGACAAAACGGCACTTCCTTTGAGTTCCTCCCAGTTCTTGACTGGATTGGCTGTCACTCACAATAGACTGCTGCTGTTGGCCCAAAAGGCACTGAAGTCTAAACTACATCTCCCAGGGTCACTGCCCATACAATCTTCTTGTGGCTGGCTCAGATTATGAGTCCAAGTTCTGATTCGTCCAAGGCACCATTTTAGAGCTAGCTTACCCCACACTGATTGGTCCAGTTCAGCAGTTCAAAACTAGAATGGGGAACTAGCAGACACAGTTCTGACTGCAAAGAAAGCAGGTTAGACAAACTGTAATTTCATTATTACTCTAAATAATTTCTGGCAAACAGTTACATCTTTCAGATAGGTTCCTTTGCACTCCTAGTGACTGCAAAATGAAGTGAATTGGCAGCAGCTTGAGTGGTACTCAATCAAAGAAACACAGTCCCCCATACAAACTAATTATGTCTGCAAGCAGACAGCTCTAAAGAGACAGTACCAGAGGTTCTAAAACACTCACTGATAAATGGCTTAAATGCCAAACACCATTCAGGCTTGGAGCATTCAAGCAAGCTCCTGAAGTCTTTTTGGGAACCCCCATTTGCAGGGGGTTACACGATATCTCACCTTGCCTGCGTGAGCACCTGGAAATGAGCCTCAGCTCAGTGTGCCTTTCCCGATTTCCAAATTTTTAAATAAAATACATAAACCAGATTTACTGTGTTACTTTGAACCCAACTTGTGAGCATATTATTACCTGATTTAAAGTGATTAGCTTTTCGCTGAATGTGTTGAAAGTACATGCTATATTTCAAAACTGTCTTTACAGGGAGGTTTGCAGGGCGTATACCAAGACCAGAGACCCTGCTGGTAAGTGGGACAACTGTGAGCATATTATTAATACTTATTGCAAACAGTCTGTTGAATACTACTGATGATTATTGCCAGTTCATAGGTTCTTGGTCACTAGGTGGGATTGTGGGTGATTATAGCTTCCCAGAAGACTGTACCAGTCTAGTTAGAAACCCAAGTAAATATTACTCTGGGTGAAGGCACCAAAATATTGCGTACACTGAGGGTAGGGACGCCCCAGTACTTTCTGATTCCGAACCCAGGCCTCTCAACCTGTACTTAGGCAAGCAGGCAGGGGTAGTAGCCCTTGGTATAGTGCCGCCAAGGGGTTACAACTGCCCACATTGACACCCTAGTCATAACAGTCAAGTCAAGGCTCGGCCTTCTCTTCCAACATAGAAACAGCTTCCTCCCTGAAATAAAAAAAGCTACTTGTTAGGTCTTACATCACTAGTCTTACAGACTACAGGATAGCTGTCTACAGCTCTGCAAATGATGGTGAGCTATCTAGAGTTTGAGGCGTCCTCAACAGAGCCTGCAGTTTTGCCCTCGGCCTAAAATTAGACACACATACATGCGTATTGTACAGTAGCCTAAACTGGCTTAATCTTGAATCCTGGCTGCGCCTCAATACCCTAACCACTGGATGAAAAGCACTTTATGGCTCTCTGTCCTCAGGCATTCAAGCCATGTTCGGCTCTGTGGATCACTCACCACCAGGGGAGTAGCACTCAAAGGAAAACCTCACTAGGCAAGCTGGCTTTCCCTATAGGTTTGCCAAGCTCTGGAACAGGCTACCTCCCCTTAAAAGTAGACTGCACTCTTTCCCGATTTAAACCGCTCTTCTCCTTCCTCTTCTTATCTGGATCTCGTCAGCTAAATGAGCTATTGTCAACTATTATTAGTGTGAACTGATATTATTCTTTTAATGATGCCCACAATTGAGCTGGCAGCATTTAAATGTAATAGGAACAAGTTAGTGAATCATAATGTATAACATGTTACTGTCTGAAGTTCTGCATTGCCCTGCCTCAGTGTTGCACTGAATTGTACTGTACTGTATTCACCTGTTACGTTTTCTGTTGATGCTGACTCTAAATCCTTTATAAACAGGCCCTGCCTAAAGAGTTTTATGTGGAATAAATAAATAGTGGAAGGAAACCAGCAGCCCCAAAGGAGACTATCATTTTCAAAGGAAAAAATTGTGTTGGATTACTCACCTGACACTGGGTAAAGTGAGAAAGATGACAGTGTGCTCAGTGAGAGTAGTAGTAGAAACTGTGGCTGTACCTCAAGGGATACGCCTGTGAGGTGCAGAGTGATCTGCTTCCTGAGAGTAACTTCATGGCATGTGCACTGAAGAGGGAATAACCCTTAAACTGAGAGTTAATGATCTGGAGCCTAGCAATGGGAACATGTTGTGAAATGTGAAGACATGCCATGCCACAAAGACAAACCGCAGAGGCAACTGTATGACACATTGTAACAGCCGAGAAGAATCATATGCAGCCCTTGTCGGGGAGTATAATAAACATATAGGCACTGTTACTTATCACCTTTCCTTCTATACAGTTTATAAAGAGAGAGAAGACCAGCGCCACAGCAAGGTACAGGGTGCTCAGTGACAACTACTAGACAATATTAGCAATGCAGTTACAGCACACCCTACACACAACCAAACAACAGTCTCAGGTAGAATAACCAAACTTCAGGTTTATTTTCTCACTGAGGGATGCAACCTCCAGGTACAGGTTCTTGTGAAAGCTATGTTAGGTGGAACGCTAGAAGTTACCTGCTGCTTGAACCTGTACCCAAGAGGGTTGCATCCACATGCGGTGAGAAAATAAACCTGAAGTTTGATTATTCCACCTACTCTGTCGTTTTGTTGTGTGTAGGGTGTGCCGTGACTGCAGTGCTAATAATACAGTTTATAAAGACTTCAATTCTCATGCGCTTTAGAAATTCAAGTAACTATTCATAACCAGTCAAAAGAGGAGAGGGATGTTTCCTCCATTAGTTCTATCCACTGGTACAGAACCTAGGCCAGGGAAAGAGTCTCTCCAAGAAACAGGACTCTAGCCTGCTCCAGATGGGGTATACAGAGTACCTCAAACATCCATCAAGAGGATCTGGCCCTCCACAACTAGATTCACATGATGATAGTCCCATTAATCAGAGCCAAGGTATACCATCTTTGAGGCATCCTAGTGTTGGGAGTAGGAGTGTTGTTCTTGCATCATTTTCCCAATCCATTCCAAGGAGGCAAGGCAAACTTTATAAAGCACCTTTTCCTCAGGGTGCTGTGCATAATTTGAAACAATTCACAATACATAAACAAATGAAACATAACTGGAATAAAATAAACAGCAGCTAATAAAATTGCTTCAAATAATGATCAGCTAAAACTAGCTAGCTGGGGAATGCCTGCTTAAATAAATACATTTTCAGAGATGTTTTAAAGGTCTCTACTATGCGGGCAGTATGAATGCTCCCCAGAAGAGGAGTTGTACCATACTGGGGTCACCACTCCAAAAACTCTATCCCCACACTGTCTCAGGCAGAAAGAGGGGACAACAAGCAGGCCCACATCAGTGGAGCAGAGTGGTCTGGTTAGGAGATAAGGAACCAAGAAACCAGAAGATCTTTCAAACAGTCAGGTCCCAGACCAGGTAGGGCCTTGTATGCTAACAAGCATTATCTTAAAGATGATGCACCACCACATATGCAGCCAGTACAGTGCATATAGCACCGGCATGATGTGGTCCCTTCGAGAAGTTCCCACCACCGTCCAGGCTGCAGCATTCTGGACCAGCTCTAGGTGTCGGGTCAAATCTCCAGATAACCCTAAGTACACAGCATTAGTACTCCAACCCAGAGGTAATAAAAGCATGAACGATTGCTACCAGGTCAGTGTAAGCCAGATGTGGTTTGATCCTAGCGATGTTCTGAAGATAAAAGCTATGTCGGACCACCGACACCTGCTGTTCTAGTGTCAGCCTACAATCCAAACTGACCCCAAGATTCTTAACCACATCAACAGCTACAAAAGATTGGCCACCCAAAGAAGAAAAGGCTGCTTCACCTCCCGCCGCTGCTATGCCCCACCGAACCGGCTCAATCTTCATAGCTTCCATTTTCCCTGAGTTAAGACACAATCAGTTTGAGGCTATCCAGCTGTCAGCATGACATCACCCTAGCACCAAACCCACATGATCTCTGCTGGGAGAACAAGACAGGTACAATGCACAGAAATAAAACTCAATCCCATACCATCTAATGATTTCCCCCAAGGGCAACATACATGGAGAACAACAAAGGGGCAAGATCAAGCCTTGGGGAATCCAATAGGAGAGTGCAGAAGCCACAGAGATTAAATTACCTAGGGCAACCTAAAGCATTCTCCCAGTTATGTAGTACTCAAACCAGCCCAAAACTGTGCCAGTGAGACTCACATAGTTCTCATGCGACCAGGTAGAACCCCATGGTCAACTGTGTCAAATACTAACGAGAACTCAAGGAGGACCAACATGGAACACAGTCCTCAGTCTCGTCAGAAGGAAATCATGAGCACAAGGACGAGTGCAGATTTAGTACAGTGGTGGGGCCAAAAAGCCTGACTGAGAGGTTCTTAGATGTCATGATTCTCCAGGCCTTCCGCAAGTTGGTCCACCACCACCTTCTCAATAACCTTACCCAAAAGGGAAGATTCGAGACAGGTCTGTAATTCACCAGAACATCAGGGTTCAAGGATGGCTTTTTTAGGAGGGGTCTGACCAAGTCCTTTTTTCGAGCAGAAGGAAATACACCCTCCCTCAAGGAACCACTGATGATCTTGGCAATCACTGGATCCAGGGATTCGCTGCAGCCAAAAGCAACCAGGTTGGGCCAGAGTCTAGTATACATCAGGTGGAATGCAAAAGAATAGGTACCTACCAAAAGAGTAGATATTCAAGAGAATATCCTCCCTAATGCCGACAGCTTACAGTTCAGTGATGAGGCACAATGACCACCCAGAAACTTTCTGCAGGCTGGGGCTGCCCACGTCAATGTGCCGCATCAGTGTCTATATAACACTGGCGCCCCCAGCATGCCTCAAGTGCCCCATCGAAGACAAGTTTGGAGGATCATCGGACTGGCATGGATCGAAGCAACCAGGACCAAAACCAGGCACACAAGAGAGGATATGGAAACCTAATTATGGATGCTTTAATGGCATCAGAGGAGAAAACAGCATGTGACAGCAGGCCGTATAGTCACCCATCGCCCAACAAGGGAGAAGGGAGGGAACGCTGTGGCCTAATGGAGGAGATTCTATAGAAGATCTACTGTTATGGTAGGTACAGTAACTATTCTATCTTCTTCTAGGATATCTCCCGCCACTAAGCCACATTATGGAACAATTTCCCTGCAGTACCAAGCAAGGGAGGATGGTAGGACCCAACGATCCTTAGTGAGGAAGCCTTACAGAACATGGAGGCCAAAGTCAACATGTCTACGAGAGAGGATGTCCAGACTGCAGTATTTATTGAATGTACGAACAGCACTCCAAGTGGCAACAGCAATGTCAGCAACTCGCACATTCTGAAAACAAGCCACTGAGACCGCCACTCCTTGGGTAGAATGAGAATGTACAGGGCCAGGAAGCTGCTTACCCATCTTCCAGCAACAAAAAAAAATGCAACTGGGCAACCATTTGGACAGGCCTTGTTTTGACATCAGTGAGCCCATCATTCTGGGGGCAGAAGCAATAAACAGTTGAGAGGATTTTGAAAGAGCCTTGGAAGTCATGCATGAAGCTGCAGGTATCAAAGATCCAGGTGCACCACAGCACACTGCTCTTACATCAGAAGTGCGATTCACACTGGGAGCAGGACTGGAGGGTCCATCGCCAGCTGTTGAAGAAGTGGGAACCACATTTGCCTGGGCTAGTGAGGGGCCACCAGAAGCAGGGTGGCATACTCAGCCCACAGTTTCACCAGAATACTTTGTATGAGCAGGAATGGGGGAAAAGCATACAGAAACCTCCCTCTGCAAGAGAGGGACAATGTGTCTCACCCCAAAACTCCAGACTCTGGAGTGGGCAAGCAGAAACGTGCCAGTTTTGTGTTGTATGGAGATGCAAACAGGTCTATGTCCCGGTGACCCCATTTTTTGAATACATCGTCCACGATGCAGTCTGAGAGTTCCCATTCGTGGCACAGTGCATTGGATCAACTGAGATGATCCACAAGTGTATTCAGGCCTGCCGGGAGGAACACTGCTGACAGGACTATGTTGTGTTCCACTGCCCAGTACCAAATTCTCATTGTTTCTCTGTAGAGGGCATATGAATGAACTCTGCCCTGCAAATCAACAGCCGATTCCCTGGAAGGAGGTCGGCACAGGACATGTAGGCCAGCCCTCATCTCCAAAATACTGCTGTGATGTGCCATATGCAGAGGGTCCCACTGGCCTTGGGTCCAGAAAGGGCTCAGATGAACCCCTCAACCCACTCCTGAGGCATCTGTGGATTTGACCAGTAGGTGGAATGGCTGAAGGAATGGTGTCCTTTTCTATCGGGTTGGATTTGTCCATCCACCAAAGAAGGGAACAACAAAGAGGAGGAGTAGCCTGTATAAGGCACTCCAACTTGTCTGAATGCTGAGACCATTGTGCCCTGAGAAACCACTGTGGGATTCTCATATGAAGGCGGGTCAGCGAAACTGTCAAGGTGGCAGCAGCCATCAGACAGATTAGTTTTAAGAGACAATAGATCGACACATAATCACTGGAGATCACCAGCAGTGCCTGTGCCACTAGTACAATGGCATGGACAGGGGGCATAAAAGCACAACCCAGACCCATGTCCAGAATGGTTCCAATGTACTGGGGCATTGGCAGGGTGTAAGGACCGACTTCTGCTCACTGACCAATATGCCCAGTTGCACGAAGAGTTGTCTAGTCTAAAACAGTGTGTACACTACCACATCCCAAAATGGGGCCTTTAATAGCCAATCATCTATGTATGGAAAGTCCTACAGATCCCTCCCAAGCGAGGGCCACTGAAACTGCTGTAAATACTTTGGTAAAGACACGTGGTGCAGAGCATAACCTTCTTGTGTATCAACCCTGTTGCACACAAAAATCTGCAACAGGGTTGATACACAAGGAGGCGTGGAAAGGATGAGAAGGGACTTGGCAAGGTTGGAGGAATGGACAGAAGTATGGCAGCTTGATTCAATGCAAAGAAGTGCAAATAATGCACCTGGGAAACAAAACCCAGGGAAGAGTACACAATGGGGGGTAGTAACAACAACAAAATGGAAAGGGACCTGGGGTAATCATATCAGATGACTTTAAGGTTAGCAAGCAATGTGAGAAGGCAGTAGGGAGGGCTGGGGGGATACTGGGATGTATAGGGAGAGGCATCACCAGCAGAAAACAGGAAGTTGTTATCCCTCTGTACAGACAGTTGGTGAGATCCCATCTGGAGTACTGCATCCAGTTCTGGAGACCCCATCTCCGCAAGGACACAGACAGGATGGAGGCAGTCCAGAGGAGGGTAACTAAAATGGCGCAGGGTCTGCAAGAAAAGCCATATGAGGAGAGAGACTAAAGGAGCTTAATATGTATACCCTTGAGGAAAGGAGGAGAGGGGACATGACAGAAACTTTAAGTACTTCAGTGGAATCAACAAAGTCCAAGAGGGTAGCATCTTTCAGAAAAGAGATGTGCAAGAACAAGGGGACACAATCTGAGGACAGAGGAGGGATGGCTCAGGGCAATGTGAGGAAGCATTTTTCACAGACAGGGTGATGGACGCATGGAACAGCCTTCATGAGGAGGTTATGGGGTCTAAAACTGTGGAGAATGCATGGACAGACATAAGGCAATTCTTGTGGGGGGTAAGAAGAAATAGGCTGTTGGTTAACTAGGATCTGCAGCTTATCCATCAGGTAGGGAAATGGGCAGACTAGGCGGGCCAAGCGGTCCTTATCTGCCGTCAAAGTCTATGCTTCAATGTAAACAGCAAGATATGAAAGTGATCGTGAGAGCCCTGAAGCATGAATCTCAGATACTGTGAGATTTCCTGATCTTGACCTGAAGGTACAAAAAGCATCCTTCATGTCCAGTGCAACCATCTAGTCCCCTTGTAACAAGAGGGGTAACAGGGACTGCAAGAACCTCATTCTGAACTTCTTATATTCTATGTTCATGTTCATGTTCCGTTCCCTGAGGTCTAAGACAATCCTGTCTACTTGAAACCAGAAAGTACCAGGAGTAGAAACTTGGTTCATTTCTCGCCACTGGCACCACTCTACAGCCCTTTGCAAAGCAGAGATTGAACATCTTCCAGCAGAAGGGCAAGCTGTCTTGGAGGATACTGGTTTGGCAATGGGAGAGTAACTCTATGGATAGTAAGGTGCTCAAAGGCTTATCCTACTGAACTACTTCTAGAACTCAGGTACATGTAGTGATCTCCTGCCATTTTTCTAGGAAGAGAGAGATACAGCCTGAGCCTCCTACCAACCGCCTTAGGTAGTGAGGCCGAGGCACAGTGGGGAGTCAGAATGCACCCGGGTGGGGGCTCTTGTTATGGTATGCCCTTTTAAGGTGGGCATGGGCACCAGGGGCAGATTTATGGCCTGGGAGGTAGAGAGATGAAGCTCCATGGCCAGGGTCTTGAACAACCTATGCCAGGACAGGCACAGGACATACAAAAAGAAACATGGGGAAGGCCCTGGGCTTCAGGTTCAAAGTATGCAGGAATCTGAAAGTCATTCTTGAAGTCTGCAGATCCCTTAAAGTGTTTTTAACATCATTCCCAAATAGCTGCTTCCCTCTGACTATTGCACAGCAGAGGAAAAAAACAGCCACTCTAAGCCAGTAGTGACACCTTATGTAGCTACCTGAGGTAGTAGCCCTGGCAGCAGAATCATGTGCTGATCTTAGCAGATGCTTACCTGCCACTTGGCCATTAGCAATTGTTTGCTGAGTCAATATCTTGTACTGGCCTCAGGCAATTTTTCAACCACAGTGGCCATTGTTCCCATAGGCAATTCTGAAAAGTAATCATGTATGCTTGATAGTTTGCAGTCTTTAAGCCATGGAAGATGAGGCAAGTTCTCTTACCATGATCTCCAACTTCTGTGACTCTCAGGGGCAAGGAGCTCAAGTGTTTAGGCACTTTAGCTCTATATGAGTAGCCATTATTACCACAGAATCTGTTTCAGGCGGTGATTAATACTATGGCTTAGCAATAGGGGCAGGATATTGTTTATCCACCTTGTAGTAACAGCAGCCAGTTAAGCAGGCCTATGCCAGGCAACCAACATAGCATTCTCAGGGCTGAATGCACTAGAGGGATAATTACTGTAGGAGAGGCTGAGACTTTAAAGAATTCATAAGGATTTTTCTTTGAAGAATCCTCTTCTTCAGCCTTGAACCCCAATTTGGCCTGTATAATTTTAAGGAAGGCCTGAAATGGGGCATTTTCAGGGGGAGATCTGGGTGTATTCACCAAGCTTCCTTCAGAGCAAGAGGAATCAGCTTGATCCAACCACATCTATGATTTCCTCTTCTTCTGTATATTCTGGATTATACTCCAGCTCGTCATCAACCCCCACCATTATAAGCATCAGGCTGACATCAGGAGGAGGAAGTGAAGGAGGCACCGATGACAGATGAGCCATCAACTGCGGCCCATCTGAACCCGGTCATGAAGCAGGAACAGAGTATGGAAGTGTTGATGGAACAACTGAAGACGGACCAGCCAGAGGTGTCAACTATGTAGTTGATGACAGTGGTAGCCATTATGTGCTGAAACAGCTCAGACACAGTTTGGTAAAATGCCTGTGTATCGACGGAGCCCAAAGGGGTCATTGATGGCTGAGATGTCAATGGAACAGTGCTCAACTGTGAGTCCCTGACTGGGGAGGAAAAGAAGACACTGGATCCTGACTCTGGTGTCCGTAAGACAGTCAGGGTGGGGCGGGGGCAGCAGGACCAGTGGCGTAGCTGGGCCCTATCATTTTCAAGAGACTTACTCCTATCTCAGTGGTGAATGGGAATGATCAGAAGTTTCTTTTTCCTTTTATGCTTCTCTTTGTCAGCATGGCACTGTTTATACGCTGACTTTTCTTTATCTTTTCTGTTTGATTATTTAGGACTAGCCACTGCCAAAAGCGGAGACTGATGGGTTGATGGTGAGCTGGGAAATGGAGAGGGTGACACAGTGAAACTGCCTTCTGCAGCCTGTTTCTCCATTTCTGCACAAGTACAGTATAAAGCTTTCCTTCAAGATTCCAGGTTAAAGCCTAGGCTGATTTTGCATGCTTTAACATTCTTGTCTGTGTCAAGGCAATGGATAAAAATGGAATGATCGTCTTTATCAGTCTTAATGGAGCTGCAACAGCAACAGCGGAACAACAGTTCTTTGTTCGGGCATAAAATATAGTTTAAAATAAAAAACAGTAGTAAGTATATGATGACAGCGAAATACTTGTAAAAGTTAGATGGCATTCTTCAGCAGCGGTGGAATGATGAGCAGCAGACAGTGGGAGAAAGAATTGAGGCATGCTGGTAATACTGATGTTATATAGGCACTGATGTGAGCGGCCCCAGCCTGCAAAAAGTTTCCAGGTGGTCCCGACTCCAACGGCTTACAGTTCCATGATGTAGTAGTAGTAGATGTGGCTCAATGGAGGAAGATATCCTCGGAGAAGATCTAGAGATTACCTGGAACACCTCATCCTCAAAACCTGGTCAAAACTTGCTCCATGTAGGAAGAGCTAAATGATCAGGAGGTTGACCACAACCAGCCCATAACAGGCCACTTGAAGAGATACCCAATCTAATGGAGGACACCATAGACAAAGGAAGGAAGGGGAGAGGCAAAAAAAAAACAACAAAAAAAATTATTTCAGGAGTAGGGATTGGGGTCTAGGCTAATATTATCAGCAGGTGCTAGGAAGTAAATCCTGCAGGTAACACCAATCTATTGGTCACAGTTGTTTACATAGTGGCACCCTTAGAGCAGTAGTTTAGTAATCAGGCAGTAGAGAAGGGAAACAATGCTGGGAGTGGTGTAGTGCAGTGGCTGTGGAATGGCAGTGTTCAGAAGAACCCTTTGTTTTTTCATTCTTGGTAACCAGGTAAGCCCACTAGGCACAAGTGCCTGTTTTCAGGGTGACCCGAGAGCACTGGGTGGTTAAGTGACTTGCTCAGAGTCACACATGCAAGTGGAGGTTGTGAATCAAACACAGATCTGCTGAATGTACCAAGCTCATTCACAGCTCATTACTCTAACCTCTAGGCTATACTTCCAACTTCTGGACGTTGCATTGCTGCCCCATCTGCAGGCACTTCTCTGGTCTGAGGGCGGAGGTAGCAGTCTCCAGGCTGAGTTGTCCAGGTTTCAGGAGGCATCCTCCTCCAACCACAGCCCACCATATCCACACCCACTCAAAGGTTGCCCAGCAAAGGGAGTGTTTGGACTTTGGTGGGCTTGGGCAGGGTAAGGGAGGTGGGTCAGAGGCACATCCCCCAGCTGGTGCGACTAAGGAATTCTTACGCTGTGCTTGAGGAACGGGAAGGCCCCCCAAGGGTCACCTGAAGTTGCACTTAAGGAGGATGAGCAGGGTCTCTGGAATGGAACCCCAAGGGCGGGCGGTGGAGGATCCCAAGGGAAGAATATGATTTTCCTGGTTAGGGACTCCATTGTCCAGGGAGTACTGCTAGGAGTAGCAAGGGGAAGGAGGTAAGGCTCAGAGGGATGGAAAGTGGATCCACGGGAAAGCGAGAGTAGTAGAGAGGAGGGGAAAGATAGAGGTAATTGTCCATCTAAGGAAAAATGACCTATCTGGGAGCAAGGCAGAGATAGAAAGGGTGCAGGGGGAGTTTATGGAACTGGGGAGGGGCCTGGGGCAGGTAGCAAACTCCATGACGTTCTTGGAGGTGCTGCCTGTCCATGGCAAGGGGAGGCTAGGGAGCTAGGAACTTCAACGTTTGGCTGGAGAGCTGGTGCAGAGAGCAAGGTTTTGGCTACATTGGGGAATGGGAAGATGCGGGCCTGTACGGGGGAGATGGCTTGCATCTTTCTGATGGGGGCACTAGCGTGACCAGTTTAAATGTTTCGTTAGCAAGCATTTAAACTAGCCAAGGAGGGGTGGTGATAAAGAGCAGGGTAAATTATTTATTTATTTAGGAAATCAAAAATTACAACCCTTTGAGTCACAGATTCGTTTTCAAAGGCTCCATGTCAGAATAAAACAGACATTCACACAGTACATACCAGGGCTAGAAATAATTTTTTTGAGATGCCTGTCCGAGGGACAGGTGGAATGTAAATTTTGCCTGTCCGGACAAAGTTTTACCTGTCCACATTGTTGTGAGGTGAATTTTGAAATTAAAACATAAAATGGACTGTAAACTGGAAATAGCGAAAACTGTTGCTTTTGGGGGGTTATGTTTCAAGGTAAAACACTGATTGAGTCTAGTCTAGTCTAGTCTATTTCTGAATCAGAACTTGAATCTAGTCTGCAGCCATATGGTCTCACATGAGGTCTTCTCTTTTGTTTTCCAGATTAGAACCATAGTGTTATGGCATCCTGCAGGTCAAATGTAGCAACGCTAGCATCTGACAGCTTGACACGCATTAGTTCAGATGTAGTCATAGGAGACAGACAGGACCGCCAGTCAGACTTCACTCTGCCCATCAAACTGAATCCTCTCTCAACCACTGCAGTTTGGGTTGGGATCAGTAGAGCTATTTTGACTAAGATCAGAATATCAGGGAATCGCTGTTCATGTGCATCATTATGGAGAATTTTTTGCCAGAAATCCAAATAGTGAAATTTCGGAGACAGCTCATTCAGTGATTTTTTCATAAATGGTTTAAGCTCTAACCATTGCGCTTCAATCTAGTTTACATTATGATTGTGTTTCTTGAGTATGTCACTGTAGTGCTCTGTGAGGGTTCTGACTTCCTCATTGCCATAAAGGGCTAGCTGGTAGTCACTATCTGGTAACTGTAATGGGTTAAATATCCTGAATGACCGTATGACTTTGTTTTAAAATTGGAAAATCGTGAGTTAATACTTTTAATTGTTGATGAAAGAAGGCTTGTAACATCATGTAACACTGCCTGTCTGGTTCTATCCACAGAATATCCCCTTTCTAAGTTAAGGAAGATATTAGATCCACGGTACTGAACCTGAGTACTGGCTGAGCCTGTCAGTCGACTTGTGCTAGTGTCACTGTCAGCTGTGTCAGAGTCAGGGGAGCAAGAGCAATTTGTTACAGACTTTGTCAAGTTTATCCTGCACAGGGTAGTTCTTTAGTCAGAGCACTGTGCTTTCAACCTTACTGTCTATTGTTTCTACTGTTGAGCTATCTCTCTGTAGAGTTAGACTGAAGGCCATCATGACAGAAAGGTATTCAGCCAGAAACTGAGAAAAGAGAACAAATCTCACAGTACTTATTGTTTTGAACAATCCACTGGCCTGATCTTTTGTTTGCCCTGGTGTGTAAGCAATGTGCTGTAAATGTACAACTAAGGCCTTGCAGCTGGACAGAATAACAGACAGAGCCCTTTCTCTGTGTGCAACCTACCAGGTCCCTGACACGTTAACTGGTTTGTGAATGGTGTAGCTCATATTACTGGCTAACTCTTTGAGACCGGCCAGGTTTTTGGGAGACTTATGGTATATTTTATAGATACCCATTAAGACTTCATCTGTTTTCATGTATGGAATAGATGTTGCTGATTGCTGATTTCCAGATGTTAACTGGAGCACATTTGCTGCAGCCACATCCAAGAGCAGGGCCATTCTTGATGCCCTACAGGTGGCAGGCATTAGACAGCTAGTTTCGGAACCCACTGTGAGGGAGCAATCTTAGACCTTGTACTTTCAAATGGGGGCAGTGAGAGGATCTCAGATCTAGAAGTGGGTTGCCATCTGGGGACAAGTGACCATCAAACAGTGTGGTTCACGTTAAACTCAGCTACAGAGTCAAGCCATACAAAAGTGAGGGTACTGGACTTTAGGAGGGCTGACTTTGGCAAGATGGGAGAGTGCCTCAGAAAAGCACTAGCAAACAGGCTAGAAGGAGGTGTGGAGCAACAATGGGAATTAATCAAAACTGCCATCACAGAGGCAACAAGCCTTTGTGTGAAGCAAATAAACAAATCAAAATGAAAGAAAAAGCCACTATGGTTCTCAAAAGAGGTGGCTGTGAAAGTCAGGAAGAAAAAGATAGCATTCAGGAAGTATAACGAAACACAGAAGGAGCAGGACAGAGAACTGTACCAGTTAAGGCAGAAGGAAGCAGGGAGGGAAGTCAGAATAGCAAAGGCCCAAACTGAGGAAAAGATAGCCAACTCAGTTAAGAAGGGGGATAAAACCTTTTATAGGTACATCAGCGTAGGAAAGACAAAGGGAGGGATAGTGAGGCTGAATAGAATGAAGGGTGGGTGGGCAGAGGGGACAGTGAAAAGCAGGAATACTGAATGAATATTTCTGCTCAGTATTCACAAAAGAGGAGGGGAAGTGCTTCATCCAATTAACAGAAGCACTTTGATGGGGTCGATCCCAGTCCTTTCACAGAAGAAAGGGTTCTGCAAGAACTCCTAAAACTGAAGGTGGACAAAGCAATGGGTCCTGATGGAATTCACCCCAGAATTCTAAAAAGAATTAAGGAGGAACTAGTGAAACCACTGGCTACTCTTTTAATAAATCATGGGAGGATGTGTGGTACCGAGGACTGAAGGAAGGCAGATGTGATTCCCTTCACAAAAGTGGGACCAAGACAGAGGCAGGAAACTACAGACCTGTCAGTCTGACCTCTGTGGTAGGGAAAGTGATGGAGTCACTCTGAAGGAAAGAATAGTTGAGTACCTAGAGGCCAGTGGAGCACAGGACCCAAGGCAGCATGGGTTCACAGCGGAAGGTCATGTCAGACGAATCTAATAGATTTCTTTGACTGGGTGACCAAAGTAGTAGACCAGGAAGGGGCTGTGGACATGGCCTACCTAGACTTTAGCAAGGCATTTAACACAGTCCCACACAAAAGATTAAAACAGTCAAATTAACTAGCCTGGGAGTGGGACCCAAGGTGGTAGCCTGGGTAAAACACTGGCTGAACAACAGGACACAGAAGGTAATTGTAAATGGAGTCCACTCTGAAGAAAGGGGGGTTACTAGTGGGGTACCGCAGGGTTCAGTATTGGGTCCAGTCCTTTTTAATGTCTTCATCAGTGACATTGCAGAGGGACTGGAAGGAAAAGTATGCCTTTTGCAGATGACACAAAGATCTGCAACAGGGTTGATACACAAGGAGGCGTGGAAAGGATGAAAAGGGACTTGGCAAGGTTGGAGGAATGGTCAGAAGTATGGCAGCTAGGATTCAATGCAAAGAAGTGCAAAATAATGCATCTGGGAAACAAGAACCCAGGGGAAGAATACACAATGGGTGGGGAAGTAGTAACAGCAACAAAAAGGAAAGGGACCTGGGGTAATCATATCAGACGACCTTAAGGTTAGCAAGCAATGAGAAGGCAGTAGGGAGGGCTGGGGGTATACTGGGATGTACAGGAGAGGCATCATCAGCAGAAAACAGAAGTTGTTATCCCTCTGTACAGACAGTTGGTGAGACCCCATCTGAGTACTGTGTCCAGTTCTGGAGACCCCATCTCTGCAAGGACATAGACAGGATAGAGGCAGTCCAGAGGAGGGCAACTAAAATGGTGCAGGGTCTGCAAGAGAAGCCATATGAGGAGAGACTAAAGGAGCTTAACATGTATACCCTTGAGGAAAGAAGGGAGAGGGGGAGACATGATAGAAACTTTTAAGTACCTCAGTGGAATCAACAAAGTCCAAGAGGGTAGCATCTTTCAGAAAAAGAGACTTGCAAGAACAAGGGGACACAATTTAAAGATAGAAGGAGGGCGATTCAGGGGCAATGTGAGGAAGTATTATTTCACAGAGAGGGTAGTGGATGCATGGAACAGCCTTCCTGAGGAGGTTGTGGGGTCTAAAACTGTGGAAGAATTCAAGAATGCATGGGACAGACATAAGGCAATTCTTGTGGGGGGTAGGAAGAAATAGGCTGTTGGTTAACTAGGATCTGCGGCCTATCCTGTAGGTAGGGAAATGGGCAGACTAGATGGGCCTAGTGGTCCTTATCTGCCGTCAAAGTCTATGTTTCTATGTTTCTATGCTTTATAGCAAGCTCCAACTTATGGGCACTGCACTGAATCCCTAACAAATGAGGTACGTCTTTCAAAATCCTGCCAAACACCCCAGTCACTTTACCCAACATGACGGGTGCCCCATCAGATCCAAAAGCAACAATTTTTTCTTTCTAGTCTTTACAGTCCAAGGTGAATTCTAAGGCATCACCTATTGAGTTATAAATGCTTTCACCATTTGGAATAGAGACTGGCTGAAGGGAAACAAATTTGTTTACTGGACGGAAAGTTTCCATTGTTCTAATATAGATTGCTCTCTTCTATTACTGATGCATCAGTGCTTGAGTCACATAGGACAGAGATAAAAGTGCTACTATTAACCAATTTTGCATCTTTTATCCTTATTGATTCCAAATAAATGTGTGAACGTTGCTGTCTGTTTGTCACTTCTATAACTGACTCCGACATTTGCACCATTTACATGTTGTAATTCTAATATGCCAGGGAAATCTGTGAATGGGCGTTCTGAATTAATCAAATAAAGAGTTGTTCTAAACAAATGCTCAACTTGTGTCACCTCATTTTTTTCCATTTGTATTATTCCTCGTTCTATTGCTAACTTGGAAGGGTCTGTGTTACACACAGTATTTTTTTCATTAGCTAATTTATGAGGTTTGGAGAGTTCATGAGCGCATACATTTTCAAGTCTCATGCTCTTACAGCCAGTAATGAAAGTGTTTGTCTCTTTTAAGTATTTTTTGCAATATGAGCAGGTCATGCCCACATCAGCCTCATAAAGTAGCCACTCCCTATTTTTCTTCCAGCTCTCCTGGAAGCCTCTTTTTCTTTTTGTCCCAGTTTCCATTATTGGAGTAGCCGGAGTTGCTGCTGGTGTATCAACACTAGCAGTGGCAGTGGCAATACTAGTTGGCACATCTGTGGCCACAACGGTGCCGGGGTGAGTTGCTGTTACTGACTCTGTTACTAATGGTGTAGCAGGTGGAGTCACACAGAGGAATCCAAGCTTTCCCTCCCCTTGGCTTGAAGCTGAAGGCTTTGCATTTGCACTAGACGTAATTTTTAAATCCAAACTTTAACAAAGACATGTTTCCCTTTTGGTTTCTGCTTAGCTAGGGGAATGGGGTTACTGTAGTAGTGCTAATGACAATGTTTAATTAAGTAGAGCAGTAGACACACACACTACAATGATTATGATCACCAGATAATATCTTGATGTGACAGTGAAGGTTTGGTTTAGTTTTCTTTTATGTTTGCTTGCACGATGTGCATGAAACATAGTGCCATCATCCGAGTTTTCAGAGGTGTGTCACCCTCCTCCAATTCAGTCAGTGTGTTGGCAGGCACAGCCCAGTCCTCCATCGATGCGGAGCTGTCTATGACAGCTCCAAATGCAGTGTTGTTCAGTTGAAAGGGGAGCTACGCTTCAGTGAGCAGCGATCAGATATCGCCTGCTCGCGCGCAGCTCCCCTACACACACACACGCATACCGCGTGCTGCCCCCAAACGCACATCACTGAGGGCCGACGGGGTGCCTAATCCCGCCAGCTGTGCCCCCCAAAGCCTTCCACATGCCACGCTGCATGCCCACACCAGCGCGGCAACTCACGGTAGCCGACGGGTGCCCAACGCCTGGCCGGCTCCACTGTCCTCACCCCCAGAGTACAGGGTACCACGCCTGGGAGCCCACCCCAGCATGGCAATAGATACTATACGACGGGGTGCCCAATCCACCGCCGGCTCCACGCCCCCAGCTACGCTCTTGTGCCACACTGGGAGCCCACCCCAGTGTGGCAAATGTCCCAAGGCCATCGTAATAAAAAAAAACCTGTAAAGAAAAACGGTCCCACACAGTCTCCCTGCGCCCCCACAACCCGCACACCACCCACTGCGCACCTGACTCCTCACCCCCACCCCATACTTACCTCCAGAGCTCGGCGCGACGATCATCAGTGGACCGGGAACACGTCTGCACTCTTCAAAGCCGACCGCGAACTGAGGAAATGCCGGTAAGCTGTATAATGGGATAGATAGGGTTTTTTCAACTTTGTTGCATATCTCAGGCATTTTTTGGGATTTCTGCACCAAATTTTCAACATGGGGTTTTTGGGACCCCTTCTCATGAATGCTGTCACTGTCATGGTGTTATTCGGGCCCGAAGGGTGATTTCGCAGTCACTGCGTGAAATCACCTTCGGGATCGATTAACAAAACGACACTGCCAGTGTTCATAAGGTGGGCTCAAGAAGCCTATTTTGAAAATTCTATGGAAAATTCCAAAAATGACCGCTTTTACAAGTGTAGCTATAGTTCTTACGCACGCCGTAAGTTCGCGAATTTCAATATTTTCACTCCAGATTTTTAACATTGCCATTTTACCATACCTTCTTATGAGTAGTACAGCTGTCATTTTCACATCTCACCCAAAACGTGTTTCGCCCATGTAGCACACAATGGCACAGTCGGTGAAAGTAAATCAATGTATGGACAAATTAAGAAAATCACAGTAACACTATTCATGAGCAGAGGTCTTAAATGGCAATGTTGAAAATTTGTGGAAAAATTCTACAATGATTGTTTTACGAGCGCATGCTGTACAGTTCCACGCACACCTGTAAGTTCACGAATTTTCAATATTTCACCCAGATTTTCAACATTGCCATTTTACCACACCTCCTTATGAGCAGTACAGCTGTCATTTTTCACATCTTGCCCAAAATGCGTTCCGCCACTTATGTAGCTACAATGGCGCAGTCGATGTCGTAAATCAATGTATGGGACACATTAAGAAAATCACAGTGACACTGTTCATGAGCAGAGTCTTAAAATGGCTATGTTGAAAATTTGGAAAAATTCCTACAAATGACTGTTTTACAGGCGTGCTGTGTAGTTCCTACGCATAATTTCGTAGGTTCACGAATTTTCAATATTTTCACCCAGATTTTCAACATTGCCATTTTACCACACCTCCTATGAGCAGTACAGCTGTCATTTTTCACATCTTGCCCAAAATGCGTTTCCACCCATGTAGCACACAATGGCGCAGTCGATGCCGAAATCAATGTATGGACACATTAAGAAAATCACAGTGACACTGTTCATGAGCAGAGGTCTTAAATGGCTATGTTGAAAATTTGATGAAAAATTCCTAAAATGACTGTTTTACGAGCGTATGCTATGAAGTTCCTACTAATGCTCGTAAGTTTACTAATTTATTATTTTCACTGCAGATTTTCAACATTGCCATTTTATTACACTTCCTTCTGAACAGTACAGCTGCCATTTTTCATATGTCGCTCAAAATGCGTTGCGACATGTAGCGCATAATGGTGCTGTTGGTGTGCGAAGCAATGTTTGGGACAGATAACCTAAAATCACAGTTACACTGTTCATGAGCAGAGGTCTTAAAATGGCTATGTTGAAAATTTGGTGACAAAAGTCCATAAATGACTGTGTTTGCGTGAGCATTGCGCAGTTTCCACGCACCTCGTAAGTTCATGACTTTGTAATATTTTCAGTCCAGATTTTCACCAGTGGCATTTTTCCACACTTCCTTATGAACAGTACAGCTGTCATTTTTCACAACATGGCTCAAGTGTGTTTTCACACTTTCAGCGAGAGATGCGTGGTCGCTGTGGGAAATCATTGTTCAGGACAGATAAAGAAAATCACAGTGACACTGTTCATGATCGGAGGCACCAAAATGCCTGAGTTGACAATCTGCTGTAAAAAATCCCCAACCTAATTATATTACGGGTGTGCACTGCACAGTTTCTATGTACGCTCGTGACTTCACCAGTTTTTTTAATATTTTTACTGCAGATTTGCAACATTGCCATTTTTTACACCTCCCCATGAACAGTACAGCTGTCATTTTTTATACCCTGTTCGGAATGTTTTCGCACCTGTGGTGCTAAATGCCGTAGTCGCTGTGCATAAGCAGCTTTCGGCTAACAAACTGATATTGCCACTGTTCATGAGGTGGGGTCACAAAAAAACCATGTTGAAAATTTGGAGTGAAAATACCAACGAATGCCTGAGGTATTAGGGTTTCCAACCATAACGCCCAACCCTGTAGAGAATGACAGGCATCAGGGTGTGACTTGGGATTCTGCCTGTAATGCTCATACCATTCCACACCCTGCAGCCAGTGAGAGGCATCGAGGTATGCCTTGGACTCTTCGGCCCCAAAGTTCACCCCATTCTCCTATCCACCCATCTAACCGTATTTCCTAATGGAATGGGTGCGATAAGGGCCAAAGACCCCTAAGGAACACCGTGACACTTGTCAGTGTCTGCAGGGTGGTGGTGAAATGGCGTGGCCATTATGCCTGACTCACCCAAAGGCACACCCCAATGCCTGTCACTCTCTGCAGGGTGGTGGTGGGGTTGGCTTCAGTTCAACACGTCGCTGCCATTCCTATTATGCAGCTCTGTAACTTCTACACTACCACTGCCAATGCCAGCAAGCAAACATTCGGCATTGACAAATGCTTGTTTATCAAGAGAGAGAGTGAGTGTGTGAGACAGAGAGAGAGAGAGAGAGGGAGACAGAGAGAGAGAGAGTAGTTTAGAGTAGAACAAACTTAATTAACTCTCAAGCTGCCAACTTTTTTTCTCAAGAATCTCCCTTCTCTTTTGTGTTGGTTTTGGTTTACTTAGTTATGTTATCCAAGCCACACAACAGTGTACAGAGTTTGAGAGTGCCTGCCTTCTAATTCACACCAGCCTTTCCTTTTATACGACCACCACCCTCCTTTCCCCTCCACTGGCAGTGGCAGAGCAGAGTACTTACTCAGCGAAAGTACAGCAGGAGGCAGCAGCAGTTTGTTTTAATAGGCTGGCAGGGGCAGAGGGGCTAGCAGATAGGTATGACGTAGGTACCGCAACCGCACAGTATCTTTCAAGCTGCAGTCACCTGGAAGGCTATAAGCTCAGCAGCCAGCTACTTAAAGACTAAGGCAGTTTCAGTAATCTCGAGCTGGTTAGGTTAGGTAGGTAGGTTTATACTGGGATGCAAAAGAAACGAACAGAGCAGGAGAGTGGGAGACCAGAGCTGCTGCAGCTTAGATTTATTCAGCCTCCCTCCTCTCCTTCACAGACTACAGTATCTGCCTGCTTTGTTAGTGTTTATAAATTTTTATCAAATAGTTCCCTGCCTCTCCCTCCTGGCTATACATAAAGAGGACTGTTTGGGAGAGAATGCAGCTCACACAAGACCACACACACACTACCACTGAAGGATGTTAGTGGATATGGTAATACAACAGAACAGCCCTCAAGTCTGTCTCTTTTAAATTTTAACAATACATTTTTTTTTTCAAAGTTCCATCTGTCTTGTCCAGTCCAGAATCCCTTGTATTTTTTAGTGCCTCTTTTGTTCCTTCTCTCCCCTTGCTTTAAGATATTATAATGCAACTTAAGCAAGTTACTTAAAGACTGAGGTAGTTTCAGCCTAAATAACTATATATGGTGGCGATCTGCTCAGTGATCTCAATCTGGTTTTGGTAGGTTAGGGTAAAGGTAGGTACTGCAGAAATTCAAACGAACAGAGCAGGAGAGTGGGAGACTAGAGCTGCTGCAGCTTAGATTTATTCAGCCTCCCCTCCTCTCTCCTTCACAGACTACAGTGCCTGCCTGCTTTGTTAGTTTTTATAATTTTATTTTTTATTTTTTTTTTTTATGAAATAGTTCCCTGCCTCTCCCCTTCCTGGCTACACATAGAGGACTGTTTGGGAGACAACTTGGCTCCACACAAGACCACACACACTACTGTCTCAGTCACTGAAGGATGTGAGTGGATGTAACACAACAGCCCCTTAAGTCTGTCTCTCGTATATTTTTTCAAGTTCCATCTGTCCTGTCCAGTCCAGAATCCTTGTTTGTTTTTTTAGTACCTCTTTGTTCCTTCCTCCCTTGCTTTAAGATATTCTCCTGTCCCACTCTCTTCCTCTACCACCACTTAGCTCTGCTCACCCAACAGACAGCAGATCCAGGCCTGCCAAAAGAACACAGAAGTCAAAATTACATTTACTTTTTTGTATCAGAATTCAGACAGTTATCAGCACAAAAGACGAATGAGCCCTGAAAAGGGCTGTTGTGAGTGTCTGTGTATTTAAACAAGCTGCCTCGTGTCGTGTTCTATAGAACTCGCTCTGCGATCACTCCTCACTCCTCACCATTCAAGCACCAGACAGAAAATGTTTAGTGCGAGTTCGGGCACAGCAACCTTGCATGCGTAGTGGCGTTTAGCGCATGCGTGATTGCAGAACTGAACTCGGCTGCATGCATGACTCTTCCCGAGCAGGATCGGGATCACTGTCACTTCGGTGAAGGTCAGGTGACATCCAGTAGCAGCAGTCATCTGACCAGACCCAGAACAGCAACGGCAGGGTGAGCGGAGCTAGTGGGAGGAGTAGGTGAGTGGCGCTACACTTTCCTGCGGGGCCGGGGCACGTAAGACGTCAGAAGGGACCCCAGTGTCAGGACAGGACTCGGCATGGATTCTGCTAGGTCCTAATGCCACAAATGGATGGCGGCAAGCAGAATCTAAAGTGCCTGTCCAATGGACAGGCGAACTGAAAAAATCAGTTGTCCCACTTGAAAACTGGCTGTCTGGGACAGGTGGACAGCCGGTTATTTCGAGCCCTGGTACATACATAGAATAAATGTGGGTGAGCAATCATACAGAGTGTAAATACAATGAGCATGGGTTAATGCCTATACATTTGGTAGCTAAAACAGGGCAGAGCTATCAACATATTTACCTAATGAGCGTTAAGACCTATACAATTGGTAGCTAAAGCAATGCATTATATGAGTTGGTAGTAGTCATTCAGGGGGCCTTGTCTTATACATAATACAATGCATTCATAGTCCAGTGCAACTATATGGTAAACTAAGGAGGTAAGGAGCCTGTAGGCTAGAAACAGTGAGGGCTCTCCACTGCCTGGCCAAGAGCGGGTGCGTGGCCTAGCAGCATGGTGCCACCAGCCCAACAGGTTAATGTTGCAAGCAAGGAGGACACAAACATGCATGCAGCCAGAAATGAGGAGCATGAAGGTAGGATCGAATGGGATACCAGTACCTGCTAGCAAAGGGTAAGGCAGGGGCAGGTAGGGCAGCATAGCAAGGAAAAGAGGGAGGGGAAAGCAGCAGGAGGGTAAACACAGGAGTAGAGGGAGGACAGGTGGCAAACCATGGAGGGCAATGGCTACAAATGCATGCAGCCTGGGAAATAAAATGTCTGACCTGGAGGCCTTGACAGTAGAGGCAGACCTAGAAAGTGCTGCTATAACAGAGACCTGGTACATCACAAATCATGACTGTGACACAAATGTTCTGGGTTATACTCTAATTATGAGGGATAGAGGCAGTAAAAAAAAAAAAGGAGGGGGGATTTGCCCTTTACATAAGGAAGGGTATAAAAGCAACGGAGGTGCAGGGTAGGCAGGGAGAGACCGAGGCACTGTGGGTCACCCTTGAGCCCGGCAATGGCATAGCAATCCACACGGGGGTGATCGACAGACCTCCAGCGCGGGGCGAAGAGATGGATAGGGATCTAGTGGATCAGATTCAGGAGATAGCATCAAAGGGTGAGCTACTACTGCTGGGGGATTTCAATATCCCAGACGTTGACTGGTCTATTCCAGCAGCTGCTTCAGCCAGGAGCCGAGACATCCTGGATTCCCTAAAGGGGGCAGGCCTTAGACAGCTGATGAGCAATCCCACCAGAGACAATGTGATTCTGGACCTAGTACTGACAATGGGGACAGAATCTCAGACATCTGGGTGGAGGGTCAGCTGGGATCCAGCGACCACCACATAGTTTAATATGGGGAAAGAGACTCAGTCTAGCCACACTAAGGCAAGGGTCTTAGATTTTAGGAGGGTGGATTTCGCTAAAATGGGGCAGTGTATCAAAGAGGCCCTGGAAAAAGGGGCTAGGAGGGGAGTTGAGGAGCAGTGGAACACCTGAATGGTGCCATAGAGGAGGTGACTAACCAATGCATTAAGGTGGTAAATAAAGGCAGGAAAAGGAGGAAACCATTATGGTTCTCAAGAGAGGTGGCAGACAGGGTAAGGGCCAAAAGGGCGCGTTTCAGAAAATATAAAGAGACTCAAAGGGAGGTAGACAGGCAGATGTACCATAAGAATTTAAAGGACGCAGAGAAGTCTATTAGGAGAGTCAAGGTGCAGACTGAGGAAAGATTGGCACAGACAGTGAAAAAAGGGACAAGACATTCTTTAGGTACATCAGCAAAACGAAGGAAAACCAGGGGCGGGATTGTAAGACTCAGAGATGATAGAGGGGAGTGTAAGGAGGGAGACCTGGAAAAGGCAGAAATACTGAACAAATACTTCTGTTCAGCATTCACTGAGGAAGGAGGGTCAGGGACCACAGCTGGGTAACAGACACGAAGTGAAGGGAGGTAAGTTCTTTCACAGAGGGAGAGTCCTGGAGGAACTCACAAAGCTAAAGGTGGACAAGGCAATGGGGCCAGATGGCATACACCGAGGATATTAAAGGAGCTGCAAAGGAGTTAGCAGCACTCTAGCAGCCATGTTCACCGAGTCACTCAACACAGGGGTGGTACCAGAGGACTGGAAGAGGGCACATGTAGTCCCTCTACACAAAAGTGGAAGTAGGTAGGAGGCAGGGAACTACAGACCAGTCAGCATCACCTCAGTGGTAGGCAAGATCATGGAGGCACAGCTTAAAGAAAAAACTGTGGCACACTTAGAATTGATTAGTGAATAGGATCAGAGACAGCATGGATTCACAGCGGCAAGGTCGTGTCAGACGAATCTGATAGATTTTTTTGACTTGGTGATGAAGGAGGTAAACGAGGATGGGGTTGGGGCAGTGGACATTGCTTACCTAGATTTCAGCAAAGGCATTCAACACCATCCCACATAAAAGACTGGTGAACAAGATGGGTAGTCTGGGTGTGGGGCAAAAGGTGGTAAACTGGGTTAGAAACTGGCTCACTGACAGGAGGCAGAGGGTGGTGGTAAATGGGATCCAATCCAAGGAGAGGGGCGTGACTAGCAAGGTACCTCACAGATCAGTCCTGGGGCCGGTCTTATTTAATGTCATTAGTGACATTGCAGAAGGGCTGGAGGGAAAGGTCTGTCTGTTTGCAGATGACACCAAGATCTGCAACAGGGTGGATACACAGGATGGGGTGAAGAAAATGTGGAAGGACCTGGGGAAGCTTGAAAAATGGTCAGAGGCGTGACAACTGAAGTTCAGTACAAAGAAGTGCAAAATAATGCACCTGGGAAGAGCGAACCTGGGGAGAGCTACAGGATGGGAAGGGGTTGTTGACTATCACCAAGGAAGAAAGGGACCTGGGGGTTATCATTTCAGATGACCTAAAGGTATCTAAGCAGAGTACAAATGCAGCAGGGAGGGCCAGTGGCATGCTGGGGTGCAGAGGCATCACAAGCAGAAGGCAGGAGGTGGTGATGCCTTTGTACAGAACACTGGTGAGGCCTCACCTGGAGTACTGTGTGCAGTTCTGGAGGCTGCCCTTCGAAAGGACATCAACAGGGTGGAGGTGGTCCAGAGAAGGACAACAAAGATTGTGCAGGGCTTACACCATAAAAATATGAGGAGAGATTAAATGACCCTAATATGTACTCACTGGAGGAGAGGAGGGATTACGGTAACATGATAGAAACTTTCAAGTACCTTAGGGGCATAAACAAGGTGTGTGTGTGTGTGTGTGTGTGTGACATTTTCCATTATAGGTAGAGTACAAGAACAGAAAGCGTTGAGGGGAAACATGAGGAAGTTTTACTTCACTGAGAGGGTGGTGGATGTGTGGAATAGCCTGCTGCAGGTGGTGGTGGAAGCGATGACAGTGGAGGGATTTAAATATGCCTGGGACAAGCATAAGGGAACCTTGGAGGCGGGCAGGAGAGGCAAAATGCTATTGGCCAGGTAGGGTCAGAGGTTGCATATAAGTGTAGGGCTTAGGGGCAGACTGGATGGGCCTAGCGGTTCTTATCTGCTGACAATTTCTATGTTTCATCTGAGAAAAATTTACCAAACTCGATGCACTTGTCTGCTGAAATAGCACTAACAGACCGCAGACATGGAGGATTTAGCAACGTATCTACGTTGTTTATTTTTATTTGGAAAATGTTTCACCAGGAAAGACAACAAAGCATCCTGGGGGAGTGGGGGTTACAAAGCTGGGAGAAACAAAGTGTCAAATAAAAAGTACAGAGCAATGCATTACAAGTGCAAAATAACAATGAAAAAATAATGACAACCCATAAATGGAAATTACATAGTTACTGTAATTCTTGATCTTCTTGGATGGAGTCTCCACCACTCATTCACACTAATGGGAGTACGCCGGAGGTACTAGAACACCAAGGGAGCCAAAAATCTTCAGGAGGGCCGGCTCCTGGATAGGACTGCGCATGTGCGGTGCCGCGAGGCTAAGTCACACCATATAGGCTATCTCGGCGTTGACCCTCCAACCGCCTCAGTACCCTTTTGTCCGAGGAGGTGCAGCGTAACTAATGAAAGAAAACCTGTCCCTAACTTCCGGGCATGTGAAGGCCCGGATGACCCATGTAAGAAGGGTCAATTGAACACAATGTCTTCACAGCCTGAACAACAAGGTAGTAAAGACCAAAATCAGAATGAGTGAGCTCAGGGGATGGTGGGTGGCATGTAAATGAGTGGTGGAGACTCCGTCCAAGAAGAAGATTAAAAATTATGGTAAGTACGTAATTTCCATATCTTCCTGGACTCAAGTCTCCACCACTCATTCACACTAATGGGAGAGTACCGAGTTAAAAATCAACCCACCCCGAGTAGGGCGGTCGGAGATAGAGCTCACTAGAACAGAAGTCCCAAAGGACTGTCCTGCCAAAGAAAGAGAGCTGTCTGATATTGACATCCAGAACATAGTGCTTTACAAGGTATACACTGAGCTCCAACTCACCAACTTGCAGATGACTGCAACAGGTACATTATGAATCTCCGCCAGGAAGCCACAGCTGCTCCGATAGAGTGGTGTGAATCCAGCCTTTCAACTTGCCTGTGACGTGGATTAGTAGTGTTGGGGACATGCTACTAACCAAGCCGAAAACATATCATGGCAAGAGGTTGATCCAGCCAAGGCATGCTAAAGATACAACAGTTGTTCGGATGTGTATCTCTTTGTTCTGTCGATGAAGAATTGCAGAACAGTCCTAACATCCACAGAGTGAAGGGAGTGTTCCCCTTCCTTCTGAAGTTAACAAAGCAAAACTTGACCATTGGTAATTGAGCCAGTGACAAGATGTCTACTGGCTCAAGATAGACCAAAAATGTGCAGAGGTGTACCTTCACCGCAGAGTATGGCTGGCCTGCGATCGACAGGTCCAATACGCACTTCAGCACCTTACTTGGTGGGAAACCAAAGGGTCCAGATGGGACTTGCACACCAGATGGAGAAGGGTTTCCACTTAGCCATGTACGTCTTCTTGGTGGAAGGCCTATGCAAGACTTTGAAGACATCTGCGATGGTCTGGGAAAAACCACAGCTTACTCAATTCCATTTCCTCTGGGCCCGGCATGGAGATGACGGAAGCACAGGCTAGGATTGACTAAAGTCCCTGTGTCAGCGGGTCTGCTCGTAGAGGTAATCGGTTCGGGGGAACTTCTGGCAGATTGCAGATCAATGCAAATCAAGTTGCCGAGGCCAGTCTGGGATGATGAGAATCATCCTGCCCCCCTGTGCATACAACTTGATCAGCACCCTCTGAACTAAGGGAAGAGGAGGAAAATGTACAGGGAGCTCTTGAATATTGCAGTAAGCACATCCTGACAGAAAACACCGGGGTTAGGATTTCTGAAGCAGGATAGAGGCAGTTTTGTGTTGAGAAGGGATGCAAAAGGACCAGGTCCAAACTGCCCCATTTGTCAAAAGCAACTGCACGAAATCTGAACTGACACATCGTAATTGAGGTACCACTCTCACAACCTCACAGCCCTACTGCAGAGAGGGTTGGGGGACACCCCACGCTGTTTGCTGATGTAATACATCACACCTTGTCATCCTTTGAAGTAGGAACACTTGAGGCAGGGGACATACTCCAGGACTTTGCCTATAAGATAATTCTCATCTCTTAAGAAATTTGTGACAAGATGAGGATCCTTCTGCTCCACACCTGAGTGTGGAGGCCTTGGCAGTGAGTCCCCACGGATTCTGTCAGAGGCTCTGTCATCTTGTATCGGAGGATTGCGGATGCGCCGATCGAGACCACCGGCCTGCTGTAGAGGACGATCAGAGTCCAGCATCCGCTTAACCAAAAGGAAGCCGAATAGAGAAGTTTTCCATATTGTAATGAGCCACCTAAGAAGTCATTTCTCCCATCATCTGGAACTATGTTGACGCCTTGGAGGTATCCAGGATGGCACCTAAGAAGAGGAGCTGTTGGGAAGATGAACTGGCACCTTCCCCGAACCTGGAGAGAACAACTGAGTAGCTGCGGCGACAGCTTCCTGGTCTCTTAACTGGAAGGGCTGGCTAGGATCCAAATGTCCAGGAAGTGAAGACTTGGACACAGAGATTTAGGGAACTGTTCCCTGAACAGGAACCTGCTGAACCTTCCAATGTTAACAAATGGACACATGACATCTGTTAACTTGGAACCAGAAGCAATGGAAATAGGAACCTGTGCTTCGTTTCACTGTGGAATGATTTTTACTGCCCAGTACCTGCAGAGGCCCTGTATCTCAGAAGCAGATGTGTGTGACTGAGAGGCCGACAGACTGGCTGCTGTCTGGGTGGAAGGTCTGGGGAAATCTGCAAAACTGTGAGGGTATCCCTCTCGGACAATCCTGATGACCTATAGGTCTGCTGTGATGGACTTCCACTGGTTGTAAAACCAAATTAGATGCCCCTCCCTCCTACCGCCGAGAGGCCCCCACCCCCAAGACAGCTGGAGTGAGTCTGGGCTGGATCCACAGAGGTTAGTATAGGGCGGTTTCGGATCCTGTGCCCTCTACTGCATTCTCTTAGTGGCTGAGGGGTTGGTTCCTGAAAAGGGCACCTATGCCACTACCTTGACAGGACTGCTTGTCACGAGGATGTCGTGTGGTTTAACTGGCTATTGTTCTGAGTGGCCTTTAGCCAAAGAGATAAGCACAGTTAAGGAGACAATAACCACCTGCTGCCAGTGGAAGCTGCCCCAGAGGCAGAGATGTAGGTGTCCATAAAAGCTTTAGCTGATTATTGGGCTATATGCCCCTAGAAATGGAGTGTTAGATTTTGGGAGGCTCCTGACCATTGCATTAAGTGTGTTCCACAGGGTGTACTCGTACTGAGGAATGTAGGAACTCAAGATGTAGGAGTCTGCTTTGGTCCACAGATGAATACTGAAATGTTATGGTGGACCCCATATGGCTGAGGAATAGGAACTGGAAAGAAGATCTTCCATCACATTGATACAGAGGGTTTGCATTCCAGCCCATAAACGGAGTCATCCACTGCGTCTTCAACAAAGCAGAAGAGGGGGAGACTCATCCAGATCTGCTTCTACCCCAAAATAACCTCCAAGGGCAGGTCAGGACCAGGGAGACGCCACCACCTGAATCGGGGAGGAGTTCAGCGCCATCTGCAGAGCCAGCATCGCACATGGCACCACATCCAGTGCTCCCTGGAAAAGCCGCATCATGCACCAAGACAGCACCACGCGGGCAACGCCATTAACCACACAGTGCCACCAACGGCAGTGGCACCCAAAGTGGACGCTGGACATGACACCACACGAGCAGGCACAACGAAACACCAGAATCACTACTGGACCTAGACCTGGAGTAAGGAAGAAGAAAGGGTACTCATGCCAGCCCCTTCAGAAAAAGGAGAAGGGTAGGCACAAAGGGCTCATGCTGATGGCATTAGCACCAGAGAGGGCACCACACCCTGGCTTGAACTGCCAGCCCAGCGAGTCCAAGGTCCAAAGGCCCCAGACCCAGGACAACTGGGCATATGTGTGCACTCTGCTCTAAAAGAGCAGCCCAGAGGTGAACTGTCACCGGAACCCCATCGAGGACAGAGATGGGAACCGGTGTCAAGATCACTGTCAGCAGAGTGGAGCCACAGGGGAACCCACCAGAGTCAGTTCAGGCAAACCGCCTCAACCAGCTATCATCAATGTTCAGGCATACTAGAGGGTGACCTCCGAGAGGTACCGATTCTTCTATCTCCGACAGGATGAAGAGCAGCTCAGGATCAAGCGGAGCCGGTCCCAGAACCGCTACATTTGTGCTACGGGCAGACTGCCCCCCCGAGCATCGGACTGCCCATAGTTGGGACCCCGTCCTCCGAAAAGGGCGGCGGACCGGACACAGCCCCAGTACCATCACAGCTTTCAAATGAAGTCGCCCTACTGTCACTGCTACCATCAAAGATCGACTCCGTTGATGGCAGACAGAAAGTAACAACTATTTTTTTTTGTTAAAAGAAAAGAACACTAAAAATGGTAAGTTAGGCGAATACTGAACAGCTATATAGCTGCTGTTGTATAGACAAAGACCAGACTCCTGGTGGGCAAGTGACTTTGTCACCGAAGCGCACTCGATGGCGGGAGAAAAGGAACTGAGGCGGCTGGAGAGTCGGCGCCAAGCTAGCCTCGCGGTACAGCGCATGCGTGGTCCTATCCCGGCACCAGCCCTCTTGAAGATTTTTGGCTCCTATGGGTCCTAGTGCCTCTGGTGTACTCCCATTAGTGAGAATGAGTGGTGGAGACTTGAGTCAGAGTGGTACAGGTATGGAGTAGAATGACCCAGACAGACCTGCAGTAGAACAACCTACGTGGAAACAAACTGGCTGAACTACCAGACATGGATTAGTTAGAGTGGGTGGATACAGTTTAAGTGCTAAAGAGTAGATAGAGCATGGGGTAGAAGTGCTAAGTAGGCCAATGGAGGGTAGGTCTTGGACAAAGTGGGAAACAGGAGGGCTCCATAGATGATGGAGAGAGGAAGGAGAGATGGGCAGCCTAGACCCAAACCTTTCAGGATGCAGAGGAACCCCTCAAGGGAAGCAGGACCAGGCAGAGGAGATAGCGGGGGTTGAGGAGGTAAGTGACTGGGAGGGAGAGGGGAGGAAGAGGAAGAAGGGAAAGAGGAGGGAGCAGGCAGAGGATTGTAAGCGGGAAGGAAGAAGGATGGCTGGAGAGGCAACTAGTTAATGGAACCTGACCCCCTTCAGAATACATGAACCCGACAAGGGGATAGCGATTTGAGTGGGGGAAGGGGAAGTATAGCAGAGAGAGGCAATTTAGCAACATAACATAAGCCTCTTCAGGATGTAATGAACCCTGCAAGGGGATCACAATTAGACAGTGGAAGGAGGGAAAGGGGGGGGAGGAGAGAGGGGTGAGGGAGTGCACCCCTTCAGGATGCAAAGAACCCAACAAGAGGGGTAGTACACAGGCAGAGAGCTGGACGGAGGGGGCAGGACGAGTGGGGGTTTGGTTAGGAGTCAGGAAGTGTAAAGGGAGGGCTAAGGACAAGTGCAGTTAGGGGAAAAGAAATTATGTAGAGTTAAGAAGATAGAGGATGAGGACGAGGAGAACCTGATAGGGGATGACAGGGAGTTCCACAGCTTAGGGAAGCGGTAGGAGAAGGCTTCCTGTCCAGTGGAGGTAGAGCGGCGAGGGATCCCTAGAGTGCGGGCATCAGATGATCTGAGAAGGCAAGTGGAGGGTGGGGGAGTAGAGAGAGAGTCAGTGAGGTAGGAGGGGAAAACTGAGCTGGACAAGGAACTCTGGTTGTTTTTTTCAGGTTGATTGTCTGTGGATACTCAGTTTTCAATGCCAACCTGTCCCCCCTGACTGTGCCCTTCTCCAAGAATGCTCCATTTTCCACCCCTTAGTTTTCAACTGATGCAACTCATCACAGTACCAGAGTAAGATGTGATGGGATCTCAAGGGATGAATGTGGTAAAGTGTTAGGGAGTAAGGCAGCCAACAGAGCCATGTTATAGTGCTCCACGGCCTTCAGCCCCTGTGCTGCGCACAAGCAAGCATCACACCAAGCCATCTAGTATCACCCAGAACTTCTGAGGCTCCAAATTAAGTTTCTGATAATACTGGATAGTCTCCACAGAGGTGTTACTAAAACATGAGACCCCATAAAGAAACAACACTGCATGATGATCCGACCAAAAGACCAGATCAACCTTGACCGCACTAATGTCAAGTCTCAATAAGAAGATCAGGTCCAATCTGTGACCATGTTGATGTGTTCTGGAGGCAACTGTCTGTGCTAGTCCAGGTGAGGACATCAGGTGGAGCAGCCCCCTAGCACCAACAGTCTGGGGGCATTCAACACCTGTTTAACCATGAAGTCCGCCAACTCCTGCAAGAAATCATTCCCATACCCTGACAAACAGTATATGAGAATAATCTTAGTACTAAGACCTAGGGTACATCTAACTACTACATAGTCAAAGGACCTGAAAGTTCCCATGGGTAGTGCAGTGAGTCCCAAAGTGGATTTTAAGTAAATGGCCACCCGCCTGCCTCCTCAGCGATCCCTCCTTGGGCAATGCACCATAGAATAACCTGGCAGGACAGATGCCACCAAAACAGGTCCAGAATCATCGCCCAACCAGATCTTTGTCATGTAAACAAAGTCCGCTGAGGAATCATGGTGGAACCCTCTATCACCACTGTTTTATTCTTCAGTGGCCATGCATTACAGAGAATGGACCGAAGGCGAGGAATAGCGCTAGCTGGAAAGATTACTTCCTGCTCACTGACATTTAGTACAACCTTGGTGAGGAGAATTAGACAGGGGGGACCTGGATCTTGACTTCATATTCCCCCTTGAACCTCCTGGTTGTCACCACCCCGCTATCCCCCCACCCCTCTGAACATATCATTGACCTCCACTACAGGTGTTGTCCCGCCTTCTAGAGCTAGAGTCTTTTATCTGCCAGAACTTTACAGTCAAGTGTATAAAATGGTACACCTGTGCTCCACACCAGATTAGCATCCAGCTACAACAGGACGGTCCCATAAAATGAACTTACTTTTCCCCCTTAGGAGTCACAGCTTGCCAGCTGACAAAACCAGAAAAAATATGACACCAGTGCTGATGCATGACAATCTGCCAGAAACTGGAACCATGTGTGGAAACCAACAGTCTGGAGGTAACATTTCCTACCTGGGGAAGGATTATTAAGAAAAGCTGAGAAATCAGATCTGTGCACACTCCAGCCTAAAAACTGGGGATGGAGGGGGTGATATAAAAGTGTTCAAAAAAAAAAAAAAAAAGGCTACAGAAAGATAAACTATTTCCAGTGAAGCGAGGGATGTAAACTCAAGATGAAACATTAAAGGGGATTATAATAAACATTTTTCACACAGTGTTACTGGGGTATGGAATGTTCTGCTGCAAGAAGATACACAGTAGATGCAGAATTGATGAAAGCATGCAAAAGGGTACTGCATATAAAAGGTATGGGGAGAGGGATGCAAAGTGGGATTAAAGTGATATTGCTGCAAGTGGACTAGCCATGTCAGAGGCAAGAAGTGAAGAACATCTTCATGTACTTATATTTTTAGGATTTCTAAAGATCAGACTTAACTTTTCTAGGTGGGCCTGTTAAGAAGCCAATGGTTGTTTTCTGTAACCTTTACAGGCATCCCAGTTTTCACTTGTAAATGATCTGAACCAGGCAATCAGGACATCTTAAGTAAGAATCAACCATGGTTATAATCTTTTACTAGGTCCAATGGGGTTAACCCTCAATAGTTCCTTTAGGAAAAGCCAAGGAGCCTATTCAAAGAACCAAGAATCAATTAAAATATTAAAATCAACCCAGAAATGCTACACACAGACAACAAGAACTGAAGCCACACTGTAACCGCAGGTTTTACACACGATACCGTTTCTGTAATATTTTCAATCATGGATATTTCCTAATTGTAGTTTTATTAAATTTACTTAACGCAGAGAAAACAAATTCACAATAAGGTGAAACGCTGGAACAAAACGATTAACCACTTCAGTGGCGAAAAAGATATACATGTTGGAAGAAGCTGCCGGGCACGAGCCAGTAGCAGTATAATGCATGTGATACAGTTCGAATCTACTACTGCAGATGGCTCTAAAGCACAGATCTCATACTGGATACTGTTTGTATGTGACTGTGGATTAGGGTTACTTTGAATCTGATTAACTTAATCTGAATCATGGGATTTTGATCCATGTCTAGGTTAATCAGATTTATGGGATTTTGATCCATGTCTAGGTTTTTTGGAACTGAAGTCTAAAAACAGTTACTTTATTTTTATTTTTAATTTATTCATTGGTAACCAGGTAAGGCCCACTAGACACAGGTGCCTGTTTTCAGGGGTGACCCGAGAGCACTGGGGAGGTTAACTGACTTGCTCAGAGTCACACAGAATGCAAGTGAAGGTTGTGGGAATCAAACCCAGGTCTTTCTGTTGGATGTACCAAGCTCATTCACAGTTCATTACTCTAACCCATAGGCTATACTGCCAGCCCAGTTAGTCCAGACTCTGATTCCGAAATCAGACTCCAGAATCCAAAATCCAATTTGCATTGCATGCAAGAAGTGAACCCCCCCCCCTTTTTTTGTAAGGATTTTTTTTTATTTCAGATTCCAAACTGGAATTGGAAATTCCAAAGAATCTGTACTCCAACAAAATCCACGGAAGTCTGTTTTGCAGTAAATCACTTAGTCTTTTATTCAGGCATTAACATTTTCACAGCCTTAAATTTCACCACAGTGCAAACAGCCTTCTGTGGATTTTGTTGGAGTGCAGATTCTTTAAATCTTTGACTTCTGGGGTTAGCCGCCTCCTTCTGCACCCCACTGTGACAAAACTGGAGCATGTTCACAACTAAAAGAAACAAACCGAACTGGGTCTTTCAAATACTAAAAATCCTATCAGAATGGATTTTGTAAAATGTGAGCATGTCTTCTGTGGATGAATCCATGCAATTAGTAAATTAAAGAATGACACCGAATAATCCGAGATCGAGAAAACATAATGCTAAATGCAGCAGTTCATCCTAAAACAAAAATATGTATGTATTCCTTTTCAGCCACCGATGTATCTTGCCACTCATTTCCTCTCTAAATCCATTTATGTGGTGCGACATTTTATGTTCCCCATGATAGAGCTTTAATTTGGTAGCCTGACGTTAGCCCTGATGTCCCCAGTATCCTATATGGTTGAGAAGCAGTGCATGTTGGTACTGTACATCACAGTCAAAAGAAGAGAGTTGTTAAAGGATGGGTGTTCAAAATCTGCTGAGAATACTGATGAAAATCTGAGGCAGTCATTTTTAAGGAGTTCTGCTTTAAACAGTTAAAATTTGTGGCCCAATGGCATCGATGGAGAAGGCTGGTCAGCACCGCCTACCATGCTGGTGACCCAGGTTCAGAAATCGATATGGATCACCAGGCCAGACGACGGGAGGGAGGACTGAGCATCCTCAGGATAGCCTCCTCCCTGGAGAAGGGGTGACAGCATCCCACTGCTCATTTGCCACCTGGAGAAATTGACAGCAGCACAGCAGGGCAATCATCGATAGGGACCCACACAGAGGATGCTGGGGATGTTCCACAGAGCCAGAGTACACACATTGTGTCCACTGCATGTGTGATGGACCCTGGGGAGAAAAAGTAGACCCTCCAGCTGCAGGATGACTCCTGACATCCCGCAGGCTCTGCAAGGCGACCTGGCATGTTAAGGAGATCCTCTGGCAGAGGATGAGCAGGAGGCGGTGTAAGCCCTTACTGTTTAGGGTTATGAAAGCACTTTTATGTTAAAGTAAAATTATGCGCTTAATAACTTTGGACCCATTCAATGGATTTGCCTGAAATTTGGTATGCATGGTGGGGCATGGTAGATCTCTTGATTTGCCAAATTTTGTTTCGGTGGGGCTGACGGTCTTTGCGCACTAAAACGCTGAAAAATGTACTTTTTGCCAGTTTGGAGGCAGTTTGGGATTTGCCCGTGGCCCTGCGCAGCTGTCATGTGGCGGCCAGTCTGGCGAGATGGCTCATCTGAAAGATCTTCGGTGTAACATGCCACTTTTCGCTTGGTGAAAAAATATTAAGGCATTCAAAATTATGGCACTTTTAAGCTCCCATTATAAGTCAATGGGAAAATGTATATGGTTGTTTTGCTAAAAAGAATGGGGTTTGGGGCCATCTCGCCCCGCCTGGTGGTCAACACTTTGTAGTCTTCGTGGTCAAAGAATCTTGTCCCTAAGAATTTTTGATCGCGAGGTCTGCTATCTTGTGTTTTAAATTCCATCAGAAAAAATCAAATTCGACTGGTCATTCCTGATGTAAAACCTGCATGGATTTTACTCAGGGGCTTCGATCTATTGACCCATGCCTTTGGTTTCAACTAAATGGTCAAAATAGAGTTACTACATTTGAAATTCTTTTGATCGCGACTGCCTATCGATCTTTGTCACAAGCCTGCAAATTCTTTGATTGCGTAGAGTCTTTGATCGCGATTTTGCTTCATAAGGTAAAAATACAATTTTCTCAGCTCAGGGGTGGCCTAAGAACAAAATGAGGGTAGGTTTTTCTCAGGGGCTTCGCTCTATCGAGGCATGGTGGTGGTTTCATGTAATTCTGCCTAAAACTTGAGTTTCACCATTTTTATTCTTTGATTGTGAGCCTGCAATTCTTTTGATCGCAAGCCTGCAAATTCTTTGATCGCAATCTTGCATCGTGAGGGGACAACCAGATAGTCCTTTGAAAAATTCAAATTTATCAGCCCGGGGTTGCCTAGAAACACAAATGAGGGTAGATTTTGCTCAGGGGGCTTCGTTTTATTGAGGCATGGTGGTGGTTTCGTGTAATTCTGCCTAAAACTCGAGTTTCACCATTTTTTATTCTTTGATCGTGAGCCTGCAAATTCTTTGATCGCGAGATTCTTTGATCGCCATCTTTGATCGCGAGGAAGGGACAAGATGGTCAGATTTTATAATGGAATAGAGAGGCCAATTTTCACAATCTTTAAATGTAAATATCTTGGAAACGGTTTGGTCTTTTTACTTGAAATTTGGAGAGTGTTGACGGCATATCCTGTACATGTGAATTACGGTGTTTACGTGTCAGGGAAAATATTTTTTACAGAGATATTGCGTCATGCCATTTATGTTTTGCAGACAGTGTTTTGCATTGTGGTGGTGCCTTGAAATTGACAGGGTACCCAGTCCTTAGTGTCAATGGATGTACTTTTCAGTCATGTCTGTAAATGTCAACTGGTGCGGAATTCTGCAACTCCGACTGAATGAAAATCTCAGGCTTTGACATGTTATATCTTGGACATGGTTTGGTCTTTTACATTGAAATCTGGAGGGTGTTGATGGTAGAGACACGTTTACAAGTTTGGCGGGAGCGAGGGCCCAAGGGCCGTGCTCACACTGACTTCCATAAGTTCTTAGTTTTCTATTCTTTCTCAAAAAGTAAGGAAATTCTATGCAAAACTGTGCTAATGCATCATTTAGGGTTAAAACACAAAACTCAGGAAATGAAAAATCTTTAGGGTTGTTCCCTCTCGGATCCAATCATCCCAGGTTGACAGATGGTGGTAAATATTATGGAGGCCTCAAATGTTGTCCCCATTCTTGTTCACTGTTGCTTCTCAATATGATTACACAAGGAATGGGGCAACATTTAGGCCTCACAACCTAATGACACACTCCATCATCTATCAATCTTGGATGACTGGCGGTCCACGAGGGGGGCACCCTAAAGATTTTTCATTTCCTGGCTTTTTGTGTTTTAACCCTAAATGATGCATTAATGCATTTTTTTGCACATTATATATATATATATATATATATATATATATATACACACAATATTTTTGTTGTAACAAACAGCTGCTTTAAGTGTAAAGATCACAGTTCAGAACATGCAGATTCTTTGTTCCTTGGAGTTATTTTTCCTTGCAAACTTTCAATCTGTACACTGTAATATGATCCAGGCTGCAAATCAGAAACAAGACTCAGAAACTGAAGCAGCTTCAGAGATCAAATTATGCAATGAAAAGAAGTAAACATGGGTAAAAAGTGTGAATAAAAAGTAGTAACTAGGTTCCAATTTGTGGTCACATTTGCTGTTTTTCTGTAGAAGGCTTAACACAAATACTGTAGTTGAAATTTTGCAGCACAAGGGAGTTAAAGGCTTTATAAACTGTATAGAATGGTGGTATATTTGTTTTCCCAATTTTCTTTAGGCCCCCTACTCACCGGTCATCCTAGCTCTCTCTCCAGTGTGGTCACCAGGACGGTGCCTTCTCCTGCATTTCTGAAGTCCTCTGACTGACTCCTGGCCTGGGACCATCTTCCTTCCATCTCTTCTGGCCACCCCACTCCCCGGCTCTAAGTCCCCTGGGGTGGAATTGCCATCTCCTGCTGGCGCGCTATCTATAATCTAGTAGAGCGAACAGGGAGCAGAGGGAGAGCCAATTGTCGGCCAGCAGGACCCAGAACTGTGCGTAGGGGCTGTCCCACAGGACCCACCTACCAGGCAACTGGGGTTTTTCTGTTTTTCTTGGCCCCCCCATAGGCTTGGCAGTGCAATGTGCACCAGCGCGACACATGCACGCTCCTGAGCATGTTCACAGGAGCGCCACCGCAGCCAGTCCCCTTTCTGGAGACCCCGACCGGGTTCTTCTACCTTCCTCCCTCCCAGGAAAGGAGACCTGTCCTCAGGACACTCAATCCTTTCCTTCCCTGCCGACCTGAGTCTGCTCCCAAACCCAGGTCGCTGACGAGGCACAAGGTGCAACGTCCAACACCTCAACCCTCAGCACCACCGGACCAAGTAGAATGGTGGTATATAACAGTTCCTTTATGTTTATTATACTGAAAAGCTACAAGGCATTATAATGGTCATGCAAAGGGTGACTGGTTTCACTGTATGAGAATCCAAGTTCCAAATCTTGTGGTTACTGATTCATTGACTCCAAACTACCGAGTCTCTGCCAGCTTACTTTCTTGGGCCAGGAAACAAATGAAGGCTTACTATGAAAATAATGATCCATGAGTTTCATCTGATGAGACTACAGTAAACCACCTCATCAAGCTTGCAGACCTCAGGTTTCTTAGCCAAGGACTGTATGGCACAAGGGTGTATCACTCAACTTTTAATATCAGAATACCACAAAAATCATGGTACTCTGTGTGACGTAGACAGCCAGCTCTGAGTGCTGTATTAATTTTTTTTATTACATATAAAATACATGATGGGAAGGTCAGTTTGAAGAAACTACTGTCTCACTGGAACTGACACATCAAGACTCCCCCAGGGATAAGTTCAAAGGACAGGAGGTATTTTACACAACAGAGATCTGGGGTGCAATTACCTTGTCAATTTGCTTTCATCCCAGGAAATAAGATTAGCCATTCATAATGCCCTCAGGGAGATCCTTTGACTTGCATAGTTGCCAGGAAGGACTTGTGGGGAGGGGTGTCAGAGAGAGGCCAGAATGGACATTGAAGAGGCTTGATATCTGGGCCTGGCAGGATCCAGACGACTTTGGAAGGTCAAATACACATTTCCCAGGAAGCATTGGGAGGACATCACAGAACCTGTTTATGTGGGTGTGGCAGAACAAAACCAGTTACCCTGAGGAAAGGAAATTGAGTACGTCACTTATTTTTTTTAAATCTTGTTGGGACATCCTGTGTGGTAACATATACTTTTAATACACCGAGGCGGAGTTTAATGATCTCAGACAGGAGGCTGGCTCAGAACTCTTTTATCCAACTAAGCACGCCTTAGAGACACACACACACAAGACCATTTCTGACTGAGAGAAGAGAGACCCTCAAAGCACTGAAAGAAAGTAAGCATTAGACAAGATTAGTCTGAAGTTATAAATTGTAGGAACTGTACTTTTTTACCTGTTTGTTTTAAGCCTGTATGTGTTGGGATATATATTTATTCTGTAATTATTGTTCTGTTTTGATATTTTTAAAGTAATTTTTTTTTTTTACAAACGAAACTGCTGGAGTGCCTTGACATTTCTTTTTATTTTAAGTGGAGCTTTTAAAGGTTATAAGTACACTGTGTATGGGCTTATTGTATACCAAACTGGGAAATGGATAGAGTTCTCTAAAAGTCTTGCATAGAGTTCTAAGGGTTCATTTGAAAGACCTGATTGGGTGCCCGTAGGCAAAGATATCTGGCCCCCCGAAGACAGAATTATCTGAGCCTGATAACTGGGTACGCTAACAAGAGGCTATCAGCTTGAATCCTTCCAGAGCTTGAGACTAAGGTGACTTGAACCCACAAAACAGACAAGAGGGTTACCTTGTCTGTTCACTGTACACAAATCTTACGCTCAGAGGTTGGCACTTTGGGAGTAGATGGCTGACCGGCTGAGCGAGTTTGTGACACTCTGCACCAAATACCTAGTATTTTTATAATTTGTTGTACTCTTACTTGGGGACAGTACAAAAAACTCCTACCCTCTCCAGGTGATCAGAGCTAGTCACTTGGACACCCCCCACTCCACTGCAGTTATTTTCTGTCCTCCTCCCCTTCCCTGCTCTTGGGAAAACACAACACAAAGGCTCCTGGTCCTGTGCCAGGAGGTGATGTCCTTCCACAGAGACCTCTCCTCAGCCCAGCCCCTCAAGTCCCCAAATTATGCTTCTGTAGAAGTACTCCATCGACTCTCAATCAACTATTTATTTGGGGGGGGGGGTTACGGACCAAAATCTTGGGTAGTTCACTCTCCCCCTTAGCAGTGTGCTCACTCTCACAGGCTTTTAGTCATCAGATAGACTTTATGAGTAGAGCTGCAAAGTCTGCTTCACATCTATGATGCAAGACCAAGCACTGCTTAGTGTCATTAATGATACAGACTGCTCTGAACCCTTTCCGGTCATACTCCCCATTCATACAGTCAATATAAATGAGCCTCAGATATCAGGTACTTCAGGGCTCTCCACCACTGAAGTAGACTGACTAAAGTTTTGTTTACATTGTCTCTTATGGGACCCTAAGCTACAGAGACAGAGGAGGCAACTTAAACCAGTAATGCAATACATTCACTGTCCATACGAATCTTCCAGTCAAGCAGTACGGGTATACTTAATTTCATAGTGTACTCCTGGCTACTCCCTGGCATAGGGCAGACCGGTGTAGCCATTGCAGGCACCTTATAGCTACTGTGCAGGATCTACTGGATGTGGGATCCTTAGTATATTCACAACACTTTATTCTTTGTTTAGCTCCTCTCTCTTACGAGACACCACAATTACACAGTAAGACATTTAAGTCTTACACTTCCCTTTTTATGTTACATGACAGGCAAATGGTACACATTGCAGTTCTGACACTGATACTTGCATTGTATATACACTTATTCCCAGCTCCTAGACAGGCAGACCTTCTTGGAAATAACTAGGCAACAAGAAAAGTCATTGATAGAGCTAAGCACATATGCGTGACCCCCACTGCCATACTGTTTGGACATTAGAGGATTTCCCCCACGCACTTCTGAACAATCCCTATAGTGCACCAACTCCACCATTTCTTGATCAGGATTAAAGCTGCAATAACTTTTAAGGGATCCTTTGCATTTTTATTAAATTTAGGAGAACTCTGGAGGAAGGTTCTCAATAATTTATTCTCAGTTCATTTCAGTTTTACTCACAGTCGTACTCTTAATTGCCCAATAGTCATTCAACACAGGGAGCCCAGTTAGCAAAGATGGTAGATAGGAAGTCTTCAAATCCCACCAGGGGATGGCAGCTGGACTAGGACCCAGACAACCTGCACACTACCCAACTGCCCCCATGAGGAAGGTGGCACTGTTCTCTCCTGTACCTTTTTTTCCTGAAAGTCTTTCCATATTACTCCTTCAGCTCATCACACCTTTGATGACCTCTCCCACTTGGAGCTCTGGATTCATCCAGCTGCGACATCCACTACTCTACCTGGGAAGGGTTCCTGTTTCAGGTCTCTGTCACTTCACCCTACAACTGTCAAGGCACAGTTGAGAACCCAGAAAAAGGAAGAAAGCCCTGGCTCACCACTGATCTACCGTATAGATCCTCCTCTTAGGACTCTGCAGATTCTGGAACTCTCTCAAAATGGTTCCACCCTTTACTTGCCTATAGCCAGTGTTACTTAGCATTCAGACAGAGTGGTAGGACCAGACATTAACCATTTCCTAGCATGTGAGGGCTACATGAGGATGGGCATGTTGCAAGAAGGGGGACTGAACTAGCTGGGATTTGGGACGACTGGCCTTCACCAAATCACGTATTGGGGACTGGGGGCACTATTGTAAAAGCATATTTTGGAGACTTGGGACAAGGAGCTCAGGCTAGGGATGGGATGTCTGTGAAAATACACTAGCTCCTGGCACAGTGCCACCAGCTGGCTTTAGTATTTATTTACTTTTTTAATAGTGTGTGGGAATGACTGTTTGTCCCCAAGCTAAATGGCTGAGTAATAAACAACCAGATATCTGGGGTGCTGTGTACTTGGTGACTTTTTAAATAAAGGTACTCGAGCACCCATATGATATTTTTTAGAATGAAGTATAGGAAGCAAAGCTTTTTCCTTTTATTCTTTTTGCAGTCCATTTGGTCATTAACCTCTATGGTTGCCTCAAGCAATATCTGAGTCACATCACCACTCACCTTCCTCATGTCCTCCACAGCTTGCACTGGTGGCAGGGCTATTGGGCGGATGGTGTCCACACCACCCTTCTGAAGTACACACCACCTAATGGGGAAAAGGTATTTGGTGCAGGGCCCAAGAGTCCAACACTGTGCCAGGATCCTGCCAGACTACTGGGGGAGTTTTCTATTTTTTTTTTTTTTTTACCTTCTGACATATAGATTGTCTAGCTAGTCAGGTGACCTCTTGACCCTCACTTCTTCCCAGCGTTGCAGAGCTGCTTCTGGTGGCCTCGCCAGCAACAGTGTGCACCGCATGCATGCCCCCAACCTTAACAAAAAAGCACACTTCCTAGCCCACTGTGAGGGGTCAATGCTGTGGTGAGCAAAAGCATCTACCTACTCATCTCTTGTTACAAATCTGATAATTAAACAGATCATTTAGCTTTTTAAGAAAACTGCATTTAAAGAGACATTTTACAAGCACCATGGTATGACAGCTGAGCCCTCTGGATCAGGATTTGCAGATGCTGCACTGCAAGAAGATCTGGTAGGATTACATTTTTCAGAGATTGTTTATGATTATGATATTGAACAAATGCAGAATTAATAATACCCAGGAATGGTCCTATTTGATCAAAGATCCTTTTTGAATCTATCTGAATAACACGCACAATATTTTGATATTCAAAAGGTATAACAGTCATTACTGGATTCCTCAATAATTACCACTAGTCCAACTCAAATGGTTTTGAATAGTGAAAGTCTGGACAGATGTAAGAATATTTTAAACCAACATTAACGCTTTGTCATGGACAAGCTGGTAATACAGGCATAAGTATGTTTAGAAAGAATGGCTGGACAGGATGTTGATATCCAGGTCAAAGTTATTTTGGAAGACAGAATGTGTCAGAGGAGGAACTGAGGTCCTCAAGGAACTGCAGACAATAGGTAGCATAGAAATTTAAAAAGTCGACTTGGGAGCAATGTGGTAATTTTAGATAACACTGATTATCATGAAGAAGCATTAAAACTGTTCACTGATACAACCACACATACGAAACTTAACAGAGATCCAACAGCTGCTTTTAGTCAGAACTTTGTGAAATAGCTGACTATGCTCATTTGGATGACTGAATTTTAGAAAATGAGGCCAAATTCATTTTTTAATGATAATCAAATCACACCAACATTTTATTACTTGCCAAAATCTACAAGTCTGGTCAACCCACTGGGAAGACCAATAGTCAAGGTGGGGGGATCATTAACACAAATTCTCTCAGTATATGTAGAGATTTTTCTCCTGCAGGACATCACGAGGCATCTCACCTCCTACAAGACAGACTTGCATGCATGTCCTGAATAAATGAGCAGAATTCCCCTAAATAAAATACTGTATGTAGGTCTGTATCAGTTGTCACCCCCATACTTACATATCTAGGATTACTGGTTTTAGACATTTTGAGAAGTATCAGCAGGCCTGTACACCACCTACTAGTTTTATCCTGGAAGCAGGAAATTTTTCTCACCCCAGAAATTATTTCTTATTTGATGGAAGTGTGTACCTGTAGAAGTGTGATGAGGTGATGAACATGACCATGGCCCCTCCTAAACCAACATTTATCTCAGTTAGTGGCAGGAAGGGCCAATCCCCATAGCCATTTTCAGAATAAGCTGGTGTACCGGTCATGCTACATTTATGACATTTTCTGTATTTGGCAAGGAAATAAAACTGCGGTATTAGAATAGTTGGATTACCTCAATAATTTCTTATTTTTTTATTTTATTTATTTAACAAATCGGAAAGACCTTTGAGCCAATGGCTCTTTTATAGAGGTTCCACATCAAGTCACAAGAATAGCAAATCACAATGGTTTCAGTAAGTAGTACAACATGAGCAAAGTAATTACATAAACAAAAGAACAATATGGCAAGATAAATATTGAGTACCGTGCAGCCAATGGCCTTGTCTGAAGAGGGGTGAAAGGGATTACAAGGAGAAAAGTACAGGGGGTGAATTGGAGGAGCAAAATAAGAGCAAGGAGGGAGATTCCACAATGAAACTTAAGCAGGAAAGACCCACAGAGTGGGGGGGGGGGTTAGATGGAGAGAACAAGGTGAGGAAACAGAGGAGAGAGAGGGGGGAAGTGGGAGTGGAGGGGTAAAGGAAGGATGAAAAGAGGGCAGGAATGGGAAAGGGATAAGGGAGGAAGTGCTGTGAGTGGACTAGCACAGCAACAGGATAGGACTATACAGAGGCAAATGGTAAAAGAGGGTGGTCCCAATGCATTTAGCTGTCAGCAGAGATTAGCTATAGAAATCACAAGATGCTCTGGAAACTAGGAATTGACACAGCTTCCGCTTAAATGGTCCCAAGGTTGCAGTTGTCGCAATCTCAGGAGGAAGGGAATTAAATAAATTAGCAGCTCTAACTGCAATGGATCACTGTTGGAGCAAGGTTCGACAGCGAGGCAGGATTTTAAATAATTGATTAGCAGTTTTTTCTTGGGACAATACTAACTGTACAGAAAGCATTTATAAAGGTTTTCTAGAAGTGTTATGTTTGTTAAACACAGTGAGGCAAATGCTATGCATTTTCACAATGTTTTAGAACTTTTATGAGCAAAACGCTAATCAATTTTTAGAGTTAAATAAAACCCTGTGAGGGACAGTAAACGTTTGACTCACAGAACATCGTGTGCTCAGAGTGCCCCGGAAGGGACTGAAAAGCTGAAGGGAACCTGGTGGTAGGAGACCAAGATCTGCCTTCTTAGCCAGAAGGTAGGCTTGATATTCAATGTGAGCCTGGAGTTGAAGCTAGTTTGCTTGTTCGTGAAGGTCACAAGTGTGAGTACGATATGCCGCACCAGTTAGTAGACGGCATGCCTTATTCAGAGCTGTAAGGAGCCGGCGTAGGGTTGTGTCTATATGAAACCATAAACAGACCAAACCATAATCAATAGACACAATTGAACTTTGGATAGCCAATCGGTAGTAAGGCAGTGTGTATGCCTTTGTAGAAGGCCTAGGCAGATGTTAACTGCCTTGGCAACATTCTCAACATGGTTGGAGTACGAGAGCGTACTATCCAGAGTAACTCCTAAGTATTTAAAAGATTGAGTCTGATCAAGGACAACACCCGCACTGTTTTTAAATCACCAATTGTTTGGCTTTGTGCATGCTGTGGGTACCACGGAAGAGCATGACTTTTTTTTTTTTTTTTTTTGCAATTATGCACCAACTTATGATGAACCAGGACTCAGCTTCAGTAAAACTTTTTTTTCTGAAGTTGGGCCTGAAGGAGGGCAGGGTCAGCAGTCTTTGAGAGAACGGCCGTATCATCCATGTGGAGGAGAACTGGCTCGGAACAGGATGCCAGAAGATTACTGAGGAAGGTACTAAACAGAAGGGGTCCCAGTATCAATCCTTGAGGAACTCCAGAGCAGGCAGATAGTTTAGCAGAAAGGGCAGACCCTATTCTCATGTGTTGTGTGCAGTTTGCTAGATAGCTGGTGAACAACTTTAGGGCTTTGAAGATATACCAAGGCCAAGGCAAGTTGATGTGTCAGTAAATGGTGACTGACCATGTCAATGCTTTAGACAGGTCAATAAAGGTTTCACCAACAATATGACCCTGATCAAGAGCATGGTGAATGAAACTCAGTGAATTCCAGTAGGGCCATAGATGTGCTGTGCTCTATTTATTCCTATTTTAAAATTAACATTTAATTGCACCATGAAAATGAGCCGAAACAAAACTGAGTTTTTAGATCTTTGCTTTGCTTGTGGCTGACATTGAAAGCAAAAAGATAAGAGTCCCGGAGTTTCAGAAAGATAACAGCATCCAATAGTCTTTTGCATGATACAAGTCTGCACCCACATGGCCTGATCGCTAGTATTCCTAAGGGCAATTTATTAGATTGTAGTGTAAATGCATGCAGTACATGGAATTAAACAGTTTAAGGAACTCTCAGTGAAATTTTAAAATAGGGATTACATAGATCAAGTTTCACAGGAAGTATACCAAAAAGCAATTCAATAAATAAATAATGGAGAGGCCCCGTCTGTGTCAAAATCAAGGAAAAGTAAGACCCAGAACTTACTAATTTTTGGTACTAAATAACAACAAAACAAATGCAAAGACTGGAAAAACACTGAAAACTACCTAATCCTCTAGGAGTGACTAAAACTTGGGAGATCATGGGATTTGCTCAGAGTCAAACAGTGATTATGTGCCCCTCGTGAGATTTTGAACCCAAGTCTTCAGGTTCACAAGTCTGTGTTCTAGCCATTAGATCACGCTGCCTGGCATAATTATGCTCAATAATGGACTTTTGCCCCATTTTTCAACAGAAAATCCTGAAGACTTTTGTTTTATAAAATGGGTGAAAGAAAACTAGGTCCCAGCTCTTAGAATTTTCAGTGTTTTTTTTAACATTGCCTTGTTTTTCAATCTTCATGGTTTTTGTTTTTGTTGTGGACAGACACACTAATCTGAGATTTTTTAGAGTTAAATAAATCCCTGTCACACAGTATGCATGTGGTAGCTATGGAATTCAAACCTAGTGTAGTTCTCCAGGTTTGTAGCTCAGTGCTCTTAACCAGTATACTATACTGCATTCCATGTAGGGTTAAACTTCTGAGTCACTCTGCCATGTGTAATTTTTTTTAATATGGCAGTCCAGGGTTTTAAATAATTGATTAGCACTTTTTTCTTGCGACGATACTAACTATACAGAAAGCATTTATATAGGTTTTCTAGAAGTGTTATGTTTGTTAAACACAGTGAGGCAAGTGCTATGCATTTTCACAATGTTTTAGAACTTTTATGAGAAAAACACTAATCAATTTTTAGAATTAAATAAAACCCTGTAGTCCTACTCAACTGCAGAGAACATGAATGTGCATAACACACACACACACACACACACACACACACACACACACACACACACACACACCATCACCACCAGAAAAGGAAAATCCAGTTTGTTTTTGGCAGTATAGGTGAATTACTTAATTCAGACATTTCCATTTATTCGGGCAACTCAAAACCAATGTTTCATGGTTACACTTAACCACTTCTTCAGGACAGTGCCCAGTGTCACATTTAGCTTTTCATTCTGAATTCAAAAGACCACATGCTCTCTCAATTTGGTTGCTGTTTCTTATTCAACTTCATCTAAGGAGCCTCTGGCTACCAATAGTGTAAATATCTTTGTTCTTTCAGCCTCCACTTACATGCACTCAGGTGTTTTGAAAATTCTGTGTTTCATGCCTTGTCATAATACTGAGGCACTAGAAGAAGCAGGAGGAGTCAGGTGGGTGGTCCATCAGGCCCACCAGCCCGTGTGTTGCTTCGCAATGCTAGGTCAGTGGTGAATAAAGCTGCAATTGTTCATGATGTCGCCAACCCAGTATGCATCACAGAGACCTGGTTGGATGACTCAGCTGGGCCTGTCCTGGAGGGGTTAGTGCCTCCAGGTTTTTCTGTGGTACTTCAGAGCCAGCTTGAATTATGTGGTGTCACTCGTGGAGAGTGTGGGATCATTGGAGTGTGTGGCTATCCACTGTCTGGCTGGCCTGACATGAAAGTTAATCACTGTGTACCACCTACCTAGCAAGAACAAGGATTTTCTCTAGTAGATTGCTGAGGGGCTGTCGGAATGGGATCTGGCGTCCCAGAGGATTTTATTTCTTGGGGATTTTAACACCAAAGTCGATGACCAGACAGATTTATTTGCAAACAAACTCATCCAGCTCACTAGAGATCTGCTCTGTGGCAACAGATTACCAAAACCACACACAAGTGGGCACATGCTCAGCCTCATGTTCTTAGCAAGGTTGGAGATAAAAAAAAATATCTTAGTGGAGCTTACTGTTTGGTCAGACCACTGCACTATATTATTCAATGCTGTGGCCATTAAGAAACCATCTTCGACTCTGTAAGTGATCAAATACCATTCTAAACAGGATCTGGATCCAATTAAGTTTTTAGATCTTTGGGACACTTTGGGTCTAGTTGAGGTCCTACCAGGGTGCAGTGCTTGGTGGAGGCCTATAAGGGGCACTGTCCATGACACTGAACTCCTTGGCACATGTCCATTCATGTCTGCAGACCTCTCGCCAAAGCGCCCTTGGCCTACATTAGAGTTTTGGCAGATGAAGACTGCAGGTCATAAGTTAAGAGTGCAGGTGGAGGAAATCTTAGGTAGCTGCAGACAGACTCATCTTGGTGGAGCACTTGAGGCTGTACGCGGAGGCTATCATGTCAGTAAAGGAGAACTTCTTTTTGTAGTGACAGCAGCTAAGAAGAGCTGCCATGCAGCACTTTTCCATGTAGTAGACAGTTTACTACAACCTAACTGTCTACGCTAAAGGGAACATGTTTCCATGGAGAGGTGCAAACAGTTAAATGAGTTCTTTAAGGCCAAAGTTGTGGGCCTCTGGGACTAGATTTCCACCACTACCCAGTTAACAGGCAACAGGGATAGAGAGGACAGAATGAGTGGCATGGTGCAAGGCAGGGGAGAGTTTCAGCTTTTGGATGAGGAGGAGGTACTCAAGATGGTCATAAGTTTGCAGTGCATCATGTGTGTGCTGTACCCAGCACCGACCCAGCTGCTCAAGGCTGGGTGGGGGTCAATGGGTCAAGTATTGTCAGGTATAGTCAATGCTTCTCTGTGGGAGGGACTGTTACCCACATCCTGAAAAGGGCAGTGGTAAGGCTCCTGCTTAAGAAGGTGTTGTTAGATCCAGCATAACTGCCAATTATCGTCCACTCTCCAGCCTTCCCTTTTTGGCAAAGTTTGTTAAGAAGGTGGTTGCGGCCCAGCTTATAATGCACCTGGAAAGAAATTACCTTTTGGAGTCATTTCAATCTGGTTTTTTGAGCAAATACAGCAGAAGACAGCTCTGATCAGGGCATGCAATGATCTCTTCCTGGCGAGGGATTGCGAGGAAATCACTACTGTGATTCTTTTACATCTTTCTTTAGCATCTGACACTGTAGGTCACACAGGTTTGTAGGTCAGACTCTGGGAGCTTAGAGGGCTATATGGAACTGTCTTACAATGGTTCCACTCTTTCTTCAGCAGAAGAGAGCCACTGGTGGTGCTTGGTTCTAACTGAACATGGCTGGTGGCTTGGGACTATGGAGCCTCCCAGGGTTCTGTGCTTTTGGTGTATGTGCTGACACTGTGAAGGATCATAAGGTGCTACAGCGTGGAGATTCACTGTTGTGCAGATGACACCCAGCTCTGTGTGTCCTTTGCTCTTGACAGGACATCTTCGATGCTGAAAACAGAACAGTATTCGGAGGAAATCAAGATTTTAATGGCCTACAGTTGGCTGGCCCTGAACCCTACCAAGACCAAATTGTTAGGGTGAGAACTGAAAAGCAGATACCAGCCATTTGTGGTGGCCTGAGACTCCCCTCTTTGGGGGGGGGGGGGATTCAACTTCAGGCAGAAGAGGAAGTTTACAGCCTTGGGGTAGTTCTTGACCGTCAGTTGACATACATTTCAAAGATGTCTTCTGCAGTCAGGAACTGCTTTTACCATCTTAAAACTGTTGCCAGACTGTGACCTCTGCTTGATTCTGATGTGGTCACCCTAGTCAACGCCCTCATTTTATCTCATCTCGACTACTGTTATACGCTCTACAAAGGATTGCCTGGGGTCAACAGCATCGCATATACTGTAGCTGGTTCAAAATGTGGCAGCAAGGTTGCTGACCTCTGTTCGGAGGTCAGACCATATTATTCCCTTGCTATGGGTTTTGGGTGGGCTGCTAGTTAGGTGTCGCATTGATTTTCAGGTGCCTTTAATTATACACAAAGCCTAAAAGAAACTTGGCCCCTGGTATCTTAGTGATCTCCTGTCTCCTCACACGCCATCCAGGGACCTAAGATCCAGTGGGTGGGGTTTGTTGAGGGTGCCATTGTCCCATTTGAAGTCCACTGAGGACAGGGCTGTCTCACTGACTGCCCCGTCCCTCTAGAATACACTGCCTGAGGGGATCCGCACCACTAGTTCAGTGCAGTCTTTTAAAAGCAAGCTTTTAAAAGGGTGGCTTTTGCTGATCATTGGAAGGAGAAATTGCAACACTCTTGGCTCTGTATCCAAATCTCCCTCTGGTATGCCAAAACAGAGTGCACTAAGTACTGTTTGCTAGAGGCTTGTGCCAGAAAGCATAAAAACAGTTTGTATTAGATTATGCATTACCTATTCAGGCTGTCCCCTTTCTGATTATGGCAGGGCTCTGAGACCCTGAGTCATATAGTAATACCTGAAGTGTGAGAAGTTTAACATTCCAACGCCATCGAAGTTTGTAATCAAGCCAATTTCATTCTTGACCTCCCATCCAACAGAAAATCAATACACTTCTTGTCTATATCATTTAAAATACACAGGGGTGATGACTAGAGGTGGCATTGCAATGGAGTACAAAACTGAGAGGGAGGCACAGTCATTTTTATCAAAGATACCTTCCTCCAGAACGCAGTTTTTTCCACCCAACAGTGATGTTACAACTGGATTTTGCTCAAAAATGGTATGAAGTTTTTTCACTCACGGTACTGAGGTGTCTATGTAGTCTGATTCCCAGATAAGTGATACTACTGTATGTTCTTGGTATAAGCAGGGACAACAATGTAAATAGCCATGCTTCTGCTTCACTCCTAGTATACCAACCCTTGCTGAGTTAGCTTCAGTTTAGGGACTGTCAGGTTTATTTCTTAAGTTTACACATTTTGATAGGAGCAGAATGCCTGGCCAATTCCTGTGGCTTTGTGGGGGTGTTCCTGCCACCACTCAGTTAGATACAGCAGGGGCTAGTTTATTCTCCTCCATTTTCTGGAGTTGTGTTTTAGGTTTTCTTAGTAGTGGGATCTGTTACTTTTTTAAATTTTCTTTGAATTTTGTGCACATTCGATTAAACTTCATTAAAGTAGCCTAACTTAAGTCATTATAATCACTTAATTGCAGGTAAAGAACAGTTATGGAAGAACTTACTGGAACAGTAGATCTTCGAAAGGATCTCAGTCATCAGGTAACACCATAGGAACCTTCGCCATCGGTGAAGAGAAATCCACATGGAAGATTTTCAGCAGTACAACTGGGGCTGCCCACGCTGTCAACATCACCAACTCTATAAAGGCGTGCAGTGGCTCGCTCCCTTCTCAATTCTTTCCCCCTGGAGACTAAGGAGCTAGGCTAAACCATGGAGGACCGAGGAGGGAAGAGAGAGAGGCAGACAGACAGAGGTGCCCAGGTCTACAAGAAAGGCTGGCTACACCAGACAGACAGTTTCTAGACATGAGCCCCATGCGGAGGGATGGTGGGAGGGAAAGCATACCTGATGACTGAGATCCCCTCGAAGATCTACTATTACAGTAAGTTCTTATGTAACTCTTCTGTCTTCTTTGGGAGTATCTCAGTCATCAGGTAACACCACAGGAATGAGTCCCAAGCAGTTACAACTACATAACAGACAGTCTGGGAGGAGGCTCTCCATAAACTTAAGACAGGAGTCCCTGTAACACAGCCCTGCCAAATCCTGCATGGGCTCCTGAGGCAATGTCTAGACTGTAGTGCTTGGTGAAAATATGGACTGTACTCAGGTGGCAGTTGCACAAATGTCAGTGTCTGAGACCCCTCAGAAACAAGTCACCAAGGTAGCTACTCCTCTGGTGGAATGAGCTTTGACAGCACCAGGTAATTCTTTGATGTATTTGTTGTAGCAGAACACAGTGCAGTTTGCCAACCATTTGGATAAACATTGCTTAGAAACTAGAATGCACTCTCTATCTGGGGTGAAGGAAACAAACAACTGCTTCAACTTTCAGGCATACTAGTCCTAAGCAGGTAGGACTTCAAAGTTCTGTGCACATCTAACGTATGGAGCAGTGCTTCCACTGGGTTGGCATGGTCAGGAAAATAAACAGGAAGGTGGATAGACTGAGTGTAAACTCCGAATCCACCTTAGGGAGAAACTTAGGATTTGTGCACAAAGATACCTTGTCTTTGTGAAAAATCACATAAGGCCCCTTGCACCAGAGGGCCTGAAGCTCTGAAATTTTTCAAGCAGAAGTAATTGCAACTAAAAACAATGCTTTCCGCTGGCCCGGTGGTGCTGAGGGTTGAGGAGCTGGACACCACACCAGTGACCCGTGTTCGGGAATGAGCACAGGCCGCCGGGGGCTGGCAGGGGAGGAGAAGGATTAAGCATCCCAGGGACTGCTCTCCTTCTCCGGGGGGGGGGGAGAGACACCAGTAGTTGGTGAATGCCTGGCCCCCGGTGGAGGCTCGGGAGGCAGAACACCAATGCTGACAAGGTGGGCCGGGGATGGAGCAGACGCATGGAGGAGTGCACATGGGAGTGTGTGCATTGCCACCACTGACTTCATTGCATGCCCCACCTCCGAGGGGAAAAAGAAAAATGCGGTTGCGCAACTTGATGGCCGTCACAGGGCGTGCTTGGCTCCTAGGGTGTCGCCCCCTGAGAAGACTGGATCCGAACTTCGCAGTGAGCATGGGAGCTCGCCGCCACCCCGCCACTGGGGGCAAGCAGTGGGAGTACGACTGGAGGCGAGTGCCTTTATGGGAGCCGGGTGTGCACCACGATGTGTGCCGACTGAGGGGGAGTGTGACAGGGTAGAATAGGACCCTGTCCCCTTTGTTCTGGAGAAAGTGTTTAAATGCAAGGATATGTATTCTTTCCTTTTCTGTCTCTTCTGTCCGGTTGCGGAACCAAATTTTCCTGTGAGACCTCAGACTTTGATCAACCAAACAGTCTACGCAATCCTTTGCCTTTCACTGTCTCTCTGTTTGCTCTTGCTTTCTGTTTTCTTCCCTTGCATGTCTAGATCTGGTAATATAAGAATATGTGCAAATCAATATATGGAAATGAAACTGATAATGGGATCACTTTTGTTTAGAAAATATGGTGTTACTGTTGAAATGCATATGTATTTATAATTTGAGATAACTGTAAAAGCTAGAGTTACTTGGATGCAAATGCCTATGCCTATTGCAGCTGCTGTGGGGACCTCAGAAAGTTCTTGGTGTTCTAGCAGCTCCTGAAAGTTGCAAAGAACAGGATGCTTGCAAAGGATGGGGTTGAAAAAAGACTTATAAAGAGCTGCAAGACAGATTTTCTTTACAAGAAAGATTTTATTTTTGCTTCTGTACATAGTTATTCTGAACAGGTTTATTTTATGTTATTGCTACAATAAATAAAGTTTTGGTGATTTTTACAACTGCTCATGGGTTTCCCTATGCTTCCTGACCTGTGCCTCGACGACAGATGGTGTCAGCCTAAATGGGATTTAAGCCGTGCATACCTGAAGACTGGAGATTTATGTGTGGGTACTGGACCTAATACTAAGGAAGCACAGAGGAAGATATGGATTCTGCAGCAGCAAGTCCAGGAGTGGTTACTAGGAGAATGGCAGCCAAACTAGCAGCAGCAGAAGTGCAGTATGAGACTGTACAGCCAGCACAAGTTATGGAAAAAGAACAGGCAGTGGCAGAACCTGAAAGCCTGATGGACTTTTTTAAACTGTGGGCCATACAACAAAAAGAGACTGAGGTGCAGAGAGAAAAAGAGATTCAGCATTCAGAAGTGCAGAGAAGAGATGCAGTGGCAGGAGCAGCAGATGACAGAAGAGATGCAGTGACGGAAGCAGTGATGGCTGGATGCCTTGCAAGCTATCAAGGCAGAGGATCAGCACAGATCCAGAGGAGCAACAAAATGCAAGCAACTTAAAGGCCATTAAACTTACTAAGTTGTGTCCTCAGATGATACTGAGGCATACCTGACAACCCTTTGAAAGAGCTGCCACAGCCTGCCAGTGGCCAAAGCAGTAATGGACAATCAGACTGGTACCCTGCCTGACAGGGAAAGTCCAGCTTGCCTGCAGCAGTATGGACATTGCACAGTCAGAAAACTATGACCTGGCGAAAAGCAAAATCCTTATAAGTCGACATCTCCAGAGACCTACAGGTAGAATTTCAATCTCTGAGGTACCATTCGGTTGACAATCCTCGAAGCCTTCACCCAACTCCGAGACAGTGAAGTAGATCCAACCAGAGAGCAAAACAGTCCCACAGATCATCAACACATTTGCCACGGAGCAATTCATCAACATCTTGCCTACAGATGTGTAGCTGTGGGTAAAGAAACACCGACCAGAGAATGGGGAAAAAGCTGTTTCTTTGGCTGAGGACTACCAAATGGCCAGACAGATGCCACAGCAGTGAGGTAACAGCCAAGCACCGGTAAGAAACTCTTTTTTCCCATTTAAATTCCAAGCCTGCTAAGAACTCTGCTGGGGTAAAAATCTGTGCCAAAAGACGTTATCTGGTATAACTGTAATAAGCCAGGCCATTTTGCAAAACTGCCATAATAAAGGTGGCACTGGAGCAGATTTGTCCTTGGCAAATTAGGGCAAGTACCTAACAGATGTGAAGGTGGGGAATAAGACTGTAATGGGACTCATTGATTCAGGAGGCAGGCAGACCCTAGTGCATGTTAAAATGCTGAAATTACAGTGCAAAGAGGCCAGGTACTGGTGTCATCTGCATCCGCAGGGGACACTTGATACTATCCCGCCCACCCAAGTGTCAGACGGTTAAGGGTGTGTCGCAAATGGAAAGTGTGGGCAGTACCAAAGTTACCTGTACCTGTGATTATTGGAAATGACTTTCCAGGATTTACTGAACCTATCAAAGTAGTAATAACTCTGATGTTTCCAGGAGCTGCGGTGACAAGAGCTCAGGTGAAGAAAATTTTAGACATTGAGGACACTTTTCCTTTCAGTGATTTTGATTCAGACTTGTTTGAGCATGGCTCAAAGATCCAGAAATCCAGGAAAGAAAGACAAAGCCTGAAGAAACTATGGCAACAAATGACTGATGGATATGAAAGGGAAAAAATATGAAAATACTGAAACTAAATTGATAACTGATTGTGATTTTCTTTCAGAACAAGCAAACAATGTTTCTCTCCAAGGTTATTTTAAGCTGCTGGGGCTGAAACCAAAACAGTGTGGACCAATGTTTAAAAAATGTAATGGGTTACTGTACAGCGTTTGGGTTAAACCTCAGACATGGAAACAGACAGAACAGCTGGTTATACTACAGATGTATAGAACAGAATTGTTACAGATAGCACATGATAGTCCTATGGCTGGTCACTCAGGGAGGGATCGCACCCTTGCCAAATTGCTGTATAGATTTTACTGGCCGGAACTCATAAAGATGTTGCTACTTATTGTAATTCCTTTGCCAAGTGTCAGAAAGTAGTCCCAGTCACTAGAAAAGACAAGGTGCCCCAGGAACCCCTACCCTTAATAAATGTGCCTTTTGAGAGAATTGCAATTGATGTGGTTGGTCCTTTAGACAAAAGTAAAAAGGGTAATAGATTTATCCTGGTAGTATGAGACTATGCTACTCGATACCCAGAAGCAGTTCCAATGCGTACTGTTAAAGCTCCAAAAGCTGCAGCAGAGCTAGCCAAATTTTTCAGCAGAGTGGGCATACCTAAAGAAATAAAAGACAAAGAACCTCTGTGTGCAAACACTGAGGCAAGGGTTACCCCAAAGGGCATTTGGCTGGGAAGCCAAGTTTCAAGAAAATACAAAATCACACATGCCCCCACAATGCAAAGCATCATGGGCTGCATATGCAAATCACCACAGAATGTTATGCTGGTCCAACTTTAAGCAGAATTGCATGGTGCCGAAAGGCCTCTCACACAGTTTGCAAAGGGTGCTAACAGAAGAATACCTAAAGAAATTATTACTCATCAGGGTAGTAGTTTTGGTGCTGCACTGCCTAAAGAGCTGTACAAACTGCTGGGTATCACTGCCATAAGAACCTCCCCCATCACCCTCTGACAGACGGTCTTGTTGAGCGTTTTAACCAAACCCTAAAACGCATGTTAAAAAGGTGTGTAAAGGGAAGGGAAAGATTGGGACCATTACTTGCCTTACCTGCTTTTTTTGCTTACAGAGAAGTGCCGCAGGCATCAACAGGGTTTTCACCATTTGAAATGCTGTATGGTAGGCAGCCAAGAGGGCCACTGGATGTGATAAAAGAAACATGGGAAGATAACCCCACTCAGAAACAATCTATATCTTCTTATATGTGTGCCCTAAGAAACTGGCAAAATATGTTGAAATCGCCATAGTAATCGGGAAGAGGCTCAAAACCAGCAGAAGGTATATTATAACCATGGAGTAAAAGAAAAAGTTTTCTAGCCAGGTGAAAATGTTTTGCTACTGTTACCCACAACAGAAAATAAGTTGTTAATGAAGTGCAAGTGCCATATAAGGTTCTTAGACATACTGGCACTGTTAACTATGAGACTGAGGCCCCTGACAGAAAAAATCCTTCCATGATATACTATGCTAATCTCTTTAAGAAATGGGTTGAAAAAATGCCAAAAGCTGCCTTGCTAGTTTTATCAGAAACTGATAAGGAAGATATTGATGTAACTTATGATAGTAGAACAAACTGTAAATGCTGATGCTGTAAAGGTGAATGTTTCCTTAACCTCAGAACAGACTGCAGACATTCGTAATGTGCTAAAGAAATGGTACCCAAATAATGTGACATGGACCCCAGAGTGTGACGAAGCTTTTCAAACCATAAAGGCTGCATTATGTTCAGCACCTGTTTTAAAAAGCCCAGACTCTGAGAAACCATTTCGGTTACAAATAGATGCATCTGAGGTAGGCCTAGGTGCTGTCCTATGTCAAAATATAGATAGGAAAGAACATCCTATTCTGTATACAAGTACAAATTACACGACAGAGAGAAAAAGGTACTCCACTATTGAAAAAGAGTGTTTAGCAGCAAAGTGGTCCATAGAGTCCTTCAAATTTTATTTGCTAGTAACTGATTTTGTTCTTGTAACTGATCACAATCCTCTATGTTGGCTTAACCAGATAAAAGATAAAAATTCCAGAATCACACGGTGGTACCTGGCACTACAGCCATTTAAGTTCTCTGTGATTCACAATCTGGTAAAGAGAATAGCAATGCTGATTTCCTGTCAAGATATAGATCAGGAATTGAGGATTCTGATGGTAAAAAAAAAAAAAAAGAAAAATGTATGGGTTTGAACTGTACTTTTTGCAGTACTGTTAAAAAAATGGATGCAAATGTACTTAGTTTCTGAAAGTAGAAAATATCAGAGAATAGAAAGTTTTGGCAACCTGTTTAATAAAACAGGTTCCCTCTTAAAGAAGGGACTATATGTGACAGGGTAGAATAGGACCATGTCCCATTATTTTTTTTTGGAGACAGTGTTTAAATGCAAGGATCTATATGCTTTCCTTTTCTGTCTCTGCTGTCTGGTTGCGCAACCAAATTTTCCTGTGAGACCTCGGACTTGAACAACCTGAACAGTCTCGCAATCCTTTGCCTCTCACTGTCTCTCAGTTTTGTCTTGCTTTCTGTTTTTTCTCCCTTGCATATCTAGATCTCGTAATATAAAAATATGTGCAAATCAATATATGGAAATGAAACCGATAATGGTATCACTTTTGTTTAGAAAATATGGTGTTACTGTAGAAATGTATATATATTTATAATTTGAGGTAACTAAAAAGCTAGAGGTTACTTGAGTGCAAATGCCTGAGCCTTTTGCAGTTGCTGTGGGGACCGTAGGAAGATCTCAATGTTCCAGCAGCTCCTGAAATTTACAAAGAACAGGATGCTTACAAAGGATGGGGGTTGAAAAAGATTTATAAAAACAGCGAGCTGCAAGGAAGATTTTTTTTTTTTTTTACAAGAAATTTTATTTTTTGCTTCTGTACATAGTTATTCTGAACAGGTTTATTTTATTTGATGTCACTGCTACAATAAATAAAGTTTGGCTGATTTTTACAACTGCTCCTGGGTTTTCCCTATGCTTCCTGACCTGTGCCTTGACGACAGGGAGAAAAAGCATTAACAAAACAAAACAAAAACAATGCTTTCCAAGTGAGAAAGCGTAAATCGCAAGTTGTGATTTGCTCAAAAGGAGACAGGATCAATTTTTCCAAAACAAACTTCAAGTCCCAAGCTGGGAAAGCAGGGTTTTATTTAACTCTAAAAATTTATTAGCGTTTTGCTCATAAAAGTGCTAAAACTTTGTGAAAATTAATAGCTCTTGCCTCAATGTGTTTAACAAACACAGCACTTCTAGAAAATCTATATAAATACTTTCTGTACAGTTAGTATCGTCCCAAGAAAACAACTGCTAATCAATTACTTAAAACCCTGGACAGGTGAATGGATTGGAGGTTTCAGATGCAGGATGCCCTTAGAAAATGCAGGACACATCCAGCTGAGCTATCTTGCAGTCACCCATGGGCTCATGAAATGCAGAAACACCCGCAAGGTGGACCCTGAGGAAGAGTACTGAGGCCTGAGTCTGAGAGTAAGATCACATAGTCCAGGATATGATTCTACAGAGCAGGCGAAGGGTCAAAGCTATGTTTGGAAACCACTTCCACTTCATGGTTATGTGGCTCAGTGGAAGGCTTCTGGGTGGCCACTAGAACATCCTCCACCCTGTTACAGACCTCTAACCTGGCAGGCTATGTTCTCAGAAGCCAGCCATGCAGATGGAAGGACCTGAGGTTGGGATGAACCAGATCTCCTGAGCCTGGGTCAGCAGATTCCCTGCAACGAGGAAGAGGGACCGGAGGTTCCTCCGCCATTTGCTGAAGAAGGAACCATATCTGGTGAGGCTAGAATGGAGCTACCAGAATCATGCTGGCCCCTTCATCTCCAACTTGATTAGCACCCTCTGAATCAGAGGAAACAGAGGGAATACATAAAGAAACCTCCCGCTCCAAGACAGGGACAATGCGTCTCGCCAGAAAACTCCAGGCCCTGGATCTAGTGAGCAGAAATTGGGCAGTTTTGCATTGAGTAGGGGCATGAAAGGTCCAACTCTGGATGACCCTATCTGTCCGAACAAGTCTTCTGCGACGAATGAAAGACACTCCCATTCATGAATGCTGGACTCAGTCCTGCTGAGACTATCCACCACAGTGTTTAGTATGCCTGGCAAGTGGACTGCAGAGTGTCAGACTTGGTATATGCCCAGTACTATACTCTCTCATGGCCTCCTGCAAAGGGGTACAGAGGAGTCTCCCACCAACTTTTTGATGTAGTATACCACACTTAGATTATCCGACTGCACCAGCAGTTGACCCGGAGCAAGGTGTTCTTGAAAGGCCTGCATGGTGTACAGCACCACTCTCATCTCCAAGACAATAATATGCAGGAAGGTTTCCCACTTGGATAAAGAGCCCTGGGTCTGGAAGGGACCCAGATGTGCTCCCCAGCTAAAAACCCGAGGCATCTGTGGTTAGGGTCTGATACTGGGAGGAGATCTGGAAAGGAACGCCTTGAAGCAGATTCAAGGGTTCCATCCACCACTGCAGTACCTTGCATACTGGGAAAGAGACCAGGAGTGATTGGTCTAACTCATCCATGCACTCATCCCACTGTACTCTGAAGGTCCACTGGAGGATATGCATATGGAGTCTGGCCAGTGGAACAGTGGGTATGGCAGCTGCCATCAGGCTCAGCAATCTAAGTTATACCCTGACAGGAATGTACCAGCTCTTGGCAACTTCCTGAGCTTGAGCTATGAGGCACTCTGCCCGTTTGGGGCAGGAAGACCTTCCCCTGCACTGGAGTCTAGAACTGCCCCTATATACTGCAACTTTTGGGATGGTATCAGAACTAACATGGGCAGGTTGATGGTATTGCCCAGGAAGTGGAAGAGCTGGAGAATTCGGCTCCAAGTCAGCAAAGCTGTTCCCTGGATGGGGCCTTCAGGAGCCAATCATCCAGATAAGGGAAGACATACAGTCCCTCACTTCTGATGACTGCTGCTAAACACTTGGTAAAGACACGTGGCACAGAGGACAAGCCAAAGAGCAGCACTTTGAACTGATAATGGTCACCTTCAAAAGGAGAAATGGAGAATCTTCCTGTGGGGAGGAAAGACCGAGATGTGCAGGTAAGCGTCCTACATGTACAGTGAACAGAGCCGGTCCCCTGTCTTGACAAGGGGCATTAGGCCTGGCAAAGTTACCATCTGGAACTTCTTGTACTGGACATTAGCAATGTAGAGAGGGTTTACTATGCACATGAAGTTAATGTGAAGTTCCCAACTCCGCATCCGCGGATAGATACACAAAGTTTCCATTAAAAGGTCGAAATTCGCCCTTAATGGACTTCACGTTATTAACTTCGCGTTATCTTCGGGTAACATTTTGAGAAAGGCAAAGTTTGTGAGAAACAGCCCACAGACCACATGACTGACAGCAGGTCACATGATGCAGGCAGGAAGTTAATCAGACAAGACAGTGAACCAGTTTCACTTTCCATTGTCCTGTGCTAAAGGAGCTTTTTGAGTGTCTGCATAGTGCTAGTTAGAGATTTACTCAAAGTTTCTGTTTACTGCTATATTTCTGCTTTTGAGGTTTGCCTTTTGTTATATTCTGGAGTCCTGATTTTACTCTGTTTTTCTTTCTTGTTTTACTTCTAAATACTTGTATTCATTTTTTTCCCAAATGGAGAGAGGTGGTTCTCCTGCGTCTACTCATGGGCTTGGTCCAAGGATGCATGGTGGCGGCATTCGCATCAACTGTGGGAACTTGTCCCCACCCAGTGCTCCCCCTCCCAGGAAATGTTGTATCAACTAGCAGTAAAGTTAGTGGTGCCAGCCAAGCAGCACCGGTGGTGCCTAGCACTGCCGCCTCCCACCGCTGGCCAAGGCTCAAGAACAGCAGCCGCAGGAACAACAACAACAGCAGCAGCAGTAGGTTGTTCCCCTCCCGGCCCCCAACTCTACAGCAGCCTACGACATCTGGGGCTCTCCCACTGCCTGTGCCTGGTCCTTCATGCAGCTTGGCAGTGTGTCATTTTTTCACCACACTGTCAAGTGATCCTAGTGTGGTTAAATGTAAGATCTGTGGCATGCTGGTGTCGCGTGGTCAGAAGGGTACGCATCTAGGAACAGGTGGCCAGACAACTCACCAACTGTCCACCACCATGCACAGTGGGAGGCCAAGGTGGCTGAAGTAGCAGGAAGCGCTCCTGCAGTGCAAGAGGTGGCAGCTCATGGCTATGGTTCTAGGCCGAGTCAGTGAAGCGGAGCTGTGGCTACATGCACTTGTGTCTGTGGAGAAGATACAAAGTTGCAGGACTTATAAAGTTGAAATGCTATTTCTAACAGGTATGCCACCTACTGCCTGGATATTTCAGCCTTACCAGAAAAGCTACTGCTGCTGCTCCTGCGGTTCAGGTTTTGTTTTTCGCTCTTCTCTTGCAGCTTGGAGGAACGCCCCCGAGAGGTGGTCGCCAGTTGGACTAGAGGCTCGAGTAAAACGTCATTCGGACGGCGGTGCAGAGAAAAGAAGGGAATTTCCTGAACCGAATAACTAGAGGAACTGAAGTGAACTGAGCTTTTTGATCTTTGGTCAATTATTATTCTGTATTTGCTTCCAATTTGAAAACGGAGAAAAAAGAAATACCTTCATTTGTATGAGTCTCTGTTCTATGTCGCTCTGTTAGGGAAGGAAGGTTTTATCCAACTGCTTCGGAGTTTATGTGATGTGATGCTGAATAGACAACTTTAGATTTTATTGTGTTTATCGTGTTTTACTGTGAAACAAAGGCTTTTATTTTTCTTTCAAAAGTATATCCCCATTATGGCTAGAGTTTTAGATTTCACGCCAGTTGTGTATTGCCTTGACAACCAGGTCATATAGTTCCACTGCATTTAATGAGCTGTAACATAGAAACATAGATTTTGACGGCAGATAAGGACTGCTTGGCCCACCCAGTCTGCCCATTTCCCTACCTAATGGATAAGCTGCAGATCCTAGTTAACCAGCAGCCTACTTCTTCCTACCCCCAACCCCTAGAATTGCCTTATGACTGTCCCATGCATGCTTGAATTCCACCATTGTTTTTGACTCCACAACCTCCTCCGGAAGGCCGTTCCATGCATCCACAACCCTCTCTGTGAAAAAATACTTCCTTAAATTACCTCTGAGCCCCCCCTTCTATCTTCAAATTGTGCCCCCTTGTTCTTGCACACCTCTTTTTTTGAAAGATGCTACCCTCTTGGACTTTGTTGATTCCCTTGAGGTACTTGAAAGTTTCTATCATGTCCCACCTCTCCCTCCTTTCCTCGAGGCTATACATATTCAGCTCCTTAAGTCTCTCTTCATATGTCTTCCAGTGCAGACCCTGCACCATTTTAATTGCCCTCCTCTGGACAGCCTCCATCTTGTCTATGTCTTTGCGGAGATTGGGTCTCCAGAACTGCGTTCTTGATGGTAGTATTTTCATCTAGCAACTGGCCAAGATAGATGCACCACAGCTCACTGTGTAGTGCCTTCATTCGTGTTAACACTGAGAGTTTTTTATTCTAGTAGTTTTTTGCTCTGTTCGTCTCATTTGTCCCATTTGGTATGTTTGCTAGCCATTTGGTCTTGCGGTTACACTAGGCCAACGCCGATGCCGAGAGGCTGTGTGCTTATAAGTCCTCAGCACCGTTTGATCCGATATTTTAAGTGGATCCACGAATTGCCTAGTCGTTCTGTTGTTTTTGCCTTAAAACTCATGTTATAGCCCAGTGTTTTGGGGTTCATGAGTGAATAGCCAGAATAGTTGGCAGTCAGCAAGTTCCAGGTTTCAAGAGAAGGTTTATTAACAGGCGACTCGTCTTTCAACAGGAGTGTACATGAGTGAATGCGATTAGTCTTTTGTGGAGCATTAATTTTACAATTTTTATACTGATTAGATTGTTTTAATTTTTTCCTTTATATTTTACTTTTATTTTTAAGTGGAGGAGGTGAAGCCTTTTATAGTGGAAAACTGGGATAAAGCACGACCCAAAGAATATAAAGCAGCTGGAGCTTCTTTAGAAGAATCAAGTATTAGAGACTCTGAGCATTTTATTAAAAGTACTGTGAAGGACTTTTTCTATTTTTATGAGTATTATGAACCTATATATATATATGTATATATATATATATATATATATATATATATATAATATATATATATATATATATATATATATATACATATATACACATATATATACATATATATACATATATAAATTGATATTTTACTGTTGTGTCTTAGTTTACTGCACTTTTGCCTAGATTTGTGAATATGTATAAAACATTTTCTCAATGGGTGAAGTAATGAAGTTAAGAAATGATAAACTTGGTCCTTTAAAAATAATCCTAAGAAGAAGGACAAAGATAAAATAAAAAAAATTACAGATTTTTAAGATCAAAAGAAGATATCTCCATGCCAAGAACTTCTTCACCCAAGGGTATAAGAGAGGATGATAGTATATAGTATTCAGGGGGGAAATTTTTGTTGGAGAGAATCAAAGCCTTGGAGTCACAGATGGGAAATGTGAATGACTCATTAATAAGACTAAAAGGGGAAGCTGATAAACAGGGAACACTGCAGATGGTTGCACAGAGTGGGGGTCAGCAGAGTGGGGAACAGCATTTACAAGGAGAATTTCTTAAAGATTTTGATACATTCCTCACATCTTTTATGGAGACAGTTAAAACTACAAATGAGGAGCAGTTTAGGAGTATAACTGAAGTAGAAGTACATGTTGAATGGTTCCCGGTTGGAAATACAAAAAGGAATGCATTTACCAGTATGTCAGAGAAGAAATAATTACTCACCTTAGTAATGTTGTTTCTTCTAATGGAGTCTCGCTGTATTCTGACTATTGCAGTTAGGTCCTGTTTTTCAATGGCCCGGAGAACAGAGAGTTAACTTTCCATGGCCAGCATGGAACGTTCAGCGCGAGCTCGGCTGAAGCCCCTGTCTGCTGTTGTTTAAACTCCAATCATCAGATCTTTACGAGCAATACTCACTAGAAGTTCTGTGTGGAAACTGTAAAACTCACACTAGCCAACTGGCAACTAAATTTATTAAAAAGGGTTTTTTGGTTTCAAGCAAAGACTCAAGTCAGGAAACCCAAAAAACAAAACACAACACACACCCAAAGTAAACGAGGGTGAAAAAGGGGCACCTCTAGGGTGCCAACACTGCTCCTGCCCACCCACATCCCAAAAACCAGGTTCTGAGAGGGGAGAGGTCAGAATACAGCAAGACTCCATTAGAAGAAACAACATTACTAAGGTGAGTAATTTTTTCTTCAAACAACATGAAGTCTTGCTGTATTCTGACTATTGCAGACTACCAAGCAGTACCTCCATGGAGGAGGGACAGAACCTACTTTGGGAATAGGCTCTGAAGTACTGCTATGCCAAACTGAGCATCACTCCTAGCCTGGATATTCAGAGAGTAATTCTTGGTGAATGTATGGACTGTTTTCCAGGTGGCTGCTTGACAAATTTCTAAGATAGGAATATCCCCGGCAGCAGCCAGGGAAGCAGCTGTACCTCCAGTAGAGTGAGCCCTCAGGCCTGAGGGTGGAGTTCTACCCAGCTTCTCATAGCAGAATTGTATACAAGAGACAACCAACCTGACAATAGATCTCTTAGTAGCAGATTTTCCCTTATCAACCTCTCCATATATGAGGAACAACTGGAGGGACTCAAACCTGTGACCCTTGGTACGCTCTATGTAGTAGCTGAGGGCCCTCTTAACATCCAAGCTGTGCAGCCTCCTCTCTCCAGAGGAGGAATGGTCAGTGAAGAAAACAGGAAGAGACATAGACCGATTAAGGCGGAAATCTGAAACCATCTTAGGCAAAAACTTCCTGTTAGTTCTTAGGACCACTTTATCTCTATGGAAAGAGATGAAATCAGGCTCCACTGACAGGGCTTGCAATTCACTGATACGCCTGGCAGAGGTAATGGCTACCAAAAACACAGTTTTCCAAGTCAAGTACTTAAGCTCTGCAGAGGACAAAGGCTGAAATGGTGGTTGCATAAGCTGAGCAATACCAAACATTAGGGTCCCAACGGAGCAGGGTCCCTAAAGGAGGAGTGATGTGCAGCAATCCCTTGAAGCACTTACAAAACACTAGGACAGGCTGACAGAGGAGAGGCTTGCCTACTGACAAGAAGGCAGAAACAGCTGCCAGATGCACTTTAAGTATAGCTGGCCTAAGTCCTAAGCCATTAAGATGAACCATATAGTCCAGGACTGTAGGCAATCCAGCAGATTCTGGAGAAATATGCTTATTTGCAGATGACACCAAGATCTGCAGCAGGGTAGATGATCCAGATGGGGTGGGCAGAATGAGAAGAGATCTGGATAAACTAGCAGAATGGTCAGAAGAGTGGCAACTGGGATTTAATGCAAAGAAGTGCAAAATCATGCACATAGGGAAGAGAAACCCTGAAGCCACTTATAGGCTGGGAGGAGTTGCTAGCAGTCACAAAGGAAGAAAGAGACTTGGGCATCATCATCACTGATGACCTAAAATCATCAAGCAGACCTCTAAAAGCAGCAGTAGAGTGAGGCTAGGGGTGTTGGAGTGTGTGTAACAGGGGTATCTGAAATCGTAAGAGGAGGTAAGAATCCTCTGTACAAGACACTAGTTAGCGCCCCATCTGGAGTACTGCGTGCAGTATTGAGGCCACACCTTCACAAGGACATTAACTCAAATTGAGGCAGTCCAGAGAAGGGCACCAAAATGGTGCAGGGACTGCATCAGAAGACATATGAGGACAGATTAACGGAGCTCAATATGTATACCCTTGAGCAAAGGAGGAGAGGGTGATATGATCGAGGCATTCAAACACCTTAAGGGCATAAACAAGGTGAAAGAGTCTAACATGTTTAAATATAAGAAAAATAGCAGGACAAGAGGACACAGCATGAGATTAGAGGAGGCGATTAAGGGGAATGTGAGGAAATTCTTTTCACAGAAAGGGTGGTAGATGCATGGAATGGCTTACCACAAGAAGTGGTGGCTATGAATACAGTGCAGGGCTTCAAACAGGCATGGGATAGGCATAAGGGAGCAATACAAATGACCAAGAATAGATAGGTCACTGACAGAGCAAAGGCCGATGGCACATTTATAAGGTAGAAAAAGAAATGGGCAGACTGGATGGGCCTTGTGGTCCTTATCTGCCATCAACTTCTATGTTTCTATGTATTATAGCACCAAACAGTGAACCTTTTCCATTTGGAGTTGTAAGTCTTTCTGGTGGAAGGCTTTCGAGAAGCCTTAAGGATATCAAGAACCCCTTGAGAAAGGTGCAGATCAGCAAACTAACTCTTCAAGAGCCATGCCTTGAGATTGAGAGATTTGAGGTTCGGATACCAAATCCTCCCCTGAGAGGATGTCAACAGGTTGTAATTCCTGCGAAGAGACAGGGCAAGGCGGACTGCTAAGGACAGCAACAGTGGGTACCAGGGCTGTCTGGCCCAGTCTGGAGCAATCAGAATCACTTTGCATGGTTGAGACCTGATCTTGGCTAACACTTTGAACAGGAGAGGAAAGGGAGGAAAAGCATACAGAAATTTCCCTTCCCAATTCAGAATCAGAGCATCCAGGGGGACTGAGTCCAAGACTGGGGTCTGCAACAAAAGACAGGAAGTTGGTGATTGTCTGGGGCTGCAAAAAGATCTATCTGTGGAGTGCCCCATCTCGAGAAAATCACTTTCAAAACTAGGGGATCTAAGGTCCATTCGTGATGGCCCTGGGATATCCTGCTGAGAGCATCTGCTAGGACATTGTCCTTCCCTGGGAGGTGAACTGCTATCAGAGAGGTTTGCAGGGAACAGGCCAGGGACCACAACTTCATTGCTTCTGTGCACAAGGCCATAGACCGAGTGCCTCCTTGCTTGTTGATGTACCACATGGTGGTGGTGTTGTCTGTTCTGACCTGAACCACCTTGTTCTGTCCAGATTTGGAAAAGGCTTGCAGTGCCAGAAACACTGCTCTGAGTTTCAAAAGACTGATGTGAAGCAGAGATTCTTGAGGTGACCACAGTCCTTGGGTGGTAAGATCCCCCAGGTGGGCTCCCCAGCCCAGCAGGGACGCATCTGTGGTGAGTATCACTGAATGAGACTGAGTGACAAAAGGAACTCCTTGTCTCAAATTGTCCTGATCCTGCCACCATTGCAAAGCCTGGATCAGGGTCCGAGTCACTGGGACTAGTTTGGTAAGGGAATCCTTTCTTTGGGACCAGAAGGCTCTTAAGTGGAACTGAATGTCCCTCATCTGGAATCTTGCTCCCTGGACCACTGCTGTAGAGGCTGCCATGTGGCCCAGGAGCTGCAGGAAATGCCTTGCTGGTCAAGACACCTGAAGGGTGAATGAAGAGAGCCAGTTCCATAAGGGTCCCTTCTTGTCAGGAAGGAAGGCTCTTGCCTGTTGTATCCAGCTCCGCCCCTATAAAGGTGAGGAGCTGTACTGGCTCAGAACCGACTTTGGAAGGTTGAGGAGGAATCCTAAGGAAGTGAGCACTTGCTGAGTTATTTGCAGATGTGACTTGACTTGGTCTGGAGACTGAACCACTATGAGCCAGTCATCCAAGTATGGAAAGATGGAGATCTTTTTTCTCCTTAGGAAAGCAACCACTACTGCCAGGCACTTTGTGAACACCCTTGGGGCTGATGTTAGGCCAAAGGGCATTGCTCTGAATTGATAGTGACCTGAGGGCAACTCGAACCTGAGGTACTTTCTGTGGGAGCACCTGATGGGAATGTGAAAATAGGCATCTTTGAGGTCCAGGGAGCCTAGCCAATCCCCTGGCCTTAGAGAGGGCAGAATTATTCCAGAGTCACCATTTTGAACTTTGGTTTTAAAAGGTGCTTGTTCAGATATCTTAGATCCAGGATGGGCCGCCATTCTCCTGTTTTTGGGGGTTAGGAAGTACCTGGAGTACAATCCTTCGCCCCTGTGTAGGGTAGGAACCCTTTCTATGGCTCTGAGAGCCAGGAGGGAAGAAACCTCTGCCTCTAGGGCAAGGGTCTCTGATGGATTTGCAGGTGGAAAGGATCTGGTTCTCATCTTGGGAAATTTTTTGAAGCTGAGAACCAGTCCCTGGCTTACTACTTCCAGGACCCACTTGTATGATGTCAGAGACTTCCAGTCCTGGACAAAGTAAGCCAGCCTGCCCCCTACAGGTATTGGAGAATCAGCCCGGGCAGACCCATCAGGTGTCTGCTTGGCAGGGGCTTTAGGCTGAGGTGGAAGCAGGCCTGCTCATTCCCATCTGCCTCTCCCTCTGAAGAACCCCTTCTGAGCATAAGCAGAAAAGGAGGCCTGGGCTTGGTAAAAAGGCCTTTGAAAGGGCTTGCCCCTGCCCCTGGAATGCTGCCTCTGAGGAGTGGATTGTCTTTCTTTGGCCTGAGCACTCCTGTAGGTGGTGCTGTACTCGTCCATCTTTTTCATGCAATTCTCTGTCTGCTCCCCAAACAGAGAATTACCAATGACAGGGAAATCCATGGCCTTAGCCTGGGTATCCTGTGATAGGCTAGTACATCTGAGCCAAGCCATCCTCCGAAGGGCCACAGATGTAGCCATGACTCTAGATGAAACATCAGTGGAGTCCACAGCAACATGAAATTGCACCTTGGATGCCTCAATCCCATCCGCAGCCACCTGCTCCAGCTCCTTGGCAAGCTGGTCAGGGGCCTGTTTAGCCAGAGCCAGCACAGTGTCCCACCTGGACTTCTGGTATCTAGCTGTGTAAGCTATATAGTTAGCCTGCCTGAGTCCCAAAGATATTGCCATGTACTGCTTCTCTGCCATGGCATCAATCCTCCTGGAGTCCTTATCTGGGGGGTGTGATGCCAAGGGAATATTTGCCTTATCACAGGCAGCAGCCTGCAGTACCCCAACATGGCTGCACTGCTGAGAAAGGAACTCCGTGTCCGAGCCTGAAAGGGTATACCTCTTGTCCATTCGTCTGTCCACAGGAGGTATGGAGTTAGGAGTCTTTAGAATTTTAAATGTCTGTTTCCCAAAAGATTTATGGAGGGGAATAGACAGTCTCCTGGACTCTGGCATGTCCATCATTTCAACAAAATCAGGCTCCTCCTGATCCTCTCCTGCTTCTTCCATTGGAAGCTGGAGGGTTTCAGCCACTTTCTTGTAAAACATAAAGTGGGAAGGGGACTCAGAAAGCCTAGGAGGAGAAACACCTGAAGGTCTGTCTGGGGAGATGTCCGGGTCAATAGGCACATCCAGACTTTCATAATCACCATCATCATCATTATCCTCATACTCTCCCTCCTCCTCCTCCTCTGGTTCATAAAATTCTTCTAAAGTATAATCCGGAAACTGGGGAACAGACTGAACCAGCCCCTGCCAGATGGTGCCGGTTCGGCCAGAACCAGTTAGCGACTGAACTATCCTCTATCGCTTTAGCTATTTCATCAGCGGTCGGAGAAAGAATTTGTGGATCTGAACCGGATGATTTTCTCTTCTCTTTCTTTTAACGGAACAGACTCTCAGATCGGCTCTCCTTTTGCCCGAAGAAGTCGCCCTGGTCAGAGGGCACTCCTGGTTGATCCGGAACCGAACCGGGATAACCATCGGTCAGCGGACTTCTCGGCCTCCTCCCTCAGTCTACCTACTCTCTTATCCAGGGTAGCTTTGGGAAAACTTTTACAAATTTGGCAGTCTGAATCGAGGTGGTCAAACCCCAGACAATAAACACAGGTGGTGTGGGGATCAGCCTTAGCAAAGGCTTCCCCAGATACACTGCAGTGTTGAAACCCAGTGGGCCTGGTTTTTTTCTTGGGTTTCTCAGACATGGCCAATCCTATCCAAAACTTACCCTTTTTTCGGCAATCCGCCAGGCAAGACACCCCTATCGGTTCCTGACCGTATTACGGGTCTTGGAAAAAAACATAATTAAATCCGTTTTTTTTTAGAACTGATACAGACCGGTTACCACACTCTAATAAATTCAAAATTTTTAAGACCAATCTGATCGGTTCAAACTGAACCGATCCCAAATTATAAGTTCCACACAGAAACTAAATGTAAAACCTATCTAGTACTCACGGTACCACAGACAGAGATTTAAACTGACAGATTCGGTAGCAGAAATTCGGCAGAAACTGAGCGAAAAAATGACACTAACCGTTCAGTGAGGCGGAGTAAAGAATCTGACAGTTGGAGTTTAAATAACAGCAGACAGGGGCTTCAACCAAGCTTGCGCTGAACGTTCCATGCTGGCCATGGAAAGTTAACGCTTTGTTCTCCGGGGAAGTTGAAAGGCAGGACCTAAGTGCAATAGTCAGAATATAGCAAGACTTCATGTTGTTTGAAAGAGGTATTTTTGGTCAAGCATTCAAATGAATATTTGAGTAAACAATTGGGGGAAATTAAGACAGTACTAGTTTGTGCCAATCTTTCACTGGGATCCAACATGAAAGAATTAAAAGTTACTGAAAGAACAAATGGAGATTATTAAAAAAAGGCTGCAATTTGGGATAAAGAAGAGGGAGAGAAAAGGAGGAAAAGTAAAGAGATTAAACAAGTAACACAAGAGATAGCGGAGAAAGAATATGGGGAAACTAAAGAATTGGTGGATAAGTTAAAGAGAGAAAAAAGAGAGAAGGAAAATAAAAGGATAGAAATAGAGATTAAAAAGAAAGAGAGAAAGGTTTTAAGTAATAATGAAATCATACAAACAGTAGAAAAACAGCATGAAGAAGGTAAGGGACAAAATAAGTCAGGGAAGCAGAAGGGGAACAGAATTGCTGACAATAAACTTCATACAGTATATTTCAAAGGAATACCAAAGTGAAGAGGGAATCACCATTCTTGTTAAAGATTTCGGTTTATAATATCTTAAAGAGTCAACAGAAGTCTAGGATTTGTTGGGAAGATATTATATCTACATATAGATATAGAGCTAACCCCAAGAAAGGGCTTGTGTTTTTGGTTGTGAAAAACGGCTCCATAAGAAAAAGATATTTTGAATATGCATGTGGAGTGTCAAAATGTAGGCATACAGTTAGATGAATCAACGGGGGAAACTCATCAGGGAAATGGATGGTTGTGTAAAAAATAATGAAAACCTCATAAAGGAGAAAAATAAACAAATTATTACTAAATCTTTACAGAAACCAACAGTTATTGGGCACGAACTGTATGGCTCCCCAGATATGAATGGATATATTAGAGGGAGAAACCAACATGGAAAAATAATAGGGGTGCTGTGTTAGATGGTTTAGAAAGTAATTCAGTTAGCGATGAGGAAGGATCTGTTTTAGCACAATGTGCCTGTTTATGGAATATTGAGACAAAGAATGGGTAGGAGGTGTTATCACATTGTTAACGGGATCTAGTAGAAATAAATATATCCTTATGCTGTCCAATTGAGATGAGGTAAATCATCAAGCCATATATAAAAGCTGAAGATTATATTAGCATTCTGTTTTGGAATATAGCGGGTTTAGTTAATAAACTGGATGATAAGGTTTGGATGAATACCCTCAAGGCTTATGATTTGATTTTGTTACAAGAAACATGGCTGGGCAATAATGGTAATGTGGTGATACCAGGATACTGTCTATTTGCTTGCGATGGGGAAACAATTACACCATTAAAGGCTGAAAAAAAGATGGCTTGATGATTTTCATTGATTCAAGAAATAAATGGTCCAAAGTAGATATCCATAGCATGGATCAATATTGGATGGTTTCGGAATTATCTGTCTCCCGAAATAAATCCTTCTTAGTAATAAATGTTTATTTTCCACCAATTTTAAAAACAGAAGAATTTACTCTTAAATTGCATAATCTGTCTCTACTGCTTGACGACCTACTCTGTAAAGATGTAATAAAACATATAATAAATTGGTGATTGGAATGTGCATGTGGGGCCCCTTAATGAAAAAGATCAGTTATTTAATCTGTCAAATCACTTGCTATATCAGGATCTTCCACCGAGAAAATCCAGAGAAAGGAAATGGGATAAGAAGGGTTTAATTCTAATGAGATTTATAATAGAACAGAATTTGTGTATTTTAAATGGTAGGGCAAATGGGGATAGGGATGGTAATTACACATTTCCATTAAAAACAGGTGGTTCAGTTCTAGATATTACCTTGGTAGATACAAATCTTTACAATCAAGTCCTCGCCTTTCAAGTGTTAATAGATTGCACCTCAGATCATTTTCCTATCTCACTTAAAGTGAACTTATCAAAGGATGTGAAAATTCACAGAAATAGTGCAGAAGAGTATATTTTGGAAAATCATATGGGTATCTGTTTGTTAAAAATAAAGTGGGATCCTCTTTTGGAGAGGAAAATGGATTCAATATTTATGAATCATGAGGTGATATGTGGCAGTTTGGAGTTTTTAAATGCTGAGAAGAATGATGTTTTAGATTATTATGAATAATTAAATTTATTAAAACAAATATACAAGGGAATAATAGTAGAAAAACAGACAGGAATAGAACGGATACAGCTCCCTGATATGATGTTCCATGTAGAGCTTATAAAAAAACTCCTAAATAAAATAGTAGGATTACAAAGAAAAAAATGTTGATTTAAAACTTAATAAAGCTTTGGGGTTCATAAAGAATGATTATAGAGCTCTTATTAGAAGGAAAAAGTCTGTACATGAAAGAATTTTATGGTCTAAATTACACGACTCAGTTAGAAGGAAAAATAACCAGGAATTTTGGAAATTAATTAAGATAGTGGAGAATAAGTATAATTTATATATAGATGGTGCAGTTTTAGCAGAAGACTGGGTTTCCCACTTTAGAAAATTATATACAGTAAGGATTGCAGTAGAGAAAATCATAGATATAGTAATACTTTAATTACAAAGGAGAAAATATATAATATAACCAAATAAATTCAGCAAGCAATTTTAGCACAAAGAAAGAATAAGGCTCCTAGAATAGATGGAATACCCACGGAATTACTCCAATATAATTTGATTTGGTGGTGTGATATTCTTTAACACCTTTTTTTTTTTTTTTACATGTTATTAATACAGAAGAGATTCCTAATTGTTGGAAAGTTACAGAAGTGGTACCAATCTTCAAAAAAGGTGATAGAGGACTTTCAGAAAATTATAGGCCCATTGCACTCCAGAATATATCAGCTAAAATTTTATCGTATTCTGTTGCAAGAACTGGAGATGTAGGTTTCAGAAAATCAAATTTTATCTGATAAACAATTTGGCTTTAAAGTTAATCATTCAACATTAGATTGTATTTACATTATAGATCATCAGATTAGGAAAGCTCGATCCAACAGGAAACCACTTTTTTTTTTTTTTTTTTAGCTTTTTTGGACTTACATGCAGCTTTTGATAGGGTTAATAGGGGAACTTTATGGAAATTGCTTGATGAGAAGAGAATTGATATGAAGTTACTTAAACTTATTCAGTGTATATATACAGATACATTTATTTGTGTTAGATATTCTAAATGTGTGAGGCTAACTGAACCTATTGCTTCTAATTGTGGAGTTAAACAAGAATGTTTAATGTCCCCATTACTGTTCAACATTTATTTTAATGAGCTAATAGTTGATTTAGATAGAGTAATGACGGATGCTCCAAAACTAGGTAACAGGAATTTGAATGTTATTTTGTATGCAGATGAAATTGTTGTTTTGGTTAATACAACGATTGGTTTACAGAAAGCTTTTGACTGTATTGTAGGTTCCCTTGAAAAATTACAATTAACGGTTAATATGAATAAAACCAAAATTCTAGTTATTGATCAACCTAAAACCTTAAATTATAAGTTGAAGATCTTAGGAAGCCAGGTAGAGGAGGTAAATCATTATACCTATCTGGGTTTAATCCTACATAATAAAAAGGATTTGGAATTTACATATAGAAGAAATTAAAAAGAAAGGAAGACAATTGGTCTTGGTAATAAACAAATTCTCTAAGCAATTTATTGATAACTCTTATACATCATTAACAACAGTTTATAAAAATGAAAGCGGATTCTACGTTGTTATATGGGCTTGAGGTTTGGAGGTATAAAGAGAATATGGACTTACTGGAACCAATTAAAAATCTCTATCTTAGGTTAGCCCTGAACTTACTACAATTTATTCCTGCAGGTTTTATGAGGGCAGAGACGGGGGGAACTATCTCTAGGTGCTAAAGCAGTGATTGGACAGATTGGATATCTGATTAGATTTTAGGAGTTAAGTGCAAAAAACTCTCTTTTGAGCCAATGTTGGAACGATTCCATGGTATATGACTCAAATGGAAAAATAAGTTTTAAATCATGGACTTGGTTAAAAGATTTAGATATGGTAGTTAGAAAAAATGGGATTACAAACAATTATGAACATAGTTAATTGCCAACATTTGGAATTATTAAAAGTAAAATTCATTGAGAGGATAACCGATATAGCAAAGCAGAGTGATATGGAAAGATTGGCTTTAACAAATAATTTTTTAATGTATAAGAGGGTAACACAAGTGCAGGAAAAGGGGTGTTATTTAGAACTTTGTGAGAGTAAGATGCATTATAAAGTTATCTCAAATTTAAGGTTTGATGTAAATTTTGGATTTTCGATGTTTATGAAATGACAATGTTTCAAATCAAAATTACCTTGTAAAGAAGAATGTTTAAGGATTTGGAATTCAATGCATATTATATCAGAATGCAAACTGGTTAATGATATAAGGAAGTTTTGGCTTGGTAATTATCTACAAAAAGTAAATGAATTCACCAGCCAAGAAAAACTAAACTTCTTTCTTAACACAAAAGATGTAACTTTGTGTTGCATTGCCAGTTATTGTATTGCTGTATACAGATTTTTAAAGATATGATGGTTCTTTAAATCTTTATGTATAAATATTTATGTGTGATGCTTTTGTAATACACATATTTCTAATAAATACTGATTTGACTGATTGTGGCAGCACAGCCTCAGCCTGCGGCATGAGGAAGTGCAGCAGAAGGGAGGGGAACAAGTGCCGGCTCCCGCACCTGCACATGAGTGCAACCCAGCCGAAAGCCCAGCCACACAGGCAGATCTTGGCCTACTGTGGAGTAAGGTCAACCACCTCAGTAACGTGGTCGAAACAATGCAGCAGCAGCTGGACTTAATGGAGGGTCATCAGCTGCAAATCATAGCTATGCTCCAACTGCTGATTAGTCAGAACCAGGCCCAGTAGTATTTGTTTTCTTTCTAACTTGTGTGTTCTCTCTTTATTGTTCCTAACTTTCTTCCCCCCAAAAAATATTAAAAACACACCCCAAAAAAATATACAAGGAAAAAATATAAAAATCCTGTCCTGCACTTCCTTTCTTTTCCTATTTAATGATCTTTTACATACAGAAAACGTATTTCATTTTTTCTACAGTAATGTTTTCTTGCTGTTGTACTGTGTTAAAGAAGCAGTGCTGTCTGATTGTTTCCCATTCATTGTTTTTGTGCGGTGGGCCACCACCCTATATTTTTTACCACCACCACATATTTTTTGCCACCACCCTATATTTTTATCCATTACTGACGGATTCTTATAAAATCCTTCAAAATTGTCTTTTATTGCCATCCTTTATTGTACTACTACTCATTTTGATACCAGTGTGCTATATTTTACTTAAAACACACTTATGCGAATGTACGATGCATATAGGAGGTCCAGAAAAATGGCCTACTTTTTGACCCAATCACCACTGCCACTGCCCTACATTTTTAGACAGTGGGGAACACAACAATAATATGTTAACAATTTTGACCTACACTGTTTTATTAATTTTCCCTTATCTACTGACTTGTATGATACCATTCCTTCTACAAGTAATGTGATTCTGCATTATAAAACAGTCATTAATGAAAGGTCAAATGTGACGACTTGCCATTGGGCAAAAAGTGTCACCTGACCATTCATTAATGCAACAGTCGGCATGCTGATTGTAAAAAGCTTTCTATTTTTTGCTTTTTACAGTTAGGTAGCCCGTTTTATAAGTGCGATAACCCACTCCAGTCCATGGGTGTTCAGGGCATTAATGCACTTCCCAGCTGGTTTAAGTCACTTGGGCAAGCCCTTGTGCCTCACAATGCACCCAGGGCATGCATTAATGCCCTGATACACCCATTGTCTGTCGTGGATTATAGTGTATTTACTTATTTAAAAGTTTTACCAGGAAAGCATACTGAGCAGACTACTGCTCAATTCCAGATGCGTCCTGGGGAGACAGGAATAGGGATAAACAGCATAATAAATACAATAGTCACCACATACAGGAATCAGGAACATTTCAGTGTACAGAGAACCTTGGGACGAGAACATCAAAATTAACTGCATTACAGTGGCAATAGTGCGAGGCACATAACAGTGAAATGCACATAGTAAATAATACAATCCAGTCACAGACACTATCTATTTTAGATATGAAATAATAAAAGTAGTGCTCCTTTTAATATTCTTCAGATCTGTTTTTCATCAGTATACCCAGCTGTTTTTGAACACCTCCTGCTCCATAAGGTCATGGTAGTTGACGTGTCCTGCTGGATTGCATGCTAGTTCATTTTAGTCACAACAGAAATGAGCTTAAATGTGGATAATGTATAAGTTATATGGTACATGTATATAACAGACATAGCATTTGTAGATCTATCCTTGACCTGTGTATACTTTTGCATAAGTACAAGACTATACAAACTATTACTGTAAGGTAAAAAGAAAATACCTAATAAAAACCTTATACGATAAAAAAAAAGAAATTATTTTAAATAACAGATGTACAAAAACAGGTGGCAATACTGATGAAAACCGGCTGCAAGCCAGATTAAAAGTAGCACTTTGTTTATTATTTCACATGTGAAAAAAAAGCACAGCAGCAGTAAATTGTGGAAAGAAGGGTATCTAATAGACAAGTCAGTAGATAAATACTAATCGAAAATCGAATATGAAAGTATAGGTAAAAATTGTCACCTGATTATTGCACTGCTGCTGTACTTGTCATGCTATATTTCTTTTTTGTTACTGTTGACGGTGTTAAGTTTTTGTAGCACACCCACAAGTACAATCAAAATACCCTACCATCACATACTATTACAATCGCCCCCCCCAAAAAAAAAAAATTACTATCTTATGTGAAAGTAGCATGCTTTTACTGCTATCTGGCTACATAATTCAGCATGCAGTATTAGTGTCCAGATGAAGAATAATCACATTCACGTTCAGAAAAGTCACAAGTATTTTTTGACACACTGCTAAAAGCATGTGCCTAGAGCCAGAACTCTGTAGAAGTACCCCAAGTAAGACAACTGCTTGCTAGTGCCTGCTGCTGCTGTTTAAATGTCATGAAAAGTCCAGATGAAAAATAATCACATGAGAAACTGTTCAGGCACTGCTAAAAGTGTGTGCCTAGAGCCAGAACTCTGTAGAAGTGTCCCAAGTGAGAAAATGGCTTGCTGGCACCTGCTGCTGCTGCTGTTTAAATGTCAAGAAAAGTCCCGATGAAGAATGAATCACATAAAAAAACTGTTCAGAAAGTCATAAGTATTTCTTGACGCACTGCTAGAAGCGTGTACCTACAGTCAGAACTCTGCATAAGTGTCCCAAGTGAGAAAATAGCTTGCTGGTGCTTGCTGCTGCTATTGTTTAATTGTCAAAAAAGTCCCTATGGGGCTGGGCCGGTGGTGCTGAGGGTTGAGGTGCTGAACGCCACACCTTGCGCCACGCCGGTGACCCAGGTTTGGAAACGGACTCAGGCCGCCGGAGTTGGCAGGGGAAGGAGAGGATTGAGTGTCCGGAGGACTGCTCTCCTCTCCTGGGGTGGGTTGAGGGCACAACTCTCTGTGCTAGCAGCTCCCAGTAGAAACTGGGAGGGATGCAGTGCTAGTGAGCCAGAACATGGGGTTAGGGATCGGCAGATGACCTGTGAGTGTGCACAGGAGCATGTGCGTTCACACTGGACGTCATTGTACGTCCAATGCCTTGGGGAATTACAGCTCGAAACCTCTCCCTGCAGCAGCATGAAGCCACTGGCAGTCGACCTGGTCTGGGGGGAATCAAACACTGCCCGATAGCTGGGGCGAGGGCTCTAGGGTAATGCGGTCTCCTCTCCCGGCTTGCCCTCCTGCTGGGGGAGGCCTCTCCATAGGGGGCAAGCTACGGTCCTCCTCGCCTTGGTGTGGTTGCGGCAGAGGCTGGCTCTCCAACCAGTTGAGCAACTGCGTACATGGCTGACAGGGGTAAGTACCCCTCACTGCAGAGAGTGAGATAAATAAAGTCTACAAAAAAAAAAAGTCCCGATGAAGAATAATCAAGAGAAACTGTTCAGAAAAGTTTCAAGTATTTCTTGACGCACTGCTAAAAGCGTGCACCTACAGCCAGAACACTGCATAAGTATCCCAAGTGAGAAAATGACTTGCTGGTGCCTGCTGCTGCTGCTGTCGTCAGTCTGTTTTCTGCTGCTGCTGATGTACAGTGTGTTGCTAAATGATGATAGCCACAGATGACCACGGGTTGAACTATAATTTGATGTTCTGGAAAATTCTTCTGCTGAGCTGACCGAAACATGCTGCCCTATGTGTGTGTATTCATACCAACAATGGTAAGTTAGTGGCACTGTCATGTTTTTTCAGAGACACTGCCATTTAATTTGTATTGAATCTTGTTTTTTGTTGTAAGCAGTCCGACATGTTGTTCCTTTGCAGGGAATCATCATGATACATATTGAATGTTTTCCCTTCACCGGTGTGTTGGACATGGTCACAATCATATGCCATATATATGTGCCATAATCTAATGTGGTACTGTAAAATTTAAATTTTTTCTGGAGGCGGGTACTACTGTGAGTGAATTATAAGCATTTCTCATTACTATTCTTTGATTTTACATTTTCAGGTCACAGCACACAGATTCACGACCGTAGTGATGAAACCATGTTGCTGCCGCACGTGTTCCACATGTGTCTAACTGTTGACTTCGACTGTACGAAAAATATCAACCCATGAAATGTAAGTATTTTTTTGGGGGGGGATGTTGCATGTGTCATTTGGAAAACAATTTTCATTAATATTTTTATCAGCTTTCCAGGTCTTCAGTGTATCCAAACTGTTGTCTGTCTTCAGATTGAAACATACCACCAGTTCACAATACCTCGATGCTACCTGCAAACAGATAAAGAAGAAATGATTCCGAGTTCATTCCGGAACTCCATTCAGTATCAGTACCCCATGGAGCTGTTCCTGTCTTTTGTTATATCCATCATTTGGCCTATTTGTCACCGCTGTTAAATACTTTACACCTGTGGGAAACAAAAAAAAAGGAAAGCAGCTCTTGCAATCCTCAATGGCAGAGTTGTACCCACTTTCTTTTTCTTTTTCCATGACTTGAATCAGCAAACTCAATGGTACACCGTTTTGCACTGCCACCAGGATAGTCTGCTTCGCCTGCATTATTCAGCACCATTATCGTGACTGAGTACAAACACAGATGTGATTGTCCTGCTTGGTATGTTAGACAAAAAAAAAGTTGTAGTGTGATTTGTGATTGTGAAGATGAAGAACGTGATCTGTCTTGTGACTCATGATCGTGACATGACATGAGTACAATGTTCGCATTGAGATAACATGTACCACACACACCGGTACTCTGAACACTACTGGAACATTCAAAGTCATCCTCCTCATGCCTGTAGTAAACCTCCAGTGTTAATTCACAACTTTCACCTACTTGGCTACTTGCTGTTACTTGACAACTGGCTGGCAGATTTTATTTGAGACACATACACAGAATTTATTTCATACTCTACTTATGCTAAGGGTGATACTGCAGGCACTGCTGCTACCCACACAGATTCAGGGACCTTGCCTGGCCAAACCCTCTCCGACACAGTACTTTTTCCCCCTTCAAGGAATTTTTCTTTTTTGATTTATTCCACGTGATGTGTGATCGGAATGCCCACAGGGCCAAAGCTTATACCCCACTGTCTTATGTGGCTCATACGCTACAGTCAGAAACACCTTGCCTGACCGTGTCTTTGTGGGTATTTTTTTTTTTTTTTTTTTTAGATTTCACAGAGTCACCAAGAAATGAAACACGTTTATTGCAAACAGTGATTTTTCTAATTTTGTAGGTTGCTAACAAATTCAAGAGAATTCACAACCACAAGAAAGCACATTGACAAAAATACTGCAATAGGTATGTTTCTTTATTATGTCTTTATTTCGGTTAAATGGTATACTATGCAGTGAGAGACAGTATTCAATCATGGTACTATGGGGAAACACACAATATTGGTACAGTGACAACAACTTCAACAGACTGAACACAGACAATCAACAGCAACATTATATTTATTCAGCTTTTGGGGGATGGGAAGCTAAAAAACTACAACATTAACTTCCAGATGGAAATTGAGCACTAAACAGATGTAGCCACACAGGCATAACAAGCCCTTAACCAGTCTTCAGAAATCCTACAGTGGAACAACAATACCTTATTTTGCAAAAAGGTGTGTGGGGGGGATTTATAGCAGTATCTAGATAGAAGCAGGAAAAAATACCGCAGACGGGCTAATAAATTAAGAGCATGCTATTACGGTGGCGCAAAAAAATACATCTAACTTGATGGCACGTACACAGACTAAAGGTAATGCGCAGAAACTTTAACAGTTCAGTAAACTACAACACAGTCTTTTAAACAGACTGAAAAAATGCACAGCAGCACAGCACAGCAAAAACTGATAAAAACTTACTATAAGTATTACTGTGTGTACCTGAACACAAAAATACTAAAACACTAGCCAACAACAGCTGGAAAAACTGCCTTTCTCACTGTGAATCTCCTTTCTACAATCTACACCACAGATCTGCCCCTCCCACGAAGCACAATTCTACAGTGTCTGTCAGTAGAGAGACAGTGTATTAAATTAACATTCAATAGTCACACAAAATCAATAAATGCTGGATGATATAAACACACAAGGGTTTACTACAATTGATGTACTAACTTTTGACACAAAGGTTTGTGGCACAAATGTATTTTTAAAGGTTTTCGATGGCTTGATTCTCAGAGTTCTGAAAGCAAACAGTCTCCAGCTTTCCACTACACACACTACGCTGAACTGAGGCTGTGCAAGACAATATAGAGCCCATGTGACCTTACATTCCATGAATCAATACAAAATTCACCTTAAACAGCAAAAAAAAAAAAGCGCAGTAACACGAAGTCCATAGAGAACAATGAGAACTTTGCGTTACTTCGAGATGCAAAGTTATTCGCTTCACAGAATATTACACGAAATTTGGGTCTGACATGAAATACTACGCGTAGTGTATTTTAGGCACATTGCCCACCTCTACTGGACATACAGACTGAGGCCCTTTAGATCTAGAATAGGCCTTAGATCTCCGGCCTTTTTGGGAACCAGGAAAAACCTGAAATAAAACCCCTTGTTTCTCTGGTGCCTGGGCACTATCTCGATGGCCTGCTAGCGCAGAAAGGACTGCAACTCCTCCCAAGGCAGGTGAGCCAGGGAGGTAAACAAGAGGGCGGAGGTGGAGTTTTTGGAGACTGCTCGATGAGCTCCAAGGTGTGACCCTTTCTATGATCTGCAGAATTCATGCATATGAAGCTATGGTTCTCCATTGATTCAGATGGAGGGAGAACTGACCTCCGACCACCACCTCCTCCTGGTCCGAGACCACTGGGGGGGGGGGGGAGTTCTGCAAGGAGTCAAGCAGAGGTGGAGCCAGACAGAGGGGCTGGTTCCTCACTTCTGGGTCGCTTGGCCGCTGCCGCTCCAGCACTGGAGGGGGCAGGCAAGGGTGGCTAGGCACTGTGTTTTCCCTGGGGATGGGGAACTGTCCCAGGCCTATTGTTTCGTTTATGAAAAGGAGGACGTCCTCTACCTTTTCACTGGGTCAGTAGAGGGAGTGGACAGACATGAGGGCCATGTCCAAGGTTTGCAGATCCTTTATGATGTCCAGGACATCAGGGTCAAACAGCTTGGTGCCACTGAAGGGGACATTAAGCACTGTTTGCTGTACATCAGCTGCAAACCCACATACTCTGAGCCAGGGGAGTCTTCGGAGGCATATGCCCGTGGCAGCTGCCCTGGCAACTGTGTCAGCCATGTTATACAGGGCTCTGAGGAGGCATTTTCTAACATCTTCAGCAACTTGGAGGCACTGTAGCAGGTCCTGCTCCCGTTGTGGGAACCACAAAGCAAAAAAGTGAGCAACAGGTGTAGGACAGGAGGCTTTACGGTGAAGCACAGGGGTGAATAGTGGCTGGCTAGTTGGACTGGGGTAGGTTTTTTTTTCAAATTAAATTTTTTATGGTAGCAGTGACTCTATTGTACTTTAAGTGTACACTGTGATTTTTTGCACAAATAAAAACCTGTTGATGTTTTTTTGCAATTCAGTGTGCTGTTCAATTCAACTGTGCTACCTGACCTACAACTGTTGCTCACCTTTTTGCTTCGTGGTTTCCACGAAGGGAGCAGTATGTACCATTTGTGAGCCCTGACCTGGACTCACGCAGGTAGAGCACCCCTGCTTAGAGACAGAGTGCAGGTTTTTGTACTTTGTGGATTTATTGTAGCATCTCCTGCTTTTGAGTGCCCCCCAGAAAGGCCTGGGTGGCAGCATTGCCCTTGTTCCAATTGGCATTCTAGTATTTTACCATGTGTGACAAACAGTTTGCAATCCTCAAACCTAGAGTAAAGGAGGCATAAATCCGTTTACCCCAGAGGTCAATTTTACGAGAGACTGTCTGAGGGAAGGGAAGAAAAAATTACTCACCTTAGTAATTGTGTTTCTTCTAATGGAGTCTTGCTGTATTCTGACAATCTGCAGTTAGCTCCAGCCTTTGAACTGCCCCGGAGAGTAGAGGGTTAATTTTCTATGCAGTGCATAGAACGTTGAGCTCGAGCTCGGTTGAGATCCCTGTCAGCAGCACTTTGAAACCCAACCATCAGATTCTTACAAGCAAACACTATCTATGTGGAAACTGTAAAAATGTTTAACTAGCCAACTGGCAACAGAAAGTTTTGGATTCCCAAAGGAAGACTCAAGTCAGAAACCCAAACCAAAACCTATGCAAAAATAGAAGATCATAATACAAAAGCACCCAGACCTACCCTTACTGCAGGATCAGAGAATGGCACACTTACTAGGATAACAGCGACATTCTGGGCCCAGTCCCTCCCCCCTTACCTTGCAGCTGCCCTTACAGCTCAACCTCCTCCTACGTACTCCCTCCTGAACACTGACTCCAGTCTTCTCTCTCCCCCACATATGTCCTCCGCCAAAGGACAACATGCTTTCAAGTACCGTATGCCTAATGTGTGGAGCTCTCTGCCAGTGGAGGTTAGACACTCTGCCACCACTCAGCAGCTCAACTCGCTCCTCAAGTTGCATTTCTCCTCCTCCTGTTTGTGCACCTAGCTCCACAGGGCAGCCTAATGCCTTTTCTCCCAGACAATGTACGATGTATATCTATATTTTAAAAACTTCTATTCTGCTGCACATAGCCTCTGTGCAACTCTAAGACATTCCTTTGTATTATAACGTTTCCCTGCCTATAGACAGGTGGCTTTTACTATCATTGTACCCAGTGTATTCTCTGTAGTGTAATCTCTTCTGGACATCCTGTATTATGTGTACTTGTTCACCTCCCCCACCCCAGGACACATCTGGAATTGACGTTGCACCACTCAGTATGCCTTCCTGGTAAAACTTTTAAAAATAAAGTGCAGGAGGTTGGAAAGTGCTAGGTGGACTGGGAGGGAGGGAGAAAGGGGACGCATGGGTGGGGAGGTGGGAGGAAGAGGAGGAGGAGGGAAACAAGGAAGCGGGGCAGGGGGAGCTGAGGGGAGTGCAGGGGATAAGAAAAGGTAACAGTAGGGGAAAAAGGGGGGTTGAGATTGTGTAACGCGGGCCTAGGCCTAACGCAGTATTAGCCACTGTTAAACATTTTGAAACGCAAACTGTAGTGATAAATAGTCTGACCTACAGTAATAGGGAATCTAATCTAGTCCCCCGGAAAACTGTCTTGATATTCTTAATAACTCTGCTATGCTAGGTGGACCTAGTAGCTCAGTTAAGAGCATTGGGAAGGTATTCCAGGGACCTTAGTTCAGTCACATCATTTGTTTCTTATCGCGTTTGTGATAGACCTGCATATCGTGTCTTGCAGACTGTCATTGTATCTGCTCAGCTGATTATGTATAGGTAGCACCAGAGAGCAGCCATCTGACTGCCTAGTGCACTGATCTGTTTGCCAAAAATAAAGAAATCAATCAATGGAACATAAACCTTGTTTATTAACATTTTTGGATATATTGTAATTGGAAATATGGGATGTGTGAAGTCTGTTCAGTATCCACAGGGTACTGTTTGTTCATTTTAAATACTCCTGTTTTCTTATTTTGTGTCCTTTGTTACGTGACGTTAGTTCTGTCATAACAATGTATGTTGCAAAATGTTTAGCAGTCGCTAATACGTTATTAGTGTTGCCTTTTTCCTGCCCTAGATTAATTTTTTAATTACTTACAAGTTCCAGAACTAAATTACATTAGTTGAGCAGAAGCCTACAATGAAGATTCCATTCATGTTTCCACTCAACTAATGTTGCCAGGTTCCGAAACTGATAAGAAGTTATCAGGTGGGAAAATGGCAGCTGTAACAAGGTGAGGGGAAAAGGACACTTTCAAAACAAACGGTACACAGGGCATAATAAACAGACTTCACATGCAGCCAGATTACCAGTTATATTAAAGAATGTAAAAACAAGGTTTATGTTCCCTTAAAAAAAAAAAAGAAATACACCCGGTGAGATTGTGCCTTTTGAGGTTGAAAACATTTCCCTGTGTTTTTTGGTGCGGTTCTGTTTTATACTTCAGTTGGAGTGGAAATTCTAAACATTTCTTTCTAAATTGTTTTAAAGCCTTTAATTTTTAGCCTTTCTATTTATCTGATGCTTTCAAGCATAGATTTGACACATTACAATCAAACCACACACAAAAAAAAATCACACCCATAATCTTTCTTGAATATGATGTATGTTTAGTTTTACACTGGCTGGCATGTACAGCATGGTGATCATTGCTTTGCGATGCAGTGGTAAGATTTCTGGGTTTCTTGTTTGTGGGTGTGTTTAAAAATTGTATTAAGAATACTTTAAACTTTTGTACTCCAGTGCATTTTATTAATTTTGCTGCTCTGACATTAGGAATAGCTACCTGTGGGAAAATGTTACTGTAAACTTTACAGTTACTTTGTACTACAGAAATATACATTGGTAAAGGAGCACTTCAAAATAGTAGACTTCTTGTCATCAGTTTCTAGTAGTAATGACATGCAAGAAATCAACTGGGGTGGGGGAGGGTTGAAGTTGGAGTTCAGACTTTACACTGGATCGCTGTACAGTGGTATAATGGGTGTTCTAGGGGGCTACATAATATATAAAAATGCACATAACTGTTGGGTAACAGTGTCATTTAATTCTAACCTTCACACTGGATCGTAGTGTTATATTGGGTGTTCTAGGGGTCACATTATACATAAAAATGCACATAACTTTTAGATAAGTGTTATTTAATATCTTAGGAGGAGGAGGATAGGGAATGTTACCAAGAGGAGCAAAGGGAGGTGGGGAGAGCAGTTAGGAGAGCAAAGGCATTAACAGAAGAGACTATGGGCAAGACAATTACTGTAAAAAAAAAAAAAGGGGACAAGATATTCTATAGGTACATTGGAGAAGGGAGGGATAATTAGGCTGAGCGGGGGGGGTGCTCATGTAGAAGAGGAACAACAAAAAGCAGACATACTGAATAAGTATTTCTGCTCAGTATGCACAGAGGGGGAGGGGCAGGGCCGGAGATGCAGGATGGGCATAACCGGCAGAAAGGTGAACACCAGCCCCTTTATAGAGGAAAGAGTCCTGAGTGAGCTAAAGAAGCTAAGGGTGGACAAGGCGATGGACCTGGACATAGTACACCCCAGGGTTCTAAAGGAACTCCAGGAAGAGTTGGCTGCACCCCTCATGGAGTTGTTCAGCCTAGCACTAGAGACAGGGGAAGTGCCAGGGGACTGGAAAAGAGCAGTTGTGGTCCCACTCACAAAGGTGATAGGAATGAGGTTGGAAATTACAGGCTTCTCAGCCTGACGCCAGTAGTGGGCAAGATAAGGGAATCTTTGCTTTAGGAAAGGTTTATTGAATACCTTGATACAAACAGCCTACTAGACCTGGGCTGGGACATTATGGTTTTACCAAGGGGTGGTCCTGCCAGACAAACCTAATGCAGTTTTTGACTGAGTGACTAAGGTGGTGGACGTGGCTTATCTGGACTTCAGAAAGGCCCTCGACACCGTCCCTCCTCAAAAAACTGATAAACTGTGTAACCTAAAAAGTGGTTCCTAAAATAGTACATTGGGTAGAGAACTGACTTATTGGCAAGAGTCAGAGAGTGTTGGTAAATGAGGAACATTCCAGGGAGGGAGAGGTAGTAGCGGGTGTTAGGGTCAGTGTTTGTATTTCTGTCTTCACGTCTATATTGGGACAATGTGGGGCTATAGGGGAAGGTATGCTTATTTGCGGATGACACAAAGGTACGTAATAGAGTGGATATGCCGTGGGGTTGAAAACATGAGGCATGACCTTAAAAAACTGGAGGAATGGTCTGGAGTATGGAAACTGGAATTCAGTGCAAAAAAAGTGGAGGATCATGCACATGGGGCACAAGAAACCAAGGGCAACTTATAAACTAGGAGGGGGAGGTATTAACAGTCACAAAGCAGGAAAGAGACCTGGGCGTTATTTCAGATTACCTTGAAGAGGCTAGGCAGTGCGACAAGGCAGCAGGGAAGGCTAGCCAGATGCTTGAATGCATAGGGAGAGGTATCACAAGTTGAAGGAGGGAGGTCATTTTGTCCCTGTGTAAGACACTGGTGAGACCACACCTGGAGTGCTACATCCAGTTCTGGAGGCCACATCTGAGAAAGGACATAGGGTGAAGGCAGTGAAGAGAAGGGCAACTAAAATGGTGCAGGGCCTGCAGGAGAAGACGTGAGGAAAGACTAAAATAATTAAATATGTATTCCTTGGATGCAAGGAGGGAGGAGGGGACATGATAGAGACATAAAAATACCTCACTGGTATAAACAGAGTACAGGAAGGGAGCGTATTCCAAAGTAAGAGCTCTTCCAATATAAGAGGGCACAGTATGAAGTTGGAGGGGGGGGCGGCTCAGGAATAACATGAGAAAATATTTTTTCACTAAGAGGGTAGTGGATGCTTGGAAAGGTGTACCAGAGGAGGTGGTAGGGGCTAAAACGGTCACAGGATTCAAGGAGTAGGAAGGACACAAGGGTATCCTGGAGGTAAGGGGGGTGCTCTGGAGTTGACTAGGTAGGGATAAATAGGGCAGACTTAGTGGACCAAGAGGTCCTTATCTGTTGTCGACTTCTGTGTATCTTTGGAGTGGAAGACAGAGCCCAATTATTATTGTGAAATCCTAGAATGTTTATAAAGAATTATTCTTTTCAAGGATTATCCCCTTCAGTTGATTCAAAATGTATCCCTGCTGTCGTTTCTCCCCACCCCACCCCCGGTTACAGGGTTCGGTCTATAATCTAAGCATCTGTGGTAGAGAAGATTGCCTTCTAGGGACATGGATATGTTGTTCTATCCACACTTACTGGCAGGTTCCTTGCCACTTTAAATCTTGCCAGGTGGTCTTCAAGCTGGCTCCTTCCACCCAGCTGGGTGGTAAAACTCTTGTCTCCGCCCCATGACGCCAGATCTTCCTTACAGCTTGGAAGCTCAGGTTCCCTTCTTAGCGCTCTGCATTTTAGGCCTGGATCCTAACTCATCGGTTAAACCGAAAGTCATACTTAAATTTTCTAGACTTTGGTCTTTTTCTTCCTTCATGGCTGCAATGGACACATCGACTCCCGGATTTCGGCGGTGCCTTTGTGGGCAGAAGATGTCTCGGACTGAACCACACTCCACGTGCGTTTACTGCCTTGGGCTTGATCACGATCCGCAGGCCTGCAAATTGTGCAAGTCCTTCTCGGTCAACGTTCTCGAAGACCGTGCTGCCAGACTTCAACTTGGGGCCCGAGAGATGTATTCCTCTGGTAAAGTCAAAGGAGGCCCGTTGGGCGGTGTCCGTGGCGGCAGGCTTATCTGAGGAACTTGAGCAAATGATCACCCTCGGAGGGAGGCGGCCCAGGCCGCATCTTCTTCTTCCTCGGTCGCGGCATTTATCCTGCTCCTTGGGCTCCTCCTACTCAGCTTCTTTCAAGGAGCTTTGTCAGTCCCTCTCTACTAAAGGAGAGGGACAATCGGGACACTTCTCTCGGTCCAAGAAAAAGGACTCAAAGGGTAAGTCCCACCATCGGCATTCGTGGGAGCGGGAGAGGTCCCCTTCCCCGGACAGTCGGCACTTGACTTCGGTCGAGGTTGCGGCTTATGCCGCTGGCTTCACGGTGTCCCCGTCAGGTCTGCCGGCTGAGACACCCGTCGATGCAGTCAAGATTTTTCCTGACCCGTTGGACGGGCTATCGACTGGAGAAGCCGACAACCCTTCTTCACCGGTTCCCCCCGTGAAAACCGAGGACTTGCCTGTGCCGGAGTCCCCAGTTAAGGTTCCTGAGCTGGGGGAGGAACGGGTTTCCCCTGCTCCCTCTTGGACCCACCCTCGGAAACACCAAGGGTCTCGGTCTTGGACCTCCTCTCAGTCCAGCCGATCCCGCTGACATCGGTGATTTTGGTCTCGGCACCGAGGGAAGCGGCGGCGCCACTCAAACTCGTCATTGTCCTCCTCGGAGGATAGGCTCCGGTGCAAGTGGTGTCGGCGCTACGAAGATCTGATGTAGCAGCAGCTCCTTTTGACTAGGAGCAAGCCGTTTCCGTTGCCTTCCCCAGCCATTAAGTGGCTGTCATCTGAGCGGCCAAAACAACCCCTCATGGTCATCGAGGAGCCAAAGCCGGGCGCCGGTTGTTCAGCCAAAACCAGCTGCACCACCCATTGTGGTGGAACCCCCGCCTCCACAACCAAAAACGGGGGTTCCAACCAAGGATTCTCGGTCGGGTCATGGGCTGCCCCATCGGTTGTCTGTCACCTTCACTCCCGATCATCCTCGGCAAGTGGAGGGTGGCTCAGGCCCTCAGCAGCTGTTTGCAGACTCCTCGGAGTCCGACAATGACTCTTCCCTGTTCTCCAGGCCTCTCAACCTGGAGTCCTCTGGGGGACAGTCGGTGGACGCGAGCCCATCCTCGTTCATGGGTTTGCTTCGGCTTATCTCAGAATCTACTGGGATGAAGCTCAAACCCGTGTCAAAGCGGGCCAAGTATCCCTTCACAGAGATACTGGACCGAGGGGATTCTCTTACGGAGGGCTTTCCTGTGGCCGAAGCCATTGTTGGTCCGGCCATGGAGCTATGGCAACGGCCAGCTTCTTGTCCAGCTCCCTTGGCCAGGATGGCCAGGAAGTATGCCATTCCCACTAGATCACTCTCTGGATTCTTGGAGCACCCCTCTGCGGAGGGGTTGGTGACCGACACTGTTTTCCGGCGCTCCGTAAATGCTCGGGACATGGACAAGCCACCCGATAAAGAGTCCAAGAAACTGGACTACTCCAGGCGTAACGTTTACGCTGCGTCCTTCTTAGGCTGCACTGATGGCACACTTTTCCCACGCCCTTTTGGGCTCCCTGGATGAGGTGATTCCTCATCTCCCGGCTAACCTCCAGACTACGGTCAAGCAGGTGCGGGATCAGGGAAGGGCGGTGGCAAAGCGACAGCTCCTAACTGCTCTTGACATTGGGGACTCTTGTGCCTGGTCCGTAGCAGCCGCAGTGGACATGCGCTGCAGAGCTAGGCTGCGGATCTCCACCTTCATGGCGGATACCCAGCACAAGCTGGCAGACGTTCCCTTCCTGGGTACCAACTTGTTCGGTCCGGGGGTGGAGGGTCACTTGCACTGGATCGAGAAGTCCAGTGCCACCTTGGACTCTGTCACGTCTGCCCAGAAGAACAAAGGCTGCCAGCAGCAGCGTAAGCCCTTTCGGCCTTCTGCCCCTGCGGCGCATCAGGGCCAGCAGGCTCGCACTTTGCACCCCAATGCCAAGCCTGCAGCTTCTTCAAGCAGGAAGCCGAGAGGAAAAGGCCTAGGAGGTCCCTCGGCTGGTCCTTCCTCCAAGCCTGCCCAGTGACGGGTTATGGGTGTCGCCCCCAGCCTCGTCACTCCCCCCCCCCGGGTTCCCCCTTGGGGGGACGGCTCCGCCTGGTCCACTATCACCGTGGACCACTGGGTGTTAGAAGTGGTAGGGAAAGGTCTACCTCTGGAATTCGAGCAGGCCCCACCCTATTGAACCGTCAACCCACAGGGGGCTATGGAGTCCACAGCCTCTCTGTTGGCCCGCTGAGCCGACATTGCTCTACTCCTCCAAAAGGAGGTGATCAGGGAGGTAGCGGATCCTCCACCAGACCCAGGGTTTGTGTCCAGGTATTTCCTGGTCCCGAAACGGACGGGGGGCTGGCGCCCCATTCTAGACCTACACGACCTGAACAAGTTCCTAAGGTCCTGAACTTTCAGGATGGTCACTCTGGCACAGATCATTCCATCCTTGGAATGAGGTGTGTGGTTCTGTTCTCTGGTCCTCGAGGACACGTTCTTTCACGTCCCAATCCGTCCATTCCACCAGCGAGTCCTTCGCTTCAGAGCGGAGGGGTCCCTTTACGAATTCCGGGCCATGCCCTTCAGCCTCTCTCCAGCTCCCAGGGTCTTCGCCAAATGCATGGCAGTGGTGACGGCATTCCTGCAGCGCCGAAAGGTCCGGATGTACCTTAACCTGGACGACTGGCTGATTGCAGCCCACTCCAGGCTGGAGATGGAGCAGTCAGGGATCTGGCCCTCCAGGACTGCTGTCAGATTGGCCTTCTCATCAAGGCCAAATCAGATCGCTGCCAACGCAGGTGATTCAATTCATTGGGCAGAGCTCGACTCTTTGAGCCAGAGCATGGCTCCCGCAGACAGGGCGAGGTTCTTTCCTCCTATGCCCTAATCATTTCTGGTTGGGCATTGCGCCTGCCTGGGACTTCCTGTGCATCCTGGGCCTCATGGCGGCCTGCACCAGCGTGGTCCGTTAGGACCGCCGGCACATGTGTCCCCTTCAGTGGGGGCTGGCCCGCCAGTGGTCACAGTGCTCTGGTCCTCTGGACCAGCCAGTGGTGGTGACCCAGGAGATGTGGAACGCTCTCCAGTGGTGGATCGTTCCAGCTCATCTGCAGAAGGCCATCCCGTTTGTCCGCCCCGAGCCGACTGTCATTCTAATGACCGATGCCTCTCTGATGGGTTGGGGTGCCCATCTGGGGGAGCACAGAGCGCATGGCCTCTGGTCCCCTCAGGAGTCTCAATGCCACATCAACCTGCTGGAGTTTCAAGCAGTCCGACTAGCCCTTACTGTCTTTGCTCCATTTGTACGGGGTCAAGAGGTCCAGGTATAGACAGACAATACCACGACCATGTACTACCTAAACCGCCAGGGCGGGATGCACTCCTTGCCCCTGTGCAAGGAAGCTCTCCGCACTTGGTCCCTCATGAGCAGACTGGAGGCAGATCTCCTAGCCATCCATGTGGCGGAAGCCTCCAACACTCTGGCCGATGCCCTAAGCTGGATAAGTGCTGCATCTCACGAGTGGTTTCTCCTGCTGGAGGTAGTACACGATCTGTTCTCCCACTGGGCGCACCTCAGGTGGACCTGTTTGCCTCCAGGGAGAATGCGAAGCTGAGGCTGTTTCATGCCCGCCCCCCTCAGCAGAGCTGGTTGCAGGGGGATGTCTTCTCAAGGCCGTGGACCCCGGGCCTCTTCTGCGCCTTTCCCCCATTTCCCTTGATCCACATGGTGCTTCTAAAGGCGAGGAGGGACAAGGCGCAGGTGATTCTGGTAGCCCTAGATTGGCCCCGCCAGTTCTAGTGTCCAGATCTCCTCAGCCTCAGCTCCAGGCTCCTGAGGCAGCTTCCAACCCGCCCGGACCTGATCTCAGTCAACCAGGGGAAGGTACTCCACCTGGACCTTCAATCCCTGCACCTGACGGCCTGGTTCCTGAGTGGCTAGAGTTCCAGGCCTTGGGTCTTTCTGACGAGGTCCTCAACGTCACTGAGGCATCCCGTAAGGAGTCTACTAGAAAATGCTATGCCTTCAAATGGAAGAGATTCTCCATTTGGTGTCAGGATAAGGGGTTGGACCCTTCCTCCTGCTCCTTGGCCAGCATTCTGGACTACCTATGGTCCCTTTCTCAGCAAGGGCTTCGGTCGACGACCCTTAAGGTGCACCTGGCAGCCATCTCTGCTTACTGGCCGCAGGCCAGGAAGCAGTCGGTGGTGCAGGAGAAGATGGTCGGGCGCTTTTTCAAAGGCCTTGATCACATATCCCCTTCGGTGCGAGAACCTCCACCTCCGTGGGATCTACTGCTGGTATTGGCTAAGCTCATGGGCAAGCCATTCGAACCGATGCACAGGTGCGATATCTCCCACCTGTCGTGGAAGACCGCCTTCTTGGTGGCCATTACATCAGCCAGAAGGATGGGAGAGCTCCAGGCGCTTTCCATTGAGTCTCCTTATATGGTCTTCCACAGGGACAAGGTTGTCCTGCGCCCACACCCGAAATTCCTTTCGAAGGTGGTGTTGGAGTTTCACCTTAACCAGGTGTTGACTCTGCCGATGTTCTACCCCAATCACACCTCAGAGGCTGAATATAGGCTCCATACTTTGGATCCTAGAAGAGCGCTTCCTTATAAGGAGCGGATGGCTGAAGTTCAGGGAGGTGTTCGCCAGCTGTTTGTCACCTACGCTGAAGCCGCACCTGGCAGACCTGCAGCCAAGCGGACGATAGGCAGGTGGGTCACCTCCTGCATAGATCTCTGCTATAGGTTGGGGGGCATGGAGCCTCCCAGAGGGATAAGAGCTCATTCTACCCACCATACCGCTGCTTCCGGGGACGTCCTTATCCAGGAAATCTGCAGGGTTGCTACCTGGAAGTCAGCACACACCTTCATTACCCACTACCACATTGACCTTGAGTCACACCGGGATGCTAGTTTTGGGACCTCAGTTCTCCAGTCCTTATTTCCTAAGTACCGGGTGTGCGCCTTGCCTCCCTCTTCCCAGAGAACTGCTAGGAGTGTGCCAGTAAGTGTGGATAGAACAACATATCCATGTCCCTGGAAATACAGATTACTCTCCTGTAACAGGAGTTCTAGGAATGGTATATGTTGTTCATCTACACAACCCTACCCGACGCCTGCCGACACACAACCTGGCTTCCAGCGAACTAGATCTGGCGCCATGGGGCGGAACTGAGAGTTTACCACCTGGGTGGGTGGAGGAGCCAGCTTGAAGACCTTCCGCAAGATTTAAAGTGGCAAGGAACCTGCCAGTAAGTGTGGATAAACAACATATACCATTCCTAGAATTCCTGTTACAGGTGAGTAACCTGTATTTTGATTTGTAAAGATCCTAGACTGTAGTGTTTCCTTTTTGCACCGTACATGCAGGCCAGAATGCATAAAGAGATGAGAAAGTAATGCATGCTACCTCATGAGCAGAAACTACTAGTATGTGAACAACACGCACATGCTATTACATTAGTGAGGCATTGTTGTGAGAGAAGCTGCAGTGGTTCAACAAACAGTCCAGCACTTTAAATTCTTTTATTTACCTCTATCTAGAACTCCTAGTGTACTAAGTGAATCTTCCTGAATTGTTAAACCTGTTTTGATGTACTCTATGTAGGATTTCAAATGCATATTTTTCATGTAAAAGGGGATATGGAAAATCACTGATCATTTTGCATATGCTGTTACTGACGAAATTTGTCATTCTTGGAGCAAGTTTCTGGATTTTACCTGTACTGATTTACAGTAATGTTGTGTGATCAGTCAGTTTCACATGTTCATATAAGCATGTAGACCTGGGGCTCAGTTTACTAATGCATTTGCATTATTTGTTAAACTACCTAGAGAGCTACATACATTATTATGGCAATAATGTTAACTGGACAGATTTTCTGTGCCTTATTAAATATTCCTAGGTTTGCAAGTTCAAAATGAGCTGGATTCGTTTGAAGATGAGGCAGTAGCAGTGGATGAAGATTAATGCATTTACAGTAGGTATTAGTACTTTGCGGCAGAGAGTTTGATGGGGGGCGCAGGTTAGCAGTCATTCAGATTTTGAAGGGAATTAACAGAGGACCAGGTAGAGCAGGACAATAGAACGAGGAGACGCTAAGACTATGAGGTGAGTAGGATAAAGGGAAGCAGTGTGGTCAGGCCTCCAGTGTGTACCAAACTATTTTACTCCCTTCATTTTAGAAAATATTCTTCAGAAATATTTTTTTATGAATACCAATACTCCCCCAACATTTGTATATGCTCCACACTCCATAGAAGAGTGCTTTATAACATAACTGGTGTTTCAAAAGGAGCAGTTTTTTCCAGGTTTACAGCACTCATACGCATCCCAGTTTTGTTTACTCAATTTTTAAACTGGCGATTAAATTACTCCTACCTGCCAAAATTATCTGGAGCATTGAGAGTGGTGCAGGACATTAGGGTGCATTCAGACACAGCACTGGCCTGTGAACTAGGAGCCAACAGGTTCAAATCCGATTAGAGCCACACTGGGTGAACTTGAGTGAGCTACTTAGTCTTACTGTGCTGTAGCATGCCATGCTGTAAAATTGAGTGAAAGGGCATGATGCCTCTTAAATGGGTTATCCATTGTAAACCAGAAAAAAAAGTGCATAATTCTGCGTGACTGAACACCACTAGAATAGCCGGTTAACCCCAGCTATTTAGGGATGGTTATGTTCACATTTTGGCAAAGGATCATGAAACATTTGAGGTGACATAGCTGCTGAACTGACTGCAAGCTTTTATCTATTACTAAAATAAAGTAGCAGTGCATGTTGTGAACATTTTGACTTATGCTTTTTATTCTTTTTTAGATAGATTGCCCCTTACCTACTGGCTTGTAAGACATAATTTCCCCTTTTTGAGTCTTCTTTGGCACTTTTTTTCATTTGAAATAAGAAAATAAGTGTTCCTTTTAATATGGCTGTTCCCAAGTTTTCACTGGAATTCTCAGCTGTCTTTGAACACTCATTATTATTTTCCATCAATTTTCTTGTGACTAAAAGAAACTAGAATGCACCAGACACTGCTCCCTTATTTTATAGATGTAGAAGGGTGAAAAAACAATAACATAATGTTGCAGGTGATACTTTTTTATTGGACAGACAAAATTGTTTTTGAGACTAGCTTTCGAGAGATTCACTTCCTTTTTTGGGTCAGTAGAAGAGTATATCTTGGAAAGCTAGTCTCAAAAACAATTTTGATAGTCCAATAACAGATAAAAGGTACAGAAAGGGAGCATTTTCCAGAGAAAGATGCTAAAGGACAAGAGGTAATTCTTCACTGAAAGGGTGGTGGGTGTTTGGAACAGTCTATCAGCGGAAGTAGTAGAGGCTAAAATGGTCACAGGTTTCAAGAATGCATGGGATAGACACAAGGGGATGCTAGAAGTTAAGCAAGTGAGGGAGGGAACCAAGGATCAAGTAGGGTCAGAGGTTGCTCAGGAAGGGAAAATAGGAGCGCAGTAGGTGGGCCAGGAAGTCCTTGTCTACCAAAAACTTATATGGTTTTATATTAATAAAAGGTGGTATCTGCAACATTTTTTTTCTACTAGATCATCGACTGGGACTAGCATGGCTACCACATTTATTTGTTACTTTGTGGGTCGATGAGTGTTCAAACACAGTTGACAATAGGAATAAAAATCTGGGGATAGCCATATTAATAGCTCACTTTAGTATTTCAAGTGAGAGAAAAAAGGTGCGAAAGCAGGCTAAAAATGGAGGAAACAGTGTGACTTTCTGAAATTTTTCTTAGAGCCACATTCTTTGGTCTTTGGTCTGAGCAGCCTGTTTTGGACCGCCATTCCTCTCTGTGAGAGAGTGTCTGTGCTGGGCAGCCTCATGCCCAGGATAATGGACAATTCTCCAGGAGCTGTAAAAAGGAATTGTCCTTGCCCTGCTTACATTCAGGTGTCTGATTCCTGGGAACTCTCAATCTCGTCTTCGCACAAGAAATGGGAGGACAAAGATCTCGTCTGGTTCTTGCCACTCTGCCCTGAGGCTGTTGTCTGAGTTTTGTGTGGGACTGGTACTGGTACCCGCTCCCGTCTCCCTGGTGGGGAGGGGACCTGATACTAGTTGTCGTAATGTAGCAGTGCCAGTGTTTCAGAACATAACCCAGTTTATTCTTGGTACTTTCCTGTACCAAGGAAAATGCAAACTGCCAGTTTTAGACTTTCATGCTCTGAATGAGTACATACAAAGAGAACATTTTGGATGGTCTCTTTGCAATCCCTTCTTTTGGTGGTGTCTCAGGAAAAACTGGCTTTGCATCCTAGACATGCAGGACACCTACCTACACATCGGGCTCCAACACAGCCACTGGACGTACAGTATCTGTAAGTCAAGCTAGAGGGCCAGTACTACCAATTTTGTGTCTTGCCCTTTGGCTTGTCCTCAGCACTACTTTACATGTGGTAGCCACAGCCCTTCGTGGAGAGAGACCCTATATACATTCCATTGCCTACTCAAGGCCTCCTCAAGGGATGTGGCTTTTCAGACACTATGCTGGACTCGCCTGTTGTTTTATCAGCTGGCCATTCTGGTCAATAAACAGAAATCCATTCTAACTCTGCTTAATACCTACAGTATACAGGTGCAGTCCTAGACACCATATGGCCATGGCATTTCTACCAAACTGCTGTTCTTATGCCATATTGAGCAAGCAAAAATGGCAACTTTCACTGGCTGGGTCACTGCCAGGTTCATGCTCCTGGCACTTATGGCATATGGGCAGTGGACTCGAGTTTTTTAACCCCTGGATCACCCGATCTGTGTCAAATCACCACTGAAGGGGGTCTTCACTGGCAGAAAGATTGCTGTCATCTGTTGTGGGTAACCTGTTCTTCCACCCTTTGTCTTCAGTTGGTCTTCATCACAGATGTCTCAGTGATGTGTTGGGGTGCTCTCAGTACTCTCACGCAAACCCTGGGTGCTTGATCCCCTGGCTATTTGCTCTCCTCTACACATCAGCATTCTGGAGATGAGAGGTGTTCTTCACCTTCAGGTTTTCACCTCACAAATTTAGTCACCTTGCCTAGCAGAGATGGACAACTTGTATGTCACAGTACCTTAGTAAACAATGAGGCATCAACTCCTTTCCCCTCTGCAGAGAAAACATGTGGGCTATAGCATGTTATACAGATAGTGGCCACGCTTTCTTTCTGGATCTCTGAACATCCTGACAGACGCTCATCAGGTCAGTCATTCTATCCTACAGGTGGGAACTCTGCGGCAATGTGCTCATTTAGCGCTTTATCAATTGGGGTCAACCAGAGCATGACTTTTTGGCATCCCAGCTCAATATAAATAGTTGTATTTTTGTTCATGATACAAATCACTGCATTTTTCCTCATTCACTCCAGGGCCTGGAGCTTTTTGTGAGATACGTTTGTCCTTTCCTGGCAGGGGAGGTTCTTCTACGCATTTCCTCCAGTTCCCCTAAAGCAGACTGCATTGATGAAACCACAGGAGGAATCCAACATGCCTATTCTGGTGGCTCAAACAGATTTGGTTCCCACTGCTACATCACATGGCAGTCAAACCTCCAGTTTCCCTGCCTTTGCAGGTGGGGTTGCTTTCCCAGGACCACAGCAGCCAATTGCACAGGGACATTCTGGTCCTGCTTCTTTTCTGACAACTTTTGGATGTTCTCTTGGTTGCTAAGAAGCCATCTACTAGGTAGACATTCACTAAAATGGAAGCATTTTTAGTATCTCTGTGTGCCTTTCGCTACTTGGACCACTGCTCTTATCCAGCACAGCACATTTTGGATTACTTCTTGTCACTATATATCAGACTCTGGCCTCCAATACTCTTCTGTAAAGGTGCATCTTACATATGCTAGGATAGGAACTTTATATAGCACCTTTCCAGAGCTCAAAGTGCATTACAGTACAAAAGTAATTTAAATTACAAATGATATATAGCAGCAAATGATAAATCCCAATCCAAATGATAAATTAGGCACAGGTATATATTCTACAGACTTAGTGGAGCTTATCAGTCTCCTAATAAGGCCTGTCTGAATAGCCAGGTTTTTAGTTGTGATTTAAAGCTTTCCACTGAGGGTCAGAATGTATTCCAGATTCTCGGTGCAGCTACAGAAAATACTCAGCCCCCAGCAGTTTTTAATTTTGCTGCTGGAACTAACAAAAGCCCCATGGCATTCAAGAAGAGAACTGTGGTGCCCCGATAATGCTGCTGGTGGGTTGCCAGTAGTTCACTAATATAGAGGGAGCCCAGTCTATTAATGGCCTCATAAACCAGCAAAAGAATTTTAAATTCAGAATGCCATCTAGTCGCCAGCCTGTGCAACTCACTCAAGGTGGGAATAATGTGATTGAATCTGGATATACCAGTTTACAGTTTGGCTGCCAAGTTCCACAGTAAATGTAGGAGGTGGAGTTGAGTAACTGGGAAGTCATAGTAGAGTGCGTTGTAGTCAATAGACGAGATAACAAAAGCTTGTACTAGTGTGCACAGATGCATCTATTTGTGCCTTTCATAACATCTTTGAGACAAATTTTTTGGCTCAGATGAAGTCTACAGATTCCTAAATGGGCTTCTCACCGTGATCTGTTGCCCAGTTTCAGTCTCGAACCTAAATGTGCTTCTACATCTGCCCCGGTTCATCGCCTAGTTCTGATCTGGAACCTTAACTTGGTTCTGGAGCCCCATACTCTGGCTGCTTTTGAACCTGCTGCCACCTGTGAACTTTGTTTCTTCTCATGGAAAATATTTTTTTCTTTTTTGGTGGCTGTCATCTCGACTCTCAGGGTCTTCAGTGGTGGCATTGGTTAAGGCTCCTCCATACCATGTGTTCCACTGGGATTGGGTCTTAGTTCCTATCCATCTGTGTTTCTTCTCAAGACGGTGTCTGAATTTACCCTTAATGAGACCATTCCTGATTTTTTTCCAATCCTCACAGAATGCTGCAGAGGTCGTCCTGTATTCTCTGGCTATCCATAGAGCATTAAGCTTCTTTCTGGATCATACGAAGGACTGCAGAAATTCCTCTAAACTTTTTTAGGTCATCCCTAGGGTGATAGGCACCCATGTCTGTGTGCAGTGACTTTCCAACTGGTTGTAAGGTTGCTTTTTTTGTTACCAGAAGCATGAAAAAGAACTCCTTGTCCTGTCCTTGGATATGCCACTTATGCTAGAGCTTGCTTCTTTTCTGTTTCTGCAGCCGATGTATGTTTTGCCACCACTTGCAGTCTGATCCATACTTTCACTAAACCATTACAGTTTGGATCTGGTCTCCTGTACACATGCTGGTTTGGGACTTACTGCTTTCCTGTCATAGGATCAGAGTATACTCCCACCTGACCTCCTCCTGCTATGCAGTGTCAAACTGCTTGGGACTGGTTCAGTATGTGTAGTTCTATAGAAGGTGATGCCATTGAAGAAGATAGTTAATAACTGTAGATCTTTTGAGGAGTCTCCTTTACAGAGCCATAGCTTTCTCCTACCTTCCTTTTTTTGTATTACCATTGCAGGCATTTTGGCTGCTGAACATTTGGTCTTCTTTCCGTGACCTTCAGTGGAATCTTTACCTACTCCCTGCCTTTCTTAATAGTTTGGGGGGGGGTCTCCCATGTCTGTTGGAATTGTACAGCTTTGAATCTGTCTCCAGCAGGGAACTGAGGCAGTATGAGGCTGATCACATAAAGGCACCAGTGATGTAAATCATTGCAAGATGGGCTGTTGGGCCTTTTCTGCCATCAGTATCTGAGTTTTGTCATCGTGGATGGCTCGTTAGGCATAAGTTTCTGAGTGGTCCTGATGCTGATATCTTACAGTTCATGTGTGGCTCTATAAAGGAGATTCTCTCAGAAATGTGCTGTTACTGGTAACTAACGTCACACCTGTATTCTGTCCACCTTAAAGCAGCAGTGCAACAAACTAAAAGAAAAAAAAAAAAAAACGCTTTTCACCAACCTGTCTGTTAGTGTGACTTCCGTTTACTAGTTTTGCAAACCTCATGCTTTGAAATACCATCTAAATGCTATTAGCAAAAGTTGCCTATTTGTGCGAAAAAATTAATGCCCTCCGTGTTTGTTTTGGGGCACAAGTTTCACACAGTGCACTGTGTAGGTTAGCATGCATGACACTGTGAGCTGTGGTATACACTGGCTGTTTATTGTTCGAAGAGGTGCACTGTTTTTTGAATAGACAACAATGTTCTGCAATAAGATCATTTTTTTTTTTTAAACCTCGGCTTAACAACAGTACTACCCACTTAAACTACAGTGAACACAGTTTAGTGTGTCTTAACTGGGTTGCACTGTTTGCAGAGGTTAAAAAATTACATCACCAAAGTTGTACCGCTCTCTTAATGCCCAGTGGACTCGTCAGTTTGTATGTAGTGGGCGTAATGGGAAAAGATGAAAGAAATTTTGTTTTTTTAACTATCCAAAAGCAGTCACTGAAGCTGACTGAGGTTGCCCTCATCCCATTTTTCAAAGGACAGGTTCGTAGAAGAGCAAATTTTCTCTGTGTTTCTATTGGGCATCCCTGAGCGGAGGAAAAAGGATTAAAAGGTTTGTCCCAGTCTAGCAACTGACAAGGAGCAGGGATTTGTTTATATGTTTGCAGAAGTGCACAGGACTATACTACGTTGCTGTTGGCAGTAGGCTTGCCGTGTGTGTACAGTATTATAGGAGTTTAAGATACAGTAATTAACATCACAGAAGCGGCCCCACTCAAACTGCATGTGACAGGTTTAATCCAGACAGTCAACCACAAACAAAGAAACCAGCACTGAGCTACGGACTGCAGGTTACATGTTAAGCATTATTTCAGAGCATAGAAAAACGCGGGGTGCATTTGTAGCCAGGCAGTGTATTCCAAGTAGAGAGTGCAGACCGTTGCCGGCAGCTGTTACTTTGCACTCTTTATTTTGAATATACTGCCTGGCTATGAATGGTACTTTATGCTTTTGAATCGTGTTCTGAAATAAAGCTTAACATTTAACTTGCAGCCTGACTCTTTTGTTTGCAGGAGTTTAGGATAACAAAACTCTTGGCAGCAGTCACATTTGGGTAACATGAATGGCAATGAATGTGAACGCACATGACTGACTAAATAGAAAAAAAACATTGCATTATGGTCTAACAGAGATGCATACTGGAAAGCCAGCTGATTTAAAAAAAAATTAAAAAACATGGTGCACTTGTTTTAAATATGGCGATCCTGGCGTGGGTGTATGCTGATCAGGAGGTGAGAGGAGCATAAAACAAACACAAAAAAGAGGTTAGAACATATTTAAGTAAATTGTGAAGTACTGTTTGAGCATAATATTTATGATCCTTATACTACTGAACATAGGTTCATGGCACTGCCACTTTAAGCAAATGCATCTAATCAGAAGCACATGGATCTAGACTTTGTAAAGCATTTTATGTTTATATTGTCAACATTAGTAAACTGAGTTCTTCCTCTCTGCTGTGATCCGTTGGAAATAACCAATGGGAAAAATAATGCTTCATGAAGATTGTGCAAAAAAAGCTTATCTGTTGTGTTCTAGGAGCTTTTGTGTCTTAATCCCAGTTTGATCTCAAATAATCGTGTGAGACTTTTCTAATAAAAGAAAATATAACATCAGAGGTGTTCTGTTGTTTATTTTAGTCATTTTGGATTCTGTTGTTTGTTCTTACTAAGGTGACACTAAAATCATTTAAGGGGGACCAAAGCAAAAATTTAAATAATCTTCAAGTCCCAGGAGTAGAAATTAAGAAAAAAACTCTTCTGAAGCATTAGTCTTCCACAATATGTCAAATGTAATAAAGTAATGTTTTAAACATATTTATAATAGCATTTATTGTATTGTTTTGAAGAATAAGATATTCTACATTCAAAATACATTTAGATGTTATCAGATAGGTGTGTGAAACAAAATGTAACCCTTCCCCATTCCCTGGAGTTGCTAGAATCCCATCTGTGTTAGGGAAGGCAGCTGGTGAATATCTAGTTAAATGGATTTTCACTTGCTCCCTCTCTTTACTTGGTCTCAGCTGAGAGCAGAGAGGTGATGTCATTTAGAACTTTCGCAGCAACATAAGCCACATTTTGCTGTGAATGTGGGGAGCTTTAGATTTTTCAGTTAGTGTGCAGTGTCAAAAATGCACTTCGCAGGTCAGGCCCTCTGCTCCTACAGTGCCAACCTCAGAGCACAATAGTGTGAACAAGTAACAGACAGGGTAACCCTCCTGTCTGCTTTTGAGTCTGAATCACCCTTAGTCTCAAGTTCTGGGGGGATTCAAACTGTGAACCTTATGCTAGTGTACTTAAATGTACAGGCTCAGATAATATTCTCTTTAAGGGGATGCAATATATCTTTCGCCTATGGGCACCTAATCAGATATCCAAATTGAACCCTTCAAACTCTTAAGAGACCTTCGGCATATTGTTACCTTTTACCATGCTTAGTAACACCATCAAGCCCTTGAACAGTTGTCAGATTTAATATCCATTCAGCAGTAACATACAAAAACATGACCAAGGAGACCTAGCCAGTATCTTAAGAAAAGATTTACTAAATAATGGATAAAAACAGTAAGATGAAATACAGAACAAATATCAAAGAAAAACAAGGAAAACTACAGAACAAAACTCCTACCACAATACATTTAGATCTTTTCTATCTAATGTATTATCTCTGTAAGTGCAGTTAAATTAGAGAGATCTTTGTTTCTTAAGAGCCCAAAAGATATGTTCCACATTTCAGACAGAAATATCAGTTTAAACTGTCTCCACACCCTTCTGTGAGTCATCTAGCTCCTGCTTTTAAGAATATAAAATTACAAACATGGTTTCCTACCAGGAGGTATTTTAAATAATGTGAACATCAGTAAAACACATTACCCAATTTATGAGTCTGTGATCAACCAGTTCCTTTGAGGGTTTACAACCCTGCAGTCCATCACCCAAGTGTGAGATGGCCAACAGGAATAGACTAAATGGCGCCTTTCCTGATGTAATAAAATTCGTATTTAGGTTCTAACTTCAAAAGCAGCAGCAGGTGATGACGGCCATAAACTGTCTCTCTAGAAGGATGTTCCAATTAAAGAAGTCCACCCAGAATGTGCAAAAACATATGTAGAGTGTTTTGATATGTATGTTAAGTCTTAGTGTGTCCTTCCCTCTGTTTGCTATTAGGAGTTTTTCCTAAATTAGCCTGCTAGCTGTATGGTAGTTTTACGACCCCTGGGGATCTCCATCACAAATAGGTTTATTGGCTTTCTTTCTCCTACGATGCACCTTGGTTCATGTGACAGTGATGTAGCTATGCCCCTAGATTTAGCAGGGTCTGTCACAGCTCAGCCACAAAGATAATACTTCTTTCAGAGAATGTCACATTGCTACATTTTGGGTGAGTGTAATCATTATTTTTTGATATTAGTACTTTGTCCTGCTGTGTTACAACCTATAGGGTGATGTTCAATTTTTGCTACTTAGTACCGGTGCAAAAACTGAAAGTGACAGAGGAATAAACAGTGACATGATTCACACACACACACACACACACACACACACACACACACAGAGCAAAGCATAGCAGGACAAGGTACTGATATCAAAAAATAATGATTACACTCACCCAAAATCTAGCAGTTTGTCTTCTCTGGAAGAAGTATTTTCTCTGTGGCTGAGCTGTGACAGACCCTGTAACAAGACACTGGCTTACTGCAGGGGCAATTAGACATCACACCAAAGGGCACTCTGGGAAGACTAGCAGCCATAAAAGAAACCAGAATGGCAACCTCCAAGGGCAATAAAACAGTTAGGGAAAGTTAGAAAAAGCATCTCTCACAGCCAGAGGAAAAGAAAATGCTGGGAACTGGTTAGAACACAGAAAAAAAGACTACTACACATCTTTTTCTGATTTTAACATGGAGTTTTCCTTTAACTGTTTCTTTCTGGTCTGTTTAATTACATCCTGGTTTTCAGCTGCTGACACCTTGTAATTTAAAGGGCAAAATCTCAGACTGACATTTCATACACTGATCATTTATTTATAATACCAATATCACAATAATCATAACCAGCTGGTCAAGCATTACAATCCTCCCCACCTACACTGAACTTGGGGGCTCTATCCCCTGCATGGGATGAGCTTCCTAAGTCAGTTCACACCTCATATAGATGCGATGAGCCATCTGCGTTCTGATTGGTTGCTCCAGCCCTATGTAAGATTGTCATGTCATACCCTTGCAAGGCAAGACTCCATCTTAGTTTTTCCCATTTGTGTGTACGCCATACCAGGGTTGTGGTCAGTTTGTACCTCAAAATGATGCCCATATAAGTATGGCTCTAAACTTCTTTAGGTCCCACACTACAGCAAGACCCACTTTTCCACAGTAGAGTATGCCTGCTTCCTGGGAATCAACTTTTATTCAGGTACTCTACAGGGTGGTCTTTCCTTTGTAGGATGTCTGACTCAGTACTACCCCAATACCCACATCTGAGGCGTCAGCCTGGACTATAAAGGGTCTGCTGTAGTCAGGATTTGTCAATACAGAAGCACTACACAGTGCCTCCTTCCAGTCTGGTAAAGGTTTTTTCACAGGCTGGTTCCCAGGTAATTTTCTTAGGCATCCTCTCTTTACCAGGTCAGATGGGGGCAGCCAGGGCACTGTAATGGGGTACAAATTTCCTATAGTACCCTGCTGTCCCTAGAAAACTCCTGACCTGCTTCTATGCTTCTGGTCTGGGCCATGCCTTGATCACCTCTATTTTTACTTGGTTAGGACGGAGCTGTCCCTGGCCTACAACATGCCCGAGGTATGCCATTTCAGCCATGGCCACCTGGCACTTCTCAGCTTTGACAGTGAGCCCAGCCCTCTGTATTCTGCCCAGCACTTCCCTAAGGTGGGACAGGTGTTCCTCCCAGCTGGCACTAAAGATGGAGTGTCATCCAGGTACACCACAGCGTACTCTTCAGCACCATTTAACACCTGGTTCACCAACCTCTGGAAAGTGGCTGGGCGTTTTCATTCGAAAGGCATTACTTTAAATTCAAATAAGCCTATCAGGTGATGAAGGCTGACCTCTTCCTAGCTCTGTCAGTTAACTCTACCTGGCAGTAACCCTTTGTCAGGTCAATAGTGAAAATAGGTCACCCCTCTAAACTTGTCCAGGAGCTTGTCCGCCTGGGGCATTGGGTGGTCATCTGACTTTGTGACTGCATTCAGTCCACGACAGTCCACACAGAAACGAGTAGAGCCATATGGCTTGGGTACAAGGACTACGGGTGAGGCCCAGGGGCTGTGAGATCTCTGAATTGTCCCTAAATCCAGCATTTCCTCCACCTCCTTCCTAATGTCCTTTTGGACAGCCTGTGACACCTGATGTGCTGTCAGCCGTATGAGTGTCTCTGTCTCTACATTGTGCATTGCTAAGGGGGTTAGTCCAGGCTTGGCGCTAAACAGTGGGGCAAAGTCTGCTAAAACCTCCCTTACTTCCTGAATCTTGTCCAGGACCAGCTGGGGTGACAGTTTAACTGCCTCCACAGAGGATTCCCACTTGCTTTCTTCTAGCAAGTCCAGAAGGGGGTCTCCTTCGTTCATCCCCTTCCCAGGACTACACACTGCAAACACCATGTCAGCCCTATTAACATACGGCTTCATTATGTTGACATGGCACATTCTTTCTGTATGTCTTCTGTCAGGTAATTCTATGATCTAGTTCACGTCATTTACCTTTTTGACTACTTTGTGCAGTCCTGCCCACTCATTCTGCAGCTTGTCTTTCCAGACTGGAATGAGGACCATGACTACCTGACCCACTGTGTACGAGCGAGCTCTGCGGTCATACCACACTCTTTGTTTCTGTTGGGCAGCTGCCAGGTTGCTCTGGGCTGTCCCCATAAGCTCCTCCTGCCCTTCCCTAAACCTAAGGACAAAATCCACTATGGGAATTCCCTGGGTGGTGTGCTTGTCTTCCCAGTCCTCCTGGATCAAGTCTAGGGGCCACGTACCTGGCGTCCGTATAACAGCTTGAAGGGGGGGAAACACTGTCGACTCTGGGGGTACCTCCCTGTATGTGAACAGGTGGGGAAGGTATTTCTCTCAGACCCTCCCATGCTGTTCAGCAAACGCTTGGAGTATTGACTTCCGGGTACCATTGAATCTTTCCACAAGCCCATTGGCTTGTGGGGTGCTAAGGTGTTGTGCGTCTCTGCACCACCCCACACTTTTCCCACAAACATTTAATCATATCCGACATGAAGGAACCCCCTGGATCAGAGAAAACCTCCTGTAGAAACCCAACACAGTGAGGATAGGGTGACTGCCTCTAGATACCAGGTGGCATAATCCACCACAGTCAGGATGAACCTCTTCCTGGAGGTATTTAAAGGCCCCACAATATCCATTCCAACTCTCTGGAATGGCTGCACCACAATGGGCAATGGAATTAGGGTGGCTTTGCTTTCTACCGCCTTCCTATTTCTTGGTACCGTGACAAGAGCGCAGTACTCCTTCACTGCTGGGTGAAGTTGGGGTGATAAATTCTGGGCCAACAGCTGCGTGGTCTGGCGCATTTTCCCAGATGACCAAACAAGGGAATATTGTGTGCAGTCTTGAGCAACTGCTTACGTAGCTTTGGAACAACAAGCTGCCTGCCTATCACCTTCCCTCTGTCTTAGCATCCTGAGTGTACATCAGTCCATTTTCCCAATAAACTTTATGTTTTCTGTCACCTCCTGTGCTCTGTCAGAGTCGGAAGCCCTCAGCTTCTCTAGACTAGGGTCACTTTTCTGTGCAGCTGCAAACTCCTTACACATTCCCAAGGCATGGGACAAGTCCCCATCAGTATCTAAACTAGGGTCTCTAGCTCTAGCATCAGGACACTCCAGATCACTGTCATCCCTAACCCTCTGACAATGGGTCACCCTTCCTTCTTCGGAGTAACCCTCCATAGCTGTTTGGTTAACTGCTACTGGGGAAATTTCTACCCCCTTTTCATTAGTCTCCACATCAGGAGACACAGGCTGGGGAACCAGCCTCCCAGTGGTTTCTACAGTGGCTTCTGTGGGGTCAAGGGAACTACAGATCTTACTTCGAGAGGGCTCTTGCAGTAGGTAATTACATATAGGACTGGCGGCAGGCGCTGGACCTGAGAGAATTTCTAGCTAGCAGTCCCTGGCTAGGGACCGCTCACCGCCAGGTGACCAGCATCAGGAGACATCGGTATAAAGAGCGTGGTCCCGACACCCGCCTTCAAGTTCTTTCCCGCCATTAGCTCGTGCAGCACCTCGCGGAAAAGTTTGTGCTTCGTCAGCCCTACCTTCATCTGTTTTTTACCGAAAAATCTAATTTTTTGACAACGTCAGTACTAACGTCAGTGTATGTCGTCCCCTACACCCTCCGAGCACAAGAACAAGTGCGATTCATGCGGCTCCCAACTACCGCACAAGGACGGCCATTCCCTGTGCCTGTTCTGCCTAGGCCCGGATCATCAAGTCGAGAAGTGCCAGCATTGTGTTAGCTCTAACGCGGCCACCCAAAAAAGATGGCAGCAATCCCTGGAGGCCCATGTTCTTAAAAAGAAAATGAGCTCTATGGAGAAGGAGCTCAAAAAGCTAAGGCAGGCGTCCACTTCCCCCGAAGGCCATCGAAAGAAGGACAAGGAGAGGCACCAGGACAAAGGCTCTTCCACCGCGTCTCCCTCGGGAGTCACGGGCATACAGGTAACATCCCCTCCGGGGGATCACTCCTTGACGGCCGCCTCGGAGGTTTCTGAGGCGGTGTTGGCCCGCCCATCTGGCTCACGCTCAGGCCTTGCGGGCACCTCCGGGCAGGTGGAGGCCTCCGCCCCGGTTCAGCCGCAGGCTTGCGGCCTACCATCGCGGGCGACTCTGGTAAGCCGGGCATCAGCTCCTCTGACATCCGCCCGGAGAGGGCTGGTAAGATGTCCGACCCTTCGGGGCGACGCACGGCTTCTTCCCCAACGGACCAGGTCGACCCTTCCTCTCGACCTGCCTCCGGTGAAGGCTCTAGTAAGTCTGATGTCGGCTCCTCCAGCGCCCACCGAGAGCTCGCCTCTATGTCTCACGTCAGCTCGTCCGATGTCCGGCCGGCAAGGGAACTGACGACGGACCCCCCCCCCAACGTCCGTCGTTCCCGGTTCACCGCAGCTTTCGCTGCCGTCTGGGGAACCAGAGTCCCCTCATCCTGACCCCGGGGACTTTTCCACCCCGTCCCCGGGCGCAGTTGGGGATCTTTTGCCTCCGTTAGTCCCTCCTCCATCTGGAGCGACGGACCTGACATCGGCTCCCTGGACGCTGGCTCCGATGCCGGCCCCTCCTACGTCGGTACCTCTGGGGTCAGGGCCTCCTCCGTCAGCCCCACGAGGCGCCTTACCGATTCAGGGAGAGTTCCTGCTCCCATCGGGCCCTCACTCCGGGCTCTCCACTACGAACCCGCCCGCGAGGTTCCCAGCTGGGCCGTCTGCGCAGGCAGCTCCCCTGGCTTCTGGGTACCCGCCATCTTATTCGACACTGATGTACCCGGGAACGCCGTATCTGACGCCACAGCACCCGATGCCGGGCTTCCCGACGCCGTAGTACTCGACGTCTTAATACCAGACGCCGGGTTTTGGATACGCTTCATATGGGTATAGCCCATATTCTTATCCCCCACCTCCTCCTCCACCGCCCTCGCAGCTGCCGGTGGACCTGCAGGAGACTCTGGCCTCCTGGTGGGCTGAGGCCAAGGCTCAACTCACCAAAGAGGTCGAGAGCGCCTCCGGCAACAGTGCCATCCCAGGTTCCTGTCGCCCCAGGCGTGCCTCCCCTCACCACCTCTGGACTCAGGGTTCTTCCGTCTGGATCCAGAGGGGCAGGACACACGTCCCCGGGAACTACCCAAGGGACCCGTTCCTCCCTGGGTCAGGAAAGGGAGTCTTACTCTTCTTCTTCCTCCTCTTCACTCTCGGACTCCTCTGACTCTTCCGATGGCTGCTCCGAGAGAGACGACGAGACCCCCTCTCCGTCAAAGCCCCGGCCTAGGACTCTTCCAAAGTCTCCTCCAGAGGATGCTTCTTTTATGGAGCTGCTTAGAAAAATCCAGGAGGTCCATCAGTGGCGCTCTTTGGAACCAGATCCTCAGCGTCTGAAACTCACTGAACATCTGGATCTGCCCGTGACAGCTCCTACACTAGTGCCACCCCGGATAGAGCCTCACGCCGACCTTGTCACCACGATATGGAAACAGCCGTCGGCCTTAGCTCCACTTCCCAGGAAGTCAAATAGGCTATATCAGGCTCCAGAGGGTGTTGATTTCCTAGATTCTCACCCTCGTGCCGACTCGGTCGTGATTAGTGCCGCTCATGGCTGGTCGGTGAACCCAAAGCATCTTAGCTCGTCATCTCCTGATAAGAAATCTCGCCTTCTGGACCAGTACAGGAGAAAGATTTACGCTTTCTCCACACTGGGGATTCGGGCCCTGAACTACGTCAGCCACATGGGGGACTACCAGAAGGCCATCCTTACTCAGGTGGAAGCCAAGCTGGACTCCTTGCCTGACTCCCAAGTCAAACAGGAGTTTGCTGATCTTGTCCGCTCTGCTCATTCGGCGAGTCGCCACATGCTATGTGCGACATACGACGCAGTGGACACTGCTGGGCAGAGCTCTGCTTTCGCCGTAGGCCTACGGTGTCATGCTTGGCTCTACGTGTCAGGTCTGGTCCCGGAGGTGCAATCTGCTATCCAGGAAGCGCCTTTCCGTGGGTCGGTGCTTTTCGGGGGTGATGTCAAAGACATCATTAACGATTTGCAAGAGAAGGGGATGGCTCTGAAATCAGTTGATTCCATGTACCTTCCCCATCAGCAGCAACGCTGTCCCTTTCGCAGACGGAATTGGCCAAAGGCGAAACCCCAGAGAAGGCGGGCCACAAAACATCAGGCCCCCATGGCTGCTAAGCCCCCTCCGCCCAAAAAAGCAGTGGGTGCTTCAGCTGTGGCGCTGCCCCACACCACCTGACTCCTTTCCTCTCCCACTGCCTCCAGACTCCCTGGAGGAACCGGTAGGAGCGAGGTTTTGCCTCCACCTTCCGGGATGGGAGAGGATAACCACCGATTCTTAGGTGCTCCAGCTTATAGCAGAAGGACACTCCGTAGAGTTTCTTCAGAAACCACTCTGCCACCCACCTCTGAAGTGGTCATATTCACAGGAAAACCTTCCTTTGGTCCAGGAGGAAATCTTGGCTCTTCTGCTGAAGCAAGCGATGGAGCCCGTTCCCCCTTCATCTAAAGGGGACGGGTTACTATTCCCATTTCTTCCTGGTCCCAAAGAAGACGGGAGATCTCAGACCGATTTTAGATCTCAGTTCCCTGAATCTTTATGTAGAGTACAAAAAGTTCAGGATGCTCTCTCTGCAGAGCCTTCTGCCCCTTCTCCGGCCGAGTCAATAGCTTTGTGCCCTGGATATGCAGGATGCCTATCTGCACATTCCCATTCACCCTCCCTTCCATTGACCTTCGTTTTGCATTCCAGGGGACCACTACCAGTTCAAGGGCTCCTGTTTGGTCTATCTTGGCCCCTGGTGTTTTCAAATGCCTGGCAGTGGTGGTGGCCACCTGCGTACCAAGGAGTACAGGTGTTCCCTCACCTGGACAACTGGCTCTGGCGGCCTCGTCCAGGAAGGAACTCCTGCGTTTCCTCTCCCTCAACCAGCAGGTTTTTGATTACCTGGGTATTACCATCAACCATTCCAAGTCTCATCTGGACCCTTCCCAGAGGCTACAGTTCATCGGGGTGATCCTCGATAAGACCATGGGCAAGCCCTTTCTGCCTCCAGACAGGGCGGCCTCTCTTCAGACCCAGATATGTCTGTTATCCGACCGCAGGATGGTCTCAGCGAGGTCGGTCCTTCGCTTTCTCGGGCTCATGGCGGCCGCTATACCGACGGTCCCCCACGCTCGACTCCACATGAAGAGCTCAGTGGACTCTACGCACTCAGTGGGATCAACTAGTGGACGACCTAGATCACTCAGTTCTGATCTCATCGCCGATGATGCGAGACTTGCAATGGTGGATGGTTCGAGAGAACCTATTTCGGGGGGTCCCTTTCTTTCATTCTCCCCCCTCCCAAACTCTAACCACAGATGTCTCAGGCGAAGGTTGGGGAGCCCATCTAGGCCCTCATCGGACCCAGGGCTCTTGGTCCAGGCTAGAACAGGCTCTTCACATCAATGTGCTCGAGCTTCGGGCAGTGTTGTACGCTCTCCAAGCCCTTCACCAATACATTCTTCCTGGCCACCTAGCTGTCCAGACGGACGACATGTGCGCAGTGTGGTACATCAACAAACAGGGAGGAACTAGGTCCTACCCTCTATGCAGGGAGGCAATGAGGGTTTGGGATTGGGCAACACAACGACCTTCACGTCACGGCGATTCACATTCCAGGAGTCGACAACACCCTGGCAGACAGGCTAAGTCACTCTTCTGCTCTGACTCACGAGTGGGAACTGGACCAAAGCATCCCCCCAAAATGCAAAACTTCCCACCTTCTGCTCGTTTGTTCCACAGCAAGGCACTTTCTGGAACGACGCTCTGTCTCTAGACTGGAAGGACAGATTCGTCTATGCCTTTCCCCCAATTCCTCTTATCCCACGAGTCTTGCAGACACTAGCTTCAGAAGGAGCGAGAATGATTTTGATTGCTCCTTTCTGGCCCAGGCAAATCTGCTTCTCTCTTCTACAACAATATTCAGAGGATCCTCCTCTTCCTCGAGGTTTGTTGACCCAGAATCAGGGGACCCTGGTCCATCCAGGCCTCAAATCCCTTCAACTGCATTCATGACTCCTGCAGACCTAGCCCAATCCCATTTTGGTGCGTCTCCCAAAGTGGCAGAGATTTTAGTGGAGGCCAGAAACCCTTCACCAGGTCCACTTATGCCATGAAGTGGAAGAGATTCACTATTTGGGCCGCCTCCAAGAACATGGAGCCTTTCTCCTGTCCAGCGGGGCTTCTGCTGGAGTATTTACATCATCTGTTCGACCTGGGTCTCAGCCGTTCCTCTTTGAAGGTACACATGGCGGCTATCTCGGCCTATCATGTTCCCTTCGCAGACAAAGCTTTCACTCAACTGGAGGTCTCTAAGACCTTTCTCAGAGGGGTCCTCCATCTGAGGCCCCCCATCCGTACTCCTGCCCCCTTGGGACTTGAATTTTGTTCTCGAGAAACTTACCCTTCCTCCCTTTGAACCTGCAGCTTCTGCAGATTTGAAGTTTCTTTTTGGAAGACACTCTTCTTGGTGACTATTACTTCGGCTCGAAGAATCTCCAAGCTCCAGGCCCTGATGTGTAAAATCCCCTACTTGATTTTTCACAAGGAACGAGTTGCTCTTTGCACGAATCCTAAGTTTCTACCTAAAGTAGTAGCAGAGTCTACCTTAAATCAGTCCATAGAGCTACCTGCCTTTTTTACACAGTACTCTAACCAAGGGGAATATTTCCTCCATACTATGGATGTTCACCGGATTCTGAGATACTACACCAACAGGACGAAGGATCTCAGAAAGACTGATCAGTTGTTCATCTCTTTTGCTCACAAAAGGGAAGGCAATGCTGTTTCCAAGCAATGCCTAAGTGGTTGGCTCATTGCATCACTTTCTGTTATGACAAGTACCACAAGACCCTTCCAGGTCAAGTCAGAGGCCACTCCACAAGAGGAGTAGCTGCCTCTGCAGCTTGTTTCAAGAATGTGTCTGCGGCAGACATATGTGCTGCCGCCACATGGACTTCCATCCATACCTTTACGAAACACTACAGTTTGGATATTGCCTCTCACCGTAGAGCAGGCTTTGGGCTAGCTGTTTTGCAAGGCCTCCTGTCTTGAGGCTTGCACGGCTAGAGCTATTTCTTGGGAGTAGTTGCCTCCTCCCGGTGCCTTTTCTTTATTCCAGACTGCTTGGGATTCAGTCTTATATGTAATTACCTACTGCAAGAGCCCTCTCGAAGTAAGATAGTACAGTTACGTAAGGACTTATCGTAACAGTAGATCTTCGAGAGAGGCTCTTGCAGTAGGTAATACATTCCCGCCCTCCATCCCCCTAGGCTTTTTTCAGCTCCTTTTCCATATAGAGAAATATCCGCTTCTCTCTCATCCGGCCTCTCTTGGCCTGTGGCAGGAAAGAACTGGAAGACGGGCACCTGGGACCGCCCCTTTATACCAACATCACTTGACGTGGGGGCGGTCCCTCACCAGGGACTGCTAGTTAGAAATTTTTCCGGTGGGGTCCTGCCGCCTGCTAGCGTCAGTCCTATATGTAATTACCTACTGCAAGAGCCTCTCTCGAAGATCTACTGTTACAGTAAGTCCTTATGTAACTGTACTTTTCACCTTCCTGCTTGGCTATGGGTAACTGCACACACTATCCCCTGTTAGAGATTGTTGCCAAGGATGACGTCAACTGCTAAAGTTTGGGCTACAGCCACCTGTTGCACAGTTCCCCGTTTCACCCCAGTCTAGGAGAACACTAGCGAGTGGCAGTGTTGTCTCCTCTTCAGTGAACTCTTGTACAGTTACAAATTTATTGGGTATAAGCTGACCAAGCTCTACCAGTTCCCCCTTTTACCAACATCAGGGATGCCCCTGTGTCTCTCAACCCTTGTGTCTGTACACCATTCACATTGACTGGGTGCATGTGTTCCCTCATGTTCACAGGCATGCTTCCAGGGACACACAGACAACCTGCTTCTTGCCTAGCTCCATTTTGTGTACTGCTTGTCCTTTTGGAACACTTGTCTGGCAATATGCCCAGTTTCTTTGCAAACCCAACATTCATTTATGTTCTCAAAAAAATCTTTTCTTTGAAACCTGGGGCTAACTAGTTTCAGTGGCAGCAGTGAGGGTTTTGTCTGCTCTGAAGGCGCGCGTTTCCCTTAATGCGCTGCCATGCCTACCCCATTCGCTGTCAGAGCAGGTCTGCTCTTGGCATAGTGATCCGAGAGTTCTGCAGCCCCTTGCACTGTTTTGGGATCTTGGTCCTCCAGCCAGGTTTTCAGCTCTGATGGGCATGCCCCAAAAAACTGTTCTAACAATATAGCATTTTCAGTTTTATCTACAGAGTTTGCTTCAATTCCCTCCCACCAATATTTTAAACACTGACATTGTTTCATGGCTAGCTCCTCGTAGCTCATTTCAAGGCTTCTCCTGAGCTTACGTAACTTAGCTCTGTATGCTTCTGCAGTTAAATGAAACTTTTTTTTAAAGTACAGCTTTAAGTTTGCTGTAATCATTACTGTCCTCATTGTCCATTTGACCCAATGCATCCCAAGCTTTCCTGGTAAGTAGCGGGGATAGCTGGAAGCTCTAGGACCCTCTAGGCATCTTTGCCTGAATACAAACTTTTTCCAAGGAATTTAAAAAGGCATCCATATCCTCTCCCTCTTTAAATTCAGCTATCAGTTTGGAATTTCATTTGTAACCTAGTCCTGTAGTTCCAGTTAAACCCAAGCCACTTACCTGCACTGGTGCTGGTGGTTGGAGTCATAGCTTCTCCAGTTTATGTTACCTCTAGCGCTCACGCTCTTCACGGTCAGCCTCTCGCTGTTCACGCTCCGCTTCTCGCCATTCTCGCTTCACCTCTCGCTGAAGTTATCACTCTTCTCTCTAGAACTCTAGCTCCATTCAGCACAACTCAATCTGTAGCCTGATTGCTTCTGGCTCCAGAATGCTGGTGACCTTCCCCTACTGCTGTGGCCCTTCGCTCACACTGGCCCTGTTGTTCTCCTCACCGGATTTGGACACTGCACTGGCCCCTCCACGCCCAGTGTTTGGTCCTTTACAATCACGGACTGTGACTTGACAATCTTGGCATCAGCGTCCATCAGAGCATCCACGAGGTTCTGCTTGGTGGCTCTGCCCTCATGTAGGACTCCTCTCTCCTTGCACAACTGCTTAAGGTAGTCTGCAGTGTGCTCACTGGAAGCCACCTTCTTCCCTAACTACGGCTACTCTAACTTGCACTTTGAAAAAAAATAAAACAGGTAGGAACTTTGACTGTAAGCAAAATTATATTGTTTTCTCTCTTAAAAATAAATCACTGCCTTATTTTGCAAGTGAGCTGTACAGTATTAAGACGACACACTGAACAGTTAAAGCTTGTGTTACCAATTACTTATCACACCACTGCCAATCAAATCTGTCACAAACACACTCCGTGGGTCAGACTCTCTGCTCCCACAGTGCCAAACTCAGAGCACAATAGTGTGAATGGGTAACAGACAGGGTAACCCTCCTGTCTGCTTTTGAGTCCGAATCACGTTTAGTCTCAAGTTCCGGGGATATTCAAACTGTGAACCTTATGCTAGTGTACCTAAATGTACAGGCTCAGATAATATTCTCTTCGGGGGGGGGTGCAATATATATTTTGTCTAAGTGTACCTAACCAGGTATGCAAAATGAACCCTTAAAACTCTGAGACCTTCGGTATAGTCTTACCTTTTACCAAGCTTGGTAACACCATCAAGCCTTTGAACAGCAGTCAGACTTAATATCTGTTCAGCAATAACATGCAAAACATTACTGAGGAGACCCAGGCAGTATCTTAAGAAAATGTTTACTAAAAATGGATAAAAACAGTAAGATGAAATACAGAACAAATATCAAAGAGCATCACAATCACATAAAAGGAAAACTACAGAACAAAACTCCTTCCACAATACATTTAGATCTTTTCTATCTAATGTATTACCTCTGTAAGTGCAGTTAAATTAGAGAAATCTTTGTTTCTTAAGAGCCCAAAAAGATATGTTTCACATTTCAGAGAACAAGTATCAGTTTAAACTCGGTCTCCACACCCCTTCTATGAGTCATCTAGCTCTTCCTTTTAGAATATAACATTACAAACTTGATTTCCTACCAGGGGGTATTTAAAATAATGTGAACATCAACAAAAACCCATTTCCTAATTTGAGTCTTTGATCAACCAGTGCCTTTGAGGTTTACAACCTTGCAGTCCATCACCCAGGTGTGAGATAGCCAACAGGAATCCGCTTAAATGACACCCTTTCCTGATGTAATAACATTTGTATTTAAGTTCTAATTTCAAAAGCACCAACAGGTGATGACGGCTGTAAACTCTCTCTAGAAGGATGTTCCAATTAACTGTTTTCTTCAGTTTAATTAAATCCTGGTTTTCAGCTGCTGCCACCTTGTAATTTAAAGGGCCAAATCGCACAGACTGACATTCATATGTCATACACTGACCATTTATTTATACCACCTTACAATTATCATAACCAGCTGGCCAAGCGTCACATGCAGTTCGAGCCGGAGTGAGTTCCAGTAGCAGCTCAGAGAGCAAGCAGCTGGAGGAGTGAGGAGAGTGTATTTCTTACCCTAGTCTAAGTACATCTTTTGCCTGACTCCAGGATTTTCTGATGCCCTCATTCCCAGTGAGATGGGGGCTGCAGAGGTTTTGAGAGGCAATCCCCTGATCCAGCCTAGATTATTTCTGAAGCTGCCTTTGGTGTACAAACTGTTAGTAGATTCTGTCTGAGAGTTAACCCAGGATATGCACCTGCCTTGTTTTCTGTGGGGTGACACTGTGATAAAGGGACCCATTGCTGTGAGACTTTTCTCAAGATCGTTTTGAAGTTTGCTGACAACAGTGCATGTCCCATATGTGATTAGGCACTTTGTTCAGAACTTTTAACTCAACACCCTTGATGTGTTTCTGATGCTAAAATGTGCTAAACATTTGAAGAAAGCATAATTTCTGCTTTTCATTATCTGTTGAGGTATACCTCTGAAAGAATGGCTGGGGATGGATGTGGAAGCAAAAGGTGGGAGACCCCCCATCTGGAGTGACTAGTTCAGCACTTCAGGTTCTGTAAGGGCACCTGTTTTCTTTCAGTGTATGTGGCCAATGCCGGAAGATGTTTTTTTTTGGTAGTACTGTATTGAACCCTAGTGTGCTCCTCCGTGGCCAGTGTGCCATTGTCCTTTCTGTAGATCCTATGCCATATGAGAACTGTTCTAAGTAATGGCCTAGTGCCACGTCCAGAAGAATTTTGTGTATTTTCATCGTGGCTAGTACCACATTTCCAGATGTCTAATCCTGTGCTTTATGGGAGTTAGAGTGTCTGCTTTTCTACAGATGTGTTCTGCATTGCCTTGTGCCATGGAGTGTAAACTCTTGGGGGTCCATCTTTACATTTGTGTCCCAACTTTGTTTTGGAATAAAGCCACACTCTAGAATACAAACCTGGTAAGGACAATCTAGTTACTGCTTCCTGTGTGGATTTACTGGGTACTCCTGTCCAAAAGTGCAAACCTAGCATAGCCTTCAGCAGACATGCTCTCCTCAGGGCCTGGGTTTTGGTAAAAGGTCAGTTTGTGTCTTGTACACACTTTGTGTTTCTGTATACAATTGCTTTCTACCCCCACCCCTCTCTTTTCCCCTAGACAGAAAAAGAATGGGAGGTGTGCCTACTAGTTAAATAAGTGGCTGGTGGGGGACTTACAAAAGCATACAAATTCAATAAATATAGGACTCTCTCTCTTAACTGTAATTGTACCAGTGGTGTATAGTTCACATCCACACTTTGATAGTACTGCTTGAGATGGCAGAGTCATCAGAAGTCTTAAAGCTAGGTTCCTCCCACCACCTGGTTGGTATATCCTCTTGCTCTGTCCCATGATGTCAGATCATGCATGCTGTGAGTAGGTGTCCAGGTGCCACTTGCCAGGAAGTGTGTGGGTGTAAGCTGTATACCATTAGTAGAAATGAAAATTCTAGGGGCGTGGATATGGTATACGTATCCACACTTCCGGCAAAATTCCTTTCCCCTTAAATCTTGCTGGAAGGTCTTCAGGCTGGCTTTTCCCACCCAACCAGGTGGTGTCCTTGGCGATCATTTTTTCCTAACTTGATCTTCATTTGCTCTGCAGTTTTTTCCATAGTAGCCCCATAGATTCCACCGTTTATAAGTCAATGCCGGGTTTTAAGGTTTGTGAGGCCACAAAATGTCACACACGAACCCTCATGCCATGTGCATTTACTGCCTGGGCCTCAAATATGATCCCCAGGCTTGTGGCTTGTGCCACATTCTTCACCCCTCCACTTTGGAAGACCAGTACACACTAGTTCTTGGCCGTCCAGACAAGCAGGATCCTCCTGTTAGGTCTAAGGATGCCTGTTAGGCAGTCTCCGCAGCTGCGGGGTCCGCTGATCATTTGGTAACTTTTGAAGGAGCTGCAGCTCAGGCCGCAGCTGGTGCTTCTTTGGTGTCCACGCTGGCCTTGCTGGGTTTTGGCACCTCTTTTACCAGGGCATTGTGAGAGTTATGCAAGTTTCCTCCTACCCTCAGGGAGGGCTCTTCCCATGGGTCTAAATACTCCAAAACAGACTCCAATGTGAAAGCTAAAAAGTCTCATTGCAGGTTGTGGGACTGCGAGCCCTTTTGGGCCTCTGATTTCTATGACCCTGTTTTGTTGACCCTCATTCACAAGTCTGCTTTGGCCGATGTCTCTGTCCAGGCCACTGGCCCCATGGTATCCCTGTCGGGCTTGTTGGTAGAGATGTGAGTTGACCAAGCTGTCAGTATTTTCCTTGACCTGGCTGACCCAGTGTCGCAGAACAATGGGGGATACTTCTCTCTCTCTCTCTCTCCAGGACTCCTGTCCTGCCTCTTCAGTCCCAGAATGGGTCCGATCAGCTTCCTGAGCCGGTCCCTAACCCTCAAGACCCCGAGCTTTCGGGGGACTCCAAGTGCCCCTCACTGGTTCCTACCTGTAGGAGGTCGAGGTCCTGAAACTCTCAGTCGAACAGCCCACACCAGAGCCACCGGTGTCACTTTTAACACTTGTGAAAGTGGCACTACCACTATTCCTCCTTCTCTTCAAGGGAGGACCAGCTCTGCAGCAAGTTGCAACAGTGCTATGAGGAGCACATGTGGTAGCAGCTTATTTTGGATGCTAGGCCTAAGCTGACACTGGCTTCTTCCCCACCACTGCCTTGGCTGCCACCACCTTGGCCTGCATGTATTCTGGCTCAGTCAATTCTCACATCTCTGCCCATTTGGGTGGAACCCCCGCTAATTCAGCCAAAGGATGATCCCCCCCATCCAAGGAAGCCCATACTACTCCCGGGCTTCCTTGAGGGCTGACAAGCCCCACAAAGTTAGCCAGAACTTGGGGGGGGGGTGCTGGATGGTCTTTGATGAATCCACAGAATCTGAGGATTCCTCCATGCACTCCAGGCCTGTCGACCTGGAGAGGAAGAGGATTTGTCGATGGACCATAGTACTATCTCTTTTGGGGCCATGCTCTGCCTGATTTTGGAACCTATGAGGATCCTGTTGGAACCGGCGCAGAAATGGGCCAAGTGTCCCCTCACCAAAATCCTTGACTGGGGCTGTTCCCAGATGTCACCTTTCTGGTGGCCGAGGCCATTCTTGGCTCAGCATTGCCGCTCTGACAACATCCAGCCTCCTGTTCTACACCATCAGCCCATAAGGCCCGCAAGTATGCAGTCTCTATAGTTCCCTCTCCCGATTTACCAAACACCCCTCGGCTGGAGGCTTAGTTGCTGATTCGGTGTACCAATGCACAGGCAATGTCAGGGATGTCGACAAGCCTCTCCCGACAAGGAGTTCAAGAAATTGAATCATGCAGCTAAGATGGTGTTTGTGGCCTCATCTCTCAGCCTCAGGCAGGCTAGTTTAGCCTTAATGATGGCCCACTTCACCCATGCCTTGCTGTGCACTCTTGACCAGGTGCTCCCTTGGCTCCTAGCTAACCTTCAGATGATAGTCAAGCAAGTCCAGGACCAAGGCCGTACTGTTGCTAAACGGACTACAGACTACCATGGACATTGGTGACTCCTGTGCCAGGTCCATGGCCACAGCCATGGCGATGCACTGCCGGGCTTAGCTGAGGATCAGTACCTTCACGGCAAATACTAAGCACAGATTGGCGGATGTCCACTTCCTGAGCTTTGATTTGCTCAGGCTAGGGGTGGATGATCATCTCACTAGGATTGAGAAGTCCAGTGCTACACTGGATTCTGTCACCTTGGCCCAAAAGGATGTTAAGGACTCTAAGCCCCAGAAAGAGCCCTTTCGGACCCACTCTACTCACACGTCCAAGCCATTCCAGCCATAGGCTGGGCACCAGCAGGCCTGATGTCCCAGACCCAAGTCAGTCATTTCTGTGGTCCAGAAGCCTGGCAGTTGAGGTCCAGCTGCATCCTCTGCTGAACCTGCCTATGCCTCCAAGCCTGTCCAGTGATGGGTTGGGGGGTGCTCCCTCCCTGACCATCCTGGATCCTCGGTGGGGGCCTGCTCTGCCACTTTCTTTCTGCCTGGTACAGTGTTACCATGAATAAGTGGGTGCTAGAAGTAGTCAGGGCTTGCCTCTGAATTTCGAGGCTCTCCTGCCAAGCCGAGCCCATGCCCTTTGGGATGATTATGGTGTCTGCAGACATGTTGTCCGCCCTTCGGGAGGCCATCTCCCAGTTCCTCCAAAAGGAGGTTGTGGTTTTTGTCCCAGACCTCCCAGCCAATCCAGGGTGTGTATCCAGGTATTTTCTGGTCCCAAAGCGGATGGAGAGCTTGCACCCCATCTTGGATCAGCACAACCTGAGAAAATTTATGCGGTCGTGCACCTTCAGCATGGTCACTCTGAACCAGATCATTCTGTTCCTGGAAGAGGGTGTGTGGTTCTGCTCCCTGGACCTTCAGGATGCCTTCTTTCGTGTCCCCATCCGGTCATCCCATCGGCGGTTCCTCTGGTTCTGCACGGAAGGGACCCTGTACAAGTTCCAAGCCATGCCTTTCAGGCTCTTCTGACCCCCCAGGGTCTTCACCAAATGCACTGCAGTGGTGGCAGCCTTCCTCATGCACCAGGGGGTCCAGGTGCACCCGCACCTGGACAGTTGGCTGATTGCAGGCCCTCCAGACCTGCTTGCACCTTGGCCTCTTGCTCAACAAGGCCAAGTCGGAACTTGTCCCCTCACAGGTTATTCATTTAATTGGGACGGAGCTCGAGCCTGGCTCCTGTTGGACAGGGTGGAGGATCTTACCTACTTTGCCTGATCATTTCAGACAGGGCAGTTGTGCCCTGCCAGGGACTTCCTGTGCCTTCTAGGCTTCATGGCAACTTGCACCAGCATGTTCCATTGGGCCCAATGGAGACTACACCCTCTCCAGTGGGGCTTGGTCTGTCAGTGTTCTCAGCATCTGGGGCCACTTTGACCAGCTGGTCACGGTGACCTAGCAGATGTGGGATACCATCCAGTGGTGGCTGCTCCCGTAACATCTCCAGGAAGGAGTCCCATTTGCCTGCCCAAGGTCGACGGTCACTCTTATGACAGATGCCTCCCTGATAGACTGGGGTGCTCATCTGGGGGAGCACAGAGTCCACAGCCTCTTGTCCCCCCCCCAAGGAATGTCAGTGTCACATCAATCCGCTGGAGCTCTGAGCAGTGTGCTCTGCACTAACAGCCTTCACTCCCCATTTTTGGGGTCAGGTCATCCAGGTCCACATGGACAACACAATGACCATGTACTACCTCAACAAGCAGGGCAATACACATTCCCTCCCGTTATGCCAGGAAGCTCTCCGCACCTGGACCCTCTTGTGTAGTCTGGACGCCAACCTTCTGCCAATTTATGTGGCCAGGGTGTTCAACCAGCTTGCAGATGGTCTCAGCTGAGTGGGTGAGGTGTCTCACGTGTGGTCTCTTCAGCAGGAGGTTGTAGACTGGCTGTTCTCCTGGTGGGGCACCCCTCAGGTGGACCTGTTCACCTCCCTGGAGAATGCCAAGCTGAGGCTGTTTTGTGTCTGCCCCACTCAGCAGGGTACACTGCAGGAGGATGCCTTTGTGAGGCTCTGGATCCGGATCCCTTTCCTGTGATCCACAAGGTCCTGATCAAAGGTCAGAGGAACAAGGCGTGAATGATCCTGGTGGCTCCTGACTGGCCACGCCAGTTCTGGTACTCTGATCTCCTCAGCCTCAGCAGCAGGCATTCGTGGCATCTGCCACTTCTCCTAGTCCTGCTCTCGGGAGAAGGTCCTTCACCCAGGCCTTCAATCCCTGCACCTGATAGCCTGGTTCCTGGATGGCTAGAGTTCCAAGCTATGGATCTCTCCGACTAGGTGCTCCATGTGGTGGAGGCTTCTCAGAAGGAGTCGATTCATCAATGCTATGCCTTCAAATGGAAGAGATTCTCCATTTGGTGCCAGACCAAGGAGCTTGACCCCCTGTACTGTCCCGTGGCTAGCATCCTTGGCTACTTTATGGTCCTTCTCTTGGTTGAGCCTTCGGTTGACAACCAGCAAGGTACACCTGGCAGCCATCTCTGCATACTGGGTGTGGGCTGATATGCTGACAGTGGCACATGAGAAGGTGGTCAGGTGCTTCTTTAAGGGTCTTGACCACATCTCCCCTCCGGTGTGTGAACTTCTACCAACTTGAGACTTTTTGCTGGTGTTGGTAGTGCTCATGAGCAAGCCATTCGAACCCATGCACGTCACACTTGTCGTGGAAGACTGCCTTTTTCGTAGGCAACACATCTGTCAGAAGGATCAGTGAGCTCCAGGTGCTCTCGGTGGAGTCTCCTTACCTGGTCATCCACCGGGATAAGGATGTCCTTTGCCCCTACCTGAAGTTCCTTCCAAAGGTTATCTGGAGTTTCACCTTAGGTGATCACTTTCCTAGTGTACATCAGCCACACCTCTGAGGCTAGGTACAGGCTCCATACTCTGTTCTTGAGGCGAGCGCTTGCCTGCTATAAGCAGCAGAGGGCTGGAATTCAAGAAGAGATTTGCCATCTGTTTGTCACCTATGCTGAAGCTGCACCCAGCAGACCAGCAGCTAAAGTGGCTGATTGGCAGGTAAATAGTCTCCTGCATCTACCTCTGCTATCAGTTGGCTGGTAGGGAGCCTCCCATAGGGCTTAGGGATCATAACACCAGATCTCACTTCAAGTAAGAGCTCCTGCAGCAGGCTGCACCTTAAGGACTATGCCTTCAGGCACTAGGAATCCACGGACAACTTCTAGCCAGTAGTACCCAGCTGGGGCCCGCCCCTTACGCTGGTTTGCCCACTGACGTCACCCTCTGTATAAAGTGGCGGTCCCCAGCCCCACCTCAGTTCTTTTCCCACCATCGACTCGTGCGCCATGACTCTTCGGATGCCTCGTTACATCTGTTGACCACCATCTTTAGTCTTCTAGTTTAAGAAGTACCCGTTTTATTTTGGCGATATTTTGTTTTTAGTTGGATAGTTTGTCTTCTGTTTTCTCCAGCAAAGTGACAGAAATCTAAGTGTCCATGTGGGTGGCAGATTCTGGCAAAAGACTTTCACTCCCAGTGCCTCTTTTGCCTGGGGCCTGACCACAACGTGGACATCTGCCCGTACTGTGGAAAATTTAACAGACCTGCGTCCGTCACCACAAGACACTCCAGGCTTACATCATGGAGCAGCAGCTCACCTCCCTTCAGCATCCATCGAAGGACAGCTCTTCAGACTCCAGGTCACGGTCTTCCCACAAGGAGAAATGCCCAGGAGGGAAGCACCACCACAAGGAGCACAGTAGATCTGAGTCCTACCTCATAGTAAGGACAAACCTTCCAGTTCGCACTATGGCAAGAGAGCATATTCTCCGCCCCCCTGGTTAGGCCTTACATCCTCTGGCCTACTGTTGATGAAGGCTCCTGCCCTTACCCTCTCAATGGGCGGCAGCTCTTCGGGGCAAGGGCCTTTGGATCCCTTTCTAAACCATAGGCCCTTCCAGCAACCATCAGGGCCTAAGCCCGGGACTTCAGCCGATAAGGCTGCAGTGTCTTCCTCCTGCTCCAACTCCTCCTTGACCGCAGACACTGGGAGCATTCCTCTCTCAAGGGAACGCTCCCCCGAGACACATCGGCTGCAAAACCCTGATGCAGGTCTCTGATGACGGGCCTTCCGACAGGCGGAAAGATCAGAGGCAGATGCCACAGGGTAAGGTGCCAAGTGACCAGACAGCCGGGGTGGCTACTCCAGCCCAGACACCCCTGGGTCTACTGCCTCAGAACATGACAGGACTGCCGTCTCCGACAGACCTTCATGCTGATGATTGGGTACCTGCCAACACAGTGACAGGCCATACACCCTCTGTTCCAGTGCTGAACAACCAGTCGACAAGCCCTAATGCACTATCAAGTCCTGAAGAATGTCCACAGGGGATGCCAGAGCCCAGCAACCCACCAAGGCACCCACAGAGCCTAAGGGAACACCACTCCCGTATGTACCCATGGTTCCCCTATCGCATGTTGGACAGCTGTTCACATCCTGGTGGAACACAGTTAAGATGGATTTGCTTAAGAAAGATGCCCGCTCACCGCCTCAGCCTCCCACCCCGGTCCCAGACAAGACACCCATTCAGGACTCTCGGCCAACATCTCTGCTCTTACCCAGCATTCCAACTCCACTGTGTTCAGATCCAGAGCATAGCTGGGGCAGATGTCACCTCTTCTCATCCAGGTCATCTTTCTCAGACGACAGGAGCAGACGCTGGCACTGGCGCAAGCGTTCAAGGTCAGCCTCCTCTTCTTCCTCCACAGGTCAACCTTGCTCCTTGGATTCCTCTTTCAGGGGTTACTCCCTGGAGCCAGAAGGTCCCAACAATTCACCCAGGTCTCCCCTTGATGACCCTACCTTCATGGACATTATGCACCACATCCAATTCCTGAACCAATGGGATATGGGAAACTGGACCTGGAGAGGAAGAGGCTCCACACCTTTTTGGGCATGAGTGACCCAATACCTCTGGTCATTCCCCCTTTGGTTCCCCCCTTACAGGATTTAACCAGATTGGCTTGGGAGCACCCTTCCTCTTTCTCAGCTGTTCCCAAGAAGACAGACAGACTCTGTAAGCCCCCTAAGGCTGAGCCTTTCCTGGGAGAAAATCTAAGGGCAGATTCTATGGTCCTAACTGCAGCACATGGTAGGACCAAGCAACCAAAACATATGAGCTCACAGCCCCCAGACAAGGAGTCTAGGAAACTGAACCATTTTGGGAGGAGAGTCAACGCTTCTTCCATCTGTTCCATTCGGCCTCTATATTTTCTAGCACACGTGGTACTTTACCAAAAATCTCATTGGAAGAAAGCCCTGGAGCTAGCCCAAAAGCATCCTGAAGGTCTGTCCTGTACGGAACGTTTGAACATCCTTCAGTCTGGGCTGAACGTAGGGAAGCGCATGCTGAGGGCATCCTAAGATTCAGCGAACACAGCCGCTCGAACCGTGGCTACCGGGAACTGCCTCCCTCAATACTCCCTGACCCACACAGCCCTCATCAACGAAGAGATCCAGGCCTTGCTCTTAAAATGAGCCATCAAGCCTGTTCCTCCCTCCCAAAAGGGAACTGAGTATTACTCCCACTTCTTCTTAGTCCCCAAGAAGATGGGGAAACCTAAAGCCCATTCTGGACTTAAGCCAGCTGAACCAGCATATCTAATACAAAAGGTTCAGGATGGTGACCTTACCCAGTCTGATCCCAATGCTAAGTCAGGTGGATTGGTTATGTTCCCTTGATATGCAAAATACATACCTTCATATATCTATGTTTCCAGCTCACCGAACATGCCTGCGGTTCGCTGTTCAGGAGAATCACTACCAATTCTGAGCTTTACCTTTTGGTCTCTCCTTAGCGCTGAGGGTGTTCACCAAGCGTCTCACGGTGGTGACAGCTGCTTTAAGGAGACAGGGTCATTTTGTCCATCCTTACCTGAAAGATTGGCTCCTAACTGGCCCCTCCAGGTTGCAGTTAATTTGTACTCTCTTGGATACATGCCTGATGTTCCAGCAGCAGGCGATAGCCATCAGCCTCCCAAAACCCTGTCCTTGGCCCTGCCAACGTCTGCAGTACACAGTAGCCATTCTGGACACACAGCAGGGAAGAGCTTTTCTCCCATCCGACAAAATGAAAGACTGAGCCTACAAAATAGCTGTGTCACAGCAAGGACTATGTTGCAGCTACTAGAGCACATGGTGGCGGCCATACCCACGGTACCACTGGCATGCTTGCATATGAGAGTTCTGCAATGGAACCTATGGGTGCAATGGGACCAGAGGTCCGACGACCACAAACATCCCATAAGTGTGTCAAGGGCTGTTCAACAGATGCTGTTGTGGTGGCTGACTTCTCACAATTTGGAAGTGGGAGTCCCATTCCAGTCTGATTCACCAAGCTAAATCCTAACCACAGACGCATTGGTTCTAGGATGGGGAAGCTCATTTTCAGAATCACTGTACTCAGGGCACATGGTCAGACATAGAAGTGCCCCTGCACATCAACATTTTGGAGATGAGGGCGATTCTGTACACCATGCAGGCCTTCCAGACTCACTTTTTCCAGGGTCCCCTGCTTCTATAGGCCGACAACATGTCGGTGGTCTTTTATATCAATAAGCGGGAGAGAGGGACGCACTCCTACCCTTCTTGCAGAGAAGCCATGAGAGTGTGGTACTGGGCCTTGGAACACAGACTCTCGCTGACAGCGGTTCATGTCCCAGGTGTCCAAAACATTCTGGCAGATTAGCTTAGCCACTCCCGGTCCAGAAGCCATGAGTGGGAGCTGCTTCAAGAAGTGCTGGATGACCTCTTCGAAAGATGGGGATATCCAGAGTGGGACATCTTTGTGTCCCTGTGCAGTGCAAAACTGCCCAATTTCTGATCGCTAGATCCAGGGCCTGGTGTTTTCTGGTGAGACGTGTTGTCCCTCTGTTGGACAGGGAGATTTCTCTATGTGTTCCCTTCCTTTCCCCTGCTACAGAGGGTGTTGCTCAAGCTACAGGCAGAGGGAGCAACAATGATCCTAGTGGCTCTGCTTTGGCCGTGACAAATATTGTTCCCTCTCTGCAGTGGTTGGCTGTGGAACCGCCTGTTCAACTGCCTCTGTCATCCAGCTTACTACCCCAAGACTGGGGCACATTGATCCACCTGGATCTTCGGTCTCTACACCTTCAAGCATGGCTCCTACAGACTTAGCTGTCTCCAGGCATGGAGTTTTGCAGAAGGTGGCCGAAATCCTAGAAGAGTCCAGAAAGCAGTCTACAAGAGCTATGTACGCCATTAAGTGGAAACGCTTCTGCATATGGGCAGCCGTACGTTCCCTGGACCCTTTAACATGCTTGGTAAAATCAGTGTTGTAATATCTCCTATTGCTTTCAGACACAGGTCTGCGATACTCTTCCATTAAGGTGCATCTCTGTGCTATTTCAGCTTATCATGCACCGGTGGAGGGTAGGAGTATTGCTCAGTAGGACCTTACCCACACATGCCTACGGGCATGCTTCATATAAAGCCCTCAGTCAAGGATCCTGACCCCACCATGGGACCTTTTAAACGTTCTAGAGAAATTGATCTTGCCTCCCTTCGAACTGGCCGCAGATTGCAACCTCCAGTTTCTCTCTTGGAAAACGTTCTTTTTGGTTGCCATCACTTCAGCTCAAAGGATTTCAGAGCTGCAAGCACTGATGTGTAAAGAACCTTACTTAATTTTTCACAGAGACCAGGTATCTCTTCAAACTAATCCTAAATTCCTCCCGAAGGTAGTGTCTGAGCTGACACTGAATCAAGGCATCTGCTTTCCAGTTTACTATCCTGAGTATTCAAATTGGAGTAGGCCCTTCTTCATACCCTAGATGTTCATAGGATCCTTCGTTACTACCTGAGCCATATTAAATTGGTCCGAAAATCGAATCAGTTGTTTGTGTCCTTTGCTCACAGAACTCTTGGGAAACCTGTGGCAAAACAAACCATGTCAAAATGGTTAGAGAATTGTATTGTCTTCCTTTATGACAAGTATGAAAAACCCTTGCCGGGACTGGTCAAGGCACATTGCACAAGGGGGATGGCTGCATCTTTTGCAGCTTTGAAAAACGTTTCAACAGCAGATATCTGCACTGCCGCAATATGAAATTCTGTACACACATTTGTACAACTATTGGTATGTTTAAACCTAGGCTCCGGGACTATCTCACTACCAACAGCTCCTGTGACTGCCCAACTTAACCTTGTTTCTCCACTTCCCTTTCTGCTCTAGTTGCCCCCCCCCCACTGGATTCTACCCTCACATCTTGGTATACCCAATGCTGCACTTTTCACCCTCTTGCCACCCTTCCTACATTCCTTCTCCCCCCCCCTTCCCTCTTCCCACTCCCTATGACTCTGGCACTTCTTATCTGTTGTCTATTTTCTCTGACAAATGGCGCTGGCTGCCTTGTTGCAATGCTACCCTTGAACTGTATTAATCTGTACTCTGTTTGCAATGTCCACATTGTTGTAATGCCTGTCTTGATGTTCCCCATAATTTGTAATTCTCTGACATGGAACCTTTGTAAAAGAGCCATGGCTCAAAGGTATTTGTAATCCTATACTTGATAAATAAATAAAAAATAAAAATAAAAAAAAACACTACACTCTGGACATGCTTCCAGAAAAAGAGCAGGGATCGGCCTAGCTGTGCTCCAAAGCCTAACTTCCTACTCATTTAATAAGAGTTTACCTTCCACCCTGTATTCCTTTTTGGGACACTGCTTGGGACTCAGTCCTTAAGGTGTAGCCTGCTGCAGGTGCCCTTACTCAAAGTAAGGTAGTACAGTTACATAAGAACTTACCGTAACAGTAGATCTTCGAGAAGAGGTCCTGCAGCAAGTGTTATTTTCCCTCCCTCCATCCCTCTATTACATTTCTCCTTCTGGGAATTTTCAGCACCTGCCTCAGATTTCTCCTGCTGAACAACCTCCGGGTCTCCGGTGAGTGAATTAAGGTGGGGCTGTGGACCCCTCACTTTATACAGAGGGTGCCATCGGTGGGTGGACCATCGTTAGGGGCAGGCCCCAGCTGGGTACTGCTGGCTAGAAGTTTTCCATGGAGTCCTAGTGCCTGATGGGCATAGTCCTTAAGATGTAGCCTGCTGCAGGAGCTCTTCTCGAAGATCTGTTACAGTAAATTCTTACGTAACTGTACTATATACTGCTGCCTCAGTGGCTGATTTCAGGGACATCCCTATCCAGGAGATCTACAGGGCTGCTACCTGGAAGTCCGCACACACCTTCATCTCCCATTACTACATGGACCTTGTGTCACACTGGGATGCTAGTTTTGGGGCCTCGGTTCTCCAATCTCTGTTCCCAATGTAGGGAGTGTGCACCTTGCCCCCTCTTCCCGGAGAACTGCAGATATGTACACCTTATCCATGCCCCTACAAAAACAAGTTACTCACCTGTAACTGTAGTTTTAGGAGTGGTATATGGTGTACATCCACACAACCCACCTGACCTGCCCTGGCAAGTACCACACTGGTCTGCTTCCAGTGAGTCAGATCTGGCATCATGTGACAGTGCCGAGGAGGAGGAGGATACCACCCAGGTGGGTGGGAGGAGCCAGCTTGAAGACCTTCAGGCAAGATTTAAAAGGAAAGGAACTCTGCCAGAAGTGTGGATGTACACCGTGTACCACTCCTAGAAAGTACAGTTACATAAGAACTTACCGTAACAGTAGATCTTCAAGAGAGGCTCTTGCAGTAGCTAATTACATATAGAACTGATGCCGGCCGGTGGCAGGACCCCATGGAAAAATTTCTAGCTAGCAGTCCCTGGCGAAGGACCGCCCCCACATCAGGTGACCAGCGTCATGCGACGTCGGTATAAAGGGGCGGTCCTGGTCGCCCGCCTTCCAGTTCTTTCTCACCATAGGCCCGGAAGGCCCAGATGAGAGAGAGGCAGATGTTTCCATTCCTGGAAAAGAAGCTGAAAAAGCCTAGGGGGAAGGAGGGCGGGACGGTATTACCTACTGCAAGAGCCTCTCTCGAAGATCTACTGTTACAGTAAGTTCTTACGTAACTGTACTATCTTACTTCGAGAGGGCTTTTGTAGTAGGTAATTACATATAGGACTGAATCCCAAGCAGTCTGGAACAAATAAGAGGCACGGGGAGAAGGGAACTACTCCAGAAAGAAAAAGTAGCCGTGCAAGCCTCAAAACAGCTAGCCCGAAGCCTGCTCTATGGCGAGAGGCAACATCCAAACTGTAATGTTTTGTAAATGTATGGACGGAAGTCCAGGTGGCGGCAGCGCATATGTCTGCTGCAGACACGTTCTTGAAACAAGTCGCAGAGGCCGCTACTCCTCTTGTGGAGTGGCCTCTAACCTGATCCGGAAGGGTCTTGTTGTACTTGTCATAACAGAAAGTGATGCAATGAGCCAACCACTTCGAAAGGCATTGCTTGGAAACAGCATTGCCTTCCCTTTTGTGAGCAAAAGAGACGAACAACTGATCAGTCTTTCTGAGATCCTTTGTCCTGTTGGTGTAGTATCTCAGAATCCGGTGAACGTCCATGGTATGGAGTAAATATTCCCCTAGATTAGAGTACTGCCTGAAAAAGGCAGGTAGCTCTATGGACTGATTTAAGGTAGACTCTGCTACTACTTTAGGTAGAAACTTAGGATTCGTGTGAAGAGCAACATGTTCTTTGTGAAAAATCAAATAGAGGATTTTACACATAAGGGCCTGGAGCTCGGAAATTCTTCAAGCAGAAGCAATGGCCACCAAGAAAAGCATCTTCCATGAAAGAAACCTTAGATCTGCAGTTGCTGCAGGTTCGAAGGGGGGAAGAGTAAGTTTCTCGAGAACAAAATTCAAGTCCCAAGGGGGAGCAGGAGTTCGGATGGGGGGCCTGAGATGAAGAACCCCTCTGAGAAAGATCTTAGAAACCTCCAGTTGGGCAAAGGCTTTATCTGTGAAGGGAGCATGGTAGGCTGAGATAGCAGCCATGTGCATCTTCAAGGAGGAATGACTGAGACCCAGGTCGAAGAGATGACGTAAGTATTCCAGCAGAACAGCCACTCAACAGGAGAATGGCTCCATGTTCCCGGAGGCAGCCCAAATGGAGAATCTCTTCCATTTCATGGCATAAGTGGACCTAGTGGAGGGTTTTCTAGCCTCCACCAAAATCTCCGCCACTTTTGGAGAGACGCCAAAACGGGATTGGGCTAGGATCTGCAGGAGCCATGCATGAAGTTGAAGGGACTTGAGACTTGATGGGACCAGGGTCCCCTGATCCTGGGTCAGCAAACCTCGAGATAAAGGAAGAGGAAGAGGAGGAACCTCCAGTATTGTTGTAGAAGAGAGAACAGATTTTGTTCAGCCAGAAAGGAGCGATGAGAATCATTCTCGCTCCTTCTGTGGATAGCTTCTGCAAAACTCTTGGGATCAGAGGAATTGGGGGAAAGGCATAGACAAATCTGTCCTTCCAGTCTAGAAACAGAGCGTCACTCCAGAAAGCGCCTCGCTCTGGAGCGAGCGAGCAAAAGCTGGGAAGTTTTGCGTTTTGGGGGGAGGCAAAGAGGTCTACCTGCGGAGTCCCCCAAAGCTGAAAGATATCATCAAGCACCTTTTGATCCAATTCCCACTCCTGTGCCCTGGCAGAGGAGCAGCTTAGTTTGTCTGCCAAGGTGTTGGCGACTCCTGGAACATGGATCGCCGTGAGGTGAAGGTTGTGAAGAGTTGCTCAGTCCCAAACCCTCATAGTTTCCCTGCATAGAGGGTAGGAACAAGTTCCTCCCTGCTTGTTGATGTACCACACCACACACATATTGTCCGTCTGGATGGCTAGGTGGCCAGGAAGAATGTATTGGTGAAGGGCTTGCAGAGCGTATAGCACAGCTCAAAGCTCGAGCATGTTGATGTGGGAAGCTAGTTCCAGTCTGGACCATAAGCCCTGGGTCCAATGAGGGCCCAGATGGGCTCCCCAACCTTCGCCTGATGCGTCCGTGGTCAGAGTCTGGGAGGAGTGAAGCAGTGACCCCGAAAAAAGGTCCCTTCTTAACCATCCACCACTGCAAGTCCCACATCGGGCGAGAGGAGATCAGAACTAGTTGATCTAGGTCGCTCATGTTGATCCCACTGGGAGCAAAGAGTCCACTGAGAGATCCTCAAGGTGGAGTCGAGCTCGGGAACCGCTTGAATAGTGGCCGCCATGAGCCCCAGAAGACGGAGGACCGACCTCGCCGGAACCCTCCTGCTTTTTGACAGCAGGGAAATCTGGGATTGAAGAGAGGCCACCCTGTCTGGAGGCAGGAAGGCTTTGTTCACCATCATATCGAGGATAGCCCTGATGAACTGTAGTCTCTGGGAGGGATCCAGATGGGACTTGGAATGGTTGATGGTAATACCCAGGCCAGTGAAAACCTGCTGGGTGAGGGAGAGAAAATGCAGGAGTTCCTCCCTGGACGAGGCGGCCAGGAGCCAGTCGTTCAGGTAAGGGAACACCTGAACTCCCATTGTACGCAGGTGGACCGCTACCACAGCCAGGCATTTGGTAAAAACTTGAATTGCCGAGGAAAGACCAAATGGGAGTGCTTTGAACTGGTAGTGGTCCCCCTGAAACGCAAAGCGAAGATACTTGCGGTGAGAAAGGCGAATGGGAATGTGCAGATAGGCATCCTGCATATCCAGCGCACAAAGCCATTGACCTCGCCGAAGAAGAGGCAGAAGGCTCTGCAGAGAGACCATCCTGAACCTTTTGTATTCCACATAAAGGTTCAAGGAGCTGAGATCTAGAATGGGTCTGAGATCTTCCGTCTTCTTTGGGACCAGGAAGAAATGGGAATAGTAACCCGTCCCTCGAAGATGAAGGGGAACAGGTTCTATGGCCTGCTTCACGAGAAGAGCCGAGATTTCTTCCTGGACCAAGGGAAGATGGTCTCTGGAGTACGACGACTTCGGAGGAGGGTGGCGGGGTGGTTTCTGAAGAAATTCTATGAAGTGCCCCTCCGCTATAAGCTGGAGCACCCACGAATCCGTGGTTATCCTCTCCCAACCCGGAAGGTGGAGAGAGAATCTCCCTCCTACCGGTTCCTCCAGAGAGTCCGGAGGCGGTGGGAGAGGGAAGGAATCAGGTGGTGTGGGGCAGCGCTGCAGCTGAGGCACCAGCTACTTTTTTGGGTGGAGGGGGCCTGGCAGCTGCGGGGGCCCGACGTTTAGTGGCCCGCCTTCCTTGGGGTTTCGCTTAAGGCCAAGTCCGTCTGCGAAAAGGACGGCGCTGCTGAGGATGGGGACGGTACATGGAATCCATGGATTTCAGGGCCGTCCCCTTCTCTTGCAAATCAGTGATGATATCTTTGACATCACTCCCTGAAAAGCACCGACCCCCTGAAAGGTGCCTCTTGAATGGCGGATTGCACCTCCGGGACCAAACCTGACACGTGGAGCCAGGCATGATGCTGTAGACTTACGGCGAAAGTGGAGCTCCGCCCAGCAGTGTCCACTGCATCGTATGTCGCCTGTAACATGTGTCGACTGGCCGAACGAGCAGAACAGACAAGGTCTGCTAGCGCCTGTTTGACTTGGGAGTCAGATAAGGAGTCTAGTTTAGATTCCGCCTGGGTAAGGATGGTCTTCTGGTAATCTCCCATGTGGGCGATGTAATTCAGGGCCCGAATTCCCAGTGTGGAAGAGGCGTAAATCTTTCTTCCATACTGGTCCAGGAGGCGAGATTCCTTATCCGGAGGAGACAAGCTCAGATAGTTTGGATGTGCCGACCGGCCGTGAGCGGCGCTAATCACGACTGGTCGGCACAAGGGTGAGAGTCAAGGTAGTCTACACTCTCGGGAGCCTGGTATAGCCTGCTGGACTTCCTGGGAAGTGGGGCTAACGCCAACGGTTGTTTCCAAATCGTGGTAACAAGGTGGGCGTGAGGCTCGATCCAGGGTGGTACTAAAGTTGGAGCTGTCATGGGCAGGTCCAGATGCTCGGTGAGTTTCAAATGCTGGGGATCCGGTTCCAAGGAGCACCACTGGTGAATTTCCTGGATTTTTCTAAGCAACTCTGTGAAGGATGGATCCTCCGGAGGAGACTTCGGAGGGGTCCTTGGCCGGGACTTAGACAGAGAGCCGGGCTCGTCGTCTCTCTCGGAACATCCGTCGGAAGAATCCGAGAGGGAAGAAGAAGCAGAAGAAGAGTAAGACTCCCTCATACGACTAGGGGGAGGAACGGGCTCCTTGGGTGGTACCCGTGAACGCGTATCCTGCCCCTCTCTGGATCCAGATGGAACAGCCTTGGAGTCAGGAGGCGGTGAGGGAGTGTGCCACCTTGGACGTATGGGAGCCGGCAGTGGCACCATCATCGTGAAGTGGCTCTCTACCTCCTTGGTGAGCTGAGCCTTGGCCTCAGCCCACCAAGAGGCCAGAGTCTCCTGCAGATCCACTGGCGGCCGGGGGGGGGGGAGAGTACGGGTTGTACCCGTAAGGCGAGTATCAGTAACCCGGCTGTGGGAAGCCCGGCGTCAGGTACTGTGGCGTCGGGTACTGCGGCGTCGGAGGAACCGGTGTCGGGTACTGCGGCGCTGGATACTGCGGTCCCAGGTACGGCGGCAGCGGATAAGACGGCGGGTACCCAGGAGCCGGGGGAGCTGCCGGAGCAGACGGCCTGGTTGGTGGCCCCACGGGTGGATCCACGTTAATGAGCCTGGGGGGCAGAGGGCCCGACAGAAGGGGAACATCCCCTGCCGGCGTCGGAGGTGCCGCATCGTACCGTGTCCGGGGCCGACGCTGATCTGGTTCCATTGGGGAGGGTCTGACGAGGTGGAAGATCCCCGCGTCCTGGGAAGGAGAGAGAAAATCCCGGGTCAGGCTGGGGTGACTCGGCTCCAGATGGCAGTGAAGGCTGCAGGGAACCGGGTACGAAGGACAAAGAGGAGTCCATCGTTGGTTCAGGTCTGTCGGAGGAGCCGATCTGCGGCTTAGGGGAGCGGTCCCGGCAGGCACCGGAGGAGCTGGCGTCCGGCTTACAGGAGCCCTCACCAGAGGCGGGCTGAGGGAGAGGGCAGCCCGGTCCAATGGGGAAGTGGTCGTGCGCCACCCCGAAGGGTCGGGTGCCTTATCGACCCTCTCCATGTGGACATTGGAGGAGCCGACGTCCGACTAAGAGGAGCCGCCTACACCAGTAGGCCGCGCGAACCTCGGGCCGAACCGGGGCGGAGGCCTCCATCGCCCGAGGAGCCCGCTAGGGCCGAGCACGAGCCAGACGGGCGGGCCGATGCCTCCTCCAAACCCTTGGAGGCTGCCGTCGAACGGTCCCCCGGAGGGCATGTTACCTGGGCCGTGACTCCAGCGGGAGACGTGGTAGAGGAGGACTTCTCCCGGTGCCTCTCCTTGTCTTTCTTTTTCCGATGTCCTTCCGGGGAAGTGGACACCTGCCTCAACTTTTTCAACTCTTTCTCCATAGAAAACATCTTTTTCTTGAGGAGATGGGCTTCCAGGGACTGTTGGCACCGTCTACGGGTGGCTACATTGAAGCTGAGACAATGCTGGCACTTGTCGACCGGGTGATCGGGGCCTAGGCAGAAGAGGCACAGGGAATGGCTGTCCTTGTGTGGCAGTTGGGTGCCGCACGAGTCGCACTTGTTTTTGTGCTCAGAGGGTGTAGGGGACGACATACACCGATGATATACCTGACGATTGAAAAGAATAACTGATTTTCAGTAAAAAAAACGACGAAAGACAGGGCTGACGATGCACGAACTTTACGTCGGTGCGTAACGAGCTAACGGCTGGAAATAACTGGAAGGCGGGTGACCGGGACCGCCTTTATACCGATGTCGATGACGCCGGTCACCTGATCGGGGGCGGTCCTCACCAGGGACCAAGTAGCCAGAAATTTTTCATATTCTGCCACGTCAAGGCGTCAGTCCTATATGTAATTACCTACTGCAAGAGCCCTCTCGAAGTAAGATCTACAGTTACAGGTGAGTAATTTGTTTTTACATACTCCCCATAATTCTTGATCTTCCAGAATATCTTCACCAGTTATTCACACTTATGGATCTGTGCTGGAGACACAAGGACCCTGCAGGAGCAAAGTCTTTTGTAGTCTACAGCTTAGGGGACTGACGTCGGTGTTGGAACTGCTCACAAGGCAGACATAATGACTTGGCGCTTGTGGGCTGGCCAGTAACTGACACTGGCCCCGTACCTTCCAGAGTTGTTTGCCAGGAGAGAAATTAGTGGCAGAGAAAAAGAGATAGAGGGACTAAGAGTCCTACCCCAAAGGTAAAGGAACAGGATATAAAATCATAAAAGCAGTAAAACCCAACTACCAACTTAGAGAAAACAGGCGTGGGCCTAAGTGACAGAGGGGTAGTGGGTTAAAGGAGCCAGAGCCTACTAGTCACCTGGACAGGAAGGTGGAGAAGGGCAGTAGCCTTGCTATGGCTAAATGGAGCGACCAAATGGAATCTAAGAGAAAAAGAAGAAAGGAAAAAGCCTTGTACAGCAAGTACAAGGATTGAAGAGGCTGTAAGAAAAGAGAGGATAAAGGATGTAGACAGAAATACAGATGTCCTCCTGCCACTTCCCGAGGGGAAAAAACAAGAAAATAAAGACAAGGAAAAGGGAATTCCAGGGAGGTCCTCCCCTCCAGGATAAGGCTGGTGATACTTGCAGGAAGCTGAAACTGAAGGTGACAAGTTTAGCATGTAAAATTAGATGGTCTAAGCTGCCTGTACATTGGGGGGGGGTGCCGAATGCAGCTGGCCAAGCTTGCGCAAGATTCCAAAAGGTGCACCACCTTGTAGACAAAAATTCTGTAGAATGAGGAGGGATGAAGAATGGAGGGAATTAAAAATTTCCTGATAAAGGATTTGGGGGCAGGATAGTGACCCGAAATGGAGTCTTTCTCCATTTGCCCTTTTTCTTGTAAGAAAACTGGGTCAGGAGAGGGGGGGGGTAGGTCTCTGGCAAGAGCAGGGTATCCTCAAGAGAAGTCCAAGGATGTGGCAAGAAGGTAAGAATGAAGAGAAAGAAAAGACGCAGGGTGAGCTGCCCAGCAGCCCTGGCCGCTAACTGATCAGGGGATGGTGGACGGGCATAAGAATAAACAGTAAAGATATTCAGGAAGATCAAGAATTATGGTGAGTACTTAATTTTCATATCACCCAAGGATCAATCTTCACTGTCAGTTACCACCTATGGGTCAGAGTACCAAGCTTTCCACCCAGAAGGGTGGAGTTGGCTCACCCTGAGGGAAATGGATGTTCCCTCAGCCCTGTATGGGGGATAACCACAGGAGGCCAGGGACTCTTATAGGTCAGGCTGGACCTATGACTGATCAGGGGCAGATGGAGAGTTCCGTGGCCTAGGAGGAGGAGGGCACCCCAACAACTTGTACCTGATCCTGCAGCAGAAAAAAATGAGTCCCTCAGTAACACAAGCGGAGTATCCTACATTAGGCCATGGGTGTCAATCATAAAAGGTGAAGTTATACCATCCGCCAAATGCAGACTGTAGTTCCCACCAGCCTGGAAGCTACCTTGATGGCGTCATATGACATGGTTTACTTGGTGCCTTGCCAGCTTGGGTGGAAAGGTGAATGGCCTACCTAGTTGTCTTGCTATTTGGGAAGGATGCTAAGAGCTGACTTAATGTCACCTACAGTCTGGCTATCTGGGAAGGATCCTACCTAGTTGTCTTGCTATCTGGGAAGGATGCTAGGAGCTTGCTTAATGTCACCCACAGGCACTTGCTGTATGCTGCCTGATGTGCAGAAACACATGCATCATACTGTGTGGCACTGAAAAAAACTGCTCTAGACATCAGACTCCATAGAGTCAATGTCTGGGGGTGATCATGCACCAGGCACCAGCCCAGAAGGGGTCTGCAGTACCAAAATCACAGAAGAGGGATCAGGCATGGACCCCAGAGAATCCATGAGCGTGCAGTATCTGTGCTGGATGTTCCTTGAGGCCGGAGAGGGGGCAGAGTGATGGAGCCAGACATTCCTGCATGCCTCCTTGAAAGGCTGAGGCCACAGAAGGATTATGGTAGTGTCTTTACTGTATTCCCCAATAAATAACAGCACCAGGGTAGCAGCTTTGTGACCAGAGAAATGCAGAAGATTCCACTCCTCCTTCATCATCTCTAGAAACTGCTGGTACCTGATTTACTTAGCATCAGAGGAAATGTGGACAGAGGCATCCTATTCCTCAGAGGAGGAGGAACTGGAGTCAGGACATGGTGGTGCAGAGACTTCAGGCCTAATGATGAACTAGTCATCTCTGAGGGGGTACTGTGAAAATACACCAATCGCTGTCCTGAACTGATCCCAGGTCATAGGCTCAAGAGGACCAAAAATGCCTGGGGGTGGTGGGGGCAGAGGAGGGTCATGAGACCAGGGCAGGTCCTCTGCCAGGCCTGCGAGAGTGCTCAGTGGACCTCTCCTGAGGGAAGGCCTGGCCAACTCACCTGTCAATGAGCGATCAACAAGAGCGGACCAGTCGAGACAGTGCCCATGGGGGGAAGCCTCTGTGGGGAGACCAGAATGCATGTCCCACAGAGCGGCCCAGATTCCCCACCATTGACAGAAATGGTCAGTTCTGGGGAGAAAGGCCTGAACCACGGCTGTGACTCCTGCCAGAGCTACCACCAACTCTAGGCAAAGAGGGAGCCACAGGATGACTCCAAGATCCTTTGCTTACCAGAGTCAACCCTGCCCCATGTGTTGGGCCCAGGCTACAGGCCAGAGCCTCCAGTGAAGGGAGTGTCAAAACCTGTGCCGTAAATGGTGCCAGTTCTGCTTCTGGCACTGCAGATGGTGCTAGGAACAGGGTCAGCATTGGGAACAGCACTGGGACTAGAACCAGCACAACGAATGACCCCAGAAGAGGCCCAGGCACTGTAAAGATGACCATCAGTGTACACTCAGTGTATAGCTTTAGCCTCACCACTGGGGAAGTCTGCCGCCCTGAAGGGCGGACGGACTGGGAAAGGCGCTCAGTCAGTCCCCCCAGAAGAGACAAATTGTCCATCAGACCCCTCCCCCAGTTCCTCCGATGTCTCAGGGAGGTGCGTGCATGGAGAGGCCTGGTCTACCTCAGTATGTATAGTACTGCAAAGGGGAAGAGCGTGTGAACTCTTACCTTGGCATCCTTTGTGCAGTGTCTACCCTTGAGAGTGTTGAGGCTGTTGGCCTGGTGTTCACCAGGATTGTCACATGTTCGATGGTGGAGGGGGTTCTCCCGGTTGCCTTGAAAGAGGCGCTGGTGAGGCCCCTCCTTAAGAAACCTTCCCTCGACCCTGATGTCCTGGTGAATTAAATGTCCTATCTCCAACCTGCCGTTTTTGAGCAAGGTTGTTGTGAAGGTAGTGGCTCAATAGCTTGAGACATTTATGAGCCATTTCAGTCAGGTTTTCGGGCTAGACACAGCACTGAAACAGCTCTAGTGAGGGTGCATAATGATCTGCTCAGGGCTAGAGATAGAGGGGACTTCAGTTCTTGTACTCCTCGATCTCTCCTCTGCTTTTGACACTGTGGAACACATCGTCTTATTGGATCGGCTCTGGGAGTTTTGTGGACTCGCCGGCACTGTCATCGGGTGGTCTGAGTTCTATCTCTCAGATAGGGTGCAGCAGGTGGTGATGGGGAATTTCTCCTCCTCCTCAATGCCTCTGTCTTGTGGAGTTCCACAGGGCTCGATTCTGTCACCAATGTTGTTCGCAGTGTATATGCTGCCCCTGGGTGAGATCATTTGACAATACAGTGTGGAGTTTCACTGTTATGCAGATGATACCCAACCATATTTGTCATTTGCTCCCAGAACATCGGGAGTTGTGGACGTGCTTTACATCTGTCTGGCTAAAATCAATTACTGGATGGCTTCCAGCTGGCTGAGGCTCAACCCAGCTAAGACGGAGGTGCTGGTGATCAAGTCTGGTCGCAGGCATGATGGGTTGCTGTCCAGGGCCAATTCTGGTCTTGTTCTGGGTTCTACTCCATTGACAGCTTCCCTGAGGGTGCAAAATCTGGGCATGATCCTTGACAGCAGACTGACTTTTGAAGATCAGGTGTCGTCTGTAGTCAGTAGTGGTTTTTACCATCTATGGAACTTTGCCCGGATTAAGCCCCTCATTCTGCCCAAGTACCTGCCAATGCTAGTGCACACCTTTGTTTCCTCCAGGTTCCACTACTGTAATGCTCTTTACTTCGGGGTCATGGACAGGACCATCCGCAGACTTCAGCTAGTGCAGAATGCAGCAGCTTGGCTACTGTACTGACTGGCCTTTCTCGGTCTAGTCACATGACCCCTTTTCTGCGTGCTCTGCACTGGCTGCCGGTCAGGTGGAGGGTCCTTTTCAAGTTGGGGCTTTTCACCTACAAGGCCCTAAATGGACTGGGCCCTGGCTATCTGTAAGAGCTCCTGACACCAGTGACCTCTGCCCGCTCCCTCCATGCCTCTTCAAGGGGCCTCCTGATTGTTCCCAGGGTACAGCTCAAGACTTATGGAGATCGTGCTTTTAGCATTTCTAGGCTGTCCCTGTGGAATGCATTATCATCTGCAGTCCGGGAGGCCCCTTTGGTAGAGATGTTTAAGCGCAGGTTGAAGGCACACCTTTTTGGCCTGGCCTTCAATGAATACTGAATTTTAACATATTGTCCAGTCCCTGTTTATGATATTTTATCAGTTTTTAATTGTCTTATATTTTAGTTATTTTAAACTGCATTAATGAAATTTTATATTTATGTATTGTATGTTGATTGTATTCTTCTGTGAGGTGCCCAGAGCCTCGGGAATGGGTGCCATACAAATAAAACTTGCCTTGCCCTTTTCAACACCCAGATTTCTAAGGTGCAGTAGTCCATTGAGAAGCAGATTTTGCACCTATCCATGTAACAGTCAGTGCTGAGGCAGGTCCAACACACATCATGGCAGTCCTGAATGGCAATATGACCTCTACAGGAGCACTGACATGGGGGGTTCACTGTGTTGTTTCTTCTTCCGCTTGCCAGAAGTCTTCTTTCCCATGTTCTCCTCAGAGCCAGACATGGCGCTGCGAGGAAATGAAAAACAAACAAACAGGATAGAAAAAAGGTTCAGACACACACTATTCTGTAAAATAAGAGACAGCACTAAAAGACGTTGATGCCAAGGGGTATGGTGATAACCTAAAGAAGGAGTTATGATGCAGTTAAACAGTGCTCTAATGAAATGCTCTTGATGGCAGGAAAAACAGAACTGAAGATGGGCCAGCGTCAGTTACTAGCCAGCCCATGAGCGCCACGTCATTATGTCTGCCTCATGGGTGGTGCTGGCACAGATGTCAGTCCCCTAAGCTGTAGACTGCAAATGATTTTGCTACAGTGGGGTCCTAGTGCCTCCAGCACAGACCCATAAGTGGGAATAAATGGTGAAGATTGATTTTTGGAAGCTGTACGGTTACAGGTGAGTAACCTGTATTTCTAACAATGTGGATACAGTTCACTCTCCGCACTCTGGCAGACTCCTAGCAGCCCTCAGGGAGGAGGGGCAAGGCATGCACCCCTATTTGGCAAACAGGAACTGGAGGACCCAAAAGCAGTATCCTGATGACTCATTTCAATGCTGTAATGGGAGAAGGTGTGTGCTGTACTACAGGTTGTACCCTTGTATGTCTCCGCAATTGGGATATTCCTAGTGGCAGCCACTGAGGGTGTGGTATTTCAAGTGGAATGAGCCCTAAGCCCCTTGGGCAACTCCCTACCAGACATCCTGTAGCAGAGGTCAATGCAGGGTGTAATCCACCTGTCAGTCATCCGCTTAGCTGACGGTCTATCAGGTACGGCTTCAGCTTATGTCACAAACAGCTGGTGAGCCTCTCCACAAGCTCTAGCCATGCTCTTTGAGTAAGAGAGCGCCCTCCACAAGTCCAAAATAAAGCCTGTGATTGGCCTGTGAGGTCAGATTGGTAAAGTATACTGGTAAGTTAATCACTTGGTTAGGGCAAAACTCCGATACAACCTTCGGGAGAATTTTGGGGTGGGGGTGAAGTACAACCATGTCCTTGTGGAAGACCACATGAGACTTCACTGAGAATGCCTGGAGCTCACTCATTCTTCTGGCTGTCATGGCCACCGGGAAGGTAGTCTTCCACGACAGATGTGAATTCTCACACCTGTACATTGTCTCAGATGGTCTGCCAATGAGCATTGCTAACACTAGCAGTGGGTCCCCTGGAGGTGGAGGTTTGCTCAGCGGAGGGGACAAGTGACTCGAGCGTTTGAAAAAGCACCCAAACACCTTCACTTGGGCCAGTATGCAAAAATGGCTGCTAGGTGAACTTTAAGGGTTGTCTCTTGCATTCTTGACAGAGAGGGACCATAAGTAGTAGAGGATGATCACCATGAGGCAGGTAGGGGGATCAAGCTCCTTACTCTAGCACCAGATACAGAACCTTTTGAGTCAGCTCCTTACAGGATGCTTCCACAGTGTGGAGGAAGTCTCCCGAAAGGCCCAGAGTCTGGAACTCTAGACACTGGGGAACCAGGCTGGGAGGTGCAGGGATTGAAGGTCTGGGAGAAGGACCTTCCCCTGTTGTCTGGTCAGCAAATCTGGGCAGAGAGATAGCCGCCAAGGAGGTCTTATGCTGAGGAGATCCGGATACCAGAACTGCCTGGGACAGTCTGGGGCTATTATGATTAGCACCTTGTCTTTCCTGACCTCAGTTTTCTGTTCTCCTACGATACACACAGATCTACCAGAGGGCAGTCCCACTGGGAGGTCAGGTGGTTTACCACCTCCTGATACGCCACCTATGTAGTCTCAAGCAGCTGGGCTGGTTGTAAAATAAACACAGAGTGCAACTTACTGTAACCAATTTTGTGTCCAGGACTCTATCTCACTGAGTTAATCACACCTGTGAACCTCCTCCCCTTCGGCTCCTCTGTAAGCAATTTTCTTATCCCACTTATGCATACAGGTATGGGGCAGAGATCCTGGTTTTGGAGTTGGGACTTTGCTGTTTTGCATCTGTTTGCACTTGGGACTACTAGCATTACAGTTATTGGCTATTGAAATAAGGTTCTCCTAAGCACCTGCTTTATAATTTGTGGATAATTTAGATTTTAGGGTAGAATGGATGGGTTTAAGTATTTGATGTGAGTGTTGGAGTGGGTGTCTTATTTATTTGAAGTAAACTGTGCAAGTGGTGCAATGAATGTGTTAGGTTTAAGTTTTAAAGAAATGGGGACTTGCCACAGCACTGGTATGAGGACAGCCACAGATCTAGCAATAGCCAGCAAGGATGTGTATGGTGGACAGACCCCTTGGACTTAGTTACTCACCAGCCCAGCTATTAGACTTTCAACCCTTCATGGACTGCTACCTGTAGGCTATCATTTATGGTCACTGCAGGGCAGCAGAATAGTGAAGGGGCAAGCAGTCAGGTGGAAGGGCTTGGGGGAGCCAATGGAGGGGGTGGCAATATGGTGTTGAGGTTCATACTGCACCCTGGGGTGAAATGGGAACTAGAGAGGGGTTTACTCTGGCTGGTTCCTATGCCCAGGGCTTCCACTAGGTCGAGTGAACAGGCAGCGTATTGGCCACCAAACTTCACATCTCATCTGGACAGTGCTGTGTAATGCCAGGTTGATGAGAAATGAGACTGCAATTATGGCGGACTTGATTTCATCAGTCAACCTGGTTTGTAACATAGGGACCTGGCTGGGTGACAATGCTGGATCAATATTGGAGGCATCAGTTCCGGACAGATTCTCCATTGTGCACTGCCCAAGGAGGGACCACAAGGGAGGGTGAGTGGCTACCAATTTTAGATCCAGCCTGAACTTCTCTGTGCTCTCAGTGGAGTCTACCTTGTTATTTGAATGTGTGGCCATTCAAGAGGGTCCAGATGCAGGCTGCAGGATCCTTCTTATGTATTGGCCTCCACAAGAGGGGTTTCCTGCAGGACATAGTTGATTTTGTTGCTGATGGGTGCTGGAGTCACCCAGATGGTTGACTCTGGGCAATTTCAATGCCTGGGTCAATGACAGACTCTCACACTTTGGGCATGACTTCTTCCAGACCATGGAATCACTGCGCCTGTCACATGTCATTACTTCTGTGACCCATACTCATGGCTATACCTTGGACTTGGTATTCTAACTGGGACTTCAGATAAACAGCCTCGAGATTGATCTGGTTGTATCATTATACAGTGAAGTTCTGATTTGGGGCCCCCTCTGCGTGTCCTCACCTGGTGAAGGTGGTCCATCTCTGCTCTTTATCTGCCATCACATTCTATGTTTCTAGAAGGGGGCACAATTTGAAGATAGAGGGGGGACGGCTCAGAGGTAATGTGAGGAAGTATTTTTTCACAGAGAGGGTTGTGGATGCATGGAACAGCCTCCCTGAGGAGGTCGTGGAGTCAAGAACAGTGGGGGAATTCAAGAATGCATGCGACAGACATAAGGCAGTCCTAGTGGGGGGTAGGAGGAAGTAAGCTATTGGTTAACTAGGATCTGCAGCTTATCTGTTAGGTAGGAAAATGGGCAGACTAGGTCGTCCAAGCGGTCCTTATCTGCCGTCACATTCTATGTTTCTATGACCCAAGATGGACTGATGGCAGAGCTGGACCTATCAAGTATGCTGGAGGCTTGTGAGGCAGGACCAGAGGAGGTGGTGGTGGCCCATAATAAGGCTGTCACTGTAGCTCTTGATTCTGTGGCACTAGTCCATGTACGAACCTGGCTGTAATGTTTGATATATCCATGGTTTGATGGGGAACTCAGGGAGCTGAAGACCTTGGGTCAGAGGTTAGAATACCACTGGTGGAGGTTCTGCACCGAGGATGGCAGATTGGCTTTGAAAACTCATTACACTGAGTATCAAAGGGCAGTCTCCATTAAGAAATCAGAGTTCATGTCCAAGGAGATTGTTACAGCAAAGAACAGACCAGCTCAGCTCTTCGGTAGGGAAGACAGGTTTATCCATCCTTCCTGTCTCCAACCAATGAGCGCATTATCTGCTACTAAATGTGAATTTACTCCGTTCTTTACTGACAAGGTGTCTTTCATCAGGGCGGGTATCTCCCTGGTGGGTTTCATCAGACATAAGGTGTCAGATCTGGAGTAAATGGAAGCAGTCCTCAGATCTGGTGCGAGTGTAGCTTTGGGGGGTAGAAGAGGTAAATGCAACCTAAATGTGAATTGGACTCGGGCCCAACATGTCTCTTTATGAGGTATGTGAAACATAGAAACAGAAGCTGACGGCAGATGAGGACTGCCAAGCCCATCCAGTCTGCCCATTTTTTTTCCTACCTCCTAAATGTGCCATAGGCCTGTACTATGTCAATGGCCTATTTATTCATACTCATTTGTATTGCTCCCCTATGCCTATCCCATGCCTGTTAGAAGCACTGCACTGTATTCCTATCCACCACTTCCTGAGGTAGGCCATTCCATGCATCTACCACCCTTTCTGTGAAAAATAACTTCCTCACATTACCCCTTAAACGGCCCCCCTCTAATCTCATGCTGTGTCCTCTTGTCCAGCTATTTTTCTTATATTGAAACATGCTAGACTCTTTCACCTTGTTTATGCCTTTAAGATATTTGAATGTTTCGATCATATCACCTCTCTCCCTCCTTTGCTCTAGTGTATACATGTTGAGCTCCATTAATCTGTCCTCATATGACTTCTGATGCAGCCCCTGCACCATTTCAGTTGCCCTTCTCTGGACTGTCTCCATTTTGTTAATGTCTCTGTGCAGGTGTGGCCTCCAGTACTGCACACAGTACTCCAGATGGGGCCTAACCGGTGTCTTGTAAACAGGGATTATTTCCTCCCTCTTACGACTTGATACCTCTACTAATACACCCCACCATCCCTCTAGCCTTACCTACTGCCTTAGTGATCTGGTTGGATGTTTTCAGGTCATCTGTGATGATAATGCTCAAGTCTCTTTCTTCCCTTGTGATTGCCAGCAACTCCCCTCCCAACCTATAGGTAGCTTCAGGGTTTTTCTTCCCTATGTGCATGATCTTACACTTTTTTGCATTAAACCCCAATTGCCACTCTTCAGACCAATTTGCCACTTATTTGTTCCTGCTTTGTCTTGTTTCAACCCTCCCAGCTTGCCCAGCTTCCTGCCCGATAAGTCCCAAAAATGGCATCTTCCTCTAAGCATGCCGGTCAGACATGCTTTCCTCCAGTACTGCTGTCTCAGCCTGCTCTTATCTGCTGCAGTAAGTAGTGTAGACGCTCTGTAATCCAACAGTGCACACCTGGGTGCAGTGGGGTTGGGGATTTAAATCCTCATCAGATTCTTGGTCTGCTACAGCTGAGCTCCTGATTGGTTCTCTCTGTCTACCCATGTCATTGGGTCCAGTGTTTGCGGAGATGTTCTGATGCTTGCTCTCAAAGGGGTGTTCCCCATTGCTCTTAAAGAGGCATTGGTGAAACCCCTTTTGAAGAAACCATCTCTGGACCCTGATTGTCTCACGAATTACAGACCCATCTCTAACTTTCCCTTTTTAGGGAAGATTATTGAGAAAGTGGTGGCCATTTAGATAGAGGCACATCTCGCAACCTTTGACATCTATGAGTCACTCCAGTCTGGCTTCTGATCTAGGCACAGTATGGAGATGGCACCAGTCAAGGTGCAGAACGATCTCCTCAGGGCGAAAGATTGAGGTGAACAGGTAATTCTCATCCTCTTTGATCTCTCCTCAGCGTTTGACACCATGGATCATGGAGTGTTGTTGGATTGTCTGAGGGAGCTCTGAGGACTCACTGGCAATGTCATTAACTGGTTTTAGTCCTTTCTTACAGGTAGAACGCAAAGGGTGGTGATGGAAACTTGCTCCTCCCACCTGATGCCCCCTGCACTATGGAGTTCCTCAGTGTTCAATCTTCTAACCCATGTTATGTGTGGTGTACATGCTACCTCTGCATAATATCATTATACATTACAGGGTGTGTGTTCACTGCAATGCAGATGATACCCAGCTGTACATGTTGTTTGCACCAGGAACACGGTGTGGTCACTGTTCTGAACTCTTGTCTGGCAGAGATACAGGACTGGATATCCTCCAACTGGCTGAAGCTTATTCCATATAAGATGGAATTATTAGTGATCAATCCTAGTTGCCAGTTGGGAACAGTGGTGGGGGGAGAGGAGACCGAACTAGTGCTTAGTTCTTCTTCTCTAACCTCAGGAAAGGTGAGGCATCTGGGTGTTATTTGGGACAGTGAATTGATGCTGGATGCCCAGATGTCGTTCATTGCCTGAAATGGTTTGTACCATCTTAGAAATAGCACCCGGATCAAACCTTTTATCCCATCCAACAAGCTGCCCTCACTGATACATGCTTTTGTTACATCTAGACTCAAATTACTGTAATGCCCTTTACTTTAGGCTAAATGGAGGGAGGGACCCTACATCGCCTGCTGTTGGTGCAGAATACTGCAGCCAGGTTGTTGATGGGCCATCCAAGATTCTGTCATATAACCCCAGTTCTGTGTGAACTGCAGTGGCTGCCAGTGAAGTGGCAAATCTCCTGCAAGGCCCGGCTTGCTCTAAGTCACTCTCACTACAGTAGTGACTCCTTGGATCTGAGGCTTCTCCGGCTCACCCTCCATGACGTACTCTACTCCTTCACCCATATTCTCAACTGTTCTCTCTGCCAAGGTAAATTGCCCTCCCTTTGGAAATCTGCTTCCATTACCCCCATATTTAAGAGTGGGGACCGTACTGCCACCAATAACTACCAGTCCATCTCTATCCTCCACCCCCCACCCCATCTAAAGCACTCGAATACATAGTCTATGATCAGCTCACTGACCGCCTTAAACATGAACTTCTCTGTAAACAGCAACATGGTTTACGCACAAAGGGCACAGTACTACTACAGCCCTTCTGGAATTCACCGCACATATCCACTCCGCATTAGACAAAGGCCACACCACTGGCACTGTATAGGTTGACCTTACTACGGCATTTGACACCATCAATCACTCCCTCTTGCTAGTCACTCTCTCCAACATTGGCTTCTCACAGGATGCCCTACACTGGTTCACAGACTACTTATCAGGCAGGTTCCAACAGGTCAAAATCAGCACTACCCTATCCAATAGGCTCCCAGTTCACTCAGGGGTCCCTCAGGGATCCATCCTTGGTCCCCTTCTCTTCAGTCTTTAGCTTAACTCCTTCCCTACCACCTGCTCTGGCAACCTACTGCTATATGTGGATGATGCTGTCCTTTATGCATCCAGCCCTGACCCTCTGCAACTCCACCAAACCCTTCAGTCCTCCTTTAACACAGCCAAACAGTGGTTCTCTGCACAACACCTTATACTGAACTACAAGAAGACCACATTCATGATCTTGTCCCACCCCCAGAACTCTAAGAAGGAACTCTGCCCCCAGATTCTAACTGTTGACCAACCCTCTCTCGAGCAAGTGGACTCCTTCAGATATCTAGGCATCATCCTTGACCCGGCTCTCAACTTCCACCAGCACATACACCACCTGTCCACTGCCCTTAATGTCCGCCTTGGCTTGCTCTATCAGTTTAAACACTGCCTTACCCAAGACGCCCTCTGACTTGCAGTCTTGTCCTCTATCCTTTCCCTCCTTGACTACGGCATACTCATTTATAGCGCTGCCATCACCTTGGCCTTCAGTAGGCTCCGTCTCTCCCTCAACAAAACCTGTCGCCTTGTACTGGACTGCAACCGTCTCACCCATACCTGCTCACTATATAACTCCACAAACTGGCTTAACTTAGACAATAGGATCAAGTTCCACACCTGTCTTGTAGCCAAAAAAATCACCCTTGGTCTCCCCCCACCGGTCTCACCTCCTTAATCTATCCAGCTACAGCCTAAAAAGTAACTCGTAGCTCCAGCAAGAAACTTCTCACAGTTCCCCACTGTCAAACCTCCCAATTTCAAAGATCCTTCAATTTCAAGGCCCCCCTCATGAATAAATGGCCTACCTAGCTCCATTACAAATGAAAATTCTATCGGCCTCTTCAAAACCCGCCTTCAGGGACATCTCCAGTCCTTAAACTGCTGTGACTGCTACTGAACCTGTCACTCACTCCTCCCCCTACCATGACAATGGCCTCTGGCTGACTTACCCCCACTTTTTTAAACCCCTTACCTCCAATCTTGAGCATCTCTGTATAAACGTCTATATGCTTATCTGGTCTGGCTGTCACCCTAAGTTTGTTAGGTCCTGATTGCGAGCCTATAATTGTATTTTTACCGTGTATCTAGCTTGTCCTGTTTCCTGCACTGTATTTACCTTAATACAGTATTGTCCTATCTATGTGATGTGAAACCTTTGTAAATGAGTCTTTGACTCAAAGGTGCTTTCCTAATCCTGACTCAATAAATAAAAAATAAATAAAATATGCGGACTGGGCCCTAGCTACCTGCAAGACCTTTTGTTTCCTCACCAGACATCCCAACTTCTCCATTCCTCTGAGGTGGGACTGCTGGTGATTCCCAGGGTTTGGTTAAAATCGTCAGGAGAGAGGGCCTTTGATGTTACTGGCCTGACCCTGTGGAACTCGCTTCCCAGCTCTCTGAGGGAGGCCCACTCGCTGGATGCCTTCAAAACGGGTCTGAAGTTCCATCTTTTTAAAGCAGCTCAGCTTTTAGTTTATCCTAGTGCTCTGGCCATAACTTTGTAGATCTCCTTTGTAGTATTTATTTATTTTTTTTTATTTATTCCAGTTATTTTCTTCTATAGTTTGTGCTTAAATGCTGATTTTTATCGGTCTTTGTAGTTATCCCTTTAATATCTGTGGTTCGGATTTAAATGTTGTGGTATTGTTTTATATATTGTATTGTGCTCAGAGCCCGTGCAAATGAATACTTTATAAATAAAGCTGGCTTTGCAGATACTAGGCTGCCTCCCTCTGGAACTCAGTACCTTGTCATCAGACTGCCAATCTCTCCTAAAGCCTTTGCGCTAAAAATGAGGGATCATCTGTTGAACCTTAATGCATGTACTTGTGCCACTTAACTCTCACCCTTGCTTTCCCAGCATGCTTTCATCACTGTTCTTCCTGCTATATTTCATGATCTTACTTTGTGAATCAGCTCTTGCAGCAGGTAACACAGTTAGAACTGTAGCCGGCAGGCAACAGAACCCCACGGCAAACTTCTAGCCAGCAGTCTATGGCGGGGACAGTCCCCCGGCGTCACATATAGTATAAATGGTGAGCAGTCCCCGATGTGCCGCAGATCTTCCCTTGTCAGTCTTCACCATTCATTACTGTTGAGTGGGGGGGGGGGGTTGGAAGGAGGAGTCGGCACGCACGGTGCCACCCATGTGGCTGACACACTGTGTGGTGCATGGGGATTGGCCGTTAGGCACCATAGACTCCTCCTCCATCCAAGTTCTGTTTCTCCCACCATTGAGGCTGCACCCGCTGCACGAGTAAGCCAAATTCAGTCTGTGTCATAGGCCTTCGCTGTTTGCCCTTGCCTCTCCAGTTTCTTCATCTCTGTTCTGAACCACCCAGCGCTGCTGGTACTGCAATCTGGTAAGCCCATTCCTTTTATTTCTTCCAATGGTGCTGGGCTCTTTTGCTAAAGTTTGGATATTGTTTTCACATCATGTCTAGTTCAAAGGCAAAGAGAAAATCCAAAGCGGGCCATGCCCCCATGCGTCGGTGCCACTGTGGCCAGCATTCCTCCGTTTGATGTTTGCTTGCAATGCCTGGGACCCAATCATTATATGGATCATTGCAATGCCTGCTTCTCCAAGGACTGCCGTGTTCTTGAAGTTCACGTGTATAAAATCGTCAGGGCTCTGCTGACTTTCTGAGGAGAGCGTCAATTGCAGGTCACCAAGGCAAGGACACTTGACCCTTCCTTCAGGTCCCCTCCTGGTTCTATATGCCCCGGCAAGGAGGAGGCCACCTCCAGTTCTAGCCTTGCCAAGGAGGAGGCCTCTTTTGTGGTGTTGAAGGAGCAACATGATTTCCTGAGGAGTTGCTTTGCTGGCACCGCCCCAGCAGTCACCTCCACGGACATGCAAGCTCCCTTAGTGTCGTGGCCCACAGCTACTGGGCCTGGCACTAGTGGACCCTCGGTGCCACCTCCCAGCACCATCCTGGATCCTGGTGCCATTTGCGGCATCAGTGATCAGGGCAGCACCATGTGCGGCACCATACCAGGGGCCCTCCCGGGGTTGCTAGCCTGGAGTTCTGCCTGGTCACTTTCTCTTTGGAGGAAGATGACTCCCAGGCTGATCCAGACAGGCACCTTGACTCCTCAGAGTCAGAGAGCTCCTTGGGATGCAGTATCAGGTGGCCCAGCAGCCCTATCCCAGAGTCCCTAAAGTCTGTAGTTCTGGTGGATCCTATGGCTGAGGCCAGCCAGTGTGGATCTGTTGGGGACAGTGGCCAGGGGGCTCACGGTGGGGTGTCCTCTCTTGGGGAGGCTGTGGCAGCTGTCACTCCTGGTGCTGCCCTGGCCCCCCAGGTGGGGACTAGGACTCCCTCCTCTGCGGTCTTCCTTAGGGGGGCCTGTGGGATTGGGAGGCCCAACTTCACTGGGGTCAAGGAAGAGGGCAGCCTTTGAGTCCAAGGGGTTGAGGGGCCATGACGAAGCACAGGTACCTCTCTCCACTGCCCTGCGGAGAGTGGGGGAGGAGTTGAAGTGATGAACCCTACCTTTCCATTAAGGACTCAAAGGCATCCTTATTCGGCAGTGTAGAGGGTTGCCCTTCTGGACCCATGCAACCCAGTCATGTCACAGAAGATATTCTCCCTCAGGGCTCTTCCGGGGTTTGCCATCTCAGACACAGCCTTCGCAGCCTAGTTTGGCCCCAGGGTCCCCCAGTCTGGTGGGACCAGTCTCTGGGTCTCAGAGCCATGACAGAGGCTGGGCACTATCGGTTTGGTGCCCATGTCCCATACCTCTGCTAACACCTCCTTCTCTCCCAGGCCATGTGGGTCCTATGGGGCCCTTAACCTAGGAGATGTTCAGAGCCACTGCAGTGGCCTTTCCCACTTATGTCAGGCCCATGGTCGAATGGGTTTTTTACCTATGTTCCTCGCCACAGGAGGACTCTGAACATTCAAGCTCCTCTTTCCCCTCGTCTCCCTCTTCTAAGGGAAAGGCACCTTCCGTCCACTTGTCCTCTGATGCTGATTTCATGGAGTATCAGCGGTTCCTTTCAAGGCTGGTCCAGGAGCTTTGCATCTCTCACATGCTGAGAAGCAATACCGAGGGGAAGACGCGCTCATTCCTGAGTGAATTCAGTGCCCACCACCTGGTGGAGCCCTCCTTACCCATTCCTTTCCTGGAAGCATCTATCCACACCTGGCAGTCTCCAGCTGCCCCTTCCCCAGTGGACTGTAGGAAATGGTATTGCGCCCTCCAGGAGTCTCTAGGTTCCCTGTCTCACCTGCCTTCAGGGCTGATGTCCCTAGATACTCCTTCCAGGCTTCAGCACCTGGCGCATGACAGAGGCCCGCATCCAGATTCCACAGTATTCGACCACTGGGGGTGAAGAGTTTTTGCTTTGGCTCATGCATTACTGTGTATAGGTTCTCATCAGGCTCAACACGCAACCTGTAACAGACACCTGTGGTAGATGCTGGCACAAGTCCTGGCATCTTTGCTTGATATGGAGCAATGTAGACCGGCCATTGCCCTCTCTGCTCAGGGTTTGGAGCTTGCAAGCCCTACGCCAATGAGGTGGTGTCCAGACTTGCGAGGACAGCGATCTGCATTAGGCAGAAGGCATGGCTTTGTCTATCGGGTTTGTCACCCATTGCTCTGTGTAGAGTGAGCTCCTCCAGTTTCCAGGGGACCTGACTTTTTTCCCCGCAGGGCAAGGAGGACCTTACAGGGGTGTCTCCCGTGCCCCCCGGCCACGGGGGACACCTCCTCATCCTGAACAGCCTTAGATCGTGTTGGTCTAATAGTGCTTTAGGGTCCCCCCCGTGCCTCACCCGCAGGGGGCTGAGGGATCAGGGCTATGCCAAGTCCCCTCCGGGGGGGCTTGGTACTCGCCAAACAGTAATGAATAGTGAGGCTTGACAAGGGAATATACGAAAATTATGTACCTACCGTAATTCTTGATCTTCTCTTATATCTTCAGCATTCATTACTGAATCCCACCCTCCATCCCCTCATGGGTCTCAGTTCTTGAGCATCGCCTCCACCCTGCTCACCTTCCCCCTCCTAGAGGCCAATTGGGGGATGAGTCCCCCTAGTACCTCAAAGCTCTCTGTTTCCTTCTCTAAAAAGTCACAGAGCGTTCAACCTGGAGGAGGGCGAGTAGGGTCTTCACCCTAACTTCTGAGGGAACTCCCTCAGATTCTCCTCATGATGCACTAGGATGTCCCCCTCTTGGGGCTTGGATGATCCTCTGGCTTATGTTACCCTCTGGTTGTCATTTACATCAGTGCAGTCCTAGGAGAGTCCATGGTATTTTCCTCCCTCACATTTTCTTATGGCACGGATGTCCCGTGGTTCTCCTCTCATGAAGTGGGGACTACGCCAGTACTCCTGTGGGAAAACATCTACTAGATTTCTTTCCCTACACCTAAGTCATGACTCACTCCTCTTCTGAGAAAGACTGACTGCCCTCCAAGGGACAGTCTGTGAGACCTAGGCTCTAGGATTTTCATGACAATTACGGATAAAGGGTGGCAGGAGAGATCTGCCTTCGCCTAGGCTGACAAGACCATTAATCCCCTTCAGACCTTGTTTTTTAACCTCTGTGACTAGCAGAATCCCTTGCTCCCTTGTCTTTATTCCCGCAGGGGTTTTGAAACTCTCAAGCCAGTGATCTTCCATTTACTTTCACCTCTTCTATCTTTCTTCTTTCTATCCTTTGCCTTCTATTTCTCATAAGACTACTAAGGATTGAGTGCCCCATGGCCACTTAAGGTAGGGTTCTCTCCTTTCTGTCCTCTAATTGACTTATACCTTTTTCAGTTTATATCCTTTCCTTTGCCTATCCCTCGGCTCTCTTGCCTCACTCTCTTTCTCTAAAAACTGTTTCTCCTGTCTGACTCAACAGAACTGGGATGGAGGAGGGTCTACAGTACCTAACAGCCAACTGATGCACCTTGCAGTATGTGTCAGCCATGTAAGTGACACCATGTCGGCACGGCTCCTCCTCAAAAAAAAAAAACTCCCATGGCGAGTGTGTGTCTCCGGCTTACACCCAACAGTAATGAATGGTGAAGATACAAGAGAAGATCAAGAATTATGGTGGGTTAGCAATTTTCATTTCTTTTCCTACCGTCGACTCACGTTCATCGGCTTCACAGCTTGCCTCTTGCTAGTCCAACCACCATTTTCTACCAACGTAAAGCTTTTAGCGATCCTTTCATCTGTATGTCTTCTTCCTCAATGCCCTCTTCTAGGCACACTAACAAGTGCGCCTGTGGGAAGTAGATCCCATCTAAAGACAGCCATTTGGCCTGTCTGCTGTGCCTGGGCCAAGATCATTACACAAGAATTACAGAATTGCCTGCACTGTCAGAAATCAACAGCCGGACATGGATCCATCACCAGAAGGCCTTCCTCATGGAACAACAGTTGGCCACCATACAGCGGGACTCCTCTTCTGAGAGGGAATCTTCCCACCATTCGCACAAAAAGTCATAGGGAAACAAAGATAAGAGGGGAGAGAGAAGGAGAGGTCCCATTCTCATTCCAGATCCTCTGGCTCCCACTCTGCCTCCAGGGGTAGCTCCGACTCTGCTGCCAAAGACATCAGACTCACCGTGGTCAAGGCTATGGGCATCAAGGACAGAGACTCCAGGTCTTCAGACCCCTCTCTCCAGCTGATAAAAAGGAGGCCTTCCGCACTCCTGACAGACCGCTATTCTGACACAGGTATCGGACACCAGTCAGGTCTTTCCTGGTCAGCATCTGTATGCAGCGCAGACCCTTGGGACAGGCAGAAGGCCTCAGGTCACGTGTCTGGGAGATCTTCTTCCCTCCGACCCAAGCACTCTAAGAAACCAGCAGAGAAACCCTCCAAACTGCCATTGGACAAACGTCCATTAGACAAACGTCCACACTCTAAGCCTTTGTCGGACCAGCACCGACGCTGGACCGACAATGCTCCAAAAGTTACTCTCATGCCAGCACCACTGGCAGGAGCCCTGTCATCTCCGGTATCTCCCCCACCACCTGCTGATGACAGGTCCGACGACATCCATATGGAAGACGAGCAGGCGTCGGTCCCCCAAGATGATGGCTCAGCTAACACCAACCCATCGTCACCTCTGGTAGGTCTGCTGACGCCAGATCACATGGCACCTGACATCTGCACTAGCATCAGTGTAAACATAGGGACCGGACTGACGCTGGACCTAGCATCAGGTTCAGATCCTAAACTCAACCTGTCACAGATCAAAGATCTCTTCAGCCATCGGTGGGCGACTATCCATTCAGATATTCTACCCTCAAAGCCACAGCCAGACGCTCCTACTTCACCAGATGTGACTAAAACTCTGGATAATGGGGCACTTGCAAAGGCCCTTCCCCCAACACAAGACGCAGCCAAGGTCCCCTCACCATCTCTAGATGAGGGCCAGGCAAAGAGCCTCCTCCTCAAGAAAAGCCTCCTGTAAGAGATGTCACAGGTCTCAGTCATGGAGCCTGAGCCTCTCCTGACAGGCACAGATGTAGGAAGAGATGACACAGGTCCCACTCCTCTTCCTCCTCAGACTCATATCGGCCCTCGGACGTTTCCTATTCAGACTCATCTGTCGGCAACCTAACTCCTCTTGACCCAGAAGATATACCAAAATCCCTCCCTGATGACCCCTCTTTCATGGAGGTCATGAGGCACATCCAAGCTAATATGGGTTGGGATATGGAGGACCTAAACCTGGAGAGAAAGCGCCTGGCAAAAGATCTCCACCAGAAGGATCTCAAGCCGGTGGTCACCTTTGCCGATGTCACACAGTTGGCTTGGAAGCACCCACATACCTCCACCACAGTCCGTAAGAAGGCTGATCACCTTTATAGGACCCCCAAAGAGCAACCTTTTCTGCCGGAGCATCCCATAGCTGATTTAGTGGTGATTTCAGTAACCCATGATTGCTCCCAGAGGCCAGAACACCTCAGCACACAACCCCCAGATAAGGAGTCCAAACAGGCTTCATGGGTCATAAGGTTTATTTCTCCACCACCTACAGCATTAGGAGCTTGAACTTCTTAACACACATGTTTCACTTCCAGAATGCCCTCTGGGAACAAGGCTTGGATATTGTTCAAGAAATCCCAGACTGTCCGCAAAAGGCTAAGTTCCTCAAACTTTTGCAGACCTGATCTGACATGGGCACCCACATCCTCCGTTCAGCTTATGATTCCACGAACACAGCAGCAAGAGCAGCAGTGACAGGAGTATGCCTACATCACCACTCTTGGCTCCGGATCTCTGGGTTTGTGCAGGACGTTCAATCTACCCTCCTTGACACACACTTCCAAGGCTCAGTTCTCTTCAGTGAGGATACAGAAAGGATTATTACTAAGTTTAAAGATTCTGGAAAGGAAGTTCGGACTGTGCAGTCCATGTACCACCCGAAAAAAAAAGGGAGACTTTCATAGGTCTTGTTTTCGTGACTGAGGGAGGACAACAGCCACAGCAACCTCACTTTTAGCCCCAACAGCCATAGCGGGGAGGCTAGAGCCAGAGAGGCACCAATAGAGGCTCTGCAGGATGTGCCTCTCACCTGGCCAAACATACCCAAGCTGCTTCCCCCCTCCTACCACTGCCTGACTCCTGGTTGGACCCACTTCGTCCCATGAACCCAACAGGGGAGGTGGTCGGAGGCCGCTTTTCGCTCTATGCCGAAAACTGGCGGAAGGTGACCTTTGATCAGTAGATCCACCAACTAATAGACAATGGACATTCCATAGAGTTTGTCTAGCTCTCACTGGACAGGCCACACTCCCTCTATGCCATTACTGAAGGGAACATGCAAGTCTGCTTCATGCAGAGATTCAAGCCCTGCTATCCAAGAATGCTACAGCACTCGTTCCCCCAGCCCAGAGAGGAAAAGGGTTCTACTCACACTTCTTCCTTGTTCCAAAGAAGTCGGGTGACCTGAGACCCATTCTGGACCTCAGGGAACTCAACCAATTTGTAGAGTACAAGAGGTTTCGGATGTTCACCCTTCAGGGACTGCTGCCCATGATCCATCATGGGAACTGGCTGGCATCACTAGACATGCAGGACGCCTACTTACACATCCTTGTGGCAAAGCCTCACAGGAGGTTTCTCAGGTTCACCTTCCAGGGCAGACATTTTCAATTTAGGGTGCTATTGTTCAGCCTTTCATTGGCACCGAGGGTTTTCATAAACTGCCTTGCAGTGGTAGCAGTGGTGCTTCGAAGGATGGGTCATTACATTTTCCTATACTTGGGTGACTGGCTACTGACAGCACTGTCCAAAGTACAACTGCTACGAGCCATTCAGGGCATGTTCTGTCTTCAAGGAACTAGGTATCGTGATCTACAGCCCAAAATCCTTCCTCAATTCATCCGAGAACCTTAACTTTATCAGGGCGAACCTTAATACTGTTCGAGGAAGGACCTATCTGCCACAAGAGAGGGCTGCCCAACTTCAGGCAATAGCTCGCCACGTTTTTTTCTGCCTCAGTAGTACCAGCCAGAACTCTGCTATGGGTGTTAGGTCACATGGCAGTGTCCATCATTACGGTCTCCCTTGCAAGACTCCACATGAAATCAATCCAGTGGACCTTATGTGTCAAATGGGACCAAAGATGGGATGACTTGGATCAACCAGTCTCCATCACCAAGCCAGTCCATCAGGAACTCCAGTGGTATATGTCATCCCCTTCGTTGATCGAGGGGATGACCTTTCAAGGAGAGGTGTCACAGACCAGGTGTTAACATCCGATGCCTCAGACTCAGGGTGGGGAGAGCATCTTGGCATACTCAGGGCTCCTGGTCCATGAACAAGGAATCTCTCCACATAAACATCTTAGAGATGAGAGCTGTTCTCTATGCCCTGCAGGCCTTCAGCACTGTGCTCGGTCTGCCCAGGACCCCTCCTTGTGCAAACAGACATGTCTGTGGTGTTTTATCTCAACAAACAGGGAGGCACACACTCCTACCCCCTCTGCACGGGAGCAATGAGGGTGGGGAATTGGGCCACATCCCATTATCTCAAGATCTCCACAGTCCATGTCCCTGGAGTCCAGAATACTCTGGCTGATGCTGTCAGCAAAACACGGTCAAGAGCTCATGAATGGACTCTTCTATAGTCTGTCGTCAACAAACTCTTCAACAGATGGGGAACTAGCAAACTGGATCTTTTCGCCTCCCCTACTAATGCAAAACTGCCCCGTTTTTGCTCACTAGATCCAGGGCCTGGTGTTTTCTGGCGAGACATGTTGTCCCTCTTCTGGAAGTGAAGATTCCTCTATGCCATTCCCCCGTTTCTGCTCCTTCAGAAGGGCCTTCTCAAGGTACAAGCGGAAGGGCATGACAGTGATTCTGGTGGCATCATTATGGCCTCGAAAGATCTGGTTCTCACTCCTGCAACAGCTGGCTGTGGAACCCCTGATTACCTTGCCTATGAGCACTTACCTGCTGTCCTAGGACAATGGGACCCTGGGTCACCTCAAACTTTGGTTGCTACACCTACATGCATGGCTCCTGAAGGCAGCCTAACTGCTTCAGAGTTTCAGATAAGGCAGCTGATATCCTGATGGCCACCAGAAAACCTTCCACCAGAGCGACCTATGCCATGAAGTGGAAACGCTTTTGTCTCTGTGCTATGGCTCATCACCTAAACCCTTTGGCTTGTCTGGTGAACACTCTTCTCGAGTACCTGTTGTCTGTTTTGGACTCAGGGTTGAGCTACTCCTCCATCAAAGTGCACTTAGCAGCCATTTCTGCCTACCATATTCCTGTACAGGTTAGAATGGTGGCACAGATGGAAGTAACCTGTGTTGTTTTTCATGGTATCCTGCACATAACCCCGTAAGGGACTCAGTTCCTCCTTGGGACTAGTTATTCATTTTGGAGAAGCTGACCTTACCCCTTTTGAACCAGCCATGGGTTGCAAGCTTTGCTTTCTCTCTTGGAAAGTGTTATTTTTAGTTGCTGTTACTTCGGCTCGAAGGATGTCCGAGCTTCAGGCCCTGATGTGTAAGCAGCCTTACTTGGTATTACAAGTATATGGCCTTGAGATCCAGTCCTAAGTTCCTGCCCAAGGTGGTGTCCAAGATGACTCGTAAATCAGGACATCCAGCTTCCGGTATATTACCCCAATCATTCCAATACGGGAGAGGCTCTTCTCCATACTTTAGATGTTCACCGCATTTTGCTGTTTTACTTAGCCAGAACTAAGGACAGAAGACGTTCTAACCAGTTTGTTTCTTTCACTACCAGGACTCAAGTGGCTCTTGTGACCAAACAAACCCTATTGAAGTGGTTAGTCCATTGCATTTCCCTTTGCTATCAGAAGAACAACGAACCCCTGCTGGGCTCAGTAAGGGGTCACTCCAAGAGGGCCGTAGCAGCCTCCTCTGTTACACTCGAAAACATATCTGCATCTGACATTTGTGCAGCTGCTACATGGCACGTATCTTCATAAGGCACTACAGTCTGGACATTGCCTCTTGACATAGAGCGGGGTTTGACCTCACAGTTTTACAGGGTCACCTCTCTTAAGGGAACTCCCTTCCACGCTCTTCTTACCTTCTTCCCAGGTTTGGTAGGTTTCTCTACTGCTTGGGAATCAGTCCTAACTGTGTTTCCTGCTGCAAGAGCTGACTCTCGAAGTAAGATAGTATAGTTACGTAAGAACTTACCGTAACAGTAGATCTTCAAGAGAGGCTCTTGCAGCAGGTATATTTCCTGCCCTCTTTCCCTCTAAGTGGTTTCCTACTGCATACGACCTACGTTGACTGTTACTTGTTTTGCTCCATGAGGTATTCACCTTGGTTCCCTGGTTCTGATCACGTTACGTCTGGATGCCGGAGTGGGGCATGTCGGGGGCCAACCACCCTTTATACCATATGTGACGTCGGGGGAGAGCCGACGTTGGGGGCGGTCCCCGCCATAGACTGCTGCCTAGAAGTTTGCCATTGGGTCCTGTCGCCTGCCGCTAAGTCATGTGTGACCTGCTGCAAGATCTTCTCTCGAAGATCTACTATTAAGGTAAGTTCTTACTTAACTGTACTTTGTCGTTTTTGCTGCTACATTTATATCTTTTTGCACAATTGTGTTTTGTATGTCTTGTGTATCATATTCACATTGTTCTGGTACTGTATTATATTTCTGCTGCTCTCATATTGTACGTGTGGTACCCAGGTCATACCTGAAAAAAGGCACTTGGCACCAGCGAGTAAGTAAATTGACCACAACCTTGTGGACCCTAGGGGATGGTCTGGGGTACAGGGCCTCATGAAGGCATCCCTCAATAGTGTCCCAGACTGGGGGACAGGCACAGAACAGCCTCAGTTTTCTATTCTCTTGTAAGGCAAACTCCCACTGAGAGAACAGGTGCTTTACCCCCTTCTGATGCAAGTACCACTTGTGCAACATCTCTCTGACCCAGCTGACAGCATCCACTGTGTTCTCTCCCGCGACCTAGAGTGCCATGAGATCGGCACCCAGGCTGTGCATGAATGTCCCGGTGCAGTGATCCTCTGGACACAAGTGAAAGAAGTGTGGTCCACCCTTCCTGTTCTGGTAGAACAGGGGAGGCCAGCACATAGCTCGCGAGTAGTTTTCAATTACTTGTCAATTACACTGCAGAGTCTCTTCCAGCGCCTTTTTTTTTAAATTTATTTTTATTGCATATTGACAAAATCAATACTGTATAGTACACTCATGTAAGGCATATGAATAAAAATATAGCCAACATACATCCAATGTAACAGGTTTAGTAAGCCTATACACTCTGGATTAAGAAGGTGGCATTATGTCAAACAATTTATCAATATTCCTAAATTTAAGTCCAGTATCAGCTGCACTCCACAAAGACTTTTGGTGGTCAGTCCCAAAATGCTCAGATCCATTAATTTGCCACACCACTATGTGCTGATATGACCACAGGCCAAATGTGTCTCCTCAATTTCTAGCACTTAAAAAAAAAACTCTAGCTCACATGCCCCAGAACCTTACATCAATAGCTGAAGAAAAATAACAACAGTTGGAATCCACCCCAAGTAGAAGATGAGGTAGAAATAAACAATCTCTAGTAGAGCTGTGTAAGATTCAACAACCAAATACAGTAAAGCAGTAACCTTCTCGGTGCATATAAAGCATTTTACTCGGTGACTAGTAGCAGCCCCCTTTCAGTTAACAGGGACCTTATTACTGAATGTCCCATTTTCAGGTCTCCTCATCCGAATCCTCAGGCTGACTCGCTCCTCGAGCCTCAAACTCCCTATTGCTACAGTCTTCCTCCCAGCATCCAGGGGATCCATGAATTTAAATGTCTTTCCACCGTAGTAAATCCAGAGTTGGGCCAGCATCAAGAGAGAATGTGTTACCCCGAGAGTCCTGAGTTTAGCATGGACTATGTAAAATTTTTTTCTACACGCCCTTGTTGCGTATAAGAGATCTGAAAACAAGTACAGTGTGGCCCTGTTGAGGCTGAGAGAGCCCATGGATCTTGCGGCCTGAAGAAGTATATCTCGAGTGGCTGCACTGGCTGTTACCAATAGGACTGTTCAGGGAGCATCTACTTGAGGTCCGGCTGCAAGAGGTGTAATTCTGTAGGCCCTGTGTAGTTGACCCGCAACTACCTCAGCGTGACGTCACAGTGCATTAGGAAGCCAATTCTGTAAGAAACTTAGCAGGTTGTCCTCTTCACTTCCTTCTGGGAGCCCAATCAGCCGTACATGAGAAGCCCTGTTTGTATTCTCCAGTGCCTCCAAACGGTACCTTAATTGAGTGTTCTCCTGTACCAGTTTAGAGGTGGCATTCAGAGTTTGCATGGCGACCTTTTCAGTTGTGGCCGCTGTCTGCGATTCGGCTTCCACCTTAACATCTTGGTCAGCAAATCTTTGCAAAATCGACTCCACTTTCAGGTTGATTGCCTGTATCGGAGCCTGCAGCACTCTCCATGGAGGCTCATGCCCAGCCGCCGGAGCTGTGGATGTAGATACGGTCTGTGTGTCCCCTTGCAGTGGATTTCTGTTGCCACTCCTGCCAGCCTTCTGCATGCGCCCCATTGCTGTATTTAATATCGATCTCTTCAGGATGGGATTCTTTTTCCAGTAGTGCTGCTGAAATTTCTATCAAACGCAGTGAAATAAAAAAAAGGTTATTTTAAAGCTCATGCTGCACAGAGCCAAGCTAAAGTGCGTCTAGTCTGTAGACATGCTCAACAGCGCCCCCTCCTCCAGCACTTTTTCTGTTCGTCTGGCTAGAATTAAAATAAATGACAACAGGATTAGAAGCAGATCACACTGCAGCATTTGCTAACACCCCCCCCAAGCAATACTCTGGCCGGACTGGATCAGGACTTGTCAATTACATGGCAGTCTCCACTGGCACTTGTGATGTTCTTCTGGTATTAAGAAAAAAAATTACAGCAGGGCAAGAAGCGGATCACTGCAGTATTTGCTAACCCTTCTCAGCCCCCCTTCCCTCAGCAATACCACTTGGTAACCCTCCCTCACTCCCCCATCAAAAACAAAACCCCAGCAAGACCAGATCAGGAACACATGGCACTTGACAACTCTCCAGTACTTTAGGACTGCACTTGCTCTCCCTTACCCTCGGAAACAAAAGTCCAGCAGGACAGTGTCAGGATCAAGGCTCCAGGACTGCACTTGCTCTCCTTACCCTCGTAAACAAAACTCAGGCAGAACAGTGTCAGGCTCACCACTCCAGGGCTACACTTGCTCTCCCTTACCATCAGAAACAAAATGCAGGTAGGACAGTATCAGGATCACCACTCCAGGACTGCACTTGCTCTTCCTTACCCTCAGAAACAAAAGCCTGGCTGGACAGTGTTAGGATCACTGCTCCAGGACTCGGGTGTAACCAGGAATTTTTAAGTTGTACTTATCAGATGCTGGAACTGTTGCCCCCCCCCCCCGTAGATACAAACCACAACATGTGTTGCCCCACCACACAGACATTATCCACCCATTTCATTCAACAATATGTAATAAGTAAGCCAATGATCCTAACAGAGTCACATTTTATTTTATGTAACACACAAACTGCCTATCAGACAGAAGTTGACTGGCTTTTAGTTACAGTGGTTAGGATACATTGTGATAAACCTCTTTACCACATCAAGAGGTAACCAGCCTTACAGTCATTCATTCCATGGCAGTCATTACGCCACATACCAGTGTTTCGCCCTTGTTGCGCACAATGGCGCGGTCGGTGTCTTGAAATCAATGTATGGGACACATTAAGAAAATCACAGTGACACTGTTCATGAGCAGAGGTCTTAAAATGGCTTTGTTGAAAATTTGGTGGAAAATTCCTAAAATGACTGTTTCTGGCGTCGTTGCAGTTCTCTGCACGCTTGTAAGTATGAATTTTCAATATTTTCACTCCAGATTTTCAACATTGCCATTTTACCCACCTCCTTATGAGCAGTACAGCTGTCATTTTCATCTCGCCAAAGCGTGTTTCTGCCATGTGGCGCACAATGGCATGATCGGGGTGTCTAAAATCAATGTATGGGACACATTAAGAAAATCACAGCGACACTGTTCATGAGCAGAGGTCTTAAAATGGCTATGTTGAAAATTTGGTGTAAAATGACTATTTTAAAAGCGTCGTTGTGCAGTTCTCACGCTCGTGAGTTCGTAATTTTCAATATTTTCACTCCAGATTTTCAACATTGCCATTTTACCACACCTCCTTATGAGCAGTACAGCTGTCATTTTTCACATCTAGCCCTAAGCGTGTTTCTGCCCATGTAGCGCACAATGGGCGCGGTCGGTTTTCACAAAATCAATGTATGGGACACATTAAGAAAATCCAGCGACACTGTTCATGAGCAGAGGTCTTAAAATGGCTTTGTTGAAAATTTGGTGAAAAAATTCCTTCAGCCGTTCTGCAGTGTTACTAATGAAGACCGTGCAGCACCACACTGGTCACCCCTCTCCCTAGACTGCTCGATTTACCACCACTCTCTGCCTCCTGTCTGTTAGCCAGTTTCTAACCCAGTTTACCACCCTTTCCCCATGCCAGCCTACCCAGCTAGTTTATTAGCCTCCTATGTGGGATGGTGTCAAAGGCTTTGCTGAAATCAAGGTAAGCATTGTCCACTGCCCCACCCTGATTCACTTCCTTTGTCACCCAGTCAAATAAATCAACCAGATTTGTCTGAGATGATGTCCCCACTGTGAATCCATGTTGTCTATGGTCCTGGCCTCAGATGGCTTCTAGATGTCCCAATATCCTTTCTTTAAGCAATGCCTCCATGATCTTCCTCACTACTGAGGTGAGGCTGAACGGCCTATTGTTCTCTGCTGCTGCATTTGTGTAGAGGGACCACATGTGCCCTCCTCCAATTCACTCATGTTGAATGACTCAGTGAACATGGCTGCCAGAGGTACTGCTATCTCCCTTAGCAGTTCTCTTGTATCACTTGGTATGCCATCTGGTTCCATCGCTTTGTCCACCTTCAATTTAGTGAGCTCCTGCAGGACTCTTTTGCCTTTGAATGGACTATTGTCCATCTCTTCACCCTCTTGGCAACTGCTGTACTGCTGTGGCCCTTGCCCCTCCCACTCTTCTGTGAATACTGAGCAGAAAGACACAGTGGATGACTACTTGGGAGGAAGGCATGGAACTATCACTTCCAAATACCTAAACAGCACATACAAGCAAGCAACATTCGACATTGACAAATGCTTGTTAACAATGGTCTATAACACGCTACTGACAGTGTGAACAGAACAACATAGATGCTACAGCATGGTAATTAATCCGTATTAAAAAACATTTTAAATTACTGTGCTGTAGTGTGAACATGGCCTTTGTCTAGAAGACACTCACTATTTCTTGTACTACACTACCCCGTTCTTGCAAAGTAGAGGCATCAGTTACAATCACATTTGGTTCATCGTGTTACTGGCAGCTGCAACGAGTGTATTTCAAAAATACAGTGTCCTCTTACTACTCTGTGACCTAGGTTGCAGTTCCAAAATCATGTTAGAAAACTCTAGCAGCAAAGAGATACTAAGTACTTGCTGCTGACTTCCAATCACCCCTTTCCCCAAAAAAGCAGTTTGGGACATTACTTATTTATTTAAAAGTAGTTTACCAGGTAAGCAGGTAAGACGTACAGAGATATATAACACTCCCTCTTTTATCTGCCAAACTCCATACAGCCTAAATTTTGGCAGATAAGAGAGGGTGGCTGTTAAATTTGCACTGTATTGTTGCTCTGTAATTGTCCAGTACCTCTGTTGTTTGCCAGTATCTGGCCCTTGCCGAGCCTGTAAAAGGTCTTTGGATCAGTGCCCCAATCCGGTTATCAAATAAATAAATAAATAAAGGGGGAGATAACATTGTAGCACTGTACAATCTTGTTTACATAAGTAACCTGAGGGAAGGAGATGAACATAAGCAGCAAAAACAAAAATATACCATAATATATAAACATATACATTATATGCAGGTTAATAATCGCATGCATGGTCTATAAAGCAAGGACAAAGGTACACAAAATAGCTTGCATCAGGAACTGTATGGCTTAGTGGCTTGGCACTGGGTTAAGGAACCTTTGCCTCTAGGTCATGGTTTTAAATGCAGCACAACTTCAAGTGGGCAGGTGTCACATCACAAAACCACAACACAATTGGCAGCCCTGTTGGCAGTTTCATATGAGAGGCCAAGGATTGAATGGGCATGGAGTCTGAACTACCCTCTCACCTATGTAGTGGTCCCTCCATGGCAGGTTTAACATACATTGGTGGGGTAGTGTAGGGAAGCTTGCATTATGTTTGCCCGTGCTGTACCGATCGTGTGAATAAGCAGAGGACGTCATGTTCCAACGCTGTCAATCCAGCACCTTGCACGAGCACTAGAAAATCACACACAGAAAAACAAAACCTTTTACACAAAAAATAAAAAATATCATAGCTAGCATCATGTACAGTCATGGTATGACACAATTTGGTTTTAGAAAGACATTTTAGCAGAGGCAATGTTGATGGGTGGGTTGTTATCCAAGGCCAAATTTTTCCAAACCTGGGCAAGCTTGTAGCTAAAAGCAATTTGGCTGGAATTCAGTTTGTGCCTTAGCATATGGAATCTTCTGCCAGGGTGGGAGTGAAGCTGATGTGTTCTGTACAGAGCAACGGGGGTGATGAGGGAGCACAAATAATTTGAGACCTTGTTAAGCCAGTATTTAAACCCATAAAGAGCAAGGTGTTGGTCTTCTCTGTAAGCCAGTGATGGCCAGCCCAGGGGGTCGTATAACATATAGTGATGTGTCTGGCTCAGGACACAGAGGATAAACCTACAGAGGGCATCCTTAAAAAGGTATGTGAAAGCTCAATTAGTTTGTTGCTGTAATGATAACACTCGAAGTCTGTATAAATTTACATAAATACATATTGTAAATAATGTTTTTAAGTATGAGACTGGATTTGTACAATTGCATAACTTATTGTGATATTAATAAGTATTGTATTGTATTGGTAAATTTGTATGTGACCCTGTTGTTGTTATCCCTTCCCCAGGCATGGCTGAAAATGGGTTTTGGTCCAGTCCATTTTTCTGGTAAATCAAATAAAGAAAAATCCAGTTTAGTTAGCTGGCACTTTGGAGCAACATCATAAACCACATCCCCAAAGTCAACTATCCAGTATGACACCAAGACATTTATATTCGGAGAATGCAGATAAGAAGGTATTGTCTGAGGTAATAACAGTTTGGGCAAGAGGCAAGACATTTTTGTGCAAAGAAGCATGGAGATGGTTTTGAAATGGTTGAAAGTTGAACAATTTGCTTCAAACCAATTTGAGATTGTGCTGCAGTCTGACTGTAGGGCAGCCATACTATCTACAGGGCAATGCAAGAATAAAGGATGGTGTCAGCCACGTATGATATGAATATTACAGGATTTTACATACTGTGGTAAATCATTACAACAATAGCAAAAGAAAGCCTAAGAACAGAGCCTTGTGAGACACCAAGGGTGATTGGTCTAGGATCAGATATAACCAGGCCAGAGGATACAGACTGGGTGTGGCCAAAGAGGTAACATGAAAGCCTGGAAAGGAAGGGTTGTAGAGGCCAGAAACAGCAAGTTTATTTAAAAGAAGAGATTAGTTGACAGTGTCAACTGCTTGGGCCAAATCAATGAATGTAACACCGGTTTGTAGACCCAGGTCTCCATTGCAGAGAATGAAATCAGTGAGTCTATGCAGAGGAGTGGATGTAGGATGAGCTGCATGAAATCCAGATTGATATTTAGAAAAGAAAGATTCATGGAGAGGTAGACAGTAGTTGTTTAGTGATCAATCGCCCCAATAGTTTACAAAAAATAGTGAGGAGTGAGATTGGGCGGCAGTTAGCAGGCCAGTCAGTGGGGCCACCTTTATGAGGGGAAATTACAGTGCTGTACTTTCACTTTCAAAGTGAAGGGAAAATTCTGTAAGTAAGGGTGCTGTTAAAAATATGGGCCATTGCTGGTCCAGTGGCACCAAGGGCTAAGGTGCTGGATGCCTTAGCTCGCGCCACGCTGGCGACACGTTCAGGAACAAGCATGGACTGTCGAAGGTCGGCAGGGGAGGATGCGGAACTGGATGGAGCCGCCAAGAGGCAGCTCTCCTCTCTGGGGAGGGAAGGTGGTATCCCTTGGCTCTTGACTGCCCCGCAGTGGAGTCCAGGGGACAGCGCAGGCCAGAGGTAGCGCCAGGTGCTAGGCCAATGGGTAGGTGGAAGGGACCATCACCGAGGCTATAGTTTGCATGCACACCTCCACGCGCATGCATCTCTACTCCAGGGACCCCAGGGTAATCAGATTAATCTGGCCACATGATGATACCCGGCTCAAAGACTCGGCTCCTGTGCCGAGGCATAAGGTAAGCCCGGGAAGTCATGGCTGGGGGACCAGTCGGGCTGAAGGGACAGCTGGAAAGGAGATAAATAATTAAAAAATATGGGCCATTGGGCAGCAGTAATGGGGCACCTACATTCAGGATGCCAGGTGGGGGACAGGGATACTGTACCATCAGCTCCAGAATGAGAGCTTAGCTTGATATGAGACAATTCACAGAGGATCTCAGAGGGTGATGCATGAAGGGATAGTAAACTCCATCATTGGGAGGGAACCTGGAGGGTGGAGTGACTGTACCCATAAGGAGAAGGTTGGACTATCACCAAGTGTCAATCCACAAATTGGGCATTTAGGGTATTAGCTATAGTGCACAAGGGAGGAGAGCATACCTATCTTAAAGATGTTGCTGTACAACATTAAATCAGGGACACAACAAAATCAGTGCACACACCAGGCTAAAAAAAAAAAAGAGTTCATTTAGTGCAGTACAGGAACTCTGGTCAAACAGCCCCTATGTAACACCACCAAAGTGTCTTCCTTTGGGGGTGATGACTTATAGCACTTTCACTATTTATACCCCAAGTGATCAAGTAATTAGTGGTGACATATGTTTACAATTAGATAGTAAGAAGTGTTTTAGAAGTGATAAATTGTGATCACAAAATTTAAATTGCAGAAAAGACACCAGTTTATCAAAAATTATAAAAAAAAGCAGCATAGTACTTAAGTACACGATAGACAAGCAAATTTCCATCTCAAAGCAATGACATGCTCCATTAACAAGAAACAAATCGCAAATGGGAGGGGAGAGCCCAACCTGAAACCTATTGTTCCTATCTAAGATAAATTACTTGGTATGCTTGCTCAACTACCATTTGGTAACTAACAAGCATTTGTCAATGCTGAATGTTTGTTTGCTGGTATTGACATTGGTACTGCATGAGTTAGAGAGATGCATAACAGGAATGGCAGTGAAGTATTGAACTAGCACCAACCCCCCCCCCCCCGTAGACACCAATAGGCTGTGGTGTGGGGGTCATCAGCCATAACACTTACGCCATTCCACCTCACCCCACCCTGCAGACACTGACAGGTGTCACGGTGTGCCTTGGTGTCTTTGACCCTTATGCTAACCCCAATCCATAAGGAAATAAGCTGAGATGGGTGCAGTATAGCAGAATGGGCTGAACGTTAGGGCTGCAGACCCAAGGTACACCTTGATGCCTGTCAGTGGCTGCAGGGTGTGGGTGGGGGTGGAATGGTGTGAGCATTATGGCTGATAGACCCAAGCCACACCCCTGACACCTGTCAGTCTGTACAGGGTTGGGCATTACAGTTGGAAACCCCAACATCCTGGTGTTTGTTTGTATTTTCACTTCAGATTTTCAGCATGGGCTTTTTGGGACCCCACTTCATGAACAGTGGCACTATCATTTCGTTACTCAGTCCAGAAAGGTGATTTCCTGGCCAATGTGCCATTCAGTGCAACAGGTGAGAAAATACATTTTGAGAAGGATGTGAAAAATGACATCTGTACATTTCATGAGGAAGTGTGAAAAATGGCAATGTTGAACATCTGGGTGAAAATATGAAAAAAGTAGGCGAGATTACAAGCATGTGTAGAAAATTACGTAATGCATGCTCATAATGCAGTCATTTCTGGGAATTTGTTCACCAAATTTCCAACATGGCCTTTTGGGACCTCCCTCATGAACAGTGGCACTAGGAAGTCATTAATCTGTCCCAAAGTTGATTTCGCACAGCAACTGCGCTATTCTCGCCACAAGTGTGAGAACACATTTCAGGCAGGATGCAAAAATGACAGTTGTACTGCTCATAAGGAGGTGTGAAAAATGGCAACGTTGGAAATAGGGGTGAAAATATTAAAAGTTGGAAAGTTTCAAGCATCGTACATAAACTGGGCAGCGCATGCTTTGTAACGCATCATTGTTTGGAGTTTGTTCACCAAATTTGCAACATGGGCTTTTGTAACCCAATTTCATGAACAGTGGCACTGTTGTTTCATTAATTAGTCGAAGGTGATTCTGTGCAGTGACCACAAAATCACCTTTTGGGGACCAGAAATGAAAATGACAGTGCCAGTGTTCATAAGGTGGGTCCCAAGAACCTCATGTTGAACATTTGGGACCAAAACTCCAACAATTGGTTGAGATAACAACCTAAATTGAAACCCCCCCCCCAATTCACTGCCATTATAGGGCTTACCGTCATTTCTTCAGTTCCTGTTGGTCTTTGAAGAGTGCAGACATGTTCCTAGTTCACAGAAAATCGCTGCTCCCGACCTCCAGAGGTAATATGTGTAGGGGGGTGCACAGAGGGAGTCTGCAGTCTGGGGAGGAGGCCATCGGGAATGATGAGAGACTGTTTTTTTTTTCAGGTTTAAAAAAAAAAAATGTCATGGGGCTGTTTACTGTTTTACAAGTGAAAACAAAATGGATTTCAGCACACTGGAGTGGGCTCCCAGTGTGCCAGACTAGTGGAAGGGGGGATCAATGTTGACCTGGGGACTGGGTAGTCCCAAGGTCGGCTGACAAAAAGGGGGCATGGGGCACATCGAGAACCGGGAGGGGCATCCTGGTGTCAGAAAAACATAAGAATTGATTTGGGACACTGGGTGGGATCCCAGTGTGCCACAATAGTGTGGGGGCATGCTGATACGGGATTGGGCACTACATTGTCAGCAAAATATATGTTCAGGCTTGGGGGCATGCCAACATGCAGATTGGGCACCCTGATGTCAACCTTGAGGGAGTGTGTGTGGTGGAAGCAGGTGCCACCAATTATGTGCGGTGGGGCTTATTTATTTATTTCACCAGGAAACACACACTGAGCAAGCGAGTTGATCGTAAGTCTAGCCATGCACATTTTTGCGCATTATAATGCGCATGGTTGGAATTTGTCTGGTTGCTGGGAAGGGGGGGGGGAAAGAGATCTGCCGCTGCAATGATGAACCTGTCTGTGACTGGAATGGCAGATTTCTTTCAAATCCGGCGCTCACTCTGAAACTGCCATCATCAGCAGCTTCCCTGTTGATTGGTGGTCGAGGGATGAGCCCCTGAAAGTGCTGGCTGGATTGGCCAAACACTGCCACACCTCTGCAATACTCTACTCTCCTCAAAATGTTTCTTGTGCACTGTGCACAAGCAAACATAAACATTTGTTAGCCCAGAACCAAATTTATATTTAATAAAGGATGGGTGGAGGGGAGCAGGTACAACCTACTATGTGTTCTTAATGGATAAATAATTTGGTATGTTTGCTCAACCTCCCTTAGTAATTCATATAATAATATCAGACCGAGATGAAAAATGCGAGATAGAAACAATGTCAGATTGTATTCAACAATCATAACACATATGCAACAAATTCAGTGTAATTAATTATTATATTTAATGATGTCTTAGACCTTAACCTGTATAAATACTTCTCCCCAAAAAGCATAAACCTAAACTATTTAATTTATTAGAACAATGCTAAAACATAGAGGAGCAATCAAGACCCATATATAAATCCATATAGTTATAGAGGGGGCTACTGATATTGCACGTGCTATTTTATGAATATGCGGAAGCTCCACTACCTGCAGCCCTATAACACACCAAAATATGGGATAGCCACTAGTGATCATATAGACTCATTGTACAAAATGTAAATAGTGACTGGCGATCATCGTGATCAAGGGGAGTATTTAAAAATCAAATTATGGCAATAAAATGAGTGAACTCTGGACATCAAGGGATTCCATAGAAACCACTTCTGAAATTTCAGGTATAAACCAACATCTGAAAATCCACAGCAGCCAGCAAAATCAAGTTTATCCTGCAGTACAATGGAGGGTTGTAATCAATTTAGTCATTCAGGCCATATGGTTGTAGAACATCTACAATGAAAATCCATCGCGTTTCACTCTTCATGGGGGTATACAGTTTGTCACCCCCTCTTGCAGGAGCTGGAATGTACTGTAGGGCACTAAACTTAAAACCCTGTGTTCCGCTCCAGTGTGCCACCCTGAAGTGTGCATCCCATGTCATTATTCAGGTTTTTATTTATGGCTCATATATGCTCCTGGATTCAACACTTCTGGGAGCAGACCATGTGACCAACAAATAAATCTGCAAGGACACCAGCACACATAGATGCAAAAATTTGTCTGGCAGCACACGTAATGTTGAGGTTTGTAGCTGATGCCTCTCCGGGGGTGTGCAAATCTATCCCGTTTCTGCAAAGTGACAAATATTACAGCATCTGAATTTGTTGAAGTTCAGTCTTTCACTCTGGCATTTTGGCTTTCTTACTGCAGAATGGGTACCTGTAATGTAGTTACCTAAACTGGTGCCCTTGCAAGAGGTGATTCAGAAACCAGCCCACCAAGTGCTATACTTCCTGCTCCACCCTGTAACACAGCCCCTCTTTCCCTGGACATTTGCTTATTTCAATTGTGCATGTGTTATCATATGTGTCCAAAATTAGTAACTAGCTCCCTGGTTTCCCCAGTTCTATTTCCTCTACCTTTACAAGTTGATCTCAAGAGACTGTCCTCTTAAGGACCTTAACTTTGTTGTAGAGCAGTCTCTACCATGCCATGAGGAGCAGTATAGCACAGTGGTTTAAGGTTCTGAGCTGCAAACCTGGAGACCTGGCTTTGAATCCCATAGCTACTTGCATATTGTGTGACCCTGAGCAAGTCCACTTAACTTCTTGTGCTCCCAGGTTCTACCTGGAAACAAGCTTCAGCAGTGTGCCTTTCCTGGTTAAACAATTTCCCCATGAGAGTATCCCATCTTTAAACCTAACAGCCGGTTTTAGTGCCTCTTCCTCAAATACAGAGCCCTTCATGCAATTATGACAGATCCTAAGGAATTCCCCCATAGGGGATATTGTCCAGGGGGGACTTGGGATGTAAACTGTCAGCCCCCAATATGCTATTGCCTGCTGTAGGCTTCTTGTAAAGGATAGAAATTTCCTACTTGTTATCTGACACTGTGAACGTAACATCTGAAAATTGATTGGCTTTCCACTCATGCATTTAAGGTTCAGATCATTAATATTTAGCCAATTAAATTGTTCTGCCAACTTCTTACCTACACCCCAGACTCGTATGATATTGTCTGTATAATGATACCAGTGGACAATGTGCCTGAGGCGTTGGTTTGAGTCGGCAAAAGTATCCATTCTTTCCCAGTTAAACATGAACAAATTAGCACGAGGGCCCTACAGCTGCCTCCATAGCTGTACACCCTTAACTGCAGATAGAAGCAGTACTTAAAAACAAAGTGTTCTGCAACCAAATACTGCCAAACAGCTTCTATCATTTTATCATGCGATATTCTAGTGTGCAAAGAGGTTATGTCTATTGTGATCCAGCATAGTCACTTATGCCAAGTTAAAACTTCTGATTTGAGTAGGGCATCAGTCATATCCCTCAAATATGTTGGACCTTTAATCACAATCTGTTTGGAAGCGATCCACAAATCTGGAGGACCCTCACTGACCAACCCAATGCCAGAAACAATGATGCACCTATAAGATCTTGGTGTTTACTTCTGACTCACTACGTGCTAAATTTTCAGCTGTATTAATCAGTAAATCTGTATCTTCCCACTCCCCATAGTCATCACAATTAGTACAAATGACAGATTCCATATTGGCATTAGAAACATATGCATGCACATGAATATTCATTATATAAGTTTCCAGTTCTTCTTCCAAGTTAAAGAAGCCCATGTTTGTGTTAAGGCAGTCTTTTTCTTTAAAGAATACTTTGAGGCCCAATTTACAAAATAACTGAAAAATGTTAACGTCTAAATTGAGAAAGAGAATCCTTTAAATAAAAAAGTAATCTGTTGTTATGTAAGGAGACTAAGGAAATGCTAATTACCTGGAGTTCAGTCACATATTCTGAACTGATCTCAGCTTCATTCGGTCCCATCTATGTTTTCAGCCCTGCCTTGTCCTATTCTTCCGCTTCTCTTTTTTGTATACCTCTGTAGTACTGGAGACTTGTTCTTCATTTTCTGGTTGCTCTCTAAAAAAGAAACTTGTCCGTTTATTTCTGTATTTCTCCAGCCTGAATGGCTTCTGTTCCCAGCAAAGTTCCTACTTTGGGATCTGCTCTTTGAGCGTCCCCAGCTATGAGATCAGTACTTCTGGTTGCAGTCCTATATGCTACCACCCTTGTAGTCCCTCTTGTCCCATTTAAATGTATTTTTCTTGCAGTCTTCCACCTCACTCTCTATTTTGCAGATTTCAGACTTGAGGTTAGTATCTAGATCTTTAAATTCAGGTGTCTTGGAAAACTTTTTCCGCTCATCTTGAGTCCTTTTAATGTCCAATTTAACTGACTTGTAGTTTATCTTGTCTTGTTCAGTCAAGATGGTAACTTAAGTTTTTTGAACAAGTTTCAAGGGATTTCCTATCCCACTGGCCCTTCTCACTGCCATTTCACACTGTCTCACCACCTTGAATATGATTATTCCCAGGTCCCTTTCCTGTTTGGTGACTGTTAATACATCTTCTCCCATTTTGTATTTCACCTCTGGGTTCCTGTGCCCTAGCTGCATGATTTTGCACATTTTCACACTGAAACACAGCTGCCATGCCCTTGCCCACTCTTCTAGTTTCCTCAGGTCTCTGTGCATTCATTCCACCCCCTCTGGAGTGTCAACCCTACTGCAGATGTTGGTATCATCCAAGAAGAGGCATACCTTCCCTTCTAGCTGATCTGCAATGTCACTTACAAGACATTAAAGAGGACTGGTCCTACTAATGAGCTCTGAGGCACCCTGCTGGTCACCCTCCCTTCCCCTGAGTGAACTCTGTTTACCACCGCCCTCCGTTGCCTATCCCTTAACCAATGTCTTACCCAGTTTACTACCTTAGGACCCACTCCTAAGCTGCCCAGTTTCCATATGAGTGCCTTATGTGGTATGGTGTCAGAAGTCTTACTAAAATTTAAATAGGCCATGTCCACTGCCCCATCCTGTGGGCAATTAGACAAGGGCCATGCAGTGGATGTCCTGTACCTGGACTTCAGTAAGGCCTTTGATTTGGTGCCTTTCCAGGAGCCATTTTAAGCTAATTGTTTCAGTTTGAATTTGGAGCCTGAATGAGGATGAACTTCAGGATATGGTTTGTTCCTGCTGTTTGAGGGAGGAGAAGCTAAAAAGAGAAGTATTTGTTCCTGCTATTTTGATTTTATTGTCTTAGCTTGTACTGGAGAAGGTATGTGCCGGGGTTTAATCAGTGCTGTTTGGGATTTGATCTGTTTCTGACTGCCGTTCTGTTAATTTCACTGCTTTTGTGATTGATTTCAGTAGCTTCAGGATGCTAGGCTGACGGGGGCTCTGTTTGTTCCGCTGCAGTTGTGGAAGCATCTAGTGGCTTCTAAGTGGGGGTGTCTGGACGAGCCATTGCCTGGGAACTCCTTGGCTGATTGTTTTTGGACACTGTTCTGCCAACTCAAACCAAGCAGCTATTTGCCATTCACACTCACATACACACAATAACAGTACAATAAGTATAGCAAGCCAAAGCTTTATTATAGCAAAATATAATATAAAAGGTTACAATAAGTACAGCAAGCCAAAGCTTTATTATAGCAAAATATAATACAAAAGGTTATACATCACCGATTCCAAAAGCTACATCCAAGCCTGTTCCAATGGCTGGGAAGCCCCCTTGTCAGCCTGGCTAGGAGTCTCACGAACCGGGAATTGGCCCCACAGCGATGCGTCCACCCTGCAGGTGAGGCTTCTAACCAGGCATTGAGAAAGCTACATTTATATCTTATTCTATGCTAAAAATAACCGTGCAGCCTTCATAATGTTATCTTGCTACATTCTAGAAGCTGGCCGGGCTCCCAGAATGCTGCAAATTCACCATAAGGACTGCTCAAATTCCTACACCTGCTAGGTCACTGTGCTCCAAACACTGGCGGGTGCCTAGAACACTATGAGCTAAGCAGAAGTTTAAACAAAACTACAAAAACAGGTTGCCTGATAATATGCGACCTTCAAGTCAGCAAAATACACTGTCTGAAGCAAAACATAATAATGAGGCTATCTAAAGAGCAAAACACCAATTAAATGAAGCAGCATGTAAAATGGAGTCACACAATACAAAATGGAGTATAAAATGACATACATTACATGAAATAGCATACAAAATGGAGTGACAATAATCAACATATTATACTATCACTACAGACACAGCCTGTGAGGTTGATCCCACCCACCCCAAGGCTCAGCCTTCATTTATAGGGCAGGTCCCACAGTGCCTTGCAACATCCTGTAACCACACAGGACGTTGCAAGCAAAACAAATCAAAAAATGGACAGGAGATAGCAGATAGCAATTATGAGGCATAAGGAGGAGGGTACTGTGATTTCTTCTTTTTTCATCAGCAGACAGCCTAAGGGGAAAAGGGCTTTTATAGATATGAATGAGGGGGGGGTCCTTCTTGCTTTAGGACTTAGAGGCAGACTGCATTTATTTTGGGGCAAGCTTTATTGGTTGGCTATCTTTTATTTGAAGATAAGGTATCGGGGAGCTGGGGGGAATCATGGATGCAACTGGAAAAAGTGGATGGGAGGGGTCATGGTATGGTATGGACATCCTTCCACTGAAAATGAGGAGGGACACTGGTGGGCTAACAGTGGTATGGGAAGGGTGGTAGGCTGTAACAACTGTGGAGCAGCAATCTTTCTGAATAATGCATGGAGAGTGGGAGGGTATTTGGTGTGCAGACAAATAAGACAGCTTAGGAATGAGATCACCTGTTTACAAATGCAGCTTAGGAGAGGACTGAGGGCTAGAATGGTGGATAACTCTGGGGAGGGAAGAAGGGTAACTGGGGAGGACAGATCAAGAGGAGGGAGGGAGGGGAGGAGGGGAATACGGGGAATATGGGAAGGAGACAGGGGGTCCCAGTTCAGAGGACACATGAGGGCAAGAAAGAGGAATAAGGAGGAATCTAACAGTTGCAGAGTCCACAGCGGTAGGGGGTGAGGAGAAGGATGGAGGAAATAGGGTAGTGAAGGAACACTGAAAATCAGTTTGAAGTACTAGCAGGATTGGGGATGTGATAGGGGAGTGCAGGCGGATAAGTTGATGACAGACAAGGCGAGAATGGAAAGGGAGGGAGGTTGAGGGTATGGTATAGGGGACTGGTCAAGTAAGGAGGGTGGTGGGGAAGGGGATGCATCGGTGGAGGATGCAAGTGGAGCCCATTGGAGACGGGAGGTAAATCAGAGGGAAAAGGGAAGGAGAGCATGGCAAGGCAGGGGACATTACAGCAGGAATGGAAGGAGGAACAACTGTGCTCGAGGAAGTGGAATGGAGGAAGGGACAGGATAAAGGAAGGACAAAGCGAGCAGAACATGAAAACAAGGAGAGATCCTAGCTGGGAGACTTGATTCTGAAAGGAATCAGATGGGGAAGCAAAGGCGAGAGGTATAGACGATACGGATGTTGACCATGCCAGCACGACAGCGAAAGGGTGGACAATCTGTTCGAAGTATGCTATGGAAGTGTAGAAAAACCACATAGTTCTGCATTTGGGAACAAATGACCTGGCAGGAAACATGGTAGATGTAGTCCAGAGGAGGTTTGAGGAGCTGGGGCTGATTTGTGAGGAGGCAAGTAAATCAGTAACTTTCTCAGAGGTGGTCAGTACCCAAGTGAGCACAGCAAGGAAGCTAAGGATAGAGGAATTTAACGTGTGCTAAGAGAATGATGTCAGTCCAAAGGGTATGGGCTGGTAGGGGGTGGGGAAGGACCTGGGAGGGCAAGGATCTCTATGCTAAGGACAGGCCACATTTGAGTGAGGAGGGTACTGAAACAGAAACTGGGGGCATACTTAGCAAACAATGAGAATTTAAATCTGAAGAGGGTGTGGGTAGGAATCATGCAGGATCCACAGGAAGGGAAGCCGAACAAGATTACCCCCCCACCCAATACCAGCAGCAAGGGACTTAGGGAGAGATCAGGAGGGGATGCAAGAAAGAGAGAGCAAGTAGGGAGACAGGGGAAGGAAGCAGGGTGGAGGGTGGTAACCCTGAATGCTAGGAGTCTAGGGAACAAAACAACAGAGTTACAGACTCTCATGGCAGATGGGGAGGTGGACATGGCGGCCATCACCAAGACATGGGCCACCCATTCCCATGACTGGGACCTGGCAGTACAGGGGTATAGGTTATTTTGGAGGGACAGGGTAAAAGGAAAAGGGGGGGTACTATATGTGAGTGACGGACTGAAGTGTGTCAGTGAGGAAGGGAGGAGGGCAGCACAGAGTCATTATGGGTGCTGCTCCAGGACTCCAAAAATAGGGCCCTCAGGATGGGCGTGGTGTACAGGTCACCTTTCAGACTGAGGAGTTAGACATGGAACTAAGCGGGACAGATTAGAAGAACTTGTGGGAGAGGTAGCACAGTGATTGTAGGAGACTTCTCCTACTGGGAGTAGACTGGGGTACCCCAGCCACCACAAAAAGGAGGGAGCAGGTACTTCTGGATGCCTTCCAGGACAACTTCCTGTTGCAGACAGTCAATAAGCCAATCAGGTTAGGGAACATCCTAGACCTCACGCTGGCAAATGGTGAGTTTGTGAGGGAGCTGGGGGTGGAAGAACCACTGGGCAGGATGTGACCACTACTCAGTGTGGTTCACGATGAATATGGGGAAAGGGGGAGTAGAAACGGGCAAAAGGATGTTACATTTCAGGAGGGCCGACTTTGGGAGGATGAGAAACAACACAGGGTATCTGGCCAGGATCCATCAAGCAGAGACACTAACCAGAAGTGGGAGGTTATTAAACTGGGAATTGTGGAGGCAAACCGCAACATGTACAAGTGCCCAGAGTAAGAAGGCTAGGGCCAAGAAGCTCAGCTGGGTGAGCAGGGGGTCATGGAAAAGTAAGGAAGAAAGCCGCTTTAGAAGGTACAAAAAAACATGGAGAGGGAGGACAGGAATGAAGACCTGAAGGAGTCATGGAGGTGACAAGGGCAGCCAAGGTATCCAGGAACCTCAGGCTAGCACAGGCCATCAAAGAGGAAGAAGGACTTCTTCAGGTACATCAGGGAGAAAAGGAGTTATAGGAACCGATAATAAGGGTCAAGAGGGATGGGGATAGGGAAATTGGGGCAGAACAGGTAGAAGCATTGAATGAGTACTTCTGCTCAGTATTTACTAAAGAGAAAGGGGAGCTGTACCCAAAGGGGTGGGAGGTGGAGTGCGAGGGGTGTGACAGATGGGAAATCCCAGTGGGCAGGGTGCTGGAGGGCTTGAAGGCACTGAGGATGGACAAGGTGCCTGGGCCAGATGGTATACATGTTTGTATGTCTATTTGAACTGTGGATCTAGAGGAAATGAGTTTTTTACTCAGTCGAGTTAATCCTTATTCATATGTAAAATATAGAATAAAAATATTTTACTACTACTACCATTATCCCGCTGTCAGTTTGAACCACAGTGTTGTGGTCACTGGAACCCAGTGGTGCCACGACTGACACCCCCACATCTCCGAACTGGTTATTACTAATTAGAGTATGGCATCTTGCCATATGAGATCCCTGTTTAGTGGCACCAGTAAGCAGTGCTGCAGTGTATCTAGCAGTTCTTGACTCCTGGTGTCCTTTATCATTGGAATATCCCAGTCGATATCTGGCTGGTCCAGGTCTCTCACCAATACCAGATCCCCTTTTGCTGCTCTCCTCCTGGTTTCCCCAAAACTCTCTGTCCCCTTTTTCATTCTACATGGTGGCCTCTAGACCACCCCAAACCTAAACTTCTTTCCAATAGCTGACATCAGGTGCACTCAGATAGCCTCCACCCCCAACACTTTTTAATGGTTCCCGTCTTCCTGTTGCCTCAGTTAGTTTAATAATATATCGGGCTACTCCACCTCCTTCACCCCTGCCCCTGTCTCTCCTAAGTAAGGTACACTCCTGAAATGCCAGATTCCAAACATCCCCACTGGCCTATGTCTCCAAGACTGTCACTAAGTCTAACTTATCCTCTGCCTCCATCACCTGCACTATACTAATCTTATTGTTCAAACTTCTGGCATTTAGGCAAACAATCCTCCGGACACCTACAGTACCTTACTCCCTCCTCCCTTACTTGATCCCCTCATAGTGCCATTCCCTCTCTTTATAGCCTGTCCATTACCTCCCCTGCTAGCTAGACTTTTGTTGCCCCCCTTCCTCCCTTCCCCTGTCCATCTATGGCATTGCTGATTTCCCTTGATCCTGTTTTCATTTTCAGGGGAGCCTCTGCTTGGTTCACCCTATATCTACCCAGCTTCTATTTGGAGGTTCCTGGCATCAGCCTTCCCTTCCTTTTGTTTAAAATACTGTCCATGTAGACATCAAGTTTCTGCCCCACTACACTAGTCCCCTTCCTTGTGGGATGAAGGCTACACCCCTTGAATGACCTTTTGTCCCAGAAGTTTTCCCAGTTACACACAAATCCATAATTAATATATATATATCCATATAAAACCAGTGTCAGTGGCTCAGTAGGTAGCACACTTACCTCTGAGGCTGGGAGATCAGAGGGCTATGGGTTCAGTTCCCACATCTGGCACTTGAGTGAATATCCCAGTACTGACACTGTAGTGCAGCATGAGAGGGGTGCTGCACATTTGAGGTACAGTCTTTCGGATGAGACGTTAAATCGAGGTCCCATCTGCCTGGATTGGTGGTAGTTCAGGTGGATGTTAAAGATCCCATGGCACTTATCGAAAAGAGTTGTGGAATTTCCCTCATTCACTAAAAATACCACCAACAGCTTAATCTGGTTCAAGGTCAGTTGGAATTCATCTGTATCCCCCTTCCCTGGGTCGTGCCTGAAAATAGGCAGGATTTGTCTACTGCACTTACCCGGTCAACAAAAACTAAATAAATAAATAAATAAAATAACCCTCCTCCAGCACCATTCTTTCAGCCAGCCTTTGTTTTCTGTCTAACCTTCCCCATATCATATAAGCAGCACCTTAGAAAAAGGACAACATGGCTGCCTTCCCGTTCAGCTCCTGCCCTAGCCTTTGAAAGTGGGACTTAGTAAACCCCAAACCAGAGTTTGTCAAGTCATTTGTACTAAGTGTACCAGAACATGTAGCACCTCCCTCATCCTGCCTAACATATGTCTAATATCCTCCCTATCTTGGCCTCATTCCTTATGACCGATGCTCCAGGAAGGCATTAGACCTCCTCCCTTCTTGTCCCATTCCCATACACCCACCCTCTCCATGCTCCTCACACCTTTGAATTCCAGACTATGAATACCCTGCTCACCACTTTACTCACTTTACCATGCCTTCCTCTGCCCTGAACCATACTGGGCATCTCAGTCTTAGCCTTGTCCTTTGCAGTGACTGCCTCACAGGCTCCCCTGGATGAGTCAGGTAACTGTGTCTCCTTCAGGGGATGCAAAATAGTTTGTGGTCACTACTAGAGGATCTATATGTATACCACCCATGATCTGCCTCCCCCCTTCCCCTCCCCATCCCCCCAATTTGCATCCCTTCCCCCTCTACTCCTCTTTGCCCTCCCCACTACCCTCCATCTTCTCTGCTGTAAGTTACTAAAGGAAAGAAAAAGAATAAAAATTGTGAAGTAAAGATCAAGATGAAGAGCCTCATGGCTGACTTCTTGTCCCTTCAACTAACACGGTTTAAAATGGCTAGTAAGTGTCAGTTGAATGTGGATTAAGGCATGGTTCCATGATAATGTCATAACTATGTGACTGTTTTTCTTTTAGGATGACATAATCATCCAGCAGTTATGAATAACCCCAAAGGAACATGAAATGACACAGAAGGTTTACCTTTTTTTCAGGGCTCAGCAGAAAATGCTGCACCGGACAACATTGGACTGGAAGGAAATCATCAGTCAGGTTCCCCAGGAGTCAGTACTGGGGCCCCAATTGTTCATCACTGGTACTGATGATCTGGAGAAGCTCAAGTAAGGTGATTAAATTTGTAAATGACACAAAGTTAATGAGGGATGGTAGATTCTAGTGAAAAGGGAAACAGTCTAAGAAAAGGACCTAAATTACGGGGCAAATGAAATTCAAAGTGAATAAGTGCAAGGTTCTTAACTTAGGTTCAAAGAATTCAGATCAGGGGCATATTAAATAGCACAAAACTAGCAATAAATAAATCTTTTAAACTCCTTGAACCAATTTCTAACAGAGAATAACATCACTGGGTACAGTATTCAATTCTGATGGCTTGTTTTGCTGTTATTTGGGAATCACTGTCAGCAATCTTCAATGGCTCTTCCATTCCTTTCTGTTCCCCACAGTATGCTGAGGCTCTGAGAACTCACGGCAGAAACAGCAGTGACAAAAACACAATTTCATGTCACAACTGAACATTTTTTATTTAGCTCTTCATTTCCCTCCTACACATCTTTGCCTCAGACTACCAGTCCAGTCACCACTAACTTCTTGCTCGTTGTCCACCAAGGCTTACCTCTTATGGCATGGCCTTCAGGGTAGGGTGTTCCCCACCTTTCCAAAGTCCACCTCTAGTGCAAAAAGTGGGCTTATGGTGCCGGACCCAACTGTGCCAGTGACCATCGTGGTGAAGGTCTGTTATTTCAGCCTCAATAAGTGTCTCACCCAGGCAATGTTTATTTTTGCATTTTTGCATTGCCCTGTAACTTTCCCACCATCCATACTGGTGATACTGCACACAATTTCTTGCCGGCATCGAATGCACACACACAGTGACCACTTGATGCCTGCTCCTCATGAAGGAGCTAGCTTCCCAGTCACTGCAAGGGACCACTGTGGCTTCAAGCTGGAAAACCAACATACCCCAGCGTGGGACAGGTTGCTTGTGGTGTTGCTCTTTTCCAACCTTGGCAGCATGCACCAGAATCCACTCCTGAACTCAGGTTACCTGCATGGAATTGCAACACATCTCCTCTGGGCCACATGGCAGTCCAAACGCACTTCTTTATTTTTAAAGAACAAGGAGTTACACATACACCAATCAGGGAAAATAACACATACAACTTATATCCTTTTGATCATTAGATATTTATTTAAATACATCTTTATGAAAAAACAAGGCAGAGTACAAAGTCATAATAACCAAGACAAATAAACAGAATGAAACAATAATACATTACAAAGTAACAAAAATTACATCAATATTCTATTAAAACATTAAGATAAGAATACCTTGTAAAATAGGAATAAAACAGACTAAATCAAAAACCCTTGAAGGCATACATAAAAACATGTCTTTAGTTTTAAAAATGGGGAGTGAGTGGGCAGTCATATGTCCATGGTAAAGCTGTACCATAAAAAAGGGGGGGTGGTAGGCTGCAATGGAAAAGTCCCATCCCCAGCTGAATTTAATCTGGATTTAGGGACATTCTTTAATGTATAACTTCGTGTTTATCTTTTCAGCTGCTAGCTGCCTAGGAGGATCCTTAAAAATTTAAAAACTCATAGAACTATTTTAGTGGATAAAATGTAATATAGTAAAATAAAAATGAAAAAAACTAAACAAAAGTACCAACAATTACATTAATATTCTAGTAAAACATTAAGATAAGTATATCTTGTAAAAATACAGCAAAAGGACTCAATCAAGAACCCTGAAGGCATGCAAAAAAAAAAAAAACATGGGCTAGAGTTTCAAAATCCCAGGGACTAAGTCCCACTGCAGCCAATGCTGCGGGACAACATCTCCACACCTGCAGAATTTGGTATTCTCAACCAGCACAGCTGCAGGGGATGTTATACCTGGTCCCACCAGAAGTAGTTTTTCCTGCAGCTGTGCCAGAAAATTGGCTGCAAGCTACTGTAAATCATGGAGCGGTCATAAACCAACTCCACCTTTGAAATGCCATGGCTGCAGGAGAAACTGTGGCTCCGCAAGTGAAACCCGCTTGTGCCAGTTTTTTCCTGCAGCCGTGGAAATCACAGAGGCTTTGAAAATCTAGCCCCATGTCTTTAGTTTTAAAAAGGTGACTGAGGGGTCAGTCCATATTTCCATGGGAAAGCTATACCACAAAAGGGAGGCTGCTGCTGAAAAGGTCCTCTCCCCAGCAGAATTTAATCCGTATTTCCGAACCTCCTTTAATATGTACAGTAACCTCATGATTGTCTCTTCAGCTGCTAGCCCCCAGGAGGATCCTTACAAAATGTAAAAACTTATAGTGCTATTTTATATGTTAATATGTCCCCTGGAGCCACTCGTCGCTGTATAAAACTGGTTTCATGTGACTTCAGCTGGAGCAAGAACAGCGAAGCGAAGCTGAGCTGTTCTAGCTCAAGCTGAATAACAAATAACCACTCAATACAGCAATGAGTGGCGATAGAGGTATTATTATATTATTGACCAACAGTAAGCAAGAATATATATAATAAAAAACAAAACAAAAAAAACCTGTTACCGGAATGTGCCCATTTCTAGGGCATTTCGTGTGAGATGCTCTTCACAGAATAAGAGTCTCTAGCTCGTGAGGGAAAGGAACACTCAGACTGGTCGGGAGCACTCTCTCAAGCTATAGTAGTGAGATATTAAAATAAAACAAAAAAAAAAAAAACTAAAGCTATTTTAATAAAGCCACCTCATTGAAAAGGCCAGTTCTGTAGAAAGTAGACCAGAAACTAAAGAGAAACATATCAGTGTTTTATTTAAATTCAGAAAATAATTTATTTTGCACATTGTGGTAAACAGTGAACAAATGTTTCCCAGGTTTTGATGCTCATGTATTACCATTACACACAGTCTTATTTAAGGCATCAGAAATACTGTGCTTCATCTTCATTACCAGTTGCATTTTCCCAGTATCTAAAATACAAACAAACACAATCCCAGCATTCCATATACATCGTTACATGCGGTCTATACTAAGACACTGTGAACTAAAAGATGTGACAATATTTTTTGACAAACATTTTTTATTTAAAATTTGGTGATCGTTGCAGGGCCCGTCAGCACAGTGGTTGGATTTATGCTTGCGACGCTGGTGACCCGGGCTCGGGAACGGACCTGGGTCACTGAAGGGCCGGCTAGGGAAGAATAGTGCATCCTATGCACTGCTCTCCTTCTCCGGGGAGAGGGTGGGGAAGTGCCCGGCGCGAGATGGACCCCTGGCGGAGGCTGGGAGTCACACAGCTACCGGTGTTTGCACGCAATGGAGGCGGGGTAGACGCTGGACGTCACTGCACGTCCCTGCCTCCTGGAGGGGGGAAAAAAAATTTGAAAAAGGAGGGATGGGTCCTCCGTCTACATAAAGCCCTCCCCAGGCTTCAATTAGCCACTGTCGCTGGCACTCCCAACTCATTACTGGTTCTGCGGCGCTGGAATTAGGGGAACCAGTGCCATGGCCCGCCCTCCGGGGGGTAAGCCGGGGGTGCCTGGGAGATGCAGGCAACTGACGGTTGGTGGGAGCCCAGGGGCCGTGACCAGGGTAGAGCCTGATGGAGGACCTGCCAGAATATATTAAAAAAAAAAAATGTTATCAGCACATGGTTGCCACAGAGTCATATCATGATAATATTGCACGTTGTGAAGTTAAAAATATCAACGTTATGGCACAAAAGCAATAGGAAAGTTACCATAACTCTTGTTGTTCTGTAGCTTCTCCTCCACAGAGGTAGGTTTAGCCTCACCATTATTTACCAATGAGGAAATCTGCAAGCAAACAGGATTGTAATCCCTAACAATTTGCCCTTGTTTTATTTATTACTCAAATTCATTACTTTCTGTTGTGACATAACAATATGTTGTCATGGGAGTGACTGTGATACTGCAAGCACAGTATTATGATGGCCTCAAGTGAGGAATAGGCTATAGGAGCAACTGGACTCTTAAAGAACAAAGATCCTGCTTCCAAGTAAATGACCTCAGTTATAAAAAAAAAATGGAGAGGAGAAATACGTTAGCAATGTGCAATATGTAAGCTGAATTATTTCTAAATGTGTGAAGTTCTTAAGCTGCTCTTTAGAGGTCTAACAAGACTAGCATTTAGAAAGTGAAAATACACAATTATTTAGGATTCATAAATCTCAAATCATAGATTATGCTTACAATAAAACAGATCCCTTTAAACACTACTAAAAGCACAGATAACATAACTTGAACTGACAGATAAAAACGGTGTATATTTAAAGCAGCAGTATTTAAGTCAGCAAACAATTCAGCTCTTTTTTAGTATATTTCAGTCATCCATAGATTCATCATCAGTGTATTTTTAGTTGCCTCAGATATTTTTAAAATGATTTTTGTGTTTTGTAATTAATGACCCATGTCAATAAATATGGCTGTCACTAGCAATTTAAAAAATGTCTTCTATTTAGGTTTCTATCTGACTGTACAAACTAGATTCATACTGTGGATGTATTAGGATGGTGCTAGCATATGCTTCTGATGACAAACAATACAGCACAATACCAAGATGTTTATGTATTTCATGGTGGGCATGGGGATAGAGCAGGAACTTTTATAAACTTCAAAACCACATCTCAGTTCAGAAATAAAATGAACAGAATCATAAGACTGCCAGAAATACATTACAAAAATTGTATGATGAAATGTTCAGAAAGTTTTTCTGATCATAAAAAGATTCATTACAAATTTGTTTAAAATCAAGGTCATCATAATACACAGTCGTGGCCAAAAATATTGGTGCCCTTGCACTTTTTTCAAATAACTCACAATTTCCTCTAAACATAAGTGGAAATTAACAACAGTATTTGGTCTTCACAATTCTTTATTTCTCTGTTAATATTACAGAACCTTTGTTTTTGATTCAGAATTTAATATATCCTTTTAAATCAGAAAATGAAAAGAAATGGCATTGACAAAATTATTGACACCCTAGAATTAATATTTGTAGCACAGCCTTTGGTCAAAATAACTGCAATCAACCACTTCCTATAGCCATGGATGAGCTTCCTGCACCTTTCACTGGCAGTTTGGCCACACTTTGTGCAAACTGCTCCAGTTCTCCCAGATTTTAAGGGTGCCTTCTCCCAACTGCTGTTTTCAGTCTCTCCACAGGTTTTCAATGGATTTAGATCTAGACTCATTGCTGGCCACTTCAGAACAGTCCAGCGTCTTGTCTTGAACCATTTCTGGGTGCTTTTTGAAGTGTGTTTGGGGTCATTGTCCTGCTGGAAAACCCATGACCTTCGATGGAGACACAGCTTTCTGACACTGGGTTCAACATTGCACTCCAAAATAGCCTGGTAATCTCCAGATTTCATGATGCCATGCACATGTTCAAGGCACCCAGTGCCAGAGGCAGCACAGCAACCCCCAAAACATCACTGAACCTCCTCCATGTTTGACTGTAGGGAAGGTATTCTTTTCTTTGAAGGCTTCATTTTGTTTTCTGTAAACAGAGATGACGTGATTTACCAAAAAAGCTCTAATTGGTCTCATCTGTCCACAGGACATTCTTCCAGAAGGATTTTGCTTGTTCAGGTGTGTTTTGGCAAACCCAGTCGGGCTTTCTTATGTCTCTCTCTCTCAGCAGTGGGGTCCTCCTGGCCTCCTACCATATAACCCCCTTTCATTGAGTTGGCGACGGATGGTGTGAGTTGAAACTGTCGCACTTTGTGTCTGAAGGTCAGCTTGAATCTGTTTGGCAGTTGATCGAGGTGCTTTCCACCTATTCGAACAATCCTGTGCTGCAATCTTCGATCAAGTTTTCTGCGCCACGTCCAGGAGGTTATTACAGTGCCATGGGCCTTAAACTTCCTGATAACATTCCATACGGTGGAAACAGGAACATCAAGGTCTCTGGAGATTGATTTGTAACCTTGAGATTGTCCATGCTCGGCTACAATCTTCTGTCTGACCTCCTCAGACAATTCTCTGGCTTTCTTTCTTTTCTCCATGCTCATTGCGGTACACACAGTGACACAAAACAGGAGAATGAGTCCTTTTCTCTATTCAAACTGGTTGAATGAGTGATTGTTATATTGCAGGCACCTGTAACTCACCACAGGTGAGTTCAATTCAAAGTGAAGGAGAATCACCTGCTTGAAATCTAATTATTTCTAACTACTTCTAAAAGGTGCCAATAATTTTGTCTGGGCCATTTAAGGATTTCTGTGTGGAATAAGCTAAGACTTAGTAAATTTTTCTGCTTTTTGTGTTTTATTCTACTGCAAACCAAAGAAATACATATGTGGATACCAAAATATTTTTTTAATTTCAACAATTTTCTGGAAGGAATGGTGCATTATTAGAAAAAACTGCAAGGGCGCCAATATTTTTGGCCACGACTGTATATAGCAATCACTATATCAGTCAATACCTGTTCCATGAGTGTTCCATCTTGCAAGAATATCACAGTAGTTTGTTATAGTTAAAACTGCATAACACTAAAACTGTACATATGAGAGATCTAAAGCAAATAAGAACTCATTTTTATTGATTTGATAGTCTCTTAATTTTAATGACAGATAAGAAAAATCTGCTACCCTTGTTATAGAGAAGGATTCCTTCTTTACCTCCTAGAACAGAAAACAGCACAAACTGAAGAAAAATATGAAAGAGAATAAGGAGAATGTGATAACAGCTTTTTGGGAGTTGGAAACATTTGCACTTAAAGCACGAAGGCACTTTAGGCACCGAACATACTTCGAGGCAGGACTAAAATCAGGGCGAGCTCCACGTGGGCTCAGCGTGATTACAAAACAAGGATATGGACAGGACCGAGAAGAATCCAGGTCAGATTGGTTTGAAGCACAACAAGAAGGTTCGTTAGCCCTAGTAAGGTGTGTCATTAAAGATGATCAAAGACAGCAGCTAGATTTCACGAGAATTTGAAGTTAAAAGAACAAAAAGTGGCTACTTTTAAAGAAGATATAAAGTATACTCCCTTGGAAAAAAAGTTAAATGAGAAAATAGAGAAACAAGACTTAAGATTGAAACAACAGAAATTAGAGAAATTTGAAAGGGACAAACGAGACTAACCTATGGGAGAAGCATTTACTTGAAAGAAAGAACATAAGAAAGCTAACAATAAATATGAGCCCAGAAATAAAACTAAAAAACAACAACACGGCCAGCCAAAATCTATACTGAGGAATAGAGGAGACTCTCCATCCGGATATACCACAAACAGTGGCTCAGATAGTGAAATCCAAGAGTCCCTTTCAGAAGAGGAGGGGGAAGGAGAGGGGAACAACACAGAACAATTGAATAGCAACAACCCACTGCCCCCTCAGAAAATAACTTATGTAACCTTCGACAGCAACCTTCCCCTGAACAAGAAGAGGAGGCAAGAAAAGGAAATATTATAAACAAGGCATGAGGGGAACAAACAGCAGAAGAAATAATTAACAGCATTAACATTTCAAGTAGAGAATTATCAGAAGCAGAAATAACACTTCTTCAGAAGGGACTAACTTTTGTGCCAAGCAAAGAAGTGTCAAGTTTTGAACTGTTTCTTGACTTTAGGAGGTTTACAAGAAATCTGAATTTGAAAGCTTTCTGGGCCAGAAGAAATAAAATGGGAAATATAATAGAACAGGATGAGGTACTCTATGAACATACAAATCTAGATAGCCAAACAGAAGAATGGAATGAAATTCAGGATTCATCAGAAGATTTACATCGAATTCAAGAACAAGATATAAATCTGAACGGATTTAAACCATGTTCCAAGTTTTAGGCCCCCCCCCCGCCCCCAATAGCCACAGTGTGGAGATTTTTGAACGGGTTTGTGAAGAAGATTTTCAGAAGATACTTAGTAACCCCAGGAATATTAAGGACAATTTAAGTAGGGAAGAAAAAGATGCCCTTATGAAATTACAAAACAATCATGAAATCATCATTAAGAGAGCAGACAAGGGGGTTGCAGTGGTAATTATGGATGTCAGTAAGTATGTTGCAGAATGTTTGTAACAGCTAGATAATGTGACTTTCTATAAAAAATTGAACAAGGACCCTTTAATAAATTTTAAAAAAGAGGTAGACATGCTTCTGAATAGGGCCCTTTATAAAAATCTGATCTCAAAAGATGTTTATGAATACCTCATTGTGGCTAAACCAAACAAAGCTTGTTTTTACATCTTGCCAAAAGTTCACAAAAATGTAATGGATCCACCGGACGACCGACTGTGTCGGGGATAGGGAGCCTACTGGAGCCACTATCCCAGTTTATAGATGCCCATATCAAGGAACTAGTTAGGCAATTACCTTCCTTTTTAAAGGATACAACCCATTTGTTGTGCATTTTAGATGACCTACAACTTGAGGAAGACTGGCTACTGGCATCACTAGATCTAGAGGCCCTTTATACAAACATTCCCTACTGTGAAGGGCTACAGGCATTAAGATTCTGGCTAGAGAACTATACTGCCTTTTCTCCTGATTTGACAGCATTCTTGTGAGTGTGCCCGTCTGGTTCTCCAACTCAATGCATTTATCTTCCAGGATGCTACCCGTTTGCAGGTAAAAGGAACAGCAATGGGAGCTATGTTTGCCCCCAATTATGAAAGCTTGTACCTAGGACTTTTGGAAAGAATTAATGTCAGAAGTCCGAGACCAATCCTTTTCACCATATGCTGGATCGTTGGAGACATTTTATCGACAACATTTTTTTGATATGGAAGGAGATGAAGCTTAGTTTAGTGAATTTATCAAATGGCTGGAATATACAAACAGCAACTTGAAATTCACAATAAGCGTGAGCAGGGAGAGAGTGAGTTTCCTAGATTTGGAGATACAGAAACAGATAGATGGTACTATCAAACCAATCTGTACAGAAACCGATAGATCAAATACCATACTCCATGCCATCAGCTGTCACCCCCGACATATCATTAATAACATCCCAAAGTCACAATATATGCGAATGAAAAGAAACTGCAGTAGTATGGAAGATTATAAGGAGAACAGTAAGGAGTTGAGAAGAGATTCCAGAATAGGGGTTATGAGAAGAATGCTTAGATCAAGTGGAGAAGGCAGTTCAAGTTTTGGAAAGAGAGAATCTGATAACCAAGGAACAGGTGCACCCTAACACAGATAGGCGTATGAATTTTGTGACCACCTATAGTAAGAGGTCAGCAGGTATTAGAAATGTAATATCTGAACACTGGAACACAGTGGCCTCAGACCCTATCTTTAAAATAGATAGAAATGAAAGTACAGTTATGTAAGAACTTACCGTAACAGTAGATCTTTGAGAGAGGCTCTTACAGTATGCAATTACATATTGGACTGACCTAGCAGGCGTCAGGACCCCATGGAAAAATTTCTAGCTAGCAGTCTCTGGCAGGGGACTGCCCCCACGTCAGGTGACCCACGTCATACGACGTCAGTATAAAGGGGCGGTCCCCCACACCCGCCTTCCAGTTCTTTCCCACCAAAGGCCAAAAAGGCAAGACGAGAGAGAAGCAGATGATTCCCTTCCTGGAACAGGAGCTGAAAAAGCTAAGGGGGATGGAGGGCGGGAAGGCATTACCTACTGCAAGAGCCTCTCTCGAAGATCTACTGTTACAGTAAGTTCTTACGTAACTACACTATCTTACTTTGAGAGGGCTTTTGCGGTAGTGAAACCATATAGGACTGAATCCCAAGCAGTCTGGAAAAGGAAAAGCACTCAGGAGGAGGAAAACTAACCAGCAAATGGAACCTCCGGCTGCACAGGTCTTAAGAAAGAAGACCTTGCAGTACAGCCAACCACAGCCTGCTCTCACGGGAGAGGCACTATCCAAATTGTAGTGTTTTGTAAAGGCATGGACAGAAGTCCAAGTCGCGGCTGCACTGATGTCTGCCACTGACACATTCTTGAAACAAGCTGCAGAGGCGGCTGCTACTCTGGTGGCGTGGCCTCTGACTTGACCCGGAAGGGTCTTGTGGTACTTGTCATAACAGAAGGTGATACAATGAGCCAACCACTTCGATAGGCATTGCTTGGAAACTGCATTGCCCTCTCTTTTGTGAGCAAAAGAGACCAAAAGCTGATCCGATTTCCTTAGATTCTTAGTCCTAGTGGTATAGTAACTCAGTATCCTATGAACATCCAAAGTATGCAAGAGGTACTCCCCTTGATTGGAGTGCTGCGTAAAGAAAGTGGGTAGCTCAATGGATTGATTCAGCGTAGATTCCACTACCACTTTGGGGAGAAACTTGGGACTGGTGCGCAGAGCCACACGTTCCTTGTGAAAAATCAAATAAGGGATTTTGCACATCAGGGCTTGAAGCTCGGAAATTCATTGAGCTGAAGTAATGGCCACTAGGAAGAGAGTCTTCCAAGAGAGGAACTTCAAGTCTGCTGAAGCTGCCGGTTCAAAAGGAGGCAGAGTAAGCTTTTTGAGAACAAAATTCAGATCCCAAGGAGAAGCAGGAAAGTGGATTGGGGGGTCTCAAATGAAGAACCCCTCTGAGGAAAGTCTTAGAGACTTCCATCTGTGTGAAAGTCCCGTCTCCAAAGGGGACATAGTAGGCCGAAGTAGCCGCCATGTGGACCTTCAAAGAGGAATGGCTGAGACCCAGGTCAAAGAGATGACGCATTTAGTCCAGGACTCTCTTGACAGGGCAAGAAAAAGACTCAAAGTCCTTTGATGTGGCCCAGATCGAAAATCGTTTCCACTTCATGGCACAGGTGGACCTAGTGGAAGGCTTCCTGGCCTCCACCAGAATGTCTGCTATGAGCGGAGAAACCCCAAATCGGGCTTGAGCTATGTCTGCAGGAGCCACGCATGCAACTGAAGGAATCTGAGACCTGGATGAACAAGGGTCCCTGATCCTGGGTCAGCAAGTGCTGTGACCAAGGAAGAGGAAGTGGAGGTTCCTCTGAAAATTGTTGCAGAAGAGAGAACCAAACTTGCCTGGGCCAGAATAGAGCGATGAGGATCATCCGGCTCCTTCTGTCCTGAGTTTTGTAAGACCTTGGAATTAAGGGAACTGGAGGGAAGGCATAGATGAATCTGTCCCTCCAGTCAAGAGACAGAGCGTCCCGCCAGAAAATACCTCGCCCTGGAGCGAGCGAGCAGAAGGCAGTAAGTTTTGCATTTTTAGGAAACATGAACAGGTCTACCTGAGGGGGTTCCCAGCGCAGGAAGATGTTGTCTACTACCTCTTGATCCAGTTCCCACTCATAGGCTTTGGTTGAAGACTGACTGAGATGGTTTGCCAGTGTATCTTCTACTCCCGAAACATGACCTGCCATCAGGTGAAGATTGTGCTGAACAGCCCAACTCCAAACTCTCATTGCTTCCTTGCACAGAGAGTAGGAATGAGTTCTTCCTTGCTTGTTGATGTACCAGACTATGCACATGTTGTTCGTCTGGATGGTTAGATGACCAGGAAGAATGTAGGAGTGCAGAGCCTGGACAGCATACAGTACAGCTCTGAGTTTGAGCACATTTATGTGTAAAGTCTGCTTGAGTCTGGACCAGTAGCCCCGAGTCCTGTGAGACCTTAGATGGGCTCCCCAACCCTCTACTGAGGCATCTGTTGTCAATGTTTGGGAGAGGGGCTCGATATTGAAGGGAACTCCCCGGCAAAGATTCTCTTGCACCATCCACCACTGCAAGTCCCTGACCATGGGATCGGAGACTAGAACCGCCTGGTCTAGGTCATCCAGTGTTTGGTCCCATTGAAACCGGAGCATCCACTGAGAGAGCCTCTATGGAGCCAAGCGTGAGGGACTGTCGGGATAGCAGCCACCATGAGCCTGAGGAGGCGAAGAACTGACCTGGCACCGACCCTTCTGTGACTAGACAACAAACTTGCTGAGCCTGGAGGGTGTCCACCCTGTCTGGAGGCAGAAAGACCTTTGCTGGTGGTCATGTCCAGGATCGCCCCAATGAACTGGAGTCTTTGGCAAGGGACCAGATGGGACTTGACCTGGCTGATGGTGATACCCAGGCTGGTGAAAACCTGCAGGGTAAAGGAAAGTCAGCGTAGAAGTTCCTCCCTGGATGGGGCCTCCAGGAGCCAGTCATCCAGGTATGGGAATACCTGCACTCCCTGAGTATGCAAGTGGGCCGCTACCACAGACAGGCATTTGGTAAACACTCGGGGAGCTGAGGAAAGACCAAATGGGAGGGCCTTGAATTGGTAGTGGTCCCCCTGAAATGAAAACTAAAGGAATTTGCAGTGGGAAGGGCGGATGGGGATGCAGGTAGGCATCCTGCATATCCAAAGCACACAGCCACTGTCCCTGCCGAAGAAGCGGCAGAAGGCTCTGCAGGGAGAGCATTCTGAAGTGCTTGTACTCCACAAACATGTTCATGGAGCCGAGCTCTAAAATAGGCCTCACGTCTCCTGTCTTCTTTGGAACTAGGAAGAAATGGGATTAGTAACCTGTCCCCCAAAGATGAGTGGGGACTGGCTATACCACTGTCTTCGAGAGAAGGGAGGAGATTTCTTCCAGGACCAGAGGAAGATGTTCCGGGGAGTAAGATGACTTGGGGGGTGGTCTTTGAGGAGGTTTTTGAAGAAACTCAGTTGAGTGTCCTGCTGCTATCACTTGGAGCACCCAAGCATCTGATGTAATCCTCTCCCAACCCGGTTGATGGAAGGAGAACCTCCCTTCTACTGGTTCCTCTGAAGTGTCCAGAGGCTTTGGGAGAGGAAGAGTCAGGAGGTGTGGGGCAGTGCAGAAGCCAAGGCTAACGCAGCTTTTTTGGGCGGGGGAGTCTTGGTTGCTGGAAGAGCCCGACGTTTGTTGACCCGCTTGCCCTGTGGTTTTGCTTTTGGTGGAGAACGTCGACGAAAAGGGCAACGCTGTCCCTGAGGGGGCCTGTACAGAGAGTCCATGGACTTGAGTGCAGTGCCCTTCTCCTGCAGGTCGGTGATGATGTCCTTGACATTCCCGGCGAACAGCACCGAACCCCTGAAGGGCGCTTCCTGAATAGTGGATTGCACTTCAGGGACCAAACCCTGACACCCAGAGCCAGGTGTGACACTGAAGACCCTATGGCGAAAGTCAGACTCCAAATCCAGCTGTGTCCACTGCATCGTAGGTTGCAGAAGCATGTGCCGACTGGCCGAACGAGCACAGCGGACAAGGTCAGTCACTTCCTGCTGGGTCTGGGACTGAGGAAGGAAGTCCAATTTAGATTCCACCTGACTGAAGATAGTCCTCTGGTAGTCCCTAAATGTGCGACATAGTTCAGGGCTAATACCCAGGATAGAAGAAGCGTACACCTTCTTTCCATACTGGTCCAGAAGTCGGGACTCCTTATCAGGTGGAGACGAGCTGAGATGTTTGGGATTGGTAGAATGGCCATGAGCGGTGCTAATCACGACTGAATCCACCTCAGGGTGTACATTCAGAGAATCTACTCCCTCAGGAGCCTGATATAGCTGATGCCTTCCTTGGAAGGGGGCATAATGCAGACGGTTGCTTCCAAACAGTGGAGACAAGGTCAGTGTAAGGCTCAATCCAGGGTGGAATCAATGTCGGAGCGGTCTCGGGCAGATCCAAGTGGGCAGCGAGCTTCTTATGTTGTGGATCTGGCTCCAGAGATTGTCACTAATGAACTTCCTGGATCTTTGTCAGTAACTCCAAAAAAGAAGGATCCTTCAGAGGGGACTTCGGAGGAGTCCTTGCCTAGGGACGATCTGGAGTAATGAGCTCGTTATCAGGATTGAGCATCCCCTGAGTCTGAGTCAGAGGTCTTCGAAATAGAGGAGGAAGACTCTTCCCGATCCGGGGGAGGAATGGTCCCTTGGGAAGCCCTCTGGGAAGCATGTCCTCCCCACCCCTGGTGCCCGAGGGATCAGCTCTGGGGTCAGGTAAGGGGAAGGGAGTCTCCCGACTCTGGCATAGGGGATCCTGTACAGGGTCCGGCACTGGAAGATGGCTCTCCACCTCCCTGGTGAGCTGAGCCTTGGCCTCAGCCCACCAGGCAGCCAGAGTCTCCTTCAAGTCCATAGGCAGCTGTGGTGAGGGCGGTGGAGGAGGAGGGATATGGATACTGATGGTATCCATTACCCGACGGTGGAAAGCCCAACACCGGGTACTGTATGCCGGATACCGCGGTACTTGGTAAGGTGGCACCGGACTGAGCAGAAAGGAATGTCTGTGTTTCAAGGAAAACTCAGGAAGCGTAATGACTTGGGGCTCCTATGGCTCAAGTGGTTAAGTGCATGCCACGGAATGGCAAGGTCCCTGGGTTCAATCCTGGAAGGAGTCACAATTTTCCTTTCATTTCTACTTTTGGATTTCCACAGAAATAAGGTAATCTTTTGTTGGGCATCCCAGTAGATTGAAGCCAATAACTGATTTTGTTAGTATCCATAGTGGTTGATATTTTCCACACCAAGCTCAACCCTAATATATGTAACTGGTGTGGACCTATTTATACCCCATGCAGATCTGAACAGTTGGACATCTGGGCCTGCTAATCTATCTCTGTCTTTTGGATCACAAATATCCACCATATATAACATTTATGACAAATACTTAGCTCTAGCTGCCTCTACTAAAGATCTTATTGTATTTCCTCCATGCAAGAAATGAAATTTCCTAAGGTCTTGTGCATTTATTTAATTCTAGTTATTGTATGATAAAACAGTATGCCAAATAACTACTGCTGCTTTAAAACTGCTAAAATTATCTGTCAGCAGCCACTGCAGCAAAACACAATGATAAATCCACATACCCTGTATTTCGTCTTCTTTACAACACAGTCATTACATTTCAGTGAGTTATAAAATAAAGACTAGATTATTTACAGAAGGCATTTTCCTTGCTTAAATATGTGCTTATTACTAGCATAAATGTAACACAGATTATATAAAGTAAGAGTAGCATAATGTGCAAGAATAAGAAGCTGTCCCCCCCCCCATAATGTTGCAATAACCAAAGTATTATATTGTTTAGGCATGATAGTGCAACCAGGTAGTTGTGTGCCACTGCCTGCTCTAGTATCAAGTATTAGCCAATACTATATATTTTGACTAAATAGCAAATACAGTACGAGTTCCTTGTATACCAAAATGTACCTCAGATTTCTTAAGTAATGTTTGCCTTTATAACATTTTGGTTTCATCCTTAGAAGTGTAAGTCTTTAAAAATAGCCTATTTGTCAGATAAGTAATGTAGAACACTAGAAAATAAATGTTCACATATATAGTAGCACATTTTTCCAATCACATTACACCAGTGCTGTCAAGCCTCACGCTTTAAGAGCGAAATTCTCTTTGGAAACCAAGTCAGACTCTTCAAATTCAAATATTAACAATGCAGTTCAATAGGCATAAATAAGAGCTGCAATAACTTTTATTGGGATAGAAAAGCAAAATCATACTTTATGCACTCTCTCACCAGTAAAGAAAATTATACCCTTTCTGTACCTCTCATCTAGGTTATTGTGATGTTCTAACATTGACTGCTATATAACATCAAGACTTAGGCTTGATTACTGTAATTCCATTGGTAGGACTCTAAGTTTAGCATGTCCACCCTCCCACTCCATAAGAAGGGATGAATAAGTAGGTGAGTGTGAATGTACTACAGTAATTGAAATGAATTCCTCACCCACTTTACTACTAAGGGTACCTGTCGATTACCTTGATAAACAAACATTTATCCAGGCTTACTGTGAAGGCCTACACTGTCATCACGCCTACTGTCTCCACAGACAGGCTTTTCCATAGGTTCTCGACCCTCTGTGAGAAGTGCCTCTCATAGTTACCTCTGAATTTACCTCTTCATACTGTTGCTACAGGTGTGTCCTTGCATCCTACTGGAGGTCACGAGACCAAAAATATCTCTTTAATCTTTTGATACCCTTGAATATGTGGAACACTCTGATCATGTACCCTCTCAGCCTCCTTTCCTCCAAGGTGAACACTGTTAGGGCCACCAGCCTCTCTTAACTTTTGTCCCTAGACCCTTGATCATTCTGACAGCCCAGCATTATATCCTCTCAACTGCCTCAATTAGAGAAAATTAGACTATTAACATAATACTGAGATCTGATTAGGAACCGAACCTCAACATTAATTTTCAGTTATGTTTTTCATTACCAAAGTGGAAAACAATATGCAATATGAACCGTTTAATGTCATTTTGAGATTCAGAAGTTATACTGTTAAGCAAGTTTTGATTTACATTCCCACTACTATACAGTGTATGCCTTGATAATGAATGTTTTACCTCCACCTCTGATAAAAAGATTGTCACTAGGGTGTGCAATTCTTCTAAAAACTGTGTACCTTCCAACTGACTAAGACTATGGTTAAAACTAGACACAAGAAAAAAGGCTAGCCACAACCAACCTGATTCAAGAGATGAATGGTCCCCTGGTTAGTAAGACATCTTCTTGTGGGGACAGAACAATCAGAGTGCATAAACATAAAGAAGTGAACAGAGACTAGGAAAGTGTAGGATACGAGGATGATGAGTGGTGTGGGGCAATGTCTATTTTGGTGGACATACGGTACCCAAGGGGAGCAAAGATAAGATATTACAGGAAATTTACTCCAAACCACCAGACAAAGAGTACATGCTCAACCAGCAGTTTGGGGAATGAGTCATCAAGAAGTTGCCAAATAATAATGGGTAACTTTTACGATCCAGAAATAGACTGAGAAAGGGAACGCCAAGGTGAACACAGAGAAGTTAATTGAATTGTTGAATACATGCTTTTAATACAGCACATCAGGACAAACAAACGTGGCAGCTTAATTAGATCTAATGCCAAGTAATAAAGAGAACATGGTGAGTGGCACTGAGGTGGGAGAGCAGCTGGGAACTACAGATCACGTCATAGTCAAATTTAAGATAAGCACAGGAGGGGAAGGAAAGAACACCAGAACCAGTTTTGCAAGACTTACTTTAAGAACACGACGATTATGGTTAGAATTAGGGAGCTGGGGAACGTAAATAAATGGGTCAGAGGACCTAATGAAATTCTTAAGGAAGTCGTTCAAGAGGGAGTGCGGTTATGAAATGTAATATGGGTGGAAAATAAAGATACTGCAAAGAATTCCTTTGCCACTGAAGACATGAGGTCATGTATTTGCCCTTTGTAAAGAGCTTGCAAAGTAAGTACACTTCACCAAATTTAGGGTGCAGTGTATTTTGTGAAACTATGCATGGTACTTTGCTAGTGAAGTTTTACTTATTTTTTTTGTTTTGTTTACTCTAGGCAACTAAATTCATATTTACAGGTATGTCCCGGGAGTGCACAAGATAGCACATAACAAGGCATGTAACAGGAATAACCTGGAGGACCAAGTAAACAGTATAAAAAATAACAGTAACAATACAAATTGTGGTTAAAAAAAGTGCCCTACATCACAAAATGTGAACAGCTGGGTAGGTTACATGATGTGCAAAAGGCTAAAAAAGCGTTTTTTGCACAGATATTTTCCTGAATGCACTTTCAGTGTGGTAGCTGTGATTGGAAGTGCCGTGAACTGAGGTTGGGGGGGAAGGCATAATTTTGTGGTCAACATGCTGTAGGTGCATACCGCAACCCACTGCTGTGGACCGCCAGTGTTTTCAAACATGATTCCTGTCTGACATATATGGAGACTGTCAGGCTTGGAGTGATGGAAGCTAAGCACACTGGAGTAGCCCCCTGTGGAAGAGGACAGCGTTTGGAGGGAGTGTCATGTATTTATTTATTTTACAACTGATTTTTTTTAAATATATTACTAGCATTATTTAAATAGAGAATAATGGATGGGGAAGGGTTTGATATGAGAATTTAATGCACACCCGAGTTGTGGGATGCTACATAAACCCCAAGGGCGAAGCCCGAGGGGTTTATCAAAGCATCCCACAATGAGGGTGTGCAGTAAATTCTCATATGAAACACCCTCCCCATCTTTTATTTTTTATAGTAACAGGCCAGCAATTTTTCTCCAGCAGTTTGTGAGACTGTTTGGCTCCGCCCACATACAGAATGTTGGCCAATGAGGCAGCAGCATAGTTTGACTGGCATGGCTCATGGGAAAATATCACCTTGTCAGTACATTGAGAGAAATTGCTGACCAGTTATTACAAAGTATTTATACCATTGGTGGGATGAATAACCAACTAGGTGAATAACATGTTACTCTTCCTGTAGCCCATGATTTTTTTCCCTATGACTGTCAATCATTCTGCAACATTTTTAGCCCACAGCAACAAACCCCAAGCTTAAATATAATGAACGATACTAGTCTCCCTAATTTTAAAACAGACACAATAGGTATTCAACCTCTGGCACAAAAGGATAAAACATCTCTTGGCCCAGACAATATATTGAGTCATATTATCTATTGGCTGATGAATTAGCTCTTCCACTAAAATTAATCTTTCAGGGTTGTATCTCTGATAACTTTGTTCCACCAGAATGGAAAACTGCTAACGTAATCCCATTACGTAAAAAGGGACTTAAATCCAATTGGGAGAAATATAGGCCAATTAGTCATACTTCCCCCATCTGTAAAATCCTGGAGGGTTTCATTAAGGATGTAATCACCCTGTATACATCTTTGATAACTGGCAACATGGTTCAAAAGGGCAGAAGCTGTCTGACTAATTGGATATGTTTCTATGAACAGATCAGTGCAAAGTTAGAAAAAATATACCGTGATATTGTTTTTATCGATTTCAGGAAGGCATTGACATCATGCCACACTTGGTTTTAATATAGAAACTAAGTTAGCTATTTATAAAAATATCATTAAGTGGATCAGTAATTGGTTAACTCATAGAACACAGCGAGTTATTAATGGCCAGCTATCTAGCTCTGGTGATGTAATGTCGTACCCTCATGGTTCAGTTTTGGGCCCAATTCTGTTTCAGGCATTCATTGGCCATATGACTACCAACACTGGGTCATTTTTGATCAAATATGCTAATGATGTTAAACTAGGTAATATTTGTTCCAACCTAGAACAGGCTGAAATTCTCCAAAAAAAATTTAAATAAAATTTCCACTTGAGTTAATAAATGAGGAATGAAGCTCAATGCCAATAAATGTGAAATCCAAAATTTGGGCAGACACAATCCCCATATTTTATTTACTCTGAATGATTCCCCCTTGATTTCCTCTACTGATGAGAAAGATCTAAGAGTTATCTCCAATGATTTTGATCATTCTAAACATATCACAGAAGCCACCTGTAAAACTAATAAAGTCATTTTGTCCATTTGTCGAAACATTGAATCTAGGGATAAAATGTTCTTATGCCCTTATATAGAGCTTATGTTGAGCCACATTTGGAATATGCATCTCAACTCTGGTGCTCTTATAAAAAATCCAACTGTATACAGCTCGAAAGGTACAACGGAAATTTACTAAACACATTTACGACGGTTCAGAACCCTCTATGACAGCCAATTAGAAACCTTCATCTTATGTCCTCAGAAACATGCCGTTTAAGAGGAGATTTAGCTATATGACATTATCCAAGATCCTTATTAAATGTTGGAAATTGGTCTTATGTTTAAGGATACAGCCTACAATACCAGAGGTCATCCCTTACAATTAACTGGTCAACAATTTCAGTGCAACAAAAGGAAATATTTCTTTACTCTTAGAGTAGTAAACCCTTGGAACAGACTTCCAGAAGAGATAATTATAAGAAAAACCAAGACAGAATTTAAGAGGCGTTTGGATAATTTCATTCTATCTGGTTTTTCTTTAGCTTATTATACCTATTAACTCCCAGGAGCAACTATGAGCATTACCAGCCTTCTTGCTCCTTGTCATTCCCTAGTATGTTGGTTTGCCTGCTATATCAGTTTAAGTTGTTGCCCATAGTATAAATAGAACACTCCACAGGGAATCCAGGAATAAGCTTTTTATTCACACTGGCATGTTGTCAATACTGAGGCCGCAGCACCAATGGCTCCACTTTGCACCATCACTCATTGTAAGGCAGCATTTTTTGAAAATTCCAATGAAAAACAGGTTTATTCATGCATGCCTATGGAATATCCTCTATTTATTTGTTTATATGAAACTAAGATGATAAAGGAGAAGTTCAGAGTCTGAAGCTAGGCACACTGGACCAGACCCTTGAGGAGGAGGAGGAGGATGAAAGTTGGAGTGGCTGTCTCCCATGAACTGAAGAAAAAAAGAGTACTTTGTACGTATTTGCATATTGCATTAACTTTTCCGTTAACTGGTTTTACTTATTCCGAGATTGGCTGCTCATTTGATTTGTATTTAAAGAGAACTGCACTAAACCTGAGAGACATTTTCCCAGTAGGAGCTGCTTTTTATACACTAGTTTCAATTCTGTTACTGTTCCATCTATACTGGCCTATTAGTAAACACAACAGGTTTTCTGATTTACACTCTGGTATTACGTGCCATTTTAGAACTGTATGATGTAGTTCATGTCCCTCTCCACTGCAGAGTTCTATAGTAGATCATAGGTACATTGTGCCAACAATAGAAAAACTGAGCAAGAGACAAACTACATCATACAGTTCTAAAACGGTACTTACCACCCGTGTGTGGACTGGAATCACCAACTAGGAAAACTAAAGGGCTTGTACAGATGGAGCAGTGGCAAAAACTGGAACTAGAATTTAAAAATGTGCTTCTACATGGAGAACTGACTTACAGGTTCAGTGCAGTTCTTCTTTAAGTACTGTATGCACCCCCCCCCCCAAGTTAACACATATGCATAATTTTATATAGTTACAATATCAGAATTCTAACATTGTAATAATTGTTTTACCTGGTTCATTCTTTTCTAAGTTTCCCTTTTTGCATATGTGTATTTTGATTCTTAGTGAAATGCAGGTACCACATTTACATCTGTATGCTGTGGCACCCCTCCCCATGATATAGATTTTTTACTGGTGCCAGTTTGAAAATTTATAGGGTTTCTTTACTCCCTCCAGCCCTGCTTTTTGTCCCAAGATAATTCCCAACCTCTCTCTTTTTTCTAGAACAATTCCAACTATTATCAGTTAGCATCCAATGGTGGCCCAATATTCTAAATTTTACAACGGTATTCATTTTAAATGTCTTGACATTGTTCCTTTGGTGGGTCCCTCTAGTGTGTTGAATTGTGCCATTTGGAATACTTGCTCTGTTAGCAATGAGGTACTTTTTATTAATGATTTTATTAGCTCTCACAATGTACAGAATAATGTATGGACAACAATAACAAAAAGCTGCATTTCCATCTACAGACTGAGATGACCGCATATGAACCTGAAAGGGAAGCTCGAGAGGGCCATGTTGTCATCTCAACTCCGAGACCAAGATCTCAGGACCAGCATTTATAATAAAAAAAAAAAAAAAAGTGGTAAGGGTTAAAACTCAACATTTTCACACACCCTCTGTGTGTGATGCCTATTTAAACCATGAGTTTCGCTCTTGTGGCTTAAATAGCACCACACACTTAAGGTGTGTAAATAAACGTTCAGTTACATACCAGTAATGGCAGATGCTCAAGATAATCTCCTCCAGAGCTACACATATTGAATAGCAAGCATTCAGTAACAGGACCACTCAAACTTTGGCCTAGCTGGAGCTAAATGATGACAAACATCAGCGCCTGCATAACATGGGTGGCCCTGTTCTCCTCAGTTTCTGCCACACAGACTAAACTTTGAAGCTGTACAACTCAGACAGAAAAGGCAGAAACCACAGCGCTGATCATTCCAGTGGGGGAGTAGGGAGAGAAAGAACAATCCCATTGAGAGTACAGAAAGGAGCAACAGAGTCTGCCCACCCTTTCAGTGTCAGAGGTTAAAGCCCTTCACAAATACTATCTGGACAGTGGAAAACAGATTTCCATATATTTATTTTTTAAATGGCACTGCCTAAGCACTGAGGTGAACAACAGAACTTTGAATTCATATCCTACAAAAATAACTGGCTCTTTATCTGGCACAATCCAAAATTTGTTTTTGTTATATAAAGTAATATTTCTATTAAAAAAATAGCTCACTTCAGAACTATAGATAAAGTGGCCAATGAACACTCATAACTGTTGGTCAGCAATATAGACCACTAAAACTAAAAGCTGCACTTGCAAAAGAAAGACAAAATATAAAACTTTAAGGAAATCGACACTAAAGCAGGGAGCTGCCTATGCCACCCCAAACAGATTCATCTCAGATGCACATCTGCTAAAACATTTTCTTGCTAACTAAAAGCTTTTTAAATCACTTCTATGAAGTCTCAGCATTCAAACTGAGCAAAGATAACTTCCCCATGATTTTCTCAACCTAACAAGACTGTATTTGATCATCCTTAAGAGACACTGATCCTACTCTCGCTGTCCCTCTCCAACTGTACATGCATAGGGCCCTTCAGGAAATATCCTGCTGCAGTGAGTACCACGTGACTATCCTTTTCAACAGGAAATCAGACATTCTACCTGAGGACTTGAAAACACTTGTGCATACCTTCGTTTTGTCCAGGTTGGACTACTGTAACACTATTTCTGGTGATCAGGAATTCAAATATGCAGCTTGCAGCTGGTACAGAACATTGCAGCCAGGTTGATTGTCGGAATCTCTCATTCTGAGCATATCTCTCCAGTGTTGTGGTCACTGCACTGCCCACAACAGAGGAGATGCATCAGCTTCAAGAAAGGTTTGTTAACATACAAAGCCCTGAACAATTTGGGCCCAGACTACCCAAAAGAACTCCTGTCTCCATACACTCCTGGTTGTCCTCTCTGCCCTGTGGAGGAAGGCACGTTAGTGGGAACTCACTCACAGGTAAAGCAGACCAGGGAGTGAGCCTTTTCACTGGCTATCCAACTGTTCTGCAACTTGTTACCTCATTCCTCAATGGAATCACTAAAAAAGAAGAGTGCATTTAAAATGCATACAAAGAAAATAAGTTAGTCTACAAAGAGTTACATAAGTGTAAGACAAGTATACAAAGAGAAGTTTTCATTAACATAAGAGACACAAGGACAAAGGAACAAGTCGTGATGCATGGAGAAAGGTAAAGTCGGTATACAAGGATAGCATGGTTGTGGAAAGGTTGAACAAGTATAGTACTTTGCCTTGGTATTCACCTCAAACAGACAGGCCTCAAACAGAGAAGACAGAAGAGTGGGAGTGTGGTTAGCACTGAAAGCTGGTTCAGAAACTAGCTAAAGAGAAAGAAGTACAGGTTAATGGTTCAGGAAATCTATCTAGTTTGGCGCAGTCAGCAGTGGAGTACCTAAGTGAATGACTGTGGGACTAAAAGACTTGAATAAGTGAATTACACATAGTGTGACTCAAACTGCAGGTGGCAAAATGCGTTAATCTTGAACTTTAAGGGGCACAGTAAAACGCTGCAAAAGGAACTGGACACTCAAGGGAAGTGGTCAGACAGGTAGCAGATACAGTTTAATGTTGAAAAGTGCAAGATATTACACCTATGTGGAAACAAAACAGAGCCTGAATTATAAATTAATAGCAAGCAGCTTTCAGAAATCAGCCAGGAAAAATTTGGGGTGGTAACAGAATACTGATCGCCAATTTTAAACACCTTATCATAGAAAGGGTAGAGTCACAATGTGACCTTAGGCAAGTTACTTGACCTCTCAGTGCTCCAGTCCACCCAGCTGCAGAAATATGTAGAAGCACAGCCAGGAGATCATGGGTAATATATTGCATATAAAAAAGAAAGGATCCCTGCAAAAAGCAACCAGGATGACTAGCGGCTTAGAAGACAAATCACATGATGATAGGTTTATTTTCAAGAGAAGAATAGTGAGAGGAGTCCTCATAGTGCTGTATAAATTATTCTATGTTCCTAAGATGAGACTGAGTTTTGGATTAGAAGTTAAAGGGAAGGAAGTTATAACCAGAGGACATGGACTGCAGATTCAAGGGGGGATAGTTGAGGGCAAGTGCAGAAAACCTATAGGGTGGTGATTGATTCACCCCCTAACAGAGGGTGGTTGGTGTATGGAACAGATTGCCAGAAGCTGTGGAATATCAAGGAGCTTGCAAGAGTTCAAACTAAGCCTTGGCCGGCACATACAGTAGGGATCCGGCCAGTAATATCATTGCCTGAATCTTGCAGCACAACATAAAGCAGGCAAAACAGTGCGGCCGACAATGTCGACATGCACATAATAACGCCGCCCTGCATATCGCAAGAAGGCAGTATGAGGTACTGCCCCTGGTAACTGGTGTGCCCCTCAACATAGCCACCATGTTCCACCCACAGCAACAGACCACCCAGTAGTAAACCGTGACCGCAGTGTCCCCCACATTGCCAACCAACTGAACTGCGATGAATGAGCACTTCATCGCAGTTCAGTCCGGGGGGGCACTGCGGTCACAATTTACTACTGGGTGGTCTGTTGCTGTGGGTGAGACATGGCGGCTATGTTGAGGGGCACACTGGCTACCAGGGGCAGTACCTCGTACTGCCTTCTTGCCATATGCAGGGTGGCGTTATTATGTGCATGCCGACATTGTCGGTCATGATGTTTTGCCCACTTTATGTTGTGCAGCGATGTTCGGGCAATGATATTACTGGCCGGATACACAGTAAGGGAGGGTAATCTAAATAGATATAACTACTGAGAAAAAGGGAAAGTCTCAGTTGGTATTAGTGCCAACTTTCATACTCTAATCTTACTGTATGTTTATAGTCCCATTAATAGGTGGCTTCAGTAAGCAAAGCTAACTGTATGATGGGCAATGTAAGATAAAATGCAGTGGGTAGTGTAAGGGAATTAATGCTATCACTGGGCAGGACTCTAGTGAGGCCTCATTTAAAATACTTCAAGCACAAACCAGATACACCAGCGGTAGAGAGGCTATCAAGTAGAGCTACAAAATTATTAAGAGGACTGGAGGGGCTGAGATATGAGGAGAGACTGGAACACTTGGGTATGTTCATACTAGAGAAAAGCAGGGGAGTGGAAGGGCTTGAAAGTTATATAAAAGGCATAAATTCATTTTTTGAAACCAGATTAGCAGTCTTTGCTAATCAACTAAATGTTGCCTAGCAGCTAGCCAGGTCTGAGGTACTGTTTCACTAAATTGTTATTATCTGCAAAATGCTGATCAGAAGAGTGCAGCTGCAGTAAAAAGGAGACAAACTGCCAGAAAAAACATAACAATTATGTACTGTACTTTTTATCAAAATTGTGAGGAAATAACTACCAGAATTGAAACTTTTACTATAAAGCAGAAAATCAGTTGATTAGCACTTTCTGATAATCAGGCTACACTTGATTAGCAAATAGCATTATCTGGGTAGCAAACTGTGATATAAACATGCTTATTTTATATCTAGTGATATGGAAGTGTGGACAGGGAGAAGCTATTTAAACTAGTAAAGGTATACAAGAACAAAAGTGGATACACCAAGGATGTGATGGGGTATAAAAAGGGGTTAACATCAAGAAACACGATTTCACTGAAAACAATGGTGAATCTGTGGAACGGGCTTCCAGGGAGGCTTGTCAAATGGAGTGTGTAGGTACTTGTAAAATTAGACTACATACATTTCTTTTAGTACAAGATACACTAGATTTAAGATTAGAACAATTAAATGGGCACAGAGTTCTTAGTCAAGTTTTGAACCATCGAGTTTTAAACTGTAATGGGAACAGAGGATCAACTGAACTGCCAATGGTCTGATTTTATCTTGCCAATCTGTTCCTGTACATAGGGCAACCAAACACATTACCAGGGGCAGAAAAGCCAAAATAAGTATTTGGCACTGTTTTGTAAATATACATTTTGCTTAAAATTTATAATACATTATAACAGCATATAATATGTTCTAAACATATTTCAAAATATAAACCCTGTATCTTAGTTTCCCCAGAACATACCATGCACTGTATTTATTGTTATTACACAGCGGCATTTCTTTCTGTAACAGTACATTGGTGGATTCCACTAGGAAGAATAACACATCAAAGTACCCGCTTTATGAGGACATCATTGTGATTTACTTTAAGTAATTAATAGTTGTTTTTTTCTCTACCAACAGACAAGGCCAAACTTACTGACAGCTAAGTGTCTCAAAGCAAGCAATGCTACAATCACAGTAAACCGTTTACAATGTATGGTAAGTGCCTATTAACCACCATAATCAGCAGTCACACAGCTTTGTTATGTACTGTTCAGAATTTTAAAAGTTGTTAACCACACTTCGGAACTTCCAAACAGTGGCATAACAAAAAAGAATGCACCAGAGTTCCATGATTCTCACACATAGAATGCAAACAGTGTTTTTTGACCATACACTATAAAAGACGATGGCTGGGGATCGGGTGACAACCACACTGTGATCACCGCTCGTGGTGGCTAGGGCTACAGTAAACCTCTCGAGCTCTGCTCTTGAGGTTTACCATGTTGCCCTAGCAACCACTCGAGGCGATTACAGCATGGTTATCACCCGATCCCCAGCCATTATCCTCTATAATAAAGGACCTCTTTCAAAGTAGAACTAGACAGATTCCAGAGGGAGAAAGGCATTGAGGGTTATACAGTATGAATGGGGGCAACATTTCAATTGCCAAAGCGCTGATGTGTGCCCATGCTCATACTGGGTACAGTCACTACCATGTGACAGAATCCAAAGTCCCTTCCATAATCACAGCACTACTGGTATATGTTACAAGCTATGGGCAGCAGCAAAACAAAAGGTGAAATTAAATCAATGTTAATATGCATTAGTCATGATGATGTCATCATAATGAAGGCAGAGATTATGTACCATTTTAACCACCACCTCTGTCAAATAAACTGTGGTAATCCTCAGAACACCAATATATGATAAAAAGTTTGATGTTTGCAAGGCTCCACCTTTTTATTGTTTAACAATGGGACCAGTCCCTTATACTCTCAAAATGAATATAGCAGCCACACTACTGGTGCTTCAATTGCCATGTAGTTCTCTGACATTCCCTTTGTCAAGCATGCAAGAGATCGACCACAGGAGTGAATCAGCTCTGGCTTACATTCTTGTCAGTAATAGTTAAGTAAGGATCACTCTGAACAGGGGCTTTAAAAGATGTAACCACAGAGAAACTTAAAACACCTGTAAAATAACTAGATCAATATGAACCGCTGTAACAAATGAGATGTATTAGTAACTAATTGCAAACAATTACGACAAGGCTACTGTTGTGATCCTACTGCACCGTCACATCAGCCAAGGTCCTATCACAGGGATATATGGAACTGATTACTGCTCTGGCAGCCCATTATCTGAACAATGCAGACAATTGTGCTGGAAGCGTGTGTTCATGGCTTCGGCTGAACGCCATTGTTTAGCAAATCTGAAGGTGATGCACCTCCAGACTGTATGGCTATTCTATATCCTGAATGTCTTCCTGTCTACAGAGAAGACTTGTGCTAAATGAAGCGTTATGTCCCAGTGCAATTCACACTCAAAAACATAACTTAAAGATATAACAATCACAAAACAAATTTCCTAAAGTCCTATTCAAGATAATTCTTTCAACAAAATGCTCTATTTTCCTACATTTTTATGATTTACAGTTCTAACATTGCACAAAAGATAAACTTGTAACTAGGAACACAACTATAAAAGAAGTTCAGTAACATGAGATTTGCTACCACATACCTGTTCCTGTACTTAGTACCTCTGAACAGTATCATTGCTCAAGTTCAAACCAAGTTGTTTTAAGCTTTGTGGACATTTGAATACATTTGATTTAAATGCCTTAATTTTGACAATTACATTATTTTTAACTACTCTGAAGAATATATTTTCTGTAACAAGGACCAGTTTAATTTCTAGACTGCAGTTTTTTCTCAAAATGTACATGGATGATGGCTACAGCTGAATTATATCACTCTTTATTCTATTTCGTATAACTAAATTTGGAAGTCTCATTTTCTGTGCAAATCATATCTGGAAAAATCTTGCACAAAATGTCATTAACATCAGATGATGGTGAAGATTAACAAGAGTGTTTTCCCTTTTCTGTGTAACACTTTCAACTTTTTTAAATACATATAGAAACATAGACTTTGGTGGCAGAAAAAGACCAGAGGTCCATCCAGTCTGCCCATATTCCCTAGAATCCCTGGAACCTACTGTTTCTCTAGGGTACTAACCCTCCCTATACTATCCCCATTCTCCTCCCTGGTCTTGTTGCCCTAAGACCACTATTCCCTTCATTCTATCCAATGCCTGCTTGAATCCCCTGACTGTGTTTGCACCACCACCCTGGCCGGCAGACTATTCCAAGTTTTCACCACCTTTTCCGTAAAGAAGTACTTTCTCACGTCCCTCCTGAACCTCCCTTCTGCTAATTTCAACTCGTGACCACATGACCTCGAGTTGGTATTCAGAATAAATAATTCCCCCCAGTTTACCTTGTTAATTCCTTTAAGGAACTTAGAGGTTTCTATCATAACTCCCCTCTCCCTTCTGGTTTCCAGTGAATACATATTTAGCAACTTGAGGCTCTCCTCATAGCATCTGCCCTTCTGGCCCTGAATCATTTTTGTTACTCTGCACTGCACTGCACATATAGTAGCTAGTAAACAAACAGGAATGCCATGAAACACCAGTAGCAGAAAAGGTCAGAGCCAAAAGGCTGGCCTTCAGGAAATGTAAGGGAATGCAGCGGGACGAACATAGGGGAGCATACCAAACTTCCCTAAGGGAAGCAGGGAAGGTAAGGCAGGCAAAGGCACAAACCAAAGAAACACTATCACAAACAGTAATAAGGTGACAAGACTTTCTATAGATACATAAGTGAAAGGAGAAAGTCCAGAGGGGTATTGCTAAGATCAAAGGGATAAGGGGCATGTGAGGAGGACCATGTAAAAGCATCTATCCTAAATAGATACTTCTGCTCAGTATTTACTGAAGAGAAGGCAGGCAGGCCCACAGCTCAGCACCATGGACACAGGGGGAGGGAGGTGTGCACTACTCCCTTCACAAAAGAAAGGGTCCTACAAGAGCTCAATAAGCTCAGGGTGGACAAGGCAATGGGACCTGATGGCATACATCCCAGAGTACTAAAGGAGCTAAGGGTGGAACTAGAGTCATTATCAGAACTGTTTAGTGAGTCTCCGAGCACAGGAGAGGTCCCAGAAGACTGGAGAAGGGCTCATGTGATCCTGCTCCACAAGTGTGGTAGCAGGGAGGAGGCAGGGAACTGCAGACCAGTCAGTCTTACCTCAGTAGTGGGCAAGATTATGGAGGCACTCCTTAAGGAAAGGACAGTGCAACACCTGGAATCCATAGGAGCACAGGATCCAAGACAGCATGGGTTTACAAAAGGAAGGTCCTGTCAAACTAATCTCATAGATTTCTTTGACTGGGTAAAAAGAGTGGTGGACCAAGGGGGGAGCAGTTGATGTCGCCCACCTTGACTTCAGCAAAGCTTTCGATATTGTTCCACATAGAAGATTGATTAATAAGCTGGGTAGGCTTGGGGTGGGTCAGAAGTTGGTCAACTGGGTGGCAAACTGGTTGACGGGCAGAAAACAGAGAGTGGTGGTAAACGGTATACAGTCAGAAGAGATGCAAGTCGCAAGTGGGGGTACCTCAGAGATCAGTCCTGGGGCCAGTCCTCTTCAATATCTTTATCAGTGACACTGCAGATGGACTGGAGGATAAGGTTTGTCTGTTTGCAGATGACACCAAGATCTGCAACAGAGTACATGATCCAGATGGGGTGGGCAGAATGAGAAGAGATCTGGATAAACTAGCAACATGGTCAAAAGAGAAGCAACTGGGGTTTAATGCAAAGAAGTGCAAGATCATGCACACAGTGAAGAGAAACCCTGAAGTCACCTACAGGCTGGCAGGGGAGTTGCTGGCAGTCACAAGGGAAGAAAGAGACTTGGGCGTCATCATCACCAATGACCTGAAATCATCCAAGCAGACCTCTACAGCAGTAGGCAAGGCTAGGGGGATGTTGGGGTGTATTAGTAGGGGTATCACAAGTCGGAAGAGGGAGGTAATAATCCCTCTTTATAAGATACTGGTTAGGCCCCATCTGGAGTACTGCGTGTGCAGTACTGGAGGCCACACCTTCACAAGGACAGTAACCAAATTGAGGCAGACCAGAGAGGGCAACCAAAATGGTGCAGGGACTACATCAGAAAACATATGAGGACAGATTAGTGGAGCTCAATATGTATACCCTAGAGCAAAGGAGGGAGAGAGGTGATATGATCGAAACATTCAAACACCTTAAGGGCATTAACAAGGTGAAAGAGTTGAACATGTTTCAATATAATAAAAATAGCAGGACAAGAGGACACAGCATGGGATTAGAGGGAGGCTGATTAAGGGGTAATGTGAAGAAGTTCTTTTTCACAGAAAGGGTGGTGGATGCATGAATGGCCTATCTCAGGAAGTGGTGGATATGAATACAGTGCAGGGCTTCAAACAGGCAAGGGATAGGCATAAGGGAGCAATACAGATGAGTATGAACAGATAGGCCATTGACAGAGCAAAGGCCGATGGCACATTCCTAAGGTAGAAAAAGAAATGGGCAGACTGGATGGGCCTTGCGGTCCTTATCTGCCAACACTTCTATGTAATACAGTACTAGAATGTTTGCCTTTTAAGTACAAATACAATTTCATGAGTTTGTGTTCAAAATACTCAATCACAAGGGTGCTACTTAGTACGCTGACTACCCAGGAATTTGCCTGATGCAGGGAATCGTCGAGCTTGAAGGAGGAGAAAACAGCATATCAGGAGATGCTCTTTTCTCCATGGAAAGTGGGCTGTAACTTTGTACTGTATGGCTGTCTCCCGTGGCTTGCACACAATCTGACATGATAGTCTTTTCATTTCATTCGTCTAGAAGGAGGATCTTTGTGTAAAAAGGAGAGTGACTTGGATGGATGATCCTGCTTATGAGAAATATGAAATAAGCTGCTCAGTGCACCACAACAACTATTTTCAGATAGTTTGTATTCATTATGTTCAATGCACCACCAATAATGCTAGTGTTTTGCTCCAAAGAGTTTTCTCAAGGTGGGTGTGCCTTATTTTCTCATAAAATTAAATCCCAGTTTTGTCAGATGAACAAAATGGCATTTCTATTTAGATACTTTCTCAGCTAAATGGTGCATTCAAGGACTCATAATAGCATTAAAACACAATGTATTTTAACAGTATTATATAAGTCAGGACAATCCATTTTAGTGGTCAAGAAAGACAGTTTAAGTAAGATTACCATTTTGTTCATCTGACAAGACCTGGATTAAATTTATGAGATCGTAAGGCATACCTACCTTGAAAAAGGTTTCTGGAGTGAAACATTAGCAATACTGGTGGTGACTGAATATAGTAAACAGTCTATAGTGGTGAGTTGAGCAACTTATTTCATACTTATTTACGTAGTCCTGTAGATGCCTGCTTTCCAACTTGAATACACAGATACTGGTTACCTTACCTCCAGAGGTAAAGGAGTCTGTGTCTCACCCGCAATCTGCACATTTTACTGGATGACACCGCTTGTAATGCTTCCCCCAACTCAGCTGGGTCACCCTGATTTCCTAGGCTCACCCCCACTGGAGCTTGTCTCTAGCAGATTCTTGGGGAAGCACTCCATCCTACCAAAAAGGATCATTCTCAGAGGTTCAGAGTTAGCAATGGATCTCAGAGAGCAATGCATCACTCCCTTTAAAGGGTTACATAAGGGCTGTAAGTCAGTTAAGGAGGACCTAACCGCTACAGCAGACTGGTGGAAAAGATTTTAAGTCACAAAAAAACATTAAATTATAAGTATTTTTGAATATATAGTTTTGTCACTAAGGAAATGTATTACTTCCAACTCAGAACCATACTGAGGTATGGCAGCTTTTAATACATTTTTTTATAGCATAGTTTTTGACCCATGGCCGGCCCGAGATCCATGGAACCCACTCACTGTGCGGGGCTCACACTGCACAGTCATGGGGTGTGGGATTTTTCGTGGTTACTTTGCATGGCTGTGTAACTCCTAATCCCCCACCCCTGAGATACTGACGCTGGGACTAAAGTCCAGGCCAGTAAGCCGTGCTGGACAGGGCTCTACCATGCCTAACAGCGTCCTCCCCTCCCAACACAGTCTGCTAGTTGGAATGGTGCCTAACCCTCCCCAGGAGTTGACAGTTACCAGTCGGTGACTTGATCCAGCTCCTCACCCCCCAGCCGACTCCCAGTGACCTGGGCTTGTTCCCAAACCCGGGTCGCAGTGTAACATGAGATGTAGCATCCAGCATCTCAACCCTCAGCACCACTGGGCTGGCCTGTATGGCAGCTTTTTAATAATCTAAAAAATTAACAATTAGTACTTCAAACCTCTTTATTATTGAGAAGCTAAGGGTGGAACTAGCAGAGCTGTTTAATGAGTCTCTGAGCACAGGAGAGGTCCCAGAAGACTGGAGAAGGGCTCATGTGATCCTGCTCCACAAGAGTGGTAGCAGGGAGGAGGAAGCAGGGAACTACAGACCAGTTAGTCTTACCTCAGTACTGGGCAAAATTATGAAAGCACTCCTTAAGGAAAGGAAAGTGCAACACCTGGAATCCATAGGAGCACAGGATCCAAGAAAGCATGGGTTTACAAAAGGAAGGTCCTGTCAAACTAATCTCATAGATTTCTTTGACTGGGTAACCAGAGTGGTGGACCAAGGGGGAGCAGCTGATGTCGCCTACCTTGACTTCAACCAAGCTTTGACACTGTTCCACATAGAAGATGGATAAATGAGCTATACAGTCAGAAGAGATGCAAGTCACAAGTGGGGTATCTCAGGGATCAGTCCCAGGGCCAGTCCTCTTCAGTATCTTCATTAGTGACATTGCAGATGGACTAGAGGGTAAGGCTTGTCTGTTTGCAGATGACATCAAGATCTGCAACAGAGTAGAATACTCCAGATGGGGTGCGCAGAATGAGAAGAGATCTGGATAAACTAGCAAAATGGTCAGAAGAGTGGCAACTGGGATTTACTGCAAAGAAGTGCAAGACCATGCACATAGGGAAGAGAAACCCTGAAGCCACCTACAGGCTGGGAGGGGAGTTGCTGGCAGTCGCAAAGGAAGAAAAAGACTTGGGCATCATCATCACTGATGACCTGAAATCATCCAAGCAGACCTCTAAAGCAGTAGGTAAGGCTAGGGGGATGTTAGGGTGTATTAGTAGGGGTATTACAAGTCGTAAGAGGGAGGTAATAATCCCTCTTTACAAGACACTGGTTAGGCCCCATCTGGAGTATTATGTGCAGTACTGGAGGCCACACCTTCACAAGGACATTAACCAAATTGAGGTAGTCCAGAGAAGGGCAACCAAAATGGTGCAGGGACTGCATCAGAAGACATATGAGGACAGATTAACGGAGCTCAATATGTATACCCTTGAGCAAAGGAGGAAGAGAGGTGATATGATCGAAATATTCAAACACCTTAAAGGCATTAACAAGGTGAAAGAGTCGAACGTGTTTAAATATAAGAAAAATAGCAGGACAAGAGGACACAGCATGAGATTAGAGGGAGGCCGATTATGGGGGAATGCAAGGAAATTCTTTTTCACAGAAAGAGTGGTGGATGCATGGAACAACCTACCTCAGGAAGTGATGGCTATGAATACAGTGCAGGGCTTCAAACAGGCATGGGATAGGTATAAGCGAGCAATACAGATGAGTATGAATAGATAGGCCACTGACAGAGCAAAGGCCGATGGCACATTTATAAGGTAGAAAAAGAAATGGACAGACTGGATGGGCCTTGCAGTCCTTATCTACTGTCAACCTCTATGTTTCTATGATTTAAGAATTCAAAAAAGAACCATAGGGGGTTTGATTGATACGTGATGTCAACAGGAAGATGTGCGACTTTAGAAAGAAGTTTAACATGAGATTTTTTCTCCTTGTCTGACCAACTCAAACCTATGTACATGGGACAATATGCAGTAAGTGCAAGGGAAAATGTTCAGGAGAGACAGGAAGAAATACCATTTCTCACCAAATACAGCATTCACTCCCAATTAATGTAATAAACTCAGGAAGGCAGAGAGCTTTTAAGAGAAGACCAGGAATATATTTACTAGAGGCCAGAATTTTCAATATTTTCACTCCAGATTTTCAACATTGCCATTTTACCACACCTCCTTATGAGCAGTACAGCTGTCATTTTCAATCTCGCCAAAGCGTGTTTCTGCCATGTAGCGCACAATGGCTGATGTCGGTGTCTAAAATCAATGTATGGGACACATTAAGAAAATCACAGCGACACTGTTCATGAGCAGAGGTCTTAAAATGGCTATGTTGAAAATTTGGTGTAAAATGACTATTTTACAAAGCGTCGTTGTGCAGTTACTCACGCTCGTGGGTTCGTAATTTTCAATATTTTCACTCCAGATTTTCAACATTGCCATTTTACCACACCTCCTTATGAGCAGTACAGCTGTCATTTTTCACATCTCGCCCTAAACGTGTTTCTGCCCATGTAGCGCACAATGGCGCAGTCGGTGTGCAAAATCAATGTATGGGACACATTAAGAAAATCACAGCGACACTGTTCATGAGCAGAGGTCTTAAAATGGCTTTGTTGAAAATTTGGTGAAAAAATTCCCTTCAGCCGTTCTGCAGTGTTACTAATGAAGACCGTGCAGCACCCCACTGGTCACCCCCTCTCCCTAGACTGCTCCCGATTTACCACCACTCTCTGCCTCCTGTCTGTTAGCCAGTTTCTAACCCAGTTTACCACCCTTTCCCCCATGCCCAGCCTACCCAGCTAGTTTATTAGCCTCCTATGTGGGATGGTGTCAAAGGCTTTGCTGAAATCAAGGTAAGCATTGTCCACTGCCCCACCCTGATTCACTTCCTTTGTCACCCAGTCAAATAAATCAACCAGATTTGTCTGAGATGATGTCCCCACTGTGAATCCATGTTGTCTATGGTCCTGGCCTCAGATGGCTTCTAGATGTCCCAATATCCTTTCTTTAAGCAATGCCTCCATGATCTTCCTCACTACTGAGGTGAGGCTGAACGGCCTATTGTTCTCTGCTGCTGCATTTGTGTAGAGGGACCACATGTGCCCTCCTCCAATTCACTCATGTTGAATGACTCAGTGAACATGGCTGCCAGAGGTACTGCTATCTCCCTTCGCAGTTCTCTTAATATCCTTGGGCGTATGCCATCTGGTTCCATCGCTTTGTCCACCTTCAATTTAGTGAGCTCCTGCAGGACTCTTTTGCCTTTGAATGGACTATTGTCCATCTCTTCACCCTCTTGGCAACTGCTGTACTGCTGTGGCCCTTGCCCCTTCCACTCTTCTGTGAATACTGAGCAGAAAGACACAGTGGATGACTACTTGGGAGGAAGGCATGGAACTATCACTTCCAAATACCTAAACAGCACATACAAGCAAGCAACATTCGACATTGACAAATGCTTGTTAACAATGGTCTATAACACGCTACTGACAGTGTGAACAGAACAACATAGATGCTACAGCATGGTAATTAATCCGTATTAAAAAACATTTTAAATTACTGTGCTGTAGTGTGAACATGGCCTTTGTCTCGAAGACACTCACTATTTCTTGTACTACACTACCCCGTTCTTGCAAAGTAGAGGCATCAGTTACAATCACATTTGGTTCATCGTGTTACTGGCAGCTGCAACGAGTGTATTTCAAAAATACAGTGTCCTCTTACTACTCTGTGACCTAGGTTGCAGTTCCAAAATCATGTTAGAAAACTCTAGCAGCAAAGAGATACTAAGTACTTGCTGCTGACTTCCAATCACCCCTTTCCCCCCAAAAAAAGCAGTTTGGGACATTACTTATTTATTTAAAAGTAGTTTACCAGGTAAGCAGGTAAGGCGTGCAGAGATATATAACACTCCCTCTTTATCTGCCAAACTCCATACAGCCTAAATTTTGGCAGATAAGAGAGTGGTTAATAAATTGCACTGTATTGTTGCTCTGTAATTGTCCAGTACCTCTGTTGTTTGCCAGTATCTGGCCCTTGCCGAGCCTGTAAAAGGTCTTTGGATCAGTGCCCCAATCCGGTTATCAAATAAATAAATAAATAAAGGGGGAGATAACATTGTAGCACTGTACAATCTTGTTTACATAAGTAACCTGAGGGAAGGAGATGAACATAAGCAGCAAAAAAACCAAAAATATACCATAATATATAAACATATACATTATATGCAGGTTACAGCAATCGCATGCATGGTCTGTAAAGCAAGGACAAAGGTACACAAAATAGCTTGCATCAGGAACTGTATGGCTTAGTGGCTTGGCACTGGGTTAAGGAACCTTTTGCCTCTAGGTCATGGTTTTAAATGCAGCACAACTTCCAAGTGGGCAGGTGTCCACATCACAAAACCACCAACACAATTGGCAGCCCTGTTGGCAGTTTCATATGAGAGGCCAAGGATTGAATGGGCATGGAGTCTGAACTACCCTCTCACCTATGTAGTGGTCCCTCCATGGCAGGTTTAACATACATTGGTGGGGTAGTGTAGGGAAGCTTGCATTATGTTTGCCCGTGCTGTACCGATCGTGTGAATAAGCAGAGGCGCCATGTTCCAACGCTGTCAATCCAGCACCTTGCACGAGCACTAGAAATCACACACAGAAAAAACAAAACCTTTACAAAAAAATAAAAAATATCATAGCTAGCATCATGTACAGTCATGGTATGACACAATTTGTTTTAGAAAGACATTTTAGCAGAGGCAATGTTGATGGGTGGGTTGTTATCCAAGGCCAAATTTTTCCAAACCTGGGCAAGCTTGTAGCTAAAAACAATTTGGCTGGAATTCAGTTTGTGCCTTAGCATATGGAATCTTCTGCCAGGGTGGGAGTAGAAGCTGATGTGTTTCTGTACAGAGCAACGGGGGTGATGAGGGAGCACAAATAATTTGAGACCTTTTAAGCCAGTATTTAAACCCATAAAGAGCAAGGTGTTGGTCTTCTCTGTAAGCCAGTGATGGCCAGCCCAGGGGTCAGTATAACATATAGTGATGTGTCTGGCTCAGGACACAGAGGATAAACCTACAGAGGCATCCTTAAAAAGGTATGTAAGCTCAATTAGTTTGTTGCTGTAATGATAACACTCGAAGTCTGTATAAATTTACATAAATACATATTGTAAATAATGTTTTTAAGTATGAGACTGGATTTGTACAATTGCATAACTTATTGTGATATTAATAAGTATTGTATTGTATTGGTAAATTTGTATGTGACCCTGTTGTTGTTATCCCTTCCCCAGGCATGGCTGAAAATGGGTTTTGGTCCAGTCCATTTTTCTGGTAAATCAAATAAAGAAAAATCCAGTTTAGTTAGCTGGCACTTTGGAGCAACATCATAAACCACATCCCCAAAGTCAACTATCCAGTATGACACCAAGACATTTATATTCGGAGAATGCAGATAAGAAGGTATTGTCTGAGGTAATAACAGTTTGGGCAAGAGGCAAGACATTTTTTGTGCCAAAGAGCATGGAGATGGTTTTGAAATGGTTGAAAGTTGAACAATTTGCTTCAAACCAATTTGAGATTGTGCTGCAGTCTGACTGTAGGGCAGCCATGCTATCTACAGGGCAATGCAAGAATAAAGGATGGTGTCAGCCACGTACATGTGAATATTACAGGATTTTACATACTGTGGTAAATCATTTACAACAATAGCAAAAAAGAGAAGCCTAAGAACAGAGCCTTGTGAGACACCAAGGGTGATTGGTCTAGGATCAGATATAACCAGGCCAGAGGATACAGACTGGGTGTGGCCAAAGAGGTAACATGAAAGCCTGGAAAGGGAAGGGTTGTAGAGGCCAGAAACAGCAAGTTTATTTAAAAGAAGAGATTAGTTGACAGTGTCAACTGCTTGGGCCAAATCAATGAATGTAACACCGGTTTGTAGACCCAGGTCTCCATTGCAGAGAATGAAATCAGTGAGTCTATGCAGAGGAGTGGATGTAGGATGAGCTGCATGAAATCCAGATTGATATTTAGAAAAGAAAGATTCATGGAGAGGTAGACAGTAGTTGTTTAGTGATCAATCGCCCCAATAGTTTACAAAAAATAGTGAGGAGTGAGATTGGGCGGCAGTTAGCAGGCCAGTCAGTGGGGCCACCTTTATGAGGGGAAATTACAGTGCTGTACTTTCACTTTCAAAGTGAAGGGAAAATTCTGTAAGTAAGGGTGCTGTTAAAAATATGGGCCATTGCTGGTCCAGTGGCACCAAGGGCTAAGGTGCTGGATGCCTTAGCTCGCGCCACGCTGGCGACCCACGTTCAGGAACAAGCATGGACTGTCGAAGGTCGGCAGGGGGGGAGGATGCGGAACTGGATGGAGCCGCCAAGAGGCAGCTCTCCTCTCTGGGGAGGGAAGGTGGTATCCCTTGGCTCTTGACTGCCCCGCAGTGGAGTCCAGGGGACAGCGCAGGCCAGAGGTAGCGCCAGGTGCTAGGCCAATGGGTAGGTGGAAGGGACCATCACCGAGGCTATAGTTTGCATGCACACCTCCACGCGCATGCATCTCTACTTCAGGGACCCCAGGGTAATCAGATTAATCTGGCCACATGATGATACCCGACGCTCTGCAGGCTACGCTCCTGTGCCAGGCATAAGGTAAGCCCCGGGAAGTCATGGCTGGGGGGGACCAGTCGGGCTGAAGGGGACAGCTGGAAAGGAGATAAATAATTAAAAAAAAATATGGGCCATTGGGACAGCAGTAATGGGGGCACCTACATTCAGGATGCCAGGTGGGGGACAGGGATACTGTACCATCAGCTCCAGAATGAGAGCTTAGCTTGATATGAGACAATTCACAGAGGATCTCAGAGGGGGTGATGCATGAGAAGGGATAGTAAACTCCATCATTGGGAGGGGAACCTGGAGGGGGTGGAGTGACTGTACCCATAAGGAGAAGGTTGGACTATCACCAAGTGTCAATCCACAAATTGGGCATTTAGGGTATTAGCTATAGTGCACAAGGGAGGGAGAGCATACCTATCTTCCAAAGATGTTGCTGTACAACATTAAATCAGGGACACAACAAAATCAGTGCACACACCAGGCTAAAAAAAAAAAAGAGTTTATTTAGTGCAGTACAGGAACTCTGGTCAAACAGCCCCTATGTAACACCACCCAAAGTGTCTTCCTTTGGGGTGATGACTTATAGCACTTTCACTATTTATACCCCAAGTGATCAAGTAATTAGTGGTGACATATGTTTACAATTAGATAGTAAGAAGTGTTTTAGAGAAGTGATAAATTGTGATCACAAAATTTAAATTGCAGAAAAGACACCAGTTTATCAAAAAATTATAAAAAAAAAGCAGCATAGTACTTAAGTACACGATAGACAAGCACAATTTCCATCTCAAAGCAATGACATGCTCCATTAACAAGAAACAAATCGCAAATGGGAGGGGAGAGCCCAACCTGAAACCTATTGTTCCTATCTAAGATAAATTACTTGGTATGCTTGCTCAACTACCATTTGGTAACTAACAAGCATTTGTCAATGCTGAATGTTTGTTTGCTGGTATTGACATTGGTACTGCATGAGTTAGAGAGATGCATAACAGGAATGGCAGTGAAGTATTGAACTAGCATCAACCCCCGTAGACACCAATAGGCTGTGGTGTGGGGTCATCAGCCATAACACTTACGCCATTCCACTCACCCCACCCTGCAGACACTGACAGGTGTCACGGTGTGCCTTGGTGTCTTTGACCCTTATGCTAACCCCAATCCATAGGAAACAAGCTGAGATGGGTGCAGTATAGCAGAGATGGGCTGAACGTTGAACTGCAGACCCAAGGTACACCTTGATGCCTGTCAGTGGCTGCAGGGTGGGTGGGGGTGGAATGGTGTGAGCATTATGGCTGATAGACCCAAGCCACACCCCTGACACCTGTCAGTCTGTACAGGGTTGGGCATTACAGTTGGAAACCCCAACATCCTGGTGTTTGTTTGTATTTTCACTTCAGATTTTCAGCATGGGCTTTTTGGGACCCCACTTCATGAACAGTGGCACTATCATTTCGTTACTCAGTCCAGAAAGGTGATTTCGCACAGCGAATGTGCCATTCAGTGCAACAGGTGAGAAAATACATTTTGAGAAGGATGTGAAAAATGACATCTGTACATTTCATGAGGAAGTGTGAAAAAATGGCAATGTTGAACATCTGGAGTGAAAATATGAAAAAGTGGCGAAGTTACAAGCATGCGTAGAAATTACGTAATGCATGCTCATAATGCAGTCATTTCTGGGAATTTGTTCACCAAATTTCCAACATGGCCTTTTTGGGACCTCCCCTCATGAACAGTGGCACTATGAAGTCATTAATCTGTCCCAAAAGTTGATTTCGAACAGCAACTGCGCTATTCTGCGCCACAAGTGTGAGAACACATTTCAGGCAGGATGCAAAAAATGACAGTTGTACTGCTCATAAGGAGGTGTGAAAAATGGCAACGTTGGAAATATGGGGTGAAAATATTAAAAATTGGCAAAGTTTCAAGCATGCGTACAAACTGGGCAACGCATGCTTGTAACGCAGTCATTGTTTGGAGTTTGTTCACCAAATTTGCAACATGGGCTTTTTGTAACCCAATTTCATGAACAGTGGCACTGTTGTTTCATTAATTAGTCCCGAAAGGTGATTCTGTGCAGTGACCACAAAATCACCTTTTGGGACCGAGAAATGAAATGACAGTGCCAGTGTTCATAAGGTGGGGTCCCAAGAACCTCATGTTGAACATTTGGGACCAAAACTCCAACAATTGGTTGAGATAACAACCTAAATTGAACCCCGCCCCCCAATTCACTGCCATTATAGGGCTTACCGTCATTTCTTCAGTTCCTGTTGGTCTTTGAAGAGTGCAGACATGTTCCTAGTTCACAGAAAATCGCTGCTCCGACCTCCAGAGGTAATATGTGGGGGGGGCACAGAGGAGTCTGCAGTCTGGGGAGGAGGCCATCGGGAATGATAGAGACTGTTTTTTTTTTCAGGTTTAAAAAAAAAATGTCATCAAGGCTGTTTACTGTTTTACAAAGTGAAAACAAATGGATTTCAGCACACTGGAGTGGGCTCCCAGTGTCACCAGACTAGTGGAAGGGGGATCAATGTTGACCTGGGACTGGGTAGTCCCAAGGTCGGCTGACAAAAAGGGGGCATGGGGGCACATCCAGAACCGGGAGTGGGCATCCTGGTGTCAGAAAAACATAAGAATTGATTTGGGACACTGGGTATCCCAGTGTGCCACAATAGTGTGGGGGGCATGCTGATACGGGATTGGGCACTACATTGTCAGCAAAATATATGTTCAGGCTTGGGGGCATGCCAACATGCAGATTGGGCACCCTGATGTCAACCTTGGGGTAGTGTGTGGTGGGAAGCAGGTGCCACCAATTATGTGCGGTGGGGCTTATTTATTTATTTCACCAGGAAACACACACTGAGCAAGCGAGTTGATCGTAGTAAGTCCATTGCACATTTTGTGCACTATAATGCCATGGTTGGAATTTTTCTGGTTGCTTGAAGGGGAAGAGATCTGTCACGCAATGATGAACCTGTCTGTGACTGAATGGCAGATTTCTTTTCAAATCCGGCGCCACTCTGAAACTGCCATCATCAGCAGCTTCCTGTTGATTGGTGGTGAGATGAGCCCCTGAAAGCTGGGCTGGATTGGCCAAACACTGCCACACCTCTGCAATACCTTCTCTCCTCAAAATGTTTCTTGTGCACTGTGCACAAGCAAACATAAACATTTGTTAGCCCAGAACCAAATTTATATTTAATAAAGGATGGGTGGAGGGGAGCAGGTACAACCTACTATGTGTTCTTAATGGATAAATAATTTGGTATGTTTGCTCAACCTCCCCTTGGTAATTCATATAATAATATCAGACTCGAGATGAAAAAATGCGAGATAGAAACAATGTCAGATTGTATTCAACAATCATAACACATATGCAACAAATTCAGTGTAATTAATTATTATATTTAATGATGTCTTAGACCTTAACCTGTATAAATACTTCTCCCCAAAAAGCATAAACCTAAACTATTTAATTTATTAGAACAATGCTAAAACATAGAGGAGCAATCAAGACCCATATATAAATCCATATAGTTATAGAGGGGGCTACTGATATTGCACGTGCTATTTTATGAATATGCGGAAGCTCCACTACCTGCAGCCCTATAACACACCAAAATATGGGATAGCCACTAGTGATCATATAGACTCATTGTACAAAATGTAAATAGTGACTGGCGATCATCGTGATCAAGGGAGTATTTAAAAATCAAATTATGGCAATAAAATGAGTGAACTCTGGACATCAAGGGATTCCATAGAAACCACTTCTGAAATTTCAGGTATAAACCAACATCTGAAAATCCACAGCAGCCAGCAAAAATCAAGTTTATCCTGCAGTACAATGGGGGGGGGGGTTGTAATCAATTTAGTCATTCAGGCCATATGGTTGTAGAACATCTACAATGAAAATCCATCGCGTTTCACTCTTCATGGGGGTATACAGTTTGTCACCCCCTCTTGCAGGAGCTGGAATGTACTGTAGGGCACTAAACTTAAAACCCTGTGTTCCGCTCCAGTGTGCCACCCTGAAGTGTGCATCCCATGTCATTATTCAGGTTTTTATTTATGGCTCATATATGCTCCTGGATTCAACACTTCTGGGAGCAGACCATGTGACCAACAAATAAATCTGCAAGGACACCAGCACACATAGATGCAAAAATTTGTCTGGCAGCACACGTAATGTTGAGGTTTGTAGCTGATGCCTCTCCGGGGGTGTGCAAATCTATCCCGTTTCTGCAAAGTGACAAATATTACAGCATCTGAATTTGTTGAAGTTCAGTCTTTCACTCTGGCATTTTGGCTTTCTTACTGCAGAATGGGTACCTGTAATGTAGTTACCTAAACTGGTGCCCTTGCAAGAGGTGATTCAGGAAACCAGGCCCACCAAGTGCTATACTTCCTGCTCCACCTGTAACACAGCCCCTCTTTCCCTGGACATTTGCTTATTTCAATTGTGCATGTGTTATCATATGTGTCCAAAATTAGTAACTAGCTCCCTGGTTTCCCCACGTTCTATTTCCTCTACCTTTACAAGTTGATCTCAAGAGACTGTCCCTCTTAAGGACCTTAACTTTGTTGTAGGCAGTCTCTACCATGCCATGAGGAGGCAGTATAGCACAGTGGTTTAAGGTTCTGAGCTGCAAACCTGGAGACCTGGCTTTGAATCCCATGGCCCCCACTTGCATATTGTGTGACCCTGAGCAAGTCACTTAACTTCCTTGTGCTCCCAGGTTCTACCTGGAAACAAGCTTCAGCTTAGTGTGCCTTTCCTGGTTAAACAATTTCCCCATGAGAGTATCCCATCTTTAAACCTAACAGCCGGTTTTAGTGCCTCTTCCTCAAATACAGAGCCCTTCATGCAATTATGACAGATCCTAAGGAATTCCCCCATAGGGGATATTGTCCAGGGGGGACTTGGGATGTAAACTGTCAGCCCCCAATATGCTATTGCCTGCTGTAGGCTTCTTGTAAAGGATAGAAATTTCCTACTTGTTATCTGACACTGTGAGCGTAACATCTGAAAATTGATTGGCTTTCCACTCATGCATTTAAGGTTCAGATCATTAATATTTAGCCAATTAAATTGTTCTGCCAACTTCTTACCTACACCCCAGACTCGTATGATATTGTCTGTATAATGATACCAGTGGACAATGCCTGAAGGCGTTGGTTTGAGTCGGCAAAAGTATCCATTCTTTCCCAGTTAAACATGAACAAATTAGCACGAGGGCCCTACAGCTGCCTCCATAGCTGTACACCCTTAACTGCAGATAGAAGCAGTACTTAAAAACAAAGTGTTCTGCAACCAAATACTGCCAAACAGCTTCTATCATTTTATCATGCGATATTCTAGTGTGCAAAGAGGTTATGTCTATTGTGATCCAGCATAGTCACTTATGCCAAGTTAAAACTTCTGATTTGAGTAGGGCATCAGTCATATCCCTCAAATATGTTGGACCTTTAATCACAATCTGTTTGAGGAAACGATCCACAAATCTGGAGGGACCCTCACTGACCAACCCAATGCCAGAAACAATGATGCACCTATAAGATCTTGGTGTTTACTTCTGACTCACTACGTGCTAAATTTTCAGCTGTATTAATCAGTAAATCTGTATCTTCCCACTCCCCATAGTCATCACAATTAGTACAAATGACAGATTCCATATTGGCATTAGAAACATATGCATGCACATGAATATTCATTATATAAGTTTCCAGTTCTTCTTCCAAGTTAAAGAAGCCCATGTTTGTGTTAAGGCAGTCTTTTCTTTAAAAGAATACTGAGGCCCAATTTACAAAAGTAACTGAAAAATGTTAACGCTAAATTGAGAAAGAGAATCCTTTAAATAAAAAAGTAATCTGTTGTTATGTAAGGAGACTAAGAAATGCTAATACCTGGAGTTCAGTCACATATTCTGAACTGATCTCAGCTTCATTCGGTCCCATCTATGTTTTCAGCCCTGCCTTGTCCTATTCTTCCTCTCTTTTGTATACCTCTGTAGTACTGGAGACTTGTTCTTCATTTTCTGGTTGCTCTCTAAAAAGAAACTTGTCCGTTTATTTTGATTTTCCAGCCTGAATGGCTTTCTGTTCCCAGCAAAGTTCCTACTTTGGGATCTGCTCTTGAGCGTCCCCAGCTATGAGATCAGTACTTCTGGTTGCAGTCCTATATGCTACCACCCTTGTAGTCCCTCTTGTCCCATTTAAATGTATTTTTCTTGCAGTCTTCCACCTCACTCTCTATTTTGCAGATTTCAGACTTGAGGTTAGTATCTAGATCTTTAAATTCAGGTGTCTTGGAAAACTTTTTCCGCTCATCTTGAGTCCTTTTAATGTCCAATTTAACTGACTTGTAGTTTATCTTGTCTTGTTCAGTCAAGATGGTAACTTAAGTTCTTTGAACAAGTTTCAAGGGATTTCCTATCCCACTGGCCCTTCTCACTGCCATTTCACACTGTCTCACCACCTTGAATATGATTATTCCCAGGTCCCTTTCCTGTTTGGTGACTGTTAATACATCTTCTCCCATTTTGTATTTCACCTCTGGGTTCCTGTGCCCTAGCTGCATGATTTTGCACATTTTCACACTGAAACACAGCTGCCATGCCCTTGCCCACTCTTCTAGTTTCCTCAGGTCTCTGTGCATTCATTCCACCCCCTCTGGAGTGTCAACCCTACTGCAGATGTTGGTATCATCCAAGAAGAGGCATACCTTCCCTTCTAGCTGATCTGCAATGTCACTTACAAGACATTAAAGAGGACTGGTCCTACTAATGAGCTCTGAGGCACCCTGCTGGTCACCCTCCCTTCCCCTGAGTGAACTCTGTTTACCACCGCCCTCCGTTGCCTATCCCTTAACCAATGTCTTACCCAGTTTACTACCTTAGGACCCACTCCTAAGCTGCCCAGTTTCCATATGAGTGCCTTATGTGGTATGGTGTCAGAAGTCTTACTAAAATTTAAATAGGCCATGTCCACTGCCCCATCCTGTGGGCAATTAGACAAGGGCCATGCAGTGGATGTCCTGTACCTGGACTTCAGTAAGGCCTTTGATTTGGTGCCTTTCCAGGAGCCATTTTAAGCTAATTGTTTCAGTTTGAATTTGGAGCCTGAATGAGGATGAACTTCAGGATATGGTTTGTTCCTGCTGTTTGAGGGAGGAGAAGCTAAAAAGAGAAGTATTTGTTCCTGCTATTTTGATTTTATTGTCTTAGCTTGTACTGGGAGAGGGTATGTGCCGGGGGGTTTAATCAGTGCTGTTTGGGATTTGATCTGTTTCTGACTGCCGTTCTGTTAATTTCACTGCTTTTGTGATTGATTTCAGTAGCTTCAGGATGCTAGGCTGACGGAGGGCTCTGTTTGTTTCCGCTGCAGTTGTGGAAGCATCTAGTGGCTTCTAAGTGGGGGTGTCTGGACGAGCCATTGCCTGGGAACTCCTTGGCTGATTGTTTTTGGACACTGTTCTGCCAACTCAAACCAAGCAGCTATTTGCCATTCACACTCACATACACACAATAACAGTACAATAAGTATAGCAAGCCAAAGCTTTATTATAGCAAAATATAATATAAAAGGTTACAATAAGTACAGCAAGCCAAAGCTTTATTATAGCAAAATATAATACAAAAGGTTATACATCACCGATTCCAAAAGCTACATCCAAGCCTGTTCCAATGGCTGGGAAGCCCCCTTGTCAGCCTGGCTAGGAGTCTCACGAACCGGGAATTGGCCCCACAGCGATGCGTCCACCCTGCAGGTGAGGCTTCTAACCAGGCATTGAGAAAGCTACATTTATATCTTATTCTATGCTAAAAATAACCGTGCAGCCTTCATAATGTTATCTTGCTACATTCTAGAAGCTGGCCGGGCTCCCAGATGCTGCAAATTCACACCATAAGGACTGCTCAGAATTTCCACTCTGCTAGGTCACTGTGCTCCAAACACTGGCCGGTGCCTAGAACACTATGAGCTAAGCAGAAGTTTAAACAAAACTACAAAAACAGGTTGCCTGATAATATGCGACTTCAAGTCAGCAAAATACACTGTCTGAAGCAAAACATAATAATGAGGCTATCTAAAGAGCAAAACACCAATTAAATGAAGCAGCATGTAAAATGGAGTCACACAATACAAAATGGAGTATAAATGACATACATTACATGAAATAGCATACAAAATGGAGTGACAATAATCAACATATTATACTATCACTACAGACACAGCCTGTGAGGTTGATCCCACCACCCCAAGGCTCAGCCTTCATTTATAGGGCAGGTCCCACAGTGCCTTGCAACATCCTGTAACCACACAGGACGTTGCAAGCAAAAACAAATCAAAAATGGACAGGAGATAGCAGATGCAATTATGAGGCATAAGGAGGAGGGTACTGTGATTTCTTCTTTTCATCAGCAGACAGCCTAAGGGAAAAGGGCTTTTATAGATATGAATGAGGGGGTCCTTCTTGCTTTAGGACTTAGAGGCAGACTGCATTTATTTTGGGGCAAGCTTTATTGGTTGGCTATCTTTATTTGAAGATAAGGTATCGGGAGCTGGGGGAATCATGGATGCAACTGGAAAAAGTGGATGGAGGGTCATGGTATGGTATGGACATCCTTCCACTGAAAATGAGGAGGGACACTGGTGGGCTAACAGTGGTATGGGAAGGGTGGTAGGCTGCTAACAACTGTGGAGCAGCAATCTTTCTGAATAATGCATGGAGTGGGAGGGTATTTGGTGTGCAGACAATAAGACAGCTTAGGAATGAGATCACCTGTTTACAAATGCAGCTTAGAGAGGACTGAGGGCTAGAATGGTGGATAACTCTGGGGAGGGAAGAAGGGTAACTGGGGGAGGACAGATCAAGAGGGAGGGGGAGGGGAGGGGAATACGGGGGAATATGGGGAAGGAGACAGGGGGTCCCAGTTCAGAGGACACATGAGGGCAAGAAAGAGGAATAAAGGAGGAATCTAACAGTTGCAGAGTCCACAGCGGTAGGGGGTGAGGAGAAGGATGGAGGAAATAGGTGGTAGTGAAGGAACACTGAAAAATCAGTTTGAAGTACTAGCAGGATTGGGGGATGTGATAGGGGGAGTGCAGGGCGGATAAGTTGATGACAGACAAGGCGAGAATGGAAAGGGGAGGGAGGTTGAGGGGGTATGGTATAGGGGACTGGTCAAGTAAGGAGGGTGGTGGGGAAGGGGAAGGATGCATCGGTGGAGGATGCAAGTGGAGCCCATTGGAGACGGGAGGTAAAATCAGAGGGAAAAGGGAAGGAGAGCATGGCAAAAGGCAGGGGACATTACAGCAGGAATGGAAGGAGGAACAACTGTGCTCGAGGAAGTGGAATGGAGAGGAAGGGGACAGGATAAAGGAAGGACAAGGCGAGCAGAACATGAAAACAAGGAGAGATCCTAGCGCTGGGAGACTTGATTCTGAAAGGAATCAGATGGGGAAGCAAGGCGGAGAGGTATAGACGTATACGGATGTTGACCATGCCAGCACGACAGCGGAAAGGGTGGGACAATCTGTTCTGAAGTATGCTATGAAGTGTAGGGAGAAACCTCACATAGTTCTGCATTTGGGAACAAATGACCTGGCAGGAAACATGGTAGATGTAGTCCAGAGGAGGTTTGAGGAGCTGGGGCTGATTTGTGAGGAGGCAAGTAAATCAGTAACTTTCTCAGAGGTGCTTCGAGTACCCAAGTCGAGCACAGCAAGGAAGCTAAGGATAGAGGAATTTAACGTGTGGCTAAGAGAATGATGTCAGTCCAAAGGGTATGGGCTGGTAGGGGGTGGGGAAGGACCTGGGAGGGCAAGGATCTCTATGCTAAGGACAGGCCACATTTGAGTGAGGAGGGTACTGAAACAGAAACTGGGGGCATACTTAGCAAACAATGAGAATTTAAATCTGAAGAGGGTGTGGTAGAATCATGCAGGATCCACAGGAAGGGAAGCCGAACAAGCTTACCCCACCCAATACCAGCAGCAAGGGACGAGAGATCAGGAGGATGCAAGAAAGAGAGAGCAGAGGGAGACAGGGAAGGAAGCAGGGGTGAGGGTGGTAACCCTGAATGCTAGGAGTCTAGGGAACAAAACAACAGAGTTACAGACTCTCATGGCAGATGGGGAGGTGGACATGGCGGCCATCACCAAGACATGGGCCACCCATTCCCATGACTGGGACCTGGCAGTACAGGGGTATAGGTTATTTTGGAGGGACAGGGTAAAAGGAAAAGGGGGGGTACTATATGTGAGTGACGGACTGAAGTGTGTCAGTGAGGAAGGGGAGGAGGGCAGCACAGAGTCATTATGGGTGCTGCTCCAGGACTCCAAAAATAGGGCCCTCAGGATGGGCGTGGTGTACAGGTCACCCTTTCAGACTGAGGAGTTAGACATGGAACTAGCGGGACAGATTAGAAGAACTTGTGGGAGAGGTAGCACAGTGATTGTAGGAGACTTCTTCCTACTGGGAGTAGACTGGGGTACCCCAGCCACCACAAAAAGGAGGGAGCAGGTACTTCTGGATGCCTTCCAGGACAACTTCCTGTTGCAGACAGTCAATAAGCCAATCAGGTTAGGGAACATCCTAGACCTCACGCTGGCAAATGGTGAGTTTGTGAGGGAGCTGGGGGTGGAAGAACCACTGGGCAGGATGTGACCACTACTCAGTGTGGTTCACGATGAATATGGGGAAAGGGGGAGTAGAAACGGGCAAAAGGATGTTACATTTCAGGAGGGCCGACTTTGGGAGGATGAGGGAAACAGCACAGGGGTATCTGGCCAGGATCCATCCAAGCAGAGACACTAACCAGAAGTGGGAGGTTATTAAACTGGGAATTGTGGAGGCAACCGCAACATGTACAAGGGCCCAGAGTAAGAAGGCTAGGGCCAAGAAGCCTAGCTGGGTGAGCAGGGGGGTCATGGAAAAAGTAAGGAAGAAAGCCGCCTTTAGAAGGTACAAAAAAACATGGAGAGGGGAGGACAGGAATGAAGACCTGAAGGAGTCATGGGAGGTGACAAGGGCAGCCAAGGTATCCAGGAACCTCAGGCTAGCACAGGCCATCAAAGAGGGAAGAAGGACTTCTTCAGGTACATCAGGGAGAAAAGGAGTTGTAAGGAACCGATAATAAGGGTCAAGAGGGATGGGGGATAGGGGAAATTGGGGCAGAACAGGTAGAAGCATTGAATGAGTACTTCTGCTCAGTATTTACTAAAGAGAAAGGGGAGCTGTACCCAAAGGGGTGGGAGGGGGTAATGGGGTGTGACAGATGGGGAAATCCCAGTGGGCAGGGTGCTGGAGGGCTTGAAGGCACTGAGGATGGACAAGGTGCCTGGGCCAGATGGTATACATGTTTGTATGTCTATTTGAACTGTGGATCTCGTAGGAAATGAGTTTTTTACTCAGTCGAGTTAATCCTTATTCATATGTAAAAATATGAATAAAAATATTTTACTACTACTACCATTATCCCCGCTGTCAGTTTGAACCACAGTGTTGTGGTCACTGGAACCCAGTGGTGCCACGACTGACACCCCCACATCTCCGAACTGGTTATTACTAATTAGAGTATGGCATCTTGCCATATGAGATCCCTGTTTAGTGGCACCAGTAAGCAGTGCTGCAGTGTATCTAGCAGTTCTTGACTCCTGGTGTCCTTTATCATTGGAATATCCCAGTCGATATCTGGCTGGTCCAGGTCTCTCACCAATACCAGATCCCCTTTGCTGCTCTCCTCCTGGTTTCCCCAAACTCTCTGTCCCTTTTCATTCTACATGGTGGCCTCTAGACCACCCCAAACCTAAACTTCTTTCCAATAGCTGACATCAGGTGCACTCAGATAGCCTCCACCCCCAACACTTTTAATGGTTCCCGTCTTCCTGTTGCCTCAGTTAGTTTAATAATATATCGGGCTACTCCACCTCCTTCACCCTGCCCCTGTCTCTCCTAAGTAAGGTACACTCCTGAAATGCCAGATTCCAAACATCCCCACTGGCCTATGTCTCCAAGACTGTCACTAAGTCTAACTTATCCTCTGCCTCCATCACCTGCACTATACTAATCTTATTGTTCAAACTTCTGGCATTTAGGCAAACAATCCTCGGACACCTACAGTACCTTACTCCCTCCTCCCTTACTTGATCCCCTCATAGTGCCATTCCCTCTCTTTATAGCCTGTCCATTACCTCCCCTGCTAGCTAGACTTTTGTTGCCCCCCTTCCTCCCTTCCCCTGTCCATCTATGGCATTGCTGATTTCCCTTGATCCTGTTTTCATTTTCAGGGGAGCCTCTGCTTGGTTCACCCTATATCTACCCAGCTTCTATTTGGAGGTTCCTGCATCAGCCTTCCCTTCCTTTTGTTTAAAAAATACTGTCCATGTAGACATCAAGTTTCTGCCCCACTACACTAGTCCCTCCCTGTGGGATGAAGGCTACACCCTTGAATGACCTTTTGTCCCAGAAGTTTTCCCAGTTACACACAAATCCATAATTATATATATATATCCATATAAAACCAGTGTCAGTGGCTCAGTAGGTAGCACACTTACCTCTGAGGCTGGGAGATCAGAGGGCTATGGGTTCAGTTCCCACATCTGGCACTTGAGTGAATATCCCAGTACTGACACTAGTAGCAGCATGAGAGGGGTGCTGCACATTTGAGGTACAGTCTTGATGAGACGTTAACTCGAGGTCCCATCTGCCTGGATTGGTGGTAGTTCAGGTGGATGTTAAAGATCCCATGGCTTATCGAAAAGAGTTGTGGAATTTCCTCATTCACTAAAATACCACCAACAGCTTAATCTGGTTCAAGGTCAGTTGGAATTCATCTGTATCCCCCTCCCCTGGGTCGTGCCTGAAAATAGGCAGGATTTGTCTACTGCACTTACCCGGTCAACAAAAACTAAATAAATAAATAAATAAAATAACCCTCCTCCAGCACCATTCTTTCAGCCAGCCTTTGTTTTCTGTCTAACCTTCCCCATATCATATAAGCAGCACCTTAGAAAAGGACAACATGGCTGCCTTCCCGTTCAGCTCCTGCCCTAGCCTTTGAAAGTGGGACTTAGTAAACCCCAAACCAGAGTTTGTCAAGTCATTTGTACTAAGTGTACCAGAACATGTAGCACCTCCCTCATCCTGCCTAACATATGCCTATATCCTCCCTATCTTGGCCTCATTCCTTATGACCGATGCTCCAGGAAGGCATTAGACCTCCTCCTTCTTGTCCCATTCCATACACCCACCCTCTCCATGCTCCTCACACCTTTGAATTCCAGACTATGAATACCCTGCTCACCACTTTACTCACTTTACTATGCCTTCCTCTGCCCTGAACCATACTGGGCATCTCAGTCTTAGCCTTGTCCTTGCAGTGACTGCCTCACAGGCCCCTGGATGAGTCAGGTAACTGTGTCTCCTTCAGGGATGCAAAATAGTTTTGTGGTCACTACTAGAGGATCTATATGTATACCACCCATGATCTGCCTCCCCTTCCCTCCCATCCCCCAATTTGCATCCTTCCCTCTACTCCTCTTTGTCCTCCCCACTACCCTCCATCTTCTCTGCTGTAAGTTACTAAAGGAAAGAAAAAGAATAAAAATTGTGAAGTAAAGATCAAGATGAAGAGCCTCATGGCTGACTTCTTGTCCCTTCAACTAACGCAGTTTAAAATGGCTAGTAAGTGTCAGTTGAATGTGGATTAAGGCATGGTTCCATGATAATGTCATAACTATGTGACTGTTTTTCTTTTAGGATGACATAATCATCCAGCAGTTATGAATAACCCCAAAGGAACATGAAATGACACAGAAGGTTTACCTTTTTTTCAGGGCTCAGCAGAAAATGCTGCACCGGACAACATTGGACTGGAAGGAAATCATCAGTCAGGTTCCCCAGGAGTCAGTACTGGGGCCCCAATTGTTCATCACTGGTACTGATGATCTGGAGAAGCTCAAGTAAGGTGATTAAATTTGTAAATGACACAAAGTTAATGAGGGATGGTAGATTCTAGTGAAAAGGAAACAGTCTAAGAAAAGGACCTAAATTACGGGCAAATGAAATTCAAAGTGAATAAGTGCAAGGTTCTTAACTTAGGTTCAAAGAATTCAGATCAGGGGCATATTAAATAGCACAAAACTAGCAATAAATAAATCTTTAAACTCCTTGAACCAATTTCTAACAGAGAATAACATCACTGGGTACAGTATTCAATTCTGATGGCTTGTTTTGCTGTTATTTGGGAATCACTGTCAGCAATCTTCAATGGCTCTTCCATTCCTTTCTGTTCCCCACAGTATGCTGAGGGCTCTGAGAACTCACGGCAGAAACAGCAGTGACAAAAACACAATTTCATGTCACAACTGAACATTTTTATTTAGCTCTTCATTTCCCTCCACATCTTTGCCTCAGACTACCAGTCCAGTCACCACTAACTTTCTTGCTCGTTGTCCACCAAGGCTTCCTCTTCAGGCATGGCTCTTCAGGGTAGGTGTTCCCACCTTTCCAAAGTCCACCTCTAGTGCAAAAGTGGGCTTATGGTGCCGGACTCCAATTGTGCCAGTGACCATCGTGGTGAAGGTCTGTTATTTCAGCCTCAATGGCGTCTCACCCAGGCAATGTTTATTTTGCATTTTGCATTGCCCTGTAACTTTCCCACCATCCATACTGGTGATACTGCACACAATTTCTGCCGCATCGATGCACACACAGTGACCACTTGATGCCTGCTCCTCATGAAGGAGCTAGCTTCCCAGTCACTGCAAGGGACCACTGTGGCTTCAAGCTGGAAACCAACATACCCCAGCGTGGGACAGGTTGCTTGTGGTGTTGCTCTTTTCCAACCTTGGCAGCATGCACCAGAATCCACTCCTGAACTCAGGTTACCTGCATGGAATTGCAACACATCTCCTCTGGGCCACATGGCAGTCCCAACGTCACTTCTTTATTTTTAAAGAACAAGGAGTTACACATACACCTAATCAGGGAAAATAACACATACAACTTATATATCCTTTGATCATTAGATATTTATTTAAATACATCTTTATGAAAAAAAACAAGGCAGAGTACAAAGTCATAATAACCAAGACAAATAAACAGAATGAAACAATAATACATTACAAAGTAACAAAAATTACATCAATATTCTATTAAAACATTAAGATAAGAATACCTTGTAAAATAGGGCAAAACTGACTAAATCAAAAACCCTTGAAGGCATACATAAAAAACATGTCTTTAGTTTTAAAAATGGGGAGTGAGTGGGCAGTCATATGTCCATGGTAAAGCTGTACCATAAAAAAGGGGGGGTGGTAGGCTGCAATGGAAAAGTCCCATCCCCAGCTGAATTTAATCTGGATTTAGGGACATTCTTTAATGTATAACTTCGTGTTTATCTTTTCAGCTGCTAGCTGCCTAGGAGGATCCTTAAAAATTTAAAAACTCATAGAACTATTTTAGTGGATAAAATGTAATATAGTAAAATAAAAATGAAAAAAACTAAACAAAAGTACCAACAATTACATTAATATTCTAGTAAAACATTAAGATAAGTATATCTTGTAAAATACAGCAAAAAGGACTCAATCAAGAACCCCTGAAGGCATGCAAAAAAAAAAAAAACATGGGCTAGAGTTTCAAAATCCCCAGGGACTAAGTCCCACTCTGCAGCCAATGCTGCGGGACAACATCTCCACACCTGCAGAATTTGGTATTCTCAACCAGCACAGCTGCAGGGGATGTTATACCTGGTCCCACCAGAAGTAGTTTTTCCCTGCAGCTGTGCCAGAAAATTGGCTGCAAGCTACTGTAAATCATGGAGCCGGTCATAAACCAACTCCACCTTTGAAAATGCCATGGCTGCAGGAGAAACTGTGGCTCCGCAAGTGGAAACCCGCTTGTGCCAGTTTTTTCCTGCAGCCGTGGAAATCACAGAGGCTTTGAAAATCTAGCCCCATGTCTTTAGTTTTAAAAAGGTGACTGAGGGGTCAGTCCATATTTCCATGGGAAAGCTATACCACAAAAGGGAGGCTGCTGCTGAAAAGGTCCTCTCCCCAGCAGAATTTAATCCGTATTTCCGAACCTCCTTTAATATGTACAGTAACCTCATGATTGTCTCTTCAGCTGCTAGCCCCAGGAGGATCCTTACAAAATGTAAAACTTATAGTGCTATTTTATATGTTAATATGTCCCCTGGAGCCACTTTCGTAGCTGTATAAAACTGGTTTCATGTGACTTCAGCTGGAGCAAGAACAGCTAAGCGAAGCTGAGCTGTTCTGGCTCAAGCTGAAGTCAAGTAAACCACTCTAATACAGCAATGAGTGGCGATGGGGGAGGTATTAATATATTATTGACCAACAGTAAGCAAGAATATATATAATAAAAAAAACAAAACAAAAAAAAAACCTGTTACCGGAATGTGCCCATTTCTAGGGCATTTGCGTGTGAGATGCTCTTCACAGAATAAGAGTCTCTAGCTCGTAGGGGAAAGGAACACTCAGACTGGTCGGGAGCACTCTCTCAAGCTATAGTAGTGGATATAATGTAAAAACAAAAAAAAAAAAAAAAAAAAAAATAAAGCTATTTTAATAAAGCCACCTCATTGAAAAAGGCCAGTTCTGTAGAAAGTAGACCAGAAACTAAAGAGAAACATATCAGTGTTTTATTTAAATTCAGAAAATAATTTATTTTGCACATTGTGGTAAACAGTGAACAAATGTTTCCCAGGTTTTGATGCTCATGTATTACCATTACACACAGTCTTATTTAAGGCATCAGAAATACTGTGCTTCATCTTCATTACCAGTTGCATTTTCCCAGTATCTAAAATACAAACAAACACAATCCCAGCATTCCATATACATACGTTACATGCGGTCTATACTAAGACACTGTGAACTAAAGATGTGACAATATTTTTTGACAAACATTTTTTATTTAAAATTTGGTGATCGTTGCAGGGCCCGTCAGCAGTGGTTGGATTTATGCTTGCGACGCTGGTGACCCGGGCTCGGGAACGGACCTGGGTCACTGAAGGGCCGGCTAGGGAAGAATAGTGCATCCTATGCACTGCTCTCCTTCTCCGGGGAGAGGGTGGGGAAGTGCCCGGCGCGAGATGGACCCCTGGCGGAGGCTGGGAGTCACACAGCTACCGGTGTTTGCACGCAATGGAGGCGGGGTAGACGCTGGACGTCACTGCACGTCCCTGCCTCCTGGAGGGGGGAAAAAAAATTTGAAAAAGGAGGGATGGGTCCTCCGTCTACATAAAAGCCCTCCCAGGCTTCAATTAGCCACTGCCGCTGGCACTCCCAACTCATTACTGGTTTCATGGCGCTGGAATTAGGGAACCAGTGCCATGGGCCCGCCCTCCGGGGGGTAAGCCGGGGGTGCCTGGGAGATGCAGGCAACTGACGGTTGGTGGGAGCCCAGGGGCCGTGACCAGGGTAGAGCCTGATGGAGGACCTGCCAGAATATATTAAAAAAAAAAAATGTTATCAGCACATGGTTGCCACAGAGTCATATCATGATAATATTGCACGTTGTGAAGTTAAAAATATCAACGTTATGGCACAAAAGCAATAGGAAAGTTACCATAACTCTTGTTGTTCTGTAGCTTCTCCTCCACAGAGGTAGGTTTAGCCTCACCATTATTTACCAATGAGGAAATCTGCAAGCAAACAGGATTGTAATCCCTAACAATTTGCCCTTGTTTTATTTATTACTCAAATTCATTACTTTCTGTTGTGACATAACAATATGTTGTCATGGGAGTGACTGTGATACTGCAAGCACAGTATTATGATGGCCTCAAGTGAGGAATAGGCTATAGGAGCAACTGGACTCTTAAAGAACAAAGATCCTGCTTCCAAGTAAATGACCTCAGTTATAAAAAAAAAATGGGAGAGAAATACGTTAGCAATGTGCAATATGTAACTGAATTATTTCTAAATGTGTGAAGTTCTTAAGCTGCTCTTTAGAGGTCTAACAAGACTAGCATTTAGAAAGTGAAAATACACAATTATTTAGGATTCATAAATCTCAAATCATAGATTATGCTTACAATAAAACAGATCCCTTTAAACACTACTAAAAGCACAGATAACATAACTTGAACTGACAGATAAAAACGGTGTATATTTAAAGCAGCAGTATTTAAGTCAGCAAAACAATTCAGCTCTTTTTTAGTATATTTCAGTCATCCATAGATTCATCATCAGTGTATTTTTAGTTGCCTCAGATATTTTTAAAATGATTTTTGTGTTTTGTAATTAATGACCCATGTCAATAAATATGGCTGTCACTAGCAATTTAAAAAATGTCTTCTATTTAGGTTTCTATCTGACTGTACAAACTAGATTCATACTGTGGATGTATTAGGATGGTGCTAGCATATGCTTCTGATGACAAACAATACAGCACAATACCAAGATGTTTATGTATTTCATGGTGGGCATGGGGATAGAGCAGGAACTTTTATAAACTTCAAAACCACATCTCAGTTCAGAAATAAAATGAACAGAATCATAAGGCTGCCAGAAATACATTACAAAAATTGTATGATGAAATGTTCAGAAAGTTTTTCTGATCATAAAAAGATTCATTACAAATTTGTTTAAAATCAAGGTCATCATAATACACAGTCGTGGCCAAAAATATTGGTGCCCTTGCACTTTTTTCAAATAACTCACAATTTCCTCTAAACATAAGTGGAAATTAACAACAGTATTTGGTCTTCACAATTCTTTATTTCTCTGTTAATATTACAGAACCTTTGTTTTTGATTCAGAATTTAATATATCCTTTTAAATCAGAAAATGAAAAGAAATGGCATTGACAAAATTATTGACACCCTAGAATTAATATTTGGTAGCACAGCCTTTGGTCAAAATAACTGCAATCAACCACTTCCTATAGCCATGGATGAGCTTCCTGCACCTCTCTACTGGCAGTTTGGCCCACTCTTGTGCAAACTGCTCCAGTTCTCCCAGATTTTAAGGGTGCCTTCTCCCAACTGCTGTTTTCAGTTCTCTCCACAGGTTTTCAATGGGATTTAGACCTAGACTCATTGCTGGCCACTTCAGAACAGTCCAGCGTCTTGTCTTGAACCATTTCTGGGTGCTTTTTGAAGTGTGTTTGGGGTCATTGTCCTGCTGGAAAACCCATGACCTTCGATGGAGACACAGCTTTCTGACACTGGGTTCAACATTGCACTCCAAAATGGCCTGGTAATCTCCAGATTTCATGATGCCATGCACATGTTCAAGGCACCCAGTGCCAGAGGCAGCACAGCAACCCCCAAAACATCACTGAACCTCCTCCATGTTTGACTGTAGGGAAGGTATTCTTTTCTTTGAAGGCTTCATTTTGTTTTCTGTAAACAGAGAGTGACGTTATTTTACCAAAAAGCTCTAATTTGGTCTCATCTGTCCACAGGACATTCTTCCAGAAGGATTTTGGCTTGTTCAGGTGTGTTTTGGCAAACTCCAGTCGGGCTTTCTTTATCTCTCTCTCAGCAGTGGGGTCCTCCTGGCCTCCTACCATATAACCCCCTTTCATTGAGTTGGCGACGGATGGTGTGAGTTGAAACTGTCGCACCTTGTGTCTGAAGGTCAGCTTGAATCTGTTTGGCAGTTGGATCGAGGTGCTTTCCACCTCATTCTAACAATCCTGTGCTGCAATCTTCGATCAAGTTTTCTCTTGCCACGTCCAGGAGGTTATTACAGTGCCAAGGGCCTAAACTTCCTGATAACATTCCACACGGTGGAAACAGGAACATCAAGGTCTCTGAGATTGATTTGTAACCTGAGATTGTCCATGCTCGCTACAATCTTCTGTCTGACCTCCTCAGACAATTCTCTGGCTTCTTTCTTTTCTCCATGCTCATTAGCGTACACACAGTGACACAAAACAGGAGAATGAGTCCTTTTCTATTCAAACTGGTTGAATGAGTGATTGTTATATTGCAGGCACTGTAACTCACCACAGGTGAGTTCAATTAAAGTGAAGGAGAATCACCTGCTTGAAATCTAATTATTTCTAACTACTTCTAAAAGGTGCCAATAATTTTGTCTGGGCCATTTAAGGATTTCTGTGTGGAATAAGCTAAGACTTAGTAAATTTTTCTGCTTTTTGTGTTTATTCTACTGCAAACCAAAGAAATACATATGTGGATACCAAAATATTTTTTTAATTTCAACAATTTTCTGGAAGGAATGGTGCATTATTAGAAAAAACTGCAAGGGCGCCAATATTTTTGGCCACGACTGTATATAGCAATCACTATATCAGTCAATACCTGTTCCATGAGTGTTCCATCTTGCAAGAATATCACAGTAGTTTGTTATAGTTAAAACTGCATAACACTAAAACTGTACATATGAGAGATCTAAAGCAAATAAGAACTCATTTTTATTGATTTGATAGTCTCTTAATTTTAATGACAGATAAGAAAAATCTGCTACCCTTGTTATAGAGAAGGATTCCTTCTTTACCTCCTAGAACAGAAAACAGCACAAACTTGAAGAAAAATATGAAAGAGAATAAGGAGAATGTGATAACAGCTTTTTGGGAGTTGGAAACATTTGCACTTAAAGCACGAAGGCACTTTAGGCACCGAACATACTTGGAGGCAGGACTAAAATCAGGGCGAGCTCCACGTGGGCTCAGCGTGATTACAAAACAAGGATATGGACAGGACCGAGAAGAATCCAGGTCAGATTGGTTTGAAGCACAACAAGAAGGTTCATAGTCTAGTAAGGTGTGTCATTAAAGATGATCAAAGACAGCAGCTAGATTTCACGAGAATTTGAAGTTAAAAGAACAAAAAGTGGCTACTTTTAAAGAAGATATAAAGTATACTCCCTTGGAAAAAAAGTTAAATGAGAAAATAGAGAAACAAGACTTAAGATTGAAACAACAGAAATTAGAGAAATTTGAAAGGGACAAACGAGACTAACCTATGGGAGAAGCATTTACTTGAAAGAAAGAACATAAGAAAGCTAACAATAAATATGAGCCCATAAATAAAACTAAAAAACAACAACACGGCCAGCCAAAATCTATACTGAGGAATAGAGGAGACTCTCCATCCGGATATACCACAAACAGTGGCTCAGATAGTGAAATCCAAGAGTCCCTTTCAGAAGAGGAGGGGGAAGGAGAGGGGAACAACACAGAACAATTGAATAGCAACAACCCACTGCCCCCTCAGAAAATAACTCGAGCAGTAACCTTTCGACAGCAACCTCCCCTGAACAAGAAGAGGAGGCAAGAAAAGGAAATATTATAAAACAAGGCATGAGGGGGAACAAACAGCAGAAGAAATAATTAACAGCATTAACATTTCAAGTAGAGAATTATCAGAAGCAGAAATAACACTTCTTCAGAAGGGACTAACTTTTGTGCCAAGCAAAGAAGTGTCAAGTTTTGAACTGTTTCTTGACTTTAGGAGGTTTACAAGAAATCTGAATTTGAAAGCTTTCTGGGCCAGAAGAAATAAAATGGGAAATATAATAGAACAGGATGAGGTACTCTATGAACATACAAATCTAGATAGCCAAACAGAAGAATGGAATGAAATTCAGGATTCATCAGAAGATTTACATCGAATTCAAGAACAAGATATAAATCTGAACGGATTTAAACCATGTTCCAAGTTTTAGGCCCCCCCCTACTCTAACAGCCACACAGTGTGGGAGATTTTTGAACGGGTTTGTGAAGAAGATTTTCAGAAGATACTTAGTAACCCCAGGAATATTAAGGACAATTTAAGTAGGGAAGAAAAAGATGCCCTTATGAAATTACAAAACAATCATGAAATCATCATTAAGAGAGCAGACAAGGGGGTTGCAGTGGTAATTATGGATGTCAGTAAGTATGTTGCAGAATGTTTGTAACAGCTAGATAATGTGACTTTCTATAAAAAATTGAACAAGGACCCTTTAATAAATTTTAAAAAAGAGGTAGACATGCTTCTGAATAGGGCCCTTTATAAAAATCTGATCTCAAAAGATGTTTATGAATACCTCATTGTGGCTAAACCAAACAAAGCTTGTTTTTACATCTTGCCAAAAGTTCACAAAAATGTAATGGATCCACGGAGGACGACCGACTGTGTCGGGGATAGGGAGCCTACTGGAGCCACTATCCCAGTTTATAGATGCCCATATCAAGGAACTAGTTAGGCAATTACCTTCCTTTTTAAAGGATACAACCCATTTGTTGTGCATTTTAGATGACCTACAACTTGAGGAAGACTGGCTACTGGCATCACTAGATCTAGAGGCCCTTTATACAAACATTCCCTACTGTGAAGGGCTACAGGCATTAAGATTCTGGCTAGAGAACTATACTGCCTTTTCTCCTGATTTGACAGCATTCTTGTGAGTGTGCCCGTCTGGTTCTCCAACTCAATGCATTTATCTTCCAGGATGCTACCCGTTTGCAGGTAAAAGGAACAGCAATGGGAGCTATGTTTGCCCCCAATTATGAAAGCTTGTACCTAGGACTTTTGGAAAGAATTAATGTCAGAAGTCCGAGACCAATCCTTTTCACCATATGCTGGATCGTTGGAGACATTTTATCGACAACATTTTTTTGATATGGAAGGGAGATGAAGCCGAGTTTAGTGAATTTATCAAATGGCTGGAATATACAAACAGCAACTTGAAATTCACAATAAGCGTGAGCAGGGAGAGAGTGAGTTTCCTAGATTTGGAGATACAGAAACAGATAGATGGTACTATCAAAACCAATCTGTACAGGAAACCGACAGATCAAAATACCATACTCCATGCCATCAGCTGTCACCCCCCGACATATCATTAATAACATCCCAAAGTCACAATATATGCGAATGAAAAGAAACTGCAGTAGTATGGAAGATTATAAGGAGAACAGTAAGGAGTTGAGAAAGAGATTCCAGAATAGGGGTTATGAGAAGGAATGCTTAGATCAAGTGGAGAAGGCAGTTCAAGTTTTGGAAAGAGAGAATCTGATAACCAAGGAACAGGTGCACCCTAACACAGATAGGCGTATGAATTTTGTGACCACCTATAGTAAGAGGTCAGCAGGTATTAGAAATGTAATATCTGAACACTGGAACACAGTGGCCTCAGACCCCATCTTTAAAATAGATAGAAATGAAAGTACAGTTATGTAAGAACTTACGTAACAGTAGATCTTTGAGAGAGCTCTTACAGTATGCAATTACATATTGGACTGACCTAGCAGGCGTCCAGGACCCCATGGAAAATTTCTAGCTAGCAGTCTCTGGCAGGGACTGCCCCACGCAGGTGACCCACGCCATCTGACGCCAGTATAAAGGGGCGGTCCCCACACCCGCCTTCCAGTTCTTTCCCACCAAAGGCCAAAAAGGCAAGACGAGAGAGAAGCAGATGATTCCCTTCCTGGAACAGGAGCTGAAAAAGCTAAGGGGGATGGAGGGCGGGAAGGCATTACCTACTGCAAGAGCCTCTCTCGAAGATCTACTGTTACAGTAAGTTCTTACGTAACTACACTATCTTACTTTGAGAGGGCTTTTGCAGTAGGTAATTACATATAGGACTGAATCCCAAGCAGTCTGGAAAAAGGAAAAGCACTCAGGAGGAGGAAAACTAACCAGCAAATGGAACCTCCGGCTGCACAGGTCTTAAGAAAGAAGACCTTGCAGTACAGCCAACCCGAAGCCTGCTCTACGGCGAGAGGCACTATCCAAATTGTAGTGTTTTGTAAAGGCATGGACAGAAGTCCAAGTCGCGGCTGCACTGATGTCTGCCACTGACACATTCTTGAAACAAGCTGCAGAGGCGGCTGCTACTCTGGTGGCGTGGCCTCTGACTTGACCCGGAAGGGTCTTGTGGTACTTGTCATAACAGAAGGTGATACAATGAGCCAACCACTGATAGGCATTGCTTGAAACTGCATTGCCCTCTCTTTTGTGAGCAAAAGAGACCAAAAGCTGATCCGATTTCCTTAGATTCTTAGTCCTAGTGGTATAGTAACTCAGTATCCTATGAACATCCAAAGTATGCAAGAGGTACTCCCTTGATTGGAGTGCTGCATAAAGAAAGTGGGTAGCTCAATGGATTGATTCAGCGTAGATTCCACTACCACTTTGGGGAGAAACTTGGACTGGTGCGCAGAGCCACACGTTCCTTGTGAAAAATCAAATAAGGATTTTGCACATCAGGCTTGAAGCTCGGAAATTCATTGAGCTGAAGTAATGGCCACTAGGAAGAGAGTCTTCCAAGAGAGGAACTTCAAGTCTGCTGAAGCTGCCGGTTCAAAAGGAGGCAGAGTAAGCTTTTTGAGAACAAAATTCAGATCCCAAGGAGAAGCAGGAAAGTGGATTGGGGTCTCAAATGAAGAACCCTCTGAGGAAAGTCTTAGAGACTTATCTGTGTGAAAGTCCCGCCTCCAAAGGGGACATAGTAGGCAGTAGCCGCCATGTGGACCTTCAAAGAGGAAATGGCTGAGACCCAGGTCAAAGAGAGATGACGATTTAGTCCAGGACTCTCTTGACAGGGCAAGAAAAAGACTCAAAGTCCTTTGATGTGGCCCAGATCGAAAATCGTTTCCACTTCATGGCACAGGTGGACCTAGTGGAAGGCTTCCTGGCCTCCACCAGAATGTCTGCTATGAGCGGAGAAACCCCAAATCGGGCTTGAGCTATGTCTGCAGGAGCCACGCATGCAACTGAAGGAATCTGAGACCTGGATGAACAAGGGTCCCCTGATCCTGGGTCAGCAAGTGCTGTGACCAAGGAAGAGGAAGTGGAGGTTCCTCTGAAAATTGTTGCAGAAGAGAGAACCAAACTTGCCTGGGCCAGAATAGAGCGATGAGGATCATCCGGGCTACTTCTGTCCTGAGTTTTTGTAAGACCCTTGGAATTAAGGGAACTGGAGGGAAGGCATAGATGAATCTGTCCCTCCAGTCAAGAGACAGAGCGTCCCGCCAGAAAATACCTCGCCCTGGAGCGAGCGAGCAGAAGGCAGTAAGTTTTGCATTTTTAGGAAACATGAACAGGTCTACCTGAGGGGGTTCCCAGCGCAGGAAGATGTTGTCTACTACCTCTTGATCCAGTTCCCACTCATAGGCTTTGGTTGAAGACTGACTGAGATGGTTTGCCAGTGTATCTTCTACTCCCGAAACATGACCTGCCATCAGGTGAAGATTGTGCTGAACAGCCCAACTCCAAACTCTCATTGCTTCCTTGCACAGAGAGTAGGAATGAGTTCTTCCTTGCTTGTTGATGTACCAGACTATGCACATGTTGTTCGTCTGGATGGTTAGATGACCAGGAAGAATGTAGGAGTGCAGAGCCTGGACAGCATACAGTACAGCTCTGAGTTTGAGCACATTTATGTGTAAAGTCTGCTTGAGTCTGGACCAGTAGCCCCGAGTCCTGTGAGACCTTAGATGGGCTCCCCAACCCTCTACTGAGGCATCTGTTGTCAATGTTTGGGAGAGGGGCTCGATATTGAAGGGAACTCCCCGGCAAAGATTCTCTTGCACCATCCACCACTGCAAGTCCCTGACCATGGGATCGGAGACTAGAACCGCCTGGTCTAGGTCATCCAGTGTTTGGTCCCATTGAAACCGGAGCATCCACTGAGAGAGCCTCTATGGAGCCAAGCGTGAGGGACTGTCGGGATAGCAGCCACCATGAGCCTGAGGAGGCGAAGAACTGACCTGGCACCGACCCTTCTGTGACTAGACAACAAACTTGCTGAGCCTGGAGGGTGTCCACCCTGTCTGGAGGCAGAAAGACCTTTGCTGGTGGTCATGTCCAGGATCGCCCCAATGAACTGGAGTCTTTGGCAAGGACCAGATGGGACTTGACCTGGCTGATGGTGATACCCAGGCTGGTGAAAACCTGCAGGGTAAAGGAAAGTCAGCGTAGAAGTTCCTCCCTGGATGGGGCCTCCAGGAGCCAGTCATCCAGGTATGGGAATACCTGCACTCCCTGAGTATGCAAGTGGGCCGCTACCACAGACAGGCATTTGGTAAACACTCGGGGAGCTGAGGAAAGACCAAATGGGAGGGCCTTGAATTGGTAGTGGTCCCCCTGAAATGAAAACTAAAGGAATTTGCAGTGGGAAGGGCGGATGGGGATGTGCAGGTAGGCATCCTGCATATCCAAAGCACACAGCCACTGTCCCTGCCGAAGAAGCGGCAGAAGGCTCTGCAGGGAGAGCATTCTGAAGTGCTTGTACTCCACAAACATGTTCATGGAGCCGAGCTCTAAAATAGGCCTCACGTCTCCTGTCTTCTTTGGAACTAGGAAGAAATGGGATTAGTAACCTGTCCCCCAAAGATGAGTGGGGACTGGCTATACCACTGTCTTCGAGAGAAGGGAGGAGATTTCTTCCAGGACCAGAGGAAGATGTTCCGGGGAGTAAGATGACTTGGGGGGTGGTCTTTGAGGAGGTTTTTGAAGAAACTCAGTTGAGTGTCCTGCTGCTATCACTTGGAGCACCCAAGCATCTGATGTAATCCTCTCCCAACCCGGTTGATGGAAGGAGAACCTCCCTTCTACTGGTTCCTCTGAAGTGTCCAGAGGCTTTGGGAGAGGGAAGGAGTCAGGAGGTGTGGGGCAGTGCAGAAGCCAAGGCTAACGCAGCTTTTTTGGGCGGGGGAGTCTTGGTTGCTGGAAGAGCCCGACGTTTGTTGACCCGCTTGCCCTGTGGTTTTGCTTTTGGTGGAGAACGTCGACGAAAAGGGCAACGCTGTCCCTGAGGGGGCCTGTACAGAGAGTCCATGGACTTGAGTGCAGTGCCCTTCTCCTGCAGGTCGGTGATGATGTCCTTGACATTCCCGGCGAACAGCACCGAACCCCTGAAGGGCGCTTCCTGAATAGTGGATTGCACTTCAGGGACCAAACCTGACACCCAGAGCCAGGTGTGACACTGAAGACCTATGGCGAAAGTCGAACTCCGTCCAGCTGTGTCCACTGCATCGTAGGTTGCACGAAGCATGTGCCGACTGGCCGAACGAGCACAGCGGACAAGGTCAGTCACTTCCTGCTGGGTCTGGGACTGAGGAAGGAAGTCCAATTTAGATTCCACCTGACTGAAGATAGTCCTCTGGTAGTCCCTAAATGTCTGCGACATAGTTCAGGGCTAATACCCAGGATAGAAGCGTACACCTTCTTTCCATACTGGTCCAGAAGTCGGGACTCCTTATCAGGTGGAGACGAGCTGAGATGTTTGGGATTGGTAGAATGGCCATGAGCGGCGCTAATCACGACTGAATCCACCTCAGGGTGTACATTCAGAGAATCTACTCCCTCAGGAGCCTGATATAGCTGATCCGCCTTCCTTGGAAGGGGGCATAATGCAGACGGTTGCTTCCAAACAGTGGAGACAAGGTCAGTGTAAGGCTCAATCCAGGGTGGAATCAATGTCGGAGCGGTCTCGGGCAGATCCAAGTGGGCAGCGAGCTTCTTATGTTGTGGATCTGGCTCCAGAGATTGTCACTAATGAACTTCCTGGATCTTTGTCAGTAACTCCAAAAAAGAAGGATCCTTCAGAGGGGACTTCGGAGGAGTCCTTGGCCTAGGACGATCTGGAGTACGTAGCTCGTTATCAGGATTGGAGCATCCCCCTGAGTCTGAGTCAGAGGTCTTCGAAATAGAGGAGGAAGACTCTTCCCGATCCGGGGGAGGAATGGTCCCTTTGGGAAGCCCTCTGGGAAGCATGTCCTCCCCACCCCTGGTGCCCGAGGGATCAGCTCTGGGGTCAGGTAAGGGGAAGGGAGTCTCCCGACTCTGGCATAGGGGATCCTGTACAGGGTCCGGCACTGGAAGATGGCTTTCCACCTCCCTGGTGAGCTGAGCCTTGGCCTCAGCCCACCAGGCAGCCAGAGTCTCCTTCAAGTCCATAGGCAGCTGTGGTGAGGGCGGTGGAGGAGGAGGGATATGGATACTGATGGTATCCATTACCCGACGGTGGAAAGCCCAACACCGGTACTGTGGCGTCGGATACTGCGGTACCTGGTAAGGTGGCACCGGACTGAGCAGAAAGGAATGTCTGTGTTTCAAGGGAAAACTCAGGAAGCGTAATGACTTGGGGCTCCTATGGCTCAAGTGGTTAAGTGCATGCCACGGAATGGCAAGGTCCCTGGGTTCGAATCCTGGGAAGGAGTCACAATTTTCCTTTCATTTCTACTTTTGGATTTCCACAGAAATAAGGTAATCTTTTGTTGGGCATCCCAGTAGATTGAAGCCAATAACTGATTTTGTTAGTATCCATAGTGGTCTTGATATTTTCCACACCAAGCTCAACCCTAATATATGTAACTGGTGTGGACCTATTTATACCCCATGCAGATCTGAACAGTTGGACATCTGGGCCTGCTAATCTATCTCTGTCTTTTGGATCACAAATATCCACCATATATAACATTTATGACAAATACTTAGCTCTAGCTGCCTCTACTAAAGATCTTATTGTATTTCCTCCATGCAAGAAATGAAATTTCCTAAGGTCTTGTGCATTTATTTAATTCTAGTTATTGTATGATAAAACAGTATGCCAAATAACTACTGCTGCTTTAAAACTGCTAAAATTATCTGTCAGCAGCCACTGCAGCAAAACACAATGATAAATCCACATACCCTGTATTTCTCTTCTTTACAACACAGTCATTACATTTCAGTGAGTTATAAAATAAAGACTAGATTATTTACAGAAGGCATTTTCCTTGCTTAAATATGTGCTTATTACTAGCATAAATGTAACACAGATTATATAAAGTAAGAGTAGCATAATGTGCAAGAATAAGAAGCTGTCCCCCATAATGTTGCAATAACCAAAGTATTATATTGTTTAGGCATGATAGTGCAACCAGGTAGTTGTGTGCACTGCCTGCTTCTAGTATCAAGTATTAGCCAATACTATATATTTTGACTAAATAGCAAATACAGTACGAGTTCCTTGTATACCAAAATGTACCTCAGATTTCTTAAGTAATGTTTGCCTTTATAACATTTTGGTTTCATCCTTAGAAGTGTAAGTCTTTAAAAATAGCCTATTTGTCAGATAAGTAATGTAGAACACTAGAAAATAAATGTTCACATATATAGTAGCACATTTTTCCAATCACATTACACCAGTGCTGTCAAGCCTCACGCTTTAAGAGCGAAATTCCCCCTCTTTGGAAACCAAGTCAGACTCTTCAAATTCAAATATTAACAATGCAGTTCAATAGGCATAAATAAGAGCTGCAATAACTTTTATTGGGATAGAAAAGCAAAATCATACTCTTTGCGTACCTCTCACCAGTAAAGAAAATTATACCCTTTCTGTACCTCTCATCTCGGTTATTGTGATGTTCTAACATTGACTGCTATATAACATCAAGACTTAGGCTTGATTACTGTAATTCCCATTGGTAGGACTCTAAGTTTAGCATGTCCACCCCTCCCACTCCATAAGAAGGGATGAATAAGTAGGTGAGTGTGCGAATGTACTACAGTAATTGAAATTAATTCCCTACCCACTTTACTACTAAGGGTACCTGTCGATTACCTTGATAAACAAACATTTATCCAGGCTTACTGTGAAGGCCTACACTGTCATCACGCCTACTGTCTCCACAGACAGGCTTTTCCATAGGTTCTCGACCCTCTGTGAGAAGTGCCTCTCATAGTTACCTCTGAATTTACCTCTTCATACTGTTGCTACAGGTGTGTCCTTGCATCCTACTGGAGGTCACGAGACCAAAATATCTCTTTAATCTTTTGATACCCTTGAATATGTGGAACACTCTGATCATGTACCCTCTCAGCCTCCTTTCCTCCAAGGTGAACACTGTTAGGGCCACCAGCCTCTCTTAACTTTTGTCCCTAGACCCTTGATCATTCTGACAGCCCAGCATTATATCCTCTCAACTGCCTCAATTAGAGAAAATTAGACTATTAACATAATACTGAGATCTGATTAGAACCGAACCTCAACATTAATTTTCAGTTATGTTTTCATTACCAAAGTGGAAAACAATATGCAATATGAACCGTTTAATGTCATTTTGAGATTCAGAAGTTATACTGTTAAGCAAGTTTTGATTTACATTCCCACTACTATACAGTGTATGCCTTGATAATGAATGTTTTACCTCCACCTCTGATAAAAAGATTGTCACTAGGGTGTGCAATTCTTCTAAAAACTGTGTACCTTCCAACTGACTAAGACTATGGTTAAAACTAGACACAAGAAAAAGGCTAGCCACAACCAACCTGATTCAAGAGATGAATGGTCCCCTGGTTAATAAGACATCTTCTTGTGGGGACAGAACAATCAGAGTGCATAAACATAAAGAAGTGAACAGAGACTAGGAAAGTGTAGGATACGAGGATGATGAGTGGTGTGGGGCAATGTCTATTTTTGGTGACATCCGGTACCCAAGGAGCAAAGATAAGATATTACAGGAAATTTACTCCAAACCACCAGACAAAGAGTACATGCTCAACCAGCAGTTTGGGGAATGAGTCATCAAGAAGTTGCCAAATAATAATGGGTAACTTTTACGATCCAGAAATAGACTGAGAAAGGGAACCAGGTGAACACAGAGAAGTTAATTGAATTGTTGAATACATGCTTTTAATACAGCACATCAGGACAAACAAACGTGGCAGCTTAATTAGATCTAATGCCAAGTAATAAAGAGAACATGGTGAGTGGCACTGAGGTGGGAGAGCAGCTGGGAACTACAGATCACGTCATAGTCAAATTTAAGATAAGCACAGGAGGGGGAAAGAACACCAGAACCAGTTTTGCAAGACTTACTTTAAGAACACAGCGATTATGGTTAAATTAGGGAGCTAGAGCGTATTAAATAAATGGGTCAGAGGACCTAATGAAATTCTTAAGGAAGTTGTTCAAGAAGTCACGGTTATGAAATGTAATATGGGTGGAAAATAAAGATACTGCAAAGAATTCCTTTGCCACTGAAGACATGAGGTCATGTATTTGCCCTTTGTAAAGAGCTTGCAAATTAAGTACACTTCACCAAATTTGGGGTGCAGTGTATTTTGTGAAACTATGCATGGTACTTTGCTAGTGAAGTTTTACTTATTTTTTTTGTTTTGTTTACTCTAGGCAACTAAATTCATATTTACAGGTATGTCCCGGGAGTGCACAAGATAGCACATAACAAGGCATGTAACAGGAATAACCTGGAGGACCAAGTAAACAGTATAAAAAATAACAGTAACAATACAAATTGTGGTTAAAAAAAGTGCCCTACATCACAAAATGTGAACAGCTGGGTAGGTTACATGATGTGCAAAAGGCTAAAAAGCGTTTTTACAGAATATTTTCCTGAATGCACTTTCAGTGTGGTAGCTGTGATTGGAAGTGCCGTGAACTGAGGTTGGGGGAAGGCATAATTTTGTGGTCAACATGCTGTGAGGTGCATACGCAACCCACTGCTGTGGACCGCCAGTGTTTTCAAACATGATTCCTGTCTGACATATATGGAGACTGTCAGGCTTGGAGTGATGGAAGCTAAGCACACTGGAGTAGCCCCTGTGGAAGAGGACAGCGTTTGGAGGAGTGTCATGTATTTATTTATTTTACAACTGATTTTTAAATATATTACTAGCATTATTTAAATAGAGAATAATGGATGGGAAAGGGTTTTGATATGAGAATTTAATGCACACCGAGTTGTAAGGATGCTACGCAAACCCCAAGGGCGAGGCCCGAGGGTTTATCAAAGCATCCCACAATGAGGGTGCAGTAAATTCACATGAAACACCTCCCCATCTTTTATTTTTTATAGTAACAGGCCAGCAATTTTTCTCCAGCAGTTTGTGAGACTGTTTGGCTCCGCCCACATACAGAATGTTGGCCAATGAGGCAGCAGCATAGTTTGACTGGCATGGCTCATGGGAAAATATCACCTTGTCAGTACATTGAGAGAAATTGCTGACCAGTTATTACAAAGTATTTATACCATTGGTGGGATGAATAACCAACTAGGTGAATAACATGTTACTCTTCCTGTAGCCCATGATTTTTTTCCCTATGACTGTCAATCATTCTGCAACATTTTTAGCCCACAGCAACAAACCCCAAGCTTAAATATAATGAACGATACTAGTCTCCCTAATTTTAAAACAGACACAATAGGTATTCAACCTCTGGCACAAAAGGATAAAACATCTCTTGGCCCAGACAATATATTGAGTCATATTATCTATTGGCTGATGAATTAGCTCTTCCACTAAAATTAATCTTTCAGGGTTGTATCTCTGATAACTTTGTTCCACCAGAATGGAAAACTGCTAACGTAATCCCATTACGTAAAAAGGGACTTAAATCCAATTGGGAGAAATATAGGCCAATTAGTCATACTTCCCCCATCTGTAAAATCCTGGAGGGTTTCATTAAGGATGTAATCACCCCTGTACTTAACATCTTTGATAACTGGCAACATGGTTCAAAAAGGGCAGAAGCTGTCTGACTAATTGGATATGTTTCTATGAACAGATCAGTGCAAAGTTAGATAAAAATATACCTCGTGATATTGTTTTTATCGATTTCAGGAAGGCATTGACATCATGCCACACTTGGTTTTAATATAGAAACTAAGTTAGCTATTTATAAAAATATCATTAAGTGGATCAGTAATTGGTTAACTCATAGAACACAGCGAGTTATTAATGGCCAGCTATCTAGCTCTGGTGATGTAACAAGTCGTGTACCTCATGGTTCAGTTTTGGGCCCAATTCTGTTTCAGGCATTCATTGGCGATATGACTACCAACACTGGGTCATTTTTGATCAAATATGCTAATGATGTTAAACTAGGTAATATTTGTTCCAACCTAGAACAGGCTGAAATTCTCCAAAAAAAATTTAAATAAAATTTCCACTTGAGTTAATAAATGAGGAATGAAGCTCAATGCCAATAAATGTGAAATCCAAAATTTGGGCAGACACAATCCCATATTTTATTTACTCTGAATGATTCCCCTTGATTTCCTCTACTGATGAGAAAGATCTAAGAGTTATCTCCAATGATTTTGATCATTCTAAACATATCACAGAAGCCACCTGTAAAACTAATAAAGTCATTTTGTCCATTTGTCGAAACATTGAATCTAGGGATAAAAATGTTCTTATGCCCTTATATAGAGCTTATGTTAGGCCACATTTGGAATATGCATCTCAACTCTGGTGCTCTTATAAAAAATCCAACTGTATACAGCTCGAAAGGGTACAACGGAAATTTACTAAACACATTTACGGTCTTCGTAACCTCTCCTATGACAGCCAATTAGAAAACCTTCATCTTATGTCCTCAGAAACATGCCATTTAAGAGGAGATTTAGCTATATGACATTATCCAAGATCCTTATTAAATGTTGGAAATTGGTCTTATGTTTAAGGATACAGCCTACAATACCAGAGGTCATCCCTTACAATTAACTGGTCAACAATTTCAGTGCAACAAAAAGGAAATATTTCTTTACTCTTAGAGTAGTAAACCCTTGGAACAGACTTCCAGAAGAGATAATTATAAGAAAAACCAAGACAGAATTTAAGAGGCGTTTGGATAATTTCATTCTATCTGGTTTTTCTTTAGCTTATTATACCTATTAACTCCCAGGAGCAACTATGAGCATTACCAGCCTTCTTGCTCCTTGTCATTCCCTAGTATGTTGGTTTGCCTGCTATATCAGTTTAAGTTGTTGCCCATAGTATAAATAGAACACTCCACAGGGAATCCAGGAATAAGCTTTTTATTCACACTGGCATGTTGTCAATACTGCGGCCGCAGCACCAATGGCTCCACTTTGCACCATCACTCATTGTAAGGCAGCATTTTTTTGAAAATTCCAATGAAAAACAGGTTTATTCATGCATGCCTATGGAATATCCTCTATTTATTTGTTTATATGAAACTAAGATGATAAAGGAGAAGTTCAGAGTCTGAAGCTAGGCACACTGGACCAGACCCTTGAGGAGGAGGAGGAGGATGAAAGTTGGAGTGGCTGTCTCCCATGAACTGAAGAAAAAAAAGAGTACTTTGTACGTATTTGCATATTGCATTAACTTTTCCGTTAACTGGTTTTACTTATTCCGAGATTGGCTGCTCATTTGATTTGTATTTAAAAGAGAACTGCACTAAACCTGAGAGACATTTTTCCCAGTAGGAGCTGCTTTTTATACACTAGTTTCAATTCTGTTACTGTTCCATCTATACTGGCCTATTAGTAAACACAACAGGTTTTCTGATTTACACTCTGGTATTACGTGCCATTTTAGAACTGTATGATGTAGTTCATGTCCCTCTCCACTGCAGAGTTCTATAGTAGATCATAGGTACATTGTGCCAACAATAGAAAAACTGAGCAAGAGACAAACTACATCATACAGTTCTAAACGGTACTTACCACGCAGTGTGGACTGGAATCACCAACTAGGAAAACTAAAGGGCTTGTACAGATGGAGCAGTGGCAAACTGGAACTAGAATTTAAAAATGCTTCTACATGGAGAACTGACTTACAGGTTCAGTGCAGTTCTTTCTTAAGTACTGTATGCACCCCCAAGTTAACACTATGCATAATTTTATATAGTTACAATATCAGAATTCTAACATTGTAATAATTGTTTTACCTGGTTCATTCTTTTCTAAGTTTCCCTTTTGCATATGTGTATTTTGATTCTTAGTGAAATGCAGGTACCACATTTACATCTGTATGCTGTGGCACCCCTCCCATGATATAGATTTTTACTGGTGCCAGTTTGAAAATTTATAGGGTTTCTTTACTCCCTCCAGCCCTGCTTTTGTCCCAAGATAATTCCTAACCTCTCTTTTTCTAGAACAATTCCAACTATTATCAGTTAGCATCCAATGGTGGCCCAATATTCTAAATTTTACAACGGTATTCATTTTAAATGTCTTGACATTGTTCCTTTGGTGGGTCCCTCTAGTGTGTTGAATTGTGCCATTTGGAATACTTGCTCTGTTAGCAATGAGGTACTTTTTATTAATGATTTTATTAGCTCTCACAATGTACAGAATAATGTATGGACAACAATACACAAAAAGCTGCATTTCCATCTACAGACTGAGATGACCGCATATGAACCTGAAAGGGAAGCTCGAGAGGGCCATGTTGTCATCTCAACTCCGAGACCAAGATCTCAGGACCAGCATTTATAATAAAAAAAAAAGTGGTAAGGGTTAAAACTTAACATTTTCACACACCCTCTGTGTGTGATGCCTATTTAAACCATGAGTTTCGCTCTTGTGGCTTAAATAGCACCACACACTTAAGGTGTGTAAATAAACGTTCAGTTACATACCAGTAATGGCAGATGCTCAAGATAATCTCCTCCAGAGCTACACATATTGAATAGCAAGCATTCAGTAACAGGACCACTCAAACTTTGGCCTAGCTGGAGCTCGAAATGATGACAAACATCAGCGCCTGCATAACATGGGTGGCCCTGTATCTCCTCAGTTTCCTGCCACAGACTAAACTTGAAGCTGTACAACTCAGACAGAAAAGGCAGAAACCACAGCGCTGATCATTCCAGTGGGGGAGTAGGGAGTAGAAAGAACAATCCCATTGAGAGTACAGAAAGGAGCAACAGAGTCTGCCCACCCTTTCAGTGTCAGAGGGTTAAAGCCCTTCACAAATACTATCTGGCACAGTGGAAAACAGATTTCCATATATTTATTTTTTTAAATGGCACTGCCTAAGCACTGAGGTGAACAACAGAACTTTGAATTCATATCCCTACAAAAATAACTGGCTCTTATCTGGCACAATCCAAAATTTGTTTTTGTTATATAAAGTAATATTTCTATTAAAAAAAATAGCTCACTTCCAGAACTATAGATAAAGTGGCCAATGAACACTCATAACTGTTGGTCAGCAATATAGACCACTAAAACTAAAAGCTGCACTTGCAAAAGAAAGACAAAATATAAAACTTTAGGAAATCGACACTAAAGCAGGGAGCTGCCTATGCCACCCCAAACAGATTCATCTCAGATGCACATCTGCTAAAACATTTTCTTGCTAACTAAAAGCTTTTAAATCACTTCTATGAAGTCTCAGCATTCAAACTGAGCAAAGATAACTTCCCATGATTTTCTCAACCTAACAAGACTGTATTTGATCATCCTTAAGAGACACTGATCCTACTCTGCTGTCCCTCTCAACTGTACATGATAGGGCCCTTCAGGAAATATCCTGCTGCAGTGAGTACCACGTGACTATCCTTTTCAACAGGAAATCAGACATTCTACCTGAGGACTTGAAAACACTTGTGCATACCTTCGTTTTGTCCAGGTTGGACTACTGTAACACTATTTCTGGTGATCAGGAATTCAAATATGCAGCTTGCAGCTGGTACAGAACATTGCAGCCAGGTTGATTGTCGGAATCTCTCATTCTGAGCATATCTCTCCAGTGTTGTGGTCACTGCACTGCCCACAACAGAGGAGATGCATCAGCTTCAAGAAAGGTTTGTTAACATACAAAGCCCTGAACAATTTGGGCCCAGACTACCCAAAAGAACTCCTGTCTCCATACACTCTGGTTGTCCTCTGCCCTGTGGAGGAAGGCACGTTAGTGGGAACTCACTCACAGGTAAAGCAGACCAGGGAGTGAGCCTTTTCACTGGCTATCCAACTGTTCTGCAACTTGTTACCTCATTCCTCAATGGAATCACTAAAAAAGAAGAGTGCATTTAAAATGCATACAAAGAAAATAAGTTAGTCTACAAAGAGTTACATAAGTGTAAGACAAGTATACAAAGAGAAGTTTTCATTAACATAAGAGACACAAGGACAAGGAACAAGTCGTGATGCATGGAGAAAGGTAAAGATACGGTATACAAGGATAGCATGGTTGTGGAAAGGTTGAACAAGTATAGTACTTTGCCTTGGTATTCACCTCAAACAGACAGGCCTCAAACAGAGAAGACAGAAGAGTGGGAGTGTGGTTAGCACTGAAAGCTGGTTCAGAAACTAGCTAAAGAGAAAGAAGTACAGGTTAATGGTTCAGGAAATCTATCTAGTTTGGGCGCAGTCAGCAGTGGAGTACCTAAGTGAATGACTGTGGGACTAAAAGACTTGAATAAGTGAATTACACATAGTGTGATCAAAACTGCAGGTGGCAAAATGCGTTAATCTTGAACTTTAAGGGGCACAGTAAAACGCTGCAAAAAGGAACTGGACACTCAAGGGAAGTGGTCAGACAGGTAGCAGATACAGTTTAATGTTGAAAAGTGCAAGATATTACACCTATGTGGAAACAAAACAGAGCCTGAATTATAAATTAATAGCAAGGAGCTTTCAGAAATCAGCCAGGAAAAATTTGGGGTGGTAACAGAATACTGATCGCCAATTTTAAACACCTTATCATAGAAAGGGTAGAGTCACAATGTGACCTTAGGCAAGTTACTTGACCTCTCAGTGCTCCAGTCCACCCAGCTGCAGAAATATGTAGAAGCACAGCCAGGAGATCATGGGTAATATATTGCATATAAAAAAGAAAGGATCCCTGCAAAAAGCAACCAGGATGACTAGCGGCTTAGAAGACAAATCACATGATGATAGGTTTATTTTCAAGAGAAGAATAGTGAGAGGAGTCCTCATAGTGCTGTATAAATTATTCTATGTTCCTAAGATGAGACTGAGTTTTGGATTAGAAGTTAAAGGGAGGGAAGTTATAACCAGAGGACATGGACTGCAGATTCAAGGGGGGATAGTTGAGGGCAAGTGCAGAAAACCTATAGGGTGGTGATTGATTCACCCCCTAACAGAGGGTGGTTGGTGTATGGAACAGATTGCCAGAAGCTGTGGAATATCAAGGAGCTTGCAAGAGTTCAAACTAAGCCTTGGCAGGCACATACAGTAAGGGATCCGGCCAGTAATATCATTGCCTGAATCTTGCAGCACAACATAAAGCAGGCAAAACATTGCGGCCGACAATGTCGACATGCACATAATAACGCCGCCCTGCATATCGCAAGAAGGCAGTATGAGGTACTGCCCCTGGTAACTGGTGTGCCCCTCAACATAGCCACCATGTTCCACCCACAGCAACAGACCACCCAGTAGAAACCGTGATCGCAGTGTCCCCACATTGTTAACTCAACTGAACCGCGGCGAATGAGCACTTCATCGCAGTTCAGTCCGGGGCACCGCGGTCACAATTTACTACTGGGTGGTCTGTTGCTGGGTGAGACATGGCGGTTATGTTGAGGGGCACATCGTTACCAGGGCAGTACTGCACTCGCCTTCTTGCCATGCAGGGTGGCGTTATTATGTGCATGCCGACATTGTCGGTCATGATGTTTTGCCCACTTTATGTTGTGCAGCGATGTTCGGGCAATGATATTACTGGCCGGATACACAGTAAGGGAGGGTAATCTAAATAGATATAACTACTGAGAAAAGGGAAAGTCTCAGTTGGTATTAGTGCCAACTTTCATCTGAATCTTACTGTATGTTTATAGTCCCATTAATAGGTGGCTTCAGTAAGCAAAGCTAACTGTATGATGGGCATGTAAGATAAAATGCAGTGGGTAGTGTAAGGGAATTAATGCTATCACTGGGCAGGACTCTAGTGAGGCCTCATTTAAAATACTTCAAGCACAAACCAGATACACCAGCGGTAGAGAGACTATCAAGTAGAGCTACAAAATTATTAAGAGGACTGGAGGGGCTGAGATATGAGGAGAGACTGGAACACTTGGGTATGTTCATACTAGAGAAAAGCAGGGGAGTGGAAGGGCTTGAAAGTTATATAAAAGGCATAAATTCATTTTTGAAACCAGATTAGCAGTCTTTGCTAATCAACTAAATGTTGCCTAGCAGCTAGCCAGGTCTGAGGTACTGTTTCACTAAATTGTTATTATCTGCAAAATGCTGATCAGAAGAGTGCAGCTGCAGTAAAAAGGAGACAAACTGCCAGAAAAAACATAACAATTATGTACTGTACTTTTTATCAAAATTGTGAGGAAATAACTACCAGAATTCGGAAACTTTTACTATAAAGCAGAAAATCAGTTGATTAGCACTTTCTGATAATCAAGGCTACACTTGATTAGCAAATAGCATTATCTGGGTAGCAAACTGTGATATAAACATGCTTATTTTATATCTAGTGATATGGAAGTGTGGACAGGGAGAAGCTATTTAAACTAGTAAAGGTATACAAGAACAAAAGTGGATACACCAAGGATGTGATGGGGTATAAAAAGGGGTTAACATCAAGAAACACGATTTCACTGAAAACAATGGTGAATCTGTGGAACGGGCTTCCAGGGGAGGCTTGTCAAATGGAGTGTGTAGGTACTTGTAAAATTAGACTACATACATTTCTTTTAGTACAAGATACACTAGATTTAAGATTAGAACAATTAAATGGGCACAGAGTTCTTAGTCAAGTTTTGAACCATCGAGTTTTAAACTGTAATGGGAACAGAGGATCAACTGAACTGCCAATGGTCTGATTTTATCTTGCCAATCTGTTCCTGTACATAGGGCAACCAAACACATTACCAGGGGCAGAAAAGCCAAAATAAGTATTTGGCACTGTTTTGTAAATATACATTTTGCTTAAAATTTATAATACATTATAACAGCATATAATATGTTCTAAACATATTTCAAAATATAAACCCTGTATCTTAGTTTCCCCAGAACATACCATGCACTGTATTTATTGTTATTACACAGCGGCATTTCTTTCTGTAACAGTACATTGGTGGATTCCACTAGGAAGAATAACACATCAAAGTACCCGCTTTATGAGGACATCATTGTGATTTACTTTAAGTAATTAATAGTTGTTTTTTCTCTACCAACAGACAAGGCCAAACTTACTGACAGCTAAGTGTCTCAAAGCAAAGCAATGCTACAATCACAGTAAAATCACATAATGTATGGTAAGTGCCTATTAACCACCATAATCAGTAGTCACACAGCTTTGTTATGTACTGTTCAGAATTTTAAAAGTTGTTAACCAACACTGAACTTCCAAACAGTGGCATAACAAAAAGAATGCACCAGAGTTCCATGATTCTCACACATAGAATGCAAACAGTGTTTTTGACCATACACTATAAGGGCCGATGGCTGGGGATGGGGTGACACACTGTGATCACCACGCTCGTGGTGGCTAGGGCTACAGTAAACCTCTGAGCTCTGCTCTTGAGGTTTACCATGTTGCCTCAGCAACCACCGAGGCTTATTACAGCATGGTTATCACCCCATCCCCAGCCATTATCCTCTATAATAAAGGACCCCTTCAAAGTAGAACTAGACAGATTCCAGAGGGAGAAAGGCATTGAGGGTTATACAGTATGAATGGGGCAACATTTCAATTGCCAAAGCGCTGATGTGTGCCCATGCTCATACTGGTACAGTCACTACCATGTGACAGAATCCAAAGTCCCTTCCATAATCACAGCACTACTGGTATATGTTACAAGCCTATGGGCAGCAGCAAAACAAAAGGTGAAATTAAATCAATGTTAATATGCATTAGTCATGATGATGTCATCATAATGAAGGCAGAGATTATGTACCATTTTAACCACCACCTCTGTCAAATAAACTGTGGTAATCCTCAGAACACCAATATATGATAAAAAGTTTGATGTTTGCAAGGCTCCACCTTTTTATTGTTTAACAATGGGACCAGTCCCTTATACTCTCAAAATGAATATAGCAGCCACACTACTGGTGCTTCAGTGCCATGTAGTTCTCTGACATTGCCCTTTGTCAAGCATGCAAGAGATCGACCACAGGAGTGAATCAGCTCTGGCTTACATTCTTGTCAGTAATAGTTAAGTAAGTGATCACTCTCTGAACAGGGGCTTTAAAAGATGTAACCACAGAGAAACTTAAAACACCTGTAAAATAACTAGATCAATATGAACCGCTGTAACAAATGAGATGTATTAGTAACTAATTGCAAACAATTACGACAAGGCTACTGTTGTGATCCTACTGCACCGTCACATCAGCCAAGGTCCTATCACAGGGATATATGGAACTGATTACTGCTCTGGCAGCCCATTATCTGAACAATGCAGACAATTGTGCTGGAAGCGTGTGTTCATGGCTTCGGCTGAACGCCATTGTTTAGCAAATCTGAAGGTGATGCACCTCCAGACTGTATGGCTATTCTATATCCTGAATGTCTTCCTGTCTACAGAGAAGACTTGTGCTAAATGAAGCGTTATGTCCCAGTGCAATTCACACTCAAAAACATAACTTAAAGATATAACAATCACAAAACAAATTTCCTTAAAGTCCTATTCAAGATAATTCTTTCAACAAAAATGCTCTATTTTCCTACATTTTTTATGATTTACAGTTCTAACATTGCACAAAAAGATAAACTTGTAACTAGGAACACAACTATAAAAGAAGTTCAGTAACATGAGATTTGCTACCACATACCTGTTCCTGTACTTAGTACCTCTGAACAGTATCATTGCTCAAGTTCAAACCAAGTTGTTTTAAGCTTTGTGGACATTTGAATACATTTGATTTAAATGCCTTAATTTTGACAATTACATTATTTTTTAACTACGCTGAAGAATATATTTTCTGTAACAAGGACCAGTTTAATTTCTAGACTGCAGTTTTTTCTCTAAATGTACATGGATGATGGCTACAGCTGAATTATATCACTCTTTATTCTATTTCGTATAACTAAATTTGAAGTCTCATTTTCTGTGCAAATCATATCTGGAAAATCTTGCACAAAATGTCATTAACATCAGATGATGGTGAAGATTAACAAGAGTGTTTTCCCTTTTCTGTGTAACACTTTCAACTTTTTTAAATACATATAGAAACATAGACTTTGGTGGCAGAAAAAGACCAGAGGTCCATCCAGTCTGCCCATATTCCCTAGAATCCCTGGAACCTACTGTTTCTCTAGGGTACTAACCCTCCCTATACTATCCCCATTCTCCTCCCTGGTCTTGTTGCCCCTGGCGACCACTATTCCCTTCATTCTATCCAATGCCTGCTTGAATCCCCTGACTGTGTTTGCACCCACCACCCTGGCCGGCAGACTATTCCAAGTTTTCACCACCTTTTCCGTAAAGAAGTACTTTCTCACGTCCCTCCTGAACCTCCCTTCTGCTAATTTCAACTCGTGACCACATGACCTCGAGTTGGTATTCAGAATAAATAATTCCCCCCAGTTTACCTTGTTAATTCCTTTAAGGAACTTAGAGGTTTCTATCATAACTCCCCTCTCCCTTCTGGTTTCCAGTGAATACATATTTAGCAACTTGAGGCTCTCCTCATAGCATCTGCCCTTCTGGCCCTGAATCATTTTTGTTACTCTGCACTGCACTGCACATATAGTAGCTAGTAAACAAACAGGAATGCCATGAAACACCAGTAGCAGAAAAGGTCAGAGCCAAAAGGCTGGCCTTCAGGAAATGTAAGGGAATGCAGCGGGACGAACATAGGGAGGCATACCAAACTTCCCTAAGGGAAGCAGGGAAGGCAGTAAGGCAGGCAAAGGCCCAAACCAAAGAAACACTATCACAAACAGTAAATAAAGGTGACAAGACTTTCTATAGATACATAAGTGAAAGGAGAAAGTCCAGAGGGGGTATTGCTAAGATCAAAGGGGATAAGGGGGCATGTGAGGAGGACCATGTAAAAGCATCTATCCTAAATAGATACTTCTGCTCAGTATTTACTGAAGAGAAGGCATGGCAGGGCCCACAGCTCAGCACCATGGACACAGGGGGGAGGGAGGTGTGCACTACTCCCTTCACAAAAGAAAGGGTCCTACAAGAGCTCAATAAGCTCAGGGTGGACAAGGCAATGGGACCTGATGGCATACATCCCAGAGTACTAAAGGAGCTAAGGGTGGAACTAGAGTCATTATCAGAACTGTTTAGTGAGTCTCCGAGCACAGGAGAGGTCCCAGAAGACTGGAGAAGGGCTCATGTGATCCTGCTCCACAAGTGTGGTAGCAGGGAGGAGGCAGGGAACTGCAGACCAGTCAGTCTTACCTCAGTAGTGGGCAAGATTATGGAGGCACTCCTTCAGGAAAGGACAGTGCAACACCTGGAATCCATAGGAGCACAGGATCCAAGACAGCATGGGTTTACAAAAGGAAGGTCCTGTCAAACTAATCTCATAGATTTCTTTGACTGGGTAAAAAGAGTGGTGGACCAAGGGGGAGCAGTTGATGTCGCCCACCTTGACTTCAGCAAAGCTTTCGATATTGTTCCACATAGAAGATTGATTAATAAGCTGGGTAGGCTTGGGGTGGGTCAGAAGTTGGTCAACTGGGTGGCAAACTGGTTGACGGGCAGAAAACAGAGAGTGGTGGTAAACGGTATACAGTCAGAAGAGATGCAAGTCGCAAGTGGGGGTACCTCAGAGATCAGTCCTGGGGCCAGTCCTCTTCAATATCTTTATCAGTGACACTGCAGATGGACTGGAGGATAAGGTTTGTCTGTTTGCAGATGACACCAAGATCTGCAACAGAGTACATGATCCAGATGGGGTGGGCAGAATGAGAAGAGATCTGGATAAACTAGCAACATGGTCAAAAGAGAAGCAACTGGGGTTTAATGCAAAGAAGTGCAAGATCATGCACACAGTGAAGAGAAACCCTGAAGTCACCTACAGGCTGGCAGGGGAGTTGCTGGCAGTCACAAGGGAAGAAAGAGACTTGGGCGTCATCATCACCAATGACCTGAAATCATCCAAGCAGACCTCTACAGCAGTAGGCAAGGCTAGGGGGATGTTGGGGTGTATTAGTAGGGGTATCACAAGTCGGAAGAGGGAGGTAATAATCCCTCTTTATAAGATACTGGTTAGGCCCCATCTGGAGTACTGCGTGCAGTACTGGAGGCCACACCTTCACAAGGACAGTAACCAAATTGAGGCAGACCAGAGAGGGCAACCAAAATGGTGCAGGGACTACATCAGAAAACATATGAGGACAGATTAGTGGAGCTCAATATGTATACCCTAGAGCAAAGGAGGGAGAGAGGTGATATGATCGAAACATTCAAACACCTTAAGGGCATTAACAAGGTGAAAGAGTTGAACATGTTTCAATATAATAAAAATAGCAGGACAAGAGGACACAGCATGGGATTAGAGGGAGGCTGATTAAGGGGTAATGTGAAGAAGTTCTTTTTCACAGAAAGGGTGGTGGATGCATGAATGGCCTATCTCAGGAAGTGGTGGATATGAATACAGTGCAGGGCTTCAAACAGGCAAGGGATAGGCATAAGGGAGCAATACAGATGAGTATGAACAGATAGGCCATTGACAGAGCAAAGGCCGATGGCACATTCCTAAGGTAGAAAAAGAAATGGGCAGACTGGATGGGCCTTGCGGTCCTTATCTGCCAACACTTCTATGTAATACAGTACTAGAATGTTTGCCTTTTAAGTACAAATACAATTTCATGAGTTTGTGTTCAAAATACTCAATCACAAGGGTGCTACTTAGTACGCTGACTACCCAGGAATTTGCCTGATGCAGGGAATCGTCGAGCTTGAAGGAGGAGAAAACAGCATATCAGGAGATGCTCTTTTCTCCATGGAAAGTGGGCTGTAACTTTGTACTGTATGGCTGTCTCCCGTGGCTTGCACACAATCTGACATGATAGTCTTTTCATTTCATTCGTCTAGAAGGAGGATCTTTGTGTAAAAAGGAGAGTGACTTGGATGGATGATCCTGCTTATGAGAAATATGAAATAAGCTGCTCAGTGCACCACAACAACTATTTTCAGATAGTTTGTATTCATTATGTTCAATGCACCACCAATAATGCTAGTGTTTTGCTCCAAAGAGTTTTCTCAAGGTGGGTGTGCCTTATTTTCTCACAAAACTAAATCCCAGTTTTGTCAGATGAACAAAATGGCATTTCTATTTAGATACTTTCTCAGCTAAATGGTGCATTCAAGGACTCATAATAGCATTAAAACACAATGTATTTTAACAGTATTATATAAGTCAGGACAATCCATTTTAGTGGTCAAGAAAGACAGTTTAAGTAAGATTACCATTTTGTTCATCTGACAAGACCTGGATTAAATTTATGAGATCGTAAGGCATACCTACCTTGAAAAAGGTTTCTGGAGTGAAACATTAGCAATACTGGTGGTGCACTGAATATAGTAAACAGTCTATAGTGGTGAGTTGAGCAACTTATTTCATACTTATTTACGTAGTCCTGTAGATGCCTGCTTTCCAACTTGAATACACAGATACTGGTTACCTTACCTCCAGAGGTAAAGGAGTCTGTGTCTCACCCGCAATCTGCACATTTTACTGGATGACACCGCTTGTAATGCTTCCCCCAACTCAGCTGGGTCACCCTGATTTCCTAGGCTCACCCCCACTGGAGCTTGTCTCTAGCAGATTCTTGGGGAAGCACTCCATCCTACCAAAAAGGATCATTCTCAGAGGTTCAGAGTTAGCAATGGATCTCAGAGAGCAATGCATCACTCCCTTTAAAGGGTTACATAAGGGCTGTAAGTCAGTTAAGGAGGACCTAACCGCTACAGCAGACTGGTGGAAAAGATTTTAAGTCACAAAAAAACATTAAATTATAAGTATTTTTGAATATATAGTTTTGTCACTAAGGAAATGTATTACTTCCAACTCAGAACCATACTGAGGTATGGCAGCTTTTAATACATTTTTTTATAGCATAGTTTTTGACCCATGGCCGGCCCGAGATCCATGGAACCCACTCACTGTGCGGGGCTCACACTGCACAGTCATGGGGTGTGGGATTTTTCGTGGTTACTTTGCATGGCTGTGTAACTCCTAATCCCCCACCCCTGAGATACTGACGCTGGGACTAAAGTCCAGGCCAGTAAGCCGTGCTGGACAGGGCTCTACCATGCCTAACAGCGTCCTCCCCTCCCAACACAGTCTGCTAGTTGGAATGGTGCCTAACCCTCCCCAGGAGTTGACAGTTACCAGTCGGTGACTTGATCCAGCTCCTCACCCCCCAGCCGACTCCCAGTGACCTGGGCTTGTTCCCAAACCCGGGTCGCAGTGTAACATGAGATGTAGCATCCAGCATCTCAACCCTCAGCACCACTGGGCTGGCCTGTATGGCAGCTTTTTAATAATCTAAAAAATTAACAATTAGTACTTCAAACCTCTTTATTATTGAGAAGCTAAGGGTGGAACTAGCAGAGCTGTTTAATGAGTCTCTGAGCACAGGAGAGGTCCCAGAAGACTGGAGAAGGGCTCATGTGATCCTGCTCCACAAGAGTGGTAGCAGGGAGGAGGAAGCAGGGAACTACAGACCAGTTAGTCTTACCTCAGTACTGGGCAAAATTATGAAAGCACTCCTTAAGGAAAGGAAAGTGCAACACCTGGAATCCATAGGAGCACAGGATCCAAGAAAGCATGGGTTTACAAAAGGAAGGTCCTGTCAAACTAATCTCATAGATTTCTTTGACTGGGTAACCAGAGTGGTGGACCAAGGGGGAGCAGCTGATGTCGCCTACCTTGACTTCAACCAAGCTTTGACACTGTTCCACATAGAAGATGGATAAATGAGCTATACAGTCAGAAGAGATGCAAGTCACAAGTGGGGTATCTCAGGGATCAGTCCCAGGGCCAGTCCTCTTCAGTATCTTCATTAGTGACATTGCAGATGGACTAGAGGGTAAGGCTTGTCTGTTTGCAGATGACATCAAGATCTGCAACAGAGTAGAATACTCCAGATGGGGTGCACAGAATGAGAAGAGATCTGGATAAACTAGCAAAATGGTCAGAAGAGTGGCAACTGGGATTTACTGCAAAGAAGTGCAAGACCATGCACATAGGGAAGAGAAACCCTGAAGCCACCTACAGGCTGGGAGGGGAGTTGCTGGCAGTCGCAAAGGAAGAAAAAGACTTGGGCATCATCATCACTGATGACCTGAAATCATCCAAGCAGACCTCTAAAGCAGTAGGTAAGGCTAGGGGGATGTTAGGGTGTATTAGTAGGGGTATTACAAGTCGTAAGAGGGAGGTAATAATCCCTCTTTACAAGACACTGGTTAGGCCCCATCTGGAGTATTGCGTGCAGTACTGGAGGCCACACCTTCACAAGGACATTAACCAAATTGAGGTAGTCCAGAGAAGGCAACCAAAATGGTGCAGGGACTGCATCAGAAGACATATGAGGACAGATTAACGGAGCTCAATATGTATACCCTTGAGCAAAGGAGGAAGAGAGGTGATATGATCGAAATATTCAAACACCTTAAAGGCATTAACAAGGTGAAAGAGTCGAACGTGTTTAAATATAAGAAAAATAGCAGGACAAGAGGACACAGCATGAGATTAGAGGGAGGCCGATTATGGGGGAATGCAAGGAAATTCTTTTTCACAGAAAGAGTGGTGGATGCATGGAACAACCTACCTCAGGAAGTGATGGCTATGAATACAGTGCAGGGCTTCAAACAGGCATGGGATAGGTATAAGCGAGCAATACAGATGAGTATGAATAGATAGGCCACTGACAGAGCAAAGGCCGATGGCACATTTATAAGGTAGAAAAAGAAATGGACAGACTGGATGGGCCTTGCAGTCCTTATCTACTGTCAACCTCTATGTTTCTATGATTTAAGAATTCAAAAAAGAACCATAGGGGGTTTGATTGATACGTGATGTCAACAGGAAGATGTGCGACTTTAGAAAGAAGTTTAACATGAGATTTTTTCTCCTTGTCTGACCAACTCAAACCTATGTACATGGGACAATATGCAGTAAGTGCAAGGGAAAATGTTCAGGAGAGACAGGAAGAAATACCATTTCTCACCAAATACAGCATTCACTCCCAATTAATGTAATAAACTCAGGAAGGCAGAGAGCTTTTAAGAGAAGACCAGGAATATATTTACTAGAGGCCAGAATAAATGGATGGTACCACTGAGAGGTGGGAAGGCAATCTCGATAAGTGACAAGCCTTCTTCCATCCTAAAATTGTATGTTCGTATTCAGATGTGCATAGAGCCTTAGTGCATAGAATAAATTTGTCTTTAGTATTGACAAGACATCCAGTGTAGACAATCAGTATCTATTTTAACAGGCTGTTACTAGAATCTAGTGGAGTTGTATCATGAAATCAGAATGCGCAGTTGGAATATCTAAGTGGTGTCCAACTTTCAAGTATCTTCTTGATATCGGTTTATTCCAAAAGATGGACTGCTAGTACATTATGGACAGAATGGCAAGGCAGATGGTTTACTCTTTCAGAATATGAATTTTTCCAACCAGCAGATCAACAAGAGGTTATTACAATCCAGTGCCTGCTTAATAACTTTCAAGGTCTTTACATTCCACTTGCATACCACTTCACTTCTAACAAACCGGTTACACAATTAGGGGATCATCATCCTCATCTTCCAGCTGAAGTCGGGCAAATGGCCTTGACGTTGTCATCCTGTTTTTCATGATAATTATAAGGCATGTCAGAGTTGTCAGAACCATGAAGGCGCCAATGACAATCCCGATGGCTTCTGGCAGGTTTATACACCACTGGCTGGCTAGTAAGCATTTAGCGTTGCTTAGGGTCCCATTGTTGGGTTCCTCCTTCAATCCAAGGATGTGGCACATCAAAGGGTAGACATCAAGATTGTTGATTGTGTTGAGTTTGTAACCCTTGCGGAATACAGGGCCATGTCCTGCCAGGAAGGGATGCATACTGGGCAAAGAGTTATCATAGCCATGGTCACCCCCTTGAAAAACAAGAACAGAAACAGTAAATAAAATATTCAACATACACATAAAATGTACCTATGTAGTTCAGAACAAATGTCATAACATTAATTTTAGAATGCTCTGGTCTATTCGGATACTGTATCGCTTGCCTAAGTAAGCTCTATGCCTACTATTGAGACTATATGGTTTTAAGTACTTTATTAAAGTGATTAAATATTTTCAGTCAAAGACGTCTTTAAACATGATGTGAAAAGAAACTGGTTAGGTCATATCCTGACAGGTGAGGGAAATGTGGCTTATAAAGCATATACTATGCATGCCACCCAATACTTAAACTTCTACTGTCCAGGCTGCATGTTTGATTTCTTTCATATCTGTAAAAACAGTTTCAAAAACAGAAATGGAGGTTAAGGCAAATCACACATTTGGTTCATTTTACTACTCTGAACATGAGGTCAAAATGGTTTAGGTTTTATTTTTTTTTAAATTGCCTTTTAAAAACTCAAATGACTTTACATTTAGACAAATTATAAATCCTCAAATGGCTTTACATTTAGACAAATTATAAATCCTCCAAAGGCTTTACTTTTCAGACAAATACATGATGCATAAAATAATCTAAACATAAATAATCTAATTATAAATAGAATATAACAGACATAATTCACTAAATATGTACACATATGATCCTGTAAAAGTTATGTGATACAATACAGTAGACCTACTCTAAGAATCACTTTTAGACCTCCACACAAACATTGCTGAGTAGCAATGTTGCAGATATATATGGGGAGGGAGTTTCATTGGTCAAAGGATATTGCAGAAAACTACATATCACATGTGGATTTTATCTTTGAGCAAGGGACACTAAGCAACCCCAGGTCCCCAGAACAGAAGGCTTTTCTTCGGGGGCTCAACTACCTGTGAGGTAGGTGGGAGGGACCCTGTCCATTCAGGGCCTTAAATGTCAGTATTAAATAGATTTGTGCCTGCGTCATGCTTTCTCACCTCAGATGGTTTTCCCACAATCTGGTGACTGCCCTAAATAAGAAAACACAGACACCATTCATGTTAACTGAATGTAAACATTTTTTAGTCATGGTTCCACCTGTAAAAGGCTTCATGTGGGAACAGATGCTGTTAGTAGTTTCTGCCATCCCTGGTGCCAAATGGACTGCAAGAGGCATACAGAAATATTGAGGCTGCAACAGCATATATAAAACTTTCCTTTGTGCAGTGCCATTTACCTGTGTACTCTGTTTCAGCCATTGGAACTGTCCTTACTGACTATCCTGTCAATTAACACAGATGGTATTTGCTTTCTGTGAATGTACTACTTTTACAGGAATAGCATTGCCTTTTCCGACAGTGTAAAGACAAAGATACTGTATCTTTTAAAAATGTCAGTATATTTATTTAATTATACATTGCAATTAAGTATAAAAACTCTAATATCTTTATGCATATAAAATGCTTGCACAGACTTAACTTGGTACAAAAGGCCACCCTCTCGGTTCAAGAGCCCAGAGGAGGGAGAACAAAGGAGAAAAACACAGTACATCAGCCAACATTAAAAACAACCAGAAGGCAGCACTAGATAAAGGAAAACAAGACACTGTTGCCTCACTATTTTCTTACCTTTTAACTGAAAAAAGCTTTACTAATAGATCCGTTACCAAAGACTGTCCCTTATATTGTTAACCTAGCCACATTTTTATACTATCCAGGGAATAAAATGTTTCAAGCACCACTTGGTGGGACCACTATGTGCATATCCATCTATTAAAAATGTCCTTATATGTTTGTTGGTTATTTGGCCAAACTGGATTACTTAATTTGCAGTCCGGATTAGGCATGGAATCAAATAATGTTTTACACATATAAATGCATATATTTACCTTGTAGTCAACATGGAAATGTATTTAGCACTGGAGTAATATTTTCTGATCTCTGAATGGAGCTTAGAACCAATACTGCTGCATTCTGCACTAGCTGCAAGTGTCGAGTCTGCCTCGGTAGGCTGCTTGAAGAGCACATTACAATAGTTGAGACAAGCAGAAACCACAGTCTGCACCACTGTTCTCAAATCTATTGGTTCTATATAGGGATACACCATGAAAATATTCTTGAAGGGGAATATTTATTAACAGTGGGCATTGTCATGAACCCACTCCTGGGGTCCGTGTCCACTGAGTTCACACAGGAAATACCCAACTTGTGTCCTTTTAGAGTGCTCACTAATTTCACAATGGAACACTCGCCAAGAAGGCCCAGGGCTTCCTATCAGTAAAGTACAGTCGAGTCTGTAGTCAGGTGAGAATTCTATTTGTTTTCTGAGCTGGGGGAAACCGAGGCATTATGAGCTCTTCAGCGCTGCTCTCATACCCCTGATTATGTCTTCTCCCGCAAGGGTGAAGGAACCTGATTCAAACCCCTCAGACCCTTTCCGGAGACAATTGTGGACTTTTACCCTACTGTAGGGACTGAGATCCCCTTTCAAGATCCTAGTTTCAGTAGCGTGAGGCACCTTAGCACTAAACAGGCATGATACAGATTGAATAAACCTTCCCACACACAAATCACTCTCAGGCAGCAGTATTTTAAAATAAAAGCAAGAGCGTTTACTGACTACTTAAGTACCATGCAAACATGCAGACACATAATTCAAGAGATTTGGTTATAGGATAACCACAAAAAGAGGTTGGAAAATACATTCAAAATGAACTGATAAATTAAGTGGATAATTTCAACCTTTTCTGTAGAAAATCAGAGTCCAGAAAATAAGTGCATTTTGCAAAGTCTCTCTTTCTCTCTGCTGTATCTCAAGAGTCCCAGCTTTTCTTACTGTGGTTGTTTGTGCGTCTGGCAGTCTTTATGTTTGTCAGGAAATTTGGCTTCTGCCCAGAGTCTCTGTTTGAGAGGTCTTATGTAGCCATTTTTGTAGTCTGCAAAACTGGCTGGTGATTGGCTAGTGGCTTAATATTTCCAGGTCCAACAGTTCATCTCTAGGCCAGCAGGGGTCTCTCTCGCTCTTTCCAGAGTTGCAACTGAACCAAAATTATCAGAATTTTAATTTCCCACAGCCCCACCTCCCTGGCTGGCTTTGATCTGCATTACCTTCCTGACACTATTAAAATGGACATAGACTGCGGCAGTGGGTAGAGAATTTAACAATAGCTTACTAGGCTGGGCGTCTGCAGAACCCCTGCTATAAAACTAGTTCTCTATGGAATTCAAAGTGTTATGACCAGAGGACATGGCCCTTCCATCTCCTGTCATTTTATGGAATCTTCCTCTTTGATCAACTACCAGGGAATTCCAATCCCTTACTTGAAATTTAAACTCCTGTTTACTTCCAAACAAGTTTTTGTCCTAGGTAAAGGGGAGATGTCAGACACTGCAATACACATCAACTCTTCCCATGTACCCTTGCAGTAAAATAAGCATCCTTCTGACAAACCTTAGGTCCTGGCCTTTTGGACATTAAACATAAAAAAATTACAGATAAATATGACAACAAAATGGCTGCGGTGGCAAAATCGCCACAGGCATGACGGTTTGAAAGCCCATTAAAATTTATTTTTAATGCGGTGTTCAACTTACCTGGAAACGGCAGTAATGCAGATATACCAATGATTAAGTCCGTCCTATACTGATACTACACTGCCACCACTTTTAGAACCATGTGATGTCACTGAAGGTGAAGCTATAGTTAACTACAATGTGGAGGTACAGCTTCCTTCTCAGCGACATCACAAGGCTCTAAAAATGTTGGCAATGTAGCATCAATACAGGACAGACTTAGCCATCTGTATCTCTGGATTAGTTCGACCAACAGGTTAGTCCAAAAGCTTTTTATGGGCTTTCAAACTACGATGAACACTACTTATGAATGTTCCCCTTTATGTTGGTAAAGACAACCCTTGACTATGGCCAACATCTCGGATTCCAGGAAAAGATTTTGATCAAGGACTATTCCCAGGTTTCTAACCACCCTCTCAGCCTTATATGGAACACTATCAAAGGCTAGCAGTCTTGGTCTACATTAAACGACAGTCTTGTTCATCTGAGCACACCAGTAGAAGCTCCATTATACTTGGATTCAGAGCCAGTCAGCTATAGTCCATCGATCCTTAATTTCTACTTAGCACAGTTCTAGAAGCAGTACATAGTGATCACCATGGCTGGGCAAGGACAGGCACAGCTTGGTAGCAACTCTATTAAAGCAGTGATACCAAACACTGTGCTTCTTGATGATCTCTTCCAGTGGCATCATATATTGTACAGAGTGAACAATACAGGGGAGAGGACCGACCGCAAAAGAGCACTGTAGTCTAGTATGATTGAGTGTAACAGGAAAGGATCCATTACGACAGCTACCCCTGATGTGCCAGGGAGGACTAAAACCATGACAATCCCACATTTTCCCCAGAGTCGATCAATGTACAAACCATGGTCCCCCGAGTCCAGTGATGACAAAAGATCAAGAAAGATCACCACTGACACCAATCACTGATGCCACACAGGATCATCACACACCCTGACCTGGGCCATCTCTGTTCTGTGGAGCTGACAGAACCCAGACTAGAAAGGCTTGAAGATGTGAAATATGGAAAATGATCCCCAAGTACACTGTCATCAACTTCTCAACAGCCTTAGATAAAACTGGTTGATTAGAGATAAGGTAACAAGAACACTGTGGCCTAGTTCGACTTTAGCTAGGCCTTTGAAACTGAGTCACACAGGAGGCTGAAAAAGGAGTTGAACAGCCTAGGAGTGGTTTCCAAAGTGGAAAAATGGGTTCAAAACTGGTTAACAGATTGGAAACAGATGGTGATTTACTGGGACCAGTCCTCTTCAATGTCTTCATAGAGGACACTGCAGAAGAACTAGAAAAAACAGTATGCCTTTTTGCAGATGATACCAAAATCTACAATAGGACAGACACTTAGGAGAGGGTGGAGAGAATGCACGGTGATCTTGGGAAACTCGAGGAGCAGTCAAAAGCATGGTAGTTGGGGTTCAATGCCAAAAGTGCAAAATCATGTACCTAGAGCATAGGAACCCAGGAGTGGAGTACAGGATTGGGGGAGGAGGTACTGACGGTATCTAGACAGGTAAGGGAACTTGAGGCTAATAAATCTGAGGACCCCAAGGTGGCAGGGCAATTTGACAAGGCAGAGGGTAGGGCTAGTGGGATGCTGAGGTGCCTAGGGAAGGGCATCTCCAGCACAAGGAGGAGGGAGTTGGTACTGCCACTGTATCGGTTGCTGGCGAGATACAATGTGTTCAGTTTTGGAGACAGGACATTGGTAGGGTGAAGGTGGTCCAGAAGAGGGGGAAACTAAAATGGTTCAGGGTTTGCACAAGAAGCCCTACAACGAAAGCATGTGGGATCTCAATATGTACATGCTGGAAGAGAGGGAAGAAAGAGGCAACACGATACAGACCTACAAGTACCTCACAGGGGTGAATAGGGTGAGTGGGGTTGTTTTTTTTTCAAATGAGAAACTTAACAGGACCAGGGGGCATGTGATGAAGCTGGGGGCCGGTGTTCAAGAGAGATGCAAGACATATTTCTTCATCACAAGGGTGGCAGAGGCCTGGAACAGACTGCCAGCAGAAGTGGTGGAGGCTAAACTAGTGGGGGCTTCAAGCATGTATGGGATAGACCTGGGGTATATTAGAAAACAGACAGGGAGATACGGGATCACCAGAGACCAGACAGGGTATGCAGAGGCAAATTAGGTAGCGAACATTTGGGCAGACTGAGTGGGCCAAGCAGTCCTTTTGTGCTGACAAATTCTATATTTCCATTGTAATCTAAATATTGCTTCTTGAGTAGGGGTCTAATAACATCATTCTTCAAAGCTGCCAGACAGCTCACCTCACTTAAAGAAGTACTAACGAGGCCAGCTAGGGCAAGCTCTACCACTCTAGCCTGTAAAGTTGGGATGGAACCAGATCCAGCCTTGAGATAGTGCAGTATAATCCAGCAAGTACTCAGACAGTCCCGTCCATGTTCAACTGGCTGAATTCTCGCCAATATACCAAAGGAGTCACTTTTCCCACATCTGTCCACATGTCACTTCCAACATGACTGGCACAAATTTACTTGGTCCTAGATACCAGGACTTGATCCTGATAACCAGAAGGTGGGTGCACTTTACTTTTTTTTCATATACATTTTATGCCCCAGTTCGTCCTCTGCATGCCCTTCCATCCGTCCCCAGCTTGTCTGGGACTTACCTTCCACTGACATTCCAGCTTCTGAACTGTGGTGAGGTGCCCGGTCACCACTGCATGGCCTGTGAGAGACTGGATTTCATCCTGTTGCCAAGAGGGTTTCTAACCTGGTTTGTAGGTTCCCCCTAGGGACTGGACTGTGCAATGCATGTGGCGGGCAAGCTCTGCCTCTGCAGAGATGTTCTAACACATCTAGCCTTGGCCCTGCCTCCTGATGCATCCAGACCTGCACTGCCACCCGGACATCTCCACAGAACATTGTTACAGTGTGTTGCGGCAACCCCCCTCCCAAGGGAGGAGAGCTGTCCTTTACATGCTCAATCCTTACTCTGCTGGCTAAACGACCCGCATCCATTCCCAAACCCATGTTGCTGGTGTGGCAGGAGGTAAGGCACCAGTGCCTCAGCCTCCACGCCACCGGGCTGGCTCGACAGTCGACTTTTCTAAGAAAATGTCTTCTATGGGCAGTGGAAAAGTGTGGGTCTGGTCTGTTTCTTGGCTTCTATAAAGCAGGAGAGGAATTTAACTCTAGGTCTAATACCTCCAAATAGCTATCCTGATATACCATCAGGCCAAGTCTGTTGGTATTCACCTATGATCACCTCCACCTGCACTGACTTGGGACCTCATAACTTCAGCTGCTGAAACCATGATGTTCTTTCACATGAGGCAATGCTGCATGAATGGACTGGAACCAGTATGCTGAATGTTGCTGCCAGGACACAATATAGGCTTCAACAGCAGCAATGGACTCCCTGGAGGATGCAGCTACCAGGCCTGAAATGTCCAGGAAACCCCAAAACCTATCTAGATACAGGTCCAGACAGTTGTGATAATGGATCTTCTCTCTATAGTTGAAAAATACATGATGGGGACACCAAGACTGAACCCCATGATGCAGTGGTCTGATCAAACAGGCTCACTAAGCTGATATCATCCTTCAGTCCTGTGATGAACACCCTGTCCAATGTATTCCCCCTTTTGTGTGTAGCTGAGACAGTAACCTGTTTCAATCAATCAATCAATCAATCAAAATCTTTATTTATTCAGGTGGACATCATTGAGCAAAGCTCATTTACAAGATGGACCTGATAGGTCAAGGATCAAATTGTAGGTACAGTAGCAGACATATACAGAACACTTGTATTTAAACAGATACAGTAATATAAACATATATACAAATGAAGGATAAAGGTTGATAAAACCTAACAGGACAAGTTAGGGTACAGTAAAAGTACACTAGAAGAATCCAGAATGTCCAAGTCCCAATAGAGGAGCCAAAGCAAGCACGCAACACAGGGTAACCGGTAATACAGGCTCCAGGGCAAACTAATGCAGACAAACAGATATAATGATTGATGACTGCAAAAACATGATGATAAACAGCCTCTGGCGAATGACATGGAGGGGCTGGTGGGAGATTCAGATAGGGGCTAAGGCTACTAAGACTAAGGTTTAAGACCCAGAGTGTCAGTGATCTAGAGGAGCTTGGCAAAATTATTAGAAGGGCTATCTACCCTTGCACTGAAGCTCCCCAGCAATAAGTCTGGGATATTCCACAGCCAGAGCAGACAGCTGATCTGCGGACTCCTGCAGAAACTCAGAATCACTATGGAGGGTGGTAGAACAAGATGACTGTGAGTGATTGACCCTTTTGGCCATGTTGCAAAGTACCATAGTAGTTCCACATGAGACACGGTAAGGGCCAACTCAGATCCCAAACAGAAGGCCACTCACCACTCCCATCCCAAACAGTATACCACAGAATACTCTGATGATACCAACTTGGCTATTAACTGGCCCAGAGCAGTCATCCATTCAGGTCTATGTGATACAGCAAACATGCCTCTAAATCAGAGATGACATCATAAAAGAAATGACACATAATGTAAGAAATCGTAATAAGCAGTTCAGAGGCAGACCATTTAGGACAAACAAGAGAGGTATGTTTTTTATGCAGAGGGTGACAAAATATTGGAATCTAGTACCTCAGGATGTTTTTGAGCTACCACATATGGAATGGTTTAAATAACTGGTTAGACGAAGACATGAACACCTGAGAGGGTTTATGGATCACCACTGTATAGTGGAGGTGTAGATAAGAAGCGCCTATGGTGCATATCTACCCTATACATATCCAAGTACTTCTGATAACTGGGACCTTGTTCATGACCAGACAATGAACAGTTATATTACTCAGACACATAAAACAACCCAGCAGCCAAAATTAGCAAAAGGTGTTTACTTTATTTGTAGGAGTTCACCCAAATGCATTCACAATGTAGCATTCCACTAATATGCCAATAGTTTGCAAGGAAAAGGACTCTGATGAACCTGATGCTGCAGGGTAAAAGTCCAGAGATGCTAGCCAATCCCCTGGCCTTAAAGAGGGAAAGATTTTTCCCAGAGTTACCATTTTGAATTTGGGCTTTGAAATGTGTTTGTTCAGATACCTTAGGTCTAGGATGGGTCGCCACTCCCCTGTTTTCTTTGGGGTAAGAAAGTACTTGGAATACAGTCCTTTTCTCTTGTGCTGAGTAGGAACTTTCTCTATAGCGCTGAGAGCTAGAAGAGAGGAAACCTCTGTGTCTAGGGCAAGGGTTTCTGAGACTGATGCAGATGGAAAGACTTGGCCTCTTTGGACATTTCCTGAAGCTGAGGGTTGTCCCTTGGCTTACTACTTCCAGGACCCACTTGTCTGAGGTCACAGACTTCCAGGCCTGGAAGTAGTAAGCCAACCTGCCTCCTACTGGAAATGGGAGTCAACCCGGCTGACACATCAGGGTGTCTGCTTGGCAGGAGCCTTAGACTGAGAGGAGGAGGGAGCAGCCCTGCTCATCCCCTTCCTACCCCTCCTCTGAAAAAAACCCTCTGGGGGAAGGGAGAGGAGGCCTAGGCTTGGTAAAAAGGCCTTTGAAAGGGCCTGCCCCTGCCCCTAGACTGCTGCTTGTGTGGAGTGGCCTGCCTTTTCTTGGTCTGTGCACTCCTGTACCTGGTCCTGTATTCATCCATTTTCTTCATGTAAGCCTCTGTCTGCTCCCCAAACAGAGAGTAACCTACTACAGGAAAATCCATGGCCTTAGTCTGGGTATCCTGTGAAAGGCTAGTACATCTGAGCCAAGCAGATCTTCTGAGAGACACGGATATAGCCATGGCTCTAGATGCCACATCATTGGAGTCCACAGCAGCATGAAATTGCATTTTGGATGCCTCAATTCCATCAGCAGCCACCACCTCCAGCTCCTTGGCTACCTGGGGAGAGGCCTGTTTAGCCAGTTCCAGAACCGTATCCCATCTGGATTTCTAGTACCTGGCTGTGTAGGCCATATAAGTAGCCTGCCTGAGTCCCAAAGAGGATGCCAAATACTGTTTTTTGACCATGGCATCCACTTTCCTGGAGTCCTTATCCGGGGAGTGTGAAGCCAAAGGAATGTTAGCCCCGTCAAAGGCTGCAGCCTGCACTACCCCAACATGGCGGCAATGACTATAAAGGAACTCCGCAGCTGAGCCTGATAACGAATACTTCCTGTCCATTCTCTTATCCACAGGAGGTATTGAATTAGGAGTTTGTAAAATTTTGTGTGTCTGTTTCCCCAAGGATTTATGAAGAGGGATAGACAGCTTTTTGGACTCTGGGATGTCCATCATTTCCACAAAATCAGGCTCTTCATCCTCCTCTGCGGCTTCAACCAAGGGAAGCTGCATGGTTTGTGCCACCTTTTTGTAGAACAAAAAATGTGAAGGGGACTGAGAGAGCCTGGGAGGAGAGACACCTGAGGGCCTGTCTGGGGAGATGTCCGGTTCAGTGGGCACATCCAGATCCCCTTCATCGTCACCATCACCACCGGGATAGTCTTCGTCTCCCTCCCACTCCTCATAATAAGCATCTGGGTCATAATCTGGAGGAGACGGATCCGACCAAACCGGCGATACTGGTTTGGAGGAACCGATCTAAGCGACTGAACAATACTAATTGCTTTGGCTATTTCGTCCCTGATTGGAGAGTGGGATACAGGATCCGAACAGGCAGACTTGCACTTTTCTGTGACGGAACTCAGCTCTCCTTTTGCCCAAGGAGGTATCGCCTAGGTCAGTAGGCACCTCCTCAGGTTCGCTTGCAACCGAACCGGCTGGCCATCCGGATCTACGGACTTTGCCTCCTTTCCTTCAGCTTACTCAGTCTTTTATCTAGAGTGGATTTACGAAAGTTTTTACAGATTTGGCAGTCTGACTTGAGGTGTTCAAACCCCAGACAATAAACACAGATGAGGTGGGGTCAGCCTTAGCAAAGGCCTCCCCACACTTAGTACAGCTGTTGAAACCCAGTGGACCGGTTTTCTTGGGTTTCTCAGACATGGCCAACCTAACAAATTACCCAATTGCAGCTTTGAAGCCAGGTAATATAACAACTGATCGGTTACAAACTGTGTCACGGACTTTTTAAAAGAACCAGCAAAAGGACCGGTTCTTTTGAAACCGATCTGTACCGGAACACCACACTAATCCCAGAAAAAATAAAATTAACAAAGTTGGTTCCAAACTGGACCGACCGGGAAGAAACCGAAGAAAAGGACAATTTCTACTTTTTCACCAAAATAAAAGACAGTCACTACCTATCTACACACTACCTGTACTGTAGACAGAGGCTGGAAATCCAAAAACAAAAAAAAAATATGCGGTTTAAACTGAACACTTTACTTTTACCGAACCAAACAGAGGAAATCTCTGGAGCGACTTCACTGTTAGGCAGAGTAAAGAATCTGACGGTTACACTGGGAAGTACCACAGACAGAGGTTTGAAAACCAAGCTCGAGCTCTACATTCTATGCTTCTGCATAGAGTTAACTCTTTTCTCTCTGGGGCAGTTCAAGTGCTGGGGCTAACTGCATTATGTCTGAATGCAGCAAGACTTCATGCTGTTTGAACATTTGGATATGACCTATAATGGACAACAATGGTCAGTTGGTAACTGATGAGAGAATTGCAGACAGTTTAAATGAGTACTTTAACTCAGTTTTTAATAAAACAATAATATTTCTGCCAACAGACCAATGGGAGACTGTCAACAAAATAAATAATCGATGAGAAGGATGTCAAAACCAGATTAAAGGGGCTTGACTCAAAGACACCTGGTCCAGACAAAATTCATCCTAGGGTCCTTAAAGAGTTCTCAGACCATTTGGCAAGTCCATTAGCCTCAATTTACCAAACATCTGTTAATGGTGGGATTATTGTTAATGACTGGAGGCTGGTGACGGTAGTTCCAAGTTTTAAGAAAGGTAGTAGAAGTGAATGTAAAATCTATAGGCCAGTCAGCCTAACGTCCAGTGTGTTGTAAAATTTTGAAAGAAAAGATAGAGGACCATATGAGCAAAACTGGGCTAGTGGATACAACACAGCATGGATTTAAGAAGGGAAGATCATGCCAAATTAATTTGATGGCCTTCTTTGATGGGATCAGTAAGGCATTAGATGAAGGGGACCCTGTCGATGTGGTCTATCCAGAGTACACAAAAACTTTTACAAAGTACCACACAAAGAGTTTATTAAAATGCTAGATCACATACACTACAACTCAAAGGAGAAACTAGTTGTACAATCAAAAGACAAACTTGGTTCAATTAAAGGGTGGTGGCTATTTGGAATGGCCTGCAACTGGAGATGGTGGGTAGCAAAAACATGAATGAATTCAAGAACAAATTAGACATTTATTGTAAAAGTAATGATATAAGTGGCTACTCCCTTTGAGTTAAGGGTGGGCTGATATGGGGCATGTGCCCTCTTTGGCACGTATAAGACTATAAAACCTATGAATGTAGCACAAGCTTTCTCACTGGCATAAACTTCGCCAAGTTCAACGTCATGTCTCTTCTTGAGTGCTATCAGTCTCAAATTTGTGGAAGGGATCCTCTTCTTTGGCAAGGCAGTAGGCAATACTAAAAAGTTTATCTAATTTATGACGACGTTTTTTATTCATTTTTAAAATACATTTTTCTATTTCACTACCAGAGGGTCTAACATCAGCTAAATCAGCAGCCACCGGTTTGTCATGCCCTTTTGATACTGCATGTCTCTCCCAGTTAGTTTTCTTGACATTGTCAGTGCCAGTGATATAAGAATCCACACTGCTCACTTTCCTGGCTCTAGTAGTCCACTTTCTGAAGATATCAGGTTTCTCTACTTTATTTTTTGAACTGTTCCTTAAGACCAAAAAGTTCACATATTTACAATAACAGATATTCATTAAGAACAACATTTTCCCCTTAATTTCTTGTAAAGCACAAAAAAGTTTTTCTTATTTTTAGGGGGATTAATAAAGAAAAGAAACAATCAACCATTTATTACTTAGAGCCTCAATAAAATAAATATGACCATTTGTTTGTTTGTTGTGCTCCAAGCTTTTAACTTCCCAGCTACATAATAACTGAAATGAAAATATAAGGCATCGGTTTTAGTTTCAAGCATCAGATTTAAGCAAATCAAGAAAGAAACGAGATGAGATTTTCTACAACCACACTTTCAATATTCCAGCTTCAAGCTGGAAGATACTCTGTCACATCAGCCACCTTTTTCATCTTCAAAATCTGAACCAATATCTTCTGAGATTTTACATTAGTCTCATAAAATGTTCTAGCTGCATCAAGGTCTTCAAAGTAATGGTTTTTACCCTGGAATAAAACCCTCAAACGAGCAGGTGCAAGCAAAACTGTAGTAATTCCAACTTCCTTGAATTCTGACAATATAGGCAAAAAGCATTTCCTCCTACATTGAGTTTGCATGCAAAAGGCAGGATACAAATGGATACGTTGGCCTTCGTGAAGAATTGTCCTTTCTGTCTGGCTAACTGAAGCATCTTATTCCTTTCAGCAAGGGTAGAAAAGTAATAATGCGTTATCTTGCACCTGGTTGCTGTGTCGAATCCTTTGGATAACGTGAAACAGGTTGAAAGACAGATTCCAAAGTAGGTAAAGTTTCAAGTGAAAAACAGCAGCCAATGCATTCTGCACTGCTTCTTTCAACTCAGCATTTGGAACTGCGCTAGAAACAAATTAATCTCAAATTCCTCCTAAGCATATTATTTTCAAGTGTTCAAGTCTTGATATCTGAGTTAACTGCTCGTGTGGTGCAGCATTTGTAGCCTTCAAGGGTAAGAACCCTGGCTGAAATGGCCCCACCTCACCCTCTTTACTTTCTATAACTTTCTCCACTTTCTCCATCCGCAACTCAACTGCTGAACAGCAACAGAAATCTCTGAAAGTGAAGTCTCAGTTTGAGAGGTGGACTGCCTCACCATGGCTTGAAACTCCAATCAGAAATGCTTGTATTGACGCTAAAGTTGGTTTCTGCGATGCCTTAGATTTTACTCCTGCATCCGAGCGGATTACTGTGTAGAGACCCCTGCTCCGACTCCTCCGACAGGCCCTGGAGCCAGAGCACCTCTCCCAGCGGGTTTTGGGGAAATAAACTTCTCCATAATAGAGGACAGAAATTCCATCTGAATAACCCTTCAGAACTTGAGTAAAAGTCTTTTTTTACAGCTTTTTTTTTTTTCAGATGTTCCGCTCGAAAATCGCAGAGCTCTCTACAAGCACGACCAGTTGCAACCACAGCTCAACAGTGACCCCCGATATCGGGTTTCTAATTGCAAAACCAAATTTTGGTCACCATCACATTTTGCGATTCAAATTGTAATCGTCACAAACCTGGATTCATCTTCTGGCACTGCTACGATCACACTGTGGATACATGACAAGAATGGGCCTTTTTTTTTTCCCCCTTCATCTTTTCCTTTGGTGTAGTAGTAGTAGTATCTGGTGGTGTGGTGGTGAAGGATGATGAGGATGGTTGTTCTGATGTTGGATCAGACTCGGACTGCTTTTGTGTTTTTTTTTTTCCAAGAGCTGAATCCAAAACTTAGAAGAGATATGTCAGGACCAACCACTAAGAGAAGGAAATAGCTTCAGGAAAGATCCTGACAAGGTATTTTACTTTATGAAATATTGCTGCATAAGAGATCAAAAGGAGGTAGTAAGTTTGACTGATGGAAGCATAGTATTAAGTATACTAAAAGAAAAGAAAATTATTTTACTGTCTCGGTCTGTGGGTTTTTTGGGGGGCTTGAATCTAGTACACTCAAAAAAGGTCTGTGAGAAGAAAAGGAGGGTCTCTGTAAAATTTTATTATGTTAAGTAAACACTCAGGTCAATGTGAAGAAGACAAGGATGGCTGTCTCAGACAAAATATATTACATTTTTTAAACACTGACTCAAAATATAGTTGCAGGAAGAAAAAAGACAACTGAATCCCGGATTTATTGTGTGCTTAATTACCTACCTTTACTCACAGGGTCCAGGGACGTACAGCAGAACTTGCTATTTTTAGGCACAGTATTACTTTTTCAAACAGCAATGAAAATTCAAGGTTGCAGGAAGACAAGAGACAGGGATTTAGACTGCCACTATTTCCAAGACTAAGGCACCTTTTCTATGCTAACAGGGTCCAGGGAAGTACAGTAGAACTTGTATTTTTTTAGGTATTACTTTTTTAAACAGGACTGAAATTACAGTGTTGCAGGATGAAAAAAGACAGAGATTTACCTAGCTACTACTCCCAAGATGAAAGCACCTTTTCTGTGCTTACATGGTCCAGGGATGCACAGCAGATTTTTTTTTTTTTTTATGTATTCATTTCTTTAAACTGAGTCAAAGTACAAGGCTACAAAGGAAGAAAAAAGACAGGATTTACCCAGCTACTAACTCCCAAGACTAAGGCACCTTTCTGTGGTCATAGGGTCCAGGGATGCACATTGAACGGAGTCAAAATATAGAGTTGCAGGAAAAAAAGACAAGGTTTTCTCTACCTCCAAGACTACGTGCCTTTCTGTACTCACAGGGTTCCGCGACATACAGCAGAATTATTTATTTATTTTTTAATATATATATATATTTTTTTTTAAAACAGACAAAACACAAGGTTGCAGGAAGAAAAAGCCAGGATCTACCACCAGCTACTAACTCCCATGACTAAGCGGCCTTTGTGTGCTCATGGGGTCTAGGGACGTGCAGCAGAAAGTACAGTTACATAAGAACTTACCATAACAGTAGATCTTCGAGAATAGCTCTTGCAACAGGCAATAACCATAATGACTGAGCTGCCAGGTGCTAGGACATGGAAAACTTCAAGCTAGCAGTATTCAGCAGGGGACCACTCCCAATGTCAGCACGCTGATGTCTGACCTATTGTACAAAAGGGTCAGTCCCCAGCCCATTCCCAGTTCTCCCTTCTGGAGACCCCAGCATGTACAGAAATTGGAGAATTGAGGAGGTTCCTCTTAAATGAGGAAAGCAGATAACAGCAATCGGGGAAAGGACGGAGAGAATGCAGTGCCTGTTGCAAGGGCTCCTCTCAAAGATCTACTGCCTTACGTAACTGTACTATCTTGCTTCAAGGGGGCTCTTGCAGCAGGCAGTAACCGTAAGGACTAAATCCCAAGCAATAGAGAAATAGATTCAGTCAACTGGAAAGAGGACAACAGGAGTCATAGGAACTTTATGACAGGAGACCCTGGAGGACTGCAAGACCGAAGTCTGCTCTACATCTGGATTCAATGCCCAAACTGTTAATGTTTAATGAAGGTATGGACAGAACTCCAAGTGTCGGCTGCACAAATGTCTGCAGCAGACACATTTCTGAAGGAGGCAGTAGAGACAGCTATATCCCTGGTAGAATGACCTTCGACCTGGCCTGGCAAAGGCTTGTTGTACTTAGGTAGCAATAAACAATGCAATCAGCTAACCACTTAGATAAACATGGTTTGGAAACAGGAGCCCCTTCTTTCCTGGGGGCAAACGAAACAAACTGGTTGGATTTTCTGCTAGGGTGGGTGCGGTCCAGATAAAAACAAAGTACCTGATGAACATTGAGATTATGAAGTTAAGCCTCCCTCTGATTAGAATACTCAGAAAAATAAACAGGCAGGTGGATGGACTGATTCATAGTAAACTCAGACACCACCTTAGGCAAAAACTTAGGATTTGTCCACAAAGATACTCTGTCTTTGTGGAAAACCAAGTAAGGCTCTTTACGCATCAGAGCCTGAAGTCAAATCATCTGAGCTGAAGTAATGGCAACTAAAACATCACTTTCCACGAGAGAACACATAGCTTGCAGCTTGTGGCAGATTCAAAGGCAGGAAGAGCGAGCTTCTCCAAAATAAACAGATGCCATGGCAGGACTGGGTCCCTAATGGGACATTTCAAATGGGGAATGCCCCACAAAAAGGTGTGGGACAGGTCCAGTTGGGCAATATTTTTGCCGTCGATGGGTGCATGGCACGCAGAGATGGTGGAAAGGTGCACCTTGATAGAGTAGTAACTCAGACTGGAGTCTGAGAGGGAAAGGAGGTACTCCAGGATTAAATTCACTGGGCAAGTGAAGGGATCCAAACGCTGGGTGGTAGCCCAGATGGAGAACCACTTCCACTTCATGGCATAAGTGGCTCTGGTGGAAGGCTCTTGGTGACCACCAGAACATCAGCCTCCTCGGAGGAGACCCCAAAGCATGCAATGGCTAAGTCTGCAGGAGCCACGCATGCAGATGAAGAGAGCTGAGGTCTGGGAATCAGAGCACCCAGGTCCTGTAATAGCACATTAGCTCAGAGGGGCAGGGGTAGTGGAAGTTCCACTGCCAGCTGTTGCAACAAAGGGAACCATGTCTGTCATGGCCAGTAGGAGCAATCAGAATCATGTCTGCCTGCTCTGATTACAGGTTGAGAAGAACTCTCTGCAGGAGCAGAAAGGGAGGAAAGCCATACAGAAACCTTTCTGTCCAAGAGAGGACAATGCGTCTCACCAGAAAACACCAGGCCCTGGATCTAACGAGCAGAAATTGGGCAGTTTTGCATTGAGTGGGGACACAAGGAGGTCCAACTTGGGATGACCCCATCTGTCGAAGAGATCCTCGACCATGGAGGATAGGAGCTCCCACTCATGTCTTTTCGACCTGGACCGGCCTAGGCTGTTGGCCAGGATGTTTTGGATGCCTGGAACATGAATTGCTGTTTGAAACAGGCCGTGTTCTATGGCCTAGTGCCAAACTCTCATGGCTTCCCTGCACAGGGAGTACGAGTGAGCCCCCCCCCAACTTGTTGAGATAACAGACTACTGGCATGCTGTCCATCTGGATCAGGAGAGTGTCCGGGTGAAGATGAATCTCAAAGGCAAGAAGAATTGCCCGCGTCTCAAGCACATTGATGTGGAAATGCTGTTCTTGCTGAGACCAGGTCCCTTGAGTTTGATGATCTGCTAAGTGGGTACTCCAGCCCAGACAGGATGAGTCTGTGGTAAGAATCTGATTTGGAGATTCCGCATGGAAGGGAACCCCTCAGAAGAGAGTGGAAGGGTTCATCCACCAAGACAGCATTTGCAGTACAGGACTGGATACTAGGATCCCTTGCTTTAAATTTTCCATGTGCGCTGGTCCCATTGGAACCCATAGAGCCCACTGAGGCACCCTCATGTGCAGGCGGCAAGTGGAACAGTGACTATGGCTGCCGCCATGTGCCCCAAGAGCCTGAGGAATGACCTGGCTGGGACTTGCCATGACGAAGACACCAATTGGGCTTGTGATCTCAGGCGGTCTACTCTGTCTGAAGGCAGGAAGGCCCCGAGCCAAATCCAAGATAGCTGCGATGAACTGCAGTCTTTGGCTTGGCCAGAGGAAGGACTTGGGCAGGTTCAGGGTGATGCCCAGTGTCCAAAACAAACTGAAGGTGATTTCCATTGTCCGGAGCAGCTAGCCTCTGGAGGGGGCTGTGAGGAGCCTATCATCAAGGTAGGGGAATACATAAAGACCCTATCTCCTGAGGACTGCAGCCACTACTGCCAGGCACTTGGTGAAGACTCGAGATGTCAAGGAGGGCAGGAGTGTGAGGGCCCTGATCTGGTAGTGATTCCCCTGGAAGCAAAACTGTAAGAATCTCCTGTGGGGCTGGAAAACCTGTATGTGGAGGTAGGCAGCTTGCATGTCCAGGGAGCAGAGACAATCTACTTGAGGGAGAAGACCCTGAAGAGTAACCATCCTAAAGCATTTGTATTCTATAAACAGATTCAGGTGGCTGAGATCCAGAATTAGTCTTAGATCAATGGTCTTCTTTGGGACCAGGAAGAAATGGGAATAGAAACCCTTTCCCCTTTGACTTGCGAGAACAGGTTCTATGGCCTTTTTGTTCAGAAGTACCTGGATCTCCTCCTGGATAAGGCCAATATGATCCAAAGTGTAGTGGGAGTGCAAGGTAGGGTTGTTGGGGGGGGGGGGGTAATCTCTTGAAATTCAAGAGTATGTCCCCTTTCTACTAGCTGAAGCACCCACTGATCTGAGGTGATTTTGCACCATCCATCAGGGTAAAGGGAGAAGCAACCCCCCACCACCTCCCCCAAAGCTTTTGCTGGGGGGGGGCAGGCAAGGAGTCATGCTGAAGAACCTGGGATGGGCAGGGAAGGCTCTAGGGGCTGAGACTCCTGTCACCTGGGAGGGGGGCCTTATGCTTGAAGGCTCCTCTGGGATGCTGTCCCCAGGACTGCTGACGCTGGTTCCTCCGAAAGGGCTGATGTTGTTGGGGTTTTGGCTGAGAGCGGTACAAAAAATGTACCGACTTTAAGGCCTGGCCAGATTCCTGTAGGCGGGAGATAATGTTCTGGACATCCTCACCAAAGAGAACAGACTCCCTAAAGGAAACATCAAGCAATTTGGCCTGCACATCAGGTGCAAAGCTGGAAACCTTGAGCTAAGAATGACAGCAAATACAGATGCCAGAAGCCACCGTCAGTCCATCCATGTCTGCTGTATCGTAGGACGCCCTTAGGACATAATTTCCACGTCCAACCCTGACTTTAGAAGTTGGGTCAACAGAGACTTAGCAGGGTCCTTTGCAAGGGTTTACTCCAATTCCAGAGCTTTATCCCACAGGGCATTCTGGTACTGGACCATGTGGGCTAGGAAGTTCAATGATCAAACAGCCAAGTGGCTGAGGCATGAACCTTCTTACACAAAGTCCACTTGTCTAGACTCCTTGTCTAGAGGTGCATGCTGAGGTGCCTGGGCCTTTTAGTACGGTCATGAGCAGCATTCCTGACCACTGAATCAGCCACTGGATGCTCCCTATAAAAAGGTTTGTCCCTGGGGGCTTAGTAAAGCCTATCTGCATTCTTAGGTAGGGCCGGGGTGGAAGATAGGTGATTCCAGGTGGCCCTGTTAACATCCTCGAAGGAGGAGGTATAACCATAGGCAGAGTGTCCTCCTTATGGAGGAAGGTTGTCAGGCGTCAGCGTTCTGGGTCCAGTTCCTCTGAGTTTTAACCTATGAGGGACTCAATGTGCCTCATGACGTCCGGGAAAGTTGGATCGTCAGGAGGGGATCTGGAGGTATCCCTGGGTTCCTCAGGTTTGGAAGGTAACCTGGAATCCTTGGAGTCCTCCTCTGGCAAGAAGAGGAACACCCCGCTGATGGCTCAGAGACCAGGACTGGCATTGGTGGATGGCGATCCTACTTGTGCTGGTCCTCCTTGTCACCCGGAAGGCCAGGGGAGTGGTAGGGAGAACCTGTGCAGTGAAGGTTCCCAAGGAGGGGAGGGAGGGCCTCCCTCTTCTGGGGTTCCATGTTCTGCATGGAACTCCCACCAAGCTGTGAATCGGCAGTGTAATCCAAAGGCGGTGGTAGGGGAGGTGGCGCTGGGCAGGAAGGTATCGGATCCTCAGTGTTAGTCCCTGAGGCTTGAGAGCTCTAGTGTCGGTACCCAGAGGAACCGAATGACCAGATGATGGCTCTTGTGGTGAAGGACTAGCCAGTGTTAGTCTCAAAGGGCCCAGCACTGGTTCAGCAGGCGTTTGTTGTGTCTGACCTGAAGAAGCAGCCAGCGCTGGCTGGGGCTTAACCGATGGTGGTGAAGGCATCACAGGGGTTGCACGTGAGGGAGAGGTGAGCGCATACTCCGGGCGTTGCTTAAGATGCATCGGTCTCTGAACGCAGGACCAACATAGGCATCACCAAGACCGAGGGGAGATCCACTGTTGAAGAGCCAGTCGAGTCTCCTGGCTGAGGACCCACTGGGAAAAGGGGCCTGATCTTCAGGGGCTTTGGGTCTGGGGACGACGTCTGAAACCGGAAGAGCCTTTGGACGAAATGGTGATGAGGCGAACATGGGCAGCCCAGAAGGAGTGAGGGCTGCTGATGAAGAAGGGTCTGATCTTCTGCGGAGGAAGATTCAGAAGCGATCAGCCGACTGTGCAGTGACCTGGAATGGGAAGTCAACCAGGGCGATCTCTATCCTTGTCCGGTGCTTGTGCTTCCCGCTCGACTTCTTTCTTACGCCCAATGTGACAGTTGTGTTCGTTTGAGGATTGCTGGAGATTCCAAAGGGTGTTTTGAAATCTTGAGGGGCCTGTGCATTCATGCACTGGCCCCGACCCTTGAAATTCTCTACCCGTCAGCTTTGGAAGTGCACGACTGTGGGAGGGTTTAAACAGGCGCTGAAAACCTTTTTATGGTGTCATGCTTTTGGTGGCACCGGATGATTTGGATCCTCTTTATTTATTTTATTATCATGTTCACTGTTCTTATCATGATTGTTTTTTTCTTTTTGTAAAGCGCCTTGATGGCCTGAAAGGCACTTTTGCGAAATAAAATTTATTATTATTTTCTCTGTGAGAATACGTTGTTGCTGCCCCAGAGGCCGGGGAGGGAGAAGAGCTTTTGCCCTGGAGCTCCTACTCCATCGTCGCTAACTTCTGCTGCAGAAGGAAAGCCTGAAGGGTCTTTGAGCAGCGTCTCTGTGTGGTCTGGTTAATCCAGCAGTGCTGGCACGCCTCAGTGTTGTGGTTAGGGCCTAGGAAGAGCAGGTACGAGGAGTGGTCATCCTTGGTGGGGGTCTGCTTGTCGTAGGCACGCTTCGTTCACTGGTCAGAAGACATTACTGGAAAAGAAGACATACAGGAACTTCAGGAAAAGGAAAGAAAGATGTTAAACTGTGAAAATAACACATTGCGGTCAAAATACAATGAAAATGGCGGTCAACTAGAAGCAGTAGTCCATGGAGGTCCGATCTGCGAAGGTCGACAGCAGGAAAAGAACTGGGGTGGGATGGGCTGGTGGAGCACCCCTTTTATACCATAGGTCTGACGTCAGCGTGCTGACGTTGGGGCGGCCCCCCACTGAATACTGCTAGATAAGAGTTTTTTTGTGTGATCCTAGCACCTGGTGGCTCAGTCCTTATGGTTACTGCCTGCTGCAAGAGTCCCGCGAAGAAAGATCTTGATATGCTAAAGTTTAATAAAAAACTGATCTGTCACACACAAAGGATGGAGGAGACAGTTTTCAGTAATCCACTCCACAATTCACACCCCCCAGCATGAAGGTGTGCTGTCATAGGCTTACACTTGTTTCTCCACGACATGCTCATTCACTGGATTCCCTGCCCACTGATCTCTCTCTCCCCATCCACCTACTAATCACAGGCTCTCCTCAGCACTTTTTCCCACTCTCTGCTCTGATTCCCCATCCCACTTGCACTCACAGGTCCCACTCTCTTCCTCATAACATACTCGCCCTCCGTTCTTTTTACCAACCCCCTGCGGGTTTCACAACATTCCCGCTGTCTTCCCAGCCATATTCCTGCCCTCTGCTCAAGATCATGCACCCCCTTCCCCCCGCAAGCTTGGGAACTGTCCCACTGTCTTCCCCGCCCTTGGCTCGTTGTCACCACCTCCCCCCAACCCCACTCCATAACATAGAAACACAGACTTTGGAGGCAGATAAGGACTGCTTGGCCCACCCAGTCTGCCCATTTCCCTACTTACTGGATAAACTGCAGATCCTAGTTAACCAATAACCTACTTCCTTCCTACCCCCCCCCACACCAGCACTGCCTTATATTTGTCCCACGCATTCTTTAATTCCCCCACTGTTTTTGACCCCACAACCTCCTCAGGAAGGCTGCCCCATGCATCCACCACCCTCTCCATGAAAAAATACTTCCTCACGTTGCCCTTGAGCAATCCCCCCATCTTCAAATTGTACCCACAACTTCTTGCACATCTCTTTTTCTGAAAGATGCTACCCTTCTGGACTTTGTTGATTCCCTTGAGGTACTTGAAAGTTTCTATCATGTCCCCCCTCTCCCTCCTTTCCTCGACGGTATACAAATTAAGCTGTTTTAGTTTCTCTTCGTACAGCTTCTGGTGCAGACCCTGCACCATTTTAGCTGCCCTCCTCTGGACTGCATCCATCCTCTCTATGTCCTTACGGAGATGGAGTCTCCAGAACTGCATGCAGTATTCCAGATGGGGTCACATCAACTGTTTGTACAGAAGGATAACAACTTCCTGTTTTCTACTGGTGATGCCTCTTCCTATACATCCCAGTATCCCCCCAGCGCTCCTTACTGCCATAGTACAGTAAAGTGTTTAGTGTCAGCACTTCAATGTCATCGACAAGCAGGCGCTCAGTGAAGATGCAGGGGTGCAATTCAGTGTGCTGTGCCCCCTCAGTTCAGACCCTGGCCTTACATTACGTAGTTTAAAATTCCTTATTTAAGTTGCTATTTTACTGATTGGATCTAGTTCACAGAAAGGTAACATTTACTATAAATTTTTCTCATTGTCAAGCCAATTAAAGCTTCATTTTTAGGATGATACAGCTAACTTCCCAAATTAACTATAATGCAAGCATTTCATAATGTCACCCAATACTGCACTTACTGTATGTCCATCTTCACTGTGTAATGCTTAAACTATATATCAACAGTGAAATATTCACTGTATTACACTATAATAGAATCAAAACTATTATAGCAATGTTCAGTATAATAGCTGCTAAGATTGCAATATTAACTTGTTATTTTAATTCTTCAGTGTGACAGTATGGCAACGGACTTTAAGAGAGTGAATCACATTATGAGAAAATATCACAACTAAGGTGGAATATCTCCAATAGGCCTTCCCGCTTGGCCAAAGCTTCTCTATACCCTCCCCCCCCAGCCCCACTGTAACCCTTTCTATTCCCAAACCATGGGTTTATGTTCTTTACCTTGTTCTCCACATGAGTTGCCAGTGCTGTTTTCTTTTCTTTTCTTATTAGAGCTATTGCCCTTATATGTTCACCTACTCAGTCCAGTTTTCTCTTTGCATATCCTACATAGAATGCCCCAGAAGAAAAAATTAGTCACCTTAGTAATTATTTTTCTTCTAATGGAGTCTTGCTGTGTATTCTGACTATTGCAGTTAGCCCAGTACTCAAACTGCCCCGAGAGTAGATGGTTAATTTTCTATGCAGAGCATAGAACTCTGAGCTCGAGCTTGGTTCAAACCTCTGTCTGCTGCACTTTGAAGTGCAACTGTTAGATTCTTACGAGCTAATACTAACTAACTACTATGTGGAAATTGTAAAATTTTTACTAGCCAAATGGCAACCAAATATTTTGGATCCCCAAAAGACTCAAGTCAAGAAATCCAAAATCAAAAACCAGGTAGTGAACAACTTAAGACTGTTAAATTAATAATATAACCCACCCCCCTCTCTAAAAGGAGGGAGTACCCAAATGCACCCCTGGGGTGCAACACTGCATCTGCCAGCCCACTTCCCAAAACAGGTTCTGAGAGGGGAAGTAGAGAGGGAGGTCAGAATACAGCAAGACTCCATTAGAAGAAACATAATTACTAAGGTGAGTAATTTTTTCTTCAAACATCATGAAGTCTTGCTGTATTCTGACTATTGCAGACTACCAAGCAGTACCTCCATGGATGAGGGAATCGAACCTACCTTGGGAATAGGCTCTGCAGTACTGCAGTACCAAACTGAGCATCACTCCTAGCCTAGATGTCCAGGGAGTAATGTTTGGTAAATGTATAGACTGTTTTCCAGGTGGCTGCTTTACATATCTCTAGCAAAGGAATATCCCTGGCCGCAGCCAGGGAAGCAGCTGTACCTTTAGTTGAATGAGCCTTAGGCTTGAGGGAGGTATTTTGCCTAGCTTCTCATAGCAGAATTGAATACAAGAGACAATCTACCTGGCAATAGTTCTCTTAGTGGCAGATTTGCCCTTACCCACTTCCCCATAAGTGAGAAACAACTGAAGGAAGTCAAACCTGTGAGCCTTAGTACGCTCAATGTAGTAACTAAGGGCTCTTTTAACATCCAAACTGTGTAAACTTCTTTCTCCTGAAGAAGAATGATCAGTGAAGAACACAGGGAGACACAGATTGGTTCAGATGAAAATCTGAAACCACTTTAGGTAAAAACCTCCTATTAGTTCTAAGGACCACCTTATCTCTATGGAATGAGATAAAATCAGGCTCCACTGACAGAGCTTGCAATTCACTGATACGCCTGGCAGAGGTAATAGCTACCAGGAACACAGTTTTCCAAGTCAAGTACTTAAGCTCTGCTGAAGACAAAGGCTCAAAAGGGGGTTGCATAAGCTGAGCAATGCAAACATTAAGATCCCAAGCAGGGGTAGGATCCCTAAAGGGGGATTGGTATGAAGCAATCCCTTGAAAAATTTACAGAATACAGGGTGAGATGACAGTGAGGAAGGCTTTCCCTGACAGAAAAGTAGAAACAGCTGACAGATGAACTTCGAGAGTAGCTGGTCTGAGGCCTAGGCCATTTAGATGAATGATATAATCCAGAACTGTAGACAATTCAGCAGTGTCTGGGGATATATGCTTCTTGGAACACCAAAAGCTGAATCTTTTCCATTTGGAGTTGTAAGTTTTTCTGGTGGCAGGCTTTCGAGAGGCTTTGAGAATATCCAGAACCCCTTGGGACAGATGCAAATCTGCATACTCTAACTCTTCAAGAGCCATGCCTTGAGACTGAGCGACCGAAGATTGGGGTACCAAATCCTCCCCTGAGAGAAGGTTAACAGGTTGTAATTCCTGGGAAGAGACAGGGGAACATGAACTGCTAGGGACAGCAACAGGGGGTACCAAGGCTGCCTGGCCCAGTCTGGAGCAATCAGAATAACTTTGTAAGGTTGTGACCTTACCTTGACCAGAGCCTTGAACAGTAGGGGAAAGGGAGGGAAGGCATATAGAAATGTCCCTTCCCAGTTCAAAATCAGAGCATCCAGAGGGACTGAGCCCAATAATGGGGGTCTGCAACAAAACAGAGGAAGTTGGTGATTGTCTGGGGCTGCAAAGAAATCTACCTCTGGAGTGCCCCACCTTGAAAAAATCACTTTCAACACCAAAGGATCCAGGGACCATTCGTGATGGCCCTGGGAGATCCTGCTCAATGCATCTGCTAGCACACTGTCCATCCCTGGAAGGTGGACTGCTATCAGAGAGGTCTGCAGAGAATAAGCTAGGGACCACAATTTCATGGCTTCCGTGCACAAGGCTGTGGACCGAGTGCCTCCCTGCCTGTTGATGTACCACATGGTGGTGGTGTTGTCTGTCCTGACCTGAACCACCTTATTCTGCACTAACTGAGAGAAAGCTTGCAGGGCCAGAAAGACCGCCCTGAGTTCCAAGAGACTGATATGAAGAAGGAATTCCTGAGGGGACCACAGTCCCTGGGCTGTGAGAGCCCCCAGATGGGCTCCCCACCCCAACAGAGAAGCATCCGTGATTAGGACCACAGAGTGAGACTGAGTGATGAATGGGACTCCTTGCCTGAGGTTGCCCTGATCCTGCCACCACTGGAGAGCCTGGATCAGAGTCTGGGTCACTGGAACTAGTTTGGTTAGAGAATCTTTCTTCTGAGACCAAAAGGCCCTCAGGTGAAACAATGTCCCTCATCTGAAATCTGGCTCCTTGGACCACTGCTGTAGAAGCTGCCATGTGGCCCAGAAGTTGAAGGAAGAGCCTTGCTGGCCGAGACCAGAAGCGGAATGAAGAAGAGCCAGCTCTACAATAGCCCTTGCCCTTCCAGGGAAGAAAAGCTCTTGCTTGACTGTATCCAACTCTGCCCCAATGAAGGTGAGAAGCTGTACAGGATTGAGAACTGACTTGGGAAGACTGAGAAGGAATCCTAAGGAAGTGAGCACTTGCTGAGTCACTTGAAGGTCTGGGGACTGACCTACAATGAGCCAGTCATCTAGGTATGGAAATATTTTTCCTTCTTAAAAAGAACACTACTACTCCTAGGTATTTTGTGAATACCCTTGGAGCTGATGTCAGGCCAAAGGGCATAGCTTTGAACTGATAATGGCCTGAAGGCAATTCGAACCTGAGGTACTTTCAGTGGGAGCACCTGATGGGAATGTGAAAGTAGGCATCTTTTAAGTCCAGGGAGGCTAGCCAGTCCCCTGGCCTTAGAGAGGGAAGGATTATTCCCAGAGTCACCATTTTGAATTATGGTTTTAAAAGATGTTTGTTCAGGTATCTTAAGTCTAGGATGGGTCGCCACTCCCTGTCTTTTTGGGGTAAGGAAGTACTGGAGTACAGAGCTTTGTTCTGTGCAATGTAGGAACTCTCTCTACAGCCTTTAGAGCCAGTAGAGATGAAACCTCTGCTTCTAGGGCAATGGTTTTGGAGATGCTTGTAGATGGAAAAGATCTGGCCCTCAGCTTTGGAAATTTCTTGAAGCTGAGAACCAGCCCCTGGCTTACCACCTCCAGGACCCACTTGTCTGAGGTAACAGACATCTAGTCCTGGACGAAGTAAGCCAGCCTGCCTCCTACAGGAATGGGGGAGTCGACCCGGGCTGACACATCAGGGTGTCTGCTTGGCAGGAGCCTTCGGTTGAGGGATGGATGGATGTAGCCCTGCTCATCCCCCTTCTGCCTCTCCCTCTGAAGAACCCCTCTGAGGAAAGGGAAAAGAGGCCTGTGCTTGGTAGATAGGCCTATGAAAAGGCCTGCCCCTGCCCCTAGCCTGCTGCCTTTGAGGAGTTGCCTGCCTTTCCTTGGCCTGTGCACTCCTATAGATGGTCCAATACTCATCCATTTTTTCATGTAATTATCTGTCTGTTCCCCAAACAGAGAATTACCTTTGCCTGGGTGTCCTGTGAGAGACTAGTACATCTGAGCCAAGCCATTCTCCAAAGAGCCACAGATGTAGCCATGACTTTAGAGAACACATCACTGGAGTCCACAGCAGCATGGAACTGTACCTTAGATGCCTCAATCCCATCAGCAGCAACCCCCTCCATCTCCTAGGCTAGCTGGGGGAAGGCTTGCTTAGCCAGTGTCAGTACAGTGTCCCACCTGGACTTCTGGTACCTGGCTGCATAGGCCATATAATTAGCCTGCCTGAGTCCCAAGGTGGATGCCATGTACTGTTTCTTTGCCATGGCATCCAGCTTCCTAGAATCTTTATCTGGGGTGTGTGAAGCCAAGGGTATATTAGCCTTATCACAGGCTGCAGCCTGCACAACCCCAACATGGCTGCATTGTTGATACAAGTACTCTGTACCAGAACCTGATAAGGTGTACCTTTTGTCCACCCTTCTGTCGACAGGAGGTACAGAATTTGGAGTTTTTAAAATCTTTTGTGTCTGTTTCCAAAAGACTTATGAAGGGAATAAGACAGTCTTGTGGACTCTGGGATGTCCATCATCTCCACATAATCAGGTTTCTCTACAGCTTCTTCCACAGGGAGCTGGAGGGTTTCTGCCACTTTCCTGTAAAACATGTAGTGGGAAGGGGACTCAGAAAACCTAGGAGGGGAAACACCAGAAGGCCTGTCTGGGGAGACGTCCGGTTCAATGGGCTCAACCAGACCTCCCACACCATCGCCATCATCATCATAATCTTCAACCCCCTCCAAATCCAGTTCATAGGAATCTTCAGGGGCATAATCTTGAACTGGAGGAACTGACCGAACTGAGTGCCTCCCAGAAGGCGCCGGATCAGACGGAACTGGACGAGGCAACTCTACAATCCTTATCGCATTGGCAATCTCTTGACGGTCGGAAAATGGGTCTCTGGAACCAAACTGTCAGATTTTTCTTTTCTTTTTGTGAACCGATCCCTCAGGTTGGCTATGCTCTTGCCTGAAGAAGTATAAGCGGTCAGAGGGCACTCCCTCAGGTTGGGTCAGGGGCCGGACCAGGCTGGCCATCCGGGTCAGCGGACTTCACGCGGCCTCCTTATCCTGAGCCTACCTAATCTTTTTTCCAGGGTAGACTTAGGGAAATTTTTTTTTACAGATTTGGCAGTCTGAGTCGAGGTGGTCAAACCCCACACAATAAACACAGGTGGTGTGGGGATCAGCCTTAGCAAAGACCTCCCCACACACACTGCAGTGTTGAAACCCAGTAGGCCCAGTTTTTCTTTTGGGTTTCTCAGACATAGCCATCCTATCCACAAACTTACCCTTTTTATGGCAAACAAACAGGCAAGACACCCTTATCGGTTTCTAACCGTGTCACGGGTATTGGAAAAACCACAAGAAAATGCAGTTATTTTAAAACTGATAAGGACCGTAACCACACTCTAAGTTTAAAACAAAGACAGAATATATAAATCACTAAACAGCCAGTTCAGCTGAACCAGTGAAAAATCAATTTTACAATTTCAACAAGTTTACTAGGTCTAGTTCACTACTTAGTACTTACTGTACCACAGACAGAGATCTGAACCGAAACTTGCGAAAAATAATCGGTAAAACCGAGGACTTTAACAGACTTACAAACCGTGAGCAAAGGAGAAATCTCTGGAGTGGCGGTTCAGTTAGGCGGAGTAAAGAATCTGACAGCTGCACTTCAAAGTGCAGCAGACAGGTTTGAACCGAGCTCGAGCTCAATGTTCTATGCTCTGCATAGAAAATGAACCGTCTATTCCGGGCAGTTTGAGTGTGGCTAACTGCAATAGTCAGAATACAGCAAGACTTCATGTTGTTTGAATGGCATATTCCTAGATAAATGACAGTAATGGTGTCACAATTAATATATTCATCACTTGACCATTTCTTGGACTCAAGAACTTAAATCAGTTTGGCCAGCTCACTGGTAGAGCTACCACTCATGAAGCAGAGGACCCAGGTTCAGGAACAAGACAGAGTTGTTGGATGGCCAGCCAAGGGATGAGCGCAGAGCATCCCAGAGGATGCTCTACACCTTAGGTAGGGAGAGTGAACGGACGCCGATGCACTTTTGCCACCTGGGTGACCAGAGGTTGCAGTACAGTCAGTGCTGTGGAATTGGGTGGGAAGATGTTGGCTCTGCTCCAATGCACATGCACAAATTGTGCACATGTGCTACAACTCAGTGTCCTAGAGGCAGGGCACTAGAAGAGAGAGAAAATTCATGACCGCCACAGGAAGACGTCTGCCCCTCACCACAGGTCTCACACTGTCAACCGTGGCTCTCACTTCAGTTCTATCGACCAAGTCTCCATTGAGGGGTAGGGTTTACCCCCAATGGCCCAACCCTGTGGGGCAAGCCAGGGTGCTACAGCGTTGAAGTACTGTAAGTCCCAGAGAAGGTGGGCGATGGGGCTAGATGAGGGGGCCAGGACCATTGGAGGCTTGTCAGCTGTAGGGGGGCGAAAAAGGCATACTAAACAAAAAATAAATAAAAAAAAGAACTTATCAGTTTGCTGTCTGGCACTCCAATATTTTCATGTCCCAGATCTTTTACATTCTACTGAGGGGGTAGTAAGTGGTAACCATGTACTATTCCTCTTGATTGTTTGCACACTGTACCACATATCCCCAGGTTACCAACTCTTCTATATACAACTCTGTATGGTTTTCTGGTACAGTCCCCAAGTTTTTGTTGTACACTAAGTATCCCCCAGTTCTGCCTCTAAAGGCAGCATGCACATGTGTAGACACACACACACACACAGTCTCTCTCTCTCTCCCCCCCCTCTCTTTCTCCTGCACTAAGGGAAAAAATGCAGATTAATGGGGCTGAGCAAGAGAAGCGAGCAAATGCAGTTTTACAAGAAATGCTGATTAGGCAGCATGCTGCATTGAGTAAAGGGGCTATGATAAGGTAGGGAGTTGTAGTCAATCTCTACTAAAGCAGTAAGTTGTTTGAATGAAAGCTGCTGATTCAGCGGTGTGGCTTGTGTCCAGCGGACTACAAAGGCAGACTTTCAGCAGTCTGAGACAGTACTAATACACCAGGCAGTTGATTTTTAGTTTAAATTGCTAATTTTTCCCCTCAGCTGTGTCGGCTGAACCTGAGAGATCCTGAATAAGTGGATAACGAGACCAAGCAGGATGAATGTGCTGTTGCAGCATGCAGTGAGCGGATGACTGAGCAAGTGAGTGAGAGAAGGAGCAGATAGGAAAAGTGGGAGGTGGGCATGCCTGCAGTAGCATTTAAAAAGAATCAGAATGCTATACAGAAAACAGCATTTTAGAAAAGGGAAACTGCAGAGCACACACAAATTTTGAAGCCTGGCCCAAGGAGATTTTTCATGGTATGCTGCCTGGTTGGCAGGATTTTTTTTTTTTTTTTTTTTTAAAGTTTATTAGGAATTTTACAGACATATATGAGACAGAAAAGTAAACAGGTTAATATACTATACATGAAGTTTGGTACAGTGATTCTGCCTCAGGACTTTGTTTTTACCTGTAGGTTTTGCTCTCCAAACACACCGGCACTAGCCAATTAGGACGCAGAGATTTTCCTGCCCATTTTGTAAGGCAAAATAAATTTCTGCCCCATTCACATCTTCTGACTGACGCCTCCTCACCCACCCATTCTTTACTCATAAACAGAGTCTTTTTTCCCCCTATTTTTAGGACCAATATAAAAAGCTAATTTCTGTCTGCTCCACATTGTTGATGAGGAATTAATACTTATAGGTAATGTGCTCCCCTATAGGGGTAGTAGTACAGACCAAAACTGTGACCTCAGCATAGAACCCTGAGAACATGAACATTCTGAATGAAAAAATTACTTACCATAGTAATCTTCTTTCTTCCCAGTGATGCTCAAACATTCATAACTTTGTGCAGTCATCCTGGTGGGTTGGACTGCCCGGAGAGATGGAACACATGCAAATGATGGAATTCTTTGCACGTGAGCATCTTTCAAATACTGCCTCAACCAACTGTAGTGTTCTAAGCCCTTCAGATTTGTAAGAAGCCTGGAAGTCAGGCAACATGGAAAATTTTACCATAAATTATTACTACTTAATAAAACATTTTTAATAAAACATTTTTAGGATTAGCCTAATAAACAACTTACTTGAAAAAACCTCCAAGGGAGGAGCTATACCTAAGTATAATAATGGTGTTCACCATAGAATGAGAAAAACTATTTTGAGAGACAGAAAAACTCTGGTAAAACTCTGTCTAGCATAGAAACATGTACCCAGAAGGATATGGCTATGTGGCACTAGCATGCGGAATGCAGAGGCTTAAGTTCTGGAAGGGGAGGATGGGAGGGAGTTATGAATGTCTGAGCATCACTGGGAAGAAAGAAGATTACTATGGTAAGTAATTTTTCTTCTAACCCCAGTAATGCTCAGACCATTCATAACTTTGTGCAGACTACCAAGCAGTACCCCTAGGTGGTGGGCACAGAACTTATTTTGGAAACAGACTTTGCAGGACTGCTGTGCCAAACTTACGCTACTTCTGGACAAAATATCCAAATTATAATGCTTTGTAAAGGTGTGTACTGATTTCCAAGTAGCCGCTTTACAAATGTCCAACAATGGCATCTTCCTAGCAGCTGCAATAGTGGCAGCTGTTCCTCTTGTTGAATGAGCCCTCAGCCCAGCTGGGACTCAAGTACCTGCTTTATTGTAGCAGAATTGAATGCACTGACAATCCACCGAGAAATGGATCTTTTGAGGCTGGTTTGCCCATTCCAACATCCCCATATAAGGAAAAGTTGTTTTTGTCTTGCCTATGGCCTTTAGTAGCTGTCATGTAGTAGCTGAGAGCTCTTTTCACATCCAGACTGTGAAGTCTTATTTCACCAGAGCTTGCATGGTCTGTGAAGACGACAGGCAGGGTGATTGATTGGTTCAGATGGAAATCTGAAACCACCTTGGGAAGGAATTGTCTGTTTGTTCTGAGGACCACTTTATCCCTGTGGAAGGAAATACAGTCCTGGTGAACACAGAGAGCCTGAAGCTCACTGATTCTTCTTGCTGAAGCAATTGCTACCAGGAAAACTGTTTTCTAGGTAACGTACTTTAAATGAGGTGTAGCCATGGGCTCAAAGGGAGCCCGCATCAACCTTGCTATACATACATTAAGATCCCAAGTGGGCACTGGTGCCCTGTGAGGGGGGTGCAAATGCATTAGGCCTTTGAAAAATCTTTTGAAAATGGGATCTGATGCTACAGATACCTTTGTCCTATCAGACAGGTATGCAGATACTGCTGCAAGGTGGACCCTCAAGGAACTGGGTTGCAGACCTTGTGAATGCAAGTGAGTTAGATAATCCAACACCACTGAGACCCCTGCATCATTTGGGGTGAAGTTTTTAGTAGAGCACCAGAAAGAGAATCTTTTCCACTTAGCAGAATAAGTTTTCTTAGTTGAAGGCTTCCTGTAACCTTTCAAAATGTTTAATACAGCGTCAGAAAGGTTCAAGCCTGCATACTCTAACTCAAGAGCCATGCTTTGAGGTGAAGAGACTTGAGATTTGGGAATAGCAATGTTCCCTGATTGGAGGTTAGAAGATTGTGCCTGAGAGGCAGGCTTATTGGCCTGCTCACTGCCATGGAGAGCAGAAGAGAGTACCATGGCTGCCTGGGCCAGTCTGGAGCTATCAATATCAGAGAAGCTGAGTGTGATCTGAGTTTCAGCAGCACCCTGAAAACCAGAGGGAAAGGGGGGAATGCATATAGAAACTTGCCCGACCAATCCAGCACCAAGGCGTCCAGAGGGATTGTGCCCTGGGCTGGTGGCCTGCAACAGTACTGAGGCAACTGGTGGTTCTGGTGGGATGCACAAGTCTATCTCTGGAACACCCACCTGTTGAAAATTACCTGTACCACCTTCTTGTTCAATGCCCATTCGTGATGGGACTGATTGATTCGACTCAGTGTGTCTGCCAAGATATTGTCCTTTCCTGGCAGATGGATGGCTTGCAGGACACCTTTAAAGAATATGCCAGAGCCCAAGTTCTCATGGCTTCTGTGCATAGGGGCCTGATCTGTGCCACCCTGTTTATGTAATACATAGTGGTGGTATCAGTCTGTTCTGATCTGTACCCACCTTTCCTATTACCAGTGTAGGGAGAAACCTTAGTGCCAGCCTCACTGCTCTGAGTTCCAGCAGATTTATATGCTGGGGACTCTGCTTCCGACCAGGTACCCTGAGTTGTGTGCTCCTAGATGGGCACCCCAGCCCAGCAGGGATGCATCTGTTGTGAGGATTAGTGAAGGATCCTCCTTTGAAGGACTCCTTGTCTTAGGTTGGACCTTTTTCCACCATAAGAGGGCTTGTAACAAGGGCCTTGTCACTGGAATGAGCTTTGAGAAAGGGTCTTTTTCTGACTCCAATGAGTCCTGAGGTGAAATGGATGTGTCTCATGTAGATACCTGGAACCCCTGCACTGTACTTGTGGAAGTAGCCATATGACCCAAAAGCTGCAGAAATTGCTCTGGCTGTTTTCACCATGCAATTTGAAGGAGTTTGCTATGGCCTGAAGACTTTGCACCCCTGTCTAGTGGGTAAAAAAGGCCCTGGCCTGCAGGGTATGTTGATCTCTGTGCCTCATGAACTGTAAAGTCTGTGTAGGGCGAAGAAAGATTTTTCTGGTTTACTATGAAACCTAGAGATTCTAGAAGATCCTCATAAGTCTTAGAGAGGTTGTGACCTGCTCTGGTGATTTGCCCACTATCAGCCAGTTGTCCAGGTATGGAAAGACAGTCACCCTGTCTTCAAGAAATGCCACAACAACTGCTAGGTATTTTGTAAACACCCTTGGTGCCGAGGAAAGTCAAGGGTAGGTTGCAAACTGATAATGACCTGATGGGAGTCTGAATCTGAGATATGTTCTGTAAGATTCCTTTATGGGGATGTGAAAATAAGCATCCTGTAAATCCAGAGATGCCAGCCAGTCCCCTTTCTGGATTATTGGTAGAATCCGAGCCAAAGTGACCATTTTGAACTTTGGCTTTTTCAGGTGCTTGTTTAAAGCTCTGAGATCCAAAATTGGCCGCCACTCCCCATTTTTCTTTGTTGTTAGGAAGTATCTGGAGTAAAACCTCTTCCTCTGGGTTGCAGGGACTAATTCACTGCTTTGAGCTGAAGCAGCTTGACCTCTGCCTCTAGCAATGAGATTTGTGCTAGAGGTGGAGAGGCAGAAACCCTGGGGTTTTTAGAGGAAGAAATTTGAATCATGGAGACAGAACTTGCCCACTACCCCCAGCACCCACTTGTCTGTGGTGATGGTTGACCAGCGGGAGGAAATGGACAGTCTGCTCCAACAGGTAGGGAGGAGGCAGCTTGCATCTCAGGGGTTCTGCTTAGGCTGGGCTGAGTTCTGGCTGAGTCCTCGCCTAGAGCCCTTTCTACCCCTACCCTTGAGTAGCCCTGAGGGGGGTACTGCTGGTATTGGGGCATGGCTACTGGCTGGAAAAAGGTCGTGATAGAAAGGACTAACCCTAGCCCCCTCCATAGGGCCTAGTGGATGAGGAAGCTCTCTAGCAGAGTTACTTCTATAAGTAACTTCTATAAGTAGCCTTATATTCATCCACTTTTTTCATATAGGCCACTGTGACTCCCCAACAGTAGATTTCCTTCCAGTGGGAAATCCAGGGCCTTTGACTGGTATCCTGAGTGAGGTTTGTGGCCCTAAGCCAGGCAAACCTCCTCTGGGCCACTGTATTAGCCATCCATCTGGCTGCAATGTCATTCAAATCAGCAGCCATTTGGAACTGGTACTTGGTCATTAACCCAAACCTGGCAGTTTCTCCAGGTCATCTGACAAGGGTGGGTGGCTTCATGGACATTGCCAGTACCGACTGCCACAGGGATTTCTGATACTGGGCAGCATAAGATTGAAAAGTGGCTCGTCTCATGGCCAATGAGGCTGACAGATAGCCCTTTTGGCCATACTGCCCAGTTTTCTGGAGTCCTTGTCCGGAGGGGTGTGAGGACAGAGGGACCTTAGCCTCATCACAGGCAGCTTGCTGTATAACCCCTGATGATCAGGGTGGAGAAAAGGAATCAGCTCCCTCCCCTGTTCAGCTGATATTTTTATCTATTCTCTTGTCAATAGGAGGAATAGAGTTTGAGGTCTGGAGGAACTTCATAGCATCCTTCTTAAACAATTTATATACTGGAAGGAGGAGGCTTTTGTGTGTTAAACCCATCATACTGAGGTACTCAATCTCCTCCTTATCTTCCACTTGCTCTGTTGTGTTGATGTCCAGAGCATCTGCCATTCTTCTTACAAAAGAAAATGGAAGAAAAACTCAGACACTCTGGGAGGAGAGCCAAATTCCTGCTCGGGGAAACCTCTGGGGGAATAGGTTCATTCTCCTCATAAATGTCATCATTCCTTCGAAATATTGTTGCTCTGGAGCGGGAGGCAACACAGAAGCAGCAACCTGGGGACCCTGGGGAGGGCAGGAGGCTGAGGGATGATGCTTTGCAGAGCCTGTATAATTTTGAACGCCTGGCTACGTCTTGAGTCAAGGATAGACAGGTTGCCAGCAGAATTCTGGTTTAGCAGGAGAGGGTTCTGCATCTTTGAGCTTTTAATTTCTTTGAGGGAACCGGGAAGTCAGCTGGTTCTTTCCTCTTTTGCCCTTTCTCGCCCGTATCAGGGCAGGGTAGTGCCCTGTCAATTCAACCACAACAGACTGGGGTGTCAGCTGGTCAGAGCCTGAGGGACCCCTTGAAACTTTTGTGAAGCCTTCACATGTCAACAGTTTTTTCTGGGAATGTTTTGCATATTTCTAATTCCTGGTCCAACAAATAAAACCCGGACAAGCTACACATAAGGTGTGCTTTGTCTGCCTTGGCAAACACATCTCCACACTTCAAACAGTTTTTAAAACCAGGTTCACTGTCTCTTTTAGGTTTCTCAGTCATGGTGAAATATAAAATGAAAACCTCAACCGCTAATACCAAAAGCTAATGCGGCTATTTAAACAGCTTAAAAAGCTTTACTTTTTTTTTTTTGATGCGGTTCAGGAACCGATAGGGAACCGATGGAACCGAGAAAGGAGATGAAATATGAACCTGTTCAGTGGTTCTGTAACCGATGAAAAGTGGTTACAAATAAAAACTTTTAAAGACCAAATTTAAATGAAATGAATAGGTTCTCTAGTTAGAGAACCCAACAAAATTACAATTGCTTGGATCCTCACGGTTATACCGAATCGCGAGGAACCAGAAACAAACAATTTAAACAATAATAACTATATAAAACTAACAAGTTAGTAGAGGCAGTAAAAGAAACTAAAATACTTATGGTTTTAAACTTTTCTTTCTTCTTCATGCGAAGAGGGCACTAGAGACTCTGAACTCAGATTCGTATGTCAGACAGAGAAAATCTGAAGGCTTGAACACTACAGTTGGTAGAGGCAGTATTTGAAAGATGCTCACGTGCAAAGAATTCCATCATTTGCTTGTGTTCCATCTCTCCGGGCAGTCCAACCCATCAGGATGACCGCACAAAGTTATGAATGGTCTGAGCATTACTGGGGTTAGAAAATACAGGTTACTCACCTGTAACAGGAGTTCTAGGAATGGTATATGTTGTTGATCCACACTTATTGGCAGGTATCCTTGCCGCTTTAAATCTTGCCGGAAGGTCTTCAAGCTGGCTCCTCCCACCCACCCGGTGGTATAATCCTCGGCTCCCCATGACGCCAGATCTGGCCCGCCTGAAGCCTGTGGCAAGCGTCGAGCCTGGGAGGACATGGTAGGATGAACAACATATACCATTCCAGAACTCCTGTTACAGGGTGAGCAACCTGTATTTTAGGACATGGATATGTTGTTCATCCACACTTATTGGCAGACTCCTAGCAGTTCTCCGGGAGGAGGGAGGCAAGACGCACACCCCAATACTTACTTGGGAAAGAGAGACTGAGAACTGGAGGCCCAAAACCAGCATCCCGCGTGACCAAGGTCGATGTGGTAATGGGTAATGAAGAGGTGTGCTGACTTCCAGGTAGCAGCCCTGCAGATTTCCTGGATAGGGACGCCCCTGGAAGCAGCCATCACAGCAGTATGGTGGTAGAATGAGCTCTATCCTCTGGGAGGCTCCATGCCCACCAACTTATATAGCAGAGATCTATGCAGGAGGTGACCCACCTTGTTTATCGTCCGCTTGGCTGCAGGTCTGCCAGATGCTTCAGCGTAGGTGACAAATAGTTGGCTAACCTCTCCTCGAATTTCAGCCGTGGCGCCTTTGTAATGCGAGCGCCTTCTAGGGTCCAGATATGAGCCTATATCTGCCTCCGAGGTGTGATTGGGGTAGAACACCGCAGAGCTAACACCTGGTTAAGGTGAAACTCCGCACCACCTTCGGAAGGAATCTCGGGTGGGGGCACAGGACAACCTTGTCCCTGTGGAAGACCAGGTAAGGAGACTCATGGAAAGCGCCTGGAGCTCTCCCATCCTTCTGGCTGACGGATAGCCACCAAGAAGGCAGGTCTTCCACGACAGGTGAGAGAGCACACCTGTGCATAGGTTCAATGGCTTGCCCATGAGCTTTGCCAGTACCAGCAGTAGATCCCACGGAGGTGGAGGTTCTTGACTGAGGGGAATGTGACAGGCCTTGGAAAAGCGCCAGACCACCTTCCCTCGCCATCGACTGCTTCCGCCCGCGCCCGGTAAGCGGAGATGGCTGCCAGGTGCACCCTTAGTCTGCCGACCCAAGCCCTTGATTTGAAAGGGACCATAAATAGTCCAAGATGCTTGCCAAGGAACAGGAGGAAGGGTCCAAGCCTCGTTTGACACCAAATGGAAAACCTTTTCCATTTGAAGGCATAGCATTTTCTGGTCGACTCTACGGGATGCCTCAACTACATTGAGGACCTCGTCGGAAAGACCCAGGCCTGAACTCTAGCCAGCCAGGAACCAGGCCGCAGGGTAGGGATTGAAGGTCCGGATGGAACACCTTCCCTGATTGACTGAGAGCAGGTCCGGCGAGCTGGAAGCTGCCGGAGTCCTGGAGCTGAGACTGAGGAGATCTGGGTACCAGAACTGGCGCAGGCCAGTCTGGGGCTATCAGAATCACCTCGCCTTGTCCCTCCTTGCCTTGAGAAGCACCTTGTGGATCAAGGGAAATGGGGAAAGACAGAAGAGGCCCGGGGTCCATTGCCTCGAGAAGGCATCCCCTGCAGCAGCCCTGCTGAGGGGGCGGGCATGGAACAGCCTCAGCTTCGTTCTCCTGAGGCAAACAGGTCCACCTGAGGTGTGCCCCAATGGGAGAACAGATGCTGTACTACCTCCGGCAGGAGAGACCACTGTGGGATGCAGCCCCATCCAGCTTAGGGCATCGGCCAGGGTGTTGGAGGCCCTGCCATGTGAATGGCTAGGAGATCCGCCCAGGCTGCGACGAGTGACCAAAATGCGGAGAGCTTCCTTGCATTGAAGCATGGAGCGCGCCCCGCTCTGGGCGGTTTAGATAGTACATGGTCATGGTGTTGTCCGTCCTGGACTCGGACCACTTGACCCCGGAGGAACGGAGCAAAGCGGTGAGAGCTAGGGCGGACCGCTCGGAGCTCCAGCAGGTTGATGTGGCATCGGGACTCCCGCGGGGACCAGAGGCCGTGAGCCCGGTGTTCCCCCAGATGGGCACCCCAACCCATCAGAGAGGCATCGGTCGATAGAGAGACCGTCGGCTCGGGCGGACGGCACCGGATGCCCTCCTGCAAATGACCTGGAACGATCCACCACTGGAGAGCTTCCACATCTCCTGTGTCACCGACAAAGCTGGTCCAAGGATGCGGTGTTGTGACCACTGACTGGCCAGTCCCCATTGAAGGAACGATGTTCCAGCGGGCCCAGCGGACCACGCTGGTGCAGGCCGCCATGAGACCCAGGGAGGCGAGGAAGTCCCGGGCAGGCGCAATTGTCCAACCAGAAATGATTGGGCAAAGGAGGAAAGAACTCGGCCCTGTCCGCCGGAGCCGCGCTCTGGCTCAAGAGAGTTGAGCTGCGCCGATGAACAGAATCACCTGCTCGGCTCGGGTTCCGACTTGGCCTCGTTGATAAGGAGGCCCAGTTGAGAACAGACCTGGAGGGCCAGATCTCTGGACCACTCCACCTCCTGCCTGGAGGGAGCTGCTATCAGCCAGTCGTCCAGGTAAGGGTACACCCGGACCCCTCGGCGCCGCAGGAATGCTGTCACCACTGCCATGCATTTGGTGAAGACCCTGGGAGCTGGAGACAAGCCGAAGGGCATGGCTCGGAACTCGAAAAGGGATCCTTCCGCTCGGAAGCGAAGGAATCTCTGGTGAGACGGACGGATAGGACGTGAAAACGCGTCCTGCAAGTCCAGAGAGCAGAACCACGCCCGGCGTTCCAAGGATGGTAGTATCTGAGCCAGGGTGACCATCCTGAAGGTCTGAACCTTAGGAACTTGTTTAGGTCATGTAGGTCGAGAATGGGGCACCAGCCCTCGTCTGCTTCGAACCAGGAAGTACCTGGACACAAACCCTGGGTCTGAGGGGGTCCGCCCTACCTGATCACCTCCTTTCGGCGGAGGAGAGCGATGTCGGCTCGACGAGCCGACAGTGAGGCTACGGACCCCGAGGCCCCCCGAGGAGCGACGGCTCTGAAGGGTGGGACCTGCTCGAATTCCAGAGGCAGGCCTTTTCCCACCACCTCCAGTACCCACCTGTCCGTGGTAACAGCGGACCAGGCGGAAAGGAAGTGTCGGAGCCGTCCCCCCACGGGGGGAACCAGGGGTAAGGTGACGGGGATGGGGGCGACACCCCTCAGCCCGTCACTGGGCAGGCTTGGAGGAAGGACCATTTGAGGGACCTCCTGGCCTTTCCCTCCTGCCTCTGTTAGAGAAGCGCCGGCGGGTTTGGGATGCCAAGGCCGAGCCTGCTGGCCTAGCGTTGCTGGGCCGGGCGCGCCGGGGCAGAAGGACGAAAGGGCTTAGGCTGTGGTTTGCGGCCTTTGTCCTTCTGAGCGGAAGAGACCGAGTCCAAGGTAGCACTGGACTTCTCGATCCTCTGCAGGTGACCTTCCACCCCAGGGCCGAAGAGGTCAGTCCCCAAAGGAACATCTGCAACTTGTGCTGGGTATCCGAAGTAAGGTGGATATCCTCAGCCAAGCCCGCCGACGCATAGCCACTGCGGCCGCCACCGACCTGGCACACGAGTCCCCAATATCTAAAGCAGTCTGGAGCTGCTGTTTGGCCACTGCCCTGCCCTGGTCCCGCATCTGCTTGACCGTAGTCTGCAGATCCGCAGGGAAGATGAGGACGAGCCTCATCCAGGGAGCCCAACAGGGCATGAGAAAAATGTGCCATGAGGACGGCCGAACTGGCCTGACGGAAGCCGAGAGAGGACGCAGCATAGACTTTTCGCCCGACATAATCCAATTTCTTGTATTCCTTGTCGGGAGGTTTGTCCACATCCTTGGCGCTGCGGCGCTACGAAAACGCTGTCGGTAACCAACCCCTCAGCAGAGGGGTGCTCCGAAAAACCGGACAGGGAACCGGTAGGGACCGCATACTTCCTGGCCATCCTGGCCGAAGGCGCAGGACAGGAAGCAGGGCGCTGCCAAAGCTCCAAGGCCGGACCCACTATGGCCTCGGCCACTGGAAAGGCCTCCGTTGGAGAATCCCCTCGGTCCAGAATCTCCATGAGGGGATACCTGGCCCATTTGGAAACGGGTTCGAGCTTCATCCCGTGGACTCGAGATGAGCGAAGCAGTCCTAGGAAGGACGACGGGCTATCGCCATTGACTGTCCTCCTGAGGACTCCAAGTCTAGTCGCTTGGAAAAAGGAGGAATTATCCTCGACTCGGACGAGTCCTCGAAGACTGCCTCTGGCCTGAGCCACCCTCTACCTGCCGAGGTCGGTCGGGAGTGAGGTAACAGACAGCCTATGGGGTAGACCCTTAGCCGACCGAGAATCCCTGGTCGGAGCCCCAAATAGTGGCTGTGGAGGCGGAGGTTCCACCGGAATCGGTGGAGCAGCTGGTTTTGGCCGAACAACCGGCCTGGGTACAGGCTCCTCGGGTAAGTCGAGGGGTTGTGTCGGCCGCTCCGGTGACAGCCACTTAATGGCCGGGGAAGGCGACTGCGTCGGCTTATTCCCGGTCAGGAGGAACTGTTGCCACATGAGGTCCTCGTACCGTCGACGTAACTTACGCCGAAGCCTCCCCTCGTCCGAGGAGGAGGACGAGGACGAGCGGCGATGCCGCTTACTGCGGTGCCGAGACTCAAGACCGCCATGGCGACGGCGGGATCGGCTGGACCGCTAAGAGGTCCGAGACCGAGCCTCGGCTTTTCCAGGTCGGTGCGGGAAGTGTCGGCAGGAACCGCACTCCTTCCGGCTCGGAGGGTTCATCCGAGGCTCCGGAACCGAGGCACAGGCAAGCCCACGGATCTCAACTCCCGGGAACCGGGAGGGAGTCTCGGCTTCTATAGGCGACAACCCGTCCAACGGATCGAGAAAATCTCGACTGGTGATGGGAGTCTCCAGTCAACTGACCTGACGGGGACACCGTGAGACCAGTGGCCGAAGCGGTCAGCGCCAATCGAAGTCGGCGGTCGGCGACTCGAGGAGGACCTTTCCCTACTCCCAAGAGCGCCGACGGAGGATTACCTTTGTCCCTCTTTGGACCGAAAAAGGTCCAGCAGGACGTTAGCCCTTCTCCTTAGTGGAGAGGGACAGACAAAAGCTCATAAAGGAAGCTGTATAGGAGGAACCCAGAGGCGGGATAAATGCGCGGCGAGGAAGAATCCCGGCCCGCGCCTCCTCTTGAGGCGATCATCTGCTCGAAGCTGATCCGCCGAGCCCGCCGCCGCGGACACCGCCAACCGGGCCTCCTTAGACTTCACCGGAGGGAAACGCTTCTCGGGACGGCCCAGATGCAATCGGGCAGCACGGTCTTCGAGGACATAGGCCGAAAAGGAAGAGCACAAGTCGCAGTCCTGCGGGTCGGGCTCAAGGCCTAAACAGTAGACACACGTGGAGTGTGGATCCGTCCGAGACATCTTCTGCCCGCAGGGGCATCTCCGAAAACCGAGTCGATTTGTCCATCGCGAAACAAGCGAGGGATCAAGACTGAAGTCTTTTAGCAAAACTTTTAAATTCGCAAAGGAAGAAATAGGAACCAGTCTCAAACGCAGGAGCTTAAGGAGGGAACCTGAGCTTCCAAGCGTAAGGAAGATCTGGCGCCATATGGAGCCGAGAGTTATACCACCCGGGTGGGTGGGAGGAGCCAGCTTGAAGACCTTCCGGCAAGATTTAAAGCGGCAAGGATACCTGCCAATAAGTGTTGATCAACAACATATCCATGTCCCTAGAACAGTAGTTACACAGTTTCTCCTGTACCACTGAAGGAGTAACAAACTTAGAGTTCTCTGGAAGATTTTTTTTTCAGTCTGTTATTTTTTTATTTATAATTTGTTTGCAGCTCTGTGCAACAGTAAGGCAGGTTGGAGCTACCTGGGATCATCCTTAAATTTAGAACTCGTGCCTGTAAAACGGTGGCTTTCAAATTGACTAACCTGGTAGCTAGTTTTCCACTCTAGTGCCTACAGTGCCTGAATGCGGACCACTTGCCTTTGTACAGTATGGTGTATTTTTGTTTCAGGTCAGCTACTTAATATGTTAGCCTGGTGCCGCAGACAAGGGGCTTAGTTAGTCAGGTGGTGTGGTATTGATAACTTGATATCTTTCCCTCTCTTTTAGCGTCTCAGCACGGTGTGTCCCTGATAGATAAACAGGTTTCTTCTAAGTGGTATATTTTATTTGGAGGTATTTATTTTGTCTCTGGTTAGCCCCCCAAGCTCTAACAGTTTTTTTTTTTCTGTGGTGTACCCCTTCAGAAATTTGAAATTTATCCTTTTCTTTTTTAGGATTTTTTGGTTTTTCCTACTTAGCTGTCTTGGTTAGTCTGAGAGACGATTTGTAGTAGTACTAGGTCCTGGACTGAGCACAATTTGCAACTTTTTACTCTGCCGATTCGTTGCTGGCATTGTGCCAGTGGTGTTGTAGCACCTCTCACGCCATTCTTCTGTCTTTATGACGTATCACTCACTATGCGTAAGTGATAGCAGGCATGTATGTGTGACAGATGCACTGTTGTGTCACAATGTACATGTGTGTCCATGACACCAGTGCATTTGTAAGCACTGGCTGCTGCAGAGCTTCTATTGGAAGCAACTCTCCCAGAAGCTCCATGCTCTAACTTCTAGGTCAGTTGCACAAGTTTGCACTGCGGAAAATTATCTTCCTTTGCTGAGCTGCCAGCACTTGGAGCAAGCACAGTGTTCACTTTTAAGAATACGGACTGAAATTAGCTAGCTAGACTACAGGCCTAGGAAGGGGATTTCCTAAAGGGGCAATATCCAGGTCTTTCAGGTACAGATAGGCAGTCTTAAAGGGGCATTGCTAGGGTTTTAACCCAGACTGCTTTTTCTTGCCTTCTCCACCTGAGTTATTCAACAAATGTTTTCTCTGTCAGCATTTATTTTTGAGATTCACTGGCACTATGGCTTATCATAGGCCTACTGTGTTTAAGAGATATAAGACCTGCCACATGACAATGAGCCCATCTCTGCTGAAGCTGTACTGTCCTCACTGTGTGACGTAATCTAACATGTCTATTTTGGTTCCGCTCTGCAGGGGGAGGGTGTTGTACTGACTGGCTGTGGTAAAGCTGAGCTGCACAAGCCCATATTGATATGCTTGATGCTGATGACCTGCAGGTCATCTCTGCAAACACACCTGAACCCAAAGCAGACCCTTCGGGAGGGGGGGCATACAGGCATGCCACAGCAGAATAGTCCTGCTCAACCTGATTTGCAAGCACTCCCTGATCCTGATGACAGGCAAGGACAAGAGGAGGAGGAATCAATGGGTCTGGAAAAAATCCTGACCCAATGGAAATGGATCCATCAGATGAGGAAGAGTGCCCTCTGAGGAGAAGGGGGAGTGGATGGCACCCCAATCCCCACCCCCTTATTTCATTGTATGTCTCTGTCCTATCTCATAACAAAAGCCTGTAGGACATTACAGTTAGAGGATGCTCAAGACAGAGCCTCTTGATGTAAACCCCATACTATCCGTATCAGCCCCAAAGTGTTTTCCCAATTTTTGTTACTGTGACCAAATTATTCAGCAGAATAGGCTGGGGTGGAGAAATGCAAACAGCCCCTTGACCTATGGTTCGCTGCTATTCTCTTCAGGAGGTAAACACCACAATGTGGGAGATACCTCAGATGAGTGATATAGCTGTGTTTAATGCTATGAAGCATGCCACAGTACCTTTGGAAAATCTGATACCACAAGAGGATGGATTCATCATGCAGACGGGCCTTCGCTTCAAATGACGTCAACCTAGGAACCACATATGCGTCTTTCATCATCTTCAGGGCATTAAACTCCTGGGTTTCTGCTTTAGGTAGTTTCATGTCATGGAATTATCAGGGGGCAAATATTTTGCAGCTTATTTCCATGGCATCTGCATTTTTGGGGGACGCAGACATAGACAGTCTGTGCATGTCTGCTTGCTTGGTCAGCCTACCATATATTGGCGCCCACGCTAAATGTGTGGCTTCACACTGGGCAGCAGATCAGGCCTCCAAGACAAAGCTGCTAAATTTGCCTTTCTCTGGGGGATTGCACTTTTATTCAGAACTGGATGATATCCTTAAGGATGTCCAGGACAAAAAAGCGCAGTTGCCAGTCTCTTGGCAGTAGCAAAAATTCCAATCTGACACCAAGAGGATGGAGGTTTAGCTGGCCGAGGCAGTCAAGGGGCAGTTTTTCTCCCTTTTGGAATTTTGGTAACTAGAGGAACCTACTCTAGTTTCAGGGGCAATAGAGGTGCCTTTGCCCAAAGATGCAATGTAGGGGCAGAGTGGAGCAACATATCTTTACAATGAAAGTAAGCGAGCCCATCTCTGCCCCCCTTCCCTGCAGAAATGTTACCAGTGATGCGCACGACTAACATCAAACCCATGGATACTGGAAATCCTGGATTGGGATTATGCCCCAGAATTTACCTCAGTATAAAAGAGAGATCACTTTATTCTGTCCCCAGTACCTATGAATCAGGTAAAGAAATAGGTAGTCAACCTGACTTTGGAGCACCTGCTCCACATAGAGCCAATCTCTCCAATCCCCCCAACGAGGATGGAACAAGGTTCCACCTGATTTACTTCACAGTCCCCAAGAGGTCGGAAGGTCTTAGGCTGATTCTGGGCTGAAGCAGCTAAATAAGTTTGCAAGACAGACAATTTTCAAGCTGGAGTCTATGCGATCCATTCTCAGAGCAGTCCGACCAGGGGAATTTTGTTGTTCATCAATCTGACAGACCTCTATTTCCATATCCCTATCCATCATTCACACCAGAAATTTCTGAGGTTTGCAATACAGGGACATCACTTTCAGTACCGGGCTCTACCCTTCCATCTGGCGACTGCACCAAGAATGCTCACAAAAATACTGATTGTGATGGTTGCACAACTGAGACAGGAGGGGCATATACCCCTAGGGGTCGAAATAAGGATTTAGCAATCAAGAGCTAGGAATAGATCCTGAGTATTGGCACTTTCCGGTTGACCAGGAGCTACTTTGGCAAAATCAGGAGCTGACTTTTAAATATTTGAATGGAGGCAGTGTGGTCTGTTAGGAGACTAGTGGGTATCCTAGGAGGCAGTGGGTTGTAGTGATTAGAACACTGGCCTGGGAATCAGGAGACCACATGATCAAACCCCACTAAAGCCAAATACTCACTGTGCGACTTTGGGCAAGTCATTTAACCCCTCACTACTCCAGTCCAACAAGCTGCAGGAATGGGTAGAAGCAGGAACCCACAGGAAAGAGATGCTGCATCTCAGCTGGGCTATTCTGGGTAAATTGTGAAATAACAAGCATTTGTCAACGCCGAATATTGTCTTGCTGGCACTGGCATCGGTAGTGCAGGAATTAGAGAGATGCATAATAGGAATGGCAGTGAAGTATTGAACTGACACCAACCCCCCCACCGTGCAGAGACTGACAAGCATTGGGGTGTGCCTTTGGGTCGTTGGCCATAACACTCATGCAATTTCACCTCACCCCACCCTGCAGAGACCGACAAGTGTCGCAGTGTGCCTTGGGGTCTTCCGGCCTTATGTTCACCCCATTCCATAAGGAAATACACTGAGATGGGTGCAGTATAGGAGAATGGGGTGAACTTTGCGGCTGAACCAAGGCACACCTCGATGCCTGTCACTGGCTGCAGGGTGGGGGTGGAATGATGTGAGCATTACAGCCAACAATCCCAAGTCACACCCCTGATGCCTGTCAGTCTACAGGGTGGGGTGTTACTGTTGGAAACCCCAATGCTCCGGGCGTTTGTTGTTTTCTTCACTCCAAATTTTCAACATGGGCTTTTTGTGACCTCACCTCATGAACAGTGGCATTATCAGTTCATTAGCCAAAAGGTGATTTTGCACAGCGACTGTGCCATTTGGCGCCACCGGTGCGAAAACACATTTTGGGCAGGATGTGAAAAATGACAGCTGTACTGTTCATGAGGAGGTGTAAATAAATGGCAATGTTGAAAATCTGGAATGAAAATATGAAACACTGGTGAAGTCATGAGCGTGCGTAGAAACTGCGCAATGCATGCCCATAACACAATTATTTGGGGGAATTTTTTAACCACATTTTCAACATAGGCATTTTGGGGACTCCACTCATGAACAGTGTCACTGTGATTTTGTTAATCTGTCCAGATGCTGATTTCCCACAGCGACCATGCCATTATGCTCCACATATGCGAAAACACATTTTAGGTAGGGTGTGAAAATGACAGCTCTACTGTTCATAAGGAGGTGTGAAAAAAATGGCAATGTTGATAATCTGGAATGAAAATATAAAAATTGTTCAAGTTACAGGTGTGTGGAAACTGCATATACACGATCATAACAGAGTAATTTTGGAATGTTTTCACAAAATTGCAACATGGACTTTTGGGACCCACCTCATGAACAGTGGCACTGTCATTTTGTTACCTGGTCCGAAAGGTGATTCCATGCAGTGACCAAAATGACCTTTCAGGACGAATAACGAGATGACAGTACGTGTTCATGAAGTGGGGTCCCAAGAACCACATGTTGAAAATCTGGAGCAAAATTCAAAAAATGGCTGCGATATCCACCCAAGTTGAAAACCCCCATTGATGCCATTATACAGCTTACCGGCCATTTCTTCATTTTGCAGTTTGGCTTTGAAGAGTCCAGATGTGTTCCCACTCCACCGAAGACTGCAGCACCGGACCTCCGGAGGTAAGTATGGGGTGAGCGGGTTTGTGGGCAGGTGGGGTGCACAGAGGGTGGGTGCAGGTTGGGGGAGGGGGGCACTGCAGACAACGAGGGGCCGTTTCCTTTTTTTCAGATACAGAAAAAAAAAGTCAACATCGCAGGAGCATTTTCTTTCTTTACAGGTGAAATAAAACAAATGTTGGGCACACTGGGGAAGGCTCCCAGTGTGCCCCATGAATTTTGGGGGGTGATGCTGGCCACACTGGGGTGGGCTCCCAGTGTGCCACACAGTGGGGAGTGGGGTGGGTGGGAGGAACATGCAGCGCGGTCGACTTTCCTGATGTGGCACACTGGGGTGGGCTCCCAGTATGCCACACAATGTGGGGGGTGGGGTGGATGGCAGACTTGCTGACATGTGGATTGCATCCCCGATGTCAGCTTTCTTTGGGGATTGTGTGGTGGGGCACGAGCTTCCGCCATGTTTATTGAAATGTTTCACCAGGAAAGGCACATATGGGAGGCGTGTCATCTGTGCCGCTGCATGACGAGCTTGTCTCTGATTGCAGCAGCACATTTCTTTCAAGTTGGTGGCACTTTACATAATTCTTGCATCAGCGCTAGCATACAGGCTAATTAGGGAATGAGGACGCACATCTATTAAGCGAGCTCTGCATTCGTAACCCCTGAGAACACCTCTGCATTTCTGCTACTACCACAAGGTGTTGCTTAGCATCGCATAGATGACATGAAAAATAAATAAAATAACTCTATTTTTGAGCTCACTGACAGAGTAGTGTACTGTTTTTGAGTATTTTATTCTCCCCAATAACCTGGCTGCCATGAGGAGGTGTCTGCCAACTTCTTGACGTACATCCTCTATTGTACTAATGCTTAGAGTGTTTTTATGGGGTTTGGGAAGCGTTATAGATGTTGAATATATATACTTCCCTTCTACAGTGTTCAAGAATATTTGGCAGTGGTAACACTTACACATGTTGGGCCCTATTCACAAATGTCTGCGCAGCAGGTATGTGCCGCAAACTCCGGCGTGAGCCACCCCGCACCTGCCCCCATCGCAGCAGTCACAAAACATTTCGCCCCCATGACCCAATACCCTGGATGATCGCGAGAAGCTCCATGCGTGGGTGGGTTGGAGGAGGCGGTGTGGGGTTGTGCCGGCACTCTGCACAACGTACAAATGTGTGGAGTGCCATATGTGGGGGGCCAGTGGCTATGCCAAGTCCAGGCAGTCATAGCCCCAGTACGTGCCTCCCAAGTTGCAGTCACTGGGCAGAGGTTGACGGATGAGATCCGCGGACCCCTGCTACGGACACCCCTGATATTGGGGCACATTTTGGTGTGTGGCGAACGAGACACAGGACCCCTCCAGTGCAGTCACGCACTGTGCGCCAGTCTGCAGACATGGTGCCCCGCAGGTGTTAAGTGATCAACTACGGGGACCTGGTGGCCAGCGGATTGGCTGCATACCTGGGTCCTCCACTCCGCACCTGGTCACCCCCAGGGATCCTGAATGCCTGGAGGGCAGGGCCATGTAAGGAGGCTGCCTTGGAGGCTGGCATTGGTGACGACTGGCCCTTACGAACCCCACAGGAGAGCTGCGCCTCGCCAATGCACCACTTGCACTTTTTGTGCATAGGGGCCAATACCTGTAACCTGCTACATTATGATTTCCTTTCTCAGAACGTTAAAGTACAGTACGTATTTTCACAGACTATTACAAAAATATGCACACTGCACCTATTCCAACAAGGCTGGAAACTGCAGTAACGGCATAAGAGGCTGGCACATCATACAGTTCCTTTTAGTGAAGCAAGAGTTAGCTTACTTCCCCTACATTTGTGTGCTGCTTGACTTAACTGCTTATATTTCAACTGTCTTCTTTCCATAACATTCCCAAACTGCTCATCACAGTGTGAATACTTTCTCTCACTCTCTCTCTTTTCATGTGCTCCTGTCTGTTTACATACTCCCCCAGTCCCTACCTCTATTCACATACACTTGCTCTGCAATGGGAATTTCAGCTCTCCAGCAAGATGTTTTGCATATTTCACACCCCTTCACTTTTCCGCTCGCTGACTTGCCTGCATCCAGTTTCAGCCTTGGGAATTTCAGTTCTCCAGGAGGACGTTTGCATATTTCACATCCAAAACCTTTTTGCTCGATAACATCTGCATTCAATTTTAGCCCTAGGAATTTCAGCAGCTCTCCAGCAACACATTTTGCATATTCACGCTCCTTCCCTTTTCTACTGGCTGACTCATCTGCATCCAATTTCAGCCCTGTGTCAGTTTACTTGCTGGGAGCTCTGACACTGCACAGACACATGGAATTACTGGAAGCACCCTTAACTTGCTGCCTCTTAAAGCAGCAGGCATGATACAAAACAGAAGCATGAATTATATCTCAGCATCCCACATTTGACCCCTGTACCCATACTTGGACGATATCCTCATCAGGGCACTAATGGCAGAGATGTCAAAGAGATTAGTGGCAAGAACTCCGGAGGTCCTGGAAATGCACTGTTGGATAATCAAATTAGAAAAGTGCTCCCTGACACCATCACAGATTAGAACACATGGGGGTGGTGTTCTGTACAGATGAGAGGACAGTATTTCTATCTGTGGCAAGGCAGGAGAACCTTGTCAACGAAATATGGTGGCTGAGATCAGTCAGTGGTCCCAACTCACTGCTCCAGATATTTGGTTTGATGACTGCGACGACTGAGTTGGTGCCATGGGCCAGACTTCACATGCAGCCTCTCTAAAACTGAATGCTGGCAGTGTGGTCCCTGGCCTCAGAGGACTACCAGGCATCAATCCCGTTAACCCAGACTGTGTCAGTGTCTTGCGTGGTCAAGAGGGCACAAGAAGTGCAAGCATGGTCACAGGTTCTTCAGTGGGCACAGGACAATCTTCTATCTCTTGTGGAAGTTCACCTGACAGGGGACCAGAATATGCAGGCTGACTGGCTATGTCAAGAGTATGTGGGGAGTGATCTCTGAACCCAGAGATGCCTAACCTCCTTTGCAGAAGGTTCGATCATTCTCAGAACAACCTGTTTGTGTCAAAGGAAGCTGAGGTGCCAAGGCTCTTCATTCAGTATCAGTGCCCGAGGTGGTGGCGATGGATGCACTGTGAAGAGACTAACAGAGCATGCCTGTTTCTCCTGTTGCCAAAATTACTGCAGAAGTTTTGGCAGTCAAGGAAGTTTTCTTCTGATAGCATCAGAATGACCAAGAAGGCAGTGGTTTTCAGATCTGGTGACTCTGACTTTCTAGGGAATGTTTAGCCTTCCGCTCTGGAGGGGCCTTCTTGGTCAGGGCCCAATCCTATATCCAAGCCCAGAGACAATGCGTTATTAACCTGGCTCCTGAGAGGAGCAGACTGTTGAAGCTGGGGTTCTCTGACAAGTTGGTAGACACTTTAATGGCCTCTAAGAAAGTCTCCACTTCAGTGGACTATGACAGAGTGTGGAACATTTCTGTCATCTTGCGCAACAGGTAGGGGTATTAGACCCACTGAGGCCATGGTACAGCAGAGTATAGTGTAACCCCTAGATGGCGCTATCCCAGGGGCTACTACCCCTGCCTGATTTGCCACTAACAGGTTGAGGGGCCTGGATCCGATGGCGGGTGCCTCCACCCAGAGGTCAGGGTTTGCAATACTTAAACTAACTTGGTCACAGCCCTCTGGGACACTGCAACCCCTTTCTTCCCACTAGTGGCCCACACAGTATATCAGAATTACCTCCACAGTATACTCTACCCCCAGGACTGGTCAGGCACTGGGACCCCGAAAGTAAGAAGATACAGTGCAACAATCACAGTACAATACTTTAACACAGAAAAATACCTCCAGGCAGTATAACTTTGCTGAAACAAGCAGCTCTGATTTATTTAGGGGAATATAACAAGGACAGGGGGAAATCAGGTTAAGTAGCTTATCACTTTACTCATCTACCTATGGCTCTGTGCACAGGCCTATCCCTACCAGTTACTGTCCCTGGGTACCCAAGCCCTAGTGGCTAGTCCAAACCGTGGCAGCTGGTAGGGGCCCTTTCACAGAGAAAAGAAAAATTAGTTAAACAGTCAGCAGTACAGTAATTCCATTTGGATTTAATGTGGCAATTCAACAGGAAGCGACCCTGAATTAGTACTCACGACCTCCAAACAAGATAGGGTCCTTCAATGTCGCAGGGGCTACTCTTGAGCTCCACGAGACTCCTCACACATTTATATGACAAACTGCAACAGGCAAAAGTCCTTTAATGGCAGCAGGATTCACTTGAGCTACACAAGCCTCCTCACACATTTATATGGTAAAAGAAAGTACTATACCAGGCAGGCTGCTTCTCTATCCCAATCGCAATTACTGCACAATACCGGAGAACACACAGCAGATTCAGTTCCTGACAGACTAGCGCAATTCAACAATTTCTCCAGTCTTCTACAGGGTGAGCCTGGTTTCTACTCTTCAGATATCCTTTGATTCTCTTCACAGGGCCAGTTCAGTCCTAACAAGCTGTTACACAAGCTGCTAGTCAGGAACTCGGGCCTTACACACGCTTCCCGACTAAAACTGCACAACAAAAAGCACAGGGCTCCTTCCTCTCACTGCCAGAGCTCAACTGAAACTCTAGCAGACAAAACCGGGCACTTCCTTTGAGTTCCTCCCAGTTCTTGGCTGGATTGGCTGTCACTCATAATAGACTGCCCCTGTTGGTCCAAAAAGGCGCCGAAGTCCAAACTACATCTCCCAGAGTCACTGCCCATACAATCCTCTTGTGGCTGGCTCAGATTACGAGTCCAAGTTCTGATTCGTCCAAGGCACCATTTTAGAGCTACCTTAACCCACATTGATTGGTCCAGTTCAGCAGTTCAAAACTAGAATGGGGAACTAGGCAAACACAGTTCTGACTGCAAAGAAAGCAGGTTAGACAAACCGTACTTTCATTATTACTCTAAATGATTTCTGGCAAACAGTTACATCTTTCAGATAGGTTCCCTTTGCATTCCTAGTGACTGCAAAATGGAGTGAATTGGCAGCAGCTCGAGTGGTACTCAAGCAGAGACACACACAGTCCCCATACAAACTAGTATGTCTGCAAGCAGACAGCTCTTAAAGAGACAGTACCAGAGGCTCTAAAACACTCACAGATAAATGGCTTAAATGCCAAACATCATTCAGGCTTGGAGCATTCAAGCAAGCTCCTGGAAGTCTTTGGAACCCCATTTGCAGGGGTTACACCCTTCCTGGCCTGGGAAAGCTTGGCGTCGCGTCAAGCAAGTACCCTAAGTTTCAACTGCAACCATATACATTTGCATTAGGCTCACATATGTAATCATCAGTCAATATATTTTACCAAGAACACATTTCTGAAACATTGCAGCACGTCACTCTTTACACAGTATTACACACACATTGTACCATAACTCAAGTTATTACCTCTTGTACATGAAACCTGAAGAGAGGGGCCCTTCCTATCAGTTACCTTGGGGCTGGATGGGGCAAGGGCACCATACTAGAGGGCAACACAAGTAACTTGGAGTTAGCACTGATGCTCAGTTTGGGCAATGAGCTCAGGGACACATACACTCTTTATGGACAACATTGAGAGGCAAGTCCACAGGCCTCCCAAGTGAATCATAACTGAGGTGCACCACAGGCTTTACAGCTCGACCAGTCTTTCTAGGGGAATTGTTACAGTCTCTGCACTCTGAGCCTCATTTTCAGCATTGTCCTCACTTGTCAGGGAGTCTCCATGGGGGTAGAGAGGCTAGAACTTGGGGCACTTTCAGCTCCAGGAGTTACAGTTTCTGAGTCCACATCATTTGGCTCTCATGGAGAGCTTTAGGACACTGGCAGTGGACTGTCAGGCACTCAAAATACTCTTCTTGTTCTGGTGTATCACCAGTCTGCCCCAATCCATCATTTTCCTCCCTGAAAGCTCAAACAGTTCAACCATGCACACTGATTCCATTTCATCTGATCTGATGCTTTGCACTTCACTTTCTGGGAGCATTGGCTCCAGGGACGAAGCTGGGGCTTAGACAGTCCAGAAGGCCAACCGTCTCCAGTATTGACTAGGGGATTGCCCGAAACAATTGACTCAGTTCGTAAGAAGAATAGTATTCAAAGTCACTCTCACTTTCTTCTGATATGGACTGACAGTCATGCTCAACTGGGACTTGTGGAGGGAACACTAACTCTGCTTCTGTAGGTGCAGACTTTCTTGATCTTTTCTTAGCAGCAGCTCTAGTCACTGGTCCAGAGGGGCATCTTCTGGGGGCTCAGACTCAATCAAGATTTGTCAATGGGCAGTAAATGATTTCTATGCATTGTTTTACATCTTTGAATTATTCTCAGGCCTTACTTTGTACACTGGCAGATCATCTAGTTTGCCCACTACAATGTGAGGGAGATGGTGCCATCTGTCAGCAATCTTGTGTTTGCCATGCAGTCCCAGATTTCTTAGCAATACCGATCTCCTCCTGGAGTTCCTGTGCTTTCACCTTTTTATCATACCTTTCTTTGTTGGCCAGATTTCTTTTGGCAGCCATGGTTTGAGCCAGTTGGTATGCATGAGTTAGCTGGGCCTTTAACTTTTGCACATACTGTAAATAGTTGTCAGCTTGAACCCCATCAGGAGAGATCCCAAAACACATCTACCGGCAGTCGAGCTTCTCTTCCAAACATCAGGTGGTTGGTGCAGTTATAAGCATGTACCAGGGTGCTAATTTGTTGGCTCCATCTAGGCTTGTCCTTTGGGTGTAGGGTGCCTAGCATATCTAGCAAAGTGCGGTTGAAACGTTCAGGCTGTGGGTCCCCCTTGGGGTGGTAAGGAGTGGTTCTGGACTTTCGCACTCCCCACAGAGAAAGCATCTCTTTGATGAGACAACTCTCAAAGTCTCTCCCTTGATCAGAATGGATTCTTTGTGGAGGCCCATAGTGAACAAAAGTTTTCTACAAGTACTTGGCCACAGTGGATGCTTTCTGGTCTTTTGTGGGGAAAGCTTGGGCATATCTCGTGAAATGGTCAGTGACCACCAGCACATTACTGATATTTCTTTGATCTGACTCCAAACTCAGAAAATCAATACAGACCAGCTCCATGGGTGCACTAGTGGTGATGTTAACAAGGGGGGCAGCCCTCTGGGGCAAAGCTTTCCTCTATAAGCAGCGACTACAAGTTCGAATGTGTTGCTCCACATCAGCCCCATCTTAGGCCAATAGAATCTGGATCTCACCAAGTCAAGTGTTCTGTCTATACCAAGGTGCCCCATGTGGTTGTGCAAGGATCTCAGTACTGAGTCTCGAAAGGCAGTGGGCAGCACTAGTTGTTGTTGTGTACTTGTCCCCTCTGTCTACTGTTTCTCTGTACAACAGTTTATTGATCAGTTTCAACTTAGGACTTTCTTTGTATAACAGTGCAGTTCTCAAATCAGTGGAGCGTAATTTGGACACATCTTTTCACCATAGAGGCTTCTAAAGCTGATTTGATCATGGGATGCGGGATTGAGCCGCCTGAATACTGCCATTGTCCAGCTGAGGCAGTGCACCAATGTCTATTGCAGAAAAGTGGCAATAAGCAGCAGGTATGCAATTCTCAGAGGTTCCCAAGCAATCCACCATGCAGTCCACTGCGTCCGTGGACATTGTTCCTCCTGTCAAACTTCCGGCAGAGTGCCTGAATGTCAGGTTCTGCCAATCTGACCCAATCATTCTGGGAACAGGCCTCTGGGAGAGAGCATCAGCATCTATGTGGTTCAGGCCTGCTCGGTATTCAACAGCATAGTCGTATGTAGATAACGCAGAAAGCCACCTATGGCCAGTGGCATCCAACTTAGCTGAGGTCTGCACATAGGTCAAAGGATTATTGTCAGTTTTTACTAGTATTTTAGCCCCATACAAGTACTCATGGAATTGGTCAACAATAGCCCACTTCAAAGCTAGGAACTCTAACTTATGTACAGAATAGTTCATTCGGATGGGGTCAGGCTTCTACTGGCAAAGGCCACTGGTCTCAGGCCATTCTCATGCTCTTGGTACAACACAGCCCCAACCCTTGCAAGCTAGCATCAGTGTGCAGGACGTAGGTTTTCTTGGATCGGCATAGGCCAGCACTGGAGCATGGGTAAGTTGATATATGATCTCATGAAAGCAGTCTCACAATCAGGAGTCCAGCGGGCCCCAAATACTTCACTCGGATAATACACTCTTTCAGTCTTGAGGATGCTGACTTTTGGTATTTTTGTGGGTTGGGGATACCTTGAGTAAGGTTAAGTAAAGGGTGGATCACTCTTGAATAGTCCTTGATGAAACGCCGATAATAGCCACCGAATCCCAGGAATCTTTGCAGTTCTTTTAGATTTTTGGGCTGTGGCCAGGTGGTCAAGGCCTCAACTTTACTTGGGTCGGTCTCTATTCCCTTGGTGGATACTATGTGTCCCACATACTTTACTGATGTTTGAAAGAATTGACACTTATCAATGGACAGTTTAAGGCCAAAGTCCTCCAGTCGGTCCGATACCTTAAATAATCTGCTCTCATGTTCCTCCAGTGAGCTGCCAAACACAATAACATCATCTAGGTATACCAGGCACTCTAGTAAGTTCATGTCCCCCACTGCACGCTCCATCAATCGTTGAAAAGTGGCTGGGGCACCTGAAATCCCTTGAGGCATCCTCATGAATTCATAGAAGCCAAGCGAACAGATAAAGGCTATCTTCTCACAGTTCTCAGGGCCATCAGGGATCTGGTAGTACCCACTGCGGAGATCCCAACACAGAGAACCACTTGCTTCCGCTTAGGCAGTCCAAAGCATCCTGAATGCGGGGCATTGTGTACTGATCAGGGATAGTCCGGCGGTTTAAGGTGCGATAATCACACACATCCTTACTGTCCCATTCTTTTCCTCACTACCACAATGGGGAAGCATAAGTGCTTCTGGATTCTTGTATTACACCAGCAGCTAACATCTCTTGCAGATGCCGTCTCACATCATCTATGTCAGCAGGTGCCAGGCGTTGAGACCTCTCACGAAATGGTCTTTCGTCATGCAGCCGGATATTGTGCTCAGCTCCTTGCACGCATCCTACATCCCATTCCTTTAAAGAAAACACCTGGTCTCTCTGGGCAAGCTTCTCACTGATCCTCACTTTCCATTCAGCTGGCAGCGGGGAGTCACGAAATCAAACAAGTCAGGCATTACTCTGTCATTCTTCCTTGAACTCTTGCTGCTGGGTAGCACTGCAGTGTCTGCACAATGCACATTAGCCAGGATGCAACCTCTATTTACTTGAATGTCTCTTTCAGACACATTATGAACTTGGACCATTACCCTTCTGGCATAAGCATGGGCTCTAGCGGGCAAAATACTAAGCTTGACCAGCAGTCCCTCTGGCAATTTTCCATCACCTGGTGCATCCAACATTAATATTTTTATTCTTAACATCCTTTCTGATCGGACCTCTCCCTGTAAGGTACACTGGGCATTTGACGCCAGGATCAGAGACTCAGGATCCTTCTTCCATACAATTCTGACCGGTTCCTCTGGTTCTATTTTTCAGCATCTCTCTGTGCCTCATAGGCCTTCTTAATTAAAGCCGGAACTCTTAAAGCTCTACTAGTCTTTGACCCCTGTTTTTCATAACACAACTGTACCAGCCTTCGCAACATATGAGCATTTGTTCCAATCAACAAAGGGACACCATCTATACAGTCCAGTGGGGGACACACTAAGGCTAGGGTCTCTACTTGTTCGGCACTCCAGCCACGGAGGTGGGAAAGACAGCCAAATTCGGATATACCGGAATGGGGTAGGCCTTCTCATAACCCCCATACATGCAGTCCTTCTAATGGTTGTAAGGGTACTTCTGACAAATGCTTCTGATACCAATCCTGGAACATAATTGTCACTGTGGGAGCCACTGTCTAATACAGCTCTTGTAGACACTCCATTCACCTTTCAGTGGTCTCCATGGAGGGACCCACTATTCTGGACCAGTCTGGAGAGGCGGTAGTGGGGCCTGGGCAACTGACCTTGCCACAAGGGCGTGAGTTAGCATTTTGGTGCCCTCACTGGGATCATTTCGTGCACCTCTTAACCACTGATTTGTTCTCCGAAGCTCTCCTTGTAGCCTATATGCAACTTTGTCAGTGTCTTTTGGGGACGGCATTCCCTTTTCATGTGCCCATCCTTCCCACAATTATAGCAAAACATACTTTCTGGAGTTTGAGCTGGCGGGCAGCACCACTGGGAGCCAGGGCGGGGTATTACTAACTGGAAACCTTGTTGCCATCTCTGTCTCGGCGTGATAAGCATTTGGAGACATCTCGTCAGTTTCTCCACTTCCATGATCAAGGAATCGAGTTTGGAGCCGTTATCAGCAGGAGACACATGGGTGGGTACCCCCACCCCCATAGCAGATGCAGTCGGATATAGGTCAGGGCCCGTACTTGCAGGTGTGGCCATCATAAAGGGACTGTTTTTGAATTCCCGGATCTCTCTCAACAGTTTGCCCCATTGTGGCATATCTTTTTCCTTATCAGAGCACTCATTGACTGACCTCTGCCCCTGAACTTCACTTAATGGGTTACCCTCAGTCACTCGGGTCGTAGCCGCAGCTATTAGTGCAGGTCCCTCCCGAGGTGCCTTTTCTCAACTCCCGAATTTCTCTCATTAACTCATCATAGGAAGGTAGGGATTCCAGTCGATTTGCCAGCGTAACTGGAAGCAACAGCAGTTCTGAGAGGGGCAGACTTAAGGATCCTGTCCAGCCTGGTTCGGTCCAGTTCAATCGCTGGCAAACTACCCTTTCTGAGGCATTCTTGCAACAATTTTTCCAGCCGAGATACATACACGAGACAACAACTCCCTTGGTACTGTTGTGCATTTCTTACTCTCCACCATAGGTCCTCATCAGAATCTGGGCTCCCATACACATTCTCCAAGGCCTCAAGATAGGCCTGTGCAGTCACTTCAGGGTTACCCGGCCCGTTTAGCCACGGATGAGTAGCCAGGGCAGGACCGGAGGCTCACTAACCCTCTTTGCCCGCTTCCCGAGCATTGCCATTCTAGCACTTGGGGGCAACACAGTTCTATCCAGGTCTCCCAGTCATCCCCCCTTGGGGAGTGGGAGGGTGCCAGAGAAGATCCTCAACCGTGGAGTCGTGACTAATGGCAGGTGCAGAAATAGGAGTCTGCATTGGTTCAGCCACCATTATGGGTACTGGGCGGGAGAGGGAGAGGGTATTGGGAGGAACACCCCCAGGTGGCAAGAATAGTTTCTTCAAGTCCTCCACAGTTTTTCCTTCCCCCAGCAACCATTTAGCAAATTTCTCCTCAAAAGTTTCAGATAGTGGTGGGGGCTCATTCCCCCCTGGGTCTTTACTGTCCTTAGTTATCACTCTCCAGGCAGTGAGGGCTCCCTCTGGGGTAATGGTCTGTGGCACTTTGGAGCTATCTATGGGATCCTTAAACTCTACTAGGGCCAGGAAAGTGTGGGTGAGGAGATTAGCATGCCGACCCACCACCACAGGGTTTTGTAAACCTCGACCTTGGAAAGTACTCGCGTACAGTGTCCGTATTGATACCCAGGGGATGTCCAGGATAAGCATAGCATTTTGGATTCGATCTCCTCCCCAGTACACCACTCCACCAGCAGGGTGCACAGCCACTTCTGTCGGGGTACCATTTTTTCCTTAACAGTGGTTCGTAAATATGGCCACTAGAGGACACCAATCCCAGCGGTGAGCCTCAAGATGTAACCCCTATGGCGCTATCCCAGGGCTACTACCCTGCCTGATTTGCCACTAACAGGTTGAGGGCCTGGATCCGATGGGGGTGTCTCCACCCAGAGGTCAGGGTTTGCAATAGTTAAGCTAACTTGGTCACAGCCCTCTGGGACACTGCAACCCCTTTCTTCCCACTAGTGGCCCACACAGTATATCAGAATTACCTTCACAGTATACACTTACCCCCGGACTGGTTCAGGCACTGGGACCCCTGTAAGTAAGAAGATACAGTGCAACAATCACAGTACAATACTTTAACACAGACAAATACCTCCAGGCAGTATAACTTTGCTGAAACAAGCAGCTCTGATTTATTTAGGGAAATATAACAAGGCTAGGGAAATCAGGTTAATTAGCTTATCACTTTAGTCATTTACCTATGGCTCTGTGCTGAGCCCTATCCTACCAGTTACTGTCCTGGTGCCCAAGCCCTAGTGGCTAGTCCAAACCGTGGCAGCTGGTAGGGGCCTTTCACAGAGAAAAGAAAATTAGTTAAACAGTCAGCAGTACAGTAATTCCATTTGGATTTAATGTGGCAATTCAACAGGAGCGACCCTGAATTAGTACTCACGACCTCCAAACAAGATAGGGTCCTTCAGCGTCAGCAGGGCTACTCTTGAGCTCCACGAGACTCCTCACACATTTATATGACAAACTGCAACAGGCAAAGTCCTTTAATGGCAGCAGGATTCACTGAGCTACACAAGCCTCCTCACACATTTATATGGTAGAAAGTACTATACCAGGCAGGCTGCTTCTCTATCCCGATCGCAATTACTGCATTGCCGGGAGAACACACAGCAGATTCAGTTCCTGACAGACCCGAGCGCAATTCAGCAATTTCTCCAGTCTTCTACAGGGTGAGCCTGGTTTCTACTCTTCAGATATCCTTTGATTCTCTTCCAGGACAGTTCAGTCCTAACAAGCAGTTACACAAGCTGCAGGCTGGAACTTCAGGAGACCTCACATGTTTCCGACTAAAACTGCACACGAAAAAGCACAGGGCTCCTTCCCTCTTCACTGCCAGAGCTCAACTGAAACTCTAGCAGACAAAACGGGCACTTCCTTTGAGTTCCTCCCAGTTCTTGGCTGGATTGGCTGTCACTCACAATAGACTGCCCCTGTTGGTCCAAAAGGCACGGTCCAAACTACATCTCCGAGTCACTGCCCATACAATCCTCTTGTGGCTGGCTCAGATTACGAGTCCAAGTTCTGATTCGTCCAGGCACCACTTTGAGCTACCTTAACCCACACTGATTGGTCCAGTTCAGCAGTTCAAAACTAGAATGGGGAACTAGGCAAACACAATTCTGACTGCAAAAAGCAGGTTAGACAAACTGTACTTTCATTATTACTCAAATGATTTCTGGCAAACAGTTACATCTTTCAGATAGGTTCCCTTTGCACTCCTAGTGACTGCAAAAATGGAGTGAATTGGCCGCAGCTCGAGTGGTACTCAAGCAGAGACACACACAGTCCCCCCATACAAACTAATTATGTCTGCAAGCAGACAGCTCTTAAAGAGACAGTACCAGAGGCTCTAAAAACACTCACAGATAAATGGCTTAAATGCCAAACACCATTCAGGCTTGGAGCATTCAAGCAAGCTCCTGAAGTCTTTTGGAACCCCCATTTGCAGGGGGTTACACTAGATTTTTACAAGTGGATATGTACAAAGGCCAAGCATTAGGCACCCTCCTGAGGCTAGGTATCTGCAACTGGTGCAGTACTGGGATCATCTGGAGCCATCCTTGGAAACCAATCCAGATGTTATCTGTTTTCTCACAGAAACATAGAATTTGAAAGCAGATAAGGACCGCCTTGACCAACTAGTCTGTCCATTTCCCTAACTACATAAGCTCCAAATCCTAAATGATCTGCAGCTTACCTTCTCTTTCCTACCACTATGGTTGCCTTCTGTCAATCCCATGCATTCTTGAATTCACCTTTTTTGTCCCTACAACCTCTGCAGGGAGACTGTTCCATGCATCCACTACCCTTTCTGTGAAAAATACTTCATGGTACCCCTGAGTCCCCCGGCCTCATACTGTGACTCCTTGTTCTTACACTTCTCTTTTTTTCTAAAGATGCTTCCCTCCTGAACCCTGTTTATCCCTTGAGGGTACTTGAATGTCTCTGTCATATCCCCCCTCCCTCTGTTCCTCAAGGCTATACATATTGAGGTCTTTCAGTCTTTCCTCCATATGTTTTCTGGTCCATTCCTTTCACCATTTTCATTGCCCTTCTGTGGACCGCTTCCATTCTGTCTATGTCATTCCGGAGATGTGGTCTCCATAACTGAACACAGTATTCCAGATGTGGCCTTACCAATTGTCTGTACAGTGGCATCATCACCTCCTGTTTTCTACTGGTGATGCCTCTCCTATGCACCCAGCATCCCTCTGTCCCCACCACCACCTTCTCCACGTTACTTTGTTACTTTCAAGTTGTCAGTTATAATTACCCCAGGTCTCTTTCCAGTTTTGTTGTTGTCAGTATCCCCCCCCAATCTTGTAATCCTCTCCAGGATTCTTGTGCTGTAGGTGCATGAGTTTGCACTTTTGTATTGAACTGAAGCTGTCACATTCTTGACCACTCCTCCAACTTGCCTAGGTCCCTTCTCATTCTTTCCACCTCTTCTGGAGTGTCCACCCTATTGCAGATCTTAGTGTCTTCTGCAAAGAGGCTTCCCTTCCAGCCCCTCTGCAATGTCACTAATGAAGACAATGAAGAGGACCGGCCCCAGCACCTTGCCCACTGGTCACCCTCCTGTCCCAGGACTGAACTCCATTAACAACCCTCCTCTGTGTACTGCTGATCAGCCAATTTCTGACCCAATTTACTACCTTGGGACCCACTCCCAGACCGACCAACTTGTTTACTAGGCTCCTTTGTAGGATGGTGTCAAATGCCTTGCTAAAATCTAGGTAGGCCATGTCCACCCCCGATCAACCACCCTGGTTACACAAAGTAATCTATCAGATTTGTTTGACTTGATCTACCAGCTGTGAATTAGTGTTGCTTTGGGGTCTTGTGCCCTTGTCCTCAAGATATGCAACAATCCTTTCTTTAGCATAATTTCCATTATTTTTCCCCACCACTGAGATCAACTTGACGGCCTGTAATTCCCAGCTTTCCCCCACTTTTGTGTGAGTCCACATTTGCCCTCCTCAGTCCTTTGACACCACTCCCTCCTCCTTTGATTTGTTGAATAAGGCTGCCAATGGTGCCCCAGTACCTCTCTAAGTTCTTTCAGTATTCTAGGATACATCCCATCTGGACCCACTGCCTTGTCCACTTTTAGTTTCAAGAGTTCCCTTAGGACTCTCTCCTCTGTGAATGGACTGGTGTCCACCTCTCCTCCATGTGTGTTTCTACCTTCTAATTTTGGACCCTCCCCTTCCCCTTTTTTTGCAAATACTGAGAAGTATTCGTTCAGAATTTCTGCTTTTTCTAGGTCCCCCTCGGCACCCCCCATTCAGCCTCACAATCCCTCCATTGGTCTTCTCCCTAATATACCTGAAGAAGGTTTTTCTCCTCTTACTGACTGTACTATTCTTTCTTCAGTTTGCGACTTTGCACTCCTGACTGCTTTCCCCACTTCCATCTGTTTTGCTTGATACAGTTCCTGTCTCCCTACCTCTGTGTTTCTTTGTACTTTCTGAATACCCATTTCTTTTCCTTAACCTTCCCGCTACTTCTTTAGAAAACCATAGCGTTTTTCTTTCTTTTGCTTTCTTGACTTGCTTTACACAGAGGCCTGTTGCCTCTGCCATGGCTCATTTAAGCATCTCCCACTGTTCCTCTACCCCCTCTCTCCCTCCACCTTTGCCAGGATTTTCTTGAGGTGTTCCCCCAATTTTGTAAAGTTGGCTCTTTTGAAATCTAGCACCCTTACTTTTGTGTGGCTTGACTCTACTACTGTGTTCACCTTAAACCACACTGTATGGTGATCACTGGACCCTAGATGGCTGCCCATTGACAGATCTGTTATTCTGTCACCACTGGTATGAACCAGGTCTAATACTGCTCCCTCCCGTGAGGGCTCCTGCACTAGCTGTCTGAAGCATGCCCCTTGCAGGACATCCAAGATGTCTCTGCTCCTGGTAGTGGCTGCTGCACAGGTGTTCCAGTTAACATCTTGCATGTTTAGGTCCCCCACCAGCAACACCTCCCCTTTCTCTGCCATTTTGTGGATGGTATCCACTAATGCCCTCTTTCCTCCCCCTGTGCTGGAGGTCTGTAGCCAACCCCAGTGCAGATGGTGGTGCCATTTCCCGTCTCTAAGGTGACCCATAGTGCCTCTTCCCTTCCTGTCTTCCCCTAACTTGGTTGCCTTGATCCCCTCCTTGATGTACATAGTCACCCCTTCCCCTTTTTGTCCTCCTGTCTCTCCTGAAGATTGTGTACCCTAGTATGGTAACATCCCAGTCATGGTTACTGGTGTACCATGTTTCAGTGACCACGACAATGTCTAGGTCTTCCTCTTCCATCAAGGCCACTAGGTCTCGGATCTTGTTTCCCAGGCTACAGGCATTTGTACACATGGCTTTCCATGTTTTGATGCCTCTGCCTGTACTAGCTCCCCTTATCCTATGCCTTCCCTCTATGCAATCAGCAAAGTGAGTCCATCCTTTAGGTCCCAGTTCGTAAGTAAGTAAGCAAAGTAAGTATTCTTTGTTTCTAGAGTGCCCTATCCCTAAGGCTCAGGGCACTTTACAATATCAGACTGTGAACAGAGGGTTAAATATATATTTCAAGGAAATACAATAACTAAATTACTAGCAGCATTATTAAAATAAAATAGCAGCAGTTAAACACATAAAACCAATATGGATTAGATCCTGAAGGCTTCTCTTAAGAGATGTGCTTTCAGACCCCGCTTAAAGGTCTCCAGCAAGGGGGCCCTCCCTCAAGGAACTTGGGAGTGAATTCCACAGGATTGGCGCAGTCACCCCAAATGCACAATCATCAGATGTTTTTAGTTGGGCCCTGGGAATTGCTAGGAGGCCTTGGAGAGGGCACTGAGGGTGTTAGGTAGTCAGGAGATCACTCAGATAGCTAGGACTCAGACCATATGGGGCTTTATAAGAAAGAAAACCCACCTTGAAGGAGATTCTGCACTTTAACGGCAGCCAGCGCACATCACGGCATTCCGGGGTCACAGGATACAACCTTGAAAGGCTTGTCAGTAATCTGGCTGCTGCATTCCATACTAGCTGCAGGACATGTAGGACCCTTCCTCAAACCCTGAGACAAAGAGCATTACAGTAGTCATGTCTGGATGTCACAAATGCATGCACCAGTGAGGGCAGGTCCTCTTGTGGGATAAGGGCATTGATCCAGCTGATATTCCTCAAGTGACAGAAACCACTCTCGATGATGGATGACACCTGAACCTCAAATGTCAATCCATCATCGAGGAGAACGCCCAGATTTTTTTACTCACGGTAGCCATCAACAGGGTGAAGCCCAGCATCAAGCCAGAGCTCACCCTGGCACTCTCTGCTTCCTGCCGGCGACCAGGCTCAATCACTAGTACCTTGATTTTGTCCAGGTTGAGCATCAGCCATCTAGAGGACATCCAGTCTTGGATCTTGGCTAGGCACACATTTAATACCTCCACGGTGCCAAAGTCCTGGATACAAAAGACATACAGCTAAGTGTCATCTGCATAGTAGTGGAAACCCATGCTGTAGCATCAAATGATCTCACTCAGGGGCAGCATGTACACTGCAAACAACATGGGTGAGAGGATTGAGCCCTGGGGGGTCTCCACATGGCAGAGGCCTTGGGTGAGAGGAGAAACTCCACAGTACTACCCTTTGCATCCTGCCAGTGAGAAAGGACTTGAAACAGCTGACGACAGTACCAGTGAATCACAAAGCCCCTTAAGGCGATCCAACAACACACCATGGTCTACAGTGTTAAAAGCTGAAGTGAGATCAAGGAGAACAAGAATTGACCATTCACCTCTATCTCTAACTCTGAGGAGGTCATTATGCACCCGGACTAGCACCATTTCAATACTGTGCCTTGACCTAAATCCAGATTGAAGGGGCTCAAAGATGATTTTCTCAATAACTTTGCCCAAAAAGCGCAGGTTAGAGATGGGTCTGTAATTCACCAAGATGTCAGGGTCAAGAGATGTTTTTTTCAAGAGAGGCCTCACCACCGCCTCTTTCAAAGTGCTGGTGAACAGCCCCTCAGAAAGCGAGCACCAGACAATCTCGGTAAATACTGGGCCAACAGACTCCAAACATGTTACAAGGAGGTGTGTCAGGCCAGGGTCCAGTTCACAAAACATGGGCGCTTGAAGCAAGATTACCTCACATACTTTCTCCACCTCCACTTGCTTGAACTCACTCCAGACAATCGAGGTGCAATTTGCGACATCCGACTGACCTACGGGGGCAACATAGCCCCATTGAATATACTGGACCGGGTGGCGGACATTCCATCAGAGAAGAACAGAGCAAACTATTTGCACGTTATTGCTGAAACTGCACCTTTAGGCCGTAGACATACTGGATGAAGCAGTCTGTCAACAGTCCTAAATAGCTGAGCCAGTCTATTCTTCCCTGCTCTTATCTCCACGGACAGGAATGCTGCCTTTTTATGAGGAGACAGCTCTTTGATATGCACTGTAGTAAGCTTTAAAGCCAGTCTGTCCTCCTCTGATCCAGACTTCTGCCAATGGCGCTTCAAACTCCAACCCTCAGTCTTCATCTCCTTGAGAGCCCCGTCAAACCTTGGGGGTTTCAAGTGTGAGGACCTGGGTTGTATACGGACAGTCTCTTTGTGTTTCACTACTGATCACAGCTTATCCACAATTCCTGCCAAGGTGCGGTGCAGTCCTTTTGAACTAGCGTGTCTGAAAAAGCTAACTGACTTGGTGGTAGAAGTTTTCTCCTCAACTAAGGTAGGCTATACCTTTCTTTTTTCATGGTTACAAAAAGATCCAGTAGGTTAACATTGCAAAAGAAGAGGGTTCACAATAGTAAACTTGAGTAATTACTATATTCGAATGTTCAAGTACCAAGTTTCTATGCTGAGAAACACAGACGTTGATGGCAGATAAGGACTGCAAGGCCTATCCAGTCTGCCCATTTTTTCTACCTTATGAATGTGCCATAGGCCTTTTACTCTGTCAATGGCCTATTTATTCATACTCATCTGTATTGCTCCATTATGCCTATCCCATGACTGTTTGAAGCCCTGCACTGTATTTATATCCACTACTTCCTGAGCTAGGCCGTTCCATGCATCCACCACCCTTTCTGTAAAAAGAACTTCCTCACATTACCCCTTAATCGGCCTCCCTCTAATCTCTTGCTGTGTCCTCTTGTCCTGCTATTTTTCTTATATTGAAACATGTTAAGACTCTTTCACCTTGTTAAAGCCCTTAAGATATTTGAATGTTTCGATCATATCACCTCTCTCCCTCCTTTGCTCTAGGGTATACATATTGAGCTCCATTAATCTGTCCTCATATGTTTTCTGATTCAGTCCGTGCACCATTTTGGTTGCCCTTCTCTGAACTGCCTCCATTTTGTTAATGTCCTTGTGCAGGCAGTACTCCAGATGGGGCCTAACCAGCATCTTGTAAAGAGGGATTATTACCTCCTCTTATGACTTGTAATGCCCTACTAATACACACCAACATCCCTCTAGCCTTACCTACTGCTTTAGTGGTCTGCTTGGATGATTTCAGGTCATCTGTGATGATGATGCCCAAGTCTCTTTCTTCCCTTGTGATTACCAGCAACTCCCCTTCCCAATCTATAGGTAGCTTCGGGGCTTCTCTTCCCTATGTGCATGATCTTGCACTTCTTTGCATTAAACCCCAGGTCACAGCGTAAAACCCTGAGGTCACTGCTTTGGGCTGTACCATTACCTCAGTGGGGGAGCACATTACCCATACTATATTAATTGCCCATTGACAAAGTTGAAGTTAACATAAAAGGAGATTACAAGTATGAGGGAATTTTTCTTTCCTGTTTGGGAGGATTAACTTTTGTTTTAAGCTGGTGGCCCACTGGCACAGTGGTAAGGCTACTGCTCATGATGCTGGCAATCTAGATTTGGGACTGAGCTCAGATCACTGGGGCTGGCGGGTACAGAAATTAGTGTCACACAGGACACTCTCCTCCTGTGGGTGGTAGACTGTTCCCGCTGCTTGAGGCACCACCTGCTGATGAACTGATGTCACAAGCTTGGTGGGGGTAGTAGAGGGAGGGAGACACAAAGGCCTTATAGTGCGCATGCCTGTTATGTTCTTGGACGTGTTTACCAACAGCTAAGGTAGGCACAAAAGGTGAGAAACACTCTTCCCGTGCAGCAGGAAGACACCAGCACACTAGGATTCCACATCGCCTGCCTGCCCAGCTTCAGAAGCCACACTGCCACCGTATTCATGGCCTTCTGCCAGGGGGATTAGCTGCCAACCCTGTGGCCTTACTGTGGGAGGATCATCCAACCAATCAATAAATGGGTCTCTTTGGAGTCCGGGGTAGGTAATGGGGCTGAGTGGTGGCCAAAGCTGAGGAAAAAAGCAGGCTAGGGATGGAAAAATAATACATAAAAAGTTTGTTTAAGCTAACTGCATTTCTTGTCCAACCAGAAAGCAGCACAAATGGTTGATAAATTCCAAACATGACAACAGTTTCCAACAAACATTTGTCATTGTTGAATGTCTGCTTGCATGCTGTTGTACTGGGTTCTGCTTTTACACATTTTGACTATTAATTATTAACAATCTCTTATTCCTCTTGAAGACCAGCAATCACTGGTGCATGTGCTCATGACATATAGGCTGGATTACTCTAATGCATTCTACCTCAGGGTTAGTGGAAGTTCCCTACGACACTTGCAGTTGATGCAGAATGATGCGGCCAGGTCACTGACTGGCTTTTCGAGGTCTAGTCTTGTGATCTTGGTCCTGTGTGATATGCACTGGCTGCCGGTGAAGTGGCAAGTTACCTTTAAGGTTGGTCATCTAACTTACAAAGCCCTACATGGGTTGGGTCCTGACTACCTGGCAGAGCTCCCGTGCCCTTGTCCAGTTTGTGCGCCCCTTCGCTCTTCCGAGGAAACATAGACATTGATGGCAGAAGGAGACCGATAGGTCCATCTAGTCTGCCCATTTGTTTTAGACCTATTTTGACACTCTAGTTGCCCTTTGTAATCAGGGCTCCCTTGTGTCTATCCCATGCATTCTTGAATCCCCCCCCCAGTGTTGACCCCCACAACCTCTTGGGGCAGGCTGTTCCAAGCATCCACCACTCTTTCTGTGAAGAAAAACTTCCTGGTGTTAGTAGAAAATCTCTTTCCTTGCAGTCTGAGGTCACGTCCCCTGGTCCTGGAGCTCTTCTTGAAGTGAAAAAGTTCCAGTGCCTGGTCCTTGTTGAATGCCTTTTATGTACTTGAATGTTTCAATCATGTCCCCTCTCTCTTCTCTGCTCCAGGGAGTACATATCCAGTTGCCTAAGTCTTTCCTCGTAGGACATGTACTGCAGATCCTGAATCATTTTTGTCACCTTTCTCTACTGTTTCCACCCAGTCAATGTCCTTCCTGAGGTGAGGCCTCCAGAATTGGACGCCATATTCCAGGTGAGGCCTGATCAGCGATCTATACAGTGGTAGAACCACCTCTCTCTCTCTTCCTGATCGTGATTCCTCTCCCAATGCAGCCTAGCATTCTGTTGGCCTTTACTGTTGCCTTCTCACACTGTTTTCTAACCTTCAAGTCATCTGAGATTATGATTCCCAGATCTCGTTCCTGGTTTGAGGCTGCCAGTCTTTTGCCTCCTAGTTAATACTCCTTTCTTGGATTTTTCTTTCCTATGTGCATGACCTTGCACTTTTTGACATTAAATCTCAGCTGCCACACTCCAGACCATTCTTCTAGTTTCTTGAGGTCAGCTTCCATCTTGCTCACTCGTTCTGGGGTGTCCACCCTGCTACATATCTTGGTGTCATCTGCGAACAGACACACCTTCCCTTCCAGTCCGTCAGTGATGTTTGTAGGGTCTCCTTTTGGTCTCGAGGGTCCAGCTTAAGTCTTCGAGTGATCATTCATTTCAAGTGGTCAGCTCTCGCTTATGAAACATTTTGCCTAGGATCTGAAGGAGGCCACCTTGTTGGAGGCCTTTAAAGGAGGTTAAACACATGTGTTTAAGCAGGCCTTTGGGAACTAGTGCTCTTTTAGTCTCCCAGTGCTTCAGACAATTTTAATTGAAACCATATCTGTGATTTTGTCTATTTTATTTATTTATAATTCGTGGTATACTTTTAATTTGTTTTGGTTCTGTACGGCACCCTGAGCCTTCAGAGAAGGATGCCTTATAAATAAAGCTGCTATTACTGCTACTACTACTACTGCTATGGCGGAGCCATTGGCAGACCTGTTCAATACCTCCCTGGACTCAGGGAGCGTGCCACAGGACTGGAGGATGGCACATGTGGTGCCCCTCCATAAAAATAGTCCCAAGGATAAACTGGGCAACTATAGACCAGTAAGCCTCACATCGATTGTGGGAAAGTTAATGGAGGCAATCCTTAAGGTGAGATTGGTAACCTTTCTGGAAGATAATGGACTTCAGGATGGAAATCAACATGGCTCTGTCTCTGGTAGATCCTGCCAGATCTACCTGGTTGAATATTATGACTGGGTGACTATGGAACTGGACAGGGGCCATGCAGTGGATGTCCTGTATCTGGACTTCAGCAAGACGCTTAATTCAGTGCCACATGGGAGGCTGGTTAATGAGTTGAAATACCTGGAGCCAGGGACAAAGATGGTGAACTGGTTAGAGAACTGGCTGCAGGGGAGGCAACAGAGGGTAGTGGTGGGAGGAACTCTCAACTCCAAGGACTGTGACAAGTGGAGTACTGCAGGGCTCTGTACTGGCTAGGTGTTGTTTTTTATCTTCATAGCAGACATCTAGCATAGCATAAGAACAAGATCAATATGTTTGCAGATGACACCAAGATCGGAGTGGTGGTGATGACACAGTAGGGTGGCAGGGGTTGCAGGATGATCTGACTAAACTGGAGGACTAGCCAGACACTTGGCAGTTGGGGTTTTCAACTAAGAAGAACAAAGTTTTGCACTTTGGAGCAAGGAACCCAAGGAGGTGCAATCAGTGTGTGTGTGTGTATGTGTGTGTGGGATACAATTAGCCATTACTGAGGAGGAGAAGGATCTTGGGGTGATAACAACAGGGCAAATGAACAACTCAGCATCTAAAGCCAACAGGATGCTGCGGTGTATTGCTAGAGAGATCATATCCAGGAGGTGGGAGGTGATCCTGCCTCTGTACAGGTCGTTGGTAAAGCCACACCTGGAGTACTGCATGCAGTACTGGCACCCATACTTGAAGAAGGATATTAGATTACTGGAAGGGGTACAGTGCAGAGCGACAAAGATGATCCAGGGATTGGAAGACAAACCCTACGAGGGAAGGCTAAGGGAGCTTAACATGTACTCAATGGAGGAAAGGAGATATCAGGGTGATATAAATGAGACCTTTAAATACATGAAAGGTATAAACAAGACTGGTACAGAGGGGATATTTAAGTTTAGGGGCGGGACAGACACGAGGGGGCATGGTCTGCGATTGGAGGGGGGAAGATTCAGGAGAGAAATGAGGAGGCACTTTTTCACGGAAAGGGTGGTGTTTAAGTGAAACACTCTGCCGAGCAGGTGGTATCCTGTAAGATAGTGGGCAGTTTCAAAAGGGGATGGGACAAGGTGGGGGAGAGGCAGCTGCAGTGTAAGGAATGCTAGCTGCACATTCAAGCAAAGTTGATAGACCATACGGCCTATCTGCTGGCTGTTTCACATGTTCATATGTTCGTATACTTACTCAAGACAGACCAGATGAGATGTAATAAGTAATTTGCAGTGGGCTCCATATTGTACACAGTTTTGTACTGCTACTCAAGACAGTACAGGTGACATGCAATATCTTGTTTTCAGCGTGGACCTGCTTTTATAATAGGTTTTCCAGGATACATCATCTTAGATGCAACATCTCCTTTTCAGTGGAGTTCTACTGTAGGGTCCTGTTTTTACACAGTTTTGCAACACATTTATCCAGGATAACCCAGCTGAGATGCAATATCACATTTTCAGTGGGGTCCTGCTTTGACACATTTTTGTACTGTATTTACCCTGCATAGCGCAGTTCAGACGCTATCGTTTTCAGTGGGATCCTGCTTTTCCCAGTTTTTACTCTGCATTTACCAGGATAGCACAGCCGAGTTGCAAATATCTCATTTTCAGTGAGGGCCTGCTTTTACCCATTTTATAATGTATTTACCAGGACAGCCCAGTTGAAATGAAGTTACATTTTCCTCTTTTTTCTTTTCTTTTTCAGGTCTCTGTGATCACATTGTTAAGAATTACTTTGGACCGTACATCTGATACTTGCTAAGTAGAGAGCTACAATATTGCAGCCCATTGAGCACAGAATATGTTCAAATACATGTTGAACTAGAGGTGAAGTGGTTCCTCAATAGTATGGATCCAGGCGGACTTGGCACTAGTTCTCAACCCCTTTTCCACTTTCAGGAATCCCAGGAGAGTCATCACTGAGAAGAACTTTCTAATACATAATTGTTTCAGGAATTGATTTAGGGTAATTACTACCTAATAAAAAGGAGAATCATGATACAATGTGTAATTGGATTACTCAAATAATTCAAAATAATTCTTCTCTACCCAAACCAACCCCTCCACCTCCCATATTCCAATGATTTGGACTTCTTTGAACTTGTAAATTAACTTGCAAGGCCCTAAAATGTAGTTTATCAGATCTAGACATACTGTACCTTTATTTTATCTTTCCCTCTTTCTTTGCATTATTTCTTTTTCACCGGCGTGCACAGGATCGCCCTCCTTGGGGCAGCCATGGTCCCCAACATCCTCCTACTACTCCCTCCTCATGGGCTCCCCTCACCTCACATTGCAGTCTGACCTAGAAGTAGCCCGGCGTAACCCTTCGCCGGGTGGGTCCCCCTACTCCAAAGGGGAAGGCACCAGTGGGGACACCTAGCACACTCTTCTCTTGGTCCCAGTGTGCTGCTGAGGTAGGTGGAACTTCCACGGGAGGCCCTTCGGAGGCGCTGATAGGCTGGCCGCCGTCATCTAGCCAATCCTGGGCTGTTTTTTCATTTTTCTGGTTCTTCCCACTGTTGCGATGCTCGTGCAGTGTATCCGGTCTCCACTGGGGGCCACTGCAGAGCAAAGCGATCCCACTACCCACCCCAGGAGAGGAGAGGAGTCCATGATGCTCAATCCTCTCCTCCTGCTGGCACCCCAAACTGCTTTCCGAACCTGGCCGTGGCATGGTTCGAGGTAAGGCGGCCATGCCTCAGCCCTCTGCTCCACCCTGGTCTCCTTTTTCTTTCTTTCTCTCCCCCCCAGGCTATTTTGATCAGATTTATAACAATGTTCTACTGTATACTGCATATATTTACTTTATAGCCTTACTTTGTATTGCTATCCTAGCCTATTTGAAATTTAAAACTTGAAAATAAGATTTGAAAATCCTATATAAGTGCACTGTGGGCCTTCATTTCTACTCAATTTTAGAACTGTTTATACATCATAGAATTTTCTAAACAATTTATAAAATGAGGATAATGTTAACCTTCCTAGGAATTTAGTAACCTTGTTTAATGTAAGCTTTATAATTGGAATAAGGTACTTACAATAATATATTTAATTTAAGGCTATTAACCTTAATAATTTAATTGGTTACTAAAGCCGTATACAATCAAATTCAATCACTTATGTTCTTTTCTAACCACATTCTTCACAGTTTTTGTGATTAATTGCACTTGATTATGTTAATTGTTTAAATATCCACTGTATAAATATGTTGGTCTAGTAATGATTTCCTCAGATTAAGCCCTGAGAAAGACCCTGTCGTAGCATCAAAGCACTAGGAAGGACTCTGTCCAGGACCTGTTTGGTCACAATAAGTAATTTGAGTTCATTGTCATTTGCTTCCACGAGTTACCGCTTTTCTTGTTGAATTCTGAATTGGCGAGCCTTTACAAGCTTACAGAAACATAGACTTTGGCTGACAGATAAGGACCGCTAGGCCCATCTAGTCTGCCCATTTCCTCTACAGGATAGGCATACAGGCCTAGGATCCTAGTTAACCAACAGCCTATTTCTTCCTCCCCCACAAGAATTAGCCTTATGTCTGTCCCATGCATTCTGAATTCTCCCACAGTTTTAGGCATCACAACCTCCTCAGGAAGGCTGTTCCATGCATCCACTACCCTCTCTGTGAAATAATACTTCCTCACATTGCCCCTGAACGCCCTCCTTCTATCTTTAAATTGTGTCCCCTTGTTCTTGCAAGTCTCTTTTCTGAAAGATGCTCCCTCTTGGACTTTGTTGATTCCACTGAGGTACTTAAAAGTTTCTATCATGTCCCTCCTCTCCTTCTTTCCTCAGGGTAGACATATTAAGCTCCTTTAGTCTCTCCTCATATGGCTTCTCTTGCAGACCCTGCACCATTTAGTTGCCCTCCTCTGGACTACCTCTATCCTGTCTATGTCCTTGGAGATGGGGTCTCAGAACTGGACACAGTACTCCAGATGGGGTCTCACCAACTGTCTGTACAGAGGGATAACAACTTCCTGTTTTCTGCTGATGATGCCTCTCCCTATACATCCAGTATAACCTCAGCCCTCCCTACTGCCTTCTCACACTGCTTGCTAACCTTAAGGTCATCTGATATGATTACTCCCAGGTCCCTTTCTTTTTTTTGTTATTTACTACCTCCCACCCACTGTGTATTCTTCCCTGGGTTCTTGTTTCCCAGTGCATTATTTTGCACTTCTTGCATTGAATCCTAGCTTCCATACTTCCGACCATTCCTCCAACTTGCAAGTCCCTTTTCATCCTTTTCCACGCCTCCTTGTCTATCAACCCTGTTGCAGATCTTTTGTGTCATCTGCTAAAGGCATATTTTTCCTTCAGTCCCTCTACAATGTCACTGATAGAACATTAAAAGGACTGGACCCAATACGAACCTGCGGCACTACTAGTAATCCCCCCTTTCTTCAGAGTGGACTCCATTTCAATTACCCTCTGTGTCCTGTTGTCCAGCCAATGTTATTTCCAGGCTACCACCCTGGGACCCTCCCAGGCTGGTTAATTTGACTAGTAATCTTTTGTGTGGGACTGTGCCAAATGCCTTGCTAAAGTCTGGTAGGCCATGTCCACAGCCCCTCCCAGTCTACTACTTTGGTCACCCAGTCAAAGAAATCTATTAGATTATGTCTGACATGACCTTCCGCTGTGAACCTATGCTTGCCTTGGGTCCCTGTGCTCCACTGGCTTCTAGGTACTCAACTATTCTTTCCTTCAAGTGACTCCATCACTTTCCCTACCACAGAGGTCAGACTGACAGGTCTGTAGTTTCCTGCCTCTGTCTTGGTCCCACTTTTGTGAAGGAATCACATCCGCCTTCCTCCAGTCCTCGGGTACCACACCATCCTCCCATGATTTATTAAAAGAGAGCCAGTGGTTTCACTAGTTCCTCCCTTAATTATTTTAGAATTCTGGGGTGAATTCCATCAGGACCCATTGCTTTGTCCACCTTCAGTTTTAGGAGTTCTTGCAGAACCCTTTCTTCTGTGAAAGGACTGGAATCAACCCCTATCAAGAGTGCTTCTGTTAATTGGATTAGGCACTTCCCCTCCTCTTTTGTGAATACTGAGGAAGTATTCATTCAGTATCCCTGCTTTTCACTGTCCCTCTGCCCACCGTTCATTCTATTCAGCCTCACTATCCCTCCCTTTGTCTTTCTCACGCCGCTGATGTACCTATAAAGGTTTTATCCCCTTCTTACCGAGTTGGCTATCTTTCCTCAGTCTGGGCCTTTGCTATTCTGACTTCCTCCTTCCTTCTGCCTTAACTGGTACAGCTCTCTGTCCTGCTCCTTCTGTGTTTCCTTATACTTCCGAATGCTATCTTTTCTTCCTGACTTTCACAGCCACCTCTTTTGAGAACCATAGTGGCTTTTTCTTTCGTTTTGATTTATTTATTTGCTTCACACAAAGGCTTGTTGCCTCTGTGATGGCAGTTTTGATAATTCCCCATTGTTGCTCCACACCTCCTTCTAGCCTGTTTGCTAGTGCTTTTCTGAGGCACTCTCCCATCTTGCCAAAGTCAGCCCTCCTAAAGTCCAGTACCCTCACTTTTGTATGGCTTGACTCTGTAGCTGAGTTTAACGTGAACCACACTGTTTGATGGTCACTTGTCCCCAGATGGCAACCCACTTCTAGATCTGAGATCCTCTCACTGCCCCCATTTGAGAGTACGAGGTCTAAGATTGCTCCCTCACGAGTGGGTTCCGAAACTAGCTGTCTAATGCCTGCCACCTGTAGGGCATCAAGAATGGCCCTGCTCTTGGATGTGGCTGCAGCAAATGTGCTCCAGTTAACATCTGGCATATTCAGGTCTCCCATCAACAGTATCTCCCCTTTCTCTGCCATTCTAAGAATGTCGTCTATCATATCCTTGTCCATTCCTTCCTCTGACATGGGGGTTTGTACACAACCCTGTGCGGGATTGGTGCCCTTTCCAGTCTCCAAGGTGACCCACAGTGCCTCCTCTCCTCCCTGTTTACTCTTTTGTTCAGTTGCTTTTATCCCTTCCTTTACAAAGAGCTACTCCTCCCCTCTTCTCCCTGCCTGTCTCTCCTGTAGGTTATGTACCCTGGTATGTTAACATCCCAGTCATGGTTCTCTGTGTGCCATGTTTCTGTGACTGCTACAATATCCAGGCATCCCTCTTCCATCAAGGCCTCCAGCACAGGGAGCTTGTTGCCCAGACTACGGGCATTGGTACTCATTACCCTTCATTTCCTTATGGCCTTACTCCCTTTTGCCCCATCCCTGTCCTTCTTGCCTTTGTCACTTTCTCTATTTACCCCTGCCCTTCTCCCTATCAACACCTCTATGTTGGTGTTTGCCGCACTTACTACCGTGATTATTTGGGAGGCTAGGATTTTCCTCTGCTCCTTTCAGTGCCTCCCCTTAGCTAGTTTAAAAGCTTGCCAATGAAGCATTTAAACCTATCACCTAGGATCCTGGTTCCCCTCCCGGACAGATGCAGCCCATCATGCCAGTATAGGCTTGCATCACTCCAGGTGGACCCCAGTCCCCAATGAAGCCAAATCCCTGGGCTCCCACAGTTTTCAACCACTGATTAGATCCCATGTGCGGAACACCTAGCCTCTCCTATGCCACAGATGGGTACTTACCTCAGAAAGGTTACGTCGTGCTGCTTGACTAAAAGGCCCTCCCAATTTCACAAACTCTTCCTGCACTTCTCTAATCCTTTCTTAGCCAGGTCATTTGTCCCTAGGTGGACAATGACATCCAGCTCCCTCCCCTGTGCAGCTGCTCTGGCAATCCTGAGGATTCGCTCCCTGTCCCTCCAAGCCATGGCACCAGGCAGGCACCTTACCTCCCTCTCCCCTTCCTCCCCCAGTTCTACCTTCCTAACAATGGAGTCCCCCACCAGGAGTTGTTTTCTTCCCCAGCAGGGTCCCCTGCCACCCTCCTGTGGGTCTCCTTTGTGGAGGTTCCCAGCATCCTCCTTGGTCTCCACTGCAGGTGCCTCTACAGAGGAACCACACTTTGCCAGAATGGCATAGTAATTGTGGAGGTACAACTGGAGGATGTGCCTCTGTTCCACCACCCTCACCCTCCCTGAGCCCACTGTGGTCCAACTGCTCCTCTTTCTTGGCAACCTCTGGAGGCAACGGCAGTGGCACTGGTGGTCTCTGGATGGAAGAGGAGGTCCCACAAATCCTGGCCAGCTCAGCCTGGAGATGAGCAACCTCTCTCTCAGCCCAGAGAGGTGCTGCAGATGGGGACAACACCGCATACTCCAGAACATCTCCGAAGACTGCTGCTCCACAGCCACTGCACTGCACCACTCCAATCATGTCTTATTTCTGGCCCCTTAACTGTTTGTAATCCTTACTCTTTCCTCTGTTTTTCCTCTCTCTCCTTACTTTCTGCCTATGTGCCTTTAAGCTCCTGATTGTCCTGTTCTGAGACAAGAATATCCTATATTTCTCAGTAGACCACTTACTTGCTCAGAGGCAGACCTCCAGCAGCTAGAGGGGGCCGGAGAGCTACTCTTGCCCTTCTAGGATGGTGGGTCCTTGGTGGTTCTGTGATCACTCACTTCCTGCCCCCAAACAGGAAGTTCCTGTTGTTAGTCAAATCCTGTGCCTATAAAAATAGAACTAGCTTAGGGTGGGGAGGGAAGGGAAGGAGGGCAATATAGTCCCAGCAGAGAAGTCCAGTCACACAGCAGTCCTTTCTCCTGGTTTCTTCTGCCAAGCTATTAGCCAAAGCAATAGCACCGCTAGCGATTCTGAGCACACCTTATTTCGGTTTTTACATTTTTAAGGTATAGTTTCAGTGGGTTCCAAATTTCACAATGTATTTTTTCTAGGATAGAGCAGTACAGATGCACAATTCAGTGGGGGCTCTGTTGTACTGGGGTCCTGCCTTTACACATTTTTACTACTGTACACATTTACCCAGGATAGACCATATGAGATGCAATATCTAATTTTCAGTGGTCTCTCACATTTTGACCCCAAATTTCCAATACAGTAGTCTTTTTACGACCTGTATGATCAATGCAGCTGGAGTGTTTTTAAATCCCATCTGAAAAGTGATTTTGCAGTGTGTAACCCCAGTCCGGTATGCCGTTTGTGTATGACAGCAATACCAGGTGGGCTGGGTTCGGGGAGGAATAGGCCACTCAGCACAAAGGCTAGGTTTGGCTACTCTGCACAGGGACACCCAAGTAACTCCGAACACAGGAAGCAATAACTCTAATGTCCAATACCAGAAGTGGGATTCTAAGTTGTGTCTGTTATTCACATACAAACAGAATAAACAAAGCATAAATGGACCCCCACAGGGCTGCACTCCTGGTAATGCAGATTAAAAGAGACCAGAACACATCCTCATCACTTTAGCCCTCAGGCTCTACAACACACTGGGCACACAGCCCCGACTTGTATGCTGCTTTGGGTTACACAGCCCGAACTTGTACACTGCTCTGGGTTGTCCCTGGCTCGGCTCCCTTGCCAGCCACTTGGACACCTTCCATACTTCATGGAAACATTTTCTGGTGGCTTCCTAAACCACCTAAGAGCACCTCGGCTCCATCAGGGAATCTTCCTCCTTAATCCCACATCTGGGTACTTTCCTCAGGCACTGGCCAAGTACCTGAGGGAAAGCAAAAGGTGTCTCAGAGCAAATCCATAGATGTGAATTTGGTTACACTGATGGGGGTCTCCACCTCTCGCCAATTCATACCCGGCCATTTCTGGACTGTAAACACCTCATCCTTTAACACTTTGCTGTGCAGATTCTTGCTAAATATATTTCACATTCAATCTACTTGTCTTGCTTCCCATTTGTGCTGGACTTGAACATACTTAAAAGTGGCTTTGCCCATTACTCCTAGACCCCACTGAGTTAAGCAGTCCACTCCCCACAACTTCCAACTGTGCTTGGCTGTCTTTTCCTGACCCACAGTGACAGTCCCTTTGTTTCCTTCTGTTTCAGGTGAAAAACACTTGGCCCTTTTTCAGGCGAACTCACCTTTGAGTTGCAGGTGCCCCACAGGCATTTCCTCCTCAAGGAATCTCCTCTCAGAGCTTCTGGTGCCTCAACACAACTCATACAGGCAGCTTCTTTCCCTAGCAGGATCCAGGGGTTGCCCTGGAAAACAGGCAAACATCTTCCCCCATCCCCAGGGATGGGGCTCTGAACCATTGAGAGCGGCCCCACCACTTCAATTACCAGCCCTGTGTTCCTCTTCAGGTGGAAACAGACACCTTAAACAAAAGTAGCTCTGTAACAGAGCTTAAAAGCTCTGACAGCCTGCACACACACTGCTGCACTACAGTCTCTCACTCAGACTGGCTCCAAATTCCCCAACATTCTACTTTAACCTCCAACTGCAACATTCCAGTGTGGCTTATGCAGCTGCGACAGTTCTAAAATTATGTCATCCCTCAGTCTCAGCTGAGACTGAGAACAGAGTGAGACAGTGTGAAATCCACTTAACTGGAGTTTACAAGCTGCCTTCCTACTTACCACTGAGTCTTACTGGGATTAGTAACCCGGGTAACAGGGGGTTACCTGATGCAACTCTTGAAAACATGTTTTGGAGGGGATTTGAAAATGACACCTGTTATGTTCATGAGGAGGTAATACAACTTTGTTGAACATTAGGGGCCAGAAACTGCAAAAAATAAGGTTATCAGTAAATGTTGAAACAAATTAAAATTTTTCATAACTTAGTTGTTTTTTCACATTTTAACCCCAAATACTCAACGTAGTCTTTTTATGACCCCATGCTATGATCAAGACAGGTGGATTTTTTTAAAACCCTGTCTGAAGGATGGTTTCACAAAGAGTATGTGTGACAATATGTTTCAAAGGGGATTTGAAAAATGGCACCAGTCATGTTCAGCAGGTGGGGTAACAAAAGGGCTACGTACTGTACACATTTGGGTCCAAAATTTGCAAAAATCACAAAGTTATTGAATAAACACTGAAAAAATTCAAAGCTTCTTCATAACTTCACTGTTTTTGACATTTTGACCCCAAATGTTCAATACTGTCCTTTTATGACCCTACCTTATGATCACGACAGGTGGAATTTAACATTTTTAAATCCCATTCAGAAGGTGACTTCATGGAGAAAAATGTGAAAACATGTTTCGTCAGAGATTTGAAAAATGATATTTGCTATGTTCATGAGGTAGGGTAACAACAGGGCTATGTTGAAAACTGAGGTTAAACTCTGAATGCACTGCAATGTTATGGAGTAAACATTGAAAAAATTCAACATTTCTCCATTACTTTGTTTTGTGACATTTTGACCCAAAATTTTTTTACACAATCTTTTTTATTTATTTTTACTCCTTTTCCCCTGCAGCTGCCCCATCAGCATTGTTCTGACCTCCTAGCCCAACCCGTACCTTCTCTGCCAATTATCCCCATCCTTCATCACCTCAGATTTTCCCTCCGAGGTGAGGTGATGGGAGTTGGCCAGGCTCTCTCAAACAAATTGGATACTGAAGGTGAATGGACAGTTGGTGCGTCAGGGCCCAGGAGAGCCAGCACTGCCTCACCTTGCACGCTGCTGTGTTTTTCCTCCTTCGTGCTCCCACCTACATAGAGCCACTGGGCTGGGCTCAGTTATGGGTATGCAAACGCAGGGCATGGTGATGTCCAATCAAGCAGAGTATGGCTCCTCCCTTTCTCGCTCCCTGCCTGCACCTCCACTTGGTATCAGCCAGGTAGCAGTTGTGCAGTGGAAGAGGCAGGCCTCCTCCCCCCGAAGAGGTGAGCATCCGATGGGATGTTTATCCTCCTCCCCCGCTCGGCACTCCAGCCACTTGTGTTTGTTCCTGAACCTGGGTCAACAGCACTGTGCGTGGTAGTGCTACCTCTGTGCCGATGAGCTGAGCACAGTCTTTTTATGACTCCTTCTGAACAGGACAGGTGTGATTTTACAACATACTGGCCAAAATGTCATTTTATGCTACAAGTGGGAAAACACGCTTTGGCCAAGAATTGAAAATGACATTGGTAACATCTGAGGTGGTGTGAGAAAATGGCTATGTTGAAAATTTTGTGTCAAACTATTGAAAATTACTAAAGTCATGAGCGAGTGTTGAAAAATTTCAATGTACCTTCATAACTTCATTTTTTTTAAATATTTGACCCCACATTTTCAATATAGTCTTCATATGGCACCACCTCATGAACCCAGTAGGATAATGTTTTCAAATCCCACCCAAAAGGTGATTTCGTGGAGTGACTGCAAAATCAACTTTCGGGATGGATTTGAAAAAATTCACCCACCTTGTTCCCAAGGTAGGGTCCCAAAAAGGCCATGATGTAAATTTAGGGGAAAGTTATTAAAAAATTACCAGGTTATGCATACAAGTTCAAAACTCATTAAAATACAATGACACATGCTTTTCTGATTTTCTCAGTTTCTGGTCTGGCACTGAAAAGTGAAGACTTCTGCGGTCCAAACAACATTATGCTGTTGGACCCCAAGCAAGGGATGGGGTGCTGAGTGGAGGAGGGTAATGGTAGCAGGTGGCAGTAACAGACATCGAAGGACCATTTTCTTTTTTACAGGGGGTAAATAAAAAAAAAAGAAAATAGATATCGAGCTTTTTTTTTTTACTTCAGGTACAGGCACAGAATATGGGCACTGGAAGCTATGGGGAGGTGGGAAGGACACTGCAGAGGATAAAGGGCACAAACATGGGAAGAAAACAGGGAGGTGGGAGGAATACTTAGTAGAGGGTGGGATTGTTTAAAGCGGGCACAGGCAGCGCCGGGAGGGATACTTGGTAGAGGGCTTTTTATTTTATTTTATAGGAACTGGAATAGCACAGGATCCGGAAGAGGTGGTCTCTCTGCCAGCGGGTGGGTTTGTTTTTGTATAGGATCCGGGGATGGGAGTCAAGGAGGGGTGATCTTTGCCAGCAAGTGGATTGGTTTGTTTTGTGAAGCGGGGACTACTGCAGCCATTTTGTAGTATGCAGCACAATGGGGCCAATGACTGCTTCAGGTGGGGATGGAGAACGATGCGCAGGCTGATGATGATGCCGATCACCTTCTTGCTGGGTGGTGTCATGCAGATCACACATAGAGCCGCCCTGTGATATGGATCACCCTTTTTTTGAACACCACAAAGTTTCCACCCAGCAAGCAGAAAGCAGAGAAGAGTTTCATGATCAGTCTGGCTGATCATTGGCCTGATACGGTCGAGCCCGTTGCAGACTGCCCTGAGTTGGACCAGCAGTGACACACCTCTCAAATCCACTATCATAATAATATGTTCACTTTGTGCAACCATAAGCAAACATTAGAAATTAGACACAACTGCTCTCTCTCTTTAAAAAGCATCTGTGGTTGAGCCGGTCTATCAGACTCCTCTTAGTACCAAGAATGTCCAGGGATTAAGTATCCTGCAAGCTATAAATAAACTGTGGAGAGGTGCAAGCTTAATCTCAAAGTACATAGAGAAGTAAACCAGCTGCACATTCATCCAGATGCATCAACATAATTCATTTTTGCAAAACAGCATTTGGCTACCAAAAACAAACAGCATTTCTTCAGAGAGGGTGATCTGTAACAATTTCTGTACACTAAGCACTTTACTCATATTTCAAACCACTGCTAGGAGCTGAAAATAGTATTTCCTGATTTGTTCCTTATTCCATCTTGCAGTGACTTTGCAGTTTGCCTTCTATGCGCTGAGGGGCTGCACTAAGACCTGTGTCAACTGAGTGAGTAGTATGGACTACTCACTCTGAAGAAGCTTATGGCAAAATGTCACTTCTTTTTTTACCACTCTTACTATCCTCTTGCCTTGGAGAAGGTAGGAGACAGACTCCTGCTATTACATGACTGCCCCATCAGGACTTTGTCCAGGCTGATCTTGAAGGCCTGTACCATCTTATCATCAGCGCTTCCTGCTGGTAGGCTGTTCCAGATTCACTACCCTCTGTAGAAAATAAAGCCTGATGTCGCCCCTGAATTTACCACCTCTAAGCTGCTGGGCGTGTCCCCAAGTCCCGATGGAGGATACTCAATCAAACATCTTTTGTAGGTTTAGTCTTTGAGATCATGTCCCCTCTCAGCACCCCTTTCTCCAGGGTAAACATCTTAAGAGCCTCTAGTCTCTCCTCATAGTTTTTCTCCCCTATATCTCTGATCATTGTGATGGTCCATTGTGGCACCCTCTTGACTGCTTCAATGTCCTAAGAGCCCAGAATGACATGCAATACTGCAGTTCCAGCCTGATCACGGAACTGTTAAGTGACAGGATTATTTCCCTACTCTTCTTCAGTGTCTGTGTAGCTCATCTGGTAGCACATCCACCTCTGCGCTATGAAGAGGTGCAAGCTGAATCCAAGTTTGTGGGTTTGGTCCCACTCTGGGACTGGACTTGTACCATAAATGCTGGCACTTTACTGCAGTACGAGGGGGGTGCTGCACTGTCGGGGTGTTCCGTCCTTCAGATGAGACATTAAACCAAGGTTCCTTCTACCCTCCTCTGGTGATGTCCTGGTGGATGTCCAGGTGGAAATAAAATAACCCAAGGCATTTTTTTCAAGAGCAGGGGAATTTTTTATTATAACTTCAAAACCAAATATTTACAAATAGTGTTGATGCACACAAATAATAATACGTAAAATAAGATATATACATGAAAGCAAACAAGTATTACTGTCATACACTTATTAGAAATTTGAAATAAAACAACAAGCAAAATAACAGCAACAAATGTGAAATAAAATATACCCCCCCCCCCCCACTAAAAGAGTTGGGGCATTTTTAATTATATATACAAATCAAAAGTCCAATACATTCGAACAACGAATCAAAAATATAACAGACAAAAAACCAAAAGATTTTAGACATAAGAGTACAAATTTCATCTTTACCCTAACAAAAAGCAGAAAAAGGAAAAGGGATAAATAAGGAACTAATTTCAGAACATCTAGCACATAATTAACCTAGTCCCTCACATGATAGTACATACTGCCCTCAAATTTTATCAAGAAGGTATCCAGAGTTTTTTTGGAAACGCTACCTCTCTTACTTTCACTCTACCGAAATTAACTTACGGTAAATAGTGTACCGTACTGATATTATTGCTTAGTATACCATGTTTTATTTAAAAGGGGAAAAGGGGAGGGAAAATAATGTTGGAGGATGGCAGACTGAGAAAACTTATGGTATTCTTTTGTGAGACATGCTGTTGTTGTAGGGAAAACCTCCGTCTACTTTGCCTTATCCAGTATTTAAGAAATGTGACCGGAATGTGCACACTATTTATATTCAGGGTTTTCCAATGGCTTGACACAATTCCTAATACAAAGGTGTCGTAATTCAAATACTGGAAGGGTAAACATACCCAGGTACTTTTTATTATTTTCCAAAATTCTAAAATGTATGGACATTCAAAATAGAGGCGGGAAATAGTTTCAAAAGTGCTGCCACAACCTTCTTTACGTTTAGTTTACCTTGAGAACGCAATCATACACATACCATGTTTTCATGGGGAGTCTTTTGTCTGAAAGCATTTGACATTTAAGTTGTTTTTCTTGTCTGTTCCTATCATCAAATGGTTCCACCTTTAAAATACTGGTACACAATCATTTGATATACACACTTCCTTGTATATGATATCAAATGCAGCTTTTCTATTTGCCATTGTTTTAGTTTATCTAAGCTATATTTTACATATTTTGTAAAACCTTGTGTTTTCAGATGTTTGGGAAATGCTGCATTATCTGCCCAACCAGAGAATGCTGCATGAATTTTTTTGTCAAGTCATTTTAACCAAACTGAATTAATAATAAATAATAATAAAACTTTATTTTTATGGCCTTTCAAAACCAAGGCGCCTCACAAAATAAAAATGTGACAAAATTATAGACATCACAGCAGGTTAGTTAGGCAAGAGACAAAAACATCAAATTAAATAAATACATCAGATCAGTCACCAAATGCTTGGTGCCAGAGGTAAGTTTTCAAAGCTTTTTAAATCCTCACGGTTGCGCACTCACGTAACTGGTGGGGTAGAAAGTTCAAAGGGATGGGGCGCATGCATAAATGTCCTGGCTCCAGAAGATTTTAAGCAAACCACTGGGATCTCTAGCAACCCCATGCCAGCTGAGTGGAGCGATCACCCGGGGCGGTAGGGTACCAGAAGCTCTTTCAAATAGTCTGGGCCCTGTCCGTATAGGGCTTTATAAGTCAGATGACAGACTTTAAAGGTAATCTGCCACTGTACTGGCAGCTAGTGCAAACCGCGATGCACTGGAGAAATATGGCAGGATCGAAAGGTTCCTGTCAAAAGCAGGCCGCTGTGTTCTGCACTAGCTGCAAATGGTGGATTCCACCCCAGGTAGCCCTAGGTACAGGGAGTTGCAGTAATCCAAGCGTGAGGACACAAGGCGTGAATCAACGTGGGAAGGTCACTGGATGGAACACGATGCTTAATACTGGAGATATTTCTCAGATGGTAACAGGAGGTCTTGGCGACAGCTGACACCTGCGAATGCAGTGTCAGCCCTTATCAAAGATTACCCCAGGTTTCGCACCCATTCAGAGGCTGGGAGTGATAAACCCCAAGAAAGAGCCCGAGGATAAACTCTGCCCCCGAGCCTCTATCCGGTGCCCTGGGTCCACTGGGAACTAGCACCTCAGTCTTTCCCCGAGTCTAACTTCAGCTAGCTTGAATCCATCCACCCTGGATTTCTGTGAGGCAGCTGTTAAAGACTGAGAGAGCTCCATCCTGGTCAGGTGCAAAGAAAGATACAGCTAGGTATCATCAGCATAGCAGTGAAACCTCAGCCCATACCTCCTTACAATGTCTCCGAGGGGCAGCATATATACTGTGAACAACATGGGGGACAACACCGATCCCTGAGGAACCCCAAATGACAAGGGGATTGGGTCTGAGGAATAAATCCCGGACAACACCCTCTGGGTTCTTCCAGTGAGGAAAAATGTAAACCACCTGAGGACTGCACCCGACAGGCCACAGATGAACCTCAGACGATAGAGCAGGACCCCATGGTCCACAGTGTCAAATGCTGATAAGAGATCTAGAAGAACCAAGATGGAATGATTCTTCCCATCTCTAGCCATCAAGAGATCACTGAGCACCTGAACCAGTGCTGTCTCAGTACTATGCCTCTTTCGAAAACCAGACTGGAGAGGTCTTAAAAGGGGAACAAAATTGGTGAAGAAGAAGATGCGGAAAAAGAATACAATAGGGTTGGGCATTTCTAGGCCTCCTTCATTAACTGTAAAATATGTTATTCCTCTTTTGACAGGATTTAGGCGGCTGCCCCACAGTACTGAAAAGAAACAGCCTAATAATTTACTTTCTAACTGTTTAAGTATTGGGTAAATGTGACTGATCTATAGAAAGAAGGGATTAGATGGATACGCTTGAGTTTACTCATGTTCCACTTATTCCATTTTTTTTTTTTTTCAATTCTGTTTATTCTCCTGTGTACCAGAACTCTCTCAGGCTACCTCTTCGCCAGCCGCTCTACCACCGACCTGATCCCTTGCATCCTCAGAGGGTATGCTGCCCCTCCTCCATCCGCCGACCAGGAACCCCCAGCTCTGAGCCCCCTGGGGCAGGGTCACCACTCCATCTGGCGCTCTATCTACAATCCAGAGCCGGCCGGGAGGAGGGAGGAGAGAGGCGGAGGCAAGGTCCGGTGATGGAGTGTGGTGGTGGACAGGAGAGTAGCTGTCGCCTATCCAGGTGCGGGGGTATTTTTGTACTTTGTCCCCGGCAGCGGTGTGCAATGGCATTATGCGCAGCTACCCTGTAGACACCTGCAGCGCTTGTCCCCCATTTTTCTGTTCTCACACTGGTAGTACCCCTGGGGGCTCACCATTGTAGCGGAAGACCCCAGATCCCTCCAGGGAGAGGAGAGGAGAGCTGTCCCTCGGATACTCAATCCAACTCCCTCCCCAGACTACCTCCAGCGCCCTGGCTCACTCCCAAACCCGGGTCGCTGGCATGGCGTGAGGTGTGGCGTCCAGCGCCTCAACCCTCAGCGCCACCAGGCTGACCACTTATTCCATAATTGAATACGAGGACCTATAGTTTTGATTTTTAGGTTCCAATTATATTCAGCCATATCTCCTGTGCCAAAATATACACCTAATATTTTTTGAGAAAAAAGGCACAAGTGTTTGAAGCGTCTCAGGAAAAGAGTCAGTGCTCACCAAAGCAGGATTCAAGCAGACGAACACAAACAGGCAGCAGTCTCGGAACACAAGAATCGGACAGAGAGCAATAAATTTGCTAGAGCAGGAGTCTGCAGCTACAAAACCCTAGTGCTTCCAGTCCAAGAAGTGACTCTTTGTCAGGGGGTCACATCTTGGATTGGAAGCACTGGGGTTTTGTAGCCGCGAACTCCTGCTCTAGCAAAGTTATTATTGTCTGTCCGATTCTGTGTTCAGAGGCTGCCTGTTTCTATAATATATTTTGAGGTTTGTATACTACAGGAATATTTTCAAAGAGGGTTTCTGCTCTATCTTGGGAACCAGTGAGTAAACAAAAACATTTAGACAAGTTTAATTTTGCACCTGTTAATTTAGAAAAGGTGTTTAAAATTTCCAAAGCTTCGGTACCAGATGTATGATCTTGGACAGTCACCACTAAATCGTCTGCGTTTGCGCAAACTTTCACAGAGTGAAGATAAGGACTTGTAATCCCTCTCATTTTGTCTGAAATTTTTATTGCTCTGATAACTGGGTCTAAAGTTAATATGTATAAAATGGGACTTAAGGGACACCCTTGACGTACTCCGCGTTTTACCCATCTCTTTTCCCCTAGCCACCCATGTATTAAAGGTCGAACAGAGGCACTTTTATAATAACTTTTAACCAAAGAATAATGTGGGACGGAATTCCATATTCAGACAGGCATAGCCATACAAATTTGTGAGAAATTTTGTCAAAAGCCTGTGATTGATCTAGGCTTAAAATATACATTTGTATATTTGATTCCTGACTATAATCGATTATTTCTCTAAGTGTAATTAGATTGTCAGATATTTTACCTAAAGGGATTGTGCATGTTTGTGAAGGGTGGATAACCTCTGTCATAGCATTTACTAATCTGTTTAAAATTGTAGCCAGAAGTTTTAAATTCACATTTAACAATGTAAGCGATCTCCAGTTGCATAGTTGTTTATTACCACCTTTTTTGAAAGGAAAAATCAGAATTCCCATGTTCATTTCATGGGCAATTTCTATTAGATGTAATAAACTATTGTAAACCTGAACTATTTCTTCAGCACAATGCGGCCATAACCATTTGTAAAATTCAGATGACAAGCCTTCTGTGCCGGGGCAGTGTTAGGTTTAAGGGAGTTAATAACATTCTCTAATTCTAAATGCGATATTGGGCTTAGTCAGGTTGTCTTTGGGTATGAAACATTTGTGGCAGGTCTAGTGTTTTAAGCCACTCTTGAGTTTTAGTTTGTTATACAAAATTCTGTTCCAAATTTAGGTTGTATATAATTATCAGTTTCTTTCATGATATCAGCTTTGGTATTAATCAACTTGTTCTGTCTCCTGTGTTTCCAGTTTTCATATGGGTTAGTCAAATATGACTTCCCTTGGATTCCGAATTTTTGTTCTGCCTCTAAGGACTGAAATCTATTGTATTGGAGATATTTTAATTCTTTTTTGATGTTACCGATTTGTTGTGAAGCATGTTTCCAGTTTTTCACTTTCTCTTGTAGGAATTACAGCTGATATTGCAATTCCCTATACTGTTTGTGTTTGTTGTAATGTTGTGTCCTAGAAATATATTTAAAGCGAGATAAAAAGTATCTTTTTGAGTCCAGCCACCACATTATTAAGTTATCATAAAGACAAAAAACAGATCTCCTGGCGGTGAGTAAATCCAATAAGACGTTTTGATTCCAATAGTGTAATAATGTGGTATTAAGCCTCCACATGCCTTTCCCGTATGCCACCACAGAGACATCGGTTAGGTGAATGCTAATTAAAAAATGATCTGAAGCTTAATTAGCCTGTGTTTTGGAGTTCTGAACTGTGTAACTGTATTGGGTAAACAAACAAAAAAATCAATTCGTGAAGAAAGTGCTCCTTTGTAAAAGGTATGGGATGGACAGTTGCCTAAAGACCCTTGTGCATTCTTCAAGTTTTTTTCCATTTTGCCTCCTATATCTCATCTCAGTAACCCACAGTTGAAATCACCACCTAATAGTATTATTTTTAATGTGAATAAGTAGGGTTGGATTTCTTTCCAGAGGTCAGTGCAGCTAGCTTTTGTCTGGGGAGCATAACAACTGATTAATCTGTACATATTGTCTCTAATAATAACATCTAGTAAAAGGGCTCTGCCTTGGTGAATCCCTACCGTCTTTTAACAATTTAACATTGTGGTGAAAAAAGCAAATGCCTACTCCACTACATAATTCTATCCCTAAGTACCAGTAACTGGACCCCCATTTCTAGTTGGCAGATGCTCTGAGAGATTCAGTATACACAGTACATGAATCCTTGTATCTTGGAAAAAAACAACATCCATTTGACTGGAATCAAACATAGCGAAGGTTATTTTCCTTCTCTTTTCATTCTTAATACTGTTTGTATTTAGGGAGGACCCCTACTAGGTCCGCCATTGTGTGCTATTCACTAAGGGGGTTGGTAGGAAACTACTTTTGCCTTAGACCTAGTACCCCATTGTTTTTTCTTCACCTTAGGTTTGTTTTTGGAGGGGGTCTTCATTTTCTGATGATGCTTCTAAAATTGAGGATGCGTCAGAAGGGTCTTCCATTTTGGTATACCCCACTGCAGGGCTTCATACAGATTCTGGAGTTGTATTCTGCTAGGGGATGTTTTCCTTTGCTTGTTTTTCCCTTTCCCCTGAGTCACCAAGTGAAAGGCATTTAGATCTGGAGGAGGAATGTCTGCTGCATCTTCAAAATTGCTGCTTTCCTCAGTGGGGGCAGGTTTAGAGCTGGGTTCTGTCACCATGGGAGTTGAGACTGGAACCGGGGGGCAGTGCCTTCTTTAGGTGCTGCGTCACTAGTCTTGGAAGTGTTACTTTGTGAGGAGCTTGAAGTAGCAGCTGATTTTTTTGTACGGGGAGAAGAGGGGTGGGGGATGTGGTGTCTGAATCGGGGTTTCATTTGCTCGGCTATTTCTGTGTATAGCAGTATTTACATAAAAATCATATTTGGCATAGTCAGCATCTGATGTGTTCTGGGAGGTGCAGGGACAGTTGGTAAAGGTGTGGCCTTCTGTTTCACACAAGCTGCATTTCTTGGTAAAGGTACAATGGGCCCCAGGGTGGCCTAACATCCCACACATGCTGCATCTGATCTTTTTGCAACCACTACTAACATGTCTTGGGGAGCCACATTTATAACAAATGTGAGGCATCCCAGGGTAAAATAAGATACCACGATGCCTACCCAGAAAAAAACACTGGGTAGGTGTTGCACCCCTGAGTTGGTCAGTTTCAGTTGGACCTTGAACCGCCACCCGCCCGTCCAAAAACCTTCCCCATCTATTATGGGGTCTGGTAGGCCTTGTACCTCACATTTTTGTTCCAACCAATACAGAATGTCCTTAATGTTAACCCCTCATTTCTAAATAGTACTGTTACAGTTTTTACAGTGGGTTTTGATAGGGGAATAAACAAGTGAGACCACATATCAGTATTTTTCACTGTTGAGTACTGTTGCCAAAATCTATCTAGGAGCATTGAAGAATGAAAGCTTAAGTTAAAACTCTGTTCACCTGGAGCATGGATAAATGCGAACACTTCAAAAGGGGAAAACATTAGAGATTGCTTTATCAGAAATTTCCCTACAATAGTTCTGTCTGGTGGCTTGTCCAGACCTCCTGTATATCTGATATGTACTGCATGTCCTCGTTTTGCATTTATAGGAGGGCTGTGAAATAAACCTGCAAAACTCAGTTTCTGACTTGAGCTTTCTTGCTGCATGTTATTGTCCCCTTTTTCTGTATGCGCGTTTTCATCAGCCACTAACAGAATTTGGCTGTCTGTGATGTTGGGGGCCCCGTTTTCTGATATTTCCTCATATGCGGCAATGTTTTCGGGGATTGGCTCTGTTTCTTGGTTGTCCATGTCTGTGACGGTCTCTCCCGGTGTTGCGTGATCCAGGACATTGCTTTGGATACCATTTTGTTTTTCCTCTGGGTTTGGAGTTATTTCTTTGTAAGTTATTTTTTTTCCTTGTGAACTCGTTCCCAGTAACGGGATTGTTGGATCAGGCAGCCACTCACCAGAGTCAGATAATACCCAGCCCGTGTTTTGCAGGGTGCATTCTGGAGACCAGTCCTTATTAGGAATAGCATTTGTATCATCAGGAGCAGTACAAGAACTTGGGTTTTGTGTGCCGAGGCGAAAAACTGAAGATGGTAGTTTTTTCCCTGTGGTGCCTTCAGGACTAGTAGTGAGACTTTTCTGTTTTTTCTTTTCCTCTTCAATTTTATGCCTTTGTTCCATATATTGTTGTTCTGCTGATGTTAGAAGTTTGGCTAGTCGCTGTTTTTCCGCCAATAGGTTATCTTGTAGATTCTGCTCAGCCATATCTAAATCCAATAGGATGGGGTCGTCCGGCTTAGCGATTTCATTTTCAGCATTTAGTTCCATATTCCCTGATGCAATCTCCTTTGCTGAAGCTGTAGGAGCGGAGATCTGCTCTCCTGCAGGTGCACCAGCCAACTCCACAGACTGAGAGTCCGCCATGCGAACAAGGGGTTCCCCCCTACTGGCAAGAGTAGGGGATTTTCCCTGGTGTCCCAGACAACATTCCCCTTCCCATAAAAATCAGTTCAAGCAACTGTCCAAAGCTGTGTGCGTGTGTGTGTATGTATGTGGGGGGGGGGGGTAGATGTGCAAAATGGCTGCCACTACCCATTCAGTCATTTCACTACCAGCTTCTCGTTGTCTGCAAACCGCTTAGGGATACAATGTGTATGAAAAGCGCTATATAACTGCTGCCGATTCTTCTTCTGATCACTTCCCATCTAATGCATCCCAACATTCTGCAGACCTTCCTGACAGTAGCCACACACTGCTTGTCATGATTCTGCCGTGTCTATTATGACTCCTGGGTCCTTTTCCCCCTCCAGTGCAGCAAAAGAAGCCCTACACACTGTGCAGTTCCTTTACTCATATCCTGCCATCCAAAAGATCCTGACATTAGGATGATTAATTTAGGTCCTACTGCTGCAGCCTGTCTGTAAAACCTCCCAAAGAACTATACATATAGTCAATTCAATAAAGCCCAGGAACCTTCTTTTTTGATTTTTATTTTTAAACACCCAGCTCCAAGTCTGCCCTCACCAGCTGTCCCAGAACTGTCACCTGTTTTCTCCTGGACTTACCCATGCCTGCTTGTTCCTCCCTGGCATGTCATATCCAGGATGGGATGGGCCATGCCCATTGGTGGTCCTGCTTGGTCCGGAGGCAGGTGCCTAGAGTTGGTATGGGCCTGTAGGTGATGGGGGGTGGAATCACTGTGCCTCAGCTGGGGGAAATTTCTTCCTTTTTTGTACTGACCTTCATCCTAGGATGCCAACTGGCTGGAGATGTTGACACATACATACATGGTTAATGAATACACAAACTCAGAGTGGTGGTTATGGCACTCATTCTACTGAGGGAAGAGTGACCAGCAGGGTGCCATAAGGCTCAGTACTGGTACTGGTCCTCTTCAATGTCTTCACAAACGGCATTGCAGAAGAAATGAACGGGACGGTATGCCTTTTTGCAGATGATACCAAAATCTGTAATACAGTGAATAATCTGGAGGTGGTGTAGAGAATGTGCAGGATCTTGGGAAACTCAAGGAGTGATCAAGAGCACTGGCAGATTAAATTCAATACCAAGAAGTGCAAAATCATGCACCAAGGGTACAGGAACTCGGAAGCTGAGTATAAGATGGGGAGGTATGGACAATCACTAGCGGAAAGGGATCCTGGGGTATTCATAACAGATGACCTCAAAGTGGCAGGGCAGTGTGAAAATGCAGTGGGTAGGCTAGAGGGATGCTGGGGTGCATAGGGAGGGGTATATCCAGCATGAGAAGGGGAGGTGGTGTTTCCACTGTATCACACACTGGTGACCCCACCAGGAGTACTGTGTTCAGTTTTGGGGGCCGACCTAGGAAAGGACAGACAGAGTGGAGCAGTCCAGAAGAGGGCAACAAATATGGTGCAGGGGTTGCATTAAAAGTCCTATGAGGGGAGATTGAAGGATCTCAACACGTACACCCTGGAAGACAGGAGAGCAAGAGGGGACATGATAAAGACCTAGACGCACTTCACAGGGTGAATAGGGTGCAGGAGGGAGTCTCTTTCAAATGAGACAGAGCACCTGGACCAAAGGGCATATGATGAAGAGGGATGTGGAGGAAGTACTTCTTCATAGAAAGAGTGGTGGATTCCTGAAACAGTCTTCTTGTGGAGGTGGTAGGGCAAAGACAGTGGTGAGATTCAAGAATACATGAGATAAGTAACAAGGGAATCATAACAGAAAGGAAGGGGAGAGGGAGCAAGGGTGTAAATCAGGTATAGTCTGCGGTAATAGTGTAGGTAGAGAGGAATGGGAAGACTGGATAAGTCAAGCAGTCCTTATCTGTTGTCAGATTCTATGTTTCTATGAGGGAACAGATAGTGACAGCTTGGCTGCCACAGGGAGATGGTGGGCAGGTCAAGTGTGGCTTCATGAAGGAGCTACTCCAGAAGATCAAGAGTTACTGGTAAGCAACTTTCCTATCTTCTTAGATTTGATCTCTTTAGTAGAGCCACACTCTCTGGTCGAGTAACAAGCAGTGAAAGCAAACCCTCGGGAGGATGGCCCACATTAAAGGCAGAGTTCTAAATAACTGTCCAGACAAAATGAACAACACTGAGCCCATGGTCTTCGCCACTCGCAACAAATACCCTTCCTCCCATAAACTTTCGATTACCACCTTGTCTGCAGGGGTGTTCAAATCAAAACTTTTATTACTTGCTCAGCCATGACTGTAGCTGAATTTTCACATGCCCTATTAATTACAATGAAATTAGCTCTTGTTTCGATACTTGCTCTTCAATTAAATTTATTTACCCTGGACAGGGGGCAATGGGATTTGCACACTCCCCTGTTTGTCTGGCACTTCCTGGAGCAAGTGCCCACATTCAAGTATCTAGGGGTCACCCTACACCCAACCCTCTTCTTTCACGTGTAACCCCCAAATTGGGGCTTACCATAAGTAACTCCCTGAGTTCCAGTAATGCCCACTGCCAGGCAGACATCCTGCAGCGATGATAAATCCATAACGGTTGGTGTCCTCCTATTGATCTGCATGACAGTGCCTTGATGCATCTCCACGCCCATCTCTTTAAGTGCCACAGTCAGTGTAAATGCTGTAGATAGCCTGGACTGGGTCTGAGTGTTTCAAAGCTCACAACCAACCAGGCATTACCCCAATTTGCCCCACTCTGCTGTTGCTAATAGAGCAAAGTAAGCTCTACATGGTGCTGCAGTTATTTGCTTCTAATTCATAGTTGTCTTTAAGCTAGATCGCTTTTTTAACCAGCCTTTACTGCAGCATGCATTTTCCAATGGAAGCCGCCATGTTTACACTGGGATTTCCGCTTGACCATTAGGGCACAGGGAACCTCGAGGGGTTCTTAGCTCAGATGCCTCATGGGAAAAAGCTGTAGTTTTTGTAGTTATTCAGGTTGGCGCCTAAACCTACAAATGGTAGCACCAGAACTGTGAGTGACAGCTCCCCTAGCCAACCAGAATCCAGAGAAACTGGACTAGTCTAAGAACTGATAGAAAAAAAGAGTTCAGTTGCTGGTAGAGTGGAGAGAGAAAGCAGCTCAAGCCAGTGAGAAGCAGCTCAAAGAAAAAAGCTGAAGAGAACTGGCAGGGGAAATGCCCGACTTGCCTCCCTGTTACCATTTTCAGCATCAGACTGCCTAATAGCAGAAAAGACAGAGAAGTCAGAGGAATATCTGAAAACAGTGAGAAGTGCAGCTTGAGCTTCTGAACTGAGTGGAGCTTTTGTATGGCAGTTCATCCCGAGACTCCGTGGAGAAAGGCGCTCGTATGCTCTGTGGGGATCCGGCCTAGGAGAGGCCCAGTTTTCTCTGGTGTGCATCGAACAGTCACCAGAAACAGCCTGACTATGGATCAAAAGGTTCGCTCAGCAAAGTGGCTGACACTGTGAACTGGCCAGGAGCCGAAAGAGGAACTGGAGAGTCTGATGTTTCTAACATTAAATGTGCTGAATGCTTATTGTGGGTCAAGGCCTACTGTCCAGGGACTCCTGACTGCCAGAGAGGAGCCCACTTTTACCAGTGACCGAATGGTCTACCAGCTGGTGGGGTCACCAGCAAGTAAACTGAACTTTGCCAAAGACACTCTGTTGAACTTGAGCCCATGTCCAACCCGGTTCATGCTGTCTGTTCTTGTGCCTGCTACAGTTTTACTGGCAAGAAACCAGCTTTAGGGATCCAGCCCCTGTGCAACGAGTTGTCGCAGGTTGTGGCCACCTACAGGGAAAGGCCATGAAGTGGAGGCGCAGTCGTGACAGCCCAGTTTCCCCATGTGCAGCAGCTTCCAGCATCGGGTCTTCATTTTACCAGGCCATCCTAAATTGACTGGAACAGTGAGTAAATCCAGGGTAGCTCCCTGCAATAGGCATCTTGATTTTCTTTCTCTGCCCCTTTTGTCATGGTCCTGTCTGAGCAGAGTGTAGTCAGGGAGGTTTAGGGAGGAGTCAGGGGTCCTAGCAGAGAGCCAGGTTTCAGTTAGGCATAGGATGTCGGGAGAGTGCTCAGTCATCCAGCAGGTTAGCTGGTCAATTTTAGGTAGTAGGCTTCTGATATTAATGTGGGCAATACAAAGTCCTTTGTGTGAGCTTAGGGGTTGGGCACCGTCCTGGGACCGGTTAGGTTTGACGTCTCCAGCAAGGAGTAGAACGAGAAGGAAGAAAGAGTATGCAGCTGGGAGTTTGAGTCTCCTGATGTGCAGGATGGCTTTGGGGGCAGGATTGACAGTCCTGATAAGTGATCCGGGGGTTAGCATCAGTGGAGGCAGGATACTGGGACCAACAAGAAGGGAGGCGGTTGGAAGAGTTACAGGGTGGGTGCTTAGTGGCGGATAGGAGGAGCTTGCGTGGGTGGCAAGTGGTGCTGGAAGGGACAGGTAGTTGCATTTTGAGTAGAGGGCTGGGAGGGCCGATGTGAGGAAATATGAGACAAGAAGGAAGTATAGGTTAGACTTGTGCAGAGCCATTTTAACTACAGCTTAGCAGGGGAGAAAGGAGTGATATTTTTTTTATTTTGTGCTAGTTTGTGGCCAAAATTTGTTTAAATTTGGCCTCGAGGGCAAGTTATGAGAGTGGTTGAAAGACCCAATTCCCTGGTATGCAGTGTTAGTTATACAGCACGTGTCACTTAGTGGAGGACTAATAGGAGGAGAAAAAGAGAGAGGGGAAGAGAGCAGCAGGGGCAGAGCTGGGTGGAGGAGAAAGTGTATTTAACAGAGGTCAGGGAAAGTGGGCAGGACAAAATATGCAGTGTAAGACTAAGCTGTAAGCTCAGAGAATCTTACGCAGTTTGAAAAATAAGCACTGAGACAGGGACAGAGCAGCCAGCGAATGAGAAGCTAGGTTCAAGTAAGGGAGCCAATAGGCTTCTTCGGCTTGGGAGCCAAGCTTCCTGCAAGGGAGCATTCAGATCTGTGCTTGGGCGGCTGGTGGGAGTCAAGCGCTGGCTGGAGTCAGGAGCCGGGGTCATGGCCATGGAGCGCCTATTCAGGGCGTGAGGTGATCCTGTGTCGGGCGGGCGGGTTGGGAGAGTCGAGCGCAGCCGGGTTGAGTCAGGAGCCGGGCTGCTGCCGTGGAGCGCTGCTAGGATATGAGCGGATTCTGTGTACAGACTGGCTGGGAGTCTAGCGTGGCTAGCTGGGGGTCAGGAGCCGGAGCCGCTGCTGTGGAGCGCCTGCTCAGGGCGTGAGCTAATCCTGTGCTTGAGTAGCGGGCTTGGAGTCGCCAGCGTGGGCATCTGATTCAGGAGTCGGGGTTGCTGCCATGGATTGCCCATTCAGGGTGTGAGCAGATATTGGAGGTGCAACCACCTGCTCCTCTATCCCCTCCCTGTAGGCACCAAAATGTCTCCTCTTCCCCTGTGCCCAACCTAAACTCGGAGCATCCCCTCTCACATCCCCCCCAACTCCACGCTACCAAATTCTCTTCCCCTGCCTCACCTGGTTAAACTTTTCCCACCTATCACCCCGATAGAGGTAATCCGTGCCCTCAAATCACTAAATTTCTCCAAGCAGAGTCCGGATGGAATTCATACCATTTTACTGAAAATCTCTGCCCCTGCTATAGTACCACTAATCACGCACCTCTTCAACCTCTGTCTCTCTACTAGCTCCTTACCCAAGGCTTGGAATCTGGCCAAAGTCATCTCCTACACAAAGAGGGTGATCCATCCTCCCCTGGTAACTATAGGCCAATCTCTCTCCTCCCCACCCTCTCCAAAATTCTCGAGTCCCTCATCTCTAAAAGGCTGAACTGCTTCCTCTCCTCAAATGACATTCTGTCCCCATATCAATGTAGCTTCCGACGTTCCCACTCCACTGCCTCCTCTCTTCTCCGCTTTACCAACCACATCTACTCTGCTATGGATAAGGGTCATCTGACGCTGGCTATTTTCATCAACTTAGCCAAAGCCTTTGATTCGGTCACCCAGAAATTGCTCATAGAAGACCTAGCTTCTATAGACCTCTAACCCTCCTCCGCCGAATGGTTCAAGGCCTACCTCTCTGACAGGTTCCAGTTCGTTCAACTGGGGGAATCCAAATAGCCCCCTCTCCTCATCCATGCCGGAGTACCTCAGGGCGATTCATGGACCCACCCTCTTTCAATATTCATCAATAACCTCCTTCAGTCAGCTCGCTTCTCATGTTCAAATGTACGCTGATGACACCGTGATCTTCACCTCCGGTCCCTCCATAGCCCAGACTGAACCCATCCTCCAAACCGATCTTGCAAATACGTTGCATAGGCTCAAATCCAAATCTCTCAAGTGCAACACTAACAAAACAGTTGCTATGGTTTTTGGCTCCTCCCAGAAACTGGCCAAACTATCATCCCCTCCCTCTTTCTACGCTCTTGATGGTTCCAAAATCCTGGCAGTCGACTCCTTCAAATACTTGGGTGTATGGCTCGATCCAAACTAGACTTTTCACTGCACCTTGACGCCATCCACAATAAGCTACGTTCCAAACTTGGCATGCTATACAGGCATAAGGGCTGTTTCTCCCTCCCCATCAGGAAGGAATTAATCACCAAGCTTATCCTCCCCTCCATCGATTATACAGACATGGCATATACTGTAGCTCTGCGCCTCAATCCTCCCTCGCCAAGCTTGACCCACTAATTCATGCCTTCAGTCGATTCGCTACAAACCTTCCATATCGTACTCATCACTGCCTCCTCCACCACTCTGTCTCCCTTCCACCTCTAGCAAGCCACTGCATTGCTCATTGTGCATCCTTCATCGCTAAGTACTGGTTCAACACTCTTCCCTCCCATCTCTCCACCCTTGTAATGTCTGCCCCCAGTATTGGCTATGCCTTGCAGTCCCGAGACCAACGTTTCTGCGCCTTAGCCACTCTGCACTCACTGGCCGGTATTATGCCTGGGTTATATACCACCAACTGACCCACATGTAACCATAACCTTATACACTTACAAGTATTAGTGCCTTACCATGGTCTTATAATGTTTTATCTTGTTTTCTTATATTAGTGTTCTTTATTATATTTCCTATGCTCATATTTGTCTGTAATGCATTTACCTATATATGTTTCTGCCATATATTCTTTATACTTATAATCACTCATATTCTGTAGTTTTCCACTATTGTGACATGTTGTGTGCTTCTATGATTATGTTGCAAACATTTTCCAGACTCACTGTCTGGAAATAGAACAGATAACATTTATTCTGTTGCTGACTAGGAGTTTCCTTTGTTCAGAGATTGTTCCTTTATTTCTATGCAACTGCCCAAGGGAGCCATCTCATTTACATGCCTTATCCAATGCTGTATATTTATCATATCTGTAACTGTGCTCTTATCAGTCATATATAATTGTATGCACACCAGCTCCTTGGAGAGAAAAAGACCATACTCGAGGAATGGTGGGAAATCGGCTCCCTTGTGATTGCTTTGCTTCACTTGTTATGGCATGAGTATTGTAATAAACCTCTTTTATTACTTCTACTTGTTGTTACTTTCTTTGTCCAGCATACCATGCAAGGAACCCAAGGTGTGATCTTTTCACATGTGACAATGGTAAGCCAGCCTGGCATGGGTTTGTCTGGCGAAGAATAACACTCATTTTACTTAGTGATTTGAGTTCTGAGATGTGACTTTCCTCAGAGGCAAGTGGGCAACGAGTCTGGCGGCTTAGGGACTCCGTGTGCAGACTGCTACTCATTGTTTTGTGAATTCCTCCTTCACAGGAGTTCACAGACACCATCAATCTGTGTGTGTTTGGGTGTTGTGGTTGGAAACACAGCAGTTAACCCACAAAATGGTTTAAAGATTTCCCTACTTATTGACATGTCTAAAATATGCACAGAGTTGAGAGATGACATCTCGGCTTATCTCACTGCACAAGGTGCGTGGAATGTGCTTAAATAAAAATAGTTAACTAAAGATGTTTTGGATCCGATTACACTGATCTGTGTGCAGTATATTGAACTGAGACAGTTAACTATGATGCAATCCGATAGAGGGCTGATTTGGAGGCTTTCAAGCCTAATAGGGTTAATGGCTACTGATCAATTGGTGGCTGACCCATCTAATAAGTCTATTATAGACTTCCATGAGGAATATTCCTCGCTAATGTGATTCACAGACCAAACACTTGTCTGTCCTGACCCTGGAGGTATTTTTTTTTTTTTAAATGGAAAGACTGTCTGTCAGGGTGTTGACCCTATCCTTATGTTTTGGATTTGTGGTGAGTACACTTTAATTATATCTGTTGGTTGGGCCACCTTTTATTGCGTTCTATAACGAATCTAAGTATAAACACTTTTGTCTATACAGCTGTTCCTTGCTACTTACCTTAGGAAAAGCACTACGTTTCCTAGTAGTATGCCATATCTTGTTATGTATTCCCTGAATGCTTAGTTTACTGTGCTAGATTGCAGACAGCATGCTCAAGATCATGCTGTTCCCTGCAGTTCTGATAATGAATAATTGGAGAATGCTTAAAAAAACAGCAGAAACATTAATGTATTCTGTAATGAATGTTAAGGTTTAATGGTATCGGCTTCATTAACTATAATGATGTGTTTGATTTTAGCACTGTTTTGCAATCAGAAATTAGTGTTGGCTGGGATGCAAGAGTTAAGTCTGTCTTTTACTCTGATTGTGTCACTTAGCTTTGTTCACTTGAGCTTATTATTTTTTTTTTATTAAAAGAATCTGTTTGCTTATTCCAGGTTTACTTATCAGAACTGCATTTTTATGTCAGTGACGTAGGGTTGCAGAATATGTTTTTGAATGTGCCGTCCTGGATTTTGATGTGTGGAAATATTTGCAGTTCGGGAACACTGTGCCAAATTCAGCATATGCTATGTCTATTTGTCACTGTTACCTTTCATCAGTGTTTTTAACTGTGTTTTCTGAAGCTACACTGTTTTTTTTTTATGTCATTTGTAATGAGGAAAATCTGTTGCCAATGACATGTTCCGGTTTGCAATGTTTGGCACATTGTCTGCAAACTTTCTATCATTCAGATGAGTGGTTGGTTTAATGCTGAAGAATGTGGACTGGTGTCATTAGTCTTGATTCAAGTAAATCATAGTTTGTTGTATAAAAAAAAAATAGAAGCATAATGCAAATGCTTGCAAAGGTTTTCTATTTTTTTCCCCCAATATGGCTTCTCCATCTGCCATCATAGAAATCATGATGGTTCATCAATTTTGGTTTTGCTGCCTCAGCCAGAGGCTAGTCAGTGTTCTTTTATCTGTCAGACCTCTCATTCAGCGAAGTGTTCAAGGCCACTGCAGCTATGGCTGGGTTTGGTTCCAGGAAACATCGTTTGCACAGTGTGTGACCATTGGCAGGTCACTTGACCTCCTTGTGCTTTTGAGCTGTACCTGTTTTTACAGCTCATAATTGATGTACCTCCCTAACTGAATCAGTATTTCTTATCCAAATATAACTTTAATGGGGTGTGCACATTGAGAGTATACTATTGTTGAAAATTACTTTTTTTTTTTTCCAGTCCTCCTCATCTGTCCATGACGTTAGGACTGCAATTTGTTTTTCTCTCTGGGCTTGTAGCCATAAAGTTCCTTGCTATCTACAAACCCGCCCATTCCTACGTATACCTTCCTTTACGGAAGATCTCACGGCTTCTTTGTCCTTGTCCTGTCCTGTATCACATATCCCCATGCATTGCATCGCGATCAAAGGGAGGAGGGGGCTGATCACCCCCAGCATTTGTAATAAGCTGTTTACTTTAACAAGCTAGCTACGCAATTTACACTGCCACAAAAAGTATTATGACTGTTTTGGGAGATTTTACCATTTATGTTACAGGCCTAATTTAATACCTTTTAACAATTTTGCACGTATCAAAATACCAGTATTATAACTTGTGTTATTTATCAGAATGAGGTGTGTTAATGACACGGTTCTAATGTTAAATTCAGAGCATTAGGGACTTAATACTCTGATATTAATAATTTATTTCATTTTCAGGAATTCATTAGAGTGTACTAGTAGCTACAATAAAAGATCCTACCCCAAGGGTGGTCAAAAGCATACTGTACGCTCTTTATAATGTTAATATCAGTTTCAGCATTCTGGAAACTAATGTTAACCTTCTGCAAGGAGAACGCCTAAGTAAATAAGATGTTCCTCGTGGTTTGTGTTTTATTTTTTTCTCTTACAGGATAAGACTATCCTTCACAAGTAACCACTGGTAATGTTATGTATTTTAACCAGTGGCCCAATTTCATTATAATGTTTTTACAGTTTGAATCATAGTAGGATACTGTATTGCCCCTATTTTTTTTTATTTTTTTTTTTTATAAGTTGGGTCAAACCAATCTGTATTTATTCAGCATACAACCTGCCAGGTGATGACTGACTGGCAAAGAAAATTTACCAATATTTTTGTGGATAAATGGAATAAAGTGTTCTCTAACATTTATGAAAACACCTGTTACTAGTCAATTTGATAGTATTTACTGTTGCATGGTCGGGAAAGTGCTCCGGCATTGGTTCTACAGTATCCTATTATCTCCGTGCTGCCTCTTTCACAGAGGAAGGAGCTCGGGGAGGGGGGAGGGAGGCATGAAAGTACAGTTACGTAAGAACTTACCGTAACAGTAGATCTTCGAGAGAGGCTCTTGCAGTAGGTATTCACATATAGGACTGATCCGCCAGGCATCAGGACCCCATGGAAAAATCTCTAGCTAGCAGTCTCTCGTGGGGGACCGCCCCCACGTCAGGTGACCAGCATCATACAACGTCAGTATAAAGGGGGGGTCTCCCCCATGCCCGCCTTCCAGTTCTTTCTCGCTAAGGCCAAAAGAGGCACATAGAGAGAAGAAAAAATTACTCACCATAGTATTGTTGTTTCTTCTAATGGAGTCTTGCTGTATTCTGACTATATGCAGTTATCCCCAGCACTTGAACTGCTCTGGAGAGTAAAGGGTTAACTCTACGTAAAGGCATAGAACGTTGAGCTCAAGCTCGGTTTTCAAACCTCTGTCTGTGGTACTCTGAAGTGTAACCGTCAGATTCTCACGAGCACTAAACTAACTAACTCAAAGAAGAAATTGTTTCAAAATGTTTGCGTCAAAAGGCAAACCCAGGTTTTAGGGTCAAAAGACTCAAGTCGAGAAAACCCAAAAATAATCCAACAGGTAGTGATTTACCAAAAATGATTAATAAACAACTAAAAGAAACTCCCTAAGAGATGGAGGCATGTCCAGTACACCTCTAGGGTGCAACACTGTGCCTGCCTCACCACATCCCAAAACTATTAGGTTCCAGGAGGGGAGGCAGGGAGGGAGGTCAGAATAAAGCAAGACTCCATTAGAAGAAACGACATTACTATGGTAATTTTTTCTTCAAACAACATGAAGTCTTGCTGTATTCTGACTATATGCAGACTACCAAGCAGTATCCCCTTGGAGGAGGGAGTTACACAACCTATTTTGGGAACAGGCTCTGCAGCACAGCCGTGCCAAACCTAGCATCACTTCGTGACTGGATGTCCAAACAGTAATGCTTGGTAAAAGTGTGAACAGATTTCCAGGTAGTTGCTTTGCATATGTCCACTAAAGGTATATCTCTAGCTGCTGCGACCGAAGCAGCTGTACCTCTGGTAGAATGAGCCCTCAGGCCTGAGGGAGGTTCCTTCCCAAGTTTAGAAAAGCAGAATTGAATACAAGAGACAATCCACCTGGCAATAGACCTCTTGGTGGCATGTTTGCCCTTTCTCACTTCACCATAAGTGAGAAACAACTGAGAGCAGTCCTTCCTATGGGCCTTAGTATGCTCAATATAGTAATTAAAAGCCCTTTTTACATCAAGACTGTGTACCTTCCTCTCCCCAGAGGAGGAATGATCAGTGAAAAACACAGGCAATGACAGACTGGTTCAGATGAAAGTCTGACACCACCTTGGGAAGAAGCCTTCTTTTGGTGCAGAGGACCACCTTATCCCCTATGAAAGGAAATAAAATTAGGTTCCACTGATAAGTCCTGTAATTCACTGATTCTCCTGGCAGAGGTAATGGCCACCAAGAACACAGTTTTCCAAGTCAAGTATTTCAGCTCAGCTGAAGATAAAGGTTCAAAAGGGGGCTGCATAAGCTGAGCAATACAGATGTTCAGATCCCAAGAAGGGGCAGGCTCCCTAAAGGGAGGATTGACATGAACCAAACCTTCGAAGAATTTCTTGAAAACTGGATGGGAATTTAGGGAGGAGCCCTTACCAGCAGAAAGGAAGGCAGACACAGCTGCCAAATGTACCTTGAGAGTAGCAGGTCAGAGGCCTAAACTGTTAAGATGCACTAAATAGTCCAATACAGTGGCAATATCAGCCAGTTCTGGCTTAGTATGCCTGCTGGAACACCAAAACCCAAACCTTTTCCATTTGGAGTTGTACGTCTTCCTAGTAGCAGGTTTCCTGCTGCCTTTTAAAATATCCAGGACTGATTGGGAGAGATGCAAACTTGCATATTCTAGTTCTTCAAGAGCCAGGCCTTGAGACTAAGAGTCTGAAGGTTGGGATACAGAATCCTCCCCTGAGAGGAGGTGAGCAGATTGTGTTGTCTGGGAAGACACAAGGGCAGTGTTACTGACAGTGACAACAGTAGAGGATACCACGGATGTCTGGCCCAATCTGGAGCCACCAGAATCACCTTGCAAGACTGAGACCTGATTTCTATCAGTACCCTGAATATCAGAGGAAAAGGAGGAAATGCATACAGAAACCTGCTGGTCCAATTCAGAAGAAGAGCATCCTGAGGGACAGGACCCAGAAGGGGTGGTCTGCAACAATAAAGAGGAAGTTGATGATTGTCCGGGGCTGCAAAGAGATCTTTCTCTGGGGTGCCCCACCTCTTGAAAATGACTTTAAGAACTAGAGAGTTCAGGGTCCATTCGTGATGACCCTGAGAAATCCTGCTGAGAGCATCTGCAAGAATGTTGTCCTTCCCTGGGAGATGTACAGCCATCAGGGAAGCCTGAAGGGAATAAGCTAGAGAATATACTTTCATGGCCTCTGTGCACAAGGCCGAGGACCGAGTGCCTCCCTGCTTGTTGATGTACTACATGGTTGTGGTATTGTCTGTCCTGATCTGCACCACTTTCCCTTGAACCACAGTTGAGAATGCCTGAAGTGCTAGAAAGACAGCTCTCAATTCGAGAAGATTTATGTGTAGAAGGGACTCCTGGTGAGACTAGGTTCCCTGAGCTGTAAGATGATCTAAGTGGGCTCCCCAGCCCAGCAGGAAGGCATCTGTGGTGAGAGTCACAGAAGGGACTTGACTGATAAAGGGAACCCCTTGTCGAAGATGGTCTTCCTCCAGCCACCACTGGAGGGCCTGGACTAAGATTTGAGAGACTGGAACCAGTTTGAAGAGAGGGTCCTTTTTCTGAGACCAGTAAGATCTGAGATGAAACTGAATATCTCTCATCTGAAATCTTGCTCCCTGAACTACTGCTGTGGAAGCTGCCATGTGGCCCAGCAGTTGTAGAAAGTGTCTGGCTAGACGAGACACTAGAGGACGAAAAGAGGAGGCCAGAGTGACCAATGACTGAACCCTGAGAGAGGGAGAAACGCCCTTGCCTGAATAGTATCTATTTCCACCCCATGAAGGTGAGAAGTTGGGCTGGCTCAGAACAGACTTCTCTAGATTTAGAATGAAACCCAAGGATTCTAGAAGTTTTTGGGTGACCTCTAAGGCTGACTTGACTTGGTCTGAGGACTGGCCCACTAAGAGCCAGTTGTCCAGGTATGGGAACAGAAGGATGCCCTGCCTCCTGAGGAATGCCACCACTACAGCAAGGCACTTGGTGAACACCCTTGGAGCAGATGTTAGGCCGAAGGGCATGGCCCTGAATTGATAATGTCCTGAGGGCAACTTGAACCTGAGGTAATTTCTGTGGGAATGTCTGACAGGTATGTGGAAGTAGGCATCCTTGAGATCCAGGGAGGCTAGCTAGTCTCCTGGTCTCAGAGAGGGAAGAATTACTCCCAGAGTCACCATTTTGAACTTTGGTTTTGTCAAATGTCTGTTCAGGTATCTTAAATCTAAGATGGGTCGCCACTCCCCTGTCTTTTTGGGGTTAGGAAGTATCTGGAATACAGTCCTTTTCCTCTGTGAAAAACAGGTACCTTCTCTACTGCTTGCAAAAGCAGGAGAGAGGAGACTTCTGCCTCTAAGGCCTTTGTCTCCAAGGGAGAGGGAGGACTGAAGGACCTTGCTCTCATTCTTGGGAATCTTTTGAAACTGAGAGCCAGTCCCTGGCTCACTACTTCTAGGACCCATTTGTCTAAAGTAATAGACTCCCAGGCCTGGGAGTAGTGAGCCAGCCTGCCCCCTACTGGGATTGGGAAGGTGGCCCTGACTGACACCTCAGGGTGTCTGCTTGGCAGGGGGCTTAGACTGAGTAGCTGATGGGGTCCTAGTCACCCCACGTCTACCTCTTCCCCTAAAGAACCCCCTCTGCTGGACAGAAGAGGAGGAGGCCTGAGCTTGGTAAAAAGGCATGTGAAAAGGCCTACCCCTGCCCCAAAACTGCTGCCTCTGAGGAGTAGTCTGCTTTTCTTTGGCTGCAGCACTCCTATAGGTGGTCCTGTATTCGTCCATTTTTTTCATACAGTATAATTCTCTGTTTGATCCCCAAAGACAGAGAATTACCAGTTACAGGGAAAATCCATGGCCTTAGCCTGGGTATCCTTTGAGAGGTTGGTACATCTAAGTCAAGCAAATCTCCTCATGGAGATAGATGTAGCCATGACCCTGGAATGGACATCACTGAGTCAACAGCAGCGTGGAATTGTACTTTAGATGCCTCTATACCATTTGTGCAGCCACCTGCTCCAACTCATTGGCTAGCTGGGGAGCATTCTTAGCCAGCCCAGAACCATATCCCACATAGATTTCTGGTACCCAGCTGTATATGTCATGTAATTAGATTGTCTGAGTCCCAAAGAGGATGCCAAGTACTGCTTTTTTGCCATGGCATACACTTTACTGGAATCCTTGTCTGGGGGGTGAGATGCCTGGGGAATATTAGTCTTGTCACAGGCTGCAGCTTGTACTACCCTAACATGGCTGTTATGATTGGTAAGGAATTCCATCCCAGGACCTGACAAGGTATACCTCCTGTCCATTCTCTTTTCCACAGGAGGTACAGTATGGATGTAGGAAATTATAAAAATGTGTGTGCCTGCTTCCCCAATGATTAGTGTAAGGGGATAGACACCCTCTTTGACTCTGGGACATCCATCATTTCTACATAGTCAGGTTCTTCCTGATCCTGTTCAGCCTCTTCCAGAGGAGAAACCCGAGAGGGCCTGTCTGGGGAGATGTCAGGCTCTACCGGCCCATCTAGGCCCTCATCCTCTTCCTCATAATCTTCCTCCTCCTCCCAATCGCCCTTGTAGTAAGCTTCAGGATCTATGTCTGAAGCAGACATTTCCAGCCGAACCGGTCTGCTCTGAACCAAACCAAACCGGGTAAAGTGACTGAACTATTGAAATCGCTTTCGCTATCTCCTTAGTGGTCGGACAATGGGAAGTCGGATCCGAACCAGACAATTTTCTTCTTCATTTACTCGGAACCGATTCCGCAGAATCGGCTCTCTGTTTGCCCGAAGAGGTATCACCCAGGTCAGTGGGCATCTCCTCAGGTTCAGCCGTAACTGAACCGTGCTGGCCATCCGGGTCAGCGGACTTCTCAGTCTCCCTCTCCCTTAGCCTACTCAAATGTTTTCCCAGAGTGGCTTTGGGAAAGCTTTTGCATATTTGGCAGTCTTCTTTGAGGTGATCAAACGCCAGACAGTACACACATATGAAGTGAGGGTTGGCCTTGGCAAAGGCCTCCTTACACTCGGTACAGTGCGGAAACCCAGTGGGTCCAGTTTTCTTTTTTGGTTTCTGACATGCCTTCAACTGAAAGTCACCCAAAACAGCAGTTAAGCCAGGCGACTAAAAACTTATCGGTTCCAACTGTGTCATGGGTTGGTTAAAAAAAAAATCCTGAAAGTCGCAATTTTTTAGGAACTGATAAGTACCAGAAAGAACCACATAAATACAAGTAATACAAAAACTACAATAGGCTTCGGTTCCACACAGGACCAACCGGTAAGAAACCGAAATCAAAACAATTTCTTGCGAAGAAACACCACTACCTACAACTACCACTTACTGGTACTGAAACAGAGGAAAGAATACCAAATTTCTGGAAGAAATGGCTTGAAAAACCGACCGATTCGTACTGTAACCAGACCGAAGCGTAGGAGGGATCTCCGGAGTGACTTCACAGTTAGGCGGAGTAAAGAATCTGACAGTTACACTTCAGAGTACCATAGACAGAGGTTTGAAAACCGAGCTCGAGCTCAACGTTCTATGCCTTTGCATAGAGTTAACCCTTTACTCTCAGGAGCAGTTCAGGTGCTGCGGATAACTGCATATAGGCAGAATACAGCAAGACTTCATGTTGTTTGAAGAGGATATTTCCCCTCATGGAAATGGATCCAAAAAAGCTTATGGAGATGGAGGGCGGGAAGGCAATACCTACTGCAAGAGCCTCTCTCGAAGATCTACTGTTATGGTAAGTTCTTACGTAACTGTACTATCTTACTTCGAGAGGGCTCTTGTAGTAGGTATTCACATGTAGGACTGCCCAAGCAGTCTGGAACAAGGAAAAGCACTTAGGAGGAGCATAAACATCCACAGCATGGAACCTCAGGCTGAAAAGTGTCTCATGAATGGAGACCTTGTAGCACAACCAACCCGAAGCCTGCTCTATGGCGAGAGGCAATTTCCAAACTTAGTATTTTGTAACGGTATGGACAGAAGTCCAAGTTGCTGCTGCACAGATGTCTGCCGCCGACACATTCTTGAAACAAGCCGCAGAGGCAGCTACTCCTCTGGTGGAGTGACCTCTGACTTGACCCGGCAGGGTCTTGTTGTACTTGTCGTAACAGAAAGTGATACAATGAGCCAACCATTTTGATAGGCGTTGCCTAGAAACAGCATTGCCTCCTCTTTTTTGAGCAAAAGAGACAAAAAGCTGATCAATTTTTCTGAGATCCTTAGTCCAAGTGGTGTAGTATCTCAGTATTCTGTAAACATCCAAAGTATGCAAGAGGTACTCCCCTCGATTGGAGTGTTGCATAAAGAAAGCAGGTAGCTCAATGGATTGATTCAGCGTAGATTCAGCCACCACCTTAGGGAGAAACTTGGGGTTGGTGCGTAGAGCCACACGTTCCTTGTAGAAAATCAAGTATGGGATTTTGCACATCAAGGCCTGAAGCTCGGAATTCGCTGAGCAGAAATAATGGCCACTAGGAAGAGTGTCTTCCAAGAAAGGAACTTTAAATTGGCTGTAGCTGCCGGCTCGAAGGGAGGCAGGGCAAGCTTCTCCAGAATAAAATTCAAGTCCCAAGGAGGGACAGGAATGCGGATGGGGGGGTCTCAAATGGAGAACCCCTCTGAGGAAGGTCTTAGAGACTTCCAACTGAGCAAAAGTCCTTTCTCTGAAGGGAATATGGTAGGCTGAAATAGAGGCCATGTGCACCTTTAATGAGGAATGGCTGAGGCCCAGATCGAAGAAGTGATGCATGTAATCCAGGACTTTATTGGCTAGGCATGAGAAAGGTTCGAAGTCTTTCAAAGTGGCCCAAATTGAAAACCGTTTCCACTTCATGGCGTAGGTGGACATGGTGGAAGGCTTTCTAACCTCTGTCAAGATTTCTGCTATGAGAAGAGAAACTCTGAAGCGGGCTTTTGCTATGTCTGCAGGAGCCACGCATGTAAATGAAGGGATCTGAGACCCGGATGACCAAGGGTTCCCTGATGCTGGGTCAGTAATTGTTGCGACAGAGGAAGTGGAGGTTCCTCTGAAAACTTTTGCAGAAGAGAGAACCAAATTTGCCTGGGCCAAAAGGGAGCAATGAGAATCATTTGAGCTTCCTCCAATCTGAGTTTGTTCAGGACCCTCAGAATTAAGGGAATAGGAGGGAAGGCATAAATGAATCTGTCCCTCCAAGCGAGAGACAGAGCGTCCCGCCAAAAAATGTCTTGCCCTGGAGCGAGCGAGCAGAAGGCAGGAGGTTTTGCATTTTGAGAAGAAGTGAAGAGGTCTATCTGAGGCGTTCCCAGTCGCAGAAAGATGTAGTTTATGACTTCTTGATCGAATTCCCATTCGTGGGCCCTGGCTGAGGACTGAGTTGGTCTGCCAGCGTGTTTTCCACTCCCGGAATGTGAATCGCAGTCAAGTGAAGGTGATGCTGGGTTGCCCAAATCCAGACTCTCATCGCTTCCCGGCACAGAGGGTAGGAGCGTGTTCCTCCCTGCTTGTGAGATACCAGACTACACACATGTCTGTTTGTATGAGGAGATGACCGGGAAGGATAATGGAGTGTAGAGCCTGAAGGGCTTACAGGACTGCTCTCAGTTCGAGCACATTTATGTGTAGGTTTTGCTTGAACTTGGACCAGCTGCCCCGAGTCTGGTGAGACCCGAGATGGGCTCCCCAGCCTTCTCCTGACACATTTGTCATCAACGTCTGGGAGGAGGGGTTCGATACTGAAGTGAACTCCCAGGCATAGGTTCTCTTGCACCATCCACCATTGTAAGTCCCTGATCATGGGATCGAAAACTAGCACCTCTTGGTCTAGATTGTCCCTGGTCTGGTCCCACTGTGACTGAAGCGTCCACTGAGAGATTCTCATATGGAGCTGAGCGCATGGGATTGTCGGAATGACAGCCGCCATTAGCCCAACAAGACGAAGGACTGACCCTCCTGCGACTGAACAGAAGACGGGCTTGAGTCTGAAGGGTGTCCACCCTGTCCAGAGGCAAAAAGGCTTTGTTGATGATCGTGTCCAGAATCGCCTCTATAAATTGAAGGCGTTGGCAAGGGACCAAATGGGACTTTGCCCGGTTGATGGTGATACCCAGGCTGGTGAAAACCTGCAGGGTAAGGGAAAGGGAGTTCAGGAGTTCCTCCCTGGATGGGGCTGCCAGGAGCCAATTGTCCAGGTACAGGAAAACCTGAACTCTCTGGGTACGCAAGTGGGCCACTACCACAGACAGGCACTTGGTAAAAACTCGGGGGGGGGGGGGGCGAGAAAGACCAAATGGGAGGGCCTTGAATTGGAAGTGGCCTCTGAAAGCAAAAACGAAGGAATTTGCGGTAGGGAGGGCAATTGGGGATATGCAGGTAGGCATCCTGCATGTACAGAGCGCATAGCCACTGCCCCTGCTGAAGGAGCGGTAAAAGGCTCTGCAAAGAGAGCATTCTGAAGCGGTTGTACTCCACGAACATGTTCAGGGAGCTAAGGCCTAGGATAGGCCTCACGTCTCCAGTCTTCTTTGGAATTAGGAAGAAATGGGAATAGTAACCTGTCCCCCAAAGATGAGTGGGACTGGTTCTATCGCCGCCTTCGAGAGAAGGGAGGTGATTTCTTTTAGGACCAGAGGAAGATGTTGCGGGTAGCAAGACGACTTGGGGGTCTTCGGGGTGGTTTCCTGAAGAAACTCTATTGAGTGTTCTGCTGATATCAACTGGAGCACCCAAGCATCTGATGTTATCATCTCCCAACCCGGCAGATGGAAGGAGAATCTCCCTCCTACCAGTCCCTCTGGATCCTCCAGAGGCAATGGGAGTCGGAGGAAGTCAGGAGGTGTGGGGCAGCGTAGCAGCCAAGGCTCCCACGGCTTTTTTGCTTGGGGGGGGGGATCTTGGTTGCTGGAGGACCTGACGTTTGCTCTGTGGTTTTTGTCTTTGTCAGTTTTGCCTACGAAAAGGATGCCACTGCCCTTGAGGGGGCCTGTACATAGAGTTGACAGACTTGAGTGCAGTGCCCTTCTCTTGCAGTTCGGTAATGACGTCCTTGACATCCACCACACCCCCTGAACAGCACTGAACCCCTGAAGGGGGCATCCTGGATAGCGGATTGCACTTCAGGGACCAAACCTGACACATGGAGCCAGGCATGATGCCGTAGGCCTACGGCGAAAGCTGAGCTCCTTGCAGCTGTGTCCATTGCGTCGTAAGTGGCACAAAGCATGTGCTGACTGGCCGAACGAGCAGAACGGATAAGATCTGCCACGTCCTGCTTAGTCTGAGACTCAGGAAAGGAGTCCAATTTGGATTCTACCTGACTAAGGATGGTCTTCTGGTAATCACCCATATGTGCCACATAATTCAGGGCCCTAATACCCAGGGTAGAAGAGGAATAGATCTTCTTCCCGTATTGGTCCAGAAGCCGGGATTCCTTATTAGACAGAGACAAGCTCACTTGACTGCGATTCACGTTCCAGGAGTAGAAAACACGATGGCAGACCAACTCAGTCAGTCCTCAGCCAGGGCCCAATGAATGGAATTGGATCAAGAAGTCATAAACTACATCTTTTGCGACTGGGAACGCCAGATAGACCTCTTCACTTCTCCCCAAAACGCAAAACCTCCCGCCTTCTGCTTGCTCGCTCCAGTGCAAGACATTTTTCGGAGGGACGCTCTGTATCTCGCTTGGAAGGACAGATTCGTTTATGCCTTCCCTCCTATTCCCTTAATTCCGAGGGTCCTAAACAAACTCAGATTGGAGGAAGCTCAAATGATTCTCATCGCTCTCTTCTGGCCCAGGCAAGTTTGGTTCTCTCTTCTGCAACAGTTTTCAGAGGAACCTCCACTTCCTCTTCTTCTGTTGCAACAATTACGAACCCAGAATCGGGGAACCCTTGTTCATCCAGGTCTCAAATCCCTTCATTTACATGCGTGGCTCCTGCAGACGTAGCAAAAGCCCACTTCAGAGTTTCTCTGCTCACAGCAGACATCTTGATAGAGGTCAGAAAGCCTTCCACCACGTCCACCTACACCATGAAGTGGAAACGGTTTTCAATTTGGGCCATTTCGAAAGACTCTGAACCTTTCTCATGCCCAGCCAATAAAGTCCTGGACTACATGCGTCACCTCTTCGATCTGGGTCTCAGCCATTCCTCATTAAAGGTCCAATTGGCCGCTATTTCAGCCTACCATATTCCCTTCAGGGACAGGACTTTTGCTCAGTTGGAAGTCTCCAAGACCTTCATCAGAGGGGTTCGCCATTTGAAACCCCCATCCGCATTCCTGCCCCTCCTTAGACTTGAATTTTATTCTGGAGAAGTTGTGTGCTTTTATGATTAGTTGCAAACATTTCCAGATTCACTGTCTGGAAATAAGAACAGATAACACTTATTCTGCTGCTGACTAGGAGTGTCCTTTGTTCAGAGATTCTTCCTTATACCCTATGTACTTGCACAAGGGAGCCACCTTATTTACATGCCTTATCCAACGCTGTATGTTTATCATATCTGTAACTGTACTCTTATTGGGCATATATAATTGTATGCACACCAGCTCCTTGGACAGAAACAGACCATACTCGAGGAACAGTGGAAAATTGGCTCCCTTGTGATTGCTTTGCTTCCCTTGTTATGGCGTGAGTATTATAATAAACTTCTTATTACTTCTACTTATTGTTACGTTCTTTGTACAGCATACCATGGAAAGAACCTAAGGTGTGATCTTTTCACATGTAACACCAGGAAACAAGCCTCTGCTTACCAATTCCCTGCCTTATGGGAACACTCTACCCCTCAAATATATGCAGTCTGCCTGCCGTGGTCACCATCATAAAGTATTTCAGTCGTCTACCCCCCCATCTCTGTCCCCTTCCTCCCTAGCTGCGTGCCTCCCCAGTGTTGACCCCCCCAGCTCCTACCCCTTACTCATTCTAACCCCAACAACCTGCTCGTCCCACACACCAACTCCTGCTCTTATTTATTTAGTATCATAATTGCTACTGATTCCATTCCTGCATCATTTAAACAACTGTGACCTCATTCCTGTTCCATTTGAAAATTATGTATTGGCTATAACTGTAAACTGCCATGTCTTCACCCCCGAACCTTTTCTAAATTACTGCGTTTTCCTGTATCTTATGTATCACTTGTATCTTCCGTATGTAACCCCTAGATGGCGCTATCCCAGGGGCTACTACCCCTGCCTGATTTGCCACTAACAGGTTGAGGGGCCTGGATCCAATGGCGGGTGCCTCCACCCAGAGGTCAGGGTTTGCAATAGTTAAACTAACTTGGTCACAGCCCTCTGGGACACTGCAACCCCCCTTTCTTCCCACTAGTGGCCCACACAATATATCAGAATTACCTTCACAGTATACACTTACCCCAGGTCTGGTTCCGCACTGGGACCTCCTGAAATGAGATACAGTGCAACAATCACAGTACAGTAATTCCATTTGGATTTAATGTGGCATTCAACAGGAGCGACCCTGAATTAGTACTCACGACCTCCAAATAAGATAGGGTCCTTCAATGTCAGCAGGGCTCACTTGAGGTACACAAACCTCTTCACACATCCATATAAAAGAAAGCACTATACCAGGCAGGCTGCATCTGTATCCCGATCGCAATTACTGCACAATACCCGGAGAACACACAGCAGATTCAGTTCCTGACAGACCGAGTGCAATTTTCAGCAATTCTTCCAGTCTTCTACAGGGTGAGCCTGGTTTCTACTCTTCAGAGATCCTTGATTCTTTTCACAGGACGGATTCAGTCCCTAAAGCTGTTACACAAGCTGCAGACCGGAACTCTGGGCCTTAACACGTTTTTGACTAAAACTGCACACTGAAAAGCACAGGGCTCCTTCCTTCTTCACTGCCAAAGCTCAACTGAAACTCCAACCGACAAAACCGGCACTTCCTTTGAGTTCCTCCCAGTTCTTGACTGGATTGGCTGTCACCTCACAATAGACTGCTGCTGTTGGTCCAAAAGGCACTGAAGTCTAAACTACATCTCCCAGAGTCACTGCCCATACAATCTTCTTGTGGCTGGCTCAGATTATGAGTCCAAGTTCTGATTCGTCCAAGGCACCATTTTAGAGCTAGCTTACCCCACACTGATTGGTCCAGTTCAGCAGTTCAAAACTAGAATGGGAACTAGCAGACACAGTTCTGACTGCAAAGAAAGCAGGTTAGACAAACTGTAATTTCATTATTACTCTAAATAATTTCTGGCAAACAGTTACATCTTTCAGATAGGTTCTTTGCACTCCTAGTGACTGCAAAATGAAGTGAATTAGCAGCAGCTTGAGTGGTACTCAATCAAAGAAACACACGTCCCCATACAACTAATTATGTCTGCAAGCAGACAGCTCTTAAGAGACAGTACCAGAGGTTCTAAAACACTCACTGATAAATGGCTTAAATGCCAAACACCATTCAGGCTTGGAGCATTCAAGCAAGCTCCTGGAAGTCTTTTGGGAACCCCCATTTGCAGGGGTTACACCCTTCCTGGCCTGGGAAAGCTTGACGTCCGCTCAAGCAAGTACCCCATAAGTTTCAACTGCAACCATATACATTTGCATTAGGCTCACATAGTAATCATCAGTCAATATATCATTTTACCAAGAACACATTTCTGAAACATTGCAGTACGCCACTTTACACAGTATTACATACACTTGTACCATAACTCAAGTTATTACCTCTTGTACATGAAACCTGAAGAGAGGGCCTTCCTATCAGTTACCTTGGGGCTGGATGGGGCAAGGGCACCATACTTAGAGGGCAACACAAGTAACTTGGAGTTAGCACTGATGCTCAGTTTGGGCAATGAGCTCGGGACACATACACTCTTTTATGGACAACATTGAGAGGCAAGTCCACAGGCCTCCCAAGTGAATCATAACTGAGGTGCACCACAGGCTTTACAGCTCGACCAGTCTTTCTAGGGGAACTGTTATAGTCTCTGCACTCTGAGCCTCATTTTCAGCATTGTCCTCACTTGTCAGGGAGTCTCCATGGGGGTAGAGAGGCTAGAACTTGGGGCACTTTCAGCTCCAGGAGTTACAGTTTCTGAGTCCACAACATTTGGCTCGCATGGAGAGCTGGACACTGGCAGTGGACTGTCAGGGCACTCAAAATACTCTTCTTGTTCGGTGTATCACCAGTCTGCCCTAATCTATCATTTTCTCCCTGAAAGCTCAAACAGTTCAACCATGCACAATGATTCCATTTCATCTGATCTGATGCTTTGCACTTCACTTTCTGGGAGCATTGGCTCCAGGGATGAAGCTGGGGCTTAGACAGTCCAGAAGGCCCAGCTTTGTCTCCAGTATTGACTAGGGATTGCCCTGAAACAATTGACTCAGTTCGTAGAAGGATAGTATTCAAAGTCACTCTCACTTTCTTCCGATATGGACTGACAGTCATGCTCAACTGGGACTTGTGGAGGGGAACACTTTAACTTTGCTTCTGTAGGTGCAGACTTTCTTGATCTTTTCTTAGCAGCAGCTCTAGTCACTGGTCCAGAGGGGCATCTTCTAGGGGCTCAGACTCAATTAAGATTTGTCCAATGGGCAGTAAATGATTTCTATGCATTGTTTTACATCTTTGAATTATTCTCAGGCCTTACTTTGTACACTGGCAGATCATCTAGTTTGCCCACTACAATGTGAGGGAGATGGTGCCATCTGTCAGCAATCTTGTGCTTGCCATGCAGTCCCAGATTTCTTAGCAATACCCGATCTCCCTCCTGGAGTTCCTGTGCTTTCACCTTTTATCATACCTTTCTTTGTTGGCCAGATTTCTTTTGGCAGCCATGGTTTGAGCCAGTTGGTACGCATGAGTTAGCTGGGCCTTTAACTTTTGCACATACTGTAAATAGTTGTCAGCTTGAACCCAATCAGGAGAGACCCCAAAACACACATCTACTGGTAGTCGAGCTTCTCTTCCAAACATCAGGCGGTAGGGGGAGAATCCAGTGGCATCACTTTTGGTGCAGTTATAAGCATGTACCAGGGTGCTAATTTGTTGGCTCCATCTAGGCTTGTCCTTTGGGTGCAGGGTGCCTAGCATATCTAGAAAGTGCGGTTGAAACGTTCAGGCTGTGGGTCCCCTGGGGAGTGGTAAGAGTGGTTCTGGACTTTCGCACTCCCCACAGAGAAAGCATCTCTTTGATCAGACGACTCTCAAAGTCTCTCCCTTGATCAGAATGGATTCTTTGTGGAGCCCATAGTGAACAAAAAGTTTTCTACAAGTACTTTGGCCACAGTGGATGCTTTCTGGTCTTTGGTGGGAAAGCTTGGGCATATCTCGTGAAATGGTCAGTGACCACCAGCACATTACTGATATTTCTTTGATCTGACTCCAAACTCAGAAAATCAATACAGACCAGCTCCATGGGTGCACTGGTGGTGATGTTAACAAGGGGCAGCCCTCTGGGGCAAAGCTTTCCTCTGTAGCTAGCGACTACAAGTTCGAATGTGTTGCTCCACATCAGCCCCATCTTAGGCCAATAGAATCTGGATCTCACCAAGTCAAGTGTTCTGTCTATACCAAGGTGCCCCATGTGGTTGTGCAAGGACCTCAGTACTGAGTCTCGAAGGCAGTGGGCAGCACTAGTTGTTGTTTGTCTACTTGTCCCCTCTGTCTACTGTTTCTCTGTATAACAGTTTATTGATCAGTTTCAACTTAGGACCTTCTTTGTATAACAGTGCAGTTCTCAAATCAGTGGAGCGATTTGGACACATCTTTTCCTGCATAGAGGGCTTCTAAAGCTGCTTTGATCATGGGATCGCGGGATTGAGCCCGCCGAATACTGTCATTGTCCAGCTGAGGCAGTGCACCAATGTCTATTGCAGAAAAGTGGCACAAGCAGCAGGTATGCAATTCTCAGAGGCTCCCAAGCAATCCACCATGCAGTCCACTCGTCCGCGGGACATTTGTTCCTCCCTGTCAAACTTCGCAGAGTGCCCGAATGTCAGGTTCTGCCAATCGGACCCAATCATTCTGGGGAACAGGCCTCCGGGAGAGAGCATCAGCATCTATGTGGTTCAGACCTGCTCGGTATTCAGAGCATAGTCATATGTAGATAATGCAGAAAGCTACCTATGGCCAGTGGCATCCAACTTAGCTGAGGTCTGCACATAGGTCAAAGGATTATTGTCAGTTTTTACTAGTATTTTAGCCCCATACAAGTACTCATGGAATTGGTCAACAATAGCCCACTTCAAAGCTAGGAACTCTAACTTATGTACAGGATAGTTCTTTTCGGATGGGGTCAGGCTTCTACTGGCAAAGGCCACTGGTCTCAGGCCATTCTCGTGCTCTTGGTACAACACAGCCCCCAACCCTTGCAAGCTAGCATCAGTGTGCAGGACGTAAGGTTTTCTTGGATCGGCATAGGCCAGCACTGGAGCATGGGTGTTGATATATGATCTCATGAAAAGCAGTCTCACAATCAGGAGTCCAGCGGGCCCCAAATACTTCACTCGGATGAAAATACACTCTTTCAGTCTTGAGGACGCTGACTTTTGGTATTTTTGTGGGTTGGGGATACCCTTGAGTAAGGTTAAGTAAAGGCGGATCACTCTTGAATAGTCCTTGATGAAGCGCCGATAATAACCACAGAATCCCAGGAATCTTTGCAGTTCTTTTAGATTTTTGGCTGTGGCCAGGTGGTCAAGGCCTCAACTTTACTTGGGTGGTCTCTATTCCTCGGTGGATACTATGTGTCCCACATACTTTACTGATGTTTGAAAGAATTGACACTTATCAATGGACAGTTTAAGGCCAAAGTCCTCCAGTCGGTCCAATACCTTAAATAATCTGCTCTCATGTTCCTCCAGTGAGCTGCCAAACACAATAACATCATCTAGGTATACCAGGCACTCTAGTAAGTTCATGTCCCCACTGCACGCCTCCATCAATCGTTGAAAAGTGGCTGGGGCACCTGAAATCCCTTGAGGCATCCTCATGAATTCATAGAAGCCAAGCGGACAGATAAAGGCCGTCTTCTCACGGTCCTCTGGGGCCATCGATCTGTAGTACCCACTGCGGAGATCCAGCACAGAGAACCACTTGCTCCGCTTAGGCAGTCCAAAGCATCCTGAATGCGGGCATTGTGTACTGATCAGGATAGTCCGCCGGTTTAAGGTGCGATAATCCACACACATCCTTACTGTTCCATTCTTTTTCCTCACTACCACAATGGGGAAGCATAAGGGCTTCTGGATTCTTGTATTACACCAGCAGCTAACATCTCTTGCAGATGCCGCCTCACATCATCTATGTCAGCAGGTGCCAGGCGTCGAGACCTCTCACTAAATGGTCTTTCATGCAGCCGGATATTGTGCTCAGCTCCTGCACGCATCCTACATCCCATTCCTTTAAAGAAAACACCTGGTCTCTCTGGGCAAGCTTCTCACTGATCCTCACTTTCCATTCAGCTGGCAGCGGGGAGTCGCCGAAATCAAACAAGTCAGGCGTTACTCTGTCATTCTTCCTTGAACTCTTGCTGCTGGGTAGCACTGCAGTGTCTGCACAATGCACATTAGCCAGGATGCAACCTCTGTTTACTCGAATGTCTCTTTCAGACACATTATGAACTTGGACCATTACCCTTCTGGCATAAGCATGGGCTCTAGCGGGCAAAATACTAGGCTTGACCAGCAGTCCCTCTGGCAATTTTCCATCGCCTGGTGCATCCAACATTAATATTTTATTCTTAACATCCTTTCTGATACGGACCTCTCCTGTAAGGTACACTGGGCATTTGGCGCCAGGATCAGAGACTCAGGATCCTTCTTCCATACAATTCCGACCGGTTCCTCTGGTTCTGTTTTTCAGCATCTCTGTGCCTCATAGGCCTTCTTAATTAAAGCCGGAACTCTTAAAGCTCTACTAGTCTTTGACCCTGTTTTTCATAACACAACTGTGCCAGCCTTCGAACATATGAGCATTTGTTCCAATCAACAAAGGGACACCATCATACAGTCCAGTGGGGGGACACACTAAGGCTAGGGTCTCTACTTGTTCGGCCACTCCAGCCACGGAGGTGGGGAAAGACAGCCAAATTCGGATATACCCGGAATAGGGGTAGGCCTTCTCACTTAACCCCCATACATGCAGTCCTTCTAATGGTTGTAAGGGTACGTCTGACAAATGCTTCTGATACCAATCCTGGAACATAATTGTCACTTGGGAGCCACTGTCTAATACAGCTCTTGTAGACACTCCATTCACCTTTACAGTGGTCTCCATGGAGGGACCCACTATTCTGGACCAGTCTGGAGAGGCGGTAGTGGGGGCTGGGCAACTGACCTTGCCACAAAAGGACGTGAATTAGCATTTTTGGTGCCCTCACTGGGATCATGTCGTGCACCTCTTAACCACTGATTTCTTCTCCGAAGCTCTCCTTGTAGCCTATATGCAACTTTGTCAGTGTTCTTTGGGACTGGCATTCCTTTTCATGTGCCCATCTTTCCCACAATTATAGCAAAACATACTTTCTGGAGTTTGAGCTGGCCGAGGCGCCACACTGGGAGCCAGGGCGGGGTATTACTAACTGGAAACCTGGGTGCCATCTCTGTCTGTGGCGTGATAAGCATTTGGAGACATCTCGTCAGTTTCTCCACTTCCATGGTCAAGGAATTGAGTTTGGAGCTGTTATCAGCAGGAGATACATGGTGGGTACCCCCACCCCATAGCAGATGCAGTCGGATATAGGTCAGGGCCGTACTTGCAGGCGTGGCCTTCATAAAGGGACTGTTTTTGAATTCCGGATCTCTCTCAACAGTTCGCCCCATTGTGGCATATCTTTTTCCTTGTCAGAGCACTCATTGACTGTCAACCTCTGCCCCTGAACTTCACTTGATGGGTCACCCTCAGTCACTCGGGTCGTAGCCACAGCTGTTGGTGCAGGTACCTCCCGAGGTCGCTTTTTTCAACTCCTCGAATTTCTCTCATTAACTCATCATAGGAGGGTGGGATTCCAGTCGATTTGCCAGGCGTAACTGAAGCAACAGCAGTTCTGAGAAGGGGCAGACTTAAGGATTCTGTCCAGTCTGGTTCGTCCAGTTCAATCGCTGGCAAACTACCCTTTCTGAGGCATTCTTGCAACAATTTTTCCAGCGAGAGACATACACAGACAACAACTCCCTTGGTACTGTTGTGCATTTCTTACTCTCCACCATAGGTCCTCATCAGAATCTGGGCTCCCATACACATTCTCCAAGGCCTCAAGATAGGCCTGTGCAGTCGCTTCAGGGTTACTGGCCCGTTTAGCACGGATGGTAGCCAGGGCAGGACCTCGGAGGCTCTCACTAACCCTCTTCGCTTTTAGCCTTCGAGCATTGCCATTCTAGCACTTGGGGCAACATAGTCTATCCAGGTCTCCCAGTCATCCTCCCTTGGGGTGGGGAGGTGCCAGAGAAGATCCTCAACCTTCGGTAAGAGTCGTGACTAATGGCAGGTGCAGAAATAGGAGTCTGCATTGGTTCAGCCACCATTACGGGCACTGGAGCAGGAGAGGGTGTTGGGGAGGAACACCTCAGGTGGCAAGAATAGTTTCTTCAAGTCCTCCACAGTTTTCCCTCTCCCAGCAACCATTCAGCAAATTTCTCCTCAAAAGTTTCAGATAGTGGTGGGGCTGATTCCCCGGGTCTTTACTGTCCTTAGTTATCACTCTCCAAGCAGTGAGGGCTCCTCTGGGGTAATGGTCTGTGGCACTTTGAGCTATCTATGGGATCCTTAAACTCTACTAGGGCCAGGAAAGTGTGGGTGAGCAGATTAGCATGCCGACCCACCACCACAGGGTTTTGTAAACCTTCCACCTTGGAAAGTACTCCTGCACAGTGTCCGTATTGATACCCAGGGGATGTCCAGGATAAGCATAGCATTTTGGGGTCGATCTCCTCCCAGTACACCACTCCACCAGCCGGTGCACAGCCACTTCTGTCGGGTACCCATTTTTCTTAACAGTGGTTCGTAAATATGGCCACTAGAGGACACACAATCCCAGCGGTGAGCCTCAAGATGTAACCCCTAGATGGCGCTATCCCAGGGCTACTACCCCTGCCTGATTTGCCACCAACAGGTTGAGGGGCCTGGATCCAATGGCGGTGCCTCCACCCAGAGGTCAGGGTTTGCAATAGTTAAACTAACTTGGTCACAGCCCTCTGGGACACTGCAACCCCTTTCTTCCCACTAGTGGCCCACACAATATATCAGAATTACCTTCACAGTATACACTTACCCCCAGGTCTGGTTCCGCACTGGGACCTCCTGAGAAATGAGATACAGTGCAACAATCACAGTACAGTAATTCCATTTGGATTTAATGTGGCAATTCAACAGGAGCGACCCTGAATTAGTACTCACGACCTCCAAATAAGATAGGGTCCTTCAATGTCAGCAGGGCTCACTTGAGGTACACAAACCTCTTCACACATCCATATAAAAGAAAGCACTATACCAGGCAGGCTGCATCTGTATCCCGATCGCATTACTGCACAATACCGGAGAACACACAGCAGATTCAGTTCCTGACAGACCGAGTGCAATTTTCAGCAATTCTTCCAGTCTTCTACAGGGTGAGCCTGGTTTCTACTCTTCAGAGATCCTTGATTCTTTTCACAGGACGGATTCAGTCCTAACAAGCTGTTACACAAGCTGCAGACCGGAACTCTGGGCCTTACACACGTTTGACTAAACTGCACACTGAAAAGCACAGGGCTCCTTCCTTCTTCACTGCCAAAGCTCAACTAAACTCCAACCGACAAAACCGGCACTTCCTTTGAGTTCCTCCCAGTTCTTGACTGGATTGGCTGTCACTCACAATAGACTGCTGCTGTTGGTCCAAAAGGCACTGAAGTCTAAACTACATCTCCCAGAGTCACTGCCCATACAATCTTCTTGTGGCTGGCTCAGATTATGAGTCCAAGTTCTGATTCGTCCAAGGCACCATTTTAGAGCTAGCTTACCCACACTGATTGGTCCAGTTCAGCAGTTCAAAACTAGAATGGGGAACTAGCAGACACAGTTCTGACTGCAAAGAAAGCAGGTTAGACAAACTGTATTTCATTATTACTCTAAATAATTTCTGGCAAACAGTTACATCTTTCAGATAGGTTCCTTTGCACTCCTAGTGACTGCAAAATGAAGTGAATTGGCAGCAGCTTGAGTGGTACTCAATCAAAGAAACACACAGTCCCCCATACAAACTAATTATGTCTGCAAGCAGACAGCTCTTAAAGAGACAGTACCAGAGGTTCTAAAAACACTCACTGATAAATGGCTTAAATGCCAAACACCATTCAGGCTTGGAGCATTCAAGCAAGCTCCTGGAAGTCTTTTGGGAACCCCCATTTGCAGGGGGGTTACACGTATATCTCACCTTGCCCCGCGTAGCACCTGGAAATGAGCCTCAGCTCAGTGTGCCTTTCCCCGATTTCCAAATTTTTAAATAAAATACATAAACCAGATTTACTGTGTTACTTTGAACCCAACTTGTGAGCATATTATTACCTGATTTAAAGTGATTAGCTTTTCGCTGAATGTGTTGAAAGTGCATGCTATATTTCAAAACTGTCTTTACAGGGAGGTTTGCAGGGCGTATACCAAGACCAGAGACCCTGCTGGTAAGTGGGACAACTGTGAGCATATTATTAATACTTATTGCAAACAGTCTGTTGAATACTACTGATGATTATTGCCAGTTCATAGGTTCTTGGTCACTAGGTGGGATTGTGGGTGATTATAGCTTCCCAGAAGACTGTACCAGTCTAGTTAGAAACCCAAGTAAATATTACTCTGGGTGAAGGCACCAAAATATTGCGCATTAACTGAGGGTAGGGACGCCCAGTACTTTCTGATTCCAACCCAGGCCTCTCAACCTGTACTTAGGCAAGCAGGCAGGGTAGTAGCCCTTGGTATAGTGCCGCCAAGGGGTTACAACTGCCCACATTGACACCCTAGTCATAACAGCCGGTCAAGGCTCGGCCTTCTTCCAACATAGAAACAGCTTCTCCTGAAATAAAAAAGCTACTTGTTAGGTCTTACATCACTAGTCTTACAGACTACAGGATAGCTGTCTACAGCTCTGCAAATGATGGTGAGCTATCTAGAGTTTGAGGCGCCCTCAACAGAGCCTGCAGTTTTGCCTCGGCCTAAAATTAGACACATACATGCTAGTACAGTAGCCTAAACTGGCTTAATCTTGAATCCTGGCTGCGCCTCAATACCCTAACCACTGGATGAAAAGCACTTTATGGCTCTCTGTCCTCAGGCATTCAAGCCATGTTCGGCTCTGTGGATCACTCACCACCAGGGGAGTAGCACTCAAAGGAAAACCTCACTAGGCAAGCTGGCTTTCCCTATAGGTTTGCCAAGCTCTGGAACAGGCTACCTCCCCCCTTAAAAGTAGACTGCACTCTTTCCCGATTTAAATCCGCTCTTCTCCTTCCTCTTCTTATCTGGATCTGCCGAAGCTAAATGAGCTATTGTCAACTATTATTAGTGTGAACTGATATTATTCTTTTTAATGATGCCCACAAATTGAGCGTGGCAGCATTTAAATGTAATAGGGAACAAGTTAGTGAATCATAATGTATAACATGTTACTGTCTGAAGTTCTGCATTGCCCTGCCTCAGTGTTGCACTGAATTGTACTGTACTGTATTCACCTGTTACGTTTTCTGTTGATGCTGACTCTAAATCCTTTATAAACAGGCCCTGCCTAAAGAGTTTTATGTGGAATAAATAAATAGTGGAAGGAAACCAGCAGCCCCAAAGGAGACTATCATTTTCAAAGGAAAAAATTGTGTTGGATTACTCACCTGACACTGGGTAAAGTGAGAAAGATGACAGTGTGCTCAGTGAGAGTAGTAGTAGAAACTGTGGCGGTACCTCAAGGGATACGCCTGTGAGGTGCAGAGTGATCTGCTTCCTGAGAGTAACTTCATGGCATGTGCACTGAAGAGGGAATAACCCTTAAACTGAGAGTTAATGATCTGGAGCCTAGCAATGGGAACATGTTGTGAAATGTGAAGACATGCCATGCCACAAGACAAACCGCAGAGGCAACTGTATGACACATTGTAACAGCCGAGAAGAATCATATGCAGCCCTTGTTGGGAAGTATAATAAACATATAGGCACTGTTACTTATCACCTTCCTTCTATACAGTTTATAAAAGAGAGAAGACCAGCGCCACAGCAAGGTACAGGGTGCTCAGTGACAACTATTAGACAATATTAGCAATGAAGTAAAACACCTACACACAACCAAACAACAGTCTCAGGTAGAATACAAACTTCAGGTTTTTTCACTGTGGATGCAACCTCCAGGTACAGGTTCTTGTGAAAGCTATGTTAGGTGGAACGCTAGAAGTTACCTGGCTGCTTGAACCTGTACCCAAGAGGGTTGCATCCACATGCGGGAGAAAATAAACCTGAAGTTTGATTATTCCACCTACTCTGTCGCTTTGTTGTGTGTAGGTGTGCCGTGACTGCAGCTAATAATACAGTTTATAAAGACTTCAATTCTCATGCGCTTAGAAATTCAAGTAACTATTCATAACCAGTCAAAGAGGAGAGGATGTTTCCTCCATTAGTTCTATCCACTGGTACAGAACCTAGGCCAGGGAAAGAGTCTCTCCAAGAAACAGGACTCTAGCCTGCTCCAGATGGGGTATACAGAGTACCTCAAACATCCATCAAGAGGATCTGGCCCTCCACAACTAGATTCACATGATGATAGTCCCATTAATCAGAGCCAAGGTATACCATCTTTTGAGGCATCCTAGTGTTGGGAGTAGGGAGTGTTGTTCTTGCATCATTTTCCCAATCCATTCCAAGGAGGCAAGGCAAACTTTATAAAGCATCTTTTCCTCAGGGTGCTGTGCATAATTTGAAACAATTCACAATACATAAACAAATGAAACATAACTGGAATAAAATAAACAGCAGCTAATAAAATTGCTTCAAATAATGATCAGCTAAAACTAGCTAGCTGGGGAATGCCTGCTTAAATAAATACATTTTCAGAGATGTTTTAAAGGTCTCTACTATGCGGGCAGTATGAATGCTCCCCAGAAGAGGAGTTGTACCATACTGGGGTCACCACTCCAAAAACTCTATCCCCACACTGTCTCAGGCAGAAAGAGGGGACAACAAGCAGGCCCACATCAGTGGAGCAGAGTGGTCTGGTTAGGAGATAAGGAACCAAGAAACCAGAAGATCTTTCAAACAGTCAGGTCCCAGACCAGGTAGGGCCTTGTATGCTAACAAGCATTATCTTAAAGATGATGCACCACCACATATGCAGCCAGTACAGTGCATATAGCACCGGCATGATGTGGTCCCTTCGAGAAGTTCCCACCACCGTCCAGGCTGCAGCATTCTGGACCAGCTCTAGGTGTCGGGTCAAATCTCCAGATAACCCTAAGTACACAGCATTAGTACTCCAACCCAGAGGTAATAAAAGCATGAACGATTGCTACCAGGTCAGTGTAAGCCAGATGTGGTTTGATCCTAGCGATGTTCTGAAGATAAAAGCTATGTCGGACCACCGACACCTGCTGTTCTAGTGTCAGCCTACAATGCAAACTGACCCCAAGATTCTTAACCACATCAACAGCTACAAAAGATTGGCCACCAAAGAAGAAAAGGCTGCTTCACCTCCCCGCCGCTGCTATGCCCCACCGAACCGGCTCAATCTTCATAGCTTCCATTTTCCCTGAGTTAAGACACAATCAGTTTGAGGCTATCCAGCTGTCAGCATGACATCACCCTAGCACCAAACCCACATGATCTCTGCTGGGAGAACAAGACAGGTACAATGCACAGAAATAAAACTCAACCCCATACCATCTAATGATTTCCCCCCCCAAGGGCAACATACATGGAGAACAACAAAGGGGCAAGATCAAGCCTTGGGGAATCCAATAGGAGAGTGCAGAAGCCACAGAGATTAAATTACCTAGGGCAACCTAAAGCATTCTCCCAGTTATGTAGTACTCAAACCAGCCCAAAACTGTGCCAGTGAGACTCACATAGTTCCTCATGCGACCAGGTAGAACCCCATGGTCAACTGTGTCAAATACTAACGAGAACTCAAGGAGGACCAACATGGAACACAGTCCTCAGTCTCTCTCGTCAGAAGGAAATCATGAGCACAAGGACGAGTGCAGATTTAGTACAGTGGTGGGGCCAAAAGCCTGACTGGAGAGGTTCTTAGATGTCATGATTCTCCAGGCCTTTCCGCAAGTTGGTCCACCACCACCTTCTCAATAACCTTACCCAAAAAGGGAAGATTCGAGACAGGTCTGTAATTCACCAGAACATCAGGGTTCAAGGATGGCTTTTTTAGGAGGGGTCTGACCAAGTCCTTTTTTCGAGCAGAAGGAAATACACCCTTCCTCAAGGAACCACTGATGATCTTGGCAATCACTGGATCCAGGGATTCGCTGCAGCCAAAAGCAACCAGGTTGGGCCAGAGTCTAGTATACATCAGGTGGAATGCAAAAGAATAGGTACCTACCAAAAGAGTAGATATTCAAGAGAATATCCTCCCTAATGCCGACAGCTTACAGTTCAGTGATGAGGCACAATGACCACCCAGAAACTTTCTGCAGGCTGGGGCTGCCCACGTCAATGTGCCGCATCAGTGTCTATATAACACTGGCGTCCCCAGCATGCCTCAAGTGCCCCATCGAAGACAAGTTTGGAGGATCATCGGACTGGCATGGATCGAAGCAACCAGGACCAAAACCAGGCACACAAGAGAGGATATGGAAACCTAATTATGGATGCTTTAATGGCATCAGAGGAGAAAACAGCATGTGACAGCAGGCCGTATAGTCACCCATCGCCCAACAAGGGAGAAGGGAGGGAACGCTGTGGCCTAATGGAGGAGATTCTATAGAAGATCTACTGTTATGGTAGGTACAGTAACTATTCTATCTTCTTCTAGGATATCTCCCGCCACTAAGCCACATTATGGAACAATTTCCCTGCAGTACCAAGCAAGGGAGGATGGTAGGACCCAACGATCCTTAGTGAGGAAGCCTTACAGAACATGGAGGCCAAAGTCAACATGTCTACGAGAGAGGATGTCCAGACTGCAGTATTTATTGAATGTACGAACAGCACTCCAAGTGGCAACAGCAATGTCAGCAACTCGCACATTCTGAAAACAAGCCACTGAGACCGCCACTCCTTGGGTAGAATGAGAATGTACAGGGCCAGGAAGCTGCTTACCCATCTTCCAGCAACAAAAAAAAATGCAACTGGGCAACCATTTGGACAGGCCTTGTTTTGACATCAGTGAGCCCATCATTCTGGGGGCAGAAGCAATAAACAGTTGAGAGGATTTTGAAAGCGCCTTGGAAGTCATGCATGAAGCTGCAGGTATCAAAGATCCAGGTGCACCACAGCACACTGCTCTTACATCAGAAGTGCGATTCACACTGGGAGCAGGACTGGAGGGTCCATCGCCAGCTGTTGAAGAAGTGGGAACCACATTTGCCTGGGCTAGTGAGGGGCCACCAGAAGCAGGGTGGCATACTCAGCCCACAGTTTCACCAGAATACTTTGTATGAGCAGGAATGGGGGAAAAACATACAGAAACCTCCCTCTGCAAGAGAGGGACAATGTGTCTCACCCCAAAACTCCAGACTCTGAGTGGGCAAGCAGAAACGTGCCAGTTTTGTGTTGTATGGAGATGCAAACAGGTCTATGTCCCGGTGACCCCATTTTTTGAATACATCGTCCACGATGCAGTCTGAGAGTTCCCATTCGTGGCACAGTGCATTGGATCAACTGAGATGATCCACAAGTGTATTCAGGCCTGCCGGGAGGAACACTGCTGACAGGACTATGTTGTGTTCCACTGCCCAGTACCAAATTCTCATTGTTTCTCTGTAGAGGGCATATGAATGAACTCTGCCGTGCAAATCAACAGCCGATTCCCTGGAAGGAGGTCGGCACAGGACATGTAGGCCAGCCCTCATCTCCAAAATACTGCTGTGATGTGCCATATGCAGAGGGTCCCACTGGCCTTGGGTCCAGAAAGGGCTCAGATGAACCCCTCAACCCACTCCTGAGGCATCTGTGGATTTGACCAGTAGGTGGAATGGCTGAAGGAATGGTGTCCTTTTCTATGGGTTGGATTTGTCCATCCACCAAAGAAGGGAACAACAAAGAGGAGGAGTAGCCTGTATAAGGCACTCCAACTTGTCTGAATGCTGAGACCATTGTGCCCTGAGAAACCACTGTGGGATTCTCATATGAAGGCGGGTCAGCGAATCTGTCAGGTGGCAGCCATCAGACAGATTAGTTTTAAGAGACAATAGATCGACACATAATCACTGGAGATCACCAGCAGTGCCTGTGCCACTAGTACAATGGCATGGACAGGGGGCATAAAAGCACAACCCAGACCCATGTCCAGAATGGTTCCAATGTACTGGGGCATTGGCAGGGGTGGACCGACTTCTGCTCACTGACCAATATGCCCAGTTGCACGAAGAGTTGTCTAGTCTAAAACAGTGTGTACACTACCACATCCCAAAATGGGGCCTTTAATAGCCAATCATCTATGTATGGAAAGTCCTACAGATCCCTCCCAGCGAGGGCCACTGGAAACTGCTGTAAATACTTTGGTAAAGACACGTGGTGAGAGATATTCTCTAGGGTCAACCCTGTTGCACACAAAAATCTGCAACAGGGTTGGATACACAAGGAGGCGGGAAAGGATGAGAAGGGACTTGGCAAGGTTGGAGGAATGGACAGAAGTATGGCAGCTTGATTCAATGCAAAGAAGTGCAAATAATGCACCTGGGAAACAAAACCCAGGGAAGAGTAGTAACAACAACAAAAATGGAAAGGGACCTGGGGTAATCATATCAGATGACCTTAAGGTTAGCAAGCAATGTGAGAAGGCAGTAGGGAGGGCTGGGGGGATACTGGGATGTATAGGGAGAGGCATCACCAGCAGAAAACAGGAAGTTGTTATCCCTCTGTACAGACAGTTGGTGAGATCCCATCTGGAGTACTGCATCCAGTTCTGGAGACCCCATCTCCGCAAGGACACAGACAGGATGGAGGCAGTCCAGAGGAGGGTAACTAAAATGGCGCAGGGTCTGCAAGAAAAGCCATATGAGGAGAGACTAAAGGAGCTTAATATGTATACCCTTGAGGAAAGGAGGGAGAGGGGGGACATGACAGAAACTTTTAAGTACTTCAGTGGAATCAACAAAGTCCAAGAGGGTAGCATCTTTCAGAAAAAGAGATGTGCAAGAACAAGGGGACACAATCTGAGGACAGAGGAGGGATGGCTCAGGGGCAATGTGAGGAAGCATTTTTTCACAGACAGGGTGATGGACGCATGGAACAGCCTTCATGAGGAGGTTATGGGGTCTAAAACTGTGGGAGAATGCATGGGACAGACATAAGGCAATTCTTGTGGGGGGTAAGAAGAAATAGGCTGTTGGTTAACTAGGATCTGCAGCTTATCCATCAGGTAGGGAAATGGGCAGACTAGGCGGGCCAAGCGGTCCTTATCTGCCGTCAAAGTCTATGCTTCAATGTAAACAGCAAGATATGAAAGTGATCGTGAGAGCCCTGAAGCATGAATCTCAGATACTGTGAGATTTCCTGATCTTGACCTGAAGGTACAAAAAGCATCCTTCATGTCCAGTGCAACCATCTAGTCCCCTTGTAACAAGAGGGGTAACAGGGACTGCAAGAACCTCATTCTGAACTTCTTATATTCTATGTTCATGTTCCGTTCCCTGAGGTCTAAGACAATCCTGTCTACTTTGAAACCAGAAAGTACCAGGAGTAGAAACCTTGGTTCATTTCTGCCACTGGCACCACTTCTACAGCCCTTTTGCAAAGCAGAGATTGAACATCTTCCAGCAGAAGGGCAAGCTGTCTTGGAGGATACTGGTTTGGCAATGGGAGAGTAACTCTATGGATAGTAAGGTGCTCAAAGGCTTATCCCTACTGAACTACTTCTAGAACTCAGGTACATGTAGTGATCTCCTGCCATTTTTCTAGGAAGAGAGAGATACAGCCTGAGCCTCCTACCAACACGTCTTAGGTAGTGAGGCCGGAGGCACAGTGGGGAGTCAGAATGCACCCGGGGTTGGGGGCTCTTGTTATGGTATGCCCTTTTTTAAGGTGGGCATGGGCACCAGGGGGCAGATTTATGGCCTGGGAGGTAGAGAGATGAAGCTTCCATGGCCAGGGTCTCTGGAACAACCTATGCCAGGACAGGCACAGGACATACAAAAAGAAACATGGGGAAGGCCCTGGGCTTCAGGTTCAAAGTATGCAGGAATCTGAAAGTCATTCTTGAAGTCTGCAGATCCCTTAAAGTGTTTTTAACATCATTCCCAAATAGCTGCTTCCCTCTGACTATTGCACAGCAGAGGAAAAAAACAGCCACTCTAAGCCAGTAGTGACACCTTATGTAGCTACCTGAGGTAGTAGCCCTGGCAGCAGAATCATGTGCTGATCTTAGCAGATGCTTACCTGCCACTTGGCCATTAGCAATTGTTTGCTGAGTCAATATCTTGTACTGGCCCTCAGGCAATTTTTCAACCACAGTGGCCATTGTTCCCATAGGCAATTCTGAAAAGTAATCATGTATGCTTGATAGTTTGCAGTCTTTAAGCCAAGTGAAGATGAGGCAGAAGTTCTCTTACCATGATCTCCAACTTCTGTGACTCTCTGGGGGCAAGGAGCTCAAGTGTTTAGGCACTTTAGCTCTATAAGGAGTAGCCATTATTACCACAGAATCTGTTTCAGGCGGTGATTAATACTATGGCTTAGCAATAGGGGCAGGATATTGTTTATCCACCTTTGTAGTAACAGCAGCCAGTTAAGCAGGCCTATGCCAGGCAACCAACATAGCATTCTCCAGGGCTGAATGCACTAGAGGGATAATTACTGTAGGAGAGGCTGAGACTTTAAAGAATTCATAAGGATTTTTCTTTGAAGAATCCTCTTCTTCAGCCTTGAACCCCAATTTGGCCTGTATAATTTTAAGGAAGGCCTGAAATGGGGCATTTTCAGGGGGAGATCTGGGTGTATTCACCAAGCTTCCTTCAGAGCAAGAGGAATCAGCTTGATCCAACCACATCTATGATTTCCTCTTCTTCTGTATATTCTGGATTATACTCCAGCTCGTCATCAACCCCCACCATTATAAGCATCAGGCTGACATCAGGAGGAGGAAGTGAAGGAGGCACCGATGACAGATGAGCCATCAACTGCGGCCCATCTGAACCCGGTCATGAAGCAGGAACAGAGTATGGAAGTGTTGATGGAACAACTGAAGACGGACCAGCCAGAGGTGTCAACTATGTAGTTGATGACAGTGGTAGCCATTATGTGCTGAAACAGCTCAGACACAGTTTGGTAAAATGCCTGTGTATCGACGGAGCCCAAAGGGGTCATTGATGGCTGAGATGTCAATGGAACAGTGCTCAACTGTGAGTCCCTGACTGGGGAGGAAAAGAAGACACTGGATCCTGACTCTGGTGTCCGTAAGACAGTCAGGGTGGGGCGGGGGCAGCAGGACCAGTGGCCGTAGCTGGGCCCTATCATTTTCAAGAGACTTACTCCTATCTCAGTGGTGAATGGGAATGATCAGAAGTTTTTTTCCTTTTTCGCTTTCTTTGTCAGCATGGCACTGTTTATACGCTGACTTTTCTTTATCTTTTCTGTTTGATTATTTAGGACTAGCCACTGCCAAAAGCGGAGACTGATGGGTTGATGGTGAGCTGGGAAATGGAGAGGGTGACGACAGTGAAACTGCCTTCTCTGCAGCCTGTTTCTCCATTTCTTGCACAAGTACAGTATAAAGCTTTCCTTCAAGATCTCCAGGTTAAAGCCTAGGCTGATTTTGCATGCTTTAACATTCTTGTCTGTGTCAAGGCAATGGATAAAAATGGAATGATCGTCTTTATCAGTCTTAATGGAGCTGCAACAGCAACAGCGGAACAACAGTTCTTTGTTCGGGCATAAAATATAGTTTAAAATAAAAAACAGTAGTAAGTATATGATGACAGCGAAATACTTGTAAAAGTTAGATGGCATTCTTCAGCAGCGGTGGAATGATGAGCAGACAGTGGGAGAAAGAATTGAGGCATGCTGGTAATACTGATGTTATATAGGCACTGATGTGAGCGGCCCAGCCTGCAAAAGTTTCCAGGTGGTCCCGACTCCAACGGCTTACAGTTCCATGATGTAGTAGTAGTAGATGTGGCTCAATGGAGGAAGATATCCTCGGAGAAGATCTAGATTACCTGAACACCTCATCCTCAAAACCTGGTCAAAACTTGCTCCATGTAGGAAGAGCTAAATGATCAGGAGGTTGACCACAACCAGCCCATAACAGGCCACTTGAAGAGATACCCAATCTAATGGAGGACACCATAGACAAAGGAAGGAAGGGGAGAGGCAAAAAAAAAACAACAAAAAAAATTATTTCAGGAGTAGGGATTGGGGTCTAGGCTAATATTATCAGCAGGTGCTAGGAAGTAAATCCTGCAGGTAACACCAATCTATTGGTCACAGTTGTTTACATAGTGGCACCCTTAGAGCAGTAGTTTAGTAATCAGGCAGTAGAGAAGGGAAACAATGCTGGGAGTGGTGTAGTGCAGTGGCTGTGGAATGGCAGTGTTCAGAAGAACCCTTTGTTTTTTCATTCTTTGGTAACCAGGTAAAGCCCACTAGGCACAAGTGCCTGTTTTCAGGGGTGACCCGAGAGCACTGGGTGGTTAAGTGACTTGCTCAGAGTCACACAGTATGCAAGTGGAGGTTGTGGGAATCAAACACAGATCTGCTGAATGTACCAAGCTCATTCACAGCTCATTACTCTAACCTCTAGGCTATACTTCCAACTTCTGGACGTTGCATTGCTGCCCCATCTGCAGGCACTTCTCTGGTCTGAGGGCGGAGGTAGCAGTCTCCAGGCTGAGTTGTCCAGGTTTCAGGAGGCATCCTCCTCCAACCACAGCCCACCATATCCACACCCACTCAAAGGTTGCCCAGCAAAGGAGTTTGGACTTTGTGGCTTGGGCAGGGTAAGGGAGGTGGGTCAGAGGCACATCCCCCAGCTGGTGCGACTAAGGAATTCTTACGCCTGTGCTTGAGGAACGGGAAGGCCCCTAAGGGTCACCTGAAGTTGCACTTAAGAGGATGAGCAGGGTCTCTGGAATGGAACCCCAGGGGGGCGGTGGAGGATCCCAAGGAAGAATATGATTTTCCTGGTTAGGGACCCATTGTCCAGGGAGTACTGCTAGGAGTAGCAAGGGAGGAGGTAAGGCTCAGAGGGATGGAAAGTGGATCCAGGGAAAGCTAGAGTGGTAGAGAGGAGGGAAAGATAGAGGTAATTGTCCATCTAAGGAAAATGACCTATCTGGGAGCAAGGCAGAGATAGAAAGGTGCAGGGGAGTTTATGGAACTGGGAGGGGCTGGGGCAGGTAGCAAACTCCATGACGTTCTTGGAGGTGCTGCCTGTCCATGGCAAGGGGAGGCTAGGGAGCTAGGAACTTCAACGTTTGGCTGGAGAGCTGGTGCAGAGAGCAAGGTTTTGGCTACATTGGGGAATGGGAAGATGCGGGCCTGTACGGGGGAGATGGCTTGCATCTTTCTGATGGGGGCACTAGCGTGACCAGTTTAAATGTTTCGTTAGCAAGCATTTAAACTAGCCAAGGAGGGTGTGATAAAGAGCAGGGTAAATTATTTATTTATTTAGAAATCAAAATTACAACCCTTGAGTCACAGATCTTTTCAAAGGCTCCATGTCAGAATAAAACAGACATTCACACAGTACATACCAGGGCTAGAAATAATTTTTGAGATGCCTGTCCGAGGGACAGGTGGAATGTAAATTTTGCCTGTCCGGACAAAGTTTTACCTGTCCACATTGTTGTGAGGTGAATTTTGAAATTAAAACATAAAATGGACTGTAAACTGGAAATAGAGAAAACTGTTGCTTTTGGGGGGTTATGTTTCAAGGTAAAACACTGATTGAGTCTAGTCTAGTCTAGTCTATTTCTGAATCAGAACTTGAATCTAGTCTGCAGCCATATGGTCTCACATGAGGTCTTCTCTTTTGTTTTCCAGATTAGAACCATAGTGTTATGGCATCCTGCAGGTCAAATGTAGCAACGCTAGCATCTGACAGCTTGACACGCATTAGTTCAGATGTAGTCATAGGAGACAGACAGGACCGCCAGTCAGACTTCACTCTGCCCATCAAACTGAATCCTCTCTCAACCACTGCAGTTTGGGTTGGGATCAGTAGAGCTATTTTGACTAAGATCAGAATATCAGGGAATCGCTGTTCATGTGCATCATTATGGAGAATTTTGCCAGAAATCCAAATAGTGAAATTTCGGAGACAGCTCATTCAGTGATTTTTCATAAATGGTTTAGCTCTAACCATTGCGCTCAATCTAGTTTACATTATGATTGTGTTTCTTGAGTATGTCACTGTAGTGCTCTGTGAGGGTTCTGACTTCTCATTGCCATAAAGGGCTAGCTGGTAGTCACTATCTGGTAACTGTAATGGGTTAAATATCCTGAATGACCGTATGACTGTTTTAAAATTGGAAAATCGTGAGTTAATACTTTAATTGTTGATGAAAGAAGGCTTGTAACATCATGTAACACTGCCTGTCTGGTTCTATCCACAGAATATCCCCTTTCTAAGTTAAGGAAGATATTAGATCCACGGTACTGAACCTGAGTACTGGCTGAGCCTGTCAGTCGACTTGTGCTAGTGTCACTGTCAGCTGTGTCAGAGTCAGGGAGCAAGAGCAATTTGTTACAGACTTTGTCAAGTTTATCCTGCACAGGGTAGTTCTTTAGTCAGAGCACTGTGCTTTCAACCTTACTGTCTATTGTTTCTACTGTTGAGCTATCTCTCTGTAGAGTTAGACTGAAGGCCATCATGACAGAAAGGTATTCAGCCAGAAACTGAGAAAGAGAACAAATCTCACAGTACTTCTTGTTTTGAACAATCCACTGGCCTGATCTTTTGTTTGCCCTGGTGTGTAAGCAATGTGCTGTAAATGTACAACTAAGGCCTTGCAGCTGGACAGAATAACAGACAGAGCCCTTTCTCTGTGTGCAACCTACCAGGTCCCTGACACGTTAACTGGTTTGTGAATGGTGTAGCTCATATTACTGGCTAACTCTTTGAGACCGGCCAGGTTTTTGGGAGACTTATGGTATATTTTATAGATACCCATTAAGACTTCATCTGTTGTTTTCATGTATGGAATAGATGTTGCTGATTGCTGATTTCCAGATGTTAACTGGAGCACATTTGCTGCAGCCACATCCAAGAGCAGGGCCATTCTTGATGCCCTACAGGCGGCAGGCATTAGACAGCTAGTTTCGGAACCCACTCGTGAGGGAGCAATCTTAGACCTTGTACTTTCAAATGGAGGCAGTGAGAGGATCTCAGATCTAGAAGTGGGTTGCCATCTGGGGACAAGTGACCATCAAACAGTGTGGTTCACGTTAAACTCAGCTACAGAGTCAAGCCATACAAAAGTGAGGGTACTGGACTTTAGGAGGGCTGACTTTGGCAAGATGGGAGAGTGCCTCAGAAAAGCACTAGCAAACAGGCTAGAAGGAGGTGTGGAGCAACAATGGGGAATTATCAAAACTGCCATCACAGAGGCAACAAGCCTTTGTGTGAAGCAAATAAACAAATCAAAATGAAAGAAAAAGCCACTATGGTTCTCAAAAGAGGTGGCTGTGAAAGTCAGGAAGAAAAGATAGCATTCAGGAAGTATAACGAAACACAGAAGGAGCAGGACAGAGAACTGTACCAGTTAAGGCAGAAGGAAGCAGGGAGGGAAGTCAGAATAGCAAAGGCCCAAACTGAGGAAAAGATAGCCAACTCAGTTAAGAAGGGGATAAAACCTTTTATAGGTACATCAGCTGAGGGAAAGACAAAGGGAGGGATAGTGAGGCTGAATAGAATGAAGGGTGGTGGGCAGAGGGGACAGTGAAAAGCAGGAATACTGAATGAATATTTCTGCTCAGTATTCACAAAAGAGAGGGGAAGTGCTCATCCAATTAACAGAAGCACTTTGATGGGGGTCGATCCCAGTCCTTTCACAGAAGAAAGGGTTCTGCAAGAACTCCTAAAACTGAAGGTGGACAAAGCAATGGGTCCTGATGGAATTCACCCCAGAATTCTAAAAGAATTAAGGGAGGAACTAGTGAAACCACTGGCTACTCTTTTTAATAAATCATGGGAGGATGGTGTGGTACCCGAGGACTGAAGGAAGGCAGATGTGATTCCCCTTCACAAAAGTGGGACCAAGACAGAGGCAGGAAACTACAGACCTGTCAGTCTGACCTCTGTGGTAGGGAAAGTGATGGAGTCACTTCTGAAGGAAAGAATAGTTGAGTACCTAGAGGCCAGTGGAGCACAGGACCCAAGGCAGCATGGGTTCACAGCGGGAAGGTCATGTCAGACGAATCTAATAGATTTCTTTGACTGGGTGACCAAAGTAGTAGACCAGGAAGGGGCTGTGGACATGGCCTACCTAGACTTTAGCAAGGCATTTAACACAGTCCCACACAAAAGATTAAAACAGTCAAATTAACTAGCCTGGGAGTGGGACCCAAGGTGGTAGCCTGGGTAAAACACTGGCTGAACAACAGGACACAGAAGGTAATTGTAAATGGAGTCCACTCTGAAGAAAGGGGGGTTACTAGTGGGGTACCGCAGGGTTCAGTATTGGGTCCAGTCCTTTTAATGTCTTCATCAGTGACATTGCAGAGGGACTGAAGGAAAGTATGCCTTTTGCAGATGACACAAAGATCTGCAACAGGGTTGATACACAAGGAGGCGTGAAAGGATGAAAAGGGACTTGGCAAGGTTGGAGGAATGGTCAGAAGTATGGCAGCTAGGATTCAATGCAAAGAAGTGCAAAATAATGCATCTGGGAAACAAGAACCCAGGGGAAGAATACACAATGGGTGGGGAAGTAGTAACAGCAACAAAAAAGGAAAGGGACCTGGGGGTAATCATATCAGACGACCTTAAGGTTAGCAAGCAATGTGAGAAGGCAGTAGGGAGGGCTGGGGGTATACTGGGATGTACAGGGAGAGGCATCATCAGCAGAAAACAGAAGTTGTTATCCCTCTGTACAGACAGTTGGTGAGACCCCATCTGGAGTACTGTGTCCAGTTCTGGAGACCCCATCTCTGCAAGGACATAGACAGGATAGAGGCAGTCCAGAGGAGGGTAACTAAAATGGTGCAGGGTCTGCAAGAGAAGCCATATGAGGAGAGATTAAAGGAGCTTAACATGTATACCCTTGAGGAAAGAAGGGAGAGGGGGGACATGATAGAAACTTTTAAGTACCTCAGTGGAATCAACAAAGTCAAAGAGGGTAGCATCTTTCAGAAAAAGAGACTTGCAAGAACAAGGGGACACAATTTAAAGATAGAAGGAGGGCGATTCAGGGGCAATGTGAGGAAGTATTATTTCACAGAGGGTAGTGGATGCATGGAACAGCCTTCCTGAGGAGGTTGTGGGGTCTAAAACTGTGGAAGAATTCAAGAATGCATGGGACAGACATAAGGCAATTCTTGTGGGGGGTAGGAAGAAATAGGCTGTTGGTTAACTAGGATCTGCGGCCTATCCTGTAGGTAGGAAATGGGCAGACTAGATGGGCCTAGTGGTCCTTATCTGCCGTCAAAGTCTATGTTTCTATGTTTCTATGCTTTATAGCAAGCTCCAACTTATGGGCACTGCACTGAATCCTAACAAATGAGGTACGCCTTTCAAAATCCTGCCAAACACCCCAGTCACTTACTCAACATGACGGGTGCCCCATCAGATCCAAAAGCAACAATTTTTTCTTTCTAGTCTTTACAGTCCAAGGTGAATTCTAAGGCATCACCTATTGAGTTATAAATGCTTTCACCATTTGGAATAGAGACTGTCTGAAGGGAAACAAATTTGTTTACTGGACGGAAAGTTTCCATTGTTCTAATATAGATTGCCTCCTCTTCTATTACTGATGCATCAGTGCTTGAGTCACATAGGACAGAGATAAAAGTGCTACTATTAACCAATTTTGCATCTTTTATCCTTATTGATTCCAAAATAAAATGTGTGAACGTTGCTGTCTGTTTGTCACTTCTATAACTGACTCCGACATTTGCACCATTTACATGTTGTAATTCTAATATGCCAGGGAAATCTGTGAATGCGCGTTCTGAATTAATCAAATAAAGAGTTGTTCTAAACAAATGCTCAACTTGTGTCACCTCATTTTTTCCATTTGTATTATTCCTCGCTCTATTGCTAACTTGAAGGGTCTGTGTTACACACAGTATTTTTTTCATTAGCTAATTTATGAGGTTTGGAGAGTTCATGAGCGCATACATTTTCAAGTCTCATGCTCTTACAGCCAGTAATGAAAGTGTTTGTCTCTTTTAAGTATTTTTGCAATATGAGCAGGTCATGCCCACATCAGCCTCATAAAGTAGCCACTCCCTATTTTTCTTCCAGCTCTCCTGGAAGCCTCTTTTTCTTTTTGTCCCAGTTTCCATTATTGGAGTAGCCGGAGTTGCTGCTGGTGTATCAACACTAGCAGTGGCAGTGGCAATACTAGTTGGCACATCTGTGGCCACAACGGTGCCGGGGTGAGTTGCTGTTACTGACTCTGTTACTAATGGTGTAGCAGGTGGAGTACACACAGAGGAATCCAAGCTTTCTCCTCCTCCCCCTTGGCTTGAAGCTGAAGGCTTTGCATTTGCACTAGACGTAATTTTTTTAAATCCAAACTTTAACAAAGACATGTTTCCCCTTTTGGTTTCTGCTTAGCTAGGGGGGAATGGGGGTTACTGTAGTAGTGCTAATGACAATGTTTAATTAAGTAGAGCAGTAGACACACACACTACAATGATTATGATCACTCAGATAATATCTTGATGTGACAGTGAAGGTTTGGTTTAGTTTTCTTTTTATGTTTGCTTGCACGCATGTGCATGAAACATAGTGCCATCATCCGAGTTTTCAGAGGTGTGTCACCCCCTCCTCCAATTCACTCAGTGTGTTGGCAGGCACAGCCCCAGTCCTCCAATGCATGCGGGAGCTGTCTATGACAGCTCCAAATGCAGTGTTGTCAGTTGAAAGGGGAGCTACGCTTCAGTGAGCAGCGATCAGATATCGCCTGCTCATGCTTGGCTCCCCCCTACACCCCTGCGCATACTCGTGCTGCCCCCCAACGCACACACTGTATAGCGGCGAGGGTGCCCAATCCCCGCCAGCTGTGCCCCCCAAAGCCTTCCACATGCCACGCTGCATGCCCACACCAGCCGTGGCAACTCACGGTATAGCCGACGGGTGCCCAACGCCTGGCCGGGCTCCACTGTCCTCACCCCCAGAGTACAGGGTACCACGCCTGGGAGCCCACCCCAGCATGGCAATAGATACTATACGACGGGGTGCCCAATCCACCGCCGGCTCCACGCCCCCAGCCATCTCTTGTGCCACACTGGGAGCCCACCCCAGTGTGGCAAATGTCCCGATCATCGTAATAAAAAAAAACCTGTAAAAAGCGGTCCCACACAGTCTCCCTGCGCCCCCACAACCCGCACCCACCCACTGCGCACCTGACTCCTCACCCCCACCCCATACTTACCTCCAGAGCTCAGCGCGACGATCATCAGTGGACCGGGAACACGTCTGCACTCTTCAAAGCCGACCGCGAACTGAGGAAATGCCGGTAAGCTGTATAATGGGATAGATAGGGTTTTTTCAACTTTGTTGCATATCTCAGGCATTTTTGGGAATTTCTGCCAAATTTTCAACATGGGGTTTTGGGACCCCTTCTCATGAATGCTGTCACTGTCATGGTGTTGTCGGGCCGAAGGGTGATTCGCAGTCACCGCGGAAATCACCTTCGGATCGATTAACAAAACGACACTGCCAGTGTTCATAAGGTGGGCTCAGAAGCCTATTTTGAAAATTCTATGGAAAATTCCAAAAATGACCGTTTTATAAGTGTGCGCTATGCAGTTCCTACGCACGCGTAAGTTCGCGAATTTTCAATATTTTCACCCAGATTTTTAACATTGCCATTTTACCATACCTTCTTATGAGTAGTACAGCTGTCATTTTCACATCTCACCCAAAACGTTCAGCCTACCATGTAGCACACAATGGCACAGTCGGTGCTAAATCAATGTGGGACAAATTAAGAAAATCACAGTAACACTATTCATGAGCAGAGGTCTTAAATGGCAATGTTGAAAATTTGGTGAAAAATTCCTACAATGATTGTTTTACGAGCGCATGCTGTACAGTTCCACGCACACCTGTAAGTTCACGAATTTTCAATATTTCACCCAGATTTTCAACATTGCCATTTTACCACACCTCCTTATGAGCAGTACAGCTGTCATTTTCACATCTTGCCCAAAATGCTTCCGCCATGTAGCACACAATGGCGTAGTCGATGCTTAAATCAATGTATGGGACACATTAAGAAAATCACAGTGACACTGTTCATGAGCAGAGTCTTAAAATGGCTATGTTGAAAATTTGGTGAAAAAATTCCTACAAATGACTGTTTTACGAGCGTGCGTTGTACAGTTCCTACGCACACTCGTAAGTTCACGAATTTTCAATATTTTCACTCCAGATTTTCAACATTGCCATTTTACCACACCTCCTTATGAGCAGTACAGCTGTCATTTTTCACATCTTGCCCAAAATGCGTTTCCACCCATGTAGCACACAATGGCGCAGTCGATGTGCGAAATCAATGTATGGGACACATTAAGAAAATCACAGTGACACTGTTCATGAGCAGAGGTCTTAAAATGGCTATGTTGAAAATTTGGTGAAAAAATTCCTAAAAATGACTGTTTTACGAGCGTGCGTTGCGCAGTTCCTATGAATGCTCGTAAGTTTACGAATTTATTATTTTCACTGCAGATTTTCAACATTGCCATTTTATTACACTTCCTTCTGAACAGTACAGCTGCCATTTTTCATATGTCGCTCAAAATGCGTTGCACATGTAGCGCATAATGGTGCTGTTGGTGTGCGAAGCAATGTTTGGGACAGATAACCTAAAATCACAGTTACACTGTTCATGAGCAGAGGTCTTAAAATGGCTATGTTGAAAATTTGGTGACAAAAGTCCATAAATGACTGTGTTACTGAGTGAGCATTGCGCAGTTTCCACGCACCCTCGTAAGTTCATGACTTTGTAATATTTTCAGTCCAGATTTTCACCAGTGGCATTTTTCCACACTTCCTTATGAACAGTACAGCTGTCATTTTTCACAACATGGCCGAAGTGTGTTTTCACACTTTCAGCGCAGAGATGCGTGGTCGCTGTGGGAAATCATTGTTCAGGACAGATAAAGAAAATCACAGTGACACTGTTCATGATCGGAGGCACCAAAATGCCTGAGTTGACAATCTGCTGTAAAAAATCCCCAACCTAATTATATTACGGGTGTGCATTGCACAGTTTCTATGTACGCTCGTGACTTCACCAGTTTTTTTAATATTTTTACTGCAGATTTGCAACATTGCCATTTTTTACACCTCCCCATGAACAGTACAGCTGTCATTTTTTTTACATCCTGTTCGGAATGTTTTTGCACCTGTGGTGCTAAATGCCGTAGTCGCTGTGCATAAGCAGCTTTCGACTAACAAACTGATATTGCCACTGTTCATGAGGTGGGGTCACAAAAACCATGTTGAAAATTTGGAGGAAAATACCAACGAATGCCTGAGGTATTAGGGTTTCCAACCATAACGCCTAACCCTGTAGAGAATGACAGGCATCAGGGTGTGACTTGGGATTCTTGCCTGTAATGCTCATACCATTCCACACCCTGCAGCCAGTGAGAGGCATCGAGGTATGCCTTGGACTCTTCGGCCCCAAAGTACCCCATTCTCCCATATCGCACCCATCTAACCGTATTTCCTAATGGAATGGGTGCGATAAGGGCCAAAGACCTCTAAGGAACACCGTGACACTTGTCAGTGTCTGCAGGGTGGTGGTGAAATGGCGTCGGCCATTATGCCTGACGACCCAAAGGCACACCCCAATGCCTGTCACTCTCTGCAGGGTGGTGGTGGGGTTGGCTTCAGTTCAACACTTCGCTGCCATTCCTATTATGCAGCTCTGTAACTTCTACACTACCACTGCCAATGCCAGCAAGCAAACATTCGGCATTGACAAATGCTTGTTTATCAAGAGAGAGAGTGAGTGTGTGAGAGAGAGAGAGAGACAGAGAGAGAGTAGTTTAGAGTAGAACAAACTTAATTAACTCTCAAGCTGCCAACTTTTTTTCTCAAGAATCTCCCTTTTCTTTTGTGTTGGTTTTGGTTTACTTAGTTATGTTATCCAAGCCACACAACAGTGTACAGAGTTTGAGAGTGCCTGCCTTCTCTAATTCACACCAGCCTTTCCTTTTATACGGACCACCACCCCCTCCTTTCCCCTCCACTGGCAGTGGCAGAGCAGAGTACTTACTCAGCGAAAGTACAGCAGGAGGCAGCAGCAGTTTGTTTTAATAGGCTGGCAGGGGCAGAGGGGCTAGCAGATAGGTATGACGTAGGTACCGCAACCGCACAGTATCTTTCAAGCTGCAGTCACCTGGAAGGCTATAAGCTCAGCAGCCAGCTACTTAAAGACTAAGGCAGTTTCAGTAATCTCGAGCTGGTTAGGTTAGGTAGGTAGGTTTATACTGGGATGCAAAAGAAACGAACAGAGCAGGAGAGTGGGAGACCAGAGCTGCTGCAGCTTAGATTTATTCAGCCTCCCCTCCTCTCTCCTTCACAGACTACAGTATCTGCCTGCTTTGTTAGTGTTTATAAATTTTTTATCAAATAGTTCCCTGCCTCTCCCCTTCCTGGCTATACATAAAGAGGACTGTTTGGGAGAGAATGCAGCTCCACACAAGACCACACACACACTACTCACTGAAGGATGTTAGTGGGATATGGTAATACAACAGAACAGCCCCTCAAGTCTGTCTCTTTTAAATTTTAACAATACATTTTTTTTTTCAAAGTTCCATCTGTCTTGTCCAGTCCAGAATCCCTTGTATTTTTTAGTGCCTCTTTTGTTCCTTCTCTCCCCTTGCTTTAAGATATTATAATGCAACTTAAGCAAGTTACTTAAAGACTGAGGTAGTTTCAGCCTAAATAACTATATATGGTGGCGATCTGCTCAGTGATCTCAATCTGGTTTTGGTAGGTTAGGTAAAGGTAGGTACTGCAGAAATTCAAACGAACAGAGCAGGAGAGTGGAGACTAGAGCTGCTGCAGCTTAGATTTATTCAGCCTCCCTCCTCTCTCCTTCACAGACTACAGTGCCTGCCTGCTTTGTTAGTTTTATAATTTTATTTTTATTTTTTTTTATGAAATAGTTCCCTGCCTATCCCTCCTGGCTACACATAGAGGACTGTTTGGGAGACAACTTGGCTCCACACAAGACCACACACACTACTGTCTCAGTCACTGAAGGATGTGAGTGGGATGTAACACAACAGCCCCTTAAGTCTGTCTCTCGTATATTTTTTTCAAAGTTCCATCTGTCCTGTCCAGTCCAGAATCCCTTGTTTGTTTTTTTTAGTGCCTCTTTTGTTCCTTCCCTTCCCTTGCTTTAAGATATTCTCCTGTCCCACTCCTCTTTCCTCTACCACCACTTAGCTCTGCTCACCCAACAGACAGCAGATCCAGGCCTGCCAAAATGAACACAGAAGTCAAAATTACATTTACTTTTTTTGTATCAGAATTCAGACAGTTATCAGCACAAAAGACGAATGAGCCCTGAAAAGGGCTGTTGTGAGTGTCTGTGTATTTAAACAAGCTGCCTCGTGTCGTGTTCTATAGAACTCGCTCTGCGATCACTCCTCACTCCTCACCATTCAAGCACCAGACAGAAAATGTTTAGCGGAGTTCGGGCACAGCAACCTTGCATGCGTAGTGGCGTTTAGCGCATGCGTGATTGCAGAACTGAACTCGGCTGCATGCATGACTCTTCCCGAGCAGGATCGGGATCACTGTCACTTCGGTGAAGGTCAGGTGACATCCAGTAGCAGCAGTCATCTGACCAGACCCAGAACAGCAACGGCAGGGTGAGCGGAGCTAGTGGGAGGAGTAGGTGAGTGGCGCTACACTTTCCTGCGGGGCCGGGGCACGTAAGACGTCAGAAGGGACCCCAGTGTCAGGACAGGACTCGGCATGGATTCTGCTAGGTCCTAATGCCACAAAATGGATGGCGTGCAAGCAGACTAAAGTGCCTGTCCAATGGACAGGCGAACTGAAAAATCAGTTGTCCCACTTGAAAACTGGCTGTCTGGGACAGGTGGACAGCCGGTTATTTCGAGCCCTGGTACATACATAGAATAAATGTGGGTGAGCAATCATACAGAGTGTAAATACAATGAGCATGGGTTAATGCCTATACATTTGGTAGCTAAAACAGGGCAGAGCTATCAACATATTTACCTAATGAGCGGTTAAGACCTATACAATTGGTAGCTAAAGCAATGCATTATATGAGTTGGTAGTAAGCCGCCTCAGGGGGCCTTGTCTTATACATAATACAATGCATTCATAGTCCAGTGCAACTATATGGTAACCAAGGGAGGTAAGGAGCCTGTAGGCTAGAAACAGTGAGGGCTCTCCACTGCCTGGCCAAGAGCGGGTGCGTGGCCTAGCAGCATGGTGCCGACCAGCCCAACAGGTTAATGTTGCAAGCAAGGAGGACACAAACATGCATGCAGCCAGAAATGAGGAGCATGAAGGTAGGATACCGAATGGGATACCAGTACCTGCTACAAAGGGTAAGGCAGGGGCAGGTAGGCAGCATAGCAAGGGAAAAGAGGGAGGGGGAAAGCAGCAGGAGGGTAAACACAGGAGTAGAGGGAGGACAGGTGGCAAACCATGGAGGGCAATGGCTACAAATGCATGCAGCCTGGGAAATAAAATGTCTGACCTGGAGGCCTTGACAGTAGAGGCAGACCTAGAAAGTGCTGCTATAACAGAGACCTGGTACATCACAAATCATGACTGTGACACAAATGTTCTGGGTTATACTCTAATTATGAGGGATAGAGGCAGTAAAAAAAAGGAGAGGGGGATTTGCCCTTTACATAAGGAAGGGTATAAAAGCAACGGAGGTGCAGGGTAGGCAGGGGAGACCGAGGCACTGTGGGTCACCCTTGAGCCCGGCAATGGCATAGCAATCCGCACGGGGTGATCGACAGACCTCCAGCGGGCTAAGAGATGGATAGGGATCTAGTGGATCAGATTCAGGAGATAGCATCAAAGGGTGAGCTACTACTGCTGGGGATTTCAATATCCCAGACGTTGACTGGTCTATTCCAGCAGCTGCTTCAGCCAGGAGCCGAGACATCCTGGATTCCCTAAAGGGGGCAGGCCTTAGACAGCTGATGAGCAATCCCACCAGAGACAATGTGATTCTGGACCTAGTACTGACAATGGGGACAGAATCTCAGACATCTGGGTGGAGGGTCAGCTGGGATCCAGCGACCACCACATAGTTTAATATGGGGAAAGAGACTCAGTCTAGCCACACTAAGGCAAGGGTCTTAGATTTTAGGAGGGTGGATTTCGCTAAAATGGGGCAGTGTATCAAAGAGGCCCTGGAAAAAAGGGGGCTAGGAGGGGGAGTTGAGGAGCAGTGGGAACACCTGAATGGTGCCATAGAGGAGGTGACTAACCAATGCATTAAGGTGGTAAATAAAGGCAGGAAAAGGAGGAAACCATTATGGTTCTCAAGAGAGGTGGCAGACAGGGTAAGGGCCAAAAGGGCGTGTTTCAGAAAATATAAAGAGACTCAAAGGGAGGTAGACAGGCAGATGTACCATAAGAATTTAAAGGACGAGAGAAGTCTATTAGGAGAGTCAAGGTGCAGACTGAGGAAAGATTGGCACAGACAGTGAAAAAGGGACAAGACATTCTTTAGGTACATCAGCAAAAGAAGGAAAACCAGGGGCGGGATTGTAAGACTCAGAGATGATAGAGGGGAGTGTAAGGAGGGAGACCTGGAAAAGGCAGAAATACTGAACAAATACTTCTGTTCAGCATTCACTGAGGAAGGGGAGGGTCAGGGACCACAGCTGGGTAACAGACACGAAGTGAAGGGGAGGTAAGTTCTTTCACAGAGGGGAGAGTCCTGGAGGAACTCACAAAGCTAAAGGTGGACAAGGCAATGGGGCCAGATGGCATACACCCGAGGATATTAAAGGAGCTGCAAAGGGAGTTAGCAGCACCTCTAGCAGCCATGTTCACCGAGTCACTCAACACAGGGGTGGTACCAGAGGACTGGAAGAGGGCACATGTAGTCCCTCTACACAAAAGTGGAAGTAGGTAGGAGGCAGGGAACTACAGACCAGTCAGCATCACCTCAGTGGTAGGCAAGATCATGGAGGCACAGCTTAAAGAAAAAACTGTGGCACACTTAGAATTGATTAGTGAATAGGATCAGAGACAGCATGGATTCACAGCGGCAAGGTCGTGTCAGACGAATCTGATAGATTTTTTTGACTTGGTGATGAAGGAGGTAAACGAGGATGGGGTTGGGGCAGTGGACATTGCTTACCTAGATTTCAGCAAAGGCATTCAACACCATCCCACATAAAAGACTGGTGAACAAGATGGGTAGTCTGGGTGTGGGGCAAAAGGTGGTAAACTGGGTTAGAAACTGGCTCACTGACAGGAGGCAGAGGTGGTGGTAAATGGGATCCAATCCAAGGAGAGGGCGTGACTAGCAAGGTACTCACAGATCAGTCCTGGGGCGGTCTTATTTAATGTCATTAGTGACATTGCAGAAGGGCTGGAGGGAAGGTCTGTCTGTTTGCAGATGACACCAAGATCTGCAACAGGGTGGATACACAGGATGGGGTGAAGAAAATGTGGAAGGACCTGGGGAAGCTTGAAAAATGGTCAGAGGCGTGACAACTGAAGTTCAGTACAAAGAAGTGCAAAATAATGCACCTGGGAAGAGCGAACCTGGGGAGAGCTACAGGATGGGAGGGGGTTGTTGACTATCACCAAGGAAGAAAGGGACCTGGGGGTTATCATTTCAGATGACCTAAAGGTATCTAAGCAGAGTACAAATGCAGCAGGGAGGGCCAGTGGCATGCTGGGGTGCAGAGGCATCACAAGCAGAAGGCAGGAGGTGGTGATGCCTTGTACAGAACACTGGTGAGGCCTCACCTGGAGTACTGTGTGTAGTTCTGGAGGCTGCCTTCAAAGGACATCAACAGGGTGGAGGTGGTCCAGAGAAGGACAACAAAGATTGTGCAGGGCTTACACCATAAAAATATGAGGAGAGATTAAATGACCCTAATATGTACTCACTGGAGGAGAGGAGGGATTACGGTAACATGATAGAAACTTTCAAGTACCTTAGGGGCATAAACAAGGTGTGTGTGTGTGTGTGTGTGTGTGACATTTTCCATTATAGGTAGAGTACAAGAACAGAAAGCGTTGAGGGGAAACATGAGGAAGTTTTACTTCACTGAGAGGGTGGTGGATGTGGAATAGCCTGCTGCAGGTGGTGGTGGAAGCGATGACAGTGGAGGGATTAAATATGCCTGGGACAAGCATAAGGGAACCTTGAGGCGGGCAGGAGAGGCAAAATGCTATTGGCCAGGTAGGGTCAGAGGTTGCATATAAGTGTAGGGCTTAGGGCAGACTGGATGGGCTCTAGCGGTTCTTATCTGCTGACAATTTCTATGTTTCATCTGAGAAAAATTTACCAAACTCATGCACTTGTCTGCTGAAATAGCACCAACAGACCGCAGACATGGAGGATTTAGCAACGATTCACGTTGTTTATTTTATTTGGAAAATGTTTCACCAGGAAAGACAACAAAGCATCCTGGGGAGTGAGTTCAAAGCTGGGAGAAACAAAGTGTCAAATAAAAGTACAGAGCAATGCATTACAAGTGCAAAATAACAATGAAAAAATAATGACAACCCATAAATGGAAATTACATAGTTACTGTAATTCTTGATCTTCTTGGATGGAGTCTCCACCACTCATTCACACTAATGGGAGTACGCCGGAGGTACTAGAACACCAAGGGAGCCAAAAATCTTCAGGAGGCGGCTCCTGGATAGGATTCGCATGTGCGTGTGCAGCGAGGCTAAGTCACACCATATAGGCTATCTGGCGTTGACCCTCCAACCGCCTCAGTACCCTTTTTGTCCGAGGAGGTGCAGCGAACTAATGAAAGAAAACCTGTCCTAACTTCCGGGCATGTGAAGGCCCGGATGACCCATGTAAGAAGGGTCAATTGAACACAATGTCTTCACAGCCTGAACAACAAGGTAGTAAAGACCAAAATCAGAATGAGTGAGCTCAGGGATGGTGGTGGGATAATGAGTGGTGGAGACTCCGTCCAAGAAGAAGATTAAAAATTATGGTAAGTACGTCATTTCCATATCTTCCTGGACTCAAGTCTCCACCACTCATTCACACTAATGGGAGAGTACCGAGCTAAAAATCAACCCACCCCGAGTAGGGCGGTCGGAGATAGAGCTCACTAGAACAGAAGTCCCAAAGGACTGTCCTGCCAAAGAAAGAGAGCTGTCTGATATTGACATCCAGAACATAGTGCTTTACAAGGTATACACTGAGCTCCAACTCACCAACTTGCAGATGACTGCAACAGGTACATTATGAATCTCCGCCAGGAAGCCACAGCTGCTCCGATAGAGTGGTGTGAATCCAGCCTTTCAACTTGCCTGTGACGTGGATTAGTAGTGTTGGGGACATGCTACTAACCAAGCCGAAAACATATCATGGCAAGAGGTTGATCCAGCCAAGGCATGCTAAAGATACAACAGTTGTTCGGATGTGTATCTCTTTGTTCTGTCGATGAAGAATTGCAGAACAGTCCTAACATCCACAGAGTGAAGGGAGTGTTCCCCTTCCTTCTGAAGTTAACAAAGCAAAACTTGACCATTGGTAATTGAGCCAGTGACAAGATGTCTACTGGCTCAAGATAGACCAAAAATGTGCAGAGGTGTACCTTCACCGCAGAGTATGGCTGGCCTGCGATCGACAGGTCCAATACGCACTTCAGCACCTTACTTGGTGGGAAACCAAGGGTCCAGATGGGACTTGCACACCAGATGGAGAAGGGTTTCCACTTAGCCATGTACGCCTTCTTGGTGGAAGGCCTATGCAAGACTTTGAAGACATCTCTGATGGTCTGGGAAAACCACAGCTTACTCAATTCCATTTCCTCTGGGCCCGGCATGGAGATGACGGAAGCACAGGCTAGGATTGACTAAAGTCCCTGTGTCAGCGGGTCTGCTCAGAGGTAATCGGTTCGGGGAACTTCTGGCAGATTGCAGATCAATGCAAACTGTTGCCGAGGCCAGTCTGGGATGATGAGAATCATCCTGCCCCCTGTGCATACAACTTGATCAGCACCCTCTGAACTAAGGGAAGAGGAGGAAATGTACAGGAGCTCTTGAATATTGCAGTAAGCACATCCTGACAGAAAACACCGGGTTAGGATTTCTGAAGCAGGATAGAGGCAGTTTTGTGTTGAGAAGGGATGCAAAAGGACCAGGTCCAAACTGCCCCATTTGTCAAAAGCAACTGCACGAAATCTGAACTGACACATCGTAATTGAGGTACCACTCTCACAACCTCACAGCCCTACTGCAGAGAGGGTAGGGGGACACCCCACGCTGTTTGCTGATGTAATACATCACACCTTGTCATCCTTTTGAAGTAGGAACACTTCGAGGCAGGGGACATACTCCAGGACTTTGCCTATAAGATAATTCTCATCTCTTAAGAAATTTGTGACAAGATGAGGATCCTTCTGGCTCCACACCTGAGTGTGGAGGCCTTGGCAGTGAGTCCCCCACGGATTCTGTCAGAGGCTCTGTCATCTTGTACGGAGGATTGCGGATGCGCGATCGGAGACCACTGCCTGCTGTAGAGGACGACCAGAGTCCCAGCATCCGCTTAACCAAAAAGGAAGCCGAATAGAGTAGTTTTCCATATTGTAATGAGCCACCTAAGAAGTCATTTCTCCCATCATCTGGAACTATGTTGACGCCTTGGAGGTATCCAGGATGGCACCTAAGAAGAGGAGCTGTTGGGAAGATGAACTGGCACCTTCCCCGAACCTGGAGAGAACAACTGAGTAGCTGCGGCGACAGCTTCCTGTGTCTCTTAACTGGAAGGGCTGGCTAGGATCCAAATGTCCAGGAAGTGAAGACTTGGACACAGAGATTTAGGGAACTGTTCCCTGAACAGGAACCTGCTGAACCTTCCAATGTTAACAAATGGACACATGACATCTGTTAACTTGGAACCAGAAGCAATGGAAATAGGAACCTGTGCTTGCTTCACTGTGGAATGATTTTACTGCCCAGTACCTGCAGAGGCCCTGTATCTCAGAAGCAGATGTGTGTGACTGAGAGGCCGACAGACTGGCTGCTGTCTGGGTGGAAGGTCTGGGAAATCTGCAAACTGTGAGGGTATCCTCTCGGACAATCCTGATGACCTATAGGTCTGCTGTGATGGACTTCACTGGTTGTAAAACCAAATTAGATGCCCTCCCTCCTACCGCCGAGAGGCCCCCACCCCCAAGACAGCTGGAGTGAGTCTGGGCTGGATCCACAGAGGTTAGTATAGGGCGGTTTCGGATCCTGTGCCCTCTACTGCATTCTCTTAGTGGCTGAGGGGTTGGTTCCTGAAAAGGGCACCTATGCCACTACCTTGACAGGACTGCTTGTCACGAGGATGTCGTGTGGTTTAACTGGCTATTGTTCTGAGTGGCCTTTAGCCAAAGAGATAAGCACAGTTAAGGAGACAATAACCACCTGCTGCCAGTGGAAGCTGCCCCAGAGGCAGAGATGTAGGTGTCCATAAAAGCTTTAGCTGATTATTGGGCTATATGCCCCTAGAAATGGAGTGTTAGATTTTGGGAGGCTCCTGACCATTGCATTAAGTGTGTTCCACAGGGTGTACTCGTACTGAGGAATGTAGGAACTCAAGATGTAGGAGTCTGCTTTGGTCCACAGATGAATACTGAAATGTTATGGTGGACCCCATATGGCTGAGGAATAGGAACTGGAAAGAAGATCTTCCATCACATTGATACAGAGGGTTTGCATTCCAGCCCATAAACGGAGTCATCCACTGCGTCTTCAACAAAGCAGAAGAGGGGGAGACTCATCCAGATCTGCTTCTACCCCAAAATAACCTCCAAGGGCAGGTCAGGACCAGGGAGACGCCACCACCTGAATCGGGGAGGAGTTCAGCGCCATCTGCAGAGCCAGCATCGCACATGGCACCACATCCAGTGCTCCTGGTGCCGCACTATGCACCCGCACAGCACCACGTGGCAACGCCACACCACACAGTGCCACCAACGGCAGTGGCACCCAAAGCGTGGACGCTGGACATGACACCACACGGAGCAGGCACAACGCAAAACACCAGAATCACTACTGGACCTAGACCTGGAGTAAGGGGAAGAAGAAAGTGGTACTCATGCCAGCCCCTTCAGAAAAAGGGAGAAGGGTAGGCACAAAGGGCTCATGCTGATGGCATTAGCACCAGAGAGGGCACCACACCCTGGCTTGAACTGCCAGCCCAGCGAGTCCAAGGTCCAAAGGCCCCAGACCCAGGACAACTGGGCATATGCCGTACCCCCTGCTCTAAAAGAGCAGCCCAGAGGTGAAACTGCTCACCGGAACCCCATCGAGGACAGAGATGGGAACCGGTGTCGAAGATCACTGTCGTTCAGAGTGGAGCCACAGGGGAACCCACCAGAGTCAGTTCAGGCAAACCGCTCTCAACCAGCGACGATCAATGTTCAGGCATACTAGAGGGTGACCTCGAGAGGTACCGATTCTTCTATCTCCGACAGGATGAAGAGCAGCTCAGGATCAAGCGGAGCCGGTCCCAGAACCGCTACATTTGTGCTACGGGCAGACTGCCCCCCCGAGCATCGGACTGCCCATAGTTGGGACCCCGTCCTCCGAAAAGGGCGGCGGACCGGACACAGCCCCAGTACCATCACAGCTTTCAAATGAAGTCGCCTTACTGTCACTGCTACCATCAAAGATCGACTCCGTGATGGCAGACAGAAAGTAACAACTATTTTTTTTGTTAAAAGAAAGAGAACACTAAAAATGGTAAGTTGTTTAATACTGAACAGCTATATAGCTGCTGTTGTATAGACAAAGACCAGACTCCTGGTGGGCAAGTGACTTTGTCACCGAAGCGCACTCGATGGCGGGAGAAAAGGAACTGAGGCGGCTGGAGAGTCGGCGCCAAGCTAGCCTCGCGGTACAGCGCATGCGTGGTCCTATCCCGGCACCAGCCCTCTTGAAGATTTTTGGCTCCTGAGGGGTCCTAGTGCCTCTGGTGTACTCCCATTAGTGAGAATGAGTGGTGGAGACTTGAGTCAGAGTGGTACAGGTATGGAGTAGAATGACCCAGACAGACCTGCAGTAGAACAACCTACGTGGAAACAAACTGGCGTAACTACCAGACATGGATTAGGTTAGAGTGGGTGGATACAGTTTAAGTGCTGTGCGAGTAGATAGAGCATGGGGTAGAAGTGCTTAAGTAGGCCAATGGGAGGGTAGGTCTTGGACAAAGTGGGGAAACAGGGAGGGCTCCATAGGATGATGGAGAGAGGGAAGGAGAGATGGGCAGCCTAGACCCAAACCTTTCAGGATGCAGAGGAACCCCGCAAGGGGAAGTAGGACCAGGCAGAGGAGATAGCGGGGGTTGAGGAGGTAAGGGACTGGGAGGGGGAAGGGGAGGAAGAGGAAGAAGGGGAAAGAGGAGGGAGCAGGCAGAGGATTGTAAAGCGGGAAGGAAGAAGGATGGCTGGGAGAGGCAACTAGTTAATGGAACCTGACCCCCTTCAGAATACATGAACCCGACAAGGGGATAGCGATTTGAGTGGGGGAAGGGGAAGTATAGCAGAGAGAGCAATTTAGCAACATAACATAAGCCTCTTCAGGATGTAATGAACCCTGCAAGGGATCACAATTAGACAGTGGAAGGAGGGAAAGGGGGAGGAGAGAGGGTGAGGGAGCACCCTTCAGGATGCAAAGAACCCAACAAGAGGGGTAGTACACAGGCAGAGAGCTGGACGGAGGGGGCAGGACGAGTGGGGGGCTCAGTTAGAGCCAGGAAGTGTAAAGGGAGGGCCAAGGACAAGTGCAAGTTAGGGGAAAAGAAATTATGTAGAGTTAAGAAGATAGAGGATGAGGAGAGAGAACCTGATAGGGATGACAGGGAGTTCCACAGCTTAGGGAAGCGGTAGGAGAAGGCTTCCTGTCCAGTGGAGGTAGAGCGGCTAGGGATCCCTAGAGTGCGGGCATCAGATGATCTGAGAAGGCAAGTGGAGGGTGGGGGAGTAGAGAGAGAGTCAGTGAGGTAGGAGGGGAAAACTGAGCTGGACAAGGAACTCTGGTTGTTTTTTTCAGGTTGATTGTCTGTGGATACTCAGTTTTCAATGCCAACCTGTCCCCCCCTGACTGTGCCCTTCTCCAAGAATGCTCCATTTTCCACCCCTTAGTTTTCAACTGATGCAACTCATCACAGTACCAGAGTAAGATGTGATGGGATCTCAAGGGATGAATGTGGTAAAGTGTTAGGGAGTGTAAGGCAGCCAACAGAGCCATGTTATAGTGCTCCACGGCCTTCTCAGCCCCCTGTGCTGCGCACAAGCAAGCATCACACCCAAGCCATCTAGTATCACCCAGAACTTCTGAGGCTCCAAATTAAGTTTCTGATAATACTGGATAGTCTCCACAGAGGTGTTACTAAAACATGAGACCCCATAAAGAAACAACACTGCATGATGATCCGACCAAAAGACCAGATCAACCTTGACCGCACTAATGTCAAGTCTCAATAAGAAGATCAGGTCCAATCTGTGACCATGTTGATGTGTTCTGGAGGCAACTGTCTGTGCTAGTCCAGGTGAGGACATCAGGTGGAGCAGCCCCCTAGCACCAACAGTCTGGGGGCATTCAACACCTGTTTAACCATGAAGTCCGCCAACTCCTGCAAGAAATCATTCCCATACCCTGACAAACAGTATATGAGAATAATCTTAGTACTAAGACCTAGGGTACATCTAACTACTACATAGTCAAAGGACCTGAAAGTTCCCATGGGTAGTGCAGTGAGTCCCAAAGTGGATTTTAAGTAAATGGCCACCCGCCTGCCTCCTCAGCGATCCCTCCTTGGGCAATGCACCATAGAATAACCTGGCAGGACAGATGCCACCAAAAAGGTCCAGAATCATCGCCCAACCAGATCTTTGTCATGTAAACAAAGTCCGCTGAGGAATCATGGTGGAACCCTCTATCACCACTGTTTTATTCTTCAGTGGCCATGCATTACAGAGAATGGACCAAGGCGAGGAATAGCGTAGCTGGAAAGATTACTTCCTGCTCACTGACATTTAGTACAACCTTGGTGAGGAGAATTAGACAGGGGACCTGGATCTTGACTTCATATTCCCCTGAACCTCCTGGTTGTCACCACCCCGCTATCCCCCACCCTCTGAACATATCATTGACTCCACTACAGGTGTTGTCCCGCCTTCTAGAGCTAGAGTCTTTTATCTGCCAGAACTTTACAGTCAAGTGTATAAAATGGTACACCTGTGCTCCACACCAGATTAGCATCCAGCTACAACAGGACGGTCCCATAAAATGAACTTACTTTTCCCCCTTAGGAGTCACAGCTTGCCAGCTGACAAAACCAGAAAAAATATGACACCAGTGCTGATGCATGACAATCTGCCAGAAACTGGAACCATGTGTGGAAACCAACAGTCTGGAGGTAACATTTCCTACCTGGGGAAGGATTATTAAGAAAAGCTGGAGAAATCAGATCTGTGCACACTCCAGCCTAAAAAACTGGGGATGGAGGGGGGGGATTTGATAAAAGTGTTCAAAAAAAAAAAAAAAAAAAAGGCTACAGAAAGATAAACTATTTCCAGTGAAGCGAGGGGATGTAAACTCAAGATGAAACATTAAAGGGGATTATAATAAACATTTTTCACACAGTGTTACTGGGGTATGGAATGTTCTGCTGCAAGAAGATACACAGTAGATGCAGAATTGATGAAAGCATGCAAAAGGGTACTGCATATAAAAGGTATGGGGAGAGGGATGCAAAGTGGGATTAAAGTGATATTGCTGCAAGTGGACTAGCCATGTCAGAGGCAAGAAGTGAAGAACATCTTCATGTACTTATATTTTTAGGATTTCTAAAGATCAGACTTAACTTTTCTAGGTGGGCCTGTTAAGAAGCCAATGGTTTGTTTTCTGTAACCTTTACAGGCATCCCAGTTTTTCACTTGTAAATGATCTGAACCAGGCAATCAGGACATCTTAAGTAAGAATCAACCATGGTTATAATCTTTTTACAGGTCCAATGGGGGTTAACCCCCCCCCCCCCAATAGTTCCTTTAGGAAAAGCCAAGGAGCCTATTCAAAGAACCAAGAATCAATTAAAATATTAAAATCAACCCAGAAATGCTACACACAGACAACAAGAACTGAAGCCACACTGTAACCGCAGGTTTTACACACGTATACTCCGGTTTCTGTAATATTTTCAATCATGGATATTTCCTAATTGTAGTTTTATTAAAATTTACTTAACGCAGAGAAAACAAATTCACAATAAGGTGAAACGCTGGAACAAAACGATTAACCACTTCAGTGGCGAAAAAGATATACATGTTGGAAGAAGCTGCCGGGCACGAGCCAGTAGCAGTATAATGCATGTGATACAGTTCGAATCTACTACTGCAGATGGCTCTAAAGCACAGATCTCATACTGGATACTGTTTGTATGTGACTGTGGATTAGGGTTACTTTGAATCTGATTAACTTAATCTGAATCATGGGATTTTGATCCATGTCTAGGTTAATCAGATTTATGGGATTTTGATCCATGTCTAGGTTTTTTGGAACTGAAGTCTAAAAACAGTTACTTTATTTTTATTTTTAATTTATTCATTGGTAACCAGGTAAGGCCCACTAGACACAGGTGCCTGTTTTCAGGGGTGACCCGAGAGCACTGGGGAGGTTAACTGACTTGCTCAGAGTCACACAGAATGCAAGTGAAGGTTGTGGGAATCAAACCCAGGTCTTTCTGTTGGATGTACCAAGCTCATTCACAGTTCATTACTCTAACCCATAGGCTATACTGCCAGCCCAGTTAGTCCAGACTCTGATTCCAAATCAGACTCCAGAATCTAAAATCCAATTTGCATTGCATGCAAGAAGTGAACCCCCTTTTTTGTAAGGATTTTTTTTATTTCAGATTCCAAACTGAATTGAAATTCCAAAGAATCTGTACTCCAACAAAATCCACGGAAGTCTGTTTTTGCAGTAAATCACTTAGTCTTTTTATTCAGGCATTAACATTTTCACAGCCTTAAATTTCACCACAGTGCAAACAGCCTTCTGTGGATTTTGTTGGAGTGCAGATTCTTTAAATCTTTGACTTCTGGGGTTAGCCGCCTCCTTCTGCACCCCACTGTGACAAAACTGGAGCATGTTCACAACTAAAAGAAACAAACCGGAACTGGGTCTTTCAAATACTAAAAAATCCTATCAGAATGGATTTTGGCAAATGTGAGCATGTCTTCTGTGGATGAATCCATGCAATTAGTAAATTAAAGAATGACACCGAATAATCCGAGATCGAGAAAACATAATGCTAAATGCAGCAGTTCATCCTAAAACAAAAATATGTATGTATTCCTTTTCAGCCACCGATGTATCTTGCCACTCATTTCCTCTCTAAATCCATTTATGTGGTGCGACATTTTATGTTCCCCATGATAGAGCTTTAATTTGGTAGCCTGACGTTAGCCCTGATGTCCCCAGTATCCTATATGGTTGAGAAGCAGTGCATGTTGGTACTGTACATCACAGTCAAAAGAAGAGAGTTGTTAAAGGATGGGTGTTCAAAATCTGCTGAGAATACTGATGAAAATCTGAGGCAGTCATTTTTAAAGGAGTTCTGCTTTAAACAGTTAAAATTTGTGGCCCAATGGCATCGATGGAGAAGGCGTTGGGCACCTCGCCTACCATGCTGGTGACCCAGGTTCAGAAATCGATGCGGATCACTCAGGTGCCGACGACGGGAGGGAGGACTGAGCATCCCCAGGATAGCCTCCTCCCCTGGAGAAGGGGTGACAGCATCCCACTGCTCATTTGCCACCTGGAGAAATTCGGACAGCAGCACAGCAGGGCAATCATCGATAGGGACCCACACAGAGGATGCTGGGGATGTCTCCACAGAGCCAGAGTACACACATTGTGTCCACTGCATGTGTGATGGACCCTGGGGAGAAAAAAGTAGACCCCCCTCCAGCTGCAGGATGACTCCTGACATCCCGCAGGCTCTGCAAGGCGACCTGGCATGTCTAAGGAGATCCTCTGGCAGAGGATGAGCAGGAGGCGAGGTAAGCCCTTACTGTTTAGGGTTATGAAAGCACTTTTATGTTAAAGTAAAAATTATGCGCGTTAATAACTTTGGACCCATTCAATGGATTTGCCTGAAATTTGGTATGCATGGTGGGGCATGGTAGATCTCTTGATTTGCCAAATTTTGTTTCGGTGGGGCTGACGGTCTTTGCGCACCAAAACGCTGAAAAATGTACTTTTTGCCAGTTTGGAGGCAGTTTGGGGGATTTTGCCCGTGGCCCTGCGCAGCTGTCATGTGGCGTGCCAGTCTGCGAGATGGCTCATCTGAAAGATCTTCGGTGGCCGAACATGCCACTTTTCGTTTGGTGAAAAAATATTAAGGCATTCAAAATTATGGCACTTTTAAGCTCCCATTATAAGTCAATGGGAAAATGTATATGGTTGTTTTGCAAAAAAAGAATGGGGTTTGGGCCATCTCGTCCCGCCTGGTGGTCAAACAATTTGCAGCCTCGTGGTCAAAGAATCTTTGTCCCTAAGAATTCTTTGATCGCGAGGTCTGCCATCTTGTGTTTTAAATTCCATCAGAAAAAAAATCAAATCTCGACTCGGGTCATTCCTGATGTAAAACCTGCATGGATTTTACTCAGGGGGCTTCGATCTATTGACCCATGCCTTTGGTTTCAACTAAAATGGTCAAAAAATAGAGTTACTACATTTGAAATTCTTTGATCGCGACTCGCTAACGATCTTTGTCACAAGCCTGCAAATTCTTTGATTGCGAGAGTCTTTGATCGCGATTTTGCTTCGCAAGGTAAAAATACAATTTTCTCAGCTCAGGGGTGGCCTAAGAACACAAATGAGGGTAGGTTTTTCTCAGGGGGCTTCGTTCTATCGAGGCATGGTGGTGGTTTCATGTAATTCTGCCTAAAACTTGAGTTTCACCATTTTTTATTCTTTGATTGTGAGCCTGCAAATTCTTTGATCGCAAGCCTGCAAATTCTTTGATCGCAATCTTGCATCGTGAGGGGACAACCAGATAGTCCTTTGAAAAATTCAAATTTATCAGCCCGGGGTGGCCTAGAAACACAAATGAGGGTAGATTTTGCTCAGGGGGCTTCGTTTTATTGAGGCATGGTGGTGGTTTCGTGTAATTCTGCCTAAAACTCGAGTTTCACCATTTTTTATTCTTTGATCGTGAGCCTGCAAATTCTTTGATCGCGAGATTCTTTGATCGCCATCTTTGATCGCGAGGAAGGACAAGATGGTCAGATTTTATAATGGAATAGAGAGGCCACAATCTTTAAATGTAAATATCTTGGAAACGGTTTGGTCTTTTACTTGAAATTTGGAGAGTGTTGACGGCATATCCTGTACATGTGAATTACGGTGTTTACGTGTCAGGGAAAATATTTTTTACAGAGATATTGCGTCATGCCATTTATGTTTTGCAGACAGTGTTTTGCATTGTGGTGGTGCCTTGAAATTGACAGGGTACCTAGCCTTAGTGTCACGGATGTACTTTTCAGTCATGTCTGTAAAATGTCAACTGGTGCGGAATTCTGCAACTCCGACGAATGAAAATCTCAGGCTTTGACATGTTATATCTTGGACATGGTTTGGTCTTTTACATTGAAATCTGGAGGGTGTTGATGGTAGAGACACGTTTACAAGTTGGCGGGAGCGCAGGGCCCGAAGGGCCCGTGCTCACACTGACTTCCGCAAGTTCTTAGTTTTCTATTCTTTCTCAAAAAGTAAGGAAATTCTATGCAAAATGTGTAATGCATCATTTAGGGTTAAAAAAATCAGGAATGAAAAATCTTTAGGGTTGTTCCTTCTGGACTGCCAATCATCCCAGGTTGACAGATGATTGGTGAGTCATTAGTTAGGAGGCCTAAATGTTGTCCCCATTCTTGTTCACTGTTGCTTCTCAATATGATTACACAAGGAATGGGGCAACATTTAGGCCTCACAACCTAATGACACACTCCATCATCTATCAATCTTGGATGACTGGCGGTCCACGGGGGCACCCTAAAGATTTTTCATTTCCTGGCTTTTTGTGTTTTAACCCTAAATGATGCATTAATGCATTTTTTGCACATTATATATATATATATATATATATATATATATATATATATACACACAATATTTTTTGTTGTAACAAACAGCTGCTTTAAGTGTAAAGATCACAGTTCAGAACATGCAGATTCTTTGTTCCTTGGAGTTATTTTTCCTTGCAAACTTTCAATCTGTACACTGTAATATGATCCAGGCTGCAAATCAGAAACAAGACTCAGAAACTGAAGCAGCTTCAGAGATCAAATTATGCAATGAAAAGAAGTAAACATGGGTAAAAAAGTGTGAATAAAAAAAGTAGTAACTAGGTTCCAATTTGTGGTCACATTTGCTGTTTTTCTGTAGAAGGCTTAACACAAATACTGTAGTTGCTTAAATTTTTGCAGCACAAGGGAGTTAAAGGCTTTATAAACTGTATAGAATGGTGGTATATTTGTTTTCCCAATTTTCTTTAGGCCCCCCTACTCACCGGTCATCCTAGCCTCTCTCTCCAGTGTGTGGTCACTCAGGACGGTGCCTTCTCCTGCATTTCTGAAGTCCTCTGACTGACTCCTGGCCTGGGACCATCTTCCTTCCATCTCTTCTGGCCACCCCACTCCCCGGCTCTAAGTCCCCTGGGGTGGAAGTGCCATCTCCTGCTGGCGCGCTATCTATAATCTAGTAGAGCGAACAGGGAGCAGAGGGAGAGCCAATTGTCGGCCAGCAGGACCCAGAACTGTGCGTAGGGGCTGTCCCACAGGACCCACCTACCAGGCAACTGGGGTTTTTCTGTTTTCTTGGCCCCCATAGGCTTGGCAGTGCAATGTGCACCAGCGCACACATGCACGCCTCCTGAGCATGTTCACAGGAGCGCCACCGCAGCCAGTCCCTTTCTGGAGACCCCGACTGGTTCTTTCTACCTTCCTCCTCCCAGGAAAGGAGACCTGTCCTCAGGACACTCAATCCTTTCCTTCCCTGCCGACCTGAGTCTGCTCCCAAACCCAGGTCGCTGACGAGGCACAAGGTGCAACGTCCAACACCTCAACCCTCAGCACCACCGGGCCAAGTAGAATGGTGGTATATAACAGTTCCTTTATGTTTATTATACTGAAAAGCTACAAGGCATTATAATGGTCATGCAAAGGGTGACTGGTTTCACTGTATGAGAATCCAAGTTCCAAATCTTTGTGGTTACTGATTCATTGGACTCCAAACTACCGAGTCTCTGCCAGCTTACTTTCTTGGGCCAGGAAACAAATGAAGGCTTACTATGAAAATAATGATCCATGAGTTTCATCTGATGAGACTACAGTAAACTACCTCTATCAAGCTTGCAGACCTCAGGTTTCTTAGCCAAGGACTGTATGGCACAAGGGTGTGTACGTCAACTTTTAATATCAGAATACCACAAAAATCATGGTACTCTGTGTGACGTAGACAGCCAGCTCTGAGTGCTGTATTAATTTTTTTTATTACATATAAAATACATGATGGGAAGGTCAGTTTGAAGAAACTACTGTCTCACTGGAACTGACACATCAAGACTCCAGGGATAAGTTCAAAGGACAGGAGGTATTTTACACAACAGAGATCTGGGGTGCAATTACCTTGTCAATTTGCTTTCATCCCAGGAAATAAGATTAGCCATTCATAATGCCCTCAGGGAGATCCTTTGACTTGCATAGTTGCCAGGAAGGACTTGTGGTAGGGTGTCAGAGAGAGGCCAGAATGGACATTGAAGAGGCTTGATATCTGGGCCTGGCAGGATCCAGACGACTTTGGAAGGTCAAATACACATTTCCCAGGAAGCATTGGGAGGACATCACAGAACCTGTTTATGTGGGTGTGGCAGAACAAAAACCAGTTACCCTGAGGAAAGGAAATTGAGTACGTCACTTATTTTTTTTAAATCTTGTTGGGACATCCTGTGTGGTAACATATACTTTTAATACACCGAGGCGGAGTTTAATGATCTCAGACAGGAGGCTGGCTCAGAACTCTTTTATCCAACTAAGCACGCCTTAGAGACACACACACACAAGACCATTTCTGACTGAGAGAAGAGAGACCCTCAAAGCACTGAAAGAAAGTAAGCATTAGACAAGATTAGTCTGAAGTTATAAATTGTAGGAACTGTACTTTTTTACCTGTTTGTTTTAAGCCTGTATGTGTTGGGATATATATTTATTCTGTAATTATTGTTCTGTTTTGATATTTTTAAAGTAATTTTTTTTTTTTACAAACGAAACTGCTGGAGTGCCTTGACATTTCTTTTTATTTTAAGTGGAGCTTTTAAAGGTTATAAGTACACTGTGTATGGGCTTATTGTATACCAAACTGGGAAATGGATAGAGTTCTCTAAAAGTCTTGCATAGAGTTCTAAGGGTTCATTTGAAAGACCTGATTGGGTGCCCGTAGGCAAAGATATCTGGCCCCCCGAAGACAGAATTATCTGAGCCTGATAACTGGGTACGCTAACAAGAGGCTATCAGCTTGAATCCTTCCAGAGCTTGAGACTAAGGTGACTTGAACTCCACAAAACAGACAAGAGGGTTACCTTGTCTGTTCACTGTACACAAATCTACGCCAGAGGTTGGCACTTTGGGAGTAGATGGCTGACCGGCTGAGCGAGTTTGTGACACTCTGCACCAAATACCTAGTATTTTTATAATTTGTTGTACTCTTACTTGGGGACAGTACAAAAACTCCTACCCTCTCCAGGTGATCAGAGCTAGTCACTTGGACACCCCCCCCCCACTCCACTGCAGTTATTTTCTGTCCTCCTCCCCCTTCCCTGCTCTTGGGAAAAACACAACACAAAGGCTCCTGGTCCTGTGCCAGGAGGTGATGTCCTTCCACAGAGACCCTCTCCTTAGCCCAGCCCCCCTCAAGTCCCCAAATTATGCTTCTGTAGAAGTACTCCATTGACTCTCAATCAACTATTTATTTGGGGGGGGGGGGGTTACGGACCAAAATCTTGGGTAGTTCACTCTCACAGGCTTTTAGTCATCAGATAGACTTTATGAGTAGAGCTGCAAAGTCTGCTTCACATCTATGATGCAAGACCAAGCACTGCTTAGTGTCATTAATGATACAGACTGCTCTGAACCCTTTCCGGTCATACTCCCCATTCATACAGTCAATATAAATGAGCCTCAGATATCAGGTACTTCAGGGCTCTCCACCACTGAAGTAGACTGACTAAAGTTTTGTTTACATTGTCTCTTATGGGACCCTAAGCTACAGAGACAGAGGAGGCAACTTAAACCAGTAATGCAATACATTCACTGTCCATACGAATCTTCCAGTCAAGCAGTACGGGTATACTTAATTTCATAGTGTACTCCTGGCTACTTCCCGGTATAGGCAGACTGTGTAGCCATTGCAGGCACCTTATAGTTACTGTGCAGGATCTACTGGATGTGGGATCCTTAGTATATTCACAACACTTTATTCTTTGTTTAGCTCCTCTCTACGAGACACCACACTACACTGAAGACATTTAAGTCTTACACTTCCCTTTTATGTTACATGACAGGCAAATGGTACACATTGCAGTTCTGACACTGATACTTGCATTGTATATACACTTATTCCCAGCTCCTGACAGGCAGACCTTCTTGGAAATAACTAGGCAACAAGAAAAGTCATTGATAGAGCTAAGCACATATGCGTGACCCCCACTGCCATACTGTTTGGACATTAGAGGATTTCCCCCACGCACTTCTGAACAATCCCTATAGTGCACCAACCTCCACCATTTCTTGGATCAGGATTAAAGCTGCAATAACTTTTAAGGGATCCTTTGCATTTTTATTAAATTTAGGAGAACTCTGGAGGAAGGTTCTCAATAATTTATTCTCAGTTCATTTCCAGTTTTACTCACAGTCGTACCTTAATTGCCCAATAGTCATTCAACACAGGGAGCCCAGTTAGCAAAGATGGTAGATAGGAAGTCTTCAAATCCCACCAGGGGATGGCAGCTGGACTAGGACCCAGACAACCTGCACACTACCCAACTGCCCCCATGAGGAAGGTGGCACTGTTCTCCTGTACCTTTTTTTCCTGAAAGTCTTTCCATATTACTCCTTCAGCTCATCACACCTTTGATGACCTCTCCCACTTGGAGCTCTGGATTCATCCAGCTGCGACATCCACTACTCTACCTGGGAAGGGTTCCTGTTTCAGGTCTCTGTCACTTCACCCTACAACTGTCAAGGCACAGTTGAGAACCCAGAAAAAGGAAGAAAGCCCTGGCTCACCACTGATCTACCGTATAGATCCTCCTCTTAGGACTCTGCAGATTCTGGAACTCTCTCAAAATGGTTCCACCCTTTACTTGCCTATAGCCAGTGTTACTTAGCATTCAGACAGAGTGGTAGGACCGACATTAACCATTTCCTAGCATGTGAGGGCTACATGAGGATGGGCATGTTGCAAGAAGGGGACTGAACTAGCTGGGATTTGGGACGACTGGCCTTCACCAAATCACGATTGGGGACTGGGGCTACTATTGTAAAAGCATATTTTGAGACTTGGGACACGAAGCTCAGGCTAGGGATGGGATGTCTGTGAAAATACACTAGCTCCTGGCACAGTGCCACCAGCTGGCTTTTAGTATTTATTTACTTTTTTAATAGTGTGTGGGAATGACTGTTTGTCCCCAAGCTAAATGGCTGAGTAATAAACAACCAGATATCTGGGTGCTGTGTACTTGGTGACTTTTAAATAAAGGTACTCGAGCACCCATATGATATTTTTTAGAATGAAGTATAGGAAGCAAAGCTTTTTCCTTTTATTCTTTTTGCAGTCCATTTGGTCATTAACCTCTATGGTTGCCTCAAGCAATATCTGAGTCACATCACCACTCACCTTCCTCATGTCCTCCACAGCTTGCACTGGTGGCAGGGCTATTGGGCGGATGGTGTCCCACACCACCCTTCTGAAGTACACACCACCTAATGGGGAAAAGGTATTGTGGTGCAGGGCCCAAGAGTCCAACACTGTGCCAGGATCCTGCCAGACTACTGGGGGAGTTTTCTATTTTTTTTTTTTTTTTACCTTCTGACATATAGATTGTCTAGCTAGTCAGGTGACCTCTTGACCCTCACTTCTTCCCAGCGTTGCAGAGCTGCTTCTGGTGGCCTACTCGCCAGCAGCAGTGTGCACCGCGGCATGCCCTAACTTAACAAAAAAGCACACTTCCTAGCCCACTGTGAGGGGTCAATGCTGTGGTGAGCAAAAGCATCTACCTACTCATCTCTTGTTACAAATCTGATAATTAAACAGATCATTTAGCTTTTTAAGAAAACTGCATTTAAAGAGACATTTTACAAGCACCATGGTATGACAGCTGAGCCCTCTGGATCAGGATTTGCAGATGCTGCACTGCAAGAAGATCTGGTAGGATTACATTTTTCAGAGATTGTTTATGATTATGATATTGAACAAATGCAGAATTAATAATACCCAGGAATGGTCCTATTTGATCAAAGATCCTTTTTGAATCTATCTGAATAACACGCACAATATTTTGATATTCAAAAGGTATAACAGTCATTACTGGATTCCTCAATAATTACCACTAGTCCAACTCAAATGGTTTTGAATAGTGAAAGTCTGGACAGATGTAAGAATATTTTTAAACCAACATTAACGTTTTGTCATGGACAAGCTGGTAATACAGGCATAAGTATGTTTGAAAAGAATGGCTGGACAGGATGTTGATATCCAGGTCAAAGTTATTTTGGAAGACAGAATGTGTCAGAGGAGGAACTGGAGGTCCTCAAGGAACTGCAGACAATAGGTAGCATAGAAATTTAAAAAAGTCGACTTGGGAGCAATGTGGTAATTTTAGATAACACTGATTATCATGAAGAAGCATTAAAACTGTTACGTGATACAACCACACATACGAAACTTAACAGAGATCCAACAGCTGCTTTTTTAGTCAGAACTTTGTGAAATAGCTGACTATGCTCATTTGGATGACTGAATTTTAGAAAATGAGGCCAAATTCATTTTTTAATGATAATCAAATCACACCAACATTTTATTACTTGCCAAAATCTACAAGTCTGGTCAACCCACTGGGAAGACCAATAGTCAAGGTGGGGGGATCATTAACACAAATTCTCTCAGTATATGTAGAGATTTTTCCTGCAGGACATCACGAGGCATCTCACCTCCTACAAGACAGACTTGCATGCATGTCCTGAATAAATGAGCAGAATTCCCCTAAATAAAATACTGTATGTAGGTCTGTATCAGTTGTCACCCCCATACTTACATATCTAGGATTACTGGTTTTAGACATATTTTGGAGAAGTATCAGCAGGCCTGTACACCACCTACTAGTTTTATCCTGGAAGCAGTGAAATTTTTCTCACCCCAGAAATTATTTCTTATTTGATGGAAGTGTGTACCTGTAGAAGTGTGATGAGGTGATGAACATGACCATGGCCCCTCCTAAACCAACATTTATCTCAGTTAGTGGCAGGAAGGGCCAATCCCCATAGCCATTTTCAGAATAAGCTGGTGTACCGGTCATGCTACATTTATGACATTTTCTGTATTTGGCAAGGAAATAAAATCATGGTATTAGAATAGTTGGATTACCTCAATAATTTCTTATTTTTTATTTTATTTATTTAACAAATCGAAAGACCTTTGAGCCAATGGCTCTTTTATAGAGGTTCCACATCAAGTCACAAGAATAGCAAATCACAATGGTTTCAGTAAGTAGTACAACATGAGCAAAGTAATTACATAAACAAAAGAACAATATGGCAAGATAAATATTGAGTACCGTGCAGCCAATGGCCTTGTCTGAAGAGGGGTGAAAGGGATTACAAGGAGAAAAGTACAGGGGGTGAATTGGAGGAGCAAAATAAGAGCAAGGAGGGAGATTCCACAATGAAACTTAAGCAGGAAAGACCCACAGAGTGGGGGGGGGGTTAGATGGAGAGAACAAGGTGAGGAAACAGAGGAGAGAGAGGGGGAAGTGGGAGTGGAGGGGTAAAGGAAGGATGAAAAGAGGGCAGGAATGGGAAAGGGATATGGAGGAAGTGCTGTGAGTGGACTAGCACAGCAACAGGATAGGACTATACAGAGGCAAATGGTAAAAGAGGGTGGTCCCAATGCATTTAGCTGTCAGCAGAGATTAGCTATAGAAATCACAAGATGCTCTGGAAACTAGGAATTGACACAGCTTCGCTTAAATGGTCCCAAGGTTGCAGTTGTCGTAATCTCAGGAGGAAGGGAATTAAATAAATTAGCAGCTCTAACTGCAATGGATCACTGTTGGAGCAAGGTTCGACAGCGAGGCAGGATTTTAAATAATTGATTAGCAGTTTTTTCTTGGGACAATACTAACTGTACAGAAAGCATTTATAAAGGTTTTCTAGAAGTGTTATGTTTGTTAAACACAGTGAGGCAAATGCTATGCATTTTCACAATGTTTTAGAACTTTTATGAGCAAAACGCTTAATCAATTTTTAGAGTTAAATAAACCCCTGTGAGGGACAGTAAACGCTTATTCACAGAACATCGTGCTCAGAGTGCCCCGGAAGGGACTGAAAAGCTGAAGGAACCTGGTGGTAGGAGACTAAGATCTGCCTTCTTAGCCAGAAGGTAGGCTTGATATTCAATGTGAGCCTGGAGTTGAAGCTAGTTTGCTTGTTCGTGAAGGTCACAAGTGTGAGTACGATATGCCGCACCAGTTAGTAGACGGCATGCCTTATTCAGAGCTGTGGCGAGCCGACGTAGGGTTGTGTCTATGGCGGAACCATAAATGACCAAACCATAATCAATAATAGACACAATTGAACTTTGGATAGCCAATCGGTAGTAAGGCAGTGTGTATGCCTGTGTAGAAGGCCTAGGCAGATGTTAACTGCCTTGGCAACATTCTCAACATGGTTGGAGTACGAGAGCGTACTATCCAGAGTAACTCCTAAGTATTTAAAAGATTGAGTCTGATCAAGGACAACACCCGCACTGTTTTTAAATCACCAATTGTTTGGCTTTGTGCATGCTGTCGGTACCACGGAAGAGCATGACTTTTTTTTTTTTTTGCAATTATGCACCAACTTATGATGAACCAGGACTCAGCTTCAGTAAACTTTTTTTTCTGGAAGTTGGGCCTGAAGGAGGGCAGGGTCAGCAGTCTTTGAGAGAACGGCCGTATCATCCATGTGGAGGAGAACTGGCTCGGAACAGGATGCCAGAAGATTACTGAGGAAGGTACTAAACAGAAGGGGTCCCAGTATCAATCCTTGAGGAACTCCAGAGCAGGCAGATAGTTTAGCAGAAAGGGCAGACCCTATTCTCATGTGTTGTGTGCAGTTTGCTAGATAGCTGGTGAACAACTTTAGGGCTTCTGAAGATATACCAAGGCCAGCAAGTTGATGTGTCAGTAAATGGTGACTGACCATGTCAAATGCTTTAGACAGGTCAATAAAGGTTTCACCAACAATATGACCCTGATCAAGAGCATGGTGAATGAAACCTGTGAATTCCAGTAGGGCCATAGATGTGCTGTGCTCTATTTATTCCCTATTTTAAAATTAACATTTAATTGCACCATGAAAATGAGCCGAAACAAAACTGAGTTTTTAGATCTTTTGCTTTGCTTGTGGCTGACATTGAAAGCAAAAAGATAAGAGTCCCGGAGTTTCAGAAAGATAACAGCATCCAATAGTCTTTTGCATGATACAAGTCTGCACCCACATGGCCTGATCGCTAGTATTCCCTAAGGGCAATTTATTAGATTGTAGTGTAAATGCATGCAGTACATGGAATTAAACAGTTTAAGGAACTCTCAGTGAAATTTTAAAATAGGGATTACATAGATCAAGTTTCACAGGAAGTATACCAAAAAGCAATTCAATAAATAAATAATGGAGAGGCCCCGTCTGTGTCAAAATCAAGGAAAAGTAAGACCCAGAACTTACTAATTTTTGGTACTAAATAACAACAAAACAAATGCAAAGACTGGAAAAACACTGAAAACTACCTAATCCTCTAGGAGTGACTAAAACTTGGGAGATCATGGGATTTGCTCAGAGTCAAACAGTGATTATGTGCCCCTCGTGAGATTTTGAACCCAAGTCTTCAGGTTCACAAGTCTGTGTTCTAGCCATTAGATCACGCTGCCTGGCATAATTATGCTCAATAATGGACTTTTGCCCCTATTTTCAACAGAAAACCTTGAAGACTTTTGTTTTATAAAATGGGTGAAAGAAAACTAGGTCCCAGCTCTTAGAATTTTCAGTGTTTTTTTACATTGCCTTGTTTTTCAATCTTCATGGTTTTGTTTTTGTTGTGGACAGACACACTAATCTGAGATTTTTAGAGTTAAATAAATCCCTGTCACACAGTATGCATGTGGTAGCTATGGAATTCAAACCTAGTGTAGTTCTCCAGGTTTGTAGCTCAGTGCTCTTAACCAGTATACTATACTGCATTCCATGTGAGGTTAAACTTCTGAGAGTCACTCTGCCATGTGTAATTTTTTTAATATGGCAGTCCAGGGTTTTAAATAATTGATTAGCACTTTTTCTTGACGATACTAACTATACAGAAAGCATTTATATAGGTTTTCTAGAAGTGTTATGTTTGTTAAACACAGTGAGGCAAGTGCTATGCATTTTCACAATGTTTTAGAACTTTTATGAGAAAAACACTAATCAATTTTTAGAATTAAATAAAACCCTGTAGTCCTACTCAACTGCAGAGAACATGAATGTGCATAACACACACACACACACACACACACACACACACACACACACCATCACCACCAGAAAAGGAAAATCCAGTTTGTTTTTGGCAGTATAGGTGAATTACTTAATTCAGACATTTCCATTTATTCGGGCAACTCAAAACCAATGTTTCATGGTTACACTTAACCACTTCTTCAGGACAGTGCCCAGTGTCACATTTAGCTTTTCATTCTGAATTCAAAAGACCACACGTTCCTCTCAATTTGGTTGCTGTTCTATTCAACTTCATCTAAGGAGCCTCTGGCTACCAATAGTGTAAATATCTTTGTTCTTTCAGCCTCCACTTACATGCACTCAGGTGTTTTGAAAATTCTGTGTTTCATGCCTTGTCATAATACTGAGGCACTAGAAGAAGCAGGAGGAGTCAGGTGGGTGGTCCATCAGGCCCACCAGCCCGTGTGTTGCTTCGCAATGCTAGGTCAGTGGTGAATAAAGCTGCAATTGTTCATGATGTCGCCAACCCAGTATGCATCACAGAGACCTGGTTGGATGACTCAGTTGGGCCTGTCCTGAGGGTTAGTGCCTCCAGGTTTTTCTGTGGTACTTCAGAGCCAGCTTGAATTATGTGGTGTCACTCGTGGAGAGTGTGGGATCATTGGAGTGTGTGGCTATCCACTGTCTGGCTGGCCTGACATGAAAGTTAATCACTGTGTACCACCTACCTAGCAAGAACAAGGATTTTCTCTAGTAGATTGCTGAGGGGCTGTCGAATGGGATTCTGCCCAGAGGATTTTATTTCTTGGGGATTTTAACACCAAAGTCGATGACCAGACAGATTTATTTGCAAACAAACTCATCCAGCTCACTAGAGATCTGCTCTGTGGCAACAGATTACCAAAACCACACACAAGTGGGCACATGCTCAGCCTCATGTTCTTAGCAGGTTGGAGATAAAAAATATCTTAGTGGAGCTTACTGTTTGGTCAGACCACTGCACTATATTATTCAATGCTGTGGCCATTAAGAAACCATCTTCGACTCTGTAAGTGATCAAATACCATTCTAAACAGGATCTGGATCCAATTAAGTTTTTAGATCTTTTGGGACACTTTGGGTCTAGTTGAGGTCCTACCAGGGGGTGCAGTGCTTGGTGGAGGCCTATAAAGGGGCACTGTCCATGACACTGAACTCCTTGGCACATGTCCATTCATGTCTGCAGACCTCTCGCCAAAGCGCTCCTTGGCCTACATTAGAGTTTTGGCAGATGAAGACTGCAGGTCATAAGTTAAGAGTGCAGGTGGAGGAAATCTTAGGTAGCTGCAGACAGACTCATCTTGGTGGAGCACTTGAGGCTGTACCGGGAGGCTATCATGTCAGTAAAGGAGAACTTCTTTTTTGTCGTGACAGCAGCTAAGAAGAGCTGCCATGCAGCACTTTTCCATGTAGTAGACAGTTTACTACAACCTAACTGTCTACGCTAAAGGGAACATGTTTCCATGGAGAGGTGCAAACAGTTAAATGAGTTCTTTAAGGCCAAAGTTGTGGGCCTCTGGGACTAGATTTCCACCACTACCCAGTTAACAGGCAACGGGGATAGAGAGGACAGAATGAGTGGCATGGTGCAAGGCAGGGAGAGTTTCAGCTTTTGGATGAGGAGGAGGTACTCAAGATGGTCATAAGTTTGCAGTGCATCATGTGTGCTGTACCCAGCACCGACCCAGCTGCTCAAGGCTGGGTGGGGGTCATCGGGTCAAGTATTGTCAGGTATAGTCAATGCTTCTCTGTGGAGGGACTGTTACCACATCCTGAAAAGGGCAGTGGTAAGGCTCCTGCTTAAGAAGGTGTTGTTAGATCCAGCATAACTGCCAATTATCGCCCACTCTCCAGCCTTCCCTTTGGCAAAGTTTGTTAAGAAGGTGGTTGTGCCCAGCTTATAATGCACCTGGAAAGAAATTACCTTTTGGAGTCATTTCAATCTGGTTTTTTGAGCAAATACAGCAGAAGACAGCTCTGATCAGGGCATGCAATGATCTCTTCCTGGCGAGGGATTGCGAGGAAATCACTACTGTGATTCTTTTACATCTTTCTTTAGCATCTGACACTGTAGGTCACACAGGTTTGTAGGTCAGACTCTGGGAGCTTAGAGGGCTATATGGAACTGTCTTACAATGGTTCCACTCTTTCTTCAGCAGAAGAGAGCCACTGGTGGTGCTTGGTTCTAACTGAACATGGCTGGTGGCTTGGGACTATGGAGCCTCCCAGGGTTCTGTGCTTTTGGTGTATGTGCTGACACTGTGAAGGATCATAAGCTACAGCGTGGAGATTCACTGTTGTGCAGATGACACCCAGCTCTGTGTGTCCTTTGTTTGACAGGACATCTTCGTGCTGAAAACAGAACAGTATTCGGAGGAAATCAAGATTTTAATGGGCTCAAGTTGGTTGGCCCTGAACCCTACCAAGACCAAATTGTTAGGGTGAGAACTGAAAAGCAGATACCAGCCATTTGTGGTGGCCTGAGACTCCCTCTTTGGGGATTCAACTTCAGGCAGAAGAGGAAGTTTACAGCCTTGGGGTAGTTCTTGACCGTCAGTTGACATACATTTCAAAGATGTCTTCTGCAGTCAGGAACTGCTTTTACCATCTTAAAACTGTTGCCAGACTGTGACCTCTGCTTGATTCTGATGTGGTCACCCTAGTCAACGCCCTCATTTTATCTCATCTCGACTACTGTTATACGCTCTACAAAGGATTGCCTGGGGTCAACAGCATCGCATATACTGTAGCTGGTTCAAAATGTGGCAGCAAGGTTGCTGACCTCTGTTCGGAGGTCAGACCATATTATTCCCTTGCTATGGGTTTTGGGTGGGCTGCTAGTTAGGTGTCGCATTGATTTTCAGGTGCCTTTAATTATACACAAAGCCTAAAAGAAACTTGGCCCCTGGTATCTTAGTGATCTCCTGTCTCCTCACACGCCATCCAGGGACCTAAGATCCAGTGGGTGGGGTTTGTTGAGGGTGCATTGTCCCATTTGAAGTCCACTGAGGACAGGGCTGTCTCACTGACTGCCCCGTCCCTCTAGAATACACTGCCTGAGGGGATCCGCACCACTAGTTCAGTGCAGTCTTTTAAAAGCAAGCTTTTAAAAGGGTGGCTTTTGCTGATCATTGGAAGGAGAAATTGCAACACTCTTGGCTCTGTATCCAAATCTCCCTCTGGTATGCCAAAACAGAGTGCACTAAGTACTGTTTGCTAGAGGCTTGTGCCAGAAAGCATAAAAACAGTTTGTATTAGATTATGCATTACCTATTCAGGCTGTCCCCTTTCTGATTATGGCAGGGCTCTGAGACCCTGAGTCATATAGTAATACCTGAAGTGTGAGAAGTTTAACATTCCAACGCCATCGAAGTTTGTAATCAAGCCAATTTCATTCTTGACCTCCCATCCAACAGAAAATCAATACACTTCTTGTCTATATCATTTAAAATACACAGGGGTGATGACTAGAGGTGGCATTGCAATGGAGTACAAAACTGAGAGGGAGGCACAGTCATTTTTATCAAAGATACCTTCCTCCAGAACGCAGTTTTTTTTCCACCCAACAGTGATGTTACAACTGGATTTTGCTCAAAAATGGTATGAAGTTTTTTTCACTCACGGTACTGAGGTGTCTATGTAGTCTGATTCCCAGATAAGTGATACTACTGTATGTTGCGGTATAAGCAGGGACAACAATGTAAATAGCCATGCTTCTGCTTCACTCCTAGTATACCAACCCTTGCTGAGTTAGCTTCAGTTTAGGGGACTGTCAGGTTTATTTCTTAAGTTTACACATTTTGATAGGAGCAGAATGCCTGGCCAATTCCCTGTGGCTTTGTGGGGGTGTTCCTGCCACCACTCAGTTAGATACAGCAGGGGCTAGTTTATTCTCCTCCATTTTCTGGAGTTGTGTTTTAGGTTTTCTTAGTAGTGGGATCTGTTACTTTTTTAAGTTTTCTTTGAATTTTGTGCACATTCGATTAAACTTCATTAAAGTAGCCTAACTTAAGTCATTATAATCACTTAATTGCAGGTAAAGAACAGTTATGGAAGAACTTACTGGAACAGTAGATCTTGGAAGGATCTCAGTCATCAGGTAACACCTAGGAACCTTCGCATCGGTGAAGAGAAACCACATGGAAGATTTTCAGCAGTACAACTGGGGCTGCCCACGCTGTCAACATCACCAACTCTATAAAGGCGCGAGTGGCTCCGCTCCCTTCTCAATTCTTTCCCCTGGAGACTAAGGGAGCTAGGCTCAGCCATGGAGGACCGGGGGAGGGAAGAGAGAGAGGCAGACAGACAGAGGTGCCCAGGTCTACAAGAAAGGCTGGCTACACCAGACAGACAGTTTCTAGACATGAGCCCCATGCGGAGGGATGGTGGGAGGGAAAGCATACCTGATGACTGAGATCCCCTCGAAGATCTACTATTACAGTAAGTTCTTATGTAACTCTTCTGTCTTCTTTGGGAGTATCTCAGTCATCAGGTAACACCACAGGAATGAGTCCCAAGCAGTTACAACTACATAACAGACAGTCTGGGAGGAGGGCTCTCCATAAACTTAAGACAGGAGTCCCTGTAACACAGCCCTGCCAAATCCTGCATGGGCTCCTGAGGCAATGTCTAGACTGTAGTGCTTGGTGAAAATATGGACTGTACTCCAGGTGGCAGTTGCACAAATGTCAGTGTCTGAGACCCCTCAGAAACAAGTCACCAAGGTAGCTACTCCTCTGGTGGAATGAGCTTTGACAGCACCAGGTAATTCTTTGATGTATTTGTTGTAGCAGAACACAGTGCAGTTTGCCAACCATTTGGATAAACATTGCTTAGAAACTAGAATGCACTCTCTATCTGGGGTGAAGGAAACAAACAACTGCTTCAACTTTCTGAACGCCTTAGTCCTAAGCAGGTAGGACTTCAAAGTTCTGTGCACATCTAACGTATGGAGCAGTGCTTCCACTGGGTTGGCATGGTCAGGAAAATAAACAGGAAGGTGGATGACTGAGTGTAAACTCGAATCCACCTTAGGGAGAAACTTAGGATTTGTGCACAAAGATACCTTGTCTTTGCAGAAAATCTATAAGGCCCTTGCACCAGAGGGCCTGAAGCTCTGAAATTCTTCAAGCAGAAGTAATTGCAACTAAAAAACAATGCTTCCGCTGGCCCGTGGTGCTGAGGGTTGAGGAGCTGGACACCACACCAGTGACCCGTGTTGAGAATGAGCACAGGCCGCCGGGGGCACAGCAGGGAGGAGAAGGATTAAGCATCCCAGGGACTGCTCTCCTTCTCCGGGAGAGAACACCAGTAGTTGGTGAATGCCTGGCCCCGTGGAGGCTCGGGAGGCAGAACACCAATGCTGACAAGGTGGGCTGGGATGGAGCAGACGCATGGAGGAGTGCACATGGGAGTGTGCATTGCCACCACGACTTCATTGCATGCCCCACCTCGAGGAAAAAAGAAAAAATGCGGTTCATAACTTGATGGCCCGTCACAGAGGCGTGCTTAGCTCCTAAGGTGTCGCCTGAGAAGACTGGATCCGAACTGCAGTGAGCATGGGAGCTGGCCGCCACCCCGCCACTGGGGCAAGCAGTGGAGTACGACTGAGGCGAAGTGCCTTTATGGGAGCCGGTGTGCACCACGATGTGTGCCGACTGAGGGGGAGTGTGACAGGGTAGAATAGGACCCTGTCCCCTTTGTTCTGGAGAAAGTGTTTAAATGCAAGGATATGTATTCTTTCCTTTTCTGTCTCTTCTGTCCGGTTGCGGAACCAAATTTTCCTGTGAGACCTCAGACTTTGATCAACCCAAACAGTCTCGCAATCCTTTGCCTTTCACTGTCTCTCTGTTTGCTCTTGCTTTCTGTTTTTCTTCCCTTGCATGTCTAGATCTGGTAATATAAGAATATGTGCAAATCAATATATGGAAATGAAACTGATAATGGGATCACTTTTGTTTAGAAAATATGGTGTTACTGTTGAAATGCATATGTATTTATAATTTGAGATAACTGTAAAAAGCTAGAGGTTACTTGGATGCAAATGCCTATGCCTATTGCAGCTGCTGTGGGGACCTCAGAAAGTTCTTGGTGTTCTAGCAGCTCCTGAAAGTTGCAAAGAACAGGATGCTTGCAAAGGATGGGGGTTGAAAAAAGACTTATAAAGAGCTGCAAGACAGATTTTCTTTACAAGAAAGATTTTATTTTTGCTTCTGTACATAGTTATTCTGAACAGGTTTATTTTATGTTATTGCTACAATAAATAAAGTTTTGGTGATTTTTACAACTGCTCATGGGTTTCCCTATGCTTCCTGACCTGTGCCTCGACGACAGATGGTGTCAGCCTAAATGGGATTTAAGCCGTGCATACCTGAAGACTGGAGATTTATGTGTGGGTACTGGACCTAATACTAAGGAAGCACAGAGGAAGATATGGATTCTGCAGCAGCAAGTCCAGGAGTGGTTACTAGGAGAATGGCAGCCAAACTAGCAGCAGCAGAAGTGCAGTATGAGACTGTACAGCCAGCACAAGTTATGGAAAAGAACAGGCAGTGGCAGAACCTGAAAGCCTGATGGACTTTTTTAAACTGTGGGCCATACAACAAAAAGAGACTGAGGTGCAGAGAGAAAAAGAGATTCAGCATTCAGAAGTGCAGAGAAGAGATGCAGTGGCAGGAGCAGCAGATGACAGAAGAGATGCAGTGACGGAAGCAGTGATGGCTGGATGCCTTGCAAGCTATCAAAGGCAGAGGATCCAGCACAGATCCAGAGGAGCAACAAAATGCAAGCAACTTAAAGGCCATTAAACTTACTAAGTTGTGTCCCTCAGATGATACTGAGGCATACCTGACAACCTTTGAAAGAGCTGCCACAGCCTGCCAGTGGCCAAAGCAGTAATGGACAATCAGACTGGTACCCTGCCTGACAGGGAAAGTCCAGCTTGCCTGCAGCAGTATGGACATTGCACAGTCAGAAAACTATGACCTGGCGAAAAGCAAAATCCTTATAAGGTACGACATCTCCAGAGACCTACAGGTAGAGATTTCAATCTCTGGGGTACAACTCGGTTGACAATCCTCGAGAAGCCTTCACCCAACTCCGAGAACTGATGAAGTAGATCCAACCAGAGAGCAAAACAGTCCCACAGATCATCAACACATTTGCCACGGAGCAATTCATCAACATCTTGCCTACAGATGTGTAGCTGTGGGTAAAGAAACACCGACCAGAGAATGGGGAAAAAGCTGTTTCTTTGGCTGAGGACTACCAAATGGCCAGACAGATGCCACAGCAGTGAGGTAACAGCCAAGCACCGGTAAGAAACTCTTTTTTCCCATTTAAATTCCAAGCCTGCTAAGAACTCTGCTGGGGGTTAAAAATCTGTGCCAAAAGACGTTATCTGGTATAACTGTAATAAGCCAGGCCATTTTGCAAGAAACTGCCATAATAAAGAGAGTGGCACTGGAGCAGATTTGTCCTTGGCAAATTAGGGCAAGTACCTAACAGATGTGAAGGTGGGGAATAATACTGTAATGGGACTCATTGATTCGGGAGGCAGGCAGACCCTAGTGCATGTTAAAATGCTGGGAAATTACAGTGCAAAGAGGCCAGGTACTGGTGTCATCTGCATCCACGGGGACACTTGATACTATCCCGCCACCCAAGTGTCTGACGGTTAAGGGTGTGTCGCACCAAATGAAAGTGTGGGCAGTACCAAAGTTACCTGTACCTGTGATTATTGGAAATGACTTTCCAGGATTTACTGAACCTATCAAAGTAGTAATAACTCCTGATGTTTCAGGATCTGCGGTGACAAGAGCTCAGGTGAAGAAAATTTTAGACATTGAGGACACTTTTCCTTTCAGTGATTTTGATTCAGACTTGTTTGAGCATGGCTCAAAGATCCAGAAATCCAGGAAAGAAAGACAAAGCCTGAAGAAACTATGGCAACAAATGACTGATGGATATGAAAGGGAAAAAATATGAAAATACTGAAACTAAATTGATAACTGATTGTGATTTTCTTTCAGAACAAGCAAACAATGTTTCTCTCCAGGGTTATTTTAAGCTGCTGGGGCTGAAACCAAAACAGTGTGGACCAATGTTTAAAAATGTAATAGGTTACTGTACAGCGTTTGGGTTAAACCTCAGACATGGAAACAGACAGAACAGCTGGTTATACTACAGATGTATAGAACAGAATTGTTACAGATAGCACATGATAGTCCTATGGCTGGTCACTCAGGAGGATCGCACCTTATAGAGTGCTGTATAGATTTTACTGGCGGAACTCATAAAGATGTTGCTACTTATTGTAATTCCTTTGCCAAGTGTCAGAAAGTAGTCCCAGTCACTAGAAAAGACAAGGTGCCCCAGGAACCCCTACCCTTAATAAATGTGCCTTTTGAGAGAATTGCAATTGATGTGGTTGGTCCTTTAGACAAAAGTAAAAGGTAATAGATTTATCCTGGTAGTATGAGACTATGCTACCGATACCCAGAAGCAGTTCAATGCGTACTGTTAAAGCTCCAAAAGCTGCAGCAGAGCTAGCCAAATTTTTCAGCAGAGTGGGCATACCTAAAGAAATAAAAGACAAAGAACCTCTGTGTGCAAACACTGAGGCAAGGGTTACCCCAAAGGGCATTTGGCTGGGAAGCCAAGTTTCAAGAAAATACAAAATCACATGCCCCCACAATGCAAAGCATCATGGGCTGCATATGCAAATCACCACAGAATGTTATGCTGGTCCAACTTTAAGCAGAATTGCATGGTGCCGGAAGGCCTCTCACACAGTTTGCAAAGGGTGCTAACAGAAGAATACCTAAAGAAATTATTACTCATCAGGGTAGTAGTTTTGGTGCTGCACTGCCTAAAGAGCTGTACAAACTGCTGGGTATCACTGCCATAAGAACCTCCCCCATCACCCTCTGACAGACGGTCTTGTTGAGCGTTTAACCAAACCCTAAAGCGCATGTTAAAAGGTGTGTAAAGGGAAGGAAAGATTGGGACCATTACTTGCCTTACCTGCTTTTTGCTTACAGAGAAGTGCATGAGCATCAACAGGGTTTTCACCATTTGAAATGCTGTATGGTAGGCAGCCAAGAGGGCCACTGGATGTGATAAAAGAAACATGGGAAGATAACCCCTCAGAAACAATCTATATCTTCTTATATGTGTGCCCTAAGAAACTGGCAAAATATGTTGAAATCGCCATAGTAATCGGAAGAGGCTCAAACCAGCAGAAGGTATATTATAACCATGGAGTAAAAGAAAAAGTTTTCTAGCCAGGTGAAAATGTTTTGCTACTGTTACCCACAACAGAAAATAAGTTGTTAATGAAGTGCAAGTGCCATATAAGGTTCTTAGACATACTGGCATTGTTAACTATGAGACTGAGGCCCCTAACAGAAAAAATCCTTCCATGATATACTATGCTAATCTCTTTAAGAAATGGGTTGAAAAAATGCCAAAAGCTGCCTTGCTAGTTTTATCAGAAACTGATAAGGAAGATATTGATGTAACTTATGATAGTAGAACAAACTGTAAATGCTGATGCTGTAAAGGTGAATGTTTCCTTAACCTCAGAACAGACTGCAGACATTCGTAATGTGCTAAAGAAATGGTACCCAAATAATGTGACATGGACCCCAGAGTGTGACGAAGCTTTTCAAACCATAAAGGCTGCATTATGTTCAGCACCTGTTTTAAAAAGCCCAGACTCTGAGAAACCATTTCGGTTACAAATAGATGCATCTGAGGTAGGCCTAGGTGCTGTCCTATGTCAAAATATAGATAGGAAAGAACATCCTATTCTGTATACAAGTACGAAATTGCACGACAGAGAGAAAAGGTACTCCACTATTGAAAAGGAGTGTTTAGCAGCAAAGTGGTCCATAGAGTCCTTCAAATTTTATTTGCTAGTAACTGATTTTGTTCTTGTAACTGATCACAATCCTCTATGTTGGCTTAACCAGATAAAAGATAAAAATTCCAGAATCACACGGTGGTACCTGGCACTACAGCCATTTAAGTTCTCTGTGATTCACAATCTGGTAAAGAGAATAGCAATGCTGATTTCCTGTCAAGATATAGATCAGGAATTGAGGATTCTGATGGTAAAAAAAAAAAAAGAAAAATGTATGGTTTGAACTGTACTTTTGCAGTACTGTTAAAAAATGGATGCAAATGTACTTAGTTTCTGAAAGTAGAAAATATCAGAGAATGAAAGTTTTGGCAACCTGTTTAATAAAACAGGTTCCCTCTTAAAGAAGGGACTATATGTGACAGGGTAGAATAGGACCATGTCCATTTTTTTTTGGAGACAGTGTTTAAATGCAAGGATCTATATGCTTTCCTTTTCTGTCTCTGCTGTCTGGTTGCAACCAAATTTTCCTGTGAGACCTCGGACTTGAACAACCTGAACAGTCTCATGATCCTTTGCCTCTCACTGTCTCTCAGTTTTGTCTTGCTTTCTGTTTTTTCTCCCTTGCATATCTAGATCTCGTAATATAAAAATATGTGCAAATCAATATATGGAAATGAAACCGATAATGGTATCACTTTTGTTTAGAAAATATGGTGTTACTGTAGAAATGTATATATATTTATAATTTGAGGTAACTAAAAAGCTAGAGGTTACTTGAGTGCAAATGCCTGAGCCTTTTGCAGTTGCTGTGGGGACCGTAGGAAGATCTCAATGTTCCAGCAGCTCCTGAAATTTACAAAGAACAGGATGCTTACAAAGGATGGGGGTTGAAAAAGATTTATAAAAACAGCGAGCTGCAAGGAAGATTTTTTTTTTTTTTTTACAAGAAATTTTATTTTTTGCTTCTGTACATAGTTATTCTGAACAGGTTTATTTTATTTGATGTCACTGCTACAATAAATAAAGTTTGGCTGATTTTTACAACTGCTCCTGGGTTTTCCCTATGCTTCCTGACCTGTGCCTTGACGACAGGGAGAAAAAGCATTAACAAAACAAAACAAAAACAATGCTTTCCAAGTGAGAAAGCGTAAATCGCAAGTTGTGATTTGCTCAAAAGGAGACAGGATCAATTTTTCCAAAACAAACTTCAAGTCCCAAGCTGGGAAAGCAGGGTTTTATTTAACTCTAAAAATTTATTAGCGTTTTGCTCATAAAAGTGCTAAAACTTTGTGAAAATTAATAGCTCTTGCCTCAATGTGTTTAACAAACACAGCACTTCTAGAAAATCTATATAAATACTTTCTGTACAGTTAGTATCGTCCCAAGAAAACAACTGCTAATCAATTACTTAAAACCCTGGACAGGTGAATGGATTGGAGGTTTCAGATGCAGGATGCCCCTTAGAAAGATACGGGACACATCCAGCTGAGCTATCTTGCAGTCACCCATGGGCTCATGAAATGCAGAAACACCCGCGAGGTGGACCCTGAGGGAAGAGTACTGGAGGCCTGAGTCTGAGAGTAAGATCACATAGTCCAGGATATGATTCACAGAGCAGGCGAAAGGGTCAAAGCTATGTTTGGCAAACCACTTCCACTTCATGGTATATGTGGCTCGAGTGGAAGGCTTCTGGGTGGCCACTAGAACATCCTCCACCCTGTTACAGACCTCTAACCTGGCAATGGCTATGTTCTCAGAAGCCAGCCATGCAGATGGAAGGACCTGAGGTTGGGATGAACCAGAGTCTCCTGAGCCTGGGTCAGCAGATTCCTGCAACGAGGAAGAGGGACCGGAGGTTCCTCCGCCATTTGCTGAAGAAGGAACCATATCTGGTGAGGCTAGAATGGAGCTACCAGAATCATGCTGGCCCCCTTCATCTCCAACTTGATTAGCACCCTCTGAATCAGAGGAAACAGAGGGAATACATAAAGAAACCTCCCGCTCCAAGACAGGGACAATGCGTCTCGCCAGAAAACTCCAGGCCCTGGATCTAGTGAGCAGAAATTGGGCAGTTTTGCATTGAGTAGGGACGCAGAAAGGTCCAACTCTGGATGACCCTATCTGTCGAACAAGTCTTCTGCGACGAATGAAAGACACTCCCATTCATGAATGCTGGACTCAGTCCTGCTGAGACTGTCCACCACAGTGTTTAGTATGCCTGGCAAGTGGACTGCAGAGAGTGTCAGACTGTGGTATAACGCCCAGTACTACACTTTCATGGCCTCCCTGCAAAGGGGGTACAAAGGAGTCTCCCCCCACCAACTTTTTGATGTAGTATACCACACTTAGATTATCCGACTGCACCAGCAGTTGACCCGGAGCAAGGTGTTCTTGAAAGGCCTGCATGGTGTACAGCACCACTCTCATCTCCAAGACAATAATATGCAGGAAGGTTTCCCACTTGGATAAAGAGCCCTGGGTCTGGAAGGGACCCAGATGTGCTCCCCAGCTAAAAACCCGAGGCATCTGTGGTTAGGGTCTGATACTGGGAGGAGATCTGGAAAGGAATGTGAAGCAGATTCAAGGGTTCCATCCACCACTGCAGTACCTTGCATACTGGGAAAGAGACCAGGAGTGATTGGTCTAACTCATCCATGCACTCATCCCACTGTACTCTGAAGGTCCACTGGAGGATATGCATATGGAGTCTGGCCAGTGGAACAGTGGGTATGGCAGCTGCCATCAGGCTCAGCAATCTAAGTTATACCCTGACAGGAATGTACCAGCTCTTGGCAACTTCCTGAGCTTGAGCTATGAGGCACTCTGCCCCGGTTTGGGGCAGGAAGACCTTCCCCTGCACTGAGTCTAGAACTGCCCCTATATACTGCAACTTTTGGGATGGTATCAGAACTAACATGGGCAGGTTGATGGTATTGCCCAGGAAGTGGAAGAGCTGGAGAATTCGCTCCAGAGTCAGCAAAAGCTGTTCCCTGGATGGGGCCTTCAGGAGCCAATCATCCAGATAAGGGAAGACATACAGTCCCTCACTTCTGATGACTGCTGCTAAACACTTGGTAAAGACACGTGGCACAGAGGACAAGCCAAAGAGCAGCACTTTGAACTGATAATGGTCACCTTCAAAAGGAGAAATGGAGAATCTTCCTGTGGGGAGGAAAGACCGAGATGTGCAGGTAAGCGTCCTACATGTACAGTGAACAGAGCCAGTCCCCTGTCTTGACAAGGGGCATTAGGCCTGGCAAAGTTACCATCTGGAACTTCTTGTACTGGACATTAGCAATGTAGAGAGGGTTTACTATGCACATGAAGTTAATGTGAAGTTCCCAACTCGCATCCAGCGGATAGATACACAAAGTTTCCATTAAAGGTCGAAATTAGCCTTAATGGACTTCACGTTATTAACCCGGCGTTATCTTGGTGATATTTTGAGAAGGCAAAGTTTGTGAAACAAACCCACAGACCACATGACTGACAGCAGGTCACATGATGCAGGCAGGAAGTTAATCAGACAAGACAGTGAACCAGTTTCACTTTCCATTGTCCTGTGCTAAAGGAGCTTTTTAGTGTCTGCATAGTGCTAGTTAGAGATTTACTCAAAGTTTCTGTTTACTGCTATATTTCTGCTTTTGAGGTTTGCCTTTTGTTATATTCTGAGTCCTGATTTTACTCTGTTTTTTCTTTTTGTTTTACTTCTAAATACTTGTATTCATTTTTTCCCAAATGGAGAGGTGGTTCTCCTGCGTCTACTCATGGGCTTGGTCCAAGGATGCATGGTGGCGGCATTGCATCAACTGTGGGAACTTGTCCCCACCAGTGCTCCCCTCCCAGGAAATGTTGTATCAACTAGCAGTAAAGTTAGTGGTGCCAGCCAAGCAGCACCGGTGGTGCCTAGCACTGCGCCTCCACCACTGGCCAAGGCTCAAGAACAGCAGCCGAAGGAACAACAACAGCAGCAGCAGTAGGTTGTTCCCCTCCCGCCCCCCAACTCTACAGCAGCCTACGACATCTGGGGCTCTCCCACTGCCTGTGCCTGGTCCTTCATGCAGCTTGGCAGTGTGTCATTTTTTCACCACACTGTCAAGTGATCCTAGTGTGGTTAAATGTAAGATCTGTGGCATGCTGGTGTCGCGTGGTCAGAAGGGTACGCATCTGGGAACAGGTGGCCAGACAACTCACCCAACTGTCCACCACCATGCACAGTGGGAGGCCAAGGTGGCTGAAGTAGCAGGAAACGCTCCTGCAGTGCAAGAGGTGGCAGCTCATGGCTATGGTTCTAGAGCGAGTCAGTGAACGGAGCTGTGGCTACATGCACTTGTGTCTGTGGAGAAGATACAAAGTTGCAGGACTTATAAAGTTGAAATGCTATTTCTAACAGGTATGCCACCTACTGCCTGGATATTTCAGCCTTACCAGAAAAGCTACTGCTGCTGCTCCTGCAGTTCAGGTTTGTTTTCGCTCTTCTCTTGCAGCTTGGAGGAACGCCCCAGAGGTGGTCAGCCAGTTGGACTAGAGGCTCGAGTAAAACGTCATTCGGACGGCGGTGCAGAGAAAAGAAGGGAATTTCCTGAACCGAATAACTAGAGGAACTGAAGTGAACTGAGCTTTTTGATCTTTGGTCAATTATTATTCTGTATTTGCTTCCAATTTGAAAACGGAGAAAAAAGAAATACCTTCATTTGTATGAGTCTCTGTTCTATGTCGCTCTGTTAGGGAAGGAAGGTTTTATCCAACTGCTTCGGAGTTTATGTGATGTGATGCTGAATAGACAACTTTAGATTTTTATTGTGTTTATCGTGTTTTACTGTGAAACAAGGCTTTTATTTTTTCTTTCAAAAGTATATCCCCATTATGGCTAGAGTTTTAGATTTCACGCCAGTTGTGTATTGCCTTGACAACCAGGTCATATAGTTCCACTGCATTTAATGAGCTGTAACATAGAAACATAGATTTTGACGGCAGATAAGGACTGCTTGGCCCACCCAGTCTGCCCATTTCCCTACCTAATGGATAAGCTGCAGATCCTAGTTAACCAGCAGCCTACTTCTTCCTACCCCCACCCCTAGAATTGCCTTATGACTGTCCCATGCATGCTTGAATTCCACCATTGTTTTGACTCCACAACCTCCTCGAAGAGCCGTTCCATGCATCCACAACCCTCTCTGTGAAAAAATACTTCCTTAAATTACCTCTGAGCCGCCCCCCTTCTATCTTCAAATTGTGCCCCCTTGTTCTTGCACACCTCTTTTTTTGAAAGATGCTACCCTCTTGGACTTTGTTGATTCCCTTGAGGTACTTGAAAGTTTCTATCATGTCCCACCTCTCCCTCCTTTCCTCGAGGCTATACATATTCAGCTCCTTAAGTCTCTCTTCATATGTCTTCCAGTGCAGACCCTGCACCATTTTAGTTGCCCTCCTCTGGACAGCCTCCATCTTGTCTATGTCTTTGCGGAGATTGGGTCTCAGAACTACGTTCTTGATGGTAGTATTTTCATCTAGCAACTGGCCAAGATAGATGCACCACAGCTCACTGTGTAGTGCCTTCATTCGTGTTAACACTGAGAGTTTTATTCTAGTAGTTTTTGCTCTGTTCGTCTCATTTGTCCCATTTGGTATGTTTGCTAGCCATTTGGTCTTGCGGTTACACTAGGCCAACGCCGATGCCGAGAGGCTGTGTGCTTATAAGTCCTCAGCACCGTTTGATCCGATATTTTAAGTGGATCCACGAATTGCCTAGTCGTTCTGTTGTTTTTGCCTTAAAACTCATGTTATAGCCCAGTGTTTTGGGGTTCATGAGTGAATAGCCAGAATAGTTGGCAGTCAGCAAGTTCCAGGTTTCAAGAGAAGGTTTATTAACAGGCGACTCGTCTTTCAACAGGAGTGTACATGAGTGAATGCGATTAGTCTTTTGTGGAGCATTAATTTTACAATTTTTATACTGATTAGATTGTTTTAATTTTTCCTTTATATTTTACTTTTATTTTAAGTGGAGGAGGTGAAGCCTTTTATAGTGGAAAACTGGGATAAAGCACGACCCAAAGAATATAAAGCAGCTGGAGCTTCTTTAGAAGAATCAAGTATTAGAGACTCTGAGCATTTTATTAAAAGTACTGTGAAGGACTTTTCTATTTTGCAGTATTATGAACCTATATATATATATGTATATATATATATATATATATATATATATATATATATATACATATATATATATATATATATATATATATATACACACACACACACACATATATATACATATATATACATATAAAATTGATATTTTACTGTTGTGTCTTAGTTTACTGCACTTTTGCCTAGATTTGTGAATATGTATAAAACATTTTGCTCAATGGGTGAAGTAATGAAGTTAAGAAATGATAAACTTGGTCCTTTAAAAAATAATCCTAAGAAGAAGGACAAAGATAAAAATAAAAAAAATTACAGATTTTTTAAGATCAAAAGAAGATATCTCCATGCCAAGAACTTCTTCACCCAAGGGTATAAGAGAGGATGATAGTATATAGTATTCAGGGGGAATTTTTGTTGGAGAGAATCAAAGCCTTGGAGTCACAGATGGGAAATGTGAATGACTCATTAATAAGACTAAAAGGGGAAGCTGATAAACAGGGAACACTGCAGATGGTTGCACAGAGTGGGGGTCAGCAGAGTGGGGAACAGCATTTACAAGGAGAATTTCTTAAAGATTTTGATACATTCTCCACATCTTTTATGGAGACAGTTAAAACTACAAATGAGGAGCAGTTTAGGAGTATAACTGAAGTAGAAGTACATGTTGAATGGTTCCGGTTGGAAATACAAAAGGAATGCATTTACCAGTATGTCAGAGAAGAAATAATTACTCACCTTAGTAATGTTGTTTCTTCTAATGGAGTCTCGCTGTATTCTGACTATTGCAGTTAGGTCCTGTTTTCAATGGCCGGAGAACAGAGAGTTAACTTTCCATGGCCAGCATGGAACGTTCAGGTGAGCTCGGCTGAAGCCCCTGTCTGCTGTTGTTTAAACTCCAATCATCAGATCTTTCGAGCAATACTCACTAGAAGTTCTGTGTGGAAACTGTAAAACTCACACTAGCCAACTGGCAACTAAATTTATTAAAAAGGGTTTTTTGGTTTCAAGCAAAGACTCAAGTCAGGAAACCCAAAAAACAAAACACAACACACACCCAAAGTAAACGAGGGTGAAAAAGGGGCACCTCTAGGGTGCCAACACTGCTCCTGCCCACCCACATCCCAAAAACCAGGTTCTGAGAGGAGAGGTCAGAATACAGCAAGACTCCATTAGAAGAAACAACATTACTAAGGTGAGTAATTTTTCTTCAAACAACATGAAGTCTTGCTGACATCCTGACTATTGCAGACTACTCTGCAGTACCTCCATGGAGGAGGGACAGAACCTACTTTGGGAATAGGCTCTAAGTACTGCTATGCCAAACTGAGCATCACTCCTAGCCTGGATATTCAGAGGTAATTCTTGGTGAATGTATGGACTGTTTTCCAGGTGGCTGCTTGACAAATTTCTAAGATAGGAATATCCGGCAGCAGCCAGGAAGCAGCTGTACCTCCAGTAGAGTGAGCCCTCAGGCCTGAGGTGGAGTTCTACCCAGCTCTCATAGCAGAATTGTATACAAGAGACAACCAACCTGACAATAGATCTCTTAGTAGCAGATTTTCCCTATCAACCTCTCCATATATGAGGAACAACTGGAGGGACTCAAACCTGTGACCCAAGTACGCTCTATGTAGTAGCTGAGGCCCTCTTAACATCCAAGCTGTGCAGCCTCCTCTCTCCAGAGGAGGAATGGTCAGTGAAGAAAACAGGAAGAGACATAGACCGATTAAGGCGGAAATCTGAAACCATCTTAGGCAAAAACTTCCTGTTAGTTCTTAGGACCACTTTATCTCTATGGAAAGAGATGAAATCAGGCTCCACTGACAGGGCTTGCAATTCACTGATACGCCTGGCAGAGGTAATGGCTACCAAAAACACAGTTTTCCAAGTCAAGTACTTAAGCTCTGCAGAGGACAAAGGCTGAAATGGTGGTTGCATAAGCTGAGCAATGCAAACATTAGGGTCCCAAGCAGGAGCAGGGTCCCTAAAGGAGGAATTGATGTGCAGCAATCCCTTGAAGCACTTACAAAACACAGGACAGGCTGACAGAGGAGAGGGCTTGCCTACTGACAAGAAGGCAGAAACAGCTGCCAGATGCACTTTAAGTATAGCTGGCCTAAGTCCTAAGCCATTAAGATGAACCATATAGTCCAGGACTGTAGGCAATCCAGCAGATTCTGGAGAAATATGCTTATTTGCAGATGACACCAAGATCTGCAGCAGGGTAGATGATCCAGATGGGGTGGGCAGAATGAGAAGAGATCTGGATAAACTAGCAGAATGGTCAGAAGAGTGGCAACTGGGATTTAATGCAAAGAAGTGCAAAATCATGCACATAGGGAAGAGAAACCCTGAAGCCACTTATAGGCTGGGAGGAGTTGCTAGCAGTCACAAAGGAAGAAAGAGACTTGGGCATCATCATCACTGATGACCTAAAATCATCAAGCAGACCTCTAAAAGCAGCAGTAGAGTGAGGCTAGGGGTGTTGGAGATTGTGTTACAGGGGTATCTGAATCGTGGAGGAAGTAAGAATCTGTACAAGACACTGGTTAGGGCCCCATCTGGAGTACTCATGGCAGTATTGGAGGCCACACTTCACAAGGACATTAACCAAATTGAGGCAGTCCAGAGAAGGGCAACAAAATGGTGCAGGGACTGCATCAGAAGACATATGAGGACAGATTAGCAGAGCTCAATATGTATACCCTTGAGCAAAGGAGGAGAGAGGTGATATGATCGAGGCATTCAAACACCTTAAGGGCATAAACAAGGTGAAAGAGTCTAACATGTTTAAATATAAGAAAAATAGCAGGACAAGAGGACACAGCATGAGATTAGAGGAGGCCGATTAAGGGGAATGTGAGAAATTCTTTTCACAGAAAGGGTGGTAGATGCATGGAATGGCTTACCACAAGAAGTGGTAGCTATGAATACAGTGCAGGGCTTCAAACAGGCATGGGATAGGCATAGGGAGCAATACAAATGACCAAGAATAGATAGGTCACTGACAGAGCAAAGGCCGATGGCACATTTATAAGGTAGAAAAGAAATGGGCAGACTGGATGGGCCTTGTGGTCCTTATCTGCCATCAACTCTATGTTTCTATGTATTATAGCACCAAACAGTGAACCTTTTCCATTTGGGTTGTAAGTCTTTCTGGTGGAAGGCTTTAGAAGCCTTAAGGATATCAAGAACCCCTTGAGAAAGGTGCAGATCAGCAAACTAACTCTTCAAGAGCCATGCCTTGAGATTGAGAGATTTGAGGTTCGGATACCAAATCCTCCCCTGAGAGGATGTCAACAGGTTGTAATTCCTGCGAAGAGACAGGGCAAGGCGGACTGCTAAGGACAGCAACAGTGGGTACCAGGGCTGTCTGGCCCAGTCTGGAGCAATCAGAATCACTTTGCATGGTTGAGACCTAATCTTGGCTAACACTTTGAACAGGAGAGGAAAGGGAGGAAAAGCATACAGAAATTTCCCTTTCCAATTCAGAATCAGAGCATCCAGGGGGACTGAGTCCAAGACTGGGGTCTGCAACAAAAGACAGGAAGTTGGTGATTGTCTGGGGCTGCAAAAAGATCTATCTGTGGAGTGCCCCATCTCGAGAAAAATCACTTTCAAAACTAGGGGATCTAAGGTCCATTCGTGATGGCCCTGGGATATCCTGCTGAGAGCATCTGCTAGGACATTGTCCTTCCCTGGGAGGTGAACTGCTATCAGAGAGGTTTGCAGGGAACAGGCCAGGTACCATAACTTCATTGCTTCTGTGCACAAGGCCGATGACTGAGTGCCTCCTTGCTTGTTGATGTACCACATGGTGGTGGTGTTGTCTGTTCTGACCTGAACCACCTTGTTCTGTACAGATTTGGAAAAGGCTTGCAGTGCCAGAAACACTGCTCTGAGTTTCAAAAGACTGATGTGAAGCAGAGATTCTTGAGGTGACCACAGTCCTTGGGTGGTAAGATCCCCCAGGTGGGCTCCCCAGCCCAGCAGGGACGCATCTGTGGTGAGTATCACTGAATGAGACTGAGTGACAAAAGGAACTCCTTGTCTCAAATTGTCCTGATCCTGCCACCATTACAAAGCCTGGATCAGGGTCCGAGTCACTGGGACTAGTTTGGTAAGGGAATCCTTTCTTTAGGACCAGCGGCTCTTAAGTGGAACTGAATGTCCCTCATCTGAAATCTTGCTCCCTGGACCACTGCTGTAGAGGCTGCCATGTGGCCCAGGAGCTGCAGGAAATGCCTTGCTGGTCAAGACACCTGAAGGGTGAATGAAGAGGCCAGTTCCATAAGGGTCCTTGTCCTGTCCAGGGAAAGGAAGGCTCTTGCCCTTTTTGTATCCAGCTCCGCCCCTATAAAGGTGAGGAGCTGTACTGGCTCAAGAACCGACTTTGGAAGGTTGAGGAGGAATCCTAAGGAAGTGAGCACTTGCTGAGTTATTTGCAGATGTGACTTGACTTGGTCTGGAGACTGAACCACTATGAGCCAGTCATCCAAGTATGGAAAGATGGAGATCCTTTTTCTCCTTAGGAAAGCAACCACTACTGCCAGGCACTTTGTGAACACCCTTGAGGCTGATGTTAGGCCAAAGGGCATTGCTCTGAATTGATAGTGACCTGAGGGCAACTCGAACCTGAGGTACTTTCTGTGGGAGCACCTGATGGGAATGTGAAAATAGGCATCTTTGAGGTCCAGGGAGCCTAGCCAATCCCCTGGCCTTAGAGAGGGCAGAATTATTCCAGAGTCACCATTTTGAACTTTGGTTTTAAAAGGTGCTTGTTCAGATATCTTAGATCCAGGATGGGCCGCCATTCTCCTGTTTTTGGGGGTTAGAAGTACCTGGAGTACAATCCTTCGCCTTGTGTAGGGTAGGAACCCTTTCTATGGCTCTGAGAGCCAGGAGGGAAGAAACCTCTGCCTCCAGGGCAAGGGTCTCTGATGGATTTGCAGGTGGAAAGGATCTGGTTCTCATCTTGGGAAATTTTTTGAAGCTGAGAACCAGTCCCTGGCTTACTACTTCCAGGACCCACTTGTATGATGTCAGAGACTTCCAGTCCTGGACAAAGTAAGCCAGCCTGCCCCCTACAGGTCTTGGAGAATCAGCCCGGGCAGACCCATCAGGGTGTCTGCTTGGCAGGGGCTTTAGGCTGAGGAGTGGAAGCAGGCCTGCTCATTCCCCATCTGCCTCTCCCTCTGAAGAACCCCTTCTGAGCATAAGCAGAAAAGGAGGCCTGGGCTTGGTAAAAAGGCCTTTGAAAGGGCTTGCCCCTGCCCCTGGAATGCTGCCTCTGAGGAGTGGATTGTCTTTCTTTGGCCTGAGCACTCCTGTAGGTGGTGCTGTACTCGTCCATCTTTTTCATGCAATTCTCTGTCTGCTCCCCAAACAGAGAATTACCAATGACAGGGGAAATCCATGGCCTTAGCCTGGGTATCCTGTGATAGGCTAGTACATCTGAGCCAAGCCATCCTCCGAAGGGCCACAGATGTAGCCATGACTCTAGATGAAACATCAGTGGAGTCCACAGCAACATGAAATTGCACCTTGGATGCCTCAATCCCATCCGCAGCCACCTGCTCCAGCTCCTTGGCAAGCTGGTCAGGGGCCTGTTTAGCCAGAGCCAGCACAGTGTCCCACCTGGACTTCTGGTATCTAGCTGTAAGCTATATAGTTAGCCTGCCTGAGTCCCAAAGATATTGCCATGTACTGCTTCTCTGCCATGGCATCAATCCTCCTGGAGTCCTTATCTGGGGGTGTGATGCCAAGGGAATATTTGCCTTATCACAGGCAGCAGCCTGCACTACCCCAACATGGCTGCACTGCTGAGAAAGGAACTCCGTGTCCGAGCCTGAAAGGGTATACCTCTTGTCCATTCGTCTGTCCACAGGAGGTATGGAGTTAGGAGTCTTTAGAATTTTAAATGTCTGTTTCCCAAAAGATTTATGGAGGGGAATAGACAGTCTCCTGGACTCTGGGATGTCCATCATTTCAACAAAATCAGGCTCCTCCTGATCCTCTCCTGCTTCTTCCATTGGAAGCTGGAGGGTTTCAGCCACTTTCTTGTAAAACATAAAGTGGGAAGGGACTCAGAAAGCCTGGGAGGAACACCTGAAGGTCTGTCTGGGGAGATGTCCGGGTCAATAGGCACATCCAGACTTTCATAATCACCATCATCATCATTATCCTCATACTCTCCTCCTCCTCCTCCTCTGGTTCATAAAATTCTTCTAAAGTATAATCCGAACTGGGGAACAGACTGAACCCAGGCCCCTGCCAGATGGTGCCGGTTCGCCAGAACCAGTTAGCGACTGAACTATCCTTATCGCTTTAGCTATTTCATCAGCGGTCGGAGAAAGAATTTGTGGATCTGAACCGGATGATTTTTCTCTCTCTTTCTTTTAACGGAACAGACTCTCAGAATCGGCTCTCCTTTTGCCCGAAGAAGTCGCCCTGGTCAGAGGGCACTCCTGGTTGATCCGAACCGAACCGGGATAACCATCGGGTCCAGCCGGACTTCTCGGCCTTCCCTCAGTCTACCTCTCTTATCCAGGGTAGCTTTGGGAAAACTTTTACAAATTTGGCAGTCTGAATCGGGTGGTCAAACCCCAGACAATAAACACAGGTGGTGTGGGATCAGCCTTAGCAAAGGCTTCCCCAGATACACTGCAGTGTTGAAACCCAGTGGGCCTGTTTTTTCTTGGGTTTCTCAGACATGGCCAATCCTATCCAAACTTACCCTTTTTCGACAATCCAGCCAAGCAAGACACCCCTATCGGTTCCTGACCGACATTGGTCTTGGAAAAACATAATTAAACCGTTTTTTTTTTTAACTGATACAGACCGGTTACCACACTCTAATAAATTCAAAATTTTTTAAGACCAATCTGATCGGTTCAAACTGAACCGATCCCAAATTTATAAGTTCCACACAGAAACTAAATGTAAAACCTATCTAGTACTCACGGTACCACAGACAGAGATTTAAACTGACAGATTCGGTAGCAGAAATTCGGCAGAAACTGAGCGAGAAAATGACACTAACCGTTCAGTGAGGCGGAGTAAAGAATCCGACAGTTGGAGTTTAAATAACAGCAGACAGGGGCTTCAACCAAGCTTGCGCTGAACGCTCCATGCTGGCCATGGAAAGTTAACGCTTTGTTCTCCGGGGAAGTTGAAAGGCAGGACCTAAGTGCAATAGTCAGAATATAGCAAGACTTCATGTTGTTTGAAAGAGGTATTTTTGGTCAAGCATTCAAATGAATATTTGAGTAAACAATTGGGGGAAATTAAGACAGTACTAGTTTGTGCCAATCTTTCACTGGGATCCAACATGAAAGAATTAAAAGTTACTGAAAGAACAAATGGAGATTATTAAAAAAAGGCTGCAATTTGGGATAAAGAAGAGGGAGAGAAAAGGAGGAAAAGTAAAGAGATTAAACAAGTAACACAAGAGATAGCTGAGAAAAGAATATGGGGAAACTAAAGAATTGGTGGATAAGTTAAAGAGAGAAAAAAGAGAGAAGGAAAATAAAAGGATAGAAATAGAGATTAAAAAGAAAGAGAGAAAGGTTTTAAGTAATAATGAAATCATACAAACAGTAGAAAAACAGCATGAAGAAGGTAAGGGACAAAATAAGTCAGGGAAGCAGAAGGGGAACAGAATTGCTGACAATAAACTTCATACAGCATATTTCAAAGGAATACCAAAGTGAAGAGGGAATCACCATTCTTGTTAAAGATTTCGGTTTATAATATCTTAAAGAGTCAACAGAAGTCTAGGATTTGTTGGGAAGATATTATATCTACATATAGATATAGAGCTAACCCCAAGAAAGGGCTTGTGTTTTTGGTTGTGAAAAACGGCTCCATAAGAAAAAGATATTTTGAATATGCATGTGGAGTGTCAAAATGTAGGCATACAGTTAGATGAATCAACGGGGGAAACTCATCAGGGAAATGGATGGTTGTGTAAAAAATAATGAAAACCTCATAAAGGAGAAAATAAACAAATTATTACTAAATCTTTACAGAAACCAACAGTTATTGGGCACGAACTGTATGGCTCCCCAGATATGAATGGATATATTAGAGGGAGAAACCAACATGGAAAAATAATAGGGGTGCTGTGTTAGATGGTTTAGAAAGTAATTCAGTTAGCGATGAGGAAGGATCTGTTTTAGCACAATGTGCCTGTTTATGGAATATTGAGACAAAGAATGGGTAGGAGGTGTTATCACATTGTTAACGGGGATCTAGTAGAAATAAATATATCCTTATGCTGTCCAATTGAGATGAGGGTAAAATCATCAAGCCATATATAAAAGCTGAAGATTATATTAGCATTCTGTTTTGGAATATAGCGGGTTTAGTTAATAAACTGGATGATAAGGTTTGGATGAATACCCTCAAGGCTTATGATTTGATTTTGTTACAAGAAACATGGCTGGGCAATAATGGTAATGTGGTGATACCAGGATACTGTCTATTTGCTTGCGATGGGGAAACAATTACACCATTAAAGGCTGAAAAAAAGATGGCTTGATGATTTTCATTGATTCAAGAAATAAATGGTCCAAAGTAGATATCCATAGCATGGATCAATATTGGATGGTTTCGGAATTATCTGTCTCCCGAAATAAATCCTTCTTAGTAATAAATGTTTATTTTCCACCAATTTTAAAAACAGAAGAATTTACTCTTAAATTGCATAATCTGTCTCTACTGCTTGACGACCTACTCTGTAAAGATGTAATAAAACATATAATAATAATTGGTGATTGGAATGTGCATGTGGGGCCCCTTAATGAAAAAGATCAGTTATTTAATCTGTCAAATCACTTGCTATATCAGGATCTTCCACCGAGAAAATCCAGAGAAAGGAAATGGGATAAGAAGGGTTTAATTCTAATGAGATTTATAATAGAACAGAATTTGTGTATTTTAAATGGTAGGGCAAATGGGATAGGGATGGTAATTACACATTTCCATTAAAAACAGGTGGTTCAGTTCTAGATATTACCTTGGTAGATACAAATCTTTACAATCAAGTCCTCGCCTTTCAAGTGTTAATAGATTGCACCTCAGATCATTTTCCTATCTCACTTAAAGTGAACTTATCAAAGGATGTGAAAATTCACAGAAATAGTGCAGAAGAGTATATTTTGGAAAATCATATGGGTATCTGTTTGTTAAAAATAAAGTGGGATCCTCTTTTGGAGAGGAAAATGGATTCAATATTTATGAATCATGAGGTGATATGTGGCAGTTTGGAGTTTTTAAATGCTGAGAAGAATGATGTTTTAGATTATTATGAATAATTAAATTTATTAAAACAAATATACAAGGGAATAATAGTAGAAAAACAGACAGGAATAGAACGGATACAGCTCCCTGATATGATGTTCCATGTAGAACTAAAAAAAAACTCCTAAATAAAATAGTAGGATTACAAAGAAAAAAATGTTGATTTAAAACTTAATAAAGCTTTGGGGTTCATAAAGAATGATTATAGAGCTCTTATTAGAAGGAAAAAGTCTGTACATGAAAGAATTTTATGGTCTAAATTACACGACTCAGTTAGAAGGAAAAATAACCAGGAATTTTGGAAATTAATTAAGATAGTGGAGAATAAGTATAATTTATATATAGATGGTGCAGTTTTAGCAGAAGACTGGGTTTCCCACTTTAGAAAATTATATACAGTAAGGATTGCAGTAGAGAAAATCATAGATATAGTAATACTTTAATTACAAAGGAGAAAATATATAATATAACCAAATAAATTCAGCAAGCAATTTTAGCACAAAGAAAGAATAAGGCTCCTAGAATAGATGGAATACCCACGGAATTACTCCAATATAATTTGATTTGGTGGTGTGATATTCTTTAACACCTTTTTTTTTTTTTTTTACATGTTATTAATACAGAAGAGATTCCTAATTGTTGGAAAGTTACAGAAGTGGTACCAATCTTCAAAAAAGGTGATAGAGGACTTTCAGAAAATTATAGGCCCATTGCACTCCAGAATATATCAGCTAAAATTTTTATGCGTATTCTGTTGCAAGAACTGGAGATGTAGGTTTCAGAAAATCAAATTTTATCTGATAAACAATTTGGCTTTAAAGTTAATCATTCAACATTAGATTGTATTTACATTATAGATCATCAGATTAGGAAAGCTCGATCCAACAGGAAACCACTTTTTTTTTTTTTTTTTAGCTTTTTTGGACTTACATGCAGCTTTTGATAGGGTTAATAGGGAACTTTATGGAAATTGCTTGATGAGAAGAGAATTGATATGAAGTTACTTAAACTTATTCAGTGTATATATACAGATACATTTATTTGTGTTAGATATTCTAAATGTGTGAGGCTAACTGAACCTATTGCTTCTAATTGTGAGTTAAACAAGAATGTTTAATGTCCCCATTACTGTTCAACATTTATTTTAATGAGCTAATAGTTGATTTAGATAGAGTAATGACGGATGCTCCAAAACTAGGTAACAGGAATCTGAATGTTATTTTGTATGCAGATGAAATTGTTGTTTTGGTTAATACAACGATTGGTTTAAGAAAGCTTTTGACTGTATTGTAGGTTCCTTGAAAATTACAATTAACGGTTAATATGAATAAAACCAAAATTCTGGTTATTGATCAACCTAAAACCTTAAATTATAAGTTGAAGATCTTAGGAAGCCAGGTAGAGGAGGTAAATCATTATACCTATCTGGGTTTAATCTACATAATAAAGGATTTGGAATTTACATATAGAAGAAATTAAAAGAAAGGAAGACAATTGGTCTTGGTAATAAACAAATTCTCTAAGCAATTTATTGATAACTCTTATACATCATTAACAACAGTTTATAAAAATGAAAGCGGATTCTACGTTGTTATATGGGCTTGAGGTTTGGAGGTATAAAGAGAATATGGACTTACTGGAACCAATTAAAAATCTCTATCTTAGGTTAGCCCTGAACTTACTACAATTTATTCCTGCAGGTTTTATGAGGGCAGAGACGGGGGAACTATCTCTAGGTGCTAAAGCAGTGATTGGACAGATTGGATATCTGATTAGATTTTAGGAGTTAAGTGCAAAAACTCTCTTTTGAGCCAATGTTGGAACGATTCCATGGTATATGACTCAAATGGAAAAATAGTTTTAAATCATGGACTTGGTTAAAGATTTAGATATGGTAGTTAGAAAAATGGGATTACAAACAATTATGAACATAGTTAATTGCCAACATTTGGAATTATTAAAAGTAAAATTCATTGAGAGGATAACTGATATAGCAAAGCAGAGTGATATGGAAAGATTGGCTTTAACAAATAATTTTTTAATGTATAAGAGGGTAACACAAGTGCAGGAAAAGGGGTGTTATTTAGAACTTTGTGAGAGTAAGATGCATTATAAAGTTATCTCAAATTTAAGGTTTGATGTAAATTTTGGATTTTCGACGTTTTATGAAATGACAATGTTTCAAATCAAAATTACCTTGTAAAGAAGAATGTTTAAGGATTTGGAATTCAATGCATATTATATCAGAATGCAAACTGGTTAATGATATAAGGAAGTTTTGGCTTGGTAATTATCTACAAAAAGTAAATGAATTCACCAGCCAAGAAAAACTAAACTTCTTTCTTAACACAAAAGATGTAACTTTGTGTTGCATTGCCAGTTATTGTATTGCTGTATACAGATTTTTAAAGATATGATGGTTCTTTTAAATCTTTATGTATAAATATTTATGTGTGATGCTTTTGTAATACACATATTTCAATAAATTTTGATTTGACTGATTGTGGCAGCACAGCCTCAGCCTGCACGGCATGAGAAGTGCAGCAGAAGGGAGGGGGAACAAGTGCCGGCTCCCGCACCTGCACATGAGTGCAACCCAGCCGAAAGCCCAGCCACACAGGCAGATCTTGGCCTACTGTGGAGTAAGGTCAACCACCTCAGTAACGTGGTCGAAACAATGCAGCAGCAGCTGGACTTAATGGAGGTCATCAGCTGCAAATCATAGCTATGCTCCAACTGCTGATTAGTCAGAACCAGGCCCAGTAGTATTTGTTTTCTTTCTAACTTGTGTGTTCTCTCTTTATTGTTCCTAACTTTCTTCCCCCAAAAAAATATTAAAAACACACCCCAAAAAAATATACAAGGAAAAAATATAAAAATCCTGTCCTGCACTTCCTTTCTTTTCCTATTTAATGATCTTTTTACATACAGAAAACGTATTTCATTTTTTTCACAGTAATGTTTTCTTGCTGTTGTACTGTGTTAAAGAAGCAGTGCAATACGGTGTTTCCCATTCATTGTTTTTGTGCGGTGGGCCACCACCCTATATTTTTTACCACCACCACATATTTTTTGCCACCACCCTATATTTTTATCCATTACTGACGGATTCTTATAAAATCCTTCAAAATTGTCTTTTATTGCCATCCTTTATTGTACTACTACTCATTTTGATACCAGTGTGCTATATTTTACTTAAAACACACTTATGCGAATGTACGATGCATATAGGAGGTCCAGAAAAATGGCCTACTTTTTGACCCAATCACCACTGCCACTGCCCTACATTTTTAGACAGTGGGGAACACAACAATAATATGTTAACAATTTTGACCTACACTGTTTTATTAATTTTCCCTTATCTACTGACTTGTATGATACCATTCCTTCTACAAGTAATGTGATTCTGCATTATAAAACAGTCATTAATGAAAGGTCAAATGTGACGACTTGCCATTGGGCAAAAAGTGTCACCTGACCATTCATTAATGCAACAGTCGGCATGCTGATTGTAAAAAGCTTTCTATTTTTGCTTTTACAGTTAGGTAACCGTTTATAAGTCGATAACCCACTCCAGTCCATGGGTGTTCAGGGCATTAATGCACTTCCCAGCTGGTTTAAGTCACTTGGGCAAGCCCTTGTGCCTCACAATGCACCCAGGGCATGCATTAATGCCCTGATACACCCATTGTCTGTCGTGGATTATAGTGTATTTACTTATTTAAAAGTTTTACCAGGAAAGCATACTGAGCAGACTACTGCTCAATTCCAGATCGTCCTGGGGAGACAGGAATAGGGATAAACAGCATAATAAATACAATAGTCACCACATACAGGAATCAGGAACATTTCAGTGTACAGAGAACCTTGGGACGAGAACATCAAAATTAACTGCATTACAGTGGCAATAGTGCGAGGCACATAACAGTGAAATGCACATAGTAAATAATACAATCCAGTCACAGACACTATCTATTTTTAGATATGAAATAATAAAAGTAGTGCTCCTTTTAATATTCTTCAGATCTGTTTTTCATCAGTATACCCAGCTGTTTTTGAACACCTCCTGCTCCATAAGGTCATGGTAGTTGACGTGTCCTGCTGGATTGCATGCTAGTTCATTTTAGTCACAACAGAAATGAGCTTAAATGTGGATAATGTATAAGTTATATGGTACATGTATATAACAGACATAGCATTTGTAGATCTATCCTTGACCTGTGTATACTTTTGCATAAGTACAAGACTATACAAACTATTACTGTAAGGTAAAAAGAAAATACCTAATAAAACCTTATACGATAAAAAAAAAGAAATTATTTTAAATAACAGATGTACAAAAACAGGTGGCAATACTGATGAAAACCGCTGCAAGCCAGATTAAAAGTAGCACTTTGTTTATTATTTCACATGTGAAAAAAGCACAGCAGCAGTAAATTGTGGAAAGAAGGGTATCTAATAGACAAGTCAGTAGATAAATACTTAATCGAATCAATATGAAAGTATAGGTAAAAATTGTCACCTGATTATTGCACTGCTGCTGTACTTGTCATGCTATATTTCTTTTTGTTACTGTTGACGGTGTTAAGTTTTGTAGCACACCCACAAGTACAATCAAAATACCCTACCATCACATACTATTACAATCGCCCCCCAAAAAAAAAAAAATTACTATCTTATGAAAGTAGCATGCTTTTACTGCTATCTGGCTACATAATTCAGCATGCAGTATTAGTGTCCAGATGAAGAATAATCACATTCACGTTCAGAAAAGTCACAAGTATTTTTTGACACACTGCTAAAAGCATGTGCCTAGAGCCAGAACTCTGTAGAAGTACCCCAAGTAAGACAACTGCTTGCTAGTGCCTGCTGCTGCTGTTTAAATGTCATGAAAAGTCCAGATGAAAAATAATCACATGAGAAACTGTTCAGGCACTGCTAAAAGTGTGTGCCTAGAGCCAGAACTCTGTAGAAGTGTCCCAAGTGAGAAAATGGCTTGCTGGCACCTGCTGCTGCTGCTGTTTAAATGTCAAGAAAAGTCCCGATGAAGAATGAATCACATAAAAAAACTGTTCAGAAAGTCATAAGTATTTCTTGACGCACTGCTAGAAGCGTGTACCTACAGTCAGAACTCTGCATAAGTGTCCCAAGTGAGAAAATAGCTTGCTGGTGCTTGCTGCTGCTATTGTTTAATTGTCAAAAAAGTCCCTATGGGGCTGGGCCGGTGGTGCTGAGGGTTGAGGTGCTGAACGCCACACCTTGCGCCACGCCGGTGACCCAGGTTTGGAAACGGACTCAGGCCGCCGGAGTTGGCAGGGGAAGGAGAGGATTGAGTGTCGAGGACTGCTCTCCTCTCCTGGGGTGGAGTTGAGGCACAACTCTCTGTGCTAGCAGCTCCCAGTAGAAACTGGGAGGATGCAGTGCTAGTGAGCCAGAACATGGGGTTAGGGATCGGCAGATGACCTGTGAGTGTGCACAGGGCATGTGCGTTCACACTGGAGCGTCATTGTCGTCCAATGCCTTGAGGAATTACAGCTGAAACCTCTCCTGCAGCAGCATGAAGCCACTGGCATCGACCTGGTCTGGGGAATCAAACACTGCCCGATAGCTGGGCGAGGGGCTCTAGATGTCGGTCTCCTCTCCCGGCTTGCCCTCCTGCTGGGGAGGCTCTCCATAGGGGCAAGCTACGTCCTCCTCGCCTTGGTGTGGTTGCGGCAGAGGCTGGCTCTCCAACCAGTTGAGCAACTGCGTACATGGCTGACAGGGGTAAGTACCCCTCACTGCAGAGAGTGAGATAAATAAAGTCTACAAAAAAAAAAAAGTCCCGATGAAGAATAATCAAGAGAAACTGTTCAGAAAAGTTTCAAGTATTTCTTGACGCACTGCTAAAAGCATGCACCTACAGCCAGAACACTGCATAAGTATCCCAAGTGAGAAAATGACTTGCTGGTGCCTGCTGCTGCTGCTGTCGCCAGTCTGTTTTCTGCTGCTGCTGATGTACAGTGTGTTGCTAAATGATGATAGCCACAGATGACCACGGGTTGAACTATAATTTGATGTTCTGGAAAATTCTTCTGCTGAGCTGGACCGAAACATGCTGCCCTATGTGTGTGTATTCATACCAACAATGGTAAGTTAGTGGCACTGTCATGTTTTTCAGAGACACTGCCATTTAATTTGTATTGAATCTTGTTTTTGTTGTAAGCAGTCCGACATGTTGTTCCTTTGCAGGGAATCATCATGATACATATTGAATGTTTTCCCTTCACCGGTGTGTTGGACATGGTCACAATCATATGCCATATATATGTGCCATAATCTAATGTGGTACTGTAAAATTTAAATTTTTTCTGGAGGCAGGTACTACTGTGAGTGAATTATAAGCATTTCTCATTACTATTCTTTGATTTTACATTTTCAGGTCACAGCACACAGATTCACGACCGTAGTGATGAAACCATGTTGCTGCCGCACGTGTTCCACATGTGTCTAACTGTTGACTTCGGCTGAACGAAAAATATCAACCCATGAAATGTAAGTATTTTTTGGGGGATGTTGCATGTGTCATTTGGAAAACAATTTTCATTAATATTTTTATCAGCTTTCCAGGTCTTCAGTGTATCCAAACTGTTGTCTGTCTTCAGATTGAAACATACCACCAGTTCACAATACCTCGATGCTACCTGCAAACAGATAAAGAAGAAATGATTCCGAGTTCATTCCGGAACTCCATTCAGTATCAGTACCCCATGGAGCTGTTCCTGTCTTTTGTTATATCCATCATTTGGCCTATTTGTCACCGCTGTTAAATACTTTACACCTGTGGGAAACAAAAAAAAAGGAAAGCAGCTCTTGCAATCCTCAATGGCAGAGTTGTACCCACTTTCTTTTTCTTTTTCCATGACTTGAATCAGCAAACTCAATGGTACACCGTTTTGCACTGCCACCAGGATAGTCTGCTTCGCCTGCATTATTCAGCACCATTATCGTGACTGAGTACAAACACAGATGTGATTGTCCTGCTTGGTATGTTAGACAAAAAAAAAGTTGTAGTGTGATTTGTGATTGTGAAGATGAAGAACGTGATCTGTCTTGTGACTCATGATCGTGACATGACATGAGTACAATGTTCGATTGAGATAACATGTACCACACACACCGGTACTCTGAACACTACTGGAACATTCAAAGTCATCCTCCTCATGCCTGTAGTAAACCTCAGTGTTAATTCACAACTTTCACCTACTTGGCTACTTGCTGTTACTTGACAACTGGCTGGCAGATTTTATTTGAGACACATACACAGAATTTATTTCATACTCTACTTATGCTAAGGGTGATACTGCAGGCACTGCTGCTACCCACACAGATTCAGGGACCTTGCCTGGCCAAACCCTCTCCGACACAGTACTTTTTCCCCCTTCAAGGAATTTTTCTTTTTTGATTTATTCCACGTGATGTGACGGAATGCCCTGCCCACAGGGCCAAAGCTTATACCCCACTGTCTTATGTGGCTCATACGCTACAGTCAGAAACACCTTTGCCTGACCGTGTCTTTGTGGGTATTTTTTTTTTTTTTTTTTTTAGATTTCACAGAGTCACCAAGAAATGAAACACGTTTATTGCAAACAGTGATTTTTCTAATTTTGTAGGTTGCTAACAAATTCAAGAGAATTCACAACCACAAGAAAGCACATTGACAAAAATACTGCAATAGGTATGTTTCTTTATTATGTCTTTATTTCGGTTAAATGGTATACTATGCAGTGAGAGACAGTATTCAATCATGGTACTATGGGGAAACACACAATATTGGTACAGTGACAACAACTTCAACAGACTGAACACAGACAATCAACAGCAACATTATATTTATTCAGCTTTTGGGGGATGGGAAGCTAAAAAACTACAACATTAACTTCCAGATGGAAATTGAGCACTAAACAGATGTAGCCACACAGGCATAACAAGCCCTTAACCAGTCTTCAGAAATCCTACAGTGGAACAACAATACCTTATTTTGCAAAAAGGTGTGTGTGGGGGGGGGGGATTTATAGCAGTATCTAGATAGAAGCAGGAAAAAATACCGCAGACGGGCTAATAAATTAAGAGCATGCTATTACGGTGGCGCAAAAAAATACATCTAACTTGATGGCACGTACACAGACTAAAGGTAATGCGCAGAAACTTTAACAGTTCAGTAAACTACAACACAGTCTTTTAAACAGACTGAAAAAATGCACAGCAGCACAGCACAGCAAAAACTGATAAAAACTTACTATAAGTATTACTGTGTGTACCTGAACACAAAAATACTAAAACACTAGCCAACAACAGCTGGAAAAACTGCCTTTCTCACTGTGAATCTCCTTTCTACAATCTACACCACAGATCTGCCCCTCCCACGAAGCACAATTCTACAGTGTCTGTCAGTAGAGAGACAGTGTATTAAATTAACATTCAATAGTCACACAAAATCAATAAATGCTGGATGATATAAACACACAAGGGTTTACTACAATTGATGTACTAACTTTTGACACAAAGGTTTGTGGCACAAATGTATTTTTAAAGGTTTTCGATGGCTTGATTCTCAGAGTTCTGAAAGCAAACAGTCTCCAGCTTTCCACTACACACACTACGCTGAACTGAGGCTGTGCAAGACAATATAGAGCCCATGTGACCTTACATTCCATGAATCAATACAAAATTCACCTTAAACAGCAAAAAAAAAAAGGCGCAGTAACACGAAGTCCATAGAGAACAATGGGAACTTTGCGTTACTTCGAGATGCAAAGTTATTCGCTTCACAGAATATTACACGAAATTTGGGTCTGACATGAAATACTACGCGTAGTGTATTTTAGGCACATTGCCCACCTCTACTGGACATACAGACTGAGGCCCTTTAGATCTAGAATAGGCCTTAGATCTCCGGCCTTTTTGGGAACCAGGAAAAACCTGAAATAAAACCCCTTGTTTCTCTGGTGCCTGGGCACTATCTCGATGGCCTGCTAGCGCAGAAAGGACTGCAACTCCTCCCAAGGCAGGTGAGCCAGGGAGGTAAACAAGAGGGCGGAGGTGGAGTTTTTTGGAGACTGCTCGATGAGCTCCAAGGTGTGACCCTTTCTATGATCTGCAGAATTCATGCATATGAAGCTATGGTTCTCCATTGATTCAGATGGAGGGAGAACTGACCTCCGACCACCACCTCCTCCTGGTCCGAGACCACTGGGGGGGGGGGGGAGTTCTGCAAGGAGTCAAGCAGAGGTGGAGCCAGACAGAGGGGCTGGTTCCTCACTTCTGGGTCGCTTGGCCGCTGCCGCTCCAGCACTGGAGGGGGCAGGCAAGGGTGGCTAGGCACTGTGTTTTCCCTGGGGATGGGGAACTGTCCCAGGCCTATTGTTTCGTTTATGAAAAGGAGGACGTCCTCTACCTTTTCACTGGGTCAGTAGAGGGAGTGGACAGACATGAGGGCCATGTCCAAGGTTTGCAGATCCTTTATGATGTCCAGGACATCAGGGTCAAACAGCTTGGTGCCACTGAAGGGGACATTAAGCACTGTTTGCTGTACATCAGCTGCAAACCCACATACTCTGAGCCAGGGGAGTCTTCGGAGGCATATGCCCGTGGCAGCTGCCCTGGCAACTGTGTCAGCCATGTTATACAGGGCTCTGAGGAGGCATTTTCTAACATCTTCAGCAACTTGGAGGCACTGTAGCAGGTCCTGCTCCCGTTGTGGGAACCACAAAGCAAAAAAGTGAGCAACAGGTGTAGGACAGGAGGCTTTACGGTGAAGCACAGGGGTGAATAGTGGCTGGCTAGTTGGACTGGGGTAGGTTTTTTTTTCAAATTAAATTTTTTATGGTAGCAGTGACTCTATTGTACTTTAAGTGTACACTGTGATTTTTTGCACAAATAAAAACCTGTTGATGTTTTTTTGCAATTCAGTGTGCTGTTCAATTCAACTGTGCTACCTGACCTACAACTGTTGCTCACCTTTTTGCTTCGTGGTTTCCACGAAGGGAGCAGTATGTACCATTTGTGAGCCCTGACCTGGACTCACGCAGGTAGAGCACCCCTGCTTAGAGACAGAGTGCAGGTTTTTGTACTTTGTGGATTTATTGTAGCATCTCCTGCTTTTGAGTGCCCCCCAGAAAGGCCTGGGTGGCAGCATTGCCCTTGTTCCAATTGGCATTCTAGTATTTTACCATGTGTGACAAACAGTTTGCAATCCTCAAACCTAGAGTAAAGGAGGCATAAATCCGTTTACCCCAGAGGTCAATTTTACGAGAGACTGTCTGAGGGAAGGGAAGAAAAAATTACTCACCTTAGTAATTGTGTTTCTTCTAATGGAGTCTTGCTGTATTCTGACAATCTGCAGTTAGCTCCAGCCTTTGAACTGCCCCGGAGAGTAGAGGGTTAATTTTCTATGCAGTGCATAGAACGTTGAGCTCGAGCTCGGTTGAGATCCCTGTCAGCAGCACTTTGAAACCCAACCATCAGATTCTTACAAGCAAACACTATCTATGTGGAAACTGTAAAAATGTTTAACTAGCCAACTGGCAACAGAAAGTTTTGGATTCCCAAAGGAAGACTCAAGTCAGGGAAACCCAAAACCAAAACCTATGCAAAAATAGAAGATCATAATACAAAAGCACCCAGATAAAATGGAGGGTGTGCATGAAGCACCCCTGGGGTGCAACACTGTGCCTGCCCACCCACTTCCCAAAACCAGGTTCTGAGAGGGGAGGCATGGAGGGAGGTCAGAATACAGCAAGACTCCATTTGAAGAAACACAATTACTAAAGTGAGTAATTTTTTCTTCAAACAACATGAAGTCTTGCTGTATTCTGACAATCTGCAGACTACCAAGCAGCACCTCCATGGAGGAGGGACAGAACCTACTTTGGAAATAGGCTCTGAAGTACTGCTGTGCCAAACCAAGCATCACTCCTAGCCTGGATATCCAGAGAGTAATGCTCGGTAAAGTTATAGACTGTTTTCCAGGTGGCTGCTTGACACATTTCTAACAGAGGGATATCCCTTGCAGCAGCCAGGGGAAGCAGCTCTACCTCTTGTGGAATGAGCCCTCAGGCCTGAGGGTGGAACTTTTCCCAGTTTCTCATAGCAGAATTGTATACAAGAAACAATCCACCTGGCAATAGTTCTCTTGGTGGCAGGTTTGCCCTTTCCCACTTCCCCATAAGTGAGGAACAACTGGAGGGATCAAACCTGTGACCCTTGGTACACTCTATGTAGTAGCTAAGGGCTCTTTTAACATCTAAACTGTGTAGCCTCCTCTCTTCTGAGGAAGAATGATCAGTGAAGAAGACAGGGAGAGAGACAGACTGATTCAAATGGAAGTCTGAAACCACTTTGGGCAAGAACCTCCTACTGGTTCTAAGGACCACTTTATTTCTATGAAAGGAGATACAATCAGGTTCCACTAACAGGGCTTGCAATTCACTGATACGTCTGGCAGAGGTAATGGCTACCAAAAACACAGTTTTCCAAGTCAAGTACTTAAGCTCTGCTGAGGACATAAGCTCAGTAGGGGTTTGCATAAGTTGAGCAATGCAAACATTTAAGTCCCAGGCAGGAGCAGGATCCCTAAAGGGAGGATTGGTATGAAGCAATCCCTTGAAAAATTTACAGAACACAGGGTGAGATGATAAGAAAGGAAGGCTTTCTGACTGACAGAAAAGCAGAAACAGCTGACAAGTGTACCTTGACAGTAGCTGGTCTGAGGCCTAGGCCATTAAGATGGACCATATAATCCAGAACTGTAGGAAATTCAGCAGTGCCTGGAGAGATATGCTTCTTGGAACACCAAATGCTGAATCTTTTCCATTTGGAGTCATAAGTCTTTCTGGTGGCAGGCTTCCGAGAGGCTTTGAAAATATCCAGAACCCCTTGGGACAGATGCAAATCTGCATACTCTAACTCTTTAAGAGCCATGCCTTGAAATTGAGAGACTGAAGATTGGGGTACCAAATCCTCCCCTGAGAGAAGATTAACAGGTTGTAATTCCTGGGAAGAGACAGCAGAAGATGGACTGCTAGAGATAGTAAAAGGGGGTACCAGGGCTGCCTGGCCCAATCTGGGACAATCAGAATCACTTTACAGGGCTGTGACCTTACCTTGACCAGAACCTTGAATAGCAGAGGAAAGGGAGGGAAGGCATAGAGAAATTTCCCTTCTCAGTTCAACATCAGAGCATCCAGAGGGACTAAGCCCAAGACTGGGAGTCTGCAACAAAACAGAGGAAGTTGGTGATTGTCTGGGGCTGCAAAGAGATCTATCTGTGGAGTGCCCCACCTTGAAAAAATCACTTTCAACACCAGAGGGTTCAGGGACCATTCGTGATGGCCCTGGAAGATATGGAAATTACGTACTTACTGTAATTGTTGATCTTCTTGGACAGTCTCCATCACTCATTCACTAGTGGGATAGCGCCCGAGGCTGGGACAAGCTGAGGGCAAAATTTTTCAGGGGCGGTGGCGGTAGGACCATGCAGCGAGACGGCTCGCGCCTGTATAGGCTATCTCAGGCCGACTCTCCAACCGCTCAGTACCTTTTCACCAAGGAGGTGCAGCGAACTCACGAGAATAACTCATTCTGAGTGTCTGGGCCTGAGAGGGCCCAGATGGCCTTTGTAAGAAAGGCCAAAGAACAATGTCTTCACAGTCCGAACCATAGGCCATGAAGACCAGGAAAGAAAAACGAGTGAACCCAGGGGATGGTGGGTGGGCGTGTGAATGAGTGATGGAGAATGTCCAAGATCATCAACAATTACGGTAAGTACGTAATTTCCATATCTTCCTGGACCAAGTCTCCATCACTCATTCACACTAGTGGGAGAGTACCAAGCTAAAATCAACAACCCTGAGTAGGGTGGTAGGAGATAGGGTTCACTCGGAAAGGACAGCCAAGGACTGTCCTGTTAATAAAAAGAGCTGTCTTGTAACAGCATCTATAACATAGTGTCTACAAGATAAACGCTTGAGTTGTAACTCGTCACCTTGCCGACAACTACAATGGGCAAAAAATTAAAGTCTGCCAGGCAGCCGCAACTATTCTAGGAGAGCGGCAAGAACCTGGCCTCACAATTTGATCTAGGACCAAAATTAATAGTGTCAAAGACATGCACTAATCTAATGTAAAAGACCTCAGGAGCTGCAAGAGCCGGAGGTAAAGTGTACAGGTTCAGGGCAGTATGACTGTATGTGAATATTTGTGAAGCTACCTTAGAAAGAACCTACTTGACCAATGGTCAAGAAAGAAGTATGTCATCTGTTAAGCTGGAGCAAACATGGAAGTAGGAATCTAAGTTCCGACTTGCTGAAGAGTCATTTGTTGCTGCAAGGCTCTGATCAGGAGAAGAAAGCCTGATTAAAAACAAAAGGGACTAACAGACTGGTTAGATGCCTAGGTTTTGGAAATATCTCGAATAAGAGAAATTCTCTTAGAAAAGAGGTAGCTATACCACCGCTGGATCGGACTGCCCCCTAGGGGTAGAAGAAAACAGGTACCCTTTACTGAGGTTTAGAGACGACTGCCTCAGGGTTGAGGCGGAACCTGATCAGATCCAAGTGTGGTATCAGGAAATTCCAACTAGGCCCTGTGCTGTGATAATTCTGACCCCCCCCCCCTTTTTTTTTTTTTTTTTTAAATATCATTAGTCCGAGCATGACAAGGTTGCTGGCTGCTATTTGGCAAGTATTGCCTGATACAGAAATGACAAGGATGTCATCCCTCTGAGGAGCAGGAGGGCCTGAAGATCCATAACTGAACCCCTGACTGGACTAATAATAGCTAGACAGATGTTAACTACCTGTGGCGGAAGCAGCCACCAGAGGGCAGCATCAAAAATGGGCTGTATACCCTATCAAAGGAGCGGGACAGTCTGTGCAGCTCCGACCATAGAATTAAAATGTTCCAAAGAGTGTAATTGTCTTGACCACTGAAAAGTCTAGACGCAGAGGTATATAGTCCACAGATCCAGCCTGAACACTATGGTGGACCCCATAAATGAGGAACTACTAAAGAGCTTGCATCACAGACTCTGATGATAGAGGCGTTCAGTGTATATAAAATGAGTCATCTGCTGTATCACTGACCAGAAGGACAGGGAAAGACTCATCCAGATGACTTTCTACCACAGAAGGACCCCAAAGAGGTCTCGGTTAGAGCCACTAGAGACTCCGCCACCAGGAAGGGTGTCGAGAGCTTGGCACCACTGAGGGGGCTGAGAAAAGCTGAGGCGGAATGAGAGATTCCATGACAGAAACAGAACAGAAGAGTCCCATCAGTGGAAAAATCGCTGGATGAGGAGAGCCGATGCAGACCGCCACCCACTAAAATGTGTGGAAATAATCCGCAGAAGAGGAATTCATTCCATGGAACATCCCAACACAAGTCCTGCGGAAGAGAGGTCTGCAAACACAGATCTTTCCCTAGTTCTGTCAGACAGCACCAACTGGCACCCCTGCTGCACTAGCATCACTCCTGGCACAGGAAGGCACCAAGCAGTAACCATGCCAACCTGAGAGACACCAGAGGGCACCCACGGCAGAACCCGCAGGTATCCTCTGTACCAACGGCAGCAATGGCACGCAAGGGCACCCCCGACGCCAATGGCACCATGGCACCCGTGGGTGCCAGGTGCCACCCGTGGGTGCCAGGTGCCACCCGTGGGTGCTCGGCATCACCCTCGGCACCTGCGGGTGCCAGGTGTGCTCCAGGGCCACCCATGACGTGCCTGTGGTGCGCGCGCGTGGGTGCGGCGCCACCATGGGTGCCAGGTGTCTGCGGCGCCACCCCAGGTGCCTGGCGTCACCATGGCACCGGGTGCCCGCGCGCCACGGCACCCGCAGGTGCCCAGCGCCACTCACAGCACCCACAAGTGCCCGCGGCATCAGTGGCACCGTGAGACACCCACAGCACCGCTAGCGGTGCCGACAAAGAAGCACCCACGGCACCGAGCACAGCATGAGCCACAGAGCCGACCCACGGTACCGAGCACGGCGTCGAAACACAGAGCCGAGCATGGCACCGAGCAAGCCACGGCGCCGACTGCAGCACAGAGCACGGTGCCAACCACGGCACCGAGCCATGGAGCCGAGCACAGCACCGAGCCACGGCGCCGACTGCATCCAGTACAGCGCCAAGCACGGCACCAAGCCACGGCGCCGACCCAAACACCAGTGGTGCCGCATGTGGCACCCATGCCAAACCAGGGGCATGGCACCAGACCTGTAGCGCCACCAAGGTGTTGGGCACAACGCCAGGAAAAACACCATGGAAAAGAAGAAAAAATTACTCACCTTAGTAATGTTGTTTCTTCTAATGGAGTCTTGCTATATTATGACAAGTTGCAGTTTGTCCCACCACTAGAACTGCTCCGGAGGTGAAATAGTTAAATCCATTCCATGAATGGAACTTTGAGCACGAGCTCTAAGATAGAAGCTCTGTCTGTGTAGTTTCAAACCTGAACCGTCAGATCTTTACGAGCAAAAACTCACTAAGGTCTGTGTGGAAGCTGTAACCTACACTAGCCAACTGGCTACCTAAATAATAACACTCATTGCTGGTCCCAACACCAAAGACTCAAGTCAGGGGACCAGAATTAATAATATAATTTAACAATATGAGAAATAACACAAAGAGAATAATAAACACCACACCCCAAACCCCAAAAGGGGTGAAAGCCTAAAAAGGGCATAAAATAGTGCCCACACTAGGTTGCCCCAACATACCCAAGTAGAAGTATTGAGAGGGGCAGGTTGGGAGGTTTAATATAGCAAGACTCATTAGAAGAAACAACATTACTAAGGTGAGTAATTTTTCTTCAAACAACATGAAGTCTTGCTATATTATGACAAGTTGCAGACACACAGCAGTACCTCCATGGAGGAGGGACAGAACCTACTTAGGAATAGGCTCTGAAGAACAGCTGTGCAAACCGAGCATCTCTCCTAGCCTGGACATCCAGGGAGTAATGCTTGGTGAAAGTGTGTACCGTTTTCCAAGTAGCAGCCTGGCATATCTCCAATATAGGGATGTCTCTGGCAGCAGCTAGAGACGCGGCTGTACCTCAGGTAGAATGAGCCCTCAAGCCAGAGGGGGGATCTCTGCCCAGTTTCTGATAACAAAATTGGATACAAGAGACAATCCACCTGGCAATTGATCTCTTAGTGGCAGGTTTCCCTTTCCCAACCTCACCAAAAGTGAGGAAAAGTTGGAGGGATTCGAACCTGTGACCCTTGGTACGTTCTAAATAGTAACTAAGGGCCCTCTTAACATCCAAACTGTGCAATCTCCTCTCACCAGAAGAGGAGTGTTCAGTGAAGAATACTGGAAGGGAGATATATTGGTTAAGATGGAAATCTGAAACCACCTTAGGCAAAAACTTCCTGTTAGTCCTGAGGACTACCTTATCCCTGTGGAAAGAAATAAAGTCAGTTTCTACTGACAAGGCTTGCAACTCACTTATGCGTCTTGCAGAAGTGCTAGCCACTAGGAAAACAGTTTTCCAAGTTAGATACTTCAGCTCTGCAGAAAAACAGAGGTTCAAAAGGGGGTTGCATTAACTGGGCAATGCAAACATTAAGGTCCCAGGCAGGGGCTGGATCCTGAAAAGGTGGATTAGTATGGAGTAATCCCTTAAAAAACTTGGAAAACACAGGGTGAGCGGAAAGAGAGGATGACTTTCCTGCTGAAACAAAAGCAGAGACAGCTGCCAAATGAACTCTCAGGGTAGCTGGTCTGAGGCCCAAGGAATTAAGATGGACCATGTAATCTAACACAATGGGCAAATCAGCAGATTCTGGGGAAATATGCTTCCCAGAACACCAAATGGAAAACCTTTTCCATTTAGAATTATAAGTAGTTCTAGTGGAAGGCTTTCTAGAAGCCTTTAGGATCTTAAGAACACCCTGAGAGAGGTGTAAGTCAGCAACTCTAACTCCTCAAGAGCCAGGCCTTGAGGTTGAGGGATTTGAGGTTCGATACCAAACTCTCCCTGGGCACAGGATAATAGGTTGTGATTCCTGGGGAGACACAGGGAAGACTGACTGTCAGGGACAGAAGGAGGGTACCAGGGCTGCCTGGCCCAATCCGGGGCAATCAGAATCACCCTGCAAGGCTGGGATCTGATTTTGACTAACACTTTGAATAGGAGAGGGAAGGGGGGAAAAGCATAAAGAAACTTCCCTTCCCAATCCAGAAGGAGGGCGTCCAGGGGGACTGAGCCCAACACTGGAGGCCTGCAGCAGAACAGTGGAAGTTGGTGATTGTCTGGGGCTGCAAAAAGATCTATCTGAGGGGTGCCCCATCTGGCAAAGACTATCCCCAGTACTTGAGGATCCAGGGACCATTCGTGATGGCCCTGAGAAATCCTGCTGAGAGCATCTAGGAACATTGTCCTTTCCTGGAAGGTGAACTGCTCTGAGGGAAGTGTTCAGGAATAGGCCAGAGACCACAACTTCATTGCCTCGTGCACAAGGTCAAGACCGAGTGCCCCTGCTTGTTGATGTACCGCATTGTTGTGGTGTTGTCTGTTCTGACTTGTACCACTTTGTTCTGAACAGATGCAGAAAACACTTGAAGTGCTAAAAAGACAGCTCTGAGTTCCAGCAAATTGATGTGGAACAGAGATTCCTGGGGAGACCACACTCCCTGAGTGGAGAGGTCGCCATGGCTCCCCACCCAGGAGGGAAGCATCTGTAGCAAGAGTCAACGCGGTGAGCAGGGGGAATGAAGGGACCCCAATCTTAAATTGCTCTGATCCTGCCACCACTGGAGGGCCTGGATCAAGGTTCGAGTCACTGGGACCAACTTGGAAAGGGGGTCTCTCTCTGAGACCAATAGGTTCTCAAGTGAAACTGAATGTCTCTCATCTGAAATCTTGCTCCCTGCACTACAGCTGTGGATGCAGCCATGTGACCCAGGAGCTGCAAAAAGTGTCTTGCTGGTCGAGAGACCCGCAGAGTGAAGGAGGAGGCCAGAGCCACCAAGTTCCTTACCCTTTCTAAGGGAAGAAAGCTTGGCCCGGTTTGTGTCCAATTCTGCACCTATAAAGGTGAGTACCTGGACTGGTTCCAGAACCGACTTTGGTAGATTTAGCAGGAAGCCCAGGGAGGTGAGAAGCTGCTGGGTGACTCTGCAGGTGAGATTTTACCTTGTTCTGGGGACTGGCCTACAATGAGCCAGTCGCCTAGATAGGGAAAAACAGCACTTTGCCTCCTTAGTGAGCCACTGCTACTGCAGACATTTTGTGAATACCCTTGGGGCAGAGGTCAAGTCAAGGGCATTGTTCTGAACTGGTAATGACCTGAGGCAGTTCAATCTGAGGTACTTTCGTGGGAGCTTCGATTAGGACGTGAAAATAGGCATCCTTGAGGTCCAGGGAAGCTAGCCAGTCCCCTGGCCTTAGAGAGGGTAAAATCATTGCCAGAGTTACCATTCTGAACTTTGGTTTCAAAAGATGCTTGTTCAGATATCTGAGGTCTAAGATGGGCCCATTCTCCTGTCTTTTGGGGTAAGGAAGTATCTGGAATACAGACCCCTGCCCTGGTGTAGGGAGGAACCCTTTCTACTGCTCTGACAGCCAACAGGGTTGAGACCTCTGTTTCTAGAGCAAGGGTCTCTAAAGAACTTAGGTAGAAAAGGCCTGGCTCTCATCTTGGGAACTTTTGAAGCTGAGAACAGACCCTGGCTTACTACTTCCAGAACCCACTTGTCTGAGGTTAAAGACACCCAGTTCTGACTGAAGTAAGCCAACCTGCCCCCTACTGGTAAAGGAGATCGGCCCTGGGCACCCCATCAGGGTGCCTGCTTGGCAGGAGCTTTAGGCTGAGGGGTGGGAGCAGGCCTGCCCACACCCCGCTCTGGCCTCGTTCTGAAGAACCCCTCTGAGCATAAGCAGAGGAGGCCTGAGTTTGGTAGAAAGGCCTGTGGAAAGGCCTACCCTACCCCTGGGGTGTGCCTCTGGGGAGTGGCTTGCCGCCCTTAGCTTGGGCACTTTTGTAAGTAGTCCCATATTCATCCATCTTTTCATATAATTCTCTGTCTGCTCCCCAAACAGAGAATTTCCACCACAGGAAAATCCATAGCCTTAGTCTGGGTATCCTGTGAGAGGCTAGTACACCTGAGCCAGGCCAAACTACAAAAGCTACAGATGTGGCCATGACTCTAGAGGAGACATCATTAACATCCACAGCAGCATGAAACTGCACCTTGAAGCCTCAATGCCATCAGCAGCCACCGTTCCAGCTAGCTAGCAAGCTGGCCATGGGCTTGTTTGGCTAATTCCATAACAGTATCCCATCTAGATTTCTGATACCTTGCTACATAAGCCATATAATTTGCTTGCCTGAGTCCCAGAGGACGCTGCCATTACTTTTTTGCCATGGCATCAATCTTCCTGGAATCCTTGTCAGGAGGATGTGAAGCCAGGGAATATTAGCTTTATCACAGGCTGCAGCCTGAACTACCCCAACATGACTGCATTGCTGAGAAAGGAATTCTGTATCAGGACCTGACAATGTGTACCTTCTGTCCATCTTTTATCTACAGGAGGCACAGAATTAGAGTTTTTAAGATTTTTATTGTTTGTTTCTAAAAGACTTATGCAAAGGAATAGACAATCTCCTAGACTCTGAATATCCATCATTTCTACAAAATCAGGCTCCTCTTGCTCATCCACAGCTTCTTCCAAAGGAAGCTGGAGGGTTTCAGCAACTTTCTTGTAAAACATAAAATGAGAGGGGACTTAGAAAAGGGGAGATTCTAAAGGTCTGTCTGGGGAAATGTCCGTTCAATGGGCACACCCAGACCCTCCCAGCCACATTCATACTGTTCATAATCATCCTCCCCCTTCTCTGGTTCATAAAACTCCTCAACCTCATATTCTTGAACCGATGGAACCGGACGAACCGACCTTTTACCAGATAGTGGCGGTTCGGACGGGACCGGAGACAGTGACTGGACAATTTGAATAGCTCTTGCTATCTCTGCAGCAGTTGGAGAAGGGATTTTGGACTCCAAACCTGCTGACTTCCTTGTTCTCTTTACTGGAACTGGTTCCTCCGAACCAGCTTTTCTTTTGCCCGAGGAAGTCTCACCCTGGTCAGAGGGCACTCCCTCCGATTCGGTTGGCACCGAACCGGGCTGGCCATCCGGGTCAGCGCACTTTTTGCCCTCTCGTCCCCTGAGCCTGCCCAATCTCTTTTCCAGCGTGGCTGCAGGGAAATTCTTACAAATCTGGCAGTCTGACTGGAGGTGGTCAAACCCCAGACAATAAACACATGTGGTGTGTGGGTCAGCCTTGGCAAAGACTTCCCCACAGACATCACAGTGTTGAAACCCAGTGGGCCCGGTTTTTCTTTTGGGTTTCTCAGACATAATGCCAGCCTAACCAGAAAAAACTTGCCCTTTGAGCGGCAGTACCAGGCAAGACACCATATCGGTTCCTAACCGTGTCACGGTATTGGAAAAGCGTCTAAATAAATCCGTTTTTTTAGAACCGATAAGAACTGGGAACCGTGACTCTAAAATGACAAGCTTTAAAATTTTAAGTTTTAATTCCAGCTGATCGGTTCAAACCGAACCGATAAACTTACAAGTTCCACACAGAAAATACAATTTTAAATTACTTACGATACCACAGACAGAGCTTGAACCGAGCGGTTTTGCGTTAAAATAAAACTATTCTCGGTTGAATCGAACCGAGAAAACACCGCTTAAACTGAGAAATGAACCAGCAGTAGGAGAAATCTCGAGCGACTGTTCAGTGAGGCGGAGTAAAGAATCTGACAGTTCAGGTTTGAAACTACACAGACAGAGCTTCTATCTTAGAGCTCGTGTTTCAAAGTTCCATTCATGGAATGGATTTAACTATTTCACCTCCGGAGCAGTTCTAGTGGTGGGACAAACTGCAACTTGTCATAATATAGCAAGACTTCATGTTGTTTGAAGAGAAAGGTGGTGCCCGTGCCGGCCCCCGCATGGAAAGGAAGAGGGGGGTAGGCACGAGGGGTTGACAAGATGGCGAAGGCACCAGAGGGCACCGCGCTCATTCAGATCCAATTGACCCGGCTCCGGTACAACGGCTCCGAGGCCCGGAGGCCCAGAAACCAGGAACACAACCAGGAAAAAGGAGTCAAACCCCCTGCTCCACAGGAGCGCCCCAGAGGTGGAACTGCTCACCGGAACTCCAACGAGGACAGAGATGGAGTCCGAGTCGAAAAGCAGCTGTTAGGAGCGGGCCAAGGGGAACCCACGAAGTCGGTTCAGGCCTATCGCCCTACCAACGAACAACTCGCAGACATACCAACGGGCAACCTCGAGCTGCACCGATTCTTCTTCCCCAAACGAAGAAGAAGAGCTCGAGGCTAAGCAGAGCCGGATCCCCGGCACCGCCAGATTCGTGCTTCGGTGGACTGTCCTCCCCGCCGAGCACAGGACTGTCCGTAGTCAGACCCCCGTTACTTAAGGGTGGCGGACCGGGCACAGCCCCTCTGCCATAACAACTTTCAAACGAAGTCTTCCTACCATCGCTGCTACCGTCTAAGGACGACCTGCGGATGGCAGGAAAGAATTTCTTCATAATCTTCTTATTCGTAAAATAAAAATACTACTAAATAGTTAAATTAAAACTTTTAAATTAAACACTAAAAGCTGCTGTCGTATAGCGAAAACTTTGACTCCGGCAGGCGAGTGGCGTCGACATCCAAAGCGCCTCTCGGCAAGGGAGAAAAGGAACTGAGGCGGTTGGAGGGTCGGCGCCAAGATAGCCTATACAGGCATTTTAGTCATTCATGGTGTCAAGGCGTGGCCCCACCGCGCCCGGCCCTCCTGAAAATCTTTTGGCTCCCGCTTGGTCCTAGCGCCTCCGGCGCTATCCCACCAGTGTGAATGAGTGATGGAGACTTAGTCCAGGAAGATGCTGTTCAGTGCATCTGCTAGCACACTGTCCTTCCCTGGAAGGTGGACTTCCATCAGAGAGGTCTGCAGGGAATAAGCCAGGGACCACAATTTCATGGCTTCTGTGCACAAGGCCGTAGACAGAGTGCCTCCCTGCTTGTTGATATACCACATGGTGGTGGTGTTGTCTGTTCTGACCTGAACCACCTTGTTCTGCACAGATTGAGAGAAAGCTTGCAGGGCCAGAAAAACTGCCCTGAGTTCCAGGAGATTGCTATGAAGAAGGGATTCCTGAGGGGACCACAGTCCTTGGGCTGTGACAGCCCCCAGATGGGCTCCCCACCCCAAAAGGGAAGCATCCGTGGTAAGGACCACTGAATGAGACTGAGTGACAAATGGGATTCCTTGCCTTAAATTGTCCTGATCCGGTCACCATTAAAGAGCTTGGATCAGTGTCCAAGTCACTGGAGTCAGTTTGGTAAGAGAATCCTTCTTTTGGGACCAAAAGGCCCTCAGATGGAACTGAATGTCCCTCATCTGGAATCTTGCCCCTTGGACCACTGCTGTAGAAGCTGTCATGTGGCCCAAGAGCTGAAGGAAGTGCCTTGCTGGTCAGGACACCTGAAGGCTGAAGGAAGAAGCCAGATCTATAAGAACTCTTGCCCTTTCCAGGGGAAGAAAGGCTCTTGCTTTGACAGTATCTAGCTCTGCCCCTATAAAGGTAAGAACTGACTTGGGGAGGTTGAGAAAAAATCCCAGGGAAGTGAGCACTTGCTGGGTCACTTGCAGGTCTGGAGACTGACCCACTATGAGCCAGTCATCCAGATATGGAAAAATGGAAATCTTTTGCCTTCTTAAAAAGGCAACTACTACTGCCAGGAACTTTGTGAAAACCCTTGGAGCTGATGTTAGACCACAGGGCATTGCTTTGAACTGATAATGGCCCGAGGGCAACTTAAACCTGAGGTACTTTCTGTGGGAGCACCTGATGAGGATGTGAAAGAAGGCACCTTTGAGGTCCAGGGAGGCTAGCCAGTCCCCTGGCCTTAGAGAGGGAAGAATTATTCCCAGAGTCACCATCTTGAACCTTGGTTTTAATAGATGTTTGTTTAGATATCTTAGGTCTAGGATGGGTCACCACTCCCTTGTCTTTTTTGGGGTAAGGAAGTACCTGGAGTACAGACCTTTGTCCCGGTGAAGAGTAGGAACTCTCTCTATGACTCTTAAGGCTAGAAGAGATGAAACCTCTGCCTTTAGGGTGAGGGTTTTGGAGAGACTTGCAGGTGGAAAAGATCTGGCTCTCATCTTCGGAAATTTTTTGAAGCTGAGAACCAGTCCCTGGCTTACTACTTCCAGGACCCACTTGTGTGAAGTAACAGACACCCAGTCCTGGACAAAGTAAGCCAGCCTGCTCCCTACAAGGACAGGAGAGTCGACCCGGGCAGGCCCATCAGGGTGTCTGCTTGGCAGGGGCCTTAGGCTGAGGAGTGGATACAGCCTTGCTCATCCCCCTTCTGTGAATAGGGAGAAGAGGCCTGTGCTTGGCAGAAAGGCCTACGAAAAGGCCTGCCCCTTCCCCTAGATTGCTGCCTTTGAGGAGTTGCATGCCTCTCCTTGGCCTGTGCACTCCTATAAGTGGTCCGATATTCCTCCATCTTTTTCATGTAATTCTCTGTCTGCTCCCCAAACAGAGAATTACCTTCCACAGGGAAATCCATGACCTTAGCTTGGGTGTCCTGTGAGAGGCTAGTACATATGAGCCAAGCCATTCTCCGAAGAGCCACAGATGTAGCCATGACTCTTGATGACACATTACTGAAGTCCACAGCAGCATGAAATTGTACCTTAGATGCCTCAATTCCATCAGCAGTCACCTCCTCCAGCTCCATGGCTAGCTGGGGAGGCTCTGTTTAGCCAGTGCCAGTACAGTGTCCCACCTGGACTTCTGGTAGCTGGCTGCATAGGCCATATAATTAGCCTGCCTGAGTCCCAAAGATGATGCCATGTATTGTTTCTTTGCCAAGGCATCCATCCTCCTGCAGTCTTTATCTGGGGTGTGTGAAGCCAAGGGAACATTAGCCCTGTCACAGGCTGCAGCCTGCACAACCCCAACATGGCTGCATTGCTGACAGAAAAACTCCGTGTCTAAGCCTGATAAGGTATACATCTTGTCCATTCTTCTATCAACAGGAGGTACAGAATTAGGAGACTTTAAAATGTTTCGTGTCTGTTTCCCAAATTATTTGTGTAGGGGAACAGACAGCCTCCTGGACTCTGGGATGTCCATCATTTCAACAAAATCAGGCTCCTCCTGATCCTCTGTAGCCTCCTCCATAGGAAGCTGGAGAGTTTCATCCACTTTCCTGTAGGACAGATAGTAGGGAGGGGACTCAGAGAGCCTAGGAGGGGAAACACCAGAAGGTCTGTCTGGGGAGATGTCCGCTTCAATGGGCACATCCAGACTTTCTGCTCCATCATACTCATTATCTTGCTCAAAATACCCCTCCTCCTCAAATTCTGGTTCATAAAAATCTTCAGGGGCATAATGCTGAACCAGAGGAACTGACCGAACCAAACCCCTAGCTAACAGAGCCGGATCAGACGGAACCGGGCGAAGCGATTCAACAATCTGAATCACTCGGGCAATCTCATCAGCGGTCGGAACATGAACCTCCAGATCCGAACCGGCTGATTTTCCTTTTACGTTTCCTTTTCGTAGGAACCGATCCCTCAGGATCGGTTCTCCTCTTGCCCGAAGTATTGCCCTGGTCAGAGGGCACTCCTTCTGGTTCGGTCGGAACTGAACTGGGCTGGCCATCTGGGTCAGTGGACTTCTCTGCCTACTTTTCCCTATGTCTACCTAATCTTTTCTCCAGGGTAGACTTAGGAAAGTTTTACAAATTTGGCAGTCTGTATCGAGGTGGTCAAACCTCAGACAAACGCAGGTGGTGTGGGGATCGGCCTTAGCAAAGACCTCCCCACACTCACTGCAGTGTTGAAACCCAGTGGGCCCAGTTTTCTTCTTGGGTTTCTCAGACATGGCCAACCTAACCCGACTTACCCTTTTTTCGACAACCGCCAGGCAAGACTCCCTTATCGGTTTCTAACGGGGTTACTGGTATTGGAAAAAAATGTTAAAAACACGTTTTTGTTTTGTTTTTTCAAACCGATAAGGACCGGTAACCACACACTAAAGAAAAACACAAGAGTTCAATATATTGGATCGGTTCAGCCGAACCGATCGAAAATACAAGTTTTACAATTTCCACAAATAAACAGAGAAACTATCTAAAGTACTCACGGTACCACAGACAAAGCCTGAACCGACAATGCGGAAATACATTTGGAATGAAACCGACAATTTTAACCAACTTTGAACCAAGCAGAAGGAGAAATCTCCGGAGCGACTGTTCAGTGAGGCGGAGTAAAGAATCTGATGGTTGGGTTTCAAAGTGCTGCAGACAGAGACCTCAATCGAGCTCGAGCTCAACGTTCTATGCACTGCATAGAAAATTAACCCTCTACTCTCCGAGGCAGTTCAAAGGCTGGAGCTAACTGCAGATTGTCAGAATACAGCAAGACTTCATGTTGTTTGAACAAAGGTGCTTAGGTGCCTTAGATCGGTCATGAGCTACCTTAATGACCATTGAGCCAGTCTCAGGCTGGGCAGCATAACAGGGAAGACCCTGGGGGGGCATGATAAAGTTTGTACACCCTGCGGAGCATAGCTGGCACCATGTCTGGTCTGTGTCACGCTGCCGTGGTCACATTTAGTTTTTTATATCTTCCTTATTTCTTGCGCTCACTGTGGCACCTACCAGCGGGGGCATCCAGCCACTGGCCCTGCCCGAGGGAGAACAGCAGGTTCACTCGCATGATGAGGGGGTCTGGCACAGCCATGGCTGACCCGCTGGAGGGCTCCCCCGTCCCTGCCAGTGGGACTGGCACGAACCCCCCAAGCGAGATTCCCGACAGTCCTCCTGGAAGACAGGGTGCAACCATTAAGTTGCACGGTTGCGCCCAGCCCTTTTCTGTTTTCAGCCCATTGGGAGTGACGGACGCTCAATTATGTCCTTGCACTGGCATGCAGACATCCACCATGCCCCCGCTAAACACCGCAGCAACTGCAGTGGCTCTGGGCGCCCCAGGGACTGTGAGAGCGCGGTGTGGAACCCACCCTTTCCCCAGGACTAAGAGAGCTGTTGTCAGATGCTTGATCCTAGTCCTCCCCTGCCGACCCTCGACAACCCGGGCTCATTCTCGAACCCGGGACGCCAGCGTGGAGTGAGGTGTGGCATCCAGCGCCTCAACCCTCAGCTACACCGGGCTGGCCCGTGGTCGCATTCTTCAAGGCTGGCAGCAATGGAGGAATAATCTTTGGGGGAGATTCTAGAATCTCCAGGAAATCCACCAGATCTTTTCTGGTGGTATCCTCTTCCTCAGTGTGGAAGCCCATGGCTGAGGACAGTAGTTTCATCACATTGAGAAATGTGGGGTCCTCAGAAGGAGACCTGGGAGTATGCTTTACACAGTCCTCACTGACATAAGAGGCTGTAGATCTGTCAGAGAGCAGGATCTCTTCCTTTTCTTCATCTACATCATCTGAAAGAATGAGGTCTGAGTGATGCTCCTCCTCAACCTCTTCAATAGCTGGGTCTGGTGTTGGGTGTGTCGTCAGCAGCCCATGGGGAGATGAGGGAGGCCTGTTTAAGGTGCTCAGCTGCTGCACAATCACGTTAGTGAACTTGATCAGAACTTCATCCAAGTCGATGGTGGTTGTCAGTGGAGTGGGGTTCTACAGCACAGATGTCGATGACCCACTTGCTGTATACCAAGAACCTGATGAGCCTGAAGCCCTGGAGGGAGAAGGGGCAGGTCTCGATGGGAGAGCCGGTGTCGATGAGCCTGTCGTCAATGGAGGAGGGGGCCGACCTGGAGGTCAATGGCCGACTGCCTTGAGAATCGGGTGGAGGTGCTGTTGGTATGGATCTAGTGGGCACAGAGACCTAGACAGCAGTTATCCTTGCCGGTGCGGCCGCAGCCAACGAAGGTCCCCCAGAAGGAGGAGAAGCAGATGGGGAGCGAGAGCGACACCAGGAGAAGTGGTCGCGATATCGGTCTTTTTTGTGATTTTTCCCCAACGACTTGTCTCGGGGCCTTGGAGGTCTGAGAGCTCGAAGAACCAATGGTGACTGAGAAGCTGGGACCCCAAAGGACCCCTGCCCAGAGCTGGCTACCCATTGATCCACTAGGAATTTTCTGAGAGCCTTTTTGCGTCGCCTGAGGGTTGTTTGGTTAAACTTCTGGCAAAGCCCACAGTCAGAAACTTCACCAAGACAGCAGATACAGATAACGTGTTCGTCTGTGGAGGCGATCATCTTTCAGCGGCGACAGAAGAGAGAAGTTGAAGGATTAACTCTCAACCTAAATAAAAAGGAAGGAATCTCTTTTTAAAAAAGAGATTTTTAAAAGGTAAGATTAGAAAAACCGTAGGCTAAAAAAAGGCAAGAATACTGCGATGGAGCTTCTGCGAAGAACCATGCAAGCAAGTCAGCGGTGGGAAAAAACTGTGGGGGGAGTGGGGCCGTTCACACCTATATAGGGTTGGTGATGTCGACAGATGTTAACAGCGTGTGCAGCCCCAATTGTACTGCTAAAAATTGTCCGTGTGGATTCCCCTTCACAGATGGCGAAGGCTCCTACGGTGCTACCTGATGACTGCGATACCCCCAAAGAAGATGAAGAAATTTCTTGTAACAAGGAGTGGCTTAATACGTAGGTTGTTTTCACCTTCAAAAACTACTGTATGTCGATAGTTAAAAACTGAAGTCTGTAATTTTGCCCAGAAACAGTTTACGTGCTTAGTTTACAGAATTATCAAATTCTATGAACAATTTTAGAATCCTACAGAAAATGGGACTTATCAGCTATCAACAAGAGTGTTTTGTTTTTTCTATGCAGCACTACACAACAATTTTTTCAAATTTTATTTTAGCTAAGGATATCAATGAATGCTACAGAAAATAATAGTGTTAGAGTACTGCAGAATACAATTGTGTTATTAAAGAATAACATTACATAGCTACAACCAAGTTGGAGAAAATTTGTAACATTAACATTTGAAGCATTTGCCAACCATTCAATTATCTGATTAAAAAACATGAGACTTTTATTCACATCAAATGGCAGCAACCAACTGGAAGATAGTCTCTAATTTTAGCAAGAAGTTTACTGAAGATATTTTTTTCTCTCGTTTATTAACATAAACCCAGGATGTGCACAAACTTTCAGTGCACAACAGTAAACTTCTCTTCAGCCATGGTAAGATGTCCTTTAAACAGTATCTGCATTTGTTTCAACTAGGTGCTAATAGCACTTGGTGGGATTATGTCCCTTAGTTTGTAGTATATATCCAGAATATCTAATAGGTGTTGTTTTTCTTCTTCTTCTTGATACATTTTCCATTTGTAAAGAAGAATTAAAGTTGAACTATGGACAGGAATGCCAGAGCTGAAAGTTTTCTCTTTAAAAATATAGGCCTTTATGTGATAAAGCCAAGTAAAGCTGTTCAAAAAATATGTTGATATCAACTTGAATGGCTGCTATAATATCGGATTCTATCATATTTTAAGATATTCAAAGTTCACTTGAAAAATGCCTTAGAAGTACCTGTAGTTTCTAAGACCACGGACTTAGGGAATCATCTTCTTCACCTTCTAGCTAAAGTCGGGTAAATGCATGTGCAGATGACTCCCCCCTCTGCCCTGGCAAATTAAAACAGAAGTCAGGATGCTCAGAATTATAAAGGCGCCAACGACGATCCAGATGATTTGAGATACATTTACACACTTCAGATTGACCAGTAAGCACTTGGTGTTGCTTAGGGTCCCATTGTTGGGTTGCTCTTTTAATCCCAGGATGTGGCACATCAAAGGGTAGACATCCACACTGTTGACTGTGTAAAGTTTGTAATTTTTGAGGAATTCAGGGCCGTGGCCTGCCAAGAAGGAACGCATGCTGGGTAAAGAGTTATCATAGCCATGGTCACCCACTTGGGGGAAAAAAAAAACAGAAACAGTAAATTTGACATACAAGTCCACACAATTCAGCTACCAAATGTCATCATGTTTCTAATACCACAGTGTTTAAAAACTAGTTTACAAAAAAAATTACATTTTGCTTTTAAAACTAGTTTATTCAAATATTACGGTACTTGTTCTACCGTTCATTCCTGGTTCCTATGATTGCTTCTTTGGAACACAGTAGGGCCCCGATACTCAACTGGTTAGTGCAGCAGTAACCATATATAACAGAAACATAGAAGATGTCAGCAGATAAGGTTCTTATGGCCCATCTAGTCTGTCCTATATTCCCTACCTACAGCTGCAGCGGAGACCCTACTCAGTCTTAGGTCCCCACCCCCTTACTTCTAAGACCCCCATGTATCTAACCTATGCATTCTTGAATCCTGTAACCATTTTAGCTTCCACCACCTCTTTCAGGAGGCTGTTCGAAGCATCCACCACCCTGTCTGTGAAGAAGTACTTTTTAACATTTCCACTGAACCTCCCTATTCCACCTTCATAGTGTGACCCCTTGTCCTTGAGCATCTTTTTCTTGGAAAAGAAAAAAATACTCACCTTAGTAATTATGTTTCTTCTTTTGGAGTCTTGCTGTATTCTGACTAATGCAGTTAGCCCCAGCCTTTAAACTGCCCCGGAGAACAAAGGGTTAAACTTTCTATGCAGAGCATAGAATGCTGAGCTTGAGCTCGGTTGGTGTCTCTGTCTGTTTCCCTTTGAAATCTAACCATCAGATCTTTACGAGCAAAAACTCACTAGCTATCCTACGTGGAAACTAAAATTTTACTAGCCAACTGGCAACAAAAAGTTTTGGATTCCTAAAGGAAGACTCAAGTCAGGAAACCCAAAACAAAAAAACAATTCAAATAAGAATAACAATAAGATAAACACCCAAACAAAAAAGCAGAGGGTGTAAAGGAGCACCCCTGAGGTACAACACTGCCCACCCACTTCCCAAAAACCAGGTTCTGAGAGGGGAGGCGGGGGGTGGGGTCAGAATACAGCAAGACTCCAATAGAAGAAACATAATAACTAAGGTGAGAAATTCTTTCTTCGAACAACATGTAGTCTTGCTGTATTCTGACAACATTATTGCATGGGATGTGAATTGTTATTGATTGGTGATTTTAATGCAGCTTGGGGTAAGCCACGAGGATTAGCTTTGAAAAACAGTTTCAAAATATTAGATGTTAATCAAAAATACTTTTCCCTACTAGGAAAACTACACAACAAAGTAAAGGAAATATATTAGACTTAATTTTTGTCACATTTAAAATAGTGATTAAGTCAACTGAAGTAAAACAGCCTATTCTGGGGGATCATAGTTTTTTAAGCTGTATATTTGAATTTGAGGGTAAAAAATATAATTTAAGATGAAACCCTTCTTTAAAAACCAAGTGTAGAAACTTCAAAAATTATAATAAAGAAGCATTTGTTGCTAGATTAATTTCAGTCAGGTGGGATAGATTATTCTTAATACCATCTGTGGATTTAGCAGCTCAGGAATTCACTAAATGGTCTTTGGACATATGTAATGAACTAGCTCCCTATAGAATATGTATGCAAAGAAAGTCTCATGTCCCATGGATAACAGAAAAATTGAAGAAATTAATACGCATAAAAGACAGGTTATGGAAAATTGCTGGGAAGACATTAAAAATAGAGGATTGGGATAAGTATAAAAAAGCTAGAAACAACTTAAAATTTCAAATAAAAAAGCAAAAAAAAAAATATTATGAAGAGAAATCGAAACAAACTACAGATAGTAAAAAATGTTGGTCCTTGATAAAGTCCTTTGAATCACCACAAATTCAAGGTCCCCCTATTCAAATGATAAGTAAGGGTATTCTCCAGTCTACTAAGCAGTCAGCAAATATTTTGAATGACTGTTTTGTAAATTTGCCTGATTTGGATTTTTCCAATTTGACACTTACAGACCCTGGTAAAGGGATGGAAAATATGGATACACCAACATTTAGATTTAAAATTATTACTTGTAGACAGGTAAAAGATGAGATTAGAAAACTAAAATCCAAAAAATCTTTTGGGTTGGATCTTATAGAAAACAGTTTTCTTAAGGATGCTGTACAGGTAATTGCCCCAGTACTAACAAAAATATTTAATTGGAGTTTGGCTGAAGGAACTTTTCCAAAAATTGAAGAATGCAAAGATTGTTCCTATATATAAAGGTGCAGGGGATATATTTCAGCCTGCTAATTATAAACCTATAACCCTATTATCAGGGATATCAAAAATTCTAGAGACTCTGGTACAGGTACAGTTAACTGATTTTTTGGAAAAGTACTTCTTGTTAACAAAGTATCAATCTGGTTTTCGTAAAGGCTTTTCCACGGGCACCACGCTCACTGACATGATTGATAATATAGCTGCAAATATGGAAAATGATTTGTCGGTGGGCACAGTGTTTGTGGATTTATCAAAGGCCTTTGATACAGTGTCTCATAGGCTTTTTGGGGAAACGGCTTGCAGAGACTGGTTTAACTAAGGAATCATACAATTGGTTTATATCCTATCTAAAAAAATAGAACTCAGCAAGTAAGCATAAATGGGGTGTTATCTGGTAAAACACCTGTACAGAGAGGAGTCCCACAAGGCTTCATTTTGGGGCCAACATTGTTCCTGATCTATATAAATAAATTAGTAGACATAATAAAATGCTCGAATATAAGTCTTTATGCAGATGACACTCTGCTGATTGCGAGTAGAAGTACACCTGGAGAATTGGAAATTAAATTACAGGCAGATTTTACCAGACTATGTACATGGTTGACTGAATCGGGATTAATAGTTAATAGCAAAAAAACTAAATTTATGTTTTTTTGTAAAACTCATCGAATGCTCAACAAAAGTAAATAAATAGTAATTATAAAAACATTACAAAATGAAGTATTAGAACAGGTACTGGAATATAGATACTTGGGGGTATGGATTGATGATGTCTTAAACTTTGATAAACACATATTAGATACAGTATCAAAGGTAAATAAAAGGTTGGGAGTGTTTAGACGGACTAGTTTTTGTATGAATAAAACAATAAGGGAAACTGTAATAAATCAACTTCTTTTACCAGTACTAGAATATGGCAACCATGTATACGGCCTGGCATCATAAGGCCTTTACAAAAATTGATATAATGTATAATAGAATGGCTAGATTTATAATGAGAAAGGATTATAAAGTTCATTTAGATCTACTAGAGGAACTATGTTGGCTCGAGGAAGCTAAAAGGCAGATTGCATGGACAACGAGATTTATAGAGTGCTAAATCAGAAACAGCCAGAGTATCTAAGTGATAAATTGGAAGGGAAAATGCATGTTCATAATTTGCGAAATATAAATTTAAGAAATTTTGTTTTTCCCAAACTCAAAAATACATATGATAATCTGCTTTTCCCAGTGATTGTAGATAGAATATGGAACATGGTAAAATCAGTAATAAACAAACAATTTGAAGATGTGAAATCATTCTCAACAAGTTTAAAATCAGAATTTAGAACTAGGTGTGAATGTTATGGCTAGAGATTAGAAAACTTAAAATATATCTAGAATAGTGAAGTGCAATATATGTATCCTCGTTAATAGATGATTAAATGTATTGTGATATGATTTTTGTACTAATTTATTTGTATTGTCAAATTTATTTATTTATTTGCTTTGGTTACCCCGGTAAGTCACACTAGACAGCCAAGTGCCTATTTTCAGGTGCGACCCGGGAGAGTTACAAACTTGAGTATACAGGTACAGTGATGAATCAATTTTGCATACAATGAGATATCAGGTGATATAAGAGAATGACAACCAGTACAATGTCACGAACCCGGGGGTTATAGACGACCCGGAGAGTTACAAGCTAGAGCATACACAAACAGTGAGTGAGTCAAATTTACATACAATGGGAGAGCAGGCGATACCAAATATGGCACTCAAGGAAGAAATGGCACGCTTAGCATGATTTGGATAGGTAGTTAACAGCGCTCAAAAGGTTTAGGACAAGATAGGTACAGTGCACATAAGAACCACAACACAGGTACAGTCATATGATAAACCGGGGCGGTGCCAGCATGTGAGGCGGGGGGGGGGAACCTCGGGACGTGACAACGAGGGGGGGAGGGAAAAAGAGGGCCAAGTGACCTTATTCGGGAAGGAAGACAGGGAGTCAGACTGAGGATGCCATTTAGCCATTACTTGACCAGTTGGCAGGAGAATAAGTGCAGTGGGCCCTGAGGGTGCAGAGACCCCCCATGCACACATAGTGCAGGGGGCTACGAGGTGCATGGACAGGTGGAGGAGCCCTTCAGGAAGTTCCAAAGGAAGTTTAAAGCCTGGATGGGAGGGGTGGATCGAGGTAAGGGCTGGGGATTGAATTCCATAATATAGGGTATAGTTCGCGAAGGCCGATCACCCAGAGGGTCGCGATCCCAGGAACCGGGCATTGAGTGTCGCCCAGACCAAGGTGGTAGGAAGAGGTGTCAGGGTTGAGGGAAGGGCAAGGGCAGCAGGGTGGCTGATCTGACGATGTTGTCAATGATGTTCCTTACTACAAAGATGCGGTCCTTCTCAGGAGGGGAGCCACTCAAAGTCATGTAGAGGTTTTGCAGCGGTGTGTCAGGGAGGGGCAGAAAGCGAAAAGTGGCAGATGCTGTTGTAGGCCGTGTTCCATTTCAAAAGGCTGGATTTTGGCACAGGGGCAAAGGTCACTAGCCCGTAGCAGAGAGAGGGGAGGAGAACACCCCTGGCTAGGGCCACCCGAGCAGCCGGGGTAAGGCAGTTTTTGGTTCTATAGGCGAGACCGAGTTTAACATTCGTAGCCTTGCAGACGTTTCGGATGTGTAGGGAGAGATCCAGCTGAGGATCCAGAGTGACGCCCAGGTACTTGACAGCGGCAACCGTCTGCAGGGGCGAGCTGTCGGCCCCGTAGATTAGTAGGGGGGCAGGGCAGGATTTTGTTTTGTTCAGAGAACCAAAGAGCACAGCCTGGGTTTTCTTGAGGTTGGTGGTAAGCTTGTGTTCCACCAGCCAGGATTGGATCCACTTGAAGTCGGAGTTTACTTGGGAATTGATGGTGACAATGTCGCGGGCACTATCCAGAATGACAAGGGCATTGGCGTACAGGGTGGTAAGCCCATGGGTGGTGACGGACGGCAGTTCGTTGATGAAGAGGGAGAAGAGCATTGGACCGAGGACGGATCCCTGAGGGACCCCGCACTGGACAGTGGTGAGGTTGGAGAGAGTCCGGTTAAAGTTGGTGCATTGCTTCCTACCAGAGAGGTAATTGAGGAACCAGGCATGGGCAGGGTTTGAGAGTCTAAGGGAGAGAAGAGTGGAGCTAAGGAAAGAGTGATCTACCCTGTCGAAGGCTTTGGAGAGATCCACGAAGATCGCTCCAGTGAGGTTGCCCTGGTCGGTTGCAGTTCTGATCTACGAGGTGACTACAGCGAGGGCGGTAGCCATGCTGTGCCCCTTCTAAACCCGTGTTGGGCCGGAGAGAGGAGGTTGTGTTCCTGTAAGTACTCGGTTAACTGAGAGGCCACAACTTTCTCCAGAATTTTGGAGGCGGCCGACAGAATAGCGATAGGTCGGTAGTTCAGGGGATCTTTGGGGTTTCCTTGTTTAAGAACAGGGGTAACCTTAGCCACTTTCCAGATATCTTGGATGACACCAGTGGTTAGAGAAGAATTGAAGATATGCGTTATGGGCCTGGCTAGAAGGTGGACTCCTAGCCTGAGCAGTTTCGGCTCGAGGCTATCGTGCCCTGCTCCAGTATGAGGGGAGAGGCTGGCAAGCAGCCTCTGGGTCTCTGTGGTAGATACCTGTTGTAAGAAGGAGAAGGGTCGGGTCTCAGGTCCAAGTCGAGAGGTGCTGGGGGACTTGGGTTCGAGTGGTTGAGAGTTTGGGGACTTGGGGGCAGTGGGCAGGGAAGGGGGGGGCACTGTTCGGAGAACACTGCATTAAAGGTACTGGAAATTGTGTGTGGGCTATTGCAACTAACCCCGACAATGAGCAAGTCCATGACTTGCACTCTTGCAGAGCCCCCAACCGCACTTCTAATGTTCTGCCAAAAGCTCCTCGGGTTGCTGGCTGAGGAGAGTAGGGCGGATTGGCAGAACTCACTTTTTGCTGCCTGGATGGCTTTTTTACAGGAGTTTCTGAGATGCCTGTAGGCAGTGAGATCATTGATGCTTTGGGAGGCCTTGTAGGTTTCCCAGCATTTGCCCCTGAGTTTCATTAGGGAGAATAGGCCCCCATGAAGCCATTTGGTAACGGTGCCCCGTACCCTCCTTCTTGTGAGGGGGGCATGTTTGTTCTGCACTGGGATGTACTTGGTTAAGAATGCATCCAGTGCTCGATCCGGGTCCAAGGAGGCGGTAACCCCGGACCAGTCAATTGATCTGAGGTCAGTGAGGAAGTCAGGTAAGCAGAATTTTGAGTAGTCCCTCATTGATATCACTTTACTGGGAATTTTTGCCTGAGAGATGCCCTAAGTGCAAAAGAAAAGGCGAGTGGTCCGAGATGGCATCAGGTAGGATGCCTGAGGATGTGATCCAGTCAGGTCTATTGGTCAGGACCCAGTCAATCAGCAATCCTTTGTCCCCCCGGGGGGAGGGCCTTGTTGGTTCGGAGATAATTTGGTTCAGGGCAAGGCCCGAGAGCAGTGGCTCATAAGATTTAGAGTTAGAGCCCAACCAGTCAAGGTTGAAGTCTCCTATAATAAGGACTTCACTTGTACCCACTCTCGCACTAACGCTGTGGAGAAGTGAGGAGAGTCCAGGCAGACCACCTGGGGCTGTAGCAGCTGATCAGGTGGATTTTCTTTGTGAGCCCAAGTAGGAGAAGGGTGTGCAGGAACTCACATGTCGGGGGGGGGGGTGGTAGGCCGGTGATCAATGGCAGACACATTGAGGTGCGCTATATAGTACAGTAGCAGTCCACCGCCTTGTTTGTTCCCTCCATGATCGCGTCTGATATGGCTGTGCCCCAGCAGGGTGCACACTGCGTCAGTAGTGTGTGGCTTTAGCCATGTTTCCGTGATACCCAAGATATCCGGCTTGTAGTGGGCAACCCAGGCAGTGAGCTCAGCAAGGTTGTGTAGGAGGCTGCGGACGTTTAGATGGACGATTTTTAGCCCTTTGATGGATAGCCATGGGGGAGTTGGGGGCAGGGGCCAGCCTGGTTGGGAATGGTAGTTCTGCTCTGGTGGGCCCGGGATGGAGGGACAACCATGACGGCAGCGAGGTTAGGGGCAGTGGAGGGGCCAAGCAGGGGGCAGGGCAATGTCATGGTAGTGGAAGGATACGAGGAGGTATAACAGCAACTGGGTTGCCACAGCCACCCACAGTAGTCAGTGCAAGGGGTGATATGGGGTGGCTGCAGTGCAGAAATTGTGAACAGTAATGTAACAAGCCTGCAGCAATGTATGACTTGCTAGAACAGCAGTGTATTCAAATCAGCTGGGAGTTGTAGGAGCTGGAGTTACTAGGTCTGCCCCTAGTAGCAGGATAAGATAACCTGCAAATGGAAAACTGGGCTGTTAATTTTCAGCCCATGTGACCACTATCAGCCTATTTAAGGGAGAGCCGAACAAGGGTGGTGTTGGGGGCGGTCGGGAGCCGAATGCATAGCATTTGGCGGGGCTAGGCCGTCTGCGATGATAGAAAGAAAAAATTACTCACCTTAGTAATGTTGTTTCTTCTAATGGAGTCTTGCTATATTATGACAATTGCAGTTTGTCCCAGCATTAGAACTGCTCCGGAGGTGAAAGAGTTAACTTCCATGCCATGCATGGAACTTAGAGCGCAAGCTCGGTTAGACAATCTCTGTCTGGATAATTTCAAACTGAAACTGTCAGATCTTTACGAGCAAAACTCACTAAGGTTCTGTGTGGAAGCTGTAACCTACACTAGCCAACTGGCTACTTAAGTATTAACACATTTTCCTGGTCCCAACACCAAGACTCAAGTCAGGGGACCAGAAAATAAGATAAGATAAAATAAAACACAACACCCAAACACCCCAAAAAGAAGGGGTGGAAAACACAAGATGGGCATCAATAAGTGCCAACACTGGACTGCCCACCCCATCCCTAAAGTAGAAGTTCTGAGAGGGGCAGGCTGGGGGGGAGGTCATAATATAGCAAGACTCCATTAGAAGAAACAACATTACTAAGGTGAGTAATTTTTTCTTCAAACAACATGAAGTCTTGCTATATTATGACAATTGCAGACTACACAGCAGTACCTCCATGGAGGAGGGACAGAACCTACTTAGGAAATAGGCTCTGAAGCACAGCTGTGCCAAATCAAGCATCCCTCCTGGCCTGAATGTCCAAGGAGTAATGCTTAGTGAAAGTATGTACTGTTTTCCAAGTAGCTGCTTGACATATCTCTAAGATAGGGATGTCCCTGGCCGCAGCTAGGGATGCAGCTGTACCTCTGGTAGAGTGAGCCCTCAGGCCTGAAGGGGAACCTTACCCAGTTTTGATAGCAAATTGATACAAGAGACAATCCACCTGGCAATGGATCTCTTAGTGGCAGGTTTCCCTTTCCCAACCTCACCATAAGTGAGAAAGAGTTGGAGGGAGTCAAACCTGTGACCCTTGGTACGCTCTATGTAGTAACTAAGGGCCCTCTTAACATCTAAGCTGTGCAGCCTCCTCTCACCGGAGGAAGAATGGTCAGTGAAGAACACTGGAAGAGAAATAGATTGATTAAGGTGGAAATCTGAAACCACCTTAGGCAAAAACTTCCTGTTAGTCCTGAGGACTACCTTATCCCTGTGAAAGGAAACAAAGTCAGTCTCCACTGACAAAGCTTGCAACTCACTTATGCGCCTGGCAGAAGTGATGGCTACTAGAAACACAGTTTTCCAAGTCAAGTACTTAAGCTCTGCCGAAGACAGAGGTTCAAAGGGGTTGCATCAGCTGAGCAATGCAAACATTAAGATCCCAGGCAGGGCAGGGTCCCTGAATGGTGGATTGGTATGAAGCAATCCCTGAAAACTTGGAAAATACAGGGTAAGCAGAGAGAAGAGGGCTTCCCTGCTGAATAAAAGCAGAGACAGCTGCCAAATGCACTTTCAGGGTAGCTGGTCTCAGTTCCAAAGAATTAAGATGGACCATATAGTCCAAAACAGTGGGCAAATCAGCAGATTCTGGGAAATATGCTTCCTAGAGCACCATATGGAAAACCTTTCCATTTAGAGTTATAAGTAGCCCTAGTGGAAGGCTTCCTAGAAGTTTCGTAATTTCGAAAACACCTTGAGAAAGGTGTAGGTCAGCAACTCTAACTCCTCAAGAGCCAGGCCTTGAGGTTGAGGGATTTGAGATTCGGATACCAAACTCTCCTGGGCACAGGTTAACAAATTGTGGTTCCTGGGGAGACACAGGGGAAGATGGACTGCTAAGGACAGAAGGAGAGGGTACCAGGGCTGTCTGACCTAATCTGGAGCAATCAGAATCATCTTGCAGGGCTGAGATCTGATTTTGACTAGCACCTTGAACAGGAGAGGAAGGGGGAAGGCATACAGAAACTTCCTTCCCAATCGAGGAGGAAGGCATCCAGGGGGACTGAGCCCAACACTGGGGGCCTGCAACAAAAAAGTGGAAGTTGATGATTGTCTGGGGCTGCAAAAAGATCTATCTGAGGGGTGCCCCACCTGGCAAAAACTATCCCCAGTACTCGAGGATCCAATGACCATTCGTGATGGCCCTGGGAAATCCTGCTGAGAGCATCTGCCAGGACATTGTCCTTGCCTGGGAGGTGAACTGCTATGAGGGAGGTGTTCAGGGAATAAGCCAGAGACCACAACTTCATTGCCTCGGTGCACAAGGCCGAAGACCGAGTGCCCCCTTGTTTGTTGATGTACCACATTGTAGTGGTGTTGTCTGTTCTGACCTGTACCACTTTGTTCTGAACAGATGCAGAAAAAACCTGAAGTGCTAGAAAAACAGCTCTGAGTTCCAACAGATTGATGTGGAGCAGAGATTCCTGAGGGGACCACAATCCCTGGGTGGAGAGGTTGCCCATGTGAGCTCCCATCCCAAAAGGGACGATCTGTAGTAAGGGTCAAGGAGTGAGATAGGGGATGATAGAACCCCTTGTCTCAGATTGCTCTGATCCTGCCACCACTGAAGGGCCTGGATCAGGGTTCGAGTTACTGGATCAACTTGGATAGGGGATCTCTTCTTTGAGACCAAAAGGCTCTCAAATGGAACTGAATGTCCCTCATCTGAAATCTTGCCTCTTGCACTATGGCTGTGGAAGCAGCCATGTGTCCTAGGAGCTGTAGAAATGCCTTGCTGGTCGAGAGACCTGCAGGGTGAAGGAGGAGGCCAGGGCCACCAGGGTCCTTACCTTCTAGGGGAAGGAAGGCTCTGGTCGGCTTTGTGTCCAGTTCTGCGCTTATGAAGGTGAGTACCTGGACAGGTTCTAAAACTGACTTTGGAAGATTGAGAAGAAAGCCTAGAGAGGTAAGCAGCTGCCGGGTAACCTGCAGGTGTGATTTGACCTGGTCTGGAGACTGACCCACAATGAGCCAGTCGTCTAGGTAGGGAAAGATGGCAATCTTTTGCCTTCTTAAATGAGCAACTGCTACTGCCAGGCATTTTGTGAATACCCTTGGGGCAGAGGTAAGGCCGAAGAGCATTGCTCTGAACTGATAATGGCCTGAGGGCAGTTCGAATCTGAGGTACTTTCAGTGGGAGCTTCTGATAAGAACATGGAAGTAGGCATCCTTGAGGTCCAGGGAAGCTAGCCAGTCCCCTGGCCTTAGGGAGGGTAAAATCATTCCCAGAGTCACCATTTTGAAATTTTGGTTTAAAAGGTGCTTGTTCAGATATCTTAGGTCCAGGATGGGCCGCCATTCTCCTGTCTTTTTTGGGGTAAGGAAGTACCTGGAGTACAGTCCCTTGCCCTGGTGTAGGGGAGAAACCCTTTCTACAGCTCTGAGAGCCAGGAGGGTTGAGACTTCTGTTTCCAAAGCAAGAGTCTCAAGAGGATTTGAAGGTGGAAAAGATCTGATTCTCATCTTCGGACATTTTTTGAAGCTGAGAACCAGACCCTGGCTTACTACTTCCAGGACCCACTTGTCTGAAGTTAAAGACTCCCAGTCCTGGACGAAGTAAGCCAGCCTGCCCCCTACAGGTAATGGAGAATCGGCCCTGGGCATCCCATCAGGGTGCCTGTTTGGCAGGGGCTTTAGGCTGAGGGGTGGGAGCAGGCCTGCTCATACCCCGTCTGCCTCTCCCTCTGAAGAACCCCCTCTGAACGTAAGCTGAAGAGGAGGCCTGGGTTTGGTAAAAAGGTCTGTGAAAAGGCCTGCCTCTACCCCTGGGGGGCTGCCTCTGAGGAGTGGCTTGCCGTTCCTTGGCTTGTGCACTCCTATAAGTAGTTCTATATTCATCCATTTTCTTCATATAATTCTCTGTCTGCTCCCCAAACAGAGAATTTCCCACCACAGGAAAATCCATGGCCTTAGCCTGGGTATCCTGTGACAGACTAGTACACCTGAGCCAAGCCAATCTACGAAAAGCCACAGATGTAGCCATGAATCTAGAGGATACATCATTAGAATCCACTGCAGCATGGAATTGCACCTTAGATGCCTCAATACCATCAGCAGCCACCTGTTCCAGCTCCTTGGCAAGCTGGCCAGGGGCCTGTTTGGCTAAGGCCATGACAGTATCCCATCTAGATTTCTGGTATCTTGCAACATAGGCCATATAATTTGCCTGTCTAAGTCCCAAGGACGCTGCCATGTATTGTTTTTTAGCCATGGCATCAATCTTCCTGGAGTCCTTGTCAGGAGGATGTGAAGCCAGGGAATATTAGCCTTATCACAGGCTGCAGCCTGAACTACTCCAACATGGCTGCATTGCTGTGAAAGAAATTCTGTATCAGGATCTGATAAGGTGTACCTCCTGTCCATCTTTTTATCCACAGGAGGCACAGAATTAGAGCTTTTAAATTTTTATTGTTTGTTTCCTGAAGGATTTATGTAAAGGAACAGACAATCTCCTGACTCGGATATCCATCATCTCCACAAAGTCAGGTTCCTCTTGCTCATCCACAGCTTCCTCCAAAGGGAGCTGGAGGGTTTCAGCAACTTTTTTATAAAACAGAAAATGAGAAGGGGACACAGAAAGCCCAGGGGGAGACTTTCCTAAAGGTCTGTCTGGGGAGATGTCCGGTTCAATGGGCACATCCAGACTTTCAAAATCACATTCACACTGTTCATAATCATCCTCCCCCTCCTCTGGTTCATAAAACTCCTCTATATCATATTCTTGAACCGGTGGAACCGGCCGAACCGACCTTTTGCCAGATAGTGGCGGTTCGGACGGAACTGGGAAAGCGACTGGACAATTTGGATCGCTTTGGCTATCTCTGCAGCAGTTGGAGAAGGAATTTTGGACTCACACCTGCTGATTTTCTAGTTCTCTTTGCTGGAACTGGCTCCTCTTGAGTCAGCTTTTCGTTTGCCGAGGAAGTCTAGCCTGTCAGAGACTCCCCTCCGGTCCGGTTGGCACGAACCGGCTGGCCCTCTGGGTCAGCGGACTTTTGCCTCTCGCCCTGAGCCTACCAACTCTTATCTAGGTAGCTGCAGGAAATTTTGCAAATCTGGCAGTCTGCATTGAGGTGGTCAAACCTCAGACAATAAACACATGTGTGTGGGTCAGCCTTGGCAAAGGCTTCCCCATAGACACTACAGTGTTGAAACCCAGTGGGCCGGTTTTTCTTTGGGTTTCTCAGACATAATGCCAGCCTAACCAAAACTTGCCCTTTCCAGCAAATGCCAGGCAAGACACCCTTATCGGTTCCCAACCGTGTCACAGGTCGTGGAAAAACTGTAATGAAATCCGTTTTTTAGAACCGATAAGAACCGGGAACCGACTCTAAACAGCTTTAAATGAATTTAGAAAAGTTTTAAATAACCTGATCGGTTCAAACCGAACCGATAAACATTTACAAGTTCCACACAGAAATAAACCTGTCTATTACTTACAATACACAGACAGAGCTTGAACTGATCGGTTTATGTTAAAATAATTATAATCGTGGTTGAATTTAACGAGAAAACACTTTTAAACTGAGAAATGAACCGAGCAGTAGGAGGAATCTCCGGAGCGACTGTTCAGTGAGGCGGAGTAAAGAATCTGACAGTTTCAGTTTGAAATTATCCAGACAGAGCTTTTCTAACCGAGCTCGCACTCTTAAGTTCCATGCATGGCATGGAAGTTAACTCTTTCACCTCCGGAGCAGTTCTAAGGCTGGGACAAACTGCAATTGTCATAATATAGCAAGACTTCATGTTGTTTGAAGCAAGCAGCAACTGCCTTAAATAGAAGAACTTTCCCGAATTACTGTCCAGTCACAAGGAGGTAGGAATTCTCTTATGTTTTGCAGTTTGGATCCTTAGCGTTTGAAAAAAGGCACCAAAGCGCTTAGGGGCACAAAGGCAACGCTGCCGTCTCTGCAAAACACTGTGAAGTCCTGTTTACCTTGTTGCTGGCACTGTGGATTCTTCGGTGGGTTGGGGGAGGACTATGGAGCGCCCACACCACCTCCGCCTCGGGGGTCCGTCTATGCGGAGGACAAAGGGAGAGAGTTGGGTTAAGTAGACATGAGGGTGGGGGGAGGAGAGGGGGCAACACAAAGGAAACTGAGGTTAGTCTGCCACTGGTAGGGTGGCTGAGTCACCGATTGTTATGCTGAGCTGGGAGTGGGGACAGGGTAATGGCAACACAGCAACAGAATTCCAAGTGAGCTTGTGCTGAAGTTCTCCCTAGCGACTTACAAAACATCAACAGTAGTTTGCACAGAATGGTGCCTTACTATCTTCCCCCTCGAAACATTAAAGTGTGCAAGCTTAGCTTCTTCTCCCCCCCACCACAGGCTTTTACAGGATGGAGCCTTACAACTCTACCCCCTCGAGACTTAAACTGCTCACAACTTTAATTTACAAGCATACAGGCAGTGCAGGGACACAGAGAATCATTTAGACAAGAACTGCAAATAAAAATGAATTTCTACCCCCATTGTTTGTACCGCAGGCAGGTAAGACAAGAAATAGCTTAAAATTAACTTTCCTCCCTCTTGCTTTATCTTAAAGGGGAGTAGTGTAACAAATTAAGGAAACTGTAGCACATATATAGATAAATGCACTATTTTGGCAAAACTTTTAAATAAATAAACTATCTCCACGTCTGCGACGACAGAAAGCAAGCAGCAACTGCCTTAAATAGAAGGGCTTTCTCGAATTACTGTCCGGTCACAAGGAGGTAGGAATTCTCTTATGTTTTGCAGTTTGGATCCTTAGCGTTTGAAAAAGGTGACAAAGCGCTTAGGGGCACAAAGGGAACGCTGCCGTCTCTGCCAAACTCTGTGAAGTCCTGTTTACCTTGTTGCTGGCACTGTGGATTCTTCGGTGGGTTGGGGGAGGGCTATGGAGCGCCCTCGCGACCTCCGCTCCTCGGGGGTCTGGGTCTGCTTGTTGCTGGCACTGTGGATTCTTCGGTGGATGAACAGATTGTCTAGTCTACTTTGTTGTCTTATGTTATAACTATATCTGCATTCAATTGCTTAATTTTATACAACAGGAGCATCTTGCGAATAGGACTATGTCCTAATAATGTAAAATTGTCAACAACTTTCCTGTATAAAAATAAAGGTTTTTACTACTACTACTACTACACTACTACTAATTTGCAGACTACCAAGCAGTATCTCCATGGAGGAGGGACACAACCTACTTTGGGAATAGGCTCTGAAGTACTGATGTGCCCAAACCGAGCATCACTCCTAGCCTGGATATCCACAGAGTAATGCTTGGTAAAGGTATGGACTGTTTTCCAGGTAGCTGCTTGACAAATTTCTAAGAGAGGAATATCCCTGGCAGCAGCCAAGGAAGCAGCTGTACCTCTTGTAGAGTGAGCCCTCAGGCCTGAGGGTGGGATCTTTCCCAGTTTCTCATAGCAGAATTGCATACAAGACACAATCCACCTGGCAATAGTTCCCTTGGTGGCAGGTTTGCCCTTTCCACTTCTCCATAAGTGAGGTACAACTGGAAGGACTCAAACCTGTGACTCTTGGTACGCTCTATGTAGTAGCTAAGGGCTCTTTTAACATCTAAACTGTATAGCCTCCTCTCTCCTGAGGAAGAATGATCAGTGAAGAAAACATGAAGAGACAGACTGATTCAAGAGGAAATCGGAAACCACTTTGGGCAAGAACCTTCTATTGGTTCTAAGGACCACTTTATCTCTGTGAAAAGATATAAAATCAGGTTCCACTGACAGGGCTTGCAATTCACTGATACGTCTGGCAGAGGTAATGACTACCAAAAATACAGTTTTCCAAGTCAAGTACTTAAGCTCTGCTGAGGACATAGGCTCAAAAGGAGGTTGCATAAGTTGAGCACTGCAAACATTTAAATCCCAGGCAGGGGCAGGGTCTCTAAAGGGAGGATTGGTATGAAGCAATACTTTAAAAAATTTTTTAAAGAATACAGGATGAGATGATAGTGAGGAAGACTTCTCCACTGACAGAAAAGCAGAAACAGCTGACAAGTGTACCTTGAGAGTAGCTGGTCTGAGGCCTCGGCCATTAAGATGGACCATATAGTCCAGAACTGTAGGCAATTCAGCAGTATCTGGAGAAACATGCTTCTTAGAACACCAAATGCTGAATCTCTTCCATTTGGAATTATAAGTCTTTCTGGTGGAGGGCTTTCGAGAAGCTTTGAGAATATCCAGAACCCCCTGAAACATATGCAAATCTGCAAACTAACTCTTTAAGAGCCATGCCTTGAGATTGAGAGACTGAAGATTGGGGTACTAAATCCTCCCCTGAGAGAAGGTTAACAGATTTTAATTCCTGGGAAGAGACAGGGGAAGATGGACTGCTAGGGACAGCAACAGGGAGTACCAGGGCTGTCTGGCCCAGTCTGGAGCAATCAGAATCACTTTGCAAGGTTGTGACCTTCTCTTGACTAAAACTTTGAACAGAAGGGGGAAGGGAGGGAAGGCATACAGAAATTTCCCTTCCCAGTTGAAAACCAGAGCATCCAGGGGTACTGAGCCCAAGACTGGGGGTCTGCAACAAAAGAGAGGAAGTTGGTGATTGTCTGGGGCTGCAAAAAGATCCATCTCTGGAGTGCCCCACCTTGAAAAAAATCACCTTCAATACCAGAGGGTCCAGGGACCATTCGTGATGGCCCTGTGAGATCCTGCTCAGTGCATCTGCTAGCACATTGTCCTTCCCTTGAAGGTGAACTGCTGTCAGAGAGGTTTGCAGGGAATAAGCCAGGGACCACAACTTCATGGCTTCTGTGCACAAGGCCGCAGACTGAGTGCGTCCCTGCTTGTTGATGTACCACATGGTGGTGGTGTTGTCTGTTCTGACCTGAAGCACCTTGTTCTGTACTGACTGAGAGAAAGCTTGCAGGGCCAGAAAAACTGCCCTGAGTTCCAGATTGATATGGAGAAGGGATTCCTGAGGGGACCATAGTCCCTGGGCAGTGAGGGTCCCCAGATGGGCTCCCCAAGCCCAGAAGGGAAGCATCCATGGTAAGGACCACTGAATGAGACTGAGTGGCAAATGGGACCCCTTGCCTTAAATTGTCCCGATCCTGCCATCACTGAAAGGCTTGGATCAAGGTCAGAGTCACTGGGATCAGTTTGGTAAGGGAATCCTTCCTCTGAGACCAAAAAGCCCTCAGATGGAACTGAATGTCCCTCATCTGGAATCTTGCCCCTTGGACCACTGCCATAGAAACTGCCATGTGGCCCAAGAGCTGGAGGAAATGCCTTGCTGGTCGAGATACCTGAAGGCTGAAGGAAGAGGCTAGTTCTATAAGAACCCTTGCCCTTTCCAGGGGAAGAAAGGCTCTTGCTTTGACCGTATCCAGCACTGCCCCTATAAAGGTAAGAAGCTGGACAGGCTCGAGAACTGACTTGGAAAGGTTAAGAAGAAATCCTAAAGAAGTGAGCACTTGCTGGGTCACTTGCAGGTCTGACTTGACTTGGTATGGAGACTGACCCACTATGAGCCAGTCATCCAGATATGGAAAAATGGAAATCTTTTGCCTTCTTAGAAAAGCAACTACTACTGCCGGCACTTTGTGAAGACCCTTGGGGCTGAAGTTAGGCCAAAGGGCATTGCTCTGAACTGATAGTAGCCCGAGGGCAACTCGAATCTGAGGTACCTTCTATGGGAGCACCTGATGGGAATGTGAAAATAGGCATCTTTGAGGTCCAGGGAGGCTAGCCAGTTCCCTGGCCTTAGAGAGGGAAGGATTATTCCCAGAGTTACCATCTTGAACTTTGGTTTTAAAAGATTTTTGTTTAGGTATCTTAGGTCTAGGATGGGTCGCCACTCCCCTGTCTTTTTAGGGGTAAGAAAGTACCTGGAGTACAGACCTTTGCCCCAGTGTAGGGTAGGTGCTCTCTCTATGGCTCTTAAAGCCAGCAGAGATGAAACCTCTGCCTCTAGGCCAAGTTCTGAGAGACCTGCAGGTTGAAAAGATCTAGCTCTCATCTTTGGAAATTTTTTGAAGCTGAGAACCAGTCTCTGGCTTACTACTTCCAGGACCCACTTGTCTGATGTAACAGACATCCAGTCCTGGATGAAGTAAGTCAGCCTGCCCCCTACTGGTATAGGAGAGTCGACCCGGGCAGGCCCATCAGGGTGTCTACTTGGCAGGGGCCTTAGGCTGAGGAGTGGATGCAGCCCTGCTCATCCCCCTTCTGCCTCTCCCTCTGAAGAACCCCCTCTGTGACAAGGGAGAAGAGGCCTGTGCTTGGTAAAAAGGCCTATGAAAAGGCCTGCCCCTGCCCCTAGACTGCTGCTTTTGAGGAGCTGCCTGCCTCTCTTTGGCCTGAGCACTCCTGTAAGTGGTCCTGTACTCATCCATATTCTTCATGTAATTCTCTGCTCCCCAAACAGAGAATTACCCACTACAGGAAAATCCATGGCCTTAGCCTGGGTATCCTGAGAGAGGCTAGTACATCAGAGCCAAGCCATTCTCCGAAGAGCCACAGATGTAGCCATGACTCTTGATGACACATCACTGGAGTCCACAGCAGCATGAAACTGAACTTTTGATGCCTCGATCCCATCTGCGGCCACCTCCTCCAGCTCCTTGGCTAGCTGGGGAGAGGCCTGTTTAGCCAGTGCCAGTACAGTGTCCCACCTGGACTTCTTTTACCTGGCTGTATAGGCCATATAATTCACCTGCCTGAGTCCCAAGGAAGATGCCATATACTGTTTTTTTGCCATGGCATCAATCTTCCTGGAGTCTTTGTCTGGGGGGTGTGAAGCCAAGGGAATTTTGCCTTATTACAGGCAGCAGTCTGCACAACCCCAACATGGCTGCATTGCTGATATAAAAACTCTGTATCTGAGCCTGAAAGTGTATACCTCTTGTCCATTCTTCTATCAACAGGAGGTATAGAATTGAGAAACTTCAGGATTTTTTGTGTCTGCTTCCCAAAAGATTTTTGAAGGGGAATAGACAGTCTCCTGGACTCTGGGATGTCCGTCATTTCCACAAAATCAGGCTCCTCTTGATCCTCCATTGCCTACTCCATAGGAAGCTGGAGGATCTCAGCCACCTTTCTGTAGAACATAAAGTGGGAAGGGGACTCAGAATGCCTAGGAGGGGATACACCTGGAGGTCTGTCTGGGGAGATGTCCGGTTCAACAGGCACATCCAGACTTTCACCATCACCATCTTCAAACTCCCCCTCCTCCTCAAACTCCAGTTCATAAAATTCTTCAGGGGTATAATCGTGAACAGGGGGAACCGACCGAACCGAGCCCCTGCCAAAAGGTGCCGGATCGGTTGGAACCGGGCGAGGCGATTCCACAATCCGAATCGCTCTGGCTATTTCCTCGGTGGTCGGAACATGGGCTTCTGGATCCGAACCGGACGATTTCTCTTTGTGTTTTCTTTTTGTCAGAACCGAACCCTTGGGATCGGCTCTCCTTTTGCCCGAAGAAGTATCACCCTGGTCAGAGGGCACTCCTTCTGGTTCGGTCAGAACCAAACCGGGCTGGCCATGCGGGTCAGCGGACTTCTCGGCCTCAGTTTCCCTCAGTCTACCTAATCTCTTTTCAAGGGTAGATTTGGGAAAGTTTTTACAAATTTGGCAGTCTGAATCGAGGTGTTCAAACCCCAGACAATAAACACAGGTGGTGTGGGGATCGGACTTAGCAAAGACCTCCCCACACTCAATGCAGTGTTGAAACCCAATGGGCCCATTTTTTTTTTCCGTGGGTTTCTCAGACATGGCCAGCCTAACCAACTTACCCTTTTTTTGGCGACCGCCAGGCAAGACTCCCTTATTGGTTCCTAACTGTGTCACAGGTTTGGGAAAAAAACATACCAAACACGTTTTTTTTTAGAACCGATAAGGACCGGTAACCATACACTAAAGTAAAATACAAGAATCAACTGATCAGTTCAGCTGAACCGATCACACTTTTACAAGTTCCACACAGAAAACACAGTACAAAACCTATCTAGTACTCATGGTACCACAGACAGAGACTGAACCGACTATGCAGAAATAAATTTCGGTTAAAAACCACAGTAAACCGACACTTCAACCAACTTTCGAACCGAGCTGCAGGAGAAATCTCCGGAGCGACTGTTCAGGGAGGCGGAGTAAAGAATCTGACGGTTAGATTTCAAAGGGGAAACAGACAGAGACACCAACCGAGCTCGAGTTCAGCATTCTATGCTCTGCATAGAAAGTTTAACCCTTTGTTCTCCGGGGCAGTTTAAAGGCTGGGGCTAACTGCATTAGTCAGAATACAGCAAGACTTCATGTTGTTTGAAATGCTACCTTCCTGTACCCTGTTTTTGCCTGTAAGGTTTTTGTATGTTTCTATCACATCCCCCCTTTTCCTCATTTCCACTAGGGAGTACAAATTCAGCTCCTTAAGCCTTTCTTCGTTGGAGTTTTGATGCAGGCACTGCACCATTTTGGTTGCTCTCCTTTGTACTGTCTCCACCCTAACTATGTCCTTTTGGAGATGGGGCCTCCAGAACTGGACTCGGTATTCGAGGTGTAGTTTCACCAGTGACCTATACAGGGACATCCCTCCTCCTTCTGCTGGTGATGCCCCTGCCTATGCAACCCAACATCCTATTTGCCATCCCATACTGTTTAGCTACCTTCTGGTCATCAGAAATGATTACCTCCAGGTCCCTTTGTTGCTTTGTGACTCCTAATTCCTAATGATTTTGCACTTTTTTTTCTTTGAAACCCAGCTGCCACACCTGTGACCATTCTTCCAGCTTATGTAGATCACCCCTCATTCTTTCTACCCCCTCCAGTTTGTCTACTGTGTTGCAGAGCTTTGTGTCATCTGCAAACAGGCATACTTTCCCTTCCAGTCCCTCTGCAATGTCGCTAATAAATCTATTAAAGAGGACCGGGCCTAGTACTGACCCTTGTGGTACACCACTGGTCATCTTGCCTACTCCAGAGTGGATGCCATTTACCACAACCTTCTGACTCCTATTTCCTAGCCAACTCTCTACCCATTTAACTACTTTAGTCCCTACTCCTAAGCTCTACAGCTTGTTTACCAGTCTCCTGTGTGCAGCAGTGTAAAAGGCTTTGCTGAAATAGAGGTAGGCCACGTCTCCAGCTCCCCCCAATCCACTTCCCTGGTTACCCAGTCAAAGAACCCAATCAGGTTAGTCTGGCAAGACCTCCACCCTGTGAAACCATGGTGCCTTGGATCCTGTAGACCACTGGCAACAAGGTAGTCCCCAATCCTTTCCTTCAGTAGTGAATCCATTACCTTGCCCACCATTGATGTCAGGCTGACAGGCCTGTAATTTCCTGCCTCCTCCCTATTTCCACTCTTTTGGAGTGGGACTACATCTGCCCTCTTCCAGTCCCCTGCCACCTCCTCAGTTTCCAATGACAGCTTGAACAGGCCTGCCAGGGGTGCAGCCAGTTCCTCCTAGAGTTCCCTCAGTATCCTGGAGTGTATCCCGTTAGGTCCCATTGCCTTGTCCACTTTTAATTGCACTAATTCCTTAAAGGTGGCATGTAAAGAAGTCCTGCAACCCGCTCCCATCCCCACATACCTTTCAATGCAGCTGTGGGAAATCAGGGGCCACTATGATCATATTTTTTTGAGCAATCGTGATATTTTAAAAAGATGTTGAAACTGAGAGCCGAACATGGAAGCTCCTCGTGGGTCCCAATTGAGAAATAAAATAGTTATATTAGGTTACCGCCACTGCTACTACAATAAGAGCAGTGGTGTTTTATATGTCACAGAATGAGTGGAATACCCATGACCACTTTCTGCCCACTCAATTGGGACCTGCGAGGCACTTCCGTGTTTGGCTCACAGTTTCGGCATCTTTTTAAAATATCAGGATTGCTTGAAAACACATGATCATAGCAGCCCAACTCCCGCAGCTGCACTGAAAGGTATGTGGGGATGGGAGCAGGCTGAGGGACTTCTTTACATGTCACCTTTAAGGACACTATCATCTGTAAAGGGACTAGTGTCTACCTCCCATCCCTTAAAGCATTTGTTCTTAACCAGTGGCTCATTTTCCACTCCCTCGTCCGTAAACACTGAACAGAAGTATTTGTTCAATATGTCTGCTTTTTGGTGGTCCTCTGTCACTCGCATCCCTTCTTCTCCTGTCAGCCTTACTATCTCCTCCCATTGGTCTTTCTCTTTTCACTTATGTATCTAAAAATGTTTTATCTCCCTTTTTTTACTGGTTTTGCAATATTTTCCTCCGTTTTTGCTTTTGCTCCCCTAACCACCTTCCCTGCCTCCCTCTGTTTCTCCTGAAGCAAATAATTTGATACCTTTTAATGGACCAACATAGATGTAACAAGAACAAAGTGCTCTAGTACTAAATCTAGATTTCTGTTTCTCCTGGTAACTCTCCCTATCCACCTCGCTCTGTGTTGTTTTGTACCTTCTAAATGCCATTTTTCTTTGCTCTGACTTTTCCCCCTACTTCTTTTGAGTTTCCTCTTGCTAACCTGCCTGACACATATATTTGTAGCCTTTTCAATTACCTCTTTAAGTTTGCCCACTATTCCTCGACCCCTCCCCCGTTCCCTATCCTGCCAGCGCATCCTCAGGCATTCCCCATTTTCTTAAAACCAGCCCTCCTGATATCCAGGAGCCTTGTCTTTGTGTGGCTTGATTCCGACCCCATTTTTATATCAAACCACACTGTGCAGTGATCACTGGCTCCCAAGTGGTCACCCACTGTGACATCAGCAATCATATCCCCATTTATCAATACCAGATCCAGTAATGCCCCCTTACAAGTGGGCTCTATAACTAGTTGTCTGAGGAACACCTCTTGCAGGGAGTCTGGGATATCCCTACTCCTGGCTGTTGCCACAGTAGGAAGACTCCAATCGATGTCCGGTAGATTAAAGTCTCCTACTAGCAATACCTCTGCCTTGTGAGATATCCTTTGGATTGTTTCCATCATTTCCTTATCTACCTCTTCTCCCTGTGCTAGAGGTCTGTAGATCACTCCTGTGTGAATAATGGCCCCTTTCCTTGTCTCCAGGGTGACCCACAGTACCTCACCTCCTCCTAGCTCCCCATGTTTCTGTAGCTTTCATGTTGTCTCTTATATGAAGAGCCACTCCCCCACTTTCTACCTACCCTGTCCTTCCCAGTAACCTGGTATTGCCAATTCCCAGTCCTGGTTTTCTTTGCACCAGGTTTCTGTGATGGCTACCAGGTCTAGTTCTGCTTCTGCCATGGTAGCCTCTAGGTCAGCTATCTTGTTGCTCAGACTTTTAGCATTTGCATACATGGCTTTCCAGGTTGTTTTGCCCACCATTATTTCGCCCACAACATTTTTTGGTTACAATAATTTCTTTTACCGCCTGGCTTTCATTTTTATTTGCTTCCTTTATTGGTTCTACTCTCCCAGTATTGTCACTGTTGGTCTTGTGAATTAAGTGGGGGGAGGTGTGCAGTTTTTGTTTCCCTGCCTCCTTCCATCTCCCCTCTTGCTAGTTTAAATGCCTGCTAATACATCATTTAAACTGTTCACTAAGGACTACGGTCCCCTCCCTGGACATATGCAGGCCGTCGCCCTTGTAGAGGCCCCCCATCCCTCCAGGTGGGTCCCCAGTCTGCAATGAAGCCAAAACTCTCCTCTCTGCACTATCCCTCAACAATGTGTTGAAATCCCTGATGAGGAGATTCCTAGGTTCCTCCTTGCCTTCGACAGGCAGCACAACTGAGAAGGTCACGGACCTTCTACCTGCCCCAGTCCCCTCCCTAAACTCCTTCTGAACTCTTTCAATTCCTGCCTTATCCCTAGCCATGTCAATTGTCTCCAGATGGACAATGATATCTAGCTCTCCCCTCCTAGCTACCGCCCTGGTGATTCTCTGGATGTGCTCTCCATCCCTCCGAGCTCTGCTTCCAGGCAGGCACTTAACCTCACTCTCCCCCTCGCTACCTGTCCCCAAATCCACCCCCCTGATTACAAAGTCCCCCACCAGGAGTCATTTCCTCCTCCTCTGGGATACTCTGCCACCCACCCTTGGGATTCCATTGTGGAGGACCTGCTCATCACCCCGGTCTCAACTTTGGGTGTCACTGTGGGACCTTCCTGCTCCTCCAAAACAGCGTAGAAGTTCTGTAGTTGCATCAGATGGGGGATGTGTCTGTCCCACTGCCCTCATCCTCCTCGAGTTCACCATAGTCCATCCACTCTTCCTGCTAGGCAACCTTTGAGGTGGCATAGGCAGACTTGGTGGTCTCTAGGTGGGGGAGGAGGTTCCCTCAATTCAGGCCAAATCAGTCTGGAGACTAGCAACCTCTGCCCCCAGCCCAGAGAGGTGCCTGCAGATGGAGCAGCGCTGCAGTATCCAGAAGGTCCTCCTGAAGACTGCTGCCCCACAGCCACTGCACAGCACCACTCCCAGCATCTTCTCCTTCTACACTGTCCATTCCTGCTCTAAGACAAAACCCCGCCTACCTGTTCTCTTATCCTGGTCTTACATACCTCCTCCCACTCAACTGTATCTAGATACTAGCCTTACCACTATTTACAGTTCCCCCTCTGGTTTCTTTTGCTTTTTTTGTCTCCCCTGTTTTGTCCTGGTTTACTCCTTTACTAATAACTCCACCCTTGCATACTGAACTCTCTCGGTAAAGGAACTTATGTACAGATATTGCCCCACAGTGAACACCACCAGCTACTGTACAAGTTCAAGTCCTCAGAAAATACAGATAGAAAATAAAAAGATTTAGCACCCACTTTTCTTTTGTTATTCGTTTAGCCCAGATAAACAGAAGACAGAAAATACCCACTCAGCCTCTAAGCCCACAGTTCCCTCAGTATAATCACCCCCCATGCACTCTGTACTTAAACCCCAAATACACAGGTTACTCACCTGTAACAGTAGTTCTATATATTGTTCATCCACATTTAATGGTAGTGTCCTTTCCCTTTAAGATGTGCCGAAAAGTCTTCAAGCTGGCTCCTCCCACCCACCCGGGTGGTATATCCCTTGGCTCCGTCCCATGATGCCAGATCTTGCCCGCTGGTAGCAGAGGTTGTGTGCCCGAGCCTGCGGAGGTCAGGTGGGCCCGTGTGGATGAACAACATATACCACTCCCAAAACTACTGTTACAGGTGACTAACCTGTGTTTTTAGGGACGTGGATATGTTGTTCTACCCACACTTACTAGCAGACTCCTAGCAGTTCTCTGGGAGGAGGGAGGCAAGGCACACATCCCCTACTTAGGGAACAGAAATTGGAGACCTGAAGCCCCAAAACCAGCATCCCTGCGTTGACTCGAGATCAATGTGGTAATAGAAAATGAAGGTGTGTGCTGACTGCCAGGTAGCAGCCCTGCAGATTTCCAGGACAAGTATGTCCCTAGAAGCAGCCACCGACGCAGCAGTATGGAGAGTGGAATGAGTCCTTAACCCTCCGAAAGGCTCCCTACCCACCAACCTATAGCAATGTTATCCATGGTCCAGCACCACTGATTGTACCCCCACCTTGCAGACAGCAAGAAAAAATTACTCACCATAGTAATGTTTCTTCTAATGAAGTCTTGCTGTATTCTGACAATCTGCAGTTAGCCTCAGCACTTTAACTGTCCTGGAGAGGAAAGGGTAAACTCTGTGCCAAGGCACAGAACGTTGACCTTGTGCTCGGTTTTCAAACCTCTGTCCCTAGTACAATTCAGCATAACTGTCAGATTCTTACGAGCACTAACACTAATTCATATAACAGAAATTGTTTTCATGAAAAATTTAAAAGCCTAAGGCAACTACAACTGGGGTCCGAAAGACTCAGATCAAGAACCCCCAAAAACAAAACCTTATGTAGATAGTGATAATTACCAAATGCTGTGATAAAACAAGAGAAACCAATCTAAGCAGAATGGGTTCCAAAAGGTACACCTCTGGGGTGCAGGACTGCACCTGCCAACCCACAACCCAAAACACAGAGGTTCTGAGAGGGAAGGCGGGGTGGGAGGTCAGAATGCAGCAAGACTCCATTAGAAGAAACAACATTACTATGGTGAGTAATTTTTTTCTTCAAACAACATGAAGTCTTGCTGTATTCTGACAATCTGCAGACTACCAAGCAGTACCTCGATGGAGGAGGGAACTACAGAACCTACTTAGGAAAGAGGCTCTGCAGCACTGCAGTGCCAAACCTAGCAACACTTCTGGCTTGGGTATCCAGACAATAATGCTTGGTGAATGTGTCAACAGTTTTCCAGGTGGCTGCTTTACAGATTTCCAGAAGGGGAATATCCCTAGCTGCTGCCAAGGAGGCGGCAGTACCCCTGGCAGAGTGTGCCCTCATGCCTGAGGGAGGCTCTCTGCCCAATTTAGTATAACAGAACTGGATAAAAGAAATAATCCATCTGGCAACAGTTCTCTTAGTGGCAGGTTTACCCTTGCCCATCTCACCATAAGTGAGAAACCACTGAGAACACCCACTTCTATGGACCTTGGTATGATCAATACAATAATTCAATTCCCTTTTTACATCCAGACTGTGCAACCTTCGCTCACCTGAAGAAGAGTGGTCAGTGAAAAACACAGGCAGAGACATGGTCTGGTTAAGATGGAAATCTGACACCACTTTAGGGAGAAATTTTCTATTTGTCCTGAGGAGCACCTTATCTCTGTGGAAGGAAATAAAGTCAGATTCCACTGACAAAGCCTGTAACTCACTGATCCTCTTGGCGTAAGTAATGGCTACCAAGAATACAGTCTTCCAAGTCAAGTACTTTAGCTCAGCTGAAGACAAAAGGCTAGAAGGGGGGGGCTGCATAAGCTGTGCAATAGAGATATTCCAATCCCAAGTTGGAGTTGGTTCCCTAAAAGGAGGATTGAGATGAACCAGACCCTTGAAAAAAAACGTACAGAACACAGGGCGAGGAGCTAGGGAAGATCCCTTCCCTGCTGAAAGGAAAACAGAGACAGCTGCTAGGTGAAACTTAAGAGTAGCAGGCCTCAGGCCTAAAGTGTTCAAATGGACTAAATAGTCCAATGCTGTGGAAATGCCAGCAGAATCTGGCTGTATATTCCTCTGAGAACATCAAATGCTAAACATCTTCCACTTAGAGTTGTAAGTCTTCCTGGTAGAAGGTTTCCTAGGAATCTTCAAAATATCCAAAACTCCTTGTGAAAGATACAATCCTGCATACTCTAACTCCTCAAAAGCCAAGCTTCGAGTCTGAGAGACTGGAGATTGGGATACCACATCCTCCCCTGGGAGGAAGATAGGAGATTGTGCCTCCTGGGAAGACAAAGAGGGATTGTTACTGCCAATGAAAGCAACAGAGGGTACCATGGTTGTCTGGCCCAATCCGGAGCCACCAGGATTACTGTGCAGGGTTGGGACCTGATCTTGATCAGTACTCTGAATATCAGAGTGGAAGGAGGAAAGCCTCCTGAGGAACAGACCCTAGGATTGGGGGTCTGCAGCAGAACAGAGGAAGCTGATGATTGTCTGGGGCTGCAAAGAGATCTATCTCTGGAGTGCCTATCTCTGAAAAATGATCTGCAGGATATGACAGTTCAGGGCCCACTCGTAATGACCCTGAGAGATCTGCTGAGGGCATCTGTTAGCACACTGTCCTTCCCTGGCAGATGCATGGCTACCAGGGAGGTCTGAAGGGAGTATGCCAATGACCGTATCTTCATGGTTTCTGTGCACAAGGCTGTGGATCGAGTGCCTCCCTGCTTGTTTATGTACCACATGGTAGTGGTATTGTCCATCCAGACCTGCACCACTTTCCCCTGAACTGAGGCCGAGAATGCTTGAAGGGCCAGAAGCACAGCCCTGAGTTCCAGGAGATTGATGTGGAGAAGAAACTCCTGCTGAGATCAAGTGCCCTGTGCAGTGAGGTTCCCCAGATGAGCTCCCCACCCCAGGAGGGATGCATCTGTTGTGAGAACAACTAAAGGGACCCGGGGAAGAAAGGGAACTCCCTGTCTGAGATTTTCCTTATCCAGCCACTACTGGAGAGCCTGGGCAAGAGTCTGAGTCACTGGAATCAATTTGGTGAGTGGAGCCCTTCTTTGAGACCAAAAGGACCTGAGGTGAAATTGAATGTCCCTCATTTGGAACCTGGCTCCCTGCACCACTGAAGTGAAAGCTGCCATGTGGCCTAGAAGCTGAAGAAAATGCTTGGCTGGCTGAGACACTCGAGGTTTGAAAGAGGCTGCCAGGTCTGTCAAGGCCTTCACCCTTGAAAGAGGTAGGAAGGCTTTTGCCTGAATGGTATCCAGCTCTACTCCTATGAAGATGAGTAGCTGAACCGGTTCCAGCACTGACTTGGAAAGATTGAGGATAAACCCTAGAGAACCCAGAAGCCTCTGGGTAACAGCCAAAGCTGACTTGACTTGGTCAGAGGATTGGCCTACAATGAGCCAGTCGTCCAGATAGGGACATACAGAAATGCCTCATCTTCTGAGAAAAGCCACTACTACTGCCAGGCACTTTGTGAAGACTCTGGGAGCTGAAGTCAGGCCAAAGGGCATTGCTCTGAACTGGTAATGACCTCAGGGCAACTCAAACCTGAGGTACTTTCTGTGGGAGCATCTGATAGGGATGTGAAAATAGGCATCTTTGAGATCCAGAGAAGCTAGCCAGTCTCCTGGTCTCAGAGAAAGAATAATGATTCCCAGAGTCACCATCTTGAACTTTGGTTTAAAAGATGTTTGTTCAGATATCTTAGGTCCAGGATGGGTCGCCACTCCCCAGTCCTTTTTGAGGTAAGGAAGTACCTCGAGCACAATCCTTTGCCCCTGTGTACTAGAGGCACATGCTCCACTGCTCTTAGGAGCAGCAAGGCTGAAACCTCTGCCTCTAGAGCAGCTGTTTCCAGTGGTGAGGAAGGCTTGAAGAACCTTACCCTTACATTGGGGAATTTCTCGAAACTTAGAGCAAGTCCTTGGCTTACTACCTCCAGGACCCATTTGTCTGTTGTTACAGACTTCCATTCCTGGAAGAAGAAAGCTAGCCTGTCCCCCACTGGAACTAAGGAGGCGACCAGGTCTGACACATCAGGTTATCTGTTTGGCAGGGGTCCTAGCTTGAGAGGTGGATGCAGCCATGCTCATCCCCCTTCTCCCTCTCCCTCTAAAGAACCCCCTCTGCTGAAAAATAAAGGAAGCTTGAGCCTGGTAGAAAGGCCTATGAAAAGGCCTGCCCCTGCCAGCCCTAAACTGCTGCTTTTGAGGAGTGGCCTGCCTTTCCCTGGCCACTGCACTCCTGTACGTGGTTCTATACCCATCCATTTTCTTCATGTACTCCTCTGTTTGCTCCTCAAACAGAGAGTTCTGAGTGACAGGAAAATCCATAGCCTTAGCCTGGGTATCCTGCGAGAGGCAAGTACATCTGAACCAGGCGAACCTCCTCAGAGAGACAGATGTGGCCATGATGACTCTTGAAGACACATCATTCGAGTCAACAACAGCATGGAACTGAACTTTAGATGCTTCAATGCCACCAGCAGCCACTTGCTCCAGCTCCTTGGCTAGCTGGGGAGGGGCATTCTTAGCTAACTCCAGAATTGTATCCCACCTTGACTTCTGGTACCTAGCCACATAGGCCATCTAAGAGGCCTGTCTGGGTCCCAAAGAGGATGCCAAGTACTACTTTTTAGCCATGGCATCCACTTTCCTAGAATTCTTATCTGGGGGGTGTGAAGCCAAGAGTATGTTAGCCTTATCACAGGCTGCAGCCTGCACTACCCCAACATGACTGCAATGGTTATTGAATACTTCTGTCCCTGAGCCTGACAGCATATACCTCCTGTCCACCTTTTTATCCACAGGAGGTATGGAAGTGGGGGCCTGTAAAACTTTCTGAGTCCGTTTCCCCAAAGACTTATGAAGTGGAATGGACAGACTTTGACTCTGGGACAGCCATCATCTCCACAAAGTCAGGCTCTTCATCCTCATTCGAGGCTACCACCACTAGGAATTGGAAGGTTTCTGCCACCTTTTTATAAAATAAAAAGTGTTATGGGGGACTCAGACAGTCTGGGAGGAGAAATATTGGTAGGCCTGTCTGGGGAGATGTCAGGCTCTGCGGACTCATCTAGGTTGTCATCATCACCTTCATACTCCGGATCTCCTTCCCAATCATCCTCATAGAAAGCCTCCGGATCATATTAAGACAGAGCTGGAACCGACTGGTTCGGTCGGGGTAGGGCGGAGCGATTGAACTATAGTAATCGCTCTCGCAATCTCCTCAGCAGTTGGGATCTGCGGGTTTGGATCCAAACCGGCTGACTTCTTCCTACGCTTTGCAGAACCAGATTTCTCTGAATTGGACTTTCTTTTGCCCGAGGAAGTATAGCCTGTGTCAGCAGGCACTTCCTCAGGTTCAGTCGGGACCGAACTGGGCTGGCCATCCGGTTCAGCGGATTTTTCAGCCTCTCTTTCCTTAAGCCTAGCTAGTCTCTTATCTAGTGTGGACTTAGGGAAATTCTTACATATTTGGCAGTCTGTATCGAGGTGGTCAAATCCCAAACAATAAACACAGATGAGGTGGGGATCAGCTTTAGCAAAAGCCTCCCCACGCTCGGTGCAGTGTTGAACCCCAGTGGGACCGGTTTTCTTTTTAGGTTTCTCAGACATAGCCACAACTATTAAGTTACCTGTACCAGCGTTCAAGCCAGGCAACAACAAAAACTTTCAGCCACCAGCCGGTTCAATGGTCATGGAAAAAAATGGAATAAAAACGTCATTTTTTTTTGAGGCTGAAAGATACTGGACACCACAGCAAAACGATAAATAAACAACAATGAAGGATCAAGTCGGTTCCGAACCGGACCGACCGGAACGAAACCAAGAAAAACTAAACAATTTCTTTTCTTCAGAAAAATACCACTATCTACCACTAAACACTATACTGTACCATGAACAGAGATCTGATAACCAAAAAGAAATAAATCGGATGAGATTTACCAAACTAGTTACTGTATCGAACCGAAGCAGCAAGGAGAAACTCTCCAGAGCATCTTCACAGTAAGGCGGAGTAAAGAATATGACGGTTACACTGAAGTGTACCAGGGACAGAGATTTGAAAACCGAGCTCGAGCTCAATGTTCTATGCCTTGGCACAGAGTTAACCCTTTCCTCTCTGGGGCAGTTCAAGTGCTGAGGCTAACTGCAGATTGTCAGAATACAGCAAGACTTCATGTTGTTTGAACATATATGTAGGTATATGTATTAACCTTAGGGCAGATACACTTATCGTACAAGCATAAGTGTCAGGATCTGTGTTATACTGTATTTTACTAATGCATATTGTGCTCCATTATATTTTACCAATGTACCTTAGTTCTGGGAGATGCTTTCCACTATATTTTGCTGTATTATGATAAGTAAGGCAACAGTGTCACCGTTAGTGCTTGCGCATCACTGTAATTGCAACTGATCTTGGGCTTATAGAGATCCCATTGTCTGTGCTATCTATGCAAGCTAAGCAACTTCTTATGTTTAGTTAGGATGGTTATGCATGCCACCTGTTTCTCACCAATTATAGACTTTTTATGTATCTTCTTTAGTAGTAACCATAGTGATTATTAGCGACCATGTGTAGCACGTAGCTTCTTTGAGAAGAGAGACTGCATTTACCTAGGTAAGGAAAAGTGGAAGCTCTCCAGTGTATTCACTGTTGGTAGTAAGCCTGTATTATTTACCTGTAATGCATTGTAACTGACAAACAGCTGGTGAACATCTCTCCAAGCTCCAGCCGTGCGCTCTTTATACTACGTGAGAGCTTGCCTCAGGTCCAGAGTATGGACCATGTGTTCAGCCTCCGAGGTGCGAGTCAGGAAGAACACCAGAAGAGTCATCACCTGATTCAGGTGAAACTCTGACACAACCTTCGGGAGGAACTTCTGGTTGGGGCATAGGACAACCTTGCCCCTGTGGAAGACCAGGTAAGAAGACTCCACCGAGAGCGCCTAGAGCTCACTGATCCTTCTGGCTGATGTGATAGCAGTCTTCCATGACAGGTGAAACATGTCAAACCTGTGCATCGGTTTGAATGGCTTGCCCATGAGCTTCACCAAATGATCAACAAGTCCCATGGTGGTGGTGATTCATGCACCAGAGAGGAAATGTGAAATAAGCATATGAAAAAGCACCAGACGACCTTCTCCTGTGCCACTGACTGCTGACCAGCCCACACCCAGTAAGCAGAGATGGGTGCCAGGTGCACCTTAAGGGTCGGTGACCAAAATCCCCCTTTGGAGAGGGACCACAGGTAGTCCAAAATGCTGGCCACTGGACTGGACAAAGGGTCCAGCCCCTTGCCCAGACACCAAATGGAGAATCTCTTCTATCTGAAGGCATAGCATTTTTTGGTTGCTTTCTTTCTAGATGCTTCCATGACAGTGAGGTTATCTTCGGAGACCCAAAGCCTGTAACTCTAGCCACTCAGGATCCAGTCTGTCAGGTGCATGGATTGAAGGTCCGGGTGGAGTACCTTCCCCTAACTAATGGAGAGCAGGTCTGGGTGTATTGGAAGACGCCTCGGGAGCCTGTTGCTGAAGCTGAGGAGATCGGAGTACCAAAACTGGTGTGGCCAGTCTGGAGCCACCAGGATCACCTGCACCTTGTCCCTCCTGACCTTGAACAGCACTTCGTGAATCAAGGGAAGTGGAGGGAAGGCATAGAAGAGGTCTGGGGTCCAAGGTTTTGAGAAGGCATCCCCTTGCAGCGAGCCCTGCTGAGGGGGTGGGCACAGAACAGCCTCAGCTTTGCATTCTCCCTGGAGGCGAACAGGTCCACCTGAGGGGTGCCCCACTGGGAGAACAGACTTTGAACTACCTCCGGAGGGAGAGACCACTTGTGACGTGCCTCACCTACCCGGCTGAGGGCATCCACCAGCTAATTGGAGGCTCCTGCCACATGGATGGCTAGGAAATCCACCTCCAGGCTGCAAATGAGAGTCCATACATGAAGAGCTTGCTTGCACAGAGGCAGGGAGTGCGTCCTACCCTCCTTGTTGTGGTCATGGTGGTGTCCATCTAGACTTGGCCCACTTGACCCCGAACATACAGAGTGAATGCAGACAGTGCCAGCCGAACTGCTCGGAGCTCCATCAGGTTGATATGCCATCAGGGGTCGAGAGCCCATGGACTTTGTGTTCCCCCAGATAGGCACACCAGCCTGTAAGAGTGTCATCGGTTGTCAGGATGACCGTTGGCTTGGGGTGTACAAATAGGATCACTTCCTGCAGATGCTCTGGGACTAGCCACCATTGGAGGGAGTCCCACATCTTCTGGGTCAGAGTGACCAGCAGGTCGAAGTGTCCCTTGTGCCGAGATCCTGGCTGGCCAGCTCCCATTGCAGAGAGTGCATATTCCAATGTGCCCAACGGACCACACTGGTGCAGGCCGCCATGTAACCCAGAAGGTGCAGGAAGTCCTGGGCATGGCGCAATTGCCCAACCTGAACTGATATGGACAAAGGAGGAGAGAACCTCCACCCTGTCTGCTGGGAGCTGGGCTCTAGCTCGGCAAAAGTCGAACTCTGCCCCGATGAAACTGATCACCTGCGAGGGCACAAGTTCAACTTGGCCTTATTGACCAGGAGGCCAAAAGAAGTGCAGATCTGGAGGGACAGGTCCCTGGACCACTCCACCTCCTGTTTGGAAGGACCTGCAATCAGCCAGTCATCCAGGTAGGGGTACACCTGGACCCCTCATGTAAGCTGCCACCACTGCAATGCATTTGGTGAAGACCCTGGGGGCCAAGGACAGGCCAAAAGGCATGACCCAGAACTTGCAGAGGTTCCCTTGGCTCAAAAGCGGAGGAACAGTCAGTGGGACAGATTGATCGGGATGTGCAAGTACACGTTCTGAAGATCCAGGAAGCAAAACCACATGTCTTGCTCTACAGATGGGATGTTCTGAGACAGAGTTACCATCCTGAAGCTGCACGGCCTGAGGAACTTGTTCAGGTTGTGTAGATCTAGAATGGGGCACCAGCCCTCCATCTGCTTTGGCACCAGGAAGTACCTGGAGATAAACCCTGGGTGTTCCGGAGGATCCCCTAATCTGACCATGCCCTCCTTGCGGAGGAGCTGGGCTATGTTGTCTCAAAGAGTCAACAGAGCATCTGCGAATACCAAGTCCTCCCATGGGCCGTGGGCTCGGCTTGGAGGATACTGCTCGAATTCCAGAGGCAGACCCTGACCGACCAAACCACTTCCAAAACCCACCTGTCTGTGGTGACAGCAGACCAGGTGGAAAGGAAGTGGTGGAGCCTGCCCCACACAGGAGGACCTAGGGGAGGCGTGACTGGCATGAGGGTGGCACCCCTCATCCCGTCACTTAGCAGGCTTGGAGGAGGAGAAGGACCCGGCTGAGGAGCCACCAGATCCCTTCCCTCCAGGCTTACAGACCACCGAGGCCACTAAATTGCACCTGGGTCACCAGGACTGATGCTGGGCTGGTTTTGCCACAGGAGTGGAGGACCAAAAGGGCTTTCACTTCTGCTGCCTAGAGTCCTTGGGATCCTTCTGTGCAGATGTCATGAGTCCAAGGTGGCAGTGGACTTCTCGATACACTGGAGATGACCCTCCACAATGGGCCCAAACAGGTCGGTGCCCAGGAATGGAACATCTACCAGCTTGTGCTGAGTGTCTGCTGTGAAGAACGAGATCCACAGCCGGCGCATGGCAACTACGGCTGCCACTGAGTGGGCACAGGAATCCCCCAGATCCAGAGCTGTCTGAAGCTGCTGCTTGGCCACAGCCCGGCCCTGATCTCGAACCTGCTTGACCATAGCCTGGAGGTCCAGTGGTAGGTGAGGAATCACTTCAGCCAAAGAGCCCAAGAGGTTATGGGAGAAGTGTGCCATCATGATGGCCGGGCGAGAAGGCAACACAGACCTTTTTAGCCATGTGGTCCAATTTCTTGGACTACTTGTCCGCGTTTACCGATGTTCCCGGTATTGCCCCATGCACCAAAACATGGAGTCGGCCACCAACCCGTGTGCTCCGTGAAACCCGAGAGGGTACCGGCAAGAACCTCATATTTGCAGGCCATTTGGGCCAACGGCACAGGGCAAGGTGCTGCCAAAGCTCCAGTGCTGGGCTGACAATGGCCCCAGCCACTGGGAAAGCCTCCTTTGGAGAGTCCCCTTTGTCCAGAATCTCTGAGAGGGGATAGCGGGCCTGCTTCTGGACAGGCTCCAGTTTTATACCCGTAGACTCAGAGATGAGACGGAGGATGCCCATGAAGGAAGTGGGCCCTTCCTCCGTCAAGCGGTCCCTCAAGGACTTCACATTGACTGGACAGGAGGGCAGTGAGGACTCCTTGGACTCGGAGTCCCCATAAAGTGGCTGACCGCCTGAGTCACCCTCGAACTACCGATGGTCAGGTGTGAGGTTGACCAACAGCCCATAGGGAAGCCCCTTTGTCGGCTAAGACTCCTTAGTTGGAGTGCCGGTTGGCTGCTGTCCGGGTGGTGGCTCCACCAGGACTGCTGGAGAGGCCAGCTTCAGATGAGACGGTCTGGACCGGCTCCAATGGGGCAGGGACAGTCTCGACCAACCCCACAGGGGGAGTCGGCGCCAGCCTGTCGGGTGGCAGCCAAGTGATGGCCGGTGTGGGAGCCGGGATTGACTTCAGACAACCAGTACCAACTGTTTGCCACATGAGGTCATCACAGTGTCAACACAATTTGCGCTGAAGCCTCTCCTCACCGGAGGAGGATGAAGATGAGGAATAGTGGCAGTGCCGCTTCCCGTGGAGTGCCGATGATGGCTGAAGTTGCTCGACCCACTGGAGGAGCAAGACCTCAACCTCAGCTGCCAGGGATGCCGATGGGGGATCTCGGAGGGAGCCGGGGAGCGCGACGGCTCCTCTTGATCTGGATCGGGGACCGGAGGCCACTGCTCAGTGGACTGAGCAGCCCCTTCTGAGTCACAGGCAGGACCGGAGTCCTGAAAAGAGAACTGGCCTCTTTGGAATGACAACCGGTCGATAGGGTCGAGAAAAATCTCAGCCATATCATTGGTCAGCATCTCGACCAACTGGCCCAATGTGGTATCTGTGAAACCAGCGGCCAAAGCTGTGGTTTTGACCGTGGTCAAAACCTGAGAGTCCTGAGACCGAGAACATTCCCAGTCCAAGGAACATCGATGGTGAGTCTTTTCTTTTTCTTTCTTCGACTCCTCCTTGCAAGAATGGGAGCTGTGGGAACCCGGAAGGCTCTGTCCCTTAGAAAGGACTGGCACAGCTCCTTGAAGGAGCCCAAAATTGTGGAGCTCAATTGGAGCGGAACAAAGGCTGAAACTGAGGAAGATTGGGCAGCAGCCCGAACCACCTCCTTCTGAAAGGCCGTAAGCCGTTCCAACTGCTCGGCGGACCCCGCAGCCACAGAGACCACCTAACGGGCATCTTTAGATTTGACCAGCGAATGTCGTTTTTCTGGGTGGCGCAACTTCAGGTGGGTGAGGCAGTTCTCTAGGAACGTCGCATGAAACGACTGGCAAATGTGGCAGGCCAGGGTATCATGATTGTGGCCCAGGCAGTAGACACACATGGTGTGAGGGTCGAAACGCAACATCTTCTGCCCGCATGGGCACCAGCGAAATCTGGGTGCAGACTTATCATCCATAGTGGGCACGATTGAAGATTGAGCTGAAGATGGAAACTCGTAAGAGTTTAAAGTTTTGGAAGTAAATCAAAAGATTTTTAGCGCTAGTGCCTACTAAACGTGGGAGCAGTAAGGAGGGAACCTGCTTCTTCCAGCGGAAAGGAAGATCTGGTGTCATAGAGCTGAGCCGAGGGATATACCACCCAGCTGGGTGGAAGGAGCCAGCTTGAAGACTTTCCGGCACATCTTAGAGGGAAAGGACACTGCCATTAAGTGTGGATAGAACAACATATCCACGTCCCCAGAAACATACAGTATTATGCCCCCAATGCACACAAGATCACACTTATCTGGTTGATTGCTGCTCTTTGTCAGCTGCTTGCGCTGTGCTTCTGGCTCCTGTTGGCATTATGCTGCCACTCCCTTTCTAACCGATTTAGACAGTTTCTGCTGATCCAATTATGTTATTGGGTGGGCAGGGGGTGAGAAAGAGGGCCAAAATCCCAGATGAACAATTGAACTTGAGGCTTCTGGCTCCTGCTCCACTAATGTGCTACCTCATCCCCGATGTCCCTTGCGTGCCTGTGTCCTCCTTTCCCTGCTCTCCTGAACTGTCCTGTGGCAATTTGTAAAAAACCCTGTTCCTGGACTGCTGCCTGCTGCTGCCGACTCTTTCTCTCACACTCAGGAGTTGCTCCAGACCCTGTTGGTCACTACTTCTTAGATGCCCCTTTCTGGCCTGTGTCCTTCTTTCCCCACTCTCTCCGGCTTCCTTCTGGCCAAGATTAACAATCGGAAGAAAAAAATTACTCACCGCAGTAATCTTGTTTCTTCCAAGGTATTCATCAATATGATTAACTCTAGCAGTCCACCTCCTGAATTGCACTGCCCCGAAGATTAATGGAACTTTAAGCTAATAGTGGAACATCTATTGGTTCGTGCCACTATTCAAACCTGCTGCTCTTACCAACTGCTGCGTTCTGTTACTGTATAATCTGTCTTGAAACATCTGCTTTGTACATATCTACTACTGATATCACTTTGTACCCCCTACCTTTAACTGTACGATGCTCTTACTGTATCCTGATCACTGTTATTGTATCCTGTACATTTGTTCCTATTTTTGCATCCTGTATTTTGTTTTTAGCCTTTTGTTCCCTGTTCCCTGGCTCCTGCCTGGAGATGAGCACCGGCTCAGTGTGCCTTTCCCAGTTACAAAATGTTTAAATAAAAAAACCAAATAACATTCTGATATATTGCAGCCTGCAATTAGACCCTCTAACTAAGCTATTCTAGTAGCCAACAAGCTAAACAGTAATATGTTTGAAGGGCTTAAAAGGTTAATGGTGGGTCTGTCCCCAGGACCAGATGGCTTGCACCCATGAGTACTCAAGGAACTCGGGAAAGCTCTGTCAGCACCCCTGGAAGACCTATTCAAATGCTCAACTGAGATGGGCATAGTCCCCAGAGACTGGAGGGTAGCAGACAATGTCCCCCTGCACAACAGTGATGATAGTAGGGAGTGGGACCCAGGGAATTACAGGTTTCTTAGCCTGACTACCACTGCCAGGAAGCTCCTTGAGAGTACAATCAAGCAGCAACTGGTAGATTCTGTGGAGTCCCATGGACTCTTGGCTAGCAAGCAGCACAACTCTGAACACAGAATGTTCTGTCTGGATTTCTTCAGGCCAAGGTCTTAGACTCTGTGCCCCAAAGGAGGACAGTTAAACTGCTGGAGAAAAAGTCGCTAGATGGGTGGTGAACTGGCTAGAGGGAGTACCCATAGGGAGGTACTAAATGGTACACAGTCCAAGGTCGGGGAGAGGTTACAAGTGTGGGTCCCACGGGGTTGGTTCTGGGCTTGGCATTCTTTACTGTGTTCATTTGTGACACTGGAGAAAGGGTCCAATGTAAGAAGTGTACATTTGCAGATGACATAAAGATATGTGGCAGAGTGGACAGCGGGGAGGGGGGGTGAGGGAACTGAAGAGAGACGGTGAAATTGAAAAGGTGGTCCAGGCCAGCCCATCAGCGCAGTGGCTGGATTTCGGCAACCCAGGTTCGGGAATGGACTCGGTACGCTGGAGGGCTGGCTGGGGAGAGAAGGCTTGAGTGTCCGATGACTGCTCGCCTTCTCTCGGGGGAAGGGTGAGAGGCCGACACGGTGCTTGCTGACTCCTGGCTGAGGCCGGGGGTACAGCAATGCGCTGGGTCCCACTAACCAGGAGAGGCATGGTGAATGTTGGCATATGCCTGATGTTAGTGGCATGCCACTCCCCTGGGGAGAAAACGGGATGACGGTCGCCAGCTTCCGCTGCCATGGGACCCTGGGCGGCCTACAGATCACCTCAGCAGCAACCGAGCCAATAAGGAGTGTGCTGCCTCCTCCATCAGCACCTTCCCCCTCAGAGGAGGGGGACCCATCTGGCAAAGGGTTATGCTGGGTTACCAGGGGGGCTGAGATGTGGGGTGGTGATGGCTGTACTAGGGCAGGGTGGCAAATGAGGAGCATAGGCAGCCCGAAGGAGAGGCTGGCCAGGATCAGGGTGGGAGCAAAAAGAAAAGGTGGTCCAAGATTTGGCAACTGAAATTCAATGCCACAAGGTGCAAGATTATGAGCTTCGAGAGAGGGAGTCCTAGGATCATATACTGGATAATGGGGTATGACTTCAGCAGACTTCAGAAGAGAAGGACATGGGATTTACAATTCAGTGTCAGCCTTAAGACCTCAGTCCACAGAAGCAAGATGTACAGTATGGGAAAGATAGCAGAAAGCTGAGGTGCACAGTTCTTTCTTCTCAAGCAAACAGAAGATGATCCTTCCCCTGTACAGATCTTTGTTAAAGCCAAGTTCTGTTTGCACAAGTGAGAGCAAGTCACTCCAGCATGTCACTGATCTGCTCTCGACTTTCAGCATTTAGAAAGCATAGCTATGTAAAAACTTACCATAACAGTAGATCTATGAGAGAGGCTCTTGCAGTAGGTAATCACCTTGAGGACTACGCCCCCCCCGGTGTCAGGACCACACGGAAACTTTAGCCAGCAGTATCTGATGGGGAACCGCCCATGTGACTGACATCAGCGTGATCCTATATGGTGGGCGGTCCCCACACCTGCCTTCCAGTTCTCCCGCTGGAGACCTCCAAGGAGATGTGACAGGAGAAAGGATAAGAGGCTCCTGGAGCTCAGAATGAGCTAATACAGAAAAGGCAAAAATGACAAAGGGGATGGAGGGAGGGAAAAAGATTACCTACTGCAAGTGCCTCTCTTGACAATCTACTGTTATCATAAGTTCTTACGTAACTACTATCTTACTTCGAGAGGGCTCTTGCAGTAGGTAATCACCTTGAGGAGTGAGTCCCAAGCGGTGTGAATAAAAAAAAACAAAAAAACACGGGAGATAGGAACTAAAAAACCTGCTACTGGCATAGAAAAATTACGACAGGAGGCCTTGAAGTACAGCTAGGCCAAAACCTGCCCTGTGCCTAGAAGCAATGCCAGACTGTAACACTTTGTGAAAGCGTGGACTGAACTCCATGTAGCCACGGCACAGATGTCAGCAGCACACACATTCCTGAAACAAGCAGTTGAGGCAGCCACACCCCTAGTGGAATGCCCCTCGACTTCCCCCAGGAGGGTTTTACCATACTTTTGGTAACAAAATGTAGTGCAGTTTAACAACCATATGGATAAACACTGTTTGGTGCAAAAGAAATGAAAAGCTAATCCGTTTTTTGGACAGACTGCCCTGTTTGTGTAATAGCGAAAGATTCTGTGAACATCTAACGTGTGAAGAATCGCTTCTTCCCGATTGGAATACTCGGGGTGGTACACGGATAGTTGAATTGACTGGTTTAATGTAAACTCAGAAACCTCTTTGGGTAAAAACATAGGGTTTGTATGAAGATCCACCCTGTCTCTGTGAAAAATTAAATAAGGCTCCTTACAAATCAGGACCTGAAGCTCTGAAATCCTTCGAGCTGAAGTGACTGCCACTAAAAAACAGCGTTTTCCAAGACAAACAGCACATATCACAAGAACCAGTCGGTTCAAAAGGAAGCAGGGTCAATTTTTCCAAAATAAAATTAAGGTTCCACGGTGACGGGGGGGCTGTGCAGGTGTAAAACCCCATTTAAGGAAAGTCTTAGAGACTTCTAACTGGGCCAGTGTCCTGCTGTCAATCAAGGTATAGTAGGCAGAGGACAGCCAACAAATGGACCTTCGGCGATGAACAGCCGAAGCCCAACTCACAGAGTTGCAGAAGATATTCCATACCCGACAGAGGTGGACATGAGAAAGGATCCCAGCCCTTTGCAGTGGCCCAAATAGAAAAACGCTTCCACTTCATGGCATAAGTGGCCTTTGTGGATGGTTTTCTGGCCTCCACTAGAACCTAAGCCACTTTGGAAGATACCCCAAAGCGTGAAGTGGCTGTTTCCTGAGGTGCCACTCATGAAGGTTAAAGGACTTCAATTCCGAATGGATCAGCGTGCCTGCCTCCTAGATCAGGATGTCGTTGAAGAGAGGCAGAGGAACTGAAGGTTCTACTGTAAGCTGCTGAAGCAATGGAAACCAAACCTGACATGGCCAAAAAGGGGCAATCAGAATTATGTGGGCCCCTTCTGCCCGTAACTTGAGCAGCACCCTCTACAGAACCAGAAAGGGGAGGGAAGGCATACAAGAACCTCCCTGTCCAGCACAAAATTAGCACGTCTCACCAGAAAACACCATGCACTGGAGCAAGCAAGCTAAACTTGGGAAGTTTTGCGTTGTATGGGGAGGCGAACAGATCCAGTTCCAGCCATCCCCACAGGTTGAAGATGGAGTCGACTACCTCATTTTAGCTCCCACTCATGGGCTCTGACTATGGTGCAGCTGAGACTGTAAGCTAGGACATTTTGTACACCCAGAACGTGTATGGCTGTGAGGTGACTCCGATGCAGAACAGACCAATTCCATGCCTTCATCGCCTCCCTGCACAGGGGGTATGAGTGGGTGCCTCCTTGCTTGCTGAAATACCAGACTATGCACATGGACTAGCAGAGTGCCCTGGAGAAGCCGGTGTTGAAAAGTCTGAAGTGCATACACCACCACTCTCATTTCCAACACACTGATGTGTAAAAAAGACTCCATTAGGGACCACGGGCTTGGAGTCCTGAGGTCTCCCAAATGAGCGCTCCATCCTGTCCAAGACGCATCTGTTGTCAGGGTCTGAGAGGAAAGAGGGGACTGAAAAAGGACCCCCTTGGTGAGACTGGAAAGATTCTGCCACCACGAGAGAGCTTTCTGCATGAAATTGGAGACCATGACAGTGTAGGTCATCCAACCTCTGATCCTGCTGTGCCCTGAGCGTCCACTGTGAGATACGCATGTGAAGCTTGGCTAAAGGAACTGTGGGGATAGGTGCTGCCATCAGGCCAAACAGTCGAAGAATCGACCTGGCCAAGACCTTCCAGCTGGAGGCCACTAAAAGTGCCTGCCTCTGCAGGAGGAAAGCCATATCCTGGACCGTGTCCAACACCGCCCCAATAAATTGCAGGTGTTGGGAAGGAACAAGGTGAGACTTGGGAAAATTGACAGTAATCCCAACCTGTTGAAATAGATCCAGGATTGCAGAAAGGGAGAATTCCAGCTGCTCTCTCGAAGGGGCTGACAGAAGCCAGTTGTCGAGGCAAGGGAACATACAGTGACCATGGTGACTCAGGGCCACCGCTACTACTGCCAGGCACTTCGTGAAAACTCAAGGTGCTGAGGAAAGGCCAAAGGGCAGAGCCCTGAACTGGTAATGTTCCCCCCGAAGGAGAACCGGAGGTAGCGAAGATGGGCCCTGAAGATAGGGATTTGCAGGAAGACATCCTGCATATCCAGAGTGCACAGCCACTGGCACTTGTGCAGAAGGGGCAGCAGACTTTGGCGGTGGGGGGGGGTGTCAGCATCCAAAACCATTTGTACTCTATGTATAGGTTCAGGCTGCTGAAATCCAAAATGGTATGCAGATCTCCCTTCTTTTTAGGAACCAGAAAGAAGTGGGAGTAATATCCCTTTCCCATCTGGTGCAAAGGAACAGGTTCTATTGCTTGGTGGGGGAGAGAATGTGCACCTTCGGGTATTGAGACTGAACTGGAGGTTGAGAGAAATTCCAGGGTATGGCCGTGCTCTATGAGTTGAAGGACAATGAGTCGGTTGTCACCAGCCGCCACCCTAGCAGGTGACAAGCAAACCTTTTGCCCATCTGCTCCCTTGCTGAATTTTGGGGGTAGGGGGCAGATGGCAGAAATCTGCCCAGTGGGGAGGGTTTGTGGAGAGTTCCACCTGAACTATCTGGGACTTGGCCTGGGGGGCGGCTGAGGCTGACTGTGCCATATGTTTATTTTGACGTTGGGCCGTCTGCTGCCACTTTTGGCTGCTGCTTGACTTGGCACATAAACGGCTTCTTTTGTTGAAACTTTGGGTGGTACATCATCTGAACTGACCGAAGTGCCATGCCTTTATCTTGAAGGGTGATGAGGTCTTGAGCATCCCCAACGAACAGATCTCCTGAAAGGTGCATCTTGGATAGCACTCTGCACATCTTGTACCAAGCCTGACACCCTCAACCAAGAGAAGCGACGTAGGCTGATGGCTGTAGCAGCCCCTCTAGCAGAAGAGTCTGCTACATCGTAGGTGACTCTCAGCGAATGCCTGCATACCACTTTACCTGAACGGATCAAATCTGCCAATAGGATTTTCGAATCCGAATCTGGTAGTGCCTGAATGGCCAGTTCTAGCTGGGCAAATAAGGATTTCTGGTAAACCAGTATATACCCAGCGTAAATAAGAGCCTTTGTGGCCAGAGTGGAGGAAGAATAAAACTTCCTACCAAAACTGGTCCAGTTGCCATGACTCCTTGTCCGGTGGGGAGGTGCTCATATGTAGGGGCTTAAAGGACTGGTCGTGAGCAGCTACTACGATGACCAAATTGGCCTTGGGCAGAGCGCTGAGGTGATCCTTCCCCTCTGGTGTATGGAATGTACGGTCGGCTTTCTTGGCCATTGCCGGGAGAGAGGAGGGCATCATCCAAATCACTGATGCTAGGTCCTCATGTGGTTCAAGCCAGTGTGGGGTAAGGATTGGTGTCGCTTCCTGCATGTTCAGGTGTTTGCCAGGTGCCGTCTTTTTGGATCCTGGGCATTCGACTTCCAGTCGTAAACCTCCGCAATTTTCCTAAGGCGGTCTGAAAATGAAGGATCCTCCGGAGAAGACTTGGGGGATTCTTTGGGTTGGGGTTCCAAAACCCGATTCCAACGACTCGGAAGAGTCGGAGTCTGAATCCTGGTCTCAGTCAGAAGATTCCTGGGGTTCAGACGTTGGTTTGCCTGAGGGCCCGGCCGGTGTCTGGGCCTTCAGAGGGGCTGGCGTTAGCTGAGGCAGTGGGACCTGTCTCGGTTGCTGGATGTCAGGACTCCTCAGGGGGAGGTTCCTGGGAGGCTGACAGCTATATAACTCCGTTACCAACTGGGCCTTGGTCTCTGACTAGCAGGACTGCAAAACTGACTGAAAGTCTACTGGAGGTTGAGGAGGAGGAGGCTGGTAAGCCAGAGAATAGTGTGGGGAAACCTGGCATATGGAAAGGCGTGTATCCCGGAGGGTAGGCTGGAGCGTACCCTGGCGTATGAAACCCTGATGGGAGGCGGGTAACCCGGTGGGTTATACACCTGTGCCTGAGGCACTGGATACCTTGATGGCAGGAACCCTGAAGGAGGTCCCGACGAAGGGTACACATTCAGACGGCTCGACAGGTGAATCCCTGACAAAGGACCTGACAGAGGCAAACCCATCAGAGGAGCACACGGTGGGGGCCCTTGTGGAACACTGAACTCTGACAGTCCTGGTAGGGTTAGGTCCAGTGGGGGTGATTCGGCGGCATGACAGCTCCTGACGGCGGAGGAGGTTGGCTGGGAATCATCCAGTATGATGCCCGCTCCTATCACTAGGTCCATAGGTGTATCTGGGACACCTGATGGAAACTCCCTAATTCCCATTTCTCGATCGACAGGTGAGTGAGGGGGGGACCACATCCAGTGGAGTTCGAGAGACCTGACGGGGAGAATCCTCTGGTGATAGCTAAGGTAGTTCCGGCAATTGAAATTCATCGGGGCCATCGCCTGACCCTGACGCCAGGATGATCTTGAGGGCATCGGTGGAGCCAGTGTCCGACTCATTGTCCGACGTGACCGTGCAAACGTCACGCTGGCTGACGTTCGACTTAGTGGTGGAAGCCGGGTGGGCTTTGGAGGCTGCAAAGCGTGACACCACAGCTTGAGCCGGGCATTCATCGGAAGGTCCAATGAGCGACTTAGCTGCCCCCCTTGGCACGCTCCCCCCCCCCGTAGAGATGGGTCTAAGTGCAGCTGAGGCCAAGGTTCCTGGCCACCAGGACCAGTGGTGGCGGGGGCCTCCCCCCCGAGGACTGATCTTTGGGGGCAGCAGGCTGGGCAGCGGTGGCAGACTTCCCAGAGGAGGCTGGTAGGCGCTTGTCCGAAGGGCCCACAGGCAGCTTTGGATGCGATGGTCCTGGTCCCTGTGTTTCTTATTCTTCCTCTTTTTTCATGCCTAGACTTGGACGAGGTGGAAGCGCTGCGTAATTTTTGGAACTCTTACTCCATGGTGGCCATCCTCTTTTTTAGCAAATGGGCCTCTAGGGCCTGCTGGGGGCACATCCGTGTGGCCAGACTGAAGCTGGCACAGGCATTGCAGTCGTCAACCTTATGCTCCGGGCCTAAGCAGAAGAGGGAGAGGAAGTGCTGAATCCTTGTGTGGTAGTCAGTCAGATGAGCAATAATTTATTTTTGTGTCGATTGATGGAAGACGACAACATGCACAAAAAACGAAATAACCATTGTTTTGAAAGAAAGAAAAATGGACACTCATCCGATTAGCAGTTGAACTGCAGCTTACGATCTCTGCAAGGTTTGACTGTTCAGGTCGATGGGGGAAAAGAACTGGAAGGTGGGCATAGGGACCGCCCACGATATAGAATCATGCTGATGTCAGTCATGTGACATTGGGTGGGCGGTCCCCCATCAGATACTGCTGGCTAAAGTTTCTGTGTGGTCCTGACACCAGGAGGCACAGTCCTCAAGGTGATTACCTACTGCAAGAGCCCTCTCGAAGTAAGATTAACCAATCTACTGTTTATTTATGGCTTGGCACTTTAAAATGGAAAGAGGCTGATCCTAAGTGAAATTTCTTATCCTTATTGTGGCTTGTTCTGTGAGTACTGTACTCCTTTCCTGCTCTCGGAAATTTAATAGCCAAGAGGTGCTGCAAGCAAGAAAGAATTACCATAGTAATATTTCTTCCAGGGGATCCCTCAGTATGCTTGACTTATGCAGGTTAGTCAGCTTGGTTAAGCTGCCCAGAGATAGAAATTATGCAAATGACAGAATGGCATTAACCAAACAGGTTGTAGTTGAAGACTGCTGCCTGTAGGTGTAGCTGTTAGATTCATTTTGTAGCCTGAGGGGCAAAAGGCCCTGAAACCCTAATCATATTCTAGAACCCTGAAAATGAAAAAAGAATCTGCCTATAGGCGAACTATACATACAATTGTTCACTGCAACACATCACACATGTTGTGGCCTTTCAGCAAGAAATTGGGCATGTGGCAGAGACTGCAGAACTGTTTACTGCTAGGTTATGTAAGGAGAGATTGGATGGGAGGTCAAACATACTGAGGGATCTCCTGGAACTACAGTAAGTAATTTTTGCTTCTCACCCCAGGAATCCCTCAGTATGCTTGTGTAACCCCTAGATGGCGCTATCCCAGGGGCTACTACCCCTGCCTGATTCGCCACTAACAGGTTGAGGGGCCTGGATCCAATGGCGGGTGCCTCCACCCAGAGGTCAGGGTTTGCAATAGGTAAACTAACTTGGTCACAGCCCTCTGGGACACTGCAACCCCCCTTTCTTCCCACTAGTGGCCCACACAATATATCAGAATTACCTTCACAGTATACACTTACCCCCAGGTCTGGTTCCGGCACTGGGACCTCCTGTGAAATGAGATACAGTGCAACAATCACAGTACAGTACTTTAACATAGACAAATACCTCAGGCAGTATAACTTTGCTAAACAAGCAGCTCTGATTTATTTAGGGGATATAACAAGGACAGGGGAAATCAGGTTAATTAGCTTATCACTCTAATAATCTACCTATGGCTCTGTGACAGGCCTATCCCTATCAGTTACTGTCCCAGGTACCTAAGCCCTAGTGGCTAGTCAAACCGTGGCAGCTGGTGAGGCCCTTTCACACGAGAAAACGAGAATTAAACAGTCACAGAACAGTAATTCCATTTGGATTTAATGTGGCAATTCAACAGGGAGCGACCCTGAATTAGTACTCACGACCTCCAAATAAGATAGGGTCCTTCAATGTCAGCAGGGCTCACTTGAGGTACACAAACCTCTTCACACATCCATATAAAAGAAAGCACTATACCAGGCAGGCTGCATCTGTATCCCAATCGCAATTACTGCACAATACCCGGGAGAACACACAGCAGATTCAGTTCCTGACAGACCGAGTGCAATTTTCAGCAATTCCTCCAGTCTTCTACAGGGTGAGCCTGGTTTCTACTCTTCAGAGATCCTTGATTCTTTCACAGGACGGATTCAGTCCTAACAAGCTGTTACACAAGCTGCAGACCGAACTCTGGGCCTTACACACGCTTTTTGACTAAAACTGCACACTGAAAAGCACAGGGCTCCTTCCTTCTTCACTGCCAAAGCTCAACTGAAACTCCAACCGACAAAACCGGCACTTCCTTTGAGTTCCTCCCAGTTCTTGACTGATTGGCTGTCACTCACAATAGACTGCTGCTGTTGGTCCAAAAGGCACTGAAGTCTAAACTACATCTCCCAGAGTCACTGCCCATACAATCCTCTTGTGGCTGGCTCAGATTATGAGTCCAAGTTCTGATTCGATCCAAGGCACCATTTTAGAGTTAGCTTACCCACACTGATTGGTCCAGTTCAGCAGTTCAAAACTAGAATGGGGAACTAGCAGACACAGTTCTGACTGCAAAGAAAGCAGGTTAGACAAACTGTAATTTCATTATTACTCTAAATAATTTCTGGCAAACAGTTACATCTTCAGATAGGTTCCCTTTGCACTCCTAGTGACTGCAAAAATGAAATGAATTGGCAGCAGCTCGAGTGGTACTCAGAGAAGCACACAGTCCCCCCATACAAACTAATTATGTCTGCAAGCGGACAGCTCTTAAAGAGACAGTACCAGAGGCTCTAAAAACACTCACTGATAAATGGCTTAAATGCCAAACACCATTCAGGCTTGGAGCATTCAAGCAAGCTCCTGGAAGTCTTTTGGGAACCCCCATTTGCAGGGGGGTTACACTTGACTCATGCAGATTATAAAGCAGTGTTGTTGGGAGGTAGGAACAGAACCTACTTAGGGAAAAGGTTCTGCAGGACTGCAGTGCCAAATCTAGCATCCGATCTGGAATGTACATCTAAGCAGCAGCGCTTTGTGAAGGTGTGTACAGTCTTCCAGGTAGCTGTTCTGCAGATGTCGAGCAAGGGTATGTCCCTTGCTGCTGCCATCGAGGCTTCAGTTCCCCCAGTGGAGTGGGCCCTGAGGCCTTGAGGTGGTTGTCTGACAGCCCTACTTAGCAGAACTGGATGCAAGAGACTATCCAATAAGATATAGTTCTTTTAGAGGCTGGTCTGCTTTTGCCCACCTCACCATAGTTGAGGAACAGTTGGGTGTGAGAGGACCTGAGCTGCTTGTTGTGCTCTAGGTAGTAGGTCTGTGCCCTTTTGATGTCCAGGCTGTGAAGCCTGGGCTCACCAGAAGTGGATTTGTCTGTAAAAAAAAAAAAGACTATATCCCACAGGGAAATAATGTAGTTAGGTTCAGTGCAGAGAGCTTGCAGCTCTGATATCCTCTTAGTTGATGTGATAGCCACCAGGAATGCTGTTTACCAGGTGACATACTTTAAGTCTGCTGAAGCCAGAGGTTCGAATGAGGACGCCATTAAATTGGCTATACACAGATTCAAGTTCAAGGGGGAACAGGTTCCCTAAGTGGGGTTTTGAAGGTGCAGCAGGCCTCTAAAGAATGTTTTTGAAAATGGAATGAGAAATTATTTTTCTCTTTGCCTGCTGAAATGTAAGCAGAGAGGGCTGCCCGGTGGACTTTCAGGGATGGGGCCTTAAGGCCTGATGATTGTAGGTGAACCAGACAGTCCAGTACAGAGGACAGGCTAGCTTGCAGTGGGTCAATCTGTCTGTCTTTACACCAGAAGGAGAATCTCTTCCATTTGGAAGCATTGTTCTTTTTGGTACGGGGTTCTTTGGAGAAAAATCCTCATGACTCCTAAGTACTGCAAGTCTGGGAACTATAGCTCTTCAAGTACCAGGTCTTGAGGGGAAGTGACCCGATGTTAGGAAATGTTATTCCTGTCTAAGGCATGGTCAGGAGACTGTGAGTGGAGGGTAGGCAAATGGGCTGTTTGGTTAATGGGGTGAAGAGCAGGGAGTACCATGGCTGCCTTGCCCAGTCCAGAGCCACCAGGATCATTGTTGCTGGTTGTCTTCTGAGCTTGAGTAGCATTCTGTGGATTAGAGGAAATGGAGAGAAAGCATACAGGAACTTTCCTGACCAGTTCAGGGACAGAGCATGTACTGGCACTGAGCCCAGCGCTGGAGGCCTGCAGTTATACAGGGGGAATCTGATGATTGTCTTTGGAGGCGAAGAGGTCTCTTTCTTGGGTGCCCCACCTCCTGAAGACTCTGGCAAATAAGTGTTCATTTAGGGTCCACTTGTGGTGGCCCTGGTTGATGCAGCTTAAAGAGTCTGCCAGCACATTGTCCTTGCCTGGCAGGTGGATGGCAGCTAGTTGCATGTCCAGGGAGTAAGCCAGTGACCAGATCTTCATGGCTTCTGTGCAGAGCTTTGAGGATCTTGTGCCCCCCTACTTCTTGATGTAGAACATGGTGGTAGTGTTGTCTGTCCTGACTTGGACAGCTTGAGCTGGGGGAAGGGGGCAAAGGCTTTTATGGACAGATACGCAGCTCTGAGTTTGAGGAGATTTGTGTGACACTTGGACCTCTAGGGGAGACCACACCCCACTTATGGACTGGCCTGTTCCCCACCCTAGCAGGGAGGAATCTGTGGTGAGCACCCTCAACGGCTTCCTCTGCTGGAAGGGAATTCCCTCTCTTAGGTTGTGCCTGTCTTTCCACCTTGATAGGGAGCCCTAAATGGTACTAATGTCTCTCATCTGAAACCTGGCATCGGAACGACTGCTGTAGTGGAGGCCATGTGGCCCAGGAGTCTCAGGAAGTGCCCAGCTGGCCTTGGTTGACAGAGGAAAAACGAGTCTGCTAGCCTCTGGAGGTTTTCCACCCTGTTTGATGGGAGCAGGGTTTTTCCTTGCTGAGTGCCCAGCTCTGCCCCAGTGAACTCCAGGAGTTGAACTAGCTCTAGCTGGGACTTTTCCGTGTTGATGAGGAAGCCCAGAGACTCCAGAGTGAGCTGTGTGAGGCAGAGAGAGAGTCTGAGTTTATGGTGAGACTTGCCTGTTATGAGTCAGTCATCCAGACAGGGAAAGACAGAGACCGCCTGTCTTCTGAGATGGACTGCAACTACTGCTAGACACTATGAAGGGGGTGCAAATGGGCCAGGCCTTTGAAACATCTCTTGAATATAGGACTTGATGCCAAGGAGGCACCCTTTCCTGCTGAAATGTAGGCAGACACTGAAGCTAGGTGGACCTTTAGAGTACTGGACTGCAGGCCCAAAGAATGTCATTGAATAAGGTTATCTAGCAGTGCTGGGATCCCTGCCTTAGCTGGTACCATACTGTTGTTAGAACACCAAATAGAAAACCTTTTCCATTTTGAAGCATATGTTTTCTTAGTAGATGGCTTCCTGTAACCCCTTAAAACATCCAAAACCTTATCTGAAAGATGCAAGCTTGCATACTCTAAGTCCTCAAAAGCCATGCCTTGAGTCTGAGAGATCCGAGGTTTGGATACAGAATCCTCCCATGATTGGATGTTAAGATGTTGTGCCTCCAAGGAAGGTGCATCGGTTTGGCTACAGACATGGAAAGCAGCAGCCAGTACCATGGCTGCCTGGGTCAATCTGGGTCTACCAAGATTATTGATGCTGGTTGGGATCTGAGTTTGATCAAAACCCTGAACATCAAAGGGAATGGAGGGAAGGCATACAGTTGCATGCCTGACCAATCCAAGGCCAGAGCATCCAGGGGAATTGTCCCTTAGGCTGGTGGCCTGCAACAGTACTTTTGGCAGGTGGTGGTTCTCATGGGATGCAGAGATCTATCTCTGGGGTTCCCCACCTTCTGAAAATCACTTTCACCACCTGTCTGTTCAGGGCCCATTCGTAATGGTACTCGTTGATCTGACTCAGAGCATCTGCTAAGGTATTGTTATTGCCTGGCAGAAGAATGGCCTGAAGGGAAACTCCTAGAGAGTAAGCCAGGCTCCATATCTTCACAGCTTCTGTGCAGAGAGGGTCTGACCTTGTAACTCCCTGCTTGTTTTTGTAATATGTTGTGTCAGTATTGTCTGTTCTGATCTGTACCACCTTTCCCTTTAGAAGTAGTGTAAAGTTGACCTGGTGGTGTAGAAGGTTGAGGCGCGGGCGCCTTACCTGGACCCACGCTGGTGACCCAGGTTGAAAAATGGACTCGGGATGCCGGGGGCTGGTTAGGGCGGAAGAGGACTGAGCGTCCGCAGGGACTGCTCTCCTCTCTCTCGGGGGTGGGCTAGGGAAGACATCGGTCAGCAGAGGCTTCTGGTGGAGACCAGGAGTACTAATGACCAGGAGAGGGATGCCAACTCAGAAAACTTGAAAAATGCTCCACGCCATGCCGGATGATGGCTGCCTAGGGCCTCCAAGCCTGTCAATGCCCCTGAAGCCTTCTGCCTCAGCAGCACCCTTCGCCAAGATGTTGCACTGGTCTGCGGCTCTGGCTGGTGCCTCTCTCTCGGAGGGGACCTACCCAGAAAAAGGTTACTCCGGGATACCCGGGGAATCAGCTGCCATCTGAGAGCGGAGGACTTGGGGGACAGGATGGGTCGGACTCAGTGTTGGTTCGCCTGAAGGAGAGGCTGGCATGGCTGCAAAGGCAGGGTGGAAAATACATTAAAAAAAAAAAAAAAGAAGTGGTCTAAAGGCCTTTATTGCTAACAACACTGCTCTGAGCTCCAGAAGGTTGATGTGCTGAAGTGACTCTGCACTTGACCATATACCGCTGGTAGTATGATCCCCTAGATGAGCCTCCCACCCTAGCAGTAATGCATCTATTCTGAGAATCACTGATGGGGGATCTTGCTGGAAAGGACCCCCTCCCTTAGGTTGGCTTCCTTTTTCCACCACTGCAGGGCCTAGAGTAATGTTTTTGTTACTAGAATCAATTTTGAGAGAGGATCCCTTCTTTGGCACCAGTGTGCCCTGAGGTGGAACAGAATGTCTCTCATCTGGAGTCTGGATTCAAGACTGTGCCCATGGCTGCAGCCATGTGTCCAAGCAACTGAAGAAACTGCCTTGCAGTTTGTGGTCTGTTCAGGCTGAAGGAACCTGCCAACTTAACAATGTTTCTTACCCTGTCCGAAGGCAGGTAAGCTCTGCCTTCCAAGGTATTCAGCTCTGCTCCTATGAATTACAGAACCTGTGCAGGTAGAAGGACAGATTTTTTTGAGATTTATCAGAAACTCTAGGGACTCCAAGAAGTCATGGGTGAGTGGAAGGTATTCCTTTACCTGTCGTGAGTTTCCTACCACCAACCAATCGTCTAGATATGGGAGTGCTGTGACACCCAACCTTCAAAGGTGTGCAACCACTACTGCCAAACACTTTGTGAACACTCTTGGGGCAGAAGTGAGGCCGAATGGCAGTGTTGAAAACTGGTAGTGACCTGAAGGAAGTCTGAATCTGAGATATTTTCTGTGAGACTCCCTTATGGGGATGTGGAAATAGGCATCTTTCAGGCCCAGGGATACCAACCAATTTCCTTTCTGAAGTGTTGGAAAAATCATCGCCAGTGTTACCATTTTGAACTTTGGCTTTGTCAGATTTAACAGTCTGTGGTCTAGGACAGGCCACCACTCCACATTTTTCTTTGTGGTAAGAAAATACCTTGAGTAAAAACCCTGTCTCTTTTGCTGTGGAGACACAGGTTCCACTGCTTTTGACAGCAGCAGGTTTTCAACCTCCTTTTCTAATAGCTTCTTTTCTGTTATGCTATGGAAGCTGATGAATACTCTGGATCTTAGATTTGGAAAGGTTTTGAAGCTTAGGGACAAACCCTGACTCACTACTTCCAGGACCCACTTGTCTGTGGTGATGTTTTTCCAAGCCTGAAAGTAATGAGCCAGTCTGCCCCCTGCTGGTAGTGGGGAGGCGGCCAAGACAATGGAGTCAGGGAGTCTGTTTTGCCTGGGGCTGAGCCTGGTCAGCCTAGGAATCTCGCCTGAACCTCCTTCTGCCCCTGCCCCTGAAGTACCCTGTTTGTTGAGGGTAATGCTGGTACTGTGGCACAACCTGGGCCTGGTAAAAAGGCCTGCTGAAGGGAGATCTACCCCTGCCTAACCTTCCATGAGGTCTAGTGGAAGGAGACTGCCTTTCTTTGGCTGAATTGCTCTTTTAGGTGGCTTTGTATTCATCCACCTTTTTCATATAAGCCTCTGTTTTAACTCCAAAGAGCAAATTATTTTCTATGGGGGAAATCCATAGCTTTATTTTGAGTGTCCTGAGCAAGGTATGTGGCCCTGAGCCAAGAAAGCCTCCTCATTTGAGTCAGCTGCCATCTGGAACTGGTACTTAGCAGCCTCCAACCCACATCTGGCAGTCTCAGCCAAATCCTCTGAGAAACCAGGCTGGGCTTTTTTAGACATATCCAAAACAGACTGCCACAGTGACTTCTGATACTGTGCTGCATACGCCTGATAGCTGGCCTGTCTAATTGCCAGGGATGCAGACAGATATCCTTTTTTAGCCATGCTACCCATTTTTCTAGAGTCCTTTTCAGGAGGGTGGAAGGCCAAATACACTTTTGCTCTGTCACAAGCTGCTGTTTGTACCACTCCCTGATTATCAGGAGGGGTGAATACAAATTCAGCACAATCTCTGTCAAGTTGACATTTCTTCTCCAACCTTTTAGCTACAGAGGAGATAGAATGAGGAGTTTGCAAGATTTAAAAAGCATCTTTTTTGAAAAACTTATAGATGGGGAGAAACAGCTTTTTTTTTGTAGGTGTGAGCCCTAACATTTGGAGGTACTCAGCCCTCTTTATCATCTTCTACTGCCACACTGGTAGTGAGGTCCAACGGATCTACCATTTTCCGACAAAAGAAAAATGTGATGAAAAATCTTCTATTCTAGGAGGGGAACCAAACCCCTGTTCAGGGGAGACGTTTGGTTCAATACCTTCTTCCTCCTCTTCATAGTCCTCGACCTCTAGGTGTTCATGGGTTGAGGGCTGTGCAGAAGGGGTGGCTTGTTTAGAAAGGGTTTGTCCTGGATGGGGGAACAGGGACCGTGCCAACCCCTCAGAATACAGGTTACTCCACCTGTAACAGGAGTTCTAGGAATGGTATATGTTGTTCATCCACACTCATTGGCAGTATCCTTGCTTTAAATCTTGCGGGAAGGTCTTCAAACTTGCTCTCCCACCCACCGGGTGGTATAACTCTCGCGCTCCCCCATGACGCCAGATCTGGCCCGCTGGAAGCTCAGGTTGTGCGGCCGGGCCGGGAGGTCGGTGGGTCGTGGATGAACAACATATACCATTCTAGAACTCCTGTTACAGGTGAGTAACCTGTATTTAGGGACATGGATATGTTGTTCATCCACACTCATTGGCAGACTCCTAGCAGTTCTCCGGGAGGAGGAGGCAAGACGACACCCCCATATACTTACTTGGGAAGAGAGACTGGAGAACCGAGGCCCCAAAACCAGCATCCCGGGCGTGACTCCAAGGTCGATGTGGTAGTGGGTAATGAAGGTGTTTGCTGACTTCCGTAGCAGCCCTGCAGATTTCTGGATAGGGACGCCCCTGGAAGCAGCCACCGTCACAGTTGTGCATGGCGGTAGAATGAGCTCTATCCCTCTGGGAGGCCTCCATGCCCGCCAACTTATAGCAGAGATCTATGCAGGAGGTTACCCACCTGCTTATCGTCCTCAGCTTGGCTGCAGGTCTGCCAGATGCGGCTTCAGCTGTGGGTGACAAACAGCTGGCTGAACCTCCTGATTTCAGCCGTCAGCTCCTTATAATAAGCGGTGCGTCTACAGTCCAGAGTATGGAGCCTATATTCGCCTCCGGTGTGATTGGGGTAGAACACCGGCAGAGCTCAACACCTGGTTAAGTGAAACTCGACACCACCTTCGAAGGAATTTCGGTGGGCAAGAGACAACCTTATCCCTGTGGAAGACCAGGTATGGAGACTGATGGAAAGCGCCGGAGTTTCTCCCATCCTTCTGGCTGACGTGATAGCCACCAAGAAGGCGGTCTTCCACGACAGGTGAGAGAGAGCACACCTGCATAGGTTCGAATGGCATTGCCCATGAGCTTAGCCAGTACCAGCAGTAGATCCACGGAGGTGGGGTTCCCGTGACTGGAGGGGAAATTGCTGTGGGATCAAGGCCTTTGAAAAGCTGCCAGACCACCTTCTCTCACACTGACTGCTTCCCTGCCCGCTCGTAAGCAGAGATGGCTGCCAGGTGCACCTTAGGGTCGCCTACCTAAGCCTTGACTAAGAAAGGGACCATAATAGTCCAAGATGCTTGCTAAGGAACAGGAGGAAGGGTCCGCGCCTTGTCCTGACACCAAATGGAAACCTTTTCCATTTGAAGGCATAGCATTTTCTGGTCGACTCCTTACGGGACGCTCTCAACTACATTGAGGACCCTTGCCGAAAGACCCCTAAAGCCTGGAACTCTAGCCGCCAGAACCAGGCCAGCCAGGGTGCAGGATTGAAGGTCCGATGAACACCTTCCCTGATTGACTGAGAGCAGGTCCGGCGAGCTGGAAGCTGCCGCGGAGTCCTGAGCTGAGACTGAGGAGATCTGGTACCAGAACGTGCGAGGCCAGTCTGGGGCTATCAAGAACACCTGCGCCTTTGTCCTCCTCGCCTTGAGAAGCACCTTGTGATCAAGGAAATGGGGGAAAGGCGTAAAGAGGCTCCGGGGTCCATTGCTCGAGAAGGCATCCCCTGCAGCTAGCCCTGCTGGAGGGGGCGGGCATGAACAGACTCAGCTCGCTGCTCTCCATGGAGGCAAACAGGTCCACCTGAGGTGTGCCCCCAAAGGAGAACAGATGCTGTACTACCTCCAGGCAGGAGACCACTCTGGATACAGCTCATCCGCTCCAGGGCATCGGCCAGGTGTTGAGGCTCCTGCCACGTGGAATGGCTAGGAGATCCGCCTCCAGGCTGCTGCAGAGTGACCAAATGCGAGAGCTTCCTTGCATAGAAGCATGGAGCGCCCGCCTGGCGGTTTAGATAGTACATGGTCGGGTATTGTCCGCCTGACTCGGACCACTTGACCCGGAGGAACGGAGCAAAGGCGGTGAGAGCTAGGCGGACCGGCCGGAGCTCCAGCAGGTTGATGTGGCATCGGGACTCCCGCTGACCAGAGGCCATGAGCCCGGTGTCCCCCAGATGGGCACCCAACCCATCAGAGAGGCATCGGTCGACAGAGAGACCGCTGGCTCCGGGCGGACGAACGGGATGCCCTCCTGCAAATGATCTGGAATGGTCCACCACTGAGAGTTGCCCCACATCCCTGTGTCACCGGCTGGCTGCTGGTCCATGGGATCGCGAGCGTTGTGACCACTGGCTGGCCAGTCCCCACTGAAGGACGTATGTTCCAGCGGCCCAACGGACCACGCTGGTACAGGCCGCCATGGAGACCCAGGAGGCGCAGGAAGTCCCGGCAGGGCGCATTGCCCAACCAGAAATGATCGGGCAAGGAGGAAAGAACTCGCCCTGTCCGCCGGGAGCCGCGCTTGCTCAAGAGAGTCGAAGCCGCTCGATGAATAAAATCACCTGCTTCGCTCGAGTTCACTGGCCTCGCTGGATAAGGAGGCCCAGTTGAGAGCAGACCTGAGGGCCAGATCTCTGACCACTCCGCCTCCTTCCTGGAGGGAGCTGCGTCAGCCAGTCGTCCAGGTAAGGGCACACCGGACCTCGCGTCAAGGAATGCTGTCACCACTGCCATGCATTTGGTGAAGACTTGGGAGCTGGAGACAAGTCAAGGGCATGGCTTGAATCCAAGAGAGATCCTTCCGCCGGAAGCGAAGGAATCTCTGGTGAGACGGACGGATAGGGATGCGGAAAAACGCTGGCCCCGCAAGTCCAGAGACAGAACCACACGCTGCTCCAAGGATGGTATTATCTGAGCCAGAGTGACCATCCTAGGTTCAGACCTTAGAACTTGTTTAGTCGTAGGTCGAGATGGGCGCCAGCCCCGTCTGCTTCGAACCAGGAAGTACCTGGACACAAACCCTGGGTCTGAAAGAGGTCCACCACCTTCTTACCACCTCCTTCTGGAGGAGGAGAGCGATGTCGGCTCGACGAGCCGCCAGTGAGGCTGGGGATCTCGGCTCCCCGAGGGGCACGGCTCTGGAAGGGTGGTGCCTGCTCAATTCCAGAGGCAGGCCTCTTCCCACCACCTCTCCAAGACCCACCTGTCCGTGGTAACAGCGACCAGGCGGAATTCCGGAAGTGCTGAGCTGCCCTCTACCTGGGGACTCCAGGGTATGCGTGACGGGGATGGGGCGACGCGATCCCCTCAGCCCGCCACTGGCAGGCTTGAGGAGGGACCGGCCGAGGGACCTCCTGGGCCCTTTCCTCCTGCCTCCTGTTAGAGCAGCCGGCGCTTGGTTTGGGATGCCAAGGCCGAGCCTGCTGGCCCTGACGTGTGTTGGACGGGCTACAGGGCACAGAAGGACGCTAGGGCTTAGGCTGTGGTTTGGCGGCCTTTGTCCTTCTGGAGCGGAAGAGATCCGAGTCCAAGGTGGTGCATTGACTTCTCGATCCTCTGCAGGTGACCTTCCACCCCAGGGTCAAGAGGTCAGTCCTCAAAAGGGAACATCCGCCAACTTGTGCTGGGTATCCGGGTAAAGGTGGATATCCTCAGCCAAGTCCGCCGACGATAGCCACTGCGGCCGCCACCGATCTGGCACATGAGTCCCCACATCCAAAGCAGCAGTCTGAGCTGCTGTTTGGCCACTGCTCCTGTTCTGGTCCCGCGACTCGCTTAACCGTAGTCGCAGATCAGGCGGAAGATGAGGGATGACCTCATCCAGGAGCCCAACAGGCATGAGAAAATGTGCCATGAGGACGGCCGAACTGGCCTGACGAAGGCGAGAGAGGACGCAGGACTTTTCGCCCGACATAGTCCATTTCTTGACTCCTTGTCAGGAGGTTTGTCCACATCCCTGGCGTTGCCCGGGCGCCGGAAACGCTGTCGGTAACCAACCCCCGCAGAGGGGTGTTCAAAACCGGACAAGGAACCGGTAGGATCGCATGATACCTAGCCATCCTGGCCCGGCGCGGGGCAGGAAGCAGGCGCTGCCAAGTTCCAGTGCTGGACCCACTATCATCTCGGCCACGGAAAGGCCTCCGTGGAGAATCCCTCGGTCCAGAATCTCCGTGAGGAGTACCGTCTGTCTTGGAACGGGTTCGAGCTCCATCCCGGTAGACTCCAGATGAGCCGAGCAGTCCTAGGAAGGACGACGGGCTATCGCCCATTGGCTGACCTCTTGAAGACTCCAAGTCCAGTCGCTGAGAGAAGGAGGAATTATCTTCGGACTGGAAGAGTCCTCGAAAGCTGCTCTGGCCTGAACCACCTTCACCAGCCGAGGTCGTCGGGAGTGAGGTAATGACAGTCGGCGGGGTAAACCCTTATCGACCGAGAATCCTTGGTCGGAGCCCCAATTGGTGGCTGTGGAGGCGGAGGTTCCACGCAATCGTGGAGCAGTTGTCGGTCGAACAACCGCCTGTATAGGCCTCGGCAGGTCGAGGGGTTGTGTCGGCTGCCGGTCATAGCTACTTAATGGCGGGGAAGGCGCCGGAGTCGGCTTATTCCCGGCCAGGAGAGCTGTTGCAACATAAGGTCCTCGTTCGCCGACGTATTTACGCCGGGCTTCCCTCATCCGAGGAGGAGGATTTTAGACGACAGGCGACGCCGCCATCAGCGAATGCCGGTGACCGAGACCGCTTATGACGGTGGGAAGGGCTGGACTGCCAAGAGGTCCGAGACCGAGACCGAGAGTCCCGGAATTTCCGGGTCGGTGGTGAGGTGTCGCCGGAACCGGCACTCCTTCCGGCTCGAAGGTCCATCCGAGGGCTCCGGAACCGGAGGCACAGGCGAGCCCACGGGATCTCAACCCTCCCGGGAACCGGGAGAGGGGAATTCGCTAAAGGCGACAGCCCGTCTAATGGGTCGAGAAAAACTCGACTTCATCAGTGGGAGTTCCCGGTCAACTGACCCCACGGGACACCGTGAGGCCAGTGGCCGAAGCCGAGCGTCGATCGAAGCCGACGGGTCGACGGCCCGGGAGAGGACCTTTCCGCTCCCAAGAGCGTCGACGAGGACTTACCTTGTCCTTCTTTTTGGACCGAGAAAAGGTCCCAGACGCAGGCCCTTCTCCTTTAGTGGAGAGGACAGACAAAGCTCCTTAAGGAAGCCGTAGGAAGAACCCAGAGAGAGCGATAAATGCCGCTGCCGAGGAAGATACGGCCCGCTGCCGCCTCTTTCTTCGAGGGCTACCATCCGCCGAAGCTGATCCCGCCGAAAGCCCGCCGCTGACACCGCCAACGGGCCTCCCTGACTTCACCGGAGGGAACGCCGGGACGGCCCAGCGTAATCGGGCAGCACGGTTCGGTGACGAGTTTGTGAAAGATGAGCACAGGCTCAAGCCCGCGGGTCGTGCTTCAAGGCCTAGCAGTAGACACACGTGAGTGTGGATCCGTCCGAGACATCTTCTGCCCGCATGGGCATCTCCGAAACTGAGTCGATTTATCCATCGCAGTCATGTGATCAAGATCAAAGTCTTTTGCAAAAATATTATTTTAAATCCGCAAACGGAGAAATAGGAACTAGTCACAAACGAGCTATGAGGGAAAACTGAGCCCAAGCGGTAAGGAAGATCTAAGGCCATGGGCGGATGAGAGTTATACCACCGGGTGGGTGGGAGGAGCAAGCTTGAAGACCTTCCGCAAGATTTAAAGCGGCAAGGATACTGCCAATGAGTGTGGATGAACAACATATCCATGTCCCTAGAAAGCTTGAATGACCTATAGGGCCTGAGCAATTTCCTCAAGTGAAGGCATTACCACAGACTCAGTTGAAGTCCCCTTAGGGGGTTCAATATGCTTAGTCATTTTTGATTGTTTTAAAGGAAATGGGGAGTTAGCCGGTTCTGCAGGTCACTTGCCTTGTGCACCCTTATCAGGGGTGGTATAGTATCTGCGGTTTCACCCACTTGTTTAGAGGGTGTCGGCTGGTCAGAGCCAGAAGAACCCTTCTACAATTTTTTCTGCAACCTCTCCAAATGCTTTTCCACTGTTTTAGGGGGAAAAGTTTTTGCAAATATCACATTTGGCAGAAAAATTATCCTGGCCAAGGCAGGAGTGTTTGTCAGCTTTAGCAAAGACTTCCCCACACTGGGTACAATTTTTGAAGCCAGGTTCACTGGTTCTCTTCTTTGGTTTATCTGACATAATGTAAATCATTAGAAAAAAGAAACCGCAAATAAGATTTTTAAATTTAAAGTGTTTTTTGCGGTTTGCGGTCGGTTCCGGAACCGATAAAGGTTCTAGAGAACTAAAGTTATTGGTTACTTTTTTACAACTTGGCTGTAAATTTGAAAATAATGTATTAAAACTAAATAACTAGCTGGAGTTACACTTTCAAAAAAACTCTGAATTAAAGCCGCCCGCCGGGCGAGCGTTGGATTTCCGTGATAGCGACCGGGCGCAATTCGGTTCGGAATGGACCAGGGTCGCTGGAGGGCCGGGCCGGGAGAGAAGGATGGAGCGTCCTAGAGACTGCTCTCCTCTCTGGGGAGGTGGGAAGCACCGGAGCATTGGCGACTCTGGCGGAGGCCAGGAGTCGACTGGCTTACGCGCCGTGATACCTAGGAGGTGGGGCAGATGCTGGCTATTGCACGACCCCGCCTCCCCAAGAAAACGGGAAAAGGAGCTACCACCTGCCGCTAATGAAGCTCGCCACGCTCCAATTAGCTCCTCGGCCAGCCTCCGACCTAGCCCGAATGTCTGCGGCATGCAGGGGAGGCCGAGCCCCGCCCGTGGGGCAAGCCACGGGTATCGGGGCTCAAGGCTAATTCGGGAGTGGAGTCCTGGCCCGTGACCGGGCCGAAATACAACAGGCGGCTGGCAGCTCAGAGGAGAAAAAAAAAAAACTCTGGAATTAAAACTAAAGCTTGGCAGTTGCTAGTATGCCTCTAATAGAACTAAAGAACTAAAACTCTACTTCTAGGACCTTCAATTATGGTAAAATACAAACAAACAAAAAAAAAAAGCTGGTGAGCTTGTCTGAGGTAGGGGAAGGGAACTATTATCTGTGCTGTTAGCTAGGTGTAGAGAAGAGCTGTAAATTAGGGTGTGTGGCTTAGGCAACATAAAGCCAGGTTTCTGTATTTAAAACTTCCCTAGTTAGCTTTTGACAGAGAGAAGCAAGAGGAAGAAAGCAGCTGCTAGAACTCCTCTACTATATAGTCCTCCCTCCCCTCCACCCCTAACCAGTTCCACTTTTATAGGCACTGGATTTGACTGACAACAGGAACTTCCTGTTTTGGAGAAGAAAAGGAACAATCACAGAGGCACAAAAGACTCATCATCCTAGAAGGGGAAAAAAAATAGCTCTCCCTCACTCCCTAGCTGCTGGAGGTCTGTCTCTGAGCAAGTAAGGAGACTACTGAGGGATACAGAAACTTCCTGTTCCAGAACAGGAACGGCAGGAGCTATAAAGGCACAGAGGCAGTAGGGAGAAAAAACCAAAAAAAGTAAACGGTGAGAGGAAAGCAACAGTCGAGGGGCCACAAATAAGGCTTGATGATAGTGGTACAGTGCAGTTGCTGTGGAGTGGCAGTCTTCCGGGAGACAGTTTGGAGGATGCAGTGTTGTCCCATCTGCAGGCACCCCTCTGGGCTGAAGGAGGAAGTTGCTCGCCTCCAAGCTGAATTGACCAGGATTCGGGGGACCTCCTTTCCCACCCAGGGACCACAGGCCAACCCGCTGCCTCGAGGTTGCCAAAAAAGAGGAGCGGTTGAACCAAGGTGGGCTCAGGGAGGGAGAGGGTGGAGGAACAGAGGTACATCCCTCCAGTTGTACCTCTCCACAATTCGTACGCTGTTCTGGCAGAGTGTGGGTCCTCTGTGGAGGCACCTGCAGTGGAGACCAAGGAGAATGTCGGGAACCTCAAAAAAGGTGACCCACAGGAGGGTGGCAAGGGACCCCACAAGGGAAGGAAACAACTCCTGGTGGGGGACTCAACTGTTTGGGGGATAGAACTGTGGGAGAGGAGAGGGAGGTAGGGTGCCTGCCTGGCATTATGGCTTGGAGGAACAGGGAGCGAATCCTCAGGATTGCGGGAGCAGCTGCACACGGGGAGGGAGCTGGATGTCACTGTCCACCTAGGGACAAATGACCTGGCTGGGAATGGGATCAGAGCAATGCAGGAGGAGGTTGGGGAGGGGCCTTAGACAAGCAGCATGCAGGGTAATTTTCTCAGAGGTGCTGCCTGTCTATGGCATGGGTGAGGCTAGGGTGTTCCGCATCAATCAATGGTTGAAAAACTGGTGCAGAGCTCAGGGTTTTGGCTTCATTGGGGACTGGGGATCTACCTGGAGGGATACAGGCCTATACTGGTGCGATGATCTGCATTTGTCCAGGAGGGGAACTAGGATCCTAGGTGACAGGTTTAAATGCTTCACTGGCAAGCATTTAAACTAGCGAAGGGGGGGCACTGAAAAGGAGGAGGGAAATCCTAGCCCCCCCCAAAGAAAACAGGGTAGTTAGTGAGGTAAGAAAAAATTACTCACCTTAGTAATTATGTTTCTTCTAATAGAGTCTTGCTGTATTCTGACAATTGCAGTGATTCCCAACCTTTGAACTGCCCCGGAGAACAAAGAGTTAACTTTCTATGCAGGGCATAGAATGCTGAGCTCAAGTTCGGTTGAAGTCCCTGTCTGGAGTGTTCTGAACTTAAACCATCAGAGTCTTACGAGCCCAATTAACTAAACATTCTATGTGGAAATTGTAAAAATTCCTACTAGCCAACTGGCTGAAAAAGTTTTGGATTCCCAGGGAAGACTCAAGTCAGGAAACCCAAAAACCAAAAACCCAATGTACTATAAATAATAATAAATCAGCACCCAACAAAAGGAGGAAGGTGCAAGCAAAAAACACCCCTGGGGTGCAACACTGCACCTGCCCTCCCACTTCCCAAAAACAGGTTCTGAGAGGGGAGGCAGGGAGGGAGGTCAGAATACAGCAAGACTCCATTAGAAGAAACATAATTACTAAGGTGAGTAATTTTTTCTTCAAACAACATGAAGTCTTGCTGTATTCTGACAATTGCAGACTACCAAGCAGTACCTCCAAGGAGGAGGGACAGAATCTACTTTGGGAATAGGCTCTGAAGTACTGCTGTGCCAAACCAAGCATCACTCCTAGCCTCGATATCCAGAGAGTAATGCTTGGTAAATGTATGGACTGTTTTCCAGGTAGCTGCATGACAAATTTCTAAGAGAGGGATATCCCTGGCAGCAGCTGTACCTCTTGTGGAATGAGCCCTCAAGCCTGAGGGTGGAGTTTTTTCCAACTTTTCATAGCCGAATTGTATACAAGACACAACCCACCTGCCAACAGTTTCAGTGGCAGGCTTGCCCTTCCCCACTTCTCCATAAGTGAGGAACAACTGGAGGGAGTCAAACCTGTGACCCTTGGTATGCTCTATGTAGTAACCAAGGGCTCTTTTGACATTTAAACTGTGTAGCCTCCTCTCTCCTGAGGAAGAATGATCTGTGAAGAAAACAGGGAGAAACACAGATTTGTTTAAATGGAACTCTGAAACCACTTTGGGCAAGAACCTTCTATTGGTTCTAAGGAACACTTTATCCCTTTGAAATGAGATAAAATCAGGTTCCACTGACACGGCTTGCAATTCACTGATACGCCTGGCAGAGGTAATGGCTACCAAGAACACAGTTTTCCAAGTCAAGTACTTAAGCTCTGCTGAAGACATACGCTCAAACGGGGGTTGCATAAATTGAGCAATGCAAACATTCAAATCCCAGGCAGGGGCAGGGTCTCTAAAAGGAGGACTGGTGTGAAGCAATCCTTTAAAAATTTACAGAACACAGGATGGGAAGATAGTGAAGAAGACTTCCCCATAGACAAAAACGCAGAGACAGCTGACAAGTGTACCTTGAGAGTAGCTGGTCTGAGGCCCAGGCCATTAAGATGGACCATGTAATCCAGAACCAGAGGCAATTCAGCAGTGTCTGGAGAAACATGCCTCTTGAAACACCAAATGCTGAATCTTTTCCATTTGGAGTTGTAAGTCTTTCTGGTGGAGGGCTTTCGAGAAGCTTCGAGGATATCCAGAACCCCTTGCGAAAGATGCAGATCTGCAAACCCTAACTCTTCAAGAGCCATGCTTTGAGATTGAGAGACTGAAGATTGGGGTACCAAATCCTTCCCTGAGAGGATGTTCACAGGTTGTAATTCCTGGAAAGACACAGGGGAAGATGGACTGCTAGGGACAGCAACAGGGGGTACCAGGGCTGTCTGGCCCAATCTGGAGCAATCAGAATCAATCAATTGCAAGGTTGAGACCTTATTTTTACCAAAACTTTGAACAGGAGTGGGAAGGGGGGAAAAGGCATACAGAAACTTCCCTTCCCAATTCAGGATCAGGGCGTCCAGAGGGACTGAGCCCAGGACTGGAGGTCTGCAACAAAAGAGAGGGAGTTGGTGATTGTCTGGGGCTGCAAAGAGATCTATCTCTGAATGCCCCACCTTGAAAAAATCACTTCAACACCTGAGGGTCCAAGGACCATCTGCGTGATGCCCTGAGAAATCCTGCTCAGAGCATCTGCTAGCACACTGTCCTTGCCTGGAAGGTGAACTGCTACAAGAGAGGTTTGCAGGGAATAAGCCAGGGACCACAACTTCATGGCTTCTGTGCACAAGGCCGTGGACCGAGTGCCTCCCTGCTTGTTGATGTACCACATGGTGGTGGTGGTGTCTGTTCTGACTTGAACCACCTTGTTCTGTACTGACTGCGAGAACGCTTTTAGAGCCAGAAAAAACTGCCCTGAGCTCTAGAAGATTGATGTGGAGAAGGGATTCTTGGGGGGGACCACAGCCCCTGGGCAGTAAGGGACCCCAGTTGGGCTCCCCAGCCCAGGAGAGAAGCATCCGTGGTAAGGACCACTGAACAAGGCTGAGCAACAAAAGGAACACCTTGTCTTAAATTGTCCTGATCCTGCCACCACTGGAGGGCTTGGATCAAGGTTAGAGTCACTGGGATCAGTTTGGCAAGGGAATCCTTTTTCTGAGACCAGAAAGCTCTCAGGTGGAACTGAATATCCCTCATCTGGAATCTTGCCCCTTGAACCACTGATGTTTATTTATTTTATTTAGTTTTTGTTAACCGGGTAAGTGCTCTAGCCAATAGGTGACTATTTTCAGGCACGACCCGGGAGGCACAGTAACAATACAGAGTACAGTTTAAATACAAAGAGGCACAGCAACAATATAAAAGTACAGTTTCAAAGACAATGAGGCACAGTTACAGGTCAAAGTGTGACAAATGATTTATAGTTTACAGGTAGCATGAGAAAACAGGTACTGGTATCAGGACAGACCTAATGTACAGGCAGGTAAGGTGGGGAGAAGAAGGGAGACATGGTGAAGGAGGGAGGGCTAGGGATCCATGAGAGCTAGTAGGGACAGCTCTCTGGCGGCATTGTGGTGAGAGGCAGGACTAGGAACCCGGACTCGTGGGTCCGCCAACCGTGAGAGGTATATAGAGGGGATGAGAGAAGCAACCTCGGCATCAGGTGGCCGAAGTAAGAAAAGTGTCCGGGCCACTGGTACTGTTACCGGGTATGGGAGCCACGATTCAGTCGGGGGTGCAAAGGAGTTAGCGGTTTGCAGCAGAAGGCTGTTGTGGGGACCGAGCTCATGGAACCGCTGGCTGGTGGTATCACGAGAGGCCGAGGGGGTCGGGGGTGAGATGCGGCAGAAAGAGCGGTCGAGAGTGTAGCAGGAAGTCCCCGACTAGCGGTTCTGTATCCGGCATGGGAACAGTACAGTCGGGGTAAGGGGGATTACGGCGGTCAAGTAGTAATGGAAGCTGGACGAGGCCCCCCTGTAGCGGGTCTGTAGAGGGGCAGGTAGGCGCAGAGGGAGGGTTGTAGGAGGAAAGAAAGAGGAAGTGGAGCCGGCTGGCTGTGCGGACAAACCTGGGGAGGACAGTAGCAAGGGTGGGGGAGGCTGAAGGTGACTTGTAACGGACTCATGTGAAGCTGCCATGTGGCTCAAGAGCTGGCAGGAAATGCCTTGCTGGTGAGATACCCGAAGGCTGAAGGAAGAAGCTAGTTCCATAAGAACCCTTGCCCTTTCTAGAGGAAGAAAGGCTCTTGCTTTGAATGTGTCCAGTTCTGCCCCTATAAAGGTAAGAAGCTGGACTGGTTCGAGAACTGACTTGGGAAGGTTGAGAAGAACTCCTAGAGAAGTGGGCACTTGCTGGATCACTTGTAGGTGAGACTTGACTTGGTGTGGAGACTGACCCACTATTAGCCAATCGTCCAGATAAGGAAAAATGGAAATCTTTTGCCCTCTTAGAAAGGCAACTACTACTGCCAGGCACTTTGTGAAAACCCTAGGGGCTGAGGTTAGGCCAAAGGGCATTGCTCTGAACTGACAGAGGCCTGAGGGCAACTCGAACCTGAGGTATTTTCTGTGGAAGCACCTGATGGGAATGTGAAAGTAGGCATCTTTGAGGTCCAGGGAGGCTAGCCAGTCCCCTGGCCTTAGAGAGGGAAGGATTATTCCCAGAGTTATCATCTTGAACTTTGGTTTTAAAAGATGTTTGTTTAGATATGTTGGGTCTAGGATGGGTCGCCACTCCCCTGTCTTTTTGGGGGTCAGGAAGTACCAGGAGTACAGTCCTTTGCCCCAGTGTAGGGTGAGTACTCTCTCTATAGCTTTTAAAGCTAGGAGAGAAGAAACCTCTGCCTCTAGGGCAAGGGTTTCCGAGAGATTTGTAGGTGGAAAAGATCTGGCTCTCATCTTCGGAAATTTTTTGAAGCTGAGAACCAGTCCCTGGCTTACTACTTCCAGAAGCCACTTGTCTGATGTAATAGACATCCAGTCCTGGACAAAGTAAGCCAGCCTGCCTACTACTGGAATAGGAGAATCGAACCGGGCAGGCCCATCAAGGTGTCTGCTTGGCAGGGGCTTTAGGCTGAGGAGTGGACGCAGCCCTGCTCATCCTCCTTCTGCCTCTCCCTCTGAAGAACCCCCTCTGAGAAAAGGAAGAAGAGGCCTGTGCTTGGTAAAAAGGCCTTTGAAAAAGCCTGCCCCTAGACTGCTGCCTTTGAGGAGTTGCCTGCCTTTCCTTGGCCTGAGCACTCCTGTAAGTGGTCCTGTACTCATCCATTTTCTTCATGTAATTCTCTGTCTGCTCCCAAACAGAGAATTACCCACTACAGGAAAATCCATGGCCTTAGCCTGGGTGTCCTGCGAGAGGCTAGTACATCTGAGCCAAACCATCCTCCGAAGAGCCACAGATGTAACCATGACTCTTGATGACACATCATTAGAGTCCACAGCAGCATGAAACTGAACCTTAGTTGCCTCAATCCCATCTGCAGCCACCGCCTCCAGCTCCTTGGCTAGCTAGGGAGAGGCCTGTTTAGCCAGTGCCAGTACAGTGTCCCACCTGGACTTCTGGTACCTGGCTGTATAGGCTATGTAATTCGCCTGCTTGAGTCCCAAAGAAGATGCCATGTACTGCTTCTTTGCCATGGCATCAATCTTCCTGGAGTCCTTGTCAGGGGGGTGTGAAGCCAAGGGAATATTTGCCTTGTCACGGGCAGCAGCCTGCACTACCCCAACATGGCTGCATTGCTGATATAAGAACTCAGTATCTGAGCCTGGAAGTGTATACCTCTTGTCCATTTTTCTACCCACAGGAGGTATAGTGTTAGGAGACTAAGATTTTGTGTGTCTGTTTCCCAAAAGATTTATGAAGGGGAATAGACAGTCTCCTGGACTCTGGAATGTCCATCATCTCTACATAATCAGGCTCCTCTTGATCTTCCACAGCCTCTTCCATAGGAAGCTGGAGGGTTTCAGCCACCTTTCTGTAAAACATAAAGTGAGAAGGGACCCAGAAAGCCTGGAGGAAACACCTGAAGGTATGTCTGGGAGATGTCCGTTCCACAGGCACATCCAGACCCTCACTACATCATCATCCTCAAATTCCCTTCCTCTTCAAATTCTGGTTCATAAAAATCTTCACGGGCATAATCTTGAACTGGGGAACCAACCAACCAACACCTGCCAGAAGGAGCCGGATCGGTCGGAACGAGACGGAGAGATTCCACAATCTGAATCGCTCTGGCTATCTCTTGGCCGGTCAGAGCGTGAACCTCTGGATCTGAACCGGTCGATTTATCTTTGCGTTTTCTTTTTGCGGAACCGATCCCTCGAATCGTCTTCTCTTGCTCAAGAAGTATTGCCCTGGTCCAGAGGGAGCACTCCTTCCGGTTCGGTCGAACCAACCGGCTGGCCACCCTGGTCAGCGGATCTCTTGACCTCCTTTCCCTCAGTCTACCTAATCTCTTCAAGGGTAGATTTGGGAAAGTTTTTACATATTTGGCAGTCTGAATCGAGGTGGTCAAACCCCAGACAATAAACACAGGTGGTGTGGAATTGGCCTTAGTAAAGACCTCCCACACTCACTGCAGTGTTGAAACCCAGTGGACCCGTTTTTTTTGGGTTTCTCAGACATGGCCAACCTAACCAACCTACCCTTTTTCAGCAACCACCAGGCAAGACTCCCTTATCGGTTCCTAACCGTGACACAGGTATTGGAAAAAAACAGTTCAAAACACGTTTTTTTTAGGACCGATAAGAACCGGTAACCACATACTAAGTAAACACACAAATTTCACAACAAATGGCCAGTTCAGCCGAACCGAGCCGCACTTTTACAAGTTCCACACAGAAAACAGAACAATTCCTATCTAGTACTCATGGCACCACAGACAGAGACTGAACCGACTATGCAGATGCTTTTTTCGGTTTAAAAACCAACGAAAACTGAAAACTTTAACCGACTTTCGAACCGAGCTGAAGGAGAAATCTCCGGAGCGACCGTTCAGTGAGGCGGAGTAAAGAATCTGACGGTTTAAGTTCAAAACACTCCAGACAGAGACTTCAACCGAGCTCGAGCTCAGCATTCTATGCCCTGTTCTCCGGGGCAGTTCAAAGGCTGGGAATCACTGCAATTATCAGAATACAGCAACACTTCATGGTGTTTGAAAGGGCAGATATTGTTGATGGGGGACCTGAATGTGCCAGATGTTTACTGGAGCACCTTTGCTGCAGCCACATCCAAGAGCAGGGCCATTTATTTATTACTTATTTATTTGAATGTCAGAATTAACACCTTTGAGCTAGAAGCTTGTTTACAAAGGATCCACGTCATATTGTACAGTACAGACAGAGCAAATTACAGATAATTACAACAGAGGTGATAATTCGTTGTAGCAGGATTTACAGGTTTTGCTGCAAACAGGGCATTATTCACCGGGAATGAGAGTTACACAGTAAATCAGTACTAAACATTGCAGCAGTGAACTAAATTCAGTAATTGACAAGCAGACAGATAATGTAATGCTATTATGTAGCACAGGGGATGGAGCTGGGAAAAGAGAATGTGGGAGAGTACTAGGAGTAGGTAGGGTAGAGGTCCAAAAGGCTAGAGTCTAGTATAAGGTAGCAGAAGGTAACAGGAGGATAATGATAGTTAGAGGAGTAGCCGCTCCAAAGGGGCCTTGTCAGAGAGTAGCAGAGATAGTCGGTGCAGGGGAAGTTAAGGGGAGAAGCGGTTGGGTAGGTGGTAAAAGGGGGAGAATGGGGGGATCAGGGGGGACGAGGTTGTAAAGGTAGGGGTAGGAGGGGGCACAGAGGGTGGAATTAAATGAGAGAGGGATTGTGGTATAGCTTGGGAGGAAATGCTAGCAATGGGAGGTGGAGGGCAATGTGAAGGATCACACGAGGGGGGAGGAAGAGGTGAGGGCATTCTCAATGCCCTACAAGGAGCATGACTCAGACAGTTAGTACTGGATCCCACTCGGAAGGGAGCAATCTTAGACCTGGTATTCTCAAACAGGGATGGAAAGAGGATCTCAAATTTAGAAGTGGGCAGCCATCTGGGAACAAGTGACCACCAAACAGTGTGATTCACAATAAACATAGCCGTAGAGTCAAGCCATACAAAAGTGAGGGTACTGGACTTTGGGAGGGCTGACTTTGTCAAAATGTGATAGGGTCTCAGAAAAGCACTAGCAAACGGGCAAGAAGGAGGGGTGGAGGAACAATGGGGAAACATCAAAGCTGCCACCACAGAGGCAACAAAAGCCTCTGTGTGAAGCGATGAAATCAAAATGAAGGAAAAAAAAAAACACTGTGATTCTCAAAGGAGATGGCAGGGAAGGTTAGGTCGTGTCAGACGAATCTAATGGATTTCTTTGACTAGGTGACTAAAGTAGTAGACCAGGGAGGGGCTGTGGACATGGCCTACCTAGATTTTAGCAAGGCATTTGATACAGTCCCTCACAAAAGATTAATACACAAGTTAGCCAGCCTTGGAGAGGGTTCCAAGGTGGTAGCCTGGATAAAAAATTGGCTAGACAACAGGACACAAAGGGTAGTAGTAAATGGAGTCCACAGTGAAGAAAGAAGGGTTACTAGCAGGGTATCGCAGGGTTCAGTACTGGAACCAGTCCTTTTTAATGTCTTTATAAGTGACATTGCAGAGGAACTGGAAGGAAAAGTATGTCTCTTTGCAGATGACACAAAGATCTGCAACAGGGTTGATACACAAGATGGAGTGGAAAGGATGAGAAGGGACTTGGCAAGGTTGGAAGAATGGTCAAATGTATGGCAGCTCAGATTCAATGCAAAGAAGTACAAGGTAATGCACCTGGGAAACAAAACCCACGGGAAGAGTACACAATGGGGGGTGAGATACTGACAACAGTAAAATGGAAAGGGACCTGGGGGTAATTATATCAGATGACCTAAAGGTGGGCAAGCAATGGAGAAGGCAGTAAGGAAGGCTGGGGGATACTGGGATGCATAGGAGAGGCATCAATAGTAGAAAACAGGAAGTTGTTATCCCTCTGTACAGGCGGTTGGTGAGACCCCATCTGAGTATGTGTGCAGTTCTGGGAGACCCCATCTCCAAGAAAGACATAGACAGAGTGGAGGCTGTCCAGAGGAAGGGAACAAATGGTGCAGGATCTGCACCAGAAGACATATGAAGAAAGACTAAAGGAGCTTAATATGTATACCCTTGAGGAAAGAAGGAGAGAGGGACATGATAGAAACTTTAAGGCACCTCAAGGACTCAACAAAGTCCAAGAGGGTAGCATCTTTCATAAAAGAGATGTGCAAGAACAAGGGGCACAATTTGAAGATAGAGGGGGATGGCTCAGAGGTAATGTGGAGTGTGATTTTTCACGGAGAGGGTTGTGGATGCATGGAACAGCCTCCCTGAGGAGGTTGTGGAGTCAAGAACAGTGGGGAATTCAAGAATGCATGGGACAGACATAAGGCAGTCCTAGTGGGGGTAGGAGGAAGTAAGCTGTTGGTTAACTAGGATCTGCAGCTTATCTGTTAGGTAGGAAAATGGGCAGACTAGGTGGGCCAATCGGTCCTTATCTGCCATCAAATTCTATGTTTCTATGTTAGGGAGAAAAAGACAGCATTCAGGAAGTATAAGGAAACACAGAAGGAGCAGGACAGAGAACTGTACCAGTTAAAGCAGAAGGAAGTGGGGAAGGCAGTCAGAATAGCAAAAGCCAAAACCAAAGAAAAGATACCTAACTCGGTTAAGAAAGGAGATAAAACCTTTTATAAGTACATTAGGGAGTGAAGAAAAACCAAGGGAGGGATAGTGAAGCTTAAAATTACAACCTGATGACACCATATGGTGACATAAAAACATATCTCTTTTTCTGATGATGCCGTATGGCGTCCTAAGTTATGTGTTGTAGTGTCCTGATGACGCCAATTGGCGTCAGTGTCTTTCTCTTGGTGCAGCTCGAGCGTTTGTTTACATTTGATGAATTGAGCTGCACCAGCCAATTGGGGACATCGTACCATTACTGATTTTACCTAATGTAATATGTGTTCCCACTGGATATTTGTGAGAAATCGTGTCTTACTTCCTGTTAAGCACCTAATCTGTATTTGAAAAACACAAGTCTGATCCTCACTGTTGAAAAACGATTTTTAACTACAGAAATAATCCGCTCACTTAGTGGTATAAATAGAATAACAGTTATTACAATAATCATGATATCAGTTACAACATGTTATTGTAGAGAAATACCTCAAATTACTTCAAACAAAGTGAAAACACTTCAATCATAGTAACCCCACATCAAAAACCATTACAATACCCCCTGTACCTGTTTCTAGCATTCCTTGCCACCTTCCCCTACCTTGCAAGTACCCAGCTCTGGTCACACTGACACCTGATAGCCTTCCTGCATTATGCCTGTAAATCTTAAAGGAAAACTGTCATAAACCCCTGTGACAATTACTAGGGCTGCAGAAATGCCCGATTAGCACAGTCTTAATGTTTATTTTAAGTTTTCAGCTAACCTTTGCTCCATTTCTTGCCTTGATGGCAGTTCAGTGTGCTGTCTAGGAGGTGACATTTAGAAAGTGTCGCCGCACCGGAAGACTGAGCTTGACCTTTTCTGCACAATATTGTTCTGGCTGTGTGCCGGAAGGTTTGCGCATGCCCGAACTCAAGGCTGCAAGTTTACATTTAAAAATTAAATGGGTTAGACTGCTCTGTTTTCGACCGGGATTGTTTCTAAAGACTCAGCTCAAACACTACTACAAGGCATGCTGCTTCTTTTTACTTCGTGGCACTGTGCCCCGCTCATCATGAATGAGCCTTCTGGCACACAGCCGGAACAATACTAAACTTATTTGCATACAGGTTGTGGCTCTGGCCACTTCTAGCTGTGACATGGCACCTCTCACCCTGGGTCATTAAAAACACAATTTAAACTAAAAGACATGCCCTGCAACAGAAATGAAACCCTCTCACTGCAAGTTGGCAGGTGAATAGAGGCTGAGGGGGGAATGGGGGTTTATGACAGTTTCCCTTTAACTGGAAGCCTTCAGTTGATATAACTATGTAACAAATATATACACATATATTTTCATATATTCTATGCAAAAAACTTAATGCATCATTTAGGGTTAAAACACAAAAAGTCAGGAAATGAGACCTTTAGGGTTGCCCCATCCTCCCTTTGTAGACCCGCCCATCATCCCAAGACTTACAGCTGAAAGAGTGTGTCATTGGGGTTGTGAGGCCTAAATGTCACCCCAAACCATTTCCAAGATACTTAATTTGAAAAAATTGCTGAAATTGTGCCATCTGGTCCCTCCCACGTGATCAAAGATCGCAATCAAAGAATCTCACGATCAAAGAATTTGCAAGCTTGTGATCAAAGAATTTGCAGGCTCATGATCAAAGAATAAAAAATGTTAAAACTATTTTTTTAGAGAAAAATACATGATTCCACAGCCATGACGTGACAGACCAAAGACCCCTGAGCAGGTCCCACCCTAGTTTGCTTTTAGAAGTGACCCCTATGCTGAGAAAATGTAATTTTTCATGTGGCCATCTAGTCGTGCCATCGTGATCAAAGATCACGGTTACAGAATCTCAACATCAAAGAATTTGCAGGGTTGCAATCAAAGAATTTGCAGGGTCGCGATCAAACAATAACAAAATGTTACAAGTCAATTCTTAGGCAGAAATGAATGAAACCATAGCTATGCCTCAATAGAATGAATCCCCCTGAGCAAAACCCACCCTCATTTGGCTTAATAAGCCAACCCTGATCTGTGAAAATTGATTTTTTCAAGTGACCATCTAGTTACACCCTCGCAATCAAAGATCGCTGTCAAAGAATCTCGGTATCAAAGATTTTGCAAGCTTGCGATCAAAGCTGAAAAACTTATTCTTTCAAGGGGCCATCTAGTCATGCCCTCGCGATCAAAGACTGCAGTCAAAGAATCTCGCGATCAAAGAATTTGCAGGCTCGTGATTAAAGATCATTAGCGAGCCATGGTCAAAGAATAAAAAAGTTAAAAACTCTTTTGACCATTTTGAAAGAAACCACAGGCATGGCTCCATAGAGGCAAGACCCCTGAGCAAAACCCACCATAGTTTCACCTCAGAAGTCCCCCTTGGCAGAGATATTTGAACTTTTCCAACCGCAAACTAAAAAACAAGATGGCGGCTGTTGCGATCAAAGAATTCCTCATGATCCAAGATTCTTTGATCGCGAGCCTGCAAATTCTTTGATCGTGAGGTGGGACTAGATGGCCAAAACCCCACTCTTCTTTCGCAAAATAACCATATAAATTTCCCCACTGACTTATAATGGGAAATTAAAACTTTAATAACTTCTGAATGGATTTATATTTTTTCACCAAACGAAAAGTGGCATTTTCCTTGACACAAGCTCTTTCAGCTGAGCAAAGTTGCAGAGCAACATGCCACACGACAGCCGCATAGCACCACAGACAAAATCAAAAAAGCTGCCCACATAACTGGCGAAAATGCATTTTCAGCATTTTGGTGTGCAACAAAAAGTCCAACCGAAATGAAATTTGGCAAATTAAGAGATCTACCAAGCCCCACCACGCATACCAAATTTCATGCAAATTCTTTGAAAGGTCCAAAGTTATTAACGCGTAAAAGTTTGAGTTTAACATAGAAGAGGCTTCATAACCGAGAATACAGGGGTGCAACCATGCCCCTATAATATATTCCATGACCGAGCATGCTGACATGCTAAGTAAAGGAGAAAGGGGTGGAGATTTAGGCCTCACGACCCCAATGACATACCAAGGCATCTTGTCAGACTGTGGAGGATTGGGGTGGTGTGTGTGAGGGGGATTAGGGGTTCAACCCTAATGTCTCATTTCCTGGCTTTTTTTGCTTTAACCCTAAATGAAGCATTAACACAGTTTTTTGCATAGAATTTCCTTACTTTCTGAAAAAATGTAATACAAGTAGTAAAAAACACGTATTGCTGGGAGTGCGGAGCCCAGCTGCCACCAAGTTGCCAATTTTTGCATAAAAATATGCATCTGGGCCCACGCTCCCACTTATGCAAAGCTACGGAGCCATGCGGCAGCACTGTCAAACGTCTTTTCGGCATCTAGCCCTAATAGCACCAAGGGGATTGATCTCTGGGCAGCGTATACCTTTACCAAGCAGGTGTGCCTTTCTGCGTCATGTGCCTAGCGGCTCCTGATAAACCCCACTTGATCAGGATTGATCAAGATAGGGAGTACATTTTCTATTCTCCATGCCAGGAAAGACATATGAAGCTTATAATCGAAATTTAACACGATATGAGCCTGTAGGATGATGGGAGTTTGATATCTTTGTCCGGCTTGGGGATAGCAGCTATTACTGGATATTGCCACGAGCAGAGGGGGGTTAACCCTTCTGGACCTTGTGTGATGCCTGCAGCAGAGGCAGCAACAATTGATCCTTAAATGCTTTATAAAATTCAAGCAGGTAGCCATCAGGCACTAGCGCTTTCATAGTGCTGGCCCTCTTTATTGTCTCCTCAAATTCTCCCCTGGTTGCGGGGGCTATCAGAGCCGCTTGCTGGGAGGGGGATATTTTGGGAAGAAATAACTTTTTAAGGTAGCCTTCTAGCTGTGAAGCTGGTTTACAGATTTCCTCTTTATACAATGCTTGATAGTAAGCTGCCATAATTTGCCATATCTCCCTAGGGTTCATGGCTAGTCTCCCCGTCTCTGGATTGATTAGGACTGTAACATGGGCCTTGACCTTCTGTGTCCTTAATCTCGGGGCAAGGTTTCTGGCACCCTTGGGCCCTCCTTCGTGGAACGTGCTTTTCAGGTAGAATAACTGCTGTTCTATTTTCAAATCAACTATTTTTTGTAGTTTTTGTTTTACTAGCAAGATCCGGGTTTTTACCGTTCTGTCCCCTTGGGCATAAAAGGACTGCAGTGTCCTTAGTTCATCTTGATACTGTATTAGCCGGGCTTCATGCTCCATGCGTTTTTTGCTGGAGTAAGCCATTATCTCCCCTCGCAACACCATTTTTATTGTATCCCAAAGGATTACAGAGGATACCACAGAATCAGAGTTCTCCTCCACTATCCTAGGGACCGCCTCTTGAACTAATTGGCAGAACTTGGGGTCTCTGAGGTGCGCCAGGGCTAAGTCTCCGAAATGTTTTTTTACGATCCCCTCCTAATTAAAATTTTGCATATATTGGGGCGTGGTCAGACAGAATGGTTGCCCCATGCCATACATCTTGAAGGGTTTCGAGGTGCTCTGCTGTGGTAAGCATGTAATCGAACCTCTATGCCACCCCTGTATCCGGTGTGATATATGTGTATTCCCTGAGTGAAGGGAAGCTATGATGCCAAAGATCAATAAAACCCAGGAAGAAGATTGTCCTTCTCAGGTATTTTTGTAGTAGGTTGGTGCGATGAGGCATGCAGTGAGTGACATCTACCGCCAGGTTCAGTGTGGTGTTGAGGTCCCCCCCTAGCAGCAACTGCCCCTGCAATACCCCAAGGAGCTGTGAGAAAAATCTCTGTGCCACTATTTTGGATGTACCCGGGGGCAAGTATACAGATGCCAGGGTGACTGGCTTTTAGTGTAGCTTCCCTGTTGCTATGGCTTATCTTCCCTCTTTATCTTGCACCACCTCTTGCAACTCAAAAGGCACTCCTCTGCGTACCAGTATAACCATTACCCTTCTTTTTCTGGAAATGTGGGAGGAGGCCATCACTGTTGAAAAGCCCCATTTCTTAAATTTCTCATGTTACGAGGCAAAGAGGTGGGTCTCTTGAAGGAAGATCACCTCTGGTCTCTATTTTTTTTTATATACTGTAACATCCGTGATCTTTTAATGGGGCTATGTAGCCCATTGATGTTTAACGATAGAATTAATAAAGCTCTATCCATTTTAACTTTCTCATTACTGCCTTTATAAAGGTGGTGGCCTCTCTCTGCTTCCCTCTATTTGTTGCTTTTACCTCCCTTAATTCTATTAGGCGTCTTCTCAAGTTTAAAGCTAATGCTGACAGTTTTCGTATTCCCCACAATGATGTTAGGTATAGTACCTTTTCCATCTTATGACCTATGACACCTATTTCAATTAAGTCACAATCAATTTCAACTAACCAGCTATACCCATTAAATAGTGTATTCCAAACTATATTAGAAACAGTGGCTTGCATAAGCTCCGCATGCATAATATTTTCTAGCTGTCCCAATGTAAAGAACCAGTTAATAATAATCTGTCCACAGATGGAATTCTGAATGTACCTTTTAATCCTACTTACAGCAGTACTTAACATGGCTACCCACCAAAATGGCCATTGTTTGTGGCTTCTGCAGTTTTCTCTATCCTCATGCATATCTCCTTCCAGAGCAAACATAAGATAGAAATATGTTAAACCAAAGCAACTAACACATTCAATCCTTAACTGCCAACATGGCGATGTAACTAGCTGAACGCAGAACACAACTGCCGCTGGGTTACTCCAACCCATGTTCAGTAAAGCATGCGACTCCTAAGGCAGGGAGAGATGATTATTCCCTTCTTTAATGGGGTTGCTGTAAATACCCCCTTGGGGTTCTCCACGGGTAAACCACGGGCCCCAGCACCACTGCTTAGTTGACTATTTGTGGCACTTGTGGTCAACCTGTGGGCTGTTAGGGTTACCAGAAGCCATAAGTAGTACGGCCAGAGCCCTTCCATTCCCAGGAATGGCCACTTGTCACGTTGACCTTTAGGGACAGCCCTCCCCCTTTAAATTGCAGGGGGAGAGGGGAAGTCAGGTGTGCATCCACCTAACCCATCTCAGGGTTACATACTTGTGTGGTCTGTGCAGGGGAGGAGTAAGTCGTAATATTCTGGTGGGGGAGGGGTTTGGGTAGGCCTAAATTGCATCAGCCTGTGCTACTACCAGGCCCCAGACAATCTCTACAGGAATTTCAAACAGACCGTGGGTTTATATGCTACTTGCTTTGTTTATAAACCTCTAGCTGTTTATTCCTGCCCAATGTATGATTCTCTCAACTAAAATTTGAATAATGCATTTTCATTATTAAGTCATGGTTGAGAGGTTCACTAGTGAGGCTTATGTATTTCTATGAAACACACAATTTATTTATAGACAGTTTCTGTTTTTCCCCTTGCTCTCCTGCCCCTTCCCCCACTCCAATACAAATTTACCCCGCAAGTCCCAAAGGCCGCGTCCATGCAATTGAATTGTTGCCTTATAATCCTTTCTCACCAATGTCACTCTGGATCAGTTCTTTGGAATTTTTGTAGCAATTTCTTCACATCTTGCAGCGTGGAGAGGCCTTGCCGTTTCCTAGATTGCTGGTCAGGCAAACTTTATCCCATGTGTCCTCATGCAGAGATTGTTCTTTTCTTCTCATGCTAGAGCGTGCTGGTAGGGGCACATCAATGCCTTTTTCTTGCAGGCCCTTTATTGCTTCTTCTGGCACTTCAAATGTTTGCAGTCCCCCCGGGAACAAGACTGTGAGACGAGCCAGGTATGGGGTATTGAAACTCAACTGCTGTTTCTTCAGCGTACAAAGCACCGGTGCGTAGGGCTCTCCTCCTCGCTGCTACCGATGGTTGTAATCATTGTCATAGTAAATCTGCTGCTCTTTGTATTTAGTTTCCTGCATCCTCCATGCTCTGGACAGAAGCTGCTGCTTCACTGCGCAATTTAAAAACTGAATGATTATGAAACACGGTCTTTGGTCTGGTGCTTTGGCTGGAGGGCCCTGTGTGCCCCTTCTATATCTAGATGCATGGCGGGGTCCAATTGTGGAGTTTCTCTAAGGAATGCATCAGTAAAAAAAACAGTAGGCCTCTCCCTTCTTCGTTCTCCGGTACCCAGTGGATTCTGAGATTGTTGCATCTTGAATGGTTTTCCAGGTCTTCACATTTTTCTTTGAGTGCCTGTTGCTCTTCCAAGATGTGGACTTCAACTCTCTCCAGCCTGTCTGCCTGCGTATTTTAAGTCCATAGCATGGGTTTCCACATCCGAAACTCTCTGTGCTAGTTTGTTAAGTTCGGTAGTAAGTTCTGATCGAAAGCTAAGGACTTAATTTCTGAATTCCTGGAGTTCTGAGAGGATTCCCGCATTGCTTGGCTGGTTCAGGGGTGTAGGCCGTGACTCCGCCATATTTGCCTGAATCGCTGCGGGGGTTCTGCATCTGCTGGTTGATTTGCTGGACTACTCCGTGTTAGGAGTACAGTTATTCCTACAATGTCCTCCCATTCACTAGTGTGGCTTTTGTTTTTATACTTTTTGGTTCGGTTATTGGGTTTAAGAGCCTGTTTTGTAGCCCGAGATGGTGGTGCTTCTTCATTCAGCCCTGCATGCCCCGCAGTGATGTCACCGGAAGTTCCAACTATGTATTATATTGTTTATACTGCATTCTATTATATATTTGTACAGTACTGGGATGAAATTAATTTTGGAACGTGGTCCTCCATGTCTAGTCTCCATACCCAAGGGCACCACCACCACTACTGGTGGGCAGGTGGTTAGGGTGGCCTATGAGTCCTGTCCAACTCGAGCGGTGTTATGCAATGCCAGATCTATTAAGAACAAGACTGCAATTATTGCAGATCTTGTCAGGACAACAGATCTGGTGTGCAGCACCGAAACCTGGCTAGATGAAAACAATGGCTCCATATTTGAGGCTGCGATTCCAGCCGGGTATTTGGTGATACACCGCCCGAGATTGGACTGCAGGGGAGGGAGGTTGCGGTCTGTTTCAAGACCTAATTGGGCCTCACGAGTGTACCAGCTGAGGATGGTGGATCTTTTGAGTGTCCTGTAGTAGCAGGTGTAAGCTGTAGGATAGCACTCATCTACCTTCCACCCGGGGATGAGAATCTATTCCTTCAGGAAGTAGCGGACTTCGTGGTCAATCTGGCATTTGAGTCGCCTAGGCTGATGGTCCTGGGCGACTTCAATGCCTGGATCAATGACGAACTCTCGCAATTTGGACAGCACTTCCTCCAGTTGATGACATCACTGGGCCTTACACAGATTTTTACCTCAGTTACTCAGAAATACGGCCACTCTCTTGACTTGGTTTTCCTCCTGGGGATCGAAGCCTCTGATGTGGGGGTGGAACCCATCGGATGGTCCGATCACTACACTGTGAGATTCAATTTTTGTACCACCCTTCGTAGGCCTTCCTCTATGGAGATGGTCAGGTACCACCCTTTACGGGACTTTAGCCCTGATGGCCTAGCGGTGGTGCTTGATCTAGCGGAATTTCCTATGGCAAGCAAGAACCCAGAGGCTTTGGTTCTGGCCTATAATAAGGCCATTACCACAGCACTGGATTCTGTTGCTCTTGTCCATGTTCATCCTCTCTCCCTTCACCCTCGGTCTCCATGGTTTGATGGGACCTTGAGGGAGCTCCAGCGACTTGGATGAAGGTTAGAGCATTGCTGGCGGAAATCCGCCCTGGATGTTGACCATCTTAGACTGCTAGAGCATTATTAACTCTACCAGTCAGCAATCTCCCGTAAGAAGGCAGAGTTCCTGTCCAGGGCGATTGCTGTCACTCAGAACCGACCAGCTCAGCTCTTTCGAACACCAGACAGGCTGTGCAATCCAGCTTGCCTAAAGGTTCAAAGCGCCTTTTCACAATTGGAGTGTGAGGAGCTTGCTCGGTTCTTTACTGATAAGGTGGCCGACATCAGGGCAGAGATCTGATCGACACACTCTATGGGAGATGCTGGTGATCAGTGCTTGGCCACTGTCCCTCACTTCTCCTGGAGTACATTCGACCAGCGGGAGATTGTGGATGTTATGCAGATTGTCCAGGGTATGCACCCCACGTGCTGCAGTTTAGATCCGGGCCCAACTTCCCTGATTATGGGTTGTTGTGACACCATTGGCCCGGTCTTGGCAAAGACATTCTGGAGCTCCCTTGAGTCGGGTAAGTTTCCTAGCTCCCTGAAGGAGGCGATGGTGACACCCCTCTTAAAGAAAGCTTCTCTGGACCAGACTGTCTGGCAAACTACAGACTTATCTCTAACTTCCCTCTGTGGGGGAGGTAACTGAGAAGGTAGTGGCTGTACAGCTGGAGAACCACTTGACCATCCATAGCATCTACGAACCTCTCCAATCCAGTTTTCGAAAGAGGCATAGTACCGAGACTGCACTGGTTAGGGTGCTCAATGATCTTCTGATGGCAAGAGATCAGAAATGCCAGTCCATCTTGGTGCTTCTTGATCTCTCATCAGCTTTTGACACCGTGGACCATGGGGTACTGCTTGAGCACCTGAGGTTCATCTGCAGCCTGACTAGTTCAGTCCTAAGATGGTTTAGGACTTTCCTCACTGGCAGAACTCAGAGGGTGGTGTCAGGGATTTATTCCTCCAACCCTCCCTCTCTGTCATGTGGGGTCCCTCAGGGCTCTGTGCTGTCCCCCATGTTGTTTGCGGTGTATATGCTGCCCCTCGGAGACACTGTAAGACGGTATGAGCTGAGGTTTCACTGCTATGCTGATGAAACCCAGCTCTACTTGTCTTTTGCACCTGACCAGGATGGAGCACTCTCGGTATTAATAACTGCCTCGCTGAAATCCAGGACTGGATGAATTCCAGCTGGACGAGGTTGAACCCAGGGAAGACTGAGGTGATGGTTGTGGAAACAGATTGCCGGACAGGGAGGTCGGGGGCTGGTCAACCCATGGGCTTTTCCTGGGGCGGTTCCCAGCTCCTAGCCTCTGAACAGGTGTGGGACCTAGGGGTGATACTCGATGATGGTCTGACACTACGATCTCAGGTGTCAGCTGTCATTAAGTTATCCTTTTACCATCTGAGGAACATCGCTAGAATCAAGCACCTTGTTCTGTCCGGTGATCTTTCCACATTGATCCACGCCTTAGTGACCTCGCGCCTTGATAAATTCAACTCCCTTTACCTTGGGCTTCTGGGGGTTGATATCCGCCGCCTGCAGCTGGTGCAGAACGCTGCGGCCTGGTTGTTGACGGGGACTCCTCGGACTTCCCATATCACACCGGTGCTGCGCGAACTGCACTGGCTGCCAGTTCAGTGGCGGATCACCTTTAAAGTTGGATTACTGACTTATAAAGCCTTACATGGACTTGGCCCGGACTATCAGAAAGAGCTCCTGTTTCCTTACTGCCCTGTGCAATCACTCCGCTTGTTGCTAGAGATTCCAAGGTGTTTTAAATCTTAAGAGGCCCTGTATTTATGACAGCCTCAGCTCTTGAATTTTCACCGCCGGGCTTCGGGAGTGCGCGACCGTGGGTGGGGTTTAAACAGGCATTGAAGACCTATTTATGCAGCAGGGTATACTGTGACTAATAAGGTTAATTCTTAGATTTTACTGTGTATTTATTATTGTTGTTTGCAGTTTTGTAATGCGCCTTGACAATTGAAAGGTGCATAATAAATAAAGATATTATTATTCTGTATTAGTATTTGTGTAAATACTGTATTCCCATGTTCTTTGACTACTGATCATTGCTGCCTGTACATGCCTGTTCTCCTATCTCTTCTGCTTCCACCCAGGACACATCTGGAATCAAGCACTTGCTGCTTAGTATGTTCTTCCTGGTAAAACTTCTCAATAAATAAATAATAAATAAACTTACTATTTTTGTATGTGCTGTGAAAAATGTTTATTATGCTCGTTTGTTGCTATTACAGTTTGTCTTGTAACAACAAATCATCTTGTTTTAGTGTAACATGTTAAGCTGATCAGGATGACACTATAATTATTTCATAACTTCTATTTTTTGCCTTCGAGCAATCTGATTGACTATCATCACATTTGGTGTATTTTTTTTATTTCTTTTGGGATATTTTTCTATAACAACATGTTGTCACTGATATCATGATTGTTATAATTATTATTCCATTTATACCACTAAGTGAGCTGAATATTTCTGTATTTGAAAATCAAGCTTTGTGATTGGTCAGATTTTCTGACATCATCAATTTTGAATTTAATTGGTATAAAGGGATTGTCTTAGATTCAGGTACCATCCCCCTGATGAAGCCTTAATTGGTGAAGCACCAGGGAACCTGCACACAGATCGTTTTGTTGTGCCTTTCACTATTCTATTCCGTGTGTGGCTGAAACTTTGGAATAAATACTTATTTAGCATTCAAGCAAGGACTCTGGTATTGTTTTACAACCTTCACTGGAGGGAAAGTGGCTCTCCTGGCTCTGGAGTGTATGGTGATTATTATTTATTTTTTTTTTGCTGTTTCAGTTTATGCTCGCAGCCCTCACCCACACACTGCCCTAGCTAGGTAGTACGGCACCATTTGTCCTTATTGATCCTCACTGTTGCCATGCTTCCTCTCAGCTAGTTCTACACGTCACTATTTCCATTAATCGGTCAGAGCGCACACTGGTGCAGGAAGAGTGTGGTGACTGGAAACTTAATTTCAAGATGGAGGCATTGCTGTCAACCTAAAGTACTGACTTTGTTTTGACGACAAAACCCCGATTTGTAATCTGTATTTGTTTTATTTTATTTATTTATGACGAAAGTTTCTCATAGTCATCACTGTTCATTTCGGATAATTTCTGGCCATCCTGTGTGATCGCATCTGATGGATCCGGCTGGCATTCCGATGGGAGAGAGTGTTTCTTGTGCATGTACTAGATAAGTTCACATGAATTCAACACATTTTGTTATTTTTTAAAGCGTTTATGTTCAGATTATGGCTATGTTTTAATTAAAATCTATGTGGCATATTGCTCCTTGCATCATGGAAGATAAGCGGGTCAGGGTCAGTAGCATGTTTGTCTCATGCTCTGCACTTTAGTTTTCTCCCTAATACGCAGTTGCTGATTGTTTAAAATGAAAACAAAAATGGTGTTGTCCATCAACTCATCTGGCATCAGTCCAGCTCCAACTTGTGATGTGCTGTAAAGGCCAATTCAGTTTTAAATCCCTCCACAGTCACTAGTGCTGTCCATTGACTCATGACGTCAGACCAGACCCAACCTCTGATGCATCGTAATGTGCTCTTCACGTTCAAATCTCTCCACAGCCACTGGTAAGATCCAGTGCCTTACCATGCACCAGTCGAGCCCCAAACTAGAGTGAAGTGCATTTCAGGTTCAAATCCCACCACTGCCAATGGTGTTGTCCATCGACTTACCATGCGTCAGTCCAGACCAATCCCATAATGCACTGTAAAGTGCATTTCGTGTTCAAAGCCCTCCACAGCCAATGGTGTCGTCCATCGACTCATCTGGCATCAGTCCAGCCCCATCCTCTAATGCACTGTAAAGTGCTCTTCAGGCTCAAATCCCGACAGTCACTGATGTAGTCTATCTGCTCATCAGTCTTCAGTCCAGCCCTTACCTCTGACACTCTGTAACGTGCATTATTGGTACGGATCCCTCCTCAGCCACTGGTGTAGCCCATTCTACACATCAGGATTCATTCCAACACTACCCTCAGTCCATTCAAGTGAAACACAGCACACAGTACACATGTGTACCCATGAGCAAAGGAGCATCACTCCATGGTGCAGGCATACCCACATAGTGTGCCATACTGAATGCTGCAGCATATCACATGTGTATGCAGATGATCCATGTGACACAGCACATAGTACACAACCTTTACAGGCGCCCATGTCATCACCCTGTATGTTTACCCACAGTGGCATATGAGCACCATTACCAGGTGCAGGCAGCCCCACCTGCTTCTCCACAACCGAATGTACCCCAAGGACGGGTGCCAATTCATGACACAAAGTGACTGCAGTGCCAATGAGCATCATTCCTTGGTACAGGCAGACCCACACCCTTCCCCATGACACAGTATACCCCAAATTACCAGTGCCTTTTCAGCAATTTCATCACCCTATACATAGACCCATAATGTATCTGCAGTGTCTATTAGCACCATTATTAGATGCAGACAGCCCGTCATTTCCCCAGAACATATGACATGCATCTGAGCATGTATCATGAATGCAAGACACCCCGCTCCCCCTAACTATCACAGTGCTTCGTCATAGTCATTCTCTCACCTTATACCATTTCTTAATACACCCCCAAAAAATAAACCAGGGCAGGAAATTAAATACACATGTTTATGTAACATGATGTTTACTGAAGGACTGTGAAACTCTACATGAACATCATGCTTCATTTAGAGTATGATAAATCAAACAGCACAAATAAAATACAGTTTGCTAAATTTATCATGGGCTTTTATTACAAAAATACAATAACATTATTTAAATGAAATTACACCTTTTAACTACAATAAATATGTAATCAAGCATAAAGAGACCTCCACCACTAAAAGATGTATCCATTTCCTGTGTCAGCTCATTGACCTAGTCTTGCATTGTTCTTCCTATTTACATCAGTTGATCTCACAAAGCACTTCCTTCCTGCATCACTCCCTGGTAGTCCTGATATCTCTAAGGTACTGTGTAAATATGTTCTTACTAAACTAGGGGAAAAACAAAAAATGGATAATCAGATTAATAAACTAAAATCAGTGGGTAAAAAGAATTAAACAATGCAAAAATCCCAACCAGTGGAATGGAACAAAAAACTCAGGCTGCAATAACGAGATTCAGACACTGATTTCTGACTGGAAAAAAAAAAAGACAAAAAACTTGCAAAATATTTATATTTAGTATATGACAGATGTTTACTGCATATTTTTAACAATTTTAACCTACACTTTCAGAGAAATGTAATATTTCTGTATGACTAAGTAGACAGAGTATAATTACATTTAGATAAAATCATCAGATTTCATGAAAATATGAAAAACAACCTTACACAACGCTAAATCCAGTTAAATAGACATTACCAAACCTCATTCATTTTCAAGAACTTTTTGTAGTGAACAACTTTTCTTTTTACAGTTTTAAAATTGGACGTATGGTTTTTAATTTATGTAGGTTTAAGCACAGTGTATTTTTATGAATGCTGCAGATATAGAACCCCTTCAGGGACACAGCTGTTCCAGCAGCAAGCAGAGTGTACCTGAACATTCTAAGTGACAATAGGATAGAATGTGTTAATAAAGGGGAGGGCTGGTGGGCAAAGGGTGACAGTGAAAAAGCAGGGATACTTAATGAATACTTCTACTCAGTATTTGCAAAAGAAGAGGAGGGGGAGGTACCCAATCCAAACAAAAGAAGCACTCTGAATAGGGAAGTCAATACCAGTCCATTCACAGAAGAAAGGGTTCAGAAAGAACTCCTAAAACTGAAGATGGACAAAGCAATAGGCCCTGAGGGGATTCACCCCAGAATTCTAAAATAACTAGGAAGAACCAGTGACCTGACTACTCTTTTTAACAAATCATGGGAGGATGGTGTGGTACCTAAGGACTGGAGGAGAGCGGATGTGATTCCCCTTCACAAAAGTGGGAGCAAAGCAGAAGCAGAAAACTACAGACTTGTTAGCTTGACCACAGTGGTTGGGAAAATTATGGAATCACTTCTGAAAGAAAGAATTGTTGCATACTTAGAGGCCAGTGGGGCACAGGACCCAAGGCAGTATGGATTCACAGCGGGAAGGTCATGTCAGACGAATCTAACAGATTTCTTTGACCGGGTGACCAAAGCAGTAGACCAGGAAGAAGCTGTGGACATGGCCTACCTAGATTTTAGCAAGGCGTCTGACACAGTCGCACACAAAAGATTAATAAACAAATTAGCCAGCCTGGGAGTGGGTCCCATGGTGCTAGCCTGGGTAAGAAGAAAAAATTACTCACCATAGTAATGTTGTTTCTTCTAATGGAGTCTTGCTGTATTCTGACATAATGCAGTTAGCCCCAGCACTTGAACTGCCCCGGACAGGAAAGAGTTAACTTTATGCAGAAGCATAGAACGTTGAGCTCGGTTTTCAAACCTCTGTCTGCGGTACTTCCCAGTGTAACCGTCAGATTCTTATGAGCAAGCTAACTAAGTACTATAGTATGGAAACTGTTCAAAACATATAGCCAAAAGGCAAAAGGTAAAAGGTTTTGTTTTTGGGGTCCAAAAAGACTCAAGTCGAGAACCCAAGAAGGAAAGGTAGTGACAGTATTTAACTATAAAAACACAAGAAAGGTAACAACAACAGCTACCCCACCCAAGAGGGAAGGTACAAGGTACACCCTGAGGTGCAACACTGTACTTGCCAACCCTGTTCCCAAAAACTAGGTTCTGAGAGGGGAGGCGGGGGTGGGAAGTTCAGAATACAGCAAGACTCCATTAGAAGAAACTACATTACTAAGGTGAGTAATTTTTTTCTTCAAACAACATGAAGTCTTGCTTTATTCTGACATAATGCAGACTACCATGCAGTTCCCTATGGAGAAGGGAATGCCGAACCTACTTTGGGAACAAGCTCTGCAGTGCTGCTGTGCTAAACCTAGCATCACTCCTAGCCTGGATGTCCAGGGAGTAATGCTTGGTGAATGCATGTACTGTTTTCCAGGTGGCTGCTTTACAGATCTCCAACAAGGGTATATCTCTGGCCGCAGCTAGAGTAGCAGCTGTACTCGTAGTCAAGTGAGCCCTCAGGCCTGAAGGGGGTGTTCTACCCAATTTGTCATAGTAGAACTGTATACAAGAAGCAATCCACCTGGCAATAGTTCTTTTAGTGGCAGGCTTACCTTTCCCCACATCACAATGAGTGAGAAACAATTGAAGACAGTCATTTCTGTGTTCCTCAGTATGCTCTATGTATTAGCTAAGAACCCTTTTAACATCCAAACTGTATAATCTTCTTTCTCCTGAAGTAAAGAATGGTCAGTGAAAAACACAGGGAGAGATATAGACTGGTTCAGATGAAAATCCGATACCACTTTGGGCAAGAACCTCCTATAGGTTCTTAGGACCACTTTATCCCTATGGAAGGACATGAAGTCAGGTTCAACTGACAGGGCCTGTAATTCACTAATCCGCCTGGCAGAAGCAATAGCTACTAGGAATACAGTTTTCCAGGTCAGGTAGTTCAACTCGGCCGAAGTCAGAGGTTCAAAGGGTGGATGCATAAGCTGAGCAATGCAGACATTAAGATCCCAAGGCGGAGTAGGCTCCCTAAAGGGAGGGTTAATGTGAACCAAACCTTTGGAAAACTTCCTGAAAACGGGATGAGATGCCAGGGAAGAGCCCTTTCCTGCGGAAAGGAATGCAGAGACAGCTGCTAGATGAACCTTCAGAGTGACAGGCCTAGACTATTCAGACAAACTAGATAATCTAAGGTTGTGGAAATGTCTGCAGAATCAGGCACAATGCCTTTCTGACAGCACCAAATACTGAACCTGTTCCATTTGGAATTGCACGTCTTCCTAGTGGAAAGTTTCCTGGAGACCTTCAGAATATCCAGAACTCCCTGAGAGAGATGTAGTGCTGCATATTCTAACTCTTCAAGAGCCAGGCCTTGAGATTGGGCTACCAGATCCGCCCCGGGAGGAGGAGGAGAGGAGATTGTATTTCCTGGGAAGAGACAGGGGACGTGACACTGTCAAGGACAGCAGCAGAGGATACCAAGGCTGTTTGGCCCAATCTGGAGCCACTAGTATCACTGTACAGGGTTGAGTTCTGATCTTGATCAGAACTCTGAACAGTAGAGGGAAGGGAGGGAAGGCATAGAGAAACCTACCCTTCCAGTCCAAAATGAGAGCATCCAGGGGAACCGTCCCCAGGACTGGAGGTCTGTAACAAAACAGAGGAAGTTAATGATTGTCCGGTGCTGCAAAGAGATCCATCTCTAGACTGCCCCACGTGGAGAAGATGACCTTCAGGATGTGAGGATCCAGGGACTATTCGTGATGTCCCTGTTAAATTCTGCTCAGAGCATCTGCTAGTACATTGTCCTTTCCTGGAAGATGAACTGCTACCAAGGAAGTCTGAAGAGAATAGGCCAGAGACCACAGCTTTATGGCTTCTGAGCGCAAGGCCGTGGACCGAGTGCCTCCCTGCTTGTTGATGTACCACATTGTGGTGGTGTCTGTTCTGACTTGGACTACCTTGCCCTTGACTGACTCTGAGAAGCTCTGAAGGGCTAGGAAAACTGCCCTGAGTTCCAGGAGGTTGATATGAAGGAGAGACTCCTGTGGAGACCAGACCCCTTGAGCTGTCAGGGCTCCCAGGTGGGCTCCCCAACCTAGGAGAGAAGCATCCGTAGTTAGAACTACTGATGGAACTTGAGGGAGAAATGGAACCCCTTGTCTGAGGTTGTCCTGGTCCAGCCACCACTGGAATAAGTTTGGTGAGAGAGTCCTTTCTCTGTGACCAAAAGGACCTTAGGTGGAACTGAATGTACCTCATCTGAGATCTGGCTCCCTGTACCACTTGCAGTGGAGACTGCCATGTGGCCCAGGAGTTGGAGGAACTGTCTCGCTGGACGAGAAACCTGAGGGCAAAAAGAGGAAGGAAGATCTACTAGGGCCTTCACCCTTGCCAGAGGAAGGAAAGCTTTTGCTTGGATAGTATCCAATCCTATCCCTATGAAGGTTAGAAGCTGTACTGGTTCGAGGACAGATTTTGGAAGATTGAGAAGAAACACCAGAGAACTGAGTAAGTCCTGGGTGGTTTGCAGAGCTGACCTGACCTATGATAAGCCAGTCATCCAGATATGGAAAAACGGTGATACCCTGTCTTCTGAGGTAAGCCACCACTACTGCAAGGCACTTTGTGAACACCCTTGGAGCTGATGTTAGGGCAAATGGCATGGCCCTGAGCTGATAATGGCCTGAAGGCAACTCGAACCTGAGGTATTTTCTGTGGGAGCACCTGATAGGGATATGGAAGTAGGCATCCTTGAGGTCCCAGGGATGCTAGTCAATCCCCTGGCCTTAAAGAGGGAATGATTATTCCCAGAGTTACCATTTTGAATTTGGGTTTTGACATATGTTTGTTCAAATACCTTAGGTCCAGGATGGGTCGCCACTCACGTTTTCTTTGGGGTAAGGAAGTACCTGGAGTACAGGCCTTTTCCCCTGTGCTGAGTAGGAACCTTCTCTACGGCTCTGAGAGCCAAGCGAAAGGAAACCTCTGCCTCTAGGGCAAGGGTTTCTGAGATTGATGCAGGAGGAAAAGACCTCCTTTTTAGGAACCTTTTGAAGCTGAGGGCCAGTCCCTGTCTTACTACTTCCAGGACCCACTTGTCTGAGGTCACAGACTTCCAGGCCTGAAAGTAGTAAGCCAGCGTGCCTCCTACTGGGATTGGGGAGTCGACCCGGGGCTGACACCTCAGGATGTCTGCTTGGCAGAAGCCTTAGACTGGGAGGAGGAAGCCGCCTTTTCTCATCCCCCTCCTGCCCCTTCCTCGGAAAAAAAACCTCTGTGGGAAAGGAGAGGAGGCCTGGGCTTGGTAAAAAGGCCTGTGAAAGGGCCTGCCCCTGCCCCTGGACTGATGCTTTTGTGGAGTGGCCTGCCTTTCCTTGGCCTGTGCACTCCTGTAAGTGGTCCTGTATGCATCCATTTTCTTCATGTAAGCCTCTGTCTGCTCCCCAAACAGAGAGTTACCAACTACAGGAAAATCCATAGCCTTAGTCTGGGTATCCTGTGATAGGTTAGTACATTTGAGCCAAGCATGTCTTCTGAGAGACACAGATGTAGCCATGACTCTTGATGCCACATCACTGGAGTCCACAGCAGCATGAAATTGTACTTTAGATGCCTCAATTCCATCAGCAGCCACCTCCTCCAGCTCCTTGGCTAGCTGCGGGGAGGCCTGTTTAGCCAGTTCCAGAACAGTATCCCACCTGGACTTCTGGTACCTGGCTGTGTAGGCCATATAATTTGCCTGCCTGAGTCCCAAAGAGATGCCAATTATTGTTTTTTGGCCATGGCATCAACTTTCCTGGAGTCCTTGTCCGGGGGTGTGTGAAGCCAAAGGAATGTTAGACCTGTCACAGGTTGCAGCCTGCACTACCCCAACATGGCTGCTATGAGTATAAAGGAACTCCGTATATAAGCCTGATAATATATACCTCCTGTCCCTTCTTTTATCCACAGGAAGTAATGAGTTAGGAGTTTGTAAAATCATTTGTGTCAGTTTCCCCAAGGACTTATGAAGAGGAACAGACAATCTTTTGGACTCTGGGATGTCCATCATTTGCATAAAATCAGGCTCTTATTCCTCCTCAGTAGCTTCAACCATAGGGAGCTGGAGGGTTGTGGCCACCTTCTTGTAGAACAAGAAGTGTGAAGGGGACTCAGAAAGCCTGGGAGGGGAGACATTAGAGGGCCTGTCTGGGGAGATGTCTGGTTCAGTGGGCACATCCAGACCCCCCAGGTCGTCATCTTCGTCTTCATCACCGGGATCACCTTCGTCTCCCTCCCACTCCTCATAAAAAACATCTGGATCATAATCCGAAGGAGACGGATCCGACCGCCTAACCGGCAGTACTGGTTCGGATGGAACCGGGATAAGCGACTGAACAATGCTAATCGCTTTGACTATCTCATCCGCGGTTGGAGTATGCAGTACTGGATCCCAACCGGCAGACTTTAGTTTCTTTTTTGACGGAACCGGCCCCTCAGAGTCGGCTCTCCTTTTGCCTGAGGAGGTATCGCCTAGGTCAGTAGGCTCCTCCTCAGGTTCAGCTGCAGCCGAACCGGGCTGACCATCCGGATCTACGGACTTCTCACCTCCCTTTTCTTCAGCCTACTCAGTCTTTTTTCTAGAGTGGTTTTGGGAAGATTTTTGCAAATCTGGCAGTTTGAGTTGAGGTGGTCAAACCCCAGACAATAAACACAAATGAGGAGGGGGTCGGCCTTGGCAAAGGCCTCCCCACACTCAGTACAGTGTTGAAACCCAGTGGGATCGGTTTTCTTTTTGGGTTTCTCAGACATGGCCAACCTACTAAATTACCCTATAGCAGCTTTCAACCCAGGTAATAAATGACCGATCGAATACAAACCGTGTCACAGATTCTCAAAAAGAATCAGAAAAGGCTGGTTCTTTTGAAACCGATCGGTACCAGAACACCACTCTAATCCCAGAAAATGAAAATTTTAAATAAAGTTGAAATAAGGTTGGTTCCTAACCAGACCGACCTATAAGAAACCAAAGTAGGAACAATTTCCACACTTTTACCACAATAAAACACAGTCACTACCTGTACCGTAGACAGAGGCTGGAAATCCGAAAAATAACAAAAAGAATGGTTTTACCGGACGCTTTTTAAACTTTACCGAACTGAGCAGAGAAATCTCCGGAGCGACCTCACTGTTAGGCGGAGTAAAGAATCTGATGGTTACGCTAGGAAGTACCACAGACAGAGGTTTGAAAACCGAGCTCAATGTTCTATGCTTCTGCACAGAGTTAACTCTTTCCTCTCCAGGGCAGTTCGAGTGCTGGGGCTAACTGCATTATGTCAGAATACAGCAAGACTTCATGTTGTTTGAAATTGTCTGGACAACAGGACACAGAGGATAATAGTAAACGGAGTTCACTCTGAAGAAAGGCAGGTTACTAGTGGAGTAACGCAGGGTTCAGTACTACATCCAGTCCTTTTTAATGTCTTTATAAGTGACACTGCGGAGGGACTGGAAGGAAAAGTATGCCTCTTTGCAGACAACACAAAGATCTGTAACAGGGTTGATACACAAAGGGGGGGGTGGAAAGGATGAGAAGGGACTTGGCAAGGTTGGAGGAATGGTCAAAAGTATGGCAGCATAGATTCAATGCAAAGAAGTGCAAAGCAATGCACCTGGGAAACAAAAACCAAAATGGAACGGGACCTGGGGGTAGTCATATGAGATAACCTAAAGGTAAACAAGCAATGTGAGAAGGTAGTAAGGAGGGCTAGGGGGATACTGAGATGTACAGGAAGAGGCATCACCAGTAGAAAACAGGAAGTTGTTATCCCTCTATACAGACAGTTGGTGAGACCCCATATGAAGTACTGCTTGCAGTTCTGGAGAACCCATCTCCGCAAGGACACAGACAGGTTGGAGGCAGTCCAAAGGAGGGCAACAGAGTCTGCAACAGAAGCCATATGAAGAGAGACTAAAGGAGCTTAATATGTATACCCGCGAGGAAAGGAGGGAAGAGGGGAGACATGACAGAAACTTTCAAGTACCTCAAGGGAGTCAACAAAGTCCAGGAGGGTAGCATCTTTCAGAAAAAGAGATGTACAAGAACAAGGGGGCACAATTTGAAGATAGAGGGGGGACGGCTCAAGGGCAACAGGGGCAACAGGAGAAAGTATTTTTTCATGGAGAGGGTGCTTGACGCATGGAACGGCCTTCCAGAGGAGGTCGTGGGGTCAGAAATAGTGGGGGAATTCAAGAATGCATGGGACAGACATAAGGCAATTCTGATGGGGAGGGGGTAGGAAGAAGTAGGCTGCTGGTTAACTAGGATCTGCAGCTTATCCAATAGGTAGAGAAATGGGCAGACTGGGTGGACCAAGCAATCCTCATCTGCCATCAAAGTCTATGTTTCTATGTCTATAATAAACACCTGCTGTACGTATGTATGTATGTAGCTAACATATCAATGAGAAAACACAGAACCATGGTGACCAGCTCTGCTCATTATCTTTTGTTTCTTCTTTTCATTTCAGCTTACCTACAGAAAAATATAACAAATGGCAAGAACATAAATAAATACTGTTGCTGGAGTCCGTGGCTGCAATCACCCTTATTTTTCATCAGCAGGTTTAATTTTAATAAAGCGCTGAAACTTTCAGCCGAACGCAGAAGTGTGGCAGGGACCTGACTGAGCGGGCGCAGGTGTTCATGGGTATTACATTAATTTAGTGACATCGCTCCCACCACTGCTATTATAAGTGCAGCATTAGTGGTGGTTTATTATGGTGACTTTATTGCTTCCACAGGGGTCTTGACTCCCCAAATATTACTTACTGCAACATCCTGTCCAGGCAGAGCTGGTCACCATGGTTCTCTTGACTATCACACTGGGAAATGTCGAAGTGTGGGGCAGTGACTCACAATGGGGAAGTGTAAGATATTGGACTCTCGGCCCCACAGAGCCTAAATACGATCCCTTCCCTCTCTAAATTCTAGAATTGTAAAGTTTTACTTTTGAAGCAGGTGACTCGAGGGAAGGTAAGGCTCATTTGTTGGGTCCAGGTGGATTTTGCTTTTTTTACAAAGTACAAAATAATTTTATGTTCTTTCCTCCAGTGCAAGCTGAGTTTATCTGGTTTGTGCCAACCCAATAAACTGTAAATAGTGCCACTCCAGAGACACTCCAAAATCCCCTGTGGCTGATATCAGCAGTAAGAGTCAGATGTAAGAGATTAATTACACACAAGGTGCCCCAGAGCTTTGCAAACCTCTGATACACCAGTTGCTGGTCCCAGAGCACTTAAGATGCTAAGTACAGGTCACGCAATTCTTTCAGTCCTGAGGACACCTAGGGCAATAAAGGATATGGAACAGTAGCAAAGGGTTGGAGGTATGGGAGATGGCTTTTTTTTTTTTGCGATTTACTTTACTTTTTCATTGCTGCCAACCCCCTAATCCTGCGAACAGGTTCACCCTGGCCACGGCACCGGACACCGTTACTCTGGGAAGCCTCCCCCGGAGGGTGGGCCACCGCAGCGAACTATCAAGGCTGTAGGGTCAGGCACCGCGGCCTGCCCATACGTGAGGGTGGTGACATTTTTCTGGCTAGATTCCCTTGAGCCAGGGACGCAATGATGCAAGGGAGCATGCGTCTGTCCTAGCTCCACCCCATGTCTCGGTGTGGCTTGCTTATCCCTCAGCCTCTGCTAGAGGGAAATCCTCGCCGACACTCAGAAACCCCCCGCCCCAGAGAAGGAGAGCAGTCCTCCAGATGCTCAATCCCTCTCCTCCCCTGCCGACCCCTGATGACCCGTGCTCGTTCCGAAGCCGGGTCGCCGGCGTGATGTGAGGTGTGGCATCCAGCGCCTCAACCCTCAGCGCCACCGGGCCGGCCCAGGAGATGGCATTCTTAATGAACCAAACTAATTTTATTTTTCATTTGAAGACATAAGCTTTTTTGGTAGTCAGTGTTTGGGGTCTAGCAGGACCATAAGAACCTTATCCAGGAAGTCCAGTACCAGGAGTTCTAACCTGTCAGGAACCAAGCCTACAGGTGCAGAGACTGGAGGTCTGGATTAACTATCTTTTATTTATTTTTATTTATTTATTGAAGGAATCTGAATTACAACCTTTGAGCCAAGGAATCCTTTGCAAAGGCTCCACGTCAGATATATATAACATTACAAGAAATGACAAGATATACAATAATAAATATACAGAGAACACACCAGACTACATAAATTGCAAGTTCAGAAACAGTATATACAATAAGAGGCACATAGTGAAGACAAGTTACAGTTCAAAGGTGGAATGGACCAACTCATGTCAAATCATTTTAAGTCCAGCATGTACAATAACAATATACAGAAATCAAAAGGTTATAGTCACAGACAAGAGGGAGAAGGGCTAAGCACAGTTACAGTTGGAGTGAGAGAGGATTTCAGCACAGAGTAGGGTCTTAAACGGGCCTAGTCACTGTTCCAGGGTGATGTCCAATGGCATTTCATTCAACCAGAGGGTGGCCCTCTAGTAAAACGAGCATTGGCCCAGAGAGGTCCTGCAGTGGGGTACAGAGAAGGGGGTTAGAAAGAAGCTCCGTGTAGACTGTGGCCAAGTGGAGGGCTGAACAAGGTGGCGGAGACCTGGTGGGGAGGTGTTCAGGGAGAGCTTCCTAGCAAGGAGACAGGTCTAGTACCTGAGTCTGCCTTGAAAGTTAAGCCAGTTGGTGTATCTATAGAGCTCACAGGTGTGTGTCCAATGGTTGAATCCAGTGACTAAACGGCAGGCTTTATTTAGGGAGATCATGATTCGATGCAGGGCAGTGGGGTCTGCCGTGCCATAGATAACAATCCCGTAGTCAATAAGGGAGAGCACCGATGATGTCACAGCAAGACCTAGGGCGTCAGGAGGCAGACACCCCTGTGCCTATATAGGAAACCTAGTCTGGAACTGATAGCTGAGCTGAAATGAGCAGACTGATGTGAGTGCAGTATGTGAGAGAGGCGTCACGGGTGATGCCCAGGTATTTAAAGGTGGGCACAAGGTTGAGAGGGGGAGCCCTGGATGTTAATGATGTTAAGGGGAACATTTTTATACTTATTTTGTCTGTGAGCGGAAAGCATGGCCTTGGTCTTTTTGTAATTCGGGACAAGATGGTGCTCTGAGAACCAGGCCTCAGCTTCAGAAAAGGAGTGCTGCAGGGAGGATTGAAGGGAGTGGGGGTCCGAGTAGCTGTCAAATATAACCGCATCATCGGCGTACAGAAGCATTTGTCCCGAGTAGGCCTTTGGGAGAGTATTCAAGTACATGCTAAATAGGAGGGGGCCCAGTAGTGAGCCTTGGGGGACTCCTGAAAGTATCGGTTTACTTTCCAAGAGTGTGGAGTTTAACTTGACCCTCTGGGTTCTGCCACTGAGGTAGCTTTTAAACCATGCGGTAGTGTCCAGGGACAGGCCTATGCAATGCAGGGACTGGATTAGGAGTGTGTGGCTGACAGTCTTGAACGCCTTGGTTAAGTCAATATAGGCAGATTCAACTAGGTGCCCTCGATCAAGGGCTTTGCTTATAAAAGTGGTGTATTCAAGAAGGGCAGTTGTAGTACTTTGGCCCTTCCTGAAACCATGCTGTTCGGGGCAAAGAAGGTTGTATTTCGTGAGACAGTCCGAGAGTTGATCTGACACTTTTTTTTCTAGCGCCTTGGAGTGGGGGGAGGGTGGAGAATGGAGATGGGGCGGTAGTTGCTTGGTGAGGTGTGGTCCCCATTTTTTAATATAGGGGTGATGACAGCTGCTTTCCATCGTGAGAGGAACTGTCCATGACAGAGTGCCCGGTTTAGGATGTCAGTGATAAGGGAGATAATGGAGTCTAAGGTGAGGAGGACTAGTTTTAGGTCCAGCGAACTGCTACTAAAGCACGTTTTCCCCAAAGGCTTTGATTAAACATGGTCTAGCCTCGGGCGTGATTCTTCAGAGCCTGAAAGCGGGGATGGATGCTTTAAGGGGTGGGCTGGTGGGCTAGTCCAGGGCCGGGTCGAAGAAGTTAGGGGGAAGGACACTGCTAAGATCAGAAAATGTAGTGTTGAGGACCTAGTGAAAAGATCCTACTTGAGGGGAATAGAGATGGAGTTGTGAATGCACAGAGGGAGGTGATCCAAGTACCAGACCTGTCTGGCCCAAGCTAGAGCTATGAAAATAATCCTAGCTTACTTTAGTGAACCTATTAGACCTTCTGCTGCAGTGGTAAGGAAGGGAAGGCATAAAGGAGCCTTGCTTCATAGTCAAGGACAAGTCTCCACAGAGAAGCTGTCCATTTCCAAAAGGGGCAACGGGATCTGTTTGGAAAGTACCTCATTCCTTGAGGATGATGTCAAACACCAGTTGGTTGAGCGACCTCTAGACAGCAGAGAGGATCTGCCAAACAGTTCAGCTCGCCTGCCACATAACAAGTCTTCCTGAATTTCAGTACCTTTAAGTGTCTGCTCAGAGCTTGAAGGTCCAAGATGGGGCACTATTTTTTCTTAACTTTTTAAACTTCATTTTGTAAAGCACAACATACAACAATATGCATACAGTACTGTGCATACAATACCCATACACGTTATTATAAATCAGTTCCTTAAACATTAAATAATGGGGCATGAAGCACTCTCAACAGAGGGACATGTGGAGAGACCCAGAGACTGTGCATCACCCTCTCCTTTTCCTTGACTTAACAGAATTTCCTCCACTTCCCATAGGACCAAGAGTTAATGGATTTCCTCTCAAGCAGGTGTACTTAAGAAAGGAGGGGGTTACCACTTATTATCTCAACTGAGGTGTGGGTGGTTTTTTTTTTTTTTTGGGGGTGGTCTCTAGGGTTAGATCTAATTATCTCCAGCATCCATTCATCTGAAATTGACATTTAACTGAGGAAGTAGTAGGAGAGCCTTCTTCCTCTGGAAGGTCTGAATTAACTTAAAAGGAAAGACTCACGGAATCAGGCTTTCTGTCTTTGAGGCTGGTTAGGACCAGTAGCAAAAGAAGATGGGGGAAGGATGGCTTCCAACATCACCTTTTTCAACCACATTTACTAGGTTAGGGTCTGGCTGGCGGCTGTGTCCCAGCCAGTGGGGTTTTGGTTTGCCCTGGCTATATACAACCTGTTTCACTGTAAGTAACAACATCAGATCATTCATGCTATTAATATGGCTGAGCTTGGGCACCCTACTCTGGTTCAGACAAGTTCACACAACTTCAGGTCGCAGAGCACAGCAGTTCCAGTAGCTTCTTCTTTACAGCGGAGTTGTTTTCACTACAGGACTCTCTGATACTGCACTGCTTACAGTACACATCAGCAGTATACAGTATACACAGTATATTTTTAAAATGGCAGTGTAACTAAAAAGTCACAAATATCACGGTGCATTTTGCTTGCCAGGCAGCTTCAGTCAGAATATAAAATATGATAAATATTCTCACTGTAGGTGCTTCAGAATAGGAGTCTAACTTAATTTTTTTCCAGTATTTGACTACAAATTATTTATAGAATTTTATTATAATTTCCTTGCGACGGCAGCACATCCAACTGTTTTAACACACAAACCTATGCCATTACATACAGTAAATCGAATATGGCACGCAGGTCTAATAAAAATATACCTGGTATTTTCTTGTGATTCATGACCCCTATGACTTTGTAACTTCCCTTTTGTGATTTCAATGGGTCACAGACCACTCATAAAGTACCACACATATTTTCAGTAGGCCCATGGCATATCCCATATATAATGTATATTGTAGGAATTAGAACAGGTCAACAGGGCATAAAGCACATACCATTTGTAATGCAATAATTTTTTCCCCAAAATATGACGAGGCTAAGTACAAACAAATTAGTTAATGTGACTGTTTTCCCTGACAACAACTTTTTTGTTAGTTTACTATGAGTACGGTTTTGTAACCAGTACCTTTTAATCAACATTATCAGCCAATTATGTGTAAAAGCTTATAAAAATTCTGGCAACTGTAAAGTGACATTAATGAAATCCCCAAAAGTCTGCAGAACCTAAGTATAGGGACTGCTGTGCTGAATTTTGCAATCTTTTTCTGACGTTGACACAGGTGCAAAAAAGATAAGGGGCTTCTTATGACAATTGAATCTGTGAGCTTATTACATTATTAAAATACAAATTACAATGTTATTTCCATATAAAACTTCATATTTAGGCCTGAACCTGAACAAAAACCATGAAATGTAAACAAAAATTTATTTTACAGCAATTTTGTCAAAAATAAAAGTATCCCTTAGATGTGGAAAGGCTGTTTTTAATCCTTTCTTTAATGTTTTGATTACCTAGACTTTACACCTGCAGTATTTATATGTCCAGTACAGGGTTCTCAGCTTCCTGAAGGGGAGTAGGTTTTGGTTGCCTTCTCTCACTCCCTCTTCACTACCCCCTTCCCCCCACCCACTGCCCTACTGGTTTAACCTGTCTTAAGTTACAATGTCACCTAGTTTCCTCCTCATCAGTACTCTCATTAAGCACCCCTTCTACTTCTACCCCTCACTACCCTTGCATATTGACAACCCTATCAACCTCCTTACTCTACCCCACACTCTCTCTCTATATATATATAATCTTGCCAACTCCCTGTCCCCTTGCAGGGTTCTCTGCATCCTGAAGGGGAGTAGGTTTTGGTTGTATCCCCCACCCCCCCCACTACCTCCTTCCCACCACCCACTGTCCTGCTGGATTAACCAGTCTTACTGCGTTACAATATTGCACTTAAGTTTCCTGCTCATCAGTACTCTCACTAAGCGCTTGTGCTGCGTATGCCATTTACCTGGGTACTTGTTTGCATTCTCGTGTTCTTAGCACTTAACACTTTTCCAAGTACTGCACCTTTGTATTTTTCTGTTTTTTCTTAAGTATGTGTAAAGTCAAATGTTGTGTCCTAAAGTTATATTACTGACAATATTATTATCCATTTACAGGTATCATCCATCTCATTATGTTCATTCTGTCTTGACTTGTAATGTACTGTATTTGATATGTACACTATGTCTTACTCAGTTTACTCATTATGAAAGGTAGAAGGCGGCAGCTAGGCCCATTGAGTTCACCTTCTCACCCCTGTGGGCTGTGTAGTACTCAATTCCATAATAAATCTATCCAGTCTATTTTTAAACTGATACAGATTTTCAGAATCCACAACACTTTGTGGTAAACTGTTCCACAGTGTGGCCGTTCTAATTGTAAAGTAGTTTTGCCTTTTGTTAGTATTAGCCCTCTGGACAGTTAACTGTTTAGTATTGCATCTTAGATTTCCAGGTTTGTGCACAAATGATATATTACACACCATCATTAACATGATCTTTCAATATATTAAATAAAAGTATATCTCCCCTTTGTCTTCTTGAAGCCAGATCAAAGAGTTGTACTTTTTTCAGTCTATCCTGGTAAGACAGATGATTTAAATTGTTCATCGATTTAGAAGTTTTTCTTGGAACACTTTCTATAAGCTTTATATCTTTAACAAGAGAGGGAGCCCAGAAGGAGAAGGCATAATCCAGATGGGGCCTGACGTAAGATTTGTATAATGGTAAGATACACCATTCGTGTCTGGATGTAAAGGCTGTAAAGGCTCTTCTAATAGATGAAAATATTCTATTTGCAATTGGGGCTGCCTGTCTACAATGATCACTTGCAGAGAGGCTGTTACTTATTAGGACACCCAGGTCCCTTTCTGACTTAACCTGCTTTAGTAGCTAACCATTTAGAAAATACTGTGTACATGGATTTGTGACCCCTAAATGCATAATGGCACACTTGGTTATGTTGAATTCCATTTTATGTTGGATGGCCCAATTTTCCAAGGTTACTATGTCCCGCTTGAAGTTTTCTCTTTTTAGGTCAGTATTAACCACCTGGCTAAGTTTGGTATCATCAGCAAATTCGCTGATGTTATGTTATATACCTTTATGTAGGTCTGAAACATATAGTCTAAATAAAATGGGGCCAAACACCGAGCCCTGAGGGACCCCACTGGTCACCTTAACTGGTGCAGAAATGGTATTTAATCTAACAACCTTGTGTTCTATTTAGCAGCCATGCATGAATCCATTTGATATATTGGGGTTCAATTTTTAGGTCATACATTTTATCAATCAGGACACCGTGGGCAACCTTATCAAATGCTTTTTTTTTTTAAATCTATAAATAGCACATCCACTGATTTTCTTTTATCAAGGTGCCAACTCACTTGTTCATAAAAGCTGATAAGACTAGTGGGTGCAGGACCTGCCTGCCTTAAAGCCATGCTGTTTTATATCCTTTAAGTTATTATGTTCCAAATTGAGCTCTAACCTGTTTTTAAGAATTCTTTCCATCACTTTGCAACCAACAGAGGTCAGGCTTAGTTGTTGGTATCCATTTTACTACCAGTTTTATGAATAGGCTTCACTATAGCTTCCCTCCATTCTTCTGGGATAGACCCCGTTTGTAAGGAAATATCATACATTGATGTTAGAGGAAATGCCATGATGTTAGGTTTTTTTTAAGAACATGGGGCTGATGCCATCAGGCACTTGGGCACTGTGTTCCTTAAGTAATTTAATAGCAGCAATGGTCTTACTTAGGCTTATATCTAGTGATTTATGGTAATCATTTATCATATTTAAAGACTGATCTTTATCTGAAAAGACCGATGCAAAGTAGTTATTAAACACATTGGTTATAGCCTCATTATCAGTCATTTCTACCCCATTAATAACCAGTTTATTGACTGAATAATCTTTGGTTTTATTATTATAAGCAAAAAATGCTTTTGGATTTTTAGTTGTGGCCAATCTTAATTCAGTTTTCTTTCATTCTGATTTTAATATACTGCTAGTTTTTTCAGTTGTTCCCTGTACTTATCTTGGTTTAATGTGCTAGGGAACTTTTTCATTATGTTAAATGCTTGTTCTTTAATAGATATCTGTTGCCTGATTGAATTTGTCAGCCATAGGGGGACCTTGCCTTTGTTGTCATGTATTTTTATGGGGATATACAGTTTTTCCAAGTCAGTTAAGATGGATTTATATAATGACAAGCAATCACAGATATTCAAATTTTGGAACATGGTGATCCAATCATACCCATTTAGTGCTTTATTGATTCGATCAAATTTTCCTTTATTGTAATTATACCAAAAATCAGTATACTTAATGACTAATTTATTTATGTTAAATTCTATTAGGACAATGTTTTGGTCACTGCTGCCTAATTGCCCAATAATGTCAGTGGTAAACGTTACTATGAAACACATACAGGTTGCCCTGCCACCAATCTGTCTGAAATTTGGAAGTTAAGCAATCTGCATCACTAGCAAATACCCCAACATGATCAAGAAGATCCAGCCCATAGTTTTAAGGTTACACATGAAACAAAAAAAAGTACTATGTTCATGTTTTCTCGACATGCTCTTTATAGAATGACCTCTAGGAAACCATCACACATGGCCTCTGTAGCCAAAGATCAGATGACAACAGTCTGGGCATGGCTGAAAGATCCTGTCGAGTTCCACCAATCAAACCCTCTATAACCAGAAACCAGATGACATGAGTGTAACATAGTTAAAAGGATGATGTTGAGTTTACCAACACACACCTTTTGTACCGCTGCTGTTCAACTTACTTGTTCAACTAGCTCTATATCTCTTCTTTTACTGATCTGTAACCTTCCTGGTCATGCCTGAAAAGAAACAGTTTCTTGTCTAGTGGAGCTACGTAGCTGGTTGACAAAAACTAAATAAATAAACCAGAGACTAGATATAGATCATGCCTTACATGTTTCTGCATTTGATTTTTTTTGTAATTTAAAATTGAATGACTTTTACCAATTTGTTAAAGAAGAACACAAAGTATTGTCACCAACTGTAAAAGTATTTGTTTAACTTGCTTTGTCTGTCTAGCCATATCTCCTTAGAAGGCTTCACTGCCAAGGCACTATGGGTGAGGGTTATGTGGCCCTAACGTTCATTAAATTTGCATTTTCAGTATATTTACTTATTTTCTTCCTTGCTTGTGTGCTGATAAGTTGCGACTAGATGACAGAGCCTGATATGGCTGAAAAGTCATGTCGAGTTAAATGGTTTTATTTTATTTTTTTATTTATTTATTCTTTCCGAGAGACCTTTGAGCGTGAGCTCTTTTACAAAGGTTCCACGTCAGGGTGGACAAGTAGGACAATACACAATACAATGGTTACAGGGAGCCTTCACAATTGACATACAAGAGCAGATTACAACAGAGTTGGTCAAATTATGAACAAGGATTATACCAGAACTAGAAGATTTTTAGTAACAGGATTAAATGCACCAGTTTTTTTAACCCCCCCACCCAACACCCCTACCTGCAGCGGCCTCCAGGATCAGTTGTTAGACGAAAGTTGATAAGTCTGAGAACTGGTTCAGAGATTACCCCAATGGTAGCAGGCTAGTTGTAAATAAACCCAAAGGAAAGGTTTTGAATTACTCCAGGAGGGCGGGAAGAGGGGGTGGTGGGATGGGGTAAAATGGGGGGATGGTGGTGGGAGCAGCACAAGATGCCTCGTCTAGTTGGGGGTGGAGAGGGAAAATGTGGAGAAGCATAATTGCATACAGATAAGAGCTAATACGAGTAGCTTACTTATGCACTAGGCTGGGCTGGGAAAGGGACAGGGTTCTTTAGGTAGCCACACTTGGGTGAGACCTAGGTTGAAAGCCAAGATTATCAGGTGACTCCTGTGCTGCAGGTGCACTTTGCACATGACATGAGATGCTGTTTGAGGCCCACCTTGAATTGAGATAATCTGTTTGTAAAGTCTTAGGGAGTTCATTTAACCAGTAGGGGGCCCGGTAAGCGAAGGCGCACTGCCCAAGAGAGGAGCGGCGGAATGGGATAGACAGTGCTCCATTCTTCTTTCCTCTGGTGAAGTGAGGTATTGGAGAGGTCCCAAGCAGGTTTCCTATGCAGGGTGGGGATTTACCGAGGAGTGCCTTCTTTGCCAGGAGACAGGTTTGGTATTTGATCCTGTCTTTTAGGTTGAGCCAGTTTGTACGCTCATACAAGGCACAAGTGTGAGTGTACTTATCTGTAGACAGGGTGAGGCAACATACCTTATTCAGTGCCATTTGGACCCCTTTGAGTGCAGTATCAGAGGATGAACCATAAACCACCAGCCCATAGTCAATCGTAGAGAGAATGGGGCAGGAGACAGAGGTACGGATTGCTTCTGGGGTAAGGGATTTCTTGTGTCTATAGAGGACTCCGATTTTTGTGTTAACCGCTCTAACACGGGAGTCAATGTGGTGTGTATAAGTGAGTGTCGTCAATGGTGACCCCTAGGTACTTGAACACATGTACCTGCTCAATCTGCTCACCAGCCGTATTAGTGATTTTGAGCGAAGTGTGTCTATGCTTGTGGTGAGGGCTAGAATGAAGCATGGCTTTTGTCTTCTTGTAATTCAGTAGCAGCTTCTGTCTACTGAACCAATCCTTGAGTTTACTGAAGGAGTCCGCTAGTTCAGATTGCATGGCTGCAAGAGAGGTGCTGCTGCTTAGCAACACGGCATCATCTGCATATAAGATAAGTTTAGTGTCACAGGCTAAGGGTAGCTCATTTACAAATAGGCTGAAAAGTAGGGACCCTAGGATTGATCCTTGAGGGACTCCTAGGAGTACATCTTTGGAGCTGGATAATGTCTGCCCGATTTTGACTCGCTGACTCCTGTGTGTCAGGTAGTCATCGAACCAATTTAGTGAGTTTGGTGCTGCACCCAATCTTTGGAGCTGATGTAGCAGTAGTTTGTGGTTTACAGTGTCAAAAGCTTTGGTGAGGTCAATGAAGATGGACCCCACCAATTTTCCTTCATCCAGTGCCATGTGTGCAAAGTCAGAGTATTCCAACAGAGCTGTGGTGGTGCTACATTTTTGCCTGAAACCATGCTGGTTTGGGCAGAGCAGATTGTACTTGTTTAGGTATTCTGTCAGTTGACTTGCCACAATTTTTTCCTGTGCTTTGGATAGAGGGGAGAGGATGGATATTGGCCTGTAGTTGGCCACCAGTGCCTTATCACCATTCTTGTGCACTGGTGTCACCAGGGCTTGTTTCTATACCTCAGAAAATTGAGCTAGAACTAGGGATTTATTGAATAGCATTGTTACGGGGGTGATCATAACACTGAGAGTGAGGGATAGTATCTTCATGTCCAGTCCGTCACTCCCCAGTCTGGTTTTGCCTAGGACACCCCTGACCACCGTTAGGACCTCCTGCATTGTTACCTTCTTAAAGCAGAAAGCAGGGTGGTTTGTTTCCGGCAGGCTGGCGCTGCCCAAGTCCTCCGCAGGCAGAAGGTAGTCTGGCGGCAACACTAGAGTCAGGTCAGTAAAGGCTTGCTAAAGGCATCATCTATGGCTAGCGGGTCTGAGGAGGTGAGAGTTATTTAATGACCGGCCTTAGGGTGTTGCTTCTGGTCTTTCCAAGGATGTGTTTAATGTTGTCCCAGAACCGCTTTCCATCACCCCATGCGTTAAGTTGGGTCTTATGGAAGTTAGCCTTAGCGAGCCCGATAAGCTTGGTGCAGCGGTTTCTGGCAGTTTTGTAGCACTGTAGGTCATGCTTGCTGCCTGAATTTAGGGTAATTTCCCAGAGGCAATCCTGTCCTTTAGGAGGGAGAGGAGTTTGCCATCAATCCAGCAATTGACCTCCCCCTGAATTTTCCGTTTTGTGCGTGGTGCACAGATGTCACAGATGGAATTGAAACCCTCAGTGAGAAAGCTAAAGGCTTCATCTAACATAGGCGTCTTGCTTATAAGAGACCCATTGCAGGCAGACAGGGCCAATCTGAGGGATCCAAGTTTGCCTTTCCACAGAACCCTGCTCTCTATGGGGCCGGGTGGCAATTTGGCAAGTTTAGTGGTCCATATAAAGGAGACTGGGGAGTGGTTATTGAGCACGTCCGGGAGAACCTTAATATCAGAGAAACATGTAGGTGAGCTAGCTAAGACCCAGTCAATGAGGGTGCTGGTGCTGGCTTTGTAGTTCTGCCTGGTGGGTTTTGTTACAAGTTGCGTGAGACTGTGTGAGGAGACTATGTCTCTGGAGGGTGCCGCATCCTTACTTAACCAGTTGATGTTAAAGTCACCAGTTAAGATGAGTTCAGGGCCCTTCTTGAGAGTGCTGATTTCTTCTATGACAAGGGGAGGCCCTTCCTTAGCTTTTTTGGGGGGAAGGTAGGTTGTGGCAATGGTGAGGGTCTTGCCTTTTTTGCCCAATTGTATTTTTTGCCACTAGTAGCTTGTAGTCCTCCATGACTTTGGAGGTAGGGAGGATGGAGCAGTTAAGAGAGTTTCTGGCTTGTTCTATCAAGACGGAGCATTTGGAATCCTTCAATGGAGACCTCATCATCTTTGACCTTACTTGACAGCCACGATTCGGTAAGGCAGATTATGACCGGGGTTTGTATGGTCATCCAGGCCTGGAGCTGATCCAATTTGGTAGTTAGGCTGCATATGTTAAGTGATGCTATCTTAAGGCCCCCCACAGCACAGGCCCCCCACATCCTCCGAGTTGCTGGCCCAGGGTTAAGGTGAACATTTCCACAGAGTAGCAATAGCATAAGGATGACCTTTCTGGTGGACAGGCCGATGTCTATTTTCCACCGCTTCTTCAGTTTCCTGTACTTCATGTGAGGGACGTGTCCAGACGCCTGTGTTAAATTATGGGGAGGGTTAGCTGTTCCGGTTATGGTGTGGGAGGTTGGTTTGGCGATGACTGTGAATGGGAGGGCCAGGGGGGTGAGGAGCCTATCTTGAATGGATGTGGTAATGGCCATGTGAATCCTATTCTTCCAGCAGGCATCCATTTGGTATCCAGGCTGGGGAGGTAGAGGTTCGAAGTACAAAAATGTATCAGCAAAGCCAAAAGTGGTGAGGAGGATTAGCAGTATGTAGTTGCACCTCATTTTTTTTTTTGTATGTCTGGGAGTTGCTGTATGTCTAAGTGCTGCTGGATTAATGTGTTGCCTTATGACTTTAAGGCTGAACCAAGCTGTTAAAGAATGGTTAGTGAGGTGGAAGTGGTAACCAAACTGGGGCGTAGCAATTGCCTATTTAATAGAGGCCAGTGTCGGGGTTGTTAAGGATGACTAAAAAGTACAACATTATTCTCAAGAGTAAAATAGAGCAGTAAGAGGTTGGAAGATTGAGCTGTTATTTCTACAGGGAGTAGCACTTTTTTTTGGGGGGTGGCATCTGCTGTGCAGGTTTTGTTACCGTTTCTTAGGTTGATTTTTTTTTCCTTGATTTTTTTGTTACAGCAGCTCGTAGCTTTTCATGACTGCAGTTTCAAGCAAAATAAATTAATTAAGGTTTCTCCCAATCCGAGTTTACTTTTTAAGAGCTAAACAGCTATGAAGGCGATTTCTGTTCTGGCAAGGTCTTGTCAGACAGCCATGAGCAAATATCTGCAAAGGCATGATGACTTGCGCTGGATTTGTGGCTTTACAGTGCATGCATGTGGTTTGGAGAGATGCAAATTGGATATTTCTTCTCTCCCAGCATCCTCTGATCAGGATCCTACACACAGCTCTTCGTCCAGACTACCTCCAAGTGTATTAAATGCCCCATTCCTTCTGGGGCTGACCTAGTACTTGGCAGAGACAGCAACTCCACTGCATTAAAGGGGCACTGTCAATGCCCTAAGCCGGGCTCAAACTGTTCCCAGTTTAAAAAAAAACACGTTATGATTGTTTACATTCTGCAAAGACTGCTGATGAGAAGGTAGTTTGATTCTTTTCATTTTTTAAAACATGAAACATAAGACTGCCCACCATACTGGTGTTACCACACAAAAACATGTTTACGTTCCTTGATCGACTCCCACTGCATCTTTCCTGGACTTGGGAACACCCCCAACACAGTCGAGACACTAGTTATGCAATGGGACAAGGGCAGACAATTGCATCATGCGTGGCCGTACTCTTCAGGTTTGCTCCTAGTGTTCAGTTAAGTATAAAATAAGAGTAGATCAAGGATTTGAAACAAAACAAGGTTTGGTACAACTACACCATTAATACGCATTTTGGTTCTACTGAGAAAGAAGATAAACAGTGTTCATTGCAGAAATTAAATTTAATGGTCTGTTGACCCACTGACCTCTAAAAAGGCAAGCCATTTACCAAAAATGTGGGCCATGCAAGTGACTTAAGGGGACATGAATTGATCACTTATGTGCAGCTGTTTGAAATGTCTCTATTTTCGTAAATTATATTAATACCGCTAAAGGATCCCTATTTAACTGTGTCTGAATAAAAGCTGAAGCTGTCAGTTGTGCTTTGTATTGTTTCCTTTGTATAGACAACATTCTGTGCGGTTCCTTTCATGGAACCAAGAATTTGGAGTTTTGACTATGTCACTTCATGGTTTGGAAATGTAAGCATGAACTTACTAGTACAATGCCCAAGGTTCTAAAACTATGAAGTGACATTTCTTGGCTGTATTTTAGTCTGTCAACTAAGTGTCACAGAGTTGAGTGATTCATTAAGGCTTACTAGTCTGCTCAAAAATAGTAAGCATGATTTTACTGTATTTGGAAAAAAAAACGTCTATCATTTCTGAGCAGGCTAATAAGCCTCAATGAATCACTCAACTCTGTGACACTTAGTTAACAGACTAATATACAGCCTACAACAGTAAGGGACAGAGGTTCTCGCTCTCGCTCTCTCTCTCTCTCTCTCTCTGCAACTGTCAGCTACACAACTACTCCTGACTGTCAAGGCACTACATAGCTGTGTTAGTCACCGCTCCTCCGTTCCCACTCTTGTGCAGCACACACCATACAGTCCACTTTTTGCCTTACTTGTTCTGGTGCATGCCCTTCAGATCCAGAAATCTGCTGCCACAAAAATGGTTCCTCCATGCAATCAGCCCACCCTTCACGTCGGATACCCATCTCCCATGCAGCATACATGTAATCACAGGATACTAAGGTGCACTTCCGCCCAAAGCAGCCCAGCATGTAGACTCCCTCCCTCCTTAGTTACTCACAGAGACATTGAGCCGACTCCACTCCATCACTAATTCCTGCAGTCCCGCCCCCGATGCCAGTTGTCCTGTTGCAGGAAAAAAAAAAAGATTGCTTTTGCCTAAGCCCGTCTCCACAACCACAATGAAGAAGATTCCACTCCTGCAGCACTAGCAGGTGCATCGCACACCTGGTATCCCATGGCAACAGTAATCACTTGGAAAAATAACATGCAGACCACATCAACTGCGTGATCATGAGGCCTGAAATGATCACTGGACAAAGCAAGCAGAAATATCAAGGAATTTTAGAGAAAGGAAGCAATCATAAAATGTGGGTTTTTAACTAGAAACAGCATATGATGCAAAAATGGTTGACAGTATCCCTCTAAGTATCAAAACAGAAAATGAACACAACAGAAATCAATACAAGTGTCTGCAGTTTATTGTTCTCAGACTATACTGAATCAGATGTAAAAGCCTCTTGAGATGGAGATATTTATTCTGCCAAAGCCTTGCCAGCATGCCCTACACAAGGATTTTCATGCACACCATGCCTTGCACTGGGTTTTAAGCTTCAGTATGTATGCATGTGGTATGCAGAAATGCACAGAAACCAAACAAAATGGATTTTTCCTCTTTCCTATCATCATTTTATGAATCCTGTGCACTACTCTTCCTGCAAATTGCCTCTCTGATATGCAACCTCCAAGTGTACTAAATGCCTCATGTAAACATCCCTGACACTGCAGCCAAGAATTAAATAGATATTTATTTGCTAGCAGGGCTGTCTCCAGCTGTTCCCTGCATCCAAACTGAACACATTTATCAACTGATACTACAAAGGGTTAAAAAGAAAAGGAAGCAGTATGTACCAAATCTTGCACATGAGCTTAGCAGGTTTTGACCAATGTGGCTTCTAGTAAAAATGTAACATGCTTTGGGCCCTCTAAAATGTTTCGTCATAATGCAGGTGACAGCAGGCATTGGAAGAAAGAAGCAGAGAAGCTGGGGACCTGCAGTCGACTAAGGCAAGGCAGCTGTTCACTACCGTACAACAGTTATTGCTAGGAAGGGTGGAGGGGCAAAGGTAGGCCAAAACTGAGACTAGGAGCAACACTAATCTAGGGTAGGAGTATAAAAAAATTTAAACAAGGCACAGGGAATACAAATAAAAACAAAGAAAAAAGTGTAAAACTAGAAACACCCTGTGACAGGGAGATCCTGCCACTCTTGAGGACTAACCTTTTCTTAAATCTGTTGCAACAGTTCTTCTATTTCTTAGCTAATCTTTCCTTTACAATTTCTAGTCCATAAAGTTGGATACTTCTGTGCTGCCGCCTCCCATTTCTTGACTATGTTCTAGTGTCCTCTTTAATTTTCTTTTTCCCTCTCCGGTCCTTGTACAGGGATGTTAATGTTGTGACTGCTGAGCTGATGTAAAACAGGCTGTGTTCCTCGTTGTTGGATTTAGTATCCAAAAGCACTATGTCATAAAATACCTTAATGTATATACCTTATATGAATGAAACCTGTAAATGTTGAAAATACCATGGCACTAGGTGTTTTTGATAAAGGTAAAAAGTACTAGGTGACAGTATTATAAAAATTAAGTTACCGGGGTCTGGTCTGTCTGTTATCCAAAAACCCCTCCACACGCCCAATCAGGGGTAAGGGCACAAAAGTATTTCTAGGTAACACAGGGAGAATAAAAGTGGAGAATGCTGGGAGTGGTGCAGTGCAGTGCAGTGGGGCGGCAGTCTTCAGAGAGACCTTCTGAAGACTGTGGTGCTGCCCCATCTGCACACACCTTTCTGGGTTGAGAGAAGAGGTTGCTAGACTCCAGGCCGATTTGGCTAGGATTCATGAGACCTCTTCCCCCATCCAGTGGCCACAGAGTCTGACAGCGCTGCATCAAAGGATGCCAGGGAGAGGAATGGCTGAACTACTGTTTCAATGCATGTAAGTTTCAATGCAAAAAATGCAAAAGCATGCGCCTGAGGCATAGAAACCCAGGGTCAGAGTACAAAATGGGGGGAGTGGTACTGGTGACAACCAACCAGGAAAGAGACCTGGGTGTTATCATATCTGATGACCTGAAGGTGGCCGAACAGTGTGACAAGGCAGTGGGGAGAAGCAGTGGGATGTTATGGTGCACAGGGAGGGGTACCACCAGCAGAAAGCAGGAGGTGGTGATACCTTTGTAACAATTTCTGGTAAGACCCCACTTAGCGTACTGTGTCCAGTTCTGGAGTCCTCATCTCTGAAAGGACACGGCTGAAGCAGACCAGAGGAGGGCAACTAAAATGGTGTGGAATCTGCATTAAAAGTCCTATGAGGAGACAAGACTGAAGGGTCTCAATATGTACAGACTGGAGGGAAGGGGATACAATAGAGACTTTCAAATACTTCAAAGGTATAAACAAGGTTCAAGAGGGAAGCCTTTTTCGAGAAAAGAATGCACAAGAACAAGGGGTCATGCAATTAAGCTGGTGGGGGGGGTAGAATCAGGGAAATGTAAGGAAACACTTCTTCACAGAACGGTGGTAGATGCCTGAAACAGCCTCCCTGAGGAGGTGGTGGGAGCAAAACCTGTACTGGGATTTAAGAGCATGAGATAGGTATAAGGGAACGTTAGAAGCAAGGAAAGGAGGGGCGGTAAAGTTGGAGATGAAGTAGGAGCTACGGTGTGACAGTAGGTAGTAAAAATGGGCAGACTAGGTGGGACAAACAGTCCTGATCTGCCGTGAAGTTACATGTTTCATAATATAGTCATTTTAAAACAGCAACTAACACACAAACTGTGTTAACATGAATGGAGGATAGCATTATGAACCAAATGAATGCTGCAGTCCAAGTAACAGTTTATTGATGGTTGCTGGTAACAATGGGGGGACAAAATATTTGTGGGTGACCTTGAAAGCAGATTTCTTAGTTCGGTTTTTACACTTGCCTGCTCTAAGATTAGCTGCATTACCAATAAAGAAACACAGGTTACTCACCTGTAACAGTAGTTCTAGGAGTGGTATATGATGTTCATCCACACGGACCCACCCAACATCCCCAGGCTCAGGCGCACAACCTTTGCTTCCAGAGGCCTAAGAGCTGGCGTCTAGGGGCAGTGTCGAGGGTTACACAACCCGGGTGGGTAGGAGGAGCCAGCCTGAAGACAATCTGGCACCTCTTAAAGGGAAAGGCGATCTGCCAGACAGTGTGGATGAACATCATATACCACTCCTAGAACTACTGTTACAGGTGAGTAACGTGTTTCTAGGGACGTGGATACGATGTTCTATCCGGGAGGAGGGAGGAAAGGTGCACACCCCCTTCTTGGGAAACAGAGATTGGAAAACTGAGGCCCCCAAACCAGCATCTTGGCATGACTCAAGGTTGATGTGGTAATGGGTAATGAAGGTGTTTGCCGACTTCTAGGTAGCAGCTCTACAGATATCCTGGATAGGGACATCCCTAGAAGCAGCCACCGACACAGCGGCATGGCTGGTGGAATCAGCCCTTAGTCCAACGGCAGGCTCCCTATCCGGGCAACCTATAGCAGAGATTAATACAGGAAGTGATCCACCTGCCAACCATCCACTTGGCTGCAGGGCTGCCAGGTGTGGCTTCAGCGTAGGTGACAAACAGCTGGCGAACCTCTCCCTGAACTTCCGCCATACGCTCTTAGTAGGCGAGTGCTCGTCCCAGGTCCAAAGTATGGGGTAGTACACCAGCAGAGTCAACACCTGATTAAGGTGAAACTCCAACACCACCTTCGGAAGGAAATTCGGGTGGGGGAGCAGGACATCCTTGTCCCTGTGCAAGACCAGGTAAGGAGACTCCACCAAAAGCGCCTAGAGCTCCCCAATCCTTCTGGCTGACATAATGGCCACCAGGAAGGTGGTCTTCCACGACAGTTGGGAGATATCGCACCTGTGCATCGGTTCGAATGGCTTGCTCATGAGCTTTGCCAAAACCAGCAGTAAATCCCACGGAGCTAGCGGCTCACGCACCGGAGGGGATATGTGATCTAGGACCTTGAAAAAGTACCAGAACCCCTTCTCCTGTGGCACCAATTGCTGACCGGCCCATGCCCAGTAAGCAGAGATGGCTGCCAGGTGCACCTTAAGGGTCACAGACCAAAGTCCCAGCTGGGAGATGGACCACAGGTAATCAACATGCTAGCCACTGGACAGGATGAAGGGACCAACCCTTTGCCTTGACACCAAATGGAAAATCCTTTCCATTTGAAGGCATAGCATTTTCTGGTCAATTCCTTATGGGATGCCTCAACAACTGTGAGGACCTCGCCGGAGAGAGCCAACGTCTGGAACTCTAGCCACTCAAAAACCAGGTTGTCAGGTGCAGGGATTGAAGGTTCGGGTGGAGTACCTTCCCCTGAATGATGGACAGCAGGTCTGGGCATGCTGGAAGATGCCTCAGGAGCCTGTTGCTGAGGCTGAGGAGATCTGTATGCCAGAATTGGCGTGGCCAGTTTGGGGCTACCAGGATCACCTGCGCCTTGCCACTCCTGACATTGAGAAGCACCTTGTGGATCAAGAGAAGAGGAGGGAAGGCGCAGAAGAGACCTGGGGTCCACGGCCTCGAGAAGGCATCCCCCTACAGTGAGCCCTGCTGAGGGGGGAAGAGCATGGAACAGCCTCAGCTTTGCGTTCTCCCTGGAGGCAAACAGGTCCACCTGAAGGGTGTCCCACCAGGAGAAAAGATTGTGTACTATCTCTGGATGAATAGACCACTCATGAGATGCCTCGCCCATCTGGCTGAGGGCATTGGCCAGCTGATTCGAGGCTCCTGCCACATGGATGGCTAGGAGATCTGCCTCCAAGCTGAGCATGAGGGTCCAAATGAGGAGAGCGTCCTTGCACAGAGGCGAGGAATGCGTCCTGTCCTGCTTGTTGAGCTAGTACATGGTTGTGGTATTGTCTGTCTGGACCTGGACCACTTGACCCCGAATGAACGGAACAAATATGGTCAGGGCTAGCCTGACCACCTGAAGCTCCAGCAGTTTGATGTGACATCGGGATTCCTGGGAGGACCAAAGCCCGTGGGCTCTGTGCTCCCCCAGGTAGGCACCCAGCCCATCAGAGAGGCATCGGTAATCAGGATGACCGTCGGCTTGGAGCGCACAAACTGGATGCCTTCCTGCAGATGAACTGGGATGAGCCACCACTGGAGGGCGTCTCACATCCTCTGGGTCACAATGACCAGGTGGTCGAGGTGACCTGTGCACCGAGACCACTGGCTGGCCAGTTCCAATTGGAGGGAACGCATATGCCAGTGGGCCCATCAGACCACGCTGGTGCAGGCCACCATGTAGCCCAGAAGGCACAGGAAGTCCTGGGCAGGGTGCGATTGCCCAACCAGAAATGATCAGACAAAGGAGGAGAGAACCTCCACCCTGTCCATCAGGAGCAGGGCTCTGGCTCAGCAAGAGTCAAGCTCTGCTCAAAGGAAAGGAATCACCTGCGAGGGCATGAGTTCCGACTTGGCCTCGTTGATCAGGAGGCCGAGCTCGAAGCAAGTCTGGACAGCCAGATCCCTGGACCACTCCACCTCCTGCCTGGAGGCACCTGCTATGTGCCAGTCATCTAGGTAGGGAATAAATCTGGACCCCTCTGCGCCTCAGGAAAGCTGCCACCACTGCAACGCATTTGGTGAAGACCCTGGGGACCAACAAGAGGCCGAAGGGCATGGCCTGGAACTTGTAGAGCATTCCCTTGGCTTGAAAGCGGAGGAACCTTCAGTGGGACGGATGGATCAGGACGTGAAAGAACATGTCCTGAAGATCCAAGGAGCAAAACCACATGCCTTGCTTCAGGGATGGTATGATCTGAGCCAGAGTTACCATCCTGCAGGTGCAAAACCTGAGAAACTTGTTCAGTTCATGCAGATCTAGAATAAGGCACCAGTCCCCCATCCATTGTGGTACCAGGAAGTACCTGGAAACAAACTCTGGGTGTTCCAGAGGCTCCACAACTCTTTGCACGACCTCCTTGCAGAGGAGCTGGGCAATGTAGTCTCAAAGAGCCGACTTAGTTACAGCGGACACCAAATCTTCCTATGTGGCGCAGGCACAAGCTCGGCTTAGGGGTACTGCTTGAATTCCAGAGGCAGACCCTGGCCGACCACTTCCAGCGCCCACCTGTCTGTGGTGATAACGGACCAGGTGGAAAGGAAGTGGCAGAGCCGGCCCCCCACAGGAGGACCCTGGGGAGACGTAATGGGATTGAGGGTGGCACCCCCCATCCCGTCTCTGAGCAGGCTTGGAGGAGGAGCCAGCAGAGGAACCACCGGGTCCCTTCCCTCCAGGCTTTCTGACTGATGAGGCCACCGACTTGGCCCAAGGTCACCAAGATTGAGCCTGCTGGCCCTGTTGTTGCTGGGCTGGCTTTGCTGCAGGAGTAGAAGACCGAAAGGGCTTGTGCTTTTGGAGCTTGAGGCTCTTGTCCTTTTCAGCAGATGTCAGAGTCCAAAGTGGCACCGGACTTTTCAATGCGCTGGAGGTGACCTTCCACACCAGGCCCGAACAGGTCGGTGCCCAAAAAGGGGACATCTGTCAGCTTGTGTGGGGGATCCGCCGTAAAGGTCGAGATCTGCAACCAAGCCCTATGGTGCATGACTACTGTGTCCACGACTGAGCAGGCACAAGAGTCGCCTATATCCAGAGCTGTCTGGAGTTGTTGCTTTACCACTGCCCTCCCCTGATCCCGGACCTGCTTGACCGTGGTCTGGAGTTCCACCGAGAGGTAAGGAATGACCTCATCCAGGGAGCCCAAAAGGGCGTGAGAGAAGTGTGCCATCAGCACGGCTGAGCTAGCCTGATGAAGGCCGAGCGAGGAGGCACCGTACACTTTTTTTTAGCTGAATGGTCCAACTTCTTGGACTCTTTATCCAGCGCATCTATCGACGTCCCCTGTATTGCCAAAGCGCCAAAAAACTGAGTCAGACACCAATTCCTCGGCCGAGGGATGCTCTGAAAACCCTGAAAGGGAGCCAGTTGGTACTGTGTACTTGCAGGCCATCCGGGCCGAGGGCGCCAGGGCAAGAGGCAGGACACTGCCAAAGGTCCAGGGCCAGGCCGACAGTGGCCTCAGCCACCAGGAAGACCTCTGTAGGAGAGTCCCCTCTGTCCAGTATCTCTGTAAGGAGATACCGAGCCCATTTCTGGACAGGCTCGAGCTCCATCCCCATGGATTCAGAGATGAGCCAAAGAATGCCCATGAAAGAGATAGGATCCTCTTGCATGGAGATGCCCCCCAAAGACTCAACATCAATGGAATGTGAGTGCAGAGAGGAGTCTTTGGACTCCGAGGAGTCCACATAAAGTGGGCATCCAGCCGAGTTGCCCTTAACCAGCCTGGTGCGGTCGGGAGTGAGGGTGACTGACAGCTGATGGGGAAGCCCCTTGGCCAGCTGAGACTCCTTGGTCAGAGTCCCCGGACTTCAGCTGCTCAGGTGGCAGCTCCACCACAATAGGTAGAGAAGCCTGCTTCGGCAACAGCCACTTGATAGCTGGGGTAGAAACCGGCGTCAGTTTTAAACCGGACAAGACCAGCTGCTGCAACATAAGGTTTTCGTAGTGCCGACGCAATTTATGCCGGAGCCTCTCCTCGGCCGAGGAGGATGAAGAGGAATAGCAGCGGCGCTGCTTTCCATTATATCAGGAAGTGAGATTGCAGAAGACAGCGAGACCTGCCCAACTCAGAGGAGGAAGACTAAGACCTCAATCTCGACCATCGGTGGTGCCTACGGGGAGCTTTGGAGGGAACCTGGGAGCCCCGCAGCACCTCCAGGTCAGGGTCTAGAACCGGCAGGTTCAACTCAGTGGGCGGAGCTGACCCGTCAGAGTACACTGGAAGAAGCAGAGTCTGAAAAAGAGAGTTATCGGCCTCTTCAGACAACAACCTGTTGATCGGTTCAAGAAAAATCTAGGCTGCGTTGACCAGCGTCTCAGCCAGCTGGTCCAATGGGGTCCCCGTGGAACCAGCAGCCATGGCCACGGTTTCGAGGAGTCTCCAGAGAGCGGAAACGCTCCAAATCCCAAAAGCGTCGATGTTGTCTTCTCCTTTTTCAACTCTTTCTCGCGAGAGTGTGAAATGTGTACTCCAGAAGGACCCTCCCCCTTGGTGGAGAGGGACTGGCATAGCTCTTTGAAGGAAGCCAAGTAAGTGGAGCCCAGTTGGAATGGAACGAAGGTCGAAGCCAAAGAGGAATGTGCCGCCTCCTCCTTGAAGGCCTTAAGCTGTTCAAGTTGCTTGGCGGCCCCCGCAGCTGCGGAGACCACCCAACAAGCATCCATAATTTGACCGGCCGGTAACGCTTCTCCGGTCACCCCAACTGAAGTCAGGCAGCACAATCATCTAGAACCGATGGGTGAAAAGACCAACAAATATTGCAGGCCTGCGGATTGTGATTGTGGCCTAAGCCGCACACACACATGACGTGAGGGTTGGTAGGCGACATCTTCTGCCCACTGCGAAACCCAGGAATGTTCTCTTTTCCCATCGCGGGAGCGAGAGAAGAAATCAAAGACTAAACTCTTACGAGTTTTAATGTAAGTTTAGGAATCAAATCCGAAGATTCGAGAGCCAGAGACTACTACACGTCGGAGCGCTAAGGAGGGAACCTGAACCTTCCAACGGAAAGGAAGATCTGGCATCTAGGGTCGGAGCTGAGGGTTATACCACCTGAGTGGGTGAGAGGAGCCAGCTTGAAGACATTCTGGCACCTCTTAAAGAGAAAGGCGATCTGTCAGACAGTGTGGATAGAACATCATATCCACGTCCCTAGAACAATTTAATGTCACCAACTTGCTTGTCTCCAGCTACCACATGCAGAAATGTTTGCTAAAATCACTGCTCTGGACAAGATGAGCAACAGTTTCAGTTAACATTTTTAAGGAAATATGCTTGTTAGAAAAAAATGTTCACGAGCAGAGATACCTTCCTAAACATCTGGAAGTGCTACAGACCTGGAAATACATACTGTACATACATACATACAAAGTTGCCAGCAGATTAGGCCCAGTGGTTTATCTCATCTGCCCATGATGCAGTGAGCTATTAATTTCCCACAGCTACTTCCCCACCCTTTTTGAATCCATTACTCCCTACCACCCCACCCATAACTCCACTGCTGTTCTCCTTCCCTCCCACCTGTACCATGCCCCTGTACCTGTTGCATCCCTTTCTGAAACCTTCTACAGTTTCCATTTTAATCAGCTCTTCTGGAAGTGTGTTTCAAGATGCCACCACCCTTTCTGTGAAGTAATGTCTCCTCACTTCCCCTCTGTACTAGCTTAAAACTATGGCCTCTTGTAGTCCCCTCCACCTTTCAGTTGAGCAGACCCTCTGTTTTTACCCTATTGATCCCATTCAGATATTTGATGGCCTCTATAATGTCTCCCAGGGAGCACATGTTCAGCTCTTTAAGCCTGTTCTCATAGGACATTTCTCCCAGACCATCCTTAAATAATACTGCCTTTGCACCACCACTGGCACTTCAGGAGAAGTGGTACTTTGCCAGGTATAAAGCTTTGCCTAGCATGATTTCAAATAAAATCACTTCTGTGATTATAGCCAATTAGTGGTCAGACCCAGCACAGCGGCCATTTCACTGGGTAACGTTAAAGTAGAGTGCTCTACTTCAGAGATGAAGAGGAAAGTGGAGCTGCATCTGCTTTTTTAAATTAGAAACAAGATAAAACATTTAAATCACTCTAGCCAACTCCAGTGCTTTATAATAAGTTTATACATGCTGTGAGAAGTGTCTCTTATGGTATAGTAGTATAATCTCACACAGGTTGGGCAGGCAGAACTTAACTGTCCTCTCACCCAAACTGCATGAGGTGACCCAAAAGATATACCCCTCTGAGCCAATATAAACTTAATAATGATCAGTACAATACACTTGCTTTCCCAACATATCTGATGCACTGGCGAAAACCAACCATTAGAAAATCAGAAGAGCCTGATGATTCCCAAATCATAGTCTATTTCAGGAATAATATGCAGCACAGAGGACATTATGGATTTTGGACTGGGCTGCTGATTCATCTCTGCTTTATTATCTTCGGATGCTTTTGCATGTGAATTCTGCGAAAGCAAGGAAGATTAGGGGTTACTTCAGGAGAGAGTTAAATGTGCATAATGTGATTAAGGTGCATACGACGACTGAAAATTTAGCTGCAAACCCTGCAGTTTCTAATTAAATAATGTGTAGTATTACCAACATTCAGACAAAGTAAAAAAAGAAAACCATCACGCCATTTATATCAGTACAAAAATACTATCTAACCCCTTTATTCTGCTGTCCATTTCTTTCTGCGTATCCACAGGTAAACATAATACCACGGAAACAAATTGACAGTAGATTAAAATTGGCAAAAATGCTGAAACCATATGGTATTCAAGATGATATGCTATGGCATGCTTCAATTTTGAAACACGGCTGGTTTCTTTAGTATAGTGTGGATACTACGGTAGATACTAAATGTACATTTTTTTTTTTATAAGTTAAAATGATTAAATTTAAAATTGAAGCTCACCAACTAAACAATTGCCCTAAGGAGTAGACCGGGCAGATTGAGCAGCAACGTGAAAGCACAGTATGATAGTATTCAGGCAAGGTATTACATGACTCTTTATTGTAGTAATAATAATAAAAAAAATAAAAGCTTCTTCTATTAAGAAGTAAAACCATCAGCAGAGAGAAGGCACTTCAACTCTGTGTGGAGTTCAGGCAGTCGGCATGTGCTTGTACAATCCCAGCCTGTCTGAATCCAGGGGGATTAACTCCTGGCTGCAGACGGTGACGGCTCTCTGTTTTCTGTAGAAAGTTACTCTTCAGCTAGGAGAAGTGGAGTAGTGTTTTTTTTTTGTTTTTTTTACTATGTATTTTATGCCCCTAGTTGCCTCCCTTCTCCACTCTCTCCGTCATCCTATTATACACAGGCCCCACTCCCCATCGAGATCTGCCTCTAGAGCACACGACACCACATTATCACACCCCCGGGTAGGGGTGAGGAGGGACGCCCCCCATGCTTACCTCCTCAAACCAACATACTGGAGCTTATGGGGTCGGTGCAGCGGAGTCTTCTGTCCGATGAGCCCGGAGACCTGCCAGCGAGGTGCCATTGCCTAGGAGAAGCCGAGGTGGTTTTCTGGTTTCTGTCCTCCCCCCCGATGTCGGTGTGCAATGAGGGGCTGTGAGCTAGGAGGCATGCTGAAACGTACCTCCTGCTCCACCCCTCTGCCGACATCCACCCAATCCACTTGCTGCTGCTCACCTACCGCACTATCACCGGGCTCCCCTAGGTGGTAGCATTGCAGCGAGCCTGCAGTTACGCCCCAGAAGGAGAGCTGCCCGTTGGGTACGCTATCCTTCTCCTCGCCCCCAGCTAACCCCCACTGACCCTGCTCGCTCCCAAACCCGGGGTCGCCGCGGATGCGAGGTGTGACGCCCAGTGTCTCAACCCTCAGCACCACAGGGCCGGCTTGGAGTAGTGTTTTTTAATCTGCTTTGGTCGCTTGTTTTATTATTTCCATCCATACCAAGATTACGTCCTTTCAAACACAGGCTCCATCAGCATCTTATGACAAATAGTTCCTGCGACTGCTTTACCTAATGATACTACTACCTGTGCGCACTCCAGTTCCCTCTTTTCCACCCCAAAGCTTTACCTTTCAAACCCTTGCTATATTCTTCTACCCTCCCCTGACTCTCTCAACCCCACCACCTCCTCTCCTACCTACCTACTACCCGCACCCGTCACTCTTTCTACTCCTACTGACAAGGCCTTCTGGCTACTTACCCCACTTCTTCTTCTCCACTACTAAAGTTATTAATTCTAGATAATTAAAGTATGTACTTTACTATTTTTTAAACCTAGTCTTTGTATTACCTCCTCTGTATGTTTGTTCACCCCTCCCCGCAGATATGGAACCTTTGTAAATGAGCGCCTTGCACTCAAAGGTACTGTAATCCAAGACAGAATAAATAAAATAAATATATATTTATTTTTTCATAAATTTATTTATTGCTTGATTGAATGATTTCAAGAATGTCACCTGGAAAAACATACTGAGCTAAACAACTTGTTTCCAAATGTGTCCAGGGGGCCGAAGATGAGGACAGTGCAGTAATAAGTTACATCAATAAAGTTACAATTATAATAATAAAAAGTACACGGTACACAATTTGGAAGAAGCACAGTGCTCAAGTAGTGCAGAATGTAGCATATCAATAGCAACACTTCAGCAAAGTGCAGTGTAGAAGGGTGTTGTATTCCTGGACAGCCCTTCTTTACGTTTAAAAGCCTGCTGCAACAGCATCTTTATTTATCCGACTGTTTCTTTCCTGTTCTCCTTGTTTTTCCCCATCTTTATTTATTTATTTGCTTTTGTTTACTGGATAAGCACACTAGACAGCCAAGTGCCTATTTTCAGGTGCGACCCGGGAGATTACAAGGTACACACATGAACATCAGGTAAATACAAGTGGAGGATTAGATTACATAGAATTAGCACAACAGGGACTTTACAAGCATCAGATTTCATCAGGCAAATAGTAGTGAAGAGTTAATATAAAGTGACCAGAACACAGGGACATTGTAAGACAACAATACCAAAAACAGGTATTACAATACAGTATTAAACATTGCAGTCAGTAGGAAGAAGTGCAGTGTGAATTCATCACTCCAGGCAGCAAGTTGTAAGGCTAGCAGTTAGAATAAGGAGGAGTCACAGCTGGGATAGAGTGGGCCCAGTGCGAGAGAAAGGAGTGCAGTTATAGTGCTCACCCTGTTTTGCCGGTGGGCCTAAATGGTCCATTTTTATATATGCTGTGAGAACAGGAGGAGTATGAGCACAGTTGTGCTCTGCCCAAGTCGTAATGTTTAGGTAGCATCTCAGTTAGTTGGGGCATCTCAGGCTGAGAGGGTTTGTCTAGTGCAGAAACAGGTGGCAGCAGTTTTGAGAAAACCCCAGAGGGAGACTTTAAACAGGCAGGCCACCTGTCAGATGACTCTCTGCTATCAATCTTTCATTTTCCTTTCTGGGTCCTTCCAGGAATCCACCGTTTTACTCCTTTCCTGTAGCAATTCACGTTCCTTCACAAACATACGCACATCCGTCTGCACGATCGTTCGAACATGCGCACATTTCTTCGCGAATGTGCGATCTAGAGCGAGTCACGCTCGCTAAAAAGCTCAAAAAATTGGGGCAAAAGCCAGGAGCTGAGTTTTACAGACTGCCTATTAAGGTTTTGCTGTGTTTTAGGAGCGCAGGTTAGGCAGGACTTCTGAAAAATAAGAGGTCACTTGTTGCAGCTTGGTACACTCACTCAGACTGCTGTTTTCAGCGCGACTGAGAAAGTTACACTGTCTTCTTGCCAAGAATCTAACAGAAATGAAGAAACCTGTTGAAACAAATGTTTATAATGACAGGTCTAATAAGGGCTGTGTGTTTTAAAGTTACAATTTACTTCAGACACTCTTTCAGCTCATTCTATATAGCAGAATTGGGAAAAACAGGAAGTCTGCACAAAAGTTAAGGAAATAATACTTGTAGAAAATGCAGTAATGTAACAAATGACTAAGCTTATAAGAGAATGTTAAAATAAAATACCTGTTGTGTTTTTCTGTTTGTATAAGGTATACCTTGGGGTTGAGAAAAGGTTTGGGGAGTGGTCCTGTTGCTGCCTGACCCTCTCATGTCCCAGTCTTCTATAGAGCCAGACGACCTCAATGGGCAGACTAGGTGGGCCAAGCGGTCCTTATCTGCATCAAATTCTATGTTTCTATTCTAGCTATATTGGAATGAGACAAGTGGGAGGAGCCAGGACAGCAGGGAACCACCCTCAACAATATTTTGATATAAAATGATTATAAAATGATTCCGGTATTGAAATTTGAAAGATTATAAGATACAACTATATATAGGATGTTTGGGGATAAATAATAAGGTGTGGATATATATATATATATATATATATATATACATAAAAATAAAAGTTATGTTTTCAAAAGGGGCGAAGCTTAGTAGCACCACCTGATTATATCCCTATTTAAAGAGGAGCCTTGAAAGTGGAAGAGGGTGGAGGGCTCAGTAGAGCACTACAGCCAGTCAGAAGCAAATCTCTTAGCTCAGCAGAGGGGCTGACTCTTCCTCAGACCCTAGCTCCTTCTAGTGGTCGAATGTTAGAATTATAAAACTTATTTCGTTTATTAGTTAACTCTATTTTTTGGTCACTGTACAGTTCACTTCTGTGCTTTATTATTTTATTTATACTGAATAAAAGCTAATTTGAGTTCTTACTCTGGTCTCTGTCTCCATCAGTTCCCACTCCTTCTACACGCAACTGGCTTCAAAATGAGGGAGGGAAGGGAGATGCAAGTACAACGGTGACAAGTCCAAGGGGGATAGTGGATGGATAAATCAGGGCGTGGGGGGTAGTAACATGGAGGGAGGAGATGGACTAGCCTAGGATCAGCAGCAATTGTAGGAGTGAGTAGGAAGTCATGAAAAAGTGATTTTAGAGACATGGAAGAGGGAGCATTGCAAATAGCAACAGGGAGGGTGCTTCAAAGTTTAGGGAAACTGAACAAGAAAGTAGCTTAACCAGCAGAGAATTTTGCAAGGGGGGTAAGAGAGAGATGTGAAGGGAGCAGGCAGTGGAAGTAGGGGAGGACTGGGGGGAAGAGCTCAGCCAGAATTTGGAGACAAAGGTGGCAAAATAAGTGAGACACCTGGCATCAAGGAAGGACAATGAAAGGAAGGAATACAGTGAACAGTGGTGGGTTCTGGAGAAGCAATTCAGGGGAAAGAGGGGATCCAGCCTGAAAACGGTGGACATGGGAGCAGCTCTATATACAATGTCGCCATAATCAAAGATAGGTAGAATCATCTTTGTGAAATCTCTCTATAGGCAGGAAGAGGGATACTTGCTTTATTTCTGTAATGTGCCCCAAGTTTAGGGTGCAGCTTCTGGTGGATAGCATGCACATGAGTAGAGAAGTCAAGATGATAATCCAACCATATATTGAGGTATTTAAAGAAGACATCCTCAATCACAACACCATCAAGCATCTGGAAGGAGTGGGGAAAGGTAGAGCTTGGCAACTCTTTGTCTAGTGCCAAAGTTTATAGGGACCATTTCTTCTTTTTTGGCATCGAGGAATAGCTGATTGGCCCAAAAAACAGTACTGGATGCTGTTGAAATCCAGCTGGAGTTGGGTAGTTTGGTCAGAGGCAGAACAACAAGAGGAGTAGAGAACCATGTCATCTGCTAACATGTGAATGGACGCAGGGGAGCAGGTGAGCAGGAGGTCATTTAGGAAGATGGAGAATAGGACAGGGCCAAGGACAGATCCTTTGGGGATGCCATAGTGGATGGGGAGATGAGGTCACTAATGCAGACAACTTGGGTCCTACCCTCACAGTATAAGCAAAACTACTCAATAGAGGGGAAGATTATCAGCAGTTTTTAACTTGTTCAGGAGGATGGGGTGTGCAACAGTGTCAAACCTTGGTCAGGTTGACAAAGATGGCAGAGGTGACCAGGCCCTGGTCCATGCCACAAAGGATGGAGTAAAAGAGCCTAAGGGGGAGGTGGTGGTGGAGGGGGGAGGTAGTGGCAGACAGAGACAAGAGTTTGTGGCCAAGGTCGTCAGGGCTCTCTCCTTTGTGTGGATTAAGAGCTAAGAGGGCCTTAAGCATAACAGAGGGAGTAGTAGGGGAAAAGGAGAAGGGTTGCTGGAGGGGAAGGATTGAGACAAAAGGGGAGTGGGTATAAGGGAAGAGAGGGGAAGTGGAGAAGGGAGAGGGCACAGGTGGTGGAAAAGGAGTTAAAAGATAAGGTGAATGATGGGGCATCAGAGATGGGGGAGTTGCCACCTTAAGGGCAGGGGAGAGGTGGGGAGAAGAAGGCATGAATGACCGTCCTGAACTTTGAGGGGTGATTAAGGTTGTTCTGGAGCGTGGATGGAAAGTAATCAGCTTCCGCAAGCTAAGTAGCTCTGGTACAGGCGTTAAAGTGATTTTGTATTTAGCAAGGCCAGTTAGGGAGTCAGTGAACTTCTGGGTCCACCTGGCAAGGTCAAGCAAGAATTTGGAGGTAAAAAGCTCAAGAGTGGTGTTAATGTTGCTGGCAGCAAGTATGGGGGAACCAGTTAAATGCCATCAGGTCAGCAAGTAAACAGGATAGATCCAGGGATTAGAAGGATCAAAGCTGGATGAATTTAAGGGAGGGGAGCTTTGGGGCAGTGAATCTTGATGCACACAATAGACCATATGATGGTCACTGAGGGCATCAAGGAGGACACCAGCATCCACAATACGGTGGGGGTGGGAGGACAGGAGCCAGTCCAGAAGGGAGTGGTTATGGGTTTTGGGAGCGAGTCTGGTGGGATCAGAGATCAGTTGGGTAAGCTGGAGAGATTTTATGTTTTGCAATAATTTACGATGGGAGGCTGAGAGCCAATTAAAACTGAAGTCATCTTGGATGAGCAACTTGCATGGCATGGGTGGACACAGTGGCGAGGAGCTCAGTGACAGGGGGGGGGATATGTTAAGGCTTAATAGTTCCCAGAAGTGGCCAACGGTGAGCATTTGATTCAATTAATGGATGGTGCTGGAGGTTAGGGCTGGCTAATGCCCCAAATTAAAACAGACACCTCAATCCACTAGTGAACCTTCACACAGAACTGAAATTCTAGTTTTGAAATTAAAGACACTTGTCACTGTATACTATACATAAAGTTGTTTTGTTAAAGGGACTACTCACATCCACTCATTTCTTTAAAGTCATCTCAGTGCAAAACTTTTCATTCCCAAATCATATGGCAATGAATAATACTGTGGCTATGCCACTAAACTGCACTAATACAATTGATACAATTATCTTTTGAAAGGAAAGAAACGTCCTGCTCTGTAATGCTGTGCATTAATCCAAAATCCAAGGAAAGCTAAACCAATTACCAGGTGCAAAAATGCACAGATACAAATACCATTTTTGTGCGAGTCAGGCCAGTCAGATTTATGCCACCTCTCCAAGCCCCAGTGCTTTGTTTCTCTCGAAATTCGTCAGGGGGCACATATGCTAGGGCAACAGTAGACTCCAGTAATGAATATGGGGATGAAGAAGCGAAGGGAGAGTTTCAGGAGGAACATCTTATAGGTAGAAGAGAAGGAGACAGACAGCACAGATTCAAATTGGGTGCAGAAGCAAAGGTAGATGGCTGTACCTCTGGCCCTCTTATTATGCTCCTGTGGGATGATTGAGAATCCAGGGATGGCTGTGGCAGTATCTTGGGCATTGGGGGAAAGCAAAGATTCTGAGATCACCAGGATGTCAGGGTTCAGGTTCACCATAAGGGGTTGCAGAAGGATGATTTCTGGGGAGGAGACTGTGGATGCTAACACTGACTACAGTCAACCTGTCTGGAAGAGGAGAGGAATTTGGCAGGGCAGGGGTTGAGTTTAATGTCACCTGCCAGAAGGTGTATCAAAGAGAGAAGGGGCTGGATTCACAAAGCCTGCCAAAAATCCCGCAGTTGTGGGAAAAAGGCCTGCAGCACTGCAGAAACGGAGTTGCGCGATATTCTGAAAGAAAACTTGCGCAGGTGCAGAATTCCGCAAAAAATCCTTGCAGTTGCAGAAATTCAGCAGCTACGGAAATTGAGCAAGTGCTGAAAATCCGCAGCTGCGGAAATGGCTTAGGAGGCACACCAACAGTGAACCTAATTAGTTGGAGCAGCAGACTAACAGTTCTGCCATGGAATGTAGCTAAAAGTACCCACAGAGAGACCAGCAACCAGTCCCGCAACTGGGACCACTGCAGCACCACAGGTACCAGCAATACCATGGCACCACTGTGGCTATCTGTCACTGCTGGTTGTCCCTCCCTGGAGTGTACCTGTTGCCTGCAGGAGTAGCACTCACTGCAGGTTGGTCAGACTCTACTGCCTGTAGGGCTTCTTCATATGCTGCACTGGGTCTGGTGGTTGTTTTTTGTTGCCATTCAATGGCGATGTGTGCTAATGTCGCTGTAACTTCAGCCATTGATATACCTACTGGGATGCTATTACCTGTAGCTGACCTCTACTATAATTATTTTCAATTATTGGGGCACTACTGCAGTTTGCTGAGGGAGAGTTATGCCTCACTCCAATATGTGTAACATTTTTTCCGCAACTGTGGAACAAACCTGGCTGAGAATAACCTTTGAGGGGATGTGCCATACTTATCAATTACCTTTTTTCTTCAGGAACTTTTGCAGCTGCACTTTTTTCCACAGTCCATAGTGTATTTTTTTCCACAGCTGTGGAGGTCTTGCAAATAGCACTCAGAGCAATTTCCCCTTTTTTCCATAGCTATGGCAGTTTTGGGGACTTAGGGAAGGTTTTGCACCTTCAGAAAGCTTTGTGAATCCCACCCAAGGAGCTTAAGGGAACCGATAAGACACTTGAGTGCAGTGGAGGGACAGGAGGGAGGGAAAGGGATGGAGGAGGGGCCTCAGCCTTTGAGTGCATTAAGGTGGATCCAGGTGGAAGGGAAGAAGCTGCGCCCAGGAGGCCAGAAGAGATGTCGGAGGGGGACAGCTAACTGAAAGAAGGGTGGGAGTGCAGGAGACAGGAAGGGAGAAAGAGAAGTGGGGGAAGGGAAGTAGCGGGGAGGGAGGAGAGGGGGAGTAGGAGGTGGAGAACGAGGGTAACAGCATGATGGAGAGGTGGTAAGCAGCTGCCCTGATTAACTGAGCAGCAAATGGGGGCTGTTAAAACAATATGCTTCACCTGGAAGAGAGGCCTGCAGTGGATTTGGGGGGCTAGGCTTGGGGGTGTAATAACTTCAAAGAGAGGGGGGGATCTAGTGGACAGAAGTACGGGAGATGCACCCACAAAATTAATTTTGAGTATCCCATGGGACTTCTGACAAAAAGAAAGGTGGACACCATTTTCTGTCAACTTCTCAGCATTTACAATTCCAGCGGCAACTGCGGACACCACTTTTGCGCTTACAATCGGCCCCTCAGAGCGCAGGCCTTAGATGATGTTCCTTTGCACCGGCTTAACATCTTCCAGCAACAGAGTTAACTTGCCTCACGGTTTTGTGTTTAGTTCTGGGGTGAGCTTTCAGGGGTCTGGCTCAGCTTTGCCAGATAATCTTTCTTGAAGCCACAGACAGTGCTTTCATTTACTGTAGCTTGACACAGACTGTTGTAATACTTGACAGCTTTCATAAAGTCTTTTTCAACAGTGAATTTGCTGATCTCAGATCAGATGGTGCCAGAGTATAATGCATACTTGATGTGGCGTTTCATGGCAGGAGGTGAAGCTGAGGTTAATTCCTGAACAACAGACTCAGCCATTCATACTGGGGCTGCTGCACTTGGCTCAAGTTTGTGGGATCACGTGGCTCGCTAATACAGCTGAAGTCGTACTTTACTGCTGTCTTATTGTAACCATACATCAAAGACACTTACCATCACTGGCTCTCTTGATCGACAACCATTTGAAAAACAGCACACAACACAAGGTAGCAGCGTGATCTTATATGAACTTCACAACTTGGACGAATGGAAGGATTACTGTACACAGACACATAGAAATTGATGGCAGATAAGGACAGCTTAGCCCACCTAGTCTGACCCTTTTTCTGTGCATACTGTAACACCGTAGACCCTACCTGATCTCCGGCTTCCCCCCTTTCCTTATCACCAAGGTTCCCTTTTGCCTGTCCTATGCCTTCTTGAATCCTACTACAGTTTTTGCCCCCACCATTGCTGCTGGGAGGCTGTTCCAGGCATCCACCACCCTTTCTGTGAAGAAGTACTGTACTTCCTTATATCTCCCCTGTCTACCCACTCCAACCTCCTAGCATGACCTTTTGTTCTTGAGCATCTTTTTCTCTGAAAAAGGCTTCTCTCTTGAACCTTACTTATCCCTGTGAGGTATTTGAAAGTCTCAATCATATCCCCCCTTTCCTCCAGGGTGTACATATTGATGTCCTTCAGTCTCTCCTCATGGGGCTTTTGATGCAGATCCTACACCATTTTAGCTGCCCTCCTCTGGATCGCCTCTACTCTATGTCCTTCCGGAGAGGTGGTCTCCAGAACTGGACACAGTACTCTAGGTGCGGTCTCACCACGATAATTGACTGCAATTGTTTGTTGCTGCTAAGCCAACTGTAAGAACTGTCAGGGTCGATACCAGTAATCACTGCTAGATGACAATTAGCAGTATATTGTGGCAATGAGTAACAGCTGACAGCCTATTGTTGTTTTAAGATGACAGTACCTGCCAGAAAACAATGTAACATGAATGTCTGCACCAACAAGTCAGGTAATATCGCTCCCGCAGAAGTAAGGGGTTATATACAGTACTACTGATACATTCTGTTGATACAAAAATAGCATCACTGTGAAGTGTTTGCTGTTTCTTGCATGTGACATAACTAAAGTTATCTGTTGATAATACACAAAAAAAGTTTCAAAACAGTATCAATACATATAAAACAGTGTCAATGCATAAGAAGTGTATCAATAGGACTGACTTTTGTCAACCTGACTCCAAGCTTTCATTAAAAAGAAAATAAGTTCCCAGCCCTAATGGTTTCAAAGTTAGATCTTTCAAAAGATAATTTCTACAAAATGGGATAACTTTTGAACCACTGCCACAAAGCTAGAAACCTTTTTTTAATTAAAGCTTGGAATCATCTAAGTTGATATACTGTATCACTATATGGTCACTATATGATGTTGTTACTTCCATCAATCTCTATATAAAACATGGTTTAAAAATGTTTAAAATCCTGTTATTTTTAACAACATATTCATACTGCCATATATAGACATATAACAAGTGACAACTGTATTGTTACAATCTCTTAATGTTCACAGGACTCCAAGACTTTATTTAAAAAACACTTACGTTTCTACGTCTATCAGTTCAAAAGGTACAGCTTTCAAAATATAATTGAGCATTACAGCAGTATACACTATCAGAAATAAAAAAAAAAAATGTTTGGAAGATACTAGAGGTTGTTCTGCTTTACAATAACCACATTATGTTTGTAGCATATGTGCCGTAATATAAAATACTAGCTGTGCAAAGCATTACCGATATTATAAATAAGTGGAAAAAAACAAGTCTTCCTCTTCCTGGACTCCTCCTCCTTCCTTAGTCTTTACCACTGATTCCAATCAATTCGATTTCAGAGAAAAAGATGCTCAAGAACAAAAGGTAATTGATTGCAGATGATTGATTCCATTGCACCATACTCAAATTACCCAGCCTGCTAGTGTACATACAGGAGTGTTATCTTATACTGTTATATATAATTTTTGTAACTCTGTACATATTGGGATGTGTGATCTCATTTGCTTGGGGTCCTGCACAGATCTTTTACATTAGGCTAATATTGTAGTAATTTACTCAGGATTTCATGACAAGTTGTATTCCTTTGGGGAACAACTGCAGTGACTGAAGTTAATATAGGTTCACTAGGAGAGTGTGTGTGTGTGTGTGTGTGTGTGTGTGTGTGTGTGTGTCGGAGAGAGAGAGAGAGAAAAGGAGGAGTGAGAGAGAGAGACAACATCTCCTTTAGTTATATATCCCCACCACATTATTGTGATGTGGGTGGGTTAGGTTGTATTGTTTGTATGAACAGGAGGAGATAAATTACATTTTATCTCTTTTCAGATTCCTAGACACTTGTGATACATGAAGTTGCTACATTCTCAGTATATATTGACATCAGTACATATCAGGCTGCATGGTCTTAATTCCTTGAGGTTCCTCGACTAGAGTTTTTGTTTGACACTAATATTATCAATTTATATTTAAATTATCATTTATATAGTCCTGAGGTTTTGTAATTTCTTGGGCCTTTTATTTAGCTTGAGAATACAGCTGGGTGGCATGTCCAGCTAGGTTTACACATCACACAATGTGCACTGATGTTTTTTTAGACAACTTTACTGGTAATTCTTGTCTTTAATGCATACATTGTAATTTCATGAGCCCTATAACTATCTTAGTTTGTCTTTAAGCTGGGTGGGGGTTGCCTTTCAGTAATCACATCCTTATACTGACTGTGACACTCATGACTTGATTTGGGAGTTATCTGCTTCAGCAGTGTTATCTTATGTCAATTAAATTTATGTGCAGTAGGATTCTTTGTGTGTTGCACCAAGCACATCTGAACCCAAGGTTCTTTCGGACTGAGGGCAGTATTGTACTGTTAAACTTCTCTGACAATCATCTTCTGTTTTTTTTTTTTTTAAATGAGTATTTTAAACCAATGGGGATTTTTTTCTGTTTTTCTCTGCATTATCTAGCTGTTATAAGTATTGTATTTTCTAAACAACTGCCATGAGCTTCTGAAGAAGGACTGGTTGGTCCGAAAGCTAGAGCACTTTGTTCTTGTTGTTACATCTATGTTGGTCCATTAAAAAGGTATCAAATCATTTGCTTCTGGATTTAGTCTTTACCAGTCAGGCTTCAGGAAAACACATTCCATGATCTCCTCTTTCCTCATATTTCATCCTAAACAGGATGGTTCAAGGTGTACTAACAGCAGTAATCTGTCAGCTTGCCAAGGTTTTGACACACTAGCACATCTCCTCCACTCCATAAACTGGCAGGTGTAGGTTGATCTGCCCCTCTCTCTCTCTGTTCCAATCTTGTCGACATGGTACTGTATAAATCATCCCAGGAAATGACCTCTCCTGACCTCACCCCCTCCTGATAGAGTACAGGAGTGCCACAGGACTCTGTTCTTGGCCCCATCCTGTTAATGATCTCCCTGCTTGTTTGTGGACATTCATGTGTATGCGAATTACATAGTGCTCTTCCTCAGGGGACCTTCAGCCCCAAGCTCAAGGGGGATCTTCAGCAGATCTTCAACAATATCCAGCACTGGTTCCAAACACACTAGCTCGCCTCAAATGTTAACCAGACAGTTCCATGACCCTTGTCAGAAGATAGAGATTGTCCTGCATTTCTTACACCCATGACCTTTAGAAACCTACATGGCTCTGTGATGGAGGCTATGCCCTTCTTCACATATTATACCATGGCATCTAGCTAGATCAACACCATCATTTCTCCAGATACATACTGTAGATATCACCCACTCAAAATCTCTTCCCAAGCCAGGTGCACTACACAGGAACAAATCCTGTATTCCACTCCCAGCTCACAGAAAGATTATTCTGAAAATAAACATACAAATATTTGATTATGTAGTCTACAGTGCAGCTTCTAAATCCATCCTTGCCCAACTGGACCCCCCTTTTACAGTACCACTGTTCTGCTGCTATGCCCTAAACTGACAACTCCACACACGCCCATTGCCAATATTCTAAACTTGCACTTCCTTCCCTTGAAGGCCAATGCCTTTTCTACTCCAACAGTCTAGTATCAAAATTCTGTCCCTATACCCTCCTGTTGTCTTCTTCCTCATCTCCAATTCCTCACCTAATCACTTAGGAATGCTGACTCCCATCTCTTCAAAGCTCCCCTTTATAAAACCTCTGCCAGTGGCCTCCTTTTCCTACACCCTCCCATTTCTAGAACGACAACCTGCAACATTTGCTCCTCCTCCTCCCCCTCCTTACTGAATGCCTTACTCCGAGTTTACGGTTCACTTTCTCTCGAGTATACAGCTTGCTCTTCCTATGTGCTCTGTGCTACTCCTTTTTATTTCCCCTGCACTTTCCTCTACACCCTACTTTCTTTGTCTGTCCCTGGGCGCCCCATATAGACCCTCCGTGTGGTATCAGATGCAAATTGTTTTGCTTCAGTACACTTGCATCCTCATCTGCTGTTGCAAACAGTTTACCTATTTGCTCCTGTGGCACTAGTGCTATTACATTCTTATACTGTTACATTTTCTGTAACTTATATCCCATGCCTCCTTTCCCCAGGTCATACCTGCAAATGACCTCTGCTCAGTGTGCTTTTACGGAACGTTTCTTAATAGATAAAACAGAATACTTTTTTTTTTAAATGCTTTTGCTTTGTTGCAATAAAATGCCAGGGTGTTTACTCTGAACTGTGGACCTTTTTTTTTTTTTAAAATCAGTCTGTTAGTTTCCAGGCCATGAACTTACAATTAAGCATTAATTTTCTTCAACACAATGTGGGAGGGGGTAACATTAAGAATTTGCTATCTTATTAACATGCAAAGACCACAAACATAAAATCAAAGAAAACCCACAATTCTTGGTAGCAACATATTTTCATATAGATATCCAGAAACCACTTAAAAACATAATACTCTACTTACATCGAAATGACTGATTATAAATAATTGTCCATCCTTCATCGGCAACTAGGATAATGGGCTGAATCCTGCTGTTATGCTTATAATGAAAGTGGTCTGGAATGTCCTGCTTCAGGTAGACCTTCATGTGAGGATCACACTTCTTAAGTAAGTTGTACACATCTGTTTGATCTAAAATAAAGAGTTAAAGATAAGGCATTGGCTATAAGTAACCTGAAATGCATTGACAAGCACCGTAAGCCAAGCTTGTTAACAAAATATTTATTTACTTATTTCAAGTTTTACCAGGACACACATACTGAGCTGAAAACAGCTCTTTCCAGATGCATCTTGGGGGTGGGGGGACAATAAGCAGACCTGCCTAGCCCTTCTTTCCCAGTCAACAAAAACAAAATAAATAGAGTCCCAGGAATTGGATGCTGTACAAATAAAAATATCTATTTATCTATCTGATAATACGGTGCAACAAAACAAGTAGCAAGTTACAGCTGATGTGCAAAGAAGTAAATATAAATAGAAACACAGAAACATAGAAGTTGACGGCAGATAAGGACAGCAAGGCCCATCCAGTCTGCCCATTTCTTTTTCTACCTTATAAATGTGCCACCGGCCTTTGCTCGGTCAGTGGCCTATCTGTTCATGCTCATCTGTATTGCTCTCTTATGCCTATCCCATGCCCGTTTGAAGCCCTGCACTGTATTCATAGCCACCACATCCTGAGGTAGGCCGTTCCATGCATCCACCACCCTTTCTGTGAAAAAGAATTTCCTCACTTTCCCCCATAATCGGCCTCCCTCTAATCTCATGCTGTGTCCTCTTGTCCTGCTATTTTTCTTATATTTAAACATGTTAGACTCTTTCACCTTGTTAATGCCCTTACGGTGTTCGAATGTCTCGATCATATCACCTCTCTCCCTCCTTTGCTCTAGGGTATACATATTAAGCTCCATTAATCTGTCCTCATATGTCTTCTGATGCAGTCCCTGCACCATTCTGGTTGCCCTTCTCTGGACTGCCTTAATTTGGTTAATGTCCTTGTGAAGGTGTGGCCTCCAGTACTGCACGCAGTACTCCAGATGGGGCCTAACCAGTGTCTTCTAAAGAGGGATTATTACCTCCCTCTTACGACTTGTGATACCCTACTAATACACCCAACATCCCCTAGCCTTACCTGCTGCTTTAGAGGTCTGCTTGGATGATTTCAGGTCATCAGTGATGATGATGCCCAAGTCTCTTTCTTCCTTTGTGACTGCCAGCAACTCCCCTCCCAGCCTACAGGTGGCTTCAGGGTTTCTCTTCCCTATGTGCATGATCTTGCACTTCTTTGCATTAAATCCCAGTTGCCACTCTTCTGACCATTTTGCTAGTTTATCCAGATCTCTTCTCATTCTGCCCACCCCATCTGGATCATCAACTCTGTTGCAGATCATACATACCTATGACCAATGGAACAGATAGATACAGCACTAGAACCACAGTGTAAAAACCCAGGGTTAAGCAGTAGTCAGTAGGTGGGTAATTACTGGGAGGATCTGAAAACCAGGCGTGTACTCTGCAGTCATGGGCAGTTACAGGAGTCAGTTGTCATATGAATATACGAAGAAGCCAGCAGAAGAAGGCATTTGGTCTATCAAGTCTGCTCACATTGTAGGGTACACTGCTTAAGCTACTGTCCCTGCCCTCCCTCCCCACACCTCCCATTCTCCCTACCCATGATCCTCATCTTCCCCTATGCCTATCCCAGCCTCTCTTAAAGCTGCCCACTGACTTCGACGAGATCACCTCTGCCGGCAGCACATTCCAAGTGTCCACCACCCTCTCTGTGAAGAAGTGCTTCCTGACCTCCCCCAAACCTCCCACTCTCCAGCTTAAGAATGTGCCCCCTCATGTTATGGCTGCCACTCAGCTTAAAGAGACTCTCCTTATCCACTTTATTTATCCCTTTCAAGTACTTGAAGGTCCCAGTCATGTCCCCCCTCTCTCACCTGTCTTCCAGGGAGTACATGTTCAGTGCCCTCAACCTCTCCTAATATACCTTACCCTGCTACCCCGCTATCATCTTTGTAGCCCTCCTCTGGACCTTCTCCAGCAGGTCAATGTCCTTTTTGAGGTGTGGGCACCAGTACTGAACCCCATACTCTAGATGAGGCCTTACCAGGGACCTTTACAAGGGAAGTATAACCTCCTCTCTCCTACTACTGATCCCCCTAGATATGCATCCCCGCATCTTGTTTGCCTTTGCTGCTGCTTTCTTGCACTGCATGGAGTGCTTCAGGTCACTAGTGAGCATCACTCCCAGGTACTTCTCCTCTGAAGCAGATATTCGCACTCCAACCATGTAGTACTCTGTCCTGGGATTTTTGGCTCCAATATGCATAACTTTGCATTTCTTGGCATTGAAGCCAAGCTGCCAGATCCTGGACCACCTCCCCAGCTTTTCCAGATCATCCTGTAGGTCCTGTATCCCTTCAGCAGTGTCCACTCTCCCGCAGAGCTTGGTGTCATCTGCAGATAGCCACATTTTGCCCTTAATGCCATCCCCAATGTCACTGATGAAGACACTGAACAACACTAGCCCAAGCACCGAGCCCTGCGGGTCCCAACTGGTTACCTCTCTGGTGCCAGATAACTCTCCCTCACAACCACCCTCTGAGTTCTGTCCCTCAGCCAGTTTTCCACCCATCTGACCATCTTTTCCCCAACCCCGAGATCCACCAACTTTCTGATGAACCTTTTATGAGGCACAGAGTCACAGGACTTGCTGAAATCAAGATAGAGCACGTCTACCGCTTGGCCCCGTCTACTGTCTTAGTGACACAGTCAAAGAAGTCAGTCAGATGCGTTTGACACGATCTCCCCCCATGAACCCATGCTGCCTCACATCCTGGAGACCATGCTCCTCTAGATATTCCACCAACCTTTCCTTTAGTATGGTCTCCATCAGCTTGCCCACAATGGGGGTCAGACTGACTGGTCTGTAATTCCCTGTGTCATCCTTGAGACCGCTTTTGTGGCGGGGCACTACATGTGCTGTTCTCCAGTCCTGCAGTACCACGCCTGACTATAGTGAACTATTAAATAGGTCTCCCAGTGATCCTGCCAGCTCCTCAGCAAATTCCTTTAGTACCCTTGGATGTACTCTGTCCGGGCCTGGTGATTTGTCCACCTTCAATGCCAGTAGCCCCACCCTCACTCTATCATCCTCTATCACTACATCTGTGTGCCCCCCCAGCTCCTCTTTTCGAGTTATGAAGGAGGGATTTAAAGAGCTAATGGAGCCAAACAGGCAGACAGGAAAATAATACAAATTTTAAGTAGTAGTCAGTTGTAACTTTTTATTTCTGAAGTATTTTTTTTTCCTTTTGCTCAGCAGAAAGTATTCTATATGACAATATTGTGCTGGATGTGTGGAACAGCTCTAAGCCTGTCAGCTGACATATCTAACTCTACTGCCCCACACCACATCATCAGCATTATGATCTCACTGACAGTGACATCACAGGTGAATGGCCTGGCAGTCACTCACTTGCTGTTCCTAAGCAGAAGTGATCTCTCAGTCCGTGAGGTCACAATGCTGATGATGTAGTGTAGGGCAGAAAAAGAAGATACATCAGCTACCAGGGGAAGAGCTGTTCTACACATCAAACCTACTAGCATCAGGTAAACAATCTTCTAATTAAACAAAGGGAAAAGAAAAAGTACCTCAGATATAAAAGGTAATACAAACATACGAATCTGCCAGCAGAAACAGGTCTCATGGTCTATCAAGTCAGCTCGAATATGCAGCTAGCCCATTACATTGCAGCTGCCCCCCCATCCCTCCCAGTTAACCTCCCCCACTCTGTCCCATCCCCTTTTAAAACTGCCTGTCTTACAGGACAACACCTCCTCAGGCATAGTGTTCCATTTAGCCACAACCCTATCCATAAAAAAATGTCTCCTCATCTCTCTTCTGTATCTCCCCCCTCCCACCAATCTAAGACCATACCCTCTCATGTCCCTCTCCCTCCTCAGCTTAAAGACCCCTTCTGTACTTGTCTCGTTTATCCCCTTCAAGTATTTAAAGTTCTCGATCATATCCCTCCAATCCCTCCTCTCCTCCAGGGTGAACATATTTAACTCATTCAGCCTTTCCTCGTAGGATTTATCCTCCAATCCCTGGATCATCCTAGTTGCCCTGCACTGTACCCCCTCCAGTAATCTGATATCCCTCTTCAGGAACAGATGCCAGTACTGCACACAATACTCCAAGTGTGGCCTGACTAGTGACCTGTACAAAGGCAGGATCACCTCCTTTCTTCTGGATGAGATTCCTCTTGCAATTCATCCCAGCATCTTGCTGGCTTTAGCTGCTGCCTTCTTGCACTGAGCTGAGTTGTTCATATTCCTTGGTATAACCACCCTAGATCTTTTTCCTCCTCGGGCGTACCTAACTGAACCCCTCCCAGCTGGCAACTCCTCCCCGGGTTCCTTGCTCTGAAGTGCAGAACCTTGCACTTCTTTGCACTGAAACCCAACTACCACATTTCCAACCACTCAACCAGTTTAGTCAGGTCGTACTGTCGCCCCTGCCACCCCACTACGTCATCCACCACTGCCCCCATCTTGATATCATCAGCAAACAGACTGATCTTATTCCTGATGCCATGAGATATCTGCTATGAATATTCCAAACAGCACTGGGCCCAGTACCAAGCTCTGTGGAACCCCGCTCGTCACAGCCCTTGGGGATGACAGTCCTTTCACCATCACCACCCATTGCTGCCTCCTCTTCAGCCAGTTCATGATCCAGTTTACCGTCTTTGTCCCCACCCCCACATATTCCAACTTTCCCCCCCAACTGCCCATGAGGCACAGAATCAGAGGCCTTGCTGAAGTCCAAATACAGGACATCCATTGCATGGCCCTTATCCAGTGCCCTCGTCACCCAGTCATAATACTCAACTAGGTTGGCCTGGAGGGATCTTCCTGAGATGAACCCATGTTGCTGACCATCCTGGAGTCCGCTGTCTTCCAAAAAGGTCACTAGCCTTTTGGAAGCAGTAGCACTATCTTATGTCAATTTGGTGTTGGGGTGGACAGAACAGAAGTTCATCTTGTCAAACAGAATCTCATTTACAAAGTGGTTATTTAAATATTACCATTTTATAGAGGACATTCTGATCATTTGGGAAGGACAGGAACAAGAGAGTACTGTACAGAATGTGTCCAGTGGCTCAACAGTAACACTTGGGGACTTAAATTCACTAACAGTTGTGACACTTATACAACCTCATTTCTGGATTGAAGTTGATAGATGTCCAGAACAAGACAACTGAAACTTCAAGTTTCTAAAAACAGAATGCAGGGAATGCATTATTTCAGGCTTTCAGTGCCCACTCTAAAAAACTAGACAGATCCCCTTTAGTCAGCTATTACGCTTAAGTTGTATTATGACTCAACATTTAAAAGACAGGCTATAGAATTTATGTCCAGATTTCAGGAACAGGGTTATAACTTGAAAGTCTTGCTGAATTTTGTTTTAAAAGAGTCTTGAGCATAGAAGATCATTGTTAGTACCCAAATCACAAAATGTTAGAGAGATGAGAAACCAGAATAAGCAAAATACAAACAAATCAATTGTGTTTGTGACAGAATACAACCATATTGCCACTAATATAGTCAAAATAGTATGCATTAATTGGAAAATCTTGGAAGTGACCCCAGACTTAAGAATTTGGTGGGAGAGAGACCTCTAGTATCATATTTAAAAGGAAAAAATATATCTGACATTCTAAACAGTAGTTATTTTGTGGATCTATCCAAAAACAGCAAGAGATGTACTCGTCCAGCTGGATTTTTTTTTTCCTGTAAAAATTGCTCCACATGCAAATATGCTGTCAGCAGTAAAGGTTTTAAACATCTTGCCCTTGAAAACAAGAAAGTGGACATTGGGGAGCTTCTGACATGTCACAGCTCCCATGTTCTGTATGGTGCAGTTGCGCCAAGTTATACATATGGCAAACAACACATAGTGACAAAATAAGAATTCAAAAACATGCTCGAGCTGTGTACAGTAACAGAAGTGGCAACAGTGTTGAAAAACACATTAAAGAGGCCCACAGAGCAGACCTCAGAAGTTTAAAATTTATGCAGTCAATTTTGCCCAATTAATCCACGGGGAGGAGACAGGAATAAGTTACTGCAACAGCGCAAATGTCAATGGATTTTTAACTTAAAAGGTATGTCCCTGATGGTCTCAATGAAAAGTTACCAATGTCTGCATTTCCGCGAGACTCCTTACATTTCATTGTTTTATTCTTCTGTCTGAACATTATAGAATGAAATATAACTAGGTCAGCTCATGAACAGCATGTTTTTAGATGACCCTGTATTTAGTATGAATTGTATAGCATGAATATATACAGGGTAAAGCATTACTGAATTGATAATTGTGAAAGTATATGCACTTGCTATTTTTAATTAAAAAAATGTAAGGCTTTAGATCATACAATTTAATTATCTGGGTTTACTTCATGTACAGTTGAATGGTCAAAATGAAACAATTACTCACCTTAGTAATTATGTTTCTTCTAATTGAGTCTTGCTGTATTCTGACTATTGCAGTTAGCCCCAGCCTTTAAACTGCCCCAGAGAACAAAGGGTTAACTTTCTATGCAGAGCAGAGAATGCTGAGCTCGAGCTTGGTTGAGGTCTCTGTCTGGAGCCCTTTGAAATCCAACCATCAGGTTCTTACGAGCAAAAACTCACTAACTATCCTGTGTGGAAATTGTAAAATTTTTACTAGCCAACTGGCAACAAAACGATTTGGATTCCCAAAGGAAGACTCAAGTCAGGAAACCCAAAACCAAAAAACAATCCAAATAAGAATAATAATAAAACAAACACCCCAAAAAAAGAAGAGGGTGTAAAAGGAGCACCCCTGAGGTGCAACACTGCACCTGCCCATACACTTCCCAAAAACAAGTTCTGAGGGGGGAGGCAGGGAAGGAGGTCAGAGCACAGCAAGACTCATTAGAAGAAACACAATTACTAAGGTGAGTAATTTTTTCTTCAAACAACACGAAGTCTTGCTGTATTATGACTATTGCAGACTACCAAGCAGTACCTCCATGGAGGAGGGACAGAACCTACTCTGGGAATAGGCTCTGAAGCACTGCTGTGCCAAACCGAGCATCACTCCTAGCCTGGATATCCAGAGAATAAAGCTTGGTAAAGGTATGAACTGTTTTCCAGGTGGCTGCTTGACAAATTTCTAAGAGAGGACTATCCCTGGCAGCAGCCAGGGAAGCAGCTGTACCTCTGGTGGAGTGAGCCCTCAGGCCTGAGGGTGAAATTTTTCCTAGTTTCTCATAGCAGAATTGTATACAAGACACAATCCACCTGGCAATAGTTCTCTTGGTGGCAGGTTTGCCCTTTCCCACTTCTCCATAAGTGAGGAACAACTGGAGGGAATCAAACCTGTGACCCGTGGTACGCTCTATACAGTAGCTAAGAGCCCTTTTTAACATCTAAACTGTGTAGCCTACTCTCTCCTGAAGAAGAATGATCAGTGAAGAAAACAGGTAGAGACAGACTGATTCAAGTGGAAATCTGAAACCACTTTGGGCAAGAACCATCTACTGGTTCTAAAGACCACTTTATCCCTATGAAAGGAGATAAAATCAGGTTCCACTGACAGGGCTTGCAATTCACTAATGTGTCTGGCAGAGGTAATGGCTACTAAACAGTTTCCAAGTCAAGTACTTAAGCTCTGCTGAGGCCATAGGTTCAAAGGGAGGTTGCATAGTTTGAGCAATGCAAACATTTAAATCCCAGGCAGAGGCAGGGTCTCTAAAGGGAGGATTGGTATGAAGCAATCATTTAAAAAAAATTACAGAACACAGGATGAGATGATAGTGAGGAAGACTTCCCCACTGACAGAAAAGCAGAAACAGCTGACAAGTGCACCTTGAGAGTAGCTGGTCTGAGGCCTAAGCCATTCAGATGGACCATATAATCCAGAACTGTAGGAAATTCAGCAGTGTCTGGGGAAACATGTTTCTTGGAACACCAAATGCTGAATCTCTTTCATTTGGAGTTAGAGGTTTTTCTAGTGGCGGGCTTTCGAGAGGCTTTGAGAATATCCAGAACTCCCTGAGACAGATGCAAATCTGCATACTCTATAACTCTTCAAGAGCCATGCCTTGAGATTGAGAGACTGAAGATTGGGGTACCAAATCCTCCCCTGAGAGGAGGTTAACAGGTTGTAATTCCTGGGAAGAGACAGGGGAAGATGGACAGCAACAGGGGGTACCAAGGCTGTCTGACCCAGTCTGGAGCAATCAGAATCATTTTGCAAGGCTGTGACCTTATTTTGACTAAACTTTGAACAGTAGAGGAAAGGGAGGGAAGGCATACAGAAATTTCCCTTCCCAGTTCAGAATCAGAGCATCCAGAGGGACTGAGCCCAAGACTGGGGGTCTGCAACAAAAGAGAGGAAGTTGGTGATTGTCTGGGTCTGCAAAGAGATCTATCTCTGGAGTGCCCCACCTTGAAAAAAATCACCTTCAAGACCAGAGGGTCAAGGGACCATTCGTGATGGCCCTGTGAGATCCTGCTCAATGCATCTGCTAGCACATTGTCCTTCCCTGGAAGGTGGACTGCTATCAGACAGGTTTGTAGGGAATAAGCCATGGACCACAACTTCATGGCTTCTGTGCACAAGGCCGTAGACAGAGTGCCTCCCTGCTTGTTGATGTACCACATGGTGGTGGTGTTGTCTGTTCTGACTTGAACCACCTTGTTCTGCACTGACAGAGAAAGCTTGCAGGCCAGAAAAATTGCCCTGAGTTCTAGGAGATTGACATGGAGAAGGGATTCCTGAGGGGACCATAGTCCTTGGGCAGTGAGGGCCCCCAGATGGGCTCCCCAGCACAGAAGGGAAGCATCCGTGGTAAGGACCACTGAATGAGACTGAGTGGCAGATGGGACCCCTTGCCTTAAATTGTCCTGATCCTGCCACCACTGAAGGGCTTGGATCAGGGTCCAAGTCACTGGAATCAGTTTGGTAAGGGAATCTTTCCTTTGAGACCAAAAGGCCCTCAGATGGAACTGAATGTCCCTCATCTGTAATCTTGCCCCTGGACCACTGCTGTTGAAGCTGTCATGTGGCCCAATAGCTGGAGGAAATGCCTTGCTGGTCGAGACACCTGAAGGCTGAAGGAAGAAGCCAGTTCTATAAGAACTCTTGCCCTTTCCAGGGGAAGAAAGGCTCTTGCTTTGACAGTATCCAAAGTATCCAGCTCTACTCCTATAAAGGTAAGGAGCTGCACTGGCTCGAGAACTGACTTGGGAAGACTGAGAAGAAATCCTAGAGAAGTGAGCACTTGCTGGGTCACTTGCAGGTCAGACTTGACTTGGTCTAGAGACTGGCCCACTATGAGCCAGTCGTCCAGATATGGAAAAATGGAAATCTTTTGCCTTCTTAGAAAGGCAACGACTACTGCCAGGCACTTTGTGAAAACCCTTGGGGCTGATGTTAGACCAAAGGGCATTGCTTTGAACTGATAGTGGCCTGAGGGCAACTCGAACCTGAGGTACTTTCTGTGGGAGCACCTGATGGGAATGTGAAAACAGGCATCTTTGAGGTCCAGGGAGGTTAGCCAGTCCCCTGGCCTTAGAAAGGGAAGAATTATTCCCAGAGTTACCATCTTGAACTTTGGTTTTAAAAGATGTTTGTTCAGGTATCTTGGGTCTAGGATGGGTCGCCACTCCCCTGTCTTTTTTGGTGTAAGGAAGTACCTGGAGTACAGACCTTTGCCCCTGTGTAGGGTAGGAACTCTCTCTATGGCTCTTAAGGCCAGAAAAGATGAAACCTCTGCCTCTAGGGCAAGGGTTTCTGAGAGACCTGCAGGTGGAAAAGATCTGGCTCTCATCTTTGGAAATGTTTTAAAGCTGAGAACCAGTCCCTGGCTTACTACTTCCTGGACCCACTTGTCTGAAGTAATAGACATCCAGTCCTGGACAAAGTAAGCCAGCCTGCCCCCTACTGGAATAGGAGAGTCAACCCGGGCAGACCCATCAGGGTGTCTGCTTGGCAGGGGCCTTAGGCTGAGGAGTGGATGCAGCCCTGCTCATCCCCTTCTGCCTCTCCCTCTGAAGAACCCCCTCTGTGAAAAGGGAGAAGAGGCATGTGCTTGGTAAAAATGCCTATGAAAAGTCCTGCCTCTGCCCCTAGACTGCTGCCTTTGAGGAGTTGCCTGCCTCTCCTTGGCCTGAGCACTCCTATAAGTGGTCCTGTACTCGTCCATTTTCTTCATGCAATTCTCTGTCTGCTCCCCAAACAGAGAATTACCCACTACAGAAAAATCCATGGCCTTAGCCTGGGTGTCCTGTGAGAGGCTAGTACGTATGAGCCAAGCAATTCTCCTAAGAGCCACAGGTGTAGCAATGACTCTTGATGACACATCACTGGAGTCCACAGCAGCAAGAAACTGTACTTTTGATGCCTCAATCCCATCTTCAGCCACCTCCTCCAGCTCCCTGGCTAGCTGGGGGGAGGCCTGTTTAGCCAGTGCCAGTACAATGTCCCACCTGGACTTCTGGTACCTGGCTGTATAGGCCATATAATTCGCCTGCCTGAGTCCCAAGGAAGATGCCATGTACTGTTTTTTTTGCTATGGCATCAATCTTCCTGGAGTCTGTCTTGGAGGGTGTGAAGCCAAGGGAATGTTTGCCTTGTCACAGGCAGCAGCCTGCACTACCCCAACACGGCTGCATTTCTGGTATGAAAACTCCATATCTGAGCCTGATAGTGTGTACCTCTTGTCCATCCTTCTGTCAACAGGAGGTACATTATTGGGAGACTTCAGGATTTCTTGTGTCTGCTTCCCAAAGAATTTGTGAAGGGGAATAGACAGTCTCCTGGACTCTGGGATGTCCATCATTTCCACATAATCAGGTTCCTCTTGATCCTCCATTGCCTCCTCCATAGGTTGCTGGAGGGTTTCAGCCACTTTTCTGTAAAACAGAAAATGGGAAGGGGACTCAGAAAGCCTAGGAGGGGAAACACCAGAAGGTCTGTCTGGGGAGATGTCCGGTACCACAGGCACATCCAGACTTTCACCATCATCTTCAAACTCCCCCTCCTCCTCAAACTCCGGTTCATAAAAATCTTCAGCGGTATAATCTTGAACCGGGGGAACCAACGAAATTAAACCCTGCCAAAGGTGCGGACTGGTCGGAAACAGGCGAAGCGATTCCATAATCCAAATCGCTCTGGCTATCTCCTCAGCGGTCGGAACATGAACCTCTGGATCTGAACCGGTCGATTTTTCTTTGCATTTCCTTTTTGTAGGAACCGACCCCTCAGGAATCGGCTCTCATCTTGCCTGAAGAAGTATCTCCCTGGTCAGAGGGCACTCCTTCTGGTTCGGTCAGAACCAAACCGGGCTGGCCATGTGGGTCAGCGGACTTCTCGGCCTCCTTTCTTCAGTCTACCTAATCTCTTTTCAAGGGTAGATTTAGGAAAATTTTTACAAATTTGGCAGTCTGTATCGAGGTGTTCAAACCCCAGACAATAAAACACAGGTGGTGTGGGGATCGGCCTTAGCAAAGACCTCCCCACACTCACTGCAGTGTTGAAACCCAGTGGGCCCGTTTTTTTTCTTGGGTTTCTCAGACATGGCCAACCTAACCAAACTTACCCTTTTTATGGCAACAGCCAGGCAAGACTCCCTTATCGGTTCCTAAACGTGTCATGGGTGTTGTAAAAAAAAAGTTCAAACACAGTTTTTTTAGAACCAATAAGGACGGGTAACCACACTCTAAAGTAAAACACAAGGATTTCTACAAGTGATCGGTTCAGCCAAACCGATCTAACACTTTACAATTTCCACACATAAAATCAGAAAAAAAAAAAACAATCTATTACTCACGGTACCACAGAGAGAGACTGAACCGACTGTGCGGAAATAAATTCGGTTTAAAACCGACAATTTAACCGAGACTTTAACCGACTTTCGAGCTGAGCTGAAGGAGAAATCTCCGGAGCGACTGTTCAGTGCAGCGCAGCAAAGAATCCGACGGCTGGATTTCAAAGGGCTCCAGACAGAGACCTCAACCGAGCTCGAGCTTAGCATTCTATGATCTGCATAGAAAGTTAACCCTTTGTTCTCCAGGGCAGTTTAAAGGCTGGAGCTAACTGCAATAGTCAGAATACAGGAAGACTTCATGTTGTTTGAAGTCTTTACATCTCAACACTGGCACATTCTCATGCACTTTTTATCACATGGTGTAGATGTATTTATATAATGCACAGATATGGTTTTGAGTGGATGCACAATTTCCTTGGTGGGATTCCAAACACTCCATTCAACGTAGAGCTGATACTAACATGGCGTAACAGAATCTGCACTTTGGCTACACAGTTGAACATTATTTCTGGTTTGCCACATTACGAGGGAAAGCATAAAAACGATGGAGATAAAGAAAATACAAGGGGAGGCAGAGGTACAGGGGGTCACCCTGGAAACACAGAATGGAGCCACTGTTTGCACTAACCGCTGACGAGAGATTGCTAGAGGTTCCCTCGATTCATTTGAAGACATCAGGAGCATGCTCTTTTGCCTATGTGGCACCAACCCTGTGGAACTCTCTACCTCATCGGATAAGAGAGTGCCAGATCACAGAAAGGTTCAAATTAGAGCTGAAAACTTTTCTTTTTAGCCAGGCGTTCCCCCCTTAAGTTTAGAGATGGGGACATAGTTATTGCTAAATGTTTTTTCTGGTTTTTAAGATTTTATGTATAAGATTTTATCCAAAGATGTACAGTGCTTTGATCTTTATGTAATTGCACCATATAAATAAAGACTGACTGATTGATTGGCGTGATCTACATACCTCCGACACAGGGGGAGAAATTACATGAAGTACTGGTGGAAGCCACTGGCAAGATGGCAGAAAAGGGGGAGGTGCTGCTGGTGGGGGACTTCAACCTATCAGATGTAGATTGAAGCCTCCCAGCAGTGGCTTCAATCAATCAATGATTTATGAAAAAAAAAGTGCTATTCACAACGTATCAAAGTGCCTGTACAATAAAATAGCAAATAAAAAATAAAAAACAATAAATCTTAAAATACACATCTAAAATCTCAGGAAACATCAATGCTCAGGAAAGGCAAGATTAATGCAGATTTGAAGCTCTCCACGGTCAGGCATGCTCTTATCCGAGGCAGAGAGTTCCACAGGGTAGGGGCCACAAACGCAAATGCCTGCGAACTCAAAGTCTTCAAGTGAACTCCGGGAACATCTAGCAATCCCTCATCAGTGGAGCGGAGTGGGCGGTGGGGACAATGAAGATCTTGCAGATAACATGGTCCCTGTCCCTGCAGGGCCTTACAGGTCAGCAAGCCGACCTTGAAGGTGATCCGCCACTCAACAGGCAGCCTCTGCAGGCTGCAGAGCACAGGTGTGATGTGGCATGATCAAGATAAACTAGTCATCAGCCTGGCAGCCACATTCTGCACCAGCTGCAGGCAGCGGATATCCATCCCCGGTAGCCCTAGGTACAGGGAGTTACAGTAGTCAAGGCAGGAGGTCGCAAAGGCGTGGACCAACGTTGGAAGGTCATCAGGTGGAACAAAGTGCTTGATCCGGGAGACAGTCCTCAGGTGGTAAAATGAGGTCTTGAAGACGGACAACACCGGAGATCTCAGTGTCACCACCTTGTCAAAATAATGCCCAGATTTCACACCCAGAGGTCACCAGCTTGCTGCCACTGAGCCATAGCCCGGATGGCCACCCAGCCGAAGGCCCCCTCTACCCGATGACCCGGATCCACAACCAACACCCTCGGTCTTGTCAGGGTTCAACCTCAGCTAGCTGGCACTCAACCAGTCCTGGATCTCGGTGGGACAGTTGTTTAAAGTCAAAACAGCTCCATCCTAATCAGGCACAAAAGACATGTATAACTGAGTATCATCTGCATAGCAGAGAAAACTCAGCCCATACACTCTTACAATGTCTCCCAATGGCAGCATGTACACAGCGAACAACATGGGTGATAAAACAGAGCCCTGCAGCACCCCACAAGACAAGGAGCCCAGATCTGAGGAATAAATCCTTGACACCACTCTCTGCAACCTGCCCATGAGGAAAGAATGAAACCATCTGAGGACTAACAGACAGTCCACAGATCAGCAGTAGGCATTCCAATAACAACTGATGGTCCATGGTGTCAAATGCTGCCAAGAGATCAAGGAGAACCAAGATAGAATGGCTCTTCCACTTTCTCGCTATCAGGAGATCACGGAGTACCCGAATTAGAGCCATCTCAGTACTATGCCTCTTCTGAAAACCCGACTGGAGAGGATCATAGACATCGTGGATGGTGAGATGATCCTCCAGCTGCAGCGCAACCACCTTCTCAATAACCTTACCCACAAAGGGAAGGTTAGAGACAGGTCTGTAGTTCGCGAGGCAGTCTGGGTCAAGAGAGGGTTTCTTAAGGAGGGGAATTACCACCGATTCCTTCAAGGTGTCAGGAAACTCACTTGTCTCTAGCAAACACCAGATTATCTCAGCCAGAACCGGGCTGATAACATCAATGCACCCAACAAGGAGGTGAGTCGGGCTTGGGTCCAAACTACAGCAAGTCGGTCGCATACTCAGGATACTCTGGATGATCCTCCAGAAGCTGGGACATCCTGGACTGTCTGCAGGGGGCGTTCCTTAGGCAACTAGTCAGTGAACCCACTCATGATGGGGCAATACTAGACCTGGTATTCACTAACAGGAACAGTGTTGTAAACGTCAAGGTGGAAGGCCACTTGGGGACCAATGAGCACCATATGGTGTGGTTCAATATAAGGTCAGCTGTGGAACAAAGCCACACAAGGGTGAGGGTCCTGGACTTCAGGAATGCACATTTTAAAAAGGAGTGAATGCCTCAGGGATGACCTAGTGGGGGGTGGTGACTTAGGTGGGGTGGAGGAACAGTGGGAAAAGATATAGGAAGCACAGTAAAGGCAAAAAGTCTCTGTATTAAGCAAGTGAGTAAAAGCAAGAGGAAAAAGAGACCGCTATGGTTGTCAAAAGAGGTTGCTGAAATGGCTAAAAGAGTAGCATTCAGAAGATATAAGGAGACACAGTGGGAGAGGATAGGGAGGTGTATCACGGGAAAGAGAGGGAAGCAGGGAAAGCAGTAAGGAGTGCAAAGGTGCAAACTGAAGAGAGAACAGCCCAGGAGGTATCGAAAAGGGACAAGACATTTTTAGGTATGTAAGTGAAAGAGGAACACCAGAGGTAGAATTGTAAGGTTAGAAAAGGGGAGACCAGGAAAGGCAGACATCCTGAATATATAGGATAGTGTATGAGAGCCCATACGCAACAACGCTCTTCTTACACCGAGTAGTTACCATAATGAGAAGGAGCTCAAGAGCAAAGCTCAGGAGGTCTCTCTGCCATCATGGTAACCAAGAAATGTAAGAAGAGCGTTGTTGTGTATTTGGGCTCTCATATACTATTTTATATAGTGTACAGTAGAAAAAAAATCAAAATTGCTTATTTTTATGTGTACTGCAATCAGTCTCTACACTCCATCACCCGCACTTCACTGCCATCCACCTACCAACCAGTTCACACACGCATTGCTACAGCCGCCCGATGTCCTATGAACAACACTGATGGGGACGCTTGCATTGTGCATAGTTACTAAAGCAGAACAAAAAGTCATTGTTGCTATGTCACTACAGCAGCAGAACGACTTTTTCAAGTTTATACAAATACTTTTTTTCAATGTTCACAGAGAAAGGAGAAGGGAAGGGACCACAACAAAGTAACAAAAGTTTTGGATGGAGGGAGGATGACACCAGTACTTTTCTGAAGGCAAGAGTCCAGAAAGGACTTGCTAATCTGAAGATGGGGTGCAACCAGGGTACTGAGAGAGCTCAAGGAAATACTGGCTGCACCTCTGACAATTCTATTTAAGAACTCACTGGAAACAGGAGTGGTTCTGGAGGACTGGAGGAGGGCAGGTGTCATCCCACTACACAAAAGTTGTAGCAGGAAATAGGCTGGCAGTTACAGGCCAGTCAGCCTGACATCAGTGGTGGGAAAGTTAATGGAATCACAGCTGAAAGAAAGGATTGTGGAAAATCTTGAATTCAGTGAGTTACAAGACCCAAGGCAGCATGGTTTCACAGGGGAGAGGTCATGTCAAACAAATCTGATAATCTGACTGGGTGACCAAGGAACTAGATAAGGGTGGAGCGGTGAATGTGTCCTACCTATATTTCAGTAAGGCGTCCAACACCCTTCCACATAAGAGACTAGGAAGCAAGCTGGGTACCGTAGGAGTGGGTCCAAAGGTAGTAAACTGGATAAGAAATTGATTAGGGGATAGGTGACAAAGGGTGGTGGTAAACAGAGTTCCAAGGAAGGGAGGCTGACCAGCAGGGTGCATCAGGGATCAGTGCTGGGACCTGTCCTCTTTAATGTTTTTATAAGTGACACTGCAGAGAAGCTGGAAAGGAAGGGCTGCCTATTTGGAGATTACAACAACATCTGCAATAAGGTGGACACTCCAGGGGAGGTCAAAAGGATGAGCAGAGACCTGAGAAAACTAGAGTGTCAGCTGGGATTCAAGGCCAAAAAGTGCAAAATAATGTACATAGGGCACAGAAACCTACAGGCAGAGCACAAAATGGGGGGAGTGGTATTGACGACCACCAACCAGGAAAGGGACCTGGGGTAACTGGATAACCTGAAGATGGCCAGGCAGCGTGACAAGGCAGTAGGCAGGATGAGTGAGATGCTGGGGTACATGGGAGGTTATCACTATCAAGAGGAGGGAGGTGGTGTTGCAGCTGTATAAATCATGGTTAACACCCCACCTAGAGTACTGTGTCCAGTTCTGGAGACCATATCTCCAGAAGAATATAGACAAGAGTGGAGGTGGTCCAGAGAAGGGCAAATAAAATGGTGCAGCATCTGCATCAAAAGCCATATGATGAGAGACTAAAGGACCTTAATACGTACACCCTGGAACAGAGGAGAGGGAGGAGATAGGACAGAGATTTTTTAAATACTTCACAAGGGTATAGAGGGGAGTATTTTTGAGAAGAAAAGGTGCTGAAGAACAAGGTGACATGCTATGAAGATGAAGGGGGTAGATTCAGGAGAAAAGTGAGGAAATACTACTTCTTTTCCGGCAGGGGAAGGGCCCAGCCACCCACCCCATGCTACACTCCTTTTATAGGGTAGCACAGTCCTGACATTTCCTGTAGCAAAGCAGGAAGGGGAGGATCAGAAAGGTTTCCACACAGTGACCTCACTTACGGGGGACAAGTAATTTAACTTGTTATAACAAGTTATACAAAAGCAAACAAACAAAACAAAACAAAATCAAGCTTTTGCTTTCATTTTTCTCCTTTTAATTACTCGGACCAGGTTATAAACCCGGCAAATCATCTGGAGTGGATATTATTAACTGCAGGACACTTTTCAAAGGGCAGTTATACAGGATTTAGGATGCTGTCCTACATACTGGACCACTGGAGATCTAAGGGCTCAGCTCTAGGCATCACGGGCAGAGATTGCGCACCTCAAATCATATATTCAGGAGGAAATATATTATAAGAACCACCTGCCATTTCCCCAACATCCAACTGAAGCACCTCAACCGTAGCGGGTAGTTGGTCTGGGAGGCTGGCAGGTGGTTAGGAGGGGCAAATCAGGTGCTCCATCACTCAGTGCTCTCCAACGTTACCACCTCCACAAACCATATAAAAACTACAAACCGGTATCTGCCTCTATCTCTGAAATCAAACAAAGGGGCAGAGGACACTGCAGCACAGGAGCTAACGCAACAAAACTCACCCAAAACAGGGACCAAAACAAAAAAAGCAAAAAGGAAATCCAAAACACTTCTGATCATAGAAGACTCCATGATTCAGTGAGCTGACACCTACCTCCAGCTGGGGGTAATGGTCAGATGTCTCCCAGGTACATCAGCGTGGAGAGACACTGACCGCATTGCTAAAATTGTGCAGGAAGCAGGAGAAAACATCAAAGTCCTGGTACACATAGGGACTAACAATCTCGCCAGCCAGTCAATTGTGGAGACTAAGGAACACCTGACCAAGCTGGGAGACAAATTTTCATCCATTTCGTCCGGCATCTCCTTCTATGAGATCCTGCTGGTCTGGGAGAGGGGGGCAGATGTATGGAAGGTCAGAGAAGGGAAGCTGGGAGGGGAGCTAAACATGTGGCTTAAGGGCTGATGCCAGGAAAAAGGACACAAATTTGTAGGTAACTGGCAACAGTTTTGGGATTGAAATTTTAAATTCGATGGACTGCATCTGACTAAGGAGGGAGTCAGTGCGTTGGGGCAGAAGTTTGACGTCTTTGCAGAATATTTAAACTAGCAAATGGGGAGGGGGTGCAGCATCGGATACATCGAACGGGAAGAACACCCCTCCCCCCTCAACTAGTGATCAAACAGGAGTTCAGCATGTTTGTAGTTTATCTGCATCACTGGGTAAGGAAAAAGGTCCGGCTTCCCATATGATGCACAGGGGAAATGCCAGACCTCGCCTAACAACTAACACACCGAAATCTGACCAATGGAAAATCATGTACACAAATGCCTGCAGTCTGGGAAACGAGATCCCAGACCTGCAGGCAACAATGACAGAGGCTAAACTGGACATAGTAGCCATTGGCGAGACATGGTTCACCAGTAACCACACTTCGGGGTCTTCAGTACCCGGCTATGTACTATTCAGAAGAGACCGAGGTACATAAAAGGGTGGGGAGAAGAGTGTCCCTTTATGTCAATTAAAATATCAAAGCTACAGAAATTCAGAATACACATAAGTAGCCAGAAGAACTGTGGATCACCCTGGAAACAGGAGATGGGACAGCCATACAAACTGGGGTTGTCTACAGGCCTCCAGACCAGGGGGAGGACACAGACACATTACTGTTAGAAGATATACACGACATGACAGCTAAAGGGGAGGTTCTGATAATGGGAGACTTCAACATGCCAGATACAGATTGGTCAATACCAGCAGGAACATTCACTAGAACTAGACACATGGTGGATTCCCTGCAGGGGGAGGGCCTCAAACAACTGGTACAACAACCCACAAGAGACAGGGCTATCCTAGATCTAGCACTGACTAATGGGGAAAGGATCACAGATCCCCAGGTAGAAAGTCACCTGGGGACCAGTGACCATCACAGGGTATGGTTCAATTTGGCCACTAGAACTAAATTATCTCATTCCAAGGTAAAAATATGGGACTTCAGAGGAACCGACTTTGATAAGATGGCCCGCAAAGTTAAGCTAGCCCTGGCAAGAAGAAATACAGGTGACAGAGTACAGGCAAAGTGGGCAAGCATTAAGGATGTAATACTTGAAGCAACATCCCATTGTGTTAGAGAGAAAAGCAAGAGCAAAAGAAGGAGGAAACCACTTTGGTTCTCAAAAACGGTAGCAGAAAAGGTCAGAGCCAAAAGGCTGGCCTTCAGGAAATATAAGGGAATGTAGCGAGATAAAGATAGGGAGGCATACCAAACTTCCCTAAGGGAAGCAAGGAAGGCAGTAAGGCAGGCAAAGGCCCAAACCAAGAAACACTAGCATGAACAGTAAAAGAAGGTGACAAGACTTTCTATAGATACATTAGTGAACGGAGAAAGTCCAAAGGAGGTATTGCTAAGATCAAAGGGGATAAGGGGGAGTGTGTGGAGGAGGACCAAGGAAAAGCATCTATCCTAAATAGATACTTCTGCTCAGTTTTACTGAGGAAAAGCTAGGGCACGGCCCACAGTTCAGCACCATGGACACAAGGGGAAAGGAGGTGTACACTAGTCTCTTCACAAAAGAAAAGGTACTACAAGAGCTTCCTAAGCTCAGGGTGGACAGGGCAATGGGACCTGATGGCATACATCCCAGGGTAATACAGGGGCTAAGATTGGAAATAGCAGAACCATTATCAGAACTGTTTAGTGAGTCTCTGAGCACAGGAGAGGTCCCAGAAGAATGGAGAAGGGCTCATGTGATCCTGCTCCACAAGAGTGGTGGCAGAGAACTACAGACCAGTCAGTCTTACCTCAGTAGTGGGCAAAATTATGGAGGCACTCCTTAAGGATAGGATAGCGCAACACCTGGAATCCATAGGAGCACAGAATTCAAGAAGGCATGGGTTTACAACAGGAAGGTGCTGTCACACTAATCTCATAGACTTGTTTGACTGGGTAACCAGAGTGGTGGACCACGAAGGTGCAGTTGATGTTGCCTACTTTGACTTCAGCAAAGCGTTCGATACCATTCCACACAGAAGATTGATTAATAAGCTGGGTAGGCTCGGGATGGGTCAGTAGTTGGTCAACAGGGTAGCAAACTGGTTGGCAGGCAGAAAACAGAGTGGTGGTAAATGGTATACAGTCAGAAGAGATGTAAGCCACAAGTAGGGTACCTCAGGGTTCAGTCCTGGGGCCAGACCTCTTCAATATCTTCATCAGTGACATTGCAGATGGACTAGAGGGTAAGGCTTGTCTGTCTGCAGATGACACTAAGATCTGCAACAGCGTAGATGATCCAGATGGGGTGGACAGAATGAGAAGAGATCTGGATAAACTGGCAAAATGGTCGGAAGAGTGGCAACTGGGGTTTAATGCAAAGAAGTGCAAGAACATGCACATAGGGAAGAAAAATCCTGAAGCCACCTATAGGTTGGGAGGGGAGTTGCTGGCAATCACAAGGGAAGAAAGAGACTTGGGCATCATCATCACAGATGACCTGAAATCATCCAAACAGACCACTAAAGCAGTAGGTAAGGCTAGAGGGATGTTGGGGTGTATTAATAAGGGTATCAAAGTTGTAAGAGGAGGTATGATCCCTCTTTACAAGACACTGGTTGCGAGCCCCATTTGAATACTGCTGCAGTACTGGAGGCCGTACCTGCACGAGGACATTAACAAACTGGAGGCGGTCCAGAGAAGAGCAACCAAAATGGTGCAGGGACTGCATCAGAAAACATATGAGGACAGATTAATGGAGCTCAATATGTCTACCCTAGAGCAAAGGTGGGAGAGAGGTGTTATGATCGAAACATTCAAACATCTTAAGGGCATTAACAAGCTGAACGAGTCTAAGGTTTCAATAGAAGAAAAATAGCAGGACAAGAGGACACAGCACGAGATTAGAGGGAGGCCGATTAAGGGGTAATGTGAGGAAGTTCTTTTTCACAGAAAGGGTAGTGGATGCATGGAATGGCCTACCTCAGGAAATGGTGGATATGAATACAGCGGGGGGCTTCAAACAGGTGTGGGATAGGCATAAGGGAGCAATACAGATCAGTATGAATAGATAGGCCACTGACAGAGTACAGGCCTTTGGTACATTCATAAGGTAGAAAAAATGGGCAGACTGGATGGGCCTTGCGATCCTTATCTGCAGTCTATGTTTCTAAGAGTAATAGATTCTTGTAACAGCCTTCCAGCGGAGGTGGTGGTGGGGACAAAAACAATGGTGGGGTTCAAGAATGCATGGGATAAGCACAAGGGAATCATAGTGGAAAGGAAAGGGGAGGGACAAAGAGCTGTAGATTAGGCATGGTCTACAGTAATAGTGTAGGTAGGGAGAAATGGGCAGACTGGATGGCCAACTGGTCCTTATCTACCAGCAAATTCTATGTTTAAATAGGCAGGGAGGAGGAGGGAGGCTGTCGAGACCAGCTAGGGTCCTAGAAACAGATACCATCTAAGAAGTTTGCGGGGCCATGGTCCTTTTCGTTGGCAAATTCTGTTTTTCTACATTTAACCGAATATGGTCTTCATTTGAAAATCAGAGATCAGTATGACCAAAACTTGCCCCTTCTTTTTGAAATGCATAACAGGTTCTCCATTTCTGGGGTTGCTTATGAATTATACCTCCCTGCTTTTTTGGTGACATAATTTCTTGTGTGTTTATTAGTTAAGATTGTGCATTTCTGTCAGACTTTGGTTTTAAATAAGCCTAGTTTGGGGGATCCCAGCAGTTCACAATTTCTAAGCTACTTTTTTTTTTTTTTTTTTTTAATGGAGCCTGAAGTTTGCACAAACTAAATAGGATAAAACCTCTTGCTCATTTAACATGACCAAACCAAACTGGTGTTTCTGTACTTTATGTAATGATCTTTTTTATGTGCAAAAATCAGTTAAAATTAAAATTCAGTCTAATTGGGGTTCTTTTAATTCAGTTCCCAGTTGGCCACAATTAAGCAAGTATATAAGATTGTGCCCAGCAGTAGTACCATATCCTCTTTGAAACTACGGTTGGAGTGACATGCTGGGAGTTTTTCTTCGTAACTACCCCCACCTCAGATCTGCTCATGTTAATCTAGTGCAGAAGCTTGGAGAACTTGAACACTGAAATAAAGAGGAATGAGCTGTAACATAATTTGTCAGGTCTGTAAAATGACTTTTGCCACTTGAAGCTCCGTTGATTACAACTGTGAAATGCAAGTCCTTCAAACAAATGCTTTGCACTAGTAAAAGAAAAATTAAACTGCACTTCAAGTCTCTGGTGTCTTTGTGCAATAGTGGGAAGAAAAGTCAACTGAGACCTGCTTAGTTTGTCTGCCGAGACATTTTGAACATCTGGGAGAAACACACCTGACCGCTGAAGGCTGTGAGATATCACCTAGTGCGACACTCTTACCACTTCCTGCACAGTGGATGAGAGAGAGTGTCCTCTTGCTTGCCTTATATAGTGCATGATGCTGACTCCGTCCATCTGAATCAGCAATGGACCATGGCTAAGGTGCTCTTGGAAGGTCTGGAGGCCAAGTAGAACAGTCCACATCTCCAGAACACCAACATGAAAATCCGAGCCTGCATCAATCCAGAACCCTTGGGTCCGAAAGGAACAGAGATGGGTATCCCAGTCAGACCCCAAGGTATATGTTGCGTGGATCTTCACAGGAGTCCAAGAAAAGAACGGAACATCCTGTAACAGGTGCTAGTATTCCATCCACCATACTAGAAGACGGTGTAAAGGGGAACATGATGAGGACCATTTGTTTCAACTCATCTGTCCGCTGATCCCACTGTACCCAAAAAGTCCAATGCGGTATCAGGGGATGAAAGATTCCCAAGTTCGAGGTCTGGGGCCCACCAGTCAGCAGCAGGACTTTCACTTTAAATCTCCTGCAAGTTCAACAGACTTAGCTGTCAGATAAGCTTTAGTACTAAAAAGTGCATGTTAGTGCTTCCCCCGCTCTAAACTCCTGACTCATAACCTTCCCCTTCTCCCCACCACCTTGAGCATTTTTTTTTTTAAATCCCAACCCCTACCCCCAGCTGCTGTCATCAACGTCTTCTCACGTTTTGATTGGGAGACGAGGTCTTGCATGTTGCTGCAGTTGCAAGAACTGGTGCCAGAGTGCAGTCACACCTTCAAGAACTACCACAGTCAAGAGCAGATGAGAGGGAGGTGACTGGAATTGGAGCCCAGTGTAAAGGAGTATCACATGGGTGCAGAGCTGTGATCATACAGTATGTCTGGTAGGAACACTGCATGTGTGAGAGAGACGGAAACTGAGCACCATTTCACTCACTCACTCTACTTGAACTGTGTTTGCTGAAGGACACAGTCATCAGGCACTTGGCTCACCAACTGTAACCAATTACTATTCATCTGGCAGGGGATTATTAAGTGATTTCTACTACTTTCTTCAGTTGCTTAATCAAAAAAAAAAAAAGAGAGAGATTAAACTGAAGAAAATAGAAGATATCGCTTAGAAATCCCCTGTCAAATGAATAGTAATTGATCACAGCTGGTGAGCCAAGTGCCTGTGCAGGCTGGCTGTTTTAGTGTGAGATGCACTAGGACTCCGTGTCTTGTTGGCAAAAGCTAAAGAAAAAAAAAACATTTAAGTAACCTTTTGGGGGTCATTAGTTTATTTTTTCGGGACATACTGGGAGGACATATTTCTGTCTGTACCTAGTGGTTGGCTTGAGACCTCTTCATGACACTCAGCCAAGCACAGAGGTCCCAATTTGCTGATTAGATTAGTGATAAAGAGGGTGACTTTTTCTGTTCAGCTGAGACTTTACGTATGATCTTAAATCTCAAAAATACAGGCAGAGACTAAGGCCCTGCCCACACTGCACTGCTCAGACTCCATAACGGATATAAACCGTTACAACCAGGGAGTGGTGCAGTGTGTCCACACTGCCGTGGTGTCCGTTACGGGACCGGCACTGCCGGTCCACACTTCGGGAGCCGGGCAACCGTTACCGTGGCACCCGATCCTACTATGCAGCTCACGCTACGCTAGGGGACTGGTGCCACACGTCCACACTACGCCCAGTAACGTTACCGAGGCGTAATCGGTTTCATAACCATTGTTGAAACCACCTCATATGTGGTTTCAACAACGGTTACTAAAACGCTTTCTGTAACGCTACAGGTGTAACACAAACCGCTGCGGTAATGGTTTGGGCACTCTGTAACGTTAAAGAGGGGTAGTGTGGACAAGGCCTTGCTGTAATTTGGGTGTATTCCAGTGGCCATTCTAATCTGTAAAGGGGGATTCCAGTTATCAATGGGTTCCACCCCAAAGAGTATTTCTCCTTGCTGCAGCACAATGGGGGGGGGGATCAACCTCCAGGCCAATCACCAATAACTAGCCAAATGTCTCCAGTATAGAACTCTCCACACTTATACGAACATACGAAATTTGCCAGCACATAAAGGCCTAGAGGTCTATCAAGTCTGATCGAATGTGCAGCTAGCACCCCTTATTCTGCAGCTACCCCTCCCTTCTACCCTTCCCCTCCACTGACCCTCCCCCTTGCCCTGTCCCAGCTCCTTTTGAAACAGTCCACTGTTCTACTGGATACCACTTCTGCCGGTAACACATTCCACCCAGCTACCACCCTCTCTGTAAAAAAAGTGTCTCCTCATCTCCCTCCTGAACCTTCTTCCCTCCAGTCTCATATCATGGCCCTGGGTGTCCGTCCCCTCCCTTACTCTGTCTTGTACCCGTCTTGCTTATTCCTTTCATGTACTTAAAGGTTTCAATCATGTCCCCCGTCCCATCTCTCCTCCAGCAAGTACATGTTCAACTTCTTCAGCCTCCTTTCATATGATAAGTCCCCCGGCCCCCTGATCATCTTTGTCGCCCTGCACTGCACCCTCTCCTGTAACTTAATGTCCTTCTTTGAATCTGGGCCAATCACGGCAAGCAGTACTGCAGGTGCGGTTTAACTAATAACCTAAACAGTGGCAGAATCACCTCCTCCCAAAGTTGGTCCTCCTGAAGTCCAGCACTCTTGTGCGAGATTCCACTCCTTCCTTGCCCATATCCAGTCTGAGCCATACTGAGTGATGGTCACTCCCTGACAGCGGTTCTTCCACCCTAAGTTCCCTCACAAACTCCCTATTTGCCAGCACAAGGTCAAGGGTATTCCCTAACCTGGTTGGTTCACTGACCATTTGCATCAGAAAGCTGTCCTGGAAGGCATCCAGCAGTATCTGCTCCCTTTTATTCCAGGTTGTTGGGGTACTCCAGTCCACTCCTGGCATGTTGAAGTGCCCCACAATCACCACACTACCCTTCTAACAGGTCTTCCTGATCTGTCCCACTAGTTCCCTGTCTAACTCCTCCGTCTGAGCGGGCAGCCTGTACACCACTACCATTCTGAGAGTCCTATTCTTGGAATTCTGGATTTGCATCCAAAGTGACTCCATACTACCCTCCTACCCTTCCTCCCTTACACACTTCAGTCCTTCCCTCACATACAGTGCCACACCCCCTCCTTTCCCAATCACCCTGTCCCTACGAAATAACCTGTACCCTGATACAGACAGGTACCAGTCATTGTATTGGGTGGCGTATGTTTCTGTGATGTCTGCAATGTTCACCTCTCCCTCTGCCATGAGCACCTGTAACTCTGCAGTTTTCCTCCCAAGGCTCTTAACATTAAAGGCGACCACCTTCCACCCCTTCCCCCCTCCCTTCCTGCCCTCCTTTACTAGCATCACCAATAGTACTTGCCATTTGTCCTTTGTCACTGTTATGGGGGTAAGCTCATATGGCTTCCCAACCTGTGGTCTCTGCAAGTCTCTAGCCCACTTGCCACCCCCCGCTCCTAGTTTAAATTCCCAATTAACAACAACAAAAATGGAACGGGACTTGGGGTAGTCATATTAGATTATCTAAAGGTGGGTAAGCAATGTGAGAAGTCAGTAAGGAGAGCCAGGGGGATACTGGGATGCATAGGAAGGGGCATCACAAGTAGAAAAAGGGAAGTGGTTATCCCTCTGTACAGACAGTTGGTGAGACCCCATCTAGAGCACTGTGTGCAGTTTTGGAGACCTCGTCTACGCAAGGACATAGGCAGGATGGAAGCAGTCCAGAGGAGGGCAACTAAAATGGTGCAGGGTCTACATCAGAAATCATAAGAAGAGAGACTGAGAGAGCTTAATATGTATACCCTTGATGAAAGGAGGGACGGGTGGGGGCATGATAGAAACGTTCAAGTACCTCAAGGGAATCAACAAAGTCCAGGAGGGTAGCATCTTTCAGAAAAAGAGATGTGTAAGAACAAGGGGACACAATTTAAAGATAGAGAGGGGACGGCTCAGGGGTAATGTGAGGAAATCTTTTTTCACGGAGAGAGTGGTGGATGCATGGAACTGCCTTCCTGGGGAGGTTGTTGGGACTAAAACAGTGGGGGAATTCAAACATGCATGGGACAGACACAAGGCAATTGTAGTGGAGTGTGGCAGAAAGTAGGCTGTTGGTTAACTAGAATCTGCAGCTTATCCAGTAGGTAGGGAAATGGGCAGACTGGGTGGGCCAAGTGGTCCTTATCTGCCGTCAAAGTCTGTGTTTCTAACTTCCTCTATGTACTCTTCCATCCTCTGTTTCAACACTTTCTTTCCCTCCTCACTCAAGTGTAGTCTGTCCTTGGCATAGACACTACTGTCCTCCCAGGTCCCTCCCCCACCAGCCCATATCCTTTAGCATGACACCAGGTTCTTTGCCATCCGATAAATTCCTCCATTCTTATCTTTGTTGTTGTGCTTGCCTTGGGCACTGGAAGTATCTCTGAAAAAGTTACTGATTTTCCTGCCCCCTCACATAATTGTCCTAGTTCCTCAAACCTCCTCTGGACTATATCTACCGTCTTGTCAGCCAGGTAATTTATTCCAAGATGTATAATTAAATGAGGCTTGTCCCTACCCCTTCTTGCATATTTCAGAACAGACTGTCCCACCCTTTCCACTGTCATTCCTGGCATGGCCTCCACCCAAATGCGACTATGCCTCTCCCCTCTACTACCCCACCTGACTCCTCTTGGAATTGAGTCCCCTAGCACTAAGATTCTACCCCTCTTGCTCCCTGCTTGCTTCCATTCCTCTCCATCTCTCATTCATGGCTCTTTTCTTCTTCCTGCACAGTATTTCCCCCCTTCTGCCCCAGTTATAATTCCCCAAGCTCCACTTTGGTCCAGGCATTTATCAGTTACTACTCCAATTTCATCACCTCCCTCCTCCTCCTTCCCCTCTAGCACTGCAAAACAATTTTCTGAAGACCCTTCACCAATGCCCACTTCCTCTCTCCTCATAGTAACCGGTTCCCTACTTTCCACTCCATGACTCCACTCCATAACTGTTGCCACTTCTCCTCCTCCCCTCACAAGTCACAGATCACGCCACAGTCTGGTTCTTCCTGGACCTGAGGGGGAGGAAAACCGAACAAGGATGGTAGGTACCGACTTTAGAGGTGCAGATTTCAGGGAGATGAGAAGGATCCTTAAAGCTCATCTAGACAGGATAAGGCCAGGTATGGATGCTGAAAGCAGGTGGGGGATCATTAGGAGAGGAATATAGGCGGTTACCAGATCCTGTGCAAGGGAAAGGCACAAGTTCGGTAAGGCCAGAAAACCCTGCAGGTGGACCCAGGAGGTACAGGAGGTGGTGAGGGAAAAGAAGGCGGCCTATAGGCGGTTCAAGTGGTCAAGGAGTGAAAGGGATCAGGAAGAATATGAGCCGACAGCCAAGAGAGTCACCAGGGTGGTGAGAGCAGCTAAGGCAAAAAAGGAGCAGTCCTTGGCCAGTGAGATCCAGAGGGGGACAACAGGTTCTTTACATACATAGGGGAAAAAAAGGAAAGTAAGGGGGCAGATCAGCAAGATAAGGGTAGGGGATGGTTGGGCACAGGAGGCGGGAGAACAGGCAGAAGTCCTAAATGAGTACTGTGCCTCAGTTTATACCAGGGGGGGATGGAGGGGCTATGTCTTACGAGGGAAGCGGGGAAACCGGAGCAAGGGGTGAGACCTGTAGAGACCAAGGGCCCTGATGGGTCTGGGGAAAGGGAGTGGCCACCACAGACAGGTGGGGCCCAGCAGTGCATGGTGAAAAGGGGAAGAGGAGGCTGAATCCCAGTAGAGAGAGTAAGGGAAGCCCTCAGGTCCCTTCGGATAGAGAAAGCACCTGGGCCAGATGAGATGCATCCCAGGGGGCTGAGGGAACTGGCAGATGTCCTGGCAGTCCCTCTAGCAGAGCTTTTCAACATCTCTCTGAGGACTGGGTGGGTGCCCCAAGACCGAAGGGTGTCCCATGTCGTGATGATCTACAAAGGGGGATCAAGAGAGGAGGCAGGAAATTACAGGCCCATTAGCCTGACATCAGTGGTCAGCAAGGTGATAGCGGGTATTATTAAGGAAAGGCTGGGGGGGGGGGTTACTGAAGCAAACTGGGTACTTGGATGATAGGCAGCATGGCTGTGTCACTGGAAGATCGTGCCAGACAAATCTTGTTGAGTTCTATGACTGGGTGATGAGGGCCCTGGACCAGGGTAGGCCAGTGGACGTCCTCTTTTTGGATTTTAACAAGGCATTTGATTTGGTACCCCACAGTGGCCTTCTGGCTAAGCTGAAGGAAATGGGGGTAGGGAGATAGTTGCTAAGATGGATAGGAAATTGGCTCACTGAGCGTACTCAGAAGGTGCTGGTTGGAGGGTTAGCCTCATCCCCAAGGTGGGTTACTAGTGGGGTTCCCCAGAGGTCAGTGCTGGGGCCACTCCTCTTCAACGCCTATATCTCAGACATCAGGAGGGGGATCAGGAGTGATCCTTCCACTGAACAACTGTTTGGTTAGGCCACACCTCGAGTATTGTGTACAATTTTGGAGAACACATTTAAAGAGGGACATTACACTCCTAGAGAGTGTGTTCAAAGGAGGGCAACCAAAATGATCTGGAGCCTGGGGGAGAGGACCTATGATGAGAGGCTCAAGGAGCTTGGCATGTACACCCTGGAGGGGAGGAGGGATGGGGGGACATGATAGAAGTCTTTAAGTACATGAAAGGGATCAATAAAGGAGGCTCAGTCAGGGTGCGCCAAAGGAAGGAGGGTGGGTCAACAAGAGGCCATGGGTGTAAGATGGAAGGGGGCAGGCTCAGAGGGGAGAGGAGATGTTATTTCACTGAAAGGGTGGTGGAGCCATGGAATGCACTGCCCAGGGAGCTGGTAGAGATGGAGACTGTGGACGGGTTTAAGAGGGGATGGGACAGGTTCAGGGGGAAGGTAAATCTAACCAGGAGCAATACAGGTGGGACATCTGGGACTGGGGACAGTATAACCCAAGGGGGAAGGGAGGGACACCAAAATCGGCCCTGAGTGCGGGTGCTGAAAATCGAGCAGACTCGAGAGACCGCTAGGCCTATTCTGCTGGCATTTTAGTATGTTAGTACCTCAAGAGCCTGCAACTTTGCTCCCCAACACAGATCTGCCTGCCTGGTTGCCACCAACACAGAACAAGGCCCTACATGGCGGCAGCACAGCAGCAAGCCGCTCTGCCTCCTCGCCACTGCTGCTAGCCTTGCCGCTTCTCCAGAGTACTCCTGCAAATGGCCGCACTATTCCTCTCTCCAGCAGCCTCAAGGAGAGATCTGCTCCCGACCAGTCCTGCCTCCTTTCATTCCCCACAAGCAGGGACATGCTGCTTTCTGTCAGCAAAGTCACTCCAGCTCTTCTCCTGTACAAGGGAGCTCCGTTACCTTCCAATGTGTCTTCTTTGGGGCCTGCAGCCACAAGGACAGCAACCGCGGCTTCCCCCTCGCCCCAGCAGCCCATGGAGTGTGCCACTCCCCGACTGCTCAGCAATCAACCACTCCTTCATAATCGGAGCCCCCGCTCCACTCGGCCAAAAATGAACAAAAAATTAAGACTGCAACGGAACTCGATCAGGCTCCACAGAGCGCTCCTCTCCCTGTTCACGGCTCGGACTTGCTACAAACAGCCCACAACAAGCAAATCAATAAATAAACTGGGACTGCAAAATGGAGTGATCCACTCTCAGAGAGCCAAAAACACCACAAGCATAAACACCTAAAATGGAGGCAGGGGAATACAGAAAGAAAAGGGGAACATAAAGCAATAAAAACAAGGCATGCAGCAGAAATCTCAAGCGGGAGAGTAGGAGAAAAAAAAAAAGAATCAACAGGACCATGGGATCCAAAGCAGGGCACATCAGATAAATAAAACGAGCGTAATAAATAAAAATAAAAAAAAAAAAAAAAAACACACAGCAAAATGGAGCGCAATCAAATAAAGCAATTCTCTAGCAAGTTTGTGCCACTCACCCAAAAGTCAGAAAGAAAAAATTACTCACCTTAGTAATGTTGTTTCTTCTAATGGAGTTTTGCTGTATTCTGACTATTGCAGTTAGGTCCTGCCTTTCAACTGCCCCGGAGAACAAAGAGTTAACTTTCCATGGCCAGCATGGAATGTTCAGCGCGAGCTCAGCTGAAGCCCCTGTCTGCTGCTGTTCAAACTCCAACCGTCAGATCTTTACGAGCAATACTCACTAGGAGTTCTGTGTGGAAACTGTAAAACTCACACTAGCGAACTGGCAACTAAATTTATTAAAAAGGGTTTTTTGGCTTCAAAGCAAAGACTCAAGTCAGGAAACCCAAAAAACCAAACACAACACACACCCAAAGTAAAGGAGAGTGAAAAAGGGGCACCCCTAGGGTGTCAACACTGCTCCTGCCCACCCACATCCCAAAAACCAGGTTCTGAGAGGGGAGGCGGGAGGGGGGTCAGAATACAGCAAGATTCCATTAGAAGAAACAACATTACTAAGGTGAATAATTTTTTCTTCAAACATGAAGTCTTGCTGTATTCCAACTAGTGCAGACTACCAAGCAGTACCTCCATGGAGGAGGGACAGAACCTACTTTGGGAACAGGCTCTGAAGTACTGCTGTGCCAAACCGAGCATCACTCCTAGCCTGGATATCCAGAGAGTAATGCTTGGTGAATGTATGGACTGTTTTCCAGGTGGCTGCTTGACAAATTTCTAAGCTAGGAATATCTCTGGCAGCAGCCAAGGAAGCAGCTGTACCTCTAGTAGAGTGAGCCCTCAGGCCTGAGGGTGGAGTTCTACCCAGTTTTTCATAGCAGAATTGTATACAAGAGGCAATCCACCTGGCAAAAGATCTCTTAGTGGCAGGTTTGCCCTTACCGACCTCTCCATATGTGAGGAACAACTGGAGGGACTCAAACCTGTGACCCTTGGTGCGTTCTATGTAGTAGCTGAGGGCCCTTTTAACATCCAAGCTGTGCAGCCTCCTCTCTCCAGAAGAGGAATGGTCAGTGAAGAAAACAAGGAAAGACATAGACTGGTTAAGGTGGAAATCTGAAACCACCTTAGGCAAAAACTTCCTGTTAGTTCTTAGGACCACTTTATCTCTATGGAAAGAGATGAAATCAGGCTCCACTGACAGGGCTTGCAATTCACTGATATGCCTGGCAAAGGTAATGGCTACCAAAAACACAGTTTTCCAAGTCAAGTACTTAAGCTCTGCAGAGGACAAAGGCTCAAAGGGTGGTTGCATAAGCTGAGCAATGCAAACATTAAGGTCCCAAGCAGGAGCAGGGTCCCAAAAGGGGAGATTGGTGTGCAGCAATCCCTTGAAGAACTTACAAAACACAAGATGGGCTGACAGAGGAGAGGGCTTGCCTACTGACAAGAAGGCAGAAACAGCTGCCAAATGCACTTTAAGTGTAGCTGGCCTAAGGCCTAAGCCATTAAGATGGACCATATAGTCCAGAACTGTAGGCAACCCAGCAGATTCTGGAAAAATATCCTTATTAGAGCACCAAATAGTGAACCTTTTCCATTTGAAGTTGTAAGTCTTTCTGGTGGAAGGCCATTGAGAAGCCTTAAGGATATCCAGAACCCCTTGAGACAGCTGCAGATCAGCAAACTAACTCTTCAAGAACCATGCCTTGAGATTGAGAGATTTGAGGTTCGGATACCAAATCCTCCCCTGAGAGGATGTCAACAGGTTGTAATTCCTGGGAAGAGACAAGGGAAGGTGGACTGCTAAGGACAGCAACAGGGGGTACCAGGGCTGTCTGGCCCAGTCTGGAGCAATCAAAATCACTTTGCATGGTTGTGACCTTGACTAACACCTTGAACAGGAGAGGGAAGGGGGGAAAGCATACAGAAATTTCCCTTCCCAATTCAGGATCAGAGCATCCAGGGGGACTGAGCCCAAGACTGGGGTCTGCAACAAAAGAGAGGAAGATGGTGATAGTCTGGGGCTGCAAAAAGATCTATCTGTGGAGTGCCCCATCTCGAGAAAATCACTTTCAAAACTAGGGGATCTAGGGTCCATTCGTGATGGCCCTGGGATATCCTGCTGAGAGCATCTGCCAGGACATTGTCCTTCCCTAGGAGGTGAATTGCTATCAGAGAGGTTTGCAGGGAATAGGCCAGGGATCACAACTTCATTGCTTCAGTGCACAAGGCCGAAGACCGAGTGCCTCCTTGCTTGCTGATGTACCACATTGTGGTGGTATTGTCTGTTCTGATCTGGACCACCTTGTTCTGTACAGATTTGGAAAAGACTTGCAGTGCCAGAAACACCGCTCCGAGTTCCAAGAGACTGATGTGAGGCAGAGATTCTTGAAGTGACCACAGTCCTAGGGTGGTAAGATCCCCGAGGTGGGCACCCCAGCCCAGCAGGGAGGCATCTGTGGTGAGTATCACTGAAGGAGACTGAGTGACAAAGGGAACTCCTTGTCTCAAATTGTCCTGATCCTGCCACCACTGCAAAGCCTGGATCAGGGTTCGAGTCACTGGGACTAGTTTGGTAAGGGAATCCTTTCTTTGGGACCAGAGGGCTCTTAAGTGGAACTGAATGTCCCTCATCTGAAATCTTGCTCCCTGGATGACTGCTGTAGAGGCTGCCATGTGGCCCAGAAGCTGCAGGAAATGCCTTGCTGGTCGAGACACCTGAAGGGTGAATGAAGAGACCAGTTCCATAAGGGTCCTTGCCCTGTCCAGGGGAAGGAAGGCTCTTGCCCTTATTGTATCCAGCTCTGCCCCATGAAGGTGAGGCGTTGTACTGGCTTGAGAACTGACTTTGGAAGGCTGAGGAGGAATCCTAAGGAAGTGAGCACTTGCTGAGTTATCTGCAGATGTGACTTGACTTGGACTGGAGACTGACCCACTATAAGCCAGTCGTCCAAGTATGGAAAGATGGAAGTCTTTTTTTCTCCTTAGGAAAACCACCACTACCGCCAGGCACTTTGTGAACACCCTTGGGGCTGATGTTAGGCCAAAGGGCATTGCTCTGAACTGATAGTGGCCTGAGGGCAACTCAAACCTGAGGTACTTTCTGTGGGAGCACCTGATGGGAATGTGAAAACGGGCATCTTTGAGGTTCAGGGAGGCAAGCCAGTTCCCTGGCCTTAGAGAGGGCAGAATTATTCCCAGAGTCACCATTTTGAACTTTGGTTTTAAAAGGTGCTTGTTCAGATATCTTAGGTCCAGGATGGGCCACCATTCTCCTGTCTTTTTTTTGGGGTTAGGAAGTACCTGGAGTACAATCCTTTGCCCTTGTGTAGGGTAGGTACCCTCTCTATGGTTCTGAGATCCAGGAGGGAAGAAACCTCTGCCTCTAGGGCAAGGGTCTCTGATGGATTTGCAGGTGGAAAGGATCTGGTTCTCATCTTGGGAAATTTTTTGAAGCTGAGAACCAGTCCCTGGCTTACTACTTCCAGGACCCACTTGTCTGATGTCAGAGACTTCCAGTCCTGCACAACGTATGCCAGCCTTCCGCCTACAGGTATTGGAGAATCGGCCCGGGCAGACCCATCAGGGTGTCTGCTTGGCAGGGGCTTTAGGCTGAGGGGTGGAAGCAGGCCTGCTCATTCCCCGTCTGCCTCTCCCTCTGAAGAACCCCCTCTGAGCATAAGAAGAAGAGGAGGCCTGGGCTTGGTAAAAAGGCCTTTGAAAAGGCCTGCCTCTGACCCTGGACTGCTGCCTTTGAGGAGTGGCTTGCCTTTCTTTGGCCTGAGCACTCCTGTAGGTGGTTCTGTACTCGTCCATCTTCTTCATGCAGTTCTCTGTCTGCTCCCCAAACAGAGAATTACCAATAACAGGGAAATCCATGGCCTTAGCCTGGGTATCCTGTGATAGGCTAGTACATCTGAGCCAAGCCATCCTACTAAGGGCCACAGATGTAGCCATGACTAATGATGAAACATCACTGGAGTCCAAAGCAGCATGAAACTGCACCTTGGATGCCTCAATCCCATCCGCAGCCACCTGCTCCAGCTCCTTGGCAAGCTGGTCAGGGGTCTGTTTAGCCAGAGCCAGCACAGTGTCCCATCTGGACTTCTGGTATCTAGCTGTGCAGGCCATATAGTTAGCCTACCTGAGTCCCAAAGATGCTGCCATGTACTGCTTCTTTGCCATGGCATCAATCCTCCTGGAGTCCTTATCTGGGGGGTGTGATGCCAAGGGGATATTTGCCATATCACAGGCAGCAGCCTGCACTACCCCAACATGGCTGCATTGCTGAGAAAGGAACTCTGTGTCTGAGCCTGAAAGGGTGTACCGCTTGTCCATTCGTCTGTCCACAGGAGGTATGGAGTTAGGAGTCTTAAGAATTTTATTTGTCTGTTTCCCGAAAGATTTATGGAGGGGAATAGACAGTTTCCTGGACTCTTGGATGTCCAACATTTCAACAAAATCAGGCTCCTCCTGATCCTCTACTGCTTCTTCCTTTGGAAGCTGGAGGATTTCAGCCACTTTTTTGTAAAACATAAAGTGGGAAGGGGACTCAGAAAGCCTAGGAGGAGAAACACCTGAAGGTCTGTCTAGGGAGATGTCCGGGTCAATAGGCACATCCAGACTTTCATAATCACCATCACCATCTTCATACTCTCCCTCCTCATCCGGTTCATAGAATTCTTCTGAAGCGTAATCCGAAACCGGGGGAACCGAGCGAACCGAGCCCCTGCCAGAAGGTGCCGGTTCGGCAGGAACCGAAGTTAGCGATTGCACTATTCTTATCGCTTTCACTATCTCATCAGCGGTCGGAGTATGAATTTCTGGATCCGAACCGGACGATTTATCTTTTCTCTTCCTTTTAACCAGAACCGACTCCTCAGAATCGGCTCTCCTTTTGCCCGAAGAAGTATCGCCCTGGTCAGAGGGCACTCCTGCTTTGGTCGGAACCTAACCGGGCTGGCCATCCGGATCAGCGGACTTCTCGGCCTCCCTTTCCCTCAGTCTACCTCTCTCTTATCCAGGGTAGCTTTGGGAAAATTCTTACAAATCTGGCAGTCTGAATTGAGATAGTCAAACCCCAGACAATAAACACAGGTGGTGTGGGGATCAGCCTTAGCAAAGGCTTCCCCACACACACACTGCAGTGTTGAAACCCAGTGGGCCTGGTTTTTTTCTTGGGTTTCTCAGACATGGCCAATCCTATCCAAAACTTACCCTTTTTTTGGCAATCCGCCAGGCAAGACTCCCCTATTGGTTCCTGACCGTGTTAAGGGTCTTGGAAAAAAGCGTAATAAAATCTGTTTTTTTTAGAACCGATACGGACCAGTTATCACACTCTAAGTAAATTCTTAAACTTTTTGTAAACTAAACTGATCGGTTCAGCCGAACCGATCCCAAATTTACAAGTTCCACACAGAAACTAAATGTAAAACCTATCTAGTACTCATGGTACCACAGACAGAGACTTAAACCAAAAGATTCGGTAGCAGAAATTTGGTAGAAACCGAGCAAAAAACAACACTTTGACTTTTTTTAACCAAGCAAAGGAGAAATCTCCGGAGCGACTGTTCAGTGAGGCGGAGTAAAGAATCTGACGGTTGGAGTTTAAATAGCAGACAAGGGCTTCAACCGAGCTCGTGCAGAACATTCCATGCTGGCCATGGAAAGTTAACTCTTTGTTAACTCTTTGGGCAGTTGAAAGGCAGGACCTAACTGCAATAGTCAGAATACAGCAAGACATCATGTTGTTTGAAGCCAGCCATTTTTTTCTCTCACTGGGGAAGAAGGCAGCAAGGTGGCAATCGCCATTTTGACCACTGTACATCAGCCAGGCAGCCTCGTGGCAAGGATCCTCAATCTTGTGCAGAGCAAAACGCCAAGAAAGGAAGTGAACCCCTGACCCCCCTGCTGGTGGCCATCTTGCTACAATCAGGCCAGTCAAACCCACAGGAACTGCATGTCAAAGTTCAGTGGCCATCTTATGAAAGGCATAAATTGATCTCACTCCATTGAAATCAATGAGAATTCTGCTGAAATGAATGTACACTGCAACAAAACCTTTATTTAAATAACAAACAACACAGAACTGAGTGGGACTTCTTTATTAATATGCCATTCAATGAACTTTGCTACAAAAATTTGTACTTTTGTCTGCAAAAATAATTTTTGCTCGGTACTTCATCCTTGACAAGACGTCCCGCCTCCTGCATGACGGCAGCTCCTTCTCACCCGTACGACCTTTGCTCGGTGAAACAAAGCTCATCTCCAACCACAATGTCCGACAACAACACACTTATGGGTGCCGGAACATCCAGAGTTCTACCTTAACCCATCTCAATGGCGTGGGGCTACAAAATCGAAACAATCCTCCATGACATCCAGTCGCCCATCTCAGTTCGAGGAGCACCAGCTATGCAAGCCATTCAAGATGACCTGCCTACATTAAAGCTATTTTACCACAGTCCACAGTCCATACCAGCCTACAACCGGTACCCTTCTCAGCCTTACCTCATGAAGACACTGTCAATTGGCTGGAACAATTCCAAGCACGGATTTCTTTCAATGGTTGGACTGATCCCTTGCACATTTCCAAAGCCTTGCGCTTGCTTCTGAGAGGGACTGCCATTTCCTGGTTCAACACACTTCCAGAACAAGTCAAAGGGGACACTGCCACACTGTATACAACTTTCAAACACCATTTTCTTCAACCACACCCACCCTGGTTATTGGAGCAACGGCTGTGGGAACGTACAATGCAACCCACTGAATCTTTTGAAGCTTTCATAGTGGACACTGAGTCTTGCTGCAAACACCTATAGAAATCAGAGAAAGAACAAACCAGCACCTTTGTCCGGGGACTGCTTACTCAACTCTGTCTTTATGTATTCCAAAAGAAATCAACAACCTAGATGGACACAATCCAAGTGGCACGACTTGCACAAGAATCCATAGCAATGTCCCAGGCTACCAGTGTACAAGCAACTCAGTCATCACAGTTAGTCGCACTCGCAACATGTGTCCAGCAGCAGCAATCAATGATAGAGATGCTCACTACAAGTATCAATACTCCACATCGCAGCTCAACTGCTTCTTCTACTACCTCTGTCAATGTCCTTCGAACATTTCGATAGCGACCTGCTCCACCTCTGTCTTCACAAGAACCACTGACCTTCCAGTGGTGGGGATTCAGGGGACACACTGCCACTGTCTGCCAAAAGCTAAAGTACAACAGCAATAAAGAGAACCACAGGCACCCACTGCCGCACAGTCAGCAAGATAAACACAATTACTCCCAGGGTCAGGGGAATACAGCAACTGACCACCCCTCTGACTTTCACAATTCAAACAAAATGCATCCTCCAACTGCAAACTCTGGCATACTCTCGCTTCCAAGGGCAAAGGTACCTGTCAGCAGATAACCTCTCCTAACAAACTATGTACCTGTAACCATAGGAGATGGGTTCACGCACGCCTTGGTCGACACTGGAGCAGAAATATCCGTTATCAACAGCAGTATTCTGAACAACCAAGCTATTCATCACATACCTAATGTCTCTCCAGCTGACCTGAAGTACATTATCACAGCAAGTACAGCTACAGTACCTATCACAGGCGTGGTCCATCTCAAGCTCCACTTTGGCTCACAGCAAGCTACTGTGTCAAGTTTTACATAGTGCCTGATCTTCAACCTGCAATAATTCTTGGCCTGGACTTCCTCAAAGCTCACAAACCCACCCTAGACTTTGCCTCAAACAAACTGTCACTAGATCCTCGGAGGCAACTCGCAGCTATAGACTCAGTCACTGTGCCTCCTCAGTCAGAGATGGTTCTGATTGTCAAGATTCGAGGCGAACCACTTCCACAAGGTGGTGTTGGCATCGTCATGGGATCCCCCGCACTGCATTCGTCAGATCTCCTTCCACAGAACACCTTATCGGTGGTGCATGGCAGCGCAGTCTTCCAAAAATTCTGCAACTTCACAGATGAGCCAGTAGTCATCTCAAACAGAGAAACATAGACTTTGATGGCAGATAAGGACCGCTTGGCCCACCTAGTCTGCCCATTTCCCTACCTACAGGATAAGCTGCAGATCCAAGTTAACCAACAGCCTATTTCTTCCTACCCCCCCACCACAAGAATTGCCTTATGTCTGTCCCATGCATTCTTGAATTCTCCCACAATTTTGGACCCCACAACCTCCTCAAGAAGGCTGTTCCATGTGTCCACCACCCTCTCTGTGAAAAAATACTTCCTCACATTGTCCCTGAACCGTCCCCCCCCCATCTTCAAACTGTGTCCCCTTGTTCTTGCACATCTCTTTTTCTGAAAGATGCTACCCTCTTGGACTTTGTTGATTCCACTGAGGTACTTAAAAGTTTCTATCATGGTCCTCCTTTCCTCAAGGGTATACATATTAAGCTCCTTTAGTCTCTTCTCATATGGCTTCTCTTGCAGACCCAGCACCATTTTAGTTGCCCTCCTCTGGACTGCCTCCATCCTGTGTATGTCCTTGTGGAGATGGGGTCTCCAGAACTGGATGCAGTACTCCAGATGGGGTCTCACCAACTGTCTGTACAGAGAGAGGACAACTTCCTGTTTTCTGCTGGTGATGCCTCTCCCTATATATCCCAGTATCCCCCCAGCCCTCCCTACTGCCTTCTCACATTGCTTTCTAACCTTAAGGTCACCTGATATGATTACCCCCAGGCCCCTTTCCATTTTTGTTGTTACCACCTCCCCCAATGTGTAATCTTCCCATGGGTTTTGTTTCCCAGGTGCATTATTTTGCACTTCTTTGCATTGAATCAAGTTGCCATACTTTTGACCATTCCTCCAACCTTGCCAAGTCCTTCTCATCCTTTCCATGCCTCCTTGTGTATCAACCCTGTTGCAGATATTTGTGTCATCTGCAAAGAGGCATACTTTTCCTTCCAGTCCTCTGCAATGTCACTTATAAAGACATTAAAAAGGACTGGACCCAGTACTGAACCCTGCGGTACCCCACTAGTAACCCCTCTTTCTTCAGAGTGGACTCTATTTACAATTACCTTCTGTTTCCTGTTGTCCAGCCAATGTTTTACCCAGGCTACCACCCTAGGACCCACTTCCAGGCTGGTTAATTTGATTATTCTTTTGTGTGGGACTGTGTCAAATGCCTTACTAAAGTCTAGGTAGGACATGTCTACAGCCCTCCCTGGTCTACTACATTGGTCAACCAGTCAAAGAAATCAATTAAATTCATCGGACATGACCTTCCCACTGTGAACCCATGCTGCCTTGGGTTATGTGCCCCACTCACCTCTAGGTACTCAACAATTCTTTCCTTCAGAAGTGATTCCACCACTTTCCTTACCACAGAGGTCAAAACTGACTGGTCTGTAGTTTCCTGCCTCTGTCTTGCTCCCACTTTTGTGAAAGGGAATCACATCCACCTTCCTGCAGTCCTCAAAGGGTGCTAACATTGGAAAGTTTGTCAGCTTATCTTCAGGGGACCAGCTCCATCTCATGAAAAAACCTCAGCCTGGTTCCCCCAACTCTAATCCTGTCAGTACTATCACTACCACTCAAGCTTCAACAGAGTTACCCCTCAGTCAGCGACTATCCTCTTCAAAACTTCCAGCATCTCCAACAGTAACGCAACTTCTTCTGAAAGTCCTGGAGAATTACCCGGATGTCTTTGTTGGTTCAGATAAGCTTGGATGCTGTGATATCCTGCGACACACAATCGAAGTGCAGCCCATCCAGAAACCAATCAGTCAGCGAGCGTACACAGTGGGACACAAAGAGAAACAAGTCCTCAAGGACATAATCAAGGACATGCTCGAACAAGACATTGTTGAAGAGTCTACAAGTCCCTGGGGTGCACCTTGTCTGCTGGTGGTAAAGAAGGACAAAAGGTATCACTTCGTGGTAGACTACAGAAAATTCAATGCCTACATGATGCAGGATGCTCATCCCTTACCTACAACTGAAGACAGCTTACAGAGTCTTAGTGCAGCCAGTCCTGCTTACTTCACCACTCTAGACCTTCAGAGTGGGTTCTATCAAGTCTCCATTGATCCAGCTTCCCATCCATACACAGCATGGCACTGCCACTTGGGACTTTTTCAGTTCAAACAATTGCCTATGGGTCTTCGGAAAAGTCCAGCCACATTTCAACGTGTTATGGAAGCTGTACTACACGGGTTGTCTTAGAAATCTTGCCCGGTCTACCTGGACGATGTGATTGTCTTCAGCAGAATTTTGGCAGAGCACCTCCAACGTCTCAAAGAAGTGTTTCAATGTCTCAGACAAGCAAATCTCAATCTTCGCCCAGAAAAGTGCTGTTTTGCACAGCATCGAATTCATTACCTGGGACATGTGGTTAGTTCTCAAGGCATCTCTCCCAATACAGAAGAGCTCTCAGCAGTCAAAGACTATCCAGAACCTAACAATCAAAAGACCTTTGAGCTTTCCTGGGCTTGCCTGGCTACTATCGAAAGTTTATTTGCAACTATGCCAAGATTGCAGCTCCACTGTATGCCCTCACCAAAAAGGGATGTGACTATACTTGGACTTCTGAATGTACAGAGACCTTTGAAACCTTAAAATAAAACCTAATCTCTTCTACAGTATTGGCCTACTCCAGGTTCAACCAACCCTTCAAACTCTACTTAGATGCTAGTTCTTTTGCAGAGGGCGCTGTGCTCTATCAAATTCAAGATGGAACAGAACGAGTCGTCTCCTATGCCGGGTGCTCTCTTATCTCAGCTGAGCAGAACTATGGCATCACAGAAAAAGAATGTCTAGCCATGGTATCTGCCGTAAAGCAATTTGACTGCTACCTTCACTACTCCTCCTTTACAGCTATTGTTGATCACTCTGCCCTCAGATGGTTATTCAAAATGAAGGACCCAGTAGGCAAGTTTGCCCGATGGATCGCCATGCTGCAATCCTACAACACTGAAATTCAGTACAGACCAGGTTGAGTTCACTCACATGCTGATGGTGTAAGCGGAGACAATATCCCTCTGCATCCTCCTCAACAGATGAAGACTCCTGCTTGCAAGCACTTCCTTTCTATGCCACGGATGTGCTTCATGTGGACACTCCTACAGAACCTCAAGTTGCTTTGCTGCTACCTAACGCTTCTACAGAGAGACACACAAATCCTCAGTTACTGCACGCAGCCAAAGAGCTTCTCATCTCCTCTACATCTGATCTGTCCCTGGCAACTGTTAAAATGCAACAAAGAATTTACACTCAATTTACGGACATAATCATCTACTTACAGTCTGGAACTTTACCGCAACAAAAGAAGCATCACCAAGATGTACTTTTCTTTGCGTTGCAGTACTTCCTCAATGACAGTGTGCTCTTTCACATTTGGACCAAGGAAGGCAAGGGTCATCGCACGGATAGAACTCATGTACAGCTAGTTGTGCCAGCCTCTCTAATCAGTCAAGTTCTTCTCCCCACTCATGCTTCTCCACTTCCTGGAGGTCATATGGGAATCCAAAGAACTCTTGAAAAGACAAGGCTTCACCTCTTCTGACCTCACATGAACAGGGACATTGTCCGATTTGTAAAATCCTGCCAGCCCTGCTGCCAAAGAAAGCCACCTGCCAAACCAACAAAGGCACACATTCCAATGCCTGTAGCCACTGAACCCTTCCACAGTCTCAGCACTGACATTCTTGGGCCCTTACCAAGATGCTCTGACTCTGGTAACAAATACATCCTTGTTTTTGTGGATTACCTAACGAAGCATTTGGACCTCATCCCCCTAAAAGGCATTAACGCTGTCACTGTGGCAAATGCCTTTCTCAACACAGTCATTTGTCGTCACAGTACCCCATCATACCTACATTCAGACAGAGGCACCAACTACCCTACCACCATTGTCTGAGAAACATGCAAACTTCGACATAAAAAAGACACATACCACAAGTTACCATCCACAATGCAACGGGCAGAGTGAAAGAATGATGTCTACCATTCTTAGCACACTTTCCAAGTATCTGGATGAGACTCACGACACCTGGGACCATTTTGTTCCCTTTGTGCAATTTACCTACAATACCAACCCTTGTGTTGACAGCACAGAATACACACCATTCTTCTTAGTCCATGGACGTCACTCATGAACACCACTGGACAAGGATCTCTCACTGCTAGGAGTTCCTAAGTCAGCGTCTTCCTTTATTATCCCTATGCTGGAACAGCTTGAACTTGCCAGATGTGTTGCAATTACTACGCTGGGTCAGAGAAAATCTGCAATGCAGAAAATGTCAGCAGCCAAGTCGTGTGATCCTTCATTTTCTTTTGGGGACATTGAGTATTTGTACCGACCTGTCCTTGTTCCGGGCGCCACCAAGAAACTGCTTCACCCCTGGACTGATCCCTTCTACAACATAGAAAAGCTTCCTCCTGCCCACATTCGTCTGCGACGCAAGTCAGATGGAAAGCTGGTACACTACAAAGTCCATATAAACTGATTGAAGCATGGGTACCTGAATAATAACCTTTCAGATGACCCCAGTCCACCTACCAATGAAGCTGCCCTTGAGCCTGCCATCATCTCTGAAGCCGAGATCCCTCCAGACAGCTTGCAACTAGCTCCTACAGATCTTCCCACTCCTAACACTTTCCAGCCAGATTCCGTTTTGCCAGATGATTTGCCTGGGACTTCCTCTTCTTCTCAACCTTCTTCTTAGGACTCTTCTGTACACACATTAGTGTACCAGATTGAGAAGCTCTTAAGAAAAAAGTTTACTAATGGATTCTGGACTTACAGAGTCAAGTGGTGCAGATTTGCCAGGGGACAGAACTCCTGGGTCGTTTTAATGCCCTGACCCCATCCTGTCAAGAACTAGTGCAATTTACACATGCCTCCATTCCCACTAACTGGAAAAGTTGATGGAGGTCTCAAACTTTTCTTACCAGACTCAGTGTAATGTTTTTGGACCAATTCATTTTCTATTTTAACTGTTTTGCAGTAAATATCTTGTTGTACCTCTCTCCTTGCACCTGCTGCTATGGTACTACCTACTTACCTGCATTAATGCTTTTCCCCCCTTAGGAATGCTATTACATAGTTCCATGTGTTTGGTACTGTCTTGCAACTGTTAATAAAGTTTTGGCCTGCATTTTGGGTATCCTGCTGCTACCCTTCCCTCTCCTCCCTTTTCCTTCCCCTGCACTTTAACACTTGTGGCATGACCAAGCCTCATCTGTCCCCCCGGTGCTACTCTGACTGGTCCCCAGTGTAGTCCAGATTCTCCCCCCCTTCCCCGCAGTGGAGTAATGTTGTGCTAAATGTAATACCTTGAAATGCATGAAAATGTTTTTTGCCTTATCTGTCACTTTGAAACTGTTTATAGATTATTGCTCGTTTGAGTGGTGCTCACAGTTACTGTTCCTGCAGTGATGTGAAGCACACTTTAAGCATGGAGCTTAATGTTAAGCTGCCACACCTTTAAGAGCACTTAGAACCTGCATGTATCTTTTTGTTGCACTGTCTGGCAATGCCATGTACGCCTGTCAGTCAGAGAATTTGTCACTCTGGGGCTTGTCTCCATGAAGAGAACATCTACTGCACAAAATAAACCTGGATTCTTTACTTTATGCATCTGTCCAGTTATTAGCATGGTCCAGATGGGGTTCTCACCAGCAGCAACCGAAGGGTCTGGCAGACCACAGAGAATGTAAGGGGGTCCTTTAGTAGCAGACTAAATACCAAAACGCCACATGATTATAGACTTATTAATTATTATTTTTCAACAGTGGAATGCAATTTATCATAATAGTATCCATTTTGTTACCAGGCAAGGAAAAAGGACGTATCACTGTCTATTATATGGTATTCTGGGGTGCCTTTCCTTTAAAGATAGATTGAGGTTTCGGTTGTCTGTTTTTCTTCAAAAGGTTCATTTGGGTTTTTCACTGAAGTCTATTGATCTATATCCTCTTCGGAATAATATTATTTTAACATGGTCGCAAGATAGGTCTATGTTTCAGGTCCCATTTTTTCATATTGTCATGGCACAAATATGCTATACAGTTCAAGGCTGTAAAATTCTATAATGCATTGCCTAAATCAGTTACAAACAGTGTCAACATTTCCACTTTCAAAACTGCTCTTAAAAATGTTTTGTTCTCTGAAGCTGTTTGTAAATGTTTTAACTGATTTTATTAGATGTATATATATGTGTATTGTATTTATATGTTATTTATGTTGCTTGTATTAATGTAACTGGACACCAGTGAAAATGGACATTATTTTGCTCACTGGTTACTAAGTATAAACAATAAACAAAACAATAACTTAATGCTATTATTATGTTTTGACAGTCAAAGAAATCAGGGCCATCTGATGTCTCCCTTTCCTTACAGGAATGTTGCCATAGTCTCCGACCAAGCAGACCTGTAGAATGAATGGATGGGTGTTGCCTAGAGGTTGATAGGCTCTCCTTTTGATTTCTGACCACAGATCGCATACCTTCGGTCAGCTCCAGAGGATGTGGTAAAGGGATCCCTCATCAGCCCCACATCACGTGCAATTACTGGATCGCAGCCTTCACACTTTGGCTAGTTTAACGGCCCTGTAATAAAGATTATTTAATATTTGAAATTGTGTGATGCGTAGTTTGTCATTTTTGATATACTTAAGTCAGACCAAATTGTTCCCCAATTAAATTGATTCTCTGGGAAGGCAGAATTCCAATATGGACAGGTGCCATCGACCATGGGATACAACTCAGCAAATAAGCACCCATAAAGTTGCGAAATTGTACAAGGTTGGCTGGCTTTTTGAATGCAAGAGGAAGGGTCTCAGAGATTCATTCCGTGGAGAATGCAGTTGAAAGCTTGTCTGCCAGCTAGGTAATACCTTTTTTTTTAATAGAGTTGAAAGGGAGGAAGTGTCCATTTGGTAATACAGTAGGTTAGACACACTACATACCTCATCGTTCTGTTGCCATTCCCTGGATATCCTTTTGCAAGCAATCTAAATATCAGGGTTATGGAGGTTCACCTTACAGGCTTTTCCTAGTAGGTTATATACCTTCACTGAGAGGCCTATGACCAAGTTCCTAATACTAGCTGGTAACATATTTAGGGGATGTGTATATGAGGGCTTGGGGAGAGATGGGGGTGGTTGATATGGCCTGTCTTACAATGGCAAGCCACTGAGGAACATAGGTAGTCTCATTTTCTGTGGGGTCTGAAACCAGCCATCAAAAGTATTTACTTGTATGGCTAGCCCAGAAGAAAAAATTACTCACCTTAGTAATGTTGTTTCTTCTAGTGGAGTCTTGCTATATTATGACATATGCAGTGAGTCCCAACCTTCGAACTGCTCCGGAGGTGAAAGAGTTAACTTTCCATGCCAGGCATGGAACTCTGAGCTCGAGCTCGGTTGAAACTCTGTCTGTTGTTCTTCAAACTCAAACCGTCAGATCTTTATGAGCTAAACTCACTGAGGTCCTGTGTGGAAGCTGTAAACCTACACTAGCCAACTGGCTACTAAACATAAGAACACATTTTTTGGTCCCCAAAACAAAGACTCAAGTCAGGAGACCCAATAAATGAAAAACACAACACCAAGTCACCCCAAAAAGGAGGGGTGAAACAACAAGGTGGGCATCTACTAAGTGCCAACACTGCACTGCCCACCCACATCCCAAAACAAAGGTTCTGCGAGAGGGGCAGGCGGGGAAGAGGTCATATAGTAAGACTCCATTAGAAGAAACAACATTACTAAGGTGAGTAATTTTTCTTCAAACAACATGAAGTCTTGCTATATTATGACATATGCAGACTACAGCAACAGCACCTCCATGGAGGAGGACAGAAACTACTTAGAAATAGGCTCTAAAGCACAGCTGTGACAAACCGAGCACCACTCCTAGCCTGGATGTCCAGGGAGTAATGCTTGGTAAAAGTGTGAACTGTTTTCCAGGTAGCTGCTTGACATATCTCTAGGATATGGATGTCCCTGGCAGCAGCCAGAGAAGCAGCTGTACCTCTGGTAGAGTGAGCCCTCAGGCCTGAGGGAGGAACCTTATCCAGTTTTTCATAGCAAAACTAGAAACATAGAAACATAGAGTTTGACGGCAGATAAGGACCGCTTGGCCCACCCAGTCTGCCCATTTCCCTACCTAATGGATAAGCTGCAGATCCTAGTTAACCAGCAGCCTACTTCTTCCTGCCCCCAACCCCTAGAATTGCCTTATGACTGTCCCATGCATGCTTGAATTCCACCACTGTTTTTGACTCCACAACCTTCCTCCTGGAAGGCTGTTCCATGCATCCACAACCCTCTCTGTGAAAAATACTTCCTTAAATTACCTCTGAGCCGCCCCTCTATCTTCAAATTGTGCCCCTTGTTCTTGCACACCTCTTTTTGAAAGATGCTACCCTCTTGGACTTTGTTGACTCCTTGAGCTACTTGAAAGTTTCTATTATGTCCCCTCTCCTCCTTTCCTCGAGGCTATACATATTAAGCTCCTTAAGTCTCTCTTCATATGTCTTCAGTGCAGACCCTGCACCATTTTGTGCCCTCCTCTGGACAACTTCCATCCTGTCTATGTCTTTGCAGAGATTGGTCTCCAGAACTGCACGCAGTACTCCAGATGGGGTCTGACCAGCTGTCTGTACAGAGGATAATCACTTCCTGTTTTCTACTGGTGATGCTTCTCCTATGCATCCCAGTATCCCCCAACCCTCCTTGCTGCCCTCTCACATTGCTTGCCCACATTTAGGTCATCTGATATGACTACCCCAGGTCCCTTTCCATTTTGTTGTTGTTAGTATCTCACCCCCATTGTGTACTCTTCCCTGGGTTTTTGTTTCCCAGGTGCATTACCTTGCACTTCTTAGCACTGAATCTAAGCTGCCATACATTTGACCATTCCTCTAATCTTCAAGTCTCTTCTCATCCTTTCCACCCCACATTGTGCATCAACTCTGCTGCAGATCTTTGTGTCATCTGCAAAGAGACATACTTTCCTTCCAGTCCCTCTGCAATGTAAGCAAAGACATTGAAGAGGACCAGTCTATACTGAACCCTCGGTGCCCCACTAGTAATCCCCTTTCTTCAAGTGGACTCCATTTACTATTACTCTCTGTGTCCTATTCTCCAGCCAATTCTTTACCCAGGCTGTCATCTTGGGACCCACTCTCAGGCTGGCTAACTTGTATATTAATCTTTTGTGTGGGACTGTGTCAAATGCCTTGCTAAAGTCTAGGTAGGCCATGTCCACAGCCCTCCCTGATCTACTACTTTGGTCACCCAGCCAAAGAAATCTATCAGATTTGTCTGGCATGACCTTCCCGCTGTGAATCCATGCTGCCTTGGGTCCTGTTCCCCTCTGGCCTCTAGATACTCAGCAATTCTTTCCTTCAGAAGTGATTCCATCATTTTCCCTTCCACTGAGGTTAAACTAACAGGTCTGTAGTTTCCTGCTTCTGCCTTGCTTCCACTTTTGTGAAGGGGAATCACATCTGCCCTCCTCCAGTCCTCGGGTACCACCCCATCCTCCCATGATTTGTTAAAGAGGGTAGCCAGTGGTGTCACTAGTTCTACCCTTAGTTCTTTTTAGAATTCTGGGATGAATTCCATCAGGCCCCATTGCTTTGTCCACCTTCAGTTTAGAGTTCTTTCAGAACCCTTTCTTCTGTAAATGGGCTGGTATCAACTTCTGCATCCAGAGTGTTTCTACTGTTTGTTTTAGGTACCTCCCCTCTTCCTTTGTAAATACTGAGTAAAATATTTGTTTAGTATCTCTGCCTTTTCACAGTCACCCTCTGCCTACCCTCCCTCCCTTTATTAAGCCTCACTATCCCTCCCTTGGTCTTCCTTTGCTCCCTGATGTACCTATAAAAGGTTTTATCCCCCTTCTTAACCGAGTTGGCTATCTTTTCCTCGGTTTGGGCCTTTGCTGTTCTGACTGCCTTCCCAGCTTCCTTTGCTTTAACTGATACAGTTCTCTGTCCTGCTCCTTCTGTGATTCCTTGTACTTCCTGAATGCTTTCTTTTCTCTAGAACCTTCACTGCCACTTCCTTTGAGAACCATAGTGGTTTCTTACATCGTTTCGTTTTGTTTATTTGCTTCACACAAAGGCTTGTTACCTCTGTGATGGCAGTTTTTATTATTCCCCATTGTTCTTCCACCCCTCCTTCCTGCCCATTTGCTAGTGCATTCCTTAGGCACTCACCCATTTTGGCAAAGTCAGCCCTCCTAAAGTCCAGTACTTTTGCCTTTGTATGACTTGACTCTATTGCTGTGTTTATTGTGAACCATATTGTTTGATGGTCGCTAGTTCCCAGATGGCTACCCACTTCTACATCTGAGATCCTCTCTTCATCTCCATTTGAGAGTTCCAGGTCTAAGATTGCTCCCTCGTGAGTGGGCTCCAATACTAGTTGTCTAAGGCATGCCCCCTGTAGGGCATCTAGAATAACCCCACTCTTCGATGTGGCTGCTGCAACTACACTCCAGTTAACATCTGGCATATTCAGATCACCCATCAGCAATATCTCCCCTTTTTCTGCCATTCTAAGTATACTTTCTATCATTTCCTAGTCCATTTCCTCCCCCTGAAAAGGGGGTCTGTATACAACCCCTGTGCGGATTGTGGTTCCACTGCCGGTCTCCAAATTTACCCACAGTGCTTCTTCTCCTCCCTGTTTTCCCTTTTGTTCTGTTGCTTTGATTCCTTCCCTTATGTAAAGGGCTACTCCTCCTCCTCCTCCTCTTTTACCCTCCCTGTCCCTCCTGTAGATGGTGTATCCTGGTATGTTTATGTCCCAGTCATGGTTTTGTGTGTACCATGTTTCTGTGACTGCCACGATATCCAGATGTTCCTCCTGCATCAAGGCCACTAATTCAGGAAGCTTGTTACTCAGACTATGGGCATTGGTACTCATTGCTCTCCATTTTTTGATGGCTTTACCTTCTGTTGCAGCATCCCCCACTGACCTTTCTACCGCGGTCTTTTTCTCATTTAGTACCCTGTTTTGTAGGGAGAGGCTGGGATTTTCCTGCTGCTTATCAGTGCCTCCCCCCTTGACTAGTTTAAAAGCTTGCCAATGAAGCATTTAAACTGATTGCTCAAAAGACTTGTTCCCTTCCTGGACAGATGCAGACCATCCTGCCAGTATAGGCTGGTGTCCTCCAGGTGGAACCCCAGTCCCAATGAAGCCAAACCCTTTTTCCACACCATTTTTAACACTTTCATTAAACTGCATGGTGCAAGTACCCTCACCTCACTCATGCCATTGACAGGCAGCACCTCTGAGAAGGATACTGTGTAGCTACTTGTCTTAGGCCCTCCCCAATTCTATAAAGTCCTTCTGCACTGCTCTAAACTCATGTTGAGCCAAGTCATTTGTCCCTAGGTGGACAATGACATCCAGCTCGGACTCCGTGCAGCTGTTCTCGTGATCCTGAGGATCGCCTTCCCTCCTTCAAGCCTGGCACTCAGGCAGGCACCTTACTTCAGTTTTCCTGCTCCCCAGTTCTAGTCCCCCACAATTGAGTCCCCACCAGAGCTGCTTCCTCTCCTTGTAGTGTCCTTTGCCTCCTTCCTGTGGGCCTCCCTTGTGATAGTTGTCCTCAGCCTCCTTAGTCTTCTCTGCGGGTGCATCCATAGGGGAGCTATGCTCCCCCAGAATGGTGTATGGATTGTGGAGTGGAACAACTGACTGGGTGTGCCTCTGTTCCACCATCCTCACCCTCCCTGAGCCCACTGTGGTCCAACGGCTGTGCTTTCTTCGCAACCTCTGAGGTAGTGGTGGTGGCTCTGGTGCTCCCTGGATGGGGGAGGTTCCCTTCCTACAGTCCAGTGTGGCCTGGGGGAAGGTTCCCTTACTACTGTCCAGTGTGGCCTGAAGACTGGCAACTTCCTCCCTCAGGGCAGAGAGTTGTCTGCAAATAGGGCAGCATCTCAGCCTCCAGAAAGACTCCCGGAAGACTGCTGCCCCACAGCCATTACATTGCACTACTCCCACATGTTTATCTACTTTTTTGTGTGTTTGTGTGTGAGATTTGGTTTGTTATATAGAAATATATATATTATGTGTATGCTTATATTGTCAGTGCAGTGTGCTAGAGAGGATATGACAGTGATATGCACCTTGCACTCTTGAGGAAATGATGTTAGAACCCCAGGTATAAAGGAACTATTTCCAGGGGTGTGTGGGGTGAGGGGTGGGAAGGGGTTGGGCCTAAACTGTGCCTTCACAAAACAATCAGCTAAGAGCTCTGACCCACCACTGTGATGAGTGCCTTCCTGTCAGCAAGATACCCTACACAACAACTTGACAGAGAAAATGCCCTGTTAATCAAACAGAGAAAAATGCAGACATCCAAGTCAGACACAGGTAAAACCTCCCCAGCCCCAAAACAGCCTGGTGGTTTGTGCTCTGAAAGCAGTCAGCCCCAAAATAAGTCAGCTGTGCTTTAAACTCTTCCTGCACTGAAAATCTTAAGAATTGTAACAAAGACTGTCTTTTCCTGATAATTCTAAGTTCTTTATTTCACCTTTCAGTTAGAAGTATCCTCCACCTGCAGAATATCTGCTACAAACCAAAGACAATTGTAAGGTTCACCTCCCTCTGTTGTGAGCACAACTTGCTTTCTTGCAAATCCTATGTTCAGTATTGCAGCTTCCAGCCAGAGGTAGTGTGACTTGAAAATATTAGCTGTTCTGACGAGTTTGCTATAAAACACTTGCTTATAATACTATTGTTCTCAGGTCTGTTACCAAAGCTACTGGCTGATAAGTAGCTATGATGTAAGCACTTCCTGCTAAAGTCTGGAATTTCCTTTTAAGGCACACACAGATAAACATAAAAACAGTTTCCATCCCTTAGGGCACTTGTCTGGGTCAAATACACAACCTGTACCTGCACTTATTTCAGGATTTATGACAAATTCTTAGCCCAAGGTTCAAACTCTTCCTGCACTGAAAATCCTAAGAATTGTAACAAAGACTGTCTTTTCCTGATAATTCTAAGTTCCTTATTTCACCTTTCAGTTAGAAGTAGCCTCCACCTGCAAAATATCTGCTACAAACCAAAGACAATTGTAAGGGTCACCTCCCTCTGTTGTGAGCACAACTCGCTTTCTTGCAAATCCTATGTTCAGTATTGCAGCTTCCAGCCAGTGGTAGTTTGACTTGAAAAATATTAGCTGTTCTGGATACAAGAGACAATCCACCTGGCAATGGATCTTTTAGTGGCAGGTTTCCCTTTACTAACCTCACCATAAGTGAGGAACAGTTGGAGGGAGTCAAACCTGTAACCCTTGGTACGTTCTATGTAATAACTAAGGGCTCTTTTGACATCTAAACTGTGCAGTCTCCTCTCGCCAGAGGAGGAATGGTCAGTGAAGTACACAGGGAGAGACATAGATTGATTAAGGTGGAAATCTGAAACCACCTTAGGCAAGAACTTCCTGTTAGTCCTGAGGACCACCTTATCTCTATGGAAGGAGATAAAATCAGGCTCCACTGGCGAGGCTTGTAATTCACTTATCGTCTGGCAGAAGTGATGGCTATAAAACACAGTTTTCAAGTCAAGTACTTAAGCTCTGCTGAAGACAAAGGCTCAAAGGGGGGTTGCATAAGCTGAGCAATGCAAACATTAAGATCCCAGGCAGGGGCAGGGTCCCTGAATGGAGGGTTGGTGTGAAGCAACCCCTTGAAAAACTTGGAGAAGACAGGATGAGCTGAAAGAGAAGAGGGCTTACCTGCTGATAAGAAAGCAGACACAGCTGCCATGTGCACTTTTAGGGTAGCTGGTCTCAGCCCCAAGGTATTTAAGTGGACCATATAATCCAGGCCTGTGGGTAAGTCAGCAGATTCTAGGGAAATATGCTTTCCAGAGCACCATATGGAAAACCTCTTCCATTTGGAATTATAAGTAGCCTTGGTGGAAGGCTTCCTAGAAGCCTTCAGGATATCCATTACACCTTGGGAGAGGTGTAAACCAGCAAACTCTAACTCTTCAAGAGCCAGGCCTTGAGATTGAGAGATTTGAGGTTCGGGTACCAAACTCTCCCCTGAGCACAGGTTAACAGGTTGTGATTCCTGGGAAGACACAGGGGAAGGTGGACTGCTAAGGACAGTAGGAGTGGGTACCGAGGCTGTCTGGCCCAGTCTGGAGCAATCAGGATCATCTACATAGAAACATAGAAGTTGACGGCAGATAAGGACCGCAAGGCCCATCCATTCTGCCCATTTCTTTTTCTACCTTATAAATGTGCCATCGGCCTTTGCTCTGTCAGTGGCCTATCTATTCATACTCATTTGTATTGCTCCCTTATGCCTATCCCATGCCTGTTTGAAGCCCTGCACTGTATTCATAGCCACCACTTCTTGAGGTAAGCCATTCCATGCATCCACCAACCTTTCTTTTTTTGAAATTCAACTTCTTTATTGAATTTTAGTAACAGCAAAGCATGGTGTACAGACAGTATCATATGCTATAGCGAGACAAAAAGGCATATAACCAGTGTAACAACAGAGAGCTAGATGTGGTGTATGCCTGAATATACACAACCAAAAAAGAAAACACCAACTAAACAAACTAGCCCTTAAACCCCTCCTTACCCTCCCCCCCACCAACCCCTGAAGGGTGCCACCTCAAACCCCGGGATAACAGAGATGGGATGGCAAGAGGTACTCCGGTATTAAAAACAATATAAGGGAGGCAGAGTGTACTAAGGCTGTCAGAGGTAACTCCTATATGGGATTTAATGTAAATATAAGGCATATAGCTTGCCCCACTTCTGGTTAAAGGAAGGCATACAATTCCGGGAGCTAGCTATTAACCTTTCAATTTTGAAGCAAAGAAAAATTTCACTTAGCCATTCAGAATATGAGATAACAATTTGGTCCATCCAGTGTTTGAGAACCAGCCTTTTAACTGCTATGGAAATTAAGGCCATATGGAACCGGCGCTCTTTAACTCTAATATCCGAATACCTCCCTAATATACATATTTCAGCTGTGAATAACTGCCCCAATCCCAGGAGAGGATCAAGATTGGTTTGGTTGAATTCCATGGGGACCACCTTATCACAGTACCAGAATAGTGTAATAAGTTCCTCTCACCTGCCCACATCTTGTACAATTAGTTGAAGCCAGCCCACAAATTTGACCACTTAATTGGCGTATAATACAGATTATTCAAAATGTGAAACTGGATTAACCTATTTCTGTCTTGAGTAAGATATCTGTATGTGTCCATGCCAGATCTGGTTCAAGGTAAGGGAGTCAGGTAAGAGGAAACCCAAATCTTGGAACCAGGTTAAAGCATTGAGGTATTTAGTATCAAATAGGTAAGAATAAATTCTGGTGATTCCATGGGGTTTGCTTGTACACTCTTGAATTTGATCTAAAGAAGGTTTGGTTTGGGATGGTATCACTACAGTCCCAAACAGCTTCCCTAAAAGGTGTCTCAACTGGAAGACCTTAAATATGTGTTTCTGTGTGATATTCAATTTGGTTAACAATCCAGTGGAGGAGAGAAGAGAACCCTGAGGATAGAGAGTCTCCACTGGCCAATCATGTAGTTGTGGAAGCCAGTCTGAAGTTAGCAGGGAGCCACCGATTTTGATGTTGGGGTTTAGGGTAAGAGGTTGTGCCACATCCTTTGTAAATGGTATATTAAAAAAGCTCCAGCATTGAGAGAGAATCCACCAACCTTTCTGTGAAAAAGAATTTCCTCACATTCCCCCTTAATCGGCCCCCCTCTAATCTCATGCTGTGTCCTCTTGTCCTGCTATTTTCTTATATTTAAACATGTTAGACTCTTTCACCTTGTTAATGCCCTTAAGGTGTTTGAATGCCTCGGTCATATCACCTCTCTCCCTCCTTTGCTCAAGGGTATACATATTGAGCTCTGTTAATCTGTCCTCATATGTCTTCTGATGCAGTCCCTGCACCATTTTGGCTGCCATTCTCTGGACTGCCTCAATTTGGTTAATGTCCTTGTGAAGGTGTGGCCTCCAATACTGCACGCAATACTCCAGATGGGGCCTAACCAGTGTCTTGTAAAGAGGGATTATTACCTCCCTCTTACTACTTGTGATACCCCTACTAATACACCCTAACACCCCCCTAGCCTTACCTACTGCTTTAGATGTCTGCTTGGATGATTTCAGGTCATCAGTGATGATGATGCCCAAGTCTCTTTCTTCCTTTGTGACTGCTAGCAACTCCCCTCCCAGCCTATAGGTGGCTTCAGGGTTTCTCTTCCCTATGTGCATGATCTTGCACTTCTTTGCATTAAATCCCAGTTGCCACTCTTCTGACCATTTTGGTAGTTTATCCAGATCTCTTTCATTCTGCCCACCCCATCTGGATCATCTACTCTGTTGCAGATCTTGGTGTCATCTGCAAACAGACAACTCTACCCTCTAATCCATCTGCAAGGTCACTAATGAAGATGTTGAGAGGACTGGCCCCAGGACTGATCCCTAGGTACCCACTTGTGACTTGCATCTCTTCTGACTGTATACCATTTACCACCACTCTCTGTTTCTGCCCGTCAACCAGTTTGCCACCAGTTGACCAACTTCTGACCACCCGAGCCTACCCAGCTTATTTATCAATCTTCTATGTGAACAGTGTCAAAAGCTTTGCTGAAGTCAAGGTAGGCGACATCAACTGCTCCCTTGTCCACCACTCTGGTTACCCAGTCAAAGAAATCTATGAGATTAGTTTGACAGGACCTTCCTTTGTAAACCCATGCTGTCTTGGATCCTGTGCCCCTATGGATTCCAGGTGTTGCACTATCCTTTCCTTAAGGAGTGCCTCCATAATCTTGCCCACTACTGAGGTAAGACTGACTGGTCTGTAGTTCCTGCCTCCTCCCTGCTACCACTCTTGTGGAGCGGGATCACATGAGCCCTTCTCCAGTCTTCTGGGACCTCTCCTGTGCTCAGAGACTCACTAAACAGTTCTGCTAATGGCTCTGCTAGTTCCACCTTTAGCTCCTTAAGTACCCTGGGATGTATGCCATCAGGTCCCATTGCCTTATCCACCCTGAGCTTGGCAAGCTCTTGTAGGACCCTTTCTTTTGTGAAGGGAGTAGTGCTCACCTCCTCCCCTGTGTCCATGATGCTGAGCTGTGGGCCCTGCCCTACCTTCTCTTCAGTAAATACTGAGCAAAAGTATCTATTTAGGATAGATGCCTTTACAGGGTCCTCCTCCTCACATGCTCCCTTTTCTCCATTAAGCTTAGCAATACCACCTCTGGACTTTCTCCTTTCACTAATGTATCTATAGAAAGTCTTGTCACCTTCTTTTACTGTTCGTGCTAGTGTTTCCTCAGTTTGGGACTTTGCCTGCCTTACTGCCTTCCCTGCTTCCCTTAGGGCAGTTTGGTATGCCTCCCTATCTCCATCCGCTGTGTTCCCTTATATTTCCTGAAGGCCAGCCTTTTGGCTCTGACCTTTTCTGCTACTGTATTTGAGAACCAAAGTGGTTTCCTTCTTCTTTTGCACTTCCTTTTCTGTCTAACACAATGGGATGTTGCTTCAAGTATTGCATCATAATGCTTGCCCACTTTGCCTGTACCCCTCACCTGTGTTTCTTTTGCCAGGGCTAGCTTAACTCTGTTGATCATCTTATCAAAGTCAGCTCCTCTGAAGTCCCATATTTTCGCCTTGGAATGCGATGATTTAGATGTAGTAGCCAAATTGAACCATACCATGTGATGGTCACTGGCCCCCAGGTGACCTTCTACCTGAAAATTATTTATTTTTCTTATATACTCAGAGTGGATCTTGCCTTGTAATTAGACATGTTTATTGGAATCATAAGTAATGACATATCTTCTGCATAAACACACTGTTTTTAGTTATACTTATTCTGATTCCTCATTTCTTACTTGCAGGGTTGAGATCTGATTTTGACTAGCACTTTGAACAGGAGAGGGAAGGGGGGGAAGCATAGAGAAACTTCCCTTCCCAACTGAGAAGGAAGGCATCCAGAGGGACTGAGCCCAACACTGGGGGCCTGCAGACAAAAAGGGGAAGTTGGTGATTGTCTGGGGCTGCAAAAAGATCTATCTGCGGGGTGCCCCATCTGGCAAATACCACCTCCAAGACCAGAGGGTCCAGTGACCATTCGTGATGGCCCTGGGAAATCCTGCTGAGAGCATCTGCCAGGACATTGTCCTTGCCTGGAAGGTGAACTGCCATAAGGGAGGTGTTCAGTGAGTAAGCCAGAGACCACAACTTCATTGCTTCGGTGCATAAGGCCGTAGACAGAGTGCCCCCTTGTTTGTTGATGTACCACATTGTGGTGGTGTCTGTTCTGACCTAATAACTTTGTTCTGAACAGATTTGGAAAAAGCTTGAAGTGCTAGAAAAACTGCTCTGAGTTCCAACAGATTGATGTGGAGTAGAGATTCCTGAGGGGACCACAATCCCTGGGTAGTGAGGTCGCCCATGTGAGCGTCCCACCCCAAGAGGGATGCATCTGTAGTAAGGATTAAGGAGTGAGACTGAGGGGCAAAAGGAACCCCCTGTCTCAGATTGCTCTGGTCCTGCCACCACTGTAGGGCCTGGATCAGGGTTCGAGTCACTGGGATCAATTTGGTTAGAGGGTCTTTCATTTGAGACCAAAAGGCTCTCAAATGGAACTGGATGTCCCTCACCTGAAATCTTGCTCCCTGCACTACTGCTGTAGAAGTAGCCATGTGCCCCAGAAGCTGTAAAAAGTGCCTTGCTGGTCGAGAGACCTGTAGGGTGAATGAGGAGGCCAGAGAGACCAGGGTCCTTGCCCTGTCCAGAGGAAGGAGGGCTCTGGCCTTCTCTGTGTTCAGCTCAGCGCCTATGAAGGTGAGGAGCTGGACAGGCTCTAGAACTGACTTTGGAAGATTCAGAAGGAAACCTAGAGAAGTGAGCAGTTGCTGAGTTATCTATAGATGTAACTTGACTTGGTCTGGAGACTGGCCTACTATGAGCCAGTCATCCAGGTAAGGGAAGATGGCAATTTTTTGCCTTCTTAGGTGGGCAACTGCTACTGCCAGGCATTTTGTGAATACCCTTGGAGCAGAGGTGAGGCCAAAGGGCATTGCTCTGAACTGGTAATGGCCTGAGGGCAGCTCGAACCTGAGGTACTTTCGATGGGAGCTTCTGATGAGAATATGGAAATAGGCATCCTTGAGGTCCAGGGACGCTAGCCAGTTCCCTGGCCTTAGAGAGGGTAGAATAATTCCCAGAGTCACCATTTTGAATTTTGGTTTTAAAAGGTGCTTGTTTAAGATTCTGAGAACCAGGATGGGCCGCCATTCTCCTGTCTTTTTTGGGGTAAGGAAGTACCTGGAGTACAAGCCTTTGCCCTGGTGTAGGGGTGGAACCCTTTCCACAGCTCTGAGAGCTAGGAGGGAAGAGCCTCTGGAGGATTTGCAGGTGGAAAGGATCTGGTTCTCATCTTTGGAAATTTTTTGAAGCTGAGAACCAATCTCTGGCTTACTACTTCCAGGACCCACTTGTCTGATGTAAGAGACTTCCAGTCCTGGACAAAGTAAGCCAGCCTGCCCCCTATAGGTAGCTGAGAATCGGCCCTGGCAACCCCATCAGGGTGCCTGTTTGGCAGGGGCTTTGGGCTGAGGGGTGGAAGCAGGCCTGCTTGTACCCCATTTGCCTCTCCCTCTAAAGAACCCCCTCTGGGCATAGGCAGAAGAGGAGGCCTGGGCTTGGTAGAAAGGCGTATGAAAAGGCCTGCCCCTGCCCCTAGGAAGCTGCCTTTGAGGATTGGCCTGCCTTTCTTTGGCCTGTGCACTCCTATAGGTGATCCTATACTCATCCATTTTCTTCATGTAATTCTCTGTCTGCTCCCCAAACAGAGAATTACCCACAACAGGAAAATCCATTGCCTTAGTCTGGGTATCCTGTGACAGGCTAGTACATCTGAGCCAAGCCATTCTGCGAAGTGCCACAGATGTAGCCATGACTCTTGATGACACATCATTAGAGTCCACTGCAGCATGGAACTGCACCTTGGATGCCTCAATACCATCAGCAGCCACCTGCTCCAGCTCCTTGGCAAGCTGGCCATGGATTTCTGGTATCTGGCAACATAAGCCATATAATTTGCCTGTCTGAGTCCCAAAGATGCTGCCATGTACTGTTTCTTTGCCATGGCATCAATCCTCCTGGAGTCCTTATCCGGGGTGTGTGAAGCCAAGGGAATATTAGCCTTGTCACAGGCTGCAGCCTGCACTACCCCAACATGGCTGCATTGTTGTGTGAGGAACTCCGTATCAGAGCCTGACAATGTGTACCTCTTGTCAGTCTCTTATCCACAGGAGGTATAGTGAGAGGAGCTTTTAGAATTTTAAAAGTTTGTTTCCCAAAAGATTTATGCAAAGGAATAGACAGTCTCCTAGACTCTGGGATATCCATCATTTCCATATAGCCAGGTTCCTCTTGATCATCCACAGCTTCCTCCATAGGGAGCTGGAGGGTTTCAGCCACTTTTTTATAAAACATAAAATGAGACGGGGACTCAAAAAGCCCAGGAGGAGACACTCCTGAAGGTCTGTCTGGGGAGATGTCCGGGTCAATGGGCACATCCAGACTTTCAAATCCACATTCACTCTCCCCATACTCCTCTTCCCCCTCCTCCGGTTCATAATACTCCTCTAACTCATACTCTTGAACCGGTGGAACTGGCCGAATCGGACGCTTACCCGATGGTGCCGGTTCGGTCAGAATCAGGGAAAGCGACTGGACAATTTTTATCGCTTTGGCTATCTCTTCAGCAGTTGGAGAGGAAAGGTTTGGCTCCACACCAGCTGATTTTCTAGTCCTTTGCTGGACCCAGCTCCTCAAGTCGGATCTCCTCTTGCCGAGAAGTCTTGCCCTGGTCAGAGGCACTCCCTCCGTTCGGTTGGAACCCGAACCGGGCTAGCCATCGGTTCAGCGGACTTTTGGCCTCCTTTCCTGAGCCTACCACTCTCTTTTCCAGGGTAGCTGCAGGAAAACTTTTACAAATCTGGCAGTCTGCATTGAGGTGGTCAAACCCCAGACAATAAACACAGGTGGTGTGGGGATCAGCCTTGGCAAAGACTTCCCCACACACACTGCAGTGTTGAAACCCAGTGGGCCCGGTTTTTCTTTTGGGTTTCTCAGACATAGTGCCAGTCCTAACCAAACTTACCCGTTTATGGCAATCCGCCAGGTAAGACCCTCTTATCGGTTCCCAACCGTGTCACGGGTCGTGGAAAAAACCGTAATAAAATCTTTTTTTAGAACCGATAAGAACCGGTAACCACACACTAAAAGATAGATTAAGATATTTTAAGCAACTTGATCGGTTCAAACCGAACCGATAAACCGTTTACAAGTTCCACACAGAATAGAAATAAATGTAAAACCTATCTAGTACTCACAATACCACAGACAGAGTCTGAACCAACCGGTTGCAGTTTAAATTCAGTTGAAAACCGAGAAAAACAATACTTTAACCGACAAAATGAACCGAGCAGAAAGAGATATCTCCAGAGCGACTGTTCAGTGAGGCGGAGTAAAGAATCTGACGGTTTGAGTTTGAAGAACAACAGACAGAGTTTCAACCGAGCTCGAGCTCAGCGTTCCATGCCTGGCATGGAAAGTTAACTCTTTCACCTCCGGAGCAGTTCGAAGGTTGGGACTCACTGCATATGTCATAATATAGCAAGACTCCATGTTGTTTGAAGTAAGAGCTGAAGTGGGATAATTTCAAGCCCTGGGGTGTGCAAATCCTGTTGCCCCCTTTCTGGGGCAAGTAAATTTCCTTGAAGGCAAGTATAAAAAGAGAGGTAATTTCACTGTAATGAATAGGGCAAGTGAAAATTAAGCTACAGTCATGGCCGGGCAAATCCTAAAAGTTTTGATCTGAACACCCCTGTACAAGCCCTCTGCCTGTTTGGGTGCTGCCAGTTTGCAGTATGCCCTGCGCGAACTGTTGCCAGCCCAGATACATTTTGAGATACAGGCATGTGCTTTATCATACCAGGACACTGCTAACAGTATATTTAACATATGTAGAGGGTAAAGTAGTCAGGGCAGAATATTCATCTTAATACTGATTCTGACCCCAAAGTGTTAGTGGAAAGGGCTTTCCGGAGATCTAGATGTTATCCAATGATCGTGAGTAGATCATCTAGATTAAGCTTCTGGAGATTTTTAGTACCTCGATAAAATTCTATGCCTAGGTACTGGCACTGTTTTGGTGCCCAAACTAGGCCCAGATCGATGAAGTTTTTTCTGGACAGCTATGTTGAGTGGTATCACCAAAGTTTTATTGGTAATCAATTTATATTCTGATAGGGCTCCATATACTGCAATAGTGGTGAGGGCAGCTGGGGTTGATGTTGCAAATTTAAGTTGTGAGTACCGCTCTCCTAGATTCCCAACCTGCCTACTGCTCCAGGGGCTACTGCCTAGCTGCCTACCACAGGTGCTGAAGCTAACTCCCCTATAAGGACCCATTTTGTGCTAGACCTTAACTGTGTGAGCTACAATAACTGTTGTGATCTTCAGAATTTATCCATTTACTTTATATTTATTTCACAGTAAAAAGAGTCCCAAGTTTTTTTCTTTGCCCTGTTAATCAATCCAATGTCAACCTTCTGGCAGCACAGATGCAAGAAGAACTCAAAGGTTGATTTATGTGCAAGACTAAAACATTAACATTCTCAATCTTTATATTAAACAGAGTACATAGCTATTTTACTTGTTGGGCCCCAAGAATGGTCAAGTGCATTAGGAGTTAAAAGTTAGCTTTTACAATAAAGAATGGTCATATGAACTAAAAATTAAAAGACAGCTTTTAGAGTACATTAGAAATAAATAAAACAATTGGCCTCACTGCCCTCAAGGACAAGGTAAGCAGAAGAGAGAGAGAGAGAGAGAGACACCACTACCCTTGAATCAAGGGAAGTGACTGGACAGTGTGCACTTGACAAATAGAGAAATGCAAGCGTTTGCAATATAAGTAATCATATTGACTACTATGTATTTTTACTAAGTATGAACTATTGTTTAACTTCTGAAAAAGTCCTAACATCATAGATCTTCCTATGCTGGTCCCTTGCGGATAGGTGCCCCTCCAGCCCGGCAGACTTAAAAACATCCTCTTAGTATATGGAAGTTGGATTCCAACCCATTACCAATTGAACCTGGATTCAATCTCCCGGAAGGCTCATGAACTGTGATAAACAAGGAGGAACTTGATTAAACCCGAGATGGAAGCCATTTTGACTGAGACAAAGAAGCTGAACCCAAGGCAGGCAAGCCAGCCTTCAAGTTGTCTGCCAGCTAAGCTGTACAAGGTATAAGGAAACTGAAAGAGCATTCTACTGCCAAGATCCACACGCATTAACACTGCAAAGATTTTTAAATACCAAAGTCAGTGATTCGATGCCCAGGCGGAGATCCTGCTAGCCAGTGCGAGTGGCTGATCATGAGGACAGTTTACAGAAAAGGCATAACTAAGGTTGACCCACTGGAGTTAGCAGTTGAGATTCGAACCTGCAGCTCTGGAGTTTACCTTTAGACTTTGTAACTGTGGAATTGCCTAAATTTTGATCCAGACTTCTGCTTGCCAATCATGGAGAAGAAGGCGAGAAGATACCAGGATTAATGCTTGAGACAGTGTTAGCTTGAACAGAGCTTTCTGAACTCTCTCTTTTCCCCCCTCCAGGACCGTGCCAGCATAAGGAAAGGTATGATTTCAGGACTTTGTGTGTTATATGTAGACGTATCTCTCTCTTTACATTGTCAATTTATTCTAATAAAAATTTCACTGAGAGCTCCATGTCTTGGCATTATGCTTATGTCCACTGTGTTTCAGGAGTTGATTCCCAGTACTGACAAAAAAAACATGTTTAACCTTGTAGGGGTTGTCGTCACATTTTGTAAATATTTATCATAAAAAGCTAGCCAAACAACTGCAAAGGGGGCAATTTTCCCTGCAAATCTGGCACCCAACATGGGGCAATGATTCCAATACTGTGACATGTTGAATCTGGCAAACAAGGTGTGAAACGAATTCAGTAATACCACACTGGAATCTGGTATTCCAACATATGGCTTAAAATCTGACATTCATATTCAGTGGCGTAAGTATCTACCAACCAGTAACATGCTTTAATAAGCAATAACCAATGGTTATAAGTATTAAACTTTGAAAAGCTTATTGTGTTGAAACAAAATGTGCTTTGAGCTGTGAAAGAAAAATTGGTGCTTTTGAATTGTGATTTGAAATTCCATGTGCAAGCTAATGCAAGCTTCTGCGATAAGTGTTTCAACTCTACAACTGTTAGAGTTACTTGCAGATGGCATATGTGTTTTCTATTCTCTGAGGCACGGTTTGTATTCTAGTCCATATAATAGATTAACTGTAAAGATGGCCTCATTATTGACCTTAGAAGGAGTAGTTTTAACTGTGATACACCAGAATCTTGAGAAGGTTGACTCTGAGATAAACAAATGGATAGCAAAATGTCAGTCGTACTCACAAAGTGAACTAGAAACACTGGCAGATTATTTGACAGCCCACAAGACTTTGTAAACCAAAGCAAAGACCAAGAAAGCATTAGCAAACTTTGCTGCAGTTTACTATTTTAAAAATACATTGCAAAGCCCACAGAACTGCCAGTTAACTAGTGAAAGGGAGAATTTACACACTAAGATTGATCTTCTGGGAAAGGAATTAATAGATGTAAAACTGACATCTCAAGAAGCCCCACAGGGTCAGAGCTTCAGTGATGTAGGTGTTCAAGACCTGCAAAGGCAATTAGACATAAAATAAACCAAGTCACAGTAAGAAAGGAATTTAATAAAAATTTGCAAATCTTGCAGGACGAGATGTCGGAATTACAGGACCATTTAGCAAATTTGAAAAAGGAAGTGTTTGTTCTGAGAGAATGGCATCACTGCCTGGAGACTGAAAGGACACAGCTTGCAAAGAGAAGCTGCAAGCTTTCATGCCACGTGCGCTAATTTACAAGAATATGTGGCACACTTAAAGCAGCAGCTCAGAGTAGTAAAAATGGATAGAAATGAAGCAATCAATTGCAAAGGGATACAGGGGTTATTTGCCACCAAGGAAGATGGGGTAAAATCCTGAATGGAACAATTAGCTGTTCAGACTCGGGTTAGAAAGGGAAATGAAGCAACGGGACACACTAGCAAAACAGAGTTTGACAAAGAGTTGAAGAAAGTGAAAACAGATGGAGAGCACTTAAGACAAAAAGAAACAGAAGTGGTTAGGTTAGAAGAACATCTTTAATCTCTGAGCAAGGGAAAGCAGGCAGTTGAGAAGGAAGCCATATCTTACAGGGAGAAATGTGAAGAGATAGAAGGAATCAGGTCACAATGGAATCAGACCATATCAGACAGCCAATCAGTCAGTCACACAGAAGCATAGTAACTTACAGACAAAGAGTAAAGCACCGGAGGATCACCTTTGTGAGGTAGAAGGCAAATATTACAATGGCTGGGAAAAGGTGAGAAGAACAGCTGTGGTTTGCACTGTGCTTGTCAGAAAGACAGAAAGAAAAAATTACCGTAATAATCTTGTTTCTTCCAAGGTGTCCTTTAGCATCAGTAACAGTATGCAGTAAGCTGGCTAGGTTGACCTGCCTCGGGGATGGAGTTTATGATAATGAATAACATGAATTAGCCAATCAGAAGAGAGTTAGAGGATGCGCTGAGTGGAGCTTGCCTAGAGGGAACCAGAATTTTTCAAAGCTAGAATGGGAACATGCCCATGTTGAGTGTGATCCAACCCGATTTAAAACTCATGCAAACAGCGTGAACAAAGACAACTGAAAAAAACATGTAAACTTTGCTTTAAATGCAATTCAAAAGTTCAGAAACAAATTTGGCAACAATAAAGGAAGCAGAGTCCTCTTCAGTTAGGTTACTTGGGGGAGGAAGGGTGGGAGCTTACTGATGCTAAAGGACACCTTGGAAGATACAAGATTACTACTGTGAGTAATTTTTTCTTCTCGCTCCAGGGGTCCTTTAGCATCAGTAACAGCATGCAGACTACAAAGCAGTGCAGTTGGGCGACGGGTACAGCACCTACTTAGGAAAGAGGCTCTGCAGGACCACCTTGCCAAATTTGGCATCAGATATGAACTGTACATCCAGGCAGTAATGTTTTGTGAAAATGTGTACAGTCTTCCATGTGGCTGTTTTGCAGATATCAAGTAAAGGAATGTCTCACAGCTGCCACTGTGGCAGCAATGCCCCTGGCAGAATGGGCCCTGGGACCCTCAAGGGGTTGTTTACCAATTTAGTCATAACAGAACTGAATGCAAGAGACTATCCTACAGGAGATAGTTCTCTTAGTGGCTGGCCTTCCTCTACCTGCTTTCCCATAGGTGAGGAAAAACTGAATAGCAGAGCCCCTAAACTACTCAGTGTGTCCCAAGTAGCAAGATAGGGCTCTCTTCACATCCAAATTGTGGAGACTGATCTCCTGGAGCGGATTTTCCAGTGAAGAATACAGGAAGAATAATAGACTGGTTAAGGTGGATTTAGAGACCACCTTGGGCAGAAATTTCCTATTTGTCCTGAGCTCTACTTATCCCTGTAAAGGATAATGCAGTAAGGTTCAGTACAGCGCACCTGCAACTCCAAAATCCTTCTTACCAAGGTGAGGGCAACTAGAAACACTGTCTTCCAGGCGACATATTTTAAGTGGGCTGTAGCCATGGGCTCTAAAGGTGGCTCCATGAGCTTGGCAATACACAGATTGAGATCCCAAGTGGGAACAAGTTACCTAATTGGGGCTGAAGATGGAGGAGGCCTTAAAAGAAGTTTTTCTTTAAAAAAAAAAAAAAAAGGCAATCGAAATGACTGACTTGTCCATGCCTATGGACAAGTAAACAGAAAACTGCAGCCAGGTGAAACTAAGGATGAGGCCTTTAGGCCTGGGGCCTGTAAATAAACCAAATAATCCGGAAGACTGGGCACTAAGGCTTTGAGAGGAGTTATGTGCTTCTTCCTGTCCCAGAAAGAAAATCTTTTCCACTTAGCTGTGTAAGTTTTCTTGGTATTAGGTTTTCTGGCCAGCCATCCTCAGGATTTTAAGGACCTGTTCTGAATACTGAGCATTTGGGTACTCTAACTCCTCAAGAGCCCAGCTTTGAGGTGAAGAGACTGCAGTTTTGGATAGGTCACTCCTAACTGAGGTAGAGTCAGAGGAGAAAGAGAGAGAGAGAGAGAGTGTGAGAGGAAGCCGAATAGACTTTCTGTGTGATAGGGCTACTAGGAGAGAACAGCCAAGTTGCCTTGGCCTATCCAGTGTCACCAGGATCATTGTTGCTGATTGGGCCCTCGGCTTCAGCAATACTCTGTGAATCAGAGGAAAAGGAGGGAAGGCCTAGCAAAACTTCCCTGCCCAATCCAGAGTTAATGCATCTGCTGGAAGAAGTAGTTGATGGTTGAGGTAAGAGGCAAACAGATCTATTTCTGACGTGCCCGGTCTCTTGAACATTGTGGTAAGGACTTGCTTGTTCAGGGTACATTTGTTGTGCTCTTGACTAATGCAGCTCAAAGCATCTGGTAGGGTGTTATCCTTGCCTAGGAAATGAACGGCTGAGAGGTTCACATCCAGAAAGAAGGCTAGAAACCGAATTTTCATGGCTTCTGTGCATAGCACAGTCAGCCTCGTCCTCGTGCCACCCTGCTTGTTTATGTAGAACATGGCGGTGGTGTTGCCTGTTCTGATCTGCACAGTGAACTTCGACTTATGAGGCAAGACTTTTAAAACCAAATAGACAGCTCTGAGCTCCAGTAAACTGATGTGGCTTGCAGACTTCTAGGGAATCCATATGCCACTTATTGAACAGCTGTCCAGATGAGTTTCTTAGCCAAAAAAGAAGCATCTATAGTGATGATTTTTGTGGGACATGGAAGTTGGAAGGAAACTTTATTTTATTTATTTTATTTTAGTTTTTGTTGACCGGGAAAGAGGACTAGACAATTTTTTGCCTATTTTCAGCCTCATCCCTGAGTGTGTGTGTGGGGGGGGGTTTACAGATGTATGCCAACTAAAATTGAACCAGATTTTAAGCTGTCGGTGGTATTTTAGTGAATGGAGGAGATCTGGCCAGGATACCGGGGAAATTCCCCTACTCACCAGTAGGGGGAACCCTCGTCCCGCTGTCCAAGATGGCCACTGTGACGGAAACGAAGGAGAAGATGGATGCTACTGAGGCAGGGAAGCAGGCCTCCTCCCCTGGCCTTACTAGTCAAGAGACCGTTGAAAATGCAGTATTAGTTCAAGAGTTTCAGGAGGACAACATGGGACAAGAGATGTTTGTCTCCACGGAAGATTTAAGGAGTGTGACTAGCCCCACAGACAATTTACCTGGTCAATCTGTTACAACAATAGATTCTGTTGTCACGACTGAGAATGAACATTTGCAGCGCCTATTAGCACAGGAAGAGCTCTTGTACCTGGAAAAAAGACAGAATTGCAGGAAAAGCTCCTTGCAGCTCAGCGGAGCTCCACTTCTAGCACGACAATCACACCGTTTGTTTCTGACAATCAGTTGGTGGAAAACGCAGCAGTCTCAGCTGGGACTGCCGAGACACATCCAGTGTCAATTCAGGCTAATGCTTCAGACGCAGGGAGTTCTCAAGAACAAATTACTCACCATAGTAATATGTTTTCTTCTAATGGAGTCTTGAGGTATTCCGACAATACGCAGTTAGCCCCAGCACTTGAACTGCCCCGGAGATGAAAGAGTGAACTCAATACAGCAGTATAGAACATTGAGCTCGAGCTCGGTTTTCAAACATCTGTCTCTGATACTTATCAGTGTAACTGTCAGATTCTTACAAGCAAACTAAGTAAGTACTAAATATGGAAATTGTTTAACTTTACAGCCAAAAGGCAACAACCTGGGTCCAAAAGACTCAAGTCGAGAACCGAAGGAAAAAAAGTAGTGGCAATAGGTATTAAACATAAAAGCAACAGCAATAAAACAATTACTCCACCCTTAAGAGGGAGGGTACAAGGTACACCCCTGAGGTGCAACACTGCACCTGCCAGCCCACTTCCCAAAAACTAGGTTCTGAGAGGGGAGGCAGGGAGGGAGGTCAGAATACAGCAAGACTCCATTTAGAAGAAACAACATTACTATGGTGAGTAATTTTTTCTTCAAACAACATGAAGTCTTGCTGTATTCTGACAGTATGCAGACTACCAAGCAGTTCCCCCAGGAGGAAGGGATACAGAACCTACTTTGGGAACAGGCTCTGCAGTACTGCTGTACCAAACCTAGCATCACTCCTAGCCTGGATGTCCAGAGAGTAATGCTTGGTGAATGTATGGACTGTTTTCCAGGTGGCTGCTTTACAGATTTCTACCAAGGATATATCTCTGGCTAAGCAGCTGTACCCCTAGTCGAGTGAGCCCTCAGGCCTGAAGGGGGTGCTTTGCCCAATTTGTCATAGCAGAACTGTATACAAGAGACAATCCATCTGGCAATAGTTCTTTTAGTAGCAGGTTTACCTTTCCCCACTTCGCCATAAGTGAGAAATAATTGAAGACAGTCATTTCTGTGTGCCTTAGTATGCTCTGTGTAGTAGCTAAGTGCCATTTTAACATCCAAATTGTGTAATCTTCTTTCTCCTGAAGAAGAGTGGTCAGTGAAAAACACAGGTAGAGACACAGACTGGTTCAGATGAAAATCTAACACCACTTTGGGTAAGAACCTCCTATTGGTTCTCAGGACCATCTTATCCCTATGGAAGGAGATAAAGTCAGGTTCAGCTGACAGGGTCTGTAATTCACTAATCCGCCTGGCAGAAGTAATAGTTACCAGGAACACAGTTTTCCAGGTCAAGTACTTGAGCTCGGCCGAAGCCAGAGGTTCAGAGGGTGGCTGCATAAGCTGAGCAATGCAGGCATTCAGATCCCAAGCCAGAGTAGGCTCTCTAAATGAAGGGTTGTATGATCCAGATCTTTGAAGAACTTACTGAAAACAGGATGAGATGCCAGGGAAGAGTCCTTCCCTGCTGAAAGGAACCCAGAACAGCTACTAGGTGAACCTTTAGAGTTGCAGGCCTAAAGCCTAGGCCATTAAGGTGAACCAGATGATCTAAAGCTACACCAATGCCTGCAGTATCAGGCAGAATGCCCTCCTGAGAACGCCGAATGCTGAATCTTTTCCATCTGGAATTATACGTTTTTCTGGTGGAAGGTTTACTGGAGACCTTCAGAATATCCAGAACTCCCTTAGAAAGATGCAGGCCTGCATATTCTAACTCTTCAAGAGCCAGGCCTTGAGATTGAGAGACAGGAGATTGGGGTACCAAATTCTCCTGAGAGGAGGTTAGGAGATTGTGTCTCTTGGGAAGAAACAGGGGGAGCGACACTGCCAGGGACAACAGCAGAAGGATACCAAGGCTGTCTGGCCAAGTCTGGAGCCACCAGTATCACTATACTGGGTTAAGACCTGATTTTGACTAGAACTCTGATCAACAGAGGGAAGGCATAGAGGAACCTGCCCTTCCAATCCAATATGAGAGCATCCAGAGGAACAGTCCCTGGCACTGGAGGTCTGCAGCAGAACAGAGAAAGTTGGTGATTGTCCGGGGCTGCAAAGAGATCCATCTCTGGAGTGCCCCATTTGTTGAAGATTACTTTCAGGATGGGAGGATCTGGGGACCATTCGTGATGTCCCTGGGAGATTCTGCTCAAAGCATCTGCTAGCACATTGTCCTTCCCTGGGAGATGAACTGCTGTCAGGGAAGCCTGAAGGGAATAGGCTAAAGACCACAGTTTCATGGCCTCTGTGCACAAGGCCATGGGCCGAGTTCCCCCTTGATTGTTGATGTACCACATTGTGGTGGTGTTGTCTGTCCTGACCTGCACCACCTTGTCTCTAAGTCTGAGAATGCCTGAAGGGCGAGGAATACTGCCCTAAGTTCCAGCAGATTGATATGAAGGAGAGACTCTTGTGAAAATCAAACCCCCCCGAGCTCCCAAATGGGCTCCCCAGCCTAGGAGAGAAGCATCTGTGGTTAGGACTATTGAGGGGGCATGACTGAAGAATGGGACACCTTGTCTGAGACTGTCCGGATCCAGCCACCACTGGAGAGCTTGGACCAGAGTCTGAGTCACTGGAACCAATTTGGTGAGAATGTCTTTTTTCTGAGATCAAAAGGACTTTGGGTGGAACTGAATGTACCTCATCTGAAACCTGGCTCCTTGTAACACTGCAGTGGAAGCTGCCATGTGGCCTAGGAGTTGAAGAAAGTGACTTGCTGGGCGAGAGACCAGAGGTCAAAAAGAGGAAGCACGATCTGTAAGGGCCTTTACCCTTGCTAATGGGAGGAAGGCCTTTGCCTGAACAGTATCTAACTCTATTCCTATGAAAGTAAGGAGTTGTACTGGTTCAAGAACTGACTTTGGAAGATTGAGGAGAAACCCCAGAGAACTGAGCAAGTTCTGGGTGATTTGCAGAGCTGACTTGACCTGGTGGGAGGACTCCTACAATGAGCCAGTCGTCAGGTAGGGAAGATAGATATATATATATATATATATATACATACACACACACACACCCACCCACCCTGCCTTCTGAGGAAGGCAACTATTACTGCCAGGCACTTTGTAAACACCCATGCAGCTGATGTTAGGCCAAAGGGCACGGCCCTGAACTGATAATGGCCTAAAGGCAACTCGAACCTGAGGTACTTTCTGTGGGAACACCTGATAGGAATATGGAAATAGGCATCTTTGAGGTCCAGGGATGCTAGCCAATCCCCTGGCCTTAGAGAGGGAAGAATTATTCCCAGAGTCACCATTTTGAATTTTGGTTTTGTGATGTGTTTGTTCAAATACTTTAAGTCTAGGATGGGTCGCCACTCCCCTGTCTTTTTCACAGTAAGGAAATATCTGGAATACAGACCTTTGTCCCTGTGCTGAGTAGGAACTTTCTCTACAGCTCTGACAACCAGTAGAGAAGAAACCTCTGCCTCTAGAGCAATGGTTTCTGAGATGGTTGCAGGTGGAAAGGACCAAACCCTAATTTTTGGTAACATTTTGAAACTGAGGGCCAGTCCCTGGCTTACTACTTCCAGGACCCACTTGTCTCAGGTAACAGACTTCCAGGCCTGGAAGTAGTAAGCCAGCCTGACTCCTACTGGAATAGGAGAGTCAACCTGGGCTGACACACCAGGGTGTCTGTTTGGCAGGAGCCTTGGACTGGGAAGAGGATGCAGCCCTGCTCATCTCCCTCCTGTCTCTTCAACAAAAGAACCCCCTCTGTGGGAAAGAAGAGGAAGCCTGGCTTGGTAAAAAGGCCTGTGGAAAGGCCTGCCCCTAGACTGCTGCTTCTGAGGAGTGGCTTGCCTTTCTTTGGCCTGTGCACTCCTGTAGGTGGTCCTATACTCATCCATTTTCTTCATGTAAGCCTCTGTTTGCTCCTCAAACAGTGAGTTACCCACTACAGGGAAATCCATGACCTTCATCTGAGCCAAGCATGTCTCCTGAGAGACACAGATGTAGCCATGACTCTTGATGCCAAATCACTGGAGTCTACAGCAGTGTGGAATTGTACTTTGGATGCCTCAATTCCATCAGCAGTCACCACCTCCAGCTCTCTGGCTAGCTGGGGGGAGGCCAGTTTAGCCAGTTCCAGAACCGTATCCCACCTAGACTTCTGGTACCTGGCTGTGTAGGCCATGTAGTTAGCCAGCCTGAGTCCCAAAGAGGATGCCAAATATTGTTTTTTGGCAATGGCATCCACCTTCCTGGAGTCTTTGTCGGGGGGGGGGTGTGAAGCCAAAGGAATATTAGCTCTGTCACAGGCTGCAGCCTGCACTACCCCAACATGGCTGCAATGACTATATAAAACCTCTGTACCTGAGCCTGATAAGAGAATGGACAGGAGGTACATGTTATCTACAGGAGGTAAGGAGTTAGGTGTTTGCAATATCTTTTTTGTTTGTTTCCCCAAAGATTTATGAAGAGGGATAGACAATCTTTTGGACTCTGGGATGTCCATCATCTCAAAAAAATCAGGCTCTTCCTCCTCCTCAGCAGCTTCTACAGTTGGAAGCTGGAGGGTTTCAGCCACCTTCTTGTAGAACAAGAAGTGAGAAGGGTACTCAGAAAGCCTGGGAGGAGGAGAGACAGAGGGCCTGTCTGGGGAGATGTCTGATTCAATGGGCACATCCAGACCTTCAAAAAAATCTCATCATCCTCATCATGATACTCTTCGTCTCCCTTCCACTCCACATCGTAATAAGTATCTGAATCATAATCTGATAGAGTCAGATCCGACCGAATCGACCGCCTAACCAACGGTGTCGGTCAGGATGGAACCGGGTAAAGTGACTGGACTATACTGATCACTTTGGCTATTTCGTCAGTGGTTGGAGTATGCGGTGCTGGATCTGAGCCGGCTGACTTTCTTTTCCTTTTTGCCAGAACTGAGCCCTCGGAGTTGGACTTCCTTTTGCCCGAGGAGGTATCGCCCAGGTCAGTGGGCACTTCCTCAGGTTTGGACACAACCGAACCGGGCTTGCCATCCAGATCCACGGACTTCTCAGCCTCCCTTTCCTTCACCCTACTCAACCTTTTTTCCAGAGTGGCTTTAGGAAAATTCTTGCAGATTTGGCAGTCTGTTTTGAGGTAGTCAAACCCCAGACAATAAACACAGATGAGGTGGGGGTCAGCCTTAGCAAAGGCCTCCCCACACTCAGTGCTGTGTTGAAACTCAGTGGGACCGATTTTTTTCTTGAGTTTCTCAGACATGGCCAGACTAACAAATTACCTTTAATAGCTTTCAGCCAGGTAATAGTCCCCTGTCTGTTACCAAACGTGTTACGGGCCGTGGAAATAAAACAAACAGAAAAAGTAGATTTTTTTTTTTTAAACCAATAGAAACCGGAACACCACTACTAAATCCCAGAAAATATAAATATAAACAAAAGGTTGGTTTCCAACCGGACCAACCAATCAGAAACTGAGGAAAACAATTTCCACAGAAAATAAGCCACTACCTATCTACAACACTACCTGTACCATAGACAGAGACTTGAAATCCAAAAAACAACAAATCGGTTGAAAAAAATGACCACTTTTTTAAACTTTACCAAACTGAGCAGAGGAGAAATCTCCAGAGTGACTTCACTGTTAGGCAGAGTAAGGAATATGACTGTTATACTATAAGTACCAGAGACACAGGTTTGAAAACCAAGCTTGAGCTCAACGTTCTATGCTGCTGCATAGAGTTAACTCTTTCTTCTCCAGGGCAGTTCAAGTGCTGGGGCTAACTGCATATTGTCAGAATACAGCAAGACTTCATGTTGTTCGAAATACTGAATGTGGCTGGCAGTGAAAATGGAGTTGAGCCCGTGTGCCCAGAGCCATGTGGACCCCCCAGAGGAATCAACAAGTAGCACTGACTCATCATCGACTTGGCCCCTGACAGCAGCAAGCTAAAAATGTACCTGGCAAAAACGAGATGTATGCACAGCAAGGAACATCAGAGGTAACTTTTAAAGCTCTTTGTCAGAATTTACCTGCTGACAACACTGCGCTGACTAAAACTCTTGCCGAGAACCCTCCTGTTGTGAGTTCAGATCAAAATACTGTTTCTCCTCAAACTGCTTGGTCCCCAGAGCATGCATTAGCAGGGGCTAGCTGGTTGCATACACAAGAAGGGCAATGGATACCAGATCCTAATGATCCCACTGTACAGAGGTATGCTTCGGAGACACAGCAAAATACAGTTGAGGTGGCCACCACAATAAATTAGGCACCTGCAGCAGCTTTGGAATCTTCCCAACCTATCTCTAGGCACACAGTTGTGAGTCAGATTTCTGCTAATGTTGTTGAAGAACCTGAAATTATTCCCCAAGCCCAGGTTTCTCGGGATTCTCCCTCCCAAGATGGGCACCTGAGTGTAGGCCTTGCTGAATCTTCTTTAGGGAACCCAGAGCAAAAAGCGCGGCTTGCACCAATGTTTCGGCTTGCTGACTTGTTTCAAAACACTGGGGAACCATCCCCCAGAAGAAACACTGTTCATCTAATCTACAAGGGTGTCTTAGAAGACCCACCTGATAGACTACACATTGCAAAAATGCTTCTAAAAGGGTCCATGAAATGTTTTTCATCAGAGATTTTTGCTTTAATTTATGTAGGAAATGCTAATTTCGATAGTAGTTTTAAAAATGTTACTGGTCTCAATAGACTCTGGTTTCAGTACCATAAGTTAAAAAATTCTCCTTCATGGATCCTGTTCTTAGTGGCCCCCTTAACTAAGCCAATAGTTAAAGTTATCACTGTGATGTTTAAAATGAAGAGGTCAATGTTGAAGATATATTATTATGGCTTCGTCAGAGATGTGAGATCTTAAATAGGCCTACCCCCATTCTAAATAGAGAACTCATCTGGAATAAGGGTTGGAAAGTTAAGATCAAACATTTTTTCTTCCAACAATGGTCCGGTTCACTTGCCTAATTTTTTCTTGCTGGATAAAGACAGAGGCTCCCTTTTCTATGTAGGTCAGCCCAGAGCCTATTTTAAATGTGGAGCCCACACTAAGCTAAGTTCAGCCTGTGACACCTCCTGCTGCAACCACTGTTTTGAATATAGGCATGTTGCTGCTAACTGTTTCAATCTCTTTAAATGTAACCTGTGCGAAAAAACAGGGCATACTTATGGCAGGTGTCCATGGGCCTCTCATAATAGAGAAGACTGCCCTTCTCACGAAGGTCTTATAAACGTGGTCCAGCAACCACAGGCAAAAAGTGTAGCTAGGAAGGATGAGTATACTGTCAGGAATCTTGCTGTAGAAAATAAGTCAGATGAGGTTGAAAGGGCTTCTACCAGCAGGGATGTTAATCAACAACCAATGCAGTCTCCTGATGTTGCTACTGAGGTTGCCCCAGAGAAGGAGGGACAAATGGAGACATCCGATTCCCCCCCACAACCTCCTGTTTCACCTCTGCCTGCCATGCCCCCTCCTGCCGAAGACACCCACTTTAAAACAGTCATATCAAAAAAAATATCTAGACCAGGTAACACCTTAAAAACAGGTGTAGCTGAAGGGAAGAAAAAATTGCTCACCTTAGTAATGTTGTTTCTTCTAATGGAGTCTTGCTATATTATAGACATTAGCAGTTTGATCCAGCTCTAGAACTGCCCCGGAGTGAAATGGTTAAAACCATTCCAAAATAGAATTTTGGCACAAGCAGCTCTATCTGTGTCATTTCAAACTTGAACTGTCAGATCTTTACGAGCCAAACTCACTAAGGTCTGTGTGGAAGCTGTAACTCAACACTAGCCAAATGGCTACCTAAATAATAACAACCATTGATGGTCCCAACACCCAAGACTCAAGTCAGGGGACCAGAAATACTAACACCATTCTAATAATATGAAAAGGAACATAAGTATAATAAAACACACACGCATGTACACATACACACCCCAAAGTCCCAAAGGGGACAAAATGCTAACAGGACATAAGTAGTGCCCACACTAAGTTGCCGCACCCACCAAGTAGAGGTTCTGAGAGGGGCAGGTTGGGGGAGGTCTATAATATAGCAAGACTCCATTAGAAGAAACAACATTACTAAGGTGAGTAATTTTTCTTCAAACAACATGAATCTTACTATATTATAGACATTAACAGAGATCTAAGCAGTACCTCCATGGAGGAGGGCAGAACCTACTTAGGAAATAGGCTCTGAAGAACAGCTGTGCCAAACCGAGCATCTCTCCTGGCCTGGACATCCAGGGAGTAATGCTTAGTAAAAGTGTATACCGTTTTCCAAGTAGCAGCCTGGCAAATCTCTAATAAGGGGATATCTCTGGCAGCAGCTAGAGCAGCTGAGCTGTCCCCTGAATGAGGAGCCCTCAAACTGGGGGCTCTGCCCACTTTCTGATAACAAAATTGGATACAAGAGACAATCCACCTGGCTATTGATCTCTTAGCAGGTTTGCCTTTCCCAACTTCACCATAGGTAAGGAAAAGTTGGAGGGATTCAACCTGTACCTTTACTACTCAGCTCTATATAATAACTAAGAGCTCTCTTAACATCCAGGCTGTACAACCTCCTCTCACCAAGAGTAGTGATCAGTGAAAATACTGGAAGGGAGATAGATTGATTAAGATGAAATCTGAAACCACCATAGGCAAAACTTCCTATTAGTCCTAAGGACTACCTTATCCCTGTGGAAGGAAATAAAGTAAGTCTCACTGACAAGGCTTGCAATTCACTTATCAGCCTGGCAGAAGTGATAGCCACTAGAAAACAGTTTTCCAAGTTAGGTACTTAAGCTCTGCAGAAGACAGAGGTTCAAAAGGGTTGCATTAACTGGGCAATGCAAACATTAAGGTCCCAAGCAGGGGCGGTTCCGAAAGGAGGATTAGTATGGAGTAATCCTTAAAAACTTGGAAAACACAGGATGAGGAAGAGGATGACTTTCCTGCTGACAGAAAAGCAGACACAGCTGCCAAATGAACTCTCAGGGTAGCTGGTCTGAGACCCAAGGAATTAAGATGTACCATGTAATCTAACAAAATGGGCAATTCAGCAGATTCTGGGGAAATATTTTTCCCAGCACACCAAATGGAAAACCTTTTCCATTTAGAACTATAAGTAGCCCTAGTGGAAGGCTTTCTGGAAGCCTTTATGATCTCAAGAACACCCTGAGAGAGGTGTAAATCAGCAAACTCTAACTCCTCAAGAGCCAGGCCTTGAGGTTGAGGGATTTGAGGTCCGGATACCAAACCCTTCCCTGGGCACAAGTCAACAGATTGTGATTCCTGGGGAGGCACAGGGGAAGATGGACTGTCAGAGACAGAAGGAGTGGGTACCAGGGCTGCCTGGCCCAATCCGGTGCAATCAGAATCACCCTGCAAGGCCGAGATCTGATTTTGACTAGTACTTTGAATAGGAGAGGAAAGGGTGGGAAGCAGAGGGAACTTCCTCCCAATCCAGAAGAAAGGGCATCCAGGGAACTGGGCCCAGCACTGGAGGCCTGCAACAGAACAGAGGAAGTTTGTGATTGTCTGGGGCTGCAAAAGATCTATCTGAGGGATGCCCCACCTGGCAAAACTATCCCAACACTTGAGGATCCAGGGACCATTGGTGATGGCCCTGGGAAATCCTGCTGAGGGCATCCGCTAGACACTGTCCTTCCTGGAAGATGAACTGCTATGACGGAAGTGTTCAGGGAATAGGCCAGAGACCACAACTTCATTGCCTCGGTGCACAAGGCCAAAGACCGAGTGCCCCTGTTTGTTGATGTACCACATTGTTGTGGTGTTGTCTGTTCTGACTTGTATCACCTTGTCGTGGACAGATGCAGAAAAAGCTTGAAGAGCTAAAAAGACAGCTCTGAGTTCCAGCAAATTGATGTGGAGCAGAGATTCCTGGGGGACCAAACTCCCTGAGTGGAAAGGTCGCCCATGTGGACTCCCAACCCAGAAGGAAGCATCTGTAGTGAGAGTCAAGTCGTGAGAAGGAAATGAAGGGGACCCCGCTCTTAAATTGCTCTGATCCTGCCACCACTGGAGAGCTAGGATCAAGGTTAGAATCACTGGGACCAACTTGGAAAGGGGTCTCTTCTCTGAGACCAAAAGGTTCTCAAGTGAAACTGAATGTCTCTCATCTGAAATCTGGCTCCCTGCACAACAGCTGTGGATGCAGCCATGTGCCCCAGGAGCTGCAGAAGTGTCTTGCTGGTCGAGACCTGCAGAGTGAAGGAAGAGCCAGAGCCACTAAATTCTTACCCTTTCTGGGGAGAAGGCCTGGCTAGCTTTGTGTCCATTTTCTGCCCTATAAAGGTGAGTACCTGGACTGGTTCCAGAACCGACTTTGGTAGGTTTAGCAGAAAACCCAGGGAGGTGAGAAGCTGCTGGGTGACCTGCAGGTGATTTTACCTGTTCTGGGGACTGGCCTACAATGAGCCAGTTGTCTAGATAGGAAAAACAGCAATCCTCTGCCTCCTTAAGTAGGCCACTGCCACTGCTAGACACTTTGTGAATACCCTTGAAGCAGAGGTAAGGCCGAAGGGCATTGCTCTGAACTGGTAATGACCTGAGGGCAGTTGAATCTGAGGTACTTTCGATGGGATCTTCTGATCAGGACATGGAAATAGGCATCCTTGAGGTCAGGGAGGCTATGCCAGTCCCTGGCCTTAGGGAAGGTAAAATCATTGCCAGAGTTACCATTTTTAACTTTGGTTTCAAAAGATGCTTGTTCAGATATCTGAGATCTAAAATGGCGCCATTCTCCTGTCTTTTGGGATAAGGAAGTATCTGGAATACAGACCCCTGCCCTGATGCGGGGAGGAACCCTACTGCTCTGAGAGCTAACAGGGATGAGACCTCTGTTTCCAGAGCGAGGGTCTCTGAAGCACTTGCAGGTAGAAAAGTCTGCTTCTCAACTTGGGAAACTTTTGAAGCTGAGAACCAGACCTGAGCTTACCTTCCAAAACCCACTTGTCTGAGGTTAAAAGCCCAATTCTGACTGAAGTAAGCCAGCCTGCCCCCACTGGTACAGGAGAATCGACCCTGGGCACCCCATCAGAGGTGCCTGTTTCAAGGAGGTTTAGACTGGGGGTGGGAGCAGGTCTGCCCACCTCGCTGCCCTGCCTCTGAAGAACCCCTCTGAGCATAGGCAGAGGAGGCCTGAGTCTGGTAGAAAGGCCTGTGAAAGCCTACCCCTACCCGGGGCATGCCTTTGAGGAGTGGCTTGCGGCTCCTTAGCCTGGGCACTCTTGTAAGTAGTCCTATATTCATCCATCTTCTTCATGTAATTCTCTGTCTGCTGTCCAAACAGAATTTCCCACCAGGAAAATCCATAGCCTTAGTCTGGGTATCCTGTGACAAACTAGTACACCTGAGCCAGGCCAACCTCTGAAAAGCTACAGATGTGGCCATGACCTAGAGGAAACATCATTAACATCCACAGCAGCATGAAACTGAACCTGAGAGGCTTCAATGCCATCAGCAACCACCTGTTCTAGTTCACTAGCCAGCTGGCCATGGGCCTGCTGCCAATGCATAACAGTATCCCATCTAGATTTCTGATACCTAGCTACATAAGCCATAAAATTTGCTTGCCTGAGTCCCAGAGGCTGCCATATACTGTTTTTTTGCCAGGCATCAATCTTCCTGGAATCCTTGTCAGGAGGATGTGAAGCCAAGGGAATATTAGCTTTATCACAGGCAGCAGCCTGAACTACCTAACATGACTGCATTGCTGAGAAAGGAATTCTGTATCAGGGCCTGACAATGTATACCTTCTGTCCATCTTTTTATCTACAGGAGGCACAGAATTAGGAGCTTTTAAAATGTTAATTGTTTGTTTCCTAAAGACTTATGTAAAGGAATAGACAATCTCTAGACTCTGGAATATCCATCATTTCTACAAAATCAGGCTCCTCTTGCTCATCCACAGCCTCTTCTAAAGGAAGCTGGAGGGTTTCAGCAACTTTTTGAAAAACATAAAATGAGATGGGGACTCAGACAGCATAGGGGGAGATACTAAAGGTCTGTCTGGGGAGATGTCCGGTTCAATGGGCACACCCAGACCTTCACAGCCACATTCATACTGTTTATAATCCTCCTCCCCCTCCTCTGGTTCATAAAATTCCTCAATATCATAATCCTGAACCACTGGGACCGGACGAACCGACCTTTTACCAGATAGCGGTGGTTGGACGGACCCTGAGACAGTGACTGGACAATTTGTATGGCTTTTGCTATCTCTGCAGCAGTTGGAGAAGAATTTTGGACTCCAGACCTGCTGATTTTCTTGTTTTCTTTACTGGAATTGGTTCCTCAGAACCAGCTTTTCTTTGCCGAGGAAGTCTGGCCCTGGTCAGAGGGCACTCCCTCTGGTTCGGTTGGCACTGAACCGGGCTGGCCATCCTGGTCAGCGGACTTTTTGGCCTCTCGTTCCCTGAGCCTGCCCAATCTTTTTTCCAGGGTGGCTGCAGGGAAATTCTTACATACCTGGCAGTCTGACTGGAGGTGGTCAAACCCCAGACAATAAACACATGTGGTGTGTGGGTCAACCTTGGCAAAGACTTCCCCACAAACATCACAGTGTTGATACCCAGTGGGCCCGGTTTTTCTTTTGGGTTTCTCAGACATAATGCCAGCCTAACCAAAAACTTGCCCTTTTAAGCAGCGGTACTTAGGCAAGACACCCATATCGGTTCCTAACGCGTGTCCGCAGGTATTGGAAAAACACGTAATAAATCCGTTTTTTAGAACCGATAAGAACCGGAACCGCACTCTAAAATAGTAACTTTTAGTTTTAAATGAGTTTTAAACCCACTGATCGGTTCAAACCGAACTGATAACACAAGTTCCACACAGACAAAATCCTTCATTTACTTACAGTTTACCACAGATAGAGCTTGAACCGAACGGTTTTGCGGTTAAAATAACTATTCTCGTTAAATCCAACCGAGAAAACACTTTTTAAACCGAGAAATGAACCAAGCAGAAGGAGAAATCTCCGGAGCGACTGTTCACTGAGGCGGAGTAAAGAATCTGACAGTTCAAGTTTGAAATGACACAGATAGAGCTGCTCTTGTGCCAAAATTCTATTTTGGAATGGTTTTAACCATTTCACTCCGGGGCAGTTCTAGAGCTGGATCAAACTGCTAATGTCTATAATATAGCAAGACTTCATGTTGTTTGAAGAAAGGTAAGGGGAGCGCCACTCCTCCCTGGATATCAGGAAACAAATTTGCCTCTTTACTAGCTGAGAGATAGTGAGGCGATTCTGGAGAAGAAGATTCTGATTCTCCTTCAGTTGCCTCCACAACAAATGGTGTTACCTCAGATGCTGAAGAAGAGGGAGGGAAGGATTCCATAGCCAAATGCACTAAGCACAGAAAGGGTTCTAAAACCTCCTGAAGGATCTGTTTTATTTCCTTTCCTTTTAGTTCCCCATACACCCTTTCATGCATTATTTAACCATCGTCTCTATCAATGTAAACAGTATTCAAAAGAAAAAGAAAAGGGCTAGGGTATTCCTTTCTCTGGATCACTTTCCCTGTGATATCTGGTGTTTACAGGACACTAGGCTCAAATCCCACCAGGAGCTTCATCAGGCAGCTAATAACTGAACTAAAGGTCCCTCACTCTGGTCTGTAGGAGAGGAGAGTTGTGATGGAGTGGGTATTCTCTTTTCTAAACCTGGGATTTCAGTGTTTAGACTACTAGATATTTTTTCTAGGTACAGCTGTAATGCTTTAGCAATCAATGTCCCAACAGGGTGTGTGTGGGTGCTGGACAACGTCACGCCTCGGGTGGTTGGGCATGAGGACGCAGGCCGAGTGCGTCCAACAGCTGAGGCGTGACGTTATCCCAAACGACACACACCCTGGAGGGCATTATTGCTATTATACAATGGCTCATTGTTATACAGAATAAAATAAAATCATTTTAAAGATGCTTTTGTGTGGAAAAATATTTTTGTTTTTTAAGAGCAGATGAAACAATCAAGCATGTGCTCTAGGTGGTCAAGCTCATCTACAAGTTCACAGTGAGGCTGAGAGTAGACCCGTGATGTTGTGCTGGGATAACATCACAGGTCCAGCCCAAGACTAACCAATCAGAGTCCAGGATTTTTTCTTGCCATTGTATAATTGATATTAATTACTGTCAAGACAGATTCTGGTTAATTATAGTCTATGCCCCCCCCCAAGCTAAAGCTCAGAGAGTTTCCCTCTTTAAACAGATACAACCCTACTTGCATACTTCTAGGCTGGTGGCTTTGCCTGGAGATTTTAACTGTGGGTTGGATCAGGCGGATAGAGGACTTGAAGCAAAAAAAAAAAAATAGTTTTGTGATACTCTTGCATTACAAAACATTGTCTCCTTGGCTAGTTTAATCGACTCATATAGAATTCATTTTCCAATGGGGGGGCATACCTTTTTTAAAGGTCCACTCTCTACCAGAATTGACTTCATTTTTTTTTTATCTCAGACACATAATTCTGATAAAGTAACTGCAAATGCGTGGGAATTCTCAGACCCTAAATCTTTCACTGTCCAAGTGAGCTGGAGAGGCTCTCCTAGGTTTAAAAAGAAAAACTGGTGTTTAAATGAAACCCTCTTAGAGAACCCATGGGTTAAAAGCGCCTGGGTAAAAGAATGGGAGGCAAGACTCTGTCTCGGCCGGTTATGAGGATTTAACAAGTTGGTGGGAAGACAGAAAGTGCTCCTGGAAAACTATTTCAAAATAAATCCAAAGATTTAACAAACAAAGAATACTGTATATTAGTAACTTGCAGTTGCGTGGACAATTACAAACCCTTGTGTTGTATTCTGAAACTCAGAAAATGAATTATAGCCTCCAAATTAAGATTATTAAAGACCAGATGAAAACTTCACTATTAACAGAGCAAAATCTTTGGACCAGGAATTGAGATTTAGTACAAATATAAAAAAAGTTTCCTTAGATCCTTTTAAGGAATGCAAAGAAAGGGTAGGGCATAGAACAGGTTACAAGATTAAAAAAATCAACTGGTCAGTTAGTTACCACACCAGCTGAAATGCTGAGACTGGTTGAACACCACGTGGAAACTTCTTTCGGTACCTGTCCTAAAGTGAGCTTTGATGGTCATTTTTTTTTCTTCACAACTAAACTTACCCCAAATTCAAGATAGGGATATACATGTCTTATCCAATGAGATCACATTAGAAGAAGTATAACAAGCTATTTATAGCTTGAGAAGGATGCAGCTCCTGGAGTAGACAGTTTTGGAGCAAGTCTATATAAAACATTTTCAGATTTTTTTGGCTCCAGGTCTGGTTATTTTATTTAATCATATGCTGGCAAATGGTAGCTTAGCTCCTTTAATTAAAGAAGCAATTCTTGGTTTATTATATAAAAAAGGGGACAGGGAAATATTAGAAAACTGGAGACCCCTTAGCTTATTAAATACAGATCTAAAAATGTTGAGCAAGATCCTTCTTGTTGACCCTGCCAAACTTACTAAAGTAGTGGATGCTTTAATTCACCCTACACAGACATGTGCTATTCCTAACAGGCGCTACCATCTTGATCATTTTAGGGGAACTATTTCATAGGGGTCAAAAAAGTACAGTACAAGGATATGTGCTGAGTCTCGATCAAGAAAAGGCATTCGATGGACTAGCCTATTCTTTTTTATTTGCAACACTTAGAGCTTATGCGATTCCTGAGAAATTTATTAGATGACTAAAGGTAATGTATGATAAGGCAACATTAATACCTAACATAAATGGCTGGTGGGGAGAAAAAAGAAGAGTTAAAAGAGGAGTTCGACAAGGGTGCCAGCTTAGTCCCTTACTTTATGTGTTTGGAATCGACATCTTAATTAGACACCTCATGGTACATGGGGAAATCAGAGGCTTAAAACCAATACCAGAGTAAAAGCCTATTAAAATGTTAGTGTATGCAGAGGATATTGTTTTACTTCTACAACCTGACACATAAGAAATTGTCCTCAACAACGCACTAGATGCATATGCAGGTATGTCAGGGGCACGGATAAATTATGGTAAAAGTACAGGAACAGTCTTGGGCAGGGTTTTAAATAATTCATTAGAAGTTTTTTCTTCGGACGATACTAACTGTACAGAAAGTATTTATATAGATTTTCTAGAAGTGCTGTGTTTGTTACACACAGTGAGGCAAGAGCTATTCATTTTCACAAAGTTTTAGCACTTTTATAAGCAAAACGCTAATCAATTTTTAGAGCTAAATAAAACCCTGTTGGGTGAGATCCCCCCTGCCTAGGGATAATAAATATGTGGGTTTTCTAATTTCTCAAGCTCAAATTAAAATACTGGGAGTAGAATTTGGAGTAGGGGACTTAGCTAGAAACAACTGGGACATAGGCATTGGTACAGCAGATAGACTAATTTCTGGTTGGATGGGACAACCAATCTCTAAAAAGAAAAGGGAAGTGCTTATTAATTCTTTCCTAATTCCTTTTTTATATATATATTAGTTACGGTTTTCCTCCCCCTCAAGCTGTTTTGACATCCCTCTTTAGTGCTTTCTTCCAGGCCTTATGGCGGAGTAGGTTAAACCCAATAAAAAGGGAATTTACTTATAGACCTATTCTGGAGGGAGGGGTCAATATGGTTGCTTTCTTTTATGGTATTTTTTATTAATTTTAACATTGGTTTTGCCCTGAAACCCAGTAATAAGATTTGTAAGCTTTAAGTTTTGTAATGGTTAACCCCTAGTATGGCCCCCTGGTCTCAGAATAAAGCTAGGTTATTGAATACGGTTAGCTCTCTATCCACAGTCAGATTAGAACTTCTAAAGAATCTTATTAAGTGGAAACTTACTCCATCTCGGATTCAGACACAATGATAGGAAGGTGATCTACAGAGCCATGCTTCATGCAGAAAGAAAAGAAGTGATATTCCCCAACTGTCCAGTGGACAAATTAAAGGGAATTCTGCACTTCCTGGGAACTAGGAGGCTTCATGTATTTTTCTGGGACGTGGTATGATTAAGCAACTATGGGAGATTAGGAGTAAAAAATAATAAATATAAGCCCCTTTCAGAAAGATACTGTTTAAGAGATTCTTGCATTCAGATGCCAGATATTCAGGAACATCTGTTTACAGAGTGCAATTATGCAAAAACCTTTTGGGATTTTCTTGCTGGAGAATGGAGAGAACCCTTGTTTGAAAAACTCTCTTATTTGGAACTCATGTATGGAACCTCCTCTAGCAGGTGGGGTAAATATAATCCAGAAACCTTATACATATAATCTTTGCAGATGCCAAATACTTATTGTGGCAATCCAGATGTGTATGGGTAAACTCAGCAATGTTTTATTACACACTTAGAAGCGGTTCGTAACACCCAGGCTTCTTTACAGAATATTATGCACAAAGATTCTAGCTTATTCTCTAAAGGAAAAAGTCAGGTTATTATGGATACATTGTGAAAACTAGGATCCTAGTTAATTTCTGTAAATAATTAGGATAATGTTAATTGCTTTGCTTATGTATATTCTTTTGTTTATAATTTTGAATCTCTGAAGTTTTGTTTTTGTATGTTATGACTTTGTATTTGCATATATTACTGTATTGTGGCCCCTTTTTTTCAATAAAGATTCCCCTACTATTTTCGAAAAGTGCCATGGGATCTTTAACATCCACCTGAACTACCACCAGAACAGACAGATGGGACCTCGGTTTAACATCTCATTCAAAAGATGGCACCTCAGGAGTGCAGCGCCCCCCTCATGCTGCACTACAGTGTCAGTATTAGGATTTAACCCAAGTGCCTTGAGTGGGGATAGAACCCACAGTGTTCTGATCTTCCGGCCTCAGAGGTGAATGTGCAACCTGCTGAGTCACTGACACTGTTCACCTCCACTGAAACGTTATCTGTTTCCTTCCACCAGTCCAGAGTTTGAAGAAGTGAGCTGGTCACAGATACTACCTGACAGATAACGTCTCTCTCTTATTTTTGTTGTACCAATGTGTCCTGAGATGGTACTATATATGTCCCTCACTTGGACCCTGACTCCTGGCTCAATCGCTGTCATGGAAGCCCTGCGTCCCAGAAACCTGAGAAAATGTCTGGCAGGCCTGGGCTGGCCCAGGGCAAAATAATTTACTAGTGACAGAAAAGACTGAATCCTGTCTGAAGGAAGAAAGGCTTTGCCCCTGCAAAGTGTCCATAACTGTTCCTATGAAATTCAGGAGCTTTGTTGGCTCTAGGTGGGATTTCTTTTAGCTGATAAGACAACCCAGAGAGTATAAGATTTGATTTGTACAGGTGAGAGCCTCTCTGTTGAGGAGAGGTCTTGTCCACAAGGCACAAGTCGTCCAAGTATGGTTAGACTGATATGCCCTACTTTCTAGTATGAAAAGCCTGGTGTTAGGCCAAGTGGCATGGCTGTAAACTGGTAATGCCCCAAGGGTAGCATAAATGCCAGAAACTTTCCCAGGGGCTGCCTTATTGATATATGAAATTAGGCATCCTTGAAGTTCAGGGAGGCTAGGCTGCCTCCATGTTGTAGAGACTGAATCACATGGCAAGATGACCTCTTTGAATCTTGGCAAGCTTTCAGTAAGTTTTTTTTTTTTTTTTTATTCCAAGCCCAACAGCAAGCCTTGTGTTAGGGTTCTGGTGAATTGAAAAGATGGGTCCTAATGTACCATCTGCAATACCATACTGTCTGCAATCTAGATTTAGTAGTTGCCGTATTGGTCCTTGCAAGAATAGATCCAGAAGCAAATGATTTGATACCTTTTAATGGACCAACATAGATGTAACAACAAGAACAAAGTGCTCTAGCTTTCGGACCAACCAGTCCTTCTTCAGAAGCTCATGGCAGTTGTTTAGAAAATACAATACTTATAACAGCTAGATAATGCAGAGAAAAACAGAAAAAAATCCCCATTGGTTTAAAATACTCATTTAAAAAACCAGAAGATGATGTCAGAGAAGTTTAACAGTACAATACTGCCCTCAGTCCGAATAAACCTTGGGTTCAGATGTGCTTGGTGCAACACACATGCAAAGAATCCTACTGCACATAAATTTAATTGACATAAGATAACACTGCTGAAGCAAATAACTCCCAAATCAAGCCATGAGTGTCACAGTCAGTATAAGGATGTGATTACTGAAAGGCAACCCCACCCAGCTTAAAGACAAACTAAGATAGTTATAGGGCTCATGAAATTACAATGTATGCATTAAAGACAAAATTACCAGTAAAGTTGTCTAAAAACATCAGTGCACACTGTGTGATGTATAAAACATAGCTGGACATGCCACCCAGCTGTATTCTCAAGCTAAATAAAAGGCCCAAGAAATTACAAAAACCTCAGGACTATATAAATGATAATTTAAATATAAATTGATAATATTAGTGTTAAAAACTCTAGTCGAGGAACCTCAAGGAATTCAGACCATGCAGCCTGATATGTACTGATGTCAATATATACTGAGAATGTAGCAACTTCAAGCACCACAAGTGTCAAGGGAATGTGAAAAAGAGATAAAAATGTAATTTATCTCCTCCTGTTCATACAAACAATACAACCTAACCCACCCACATCACAATAATGTGGGTGGGGGAGATCTATAAACAACGGATGTTGTCTCTCTCTCCTCTTTTTTTTTTTTCCTTTCTCTCTCTCTCTCACACACACACACACACACACTCACATCTCTCCTAGTGAACCTATATAAACTTCAGTAACTGTAATAGTTCCCAAGGAATACAACTTGTCATGAAATCCTGAGTAAATTACTACAATATTAGCCTAATGTAAAAGATATGTGCAGGACCCCAAGCAAATGAGATCACACATCCCAATATGTACAGAGTTACAAAATTATATATAACAGTATAAGATAACACCTGTATGTACACTAGCAGGCTGGGTAATCTGAATATGGTGCAATGGAATCAATCCTTCCCCACCCCACCACAGGCAAAGATAAAAAGTAAGGAGAAATTCTTTATGTGTGTGAAATAAAATAGTAACACATTATAACTCCATATAGCTAAAGAGAGACTTACCTCAAAGTGACAGCAAGTCCCACATCTGTTATATCACATACCTCCAACACATACCCACACACATACATACACACACGCATCCACATTCACATGCTGAGTCCTATAATATGTCAGTTTGAAGAAGAAAAGGTCTGTGGATGTTAGTTTCTGTAGTGTCCCATAAAGCCAATATCCAAGTTCATCCCATCTGCTACCATATTGAGATGTAAATAAGTTTAATCTCAAAAGCTCGTCTCTGTTGTGTGTTTTGAGATTTCCTTTTAGAACCATTACTGACATATCTGAGACTGGGTGGTCAGGCTGGGAGAAGTGATGCCCACTGGTTTTCAGTCTTCCTTGCTGTAATAGTATGTCTGTGTGAGTTCATCCTAGTGCAGAGCTGTTGGCGTGTCTCTCTCCTACATAACCTGTTTGTGGACATCTCTTGCACTGAATGAAATAAACAACATGTTGTGACATGCATGTATAACTCCCATGCACCTGGAACTGTCTGTTTTGTGATGTAACCACACAGTCTGAGGTAGAAATGAGCCCACAAGTCTTGCAGAGTCGATTGCAGGGTCGTGTGCCATTGTGTGACATGGTATTCTGTTCGGTGAAAGTTTGCTCCTAATAATTAGGCTGGATAAATTTGGGGTTGTTTAAAGATAGTAGTGGGAGTTCCTTAAAAATACAATTAAGGTGTCATCCTCACTAAATATTGGTGGAGATCTTTAATAATCTTACGTAGACGTTCAAGGTCTGGATGACATGTGACTACCAAGGTATCCTTTCTGTAGCTGTCTTTTCTTTATATTGAAGTAGTTGTTGTCTTGGTACTTGCGTTGCCGTTCTGTTATCCTGTCAATTTCCTGGAAGAGTGTCCTGCTCCATAAAGTGTTTTTCAACATAGCCAAATGTATCTCTGTCATCCTCATTTGAACAAATCGTTGACAACGAAGTGCTTGACTGTATATGACAGATTTTTGTATGGTTTGGGTGATTACTTTTCCTGTGCAGGTATCTCTGTCTGTCTGTTGGCTTCCTGTAAATACATGTATGTAAGGTTCCATCCTTAATGATGACTGTGGTGTCAGAAAGTTAACCTTGGTGGTAGAGTACTCAAGGTAAGCTTTATAGTAAGGGTGGAGATTATTAAGTTTGTGATGAAAATCTTTGAGTGCATCTGTGCCTTCCGTCCAGATGATAAACAAATCATCAATGTAACGGAAATAAGCCAGTGGTTTGTGGGGATACTGCCTTAAAAAATCCTCCTCCAAGTCAGCCATAAAGAGATTAGCATACTGTGGAGCCATTTTGGTGCCCATTGCTGTTCCCATAGTTTGAACATAATGTTTACCATTGAAGTTGAAGTTATGTGTCAAAATGAATTCCATAAGTTCCCCCACCACTCCAGGGTTGATGTTTTGGTCAGGTCCTTTCTCATGTATGTATTTAAGGCATGCTGCAATGCCATCTGTGTGTGGAATATTAGTGTAAGGGATGTTACATCCATTGTCACTAAAATGGTATCAGGTGGTAAATCCTTATAACCAGAAAGTACACGCAACAAGTGTGTAGTGTCCTGGATATAACTGTCTCTTTCCATAACCAGCGGTTTCAAATGGTCTCTATAAACCCTGAGATCCCTCAGTCAAGGTACCATTACCAGAGACTATGGGTCTCCCTGGATTGCCAGGTTTATGTATTTTAGGCAGCATGTAGAATGTCCCTGGCTTTGGTTCAGCAGGAATGAGGTGAGCTAGTTTCTTTCAGACATGGTCAGGAAAAGTTTTAATTAAGTCACATAGTTCATCTTTATATCTTGTAGTGGGGTCACTCTCCAGTTCTCTGTAGTATGTAAGATCTGTTAGCTGTCTATTAGCTTCAGTAATATAATCCTTTCTGTTTAAAATCACCACTGCAGAACCTTTATCAGCTTTTTTGATGACAATGTTGTGGTTTGATTTCAGTGTCCCTATAGCTCGCTCCAGTGGAGAGAGGTTATAATGGGTTTGTTTTTGCCTGGTAAGGATCTGACCACTGACTTGTTGGCGGAAACAATTAATATAATTGTCTAGTTTTTGTTACGCCCACTTGAGGGGTAAAATCAGATTCCTTTTTCTTATCCATTACATTATTGTTGTTTGCATTGTCTTCACTACCAGTGATTTCTTCCCTGCCATGAAAGAATTCTTTAAGTCTCAATCTACGGAAGTACTCCTCTAGTTCACCACAAAACAGTATGTTATCCAGTGGTTTTGTTGGGCAGAAAGTGAGGCCCTTTGAAAGTACATTCAGTTCTCCAGTAGTCAGTGTGTGGCTGGACAAATTAACAACTGAAAGGTGCCCATCAGTATTGTGTTGTTGTTCAGTGACTCCATTATGTGCTTCATGGTTGTTAGGAAGTATGGTATGACACTCATGGCTTGATTTGGGAGTTATTTGCTTCAGCAGTGTTATCTTATGTCAATTAAATTTATGTGCAGTAGGATTCTTTGCATGTGTGTTGCACCAAGCACACCTGAACCCAAGGTTCATTCGGACTGAGGGCAGTATTGTACTGTTAAACTTCTCTGACATCATCTTCTGTTTTTTTTAAATGAGTATTTTAAACCAATGGGGATTTTTTTCTGTTTTTCTCTGCATTATCTAGCTGTTATAAGTATTGTATTTTCTAAACAACTGCCATGAGCTTCTGAAGAAGGACTGGTTGGTCCGAAAGCTAGAGCACTTTGTTCTTGTTGTTACATCTATGTTGGTCCATTAAAAGGTATCAAATCATTTGCATACTGTCTGCAGTGATGAATTGCTCTTAGTGAAAGTAAAGGGAAAGCTTGCCCTCTACTAGGGAAGTTAGCTGACAAAAGTGAGGAGAATTGTCCTTTGAATTGGATACTGGCAGAAAGAGTGGAGATGGCCCTTTTACGGCCTCTCTCATTAATCTCTAAAAATAAAATTCTCTTCTTCAGGAAAATCCAAAGGCACTGAGAGAGGATAAAATGCCCCCAGGAAATATGTTCTGCCTATGTTTCCCTTGCTTTAAAATGTATGGGAAGTAAAGGCTTTGTTTTTGGCAATATTACTTTGAAAAAAGCTCTATATTGTTCCACCTCTTTTATGTAAGTTTAAGTTTTGCATAGGGGAAATATCTGTAGCCTTGTACTGAGTGTACTAAAGGAAGCCAAAGGTTCCAGCCAGGCATACCTGGAGATGGTATTATTATTGTCCACAGTTCTGTGAACAGGAATGTGGTAGCTTCCTAGCTGCTAGGGCATCCTGCACCATTACATCCTTGCCCTACTAGACTATGGCTATGATGGAAATCCATAGGGCTTTTTCTCTTTTTCCTTTAGGTTGCATAGGCCCTGTATGTAGAAGAGCAAAACAGCAAAGAAACTGTAGTTTAAAACTTTTACCCATGGGGTCCAAACAGACCTTATTAGAAGCTGCAGCCTGCACTACTCTCTGCTGCTGGACGCACATAAAGAAATCAGCATTTGTTTAGTCTAGGTGATGTTTGATCAAAATGTTTTTGTCTACTACAGCACAGTGGAGAGATTCTGAAAAAGCTTGAAGATATCCCTTCTCAAGGCAGTGTGAGAGGGAAAAATGACTTATAGAGGGAAGAAGACTCAGCATCTCTAGGTGGTCTTGAACCCCTGTTTAATCAGTGTTCTCTTGGGAGGAAAAGACAAGGGTTTCCACACTATACTGAACACATGGATGGTGAGGTGAAAAAATCCATCTGACCATGGAGGGCTAAAATCCCTGTCGGGGACACCTAGAATTTAAGGCTCACCATCTGTTTTTTTTTTTTTTTTTTTTAAACAGAGGCTCTGGAAATAGGCAGGGTCTGAGAAAAGAGTAATAACAGAAACAACCAAGGCATTAATGCATTACCAATAAATGTAAAGCCTGATATACATATAAGCCAAATCTTTCCCATACGTGTGTGTGTATATAATATTCTATATAAAAGTTGCATTAATCAGATCATTTGTAGTTAAAACATGTGTTGGTAATTGTAATTTTAGAGCTGACCTCACATCATCCTAAGATTGATAGATGACAGGATGTGTCATTGAGGTTGTCAGGCTTAAATGTTGCCCCATTCCTGCGTAATCATATTGAGAAGCAACAGTGAACAAGAATGGGGCAAGCAACAGTGAACAAGAATGGGGCAACATTTAGGCCTCACAACCCCAATGACACACCCCGTCATCTGTCAATCTTGGGTGATTGGCGGGTCCATGAGGGGGGAAGGGCAACCCTAAAGATTTTTCATTTCCTGACTTTTTGTAGTTTAACCCTAAACGATGCATTAACGCAGTATTTTGCATAGAATTTCTTTACTTTTTGAGAAAGAATAGAAAGCTAAGAACTTGTGGAAGTTGGTGGAAGCATGGGCCCTTTGGGCCATCCACTCCCACCAACTTGTAAATCAGTCTCTACCATCAACACCCTCCAAATTTCAATGTAAAAGACCAAACCGTGTCCGAGATAAAACATGTTAAAGTTTGAGATTTTCATTCATCGGAGTTGCAGAATTCCGCACCTGTTGATATTTTACATGGACACTAAGGCTAGGTACTCCATCAATTTCAAGGCACCACCACAATACAAAATACTGTCCGCAAAATGTAAATTGTGTCACGCAAAATCTCTGCAAAAAATATTTTCTCCAACACGTAAACAGTAATTCACATGTACAGAACATGCCGTCAACACCCTACAAATTTCAAGTAAAAAGACCAAACCGTTTCCAAGATATTTAAATTTAAAGATTGTGAAAACTGGCCTATCTATTCCATTATAAAATCTGGCCATCTTGTCCCTCCCTCGCGATCAAAGATGGCGATCAAAGAATAAAAAATGGTGAAACTCAAGTCTTAGGCAGATTTACATGAAACCACCGCCATGACTCGACAGAATGAAGCCCCCTGAGCAAAACCCACCCTCATTTGTGTTCCTAGGCCACCCCTGAGTGTAAGAAATTGTATTTTTACCTCACGATGCAAGATCGCGATCAAAGAATCTTGCAAACAAAGAATCTGCAAGCTCGCGATCAAAGATCTTTAGCAAGTCGCGATTAAAGAATTAAAAATATTATAACTATTTTTTGACAATTTTAGGTGAAACCAAAGGCATGGGTCGATAGACTGAAGCCCCCCCGCTCCGAGTAAAACCCATGCAGGTTTTACTTCAGGAGTGATCTCTGAGCCGAGATATTTGATTTTTTATGACTGAATTTAAAAAACAAAATGGCGGACCTCAAGATCAAAGAATTCTCGAGGACAAAGATTCTTTAACAGCGAGGCTGCAAATTCTTTTACCACCAGGCGGGACAAGATGGCCCAAACCCCATTCTTTGTTCGCAAAACAACCATATAAATTTTCCCATTGACTTATAATGGGAGATTAAAAGTGCCATAACTTTTGAATGCCTTAATATGTTTTCACCAAATGAAAAGTAGCATGTTTGGCCACAGAAGCTCTTTCAGATGAGCCATCTCGCAGACCAGCATGCCACACGATGGCCGTGCAGGGCCATGAGCAAAATCCCCCAAACTGCCTCCAAAACTGGCGAAAAGTGCATTTTTCAGCATTTTGGTGCACAAAGACCGTCAGTCCGACTGAAACGAGATGTGACAAATCAAGAGATCTACCATGCTCCACCGCACATACCAAATTTCAGGCAAATCCGTTGAATGGGTCCAAAGTTATTAACGTGCAAAATTTTGACTTTAACATAGAAGTGCCTTCATAACCCTAAATACAGTGGCGCCACTGCGCCACTATAATATATAGATTTTTTTTTTTTTTTTTTTTTTGCAGAGGGTGCACTATATTTGTCACTGGCATCTCCCTTTGCCTCAACACGAGAGGGGCAGTGGTATGATTTTGTCCATCCATACATGTGTTTTTTGTGTGCATTTGTTTTTTTACAGGCACTTCATCAGTGAACTGGTCAGCATTTCTCAGGTACTTCATCAGTAACTTGGTTAGCATTTCTCCTTTTAGCAAGCACTTCATCAGTAGCCTGCTCACAAGTTTTCCACAGTATGACTTGCTGGTTTAAGGTGAAAAGAGGACCCCTCTTCAGCAACTTAGTAGAGGGGAAAACAGACTGAGAAGCCAAAGTATCCAATCTTTGGCTGTCTTATTAGTGTTTGACAAAATTAAGAGCAAAGAACACAAAAGTGGACTGGACCTAAACAGATGAGGCATTTTCTGAAAAATATTAGCCCGTTCCACTTGGTTTTCTGCATACCAAAATTGTCAGAAAACCTGAGAAAAGTTTCTCAAATAGCAAATTTGCGGTGGGTTCCCTCACGGTAAAGAACCACAATTTAAGAGATGCGGGAAATAAGGAAAAAATGCGGTTCCCACCTAAAAACAGGAACCGCGAATGCTTTAACATATAAAAGAATATAAATAACTGCCTTTATTACTGCACGCGGTAATGTTTTACCTCAGAAAATAAAGCGGGAACCCTGGAAACAAAGAAACAAACATGGTTCCCAGGAACTGAAAGGAACCACAGAAAATATGTTAAAATAAATAAAAATATTCAAACTCAGCACAACAATACAGCAGAAACAGAAATAATACTCTCAGGAGTTCTCTTCAGAAGACAGTTGGAGAGCACCTCAGAGGCAGTGTTGCTTAGTCTGGCACAGAAAAATTCTGGTGCCCTCTGGGCAAGCTCCACTCAGCACATCCTCTAACTCTCTTGCGACTAGCTAATTCATTTTACTCATTATCATAAACTCCACCTCTGAGGCAGCTCAACCTAGCCAGCTTACTGCATACTGTTACTGATGCTAAAGGACCCCTGGGGTGAGAAAGAGAACTTTGACTTGAGTGAGTGACCTGGAAGGCGATGCAAGGATGAAACAAGAAACGGAGACTAAGAAAGAGCAGATAAAGATGTTGGAAGATGAGGCTGCCAAATGCAAAAGGACAGCGATAGAAAGAAGAGCATATCTCCACCCTGTGAGGCTATGTACTGTAACTTCTATTTCCAGGGAGAGAAAGACCATTAAGGAAAGTGACAGGGCGATGAAAAATGAGCTTAGTAAGGAGAAAGAAAAAGGGACAATGAAAGCACAGAGAATTAAAGATTTGAAACAAGAGGTTCAGGAATTGAGAGACGAACTCCAGGTGATTAGCCAAAGGGAATGGGTTTAGATGATAAAGCACAACAGCTGGAGATAGAGTTGATTGAAGCAAAGGCCCAGGTTGACACTTGGGAGAATACTGTGACTTCCTTTGGAAAGGTAATCCTGCCTCCCCTACAAGTGGACCTCCACAGCCCACCACCTCACAGACCCCAGTGGTCTCGCTGGGGGGGGGTCCTCTGTCTCCTCTCATAAAATCAATGGCTGTAAGAGCACCACCATCTCAGTGTCCAAAACCATTAGGCAGGAATGGAGTACCCCTTCTCAAGGGGTAGGGGGGCTAATGATATTGACCCTCATCAATGAAGACAAATGTTTATGATTGAAATGGCAGTACTGCAGAAAGCAGTTCAGAGATTGCCCCCTCAAAGAAAGAGTCTAACTGTGTAGACACTTAACTGGTTGCTCTGAAACCAACATTAAGGGCTCTGGAAAAATAGATGTACTGAGGAAGAGAAAATGTATTTGGTACAGTCACCCTCCACCAGTGTAGTAAATCAGAGGATGGAAAGTTAAGTTCTGAATGCAAAGACACCTTTGAGAATCTGTGTGCTGCTATGCACCATGCATATGGAAGGAATAGGCTGCCTGCAAATGCAAAGGCAGCAGCTCTTAAGCTGAGACAGAAGATCAACCAGGATCCCCAAGACTCTTATAGACTAGTCAGACAAGTTTATTGCAACGGTCAGAAGGCCTAACTGTAGAAAATACTTAGTTTAGGGTGGATTTTTATATAAGGTTGCTAAAGGAAATCAGGAATTCTCTGGTTGAATGTTTCAGGAAGACCACATCTATGATAGACATTCTGGACATGGCATGTGATATCTGGCAAACTATGACAGAGAATAAACACCTGATCCCCCCCCGGCCCCTGTTTCTGTGGATCAGCTATTAGTCACAATAACCCTGGCTTGAAATCTAAAGGGGGGAGAGACACTCCCCTTCCTCAGAGAAGAAGCTACACCCTGCCAGGAGCCAGAATGACTATCAGCCTTTGCTGAGGAGGAATTTTCAACTCCTGGAAGTGGCAACTACCATGAGACCCCAAGTGCTCATGGAGCAGGGGGCGTGGTAGCTGTCGGGGAGGCTACCACAGCCATTGGGGTCAGGAGAGAAATAAGGAGCAATACTGGAAAAGAAAGTACGAAGAGCTGTACCAGCAGGTGAAAGGCAATAAAGCACACCCTGCACAGCAAACAGGAGAAGCCTCTTCTACTGATGTGCTACTACAACAAAACTGTGCCCTCAGGCACCCATTAACCAACAGCTGTCTGGGTTGAGAGAAGTCTCCAACCTCCTCTCCCACAATAGACACCCTAGTGGTGGTGGGGGAACCAGATGCCAGAGGGCGCAGCTCACCTGGGTTTCATGAAGGCTGCCTCATGTCAAGGAAAGAAAGTCAGGTCATATGTGAAGATGATGGTGGAGAATGTTTTGCCTATATATGTTCTGGTAGCTATTAGGGCAGAAATGACATTTGTCTCCAAACATATAATAAATGAACTCCGGCTGCTGCTACCCGAGGATAGCCCCAACCTTAAGAGGGCAAAGCCCCCAACACTCACTCTGTACAATCTCACCAACTTCCCACTTAAGTCTTTGGGTACATGTACCTGGTACTTGAGTGTAGATGGTATGCATGTGTAACCCCCTTGTTACCCGAGGTTACTAGAATCCCAGTAAGACCTAGTGGTAGGCAGGGAAGGCAGCTTGTGAAACTCCAGTTAAATGGGTTTCACACTGTCTCACTCTGTTCTCAGTCTCAGCTGAGACTGAGGGATGACATCACCAATAGAACTATCGCAGCTGCATGAGCCACATTGGAATCTGCAGCAGAGGGAGTTAAATAGAACGTTGGGAGTTCTGAAGTGAGAGTCTTCAGCTGAGTCTTCAGTGAGTGTGTGAGAAGTTGGGAGCTTGCTGGTAAAGCAGCTCAGTGAAAGCCCTAGGAGCCTCAGCCCTGACAGAGGGCTACTTTTAAGTAAATAGGGTGTGTGTCTCCACCTTAAAGAGAGACACAGAAGATTACTGAAGTGGTCTAGACCGCTGTTTTTCGGGTCTCAGTGCCCCCTCCCTCTGGGGGGGGAGGTTTCCCTGCAGATTCCTGGGGCAACCCCATAGTTCTGCTTGTGGAGGAAAAGCTGCCTATGTGTTCCAGTATTTACTTGGGAGAAAAGAAGATTTGTGAGTCGCCTGTGGGGCACCTGCAACGTAGGGTGAGTGTCTGCTCTGGCTAAAAGGGCCTATGTTTTTCACCCTGGGATTTGTGTGACAATGTGAGAATTAAACTACTAAATATTGGGAAGCCTAGAGTAATGGGCTAAGCAAGTTAAAAGTAGTTTCAAGTTCCAGAGTTTGTTGGGATGCAAATAATATGTAGAGGTGATGTGACAGACATCTACCCATAATCTACATTTGAAAGTTCTGTAAAGGAATTGTTCAGTTTCCAGAGAAATGGCCGGGTATGGGCTGTGGGAGCTGGAGGTGGGTGGCCCCCCATCTTTAGTGACCAGGTCCACCTCTACGGATTTCTTCTGTGGATTTCTACTTGCCTCAGGCACTTGGCCAGAGATGGGGAAGTACCCAGACGTGGGATTGTAAGGAAAATTATCTCTAGGAGTCGAAAGACTCTAGTGTGGTTTGGGGGATTCACGACAGGATAATTCGCTCATTCCTCCAATGGACCGTGAATGGATAATTGGTTCATTCCTCCAATGGACCGTAACAGGATAATTGGTTCATTCTTCCAATGGACTGCGGATCAAGTGGCCGGCGGGGGAGCCGGGCCAATGGGGAAAACCCAAGTGTGTACAAGTCGGGCTGTGTACCCAAAGCTGCGTGCAAGTCCAGGCTGTGTGCCTGGTGGGTTTAGAGCCTGAGGGCTGGAAATAGTGATAAAGTGTTCTGTAGTCCCTAAATCTGCATTACCAGGAAATGTAGCCCCATGGGGGTCCATCTATGCTTTGTCTGTTCAGCTCAGATGTGAATAAAAGCCACATTGAAGAATCCCATTCCTGGTTCTGGACATTACAGTTATTGCTTCCTGTGTTCGGATTTACTTTGGTGCCCCTATTCAGAGTAGCCAAACCTTGGTCCCCTTGTGCCGAGTAACCTCATCCTCTCCGAACCCAGTCCCCACCAGGTACTGCTGTCAGCTTCAACAGCATGCCACCTGTCGTTTTGGCAAAAAGGCAGGGGTGATGGGTTACACATGTTTTTAATACAGTGCATATTTATAAAGGTACGGAGAGGTGTTTTCTGATAGGGGTGGATTTATGGCAGAGGTACAGTGTAGTACTGAATACTCCTCAGGGTTTAGAATGGACTAATGTGACTGATCCTCTACCCTTTACACTAGAAGGCATCTGGAGTACTGAAATCACCCCTGAGGAGGTATGAAGTCCTGGTATCTACCAGACTGCCCTCACCAGTTTGAACCTAGAAGGTGGGGGTCGCAAGCATCAGAGAGGTGCCCCTGTAGTCTCTGGGCTTGAAACTCCTTCCCCAGAGAGTAAAGACCTCTGTAACAATGTACCAATGCAGATTAGCCCTGCCTTCCCACTAAAACTGACTAAAGAAGGGTTAAATTTGACTAAGAAAGTCATGCTTCACTGGTTATCTATGCAGAAGGCAGTTAATCAAGAAGCAGCTCCATAGAGGGAGAGGGAGTTGGAAGCATTCCTCCCCTGTAAGCCCAGGCTATTGGAGGAGAAAACTCTGTCAAACCACACAAGGATGAGAGTCCTGGACTTCAGGAGGGCAGATTTTACAAAGATGGGTGAATTCAAGGATGACGTGGGATGGCATGGGTTGGGTGGAGGAACAGTGGGCAAAGATAAAAGGGAGCATAGTAAAGTCAACAAACCTCTGCGTCACAAAGTGAGCACAAGCAAGAGGAAAAAGAGACCACTATGGTTCCTGAAAGAGGTGACTGAAAAGGTAAAGGCAAAAAGGGTGGCATTCAGAAAGTACAAGGAGACACAGAAGGAGGAGGATAGGGAGGTGTATCAAGGGAAGCAGAGGGAAGCAAGGAAAGCAGTAAGGAACGCAAAGGTGCAAACTGAAGAGAATAGCTCAGGAGGTAAAGAAAGGAGACATTTTATTTAGGTATGCAAATGAAAAGAGGAAGAGTAAGGCTAAAAAGGGAAGGGGAACAGTACAGAGAGGGACCTGAAAAAAGCAGACATCATGAACAAATGCTTTTGTTTAGTGTTCCTGAAGGAAGGAGAAGGGAAGGGGCCACAAAGTAAGAGAAGCTTTGGAGGGAGTGAGATGGAAACTAGCCCTTTTTTGGTGGCAAGAGTCCTGAAGGAACTTGCCAATCTGAAGGTGGACAAAGCAATGGGGCCAGATGGACCCCTGCAAAGTGTCCATATCTGTTCCTATGAAATTCAGGAGCTTTGTTGGCTCTAGGTGGGATTTCTTTTTGCTGATAAGACAACCCAGAGAGTATAAGTTTTGATTTGTACAGGTGAGAGCCTCTCTGTTGAGGAGGGGTCTTGTCCACAAGACACAAGTCGTTCATGTATGGTTAGACTGATACGCCCTACTTTCTAATATGAAAACCCTGGTGTTAGGACAAGTGGCATGGCTGTAAATTGGTAATGCCCCGAGGGTAGCCTATATGTCAGAAACTTTCTCAGGGGACTGCCTTATTGATATATAAAATTAGGCATCCTTGAAGTTCACCATCTTTTTTTTTTTTAAAAGAGGCCCTGGAAATGGGCAGGGTCTGAGAAAAGAGCAATAATAGAAACAACCAGGGCATTAATGCATTACCAATAAGTGTAAAGCCTGATATACATATAAGACAAGCCTTTCCCATATGTGTGTGTGTATATATCTATATTTTTATACAGTGGGGGTGAGACATAGTCCAGCGAGATAAAACAAGTTATTTTCACTGCAGTGAAATAAATCCTGATGACATCAGCAGAGTTAAAATAAATGCCGTTTATTACACCCCCGAAACCCGCACTAAATCCACGCAATTGCGCAAATTGTACATTTTGCAACAATGAGGCCCCCATTGTATAAATAGAATACATGATGTGCACTTGTGTGATATGGGAAATATGTTCAGTCCTGTACAGTGACCTCTGAAACCTCACTTGTGGCTTCGCCACTCGTAAGTATTCAGAGGTCACTCTAGAGGAGTGAAAATATTTTCCATAGCCCACTTGTGCCCATCATATATATTTATATTTATACAATGGGGTGAAGGATAAATGAGTGTGATAAAAACATGTATCTTCACTGTGGTGACATAACCACGTGAGATATTTCATGTCATGACATCATAGCTTGAGATAAACCATGTCGTGACATCACCACTGTGAGTGATGTTTTATTACTGCCTGCAGCCCACTCAGTTACCATGGCAAAACATTCTCAGGTGTTTCCTATGCTCTGACTCACTCCCTACCCATTGCTGTGATCCTCTCAACTTGACTGCAACCATAATTCTAAAACAGACAGCTTCACAAAGCAATTTCTTTCTCACTGCTGCCTGCACCCAACTCAGACTTGGTTACCATGGCAAAACATTCTCAGGTGTTTCCTACACTCTGACTCACTCCCAACCCATTATAGCCTGTGAGCCTCTCAGCTTGACTGCAACCAGAATTCTAAGGCCCTGTCCACACTACTCCTCTGTAACGTTACAGAGTGCTCAAACCGTTACCGCAATGGTTTGCGTTTACACCTGTAACGTTACAGAAGGCGTTTTCGTAACCATTGCTGAAACCACATATAAGGTGGTTTCAACAATGATTATGAAACCGGTTACGCCTCAGTAACGTTACCGGGTGTAATGTGGACGCCGCGCTTTCCGGTCCCCTAAGCGCTAGCGCAAGCTGCGTGTGGAATCGGGTGCCACGGTAATGGTTGCCTGGCTCCCGAAGTGTGGACCGGCGGTGCCGGTCTCGTAACGGACACCGCGGCAGTGTGGACACACTGCACCGCTCCCCGGTTGTAATGATCTCTAGCCATTACTGGGTCTGAGCGGTGCAGTGTGGACAGGGCCTAAAACAGACAGTTTCACAAAGCAATTTCTTTCTCACTGCTGCCTGCACCCAACTCAGACTCCATTACCATGGCAAAACATTCTCAGGTGTTTCCTATACTCTAACTCATTCCCATCCCATTGCTGTGATCCTCTCAGCTTGACTGCAACCAGAATTCTAAAACAGACACCTTCACAAAACATTTTCTTACTCACTGCTGCCTGAAGCTAACTTACTTAGCATTGCAAACCACACACAGCTTTTCCCACAGAGTTTGTAACACTGCCAGCCCATTGAGAAAATCTCACACAGAAACAGCAACAGAACACAAAAATCATAACAATACTTCTGAAACTCGTACCCCTATTGTATAAATCGAACACATGATGTGCAGATTGTAGGCACTCGTGAGTATCCAGAGCTCACTCCGCAGGAGTGAAGATATTTTCCATATCACACTACTGCCCATCATGTATCCCATATATACATATATATACACACACACACACACACACACACACACACACATATTCTATGCAAAACTGCGTTAATGCATCATTTGGGGTTAAAACACAAAAAAGTCAGGAAATGAAAAATCTTTAGGGTTGCCCCTTCCCCTCTCGTGGACCCACCAATCTTCCCAAGAATGACAGATGACAGGGTGTGTCATTGGGGGTGTGAGGCCTAAATGTTGCCCCATTCCTTGTGTAATCATATTGAGAAGCAACAGTGAACAAGAATGGGGCAACATTTAGGGCTCATAACCCCAATGACACACCCTGTCGTCTGTCAATTTTTCAAAGGGCCATCTAGTCGCAGCCTCGCGATGCAAGATTGCAATCAAAGAATCTCACAATCAAAGAATTTGCAGGCTCACGATCAAAGAATAAAAAATGTTGAAACTCGAGTTCTAAGCATTATATTACATGAAACCACCACCATGCCTTGATAGAACGAAGTCCCCTGAGCAAAACCCACCCTCATTTGTGTTCCTAGGCCACCCCTGAGCTGAGAATATTGTATTTTCACCTTGCGATGCAAGATCGCGATTAAAGAATCTCGAAAAAAAAGATTCTGCAGGCTTGCGATCAAAGATCGTTAGTGAGTCGCGATCAAAGAATTTAAAACGTTATAACTCTATTTTTTTTACAATTTTAAGTAAAACCAAAGGCATGGGTCGATAGATCACAGCCCCTGAGTAAAAACTATGCAGGTTTTACTTCAAGAGAGTGACCCCTGAGCTGAGATATTTATTTTTTTCTGACTGAATTTAAAAAACAAGATGGTGGACCTCGCGATCAAAGAATTCTCGAGGATAAAGATTCTTTGACAACGAGGCTACAAATTCTTTGACCACCAGGCGGGACGAGATGGCCCAAACCACATTCTTTGTTCACAAAACAACCATATAAATTTTCCCACTGACTTATAATGGGATATTAAAAGTGCCATAACTTTTGAATGCCTTAATATTTTTTCACCAAATGAAAAGCGTCATGTCTGGCCACCGAAGTTCTTTCAGATGAGCCATTTCGCAGACCGGCACACCACATGATGGCTGTGCAGGGCCATGGGCAAAATCCCCAAAACTGCCCCGAAAACTGGCGAAAAGTGTATTTTTCTGCGTTTTGGTGTGCAAAGATCGTCAGTCCAACTGGAACGAAATGTGGCATCTCAAGAGATCTACCATGCCCCACGCACATACCAAATTTCAGGCAAATCCGTTGAACGGGTCCAAAGTTATTAAAGTGCAAAATTTTGACTTTAACATAGAAGCGCCTTCATAACCCTAAATATAGTGGCACCACTATAATATATATATAGATTTTTTTTGCAGAGGGTGCATCTGTTTTTGTCACTGGCATCTTCCTTTGCCTCAACATGAGAAGGGCAGTGGCATGATTTTGTCCATCCATACATGTGTTTTTTGTGTGTGTGTATTTTTTTACAGGCACTTCAGTGAACTGGTCAGCATTTCTCAGGTACTTCATCAGTAACCTGGTTAGCATTTCTCCTTTTAGCAAGCACTTCATCAGTAGCCTGCTCATAAGTTTTCTACAGTTTGACTTAGTGGTTTAAGGTGAAAAGAGGACCCCACTTCAGCAACTTAGTAGAGGGGAAAACAGACTGAGAAGCCAAAGTATCCAATCTTTGGCTGTCTTCTTAATAGTGTTTGATAAAATTAAGAGCAAAGAACACAAAAGTGGACTGGACCTAAACAGATGAGGCATTTTCTGAAACTTATTAGTCCAGTTCCACTTGGTATTTCTGCATACCAAAATTGTCAGAAAACCTGAAAAAAGTTTCCCAAATAGCAAATTTGAGGTGGGTTCCCTCATGGTAAAGAACCACAATTTAAGAGATGCGGGAAATAAGAAAAGAACGCGGTTCCCACCTAAAAACAGGAACCGTGAATGTTTCGAAATATAAATAACTGCCTTTATTACCTCACACAGTAATTTTTTACCTCCAAAAATAAAGCAGGAACTGTGGAAATAAAGAAACAAACACAGTTCCCGGGAACTGAAGGGAACCACAGAATATATGTTAAAAATAAATAAAAACATTCAAACTCAGCACAATACAGCAGAAATAGAAATAAAACTCTCAGGAGTTCTCTTCAGAAGACAGTTGGGGAGCAGCTCAGAGGCAGTGTTGCTTAGTCAGGCGCAGAAAAATTCTGGTGCCCTCTGGGCAAGCTCCACTCAGCACACCCTCTAACTCTCTTCCAACTGGCTAATTCATTTTACTCATTATCATAAACTCCACCTCCGAGGCAGCTCAACCTAGCCAGCTTACTGCATACTGTTACCGATGCTAAAGGACCCCTGGGGTGAGAAAGAGAACTTTGACTTGAGTGAGTGACCTGGAAGGCGATGCAAGGATGAAACAAGAAACGGAGACTAAGAAAGAGCAGATAAAGATGTTGGAAGATGAGGCTGCCAAATGCAAAAGGACAGCGATAGAAAGAAGAGCATATCTCCACCCTGTGAGGCTATGTACTGTAACTTCTATTTCCAGGGAGAGAAAAACCCTTAAGGAAAGTGATAGGGCGATGAAAAATGAGCTTAGCAACGAGAAAGAAAAAGGGACAATGAAAGCATAAAAAATTAAAGATTTGAAACAAGAAGTTCAGGAATTGAGAGACAAACTCCAGGTGATTAGCCAAAGGAAATGAGTTTGGATAAAAAAGCACAACAGTTGGAGCTAGAGTTGTCTGAAGCAAAGGCACAGGTTGACACTTGGGAGAGTACTGTGACTTCCTTTGGAAAGGTAATCCTGCCTCCCCTCCAAGTGTCTCCTCTCATGCTGAAGACTCCCTGTCATAAAATCAATGGCTGTAAGAGCACCACCATCTCAGTATCCAAAACCATTAGGCAGGAATGGAGTACCCCTTCTCAAGGGGTAGGGGGGCTGATAATATTGACCCTCATCAATGAAGGCAAATGTTTATGATGGAAATGGCACTAGAGCAGAAAGCAGTTCAGAGATTGCCCCCTCAAAGAAATAGTCTAACTGTGTAGATGCTTACCTGGCTGCCCTGAAACCAACATTAAGGGCTCTGGAAAAATAGATGTGACTGAGGAAGAGAAAATGTATTTGGTACAGTCACCCTCCACCAATGCAGTAAATCAGTGGATGGAAAGTTAAGTCCTAAGTGCAAAGACACCTTTGAGAATCTGTGTGCTGCTATGCACCATGCGTATGGAAGGAATAGGCTGCCTGCAAATGCAAAGGTAGCAGCTCTTAAGTTGAGACAGAAGGTCAACCAGGATCCCGAAGACTTTTATAGACTATTCAGACAAGTTTATTGCAAAGGTCAGAAGGCCCAACTGTAGAAAATACTGAGTTTAGGGTGGATTTTCATATAAGGTTGCTAAAGGAAATCAGGAATTCTCTGGTTGAATGTTTTAGGAAGACCACATCTATGATAGACATTCTGGACATGGCTTGTGATGTCTGGCAAACTATGACAGAGAATAAACACCTGAACCCCTGCCCGCCCCTGCTTCTGTTGATCAGCTGTTAGTCACAATAACCCTGGCTTGAAATCGGGAGACATTCCCTTCCTCAGAGAAGAAACTACCCCCTGCCAGGAGCCAGAATGACTATCAGCCTTTGCTGAGGAGGAATTTTCAACTCCTGGAAGTGGCAACTACCATGAGACCCCAAGTGCTCATGGAGCAGGGGGCATGGTAACTGTCGGGGAGGCTACCACAGCCTTTGGGGTCAGGAGAGAAATAAGGAGCGATACTGGAAAAGAAAGTATGATGAGCTGTACCAGCAGGAGAAAGGCAATAAAGCATACCCTGCACAGCAAACAGGAGATGCCTCTTCTACTGATGTGCTACCACAACAAAACTGTGCCCCTCAGGCACCGATAACCAGCAGCTGACTGGGCCGGGTAGAGACATCTCCAACCTCCTCTCCCACACCAGACATCCTAGTGGTGGTGGGGGAACCCGATGCCAGAGGGCGCAGCTCACCTGGGATTCATGAAGGCTGCCTCATGTCAAGGAAAGAAAGTCAGGTCGTATGTGAAGATGATGGTGGAGAATGTTTTGCCTATATATATATGTTCTGGTAGATATTAGGGCAGAAATGACATTTGTCTCCAAACATTTATTAAATGAACTCCCGCTGCTGCTACCCGAGGATAGCCCCAGCCTTAAGAGGGCAAAGCCCCCCAACACTCACTCTGTACAATCTCCCCAACTTCCCACTTAAGTCTTTGGGTACATGTACCTGGTACTTGAGTGTAGATGGTATGCACGTTTCTAATACAGTGCATATTTATAAAGATACGGAGAGGTGTTTTCTGAAAGGGGTGGATTTATGGCAGAGGTACAGTGTAGTACTAAATATTTTCAGGGTTTAGAATGGACTTATGTGATTGAACCTCTACCCTATACACTAGAGGGTATCTGGGGTACTGAAATCACCCCTGTGGAGATATGAAGTCCTGGTATCTACCAGACTGCCCTCACCAGTTTGAACCTAGAAGGCGGGGGGCGCAAGCATCTGAGAGAGGTGCCCCTGCAGTCTCTGAGCTTGAAACTCCTTCCTCAGAGTGTAAAGACATCTGTAACAATGTACCAATGCAGATTAACCCTGCCTTCCCACTAAAACTGACTAAAGAAAGGTTAAATTTGACTAAGAAAGTCATGCTTCACTGGTCAGCTATGCATTCAGTGTCAGAAGGCAGTTAATCAAGAAGCAGCTCCAGACAGGGAGAGGGAGTTAGAAGCATTCCTCCCCTGTAAGCCCAGGCTACTGGAGGAGAGAACTCTGTCAAACCACACAAGGGTGAGCGTCCTGGACTTCAAGAGGGCAGATTTTACAAAGAAGGGTAAATTCAAGGATGACCTGGGACGTGGGATGGCATGGGTTGGGTGGAGGAACAGTGAGCAAAGATAAAAGGGAGCATAGTAAAGTCAACAAACCTCTGCGTCACACAAGTGAGCACAAGCAAGAGGAAAAAGAGACCACTATGGTTCCTGAAAGAGGTGACTGAAAAGGTAAAGGCAAAAAGGGTGGCATTCAGAAAGTACAAGGAGACACAGAAGGTAGAGGATAGGGAGGTGTATCAAGGGAAGCGAGGAAAGCAGTAAGGAACACAAAGGTGCAAACTGAAGAGAATAGCCCAGGAGGCAAAGAAAGGAGACTTTTTTTTAGGTATGCAAATAAAAAGAGGAAGAGTAAGGTTAAAAAGGGAAGGGGGACAGTGCAGAGGGGGGCCAGAAAAAAGCAGACATCATGAACAAATACTTTTGTTCAGTGTTCCTGAAGGAAGGAGAAGGGAAGGGGCCACAAAGTAAGAGAAGCTTTGGAAGGAGTGAGATGGAAACTAGTCATTTTTTGGTGGCAAGAGTCCTGAAGGGACTTGCCAGTCTGAAGGTGGACAAAGCAATGGGGCCAGATGAGGTGCATCCAAGTGTACTCAAGGACTTCAGGGAAATACTGTCTGCACCTCTGACAGTTATATTTAACAATTCACTGGAAACAGGAGTGGTTCTGGAGGAGGGTACATGTAATCCCACTACACAAAACTGGTAGCAGGGAGGAGGCTGGCAATTACAGGCCAATCAGCCTGACATTGTTGGTGGGAAAGTTAACAGAATCACTTCTGCAGGAAACGATTGTGGAATATCTTGAATCCAGTGGGTTACAACACCAGAGGCAGCATGGGTTCATGGGGGGGGGGGGGTCATGTCAAATTAATCTGATAAATTTCTTTGTCTGTGTGACGAAGGGACTAGATTAGGGGTGTATCGGTGGACGTGTCTTACCTAGATTTTAGTAAGCTTTCAACACCGTTCCCTAAAGGAGACCAATAAGCAAGCTGGGTAGCTTAGGAGTGAATCAAAAGGTTGTAAACTGTATAAGAAATTGGTAATAGGATAGGTGACAAAGAGTGGTGGTAAATGGAGTTTGCTCTGAGGAAGGGAGGGTGAACAGCGGAGTGCCTCAGGGATCAGTGCTGGGACCAGTCCTCTTTAATGTAGACTCTAAGTGATATTGCAGAGGAGCTGGAAGGGAAGGTCTGCCTCTGCAGAAGACAACAAAATCTGCAATAGGGTGGACACTTTCGGGGGGTGGGAAGGATGAGCGAAAACCTGAGAAAACTAAAGGAGTGGTCAAGAGTATGGCAGCTGGGTTCTAATGCAAAAGAAGTACAAAGTAATGGACTTAGGGCACAGAAACCCAGTGGTGGAGTAAAAAATGGGTGGAGTGGTACTGCCGACCACCAAGCAGGAAAGAGACTTGGGGGTAATTATACCAGATGACCTAAAGGTAGCCAGGCAATGCAAAAAGGCAGTAGGGAGGGCTAGTGGGTGCTGGGGTGCATAAGGAGGGGGGTATAACCAGCAGAAAGAAGGAGGCAGTGTTGTCTCTGTATAATCCCTGGTAAGACACCACCCTAGAGTACTGTGTCCAGTTCTGGAGACCACATCTCCGGAAAGAAAGAGTGGAGACAAGATATCATTAATTCTGACTCTCTGAGAACGATTTGTCAACCAGTTTAAAGTCCAGTTGACAATATCAGGTGACAAACCTAGACTGTGCATTTTAGTAATGAGTTTTTCATGTGAGACTTTATCAAAAGCTCTACCAAAGTCCGAAGAATTACATCAGTAGGGATACCCACATCTAGTAGAGTACTTATATTATTGTAAAAATGTATCAGATTGGTGGTGTAGGAATACTTGGGAGTAAACCCATGCTGATTTGAATAATAAATTCCTAATTTTTTACAATCTTGATCTATTAGAGACTTCATTACCCGTTCCATTAATTTACCACCCACTGAGGTCAGGCTAACTGGACGATAATTTTGCACAGAACCTCTATTGCCTTTTTTAAATATGGGAGTAACTATTGCTGAACGTCAATCATTTGGTACAATGCTTTCTTGTAAGAATTTATTGAAAACAATTGACAAAGGTATAGAAATATTTATAGAGGTTTCCATTGGAAACCATGGATGAATAGCGCCTGGGCCCAAACTAGTATTTTTTTTTTTAGTTTTTTGATAGCCTGTATAATGTCAGTTGGATAGAACCTATGATAATCTACGTGGTGAACTTTAAATGTACTAATAGGTGATTTTTGAGAGAAGACAGAACAAAAGTACTTATTAAAGAGACTCGATGTTTCTATATCAGATAGAGAAGAGTCATTGGTTATAATGGGACCAATGGTCCTTGATACACCTTTTTTACTATTTATATAGGAGAAAAAAGATTTGTGACAGTCTTTTGTGTGAGCTCGTTTAAATTCTAGCTTATTTTTTGCCAATTTAATAGAATTTTTTAAGTTTTTCACAGATGGTCTGTATTTATGTAATAGAGTAGTTTTAAATGGAACAGAACTATTCTTAAGTTTCCTAAAAAGTTTAATTTTTATTTTAATCTGATTTTTAATTGTTTTGTTGAACCAAGGGAGAATTTTTCCTTTATTATTAAATTTCCTCTTAGATAGAATAAAGGTATTTTCCAAATAATGTACAATGTTTAGTGGCAGGCTTACCCTTTCCCACTTCACCATAAGTGAGAAACAATTGAAGACAGTCATTTCTATGTGCCTTAGTATGCTCAATGTAGTAGGTAAGGGCCCTCTTAACATCCAGACTGTTTCACCTGAAGAAGAATGGTCAGTGAAGAACACAGGGAGAGAGATAGACTGGCTCAGATGAAAATCTGAATCCACTTTGGGCAAGAACCTCCTATTGGTTCTGAGGACTACTTTGTCCCTATGGAAGGAAATGGTCAGGTTCCACTGACAGAGCTTGTAACTCACTAATCCGCTGGCAGAAGTAATAGCTACCAAGAACACAGTTTTCCAAGTCAAGTACTTCAATTCGCCCAAAGCCAGAGGTTCAAAGGGTGGCTGCATTAGCTGAGCTATGCAGACATTAAGATCCCAAGGTGGAGTGGGCTCCCTAAAGAGAGGGTTAATGTGAACCAGACCTTTGAAAAACTTTCTGAAAACAGGATGAGATGCCAGGGAAAAGCGCTTCCCTGCTGAGAGGAATGCAGAGACAGCTGCTAGATGAACCTTCAGAGTGGCAGGCCTAAGGCCTAAACCATTGAGATGAACTAGACAGTCTAAGGTTGTGGAAATGTCTGCAGAATCAGGCAGGATGCCTTCCTGAGAGCACCAAATACTGAACCTTTTCCATTTGGAGTTGTAAGTTTTTCTAGTGGAAGGTTTCCTAGAGACCTTCAGAATATCCAGAACTCCCTGAGAAAGATGTAGAGCTGTATATTCTACCTCTTCAAGAGCCAGGCCCTGAGATGGAGAGACTGGAGATTGGGATACCAGATCCACCCCTGGGAGGAGGACAGGAGATTGTATGTCCTGGGCAGAGACAGGGGACGTGACACTGACAAGGGCAGCAGTAGAGGATACCAAGGCTGTCTGGCCCAATCTGGAGCCACCAATATCACTGTGCAGGGTAGAGTCCTGATCTTGATCAGAACTCTGAAGAGCAGAGGGAAGGCACAGAGAAACCTGCCCTTCCAGTCCAAAAGGGAGCATCCTGGGGAACCGTCCCCAGGACTGGAGGTCTGCAACAAAACAGAGGAAGTTGATGACTGTCCGGTGCTGCAAAGAGATCTATCTCTGGAGTGCCCCACCTGGAGAAGATGACCTTCAGTATGTGAGGATCCAGGGACCATTCGTGGTGCCCCTCTGAAATTCTGCTCAGCGCATCTGCTAGTATGTTGTCCTTCCCTGGAAGGTGAACTGCTACCAGAGAAGTCTGAAGAGAATAGGCCAGAGACCACAGCTTCATGGCTTCTCTGTGCACAAGGCCAAGGACCAAGTGCCTCCCTGCTTGTTGATGTACCACACTGTGGTGGTGTTGTCCATTCTGACTTGGACCACCTTGCCCAGAGTTCCAGGAGACTGATATGAAGGAGAGACTCCTGTGGAGGCCAGAGCCCTTGAGCTGTCAGGGCTCCCAGGTGGGCTCCCCACCCTAGGAGAGAAGCATCCGTAGTTAAAAGTACTGATGGGACTTGAGGGAGAAATGGAACCCCTTGTCTGAGGCTGTCCTGGTCCATTCACCACTGGAGAGCTTGGACCAGAGACTGAGTCACTGGAATCAGTTTGGTAAGTGAATCCCTCTTTTGAGATCAAAAAGACCTCAGATGAAACTGAATGTCCCTCATCTGGAACCCTGCACCCTGCACCACTGCCGTGGAAGCTGCCATGTGGCCCAGGAGCTGGAGGAACCATCTTGCTGGGTGGGAGACCTGAGGTTGAAAGGAGGATACGAGATCCACTAGGGCCTTTACCCTTGCCAGTGGAAGGAAGGCTTTTGCTTGTACAGTGTCCAACTCCATGCCTATAAAGGTGAGAAGCTGAACTGGTTCGAGTACAGACTTTGGAAGATTGAGAAGAAAACCCAAGTAGCTGAGTAGTTTGAAGAGCTGACTTGACCTGTAAATGAGACTGACCCACTAACAGCCAGTCGTCCAGATACAGAAAGATGGTGATACCCTGTCTTCTGAGGTAAGCCACCACTACTGCAAGGCACTTTGTGAACACCCTTGGAGCTGATGTTAGACCAAATGGCATGGCTCTGAATTGGTAATGGCCTGAAGACAACACGAACCTGAGGTATTTTCTGTGGGAGCACCTGATAGGAATATGGAAGTAGGAATCTTTGAGGTCCAGAGATGCTAGCCAATCCCCTGGCCCTAGAGAGGGAAGGATTATTCCCAGAGTTACCATTTTGAATTTGGGCTTTGAAATGCGTTTGTTCAGATACCTTAGGTCTAGAATGGGTCACCACTCCCCTGTTTTCTTTGGGGTAAGAAGTACCTGGAATACAGTCCTTTTCCCTTGTGCTGAGTAGGAACCTTCTCTATAGCTCTGAGAGTTAGAAGAGAGGAAACCTCTGCCTCTAGGGCAAGGGTTTCTGAGACTGATGCAGGTGGAAAGACTTGACCCTTCTTTTGGACTTTTTTTTTAAGTTGAGGGCTGGCATTGGCTTACTACTTCCAGGACTCCACTGCCTGTGGTCACAGACTCCAGGCCTAGAAGTAGTACGCCAGCCTGCCTCTTACTGGAAATGGGAGTCGACCCAGGCTGACACATCAGGGTGTCTGCTTGGCAGAAGCCTTAGACTGAGAGGAGGAGGGCGCAGCCACCCTCCCTCCCTCCTACCCTCCCTCTGAAGAACCCCTCTGTGGAAAGGGAAGAGGAGGCCTGGCTTGGTAAAAGGCCTGCCCTGCCCCTAGACTGCTGCTTTGCGGAGTGGCCTGCTTTTCCTTGGTCTGTGCACTCCTGTACGTGGTCCTATATTCATCCATTTTCTTCATGTAAGCCTCTGTCTGCTCCCCAAACAAAGAGTTACCTACTACAGGAAAATCCATGGCCTTAGTCTGGGTATCCTGTGAAAGGCTAGTACATCTGAGCCAAGCATGTTTTCTGAGAGACACAGATGTAGCCATGACTCTAGATGCCACATCATTGGAGTCAACAGCAGCATGAAATTGCATTTTGGATGCCTCAGTTCCATCAGCAGCCACCACCTCCAGCTCCTTGGCTAACTGGGGAGAGGCCTGCTTAGCCAGTTCCAGAACCGTGTTCCATCTGGATTTCTGGTACCTGGCTGTGTAGGCCATATAATTAGCCTGCCTGAGTCCCAAAGAGGATGCCAAATACTGTTTTTTGGCCATGGCATACACTTTCCTGGAGTCCTTATCTGTAGGGTGTGAAGCCAAAGGAATGTTTGCCCTGTCACAGGCTGCAGCCTGCACTACCCCAACATGGCTGCAATGACTATAAAGGAACTCCACAGCTAAGCTTAATAACGAATACCTCCTGTCCATTCTCTTATCCACAGGAGGTATTGAATTAGAGGTTTGTAAAATTTTGTGCGTCTGTTTCCCCAAAGATTTATGAAGAGGGATAGACAGCTTTTTGGACTCTGGGCTGTCCATCATTTCCACAAAATCAGGCTCTTCATCCTCCTCTGCTGCTTCAACCAAGGGAAGCTGCAGTGTTTGTGCCACCTTTTTGTAGAACAGAAAGTGTGAAGGGGACTCAGAAAGACTGGGTGGAGAGGGCCTTTCTGGGGAGATGTCCGGTTCAATGTGCACATTCAGACCCCCTTCATCGTCATCATTATCATCATCACCGGGATAGTCTTCGCCTCCCTCTCACTCCTCATAATAAGCATCTGGTCATAATCCAGAGAGATTAGATCCGACCGAACCGAACACCGAACCGGCGGTATTGGTTCAGACGGAAACCGGTCTAAGCAACTGGACAATACCAATCGCTTTGGCTATTTCGTCCGCGGTTGGAGAGTGGGATATAGGATCCGAACAGAACTGACTCCTAGGGTTCGGCTCTACTTTTGCCAGAGGAGGTGTCGCCTAGGTCAGTAGGCACCTCCTCAGGTTCGTCCGCAACCGAACCGGGCTGGCCATATGGATCTACAGACTGCTTGGCCTCCCTTTCCTTCAGCCTACTCAGTCTTTTATCTAGAGTGGTTTTAGGAAAGTTCTTACAGATTTGGTAGTCTGACTTGAGGTGGTCAAACCCCAGACAATAAACACAGATGAGGTGGGGGCCGGCCTTAGCAAAGATCTCCCCACACTCAGTACAGTGTTGAAACCCAGTGGGACCGGTTTTCTTCTTGGGTTTCTCAGACATGGCCAACCTAACAAATTACCCTATAGAAGCTTTCAAGCCAGGTAATAAAGCAACAGATTGGTTACAAACCGTGTCACAGACTTTTTTTTTTTAAACCATCTTTATTGACATTTTCTTAGACATACAGACAGACACACATTAATACCTAGGACTTCCCTGGTCCCCACCCCCAAACTGGGTAGGGCAACTATATACATTTATAACTATACACATACACAGCTGCAGTGGACACCCCTCCCAATTGTCTTAAAAATTGCTCTAGCCCTTCAGTAATCATGCTTATGCATTCAAAACTCAAGATCTTATCGTGAACAGCCACCATTTGGGAATAATCCCAATCCAGTGATCTAAACTCTCTACATCCATCTATCGATTGGGGTATGGTCCTGCAGTGGTGTCCCAGGGAAAGAGAGAAAATTCCCCTATTAGAATCATTTGGCAGACAAAGAACTACATACATTAACGTCCTAGTAAAACCAATCATAGTACACCCATTCCCTTAGCATAAAAAGGAAAACAAATAAGCCCCTACTAGGGATTTATTCTTCACCAATAAGCCATTAAATTAACTACAATCGGACAGACAGACAGATCAGTGCTTGGGGACCTTTAGCCTGAAGTGAATATATTACCTCTAAGGATCTCCACCTCCTGTCATATGTTCCTTTCTTTCCATTCCGGAGCATTTGCCCCTTGATCCTGCCAAGCGCCCTCATTAAATCCTCTATCCATTGGTCATATGAGTAGATATGGTCACTTTTCCAATGCCTCAGAACAAAAGCTTTAATTAGGGCGGACATCAACGCTATATGGTATTTAATGTGCAACCTCGAGATTTGATCTATATCCCAATGCACAGATCTCGGCAGGATAAATTCAGCATAGTTTAGAATGGGGTCCATATTTGTTTAACTTGAACCCAAAGGGGTAGATCCTAGGACAGTCCCAGAATATATGCAGTGTATCCTGGACTCAATCCACATCTAAAACATAGATCTGTCTGTCTAAGCCTTCTAGAACATAATTTGAAGGGTATAGTACATATTGGAAAATATAAAGAACTGCATGGTCCTATATTTGGGTATAGGTATATAACCAGAGCTTTTCCAGATTTCTTCTAATCCGCCTTAGGTGAGTATTTTTTTCCCAATATGCTACTCCTCGAGATATCCCTACCTAAGAAGTCCAACAACAGCATTATATGGTGAAAGAGGTTTATGCTAGTAGTTAAGTTCCTTAAGGTTATCCTAAGTAAACGCAGTCCCTGGGGACCTCTATTCTCTCTCAACACCTTCTGCAGCATTTTGCAACTTGTATCCTCTTAAAAATTAATACCTCTACACTGAGCTGGAAAAACTACCCTATCATCTAGAATAAAATCTGCCCAGTTAAAGTTGCATAATTGAGGGGCCCAGTATTTCCTAATTATTCGACCCCCAATGGTCATATTGGGATTACCCAAGATAGGATGGTCCCTGAAGCCCCTCTGCAGTTTTTTCTGGGACGGAGATAAATGAGCCCACCAAGCCAAGACTGATTTATATGTTGGAGTACCTTTCCCTTCCTCCGGCAAACTTTCTGGATTAATATAGAGCATTGCATCTGGGGAAATGCCCATATCCCTCAAAATTTGTCTCTCAATGTGTAACCAGGTTGGAGAATAGCCCTCTTCTCCTGTGTCCTATTCCACCGACCCATTATAGTTAACTGTCCGGCTACATAATATAAATGAAGGTCTGGAATTTTGAGACCCCCCCCAAAACTATAGGGAAGGTGCAGTACATTATGTTTCCTCCTAGGTGGTTTAGAATTCCATAAGAAATCTGAAAGTAATTTTTGTATCTTAATAAACCAACTCTTTGGAATATTATACGGGGACAAATATATTGGATACAGAAACCTGGGCAATAGGTTCATTTTAATTAAACCAATTCTAGCCGTCAAGTTCAGTGGAATTTTATTCCACCTAATTATGTCTGCTCTAGCTACTGAAAGCACCTTATTTATATTTGCTTCTACTCCTTCCTCTGGATTAGCAGTAACCCAAATACCAAGATATTTAATCCTATCTGGAGCCCAGTTCAATTGCAGAGGTTCAAAATCTGCCCTATGCGCAAATGGGGTAAGGGGGAGAACTCTGAGTCTTATTCAGATTTGGGCTTGTAATTCGAGACCAAGAGAAAATCTCTTTATAATTTCAAGAGTCTTTTAAAGCTCTTTTGCTGGGTCTTGCAGGTGTAACAAAATATCGCCTGCAAAAACCTAAAACTTCATTTCTCTCCCTAACAACAATCCTCAGATTTCCGGTCTACCTGAATCGCTCTCAATAGGGGCTCCAGATATATATTAAATAAAATTGGTGAGAGGGGACAACCCTGTCTAGTCCCATTATCAAGGCGAAATTCTTTCGATAAATAACCATTGCAGAGGATCCTAGCCGTAGGCACAGCATAGAGATTCTTAATACCTCTAAGGAGACCCTCCGGGAAACCCATCTTCTCCATAGTAGCAAATAGAAAAGAGTGTGAGACCCTGTCAAAGGCCTTCTCGGCATCTAAAGAGATTAGCACCATAGCTGACCGAGAGTTAGAGGCCTCACAAAGTACATGATGAAGCATCCGCAGAGCATCGTGTGCCCCCTACCTGGCATAAATCCAACTTGGTCTTGACTAATAATTAGAGGAGCAATCTTTAGGATTCTGTTAGCTAATATTTTAGTTAACAGCTTAAGGTTCTGGTTCATCAAAGCAATAGGTCTATAGCTCCCTGGTAATTCTTTAGGTTTATCTGGCTTAGGGATAAGTGTAATATAAGCTTGATATAGTGGTAGATGGGGAACCCCATCCGACATAATATTAGAAAATAAATCCAACAGTAGGGGTAGGAGAGTTTGTGAATGGACTTTATAAAACTGAGCTGATAAGCCATCCGGTCCTGGAGTTTTGCCCTTAGGTAATGCATTAATCACTTCCCTGATTTCACACTCTAATATGGGGGCCGCTAGTGTCTGAGCTTGTGCTTGGTCCAGTCTAGGCAAACTTATGCTCTCCAAAAAAAAGACACAGCTCCTCCTCGCTACTAAGGGAGTCCCCTTGATAGATCTCTGCAAAGTAATTCGCAAAGGCATCCGCCATTCTCTGTGGCTCTGTTATCACTTCCCCCTGGTATTCTATTGAAGGGAACGCTCGAGCTGCCTCCCACTCTTTGACTCTGTTTGCAAGAAGCTTACTAGGTATGTCCTCTGTAAAAGATAGTTAGCTTGAAGCTTTTCAAGCCAGGCCTCCAACTTACCATAAAGAATATCTGTCATTTCGTCCTTCAAATCCTTAAGTTCACTATCCACCTCCTCAGTAGAACCCTCTAAGGGGGTAAGTGAGTTAATAGCACCCCATATGAATTCCTCCCTTGCTTTTCTCATACCATTTCTCCTGGCGGTAAATCTTTGGACTTCACCAGCATATAGTACTTTACAGGTAGGCCACGCTAGATTCTTATTATGAAGTGTAGGAATTTGGGTCTGGACAATATCCCTCAAAACTTCCTCCAGTTGGGGTATCATATTGTCTTCTAAAAATAGTGATTCAACTAACCTCCATTTGAAGGGTTTCATCTGAACAGACTCCAGCACCCATGACAGCTGCACTGGAGAGTGGTCGGATAAAATTCTGCTATGGGTTAGCATTTTCCTAACACCCTGCAGGGCCTCCTTGTTAACCAAAAAAAAATCAATACGCGACTTGAGTTTTATGTGCCCCTGAATAAAAAGTCTTATTGCAGTCCCCTTGATTAAACACCCGAAAAGGGTCCATCAGTGTTGTAACCTCTAGAAATCTAGCCAAAGCCACCTGCGCCCTGGAGGGTGTTTTTTAGATGGGGGTTTCCTATCCAGTAGATTATTAGGACACAGGTTCCAGTCACCTGCTATAATTAATGGGTGAGTTGAAAGGGTAGCTAAATCTAATTCCAGCGAGGTGAAGAAATCGGGGTTAGAGGGAGTTGGTCCATATACAGAGGCAATTGTTGATAACCTACCCATAATAGTGCCCGTAACAAATACCCCCCGAGCATCCTCTCTTGCTTTAAATTGCGAAGGCACAAACGGACAACTTTTCGCGATCAAGATCGCTACGCCCCCTGAAGCTTTCGCTTTCCCCTCTCCTAAAACTCGGCCCACCCAGAGTCTCTTCAAAAGAGTTAATTCTTCTTTTAACAAGCGGGTTTCCTGCAATACTGCTATTTGAGCCCCCAGCTGATATATATGCTTTAAAATCACTAACCTTTTTTTTCTCCCTCTGAGGCCTTTAACATTCCAAGATACAATGTTAATATTTATCATAGTGGCTTACCTTACCCCTTCCTATCACCGCAACAAAGTCTGCCGAAATAGAATTATCTACCTTTTGGATTTTCTCTCTTCCCCACCTCCCCCAAACCTTCCCCACTTTACCATATTCCCCGATCCTCCGATCGCCCTCCTATCCAAAGTCGAAACCGAAATGAGCCAGCCCCTGAGAGTGCCCCCATGCCTGCCCAATCCCTTACTAAGAGCCAAGGGCCTCTTGTCCCCCTTGAGTGCCCCATAGGGCTGGGGCTAAGCTCCCCTTTTTAAAATTAAAGCGTCCCATTAATATACTCACTCTGCTCTAATCCTATGAACTCATAAACAAATGGCATTAGTAGTGGTAACAAAGTGGCCCCATATACCCTAGGAACAACTATAATTGCACGTTACCATTTTCAAATCCCCATGATTATGAGGTCCCAGTTACCATTTACATCCAAACTGCAAACAATACACAGGTTGAATAAAACGATCTACATAAACAAATGAGCATAGCATATCATGCATAATTATCGATAATTAGTTCCATCTCCTCAGCCGTATATCTCCACTTGACCATACCTTCCGGAGTCATAGACGAGGGCAGAAAGAAGAAAACCCCCACAAACCCCCCCCCCCCATAAACCCCATGAATCTTAAACCACAAAGTCCTCTCGAGGGGGCTGCAGGGAGTCTCTACCAGTCCATCCTGCCTCATAGATACTTACATATGCAGGAAACATTTCTCAGCCTTGTCCGACATCCTCTTTCTCCTCACACATTCAGGGTGCAGACCTAAACAAATCCGGAAATTCAGCTCGCAGCCCCTCCGCAGCATCTTTCGCTGTCAGAAATCTCCGATCTCCAGACTGAAGCTTTACCACCAGGGTAGCCGGGTGTTGCATTCTGAACTTCACACCCACGAGATGTAACTTTTTCTTAATGTCTAAATATTCTTTCTGCTTTTCACGAATGGCAGGAGTCTGGTCCTGAAATAGCCATATAGCAGCCCCATTCCATTGCAGGTTCTTGAGTGCTTTTGCTCTGTTAAAAACATAAGCTTTTTCTCTGTAATTCAAAAACCGCATGATAATAACCCTGGGGCGAGCCCCTGGTGGGGGCATCTTTCTTAAAGACCGATGTGCCCTCTCGATATTATATGCATCCCCAAATGGTGTTGGACCCAGGATCTTCAGCAATAGGCCCTAAATAAAGGCTATACAATCGGAGCCTTCTGACCGCTCTGGCAGACCTGCTAAGATCAAGTTATTTCTTCGACTGCGAGATTCCTGGTCTTCAACCCGATCTTAGAGTTTTTTCACTTGTCTCCTCAAAGCCACCAATTCCTGCTCGTGGACAGAGGTTTTCCACTCCTGGGAGGCAATTCTAACCTCCACATCACCTATTCTTTGTGCCAGGGCATTCAGCGTCGGTTTAAATGCAGAAAAATCAGCTACCAGCCCCCGAAGGAGCATTTTAATTTCAGAAATATCATCTGAGGATGCCTGGCCTTTCTCTTCCACACCCGAGCAGTCCTCCTGGTCCTCTGGCACTGGTGAAGGGGGTTTTGGTCGCTTTGTTGCCGGCGCTCATGCGTCGAGGACTTCGGGGCTTCCACACTCCATAGCAAGTGGCCCTCAGGTGAAACGCCTAGCTCACAGAAGCACCCCAGATCAGCACAGCCTGACTCCTCGAAGGATACTGGAATTGTTTACAGGTCGGATTTAAGCTTTTCTAACCCCGCACTGAAATCGGGGATATTTGAAAACTTTGTCGGGTTTAGCAGGGCCTGGGAGCAGCGCTCAAGACGTCCTTCCTCAGCTAGCTCATCACGTGATCCCCGTGTCACGGACTTTTTAAAAGAACCAGCAAAAGTCCGGTTCTTTTGAAACTGATCGGTACCGGAACACCACACTAATCCCAGAAAGTGAGAAAAATTTTACAAAGTCGGTTACAAACCGGACCAACTGGAAAGAAACCGAAGAAAGACAATTTCCACTCTTTTTAGCAAAATAAAATACAGTCACTACCTATCTACATACTACCTGTACCGTAGACAGAGGCTGGAAATCCGAAAATAACAAAAATATGCGGTTTAAACCGAACGCTTTATTTTTCTTTTACCGAACCAAGCAGAGGAAATCTCCGGAGCGACTTCACTGTTAGGCGGAGTAAAGAATCTGACGGTTACACTGGGAAATACCACGGACAGATGTTTGAAAACCGAGCTTGAGCTCATCGTTCTATGCTTCTGCATAGAGTTAACTCTTTCCTCTCTGGGGCAGTTCCAGTGCTGGGGCTAACTGCATTATGTCTGACTACAACAACACTTCATGTTGTAAGATATTCTGAGCTCCTGGTTAGGTGGGAGCCACAGCTGGGGGCCAGTAAGGACTGAACCCTTGATGGTAGGAGATTTAAGGTAATCTTTTTTTGCTAGCATACAGGTCTGGTACTTGAGTCTGCTAGGGAGCTGGAGCCAGTTTGCTTGCTTGTAGATGTCACAGGTATGTGAGAGGCGTGGAGCAGAGGTCAGTAGACAACATGCCTTGTTAAGGACAATGGCTATTCGTCGAAGTGCGGTGTCAGTGGCAGAGCCATAGTTCACACGCCCATAGTCGATTATTGATATAACAGAGCTCTGAATGGCAATGCTTAGGGCTTCATTGGTGCGGCAGCTCCTATGTCCAAAGAGAAGTCCTATGCAAGTGTTCACAATCTTGGCAATGCTCTCAGTGTGTTCAGAGTAAGACAAGGTGCTGTCGAGGGTAACCCCCAGGTATTTAAACAGCTGAACATGTTCGAGCAATGTCCCTTCACTGTTTGCGATAGACAGACATGTGTTTTTAGATTTGTTATGGATGCCATGAAACATCATTGTTTTAGTTTTTTTGTGATTTAGTATGAGTTTTTGAGATTTAAACCATGTCTCCACTTGCGTAAAGCTTGTCTGCAGTTGCAATTGTAGGAGGGAGGGGTCAGGGTGGGAGGTGACAATAACTGCATCGTCTGCATATAACATGAGTCTATTAGGGCATGATGCAGGGAGACTGTTCAGAAAAATACTGAAAAGCAAGGGACCCAAGATGGACCCTTGGGAAACTCCAGAGCGAATCAGATGGGAGGGTGATAGGGACTCACCAACTCTGACCTGCTGGGTTCGGTCACTAAGGTAGCTTTGGAACCAACGTCCGGTGTCATCTGAGAGGCCAAGGCAAGATAATTGTTCAAATAGCAGGGAGTGGTTGACAGTGTCAAACGCCTTTGTCAAATCGATGAAGGTGGCGCCGACAAGATGTCCCTGATCCAGAGCATTATGAATGTAAGTGGTGAATTCAAGGAGAGCTGTGGTGGTACTATGTCCTTTTCAAAAACCATGCTGCTCCCGACATTGCAGGTTGTGGTTAGCAAGGTATTCTGTCAGTTGATTGGCAACTATTCTCTCCAGTGCTTTCGGGGTGGAGAATGGAGATGGGTCTGTAGTTAGAGGTTAGGGTCTTATCCCCACTTTTGTGAATCTGCATCACAACAGCAGATTTCCATATTTGGGGGAGCTGAGAAAGCATTAGGGATCGACTGAGGATTTTGGTGAGTGGGATCAGGACTTCGTTAATGGTGAGGGCAAGGAGTTTCAGGTCTAGGGAGTCGCCACTGAATCTGGACCTCCCAAGCATTTTGAGCAGTTGTTTTTTGGCTACGGCCTCCGAGATAGTTTTAAAGTAGAAAGGTGGATTAGCCTGTGTTATTCTTGCTTTGTCCAAGCCTAGAGAGTCCAGTGGTGGGTCAAAGAAGGTTGGAGGAAGCACAAGACTAAGATTGGTGAATGCCACATTAAAAGCATTAGCCATGGTGACCTGGTCCAGAGTGAGACTGCCATTTACGTTGAGCATAGAGGGTGGTACTTTGGGGATATGCCCTGTAAATTCAGAAAGATTCGCCCAAAACATCTTCCCATCTTTCCATGAGTTAGCAAGTGCGCTCCTGTAGTATCTTGCCTTTTAATTTCGAATTTCTCTAGTACAGGCATTTCTTGCAGCTTTGTAAGCCTGGGTATCAGCCTGGGTGCCAGTCAAGTTGGCCAGATGCCAAAGATAATCCCGGGATCTTAACTGTTCCAGAAGATCAGAGTTACTCCAAGGGTTGTTGATGCCTTCAATCTTGTATTTTATGAATGGGGCATGGACATCACAAGCGCTGTTAAAGCTGTGGAGAAAATATTCAAGAGCAGTGTCAATGTTGGAGGCTGTGTCTATCAGAGACCAATCATGGTCTCGCAGGAGTGTTTTTAGAGACCCAAGACGACCAGGAATAAGTCTCCTGCTGTTAACAGTTTTGGGAGGTGGCTTTGTGTATTTGTTTGACCAGGAGTAAAGGACTGGGGCGTGGTCGCTTAAACTGTCGGAGAGAACTACTGTTTTCGTGATGTGATCCGGGCGGTTCGTGAGAACCCAGTCCAGAAGGGTGGTAGTACCTGTTCTGTAGTTCACCCTTGTGGGTGACTGGACCATTTGCAAGAAGTTAGCAGCAGTCTGTGCATCCTTATATTTGAGAGCATTGGGGGAGGACCGTTCACATTAAAGTCACCAAGCAGGATTGTTTCTGCATTTTGATTAAATGAGTTTATGAAGTCTAGTATGGAGTTTAGCCCTTGATTGGTCAGCTTGGGGGGAGGGATACAGACTGATGCCACTGTAAGGTTTTTGTTTTGTGCTCCAAGCAGTATCTTCATGGAAGGGACCTGGATGTCATTCTCAGGGAGAGGCACACTGAAAACATGACCCTTAAGAGATTCTTTTAGGTAAAGGGCACAGCCTCCACCTCTCTTGGACAGCCTGTCTTCTTGCCAGAAGACTGTATACCCTGGGATTGATACTGCTGAGTCCGGGATCTTTGGGGAAAGCCATGTCTCAATTACGGACAGAATATAAGGGTTGTGATGTGCTGTCCAGGCTGTGAGGGAGTCGAGTTTATTGAGGAGGCTACAGATGTTAATACTTGCCAAGGAGAGTGTCCCAGCCTTGACTTGTTCTTTGGCACCAACTCTTGGGAGGGCCAGGGTTAGGGTGTACATTTCCCGACTAAAGTAGTAGCAGCAGTATTGGATGTTTTATGAAGGTTGGCTTTGGTTTGATACCTGCAGGTTAAGTCAAAAGCCAAAAGAAATGATCAACTGCTGAGGTCCAGAGTCACAGACTGGCATTTATCATCTCAGGAACATCGCCCAGGTTAAAAGCTTGATTCCCTAAGAAGACCTACCCTCACTGGTACATGCATTCATCACCTCTAGACTTGATTACTGCAAAGCTTTATACCTTGAGGCAAGTGGAGGTGTCCTGCAATGTCTGCAGCGGATGCATAACGCAGCGGCCCAGTTGCTGACGTGCTTTCCAAGGTAATGTCACATAACCCGGTCCTGTGTGAACTCTATTGCCTGCCAGTGAAGTAAGGCATCAGCTTCATGGTTGGCTTAATGACATGTAAGGCCCTATATGGACTGGGTTCTGGCTACCAGGGAGACCTAATGAACCCTTATCAGCACTCTCGGCCCCTCCGCTCCTCCGAGGTGGGCTCTTAGCCATTCCTAAGGTAAGGCTGAAATCCTTCGGAGATGGGGCTTTTTCATCTGCCGGCCCTGCCTTTTGGGACAGGCTTCTCAGGGATGTGAGAGAGTCATGCTCATTGGAGACATTTAAGGGGGGCCTGAAATCCTTTTTTCCGAAGGCTTTTGGCACCATTTGATTACTAAGCGTCTCATTTTCTTCATGGACCAGCATTGTAGTATTGGCTCTGTTTCATATATATTATTTATCATTTAATTTATTCAGTTGTTGTGTATGTTGAAGTTCTATTTATAATGTTGTTCTTGTTGTATTGACTGTATAGCATTCAGAGCCCCTGGGATTGGGGGTTTTATAAAGTTTACTACTACTACTACTACAGTATTATACCATATATAAAACCACTGTGCTAGAAGAAAAAATTACTCACCTTAGTAATTATGTTTCTTCTAATGAAGTCTTGCTGTATTCTGACAATTGCAGTGATTCCCAACCTTTGAACTGCCCCAGAGAACAAACAGTTAACTTTCTATGCAGGGCATAGAATGCTGAGCTCGACTGAAGTCTCTGTCTGGAGTGATTCAAACCTAAACTGTCAGATTCTTACGAGCCCAACTAAACTAAAAATTCTGTGTGGAAATTGTAAAAATTCTTACTAGCCAACTGGCTGAAAAAGTTTTGGATTTCCAAGGAAGACTCAAGTCAGGAAACCCAAAACAAAACCTAACGTACCATAAATAACAATAATAAATTAGCACCCAAACAACAGGAGGAGGATGCAAGCAAAAAACACTCCTGGGGCGCTACACTGCACCTGCCCACCCACTTCCCAAAAAACAGGTTCTGAGAGGGGAGGCAGGGAGGGAGGTCAGAATACAACAAGACTCCATTAGAAGAAACATAATTACTAAGGTGAGTCATTTTTTCTTCAAACAACATGAAGTCTTGCTGTATTCTGACAATTGCAGACTACCAAGCAGTACCTCCAAGGAGGAGGGACAGAACCTAGTTTGAGAATAGGCTCTGAAGTACTGCTGCGCCAAACCAAGCATCACTCCTAGCCTGGATATCCAGAGAGTAATGCTTGGTAAAGGTATGGACTGTTTTCCAGGTGGCTGCTTGACAAATTTCTAAGAGAGGGATATCCCTGGCAGCAGCCAGGGAAGCAGCTGTACCTCTTGTGGAATGAGCCCTCAGGCCTGAGGGTGGAGTCTTTCCCAGCTTTTCCTAGCAGAATTGTATACAAGACACAATCCACCTGGCAACAGATCTTTTGGTGGCAGGCTTGCCCTTCCCCACTTCTACATAAGTGAGGAACAACTGGAGGGAGTCAAACCTGTGATCCTTGGTACACTCTATGTAGTAACTAAGGGCTCTTTTGACATCTAAACTGTGTAGCACTCCTCTCTCCTGAGGAAGAATGATCAGTGAAGAAAACAGGGAGAGACAGACTGGTTTAAATGGAAGTCTGAAACCACTTTGGGCAAGAACCTTCTATTGGTTCTAAGGACCACTTTATCCCTGTGAAATGAGATAAAATCAGGTTCCACTGACAGGGTTTGCACTCACTGATATGCCTGGCAGAGGTAATGGCTACCAAGAATACAGTTTTCCAAGTCAAGTACTCAAGCCTGCTGAAGACATAGGCTCAAAGGGGGTTGCATAAGTTGAGCAATGCAAACATTCAAATCCCAGGCAGGGGCAGGGTCTCTAAAAGGAGGATTGGTGTGAAGCAATCCTTTAAAAAATTTACAGAATACGGGATGGGAAGATAGTGAGGAAGACTTCCCCACAGACAAAAACGCAGGGACAGCTGACAAGTGTACCTTGAGAGTAGCTGGTCTGAGGCCTAGGCCATTAAGATGGACCATATAATCCAGAACTGTAGGCAATTCAGTAGTGTCTGGAGAAACATGTTTCTTAGAACACCAAATGCTGAAACTTTTCTATTTGGAGTTGTAAGTCTTTCTGATGGAGGACTTTCGAGAAGCCTTGAGGATATCCAGAACCCCTTGGGAAAGATGCAGATCTGCAAACTCTAACTTTTCAAGAGCCATGCTTTGAGATTGAGAGATTGAAGATTGGAGTACCAAATCCTTCCCTGAGAGGATGTTAACAGGTTGTAATTCCTGGGAAGAGACAGGGGAAGATGGACTGCTAGGGACAGCAACAGGGGGTACCAGGACTGTGCCAAGTAGAAAGTCCTCCTCCCGCAGAAGTCAAAATTCAAAGAATTTTGATCCGGGGAAAAGTCACGGTGGGAAGCGCGAAGCCCATCGTGAGTATCCAGCTGCATCAATCCTGACTGAGGATGAGGCATACGACCTGGAGACTCCGGGGAGCACAATACCTCTGGCTCAGATCCCCAGGGGCTGGGACTCCAGAAAAGGGTCTTTGCCAGAAGCGCAATGATGCCTCCTGAAAAGGAGCAGGCCAGGCAGGCACCACAAGAGTGTCCGCACTGAAATCACCTAGGAAGGCGCGAGTCGAGTGCTCCGAATTGTGCTGCATGGGTGGGGTGACATACAGATCCTCCATCATCCTCATGAGGAAATGCTGATACTCTACGAGATCAGCAGCAGGAGAGATGTGGACAGAGGGCTCCTCTCCCCCTGAAGAGGGGGATGAAGAAGCGGAGGATCTCGGAGATCCATGGGTTGGCTGCTCATGGTGATGGTGAAACACCTGTCTGTCCATGGCCCTGATATACGAAGAGAAGTGAGCAGCCACACCCCTGAACTGCTCCCAGGAGAGAGGTCCCCTAGGACCAAGAATGCCTGGGAGCACAGGAGAAGGTGACAGAGGAGTAGGGATAAGGCCAACTGCAGAAGGTGACAGTCCTCTGTCCGGGCAAGAGAACGCACCAGGGGCCCCAAGGGTAGAAGAGGCCTCGGAAAACCCTACAGCCCACAGCTGATCATTCCGGAACTGCCTAGGCTGTTCCCTGAAGATTCCCCCTGTGAGGTGACCAGAAAATTCCAAAAGGACAGTCCCTACCCTCCAAAGACCAGGGCCCTCTCGAGGAGACCAAGAGAGAAGGAAGTGGGTCTGCACTACGACTCCTTCCTGAAGCCGGGTGGGTCCCAGGAAAGGGTCACCGCATCGAACCCCGACCCCTCGGAGTCCGAAAGAGCCCTCCTCCTCGCACAGACTAGCCTAGGCCGTTGACAACCGCCCAGGGAGTAGCACCCTTCCCTCCTGTAGGTGCTCTGATTGGCCCTAAAGTTGGGCGATCCAGGCACACCACCTGAGGGGGTACCACCACTGAGGGGACAGCAAACCCTCCGAGCACAAGCTGCAGAGCAATAGTGGCCTGCACCACTGTCTGCTGGTCAGCACCCTGACTCTGTACACGGGGGCAACTGCCCGCTCCTCAGAGGGGGGCTGGCTCCGGTCAGTTGAGGAAACCACCAGGGTGTCCACACATGGGCCGCCAACTCCAAAGAGTCAGACAGCTTGTCCAAATCAGACTCGGACTCCATCTCTGAGGAGCTAGACTGAAGTCAGATGCCAGACAGTATGTGGATGCCCACTGCCATCCCAACCGAAGGGGTTACCAGTCCGGGTGTCTGCACCAGAGCCGGTGCCGAAATCTCCAACCACACCGCGAACAGTGCCCAAAGAAGACACAGCGCTAAGGGCGGTAGCAGAAGCAGAGTCTATGTCTGCCACGGCACCGCAAGGTCAGGGACAGCGATGACGGCACCGACAGCTCCCTCAGTGCCGAGGATGACACTATCAAGGGCGCCATGTCCTCGCTCAGTGTCACAAGTGGTACCCGAGCTAGACATGGCACCATGCTCAGCCTCAGCGCCATGAACGGTGCCAAGGTGAGAAGCGGTCGAAGATGGCGCTGTAGAACCTCCCAAGGTGCCGTCAGCACCATTGGCACCGCGAACAGTGTCAACAGTGGAGACAGCGCTGAGTGACAGACCAGTGCCAACCACGGTGCCATCAGGGCCCACGGAGCCACAAACGGCGCCGAGCCCCAGGACGGCACCAACGGACGGTGTCAAGGACAGTGCCGACCCAGGCTTCCCAGCCCAAGGAAACGATGCCGGGGGAGCCTTCGCCCCCAAAGGGGCGATTCCCAGTACAGTGCCTCCCGTCTGCTCCCCAGGGGGAATGGACTGGGCCTCCTGCACCGTGGAAGGGACTTCTGCAACAGCGACGCTACTGGGAGCAGAAGCCCCCTCCTCTATGGTCTATATAAAACTGGAAGGAGACCCAGGGGAAAGGCTGAGAGACCGTGGCTTGTCCTGACAAGTGCGTGCCCGTCCCCCGAAAGTTGGCAGAGCTCATCCAACTTTCCATGAGCGTTGCTCGATCACACGACAGTCCATGGAGAAGCAGGCGTCACACAAATCCATGTCATGAAGTGGGCCAAGACACACGAGGCAACGGTCATGCTGGTCGGAGATGGAGTACTTGCAGCTGCACGAGCACCGTCGCATAGGTTGCCACCCCATCTTCAGTGATTTCTTGGCCCCCCCAGACTGAGACATGATCCATGGCAAAACAAGTTAAACAAAGACTTGACGTCACTGACAAAGAAAAGGAACAGTCTTACCACAGCGGCATCCAGTGGTGGCAAAAACGGAACTGGCGGGAATAAACAGACAGCGTAGAGAGATTTTCGCCATCGATAGCAGGAAACTAGGCCTCTTGCAGAGTAGCTGCTCATGAGGTGCAACCACTATGGCGGGACATGAAGAACTGGTGGGAGGGCGGAGTTGATGACACCTAACGGCCAACCCGCGAGCACCATGCAATACGTCGGCCTAGAAGGCGGCGCCAACAGTGCATCGACTCCGCCCATCAAAAAAAAAAAGGCTCCCGCGTGGTCGTGACCTCTGGCCAGAACCCACAGGTGATGAATGGTGACGACTGAGTCAGATAAGATCTCCAGGTTATTCTGTCCAGGGATGGCTATGTAACTAAAATTGGAGTTTAACATACAGGTGCCTAGTCGACCCTCATAAAACCCTCATGACCCAAGGCGAGTCTACAGGTGCAATGCCATATATTGATAGTATGGTACCTCATACAGGGCCAACATATTAAAATTGATATACAGCAACCCTAATCACCACCACATCCCAACACAAGTCACAAGAAAGTTTATGTACCTGGCTGGTGCTGAGAGGGACAGTCTCGACTGCAGGATGTCTGCTTTTAAAGCATTTCTGGAATAGAATGAAGGGTGGAATCACTGAAGGGTGGAATGGCAGAATCGCTGACTCTACATCTCCCCCCCTCCCCCATCAACACTGGTGCCCTCGAGGGTCCGTGTTGGGCCCTATACTTTTCTCCATATTTCTTAATGACCCATCATCTGTCTGTACATCAACCTCAATACATATGTACGCAGATGACATGGTCGTCTACACCTCCGGACAGTCCCCCACTGATGTTGCAAACAGACTTCAGCAGGACTTCAGTAATGTTGAGTACTATTTTTGCTCTCATCAACTTTTTTAAAATGCCAAGAAGACCATCTCCATGACCTTTGGCACTAGGCAGAGACTCTCTAGACTCCCCTCCCTGCCCTCCTTTCAAACCTTTGATGGGACAGTCCTTAAGGACACCTCCACATTCAGATATCTGGGTGTTTGGCTTGACCAACATCTCACCGTCTCTGGTCATGTGGACGCCATCCTGAAAAAGCTGCACCCCAAGCTCGGTGCTCTATAGAGAGACCGGAACTGCCTCCATCTCCTGGCTAGGCGCGAACTTGCCCAGAAGATGATCCTTCCTATTTTCGACTACTGTGATGCAGTCTACACTGCCACTCCTTAGACCTCATTAGCCAGATTGGATATCCTCTTCAACTCCTTCTGTCGCTTCGCTCTGGACTCTCCTTCTCTCACCCACCACTGTCAACTCTACCACTCCCTGGCATTTCTCTCACTACAAAATAGATGCCTCCATCATTGTGCTAAATTTGTCTCTAAATTCTGTTTTGGATCGCTCTCATCCTATCTCACTTCCTCTCCATCAGTCCTCCCTCCCTCTGCCCGCTCACTAAGATCTTATGACTCCTGTTCCTTGTTGTCCCTCGACGGTCTACCACTGTAGGCCAGGCTGCTTTCTTGTATAGCTTTCCAAAACTGTGGAATTCACTTCCTCACTAGATTCACAACTTCTCCTCCCACTCCTCTAAAACTTCAGCCCTACATAATTTCCTCTCTGTGAACTGTACCTGCAGTTAACCTACATGGTATTCCTGACCTGCTCCCCAACCTCTATCAATATATTAAGTAACTATTCTGAATTACAGCTCCCTTCCAGCCCCACTACTTTCTTTCCCTGCAGAGATCACCATCTGGCCATTCCTTCCGGTTATCTATAACTAACAATATAACCATGACTTTAGATTCCTATCAATCTACAACTATTGATATATCTATAACCTTGATTCCTATTCATCTGCTCCCCTCCCAGCCTCACTATCTTTCCACCTCTGCTGTTACTCCCTGTCCACTCCTTCCTTTCATGCCAATTGGTACCATCACCATGAATTTAAGGTGTTCTCCTAATGTAACACACTTGACCTGTCCATTGTGACCAGTGTAAACAACTGTACTCATATGCTGCACTTAATATGTTCTTTCTGCTATTTGCTATTCACCGCTGCCAATATTGTTGTAATAATGTTTGCTGTTGTATGCATGTATGTATTTCCATTACTCTTTCCCCCAGGATGTACCATGAGATGAGCAACTTGTTGTTCAGTGTGCCTTTTCTGGTGAAACGTTTCAATAAATAAATAAATAAGTGTAGTGGTTGCTTGGGGCAGCAGAAGCTGGGAAGGGAATTGGGGGGGGGGATGGGGTAGGCTAAGGCTCTGGAGGGACAGTAGGTCCCAGGGCTAAATATGGAACTTGGGCAGACTGGATGGACTGCTGATCGTTTTCTGCCATCACTGCCTATCCCACTTGATTAGGACGTCATCCATGATGGAGTTCAATCACTCACGTTTGTGACAGCATGCCTGGGACTTACTGAGATGATCTGCTAAAGTGTTAAGGGTACCAGGCAGAGAAATGGCAGACAGAAACATGCTGCGTTCCATGGCCCATTACTAGACTCTCACTGTCTCACTAAAGAGAGGATAACGGTGAACTAGTACATCACCTAAATGTTATCTGTACAGATCAACAGCTGGTGACCCCGAAAGAGGGTAGCGAAGGCCTGTAGGCCAAGCAGAATAATCTTCATCTCCAGAGTGTTGCTGAGCAAACCCATATCTAAGGGGGGAGCACGGATACTGAGTTTGGAAGGGTCCCAGATGGGCACCTTTCTTGGAACTGGAGTCATCTGTTGTCATCACTAAAAAAGGAGATGGATGAAGAAAGGGGGATCCTGTCTCCAGGTGGAAGCAGTCAAACCACCACAGCAGGAAGCAGTGAAGGGGAGGAGTCACTTGTATGAGACACTTCAGTTTGTCCAAATGCAGTGTCCACAGGGCACAGAGGAACCGCTGTGGAATTCTCATATGCAGAGGCACCAGTGGGACAGTCGGAACAGCAGCAGTCTTGAGGCCCATCAATCTGAAGACACATCCAGCTGAGATACAGTTGCTGGAAGAGAACAGCTGAGCCTGGGCAACCAACACCATAGCTCTTGTCTGAGAGAAAAAAAAGCCCTTACCACCATGTCCAGAACCACCCCTACATATTGGAGATGCTGGCACAGAGTGAGCATTGATTTTGGCTCATTAACCAGAATGCCCAACTGCTCGAAAAGCTGTTGGTTGCAGAACAGTGTGTAAATTAATGCCTCCTGCACACGGCCTTAACTAACCAATTGCTGGCATATGGGAAAACATGAAGTCCCTCCTTTCTGAAGGCAGCTACAAAGCATTTGGTAAAGACATGAGGTGCAGATTACAAGCCAAAGGGCAATACACCAAATTGACAGTGAAAGCCCTGAAGCAGAAACTGCAGGTACTTTCTGTGGGAATTGTGGATCCTGACATGGAGGTAAGCGTTCTTCATATACAGGGCACGCAGCCAATCTCCTTGTACCAGCAAGGGGAGCAGGGACTGCAGAGGGACCATTCAAAATCTTTTGTATTCTATAAATAGGTTTGGGCTCTGAAGGCTCAGGATGGGATGTAATTCTCCTGTCCACTCTGGCACAAGGCAGTACCAAGACAGTACAGCCCTGATTCATTTCTGCAGTAAGGATGGGCTCTATCTTAGTGAATCATTGCTTTATGCAGATGATCTTGTAATTTATGCTCAGTCAAATTCTGTGTTTGAACTCTCTTGTTCCTTAGAAAAGGATTTTGATGATGTCTGCTCTTGGCTTACTTCAAATGCTATGGTTTTGAACTCAACTAAAACAAAAGATATGTTATTTGGTACATAATTTATGTTAGTGGACACCCCGGAACTGAGGATATCCGATTTTCGAGGCGGTCTGCTCGAATAAGTGTCTCAATTTAAATATCTGGGCACACTTTTGGATCCTAGTTTGACCTTCTCGCTTTAGATTCAGTCAATGGTTAAGAAAGTAAACCAAAGAGTAGGGGTGTTATACAAATTCAATTTTTCATAAGAAACCAGATTAGCAATTGCTACTGGATCTCTTCTTCCATATTTTGATTACAGTTCTTGTTTATATCATAATATAGGTGCAAAAGAAATGCAAGCACTATCTGTGATCTATAACAATATTTGTAGATTTATTTTAGGAGCCCCCAACAGGACACATCAGTGTAATCTTTATTCTCGGTTGGGATGGTTTTCCCTAGTTGCAGAACAGAATATTTTGTTGGTTGCTTGATGTTTAAATGTTTTCACTTTGGTTCTCCCTTTCCTCTTTCTGATCTCGTTGTTATGAGAGAATTGCTTCCCAGCCTGAGGTCAGCTGATGGCTCGTTATATTTTTTTCCCCAGGTATCGGCTTAGATCTAGATCTAGCTCTAGAGTTTTTTCAACAGCAGCACCATTAAATTGGAATTCACTTCCACTTAATGTTAGGATTGCTCCCCTCAGTTTCAACCTTTAAATTTAAGTTAAAAAAAATCATTTATTACTTAGATCCATTTGTAACTGTAATTTGTAATTTATATTTTTTGTTTTGTATTGTTGTTGATTGTATCTGTGCATTCTGTATGTTTTTTGTCCGGGTCGGACCTGAAAAGGGGCCTTTACCCGGTTATCAAAGAAAAAACGAAAATGAAAATGAAAATGACCCTCTTGTGGAAGAGGGATCGAACCACCACCAGCAGCACAGCGAGATGTCCCAGAGGTTAATGGTTTGGCAAGGCAGGATGTACAGGAGGAACAGAGAGGTGTTCTAGGGCATGTCCTCGCTGAACTACTTCCAGTACATAAACATCTGTTGTGATCTCCCTCCATTTTGAAAGAAGAGGGAGATGTGGTCTCCTGCAAGGATGCCCTGATCTGCTGGGGCTGAGGGGAGTCAAAAGACTCTGGGGTGGCTGGTGCGCCGCCACCACCCACACCTTTGGTGACCCTGGCATGGGCACCAGGAGGCAAAGGAGCCTAAGGAGTGGCTTGGATCCACAGGTAGACACAACTAGGACCCCTGTAATAACCTCTACCAGGTAAGATATAGGGAAAGGATTCCTTTTTGTAGGTCCTAACTCCAAGGCTTTGGATTAAGGGTATGAAGAGACTTCAAAGTCACTTTAGAAGTCTGCAGGTCCTTCTAAGCAGACTCAGCATCAGAACCAAAAAGCTGCTTACCTCTAAAGGGAGCATTAAGGACCGACTGCTGGACATCAGTGGCAAAGCCAGCCACACATATCCATGAGTGGTGGCATCAGGGATAGAAATTAACTTTTTTCGGTAACTGCACTACGGTGCATGTGGCAACAAAAGTTACATGCACCACAGTCAGGTTACCTGCACCTGGTAGACAAAAATGATAAAACTTGAAAAAAAAGATACTGAATTTTGAAATAGTAGTATATGAACAACTGCAGTATATTTATATACTGTTCTACATTTCAGTGTATTCTTCACTTTCCCAGCCTTTTTCTTCCTCTTTTCTTGAACCATAAGGAGCAATCTGAGGTCTCCTTGTTCTCTTTCCTGATGTCCACCACCTGGCTATGGCATTATCTGGTGAGTATGTGGACACTGTCTCACTGCTCAGATTAATGGCCATTAAAGCTGACAGTTTCTGGTCTCAGGTTTGCCCTCCAGTCATTTTTATTCATGACATTAATGAGAAACCTCTGCTCACATCTCGAGAGTTGAAGATGGAATTATAAGAAATATTTTCAGCAAAGCTAGAATATCTTTGAGGTCATCCCTTTCTTCCGAGAGAACTCTACCCCACATAGCAGTGGAATCCAAAGGGGATGGTAAAGCTGCATTTAGGTTGTGGATATATGCTTTCAGTTCGACCACTGCAACAGTGCTGAAACAGCACTGTACCCTTTGGTTCCAGAATGTCACTGTAGTAAGAAAATAATGACTTGACTTCTGCGTCTCCATACTCTGCCAAGGAATCTTCAGAGTTAGGCCAGTTAGACAAGTTGAAAATTCTCATTTCAGCAATGACAGGATCACTGACAAATTCAGAAAAACGAATTTCCATTTGATTTAACGTGGAATGCAGCACTTTCTTTACAATAGACACTACGCTGCTCTTGGCACTGTTTGCATCTTCGTCAGGATCTGATCTGCTGCTGCGTCTTGCTGAACCAGAGGAACTAAGCTCCACACCTTTGTAATGCAGCTTACCATCCACAATACTGATGCCTGTTTCAAGGCAATCAATAATCTCTGAATCTCTAAGAGTTTTTAGTTTCTTCATGAGAGACAGAACTTTAGCTTGCACAGAGTCTACCATTAAGTTATTTTGCTGGAATGTCAGCGTTAGTCTGGACATGACTGCTATGTAGAATTCTAGGAAGTTGACGAAATATAAAACCTTAGGTGATTTTATCTGCTTTAGAATTGCAGTGGCCTTTTCTCTTTTATCCCCTGTACCATTTACCGATAGGTCCTCCAGATGTGTAACAGTAGCCGGATAATTTGTCTGCATCACTTTAACAGCACGCTGGTGGTGTGGCAGCCACCTTGTTCCCCCAGTATTTACAGGGCGCAGTACCCTGATGCCCAGTGCCTCCCCCGCAGCCTGTAAGCCTGACCAGTTTAAAGCAGAGTGCTTATAGAAACTGTGCAATGAGGAAAGCAAATCCTCCACTGCAGAGTACAGGGGTGTCCCCTTGATCACGTATTTAGTGACCAGCTCAAGTCTATGTGCACAGCAGTGCACCACTTTTTAAAGTCTGGCCTCCCTTTCAGCCTTATGAGCATTCCCGTTGGTTGCCCATCATGACTGATGCCCCATCAAAACAAGCAGCAACTAACTTATTTTCCAGTCTGGTATTTGGAGGTCAATTTCCATGGTATTTGTAATGTTGATGTTATACTTTCATGCCTGCCTTTTCAAGAGGCTTAAGCGCTACAAATTTAGTAACAGGGATGCCCTTCTCCAAGATGCGGAGATAAACTACCTCCTCTTCTGTAATACTTTTGTCTGTTGAGCCATCTGACAAAATAGAAAAGAAATCTTGCGATTTCACCAATGTGATAAGATCTTCCGTGAATACTCTCGCTTGTTTGCCATTGCAGTAAGTGTCACTGACCGAGACCCCATTCGCACGTAATAAGTTTACCTCATCTTTTAAATCAGTAAAAGGCCGTGCTTTTTTAGCAAGAAAAAAAGTTGTTCTGAAGAGAACCTTCATTTGTTCAAATTCTTTTTCTTCCATTTTTGGACAAGTTTCATTAATGGCTGCTCTGCAGGGTTATAGAGTGAGCAAAAATGCTTTTCTGGATGCCTCATGTAAATCAGATGACTCATGAAACTCTACATTTGCCTTTCTAAATGATGAACACCCATCCCGGAAGGAATTATTTTTTCCAGATTTATCAAATAGTTCACACCACTCACATTTCATGATGTTCAATTCACTGTCACACTTTAGCCACTTACGATTCTGTTTCCATGAGTCCACAAATTTATGTTTTTTTCCTTTTTAAGGGGGGCTCTCCATCAGTTGTCTCATTAGTAGTAGGACTAGGAGGCTGCGGAGGAGGCACTGAGGAGCAGAGAGAGACAACAATGGGGCTAGGACTAGGCACGGGCACTGGAACATGAGAAGGTGGGAGGAGAACACCAGCACCAGTACCCCAACCACATGAGTTAGATTCTGCTATAGACAGGCTGGAGGTGCCAGGAATTGAGTCGGATTCATACACCAGAGACTTGTCAGTGCCAGAAGACTGAGAAACTGTTACTGTCACACAAGACTCGGAATGGATCTGGCTTGATTTTGGTCAGCTGCAGGAGCTGCTGCAGCATCTGCTGCAGTTTCAACGCTTGTTTTGCTAAACTCAGTAGTGAAAAAAGTATTCACTGGTTTAGGGTAAAACTTCTTGGGTGGCATGGTGTAATTTTAATAATGTCTTCTAATAAACTGAGCTTTTACAATTTGACGCTCTTTTATGTTTTAATTTAAACATCAATAAAAATTGTTGTCCGTCAGAATGGAAAGTGTGTCGTGTATTTTTTTATTACTTTGTAGGTTAAATTCTTTGCACCACTGACTGACTGCACGCACACTAAGTCTACAAGGCTTAGGATCAGGCAGGATTTTTTTTAAGTTTTCTCACAAAATTAGTAGAAAATCCCTTTTAGACTAGGCTGGCGTAGGTCATGTATTTTTTTATTACTTTGTAGGTTAAATTCTTTGCACCACTGACTGACTGCACACACACTAAGTCTACAAGGCTTAGGATCAGGCAGGATTTTTTTAAGTTTTCTCACAAAATTAGTAGAAAATCCCTTTTAGACTAGGCTGGCGTAGGTCATGTATTTTTTTATTACTTTGTAGGTTAAATTCTTTGCACCACTGACTGACTGCACACACACTAAGTCTACAAGGCTTCGGATCAGGCAAGATTTTTTTAAGTTTTCTCACAAAATTAGTAGAAAATCCCTTTTAGACTAGTAGGCTGGCATAGGTAGTGGACAGTGAGGACGGTACTCACTCTACGTAGCACACAAAGCACAGTGGACGCTCACAGTCACACTCACTGCACAGCAGAGATTCTACTCTGCAACAATTATGGTAGAAGACAAATTTCTTAGAATACAGTCTGTCCTTCCTGACCTGCCCTTAGTCCACAACACAACGAGGCTCTTTCTTAGGCTGATCCAGGGCCAGGTTAGGTAGCCAGTGCAATGGTGGCACTGTGACCGTAGTAAATAATGTACTGTTACTGATATTTAGTTCTGTCAGTGTCTCACGCAAAAAATTTGTAACTTTACACTCAAGCTACAGACAGAGGGAGTGGACACTAGGTCAGGACGATGGTTAGGTCATAAACAAATTAAGACATACACAATAGTACAGTACACATATACAGTAGACTAGGTAAGCCTTAGCCAGGTAGTCCATCTGCTGTAAAAATCAGTGTTTCCATATGCAGTATATTACTGCTACTGCACACACACACACACACACACACACACACACACACAGAAATAAGCCTGTGAGCGAACTGCAATCACACTTTATTTATAACACACACACACACACACACACACACACACACACACACACACACACACACACCAGACACTACCAGTATTTGTTCAATGATTTCAGGCATTTTCCCCACACATCTAGGCAAACTGGACTGGTACTGCTGTGACTGGAGACAACAGTGCTTCCTTTGATTAATTGCTTTTTGTTAAATGTCTGCTGACCTGGGATTGACTGACTGACCCATACACAGACTGAGGGATTTGACTGCTGTAGCTCCTGCTGCTAATATATTAACTGCCCCCACAAACAAAAGCAAAGAAACACCAGGTCCACTCAAAGTAATTTTTGTTCCACAAAAAAAAAAAAAAATCAGGGATCAAAATGTGGCAAGGTTGTGGTAAAAGCTAAGCACAAATTTCACTAGTACAGATAATCTGAGTCTGAGACAGATAAATCCTCAGTTTCTTTACCTTTTAGATACTGTATTCAACAAAAGCAACTATGGTACTGCTCTCTGTGCAATTAAACTACAGTACTGAAAATCCCCTCCCTTGCTTGGGGTCGGGGTGGGTGAAGCCCCAATTTACTTTTGTTCTCTCTCTGACAATCTCCAGATAAAAGTATATATATTTTCCCTTCATATGCAATCTTTAGTTTGCTAAACACCTCTTCCTGCCTACAGATAGCTAGAAATGCCGTTTTGTTGGCCCAGAAAAAAAAATTCACTTCCTTCACGGAGCTTCCCGCCTAGTGACTGCACTCTATCAAGGTCTATCACAACTGCGTAAGTTACAATGGTGCATGCCTATGTGAACTCTTATTGTACCACATGTGTGACAGAAAGAGACACACGTGGTACAATATAGTTCACATAGCATGCTGCCAGATGCCAGTCAATTCAGATTTGGATGATGGATGATCCACCTCTTTTGTCACAGTAGCATAGCTAGCTCCCAGAGTGACCGTCCCCCCCCCGCCCCATTGGCACAACAACTGCCTCCCTCCACCTCCACTCTGATGCTGCAGGCAGCGTGCCAGCCCCGCCCCAGTGCAGTGCACACCCCACCCCTAAACCCTTACTCAATCACCAACACCAAACTCAAATATTAACACTGCCCCCCCTGGTCCTGCCAGCCCAGCCTACTTTAAATGTGGCATTCCGATAAGTCCTCCTGCCGCGCCGTGTCCCGCCTCCTTCATGGCACTCCTCCAGGCTCCAGCTTCTGTTCCTCCTGCTGTTCGGGAGGCAGGCTCTCTTAAGATGCCGCCTGCTCACTCCCGAGTCGTCCTCAGATAGCGCGCACTCGTGTGTGCGCGATTGCATCATCCAGGCAGACTGTGCAATCAGTGCTGTGCCCCCTGTGGCGCCTCTTGGAATTACAGCCTGAAGCACTAAATAACACCACATGCACTACGGTGCATGCAAAAAATTAAACTACTTGCACCAGCCTGTTCCTACTTGCATTTGGAACAGGCTGGGTATGTAAATTTCGACCCCTGGGTGGCATAGGCAAATTCCAGAAGCAACTGCACAAGGTGCTTACCAACCTCAAGACCATGAGCAATGGTCTGCTGGACTGCTATTCAACAAACTGATAGAGACAGGAGTGGTTCCAGGGGACTAGAAGAGAGTGAATGTAGTCCCTCTCCACAAAAGTGGGAACAGGGAGGAGGCTGGCAACTACAGGCCAGTCAGCCTGACCTCATTGGTAGGGAAGAAAAAATTACTTACCATAGTAATGTTGTTTCTTCTAATGGAGTCTTGCTATATTCTGACAAGTGCAGTACGACCGACCGGTTCAGCTGCCCCGGAGAAGGAGGAATTATACTCTATGCAAATGCATAGAACGTTGAGCTCAAGCTCGGTTTTCAAACCACTGTCCTCGGTACGTTTTGATAACTGATCAGATTCTTAGGAAGTTAATAAAAGGAAAAAAACTCTTACCAGACCTAAGCACCCCCCAGGGTAACACAACAATCATAAAAGGGCCATGAAGAAGACTCAAGTCACTGATGCCCAAGAAAAAACAGATACCTACTAATAGGTAAACAGAACTGTGATACAGAGGGCCACCTTTCCCCAGGTTCTGGAGGGGAGGCAGGGTGGGAGGTCAGAATACAGCAAGACTCCATTAGAAGAAACAACATTACTATGGTAATTTTTTCTTCAAACAACATGAAGTCTTGCTGTATTCTGACAAGTGCAGACTACCAAGCAGTGACCAGTGATGGTGGGCACAGAACCTATTTGGGAAACAGGCTCTGCAGTACTGCTGTGCCAAACCTGGCATCACTCCTGGCCTGGGTGTCTAACCAGTAGTGTTTAGTGAATGTATGGACAGTCTTCCAGGTGGCAGCCTTACAGATCTCAAGCAAGGGAACTTCAGTGGCAGCTGCCACAGAGGTAGCAGTCTCCCTATTGGAATGAGCCCTGAGGCTTGCTTCTGGGTCTTTCTCCAGCTTACTATAGCAAAACTGGATACAGGCCACAATCCATCTGGCTATGGTCCTTTTTTGTGGCTGGCCTGCCCTTACCTACCTCACCACAGGTAAGGAATAGCTGGGGTCAATCCTTTCTTGTCCCCTTTGTCCTATCCATATAATGACTGATGGCTCTTTTTACATCAGCTGTGAAGCCTGCTCTCATCTGAGCTGGAATGATCTGTGAAGAATACAGGCAGACTGATGGACTGATTAAGATGGAATTCAGAAACCACCTTAGGGAGGAACTGCCTGTTGCTTCAAAGGACAATTTCATCTCTGTGGGGAGCAATGTGGTTGGGCTCTACTGACAAGGCCTGGAGCTCACTGATCCTTCTGGCAGAAGTGATGGCCACCAGAAATACAGTCTTCCCAGGTGAGGAACTTAAGCTCCAAAGAGGACAGGGGTTTGAAAGGAGGTTGCATACGCTGACTGATGCAAATGTTCAGATCCCATGCAGGGGCAGGCTCCCAGTGTGGAGGATAAAAGGTGGAGTAAACCCTTGAAAAAGTTTTTGAAAACAGGGTGTGCAGCCAGGGAGGGACCCCTTCCTGCTGAAAGATAGGCAGAGACAGCTGCCAAGTGCACCTTCAAGGTAGATGGCTGAAGCTACAAAGACTGAAGATGCACCAGATAATCCAAAGTACTGGTAGACTAGCCTGCAGTGGATCCAGACCCTGCTAGGAGCACCAGATGGAAAACCTTTTCCACTTAGAGGAGTAGGTTTTCCTAGTAGTAGGTTTCCTGGACACTCTTAGGATGTCCAGAACGCCTTCAGAGAGATGCAAATCTACATATTCTAAGTCCTCAAAAGCCAGGCCCTGAGACGAAGGGACTGAATATTGGGGTAGAGGATTATCCACTGGGAGGATGTCAACAGGTTGTACCTCCTGGGGAGGCAAATCGGACTGGTCACTGACAGAGACAACAGCTCTGAGTACCACGGTTGTCTGGCCCAGTCTGGGGCTGTGAGGATGATGGTGGCAGGCTGAGACCTCAGCTTGATCAGGACCCCGGATATCAGGGGAAATGGTGGAAAGGCATAAAGGAACCTGTTTGACCAATCTAGAAGCAGGGCCTCCAGAGGACCCAAGCCTTGGATTGGAGGTCTGCAACAATATAGTGGCAACTGATGATTGTCTGGGGCTGCAAAGAGATGTATCTCTGGCACCCCCATCTCCTGAATATTGACAGAAGGACCTGCCTGTTCAGGGTCCATTCACAATGACTCTGGCTGATTCCGCTGAGAGCATCTGCCAGGATACTGTTCTTTTCTGGTAAGTGTACTGATGACAGGAATATGTCCAGAGAGTAGACCAGAGTCCAAATCTTCATGTAATCTGTGCAAAGCAGAGAGGATCTTGTCCCCCCCTGCATGTTGATGTAGTACATAGTGGTGGTATTGTCTGTCCTGACCTGAAGAGACTGGCAAACTTCTGAATAGCCAGGAACACTGCCCTAAGCTCCAGAAGGCTGATGTGCTGGAGAGACTCCTGGGGACGCCAACTACCATGGGCTGTGTGGTCCCCTAGGTGAGCACCCCATCCCAGTAGGGAAGCATCTGTTGTTAACACCAGAGAGGGGGCCTGGGGAAGAAAGAGAACCCCCACTCTGAGGTCGTCCATATCCTGCCACCACTAAAGAGCTAGTAGAAGGGTGGGGGATACTGGAATCAGCTTGGACAGGGGATCCTTCTTCTGGGACCAGAAGGATCTCAGGTTGAACTGAATGTCCCTCATCTGGAACCTGGCCCCTGGAACCACAGCTGTGGTGGAGGCCATATGACCTAGAAGCTGAAGGAAATACCTTGCTGGTCGAGGGACACGAAGGAGGAAGGATTCTGCTAGATTGATGAGGGCATGTACCCTTGCAGGAGGCAGAAAGGCCCTTGCCCGAATGGTGTCCAGATCTGCCCCAATGAAATCTAGCACCTGTACTGGGGTCACGACTGACTTCTTTGGATTCACCAGGAAACCTAGGGACTGAAGAGTGTCCTAACTGAAGTCTAGTGCTTCTTTCATCTGCTGGGGGGGACTGACCCACCAGCAGCCAGTTGTCCAGGTAGAGGTAAACTGAGAACACCTTGCCTTCTGAGGTATGCCACTACCACTGCCAGGTACTTTGTAAATACTCTCGGTGCAGAGGACAGCCCGAAGGGCATAGCCCTGAACTGGTAGTGGCCTGAAGGTAGTCGAAATCTGAGGTACTTTCTGTGGAACTGCCCAATGGGGATCAAAAAATAGGCATCCTTTAAATCCAGGGATGCTTGCCAGTCCCCTTGCCTGACAGTAGGTAAGATGGTAGCCAGGGTTGCCATTTTGAACTCTGGCTTTGTAAGATGCCTGTTGAGGAATCTGAGATCTAGACTGGGCCACCACTCCCCATTTTTCTTTAATGCTAAGAAGTACCTGGAGTACAGTCCTTTTCCTTGTACTGAAGGGGCACAGGCTCCACTGCTCTTGAAAATAAAAGAGTGGAAACTTCTGATTCCAACAGTGCTGTCTCTGCAGGGTTGGCAGGAATGAATGCTCTTGGTGCCAATTTTGTTAACAGATTGAAGCTGAGAGCAAGACCCTGACCTACTCTCTCCAGGACCCACTTGTCTGAAGTAATGGACTGCCAAGCCAGAGATAGTATGTCAGCCTACCCCCTACAAGAGAAGGGGAGGTGGCCCGGACAGATTCCTCAGGGTGTCTGTTTAGCTGGGGTAGCAGGCTGTGAGGTGGAAGCAGCTCTGCCTGTACCCCTCCTGCCTCTCCCTCTAAAGAAGCCCCTGGGTTGCTGATAAGAGGGAAAAGCTTGGGCCTGATGGAAAGGCCTGGAGTAAAGTCTGCCCCTGCCCCTGGCCTATTGTTTCTGAGGAGTGGCAGCCTTTTCCTTTGCTGAAGTACTCCTGTAAGCCACTCTGTATTTGTTCATCTTTTTCATATAAGCTTCAGTCTGTTCCCCGAACAGAGAATTCTGAGTGAGGGGAAAGTCCAAAGCATTATTCTGCGTGTCCTGGGCTAAGTTGGTGCATCTTAACCAGGAGAAACACCTGAGAGAGATGGCAGATGTCATGGCTCTCGAAGCAGCATCACTGGAGTCCACAGCCATGTGGAACTGGGTCTTTGATGCCTATACCCCCTTGGAGACCAACTCCTAAAGATCTGAAGCCAGCTTAGGAGTGGCCTTTTGGGCTAACTGCTCCATTGACTCCCAGAGGGATTTCTGATACCTGGAGGCATAAGCCATACAGGAGGCTTGCCTAATGCCCAGGGAGGATGCCAGGTACAGATAAGCCCTCCAGGATGAAGCGCAGTGCTGCAGAATTCTGCAGTAGAGTTACTGCAGTAAACAATACAATTTTCAATGGGAGTTAATCCCTTTTGTCATGCAGTACACCTGTGACACTGCACTTCATCCTGGAAAGCTTATCTGTATGTCTTATTGGCAAGGGAAATCCACTTTTCTGGAATCCTTTTCAGGGGGATGGGAAGCCAGAGGGATGCCAGCCTTTTCACAGGCAGCAGTCTGCACCACCTTTACACGGCTGCAGTGGCCAGATAAAAAGTCAGTGTCACTGCCAGCCAAAACATATTTTCTGTCCATCTTCTTGTCCACTGGAGGAACAGAGCTAGGGGTTTGGAGGATTTTTAAGGTCTGTATTTTCAGAGACTTGTGAATGGGGATCAAAAGTTCCCTGGGAAATAGGGAGATCCATCATCTCCCTGTAATCCCTCCTCCTGTCTGGCTTCCTGCACACAGAGCTGTAAGGTCTCAGCCACCTGTCTCATAAAGGCAAAATGAGAGATGGTCTCTGAGACAGGCCTAGGAGGGGACTCATACTGAGGATGATAAGGGGAAACCTCAAGGTTTATGGGCCCCCCTTCATACTCCTCCTCATCCTATTCCTCACAAAAATAGTACTCCTCAGGATCAAGAGGTCCTGAGGGTACTGAACCGGTGTCAGGAACCGTTGGCTGCCCAGACGGTACCTGCGACGGTTCACCAAACCCAGACTATAAAAACTGCTCTATGTGTATAGCTTTTGCAATCTCTTCTGAGGTTGGAACCGCAACCGATTGCTTTTGTGGTGCCGAACAGGACCATTTGGCCTCTTTAGATGGTACGAGTTCAGAAGACTCCGGACATCTTTTAATCATCGACTGTTCTCCCTGGCTTGAGGGTTCGTCAGCCGGAACCGAAGGATTGGTAGAACCAGAGCCACCCTCTTAAGAAGTTTTCTCCATCCTTTCCTTCATTTTACTGAGCTGTCTATCGATGGCAGACTGAGAGAAGTTCTGACAGATAACACAGTCTGATTGCAAGTGGTCGAAACCCAAGCAGTACAGACAAATCAAGTGCGAAAAGGCTTTTGCAAATTGCTCCCCACACTCGGTACAGCGCTGAAACCCAGTGGGATCGTTTTTTCTCTTGGGTTGCTGTGACATAACCCTAAAATTTGAAATGCTTGACCGAAAGGCTTAGTTAAGCCAGTCAAGCAAAAGCCAATTTAAATTTTATCCGAAGCTGGCTTAGTTAGGCCCGGATAAAAAAAAACTAAGACTTACCCCTGGAGGCTTAGTTAGGCCGGGTAAGAGAGAAAACGAAGTCCTGACTTCCTAACAGTTTAGCGCTAGCCGGTAAAAACCAAGAAAAAGACTCTGTTTTAGTCAGGGCTTTGAACCAGATCCCCAAACAGTACATACAAATACACAAAAAAGGAAAAAGAAAGTACGGTCTCCCCACGGTCGAAGGAACTGGTAGGAAACCGAACACTTACTCAAACTAGAAATACCACACGAAACCGAAGACAGAGGTTTGAAGAACTTTTACTAGGATTTTGAAAAATGGAGGTCGAAAGACAGACAAAACTTTAATCAGAACTGAAGGTAACGAGGAGAACCCTCCGAGGTGTCTTCACTGGTAAGCGGAGTAAAGAATATGATCAGTTATAAGAACATACCAAGGACAGTAGTTTGAGAATCGAGCTCAACGTTCTATGCATTTGCATAGAATTTATCTCTTTCTTCTCCGGGGCAGCTGAACCGGTCGGTCATACTGCACTTGTCAGAATACAGCAAGACTTCTTGTTGCTTGAAATTAGTGGAGTCACTGCTACAGGAAAGCATTGTGATATTTCTTGAACCCAGTGGAATACAGGATCCAATGCAGCATGGATTCACAGCATAAAGGTCTTGTCAAACAAATCTGATAGATTTCTTTGACTGGGTGACTAAGGAGGTAGATCAGGGAGGGGCGGTGAATGTGGCCTACCTAGATTTCAGCAAGGCCTTCCACACCGTCCCACACAGGAGGTTGGTAAATAAGTTCGGCAGCCTGGGAATGGGCCCCAAGGTGGCAAACTGGGTCAGAAACTGGTTGAATGACAGGACACAGAGGGTGGTGGTAAATGGCATTCAATCCGAGGAGAGGGGGGGTGACCAGCATGGTGCCGCAGGGACCCATCCTGGGGCCAGCCATCTTTAATGTCTTCACAAGCAACACTGCAGAGTGGCTGGAGAGGAAGGTATACCTCTTTGCAGAGACACGAAGATCTGCAACAGGGTCGACACTCCAGGAGGGGGTGGAAAAAATGAGAAAGGACCTAAACATGCTTGAGGAGTGGTCAAGAGTGTGGCAGCTAAGATTCAATACGAAGAAGTGCAAATTCATGCATTTAGGGCACAGAAATCCAAGAGAGGAGTACAAGATGGGGAGCAGTACTGACGGCCACTAATCAAGAAAGGGACCTGGAGGTAATCATATCTTATGACCTAAACGTAACCAAACAATGTTAGAAGGCTGTGAAGAGAGCCAGTGGTATGCTAGTATTACCAGGATTTTGAAAAACAGAGGTCGAAAGACCGACAAAACTTTAATCGGAGCTGAAGGCAACAAGGAGAACTCTCTGAGGTGTCTTCACTGGTAAGCAGAGTAAAGAATATGATCAGTTATAAAAACATACCGAGGACAGTAGTTTGAAAACCAAGCTTGAGCTCAACGTTCTATGCATTTGCATAGAATTTATCTCCTTCTCCAGGGCAGCTGAACCGGTCGGTCATACTGCACTTGTCAGAATACAGCAAGACTTCATGTTGCTTGAAATTAACTGTACAGATCACTAATGAGACTACATCTGCAGTACTGTGTCCAGTTCTGGAGGCCGTACCTCCGGAAAGACAGACAAAACTGAGGCAGTTCAGAGAAGGGCAACAAAAATGGTGCAAGGACTGCATCACAAATCACATGAGGAAAGAACAGAGGACCTTAATATGTATTCCCTGGAGGAGAGGAGAGAGGGTGGGGATATGATAGATACATTCAATTACCTCAGGGGTATAAACAAAGTACAGGAGGATAGCATCTTTTAGAAAAGAAGGTGAACAAGACAAGGGGACATGATATGAGGCTAGAGAGAGTAGGCTTAGGGGCAATGTGAGGAAGTATGTTTTCACAGAAAGAGGGGTGGATGCTTGGAACAGCCTCCCTGTGGAGGTGGTGGGGGTAAAAACGGTAGGGGAATTCAGGAATGCATGGAAAAGACTTAAGAATACTCTCACAACAGGCAAGAGAGGGTAAGCCACATATCTGCTAGACTATGTGGTATTGCATTAGGTAGGGAAAAGGGGCAGACTAGGTGGGCCACATGGTCCTTATCTGCTGTCAACTTCTATGGACTATAGTTTTGTTTGGCAGAAGACTCCAGGAGAAAGAACTGCTGTGTGACTGAACTTCTCTGCTGGGACTAAAGTAGAAGAACTTTTGTATTTAGACCTTTAACTTAGGGTAAAAAAACTAACATACAAAACAAAACAAAAAAAAGTGTGTGTTTGGGTTAACTGAACTGTATGGGTAACTGAAAAGTCATCTAGGTGTAAATCTCAGGTGACTGAAAGGACTTAACTGTTGTGAGGTTTAAATTACTTATAGAAAGATCTGGTAAGTAGGGGGAGTGGCTTAGCTAGAAGGAAGCTACATTTAAAGACTGCCTTAGAAAGATTCTGCTAATAGCTTGGCAGAAGACTCCAGGAGAAAGGACTGCTGTGTGACTGAACTTCTCTGCTGGGACTAAAGTAGAAGAACTTTTGTATTTAGACCTTTAATCTGGGGTAAAAAAACTAACATACAAAACAAAACAAAAAAAAGTGTGTGTTTGGGTTAACTGAACTGAATGGGTAACTGAAAAGTCATCTAGGTGTAAATCTCAGGTGACTGAAAGGACTTAACTGTTGTGAGGCTTAAATTACTTGTAGAAAGATCTGGTAAGTAGGGGGAGTGGCTTAGCTAGAAGGAAGCTACATTTAAAGACTGCCTTAGAAAGATTCTGCTAATAGCTTGGCAGAAGACTCCAGGAGAAAGGACTGCTGTGTGACTTGAACTTCTCTGCTGGGACTATATTGCCCTCCTTCCCTCCCCACCACCGAAAGCTAGTTCTATTTTTATAGGCACAGGATTTGACTGACAACAGGAACTTCCTGTTTAGGGGCAGGAAGTGAGTGATCACAGAACCACCAAGGACCCACCATCCTAGAAGGGCAAGAGCAGCCTCCGCCCTCTAGTTGCTGGAAGTCTGCCTCTGAACAAGTAAGCGGTCTACTGAGAAATATAGGATATTCTTGTCTCAGAACAGGACAATCAGGAGCTTAAAGGGCACACAGGCAGAAAGTGAGGAGAGAGAGAGAGAAAAAAACAGAGGAAAGAGTAAGGATTGCAAACAGTTAAGGGGCCAGAAATAAGACATGATTGGAGTGGTGCAGTGCAGTGGCTGTGGAGCAGCAGTCTTCGGGGAGATGTTCTGGAGGATGCGGTGTTGTCCCATCTGCAGGCACCTCTCTGGGCTGAGGAGGAGTTTGCTCATCTCCAGGCTGAGTTGGCCAGGATTTGTGGGACCTCCTTTTCCATCCAGGGACCACCAGTGCCACTGCCGTTGCCTCAGAGGTTGCCAAGAAAGAGGAGCGGTTGGACCACAGTGGGCTCAGGGAGGGTGAGGGTGGTGGAACAGAGGCACATCCCTCCAGTTGTACCTCTCCACAATTCCTATGCCATTCTGGCAAAGTGTGGTTCCTCTATGGAGACACCTACAGTGGAGACCAAGGAGGATGCTGGGAACCTCCACAAAGGAGACCCACAGGAGGGTGGCAGGGGACCCTGCAGGGGAAGGAAACAACTCCTGGTGGGGGACTCCATTGTTAGGAAGGTAGAACTGGGCAAGGAAGGGGAGAGGGAGGTAAGGTGCCTGCCTGGCGCTATGGCTTGGAGGGACAGGGAGCGAATCCTCAGGATTGCCGGAGCAGCTGCACAGGGGAGGGAGCTGGCTGTCATTGTCCACTTAGGGACAAATGACCTGGCTAAGAAAGGGATTAGAAAGTGCAGGAAGAGTTTGTGGAATTGGGAGAGGGCCTTAGTCAAGTAGCACGACGGTAACCTTCTCGGAGGTGCTACCCATCAATGGCATAGGAGAGGCTAGGTGTTCCGTGCACTATGGGATTCAATCAGTGGCTGAAAAACTGGTGTGGAGCTCAGAGATTTGGCTTCATTGGGGACTGGGGTCCACCTGGAGTGATGCAAGCCTATACTGGCATGATGGGCTGCATCTGTCGGGAGGGAACCAGGATCCTAGGTGATAGGTTTAAATGCTTCATTGGCAAGCTTTTAAACTAGCCAAGGGGGAGGCACTGGAAAGGAGCAGGAAAATCCTAGCCCCCAAACAATCACGGTAGTAAGTGTGGCAAACACCAACATGGAGTGTCGATAGGGAGAAGGGCAGGGTAAATGGAGAAAGTGACAAAGGCAAGGAGGACAGGATGGGGCAAAGGGGGTAAGGCCATCAGGAAATGGAGGGCAATGAGTACCAATGCCCGTAGTCTGGGCAACAAGCTCCTGAGCTGGTGGCCTTAATGGAAGAGGATGCCTGGATATCGTAGAGTCACAGAAACATGGTACACAGAGAACCATGACTGGGATGTTAACATACCAGGGTACATAACCTACAGGAGAGACAGGCAGGGGAGAAGAGGGAGGAGTAGCTCTCTATGTAAAGGAAGGGATAAAAGCAACTGAACAAAAGAGTAAACAGGGAGGAGAGGAGGCACTGTGGGTCACCTTGGAGACTGGAAAGGGCACCACAATCCGCACAGGGGTTGTGTACAGACCCCCATGTCAGGGGGAAGGAATGGACAAGGATATGATGGAAGGCATTCTTAGAATGGCAGAGAAAGGGGAGATACTGTTGATGGGAGACCTGAATATGCCAGATGTTAACTGGAGCACATTTGCTGCAGCACATCCAAGAGCAGGGCCATTCTTGACGCCCTACAGGTGGCAGGCATTAGACAGCTAGTTTCGGACCCCATTCGTGAGGGAGCAATCTTAGACCTCGTACTCTCAAACGGGGGCAGTGAGAGGACCTCAGATCTAGAACTGGGTTGCCATCTGGGGACAAGTGACCATCAAACAGTGTGGTTCACATTAAACTCAGCTACAGAGTCAAGCCATACAAAAGTGAGGGTACTGGACTTTAGGAGGGCTGACTTTGGCAAGATGGGAGAGTGCCTCAGAAAAGCACTAGCAAACAGGCTAGAAGGAGGTGTGCAGCAACAATGGGGAATTATCAAAACTGCCATCACAGAGGCAACAAGCCTTTGTGTGAAGCAAATAAACAAATCAAAACGAAAGAAAAAGCCACTATGGTTCTCAAGAGAGGTGGCTGTGAAAGTCAGGAAGAAAAATATAGCATTCCAGAAGTATAAGGAAACACAGAAGGAGCAGGACAGAGAGCTGTACCAGTTAAGGCAGAAAGAAGCAGGGAGGGAAGTCAGAATAGCAAAGGCCCAAACTGAGGAAAAGATAGCCAACTCAGTTAAGAAGGGGGATAAAACCTTTTATAGGTACATCAGCGAGCGTAGAAAGACAAAGGGAGGGATAGTGAGGCTGAATAGAATAAACGGTGGGTGGGCAGAGGGGGACAGTGAAAAAGCAGGAATACTGAACGAATATTTCTGCTCAGTATTCACAAAAGAGGAGGGGGAAGTGCCTAATCCAATTAACAGAAGCACTCTTGATAGGGGGGTCGATCCCAGTCCTTTCACAGAAGAAAGGGTTCTGCAAGAACTCCTAAAACTGAAGGTGGACAATGCAATGGGTCCTGATGAATTCACCCAGAATTCTAAAAGAATTAAGGAAGGAACTAGTGAAACCACTGGCTACTCTTTTAATAAATCATGGGAGGATGGTGTGGTACCCGAGGACTGGAGGAAGGCGGATGTGATTCCCCTTCACAAAAGTGGGACCAAGACAGAGGCAGGAAACTACAGACCTGTCAGTCTGACCTCTGTGGTAGGGAAAGTGATGGAGTCACTTCTGAAGGAAAGAAAGTTGAGTACCTAGAGATCAGTGGAGCACAGGATCCAAGGCAGCATGGGTTCACAGTGGGAAGGTCATGTCAGACAAATCTAATAGATTTCTTTGACTGGGTGACCAAAGTAGTAGACCAGGGAGGGGCTGTGGACATGGCCTACCTAGACTTTAGCAAGGCATTTGACACAGTCCCACACAAAAGATTATTAGTCAAATTAACCAGCCTAGGAGTGGGTCCCAGGGTGGTAGCCTGGGTAAAACATTGGCTGGACAACAGGACACAGAAGGTAATTGTAAATGGAGTCCACTTGAAGAAAGGGCGGTTACTAGTGGGGACCGCAGGTTCAGTATTGGGTCCAGTCCTTTTAATGTCTTCATCAGTGGCATTGCAGAGGGACTGAAGGAAAAGTATGCCTTTGCAGATGACACAAAGATCTGCAACAGGGTTGATACACAAGGAGGCGTGGAAAGGATGAAAAGGGACTTGGCAAGGTTGGAGGAATGGTCTGACGATGGCAGCTAGGATTCAATGCAAAAGTGCAAAATAATGCACCTGGGAAACAAGAACCCAGGGAAGAATACACAATGGGTGGGGAGGTAGTAACAACAACAAAACAGGAAAGGGACCTGGGGGTAATCATATCAGATGACCTTAAGGTTAGCAAGCAATGTGAGAAGGCAGTAGGGAGGCCGGGGTATACTGGGATGTATAGAGAGGCATCAGCAGCAGAAAACAGGAAGTTGTTATCCCTCTGTACAGACAGTTGGTGAGACCCATCTGGAATACTGTGTCCAGTTCTGGAGACCCCATCTCCACAAGGACATAGACAGGATAGAGGCAGTCCAGAGGAGGCAACTAAAATGGTGCAGGGTCTGCAAGAGAAGCCGTATGAGGAGAGACTAAAGGAGCTTAATATGTATACCCTTGAGGAAAGAAGGGAGAGGGGGGACATGATAGAAACTTTCAAGTACCTCAAGGGAATCAACAAAGTCCAAGAGGGTAGCATCTTTCAGAAAAAGAGACTTGCAAGAACAAGGGGACACAATTTAAAGATAGAAGGAGGGCGGTTCAGGGGCACTGTGAGGAAGTATTATTTCACAGAGAGGGTAGTGGATGCATGGAACAGCCTTCCTGAGGAAGTTGTGGAATCTAAAACTGTGGGAGAATTCAAGAATGCATGGGACAGACATAAGGCAATTCTTGTGGGGGGCAGGAAGATATAGGCTGTTGGTTAAATAGGATCTGCGGCCTATCCTGTAGGTAGGGAAATGGGCAGACTAGATGGGCCTAGCGGTCCTTATCTGCCGTCAAAGTCTATGTTTCTATGGTCAGTCAGGCATCTTGTCAGCCACAGCAGCCATAGATTTCCACAAGCTATTCTGATATTTAATCATATGAGCCTGGTAACTAGCAATCCAGAGGCCAAAGGACAGAGAAAGATACATCCTCTTGCCTATGGCACCCAGCTTACTCGATTCTTTATCAGGAGGAAGAGAACTCCTGTGTTTCAGAGCTTTAGAACGGTTATGTGCAGCCATAACCACAGACTGTTTCAGGTTGTTTGGAATAACAGGGCGTGTCTGAAGGGGTAGGATATTTTATACCCACCTTATGAGGCACCTCACACAGCAGGGTTTTATTTAACTCTAAAAATTGATTAGCGTTTTGCTCATAAAAGTGCTACAATATTGTGAAAATGCATAGCACCTGCCTCGCTGTGTTTAACAAACGTAACACTTCTAGAAAACGTATATAAATACTTTCTGAACAGTTACTATTGTCCCAAGAAAAAAACTGCTAATCAATTATTTAAAACCCTGCACAGAGCACTGTGCCTGTGTAAGCAGCCATGCTGGCATCCTCCAAAGCCGAATGGGTAGAAGGAACTATAACCGTAGGCAGGGCAGGAACCTCTAAAAATTCAAAGAGGGTTTTCTTGGAAGAATCCTTCTTCTTTGCTGTAAAGCCCAGCGTGGCCTGCAACTGCTGTAGGAAAACCTGAAATGAGGCATCCTCAGGAAAGGACCTAGGCATTTAATGTACACTGTCCTCATTGCAGAAAAATAAAGTAGAACTGAAGTCCACACCATCAGGGAGGTTATGCCTTCCTCCTCTTCTTCATACTCCTCCTCCATCAGGCCTGGATTATATTCCAGCTCTTTCTCTTCATTGATGGTAACAGGCAACGGGTTGACAGCAGGAGGAGGCTGTACTGGAGGGATAGTCAACAATCTAGGCGAAGAAAGAAGCTCCTGGTAATATGTAGTAACCTGCACAGGGAGCACGGCATATCGACAAAGTTGGCAGAGGTGGGACTGGTGGCTGTGACAGGGTTAGCACTGACGGTGGCCCCATAGGCAGAAGCCTTTGAAACAGTTCGAACATAGTCTGAAACAGCAGCTGTGCATCAACTGCCCCAGTGGGGGCGAAGGCTGAGTCGTAGATGGGACAGTGCCAGACTGCGAAACAGGCTGTGAATCCTCCTGCAGGGGATTAGAGCCAGTGCTAGACCTGACCCTGGTGTCAGACAGACTGTCGTGGGGGGGGGGGGGCGCGCAGCAGAATACAAGAACTTAGCCTGGGATCTGCCTTTTTCAGTGGACTTACTTCTTTTAATAGGAGAGACCTGGTTGGAGAGGCATCTATTGCACAATGCCATGGCTTATCCTTATCAGCATGGGGGTGTTTTTCCACCAGTTTATCAGCCTTCCCTTTCTTGTCTTTCTTCAACGAGTCTACAAGCAGCACTGTCGACCATGGTGAATGTTGGGTCAATAGTTAGCTGTGGGCAGAAGGAGCAGGTGATGACAGTGAAGTAGCTTGTGACGCACTCTGTTTGGTCTTCACTGCCTTGCTGTTTTTTTTTTTCTTTTTTGGTTATAAAGTTGTTTATTTCTCAGACAGATCAGGCGGCTGTTCAGCCTTGTCCCTGGGTACCACTGACCATCCCTTGCCTCTCTCCTGGTTAGGAGCTAGGTTATCTTGCAGATTTCACCAAGCGACTCTCATCCAGAATTCACTCTGGACTGGAACAGCAGGGTGGGTCACAGTACTACAAGCGAGGCTCTCCTAAGCCTTAGTTCTCCATCTGCCCTTTGTCTTCCTTGTTCTACAGCCACAGCAGCACAGAGGATGCATGCATGTAGAGGCACAGATGCATTCCAGAACCACAGCTCCCTCCACCCCTCACTCACACAGAAGTCAGTCTCCCGATCATCGGTGCTATCACCTGGCCTCCACCTGCTGGCAGCCAAGAGCTGGGTCAATGCACCACCCTAGCCTGGAAGAGGAGGGCTGACAGCAGGCCACTCGATCCACTCCCAGCCATCCAACCCTGCCGACCCATGCTTGTTCCTGAACTCAGGTCACAGCGTGGCAAGAGGCAAGGTGCTACAGTGCCTCAGCCCTCTGTGCCACCAGGCTGGATATTGCCCTAAGTTTTAAATGAACTTCTAAGGCTTCCCTGCTTCATCTCCATGTAACAGATACACAATTGGTGTTCATGATTAGCAGTGCACGGCTGGTGCTCACTACATGCGGGGCAGCCACCCCAAACAATGTAAACAAACCAGAGGCAAAGTAATGGCACTTGAGACAGGATGGTACTGTGATTATATATATATGAGGCAGTATAGCGCAGTGGTCTAAGGCTCTGAGCTGCAAATCTGGTGACATCCAGCAGACCAGACCTGGGTTTGAATCCCACAGCTTCCACTTGAAAACTGTGTGACCCTGAGCAAGTCACTTAACCTCCTTGTGCTCCCAGGTCGCTCCTGTAAAAAAGCTTTTAGCTTAGTGTGCTATACCTGGTTAAACAACTAAATAAAAAAAAATATATATATATATATACATACATACACACATATACACACACACACACTAAATTTATTGCAAGTGCAAAACAAATTACAAAGCTACCAAAGGCCTAACAGCAATCCTGCTGCTCCAGCAACTGACCCCGGCACTTTGACTCTCTCGTGAATCTTCCTCAGGGGTGGGGCTGGTAGGAGAGCAAATCTCTTTTAAACATACAAACATTAATATTCATTAGATGACAAGTGAAGCCCTTAACCAATAACGTGTGACATACAAAACTTTTATGAATCAACAAACAATGCATAATTACTGTCATTTATATTGTATATTTAGGAAAACCATGACTCCCTGTTATGCCAACGTATTCATAGGGAACTAGAAGCGTTGGTAGCTTTGTAACTGCTTTTTGCACTTGCAATAAATTTGGGATATATCACACTATCATTCGGTCTCAAGTCTCACTACTTTGCCTCTGACACCTCCATGTAGCCTGGTTAAAACCCTGGCAAATGCTGCAGGTCTTCACACTGTGAGAGAGGCCTAGGCAGGGGATGTACACGCTGTGAGCATCGCCTTTATAAACCTTGACTCGACTGCAATGTCAATCATGGGAAAGCAGTTCTGAATCTTAATTGGCGGCACAATGTTAATGAAATGAAAGCAAAAAAAAAAGGAAAAAAAGAAATAGAAGTGTTAGCGATACTTGCAAAGTTTGACACCTATCTTCGGCAGCAGTGGACCAACGAGCAATTGATGGTGGGAGAAAGAACTGAGGCATGATGCTGCTGCCTACATCATATAGGCAGTGACGATACACGCTGACATGGGAGGCCCAAGCTAGCACAAGTTTCCAGGTGGTCCTGATGTTGGCCTACAGTTCCATGATGTGGCTCAATGGAGGGAGATATCCTCAGAGATCACAGCATCTGCCAGGAGACATGCACTCAAGCTGGAGGGTGGAAGGCTCATGGAAAGGGTGGTGGATGGGTAAAACACATTCACATGATTGTAGAGACCAAGACAATAGCAGGTTTCAACTGGAAGTGGGAGACATATAAAGGAGTTATCAGACAGGAAGTGGAGGGATGGAAAAGAGTGACTGGGAGGGAGGTTAAAGACTATAATGTCTCAAAAAAGAGAATCTTGGGGCAGACTAGTTGGATTGTTCAGGCCTTCTTCCATCTGTAATTTGTCTGCATCTACCTTGCTGTACCATGCTGTTTCTCTGATGTTGTGCCACAACTCTGAAAGCAACTAACTCCACACCAGGGACCATGGATTTCCTACAAACTAGGCATCCTCCAACCTCACAGAGCACCCTCTGGAAGAGGGTCAAGCTGCATGCCACCCAACTTTCTGCCTGAGTGTTCATGATGTTGTGTGCGTGAACTAAAGACCTGTGAAACACCTTTAAACAGTGCCCTGCTCTTGCCCCTCTTCTTCTTAGGTCACTCTTCTCATAAGTCCAGAAACCAACTCTCATTAGACTTATTCGAGTGACAAGTCTCACTGACGTTCATGGGAAGTGTCCCCTTCTACACTACCTGGTGCCTCAATTATACCCAAAAGTGCTCCCTCTCACTCACTACACTAGTGCCCCTATAAAATATTGCCTCTTCTCGACCCTCTATTTAGACCTTGTGCACCCAAATACAAGTGAGCAGGTATTTTATCAAGTGTGTATTACCATACATGCCCCTTCTCATGGAGTTCATGACTACCACACACTGTACCAGGTTCACTAAAAAGGTCAGGAGTAATTTACAACCCCTAGCTCTACATTTTTAAAATCCCACCAACTTCTTTTTACAGCAGCACATTATCAGAGTTTCATTACTTCTGAACCTGCACTATGGTCAGAATTTGCAAACACATATGTTGTGCTGAGTATTCTGATTTGTGGGTATAGTCCTTCTATTTATTTAGTTATTGAATTTTGTTAACTGGGTAGACCACTGGGACAAAAAGTCCCTTTTTCAGGGGTGCCCCAGAATTTATTACATAGATACATGTTAAAATTATACAGAGTCAGTGAATGCATAGGTACACTGCATAAATACAGTCACATATAGCAAGACAAATATACACAGCATTCACAGGGCTACAAGAGATTAGTACTCAAGCAAAGACACCTGCAACACAAAGTCAGACCAAAGAGAATGCATACAATACAAGTACCAAGCTTGTCAGCTGAGGATAAGATACAGATAGATCAGTACAATACAGAGGTATAGCACATCAAGTACAAACCAAGGGAAATGAGAAAAGGTATTGGCTACAGGTCAGTGACTACAGCAGTACAGGCTGTGCTAAAATAAAAACACAGAGCCCTTATTTAAAAAACGCCAAGGGAGGAACAATCTTGGAGGGAAACTGGGACAGTGTTCCATAGGGATGCAGCTGAGTTGGCAAAGGATCTCGTCCCTGCACTGGACCTAACCCTAGGTATTTCCAACAGTGAGCAGTCAGAGGACTTGAGCATTCTTTATAACGGTTTGGGTGTCAAGATATCTTTGAGGCAGAGAAAGTTTGTAAGTAAGGCAGAGGAGAGGATACTCGAGCCTGCCTTCCAAGGATGGCCAGGTCAGGAGCGGAACACATTGTAGTGCTGTATCCTATGTGGGGCACCAGAGACACAGCAGCCAATCTTATTGCAAAGCACATTAGGATAATTAAGTTCTGTGCTCCTCAAGGACTTAAGAACTGGGGCTCCATACTACATGAGAAGGAACGTACTACTGACGGAAACCAGCCATGATTCTCTGGATAAGCAGTTATTTAGCCGGTATAGCAATCTAATTTTGGATGCTGGGATTTTTGAGGCATGTTCAATGTGGATACTGAAAGCAACTTCCTGTTCTAAGTATACTCCAAGGTACTTAATTGCCTCAACTACCTCAATATGGGTTCCCACTGATGTGGATAGGTCTAGCAGGTGCTGCCTGGCTACACCCAGCTGTCTGGGGCCAAATAAAATAGCTTTAGTCTTCTTGGCATTCAGTACCAACTTACTGAAGGAAAGCCACTTTTCAAGAGCCAGTAAGTCCTCTGCAAGAAGACAGTTAATGAGGCTGACACTTCTGGAGCGCCTCTAGAGTATTGTGTCAGTAGCATAATGCAGTAGTCTAGCCACACCACAATGACCAGGCATATAATTTAAAAGTAGGAAAAAAAAGAGGACTGGACCCAGGATGGACCCTAAAGGAACACTGTCAGTTATGGGTCTTAACATGGATTGCATGCCTTTCCATTTCACTTTCTGAGACCGGTTACTCAAAAGTGAGTGAACCACCAGCAGGGCAAGCTGTCAAGACCAAACCTCCTACGTTTTCTAGTAGGAGGCCATGATTAATGAGATCAAATGCTTTGGCAAGATTTATGAAGATCGTAACAGTCATGCACCCCCCTGTCCATGGTACCCAAGATATCACTAGTCATTCTAACCAGGGCAGTGTCAGTGCCATGAACTTTTCTGAGCCCATGTAGCCAATTAGTCAAAAGGTGATGCTGCTCAAGACAGTCTTGGAGCTGGTTATGTATTAATCTTTCTCCAATTTTACAAAAAGGGCAAAGTAGGGGGATGGGGCAGCAATTTTCTATAGGCTTTCTACAGAATTTTAAATCTAGCCATCAGTGAAAACTTGTACAGTAGCCAGACACTGTCCAACTAGCTTACCTCAGCCAATATATCTCATTCAAAGGGACTGGCTTGACCCTTTAGGTGAGCACTGATGTGAGACCAAAACTTCTTGCGACTGGACAAGTGTATATCTTGCAGATTTCTAATGTACTTTCTTTTGGCAACCTTGAGATTTGTCTCACAAGTTTTCCTGAGCTCCCTATACCTATTCCAGTCAGACACACTGCAAGCAGTTTTGAATACTCCCCATGCTTTGTCTCAGCTTCAGTTGTTTTCTAAGATCCGCATCAAGCCATTTAAACTGTTGGCTTTTTACCTTGATTTGCTTATATGGGCATGTAAATTGGCAGCTGAAAGGAAATTAAAAAGAAATCAAGGGTAGCATTAATATCAGGAAGAGGTACACTTTGCTGGGTGGTTCAAACGGAGAGTGCATACATTTTTGGAAAATCTTGGGCAAAGAAAATCCTTGGTGGATGTTTGGGAGCATTGTTCCTCCAAATTAAGTAGATTGGAGAGTGGTCACTAAGGAAGTCTGCAAAAATGCCTGCAATTTTTATTCTAACATGATTGGAGACAACAGCCCAGTCAAGCAGGGTACGATTACCCGATCTACTGTTTAGTATGGTAGGCTCGCTGATGATCTGGGTGAAATGAGCCTCAATGACAGCTTCCCTAGCCCTACCCCTCATATCAGGAATCCAATTTATACTGAAATCACCCAGAAGTATTAATTCACCAAGTGGGAAGTCTGTAGCAGCCTTCAGGAGGGAAACTAATGCAGAGGTAGCCACACTGGGGGGGGGGTATAAGCAGCCAAGAAGAACATTTGACAATAAAAGTCTCACAAGGTAAGTCACTAATCCCTGGGATGCTTGGGAGGGTTTGAGATTGGATTTGATATAGAGGAGCACACCACCACCCTTCTTTCAGGACCTGTCCTTTCTAAAAGTGGTGAATCCAGGGAGTTCAATCTCAGTACAGAGCACCGAGGGCTTTAGCCAGGTCTCTGATATGTCTAATAATAATCCATCCCTCCAATTCATGCAGCTTGGGCCTGAGGCTACTAATGTTCAGTCCTAAAACACGTCTACACAGCCTTACCTGGGCCGCATAATGCTGCTCCACTCACTCCTCTCTCTGTTCTGCACCGATTCCTCATGCGTGTCCACACAACCCCTCAGTGCCGATGCAAGCCGTGCTCAAGAGGGGCTACGAGTTCGGGGGGGGGATCTCTATGATGTCCGTACTTATGTGCCAAATGATGAGCTGATGGACGACATCACTTCCACTGGTTGTTATGCCTTCCATGCAAGCAGGAAGTGCTGACAACACAACTGACCTGCGCTGCTCTTCTACTGTCAATTTGTCTGTTACTCCTTTCATGTGACAGGGTTTGTAACTTAAATATCCACATACTCTCCTTTCGTAGGAAAGTACGGAGTCTGTCACTGCACCCAGTAGGATATCTGACTGCTTCAGTCTCCATGAAGTACAGTATATGGCTCTGGGATCTCTGTTATGAAATATTTTACAGTGTCATGTCAAGCCATGTGGTAATCCTGACATTCGTGCAATATTGCTATGATGTGCTCTTGTATACATTGCCTAAGGAGACAAATGGTGTGACCAATGTACACACAGCCACAAATGCACTACAGGCATAAACTGTAAAAGATGTGTTGCATGTTATAAGTTGTCTAATCTCAATGTTGTTGTATTCTGTGGTGGATGAGTAAATTATCACCAGAGGCTGCATACAGTATTTGCAGATATTGCTGTATCAACAAGGGACAAACCACTTCAGTTTAGGTAAAGTCTAATGATGAACTGATTGTGTTGAGACAAAGTGGCTGTGTGTGAGCTGGTCACCCAAGCTTCTCCCTTTGATAAAAGTAACTTGTGGGGGATTGTTACTAAAGCATGATAAGTCACCATCAGTGGACAGGACATGCCAATGGCAAAGAACAGATTGTTTTAGATTATAAGCAACTGGATGGAACTGTGTCACAAACGTGATTCTGTTCTGACCACTGTCATTCCTAGATCTTAAGTGTCAGCAAGTCAGTACGAATTAAAGCTCTTCGCTCTGGATAAGGCCTCCTGCAACACTTCATTTTTATAACCTCTTGTACATAATCTTGATATCAGTTCGCAGTGTCCACCTCAAAATGCTTGTCATCAGAAGAGTTCCGTTGGATTCTGACCAACTGTCCATACAGAATAGCTAAAAAGTTGCATCGGGTGTGCACTGCGGGTGTGTAGTGATGCATTGCTCACCGTACTTTTCTGCAGCTGAGTACATGATTTTTGAGCCCCGTATACCTGGAAGTGTTTTGTCCAAGGAATTAATTGTACAAGGATGGGTGACATGAGTGAAGTGGAATCCTACCTGGTTGTCATTAAGGTAATGGAAAACTTCCTCAGCTGTATCACTGTCTCCCTGCCAAATACACATTTATGAAACAAACCTATAAAATGATGTTATAGAAAGCCATCCTGGTGGCGCGGGCGGTTGAGGCACTGGATGCCACACCTCGTTCCACGCTGGTCACCCATGTTCGGGAGCGAACATGGGTTGCTGAGGGCCGGCTTTGTGGGGGGGGGGTGATGGATTGAGCGTCCAAGGAACTGCTCTCCTCATCCGAGTGGGAGGGTTGCTGCTCCCTCCCAAACGACTGCCCCCCAAGTGGAGGCCTGAGGAGCAGTGTGGGATGGGGGAAGGACACAAAGGGGGTGTGGCGCAGGGCGTGCAGGCAAGTGCCTCCACCGGCATGCCGCAATGAAGGGGAGGGAGAAAACATGGAAAATTGGAGCTGGTAGGCTCCATGATGGCCCAGAAGCACCCTGCACCAGCCTTCCCGGATTCTGGACTGTGCACTGGGGGAAGAAAGTCTACACTCCACACTCCAGTGCCGCCACGGGGGGAGAGGGTAATCCATGGGGGAACTAATGGGGTAGAACTGGGGCTGGGCAGCCAGGATCAAAAGAAAAGCCCTCCTAGGGAGGGCCGGAGCCACCTGCCAGCTCTGCGAACAGCAGAGAAAATAAGGAAAAAAAGTGATGTTATAGAAACATGGATTCATCTAGGGACTTCCTGTTTATAAACAGGGCACTGTGGGATCTGAGCATTTTGCAGCAATGCGAGCGGTGCCAACAGTCCACACAGCAGCTTACACTGCTCACATCACTTCATGTTCCCAACTACGCTGAGGCTTTGGGAGCAGAGTACTGAGTGACTTAACCTGATCGGGTAAGTGTCAGTATTGCCACATTTGCACCACAGCGCTCAGGTTGCTGTGGTGCAATGTGACAGTGTAAACAGGCCACTAATCTGTCCTTCACTTTGTTTGCTATTAGGAGTTTTTTTAAATGTGCCTGCTAGTTTTATGGCCCCTGGGGATCTCCATGTTTGCACTTTTTTTATTGCTCTATTTTCCTACAATGCCTTCTATCCCATGTGACAGTTATGCAAACGGGACCAAAGATGCAGCAAGTACTGGTTTAAAGTCAATTTTCTAGCTATAGAGATGTGATTTTAAAGGATAAGTCCACCCAGAATGTGCAAAAACATATGTTATGTAGAGTGTTTTGATATGTATGTTAAGTCCTAGTGTGTCCTTCCCTCTGTCTGCTATTAGGAGTTTTTCATAAATCAGCCTGCTAGCTGTATGGTAGTTTTACAACCCCTGGGGATCTCCATCACAAATAGGTTTATTGGCTTTCTTTCTCCTACGATGCACCCTGGCTCATGTGACAATGATGTAGCTATGCCCTTAGATTTAGCAGGGTCTGTTACAGCTCAGCCACAAAGATAACACTTCTTTCGGAGAAGTCACACTGCTAGATTTTGGGTGAGTGTAATCATTATTTTTTCATATTAGTACCTTGTCCTGCTATGTTGCAATCTATAAGGTGAAGTTCAATTTTTGCTACTTAGTACTGGTGCAAAAACTGAAAGTGACTGAGAGGCATAGAGTAAACAGTGACATGATTCAAACACACACACACACACACACACACAGCAGAACAAGGTACAATATCAAAAAATAAAAAATAATAATAATCACACTCACCCAAAATCTAGCAGTGTGTCTTCTTTGGAAGAAGTATTTTCTCTGTGGCTGAGCTGTGACAGACCCTGTAACAAGACACTGGCTTCCTGTAGGGGCAATTAGACATCACACCAAAGAGCACTCTGGGAAGACTAGTGGCCATAACAGAAACCAGAATGGCAACCTTCAAGGGCACTAAAACAGGGAAAGTTAGAAAAATCATCTCTCACAGCCAGAGGAAAAGAAAACGCTAGGAACTGGTTAGAACACAGAAAAAACGACTACTACATATCTTTTTCTGATTTTAACATGGAGTTTTCCTTTAAGTAACTTTCGTTATTCAGGAAGTACTAATAAAGGCTACATTTATAGTACTGCAAACAGCTGAGAGATAATTAAGTGGGTTATTCTGTAAGAAAATAGCTAGAGTCTTCAGTAATTGTAGCACTGATACCTGGGCAGATGTGTGTGCATTTATGGCAGTGTATAATCTAATGAAATGAGAAGCTTTAAAACAAAACATTTTTACTCCTGCTAGGTAGACATACACCTAGACACATATTGAGAAAACAAAAAGACTGAATCAAGAGTTATTTAGCTGGGGACAGAACATCAGGTGCCTAACAGATTATCACAGCAGCCTTCCCTCACCGAATCCGTGGTCCCACCTGGATGCATCACTGTCACATGAGACAGGAGGCATTGTAGGAAAAAAATCAACAATGCTAACTAAGAGATCCCCAGGGGCCGTAAAATTAGTAGACAAATTTAGAAAAAAATGCCCTAATAGCAAACAAAGAGCAGACACACTAGGACTACACACAAATATAAAAAACAATCTGCACAACATATATTTTTACAAATTTTGACTGTAGCATTCCTTTAAGCTCCTATTTTCAATCTCTTTGAAGGCTGTTTAAAATGTACTCCTTCTCAGGTGTCATTGCTTCCCTGCAGGATGTTATAACAGTGACTACTAATTCATACTGATAACCACTTTCCCAGGCACGACTCATTGATCACCACTCTGTGAGTTGCCCATCATCTTTACACTCTTTAATCAAACCCTCAGCTCCATGTTTACTCAACTTAAGAGGCTAATAAAACTAAAGTACAAATAAAAGAAAGCACAGATCTCCAAGTTGCTGATTCTGTTTTTACTTCCCACTGCCTTTTTTTCTCTCTCTCTCTCTACAGAGCTTTTTTCATTCCTCAGAGTCCTGTCTGGGCTCTTCAGCCCCCACTCATTCCCCAACAGGCCACCATCTCCCGCTGTGAATTAACTGCTACTTTAAGTTGCTCATGGCTTGTCCCCCCATGACGAGGCCAGAAGGGGGAAGGCCATCCCCCACCACTGGTTTCTTGAACCAGTTCTGCAATGGTAGGAGTCCCAGGGTGATGGGTGCAGTGCAGAGCAGCGAGAGGGGCTTCATGGTGACAGGTCCTACTCCCCACCCCATTAACTTCCCTTTAGCCAATGCCATTCTGATGCAGGCATGTGTGCATATGGAGGCTCACACATGCTACTATGCACGGACCGGCAACCAACTCCAAGTGTCAGGCACTGTCTTCTGGCCTGCCACCCATCCTTCACGTTGTGGCAGTATCTGACTGGTGTGGCGGGTCCACCCTCCCATGACAGCAGCCTGCAGACACTCTATCCACTCCTATTTCAGCTAACCCCCAGCATCTTGAGTCAGTCACCAAACTCTGTCTGCTGGTGCGGTGTCAGGTGAGGAGCTGGTGCCTCAGCCCTCTGTGCCACTAGGCCAGCCCCTTCCCCAGTACTGTTAATACTGTAGGCACAACATTTTACCCCCTTCTCCAGTGCAGATATTAACTCATCCCAAACTCCAACTTACAAGAATTCCCCAACTGCCCCAATTTCCTAATATCCACCCCAGTCTTCCAGTAGAAGACAAAAGAAAGGATCCTTTTGCTCAAGTTCAGCACATACCGTCCTACTCCATGTAATATCCAGTTTAAGGACTCCAAGATTTTTAAACCCAACTCCTGTGATCCCTTATTTTATTTTTTTAATTCTACAATTTTTGGCAGGAAAGACACACTAAGCTGAGGCTTGTTTCCAGGTGCATCCTGGGAGCACAGGGAAGTTAAGTGACTTGCTCATGGACATACAGCATGCAAGTGGTGACTGTGGGATTCAAACCCTGTTCTCCAGGTTTGCAGCTTAGTGCTCTTAACTACTATGCTATACTGCCTCTTACACCATGACATCACCCATGTGGCGATGTGCTGTTTGTAAGTCAGCCAAAATCCCCAAGGCCAAAACACAAACACAGTTCAGCAGCAATTTACAGCCCCTAGTTCTGCCTTTATCAACTTTATACATCAGCACAATCTTGCACAGTCTCTTGAGTTTTATTAGCTTCTCCCAAGCTTCTACTGCTGCTGTCTAAGCTTCAATTTTCTATCTCCTTAAAGGCTATTTAAAATGTTTCACTTCTTTTATTGCTTCCTTACTGGTTGTTACAATAATGAGTACTAATCTAGATTAATGCTGTTTTAAAAAAAATAAGAAAACAACTGGCACTCTCCTCTGAAGCCATTATTCAATCTTCATAGCACATGTCATGCAGTCCCACCAATTTAAAAAAAATGTCCCACCCATTTTAATGGCTGCTGGGAGTGGAGGAAGAGCAGGATTCAGGCTGAAAATTCAACTCCTTCCACTGACAGAGTGGGCTTTGCCTCATTACACTGAAGCCTCACAGGGGGCGGGGGGCAGGACACTGTGGGAGAGTAAAACAAGTTTGGCCACACAAAGCAGGATGCACAAGGTGCTTCAGAAGGGGATGCCTATCCTCTATGCATCCCAAACAGGAAAAGTTGAATTCCAGAGCACTCTGGAACAGGAAATGGATGATAATGGTCCCTGCTATGATTACCAGCACATTATATCCAAGGACAGTATGTAAAAAATATTCTGAGGAATAAAATGGGTTTAAACAAGCTGTTTATTGTGCAAGGTTCCCCCAAACAGTGTGGATATCACAACCCACTTGCCCCAAAGTGAGACACATGGCGTCCTGTCCTCCTCTCCAAGGCACTGTGTGGGTGGGTTCACAGCAAACAAATGTGGGATAAAACAAAGTAGGATCATGGTGGGATGACACGGAAGGCCCAGCCATGTACCATGGCTTGCTGCTATGCACAGCCTCCCCTCTCCACTGTGCTGGATCCTAGGAGGTGAACAGTGACATCTTGTTGGGGTGGAGAAGCCACAGGAAAGCATTTGGCCAGGAGAGCTGGCCTGGAAGGCCTGGAACATGACAAAAAAACAAAACATAAAGGGATAAATCAATCAGCCCAGAAGGGTGCTATGAGAGAATAACACAGGCCTGGACTGCACCACTGGCATATTTATTAAATAGCTCACTGGAAATGGGAAGATCCCAAGGAACTGGGGGACAGCAGAAGTGATGTACCTACATACAAGCAGAAATGAGGACGAACAGGAAACTACAGACAAGTCCGCCCAACATCTATAGTTACTGAAGACCATAAAAAGGAAAGGCCTGTAGGGTTCCTGGAAGTGAATGGATTCAGGACATTAGGCAACATGGCTTTGTGGGGGTCATATCAGACAAATCAGACTGATTTTTCTGACTGAGTGACAAAGGTGGCAGCCAAGGGTCAGCCAGTGGAGGTACTATATATACACTTTAGCAAAGTCATCGACTTTGTCCCACATTAATGGCTGATTACGAAACTGAGCACCGATTGGGTGAGGGGAACAGGATTACAGAATAAGTATGAAACTAATCAAGTGGGAGAACCCTTAGGGCTACCCTAAATTGGGAGCACTCATGGGGTGAGGGAGGTCACCAGTGGGGTCCTGCAGGAACTAGTCTTAGAACTGGCCCTCTTTAAGATCTTAATTTATGACTTTGGGGAAGGGATCCAGGGGAAATCTACCTTTGCAATGACACAATGGTTTGCAAAAGAGAGGAGAGGACAGTGAGGAAGGTGTACAATCCATAAGGGCAGAGCTCTAAAGACTACAGATATGGTCAAGGGTATGACAGTTAAATTTAACACAAAGATGTATAAGGTAATGTACATAACGGCCAAGAACCCAAAACAGAATACTAGACTGGGGAGGTAGCAGTAGAAAACATCAGAGGAAAGGGCCTGGGGTGATAATTACAAACAATTTGAAAAGATTAACAAATTGCATTAAGGCAGTGGAGAGAGGAATGGAATGCTGGGATGCATAAGAAGGAAGGTTGGCAACATAGGAGAAGGGATTCTGCTCCTCCACAGATCCAGGATTAAACCTCACTTGGGAGTAATGTGCGCAGTTCTCGAACCTTCACTTGAGGAGGCAGTGATAGGCTAGAGACAGTGCAGAGGAGGGTAACCAGAATGATTAAATGGGCAGCAAGGAAGTCCTACATGGACAGCCTAGAGGACATCAACATGTACATTGCAGGCAAGCTGGGAAAGGGGAAATATGACAGTGACATATAAATACCTTCATGAGATAAGGGATTGTTCATCGACGGAAACAAGAACCAGGGGAAAATCAATGAATGTGGTGGGGTAAAACACATGTCAGGAAACTTCTTCAAGGGGGCTAAAATAGATGTCCAGAAATACTTCTTCAGGAAAAGAGTGGTGGATAGGTGGAACAATCTACCAAGAAAAATTGTGCATAAACAATGGAGGGATTCAAACACTGGTAGAACAAGCACAAGAGGCTGGTATGAACATCAGAAAAAGGGGGAAGAGCATGAGAAGACTGGATGGGCCGCAAAACTTTTTTTCCGCTGTCAACTTCTATGTTTTGTGTTGTTTCTGCATGACGTGGCAATGCAATATCAGTATTGAACAGATTTAGTCAGCCATATGTCTGGACTGCTTCCAGCCACAGGTCAGCCCAATAGCCAATTTAAAAGTACTTTTCATGGGCTTTCAAACCATGACAGCTATTATGCATGTATGTTCTCGTTTTAATACTTTTGTGTGTATTCCTTATCAGGGTATCCTTTTGCTTAATCTTCCAGTTTATTTACTCAGGACAGTCATTTGCTCACTCGATTTTCACTATCTGTACCAGTTTTGTCTTGTGTAATGTCCAGGTCATCCCTGTAATGGACTCTGTCCCAGGGGGCATTACCCATGTTACCAAAGTCTAGATAAATCAATGAATGCAACACAACCTTTGCAATGGAATCCGGATTCTAATTTTACTGCTGAAAAGACTGATGAAAAAAGACATCAAGTGATTGTTCAGCATCATATAATCAAGGCCCCCTGGAATTCTGCAGTTGCTGAATTTGCCGCAGAATTTGCATCGTGCTGCAGAATATACATAGTGCCACAGAATTCATTGTTTTTGGTGAATTTTCATACAAATATACTGTTTTTCCATAGTGTCAGGCTTTCTTTCCCACCTCGCTTATCCTGAAGCCCTCCCTCTATGTTTAGCATAAGATGTCATCGATGACATCACATCATATCTAGCTAATGACAGGACTGCATTCTGCCAGAGAAATTAATAAATCATGCCGAGAAATCAGAAAATGCTGCCACAGAAGTCAAAGAGCCCTGCCACAGAAATCAGAAAATTCTGCCGTAGAACACCAGGGGCCCTGCATATAATGAACCAGTAGATTTGGTTACATTTGAAACTGGAATTTCATGGTTCCCACTGCTTCTCTAATTACTGGAATGTGGTGTTTTCCCTGGAGACCTCCTTTGGGCCACACAGTGAGTCAGAGGCTTACAGAGTTAAACCTATGCTAAGGAATCAGTGTTTGGGATTATAGTCCTAAACATACTGCAGTGAACAGCAAAGTGGTCACAGCTTTGTACATGCAAAAAACCTTCAACTATTGGTGTTAAATGTTCTTTCCAATACGTAAACCTACTTACTTTTTTTTGGTATTACAGCAGCAACTGGAGAAATATCCACCAGTGTGTACTTGTCACGATCAATACATTTATCCAGGTTTATCAACTGCTCTGGAGAGCACTGGGCCATGCCATGGTCACTAGTAATGATCACATTGAGACTTTTCCACAGCCCTGTCATATTGAGCTTTTCAATCAGGTAGCCTATGTTGTCATCCACTTCTTTTAATACCTTGGTCATCTCAGTTGTATTATCAGGCCCATACTTATGCCCACTGAAGTCAGGCTCATGCCAATACAGACATGCAAATGTGACTTGATCATCAGTACTGTTGAGCCAGTTGATTAGGGTGTCTACTCTCTGTTGAAATGTCACACTCGAGTTATACTTCATATGAAATTGAACAGTCACATTACGAATAGATACATCAGAGCCAGGCCACATCACAGCAGCACTCTTGTGGCCCTGTAGTTGATTGGTCACCCAAATTGGAGTTGCCTCATTCCACCAAACTGGATCTGGATCACTATCACCTGCCTTGAAATGTTTCTCAGTATTTGGGTCATACATGGAGTTGGCTACCATACCGTGGCTTTCTGCATATAGGCCAGTGACTAGTGTATAATGGTTTGGATAGGTTTTGGTGATAAAAATGTTTGTAACGTGGTCCACCAAGACTCCATCAGCAATAAACTTCTGAAGGTTGGGAAAGTTATACTTCTTTAAATAATCAGCCCTGAAACCATCAAAAGATACCAAGAGTAATCGAGAAACAGTGCCATTTGCAGATGTACTACTGTCACACACTGAGCATCCAGAGGCAAGGAAAATCAGAAAAAACAGCATGGTGGACAACATCCAGGAATGTTAACAGGGAGGAAATATGATGAGCCTGAAGGGACAAAATAAAAATCAGCAAAGTCACAGAATATAAATTACAGTAAACAATTTCTTAAGTTTTGAGTTACCATATAAAGTATTTCAAAACACTGACAACCACTTATGACTGTTATGCTATATAAAACATTATAATCAGTCTAACCTGCCCCCTTCTGAAGAGCCCTTCCTGGTTGTGTGGGACCCTGCAGGACCCAGCCTAGTTGAGTAGGGCCTTAGCTTTTTAAAAGGCACCAGTTTGATGTTGTGCTACACTATTCTGAGGCTTTTTCCACTGGTGTTGGACCCTGCCCTGTTTTGCAGAGTCGTAGTAGACTGGAACCATGTCTTATTTTGAAGATCCCTGCCAAGTAGTGTGGGTCCCTCCCTGCCCTATTTTGAAGGCCCCTGTACAAAACTGTGAGAACCTGCCTTATTTTTAAGACCCCTGCCACATGGTGCCGGACCCTGCCCTACTCTGAAGGCCCCTGTCAAGTGGTGTGAGATCCTGCTCTATTTTGTATACCCCTTCCCAGTGGATTAGGACCTTGTCCAGTGGAGAGGGATCTCGCCCTACTCTTAAGGCCCCTATTGAGTGGCGTTGGACCCTGCCTTGTTTTGTAGAGTCATGCTCAGTGGATTGGGACCCTTCCCTTTTTGGAATAATCCTTCTTTCATTTTGGGACCCTTGGCTGTTGAAGGCCCTACCAGTGATCTTTGACTCACCCATATTTTACAGGGCCTAAACCAGTGGAGAGGGTCCCTGTCCTGTTTGAAGGGACATTGCCCACTGTAGAGGAACACTGCCTAATTTGAAGTGGTGCGGGACACTGCCCTGTTTTATACAGCGCTATGCAGTGAAAGAGCATGCCTCGGTTTGCAGGGTCCTGGCTACTTTTTTGTTCATCTATAGTATGTACAATATCAATGTTGGTCCAATAAATCATTTCACCTCACTAAAACATGGCCCTGGCTACATTTTTGTTCATCTACAGTATGTACAGTATCGATGTTAGTCCAAAAACCATTTCACTTCACCAAAACATGCTAAACTGGTTAAATTTTTTAATAAAATGTTTTAATTAAATAAAAATAAACTCAAAACCTGAATCTGATTCTGGTTTTAAAGGGCAAGCAGCCCCAAAAATAGCAGGAAGACAATGTACTAATTTTTTTTTTTTTTTTTTTTTTTTTTAAGTCTGTTACAGTTTTTGTTTTTTATTTCCATGTATTTTCTTCTTCCATGTGATCGTTAGGTTTTCTACCTGACAGTACTAGATGTGATGTAAAGAGCAGTACTTTACTTGGAGAGTGACATATCTAGTTCTGTTGCTCATTATACCTCATCAGCATTGTGATCTAACTTAATGTGACATCACAAGTGAGTGATATAACAGCAGGTGATTGGCTCTTCTTGGTCAGCTGTGACATCACAGACAGTGAGGTCCAAGGGCTGATGATGTATGAGGAGGAATAAAACTAGCTACATAAGCCTCCAGGTACAAAACTGTTCCACACATCACCCCCAAGTATTATTAGGTGAAAAATCTTCTAACTAGCAAACGGGAAAATAAACAAACTGCTTCATATATAAGAAGTAACAGTTTACCACTTTTGAAAGTTAATATTAATTTCATGCAGTACACTAGCACTTTAAGAGTAACACTACCCACCTTCAAAAACAGTTATGGACAATAACTGCACAATAACATCCTTAGTACTGTTGCCTTTTTCCATGGGTCAGTCTGTTGTCAACTGCCCACACTGGTTTTATTACTGCAGCAACAATCTGTCAAGACTGTAGTCAAGTTTGCTACTACAAGGCAAAAACTAAAGAAATTAAGTTTCACTCCTACTGGCTCAGAAAGGATGGTTCCAATTATAGTGTTCCCTGCAGAAACCAGACTAACAAGACACCTTTTTTTGACTTATACAGTGTCACTTTTGTCCAGTGGTAAATAACATCATAAATCACCAGTACCTCTGCTTTCAAAGGAGCCATGTTTGGACATCTTCAACACCCCATGCAGCTGCCCCATCTTTTTTTTGTTGTTTTTTTTTTTTTTTACAGGTGCATCCTGGGAGCACAGGGAAGTTAAGTGACTTGAGCAGGGTCACACAGTATGTAAGTGGAAGCTGTGGGATTCAAACCCAGGTCTGGTTTGCTGGATGTCAATAGATTTGCAGCTCAGAGCCTTAAACCACTGCAATATACTGCCTTAGCTGCATCTCCCTTTCTAATGATCCTCTAATCACCTAGCTATTTATCTTTTACCACTACATACTCTCCCTTGTCGGGCACAAAAAAATGTAAATATGTATGCATTGTACCAATTTACCTTCTGTTCATTTACTTTATCCTAGCTAGTATTTTTATTGTAAGGAATGCCTGCTGCTGCTTCTGTCCCCCTGGGGGACCGTCTTAAAAACTAGGTGTAAGCCTAAATGGAGATTTCTCAGTGCATAAAATTCTAAATAATTAAAAAACAAAAACAAAGAATAAGGCTGAGAAACATAGTAAAAGAACAAAACAGGCATGAACTACTAGTAGGGCGCGAGTAACGAAAAGCATTTTCCGCATACTGTGAATAATAGGTTTTTCGTTACTCCGGAAGAAAAAACAAATAATCGGCACTATTCGTCGCTATTTAGTGTTTTGCTATTCAGTGGGAGTTTAAGATCTCCCGAGACTTCGTGTCCGATCAGAAGCCACTTTGGAAGCTCAATAAAGTAGGTCTTGTAACCCAGCACTCACAAAAGCGACAGGCAAAAGACGCAGCTGAGCTGCTGTAAAAGTGAATCTACTTCCAACCAGTTGTTAAAATTAGACAAAAAGCAGAATCGTGACAGTTTTTGTTCCCTTTCTACTTTAAATCTTAAGCTAAGAAGTGATTTTTTTTTTTTTTTAAAACACTGTACTGTGAAAATTAGGCTTTTTTTTTCAGAACTGGCACTGTGAGAAGAAAGTGCAACTAAAGAAGGACTGTCTGCTGAGAGAAACAGGCAAAGCTCGAGCTCGAGTGTGTGTGTGTGTGTGTGTGTAAAAAAACAACAACATTTAAAGCTGTAGTGTTTTAAACAGCCTAAAGGAGTACTACAGTCAAAAATTTGCAAACAAATATGTTGCGCAGAGTGTTTTCGTTTGAATGTGTAGTCCTGGTGTGTCCTTTCCTTTGTTTGCCATTAAGAGTTTTTTCAGTATTAGCCCACTAGTTATACAGTAGCTTTATGGCCCATGGGGATCTCCATCTTACCATGTTTTTTCCTACAATGCCTCCTGTCCCATGTGACAGTGATGCATCTGGGACCACCAATTCATCAAGTACTAGACACAGGAGCCTGATGTTCTGGCCTCCACTAAATAACTTTGTCTAATTCAATATTTTGGTGAGTGTGTGTGTGTCAGGCTTAGTCTGCAGGAGAAAATGTCTTACTTTTAAAATTTTTCATTTCATCAAATTACACACAACTATAAAAAGCACAGAGATCACCTCATATCAGTAACTCTCTAATTAATAGTCTAGCTCTTTTTTTTTACATCATAACCCACTCAATTAGCCCTCAAGTATTTGCTACATTGTAAACATAGCCTTTAGTGCTAACTGGATAAGGAAAATTACTAAAAATCACAGCTCTGATGTTCTAAAATTGACTTTAAACCAGTATTGCTGTATCTATGGTCCCGGATACATCAATGTCACATGTAACACGAGGCATTGTAGGAAAAACAAGAGCAATAAACCATGCTAAGATGGAGATCCCCAGGGGCCATAAAAATAACAAAACTAGCAGGCTAATTTAGAAAAAAAACTCCTAATAGCAGACAAAGGGAAGGACCCACTAGTACTACACACACACACATCAAAACACTCTGCACAACTTATGTTTTGCAAATTCTGACTGCAGTACTCCTTTTAAAAGGAGCAGTCAACTTTTTTTTTTTTTTTACAAAACTGCATGTATATGCAATCACTTGCCCTACTGACTGTCTCAGAGCTTCAAACTACAAAAATACCACTGAAGTTCACACAAAAGTAACATCAATAGATGTTGTAGATAAAATATGCATTTTAATTGTCCCAACACAAATGTCGTCCGTCCAGTGCTCCTGAGCACTCATGTGACAAGATGGTGCCAAGTCGTGAGTAAACTCGTTCATGAACAAGTTGGAACATTTTGGGGGCATTTAAAACTAATAGCGTGTGTTGCAGTATTCTGTGAGCAGTACCTGGCAACAATGATCCCATGTAAAAATGAGTACTGTAACATGTTTAATTCACTGACTGAAAACTGAAGCTGTGACTCTGGGCATGCGCACTGCACATCCCTGACAAAAAAGGAGTTTCATACTGGAAGCGCCAGGGCTCGGTTTGTTCCTCTTGTTGCCACCTACAACTTTGTATTGTGCCTTATTTGTTATTTTCTGTCAAGCAAAAGCACATTAATATCTTTATTGAATGAAGAGCTATGGGAGTGCAGATCTTATTATTTACTTGTGTCCATTCCAGCTTGAACAGCCAAGTGAAGCAGGTGCCAGGGGAAAACCTGCAGCAGCAGGTGCAAAAAAGAAAGGCTACTGTGGGCCAAGAGCGGTGTTGGTACTGGTGGTGACACTAGTCAAATGAGTGGTGTCAGAAGCAGCAAGAGTATGATATAGTTGCATTTCATGGTACTAAAAGAAAGAATTACTCACCTTAGTAATTATGTTTCTTCTACTGGAGTCTTGCTGTATTCTGACAATTGCAGTGATTCCCAACCTTTGAACTGCCCCAGAGAACAAAGAGTTAACTTTCTATGCAGGGCATAGAGTGCTGAGCTTGAGCTCGGTTGAAGTCTCTGTCTGGAGTGTTTTGAACTTAAACCGTCAGATTCTTACGAGCCCAACTAACTAAAAATTCTATGTGGAAATTGTAAAAATTCCTACTAGTCAACTGGCTGAAAAAAGTTTTGGATTCCCAGGGAAGACTCAAGTCAGGAAACCCAAAAACCAATCTACTACAAATAACAATAATAAATCAGCACCCAAACAAAAAGGAGGAGGGTGCAAGCCAAAAACACCCCTTGGGTGCAACACTGCACCTGCCCACCCACTTCCCAAAAACAAGTTCTGAGAGGAGAGGCAGGGAGGGAGGTCAGAATACACAAGACTCAATTAGAAGAAACATAATTACTAAGGTGAGTAATTTGTTCTTCAAACAACATGAAGTCTTGCTGTATTTTGCCAATTGCAGACTACCAAGCAGTACCTCCATGGAGGAGGGACAGAACCTACTTTGGGAATAGGCTCTGAAGTACTGCTGTGCCAAACCGAGCATCACTCCTAGCCTGGATATCCAGAGAGTAATGCTTGGTAAAAGTATGGACTGTTTTCCAGGTGGCTGCTTGACAAATTTCTAAGACAGGGATATCCCTGGCAGCAGCCAGGGAAGCAGCTGTACCTCTTATGGAATGAGCCCTCAGGCCTGAGGGTGGAGTTTTTCCCAGTTTTTCATAGCAGAATTGTATACAAGACAGAGTCTATACTGGCAACAGATCTTTTGGTGGCAGGTTTGCCCTTTCCTACTTCTCCATAAGTGAGGAACAACTGGAGGGAATCAAACCTGTGGCCCTAGGTATGCTCTATGTAGTAACTAAGGGCTCTTTTAACATCTAAACTGTGTAGCCTCCTCTCACCTGAGGAAGAATGATCAGTGAAGAAAACAGGAAGAGACACAGACTGGTTTAAATAGAAGTCTGAAACCACTTTGGGCCAGAACCTTCTATTGGTTTTAAGGACCACTTTATCCCTGTGAAATGAGATAAAAATCAGGTTCCAAAGACAGGGCTTGCAATTCACTGATACGCCTGGCAGAGGTAATGGCTACCAGGAAAACAGTTTTCCAAGTCAAGTACATAAGCTCTGCTGAAGACATAGGCTCAAAGTGGGGTTGCATAAATTGAGCAATGCAAACATTCAAATCCCAGGCAGGGGCAGGGTCTCTAAAAGGAGGATTGGTATAAAGCAATCCTTTAAAAAATTTACAGAACACAGGATGGGAAGATAGTAAGGAAGACTTCCCCACAGACAAAAACGCAGAAACAGCTGAAAAGTGTATCTTGAAAGTAGCTGGTCTGAGGCCTAGGCCATTAAGGTGGACCATATAATCCAGAGCCATAGGCAATCCAGCAGTGTCTGGAGAAATAAGCTTCTTAGAACACCCAATGCTGAATCTCTTCCATTTGGAGTTATAAGTCTTTCTGGTGGAGGACTTTCGAGAAGCCTTGAGGATATCCAGAACCCCTTGGGAAAGATGCAGATCTGCAAACTCTAACTCTTCAAGAGTCATGCCTTGAGATTGACAGACTGAAGATTGGGGTACCAAATCCTTCCCTGAGAGGATGTTAACGGGTTATAATTCCTGGGAAGAGACAGGGGAAGATGGACTGCTAGGGACAGCAACAGGGAGTACCAGGGCTGTCTGGCCCAATCTGGAGCAATCAGAATCACCTTGCAAGGTTGAGACCTTATCTTGACCAAAACTTTGAACAGGAGTGGGAAGGGGGAAAGGTGTACAGAAACTTCCCTTCCCAATTCAGAATCAGGGCGTCCAGAGGGACTGAGCCCAAGACTGGAGGTCTGTAACAAGAGAGAGGGAGTTGGTGATTGTCTGGGGCTGCAAAGAGATCTATTTCTGGAGTGTCCCACCTTGAAAAAATCACTTTCAACACCTGAGGATCTCTCAGGGACAATTCATGATGGCCCTGAGAGATCCTGCTTAGTGCATCTGCTAGCACATTGTCCTTGCCTGGAAGGTGAACTGCTGTCAGAGAGGTCTGCAGGGAATATGCCAGGGACCACAACTTCATGGCTTCTGTGCACAAGGCCATGGACAGAGTGCTTACCTGCTTGTTGATGTACCACATGGTGGTGGTGTTGTCCGTTCTGACTTGAACCACCTTGTTCTGTACTGACTGAGAGAAGCTTTTAGGGCCAGAAAAACTGCCCTGAGTTCTCGGAGATTGATGTGGAGAAGGGATTCGTGGGGGGACCACAGTCCCTGGGCAGTGAAGGACCCCAGATGGGCTCCCCAGCCCAGAAGAGAAGCATCCATGGTAAGGACTACTCAACAAGGCTGAGTAACAAAAGGAACACCTTGTCTTAAATTGTCCTGATCCTGCCACCATTGGAGGGCTTGGATCAAGGTCAGAGTCACTGGGATCAGTTTGGTACGGGAATCCTTCCTCTGAGACCAAAAAGCTCTCAAGTGGAACTGAATATCCCTCCTCTGGCATCTTGCCCCTTGGACCACTGCTGTTGAAGCTACCATTTGGCCCAAGAGCTGGAGAAAATGCCTTGCTGGTCAAGACATCTGAAGGCTGAAGGAAGAAGCCAGTTCTATAAGAACTCTTGCCCTTTCCAGGGGAAGAAAGGCTCTTGCTTTGACAGTATCCAGCTCTGCCCCTATAAAGGTAAGAAGCTGGACTGGTTCGAGAACTGACTTGGGAAGACTGAGAAGAAATCCTAGAGAAGTGAGCACTTGCTGGGTCACTTGTAGGTGAGACTTGACTTGGTCTGGAGACTGACCCACTATTAGCCAATCGTCCAGATATGGAAAAATGGAAATCATTTGCTTTCTTAGAAAGGCAACTACTACTGCCAGGCACTTTGTGAAAACCCCTGGACCTGAGGTTAGGCCAAAGGGCATTGCTCTGAACTGATAGTGGTCTGAGGGCAACTCGAACCTGAGGTACTTCCTGTAGAAGCACCTGATGGGAATGTGAAAGTAGGCATCTTTGAGGTCCAGGGAGGCTAGCCAGTCCCCTGGGCTTAGAGAGGGAAGGATTATTCCCAGAGTTATCATCTTGAACTTTGGTTTTAAAAGATGTTTGTTTAGATATCTTAGGTCTAGGATGGGTCACCACTCCCCTGTCTTTTTGAGTGTTAGGAAGTACCTGGAGTACAGTCCTTTGCCCCAGTGTAGGGTAGGTACTCTCTCTATGGCTCTTAAAGCTAGGAGAGAAGAAACCTCTGCCTCTAGGGCAAGGGTTTCCCAGAGATTTGCATGTGGAAAAGATCTGGCTCTCATCTTTGAAAATTTTCTGAAGCTGAGAACCAGTCCCTGGCTTATTACTTCCAGGACCCACTTGTCTAATGTAACAGACATCCAGTCCTGGACAAAGTAAACCAGCCTGCCACCTACTGGAATAGGAGAGTCGACCCGGACAGGCCCATCAGGGTGTCTGCTTGGCAGGGGCTTTAGGCTGAGGAGTGGATGCAGCCCTGCTCATCCCACTTCTGCCTCTCCCTCTGAGAAAAGGAAGAGGAGGCCTGTGCTTGGTAAAAAGGCCTTTGAAAAGGCCTGCCCCTGCCCCTAGACTGCTGCCTTTGAGGAGTTGCCTGCCTCTCCTTGGCCTGAGCACTCCTGTAAGTGGTCCTGTATCATCCATTTTCTTCATGTAATTCTCTGTCTGCTTCCCAAACAGAGAATTACCCACCACAGGGAAATCCATGGCCTTAGCCTGGGTATCCTATGATGAGAGGCTAGTACATCTGAGCCAAGCCATCCTCCAAAGAGCCACAGATGTAGCCATGATTCGTGATGACACATCACTGGAGTCCACAGCAGCATGAAACTGACCCTCAGATGCCTCAATCCCATCTGCAGCCACCACCTCCAGCTCCTTGGCTAGCTGGGGGGAGGTCTGTTTAGCCAGTGCCAGTACAGTGTCTCACCTGGACTTCTGGTACCTGGCTTTATAGGCCATGTAATTCGCCTGCCTGAGTCCCAAAGAGGATGCCATGTACTGCTTCTTTGCCTTGGCATCAATCTTCCTGGAGTCCTTGTCTGGGGGTGTGAAGCCAAGGGAATATTTGCCTTGTCACAGGCAGCAGCCTGCACTACTGATATAAGAACTCCGTGTCTGAGCCTGAAAGTGTAATCCTCTTGTCCATTCTTCTATCCACAGGAGGTATAGTGTTAGGAGACTTTAGGATTTTTTTGTGTCTGTTTCCCAAAAGATTTGTGAAGGCGAACAGACAGTCTCCTCGACTCTGGGATGTCCATCATCTCTACATAATCAGGCTCCTTTTGATCTTCCACAGCCTCTTCCATAGGAAGCTGGAAGGTTTCAGCCACCTTTCTGTAAAACATAAAGTGAGAAGGGGACTCAGAAAGCCTAGGAGGGGAAACACCTGAAGGTCTATCTGGGGAGATGTCCGGTTCCACAGGCACATCCAGTCCCTCACTTATATCATCATCCTCAAATTCCCCTTCTTCTTCAAATTCAGTTCATAAAAATCTTTGAGGGTATAATCTTGAACCGGGGGAACTAACCAAACCGAACCCCTGCCAGAAGGAGCCGGATCGGTAGGAACCAGACGGAGCGATTCCACAATCTGAATTGCTCTGGCTATCTCTTCAGCGGTCGGAACATGAACCTCTGGATCCGAACCGGTCGATTTGTCTTTGCATTTTCTTTTTGTCAGAAATGATCCCTCGGGAATCGACTCTCCTTTTGCCTGAAGAAGTATCACCCTGATCCCAGGGCACTCCTTCTGGTTCGGTCGAAACCGAACCGGGCTGGCCATCCGGGTCAGCGGACTTCTCGACCTCCTTTTCCCTCAGTCTACCTAATCTCTTCTCAAGGGTAGATTTGGGAAAGTTTTTACATATTTGGCAGCCTGAATCGAGGTGGTCAAACCCCAGATAATAAGCACAGGTGGTGTGGGGATCGGCCTTAACAAAGACTTCCCAACACTCACTGCAGTGTTGAAACCCAGTGGGCCCAGTTTTTTTCTTGGGTTTCTCAGACATGGACAACCTAACCTACTTACCCTTTTTAAGGCAACTGCCAGGCAAGACTCCCTTATCGGTTCCTAACTGTGTCATGGGTATTGGAAAAAAAACGCACTAAAACACGTATTTTTTAGAACCGATAAGAATCGGTAACCACACTCTAAGTAAAACACACAAAACACAATATTTCACTATCAAATGGCCGGTGCAGCAGAACCAAGCCGCACTTTTACAAGTTCCACACAGAAAAACAGAACAATTCTTATCTAGTACTCACGGCGCCACAGACAGAGACTGAACCGACTATGCGGATAACTTTTTCGGTTTAAAAAAATGACGAAAAATGAAACTTTATCCGACTTTCGAACCGAGCTGAAGAAGAAATCTCCGGAGCAACCGTTCAGTGAGGTGGAGTAAAGAATCTGACGGTTTAAGTTCAAAACACTCCAGACAGAGACTTCAACCGAGCTCGAGCTCAGCATTCTATGCCCTGCATAGAAAGTTAACTCTTTGTTCTCTGGGGCAGTTCAAAGGTTGGGAATCACTGCAATTGTCAGAATACAGCAAGACTGCATGTTGTTTGAAACAGGTTACTCACCTGCAACAGTAGTTCTAGGAGTGGAACTGTTTGGCATGTCCTTTCCCTTTAAGAATCTTACCAGAAGGTCTTTACGCTGGCTCTTCCCACCCACCCAGCCAGGTTGTATAACCCTTGGCTCCACCCCATGACGCCAGATCTTTGCCCGCTGGAAGCTCAGGTTGTGCGTTGAAGCCAGGGAGGTTGGGTGGGTTCATGTGGATGAATAACATATACCGCTCCTAGAAAGTATCGTTACGTAAGAACTTACCGTAACAGCAGATCTTTGCTGTACGGTCTCTTGCAGTAGGTTATTATTCTTGGGAGTCCGCTAGGTGGAACTGTCACACGGTAGCTTCTTCCAGCAGTCTTCTATAGGGATGCCCTCCCCCAATACATCACTTCCTCTGGTTGTGTATAAAAGGGAGCAACCCCAGGTACACACTGTTGCCCGCCGGCTGCAGCACGCAAAAGGCAGAGGACTGAGGGAAACCGAGGGACCAAAGGAAACACCCATCCAAACGTCCTGAGATCCAAGGACCCTGAGCAAAAAAGGCAGGGGGACAGAGGGCAGGACTGTACCTACTGAAAGAGACTGTACCTCAAAGATCTACTGTTATGGTAAGTTCTTACGTAACGATACTATCTTCTATGGACAGGTCTCTTGCAGTAGGTTATTACTCTTGGGAGAGTACCAAGCAGTTATAAGAAAGGGAGGATAAGCAGAGCAGGAAGCCAGGTTATAAGCCACAGCACCAAGCAATGCCAAGAAGAAACATCCATGACAACGGAAAAAGAGTCAGCAACAGGAACCAGGCAGAAGCCATGGAGGAGACACAGAACAATCTAGGAGACAGCCATGTGATACCAGAAAGGGACGGCGTCACACAAAGTCCAAGTCAAGTCATCTCAAACAACACCCGGTCAGGCAAACAAGACAAAGGTGTGTGAGGAAGAGAGTACTCCAAGAAGGGAGCATAGGAACAGGGCCATGCCAATGAGTCAACCTGCCAAGCAGGGGTGCAAAAGGCAATGGCATACAGCAAGTCCAGCAGAGCATCCAAAGTGCTGTCAGAGACAGTCGAAGACATGTCGATGCGTAACAGAGTAAATGCAAGAGGCCATGCACAGTGATGCAACCTGATGAGGCAGGGGTCGAAAGGCAATGGCAAGAAAACATCAAACCCAGGACAGCGTGCAGTGCGTGTGCAGGGAGCGGAGAGTACCAGGGCAAGGAGCACCAGGCAGGCCACAGCAAAGAACAACCGAGGGGGCACCAGGAGAAGTTCCAAAAGGACCGCAGAGAGGAGGGAAGCGACCACGAGGAGGAAGCAGGCCTCCGAAGAAAAGGGTGAAGGGACACCCGGGCACCTCCGAGGCATGCAGAAGGAGGCGGGGAACAAGTCCTGTAGAGAGGTCAAGGAGGAGGAGGGGCAGCCCGGCTGACAGACACAGCTGCCCCATGAGAGGCCCCACCGGAGACCCGAGCAGCACCTCGGGAAGGAGAACAGGAACGGGACATCCTGACAATCGAGGAAGACGACGGGAACCATCGGCAAGGGAGAGGTCCCAAACTGACCGTCAGGCATGACCAGACGGCAGGCAGCAAACCAGAAAGGCCTGGGGACCATGACCAAAAATGCAGCACTACAAAAGGAGTGACGGCAGTCGACAGGCAGACGTCGGGTGCCGAACCTGACACCCGAGGCCAGGCGAAAGCGACTGCCGTGGCAAACAGACAGGAGGATGCAGCCATGGCACTGGAGCCCGCAGAAATCCGGTGTCAGGAAGGCATGGAAAGGTGTACATGGGTAGCGCCAACAGGGCTGACCCCGGGCAGGGAGGCAGTGGCGGGAGAAGGCGCCAAAGCCAAAGCACACCAGGTGCGGAGGCACTGGACCACACAGCCTACATAGGAAAGGCAGCAAAGTAGGAGGGCAAACCCGCATGCCAAAGCAAACATGGCGCCAGGAACCACATCCACGGAGAAGAAGAGATGTGACGGTGCACGTGGGCCAGGCAGGAGACCCCAAGATGCCCCCCGGAGGCAGCCACAAAAAGCAGTACATAGGGAAGGCCCAACGGGGCGCTGCACCACCGGGAAGACGACGCGAGGAAGGGAGGGAGGGGATGCCCAAGCCCAGGCATGGGCAGAAAAGGCACCCCCACAGGGAACCCCCAGGGCCGGACCCCCATTCATGGACCCCCAAAAACAGGAGGAGGGAGGGGGAACCAGGTGGAGACAGCCAGAACCGGACGATGCCAGAAAGACAGGGGGAGGGAGGGCTTCCAGACCCCAGAGGGGTGGCATTGGAGGAGGGGATGAAGAATGAGGGGCAAGACCCAGGAACCCCATCCAACGTCACAAGAGAAGGAGCACCCGAGGGGCGCTGGTGCCAGGACGGGTGGTGGTAACCCCGACTGGGGACGCCCGAGGTGTGGAGCCCCTGCCAGCATCAGGGGAACCAACCCTGCTGAAAGGGATGAAGAAAGGAACGTCCCATCGGTGGGGAAGCAGCCCCATTAATGAGGAATGAAAAAGGGTACGTCCCATCGACTGGAGAAGCAGCCATGTCGACGAGGAACGAAAACGTGATGCTCCATCGATGGGGGAAGTTACCCCATCAACGAGGAGCGTTCCGTTGATGGGGAAAGAGCTTCCATCAACGAGAGGAAAGCAACAGCACGCCCCATCGATGGGGAAGAGCTACCGTCGATGAAGGAGAGAAAGCAACATGCTCCGTTGACAGGGAAACCGTGCCCATCGACAGAAAACATCCTGGAGAGTATACTGTCGACAGGGGATGACCCGTCAATGATGAGGGGAGTGATGAAGGCTCCGTCAACAGGGGAAACTGCCCCGACGACGGTAAACATCCCGTCAATGGGGGAAGGGGGGATAGCCCCTGGCGACGGTACAAGAGAAAGAGAGGGCTCCGTCGATGGGGTATGACCTGTCGACAAGGATGCGAGCAACGAAGGCTCCATCGATGGGGGAGAGAAGTCCCGTCGACGATGAAGGCCCCATCAACAATGGAGAAGCCACTGTCGACGGAGCAGATCGGAGGAGTAAGAGAAGTGCGAGTCCTGCTGCCTCCAATGCCGGGAACGATAGCCTTGGGCTGGGGACCTTAACACGGGTCCCCCAAGGTCTGTACCGGGAAGGCTGCCTTGTCAGCCATGGATGGAGTCCCTGACCCAGCAAGAAAGCCTGGGCCAAGGAACAGCAGGGGTGCTGTGAGTGAACACAGGCCTGCTGAAACAAAGAGAGCCGGGGGGGGGTACTGTGAGTGGGTCACAGGCTCGGGTCCAGTGGAAGCGGAAGAGCCGGGGCCTGGGAGTAAGCCTAGGCCCGGCACAGAGAAGAAAATTTGGGTTCATGTTCATGTCGAAGACTGCAACACAGAAGACTGAGCTAGCTACTGTGCGGACTGAAGTCGGTGGGAAAATGCACAGTGTGTACCTAGGGCCACCCCCTTTTATACACAGCCAGAGGAAGTGATGTATGGGGGGGGGGGTGGCCCTATAGAAGACTGTTGGAAGAAGCTACCATGTGACAGCTCCACCTAGCAGACTCCCAAGAGTAATAACCTACTGCAAGAGACCTGCACGTAGAAGATCTACTGTTACAGGTAAGAACCTGTTTTTCTAGAATAATGGGTATATGTCGTTCTATCCACACTGTTTGGCAGACTCCAAGCAGTTCTCCGGGAGGAAGGACATAAGGCGTACACCCCCTCTATACTTACTTGGGAAACAGAGATTGGAGAACTGAGGCCCCAAAGCCAGCATCCCGGCGTGACCCTAGGTCGATGTGGTAGTGGGTAATGAAGGTGTTTGCGGTTTTCTAGGTGGCAGCCCGGCAGATTTCCTGGATAGGGATGTCCCTGGAAGCAGCCACTGATGCAGCAGTATGGAGGGTAGAATGAGCTCTTATCCCTATGGGAGGCTCCTTGCCCGCCAACCAATAGCAGAGATCAATGCAGGATGTAATCCATAAACCAATCATCCACTTTGCTGTAGGTCTGCCAGATGCAGCTTCAGCATAGGCGATGAACAGCTGGCGAACCTCTCCCCAAATGTCTGCTCTTTATAATAAGAGAGTGCTCGTCTCAGGTCCAGAGTATGGAGCCTGTACTCAGCCTCCAAGGTGCAGTTCGGGTAGAACACAGGCAGAGTCAACACCTGGTTAAGATGGAACTCTGACACCACCTTCAGAAGGAATTTCGGGTGGGGGTGCAGAACAACCTTGTCCCTATGGAAGACCAGGTAAGGAGACTCCACTGAGAGCATCTGGAGCTCCCCATTCCTTCTGGCTGACATGATAACCACCAGCAAGGCAGTCTCCCATGACAAATGTGACATCTCGTATTTCTGCATCGGTTCGAATGGCTTGCCCATAAGCTTTGCCAGTACCAGTAGTAGATCCCATGGAGGTGGAGGTTCACGCACTGGAGGGGATATGTGGTCGAGGCCTTTAAAGAAACGCCAGACCACCTTCTCCTGGACCATAGTCTGCTGACCGGCCTGCGCCCGGTGAGCAGAGATGGCTGCTAGGTGCACCTTAAGGGTCACAGACCGAAGACCCCCTTTGGACAGGGACCAAAGGTAGTCTAGGATGCCAGCCACTGGAAAGGACAAAGGAAAATCTTTCCTATTTGAAGGCATAGCACCTCCTGGGTCGACTCCTTTCTGGATGCTTCCACTACTGTGAGTACATCCTCAGAGAGACCCGGAGCCTGGAACTCTACCCACTCAGGAACCAGGCTGTCAGGTGCAAGTACTGAAGGTCCAGATGGACTACCTTCCCCTGATTAACTGATAACAGGTCCAGGCATACTGGAAGATGCCTCTGAGGCCTGGACCTGAAGCTGAGGAGATCTGGATACCAGACCTGGCGAGGCCAGTCTGGGGCTACCAGGATCACCTGTACCTTGCCCCTCCTGACCTTGAGGATCACTCTGTGAAGAAAGGGGAGTGAAGGCAGGTAGAAGAGGCCTGAGTCCACGGCCTCAAGAAGCATCCTCCTGCAGCGAGCCCTGCTGATGGGGTGGGGCATGAAGCAGCCTCAGCTTGGTGTTCTCCCTGGAGGCAAACAGATCCACCTGAGGTTTGTCCCAGTGGGAGAACAGACTGTGTACTATCTCTGGATGGAGAGACAGCCTCACGGGACATCTTGCCCACACGGATGACAGCGTCCACATGAATGGCTAGGAGATCTGCCTCTAGTTGGCTCTCGAGGGTCCATATGTGGAGTGCTTCCCTGCACAACAGCCGGGAGTTTGTGCCGCCCTGTTTGTTGAGGTAGTATATAGACGTGGTATTGTCCATCTGGACTTGCACCACTTCACCCCGAAGGAGCGGAGCGATGCTGATAGTGCCAGTCTGACTGCTCTGCGTTCCAACAGGTTGATATATCATCAGGATTCCTCAGGGGTCCAGAACCCATGGGCTCTGTGGTTCCCCATGTGGGCTCCCCAGCCCATGAGAGAGGCATCGGCCGTGAGAACAACCGTCAGCTCAGGACAAACGAACGGGATCCCTTCCAGCAAGTGTTCCAGGATGGTCCACCATTGTAGAGCATCCCACATCTTCTGGGACACAGTGACCAGCTGGTCGAAGTGACCATGATGCTGAATCCTCTGGCTGACCAGTTCCCATTGGAGGGGCGCATATGCCACCAGGCCCATCAAACCATGGTGGTGCAAGGCCACCATGTACTCCAGAAGGTGCCAAAAGTACCAGGCAGGGAGCACGTGTCCAACCAGAAAAGATTGGGCAAAGAGGAGAGAACGTCCGCCCTGTCCGTTGGGAGCCGGGCTCTTGCTCGGCAGGAGTCGAGCTCTACCCCGATAAAACACATCACCTGTGAAGGTGCGAGTTCCGACCTGGCCTCGTTGATCAGGAGACCAAGATTGGTGCAGGTCTGGAGGACCAGGTCCCTGGATCTCTCCACCTCCTGCTTGGAGGATCCTGCCACAAGCCAGTCATCGAAATATGAGTAAACCCTGGCCCCTCAATACCGAAGATGGGCTGCCACTGCTGCAATGCATTTGGTGAAGACCCGTAGGGCTGATGACAGGCCAAACAGCATGGCTTGGAACTCGAATAGGGCTCCTTCTGCTCAGAAGTGAAGCAACATTTGGAGAGATGGATAGATCGAGCAATTGAAAGAATGCATCCTGGAGATCCATAGAGCAAAACTACATGTTCTGCTCGAGAGATGGTATAATCTGGGACAGAGTTACCATCCTGAAAGTGCATGACCTGAGGAACTGGTTCAAGTCGTGCAGATCTAGAATGGGGCGCCAGCCCCCCCATCTGCTTCAGAACCAGAAGTACCTGGATACGAACCCTGGTTTGACTGGGGGGGTCCATGACTCTAGTCACCATCTCCTTGCGGAGGAGTTGTGCAATGTCGTCTCGAAGAGCCGACTGAGTGTGTATGGACACCACATCCTCCCGTGGGGTGTGGGCTCAGCTTGGAGGGTACTGCTTGAATTCCAGAGACAGTCCCTGGCCCACCACTTCTAGAACCCACCTGTCCATGGTAACAGTGGGCCAGGCAGAAAGGAAGTGGTGGAGCCGCCCCCCCCCCCATGGGGGGGACCTAGAACTTGCATGACAGGTATGGGGGTGGCTACCCCATCCCATCAATGAGCAGGCTTGGAGGAAGAGGATTCAGACCGGGGACTGCCTGAGCCCCGTCCTCCAGGCTTACGGGCCACCAGAGGCCCGGACTTGGGCCGAGGGCACAAAGACTGTGCCTGCTGTTGTTGCCCCACTTGAAAGTGGGGCTGCTTGGCTGCAGGGGCAGAGTGCTGAAATGGCTTCATCTTCTGCTCTATGGAACCCTGGGACTCCTTCTGCACAGAAGTTACTGAGTTCAAGGTGGCACTGAACTTCTCGGTGCTTTCTAGGTGACCGTCCACACCTGGGCTGAAAAGGTCGGTTACCCAGGAAAGGGACATCAGTTAGCTTGTGTTGGGTGTCTGCCGTGAAGGTGGAGACCCTTAACCAAGCCCCGCAGCGCATGGCAACTGCAGCCACCACCGAGCGGGAACATGGGTCCTCCAGGTCCAGAGCAGACTGGAGTTGTTGCTTCGCAACAGCCCGACCCTGGTCACGGACCTGCTTGACCGTGGTCTGGAGATCTGCGGGGAGGTGAGGTAGAACCTCATCAAGGGAGCTCAGAAAGGCATGAGAGAAATGGGCCATGATGACGACTGAGCTTGCCAGACTGAGGCCCAGCATACAGGCGTCATAAACTTTTCGGGCAGAGTGGTCCAGTTTTTTGAACTCTTTGTCCGGGGGTCTATCTGTATCTGCAGAACTACCCAAGCATCTGAACACAGATTCAGTCACGAAACCCTCAGCAGAGGGATGCTCTGTGAATCCCAAAAGGGACCTGATGGGCACCGCATATTTGCAGGTCATATGAGCAAACGGCGCAAGGCAAGAGGCCAGATGCTGCCATAGCTCCAAAGCCAGACCAACAATGGCTTTGGCCATTGGGAAGACTTCCATTGGTGAATCCCCCAGTTTGAGAATATCAGTGATGGGATATTCAGCCCATTTCTGCGTTGGTTTGAGAGGCATCCCCGTAGATTCGGAGATGAGATGGAGGATGCCCATAAGGAAGAGGGGCCTTTCTCCATTGAGAGCCTATCGACAGATTCCTCATCCAAGGGACGGGAATAAAAGTCTGAGTCGTCTGACTCCAAGAAGTTCAGATAAATCGGCTGGCCACTGGGCTTTCCCACCACCTGCTAGGACGGTCAGGAGTGAGGGTGACAGAAAGCCTGCCCGGGAGGCCCAGAACAGGCAGAGTATCTTTGGCAGAAGCCCCTGAAGGGGGTTGTTTAGGTGCAGCTCCACCAGGATCATTGGAGAGGTCGATTTTGGCCAAACTGGGATGGTTTGGACTGGCTCCATAGGAGGAGGAACAGTGTGAGCCAGCTCCAGAGGAGTCTGCTTCGGCCTAGGAGGCAATAGCCAAGCAATGGCCAGTGTGAAAGGTGGAATCAACTTTTGACTGGACAAAATCAGCTGCTGACACAGTAAGTCTTCGTGGCGTCAACAGGTTTCCGTCAAGCCTCTCCTCATCGGAGGAGGACAAAGAAGAAATGTCAAGGCCACCTCTTCTTGAGCGCCAGGCGCTTCTTCGACCTGTCGGTCAAGGAGTCCCGAGACCCCGATCTCGAACTCAGAAGGGACTGACAATGTCGATCAGAAGGCTCCAGAGAGGGCGGTGGTTCTTCTGGGTCCGGCACCGGGTCTCCGATGGGATTCCCAGTGGGCTGGGCCTCCTCACTGGGGAGAGGCAGGACCGGGGTCCTGAATAAGGAGTTGTCGGCCTCATCGAGCAACAATGGATCCACTGGGTCGAGAATGATCTCAACCGGGTCATCATCCGGAGTCTGAGCCAGCTGGCTTGATGGGGGGAACGTGAAGCCAGCAGCCGAGGCCGCAACCTCGACCGAAGTCGAGACAGGTGATTCCTGGGACCAAGATCTCTCATGATCCCAAGAATGTCATCAGCGAGATGAAGATTTTCTCAGTTCCTTGTCCTTTTTACGGGACCAGAGACATGCTTTTAAGGCCTCTCGCCCTTAGTGGGAAGGGACCGCACATCTCTTAAAATGATCCAGAAAAAGTGAGCCCAGTTGGAGCGGTACGATAAGACATTTAGACCGACTATGCCCAAGCCGCCTCTTCCCTGAAAGTTTGAGTTGCTCGGCAGACCCGCAGCCATGGAGACCGCCCATCAGACTTCCTTAGATTTCACCGGTCGATTCTGTTTCTCCGGTCTGCCCAATTGGAGCCATGCAAGACGACTGTCCAAGATATTCGGGTGAAATGTGCGACACATCTCACAGGCCTGAGTGTCATGGACGACACCCAGGCAGTACACACACGTGGCATGCGGGTCGATGCGAGACATATTTTGTCCGCAAGGGCAGCGGCGGAAACCGGGTGAGGATTTATCCTCCATAGCAGTCGAGATCGTGAAGCAATTTGGTGCAACTCTGACGAGTCTGAGTTTGAGCAAACCTGTGGATTTGAAAGCCAGGGCCTACAGACGCAAGCGCGGTAAGGAGGGAACCTGTATCTTCCAACGGAAAGGAAGATCTGGAGTCATGGGGCGGAGCCGAGGGTTATACTACCCAGGTGAGGGGAGGAGCCAACTTAAAGACCTTCCGGCAAGATTCTTAAAAGTAAAGGACATGCCAAACATTGTGGATAGAACAACATATCCACGATCCTAGAAACAAGACAACAGAAAGGCAGTGTGCATATTGTGTAGCAAGACTATCAGTAGGGGGAATGTATGGCAGATTTAACAACCACCTCCTTGATAAACCATCTAAAAGTAAAGCATCCCCAGACCTTCGAAGTGCCAGGGCCTGTGCCTGCGGTTCCATCAGACCCATCTGGTGGTGGTGATGATGCAGGCAGTGGTGCTGGTGTCAATGCCACAGACCATTCTGCATCTGAAAGAAATGCTGATGCTATTACCACTCCTTCCCCCTCAACATCAAACTGTTTATACATCCCCCAGCACTCCCTCCAGGGAGACCCTATCATTACACCATCTGGCCAGCGTGGAGTGTCCTTCCATCCATGGTCAACACTAACAGTGGAAGCATTTCAGGCCAGAGCCAAGTACCAGTCTTATCATCCAACAGCACATAATACAGCTCATAGTGAAATGACAGCATTGGCTCTGTTATCCTTTTCACCTGTAGAAGACACTGGCTTTCAGAATTGTGCAGCACCTGCAGCCACAGTACCAGATCCCATCATGTTCCACATCTTCATGGATCATAGACTGTTGAGCCAAAGATATTGCAGGGTGCAAGAATGGCAACTGCCACACTACTGTTGGAGGCTGGGGGGGGGGGGTGGAGTGATCCACTGCATCAGACATCTGGAGCAGTACAAACTCCATGTAGCAGTAGTAGTTTTATTTATTTTTGGCGCCCTTCCCCATAGGCCCAGGGTGCCATTACAATACAGTACAACAGCACAGTCAACCAATATTAATACAAAAGGTCCTCTTAACATGACAAAAGCTCTAAAAACACAAATATAATTAAATCAACTAAAATCAGCTACTATCCACAACAGTACCAACCGCCAGAGCATACGGGTAGGTTTAAAGGCCTTTTTTTAGATACCTCTACCAATGGAGCCTCCCTCAGTAGTGAGTTCCACATTACTGGACCTGCCACCCTGAAGGCTCTGTCCCCAGATACTTTAAGATTAGTCTTGGAGACCACCAGGAGGCCCTCATTGGAAGACCAAAGGGAATGTGTGGGATGATATGTATGTAGAAGACCATTCAGGTAGCCCAGACCCAGCCCATGCAGGGCCCTATAAGTTAACAAACCGATCTTACAGGAGATGCACCACTTAACCACCGACCAATACAGTTCCTGCAACATGAATAATGTGACTTACGAACATACGAAATTTACCAGCAGATAAATGCCTAGAGGTCTATCAAGTCTGCTCGAATGTGCAGCTAACACCCCTTATTCTGCTGCTGCCCCTCCCTTCCACCCTTCCCCTTCACTGACCCACTCCCTTGACCTGTCCCATCCCCTTTTGAAGCAGTCCACTGTTCTACTGGATACCACTTCTGCAGGTAACGCATTCCAGCCAGCCACCACCCTCTTTGTAAAAAAAGTGTCTCCTCATCTCCATCCTGAACCTTCCTCCCTCTAGTCTCATATCATGGCCCCTGGTGTCCCTCCCCTCCCTTACTTTGAACAGCCCCTCTGTACCTGACTTGTCTATTCATTTCATGTACTTAAAGGTTTCAATCATGTCCCCCCTGTCCCGCCTCTCCTCCAGCAAGTACATGTTCAACTCCCTCAGCCTCCTCTCGTATGATAGGTCTCCCAGCCCCTTGATCATCTGTCGCCCTGCGCTGCACCCATCCAGTAACTTAATGTCCCTCTTCAGATACGGTATGCAGTACTTTGCGCGAGTACTCAGATCTTGATCTAACTAATGACCTATACAGTGGCAGAATCACCACCTCCCTTCTCGAGGATATACCCCTTGCAATACAACCCAGCATTTTGTTGGCCTTTGCAGCTGCCTTCCTACATTGTGCTGAGTTGTTCATTGACCCTGAAATGAGCACCCCCAGATTCTTCTCTTCCTCTGTCTGGTCTAGCTGCACTCCCCCCAGCTGGTAACTCCGATTTGGGGTCTTCATCCCAAAATGCAGCACCTTGCACTTTTTGGCATTAAAGCATTAAACCCCAGTTGCCAGGTGTCTGACCAGGTTTCAAGCTTTGCCAGATCATCCTGCAACCCCTGCGATCCTCCTAGGTCATCCACCACCGCGTCTACCTTGGTATCATTAGCAAACACACTGATCTTGCTCTTGATGTCCAATGATATGTCTGCAATGAATATCCCAAACAACACTGGTCCCAACACCGAGCCTTGTGGAACACTGCTCGTCACTACCCTTGAGTATGAGAGCTCCCCACCCATCACCACCTTCTGTTGCCTTCCCTGAAGCCAGTTCCCTACTCATCTCACCAGCTTTGCACCCGCCCCTGTGCCTTCTAACTTACTTCCCAGCCTTCCAGGTGGCACCGAGTCGAATGCCTTACTGAAGTCCAGATACAAGACATCCACTGCATGGCCCCTGTCCAGTTGCCTAGTTACCCAGTCATAGAACTCCACCAGGTTGGTTTGGCAGGATCTGCCACGTATGAAGCCATGCTGTCTGCTGTCCTGTAGTCCTTTGGCCTCTAGGAGGGCCACCAGCCTCTCCTTCAGGATAGTCTCCATTAGCTTACCCACGATGGATGTGAGGCTCACTGGTCTGTAGTTTCCCAGTTCATCCTTGGGGCCACTCTTGTGGAGGTGCACCACATGAGCCATCCTCCAGTCCTGAGGTACACACCCCAAATGTAGTGAGGCATTAAATAGGTGTGCCAAAGGTCCTGCAAGGACCTCTGCCAGCTCCTTCAGTACCCTGGGGTGGATGCCATCTGGGCCTGGCGCCTTGTCCACCCTCAGTGCCTTCAAACCCTCCCAAACTCTGCCCTCCATGATTTCCCCATCTGTCACCTCCTCCCCCCGTTTCTGCCATTCCTCCCCTTGGGTGTCACCCCCATCTGCTCCTTAGTAAATACCAAGCAGAAGTAATCATTTAGTGCTTCTCCCTTATAGCACCCTGCTTCTACCCAACCCCCCCCCTTCCTAATCCTTACTATGTGGTCCTTACAGTTCCTTTTCTCCCTAATGTACTTAAAGAAGTCCTTCTCCCTCTTCTTAATGCCTTGTGCCAGCCTCAGTTCCGTAGATGCCTTGGCTCCCCTAACTGCCCTTGTCACCTCCTTCAATTCCTTCAAGCACTCCTCCCTGTCCTACCCCCTCCCTGTTTTCTTTGTACCTCCTAAAGGCAGCTCTTTTCCGCCTTACCTTTTCCATGACCTCCTTGCTCAACCAGCTCGGTTTCTTGGCCCTAGCCTTCTTGCTCTGGGCCTTGCAGCAGGTTTTGGTTGCCTCCACTATCCCCAGCTTTATGAGCTCCCACCTCTGGTTAGTGTCCATACTAGATTGAATTCTGGCCAGGTACCCTTTTTCCACTTCCCCCATCCTCCCAAAGTCGGCCCTCCTGACGTCCAGCACTCTTGTGCTATATTCCACTCCTTCCTTGCCCATATCCAATGTGAGCCATACTGAGTGGTGGTCACTCACTGACAGCGGTTCCTCCACTGTAAGTTCTCTCACAAACTCCCCATTTGCCAGCACAAGGTCAAGGGTATTCCCTAACCTGGTTGGTTCACTGACCATTTGCAGCAGGAAGCTGTCCTGGAAGGCATCCAGCACTACCTGCTCCCTTCTGTTCCTGGTTGTTGGGGTACTTCAGTCCACTCCTGGCATGCTGAAGTCCCCCCCCACAATCACCACACTACCCTTCTCGCAGGTCCTCCTGATCTGTCCCGCTAGTTCCCTGTCTAACTCCTCCATCTGAGATGGCAGCCTGTACACCACTCCCATTCTGAGAATCCTATTCTTGGAATCCTGGATTTGCATCCAAAGTGACTCCGTACTACCCTCCTCCCCTTCCTCCATTACAGACTTCAGTCCTTCCTTCACATATAGCAGGGTTCGAAATAAGGGGAAGCTGGGTGCTAATTAGCACCTGCAAATTCCATAGTAGCACCTGGTTCTCTCAATAAGAGATGATCAGTGGTGCTAGCTTCAGCACTTCCGTCATGTACTGGAGATAGAGTGATGTCTTGGAGCTGCTTAGACAGTGAGGGCAGGGACAGCATCTCAGCAGCATAACAGTAACCCTTCTCAGAACATCAACTAGAGATGATCTGCATGTCAACTGGAGATGGGGGAAGGTGTGCAGCTGCAGTGGTCTAGCTGCAAAATACAGTATCACTTTCACACCAGTCTAGTGAGATACTGAATGGGCAGGCAGGTGGGAAATGTCTTACATCCTGTCTTACGAAGCTGCAGCAGACCAGTCCTGAAATAAAAGACTGGCGCTATGAACCACCATAACTTTCTGTCCTTTGAGTAAACTTATTTAGTCTTTTAAATATTTTCTAGAGTTGTAAACTCGAAGATTAACAAAAACAGCATCACTTGAAGCAAATCAAATGGAGAAAAAAGCAAGAGAAGAATTTACACAGTCCACCTATGCAGAAGTAAAACTGCTCATTGGAAAACACGCAGTTGGTCTAAACTGGGACATACATGAGGAGGCACTTTGCCATTTGTCTTACACCTCTGTCAGTTATTTATAAAAGAATCTGTTAGTGTAGTTTTTAATTAACAGATTCTCTCATCCTCTGACATTTGTCTTATACATTTGCTAATTAATTCAAAGTACCTCCTAGTGCATGTCTCTCTTTAGAACAGCTGCACTTTTTCCAATGAGCAACTTTACCATGAGAATGTTTAAATGTAATTATTGTGTTATTAAAGTGTATATAACTGGCAGATTTACAGATATTTAATATTTATACCAGACTCCTACAGAGAATTTCATTTTTTATTATTTTTGTCCTTCCATTTTATTCCCCTTCCACGACATCCCAATGCATTTTTATCTGTATTAACGTCAACTCCTGGCTTTGCCCGAGTAGATCCAGGTCTGCTTGAAATTGTCACTACGCAGGAGCTACTCATAGCTCCTGCCTGCCAAATCCTTATTTCGGCCCCTGCATATAGTACCACACACCCTCCTTTCCCAATCACCCTGTCCCTACGAAATAACCTGCACCCTGGTACAGACAGGTCCCAGTCACTGTATTGGGTGGCCCATGTTTCTGTGATGGCTGCAATGTCCACCTCTCCCTCTGCCATGAGCACCTGTAACTCTGCAGTTTTCCTCCCAAGGCTCCTAGCATTAAGGGTAACCACCTTCCACCCCCACCCCCATCCTGCCCTCCTTTACTAGCATCACCAGTAGTACTTGCCGTTTGTCCTTTGTCACTGTTATGGGGGGTAAGCTCATATGGTTTCCCAACCTGTGGTCTCTGCATGTCTCTTGCCCAACTGACACCCCCTGCTCCTAGTTTAAGTTCCCAACTTCCTCAAAGTACTCCTCCATCCTCTGTTTCAACACTTTCTTTCCCTCCTCACTCAAGTGTAGTCTGTCCTTGGCAAAGAGATTACTATCCTCCCAGGTCCCTCCCCACCCCCTCCCAACAGGCCCATACCCTTTAGCACACCACCAGGTTCTTAGCCATCCGTTAAATTCCTCTATTCTCAGCTTTCTTGTTGTGCTTGCCTTGGGGCACTGGAAGTATCTCTGAAAAAGTTACTGATCTTCCTGCCCCCTCACATAATTGTCCTAGTTCCTCAAACCTCCTCTGGACTAAATCTACTGTCTTGTCAGCCAGGTCATTTGTCCCAAGATGTATAATTAAATTAGGCTTGTCCCTACCCCTTCTAACATATTTCAGAACAGACTGTCCCACCCTTTCCGCTGTCATTCCTGGCATGGCCTCCACCCAAATGCAACTATGCCTCTCCCCCTTGCTACCCCACCTGACTCCTCTTAGTATTGAATCCCCCAGCACTAAGATTCCACCCCTCTTACTCCCTGCTTGCTTCCATTCATCTCCCTCACTCATTTCCAACTCCTCTTCCTCCTCTTGCACATTATTTCCCCCTTTTGCCCCTGTTGCAATTCTCCCAGCAGAACTTCCCCCAACTCCGGTTTGGTCCAGGCATTTATCAATTACTCCTCTAATTTCATCATTTCCCTCTTCCTCCTTCTTCCTCTCCAGCAGTGCAAAACTGTTTTCTGAAGACCTTTCACAAATGCCTGCTCCCTCTCTCTCTTCATGGTAACCTGTTCTCTCCTTTCCACTCCATGACTTTTGCCACTTCTTCGACTCCCCTCACAAGTCCCTATATCCTCCTTCCATTTGTCTTTTGTCTCCTGACCTGGTTTCCCCCGCAATCGCTCTTCCTGGCCTTGGCCCCATTGTCTCTGCTTCCCTTCTTCTCACCCTCTCCTCACCACTGTTGGCTTAAATCACCCTCCCTCATCTCCCCTCCTTCCTCCCTCCAGTATTGGGCTAAATCCACCCCCAGTCTGCCTTGCCCGTCTTAGTTCCTCCTGCAGACCCTCAGTCTCCTTTCTAAGTTTCTCTATGTGGTTGCACACTAAACATCCTTCCACACTCCAGGCAGTTTTTAGAAAGAATGGTGCACCGTAGTTCTTGCAGCCTACCACGCTACCCATTGCTGTCGTTGCCCACCAGCGACCCCCATCCTTCCGGATGAAGGATACCAAACACTCCCCCAAGTCTCCCTTCTCCCACCTCTATCAGTGCAAAACATTCTTTTCTTAATTTCCCTTACCCCCTTTGTTGTACACGTTTAGATAGATTGCGCAACTGCTTTTTATATTCCTATCCTTCCTATCTACACCCAAAAAGAGACTTTAAGTAGCTATTGCACAACCTTCTTCAAACTCCTACTCCTCTTTCCACAATGCAATAGCAATGCAAAGAAGTAACAATGAAAGCTCCTTGATTTGCAGTTACTTCCCTTCCACTGAGGTAGCAGTCACCTCTTCACTCACTGCTGTTCCTTTCCTGGATGTCTGCTTCTGTTATGACAGGTGCATATCCGTTGCCTGTTTGAGGAACTGATGTCAGAACCCTGGTATAAAGGAAATCATGGACGCGGGGGTGGGGTGAGGGGTTGGGGTGGGACCAGCCCAAGACTTCCAGAAACAATCAAGTAGCTGAGACCCCTGGTCAGACCATTAGCATTAAACTTTGCAGCTAGTGAAACCACCAAAAATGATTAATATCACACCAAATAGGTTTTAAATCAGAAGAAACAGGCCTTCCTCCACAATGCAGCCTGCTACACAGTGAAACATCAAACAAATGAGCCCATTCATAGCCACCAAAACAGGTTTCAAAACTCCAATAGCCCCAAAACAATACCCTGCTAGCTCCTTTAGAAGTAGTAAGAAAATAACCTTTTACCAAGTAAAATCCACAAGAAACAATGTAAAAACAACAAGAAGCAGCTACTATACTGGAACAGATCTGATCCTTTCCCCTTCTAGTTCCTTCTGAAAAGCCAAAGCAACTGACACCACAAACCTGATTCAGCTCTGTCTCCAGATAGCTGAGTGAGACCTGGCCAGACCATTAGCACCCTTCCCCCACTATGCACTAAACTTTGCAGCTAGTGAAGCCAGCAAAAATGAATCAAAATTCTACTCAAAGCCCCCAAAATAGGTTTGCTACCAAAAGAAACAGGTCTCCAATTCAAACAGCTTCTCCAACAACACATTAAAAGAGGCTTGAAATTAGAAGATATGGGTCTCCAATTCAAAGAAACAGCCCCAATTAATATCACACCAAATAGTTTTTAAATTAGAAGAAACAGGCCTCCACAATGCAGCCTGCTACACAGTGAAACATCAGACAAATGAGCCCACTTATAGCCACCAAAAAAGGTTTCAAAATTCCAACAGCCCCAAAACAATACCCTGTTAGCCACTTAGAAATAGTGAGAAAGAAAAGAAAGAAAAAATTACTCACCTTAGTAATGTTGTATTCTGACTACTGCAGTTAGGTCCTGCCTTTCAACTGCCCTGGAGAAGAGAGAGTTAACTTTCCATTGCCAGCATGGAACGTTCAGAGCGAGCTCAGTTGAAGCCCCTGTCTGCTGCTGTTTAAACTCCAACCGTCCTATCTTTACGAGCAATACTCACTAGAAGTTATGTGTGGAAACTGTAAAACTCACACTAGCCAACTGGCAACTAAATTTATTAAAAATGTTTTTTTGGTTTCAAAGCAAAGACTCAAGTCAGGAAACCCAAAAAACAAAACACAACACACATCCAAAGTAAAGGAGGGTGAAAAAGGGGCACCCCTAGGGTGCCAACACTGCTCCTGCCCACCCACATCCCAAAAACCAGGTTCTGAGAGGGGAGGCGGGGAGGTCAGAATACAGCAAGACTCAATTAGAAGAAACAACATTACTAAGGTGAGTAATTTTTTCATCAAACAACATGAAGTCTTGCTGTATTCTGACTATTGCAGACTACCAAGCAGTACCTCCATGGAGGAGGGACAGAACCTACTTTGGGAATAGGCTCTGAAGTACTGCTGTGCCAAACCGAGCATCACTCCTAGCCTGGATATCCAGAGAGTAATGCTTGGTGAACGTATGGACTGTTTTCCAGGTGGCTGCTTGACAAATTTCTAAGATAGGAATATCCCTGGCAGCAGCCAGGGAAGCAGCTGTACCTCTAGTAGAGTGAGCCCTCAGGCCTGAGGTGGGTTCTACCCAGTTTTTCATAGCAGAATTGTATACAAGAGACAATCCACCTGGTAATAGATCTCTTAGTGGCAGGTTTGCCCTTACCGACCTCTCCATATGTGAGGAATAACTGGAGGGACTCAAACCTGTGACCCTTGGTGCACTCTATATAGTAGCTGAGGGCCCTTTTAACATCCAAGCTGTGCAGCCTCCTCTCTCCAGAGGAGGAATGGTCACTGAAGAAAACAGGGAAAGACATAGACTAATTAAGGTGGAAATCTGAAACCACCTTAGGCAAAAACTTCCTGTTAGTTCTTAGGACCACTTTATCTTTATGGAAAGAAATGAAATCAGGCTCTACTGACAGGGCTTGCAATTCACTGATACGCCTAGCAGAGGTAATGGCTACCAAAAACACAGTTTTCCAAGTCAAGTACTTAAGCTCTGCAGAGGACAAAGGCTCAAAGGGTGGTTGCATAAGCTGAGCAATGCAAACATTAAGGTCCCAAGCAGAAGCAGGGTCGCTAAAGGGGGGATTGGTGTACAGCAATCCCTTGAAGAACTTACAAAACACAGGATGGGCTGACAGAGGAGAGGGCTTGCCTACTGACAAGAAGGCAGAAACAGCTGCCAAATGCACTTTAAGTGTAGCTGGCCTAAGTCCTAAGCCATTAAGATGGACCATATAGTCCAGAACTGTAGGCAACCCAGCAGATTCTGGAGAAATATGCTTATTAGAGCACCAAATAGTGAACCTTTTCCATTTGGAGTTGTAAGTCTTTCTGTGGAAGGCTTTCTGAAGTCTTAAGGATATCCAGAACCCCTTGAGAAAGGTGTAGATCAGCAAACTCTAACTCTTCAAGAGCCATGCCTTGAGATTGAGAGACTTGAGGTTCGGATACCAAATCCTCCCCTGAGAGGATGTCAACAGGTTGTAATTCCTGGGAAGAGACAGGGGAAGGTGGACTGCTAAGGACAGCAACAGGGGTACCAGGGCTGTCTGGCCCAGTCTGGAGTAATCAGAATCACTTTGCATGGTTGTGACATGATCTTGACTAACACTTTGAACAGGAGAGGGAAGGGGGGAAAAGCATACAGAAATTTCCCTTCCCAATTCAGAATCAGAGCATCCAGGGGGACTGAGCCCAAGACTGAGGGTCTGCAACAAAAGAGAGGAAGTTGGTGATTGTCTGGGGCTGCAAAATCTGTGGAGTGCCCCATCTCGAGAAAATCACTTTCAAAACTAAGGGATCTAGGGTCCATTCGTGATGGCCCTGGGATATCCTGCTGAGAGCATCTGCTAGGACATTGTCCTTCCCTGGGAGGTGAACTGCTATCAGAGAGGTTTGCAGGGAATAGGCCAGGGACCACAACTTCGTTGCTTCTGTGTACAAGGCCATAGACCGAGTGCCTCCTAGCTTGTTGATGTACCACATTGTGGTGGTATTGTCTGTTCTGATCTGGACCACCTTGTTCTGTACAGATTTGGAAAAGGCTTGCAGTGCCAGAAACACTGCTCTGAGTTCCAAGAGATTTATGTGAAGCAGAGATTCTTGAGGTGACCACAGCCCTTGGGTGGTAAGATCCCCCAGGTGGGCTCCCCAGCCCAGCAGGGAGGCATCTGTGATGAGTATCACTGAATAAGACTGAGTGACAAAAGGAACTCCTTGTCTCAAATTGTCCTGATCCTGCCACCACTGCAAAGCCTGGATCAGGGTTTGAGTCACTGGGACTAGTTTGGTAAGGGAATCCTTTCTTTGGGACCAGAAGGCTCTTAAGTGGAACTGAATGTCCCTCATCTGAAATCTTGCCCTGGACCACTGCTGTAGAGGCTGCCATGGTCCAGAAGCTGCAAGAAATGCCTTGCTGGTCAAGACACCTGAAGAGTGAATGAAGAGGCCAGTTCCATAAGGGTCCTTACCCTGTCCAGGGAAGGAAGGCTCTTGCCCTTATTGTATCCAGCTCCGCCCCTATGAAGGTGAGGAGCTGTACTGGCTTGAGAACTGACTTTGGAAGGTTGAGGAGGAATCCTAAGGAGGTGAGCACTTGCTGAGTTATTTGCAGATGTGACTTGACCTGGTCTGGAGACTGACCCACTATGAGCCAGTCGTCCAAGTATGGAAAGATGGAGATCTTTTTTCTCCTTAGGAAAGCAACCACTACTGCCAGGCACTTTGTGAACAGCCTTGGGGCTGATGTTAGGCCAAAGGGTATTGCTCTGAATTGATAGTGGCCTGAGGGCAACTCGAACCTGAGGTACTTTCTGTGGGAGCACCTGATGGGAATGTGAAAATAGGCATCCTTGAGGTCCAGGGAGGCTAGCCAGTCCCCTGGCCTTAGAGAGGGCAGAATTATTCCCAGAGTCACCATTTTGAACTTTGGTTTTAAAAGGTGCTTGTTCAGATATCTTAGATCCAGGATGGGCCGCCATTCTCCTGTTTTTGGGGGTTAGGAAGACCTGGAGTACAATCCTTGCCCTGTGTAGGGTAGGAACCTCTTCTATGGCTCTGAGAGCCAGGAAGGAAGAAACCTCTGCCTCTAGGGCAAGGGTCTCTGATGGATTTGCAGGTGGAAAGGATCTGGTTCTCATCTTGGGAAATTTTTTGAAGCTGAGAACCAGTCCCTGGCTTACTACTTCCAGGACCCACTTGTCTGATGTCAGAGACTTCCAGTCCTGGACAAAGTAAGCCAGCCTGCCCCCTACAGGTATTGGAGAATCGGCCCGGGAAGACCCATCAGGGTGTCTGCTTGGCAGGGGCTTTAGGCTGAGGGGTTGAAGCAGGCCTGCTCATTCCCCGTCTGCCTCTCCCTCTGAAGAACCCCCTCTGAGCATAGGAAGAAGAGGAGGCCTGGGCTTGGTGAAAAGGCCTGCCCCTGCCCCTGGACTGCTGCCTTTGAGGAGTGGCTTGCCTTTCTTTGGCCTGAGCACTCCTGTATGTGGTCCTGTACTCGTCCATCTTTTTCATGTAGTTCTCTGTCTGCTCCCCAAACAGAGAATTACCAATGACAGGGAAATCCATGGCCTTAGCCTGGGTATCCTGTGATAGGCTAGTACATCTGAGCCAAGCCATCCTCCAAGGGCCACAGATGTAGCCATGACTCTAGATGAAACATCATTGGAGTCCACAGCAGCATGAAATTGCACCTTGGATGCCTCAGTCCCATCTGCAGCCACCTGCTCCAGCTCCTTGGCAAGCTGGTCAGGGGCCTGTTTAGCCAGAGCCAGCACAGTGTCCCATCTGGACTTCTGGTATCTAGCTGTGTAGGCCATATAGTTAGCCTGCCTGAGTCCCAAAGATGCTGCCATGTACTGCTTCTTTGCCATGGCATCAATCCTCCTGGAGTCCTTATCTGGGGGGTGTGATGCCAAGGGAATATTTGCCTTATCACAGGTAGCAGCCTGCACTACCCCAACATGGCTGCATTGTTGAGAAAGGAACTCTGTGTCCGAGCCTGAAAGGGTGTACCTCTTGTCCATTCGTCTGTCCACAGGAGGTATGGAGTTAAGAGTCTTTAGAATTTTAATTGTCTGTTTCCCAAAAGATTTATGGAGGGGAACAGACAGTCTCCTGGACTCTGGGATGTCCATCATTTCAACAAAATCAGGCTCCTCCTGATCCTCTACTGCTTCCTCCATTGGAAGCTAAAGGGTTTCAGCCACTATTTTGTAAAACATGAAGTGGGAAGGGGACTCAGAAAGCCTAGGAGGAGAAGAAAAAATTACTCACCTTAGTAATGTTGTTTCTTCTAATGGAGTCTTGCTATATTATAGACATTAGCAGTTTGTTCCAGCTCTAGAACTGCCCCGGAGTGAAATGGTTAAAACCATTCCAAAATAGAATTTTGGCACGAGAGCAGCTCTCTATCTGTGTCTTTCAAACTTGAACTGTCAGATCTTTACGAGCCAAACTCACTAAGGTCTGTGTGGAAGCTGTAACTACACTAGCCAAATGGCTACCTAAATAATAACAACCATTGATGGTCCCAACACCCAAGACTCAAGTCAGGGGACCAGAAATACTAACACCATTCTAATAATATGAAAATGGAACATAAGTATAATAAAACACACACACGCATACACATACACCCCCAAAGTCCCAAAGGGGACAAAATGCTAACAGGACATAAGTAGTGCCCACACTAAGTTGCCCGCACCCCACCAAGTAGAGGTTCTGAGAGGGGCAGGTTGGGGAGGTTATAATATAGCAAGACTCCATTAGAAGAAACAACATTACTAAGGTGAGTAATTTTTCTTCAAACAACATGAAGTCTTGCTATATTATAGACATTAGCAGAATACACAGCAGTACCTCCATGGAGGAGGCAGAACCTACTTAGGGAATAGGCTCTGAAGAACAGCTGTGCTAAACGAGCATCTCTCCTGGCCTGGACATCCAGGGAGTAATGCTTGGTAAAAGTGTTACCGCTTTTCCAAGTAGCAGCCTGGCAAATCTCTAATAAAGGATATCTCTGGCAGCAGCTAGAGACGCAGCTGTACCCCTGGTAGAATGAGCCCTCAAACCGGGGCTCTGCCCACTTCTGATAACAAAATTGGATACAAGAGACAATCCACCTGGCTATTGATCTCTTAGTGGCAGGTTTGCCTTTCCCAACTTCACCATAGGTAAGGAAAAGTTGGAGGGATTCGAACCTGTGACCTTTGGTACGCTCTATATAATAACTAAGAGCTCTCTTAACATCCAGGCTGTGCAACCTCCTCTCACCCGAAGAGGAGTGATCAGTGAAAAATACTGGAAGGGAGATAGATTGATTAAGATGGAAATCTGAAACCACCTTAGGCAAAAACTTCCTATTAGTCCTAAGGACTACCTTATCCCTGTGGAAAGAAATAAAGTCAGTCTCCACTGACAAGGCTTGCAATTCACTTATGCGTCTGGCAGAAGTGATAGCCACTAGAAAAACAGTTTTCCAAGTTAGGTACTTAAGCTCTGCAGAAGACAGAGGTTCAAAAGGGGGTTGCATTAACTGGGCAATGCAAACATTAAGGTCCCAAGCAGGGCGGTTCCCAAAGGGAGGATTAGTATGGAGTAATCCCTTAAAAACTTGGAAAACACAGGATGAGAGGAAAGAGGGATGACTTTCCTGCTGACACAAAAGCAGACACAGCTGCCAAATGAACTCTCAGGGTAGCTGGTCTGAGACCCAAGGAATTAAGATGTACCATGTAATCTAACAAAATGGGCAATTCAGCAGATTCTGGGAAATATTTTCCTAGCACACCAAATGGAAAACCTTTTCCATTTAGAACTATAAGTAGCTCTAGTGGAAGGCTTTCTGGAAGCCTTTAGGATCTCAAGAACACCCTGAGAGAGGTGTAAATCAGCACCTTAACTCCTCAAGAGCCAGGCCTTGAGGTTGAGGGATTTGAGGTCCGGATACCAAACCTTCCCTGGGCACAAGTCAACAGATTGTGATTCCTGGGAGGCACAGGGAAGATGGACTGTCGAGACAGAAGGAGTGGGTACCAGGGCTGCCTGGCCAATCCGGGCAATCAGAATCACCCTGCAAGGCTGAGATCTGATTTTGACTAGTACTTTGAATAGGAGAGGAAGGGGTGTGGGCATAGGAACTTCCCTCAATCCAGAGGAAGGGCATCCAGGGAAACTGAGCCCAGCACTGAGGCCTGCAACAGAACAGAGGAAGTTTGTGATTGTCTGGGGCTGCAAAAGATCTATCTGAGGATGCCCCACTGGCAAAAACTATCCCCAGCACTTGAGGATCCAGGACCATTCGTGATGGCCCTGGGAAATCCTGCTGAGGGCATCCGCTAGGACATTGTCCTTCCCTGGAAGATGAACTGCTATGAGGGAAGTGTTCAGGAATAGGCCAGAGACCACAACTTTATTGCCTCGGTGCACAAGGTCAAGACCGAGTGCCCCTGTTTGTTGATGTACCACATTGTTGTGGTGTTGTCTGTTCTGACTTGTATCACCTTGTCGTGGACAGATGCAGAAAAAGCTTGAAGAGCTAAAAGACAGCTCTGAGTTCCAGCAAATTGATGTGGAGCAGAGATTCCTGGGGGGACCAGACTCCCTGAGTGGAAGGGTTGCCCATGTGGGCTCCCCAACCCAGAAGGGAAGCATCTGTATGAGAGTCAAGTCGTGAGAAGGGGAAATGAAGGGACCCTCGCTCTTAATTGCTCTGATCCTGCCACCACTGGAGAGCTAGGATCAAGGTTCGAGTCACTGGGACCAACTTGGAAAGGGGTCTCTTCTCTGAGACCAAAAGGTTCTCAAGTGAAACTGAATGTCTCTCTCATCTGAAATCTGGCTCCTGCACAACAGCTGTGGATGCAGCCATGTGCCCCAGGAGCTGCAGAAAGTGTCTTGCTGGTCGAGAGACCTGCAGAGTGAAGGAAGAGGCCAGAGCCACTAAATTCCTTACCCTTTCTGGGGGAAGAAAGGCTCTGGCTAGCTTTGTGTCCTATTCTGCCCCTATAAAGGTGAGTACCTGGACTGGTTCCAGAACCAACTTTGGTAGGTTTAGCAGAAAACCCAGGGAGGTGAGAAGCTGCTGGGTGACCTGCAGGTGAGATTTTACCTGTTCTGGGGACTGGCCTACAATGAGCCAGTCGTCTAGATAGGGAAAACAGCAATCCTCTGCCTCCTTAGTGGGCCACTGCCACTGCTAGACACTTTGTGAATACCCTTGAGCAGAGGTAAGGTCAAGGCATTGCTCTGAACTGGTAATGACCTGAGGGCAGTTCGAATCTGAGGTACTTTGCAGGATCTTCTGATTAGGACATGGAAATAGGCATCCTTGAGGTCCAGGGAGGCTAGCCAGTCCCCTGGCCTTAGGGAAGGTAAAATCATTGCCAGAGTTACCATTTTGAACTTTGGTTCAAAAGATGCTTGTTCAGATATCTGAGATCTAAAATGGGTCGCCATTCTCCTGTCTTTTGGGGTAAGGAAGTATCTGAATACAGACCCCTGCCCTGATGCAGGGAGGAACCTTTCTACTGCTCTGAGAGCTAACAGGGATGAGACCTCTGTTTCAGAGCGAGGGTCTCTGAAGCACTTGTAGTAGAAAAAGTCTGCTTCTCAACTTGGGAAACTTTTGAAGCTGAGAACCAGACCCTGGCTTACTACTTCCAGAACCCACTTGTCTGAGGTTAAAGAAGCCCACCTGACTGAAGTAAGCCAGCCTGTCCCCCACTGGTACAGGAGATCGGCCCTGGCACCCCATCAGGGTGCCTGTTTGCAGGGAGCTTAGGCTGGGGGTGGGAGCAGGTCTGCCCACCCTCGCCTGCCCCTGCTTCTGAAGAAGCCCTCTGAGCATAAGGCAGAGGAGGCCTGAGTCTGGTTGAAAGGCCTGTGAAAAGGCCTACCCTACCCCTGGGGCATGCCTTTGAGGAGTGGCTTGCCGCTCCTAGCCTGGGCACTCTTGTAAGTAGTCCTATATTCATCCATCTTCTTTCATGTAATTCTCTGTCTGCTCTCCAAACAGAGAATTTCCCACCACAGGAAAATCCATAGCCTTAGTCTGGGTATCCTGTGACAAACTAGTACACCTGAGCCAGGCCAACCTCGTAAAAGCTACAGATGTGGCCATGACCCTAGAAGAAACATCATTAACATCCACAGCAGCATGAAACTGAACCTTAGAGGCTTCAATGCCATCAGCAGCCACCTGTTCTAGTTCACTAGCCAGCTGGCCATGGGCCTGCTGGCCAATTGCATAACAGTATCCCATCTAGATTTCTGATACCTAGCTACATAAGCCATATAATTTGCTTGCCTGAGTCCCAGAGAGGCTGCCATATACTGTTTTTTTTGCCATGGCATCAATCTTCCTGGAATCCTTGTCAGGAGGATGTGGCCAAGGAATATTAGCTTTATCACAGGCAGCAGCCTGAACTACCCCAACATGACTGCATTGCTGAGAAAGGAATTCTGTATCAGGGCCTGACAATGTATACCTTCTGTCCATCTTTTCATCTACAGGAGGCACAGAATTAGGAGCTTTTAAAATTTTAATTGTTTGTTTCCTAAAAGACTTATGTAAAGGAATAGACAATCTCCTAGACTCTGGAATATCCATCATTTCTACAAAATCAGGCTCCTCTTGCTCATCCACAGCCTCTTCTAAAGGAAGCTGGAGGGTTTCAGCAACTTTTTATAAAACATAAAATGGATGGGGACTCAGACAGCATAGGGGAGATTCTAAAGGTCTGTCTGGGGAGATGTCCGGTTCAGTGGCACACCCAGACCTTCCCAGCCACATTCATACTGTTCATAATCCTCCTCCCCTCCTCTGGTTCATAAAATTCCTCAATATCATAATCCTGAACCATGGGACGGACGAAAACCGACCTTTTACCAGATAGTGGTGGTTCGGACGGACCCTGAGACAGTGACTGGACAATTTGTATGGCTTTTGCTATCTCTGCAGCAGTTGGAGAAGGAATTTTGGACTCCAGACCTGCTGATTTTCTTGTTTTCTTTACTGGAATTGGTTCCTCAGAACCAGCTTTTCTTTGCCCGAGGAAGTCTGGCCCTGGTCAGAGGGCATCTCTCTGTCTGGTTGGCACCGAACCGGCTGGCCATCCGGTCAGCGGACTTTTTGCCTCTCGCCCCTGAGCCTGCCCAATCTTTTTTCCAGGGTGGCTGCAGGGAAATTCTTACATACCTGGCAGTCTGACTGGAGGTGGTCAAACCCCAGACACAAACATATGTGTGTGGGTCAGCCTTGGCAAAGACTTCCCACAAACATCACAGTGCTTGAAACCCAGTGGGCCCGGTTTTTCTTTGGGTTTCTCAGACATAATGCCAGCCTAACCAAAAATCTGCCTTTTAACGGCAGTGCCAGGCAAGACACCCTTATCGGTTCCTAACTGCGTGTCACGGTATTGGAAAACCGTAATAAATCCGTTTTTTTAGAACCGATAAGAACCGGAACCGACTTAAAATAGTAACTTTTAGTTTTAAATGAGTTTTAACCACTGATCGGTTCAAACCGAACCGATAACTTTCATAAGTTCCATACAGACAAAACCTTCATTTACTTACGGTTACCACAGATAGAGCTTGAACTGAACGGTTTTGCGGTTAAATAAAACTATTCTCGGTTAAATCCAACCGAGAAAACACTTTTTAAACCGAGAAATGAACCGAGCAGGAGAAATCTCCGGAGCGACTGTTCACTGAGGCGGAGTAAAGAATCTGACAGTTCAAGTTTGAAAGGACACAGACAGAGCTGCTCTCGTGCCAAAATTCTATTTTGGAATGGTTTTAACCATTTCACTCCGGGGCAGTTCTAGAGCTGGAACAAACTGCTAATGTCTATAATATAGCAAGACTTCATGTTGTTTGCAACACTTGAAGGTCTGTCTGGAGAGATGTCCGGGTCAATAGGCACATCCAGACTTTCATAATCACCATCATCATCCTCATACTCTCCCTCCTCCTCCTCCGGTTCATAAAATTCTTCTGAAGTGTAATCCGGAACCTGGGGAATCGACCGAACCGAGACCCTGCCAGATGGTGCCGGTTCGGCCGGAACCGAAGTTGGCGATTGCACTATTCTTATCGCTTTGGCTATCTCATCAGCGGTCGGAGTATGAATTTCTGGATCCGAACCAGATGATTTATCTCTTCTCTTCCTTTTAACTGGAATCGACTCCTCAGAATCGTCTCTCCTTTTGCCCGAAGAAGTTTTGCCCTGGTCAGAGGGCACTCCTTCTGGTTCGGTCGGAACTGAACCGGGCTGGCCATCTGGGTCAATGGACTTCTCGGCCTCCCTTTCCCTCAGTCTACCTACTCTCTTATCCAGGGTAGCTTTGGGAAAATTCTTACAAATTTGGAAGTCTGAATCGAGGTGGTCAAACCCCAGACAATAAACACAGGTGGTGTGGGGATCAGCCTTAGCAAAGGCTTCCCCACACACACACCTCTGATGCTGAAATCCAGTGGGCCCGGGTTTTTCTTGGTTCTCAGACATGGCCAATCCTATCCAAACGCACTTTTTCGGCAATCCGCCAGGCAAGACTCCCCTATTGGTTCCTGACCGTGTTACGGGTCTTGGAAAAAACCTAATAAAATCCAGTTTTTTTAGAACCGATACGGACCGGTTACCACACTCTAAGTAAATTCACAAACTTTTTTTAAACTAAACTGATCGGTTCAGCCGAACCGATCCGAAATTTACAAGTTCCACACAGAAACTAAATGTAAAACCTATCTAGTACTCATGGTACCACAGACAGAGGCTTAAACTGACAGATTCGGTAGCAGAAATACAGTAGAAACCGAGCGAAAAACGACACTTTAACCGACTTTTTTGAACCGAGCAAAGGAGAAATCTCCGGAACGACTGTTCAGTGAGGCGGAGTAAAGAATCTGATGGTTGGAGTTTAAACAGCAGCAGACAGGGGCTTCAATCGAGCTCGTGGTGAACGTTCCATGCTGGCCATGGAAAGTTAACTCTTTGTTCTCCGGGGCAGTTGAAAGGCAGGACCTAACTGCAATAGTCAGACTACAGCAAGACTTCATGTTGTTTGAATAACCTTTTACCAAGTAAAATCCACAAGAAACAATGTAAAAACAACAAGAAGCAGCTACTGTACTGGAACAGATCTGATCCTTTCCCCTTCTAGTTCCTTGACCTAGGAAAGTCTATCAACAGTCTCACAGCCGCATTCTGCACTAGCTGTAGGCGTCGTAACACACCTCCACTGACCCCGAGGTAGAGGGCGTTGCAGTAGTCAAGACGTCACGAAAGCATGCACCAGCGAAGACAGATCATCAGGGCGAACAATGGAATGAATCCAGCTGATATTTCTGAGATGGCTGAAACCACTCTGGACAACTGCCAATACCTGAGCATCAAATGTCAGCCCTTTGTCCAGCAGGATGCCTAGATTCTTCATCCTTTGCACAGTATCGAAACTAAAGGTACCGAGATGGAGATTCGATACGTTCTCAGACACTGTCAGTCCCTTCCTACCTGGCTCATGCACCAGCACTTCAGCTTTATCAGGACTGAGTTTCAGCCAGCTCAAGGACACCTGGCCCTCAGCCAGACATTTGTTTGGCACATCCACTGCACCTTGGTCCTGGGGTGCAAGGGACAAACAGAGCTGAGTATCTTCTGCATAACAATGAAACCCAACTCCATATTGCCTAATGATCTTGCCCAGGGGTAGCATGTACACTGAAAACAACATGGGCAAAAGGATCGATCCTTGGAATACCCCCACAGAGCAGGTCACTTCAGTGCGATGAGAAATTACCCATCACAAGACTTTCAGACCTGCCTCGAAGGAAGGACTCAAAACAGCTAACTACTGTACCAGTGAGTCCTGGAGATGGTCCAATAACAACCCATGGTCAACGGTGTCAAATGCAGAGGAGAGATCTAGAAGAATGAGAACTGATCCCTCTCTTCTCTCCCTCCCCATTAGTAGATCATTGTGCACTCTGACCAGAGCAGTCTCAGTGACGAACCTAGACCGAACCCCTAACTGAAGAGGCTCACATACATTGAAGGTATCCAGGGGAGTCTCTAGCTGCAACTACCTCCTTCTCAATAACCTTACCTAGGAATTGTACACCCTCCCCCAACAGCGACACCAACACAGCGACCTACATAGCTGTCAACAAAATCGACAGTTTGTCGACAGGTCGCTGTGTTGGTGCGCCTGAGACAGGAGCACACTATCTCCTGTCTTGACCCCTCCTGAATCAACTCTAACTCAGAGTTGATTATAAATAATGCAGGGGTGCAGGGGTGAGCCCCCCGATAGAAAAACAGACTGGAGAGACTTTATGGTTTCGATCACAAGCTCTAGGGTCGACATAAACTTCTGCCATGTGATGCCAGTCACCTAAAGTGTTGTTGAACAGTCATCGAGAGCCCCTAAAACAGCTGGTTTGAGACAGGTCTACATTTCGTTAATACATCCGGATCCAAAGGCTTTTTTTTTTTTTTTAAAAGGGGCCTCACCAGCACACATAGAAACATAGACTCTGATAGCAGATAAGGACTGCTTGGCCTACCCAGTCTGCCCATTTCCCTACCTACTGGATAATCTGCAGATCACAGTTAGCCAACAGCCAATTTCTTCCTACACCCACCAGAATTGCCTTATATCTGTCCCAAGCATTCTTAAATTCCCCCACTGTTTTTGACCCCACAACCTCCTCAGGAAGGCCGTTCCACGCATCCACCACCCTCTCCGTGAAAAAATACTTCCTCACGTTGCCCTTGAGCCATCCTCCCTCTATCTTCAAACTGTGCCTCCTTGTTCTTGCACATCTCTTTTTCTGAAAGATGCTACTCTCTTGGACTTTTTTAATTCCACTGAGGTACTTGAAAGTTTCTATCATGTCCCCACCCCCTCCTCGAGGGTATACATAATAGGATCCTTTAGTCTCTCTTCATATGGCTTCCTGTGCAGACCCTGCACCATTTTAGTTGCCCTCCTCTGGACTGCCTCTATCCTGTCTATGTCCTTGCACAGATGGGTCACCAAAACTGCACGCAGTACTCCAGATGGGGTCTCACCAGCTGTCTGTACAGAGGCATAACAACTTCCTATTTTTATTTATTTAAAAGTTTTACCAGGAAAGCATACTGAGCAGACAACTGATCGTTTTCACAGACGTCCTGGAGGGAGGGAAACATTGGGAAAATTACGTAAGTATACAAAAATTGTGCAAGCAAAACATGAGCAGCAAGCAGTACAACATGTGATACCATACAATGCAATACAGTACAATTCAATGCATAAGATACAGTACAATATAAAACAATACGAATAGGGATGAAATACAGCAACTAAAATAGTGCAGCAGGATTCCATCATTAAGTTGCCAAGGCGAGACAGTGTCTGGTGGCCCAGTCTAAGCAGGTATGCGAGTGCTAGGACATAGTTCAGCAGCAAGAAGGTTAGGAGCAGGAGCAGAAGGTGTGGAAGTGGTCTTAAGGACAGTGTTGAAATAACAAGGGGAAAGGGCATGGCGAATGGTAGAGGAGAGAGAGTTCCACAATTTAGGCAACCGATAGGAAAAGACAGCCTGGCCTACAGAGGTGGGACATGCGAGGGACCAATAAGGACTGGGCATCAAAGTGCCTAAGGGAATGAGAGGGAGAGGGAGGGAGCAGAAGAGAGATAAGCTGGCTGGGACTGTGACCAGCATTTAGCTCTAAGACTAGCGCAGTGTGCCTGCCTCCTGTCCTGTAGGGTTGGGAGGGACAGGAACTGGTAGAGGAGACAATGGTCGGTACTGGGAGGACAGTCCAGGGCAAAATGGCAGAAGGAGTGGTAGAGGGTGTCCACTCTGGTTAGAAAGGTTTTGGGAGCGGCACTGTGGACTACATCCCCGTAGTCGAAAATATGGAAAATCATTTTCTGTACTACTGCACAGCGGGCCAGCAGCAGGATGCACCCACAGCTGCAATACAGGGAGTTCAGTTTGGGGCACAGTTTCTTGTGGATGGCCTCAATATGTACAGAAAAGTCGAGGTGGTGTTCAAGCCAGACTCCCAAGGTATCTAGAGGAGGAGGACCAGCCCTCCAGCTTTGTCCCATCCAGGTTGTGGAAAGTGGGGAGGGAGAAGGGAGCCAAGAGAGTCTCTGCCTTATGCCAAAGGTCATGGAGACTGTTTTCTTGGCATTCAAGAAGCGCCGATTTGCGCAAAACCAGTGCTGGACATTCTCGAAGTTGTGCTGTAGACTGGCTGCCACATCAGCAGAGAGAGAGAGAGAGAGAGAGAAAGAGGATGAAGAGAGAGAGGCAAGGGGGGAGGCGATGGCACAAGCAGCAAGGAAAAGCATTTTGGAGTCCAGTTTGGAAGGATATTTGCCTTTGGAATGATTTAGCATGAGAAGGGCCTTATATACTTCAGCAGGTGTAACATGGCGGAAGGAGAAAGAGGGGGTGGGGCTTGAGTAGGTAGAGGTGGGGTTGATGGGGCATGGCCGTGGGATGCTGGGGGGGGGGGGCGACAGGAGTGAAGCAGTACAAAGTAAACAAGGAATTAAATTTGGTTGCCACTGCAAGTGGGTTGATTAATGTGACATTGCCAGCTTTAATGGTGGGGGTAAGGGGCTGGTATGGGGTGTGGAAGAGGGACTGTACAACCTTCAAGAATTTGTTGTGGGGCAGCCATGATACTGGACTGGGCTTGAAAGTTCGGTGGTTGCCCAGTGAGCTACCAGCTGGCACAGCTCAGGGAGATAGTTGAGGGGATTAGGAGACAACTGGAGGGGGGGGGTATGTTTGGGGAATAGGGCAGGGGCTCTTCCATGGGGTTGCACCAAGCACAAGGGGCGGGGGCACAGGGAAAGGAGTGCAGGAGTGGACTCTGGGGTTGCATGGGGACCCTGATAGAGGAGGGACCAAAAAGAGGACACTACCAAGGAAGCAGGCAGGTAACTGGGGACCTTCACAGAGGGGGGCTAAAAGGAGGACATTCTCAAGGGAGTAGGCAGATGGCTGGGGCTAGACAGAAGGAATCAGGGTGGGAGGTGGATGGGACCTTAAGCTCAATAACCATTTCAATTCTTACTTATGCTTGGGGGATGTAGCCATGACAGAGGCGGGTGAGATGGACAGGATGTGGGGGTAGGAGGGGGGGCCGGAAAGCAGAAAAAATAGGAAGGGGGAACTTGGAGTGTGGGAAAACAGGGGGAGCGGGGGATCAGAGCAGGTGGAGGAGGGAGTAGAGGGAGGAAAGCGCAAGGAGAAGGACCAGTTGGGAGGAAAAGGCAAGGAGAAGGACCAGAAGTACAAGGAGGACACAGTAAAGGGTGCTGAAGGTTTGGGTCAGAGGGGCATGACAGGCAAGGACAGGCTGAACGGAGACCATAAGAAAAAATGGAGGATGAGCCAGGCTAATTTAGCAGAGGAGGGCGAAGGACCAGTCGTGAGCAGTGACGGGGGGGCAGCGGCGCACAGAAGTATACTCTGGAGGAAGAGAGGCATAGGAACAGAGGGAGGAGGTAGCCAGGGCAAATAAGGAGGGTGTGGCAGGTGGCACCCAGATAGGGGAGGAGCAAGGCCGGCGGGGGGTGGCGGTAGAAAGGATGAGGGACATGAAAGTGGTGGGAATGGAGGAAAGGGGGTGGTCAGAGTGCTCCTGTTGGGGGATTCCATGATCAGGGGGATCAAATGGGATAGGGAGGGGGAAGCCTGCCCGTTAGAACAAAATGCTTCCCTGGACTAATGGTGCACAGGGCCAAAGATGAGATATATCAGCTGGCAAAGGAGTGTGGAGGTTCCCCGGACATACTGGTTCACTTGGGTATGAATGACATTGAGGGAAATAGTGAGCTAGAGATACAGTACAGGCGAGGTTCAGGGAGCTAGCCAGGGTTTGTCATGATATAGGATATGCGATTTCTTTCTCTGAAATCCTGCCGGTGCCAAGGGCTAGTGGGTAACACAAGAGGAAGATTATGGAGATAAACAAGTGACTCAGAGAGTGGTGTGGGGCCAGAGGGTACGGATTGATGGGGGACTGGGAGGAGACCTGGGAGGATAAGGGGCTGTATGCTAGGGATAGGCTCCATATCAACTTGGAGGGGAAGGAAATCCTTAAGTTGAAAATAGAGGGGTTTGTTGGTGAAAGGTGGGGTTTAAACTTGTGAAGGGGGATGGATGGGAGAAGAGGCTATAGAGGGGGGTCCGATAAAGGAGGGACTCTGTCTCCACCCCCCCGGTGGGATGTGGGAAAAGGCCGTCTGGTAAGGTGAAGACAGGGGGAGGATGGAATCCACATGGGAACGCGAGCAGGGGAAAAGGGAGTATAGGGAAGGGATGGAAGGTAGTCCTGCTAAATGCCAGGAGCTTGCGCAATAAAATGCCTGAGCTTCAGGCGATGCTAGCCGAAGTAGAGGTGGATGTGGCAGCTGTCACTGAGACCTGGGCCACCGCAGGGCACGACTGGGACCTGAACCTGGAGGGTTACACCATGTTCAGGAAGGACAGGGGGGAGGGAGGGAAGGGAGGGTGGCAATATAGTCAAAACTGCATTGACATAGGCGGAGTGAAGGAGGCGGAGGGAACTGTGGAGGCAATTTGGGTCACCTTGATAACAATGGGGGGCATGAGAATAAAAATAAGAGTGGTGTACAGACCCCCTGCACTGGTGGAGGAACTGGAGGAGAGTCTGGTGGCAGATGTTGGGAGACACTGCAGATTGGGTAGGTGAAGGGTGGTGGTGTTGGTGGATTTAAACATGCCAGGAATGGACTGGGGAACTACGACATCCATGGTGGCCAGGGAACAGAGGTTGTTGGATGTCTTTCAGTACGCATTCCTAACCCAGCAGATGGGGGAACCAACCAGGGAGGAGCTGATACTGGATGTGGTACTGGCAGACAGTGACCAGATTGGAGGCCTGGAGGTAATGGACCCACTAGTGGGGAACAACCATGCCACAGTCTGGTTCTGCCTGGACCTAGGAGGGGTAGAAGGCTGCATAACGACTGAGGCAATTGACTTTAGGGGGGCGAACTTCAAAGAAATGGAAAGGACCCTTAAGGAGCATTTGGATGGGACTGGGCCAGACATGAACACTGACAGTAAGTGGGAAATCATCAGGAGGGGGGTGCAGGATGCTACCAGCACCTGTGCAAGAGTGAGACACAAATGCAGTAGGTACCAAAAACCCTGTTGGTGGACCAGAGAGGTTCAGGAGGCGGTGAGGGGTCAGAAGGCGGCCTATAGGCATTTCAAGTGCTCAAGGAGTGCAATGGACCGAGGGGAATATGAGTTGATGGCCAGAAGGGCCACTGGAGTGGCAAAGGCAAGGAAGGAGCAGAATCTGGCCAGGGAAATTAGGAAAGGGAACAAGGGGTTCTATAGATACATTGTGGGGAAAACGAAGGGTGAAGGGGCAGATTAGCAGGATTAAAACAGGGGAAGGATGGGCACAAGACCCGGGGGAGCAGGCTGAGGTACTAAATGAGTACTTCGCCTCAGTTTTCACCAAGGAAAATGGGGGCACCTCATGCAGGGAGGAGATGGTGAAACTGAGGAGGGGGGAACCGTTACCAATCAGGGGGGTCTGGGGGGGACTGGCAGAAGTGGGGATGGCAATGCAGGGGGACGAGGTAGCAGAGGTGGAAATCATGACAGAGAGAGTGAGGGAAGCCCTCAGGTCCCTTAAGACGGAAAAAGCACCAGGGCCAGATAAAATTCATCCCAGAGTGCTGAAGGAACTGGCGGATGTCCTGGCCAAACCCCGGCGGAGCTGTTCAGCATCTTCCTGAGGACAGGAAGGTGGAGCATATCGTGCCTATCCACAAGGGTGGATCAAGGGAGGTGGAATGGAACTACAGGCCCGTCAGTTTGACCTCGGTGGTGGGCAAGGTGATGGAGGGCATTGTAAAGGAGAGGCTGGGAGGGAACCTTGAAAAGTCAGGGTACCGGGACGACAGACAGCATGGCTTTGTCCCGGGGAAATCGTGTCAGACAAACCTTATGGAGTTGTATGATTGGGTAACGAGTGCCTTGGACCTGGGTAGGCCAATGAATGTCCTCTTTCTTGACTTCAGCAAGGCGTTTGACTCTGTTCCACACAGGGGCCTGTTGGATAAGCTGGGGGAAATGGGTGTGGGAAACAAGATGATCAGATGGATAGGGAATTGGCTCCAGGACCGGACCCAGAGGGTCGTGGTTGGCGGGATAGACTCATCCCCAAGGAGGGTCATTATATAGGTCCTTGGGCCCCTCCTGTTCAACGCCTACGTCTCTGACATAAGGAAGGGTAACAGGAGTGAGATGAGTCTTTTTGCGGATGACTCAAAGCTGGGAGCAGTGGTGGATGGGGAGGAGGGGAGGGCGACCCTTCAGGGGGACCTGGCGGCTCTGGAAGAGTGGTCTAGAAAGTGGAAACAGAGGTTCAATGCAGGGAAATGCAAGGTACTGCACCTGGGAGCCAGAAACCCGGGCCAAGTGTACACCCTGGGAGGGAAATGCTACAAGTCTCAATGTCTGAGAGGGAACTGGGGGTGGTGGTGGATGTCAAGATGAAAAACTCGGAGACTTGTAGGAGGGCAGCGGCCAAGGCCAACAGGATGCTGGGATGCATCACTAGGGAGATCACCTCCAGAAGGAGGGAGGTGACACTACCTCTGTACAACTGCTTGGAGAGGCCGCACCTCGAATACTGCGTGCAGTTCTGGAGGCCACACTTAAAGAGGGACACTGAACTCCTGGAGAGGGTCCAGAGGAGGGCAACCAAAATGATCTGGGGCTTGTGGGACAGGACCTACAAGGAAAGGCTCGAGGAGCTAAATATGTACACATTGGAAGAGAGAAGAGACTGGGGTGACATGGATAGAGGGCTCCTCAGGTACATGAGGGGGTGAATAGGGGAGGTGAAGTCAGGGCACTTGAAGGAAGGGGGGGCAACTAGAGGGCATGGGTGGAAGCTGGACGGGGGGAATCAGGGGAGAAAGGAGGAGGTGCTACTTCACTGAGAGGGTGGTGGAGCCATGGAATGTGCTGCCCAGGGAGCTGGTGGAGGCAGAGATGGCAGATGGGGTTTAAGAGGGGGTTGGAGAGGTACAGGGGAAGGGTTCTGGAAGCAAAGTCCAGTGCAGCGAAAATATCCAGGACTGGAAAGGGAGAAGCCCGAGAGGGCGATGGGGGGCAGCAAGGTCAGTTCCCAGGGTGGGTGCTGACCAAACGAGCAGACACAAAAGACCGATAGGCCTATTATGCTGGCACTGTAGTATGTTAGTATGTATTGGGATCCCTTTGTTTAGAAATTAAATACTGTTGAAATGTATATAATTATAGTTTGAGATGACTACAAAAAGCTATTAGGAACTCAAGGGGTTAACCTGAGAGCAGTTTTTAAGCCCTTTTTCAGAAGCTGTGGAGCAGGGGCCTCAGTTCTGGGACACTGTGTTCTTGCTGCACCTGCCTAAAACATACAAAAGCATTTTAGAAAAAAAAAAAAGGATGCTTGTTAAGGAGGGGGGCTGCAAGGACTTATAAAAGACGGAGCTTCAATTTCTTGCAAGACGCACAGAGATTGAAGGAAAACTGAGATGGATCTTCTCAGTTTATTCTGCCTCTGTAAATCGTTATACTGAACAAGTTTATTTTTTATGTTAATGCTAGTACTAATAAACAGTTCCGTGACTTCTACAGCTGCTCCTGGTTATTCCTATGCTTCCTGACCTGTGCCTCAATGACAGTGCCCTCACGACCCTCTAGCAGTGAGGAGCTGTGGAGAGAAGGGAACAGGGTCAGCAGTGCAGCACTACATAAGCAGAATAAGAAGGGTGGGGAGACAGTCGAGGGCAAGAGGGGGAGGGAGGAGGAACAGGCAAGGGGAGAGAATTAGCAGAGAGACAGGCAGGGGAAAGGAGAAATTAGCAGAGAGAGAGACAAATTTGAATTAGGCTCTCATTTACAAGAGACACAGCAGCTGCAGAATTTGGAACAACCAGAGTAAAACAGGCAAACAATATTTAGATCAGACTTAAGCTGAAATTAGTAGCCCTCATAGGCAACACTGAGCTGCAGCCCCAAGGTTAGGTCTGCTTGAGATGCCTCTCCCTATGCATCCCAGTATCCCCCCAGCCCACCTTACTGCCTTCTCACATTGCTTGCTTATCTTAAAATAATCTGATATGACTACCCCCCAGGACCCTTTCCATTTCTGTTGTTGTTAGTACCCCCCCCCATTGTGCACGCCTCCCCTGGGTTGTTGTTTCCCAGGTGCATTACTCTGCACTTCTTTGCACTGAATCTAAGCTGCTATACTTTTGACCATTCCTCCAACCTTGCCAAGTCCCTTCTCATCCGTTCCACCCCCTTGTGTATCAACATAGAAACATAGAAACATAGAATTTGGCCAGCAAATAAGGACCGCTTGGCCCACCAGTCTGCCCATTTCCTACCTAATGGATATGCTGCAGATCCTAGTTAACCAGCAGCCTACCTCTTCCTACCCCCACCCCCTAGAATTGCCTTATGACTGTCCCATGCATGCTTGAATTCCACCACTGTTTTCGACTCCACAACCCCCTCCAGAAGGTCATTCCATGCATCCGTAACCCTCTCTGTGAAAAAATACTTCCTTAAAGGACTCGTAAACAATGCCGAGGAAATCCAGCCAACAAAAACCACAGCAGCGTCAGTTACCATTTTACTCACAAAATGCTGCAGCCCTTTTGCGTGTAAAGTCTGTCACTCCCAAGTCGCTACGGTTTAAACAACATGGTACAGTGTAAACAAATCCCTCTTCTGTATTGAAACGGACTTGTCCTGTAGCCTCCTAAGATGGCGGCTACGTCCTGCACGTGGTGATGTAATGTGCTGCATCACTCCTGAGAGTTACTGTATTCTGTATGGGGACCTTGTAAGTATATGATAACTTCATTAAAAAAAGCACTGCTGCATCAACTTCTCTACTGTGCAGGTGTGATAAGGTTGTTACACCTGCACAGTATAGGATTTGATGAAGCAACGCTTTTTTTAATGAAGTTATTATATATACTTTATAAGGTCCCCATACAGAATACAGTAGCTCTCGGGAGTGATGTCGCTTGCATTATATCATCGCGTACAGACGTAGCCACCATCTTAGGAGGCTACAGGACTGTCCAGTTTCAATACAGACTGAGGGATTTGTTTACACAGTACCGTGATGTTTAAACTGCAGCGACTCGGGGGTGACAGACTTCGCAAGCAAAATGACCGCAGCATTTTGTGAGTAAAATGGTAACCGACGCTGCTGTGGTTTGGGGGCCATGATCGGGCACCCCTGTCTATGTTTCCTTTAAATTACCTCTGAGCCGCCTCTATCTTCAAATTGTGCCCCCTTGTTCTTGCACACCTCTTTCTTTGAAAGATGCTACCCTCTTGGACTTTGTTGATTCCCTTGAGGTACTTGAAAGTTTCTATCATGTCCCCTCTCTCCCTCCTTTCCTCGAGGCTATACATATTAAGCTCCTTAAGTCTCTCTTCATATGTCTTCCGGTGCAGACCCTGCACCATTTTAGTTGCCCTCCTCTGGACAGCTTCCATCCTGTCTATGTCTTTGTGGAGATTGGGTCTCCAGAACTGCACGCAGTACTCCAGATGGGGTCTCACCAGCTGTCTGTACAGAGGGATAATAACTTCCTGTTTTCTACTGGTGATGCCTCTCCCTATGCATCCCAGAATCCCCCAGCCCTCCTTGCTGCCCTCTCACATTGCTTGCCCACCTTTAGGTCATCTGATATGACTACCCCAGGTCCTTTCCATTTTGTTGTTGTTAGTATCTCACCCCCATTGTGTACTCTTCCCCTGGGTTTTTGTTTCCCAGTGCATTACCTGCACTTCTTAGCACTGAATCTAAGCTGCCATACATTTGACCATTCCTCTAACCTTGCCAAGTCCCTTCTCATCCTTTCCACCCCACCTTGTGCATCAACTCCATTGCAGATCTTTGTGTCATCTGCAAAGAGGCATACTTTTCCCTCCAGTCAGCTCAGTATTCACAAAAGAGGAGGGGGAAGTGCCTAATCCAATTAACAGAAGCACTCTTGATAGGGCGGTCGATCCCAGTCCTTTCACAGAAGAAAGGGTTCTGCAAGAACTCCTAAAACTGAAATGGGGCAGATGGAATTCACCCCAGAATTCTAAAAGAATTAAGGGGGGAACTAGTGAAACCACTGACTACTCTTTTTAATAAATCATGGGAGGATGGTGTGGTACCCGAGGATTGGAGGAAGGCGGATGTGATTCCCCTTCACAAAAGTGGGACCAAGACAGAGGCAGGAAACTACATACCTGTCAGTTTGACCTCTGTGGTAGGGAAAGTGATGGAGTCACTTCTGAAGGAAAGAATACTTGAGTACCTAGAGGCCAGTGGGGCACAGGACCCAAGGCAGCATGGGTTCACAGCGGGAAGGTCATGTCAGACGAATCTAATAAATTTCTTTGACTGGGTGACCAAAGTAGTAGACCAGGGAGGGGCTGTAGACATGGCCTACCTAGACTTTAGCAAGGCATTTGACACAGTACCACACAAAAGATTAATAGTCAAATTAACCAGCCTGGGAATGGGTCCCAGGGTGGTAGCCTGGGTAAAACATTGGCTTGATAACAGGATACAGAAGGTAATTGTAAATGGAGTCCACTCTGAAGAAAGAGGGGTTACTAGTGGGTTACCGCAGGGTTCAGTATTGGGTCCAGTCCTTTTTAATGTCTCCATAAGTGACATTGCAGAGGGACTGGAAGGAAAAGTATGCCTCTTTGCAGATGACACAAAGATCTGCAACAGGGTTGATACACAAATAGGCGTGGAAAGGATGAGAAGGGACTTGGCAAGGTTGGAGGAATGGTCAGAAGTATGGCAGCTAGGATTCAATGCAAACAAGTGCAAAATAATGCACCTGGGAAACAAGAACCCAGGGGAAGAATACACAATTGGGGAGTAGTAACAACAAAAAAGGAAAGGGACCTGGGGGTAATCATATCAGATGACATTAAGGTTAGCAAGCAATGTGAGAAGGCAGTAGGGAGGGCTGGGGGTATACTGGGATGCATGGGGAGAGGCATCAGCAGCAGAAAACAGGAAGTTGTTATCCCTCTGTGCAGACAGTTGGTGAGACCCCATCTGGAGTACTGCATCCAGTTCTGGAGACCCATCTCCGCAAGGACATAGACAGGATAGAGGCAGTCCAGAGGAGGGCAACTAAAATGGTGCAGGGTCTGCAAGAGAAGCCCTGTATGAGGAGAGATTAAAGGAGCTTAATATGTATACCCTTGAGGAAAGAAGGGAGAGGGGGGACATGATAGAAACTTTTAAGTACCTCAGTGGAATCAACAAAGTCCAAGAGGGTAGCATCTTTCAGAAAAAGAGACTTGCAAGAACAAGGGGGCACAATTTAAAGATGGGGGGGGTCAGGGGCAATGTGAGGAAGTATTATTTCACAGAGAGGGTAGTGGATGCATGGAACAGCCTTCCTGAGGAGGTTGTGGGGTCTAAAACTGTGGGAGAATTCAAGAATGCATGGGACAGACATAAGGCAATTCTTGTGGGGGTCGGAAGAAATAGGCTGTTGGTTAACTAGGATCTGCGGCCTATCCTGTAGGTAGGGAAATGGGCAGACTACATGGGCCAAGCGGTCCTTATCTGCCGTCAAAGTCTATGTTTCTATGTTTCAGTCCCTCCGCAATGTCACTTATAATGACATCAAAAAGGGCCGGTCCCAGTATTGAACCCTGTGGTACTCTACTAGTAACCCCCTTTCTTCGGAGTGGACTCCATTCACTATTACCCTGTGTGTCTGTTGTCCAGCCAATTGTTTACTCAGGTTACCACTCTGGGACCCACTCCCAGGCTGGCTAATTTGTTTATTAAATCTTTTGCCTGGGACTGTGTCAAATGCCTTACTAAGGTCTAGGTAGGCCATGTCCACAGCCCCTCCCTGATCTACTACTTTGGTCACCCAGTCAAAAGAAATCTTTTAGATTCGTCTGACATGACCTTCCCACTGTGAATCCATGCTACTTTGGGTTCTGTGCTCCGCTAGCCTCTAGGTACTCAACAATTCTTTCTTTCATAAGTGATTCCATCATTTTCCCTTCCACTGAGGTCAAACTAACAGGTCTGTAGTTTCCTGCCTCTGCTTTGCTCCCACTTTTGTGAAGAGGAATCACATCCACCCTCCTCCAAACCTCAGGTATCACACCATCCGCCCTCCTCCAAACTTCAGGTACCACACTATCCTCCCATGATTTGTTAAAAAGGGTAGTCAGTGGTGTCAGTAGTTCTCCCCTTAGTTCTTTTACAGTTCTGTGGTGAATCCCGTCAGGCCCCATTGCTTTATCCACCTTCAGTTTTAGGAGTTCTTTCAGAACCCTTTCTTCTGTGAATGGACTGGTATCGACCCCCCTATCCAAAGTGCTTCTATTGATTGGATTTTGTACCTCCCCCTCATCTTCTTTTGTGAATACTGAGCAGAAGTATTCGTTCAGTATCCCTGCTTTTTCACTGTCACCCTCCCCTTTATTAAGCCCACTATCCCTCCCTTCGTCTTTCTTTGCTCCCTAATGTACCTATAAAATGTTTTTTCCCCCCTTCTTAACCGAGTTGGCTTTATTTTCCCCAGTTTGGGCCTTTGCTATTCTGACTGACTTCCCACTTCCTTCTGCTTTAACTGGTACAGTTATCTGTCCTGCTCCTTCTGTGTTTCCTTATACCTCCTGAATGTTGTCTTTATCCCCAACCTTCCCGGTCACCTCTTCTGAGAACCATAGTGATTTTTTCCCTTTGTTTTGATTCATATCACACAAAGGCTTGTTGCCTCTGTGATGGCAGTTTTGATGTTTCCCCATTGTTCCTCCACCCCTCCTTCTTGCCCGTTTGCTAGTGCTATTCTGAGGCACGCTCCCATTTTGCCAAAGTCAGCCCTCCTAAAGTCCAGTACCCTCACTTTTGTATGGCTTAACTCTATGACTATGTTTACTGTGAACCACATTGTTTGGTGGTCACTTGTTCCCAGATGGCTACCCACTTCTAAATCTGAGATCCTCTCTCTGTCCCTGTTTGAGAGTACCAGATCTAAGATTGCTCCCTCCTGAGTGGGTTCCAACACTAACTGTCTGAGGCATGCCCCCTGTAGGGCATCGAGAATGACCCTGCTCTTGGATGTGGCTTTAGCAAAGGTGCTCCAGCTAACATCTGGCATTTTCAAGGCCCCCCCATCAACAATATCTCTACTTTTTCAGCCATCCTAAGGATGCCTTCTATCATTTTCTTGTCCATTTCCTTCCCCTGAGATGGGGGTCTGTATACAACCCCCATGCAGATTGTGGTGTCATTTCCTGTCTCCAGGGTGACCCACAGTGCCTCCTCTCCTCCCTGTTTGCCCTTTATTTCCATCGATTTGATCCCTTCCCTTACGCAGAGAGCTACTCTTCCTCCTCTTCTACCCTCCCTGTCCCTCTTATAGATTGCATACCCTGGTATGTTGACATCCCAGTCATGGTTCTGTGTACCATGTTTCTGTGACTGCCACAATATACAGGTGTCCCTCTTCCATCAAAGCCACTAGTTCAGGGAGCTTGTTACCCAGATTACGGGTGTTGGTACTCATTGTCCTCCATTTCATGATGGCCTTACCCCTTTTAGCCCCATCCCTGTCCTTACTGCCTTTTTCTCCATTTACCCCTGCCCTTCTCCCTATTGACTTTTCTATCTTAGTGTTTACCTCACTAACTACCCTATTTTTTTTTTTGGGGGGGCTAGGAATTCCCTGCTCCTTTTCAGTGCCTCCCCCTTGGCTAGTTTAAATGCTTGCCAATGAAGTATTTAAACCTATCACCTAGGATTGCGGTTCCCCCTCCTGGACAGATGCAGACCGTCACGCCAGTATATGCCTGTATCCCTCCAGGTGGACCAACAGTCCCCAGTGAAGACAAAATCCTGAGTTCTGCATCAGGTTTCAACCACTGACTGAATCCTATGGTGCGGAGCACTCTAGCCACACCCATGCCATAAACAGGCAGCACCTCCGCGTAGGTTACCGTGGGTGCTACATGTCTAATGCCCCATCCCATCTCCACAAACTCCTTCTGTACTGCTCTGATCCCTTTCCCAGCCAGGTCATTTTTCCCTAGGTGGACAATGATGTCCAGCTCCCTTCTCTGTGCAGCTGTTCCCGCGATCCTGAGGATTCGCTCCCTGTCACTTCAAGCCATGGCACTGTGCAGGCACCTTCCCTCCCTCTTCCAATCTCTCCCCAAGTTCTATCCCCCTAACAATCGAGTCCCCCACCAGGGGTTGTTTCCTTCCCCTGTGGGGCCCCATGCCACCCTGCTGTGGGTCTCCTTTGTGAAGGTTCTCAGCATCCTCCTTGGTCTCCACTGCAGGTACCTCCATAGAGGAACCACACTCTGCCAGAACAGCGTATGAATTGTGGAGGGGTGCAACTGGAGGGTGCACCTCTGTTCCACCACCCTCACCCTCCATGAGCCCACTGTGGTCCAATCGCTCCTCTTTCTTGGCAACCTCCGCGGCAGCGGTGGCAGCCCTGGTGATAGCTGGTTGGGAGAGGAGGTCCCCTGAATCCTGGCCAACTCAGCCTGGAGACAAACAACCTCCTCCCCTCAGCCCAGAGAGGTGCCTGCAGATGGGACAACACTGCATCCTCCAGAATGTCTCCTGAAAGACTGCCGCTCCACAACCACTGCACTGCACCACTCCTATCTTGTCTTATTTGTGGCCCCTCAACTGTTGTTTTGTATGCTTACTCTTTTCTCTCTCCATTAACTTTTTTTATCTCCCTACTTTCCCACTGCCTCCATGCCCTTACAGCTCCTGCCCTTCCTGTTCTGGGACAGGACGTTCCTGTATTCCTCAGTAGTCACCTTCTTACTTGCTCAGACAAAGACCTCCAACAGCTAGGGGATAATGAAGAGCTATTCTTTTCCTTCTAGATGGAAAGTCTTTTCTGCATCTATGAGCACTCCCTTCCTGCTCCCAAACAGGAAGTTCCTTCTGTCATTCAAATCTAGTGCCTATAAAAGTGGAACTGGCTAAGCATTGGAGGATTGAGGGGAGGTAGGAAGGCCTATATAGTCCCAGTAACAGAGTTCTAGGGGATATAATATGGTCAGCCGAAATGCATCATCCCGACCGTCATTATCCTGACCCTGGGTGCCTGAAACATGGTTGACTGACATCAGGTTTTGCCTCCAGGGAGTGATTCGGGGGCTTTACCCTGCCCCCGCATTCTAAGGATTCTCTCTCGGGGCCAAATCTCGATGTCGGGCAACCATGTTTTGAGCACCCGGGGTCGGGATATTGCCAGTTGGGCCGAAGCATTTCAGCCAATCAGAAGTATCCTGTTCTAGCAGCTGTCTCCTTCCTCTTAAATGCAGACACCTGGCTTTCTGTTGCCTAAGCCACATACCCTAATTTACAGCTCTCCTCTTCACCTAGCTAGCAGCACTGATAACAGTTCCCTCCCCCCCAACTCAGACAAGCACATTAACTCTTGTTTTTTTGTTGTTTTTTTACCCTGAAGGTCCCAGTAGTAGAGTTCTAGTTCTTTAGTCCCAACAGTAGAGTTCTAGCAGCTGCCTCCTTCCTCTTGCTGCACACTTTTTAGTTCAGCCGGAAAGACCCAATCCAACAAGGAGCATACGATGATCCCAGCAAATACTGGACCCAACTGCTCTGCACAACCCACTAAGAGCCATGTTGGGCCTGGGTCCAGTTCACGGTAAGTTGGTCGCAGCCCTGAGATCACCATGATGACCTCCTAGTCATCACTAGCCAAAACTCACTCCGTGACCATTGACTGCCATTGCGAATTCCAGTCTCCCCCAGTGTTGGACAGTGACTGTCCAGAAGAGAAGATCACCGTTCTAATGGAGGACACCCTGTCCAAGAAAAAACGAGCAATGAGTATTCAAAGCCAATTTGCCCTCCTGAGCCCTGGACCTCCACTGGCTTTCTAGCCTCTGTACCACAGCCTTCATTTACCTTAGTTCACTGCCAAACCACGGCAAGCCAAGATGCAAAAGCAAAGGGTGGACACGGACTGGAGCTATAAGGTTGAAAGGTGCCGTGATGGCCCTATTATAGGCCACCACTGCTTTCTCTGTACCCTCGGCACAGGCCACCCACATACCTGAGGTGTCAAGTGCTGCCAAAAGACCCTAATGGTTCAGTCCTCTCAAAGGATGATACTTGACTACCTCCACAGGGGGTGGTCTAAACTCAAAACCGATGGCGTAATGATCCAACCAACTGATCGGATCAATCCTGAGGTTCTCCACTTCAAGCCCTATGTGGAACACTAGGTTCAATCCGTTCCCATGTTGGCAAGTTCCAACAGCAACTGCTTGTTCCAGGCTCAGAGCTAAAATGGTCTGAAGAAACCCCTGTCCAAAATGTTCCAGCTCGATTTCGACCCAGGCATTGAAATCACCAAGTATAATCCACCTCAGCAGCTCAAATAGCTGGTCAGCGACGAATTCCACAATCTGCTGCAGAAAATCCCCCTCATGCACAGGTAGACAATATATAAGGAGGACCCTGCACCCAGCATGAATATCTCTCCTTGACCACACACTGGTGTGTACAACGTCTGTGTCTGCTGTTGCAGATTCCTCATTCTCTCCATGCGTCACTGGCTCTCCCGTTACCCTTCCACAGTCTGACAGTCACTCTAGGCCTGCTCTTCTCAATGTAGGGATAATGGATAAAGACCACATGTCATTGAACATCTCGGCATTCATTCAAGAGATGCTGCATTCTTGGATACTTGGTACTAATCTACATATTGTGTTTTTTTTTTTCATCAAAGATAATGGGGCAAATACGGTGAAAGCAGCCAGTTATGGGAATTTCATCAGCATTCACTGCTTTGCCCACATCTTGTACCTACTGTAGAGGTCACATCTGTGCTACATCACAGTTCTGAAGCTAGGAAGGCTGTCGCCTCCGCACGCTACATCCGTGCTCACTTTCATTGCTCTGTAAAGGCGACCAACTAACAGAAGTGCAAAATCACCTTGGTCTCTTGATAGAGGAAGAGAGTAACAGATGTAATTTATCATGCTTGATGCCATGTAGACTGCTAGAACAAAAGTGAGCACTTCATGACATGACAATAGAGTACAAAAAACAAGGGGTTGTAATCCCTGGATGCTCATGTCCCATCTTTGGACTAACAACGGATGGAGGAGTCTCTAGTAGTAATATATTAAATGAAACAGGCAAAGGACAGAGACTCCACAACTACCGAATTGTAATTTCAAATCATTTTATTTTGTTATTAATGACACCAAAGAACACCAGAAAATTATGTTTCATGGACGGAAGCTACTTTTTCAAAGTGTGGTGGTCAATAACAGAAAATTACATTTCATGGACTAAACCCACTTTTTCAAGGTTTGGTGGTCACCTGTTTAGTTGAAATATGAAGCGAAAATGCTTCAATGCATAATTAAAGCAGCAGTGCATAATTGTGGTGAAAAATTTTGACCTATAATTTATCCTATTTTTGATTACCACTTGAGTCTGCTTTAGTACTTCTTTCATAGTTGAAACAACAACAAAAGGAGAGCTCCTTTTAAAATGACTCACACCAGTATTTCCTGTTCTTTTTGAATAACCACTGTTTAACATGTTAGTTTGTTAAAACTTTATTTTTATACAGGATAAAACTTTAGATCCGAAGATCTATTAAAGTTGTCCTGCACGCAACATACATGCGCTCATTTCAACAATGTATTTCTGCTGTGACTAAAATGAACAAGCATGCAGCAGATATTGCTCTATGATGTTATGGGCAAGTGTACAAAAGCAGCTAAGAATACTGATGAAAACCTGGTCCAAGCCATATTAAAAGGAACACTCCTTTTATTATTTCAAATGTGAAATAAAGTACAAGAGCAGATACAACTCAGGAGATAAGGGTCAATCTAAAATAAAATAAACAAAAAAAATAAAGGGAGGCCAGCCCGATGGCGCAGAGGGTTGAGGTTTTGGCACCTTACCTCAAACCACACCGGCAACCCGGGTTCAGGAACGGACTCAGGTGCCAGATGGTCGGCAGGGGAAGGAGAAGGAGAAGGATCAAGCGTCCAGACGACTGCTCTCCTTTCCTGGGGTGGGTTAGGGAGAAACATTGCTCTGGAGTGGCCCCCAGTGGACGCACAAGGGAATTGGAGGAGGAAAAATAGAAAATGGCGCCTCCAATCTACCAGATGACAGCCGCCCGGACCAGTGCCTCCTCGGAACTCTGAGAAGCCTAACCGACCTCAGCAGCACCCAAGACCAACGTCGTTGGCTTCCAGGCCCTTTCTCCTCGGAAGAGGAGGACCCATCCGACGAAAATTTACATCGGGTTACCCTGAGGTGGCTGCGATGTGGGGTCAGGGATCGGTGTCGGAGCTGCAGGGGACAGTGTCCTTGGCAACTGGCCCAAAGGAGTGGCAGATGGCGGTGCAGGGGAGATAAACTGATAATATAAAAAAAATGATACATAAAGGTCAAAATCTTCACAGCTATCATGCACTGCTGCTTCAAGTGAACCAAACCCATCACCAGTCACCGTTCTGTTGGTGTGTCAAAAACACCTAATAAGGTGACTGTTTACACCATATGCGTTTTTCCCCCATCCAAACAGCACACTTAACACCTTTCTTGGTGCACTGTACAAACACCTTAGAGGAGCCTTACCTGCTCCAAAGTCCATGGAAGCCAACATTACAATTTTAAAAAGAGGATAGATTTCTGGATGGACGGAATCGTAATTGCCACTGATCCCTTCCACTTCCATGTCTTCAGTGCCGCCCCAACACTAGCACCTAATATGATGTATTACATGGCGAGTGTGGGGACGTGCTCCATATATTACTACTGGGGTTGATTTTTTTTTTTTGTTTTGTTAAATAGTTCAAGGTTCCAGTTTGGATAAAACATGGCCGCTGTTCAACAAACAAGACTCTTGTTAGTTGAGCAGTGGCCTTGATGTATCTGAATCAGAACCCTGTACTATTAAAAAAAAAGACGTAAAAGTCAGCCACTGTAGTAGTCTATGGAGCAGGCCCTGCGCTTGCCATACAATTACATCACAAAACATGCTGGCGTGGGGGCAGCGCTGAAGACACGGAAGTGGAAGGGATCTGCAGCTCGGCTCCGAGAAGCCAAATTATGATCTCTTCCATCCAGAAATCTAGACACTTTAAAATTGTAATGTTGGCTCCCATGGACTTTGGAGCAGACAATGCATCTATGGTGTTTCTGGGGGCAATTTTAAAAAGAAAAAAACAGTAAAGCTGTCAGCGTGGCTCAGTTGGTAGCACATCCGCCTCTGGACCAGAAAGTCATGGGTTCTCATCCCACACCAGGATTGAACTTGCACCTAAAAAAAAAAAAAAATTTCGCTGGCATCCGAGTGCAGTATTGGGGGGTGCTGTACTGCTGGGGTGTGCCGTCCTTTGGATGAGACGTTAAACCGAGGTCCCTTCTGCCCATCCTGGTGCTGTCCTGTGGGTGTCCAGGTGGAAGTAAAAGAACCCAGGGCACTCTTTGCAAAGAGCAGGGAACATTCCTGGTGTCCTGGCCAATATTCCCCTTCCCATAAACCAGTTCATGCAATTATCCAGGCTGTGTGTGGGTGATGATGTGCGATATGGCCGCCACCACACATTCAGTCACTTCACTACCAGTCTAGCATTGCTTGTAAAGCACTTTGGGATACTGTGTATGAAAAGCGCTATATAAATGCTGATTCTTCTTCTTCTTCTAAAGGTGCTCTTCAAGTGTTTAAATGTTTACCTTGTCTTTCCACATTTATGTGTTATTGAACCTGAATGACAACCTCCCAATGAGCCATAAAATCCTGAACCCATATTATTTAGATGTAATGTACCATAGTGCACATGTCACTGTCTCATTATCATCAGTCATGCATCAAATATAAGTGCTTTTTATCATGCTATATATAAATCATTGACTGGAGTTCAGCAACAAATAAATGTGGAAAGACAAGGTACAATTTTAAGCATTTAAGAAGTGTTCTATTTGGGTGTGAAAATGATATGCTGTAAACAGTCACACCAACAAAATGGAGACAGGTGGTGAATTTGATTCTCTTGTAAGAGCATGTTCTTAATTATGCACTGAATATTATTTTGTTTCATATCTTAAGGAAGTTCCCTGCTGTTGCAAATTCCCATTTTTTGGACATAGCTGAAAATCTTTTCAAGGCTGTTTACTGGCACAAGTACATTCTTAAATATATGAAGGCATTATTAGAATAATGATTTATCCTATTATGTCATGCCCAGCTACAAATATATACAGGATGGCCGCTAAGAAATTTACTTCCACAATTGCAGCTGGTGGCATCATTCAAAGCAATTTACATAAATGTCTTTCTGTCTTTGGTTATTTTATTTAATTTATATTATAATTATCATTCTGCATATACTTTTGAATTGTTTGACTAGATTTCTGGCAAGTTTCATTTTTGAGATTTTTAATTATGTTTTGTCCTGAGCAGACCAGCTCTGCAACTTCAAAAGCAGATGTAACCAAAAGCAGCATGGTGACCCCTATATTTTGTTCTTTTGCTACATTTACAACCACATTCTACTTCTATCAAAAATGTTTTATGAAAATGACATGGATTTTGATGGTTTTATGCATAAAAACATAAATATTTCCCACATTTTTAGTTCAAGAGGGTGTCATCTTATTGGTAATTTATTATTTATTCTTGCATCTGTGGAAGAAAATGAAGCAAACATCATGACAAATTATGTATCCTTGTTTCACTTTTTTGTTTACACTCATGTCAACACCTAAAACAGTGATGCTATAACTATATGAAACAATCTGACCCTTATGGATTTTTCCCATAAAGAGGGATTACGTCTCACCATGTAACTCAAATACAAGCATGGTAACCCGTGTTTTTTTTGTTGATTTTAAATGCTTAGAGGACCACCATGTACTGCGCAAAAAATTATAACTTGGACATGGGGTTGCCAAAACACCAGGGAACGTCCTTAACTTAACTGGTGACCACCAAACCTTGAAAAAGTGGATTCTGTCCATGAAATGTCAGTTTCTTATGTTCTTGGATGGCATTACAACAGAACAAAATTATTTGAATTTACAATTATCTAGGAGTGGGGTCTCGGTCCTTTGCCCATTTCATTTATGATACTGCTACTAGAGACTCCTCCACCCATTACTAGTTAGTCCAAAGAGGGGACGGACATAAGCATCCAGGTATCTCAACCCTTTGTTTTTTGTCCCACATTTACATAGATAAGTGTGCAGCACGCTTATGCAGATCCTTGTGGCTTGCATTTAAAGGATATTCTCCATACATTATATAATTTGGGGCTTGCAGTATAACCTAGAGGTTAGAGTAATCAGCTGTGAAATGAGCTTGGTACATCCAGCAGACAGACCTAGGTTTGATTTCCACAACCTCAACTTGCATGCTGAGCGACTCTGAGCAAGTCACTTAACCTCTCCAGTGCTCCAGGGTCACCCCTGAAAACAGGCACCTGTGCCTAGTGGGCCCTATCCAGTTACCAAAGAATAAATGAAATTAAAATTAAATTAACAGAATACAATTCCCATCTATCCACACATTTGCATCATTTTTATTTCCACCCACAAGATGCTTTATTAGTGGATACCATACACTGGACCACACCAGACAAGTATGAATGACTCCAATGACATTGCAGTAGGAGGTAGCACACCCTTTGCTTCTTATGGACAGCAAAGTATGAGCATACTTGACCAGACTGCCTCCAACAAACTATGGAATACAGGCAATAACAGCAGTATTACAACAAGATAAAGCATCTCTCACAAAGAGACAAACACTTACATCAGCACACTATTGCATAAGCACGGTATATAAAACACACAAGAATTCCCCAAGGCTTGAGAGTATAAGCTGAACCCAATTTAGGGATACACTGCAAAATACTTAAGTGAGAGGTGGGACGGCATCTGACGCAAGTGTTCCCACCATTTTATGATTGCTGTCATCGAAGCTATAATTGCCGAACAAAGCAAATTAGAAGGATGGCATTAAATGCAAGTGCTCCCACCATTTTATGATTGCACTCACCGGAGCTACAATTGCCGAACGAAGCAAATTAGCTAAGGAAATAGCGACACAAAAGAAAAAATTACTCACCTTAGTAATGTTTCTTCTAATGGAGTCTTGCTGTATTCTGACATATGCAGTTAGGTCCTGCCTTTCAACTGCCCCAGAGAACAAAGAGTTAAACTTTCCATGGCCAGCATGGAATATTCACTGCGAGCTTGGTTAAAGCCCCTGTCTGCTGTTGTTTAAACTCCAACCGTCAGATCTTTACGAGCAATACTCACTAGACGTTCTGTGTGGAAACTGTAAAACTCAAAACCAGCCAACTGGCAACTATATCTATATAAAAGGGTTTTTTGGATTCAAAGCAAAGATTCAACTCAGGAAACCCAAAAAACAAAACACATCCCAAAACACAACACTCACCCAAAATAAAGGAGGGTGAAAAAGGGGACACCCCTAGGTGCCAACACTGCTCCTGCCCACCCACATCCCAAAAACTAGGTTCTGAGAGGGGAGGCGGGGGGAGGTCAGAATACAGCAAGACTCCATTAGAAGAAATAACAATACTAAGGTGAGTACTTTTTTCTTCAAACAACATGAAGTCTTGCTGTATTCTGACATATGCAGACTACCATGCAGTACCTCCATGGTGGAGGGACAGAACCTACTTTGGAAACAGGCTCTGAAGTACTGCTGTGCCAAACCGAGCATCACTCCTAGCCTGGATATCCAGAGAGTAATGCTTGGTGACTGTATGGACTGTTTTCAAGGTGGCTGCTTGACAGATTTCTAAGATAGGAATATCCCTTGCAGCAGCCAGGGAAGCAGCTGTACCTCTAGTAGAGTGAGCCCTCAGGCCTGAGGGTGGAGTTCTACCCAGTTTCTCATAGCAGAATTGTATACAAGAAACAATCCTCCTGGCAATAGATCTCTTAGTGGCAGGTTTGCCCTTACCAACCTCTCCATACATGAGGAACAACTGGAGGGACTCAAACCTGTGACCCTTGGTGCGCTCTATGTAGTAGCTGAGGGCCCTTTTAACATCTAAGCTGTGCAGCCTCCTCTTTCCAGAGGAGGAATGGTCAGTGAAGAAAACAAGGAGAGACAGAGACTGGTTGAGGTGGAAATCTGAAACCACTTTACGCAAAAACTTCCTGTTAGTTCTTAGGACCACTTTATCTCTATGGAAAGAGGTGAAATCAGGTTCCACTGACAGGGCTTGCAATTCACTGATACGCCTGGCAGAGGTAATGGCCACCAAAAACACAGTTTTCCAAGTCAAGTACTTAAGCTCTGCAGAGGACAAAGGCTCAAAGGGGGGTTGCATAAGCTGTGCAATGCAAACATTAAGGTCCCAAGCAGGAGCGGGTCCCTAAAGGGGGGATTGGTGTGCAGCAATCCCTTGAAGAACTTACAAAACACAGGATGGGCTGACAGAGGGGAAGGCTTGCCTACTGACAGGAAAGCAGAAACAGCTGCCAAATGCACTTTAAGTGTAGCTGGCCTAAGGCCTAGGCCACTGAGATGGACCATATAGTCCAGAACCGTAGGCAACCCAGCAGAATCTGCAGAAATATTCTTCTTAGGACACCAAATAGTGAACCTTTTCCATTTGGAGTTGTAAGTCTTTCTGGTGGAAGGCTTTCGAAAAGCCTTAAGGATATCCAGAACCCCTTGGGAAAGATGCAGGTCAGCAAACTCTAACTCTTCAAGAGTCATGCCTTGAGATTGAGAGACCGCAGGTTCGGGTACCAAATCCTCCCCTGAGAGGATGTCAACAGGTTGTCATTCCTGGGAAGAGACAGGGGAAGGTGGACTGCTAGGGACAGCAACAGGGGGTACCAGGGCTGTCTGGCCCAATCTGGAGCAATCAGAATCACTTTGCATGGTTGTGACCTAATCTTGACTAACACTTTGAACAGGAGAGGGAAGGGGGGAAAAGCACACAGAAATTTCCCTTCCCAATTCAGGATCAGAGCATCCAGGGGGACTGAGCCCAAGACTGGGGTTCTGCAACAAAAGAGAGGAAGTTGGTGATTGTCTGGGGCTGCAAAAAGATCTATCTGTGGAGTGCCCCATCTTGAGAAAATCACTTTCAAACCTAGGGGATCTAGGGTCCATTCGTGATGGCCCTGGGATATTCTGCTCAGAGCATCTGCTAGGACATTGTCCTTCCCTGGGAGGTGAACTGCTGTCAGAGAGGTTTTCAGGGAATAGGCCAGGAACCACAACTTCATTGCTTCTGTGCACAAGGCCATAGACCGAGTGCGTCCTTGCTTGTTGATGTACCACATGGTGGTGGTGTTGTCTGTTCTGACCTGGACCACCTTGTTCTGCACAGATTTGGAAGAGGCTTGCAGTGCCAGTAACACTGCTCTGAGTTCCAAGAGACTGATGTGAAGCAGAGATTCCTGAGGTAACCATAGCCCTTGGGTGGTAAGATCCCCCAGATGGGCTCCCCAGCCCAGCAGGGAAGCATCTGTGGTGAGTATCACTGAATGAGACTGAGTGACAAAAGGAACTCCTTGTCTCAAATTGTCCTGATCCTGCCACCATTGCAAGGCCTGGATCAGGGTTCGAGTCACTGGGACTAGTTTGGTAAGGGAATCCTTTCTTTGAGACCAGAAGGCTTTTAAGTGGAACTGAATGTCCCTCATTTGGAATCTTGCTCCCTTGACCACTGCTGTGGAAGCTGCCATGTGGCCCAGAAGCTGAAGGAAATGCCTTGCTGGTCGAGACACCTGTAGGGTGAATGAAGAGGCCAGTTCCATAAGGGTCCTTGCCCTGTCCAGGGGAAGGAAGGCTCTTGCCTTTATTATATCCAGCTCTGCCCCTATGAAGGTGAGGAGCTGTACTGGTTCAAGAACTGACTTTGGAAGGTTGAGAAGGAATCCTAAGGAAGTGAGCACTTGCTGAGTTATTTGCAAATGTGACTTGACTTGGTCTGGAGACTGACCTACTATGAGTCAGTCGTCCAAGTATGGGAAGATGGAGATCTTTTTTTCTCCTCAGGAAAGCAACCACTACTGCCAGGCACTTTGTGAAAACCCTTGGGGCTGATGTTAGGCCAAAGGGCATTGCTCTGAATTGACAGTGGCCTGAGGGCAACTCGAATCGGACGTACTTTCTGTGGGAGCACCTGATGGGAATGTGAAAATAGGCATCTTTGAGGTCCAGGGAGGCTAGCCAGTCCCCTGGCCTTAGAGAGGGAAGGATTATTCCCAGAGTCACCATTTTGAACTTTGGTTTTAGAAGGTGTTTGTTTAGATATCTTAGGTCCAGGATGGGCCGCCATTCTCCTGTCTTTTTGGGGGCTAGGAAGTACCTGGAGTACAATCCTTTGCCCTTGTGTAGGGTGGGAACCCTCTCTATAGCTCTGAGAGCTAGGAGGGGAAGAAACCTCTGCCTCTAAAGCAAGGGTCTCTGATGGATTTGCAGGTGGAAAGGATCTGGTTCTCATCTTGGGAAATTTTTTGAAGCTGAGAACCAGCCCCTGGCTTACTACTTCCAGGACTGGACAAAGTAAGCCAGCCTGCCCCCTACTGGTACTGGAGAATCGGCCCGGGCAGACCCATCAGGGTGTCTGCTTGGCAGGGGCTTTAGGCTGAGGGGTGGATGCAGGCCTGCTCATCCCCCGTCTGCCTCTCCCTCTAAAGAACCTCCTCTGAGAATAAGAGGAGGAGGCCTGAGCTTGGTAAAAAGGCCTGCCGCTGCCCCTGAACTGCTGCCTTTGAGGAGTAGCTTGCCTTTCTTTGGCCTGAGCACTCCTGTAAGTGGTCCTGTACTCGTCCATCTTTTTCATGTAGTTCTCTGTCTGCTCCCCAAACAGAGAATTACCAAGAACAGGGAAATCCATGGCCTTAGCCTGGGTATCCTGTGATAGGCTAGTACATCTGAGCCAAGCCATCCTCCAAAGGGCCACAGATGTAGCCATGACTCTAGATGAAACATCACTGGAGTCCACAGCAGCATGAAATTGCACTTTGGATGCCTCAATCCCATCTGCAGCCACCTGCTCCAGCTCCTTGGCAAGCTGGTCAGGGGCTTGTTTAGCCAGAGCCAGCACAGTGTCCCACCTGGACTGCTGGTATGTAGCTGTGTAGGCCATATAGTTAGCCTGCCTGAATCCCAAAGATGCTGCCATGTACTGTTTCTTTGCCATGGCATCAATCCTCCTGGAGTCCTTATCTGGGGGGTGTGATGCCAAGGGGGTATTTGCCTTATCACAGGCAGCAGCCTGCACTACCCCAACATGGCTGCATTGCTGGGAAAGGAATTCCATGTCTGAGCCTGAAAGAGTATACCTCTTGTCCATTAGTCTGTCCACAGGAGGTATGGAATTAGGAGTCTTAAGAATTTTATGTGTCTGTTTCCCAAAGGATTTGTGGAGGGGAACAGACAGTCTCCTGGACTCTGGGATGTCCATCATTTCAACAAAATCAGGCTCCTCCTGATCCTCTACTGCTTCTTCCATAGGAAACTGGAGGGTTTCAGCCACTTTTTTGTAAAACATAAAGTGAGAAGGGGACTCAGAAAGCCTAGGAGGAGAAAGACCTGAAGGTCTGTCTGGGGAGATGTCCGGGTCAATAGGCACATCCAGACTTTCATAATCACCATCATCATCCTCATACTCTCCCTCCTCCTCATCCGGTTCATAAAACTCTTCCAAGGTGTAATCCAGAACTGGGGAACCGACCGAACCACTGCCAGATGGTGCCGGTTCAGCTGGAACCGAAGTAAGCGATTGCACTATTCTTAACATAGAAACATAGAAGTTGACGGCAGATAAGGACCGCAAGGCCCACCCAGTCTGCCCATTTCTTTTTCTACCTTATAAATGTGCCATCAGCCTTTGCTCTGTCAGTGGCCTATCTATTCATACTCATCTGTATTGCTCCATTATGTCTATCCCGTGCCTGTTTGAAGCCCTGCACTGTATTCATAGCCACCACATCCTGAAGTTGGCCGTTCCATGCATCCACCACCCTTTCTGTGAAAAAGAATTTCCTCACATTCCCCCTTAATCGGCCTCCCTCTAATCTCATGCTGTGTCCTCTTGTCCTGCTATTTTTCTTATATTTAAACATGTTAGACTCTTTCACCTTGTTCATGCCCTTAAGGTGTTTGAATGTCTCGATCACATCACCTCTCTCCCTCCTTTGCTCAAGGGTATACATATTGAGCTCCGTTAATCTGTCCTCATATGTCTTCTGATGCAGTCCCTGCACCATTTTGGTTGCCCTTCTCTGGACTGCCTCAATTTGGTTATTGTCCTTGTGAAGGTGTGGCCTCCACTACTGCACGCAGTACTCCAGATGGGGCCTAACCAGTGTCTAGTAAAGAGGGATTATTACCTCCCTCTTACGACTTGTGATGCCCCTACTAATACACCCTAACATCCCCCTAGCCTTACCTACTGCTTTAGAGGTCTGCTTGGATGATTTCAGGTCATCAGTGATGATGATGCCCAAGTCTGTTTCTTCCTTTGTGACTGCCAGCAACTCCCCTCCCAGCCTATAGGTGGCTTCAGGGTTTCTCTTCCCTATGTGCATGATCTTGCACTTCATTGCATTAAATCCCAGTTGCCACTCTTCTGACCATTTTGCTAGTTTATCCAGATCTCTTCTCATTCTGCCCACCCCATCTGGATCATCTACTCTGTTGCAGATCTTGGTGTCATCTGCAAACAGACAAGCCTTACCCTCTAGTCCATTTGCAAGGTCACTAATGAAGATACTGAAGAGGACTGGCCTCAGGACTGATCCCTGAGGTACCCCACTTGTGACTTGCATCTCTTCTGACTGTATACCATTTACCACCACTCTCTGTTTTCTGCCTGTCAACCAGTTTGCCACTCAGTTGACCAACTTCCAACCCACCCCGAGCCTACCGAGCTTATTTATCAATCTTCTATGTGGAACAGTGTTGAAAGCTTTGCTGAAGTCAAGGTAGGTGACATCAACTGCTCCTCCTTGGTCCACCACTCTGGTTACCCAGTCAAAGAAATCTATGAGATTAGTTTGACAAGACCTTCCTTTTGTAAACCCATGCTGTCTTGGATCCTGTGCCCCTATGGATTCCAGGTGTTGCACTATCCTTTCCTTAAGGAGTGCCTCCATAATCTTGCCCACTATTGAGGTAAGACTGACTGGTCTGTAGTTCCCTGCCTCCTCTGTGCTACCACTCTTGTGGAGCGGGATCACATGAGCCCTTCTCCAGTCTTCTGGGACCTCTCCTGTGCTCAGAGACTCACTAAACAGTTCTGATAAGGAGCTAAGGGTGGAACTAGCAGAGCCATTAAGTACCCTGGGATGTATGCCATCAGGTCCCATTGCCTTATCCACCCTGAGCTTAGCGAGCTCTTGTAGGACCCTTTCTTTTGTGAAGGGAGTAGTGTTCACCTCCCTCCCCCCTTCTTATTGCCTTGGCTATCTCATCAGCGGTCGGAGTATGAATTTCTGGGTCCGAACTGGATGATTTATCTTTTCTTTTTCTTTTTAACGGAACCAACTCGTCAGAATCGGCTTTCCTTTTGCCCGAAGAAGTATCGCCCTGGTCAGAGGGCACTCCTTCTGGTTCGGTCGGAACCGAACCGGGCTGGTCATCCGGGTCAGCGGACTTCTCGGTCTCCCTTTCCCTCAGTCTACCTAATCTCTTTTCCAGGGTAGATTTGGGAAAATTCTTACAAATTTGGCAGTCTGAATTGAGGTGGTCAAACCCCAGACAATAAACACAGGTGGTGTGGGGATCAGCCTTGGCAAAGACTTCCCCAAACACACTGCAGTGTTGAAACCCAGTGGGCCTCGTTTTTTTCTTGGGTTTCTCAGACATGGCCAATCCTAACCAAAACTTACCCTTTTTTCAGCAATCTGCCAGGCAAGACTCCCCTATCGGTTCCTGACCGTGTCACAGGTCTTGGAAAAAAACGTAATAAAATCTGTTTTTTTTTTTTTTGAACCGATACAGACCGGTTACCACACTCTAAGTAAATACACAAACTTTTTTACCTGAAACTGATCGGTTCAGCTGAACCGATCCACAATTTACAAATTCCACACAGAAACTATATAGAAAACATATCTAGTACTCACGGTACCACAGACAGAGACTTAAACCGACAGATCGGTAGCAGCAATTCGGTAGAAACCGAGCGATAAAACAACACTTTAACTGACTTTTTTGAACCGTGCAAAGGAGAAATCTCCGGAGCGACTGTTCAGTGAGGCGGAGTAAAGAATCTGACGGTTGGAGTTTAAACAGCAGCAGACAGGGTCTTCAACCGAGCTCGAGGTGAACATTCCATGCTGGCCGTGGAAAGTTTAACTCTTTGTTCTCCGGGGCAGTTGAAAGGCAGGACCTAACTGCATATGTCAGAATACAGCAAGACTTCATGTTGTTTGAAGGAAGAATATACAGCACTGCAGCCAGGATGCAACATACAGCTGCAGCATACTGCAGTATAGTTACTGCAGTAAACAAGGCAATTTCAATGGCAGTTAATCCCTTTGGTCATGCAGTGTGAAAGGATTTGTGTTGTTGCAGCCTGGCCAGTCACACTGTAAATCCAAAGTTACTGAACAAAAACTTCTCTAACCTAGAGAAGATAAAAAAAAAAAAAAAATTCAGAAACTTGAGGAGTATATAAGAAAGCATAAATTAAAACAACTTCAGCGGGGACTAATGATTTATAGAGATTATGTAGTGTACAGATGGAAGCAGCAAACAAGATATAGACAAACAGGATACAGCTCAGACAGTGACACTGCAGACAGCTACGCTACACTACAAATTCAAACTCTTTACAGACCCCAGACTCGACAACTAGATTTTTCGGGAAACAAACAGGATACGCAGGATCCACTGGAGGGTACTAGCACTGGATCTTCACAGCATCAGGGACCCAGGTATGACTTCAGACAATGAGACCATATCAACTATTCAAACCAAGGTTACAGAGAAAGAAACAGAGAAAGAGGCACCCAGAATAGATAATAACAAAGGAACAGAGGGAGGAAAGGGAGATGAGCTAACGAGAGAGAACATGTGGCCATATGAGCAGCTTAGATGAGCTGGATAAGTGAGTGGGAAAGCACCATGCAAAGAAAACAATACCCAAAAGTACCCATACTCTACACTATCCTTAAAATCCCCAAATATCCTGTACAACCTCCTGGCTGCCCGATCGTCACGGGCATAAACTCCACATTAGAACGCTATCTAGCTATGTTCACTTCTTCACACGACCCTTGGTCAGCAAGATGAGTATTTTCATACAAGGTACCAGACACACTTTGAAACAAGTTGATAAGGTTAAGTACTGTACCATAATCAAAGGCAAACAAAATCTCAATTTTATAGTGCTGGATGTGCAAGATCTTTACACACACGTTCCCCATGATGGAAGTCCAAAAACTCCCCCCTACGAACTTTCTGATACAACTAGTGGAAAAGTACAGTTATGTAGGAACATACCGTTAACAGTAGATCTTCGAGAAAGGTTCCTTCAGTAGGTCATCACATATAGGACTAGCACCGCCTGGTGTCTGGCCACGTGGCAGACTTTTTCTAGCAATACCTGATGGAGGCCCACCCACCCGACGTCAGCGTGACGCTATATAGTGGACGGTCCCCACGCCCGCCCTCCAGTTCTCCTGCCAGAGCCTGGAATAGGCATGACAGCAGGAGGAAACAGAGGCTGGAGTCCCTAAATAAAAAGGGGGAAGAAGGGTGGGAAAAACATGACCTACTGAAGGAATCTCTCTCAAAGATCTACTGTTGCGGTAAGTTCCTACGTAACTGTACTGTCTTACTTTGAGAGGGTTCCTTCAGTAGGTCATCACATATAGGACTGAATCCCAAGCAGTCCCTCCACAGAGAGACAGAGAGAAACAAAGGAGGAGGGAAAAACTCCAACAACTAAGGAAAAATACAGAGTGGAACCAGCCTAGGACAGAAGGCTCTGCAGGACAGCTAGGCCAAAACCTGCCCTCCGCCTAGAAGCAATGTCCACACTGTAATGTTTGGTAAAGGTATGGACATAACTCCACGTTGCTGCTGCGCAGATATCGGCTGCTGAAACGTTGAGCAGAAAAGCCGTGGAAGCAGCCATGCTCCTTGTGGAATGACCTCTGACTGGTCCCGGCAGAAGCTTGTCGTACCTTTTTTTTTTTTCCTACTCAATTTTTATTGATGCACAGAAAATACACCAGATTGACATAACAACACTTAATATGTTACTTCTACAACTACTGTTATATTTAATGCTATTAATACTATACTATTAGAGGAGCTTTGATAATGTCGCTTATCTACACAGTACGAACAGAGTCCCCTTCGGTTCAATGAATGTCCATCTTTGTACAGTCCATATGTGTTTCTTTTTCCTTTTTCTTCTGTTCTCATTCTGCTGGTGTCTATTTGTTACAAAGAAAAGAAGGGGAGAGTCCCTTCTCCGAGAGGGCCCGTAGCCCTAACCTTCACTTCTCGGTACAAAGTTATGACCAGAAGGCCTCTCCTCTCCATCTATGACGCGGACAGCTTGTGAAACTCCACTCAAATTCCTTCCACTCCCCTCAAAAAACTTTCTTCCTAAAACAAAGCTCCTCTATCTATATCAAAACATCACTGCTTAAGAACTATGTACACTTTAAATAAAGCATAAAACCCACAACAAATAACAAATATTTTGTGAATGATGAGTTCATCTTCTTTCTTTTCCCTTCCCTTTATTATTTCTTTTTCCCACCTATAAATAATCCCCCTATAATAATAATAAAAAAGCTGCAAAGAAAATATTAAAGCTAACACTGAACTATTGCTGGCAGGTGGTTAAGTCCTCGACTTCTTCTCGCCTCCCTCTACGCTCGTCCTGCTATTCCAAGAAGAAGATGGTGTTACTTACATTTCCGTCTCAATTTCAAACACAGTTTCCCAAAATCATGCCTATGCTTCCTAGCTAGAAGCCAAGTCTGGATCTCCCCTTCCAGGATCATTAGGCTGAAAACCCTTCTCGTACCAATTCCTCCACATCTACCCGAATTTTTCAGTGTTAAGTCATAGAGAAGCAGTAATTTTTTCCATTTTCTCCAACTCATTCACCATATCTTTCCAAATCTGGATGGTAGGTGGAGTCATGGACAGCCAACAGACCGTGATGCTCTTTAGGGCTGCCAGTCTAAAGATGTGGTATAATTTCTTCTGGGGTCTAGAAAGTTTTAACTGTTCCTTACTCGAGAGACCTAAACAAATGGCACCAAAAGATCCAGGCAAAGACACCCCTAGAATTCTCTGAATTTGATCATGAACCTGTTGCCAAAAACAGCTAAGCTCTGGGCACTCCCAAAAAATATGGAAGTGGGAGCCCACTCCCCCACATTCCCTCCAGCATAAATTTGTGTATTCAGGGTTAAAATATTTGGTAGTTGTTGGGGTTCTGAAAAAAAACGCATCAGAACCTTCCAGTGGTACTCACCCCAAGAGGGGGAGGCCGTGATGCGCCAGCTATGGGTAAGTGTTTTTTGCCACTCTAAGCTGTCAATTTGTAGGTTAGTCTCCCTCTCCCACCTGGTCTTGACTATAATGACTTGCTCTGGGTGTTGGGCTACCAACAACCTATAAGTCTGGGAGATAGGTTTCATCTTAACTCTTAAGGTAATCCAACTATAAAAAAGTTGTTCCAGATCTGTCAAGGGTCTTAGTAATTGTTGCAAATGGGGGGGCTGTTGAATGAAATGTCTTACTTGTAGAAACCGAAAATGGTCCTCTTTTCTAAGTCCATATTTTAACCTTAGCTGTTGAAACGTAACACAAATATCCCCATCTAAAAAATTAGAGAACCTAGTAAGGCCCTTACGTTCCCAAAACCCATATCCTGGGTCCAAGTTAGGAAGGTTAAATGTTTCTTGGTGGCGAATGAGAGATAATGGGCCTAGTTCCCCCGGGATCCCCAGTCATTTACGTAAAGTTAATAATGATTTCAAGGTGTGTCTAGTCCACTGGTTCCCCACCTTGTTCACCATGCCCGGGGAAACAGAGGCGGTAGGCAGAGTCCAAAGAGCCATCTTCTGGGCTTGTCGTACTTCTGATAGCAGATGCTAATATAACTGCCCAACCAATTCGACAGGCACTGCTTAGAAACAGCTTTGCCTAAAGATCTAGGGGCAAAGGAGACAAATAGTTGAACATCCTTACGGAACTCTTTTGTACGATGAGTATAGTATCAGAGAGCACGATGCACATCCATGGTGTGTAGGAGTGCCATATCTTTATTTGCAGGGGACAGAAAGTAAACAGGGAGCTCCAATGATTGATTCAGTGTGACCTCCAAAACCACCTTAGGCCAAAACTTAGGATTTGTCCTAAGGATCGCCCAATCCCTATGGAAAATTAAATAAGGCTCCTTACAAACCAGGGCCTGAAGCTCTGAAATTCTTCAAGCTGAGGTAACCAACTAAAAACAACGTCTTCCAGGACAGGAAGCATAAATCACAGCTCATCGCTGGTTCAAAAGGTGGAAGAGTGAGCTTCTCTAACACAAAGTTTAAATCCCAAGGTGGTGTAGGGCTGTGGATGGGGCGGTTTCAGATGGAGAATCCCTTTCAGAAAAGTTTTTGAGACTTCCAACTGAGCCATGGGTTTACCATCCACCAGCTTGTGGTACACCGAAATAGCCAAAAGATAGACCTTCAAGGAAGAATAGGACAGGCCCGAATCTGAAAAATGAAGGAGGTATTCCATGACTTGTGGGACAGAACAAGAAAAAGGGTTCCAGTCTTTGGAAGCCACCCAAATGGAAAAACATTTCCACTTCATGGCATAGGTGGAACGAGTAGATGGCTTTCTAGCCTCAACAATTATCTGGGCAACCCAAGAGGAGACCCCAAAGTGGAAGACTGCTATGTCTGCAGGAGCCACGCAAGAAGGTGCAGGGTTCTGAGCCCTGGATGGATGAGCCGGCCTTAATTCTGTGTCAAGAGGTCGTGAGTCATAGGAAGCGGAACCGGTGGTTCCTCCGCTAACTGTTGCGGAAGCGGGAACCAAATCTGTCTCGGCCAGAGTGGAGTTATACGGATCATTCACCCCTTCTCTGCCTGAAGTTTGAGAAGTACCCTCTGGAGAATGGGAAACAGAGGGAAGGCGTACAAAAATCTCCCTGTCCAAGAGAGAGACAACGCGTCATGCCAGAGAGCACCATGTCCTGGAACAAGCAAGCAGAAACTGAAATTTTGCATTGAATGGGGAGACGAAAAGGTCGAGTTCTGGATGCCCCCACCTTAGGAAGAGAGACTCTGCCAATTCCTGACTTGATTCCCATTCGTGACTGAGGGTTCGAGACCTGCTGAGACTGTACGCAAAGATGTTTTGAATGCCTGGAACATGCACGGCCACTAAGAACAGGTCATTCTGGACTGCACAGTTCCACACTCTCATCGCTTCCCTGCAGAGAGGATACGAGTGAGTTCCCCCTTGTTTGTTGAGATACCAGACTACCGACATATTGTCCATCTGAAGGAGCAGTGATCCCTTGGGGAGAAGAGTCTGGAACGCCTGAAGCGCGTACAAGACTGCTCTCATCTCCAGAACGTTGATGTGCAAAACAATGCCTCAAAGCTGGACCAAAGTCCTTGTGCTTGGTGTTCCCCCAAATGCACCCCCCCAGCCCATATTCTATGCATCTGCAGTCAGCGATGCCGAGGGGACAGGACTCCTGAATGGCAGACCCAAAGAAAGGTTGCAGGGATCCCTCCACCAAAGCAGATCTTTCTGGACTGCTGACGATACCAGAACCGGATGATCTAGATCATCCAGGAGTTGATCCCACTGCACCCAAAAGGACCACTGAGTGATTCTCATATGAAGCCTCGCCAGGGGAATGGTAGTGATAGAGGCTGCTATCAGGCCGAGAAGGCGAAGGGCCTCCCTTGCTGGAATGGTCCTGGATGAGGCCACCACTGAAGCCTGATGGACCAGGGTTTCCACCCTGTCCAGAGGCAGGAAGGCCCTGCCCTGGACGGTGTCCAAGGCTGCCCCGATGAACTAAAGTCTCCAATTCAGAGAAAGAGACGACTTGGGGAAGTTGACAGTAATCCCCAACTTGGAGAACAGATCCAGAATGAAATGCAGAGGTTTCGAAAGGGAGTCCCTGGAAGGGGCTGAAATCAGCCAGTCGTCCAGGTAAAGGAAAACTGCTATGCCCTGGCAATGCAGAAAAGCCGCCAGCACTGCCAGGCACTTGGTAAAGACCAGAGGTGCTGAAGACAGACCAAAGGGGAGGGCCCGAAACTGGAAATGCTCCCCCTGGAAACAAAACTGCAGGAACCAGCGGTGGCTGGGTAAAACTGTAATGTGCAGGTAAGCATCCTGCATATCCAGAGCACAAAGCCTCTGATTCTCCATCAGAAGAGGGAGAAGGCTTTAGAGGGTCAGCATTCTGAATTTCGTGTACTCAACGAACAGGTTGAGACTGCTCAGGTCGAGAATGGGTCTCATGACTTTTTTGGAACCAGGAAGAAGTGGGAGTAGAATCCCCTTCCCCTTTGCTGGAGGGTAATGCTCTCTGTAGCCTCCTTGAGCAAGAGAGAGTTGATTTCTTCTCTAATGTGAAGAGCCTGGTCCCGAGAGTAGGATAACCGGATTGGTGGAGAATCTGGTGGGATCTCCAGAAACTCTATGGTGTGACCAGCGGACACCAGCTACTGGATCCATGCATCAGAGGCAATGCTCTGCCACTCCTGTGCATGGCAGGTGAACCTCCCCCTCTCACTGGCTCCCCGCACAGAGGCTGAGGTGGGGGGGCAAGAGAGTCAGGAGGTGGTAGGACGGTCAGGGGGAAGGCCCCCTGAATGACTCCGATTCTTGGAGGCGGAAGGAGTGGCGGAACCCGTGGGCTTACGCTTGGCCTGGCGATGAGCCAGCGCCTGCTTTCTCTGCCTCCAGGTCCTTTTCCAAAAGGGCTGCTGCTGTTGTTTGTACACCCAATTGGTACATGAACCACACTGATCTCAGGGCCTGACCTTTATCCCGGAGATCGGTGATGACGTCTTTGGTGTCACTGCCAAAGAGCACCGAGCCCCAATAGGGGGCATCCTGAATCGCAGACTGGACCTCGTGAGGCCAGAGATGCGATGCCAGGCCTGTCATCTGAAAGCAACAGCAGTCGCCGAGGCATGGGCTACTGAATCGACAGAGTCGTAAGTAGCCCACAAAGCATGCCTGCAAGAAAAGTGGGACAGGTGGAGTTCCTTGGGGAGCTCCTCCTTGAGATCCAAAGATTCCACAGACTGGAATTGGGCCTTGAGCCTGGCCAAGGTAGCCTTTTGATGCGACACCATATGGACCACATAATTAAGGGACCGAAGCGCACATGTGGCCGAAGAATAGACCTTCTTACCAAACTGGTCCATCTGTCTCGACTCCTTGTCTGGAGGAGAAGTGCTCATGTGCTTGGGTGCTGAAGAGCGATCATGAGCAGCTGAAATCACGACGGAGTCCACCTTCGGATGAGCATTCAGAAACTGAACATCCCTGGGCACCCAGTAAACCCTGTCCGCCCTCCTGGGGATAGCCGGGATGGAATGAGGCATCTGCCACACTGCAGAGGCGAGGTCCTGATGATGTCCTATCCATGAGGGAACGGGATCGGGGACAGAGATTCCAGGTCCAGGTGTTCAGCGAGTCTCTGCTGCATCAGGTCCTGTTCCTCCGACTCCCACTCTAAGTAGTTCTACATGGACCTCAGGAGGTCCAAAAAGGCAGGGTCCTCTGGAGGGAACCTGGGGAACCTTGCCCTTAGGAACCAAGGACTCGTGATCCGAGTGCCTCCAGCGACTCATCACCATCATCATCCTTCTCCTCATCACCATCACCCCACATCCAGATGGTCTCCAAGATCCGTGAGTGATATCCTTGCAAGATGTCCCAGGGCGTGAACCGTAGAGACGGCTCCTCAGGGCGAGGAGACCTGGGAGAGCGGAGGTGGGAGTCTGTTCTCCAGGTCAGAAACCAGCTCTAGCACACCTCCTGCCACCAAGACTGAATAAGAGCCTTGAAGCCCGGTTGGACGGAGCCTGTGGAGGAGGAGGAGGAGGAGGTTGTTGAGGTTGAGGGTGGGGGAGATTACAAGAGAAGTGTGGTAATGCCCTGGTAACCTGGGTAGCCATAACCCAGGTGCTGACCATAACCGGGAAATGAGAAAAATTACTCACCTTAGTAATGTTGTTTCTTCTTGCTATATTATGACAATTGCAGTATGACCGCGAGTTAGAACTGCTCAGTGAAATAGTTAACTTTCCATACAGGCATGGAACTTGGAGGCGAGCTCGATTTGAAAACTCTGTCTGTTGTGCTTCAAGCTAAACTGTCAGATCTTCTGACTAAAACTCACTAAGGTTCTGTGTGAAGCTGTAAACCTCACACCAACCAACAACTAACAAACACTCATTTTGGCCTAAACAAAGACTCAAGTCAGGAGACCCAAAAATGCAAAAACACAACACCAATTCACCCAAAAGGTAGGTGAAAAACAACAAGGTGGGCATCAAAAAAAAATCTCCCTGTACTGCCTACAAATCCCCCAAAACAGAGGTTCTGAGAGGCAGGCAGGAGGGAGGTCATATATAGCAAGACTCCATTAGAAGAAACAACATTACTAAGGTGAGTAATTTTTCTTCAAACAACATGAAGATCTTGCTATATTATGACAATTGCAGACTACACAGCAGTACCCCCATGGAGGAGGACAGAACCTACATAGGAAATAGGCTCTGAAGCACGTGTTAAACCCGAGCATCACTCCTAGCCTGGATGTCAGGAGTAATGCTTGGTAAAGTGTGAACTGTTTTCCAGGTAGCCACTTGACATATTTCTAGAATAAGAATGTCTCTGGCAGCAGCCAGAGAAGCAGCTATTACCTCTGGTAGAGTGAGCCCTCAGGCCTGAGGGGGAACTTACCCAACTTCTCATGAGCAGGTTGGATACAAGAGACAATCCACCTGGCAATGGATCTTTTATGTGGCTGGCTTCCTTTACCAACCGCCATAGGTGAGGAACAGTTGGAGGAATCAAACCTATGACCCTTGGTGCGCCTATGTAGTAACTAAGGGCTCTCTTCACATCTATGCTGTGCAGCATCCTCTCCTCAAAGGAGGTGGTCAGTGAAGTACACTGGAGTGAAATAGATTGATTAAGGTGGAAATCTGAAACCACCTTAGGCAGGAACTTTCTGTTAGTCCGAAGGACCACCTTATCTCTGTGAAAGAGATAAACTCCTGCTCCACTGACAACGCTTGTAATTCACTTATGCATCTGGCAAAGGTGATGGCTACCAAAACACAGTTTTCAAGTCAAGTACTTGAGCTCAGCTGAAGACAAGGGCTCAAAGGGGGTTGCATAAGCTGAGCAATGCAAACATTAAGATCCCAGGCAGGCAGGATCCTGAATGGAGGTTGGTGTGAAACAACCCCTTAAAAACTTAGAAAATACAGGATGAGCTGAAAGGAAGAGGATTTACCTGCTGAAATAAAAGCAGACACAGCTGCCAAGTGCACTCTTCAGGGTAGCTGGTCTCAGCCCAAAAATTCGGGTGGACCATATAATCCAGGACTGTGGGTAGATCAGCAGAGACTGGAGAAATATGCTTTTCTGAGCACCATATGGAAAACCTTTTCCATTTGGAATTGTGGTAGCCCTGGTGGAAGGCTTCTTGCGGCCTTCAATATATCCATTACACCTTGGGAAAGGTGTAAATCAAGCAAACTCTAACTCTTCAAGAACCAAGCCTTGAGATTGAGAGATTTGAGATTCGGGTACCAGACCCTTCCCTGGGCACAGGTTAACAGATTGTGATTCCTGGGAAGGGACAGGGGAGGATGGACTGCTAAGGACAGCAGGAGTGGATACCAGGCTGTCTGGCCCAATCCGGAGCTATCAGAATGACTTTGCATGATTGGGATCTGATTTTGACTAGCACTTTGAACAGGAGAGGAAAGGGAGGGAAGGCACAGAGAAACTTCCCCTCCCAACTGAGGGCTAAGGCATCCAGGGGAGTGAGCCCAACACTGGGGGCCTGCAGCAAAAAAGAGGAAGTTGGTGATTGTCTGGGGCTGCAAAAAGATCTATCTGCGGGGTGCCCCATCTGGCAAATACTACTCCCAAGACCAGGGGATCCAGTGACCATTCGTGGTGGCCCTGGGAAATCCTGCTGAGAACATCTGCCAGGACATTGTCCTTGCCTGGGAGGTGAACTGCCGTAAGGGAGGTGTTCAGGGAGTAAGCCAGAGACCACAACTTCATTGCTTCGGTGCACAAGGCCGTAGACCGAGTGCCCCCTTGCTTGTTGATGTACCACATTGTAGTGGTGTTGTCTGTTCTGACCTGAATACTCTTGTTCTGAACAGATTTGGAAAAGTGCTAGAAAAACTGCTCTGAGCTCCAACAGGTTGATGTGGAGCAGAGATTTCTGGGGAGACCACAGACCCTGGGTGGTGAGGTCGCCCATGTGAGCTCCCCAGCCCAAGAGGGACGCATCTGTAGTAAGGATTAGAGAATAAGACTGAGTGACAAGAGGAACCCCTTGTCTCAGGTTGCTCTGATCATGCCACCACTGTAGGGCTTGGATCAGGGTTCGAGTTACTGGGATCAGCTTGGTAAGAGGATCCTTTCTTTGAGACCAAAAAGCTCTCAAATGGAACTGGATGTCCCTCATCTGAAATCTTGCTCCTTGCACAACTGCTGTGGAAGCAGCCATGTGTCCTAGGAGCTGCAGAAAATGCCTTGCTGGCCTGGAGACCTGCAGGGTAAATGAGGAGGCCAGGGAGACTAGGGTCTTTGCCCTGTCCAGGGAGGAAGGCCCTGGCTTCCTGTGTGTTCAGTTCTGCGCCTATGAAGGTAAGAAGCTGGACCGGCTCTAGAACTGACTTTGAGAGATTCAGAAGGAAACCTAGAGGTAAGCAGTTGCTGTGTTAGCTGAAGGTGTAAATTGACCTGGTCTGGGACTGGCCTACTAAGAGCCAATCGTCCAGGTAAGGAAAGATGGCAATCTTTGCCTTCTTAGGTGAACTGCTACAGCCAGGCATTTGGTGAATACGCTTGGGGCAGAAGTGAGGCCAAGGGCATTGCTCTGAACTGGTAGTGGCCTGAGGGCAGCCTTCCTCGAACCTGAGGTACTTTCGATGGGAGCTTCTGATGGGAATATGGAAGTAGGCATCCTTGAGTTCCAGGGAAGCTAGCCAGTCCCCTGGCCTTAGAGAGGGTAGGATAATTCCCAGAGTCACCATTTTGAACTTTGGCTTTAAAAGGTGCTTGTTTAAATATCTGAGATCCAGGATGGGCCGCCATTCTCCTGTCTTTTTGGGGTAAGGAAGTACCTGGAGTACAAACCTTTGCCCTGGTGTGAGGAGACACTTCCACAGCTCTGAGAGCCAGGAGGGTAGAGACCTCTGCCTCTGGGGCGAGTGCCTCTGATGGAGTTGCAGGTGGAAAGATCTGGTTCTCAGCTTTGGAAATTTTTGAAGCTGAGAACCAGTCCCTGGCTTACTACTTCCAGGACCCACTTGTCTGATGTTAAAGACTTCCAGTCCTGACAATGTAAGCCAGCCTGCCCCTACAGGTAGAGGAGGAATCGGCCCTGGCAATCCCATCAGGGTGCCTGCTTGGCAGGGGCTTTGGGCTGAGGGGTGGAAGCAGACCTGCTTGTACCCCGCCTGCCTCTCCTCTAAAGAACCCTCTGAGCATAGGCGGAGGAGGAAGCTTGGGCTTGTAAAAGGTCTATGAAAAGGCCTGCCCCTGCCTCTAGGAAGCTGCTTTTGAGGAGTGGCCTGCCTTTCCTTGGCGTGGTGCACTCCTATAGGTGGTCCTATATTCATCCATTTTCTTCATGTAATTCTCTGTTTGCTCCCCAAATGAGAATTTCCCTACAAGAGAAAATCCATGGCCTTAGACTGGGTATCCTGAGACAGGTAGTACATCTGAGCCAAGCCATCCTGCGAAGTGCCACAGATGTAGCCATGACTCTTGATGAAACATCATTAGAGTCCACTGCAGCATGAAACTGCACCTTGGATGCCTCAATACCATCCATAGCCACCTGTTCCAGCTCCCTGGCAAGCTGGTCAGGGACTTGTTTCGCTAGGGCCAGCACAGTATCTCATCTGGATTTCTGGTACCTAACAGCATAAGCCATATAATTTGCTTGTCTGAGTCCCAAAGATGCTGCCATGTACTGTTTCTTTGCCATAGCATCAATCTTCCTGGAGTCCTTCTCAGGGGTGTGTGAAGCTAGGGGAATATTAGCCTTGTCACAGGCTGCAGCCTGCACTACCCCCACATGGCTGCATTGTTGAGTGAGGAAATCAGTGTCGGAGCCTGATAAGGTATACCTCTTGTCCATCCTTTCATCCACAGGATGTATAGTGTGAGGAGTTTTTAAAACTTTTACTGTCTGTTTCCGAAAAGATTTATGCAAAGGAATAGACAGTCTCCTAGACTCTGGAATATCCATCATTTCTACATAGTCTGGCTCTCTTGGTCATCAACAGCTTCCTCAACAGGGAGCTGGAGAATTTCAACAACTTTTTTATAAAACATGAAATGAGAAGGGGACTCAGAAAGCCTTGGAGGAGAAACCCCTAGGGGTCTATCTGGAGAGATGTCCGGATCAATGGGCACATCCAGATCTTCAAAACCATATTCACTCTCCTCATATTCCTCTTCCCCCTTCCCCGGTTCATAAAAATCCTCAAAATCATAATCTTGAACCGGACGAACCGAACGCTTACCTGAAGGTGTCAGTTCGGTCGGAACCGGAGAGAGTGACTGGACAATTTGAATTGCTTTAGCTATTTCCTCAGCAGTTGGGGAGAGAACTTTTGGCTCTACACTAGCTGACTTTCTAGTCCTTTTTGCTGGAACCGGCTCCTCAGAACCGGCTCTTCATTTGCCCAAGGAAGTATCATCCTGGTCAGAGGGCACTCCCTCCGGTTGGCACCGAACCGGGCTGGCCATCCGGGTCAGCGGACTTTCTGGCCTCCCTTTCCCTGAGCCTACCAACTCTCTTATCTATGGTGGCAGCAGGGAAATTGTGACAAATCTGGCAGTCTGAATTGAGGTGGTCAAACCCCAGACAATAGACACATGTGGTGTGTGGGTCAGCCTTAGCAAAAGCTTCCCCACAAACACTACAGTGTTGAAACCCAGTGGGTCCGGTTTTTCTTTTGGGTTTCTCAAGACATAATGCCAGCCTAACCAACTTGCCCGTTTATGGCAATCCACCAAGCAAGACACCCTTATAGATTCCGAACCGTGTCACGGGTCGTAGAAAAAAACGTAATGAAATCCGTTCTTTTTTTAGAACCGATAAGAACCAGGAACCGCACTCTAAAAAAGGACTAGTAGATTTTAAATACAACCTGATCGGTTCAAACCAAACCGATAAAGAATTACAAGTTCCACACAGAAAAATAAATGTAAACCTATCTATTACTTACATTACCACAGACAGAGCTTGAACCGACCGTTACGGTTTAATTCTCGCTAAAACCAAAATAATACTTTTAAACCGACAAAATGAACCGAGCAGAAGGAGAAATCTCCCGGAGCGACTGTTCAGTGAGCGGAGTAAGAATCTGACAGTTTGCGCTTGAAGCACACAACAGACAGAGTTTCAACCGAGCTCACAGCTTCTAAGTTCCATGCCTGCATGGAAAGTTAACTATTTCACTCGAGCAGTTCTAACTCGCGGTCATACTGCAATTGTCATAATATAGCAAGACTTCATGTTGTTTGAATGCCCGCGCCATCCAGTCTGAAGAAGGACCAGCTGAGAGGTAGTCCCCAGGATACCCCAGGGTATGCAGGACAGTCCGGGCTCTTGAGAGAAGGCCCAACATCAGAAGATCTGATGGAGGGAGAATCCACGTAGGGCCCGCCGTTGTATAAACTGGTGTCAGGGGAGCCGGTGCCGGAACAGGATCCGGCGTCGGAGGGGCTGGTGTCGGAGCTGGATGAAGGGGGATCCGATGGAGGGACAGTGTCTGGCACCGGAGCCGAAGACTGGAGCAAACGACTGGGCCCAGGCTCTGAGACCATCGTAGGGGGTCCGGCACTGGAGGTACTATCACTGGATCCGGTGGAGGGATCTCGAAAGGAACAGGCGTCAGGTCGGGAGTGATCCCCCCAGAAGGGATAGGAGGGGCCTCTGATGTACGGCCAGACAGCAGTGGAGGAGCCTCCATCCCTGCAACCATGTCAGAGGAGTGTGGAACGGACTCCAGAGGGGTGGACAATGTCCAGGGATTCTGCACTGTCATCACCGAGGTAGCGGCCTGAACAGGGGAGCTACCGCAAGAGGGGGAGAGGGGCAGTCTCCCCCGGGCTCTTGCGGACGCCGGGTTGGGCGCTGTTAGGCCCCAGATGGAAGAGCACACCTGAGCCCACCAGGGATGGACGCCTGACCAGACGGAGCCAGGCAGGAGGGGAAGAGCCCCCGCCACTCTAGCTGCTGGTGCTGTGCAGGTCCCAGAGGCCTGAGGAGCTGTCCTACCAGCAGCTGGGCGATACCTGAGGAGCCGGAGGTCAACTTAATGGCAGGCGAGTGCAGCTGGAACCGCAGCCAACTTACCCACAGAGGAGGACCTGTCTGACTTACCTTCCGACCGCTTAGCCTTAGGTGGCAGCTGGGAAGAACCCTTGCTGATCGAGAGCAGAGAGGCCCCAGGCTGGGACACCTCCATGGAGCACTCCCGCTCCCTGTGTTTCTCTTTCCTATGTTCTTTTTTGGAATGAGATGAAGAAGAACAGATCTGCTCAATCTGTTTTTCTAAAGACGCCAGCCGGGTCTTCAAAAGATGGGCCTCCTGATGCTTCCTTTTGCGTGTGGCCTGGTTAAAAAGTTGGTAGTCCGGGCAAGAGGAGACTGGGTGGGTGTGGGCCTAGGCAGATCACACACTTCACATGGTTGTCTTTGTGTGGAATTTGCGTGCCATAGGAGGAACACTTCTTCTGTGAAGAGAAGAAAATTCAACAAATGGTATGAAAAAAAACACGGTGGAAACAAACGAGAAAAAACACTTTCAACAACGATCGCTTGGGAAGTCTTCAATGTGACTGACAAGAGGCGATGCATGGAAAGAACTGGAGATGGACGGGGACCGTCCACTATATAGCATCACGCTGACGCCGGTCATGTGACGTCGGGTGGGCGGTCCCCATCAGGTATTGTTAGGAAAAATCTGCCATGCAGCCAGATGCCAGGTGGCAGTCCTATATGTGATGACCTACTGGAGGAACCCTCTTGAAGTAAGATCGGTCTTGACCAGAAATCGCTCTAAATTTGAGGAGAAATGTCTATGGTCAAATAAAGGCTGCTGCCACTGGCCCCATCTATGCAAATCTATACATGTACTCATTCAATTGTGAACATATTCTCAACCTAAATGCCAATCCATACCACAATAATATCATTACACGGAAACATTACATTGATGATATATTCATCGTATGGCAAGGGTCTGAAGAAACAAAGTGAATTTGACACATTTGTTAATTCTAGAAACTGACACTCGAGGTTCACTAGACATAGTGACAAATGAACAGTACCATTCTTGGACTTGAACTTAATACTGAAGAATGGCCACATCGGTACCATCATACAATGCAAGCCCACAAATTGCAACACTATCCCTTGAGCAGACAGTTACCACGACCCCAAGCTGACCGAGTCCATCCCTCAATTACCGACAGCCAAAAGAAACTGTGGTGAGCAAGAAGAATTTGACAAAATAAAACAGAACATAGTGTAAACATTTAGGGAGAGGGGGTATCAGAACTGGATACTAAACAGAGGCAACGCAAAGCTAATAAAGTTAACAGAGATGATCCATTACGATGACCCCAAAACAATGGAGGCAGAACCAACAAGATTAGTGTGTTCATTAGATTGCCTGGTGAACATTAAAGGCACATTTCGGGATGCCACTCAGAAAGCTTTACAAGATTTCACCACAAACCATTCACAGCAAAAACACCGTTCAGGATAAAATTAGTCCACACACAATATCAGGAATCGACTACCGTGAAATCAACTCAGCTCCTACTGGGGCCTCTAAATTAGGGAAGCTACCCATATGGAAATTGTGCTCAAGGCTCAGGCACCACCAGGAAGACAGAATTTGAAGATCCTTATACAAACTAAGGGATTCAACATAGGCACCACAACCCATGTTTTATAAATATGTTTTGAGATGCCTATGTGACAAGCTTTATTTGGGTAAAACCACAAGGGAGCTCAAGACCAGAATTTCCGAATATAAAAGCTGCATTTCCCAGAACGATCCAAATCTTCTGTTGCAGCACATTTCAACTCAGTAGGACATAATGCAGCTTTGCAACATTTCTGGGGCTTGGAAGATCCGGGGACAGGGATCTACAACTTTGACACAGGGAAATGTGTTGGATCCACAAACTGAACACTTCTTAAACACAAACAAGGGAATACATGAAGAATATTGAACCACATTTATTGAATCTCACATGGAACAGGTGGTTGTACAGGTCATTTGTGGACTATAATGACCACAATACCACTGGCCTACGACTTAAATATCTAAAATTCTTTTCTCAGTGGTCTAGATCTTCTCATTATTATTTCTATTTGGGGGTAACATATTATAGACGTGAATACTGTAGTTAGTCTGTCTTGCCTGCACCCCACCCTCCCTTTGACAATAATTTAATGATATGACAATATCTACATTTCTGATTAAACATAAATATGGACTGCGCACTTGTTTCACTGCACATTGGTCAGGTAGATAACATTAGCCTTCTTTTCATATATTACAAGGGACACATGCTTACTGAACAAGGCACATTTGGATCGGGTGGAGAAAACTGGTAGACTTCTGTTTGGGATCTCCACGTCCCATATGCACCCTCCCGCCTGACTTTGCCAGATCAGTTGGAGTCACATACGGTGGAAATCGACCTCTATTCAGTCCACCCTCCATTTATACAAATTTCGACTTATAAAACCTTTTCCCTAAGGCAGCTTCTAGGTCTCTTGCCCTCCACCCACCCCCAGTAGACCTGCTATCTTTCAATATGTCCCACCACCACCACCACCACCACACCATTATCTTGACTGTCTATTAGTAGATCCTTATTCAGTTTTCCATCACATTTCTGAAGCTAAAACTATAGGAATGATTCACTGACAATTTTTGTCAATAGACAGTGGCCGGATAGTCAAACTGCGCCAGGCTGTGGCGCAAGCCTGCGCAGCTCAACTTTGTTGCGCAGGGGTGTGGCCTGGGCGATATTCAACGGAGTTGGGCTATGGCGCAGCAGCTTTGAATATCGCACCCTGGCCACTCCCACTGTGCATGGCACAGTAGCACTGCGCCAGCACAAGCGGCCAGAGTGGAGCATGGAGATGCTCTAGCGTAAGTGCCATTGCGCCATGCACAGCACCTGCGATATTCAGAGGACATGCAAATGGGGCCATAATTTATGCAAGGCGCACACAGGGCCATTTGCATGTCATTATGGCCCCATTTGCATGCCATTAGCATGCAGGTGCGCCGATCCCCGACAACTTGCGCCTGGCGCCCTGCCAGGCAGCAGTCATCGGGGACAGACGCCCCCTGCAGCCCGATCGCGGGCATTCGTCTAAAAGAAACCCCCTTCCAATATCCCTGGTGGTCCAGTGGACCGCTATGTACCCGATTGTGGGCATTTTTCTCCAAGAATAAGCCCCTGTCCTATATCCCTGGTGGTCCAGTGGACCGCACTCTGCCCGATCGTGGGCACTGGTATAGTAACACCCCATGTCCAATATCCCTGGTGGTCCAGTGGACCGCTATGTGCCCGATTGCGGGCATCGATATAGTGACCCCCAAAATATCCCTGGTGGTCCAGTGGACCAATTGCTGCCTAATCGAGGGCATCTGTAAATCATAACATACTCCCACCACCCTGGTGGTCTAGTGTACCCTCTCCCACCCGTCCACTGAGCCCCACTGCCCGCTCCCCCGTCCAGCGGTGGTGGGCACCACCGCCTGGCCCTGCCGCCTGACAGCTCGGTGGGGCTGCACGCCCGGTGGTTCACAGCATGAGCTAATGGGTGTGCAGCCATTCAGACTACAGTCCAGATATGTGAATGAATTCATTCACATATCTGGATTCAGTTAGATCTGGTATGGCTGATGCCCATTGGCTCACGCCAGGAACCAATGGGCTGCAGCCCTACCAAGCTGCTCGCCGGCGGGCGGCAGTGTGGCAGGCGGGTGCTGCCGCCGCCGCGGGTTGACGGGAGCGGGCGGTGGGGATCAGTGGGCAGGTGGGAGGGGTACACTGAGACCACCAGGGTGATGGGAGTATGTTATGATTTACAGATGCCCGCGATCGGCAGCGATCGGTCCACTGGACCACCAGGATATTTGGGGGTTACTATTCGATGCCCGCGATCAGGCACATAGCGGTCCACTGGACCACCAGAGATATTGGACGTGGGGGTGTTACTTACCGATGCCTGCGATCGGGCAGAGTGCAGTCCACTGGACCACCAGGGATATTGGACGTGGAGGGGGTGTAACTATACAGATGCCCGTGATCGGGCAGAGTGCGGTCCACTGGACCACCAGGGATATAGGACGGGGGCTTATTCTTGGAGACAAATGCCTGCGATCGGGCACATAGCGGTCCACTGGACCACCAGGGATATAGGAGGGGGGATTTAGCTGCATGGATGCCCGTGATGGGGCATGGGGGGCGCTGCCAGGTGCGGCAGGAACTCGGTTGGCCACCCACAGGTGGCAGCTGCCATGTTGTGCCCTGCAATGCGGTAACTCACCTGTGGGTGGCCATCACTTGTTCCTTTTTTTTTCTGGCTTAACTTTGTGCAGGCGCAGGTAGGGGTTGCGCATGCATGACTCTGCACATCCCGGGCTGAAGGAACTGGAAGGGGACAGGATCAGTTGTGTTCCAGGACAGTAGCTGCTGCTTGTTGTTTGTACAGGGTTCTTGTAGATTTTACTTGGTAGAAGGTTATTTCTTTGCTTTCTTACTTCTAAGGGGCTAGCAGGGTATTGTTGTGGGGGCTGTTGGAAGTTTGAAAACTGGTTTGGTGGCTGTAAGTGGGCTCATTTGTTGGATGTTTCACTGTGTAACAGGCTGCGCTGGTGGAGGCCTATTTCTTCTGATTTAAAACCTATTTGGTGGGATTTGCTTGGGCCTGGGTATTCGGCTGCTGGGCTTGGAGGGGAGACACAGGGCTGATACACTCTCTCTCGAGTCGGGGTTCTGCCCAAGACCCACCCTCCCCAGTGTTCTGCTAATTTATAGGGGAACACCTGCCCTATAATTGGAGGAAAAGGCTGCAAGTGCAGCTCATGTAGTTCTAGCCGCTGGGGTTGGATTTAAAGGCCGAGAGAGGAGCTTAGGAGTTGTTCATTTCCTTATAAGTTTACTGTTGTACTGCACCTAGTAACAGGGTTACGTGTACTGTGGGACTGTATCTAAGATTAGTGGGTGACCTGATTAGGCAGTAGGGTGTATCTCGGGACTGGGGAACCTGGTGGCTCACCCAAGGAAACCTACTTGGAAGGGATGGAACCACATGGCATTAGGGCCGGCATCTTTGGGAGGGTGGTGGGGTGCACAGGATGTGGAGCAGCTATGATACTGGACTGGGCTTGGAAGTTTGGTGGTTGCCCAGTGTGCTACCAGCTAGCACAGCTTAGGGAGGAGGTTCAGAGGATTAGGAGACAGCTGGGAGAGGGGGAGGTATGGCTGGGGAAGGGGCAGGGATCTCCACAGGGTTACACAAGCACTGGGGCAGCGGCATAGGGAAAGGAGTGCAGGAGAACACTCAGGGGTCACATAGGGACCCTGGCAGAGGGGTCCAAAAGGACACTACCAAGGAACAGGCAGGTAAGTGGGACCCTCACAAAGGAGGGACAGAGGGACAACATTCTCAGGGAAGTAGGCAGATGGCCAGGGCTGGACAGAAGGAAGCAAGGCGGGAGGTGGATCAGATCTCCAGTAACTGCTTCAATTCTCTTCTTCTGCTCGAGGATGAGGGGTGATGTAGCCATGACAGGGTGGTTAGAGATGGAAAGGGAGTGGGGGGCAGGAGGCAGGGGCCAGATAGCAGGAAGAACATGGGGGAACCTGGAATGCAGGAAAATGGGGGGAGCAGTGAATCAGAGCAGGAGGGGCAGGGGGAAGAGGGAGGAAAGTGCAAGGAGAAGGACCAGTTGGGAGGAAAGGTAAAGGAGAAGGACCAGAAGTACAAGGAGGATTTAGTAAAGGGAGCTGAGGGTTTAGGCCAGGGGAGCACAACAAGCAAGGTGGGACTAAATGGAGACAGCAAGGAAGGGAGGACGAGCCAGGCTAGTTTAGCAGATGGGGGAGAAGGACCAGTTGCGAGCAGTGAGGGGGGAGTTAGCAAGGTACAGAAGGATACTCAGGAGGAGGAGAGGCATAGGATTGGAGGGGAAGGGGTGGTCAGGGTAAATAAGGAGGGGGTGGCATGTGGCACCCAAATAGGGGGAGGAACAAGGAGCCGGCTGGGTGGAGGGGCCGGTAGAAAGGATGAGGGACATGGAGGAAAAGGAGTGGTCAGAGTGCTCCTGTTGGGGGATTCTATGATCAGGGGTATCAAATGGGATAGGGAAGGAGAAGCCTGGCCAGTTAGAACAAAATGCTTCCCTGGACTAATGATGCACAGGGCTAAGCACGAGGTATATCAGCTGGCAAAGGATTGTGGGGGTTCCCCGGACATACTGGTCCACCTGGGTACAAATGACATTGAGGGAAATAGCGAGCTAAAGATACAGGCAAGATTCAGGGAGCTTGCCAGGGTCTGTCATGACACTAGGATGCACAGTTTCCTTCTCAGAAATCCTGCGGTGCCAAGGGCTAGTGGGGAGCACAAAGGAAGATTAGGAGATAAACCAGTGGCTCAGGGAGTGGTGTGAGGCCAGAGGGTATGGGTTGACTGGGGATTGGGGGAGACCTGGGAGGATAAGGAGCTGTATGCTAGAGATGAGACTCCATCTCAATTTGGAGGGAGGGAATCCTTAAGTTGAAAATAGAGGGGTTCATTGGTGAAAAGTGGGGTTTAAACTTGTGAAGGGGGGAGGGATGGGAGAAAAGGCTGTCAAGGGGGTGCCGATCAAGGAGGGACTCTGTCTCCACCCCCTGGGGAGCTGGAGGATTGCGGGAAAAGGCCGACTGGTAAAGTGCAGACCAGGGGAAAACAGAATCCCCATGGGAACACGAGCAGGGGAAATGGAAGTATAGGGAAAGGGTGGAAGGTAGTCCTGCTAAATGCCAGGAGCTTGGGAAATAAAATGCCTGAGCTCCAGGCAATGCTAACTGAGGGAGCAGCAGATGTGGCAGCGGTCACTGAGACCTGGGCCACTGCAGGACATGACTGGGACCTGAACCTGGAGGGTTACACTATGTTCAGGAAGGACAGGGTGGAGGGAAGAGGAGGAGGGGTAGCAATGATAGTCAAAAACTGCATTGGCATAGGGGGAGTAGAGGAGGCGGAGGGAACCGTGGAAGCAATTTGGGTCACCTTGATAACAAGGGGGGGCAAGAGAGTAAAAATAGGAGTGGTGTATAGACCCCCTGCCCTGGCAGAGGAGCTGGAGGAGAGTCTGGTGGCAGATCTTGGGAGACACTGCAGACTGGGCAGAGGGAAGGGAGTGGTGTTGGGGGACTTAAACATGCCAGGAACAGACTGGGAGACTATGACATCTTCTGTGACCAGGGAACAGAAGTTGTTGGATGTCTTTCAAGACACATTCCTAACTCAACAGGTGGAGGAACCGACCAGGGAGGTGCGGGTACTGGATGTGGTCCTGGCAGACAGTGACCAGATTAGGGGCCTGGAGGTAAGGGACCCGTTGGCGGGGCGTGACCATGCCACGGTCTGGTTCTGCCTGGACCTAGGAGGGCTAGAAAGCTGCACAAAGACGGAGGTAACTGACTTCAGGGGAACGGATTTTAAGGAAATGGAAGGATCCTCAGGAGCATTTGGATGGGATTGGGTCAGACATGGAGCTGATAGTAGGTGGGAAATCATCAGAGAGGGGCAAGATGCTACCAGCACCTGTGCAAGAGTAAGAAGAAAATGGTGGGGTCTAAAACCCTGCTGGTGGACCAGGGAGGTCCAGGAGGTGGTGCAGGGAAAGAAGGCAGCCTATAGGCAATTCAAGTGCTCAAGGAGTGAAAGGGATCGGGAGTATGAGCTGATGGCAGAAGGGCCACTAGGGTGGTGAGGCGGCGAAGAGCAAGGAAGGAAGAACCTGGCCAGGAAATCAGGAGAGGAACAAGGGTTCTTTAGATACATTGGGGAAAAACGAAGGGTGAAGGGGCAGATTAGGATTAAATCAGGGAGACACACGCACAAGACCCAGGGGAGCAGGCTGAGGTACTAAATGAGTACTTCACCTCCGTTTTCACCAAGGAAATTGGGGGTGCTGCATCATACATGAGAGGAGACAGAGATACTGAGGAGGAGGGGACCCTTACCGATCGGTGGGACTGGGGAGAGGGGGAGGCATCACTGGCAGGAGGGGGGAGGGCTAAGCAGGGAGAAGAGGTACTGGAAGTGGAAATCACAGCAGAGAGAGTGAGGGAAGCCCTCAGCTCCCTTAAGACGGAGAAAGCACCGGGGCCGTATAAATTAAATCCCAGAGTGCTGAAGGAACTTGCGGATGTCCTGGCGAAACCCCTGGCGGAGCTTTTCACCATCTCTCCGAGGACAGGGTGGGTGCCCCAGGACTGGAAGGTGGCGCATATAGTGCCTATCCACAAGGGGGGGGATCAAGGGAGGTGGCAGAGAACTACAGGCCTGTCATCCTGACATCGGTGGTGGGCAAGGTGATGGAAGGCATTGTCAAGGAGAAGCTAGGGGGGACCTGGAAAAGTCAGGATGCCTGGACGACAGACAGCATGGATTCGTCTCGGGGAAATTGTGTCAGACAAACCTTGTGGAGTTCTATGACTGGGTGACGAGTGCCTTGGACCTTGGTAGACCAGTGGACGTCCTCTTTCTAGACTTCAGCAAGGCATTTGACTCTGTTCCTCACATGGGCCTGTTGGATAAGCTGGGAGAAATGGGGGTGGGGAACCAGATGATCAGATGGATAGGCAATTGGCTCCAGGACCAGACCCAGAGGGTCGTAGTTGGCGGGATAGTCTCATCCCCAAAGAGGGTCATTAGTGGGGTCCCACAGGGATCAGTCCTTGGGCCCCTCCTGTTCAACGCCTACGTCTCTGACATAAGGACAGGAATCAGGAGTGAGATGAGTCTCTTTGCGGATGACTCAAAACTGGGGGCGGTGGTGGATGGGGAGGAGGGGAGGGTGGCCCTACAGGGGGACCTGGAGGCTCTGGAAAGATGGTCTATAAAGTGGAAGCTGAGGTTCCATGCAGGGAAATGCAAGGTACTCCACCTGGGGGCCAGAAACCCTGGCCAAGTGTACACCCTGGGAATGCTACAAATCTCGATGGCTGAGAGGGACCTGGGGGTGGTGGTGGATGTCAAAATGAACAACTTGGAGACTTGTAGGAGGGCAGCAGCCAAGGCCAACAGGATGCTGGGATGCATCGCTAGGGGGATCACCTCCAGAAGGAGGGAAGTGATGCTCTCTCTGTATAACTGCTTGGTGAGGCCACACCTTGAGTACTGTGTGCAGTTTTGGAGGCCACACTTAAAGAGGGACATTAAACTCCTGGAGAGGGTCAGAGGAGGCAACAAAATGATTTGGGGCTTGGGGACAGGACCTATGAGGGAGGCTCGAAGAGCTAAATATGTACACATTGGAAGAGAGAAGGGACTGGGGGACATGATAGAGGTCTTCAAGTACATGAAGAGGGTAAATAGGGGAGGAACAGTCAGGGTGCTTCGAAGGAAGGAGGAGGGGGCCACTAGAGGGCATGGGTGGAAGCTGGAGGGGGGAAGATTCAGGAGAAAGAGGAGGAGGTGCTACTTCACTGAGAGGGTGGTGGAGCCATGGAATGCACTGCCTAGGGGGCTGGTGGAGGCAGACACGGTGGAGGGGTTCAACAGGGGCTGGGACAGGTACAGGGGAAGGGTTCTGGAAGCAAAATCCAATGCAGCAAGAATATCCGGAACTGGGAAGGGAGAAGCCAGAGAAGGCGAGGGGGGCAGCAAGGTCAGCACCCAGGGTGGGGGCTGACCAATCGAGCAGACTCGAAAGACCGTTAGGCCTATTCTGCTGGCATTTTAGTATGTTAGTATGTAATATCAGGCTGTGCAGGTTATGCATGGGCACGGCCCCCTACCTGTGCCTGCATACATCACTGATGCGCTCAGGCGCATCGGGATTTCTGCGGCACACTTTTCCCTTTTGAATATCACGCCGGGGCACATCAGTGGGTTGTGCATGGCGCAACACGTGCAACCCTTTTGAATATCTGGGCCAGTATGTTCAATATTAATATGTCACTTTATAGATTCCTTACATGTAACAATCAGAATACCATACTTTAAGGACTTTGTGCAAAAATAATTTGTGTCAAGTTGGTACAACAAGGGAACTACAGTTACAACTATATGGCATTCCAATTCAAAACAACCGTGGACCACGGTGGGCTCAGGGAGGGTGAGGTTGGTGGAACAAAGGTGCATCCCGCCAGTTATGCCTCTCCACAATTCATTCGCCACTGTGGAAGCACCTGCAGTGGAGACCAAGGAGGATGCTGGGAACCTTCACAATGGAGACCCACAGGACGGTGGCACAGGACCCCACTGGGGAAGGAAACAAACTCCTGGTGGGGGACTCAATTGTTAGAGGCGTAGAAATGGTTACCTCATTCAGGATGGATAAGCCATGTCCAGCAATGCAATACTCACAAATCTTGAGACATATGGCTGCAGCAACAGGAGTTGTCTTGGGAGCAAGCCATCGAATGAGGGGCAACATACTACCCATGGCACCTGGTCAGGTGCAGAGTCACACCTCCACATAAACTTGTTGGAGCTCCGAGCAGTATTTCTGGCTTTAAAAGTTTTTTTCTCATCTAGTACAGGGCAGCGTTGTGCAACAGAACAGAATCAGACACCACAACAATTTACTACATATACAAGCAATGGGGAACAAGGTCAGACCCTCTGTGCACAGAGGCCATGAAACTATGGGACTTGGCCTACTCACTAAAGACCTCCCTGCAGGCCATTTATGTACCAGGCAAAGACAATACCCTGGCAGATGCTCTAAGCAGAATCAACCAGGCATATCATGAATGGTCTATAAACAGACAGGTACCTTACTCAGTGTTCAGAAGGTGGGGCACTCGAGAAGTGGATCTATTTGCCTCCCAAGAGAACCACCTGCTGCCCCTATTCTATTGCAGACCACTAGCCAAAGGCACTGGATGCTCTGTCTCTGGACTGGTCAGGAAGACGCCTGTACGCCTTCCCTCCTTTTCCTCTCATCTCACATACGTGAGTGCACAACTGTGGAGAGTTTTAAGAGAGCCCTGAAGACCCATTTATGACACGTTGCCTATCAGGATTAACTATATTATGACAGTTATTTATTAACTTATTTTGTTATATGTGAACTCTATGTTTTTTACTGGATTTCATTCTGTTTTTAAAGCTGTACAGCGCCTTGGTTGTAGAAAGGTGCTCAAAAATAAAGTTTATTATTATATTACTATTATTTTCAGGGTCCTGATCAAGCTCAGGTCACAACCAGACACTGTCATACCCTTCCCAGGTTATTCACTCTACCGATTGGACAGAGTGGGAAAACGAAGTGGTGGCTGTGCAATATACCTGCGGTACTCCTTACTGGCCCAAGCTATACCACCAACAACCCTGGAAAACTGAGCCCAAGCCATATCATTAAAAATCACGCCTGACCCATCCAAGGCCCCCCTAATAGTCACAGCAGCTTACATCCCACCACTCAAACAGTCCAAAGTGCTGCACTCTTTCACAGAATACATTTCCAGCCTTCTACATAAATTGGAGCATATCATTCTGGGAGACCTCAACCTAAATTGGCTTACCAACACAACCTCCACATCCAAGGATGCTGTCACTGCACTAGACCTCCACCAGCTAGTGACCCAGCCCACTAGACACAACCTGTCCACTGGCACCCACACCTTACTAGACATCATCCTCTCCAACCGACCCCATAGAATCAAGGACATCGTAGTCCTACCAGACTCCCTCAATGACCACTCCCCAGTTATCTTTCCTTGGTCCGGCATGCAGCCTGCCCCTGCACCCACTGCCACTCTCCGATGCCCCGGGAACCTCAACAAATTCAAGGAACACCCCGTCCACTGGTACTGGTCACCAATATACCAGGCTACCACTGTAGATACTAGAATACTTCCACTGCTCCTTTAACCTAGCCTATGACACCTTTGCCCCTCTAAAAAAGACCCACACTAAGCGGCACAACACACCATGGATAACACCTTCTCTCATCCAACAGCTAAAAAACGGAAAACCTGTGGCATAAAGCAAGAGACTCAGGAAAACCTGCGGATAGACAGGCCTATCAAGCAGAATGGAATAGATGCACCTGGTCCATCTGCCAGGCAAAAACCGAGCATTTTAGCCCCACACGTACCTCCTCTTGGGGGTCATCCCGAAAATTCAGAGATAACATAAAACACTAAATGGCAAATCATGGTCCCCTCACAGATCAAAAAAAACGGCTCCATTACCACTGACCCAAAAGAAATCACCGACACTCTCAACACCAGCTTCACGGATCTCAGCTCAATACTTCCCCATAATTTTTTCAACCCCATACCCACCTCGGATCCCCCCCACCTCCCACACCAGTCTTTTCATCTCAGAACCATCACCCCACAGGAAGCTGAGCCTTACCTAACAAAGGCCTGAATGGGTCCAGCCCCTTAAAGACCCACTGGACACAAAACTCCTCCACCTGATGCTAGATGTATTGCTCCTTCCCTTACTGGTCTCTTAAACCCTCCATCTGCCTTGGCCAGTTCCCAAAAAATGGAAAAATTCGGTTGTGATGCCCATCCACAAAGGCGAGACCATGTCTCCCAGGAATTATAGTCCAATCCCATTCTCCCTCCCCTCTCTCCAAAGCACTGGAAAAGGTAGTGGCTCACCAGCTTACAGCATACCTAGACACCCATAACCTGCTCTGCAGTCAATAACATGGATTCCAATTTGGGCATAGCACTAACACAGCCCTCATGGAATTTTCCGGCTATGTCCACTCCGTGCTTGACATGGGCCAGCTGGCAGGAACTGTGTTTATAGATCTATCCAAGGCCTTCAACATGGTCAGTCACCCCCTCCTGCTTGACACCCTCATGCTAACGGGTTTCTCCCAAGGGCCCTTGGACTGGTTCTCCAGCTACCTGGCGTCCAGGACACAGTGCATCAGGATTAACACTACACTATCCTGCACCCGCCCAATAAAATCTGGTGCTCCGCAGGGCTCCATTCTGGGGCAGTTACTTTTTAGTCTGTTTCTCACTGCCCTCTCTCCTTGTGTCCTGAAAAACTACTACTATACGCCACACATGCCATACTATGTACCTCCACACTAGCCCCCCAGCCTACAGGCCTCACTTCAGCAATCGTCAGCCTTGCCGAACAATGGTTCAATGACTGTAGACTAGTCATCAACCTTAAAAATACAAAGACCATGATATTTGCACACCATCAGAGCAAACTAAAAAGCTCAACCCTCCAAATCCTCTCCAGCTCTCTCCACCCCTTATAACAGGTCTCCTCCTATAAATACCTGGGGGTTACTTTCGACTCTGCTCTCACCTTCCATGCGCACATCAGCACACTCTCACCAGTGCCTAACATGCGCATCAGCCTCCTTTATCGTCATAAGGACTGCCTTCCCCCGATGCACTGAGGCTAGCCATCACCTCATCTGTCATGTCCCTGACTGACTATGGCCTGCTAGTCTATGCCGCTGCAGATGCCATGGCTATCAACAAAATAAAACTGGTCATAAACAAAGCCTGTAGGATCATGTCAGTGCATGCCGTACAACACACACATACCCTCTACTCCCTCGCCCAAATCCTCAATTTTGAGAGAGGCTATAATACCAAGCCTGCCTCATGGTCAAAAATCCCTCCTAGGACTTACTCCCCTGAGTCTCGGCATTCCTAACAACCACACACACAGTAAATACCCATAGTTCCATTACAGCATCAATGGAAGTCCCTAGGGTCATGACTACCCTAGCAAAGAGATACTTTCTCATCAGGGCCCCTACCTGGTACAACTCCCTGCCTGCATTGGCCACCCACCACCCAAAGCTCGATGCCTTCAAGGTGGCCCTCAGAAACCACCTCCTCACCTCCACGCCTGCACATGCCCATAATGGGCCCACTGTGCTGCCCACCCGACGGCACGGCAACGCTGCGCAGCAGTTAACAGTATTATGTCTAATGTGTTAATTATGACAAAGCCTAAATCTCCAGGCTGCATATCTCCCAGGACAATAATATGGTCCCAATATGTAGGGATCTGTTTAACAAACAATCTGTATAGGCCTTAATTGTTATAACCTATTGAGCTATATCTGTATAAAATGGAATCTTATAGAGTTACCTTGTACAAAATGTATCTCTGTATATAATGTAATCCTATATGTTCCCACTGTACAAATGTGTTACCTCTGTACCATACTGTGTCTATTTAACCTGCTGTATGTTGTATACTGTTCACTGACGTGGAGCCATAGGAAAGAGTCTCTAACTCAAGGTTTGTAATTCCAATACCTGCATCTATGATCCTAATAGCAGCAGAATGGGCCAGACAGCCATGGTACCCTTACTGCTGTCCATGTCTGTGTCCAAATCGATACATCTCCCCAGGAGGCACAATCTGCTGACCTCTCACCAAGGGAAAATCTTGTATCTGAACCTCAAGTCTCTCAGACTCAAGGCTTGGCTCTTGAGGACTTAGAATATTCAAAGCTAAATATTTCTCAAACTGTCCTGGCTACCCTGAAAGGATACAGAAAGCCTTCCACTAAGAAAACCTATTCAGCAAAATGGAAAAGGTTCTCAATTTGGTGTGATGCCAAGGAGCTGCCTCCTGCCCTAGCAGAAATCCCAGTAATACTGGAATGCCTCATATGTTTGCATTCTCAAGGGTTAAAATACACATCCCTGAAAGTTCATCTGGCATCAATTTCAGCTTACATTTCTGCTGGTAAAAATGTTTCCATAGCAGCTAATCCCATTTTCAAAAAGTTCTTCAAAGGTTTATGCCATATGCACCCTCCTATAAAGGAACCAGTCCTGGTGTGGGTCCTGAACATATGCATTGCTCAGCTCATGAAACCTCCTTTTTGAGCCTATGTCTTCTGCTCATACACAATGTCACATGGAAAACGTGTTTCTGGTTGCAATCACTTCTGCCAAGAGGATAAGTGAACTACAAGCACTAGGTGTGGTGAAAGACTACCTCTCTTTTCATAATGGCAAAGTAGTGCTTCAAACAAACAGGAGGTTTCTGATTTCCATTTAAATCAATCCACAACACTGCCAGTTTTCTTTACTGAACATGCCAGCTCAGGTGAGAGCAGATTCCATAGTCTGGATGTAAAAAGGGCATTAAGTTACTAAGTGACTCACACCAAGGATCACAGAGGTGATAAGCAACAGCTTTTTCTCACTTATGGGGGATGTGGGGAAAGGTACCCCAGCTTCCAAGAGATCAGTATCTCACTGGATAGTCCAGTGCATTCAGTTTTGCTATTCAAAAGTTGGAAAACAGGCCCCAGCAAGCCTGAGGTCTATTCAACTAAAGGTACACAGGGATTTATTTAACTCTAAAATTGATTAGCGTTTGCTCATAAAAGTGTTAAATCTTTGTGAAAATGCATAGCTCTTGCCTCACTGTGTTTAACAATCACAGCACTTCTAGAAAATCTATATAAATACGTTCTATACAGTTAGTATAGTCCCAAGAAAAAAACTGCTAATCAATTATTTAAAACCCTGGGTACAGCTGCTTCTATAACAGCCTCAAGAGATATTCCCATAGTGGAGATCTGTAAAGCAGCTACTTGGACAACAGTACACACTTTTGTCAAACATTACAGTTTGGACATACAGTCCAGAAGTGATGCCAGGTTTGGCACAGCAGTTCTGCAGAGCCTCTTTCCTAAACAGGTTCTCTCCTCACCTCCAAAGGTACTGCTTTGAAGTCTGCAGAGAGTTAGGACTATAGAAGACTACATGGGGTTAGAAGAAAAAAAAACTGCTCACCTTAGTAATCTTTTTTCTTCCAATGTATTCTTCTATATTCATAACTCTCCCTCCCTCCCCTTCCAAAAACAGAGCCTCTGCATTCCTATCAGAGTCTTTTTGGTTTATTAGTCCCAAACACCGACATACTTTTTTTTTTTTTTTTTTTTTTTTAAATGCACCTCCCGCACACCCGGACTGGCCACTCTTTCAGAATGTCAGCACCCTACTGCATCCCTCCGACCTCCTGCCACCTTCTCCCAGCCCCAACTGCAGCCTACCTTGGGTAGTCCGCATATCCCTATGTCAGGAGGGTCCCTCTCTTCCGGGAGGGAATGGCCTTGCGGCCGACGTTGCAACCCAGGTGCTGCGGGGCTGGATCCGGGTGGCTGGGGCCAAGGCGCTTGTCATCCAGTCGGATCGGGGCATATTTTCGATTTTTTGTACCCCGCCTACTGCAGTTCTCGGCCTTGCGTAAGGATACAGGGTATTCCTGGGGCAGGGGGTGTGCAGTGGGATGTCGGGGAAGTAGCATGTCCTCAAGCTCGCAACCAATCCACCCGCAGGGCATACATGTTTTTAATCCTGGGGGGAATTGATTCTCCCTTTTTTTCCCATGTGATTTTGGCACTTCAGAAAGGGGTCTTGTTGACATTATTATTATTGTTATTGTGATATAGATTTCATGCTGTGTTAGACAGATTAAGTAGTTTGTACTATATAGGTGTAGTCAGATAATAAAATATGAGTTGCCTTGTAGGCTCCTTAGAAATCTGAGACGTTGATGAAACGCTGCAGCAGATAAGGGCAGCAGTCTGAACGTGTGTCACGAATCAATGATAGTTCTATTTTTTGCATAAAGTTCCAGTTGCTCCGGGCAGCTCTACTTAGGAGGCAGACTGCAGACAGTTATAAATATAGAAGAATACACTGGAAGAAACAAGATTACTAAGGTGAGTAATTGTTTTCTTAGGTGCCCCAAAGTAGCCATTTTGAGCATAGTACTGACTAACTGATTAGTAGCAGTAGTCTCTATTCATGGTGCCTTTACCCAGAGCCTCAAGGTGCACTGTCATTACAATATAACAGGGCAATACGTAAAATCAGAGATGCATATAACCTATTCACTTTAAAAGTAGCAAAAATAAATAAACTGATAATAAATTACACAATTTTGAATGTGCTCAAAGGGGTAAACAAATTACTAATACTCCCTAAACACCTGCTGAAATAAATATATGTTTTCAAGCCCCTCTTAAAGGCATCCACCAAGGAGACCCTCTCTCAAGGCAGGGAATTCCAGAAGTCCAGGCCCTGCTAGCTCAAAACCCCAGACTGCTAATGTCTTCAATCTGACCCTCATAACCACCAGAAGGCCCTCCCGGCAGAGTGGACAAACAAGAGATATGTAGATGCAGGAGCTAAACAAGGTAGTCCAGGCCCATCCCATGTAGTGTAGTGTAGGGCCTTGTAGGTTTATAGTACCACTTTAAAAGAGATATGCCACTTCACTGGCAGCCAGTGCAGATCATGCAACACCGGTGAGATATGGCACGATCTTGAAAGATCCGTTAGTAACCGAGTGGCTGCATTCTGCAGCAGCTGCAGGTGCTGCAGCATTACTGCACTAACCCTAAGGGAGACAACATTACAGTAGTCCAGTCTGGAGGTCATGAACGCATGCACCAGTGTGGCCAGGTCACTGGGAGGGATAAGGGATTTAATCTGGCAGATATTCCGCAGATGAAAAAAGCCATTCCCGGACTACTGCTGACATTTCAACCTCCACTGTCAGGCCGTCATCCAGGATGACTCCCAGATTCTTCACCTCAGTAGCGCCTGTGAGCCCACAGGGACCAAGCCAAAGCCCGGTCTCTCTCCTGGAAGCCACCACCCCCCATGACATGGCAAAATTCTAGGACTTCAGTTTTTTCTGGATTTATTCGCAGCCAGCTAGATGACATCCAGTCTTGGATCTCGGACAGGCACCTATTAAGCACAGCAACTGCACCTGATATCCCGGGAGTAAAAGACATATAAAGCTGGGTATCATCTGCAATGAAACCCAAGCCTATAATGTCCAATGACCTTACCCAGGGGGTAGCATATAAACTGCAAACAACACTGGGGACAGAACAGAGCCCTGGGGTATGCCATAGGACAGAATCACTGGATGCAAGGAAAATCCTCCTAACACTACCTCGGGTTCTACCTGGAGATGGGACTCAAACATGACTGATTAATTGATCTGAGATCTGGTGACTGGGATAGGCACGCTGAGCTGGATCTCATTTTCAGATGCAATCCAGTGAAAGGATCATCAGTGGAAGTGAGCAGAAACAAATATAGTAAGCAGCAGCACAGGTACAGACAAAATAAATGCATGGGCCAGTCCAGCAGCAGAAGGTTGAGGTGCTGGGTGTCACACCTCATGCCACGCCGGTGACCCGGGTTTGGGAGCAGACTCAGGACGGGGGTCAGCGGGGGAGGAGAGGACTGAGCAGCCATAGGACTGCTCTCCTCTCCTGGGGTGGATCTAGGGGTTTCCCCGCCTTGCAGCGGCTCCCGATATAAATCAGGGGTATTGCACAAGGTGGGGATGCAAGTCAGGGGAGGCAGTGGTGGACGGCTGTGGGAGGAGTTAGTCTGTTCCCTCACCACACTGACATCACTGCATGTCCACCATCTCGGGGCAACCACCCAAGGTAGAAAACCTTGGCACCAGGACGTAGACAGTGGTCCCCAGAGACAGACGCACATGTCCACTGCCGGTCCTTACACGGTCGACTCTCCTGGGTCCTGTCCTCTCTCTGATGCCTTGGAGGGGAGGACTCTGTCCCCGATTCCTCAACGGGTGGAATTCAGGCAGGGCGGTACCATCTGTTGAGTGGGTCTCGCATGAAGGGGCCCTGGTGTCCGGTGATCAGGAGTAAAGAATGTTAACAAAAAATAAATAAGTGGTACAAAAAATAGGCTGCAGCAGTATAAACTAAAGCGAACATTTGCAAATGCATCAGAGTCAGGGTACCATATAAGATTTTACTAAAGGAGTATTGTATTCGTTTCCAAAGCGAGGCAAGTAAAACCAAATTCATATGTGTACAAATCATTATACAGCATCGAGTGAGAAGTACTTTTTTTTTTTAACTATGCATTTTGTGTAGGTACATATACAGTAGAATCTTTAATTTTATGATTACATTTAACACAGTAACATTAAATTTGTCAGCAATTAGAGAAATCTTAGTTTATTAAGAGTAGCTTGATGAAGCACTGTCAGTATTAGTTAACGCGAATGTTAGCAAGTGAAGAGGAAAAAAGTCAGCTTGATGTAGCTTTTAAAATGTGCTAGTCCCTGGAGTAGTGGAATTACTCCTGACTTCTCCAACTGAGCCTAAACTGTGTAGCTTCCTAGTCAGAAGACTGCTGCTCAACTGCCTGCCTACCCTTGCTTCCTCAAGTGTGATGCTCGCTCCCACTCATTAACAAAAGGCTACCTTGCATGCATTATATGGCCTGAGTGGGTGAGTCTTGGGCAAACAAGGCTGCTACTCCCCCAACAGCGTGAGCTGGTCCAATCAGCCACGGAAGATATGGAAGGAGCGGGAACCATGAAGAGGTTTTAAAAAAGAGGTTTAAAAAATAGAACTCTGGCACAAGGCATGGTTTTAAAACAGGAACTCAAACACAGGACGGACAGCAGCAGTAAGGGTGTTTAAACACTAAAAGACCTGCATATATATACTGTACACAAACAAGTTTGAAAAATGGATCGTAAATGCCCTTTTTTCATGTATAATTAGGCCCTGTACACCCCTTATCTGGAGCCCTGGTTAGAGTGCATCAGCAATAACAATAATATGGTGACAACAACCAGTAAAAGAAAAACAACAGAATAATGCAGAGCATAATTAATAAATTAGAAAGATGTAAAATAAGCAAAAACTGCAAAAAGCTTGTTTACAATGCAAAACATGCTACAAATTAAATCATAGAAATAAAACAATATGATGACAGGGAAGGAGACGGCTAGCTACAGGTTCATGCTTGTGCTATATAAAAGTAAATAAGCATGAGGGAGCGAGGAGGGCATCTAGTCACAAGAGCAGGCCTTCGAGAAGTGGAATAGCTGGAGTGGTTTGAGAGAGTGGAGAGAGGAAAAGTGAGTCTACTGGGGAGAAGAAGAGAGTGCAAGAGAGCAGGGAGGAAAACAGAAACTGCAGACTGGCCTACACTGAACTGTTTTTACTATGAGTACACTTCCATTCATTAATACGGTGGCTAGCCAGACGGGTGAGAGAAGGGTCTGTGCCGGTCGCCATCATTCTTCTTCAAGGGAAAGGGTTGTTTCTTGCTGTGGCTGAAGGGAGTCAGTGTGTGGGCGCAGCCAAGGAAGAGGGGCTGGGCAACTGGGGGGGTGGCGCTGCACTAAATCACCTGGCTACCCACACAAAAGAGCCCAAAATGGGCATGCAAATGGCCCCTGAGCGCTTTGAGTGCCTAATGGGCTCATTTGCATGGGTCCGTTTAAAGTGATTTTCCGACTTATCAGATAGCAGCTACCACTCGCATATTGTGGTAGCTGCCCTCTGCAATAGTCATTCTAACCAGGATTTAAGAAGTTTCTGCAGTTCATATCTTTGTTATTCCACTCGTAAATTTTCTTTGGAGACGGGCTGCCCAATTCATTCACAGAGCCCCAGCCATGATGACACACCCCTCAGCTCAAGCACGTAATTTGAGCGGTGACCTTCATTAATCTCTACCTGGCCATTCCTGAGCTTACAAATCAAAGATATCTCGAGCCCCATTCATTTCTATGGGGCGCGCCCCCGCGTTCTCCCTGATCACATGTCATCATGTGCTTGAGGGCGGGGGCGTGTCATCATGATTGGGGCTCTAATATGCACTAGACTATTCAATCTCCCCACTGCTTTAGTCCTGCTCTGTTTTAAGCTGCAGGGGATTATGGGATTTGTAGTTACACAAAATGTTAGCCTGGAAGTAAGCAAAATCAGTCTGATACTATGTACTATACTACAGTAAACAGTAGGTAAAACATGTTTGACACACAGAGTGCAAATTGGGAACAGCTCCATACCTGGGTGTGGGGCTCGGTGCTGACTCTTTCCCTTTAGTTGTCTCCAGCAGCTTATCCACTATTGAAGTTAGACTCGCCATCCTGTAATTACCTGGGTCTTTCCTATCCCCACCCTAGCACAGGGGGACATTCGCCACCCTCCAGTCCAGCAGCAACCTCAGCTGTTGACAGTGACTTATTAAACAGGTCTGCCAAGGGGGCTGATAGGGACAGCCATTTCCTTTAGCACTCTTGTGTGCAGCCCATATGGCCCAGGGGACTTTTTTATGTTTAGGTCCAGCAGTCCTTTTAGATCTCTCTTCTGATACATCTGGGGCCAGAGTCACAAAAGGCAAGTCGGGACGTTGCATCATGGTGGGATTCACAAAGGTAGTCTGTGACATGCCGCAGGCTGCCTGCACCCAAGTGGACCAATACACCTGAAACTCCCTTGCAACATGGCGTAAGGTGGTTTAAGGCAGCAGTTGCACCCTATTCTCTAAGGGTGCCTGCTACGTCCCACATCGGGATTCAGAAACAACCCCCTAGTGGACATCTGTCAAAGACCACTTACGCCAGCTATGAGGTGGCGTAAGTGGTCTTTGTCATCCACAGGAGGTCGCCACTGTGCCCCAGCTCTACACCCCCTGTGGGCTACAGTCCCCCCAAGCCCCCCAGTTCCCAGGTATGGCACTCACTGCGCCTAGATAGGTGTCTGGAACACCCCCATATACCCAGACCCCCCCACACGTCTGGAGCCCCCAAATGCCCACTGCCCCCCACATGCCCTGGAGCAAGATCCCCCTTCACAGCATGTCCAGTATGGTCCTAGTAGTCTAGTGGCCCCCACACCACCACCCAGCCATACCTGTCAACTGTCCCTCATTATGAGGGACATCCCTGATTTTACCCCTTAAATTGCTCTGTCCTCATCCGTCCCTCATGGAAAAGGTGCTGCCCATGCAGAGAATGTGCTGTAAATTCAGACTTTAAAGCAGAAATTTTAATACTCCAAACTACTAAATCAAAACTAAACTTTTACAAGTAAACAATATGGTTTTCACAGTGTTCTGAGCTTGTAACTTCATGTTTGAGGGTCGTCCCTCATTCTGAAGGTCTGTGTCCCTCATTTTTAGTGGGCAAAATGTCCATGACCCTCATTTCAGTGACAAAAGTTGAGAGGTATGCTCCCAGCGGTGTCAGCCCCCACCACCACACCTCCACCCACCCACCCCGGCTGGCGGGTCAGCGACTGGCACAGCCCACCTCTCACCACCACAGCCAGCTACCAACTGAGCTTTGCTGGGATCGTGTACAGTAACCATACGCCGTGTGAATGACAGCCGACTGTCATTCACAGCGCGATGATTACTGTACACACCCCCGCAAAGTTCAGTCAGCGGCTGGCCATGGGGGTGAGAGGTGGCTGTGCCAGTCGCCAACCTCACCCACCGGGTGTTTGTTTGGGGGGGGGATGGCACCACTGGGAGCGGGGTTGGGGACCACTGGGCCACCAGGGCAGTTAAGGTTATTTGGGTCGGGGGGGTGTTCATGTCAAGGGTGATCGGGGCTGGGGCCCACACCTTATGGGGATCGGAGGTAGGCATGGGGGTACCACAGCTCCTGTCAGCTGGCGCATCTGCTGCCTACCCTGTCCTGCGGCTTGCGGCATACCTGGGAGCTGTGCTGTACCTTGCACAGCTACCGCAAGTCGCAGGATGCAGGCTCCTGGACCCTGCTCATTTCTGCATCGGGCGCAGGGGCCACTGCCGCAAGCTGCCATTGTCGCAGCCTGCAGCAAATGTTTGCGAATCCGGCCCTGGTTTCTAATCTCTGCCTGTTGGTGCCCTTGACTCTGTACTTGCAGTAGGAAGCATGCCTGTAAGTAGCCTTCACTGTGAACAGAGAACTGGAATATTTATTTATGCTTGCATTTCCTTCATCTTCCTCAGTGCTTGTACCACCTCTCCTTATCCTTTCCATGCTATTCTTTGCATGGCCCAAAGAATGTTTGATCATTATTTTTGACCCAATTTGCTATACTTAGTTCTCTGTTCACTTCTGTCCTTCTTATGATTTCTCGCTTTTCTCTAGTTTGTCTTCATATACTGTTGATTTCTTCCCCTTGTATGCCCTAAAAGTATTTCTGTTGTTCTGAATGGCCACTCTCATTTGCTTGGCCAGTTCAAGTGGTTTCTTTGTTTATAGTTCTTAACAAATGTTATTCAATTTTAGAAAGCTACCATTCGTGCCCCATTAATCTGTTCCCGCATATTCTGCACCCCCTCTCTTTATGATCTGCAGCTGATTTGCAATTATTTCTTTCAATTTGTCAAACCAATCTTCCTAAAAGTATTGTGGTGGATCTGGTTGGATCTTCAATTGAGATAGACTTGGTAATGTTCTGGCTAAATATTATCAGGTCCAAAACAGCTTCACCCTGGTTACTTTCCACACACATTTTGTAAGAAAAGTGCCATGTGTTGCCTCTATAAAACATTTGACTTTTTTGGCTTACTGCTGTCAGAGTGACCCAGTCTACAGTTGTGTCCTTGATACTGAAGTCTCCCATGAGTATTCTACTCCACTGACTAGCTGCCTTTCTAATCCCCCTTTCCAGTTCCTCCTCTTTGTCTTTCCCCTGGTTTGGCAGCCTGTATATTACTCATATCCTAAATTCCTCCCCACTCTCTATCTGTTATTTAATGCCATAATCACTTAAAAAGGAACAGTCAGCACTAAGAGCTCCATACCCATGTGTGGAGCTGGTCACAAATTGCACTCTGGGTGCAATATTTCTTGTTTTACTTACTGTTTACTGTACTATAATATAGAGTGTATCAGAGTAATTGTGATTAGGGTTACCACCTTTTAAGAAGCCCAAAGTGGGACATTTCTTATTGAAACATGATTATTCGCAGGACAGTACATAACCTCAACCAATGCAACAGACTTGTTTTCTCTATATAATCAGAATTAAGGCTAAGAATTGTAGTTTCTTAGTTGCTTCTATCGTTTCGTATCATTGTAAGGTATTTTAGTTAAGATATTATAGTTTTCTAGAACATTTAGTGGAAAGTTAGAAAATATTTGTTCTACTATAAAATCAGGACATTTAGTATTTTTCATGTTTTTTTGCAGGACGCAGTTGCCCAAATCAGGACTGTCCTGCGAAAATCAGGACAGGTGGCAACCCTAATTGTGATTACTTTCAGGCTGACATTTTCTGTAATTACACATCCCAGAATACCCTGCAGCGAACATCACAGCAGAGCTGTAGCACTGGGAGATTTAACAGCCTACAGTGCTTGTTACAGTAAACTCTGATCTTTTGTCTGCTGTCCTACTGAGGCTAAGCACAATCAGAGAACTGTATTTACTGTAGCCCCAGGAGAACAGCAGGACCAGAAAACATCTGATCGGAGCTTATAAAAGCTCTAGCATGCACAGCAGGCTATTGAATCTCCCTGATTCAGTCCTGCTCTGATATCAACTGCAGGGGATTCTGGGATTATAGTTACAGAAAATGTCATCCTGAAAGTAAGCAAAATTAGTCTGATGCAATTATTATACCACAGTAAACAGTAAGAAAAAAATGTTTTTACACACAAAAGCCCAGATATTTAGACTGCGCCGGGCAGTGGCCTGGGCACAGCGCAACTGGACTGTGCCGAGGCTAGGACCAGGTGATATTCAACGGTGATGCACCATGGCGCAGCACCACTGAATATAGCAAGGTTGGTTCACAAACTGCGCATGGCGCAGTGGCAGTATGCCAGCGCAAGCCACAGATAAGGAGCATGGGGATGCGCTAGCGCAAGTGCAGTTGCGCTAGGTGCATCACCTGCAATATTCAGCAAGGGGCATGCAAATGAGGCCATAAGATATGCAAGCTGCAAATGGGGCCATTTGCATGTCATTATGGCCCCACTTGCATGCCTTGCGCAGGGCAGCCTGGCGACTTGCGCCTGGCACCCTGCACAGCATAACATGTGCAGTGGGGATCCCAGGGCATCCCCCGCCTGTAGCCGCAATCGCTGCAATGTAACCAATACAAGGCCTGGTAGTCAGTGACCCCCCCTCCTGAGACCCCGAATACTGCAATGACTGACCATCCCTGGTGGTCAAGTGGTCCCCCCTCCCACCCCTGTCCCCCAAGTCATGTAAACGGACCGTCCCTGGTGGTCTAGTGGAACCCCCCCACCCCAGCCCCGACTGCAGTAATCCTCCATACAGAATAGCCTTGGTGATCCATTGGCACCCACCTGTCCACCCGCTCCCCCCACACCCACCCCGTCATCGGTGGCGGCTGCAACTTCCCTGACCACATACGCCCGGCCACCCATGACCCCAGACAGATACAGTATGGGCTGTAAGCCCACTGGTCTCATGTGGACCAATAGGCTTGCAGAGCATACTGTACTAGACAGTCCCAAATATGTGAATGAGGTCATTCACACAATTGGGAATGTCTAATACAGTATGCACTGCAAGTCTATTGGTCCACACTGAGAGACCAATGGGCTTATAGCCCATACTGTACTGGTCGGTCGGCGGGTGGCTGGGCGGTATGTGGCAGGTTGCAGCCACCTACCGGCCGACGGGGGTGGGGGAGCGGGGTGGGGCAAGGGTGTGTGTGGGTGGGAGGGTGGGGTGCCAATGGAGACAAAAACATATATATGTTTCTAAGGAGTATAAACAGAGTGAATAGTGAATATCTGCTTGTCAGATATAGGGAGACAGTTACAAGAGAGCACAGCTGGAGTTTAGTGCAGGGTAAATTCGGACAAGATATGAAGAAGTTCTACTTCAAACAGAGGATGGTAGAGTCATGGAACAGTTTACCAGATGAAACAGTAAGGGCATGCAGTCTAAATGGGTTTAAACATGGCTGGGGTAGAGCAAAAGGTCTCATATTCCCCAAGGACAGCACCAGAAGGGGACGGCTGAGGGAAAGGGGGTGTAGGGTGACAACCCACCAGGACATCAGGTCAGCATATGAGGTAGTATAACACGAGCAGACTCGATGGACCATAGATCTCTTTCTGCCGACAAGAGTTCATGTTTCTACGAAACAACTATTCAAGCCCATAGACTCCATCAGGCAATGAAAGTGATTCGCTTAATGCCAAGGTCAGCAAATTGAGTGAAATACTGCACAGGGAATCCTTTCTGGCATTTCACCCCCCAAGGTGTCCCCTTAAAGGTGGTACAAGCCCTGAGACCAAAGATTTTGTTCAATTCCTATGACTATTAGGGGTTTAATTTACATTGTTTTACCAGCAACTGTCCAACAATCACAAGAAGGCTCTCCATACTCTGGAAATCACCAGATCTACAGCATGCAATGTACAAAACCTGGATACCTTGAAAGGACTGACAGACTCTTCATCAACAGGAAGAGAACTGCAGTATCTAAGGTCATTAAAGCAAACTGGCTCAAGAATGTGGTCAGAGGTGTACGGAGCCTTGGATTAAACACCGCCACTAGGAATCAGAACCCATTCAACTAGGGGTGCCAGCCCATCCTGGCAGAGCTTAATGATGCTTCAGCATCCAAAATCTGTGTAGCAGCCACGAGTCAACAGTACATACTCCCCCACAAGACACCACAGGCTTGGCTATACAGTCTCTGATTGCACCTCTTGCAACAGACAGGATCTGAAAACAACACTAGAAAAATTTAAAGATAAGAAGATTTCATTTCTAGGTGTCTTCCACTCACCTAATATGATTCAACACTGCTACTTAAGTAACTCGGGTCTTAAAAGGAACATAACCCTACTGTTTATATTAATATAATCTGGGCATGTGTGAAGTCTGTTTATTCACCCACCCACACCAGTGTCTTGTTTTGAGCTGGTTTTGAAATAGTCCTAGTTTTCTCCTTATTATTCAATACTGTAACAAAACTCCTGTATATAGCAGTGAATATCAATTCACAACTTCTATGTAGCAGCTGGTGGTTGGCCAGGAAAGCGAGTGGAGGGTAAGTGCCGGCTGCCACCTTGAGGCCACGGGGAAGGGGGTCAGTTTGAGCAGAGTCTTCCAGAAGGTTGTCTGGGCACCAATACTAGTATTTGCTGTTTGTGTCTGCATTTATATGCAGTAAAGTATGTGAGCATTAAATACTATTAAATGTAATCCTGAGTTCACTGAGCGTCTGTCTGCCCTATTCTGTCGTTTATTTGACGGTGGCAGGACTTTAGTTTAGGCTACTGGGAGGCGGGACAGACCAATCGACAGTGTCCAGGGAATTAACTCAATATACCAATGAGGACTGGTTGAGGGTTGGAGGGATGGTATCACTGGAATCATAATTTTGTGGGTTTTTTTTTTTTTTTTGTTTTTGTTTTGTTTTTTTTAAATTGTAGGGAATCGGGACTTCCAGTGACGCTCATGAGCGGGAACCAACTTAGCTTACAAGTGCTCTGCTAACCCTCTCAACAAACCTCATTTACACCACTATTTTAGCAAACAAGCAATATAGACTGGAGAAGAGGTACTTACTTCATGGTGAAAATGGGAAGCAAAATGTGCTGCCATGCAGATGGATGCCACCAGATCTTCCACTACAGCCTCGGACGCACACTGCTTAGTGCCGCCATCCCAATTCAGACTCACTGCCCTTAACTCTTCCACACCACTCATCTAAAGTAGATTTGGACCAAATTATGACAGCTCCTTTTATTCAAAGTGGATATGAATCACTCGATGCGGTTATTAGATCGGCAATTGGAACTCTGACTTCTACTACAGCAGGTGACATGGATAAGCAGCTTATCTCCATGGATGACAGGCTGGGCCAACTGGAAGAAGCGGTGGGTCAGCTTGTCTCCGCACAACAACAACAAGAGACAGGCAGGAAGACACTGAAAACTATATCAGAAGAAAAAAAACATCTGATTATATGGCATGCCAAAGGACTCAGAAGGCACCAATTTGGCAATTTCTGGAATCCTTTTTTCACACGGCGTTAGAGCTGGCACCAGGCTTTAAAGCTGACACTGAGTGCACCCATGAGGCATTAGGCCTGAAGCCCCTCTCTGCAGAAGCCAGACTGCACACCATAATTGTATGCTTCACCAGCTGGGCCATGAAAGAAATATATTCTAAAGACTGAATGGATGCGTAAGGCAGTGTTCTATGGCCCAACATGCATCTTTTTTGACAAAGATTACTCCATGGTGGTAAAGAAACACTGCTGTGAGTAATATATACCCACAATCCAAGTCCGCTGCAAGAAGCAAATGAAATTTAGGACCCCTACCCTGCTTAACTGGTGGCCCAGCTCCCAGACTGCACCTATCAAGCAGCAGCTGAAGAGCTACAAGACCTGCAGGTGAAGGGGTACATGGAAGCAGGGCGCCAGCAACAATGGGTTCCCCATCAGAACTCCGCTTCAAGATTGCAACAGGCAGAACAGCAAAGAACCATAAACAGCAAGCCCTCAACACTACTGCTGGGCCCATTCTGTGACATCTATAGAGACGTGGAGGAAGCTGCCAGTCCAACGACTTGAACTTTGAAATGGCCACTGCCCAGGTGAGCTTAACTTTTCCTACTGTGAACTGTTAAGGTTGGGGGCAGCAGGTGGGTTGCTGGGATTGCTTGTGGTCTCCTGGTCTGGGTATTTCTACCACCTCAGGCTAAATAACACCATAATTACATCTAAACCTAGCTTATATTTGTTTTATGGTAGCGGTGAACAACTTTTTTTTTCTTTTTGGTTAAATGGGAAAGTCCCTCAGACTATTTTGTTCATACCTGTGTAGTATGTAAGCATGAACAATAATTCCCTGTCTTACATCCCTCTAATTTCATCCTAATTTAAATATAAATGAAGTTGTTTCTCTCTATTTTGCCCTGGTATTAGACCTGTTTGTATCATTCCAAAGTCATGGACCCATTCATGCCAGGCGTCATGCAGAGGAACAGATAAGAGGAGTAAAGGTACTTTACTACCAGTTTTGCATGAGTTACTCCCACTTTCTGATTTCAGGAATTTGTTTCCCACCCTGTACCGTTTATTTATTTAAAAATTGGTGACCGGAAAGGCACACTGAGCCGAGGCTTATTTCCAGGTCGACCTGGTACAAAGGTTTACACAGAAGTACAACAATTTTGGTTACAAACAGTAATAGCAACTACATGCAGTATGTACATCCTATAGAAATACAGTATAGACATTGGTCTTTACAGAATGGTAATATACAGTACAAGCACTGTAGAGACAATCATCTTTACAGTGTGGTATAAACAAGCACAGGAATAGTACAGCTGAGAAGCAGGAATTCAGTACAGTAAGAGGCAACATGTACCAAATGACTGTATGAGGCCTCCTAGAGAAGGTTAAGTGCTAGTAGGGAGGGTACCATGGGGCATCTTTGGCAGAGGCGGGAAGGAGAAGCCTGAGGAGTTGTTTAATGGCTGAAAGGGAGGAGGCCTGGTGAATATTGGGTGGAAGATTGTTCCATAGGAGTGGGAAGACAGTAGGAAAAAGCGACTTGCCCAGTAGCAGAGTGGGAGTGTGGGAGGAGGAATGGAGTGTCCTGTGGCGAGGAGTAGCCTAGGGATTAGCTGGTGCAAGGCGGAGGTGAGGTAGGGGCGAAAAGGAGCCTAGCCAGTATTCAGCTAAGAGGGCGCTATGAATGATTCTCCTGTGGGGAGGCGGGGCCAGGGAGAGGGTAGTGTAGAGGCAGCAATGATGGTGAGTGGGGGAGGCAGTGGCGAGTGACAGGGCGAGCTGAATCGGATGTCAAGTTTTGAGAGGGATGGGCTGTTCCATATACTGGCAAGATTGTTTTACAAGCAAATTTGCTATTGGTGGCAAGAGGAAGACTGGCTTTGTGGTGAGAGGAAGACTGGCTTTGTGGTGACAGAGGATGGCACATCTGGGCCGCAGTTTAGTACAGACGGCCTCAACGTGGGTGGAGAAGTTGAGGTGGCTGTCCAGTCAGACACCCAGGTATTTGAAGGCGGGGACCATCTCTAGGGGGGAGCCGCGCAGGGTGGAGATTGCAGAGGGGGCAGGTAGAGAGGCAAGCTTTAGTCTACATCTGAAGACCATGGTGACAGTTTTTTTGGCATTAAGTTTCAGCTGGTTTGTAAGGAACCAGGACTGGACTCTTGAAGTCATTTTGAAGGTCTTGGAGGACACTACCATGGGAGGGGGCCTAAAGCATAAATCATCGCATTATCGGCATACAGGTCATTTATGAAAAGGGAGAAGAGGATGGAACCAAGGATGGATCATTGGGGGACACCTGAGAGGATGGGAAGAGGAGGGGAGAGGGTGTCTCCTATTTGTACGGACTGCTGCCTATTCTGGAGGTAAGAGTGGAACAGTTTGATAGCTGGTTGGGTGAGGCCAAAGGAGCCAAGTTTGCGAGCAGCCGAGGGTGGGAGACTGAGTCGAAGGTTTTTGCCAAATCGATAAAACTGGCAGTAGTGGTTTGGCTTTTGTCCACAGAAGAGAGGACTGAGTTGGTTACTCGCAGCAAGATGGTGACGGTGGAGTGGCGTTTCCTAAAACCTGACTGAAAGGGAGAGAGAGGGAGCAGTTGGAGGAGAGAAAATTTGACAGTTTGGACAGCGTGAGGGATTCTTGGAATTTGGCAAGGGAAGGGAGGAGCAAGAGGGTCTATAGTTTCCAAGCAGGGAAGGGTCAACGCCTTGGAGCAGAGAGAGGATCTTGGCCAGTTTCCAGGCAGTGATGGAGAGGTTAAGTATGTGTGTGTCAAGGGTGCAGCTATGGCAGAGGCAGAGATGCTGGAGCAGTATGGGGTGCATGCTGTCAGGGCTTGTTTTGGACTGGTTAAGGGAGATGAGTGCATTGTAGACTTCAGGGATGTGAAAGGAGGAAAGAAAGCCAGCAGAAGTGAGGGATAGATTCAGGAGTCAGGTGTGTGTGTGGGGGAGTCAGGCAGGGTGCAAGAAGCAAACGAGTTGAAGAGTTCAGCTACGGAAGCAGGATCTGAGACCGGGTTGCCATCGATGTTAAGGACGGAACAAGTCTGAATGTGGGGCGATAAGGAGTTGATCACCTTCTCGAGAAGGACACAGGGAATTATGGTTCTTGTGTGAGTTGTGTTTTGAAGTAGGAGGATCAGGATTGCCGAACAGTTTGGTGCATATGTTTGAGGTGTCTGTTGGCTTGGAAGTCGTAAATGGCATGGAGGTTTTGATCACCTCCACACATTTTCCCTGGGCGACATAAGGTGATGAGGTCGGATGTGATCCAGGGGTGATGGTACTGTTTAAACTCTAGCTTTCCTGGGGGCATGGAGGTCCCAGGTGGTTTGGAAAATATTGCAGAGTGGGATAGGGTGAGGTCAGCGTCTGGCTGAAAAAGACTGGTAGCCAGTCAGCGTTTGTCAGGTCATGCTGCAGGACAGATTCGTTAAGGAGGTGTATGAGGTGAGACCATATGTATTTGGGATGAGAGTGCGGGGAGTGGATTTTGTGGATGCAGAATGTGAAGCAGTAGTCACTAAGGGCATCGGAGATGATGCCCAATGCTGAGATCCTGTGGAGATGGGTGGAAAGAACCCAGTCCAGAAGGGTGCACTTTTGGGTCTGGTGGTTTAGACGGGTAGGATCCTGGATAAGCTGGGAGAGATTTAGGGCTTCAATCCTCAGGGCTGTGGGTTTGGTGGAGGAGGAGAGCCAGTCAAGATTGAAGTCACCTAGCATTATGAGTTCACCGTTTGAGGTGCACGAGGAAATTGCTGAGATGGCCTTGACAAGGCAGTTGGGCGAGGTCTTTGGCGGGGCATATAAAATCCCGATATAGAGGGGGTTAGACAAAGGAAAGGCTAGTTGAGCAACAATGGATTTGTGGGATGAAGGGCAGGCTTCCTAGACTATAACGGAACATGTAATGGAATACTTGATGTACAGTGCAACCCCCCCGCCGCGCTTACCACGATCCTGGCGGAACAAGGGATGGCCAGAGAAGGGTTGAAGATTTTGGTGGAAAACCATTATTCCAAGATGCAGAGAATATCTAGTTGGTACTGGGTGGCCCAGAAGGAGAGGGCATTGAGTTTGAGGAGGAGGCCCCCGGCATTGAGGTGAAATATGCGGAAGCCCTTGGGGAGAGAGTCAGAGGGCAGGGTGGATAAGGGCTGGGGTGTCGAGGTGGTTTGCTTAGGCGCTAAAGGGCCAGGGTGAGGATGTACATTGCCTGCCAGGAGCAGGAGCAATAGGGCTATGGAGAGGGAAGGAGACTGCTTGCATTTTCTGGAAGTGCGCCTAGACAGTGGAGCACGGAGATTTAAACACTGGAGGAGAGCCTCAAGATTTAATCAGTACGAGTCAAGTAATGCAGGGTGAATGGCTGGGGATAGTAAGAAGGGTGGACAAGGGGTAGGGATAAGGGATGGGGTAGGAGAGGAGAGAGAGGGGTGACACAAATGCACTCAGCAGGTCAGGCCCTCTTTTCCCACAGTGTCAACCTCAGAGCGCAATAGTGTGAACAGGTAACAGACAGGGTAACCCTCCAGTCTGCTTTTGGGTCTAAATCATCTTTAGTCTCAAGTTCTGGAGGGATTCAAATTGTGAACCTTATGCTAGCATACCCAATGAAAAGGCTCAGATATGTAGCCTCTTCGAGGACTGCGGTACAATCTTTCGCCAGGGGCACCCAGCCAGGCTTCCAAAATGAACCCTTTTAGCTCTATAAGAGACCTTAGGTATATTCTTACCTTTTCCCAGTTTAATAACACCATTAAGCCCTTCAAACAGCTGTCAGACTTAACCACGTATACATCACATGCAAAAAGAACTTGGAAGACACACCTGGCAGTATCTTAAGAAAATGTACTTTACTAAAAGACAATAATATTAAAAAATGTAAACACAGAACAATAGATCAATCAAAGAGCTTACAATCACATAAAACAAGGAAAAATTACAAAGCAAAACTCATACCACAATACATTTTAGATTTCTGTATCTAAGGTATTACCTCTGGAAGTGCATTTTAAAGTTCTCTCTCTTCTCTCTCTTCTCTCTCTCTCTCTCTCTCGTCCCAAAATGACATGACAAATATTTAAGACACATGTATCAACTTAAACTCTGTGTCTCCACACCCCATCTGTGAGTCATCTAGCTCCTCTTTTTAGAATATAAAATTACAAAAAATGATTTCCTATCAGGAGGTATTTTAAATAAGGTGCCATAAAAAGAAAAAATACATTTCCTCTACATAACTCCTTAATTACACGTTTCCTTTGAACTTAGCAATCCCACACTCGCACCAATGTGTTAAAAAAAAAAAAAAAACTAACAGGAATCAGCCTAATGACGTCCGGTTTCTGAAGTCAAAGTTATATTTGGTTTGCTCTTCAAAACACCTAGGCATGTCATAAAAAGGTAATAAAATGCCATTCTGAAGAAAGTCAGTTAATTAAATGGTTCCTGGTCAGTTTACATATCCTGTAGCTTCACTGAAACCTGGGGCACCCATGGAAGCATCAGGCTGTCTTATGTGAGACAAATCACATTATATTTTTACATTACAAATATCATACAATAATCATAACCAGCTGGCCAAGCGTCACGGGAGGATGGTAGGAAATGGGTGTGCCAGGAGGGTGATTCTTGGGGTAGAATGTAGGTGGAGAAAGAGTGGAGGGTGGTGAGGGGTCACCGTCTGAGGGACTAGGCAGAGGCAGGAGGAGAGTGGAATTTGTAGGAAAAGGCACAGAAGTAGGGACTGTAGCATGGTGGCTCAGAAGACATGGGAAAAAGCTGAATCTTTTTTTTTTAAAGCAGTATCGGCCACTCGAACTGAGTTAATAGCAATAGCGGAAAATAGTGGCAGGCCAAGATAGCTTGCAAGTGGGAAACAGGGCTGACTGATTTTGCCTGTCACGTGTCTGCAGCTATAAACAGCAGTGCCGACCAAGGGTGGTGGTGGGGAGGCGTCGGCAGGCTCTTCCTCTGCCGATCGAGGAGAATGCCAGAATCCATGGGCAGCATACCTGTGGCAATGCTGTGGGGGAGGACTTTGTCCGGCAGCTCCGGACAATCCGAGGAGGTCTGTCTGTGGAGTTAAGGAGAAGAGAGGGACTCTTTAATACCAGGTAGGCAGTGGGGAGGGGCTACAAAACAATGGGGGTGGGGCTTGATGCCTTAAGGGCTTAGCATGAGTTACCAAGAGGGCCCCCAGTATCGAGGGAGCTACTCGATTTTATACAAGCAGAAACCCCGCTGATAAGGAACCATGCAGCCGATTTTAAAATAAGCAGAAACCCCGCTGATTAAGGAACCTTGCAGCCGATTTTAAATAAGCAGAAACCCCTCATTTAAAGTAACACTTAATAGGCTGCAAATTGGGAGGGATCAGAGAGAGTTTCAACACTCAGAGAACATGCTCTATGATGCCTTTAACAGTGGTAGACAACATTGGTTCCAGGCTGAAATTAGCATAGTTACAGCTTTAAAGTTTGAAACAAAATGCTGGGTTATGGCTGAATTTATGCAGTAAATTGGTATGTATGCACAAAACTGGCAGCAGCATTCAATGCTACTAGCCATGGATCCACGTATTAACAGACTGTCAGCAGTAGTGATGAGGTCAGAAAACAGCATAGGTATAAGTCGCATACACGCAAGAGACTGTTTGAGTTGTGCACTGGATGGCAAGAAGGACAGCTGCAACATAAAATGCTAAGATAAACTAGAAAATAAAAAAAATAAAATAAAAAAAATTGGGTCACCGCACTACCTAGCAGCGGGAAAGTATCTAAACACTCCTCACTGGTATCAGAGAAGGAGGATCAGTTGTTGTAGACACCCAGTGGAACCGTGACCTTTTTTAGAGATGGGGGTCCGAGACAGATCAATGCATGGTATTATTACCATGTAGATGACAATACTACCTGGTGAAAACAGCTAGCAGTAAATACTTCCCAGTTCTAAAAGTTATCTCAACCCCTGGCGACATAGGAGTTGATGATCTGTATATGCACAAGCCAGCAGAAGTTGCACACTCCTTCAGTTCTGTCACATGTCTTGTGAAGTCCCCGTATTCTTTAACAGTATTTTATTTTTTTTTTTTAACTCAGATACACTAAACTGCAAAAAAAACAGCAAAGCACTTAGTATATCTTAAAAAGTTTCATGGCTAGCTGAAGACAAGAACGTAGGGACCGTAGAGGACAGTTACAGCACTGACTGATACAGTATAACTACTACAGGCTTTAGCACCAAAACATCCTAAAATTCCAGGATGCCTTACATGAGTCTGGTCACGACCTTTGTAATGGAGTCAAATAGCTTTTCACACCAGACTTAAGTACCTTCATTTACACTTAAATCCTGATAAAATTAGGAGGGTGCTATGGAGGTAGTCATTGTACATACCGGCAAACTACACATGGAAACAGAATAAAAGGCTGAGGGGACTTTCCCTTTAAATGTGTCCCACTAGTTATTAGCCATGAGAAGCTGCAAGGAGGGAGTCCCACAAAAGTGACAGTGGGAGTTGCCGTTGGGAGCTCTGTTGTGGCCCACCTCTGAATGACAATTAGCTACCCTTGTGGCATAGTGTTTAATACCGGCATCAGCCGATCCAGAGAGTACAGTTAAACAAGCTGAGCCTGGGGGGAGGGAGATTATTTTCTGCCAACGCTGCATTCATCACTTCACCAGGACTAAGAGAGAGGACTGTGGTAACTCCTGTGGCCTGTTTTCTTGACCACTGGGGCCCCAGCAACAATGGTTACATTGTCACCAGCCGTCTCATAGAAACATAGAATTTGTGTGAATAAGGACCGTTTGGCCACCCAGTCTGCCCATTTCCTTACCTAATGGATAAGCTGCAGATCCTAGTTAACCAGCAGCCTACTCTTTCAACCCCTACCCCTAGAATTGCCTTATGACTGTCCCACATGCTTGAATTCAACCACTGTTTTTGACTCCACAACCTCCTCTGGAAGGCTGTTCCATGTATCCACAGCCCCTCTGTAAAAAATACTTCCTTACATTACCTCTGAGCCACCCCCATCTTCAAATTGTGCCCCTTGTTCTTGCACACCTCTTTTTTGAAAGTTTCCATCATGTCCCCCTCTTCCCTTTCCTCAAGGCTACACATATTAGCTCCTTTAGTCTCTTCATATGTCTTCCGGTGCAGACCCTGCACCATTTTAATTGCCCTCCTCTGGGCAGCTTCCATCCTGTCTATGTCCTTGCGGAGACTGGGTCTCCAGAACTACGCATGTACTCCAGATGGGGTTTCACCAGCTGTCTGTACCGAGGATAACAACTTCCTGTTTTCTACTGGTGATGCCTCTCCTATGCACTCCAGTATCCCCCAGCCCCCCTTACTGCCCTCTTACATTGCTTGCCCACCTTTAAGTCATCTGATATGACTACCCCAGGTCCCTTTCCATTTTGTTGTTGTTAGTATCTCACCCCCATTGTGTACTCTTCCCTGGGTTTTGTTTCCCAGGTGCATCACCTGCACTTCTTAGCATTGAATCTAAGCTGCCATACATTTGACCATTCCTCTAACCTTGCAAGTCCCTTCTCATCCTTTCCACCCTCCTTGTGCATCAACTCTGTTGCAGATCTTTGTGTCATCTGCAAAGAGACATACTTTCCTTCCAGTTCCTCTGCAATGTAAACATAAAGACATTGAGAGGACCGGTCCTAATACTGAACCCTGCGGTACCCCACTAGTAACCCCCCTTTCTTCAGAGTGGACTCCATTTACTATTACCCTCTGTGTCCTATTCTCCAGCCAATTCTTTACCCAGGCTATCATCTTGGGACCCACTCCCAGGCTGGCTAACTTGTATATTAATCTTTTGTGTGGGACTGTGTCAAATTCCTTGCTAAAGTCTAGGTAGGCCATGTCCACAGCCCCTCCCTGATCTACTACTTTGGTCACCCAGTCAAAGAAATCTATTAGATTAAGTCTGGCATGACCTTCGCTGTGAATCCATGCTGCCTTGGGTCCTGTGCCCTCTAGCCTCTAGATGCGACAATTTTTCCTTCAAGTGATTCCATCATTTTCCCTATCACTGAGGTTAAACTAACAGGTCTGTAGTTTCCTGCTTCTGCCTTGCTCCCACTTTGTGAAGAGAATCACATTTGCCCTCCTCCAGTCCTCAGGTACCACCCCATCCTCCCATGATTTGTTAAAGAGGGTAGTCAGTGGTGTCACTAGTTTCTACCCTTAGTTCTTTTAGAATTCTGGGATGAATTCCATCAGGCCCCATTGCTTTGTCCACATTCAGTTTTAAGAGTTCTTTCAGAACCCTTTCTTCTGTAAATGGGCTGGTATCAACTTCTGTATCCAGAGTGTTTCTATTGTTTGTTTAGGTACCTCCCCTCTTCTTTGTAAATACTGAGCAAAAATATTTGTTTAGTATCTCTGCCTTTTCATAGTCACCCTCTGCCCACCCCTCCCTTTATTAAGCTTCACTATCCCTCCCTTGGTCTTCCTTTGCTCCTGATGTACCTCAAAAGGTTTTATCCCCCTTCTTAACTGAGTTGTCTATCTTTTCCTTGGTTCGGGCCTTTGCTGTTCTGACTGCCTTCCCAGCTTCCTTTTGCTTTAACTGATGCAATTCTCTGTCCTGCTCCATCTATGATTCCTTGTACTTCCTGAATGCTTTCTTTTTCTCTTGAACCTTCACTGCCACCTACTTTGAGAACCATAGTGGTTTCTTACATCGTTTAGTTTTGTTTATTTGCTTCACACAAAGGCTTGTTACCTCTGTGATGGCAGTTTTTATTATTCCCATTGTTCTTCCTGCCCATTTGCTAGTCTCACAGGCCTTAGTGGACAAACAAGGACAGCGTCAGAAATCTGCCCTGAAACTGCTGTATTGAATTTAGACTGGGCTGCTGCCTATTTATAAATGGTTAAGCACAGTTCTTAAATGAACACACAGGGGACTTTGCAAACCCTTTGAGACGGAGGGACCTCAAAAAACATGACAACCTTGGTTTGGCTTAAAGGACAAATCACACAAGAGCAACTGACTCTTCCTGGGGACAATGCCAACCCCCTTCCTAACAACAAGGGTGGGGGGGGCATTTATTCAAATGGATCTAAGCCCCTTTGTTATTATGCTGAGACTAGATATATAGACCATTCTCACAGGTAAGTCACTAGCTTTGTCTATCATATATAGCTGAACAGCAAGCAGTTATTTTTGTGTGATTTACAGTCACTCTGTTAAGAGGCTTTATGATTATTTTAATGTCCTTCATGTTAGCTGGACAGGCTACACTTTTTTTTTTTTTTTTGTCCTGTCCCAAGGGAAGGTACACTGCATTTTATTACTACCTAGGGCAGCAAAAAGGGAGAGTGACCCCTTCAGGTCCCAGTTTTCAAGGGGGATGGCCCATTTATTCATACTAATGCAAACTACTCCTTGACACCCTCTATAAGTATGCCAGGAGTTGACCAGCACAGCAGCCTCATTACATTTTTACTTCCTCAGCTTTCTTGTGTCACATCACAGGATTACACTGCAGGGTTTTATTTAACTCTAAAAATTGATTAGCATTTTGCTCATAAAAGTGCTAAATCTTTGTGAAAATGCATAGCTCTTGCCTCATTGTGTTTAACAAACACAGTACTTCTAGAAAATCTACATAAATACTTTCTGTACAGTTAGTATCGTTCCAAGAAAAAAAACTGCTAATCAATTATTTAAAACCCTCCACTGTACTCTTATCTTTTCTCTCTCCAAATCAGGGGCTACACTGGCCCTACAGAGGCCCAAACCTCACAGGGCATGGTCAGACCTCAGGCAGACGACGGTCAGACCTCCAGGTGGATGATGGTATGTTTACACTCGCCTGACCACCTAGGGTAGGCTGTGATATTCGCCTGCTCACCCCTCCCTTGGAAGTCACACCTTCAGCATCGAGTGGTTCACACTACTTGGGGAAGTAACTGATTCACAATTTGAGCACAGTTGGCTCTTTCCCAGTTACAAGGTTTACATGGTCGCTTACAGTTTGTATTTCAGGTGGTTTTAGCCTTCACAGGCGCAATAACTTTACTGTGGCTTATTACAATATTGATGCACAGCACAGGATTGGGCCACAGCTGGGGCGGGGGTGTCTCCCCCTGGGGAACCCCCCCCCAAATGTGTACAATCAACTTTTACAGTGGTCACTCAAAATGCAAATGGGCTAGGCAACTGAGAAAAGAGGTCTATGGTGGTTACATATCTTAAAAAAAAAAAAAAAATATTAACATATATTGTTAAGAAGCGTGTATGTTTCTTTGGGAAGCATGTCTTAATTAAGTATGGGATGGAACATGCTCTTGCCTCCTCCTATCAAAAGGGTCGTAGACAAGGGATAACTATATTGGTACCACAAAATTCCTTGCTTAGGATAGAGACCTGACCTCCTACACCTATAAAGAAGGCATTCTGGTAGTGGCAGTGGGAATGATTCAGGCAAGGCAGTGCAAAGTGGGGAGGATATACATCCCTCCCACCTTGGATGCCTCCACATATAGGCAGTAACTCAATAAAAATAGCAGAATTTCAAAAACAGCTTTTGATACTAAGGGGGGGAGAGATTTTAATGTGCTGTTAGACCTAGGAATGGACAGTTCTAACTCTCACCCATCTAGATCCACCACAGGTCGGTCAGAAACATGGCTGTAGACTTATTAAAGAACTAGGACTCTCTGATGTGTGGTGACACTTCAACCCACACCACAGCTCCTACACTTTTACTCAGGGGCCTGCTCCCACTACTCACATCTGGATTATTTCCTGACTACATGGAACATATTAGGTGGGCTGAATAAAAGTAAAGGTGCAGATCATGCCTCAATCTTTTAGACCTCAACCTAATGCCAGAGAAGACCACAAGGCAATGGAGGTTTAGCGCTTTTGACAGCCCAAGTTCAAGAAATGTAATGCTTTAAAGAGACCACAAGCTCAAGAAATTGATGGCAACACATTCTCCAAATCATTAATGAGAATGCATGTAATGGAATATCACATGCTGTACAATGGGATACCCTTAAAAACAGTCCTGTGGGGGAAATTATTAAATATGTGGTCAAACTTACGGAAATAAATAAATAAATAAATAAAAAGGCCAACAGCAGGCACAACTCCAAGACACTTTAGCCTTCCTACAAGAAGCACATATGCAAGGGGCTGTGTCAGTGACCCCACAGATTCAAAAAGTGAAAACTCAGCTTCAGGAATAACTACATTATAAGACAGAGGCAGGTCCTCTTGTATGTCAAGTTGGTATCACAAAGGGGGTGCTAAAGCCTCCCAAATACTTGCTTATTGACTTGGACAGCAGCAAAAACTATCTACAGTGACAAAGATCACACACATAAGTAGGCAGCATCATTCCTGTCCAACAGAGACCCTGTAGAACTTCCAGATCTGCTATAAATCCCTGCATTCCCAAAAGACAGGACCCCCCTTGGATAGAAATAAGGTGTTTTTCACTAACCTTACCCTACCAATGGTAACAGTACAACAGCAGGAGGCCCTGACTAGGCCTATTGCAGCAGCAGAAATTTATGCCGTCATGTCAAATGCAAAAAATAATAAGAGCCGAGGTCCAGATGACAACCCATATGAATTTTGTAAAACAATCAAGACAGAATGGCTCCTTTCGCTGTGCTCTGTTGTTCAGGAAATCCAAGATGGGGAGATTCCCCCTACCCCTACCTGGAACTACATCAACCTATCAGCCATCTTGAAACCCAGAACAGATTCCCAGAACTCTGTGAATCCTATCACCCTATTTCAGTCCTTAAATCAGGCCTATACAATTTTTACCTGGATACTAGCATTACACCCAAAACAAATATTGCTCTCCCTTATTCATAAGGATTAGGCAAACTTTATTTCCCACCATCAGACATCTGATAATATTAAAGAGAACCCTGTGCCCCTGGACAGAGGCTCACAAATCCAGGATCCCCCTATTAATACTCGGTATGGATGTCCAGAAGGTGTTTTGACAGTCTTGTGGAAATGCCTGCAAACGACCCTTCAGGTGCTCCAGTTTTCAGAGTCCTTCCAACAGCTTCTCCAATCTCTTTAGGCAGCCCCACAAGCTATGCTCAAAGTTTATCTTCGGAATGGTTGCCTCTCACCAGGAGGACCCAGCAGGGCTGCCCCCTTCCCCATTCCTCTCTGCCCTATATGTAGAGCCACTAGCTCATGCCATTAGGGAAAAGTGCATCTGTTAAAGGTCTCCGAACAGAGGAGCACAGAGAGGCATTTTATGCAGACACCCTTTGGCCTACTTAACAGAAACCAGAGGAAACTCAAACTCTACTCACAATCCTACAGGAGACGGAAGAAATTGCAGGCTAAAAATTAAACACGGATTAAACAGAAGTTCTTCAAATACATTACCATGCCCTGATCTTATTAACTACAAAAGTTCCTTTCAAATGGAATAGATTCATGATTCATTATCTGGGCATCCTGATTTCACAGACATATCTGCTTTATCAGTTAAATTATAACCCATCACAACAGATATGAGGACTTACAACGATGGACACCGGTGCCATTACCTTTAATATGTAGGGTTGAGAGAGTTTGACCGAATATTCTCCCCAGACTGCTATATCTTAACCAAACCCTTCCAATCACACCCTTTAAGGAGGCATTTCTTACTTGGGATAGGCAAATATTAGATTTCTATGGTCTAGGCATAGACTGGGCTTATACCAAGCTTCAACTTTCTAAAACCCAGGGTGAATTGGCCCTTCCACATCTGCAGTTCTATAGTAGTGAAGCACATCTCCATCATGCTCTAAGATGGCTCAACCCAAATGCAGTCTTACTCTGAAAACATACATAACTTCATACACTTCCTAGTCCACCCGAGGACCTTTATTTGTGAATTGGGATATCATGATATGACGATATATCATCATAATTATGATGGATGATAATTTATCGTTGTAAAAAACTAATATTGCGATTATCGTGCAGAACGATATACCGTGATTTAAAATAAAGTGCCTCAGCTTTTTCCAGCAGAGTGTCACTTTCCAGGTGCAATCATGATTCCTGATTCCCCTATCCTCCTATCAGATTTTACAGGTTTTCCTTAAAATTAGAAATGCAGTGCCGGCTCTGTGGCACAAAGTTTTGAGGGTCTGGGCACCTCACCTGACGCCATGCTGGTAAACCAGGTTCAGGAATAGACCTGGATCACTAGATCACTACAGGGCTGGCTGCATGAAGGAGGACTAAGCATCCATTGACAGCTCTCCTTCTTTGTGGAGGGGGGGACAGTGCAAGTCGCTGCTTGGTCACCATCTAACAGAGGCTAGACGATGCAACAGTAACAGCCTCCTGACTGTCTGAGTGCAGAGGCTGGGGCTCAGTATGTGCAACATCTTTAAGTCACACTTTTTTAAAGACATTTAAAGGCACAAAATATTTTTTTGGATACACGAGCGAAAAGATAAAGACCTAGGGAGGGATAGTAAGGCTGAAAGGGGAAGGAGGGGCTTGTGTGGAAGAGGACTGCCAAAAAGTGAATATACTGAACAAAGTCTTGTGTTTAGCATTTACAAGGAGGGGTTAGGTAGTGGGCCTATGATAAAAGACAGGGGGCGTTAAGGGATGGGAGGTAGACACTAGCTCCTTTACAGAGTAAAGAGTCCTAAGAGAACTGTCACAGTTAAAAGCAGACAAGGTAATGGGATCAGACAAGGTGCACCTAAGGCTATCGAGTGAGCTCAAGGAGGAGCAGGCCTGTTCAACCTGTCACTAGAAACAGGAGAGCTACCAGGAGACTGGAGAAGGTCTGAATGGAGCAAAGAGAAGGCAGGTAAATACAGGCTCAGTCAGCCTGACTTCAGTAGTGGGCAAAACAATAGAATCACTACTGAAGGAAATGATTGAGAATAACCTTGTTACCAGTGGACTATAGGATCTGAGGCAACATGGTTTCACGGGAGGGAGGTCTTGCCAGACAAACCTTACCAAGTTCTTTGATTAGGTAGCCAAGGAAGTGGATGGGGGCAGCTGACATGGCCTACCTGGATTTGAGTAAGGCCTTCAACACTGTTTCACACAGAAGGCTGGTGAGCAAGCTGAGCAGCCGGGAGTAGGTCCAGAGTAGTAAGATAGGAAGTGAGCTGGCTAGGCAATACATAGCATTAATCCCTGATGAAGGAGGCTTCTACTGGGATTAATACATGGCTGGGCAACCACCCAACCATGCATTAATTCCTAGTAGGTTTCTCCTTCGGAGAGGATTAATGTGCTTGCACATGACAGTAACTATTGGTGTTGCTGTGTGGTGGTGTCAAATATAGAATATATAACACTTTGGAGATTTTTTTTAAGAATCTGTTTACTTCATAAGAAAGGTCTGCTACAGATACAGTGAAGAGCATTTTAGTCTGCTACAACACACTTAATTATATCGTTGTGTGGCTACCGTTGTGAAGATTTTATATACTGATGTTTGAGATTGGCAAGCATTAGTAGTATTACCATTCTTGAGTGACATTCTGTTTGGTGGAAATGTTAGGTTTTCACCAAGAGTTGATAGAAACTGCGTCTCCTGCCAATGAAGATCTGAATGCAATGCATTGTATGGGAGTGACGAAGACTTCTACTAACACCGTTATCAATTTTTAAAACAATTCACTAAGAAATACGTTAACTAAGAAATACTCGTAATTCACGTCAACTTTAATAAGTAATATTTATTTAAAGATTTGTATAGCTTATTTTAATCGTTTTACTGCTTTGGGTACTTTCAGTGCTGTGGCTGTCCGGTTGATACACTGCTTCTGTGGCAGGTTGATATCCGCTGCCAGCTGCAGTACTTATTGAAATTTACAGTCCCATGCACTGTGAATGTGCTAACATTATATGGGATGTTGCAGATTTGATGAGGTGTGGACATGCCTGGGTATGATATTGTTACCGTTGGTATCTGGCTATCTGTCTTCATACTGCTCTATCTAGCTCTATCATTGTGATATAGCATTTTTAATAGTGGCAACGATCAGTACTGCTACTTCAGGCTGTGATTAATGTTTAGTTGGAGCGGGCATTACCAGTGATTAATCCCGCTCACAACGTTAGCACCTGTTGTGTTTCCTCCAATGTCTGCGTTATTTTGCCTTGCTGATTGCTGCCATGTTACAAGAGTCAGTGGGTACTACAAGGGTCAGTAAGTACTAGGCACAATCCTCTTCAATGTCTTTATTAGCTACATTGCAGAAGGACTGGAAGAAAAAATTACTCACCTTAGTAATTGTGTTTCTTCTAGTGGAGTCTTACTGTATTCTGACTTATTGCAGTTAGCCCTAGCACTTAAACTGCTCCGGAGAGAATAGAGTTAAACTCTATGCAGAGCAAAGAACGTTGAGTTCGAGCTCGGTTCAAACCTCTGTCTAGTGCACTTCAAAGTGTAATCGTCAGATTCTTACGAGCTAATACTAACTAAAATTCACTAATGTGGAAATTGTAAAAGTTTTACTAGCCAAATGGCAACCAAATATTTTGAATCTTATAAAGACTCAAGTTGAGAAATCCAAAATTAAAAACCAGGTAGTGAACACTATGACTATTAAAATGACAAAAAACATAACTCACTCCCCCTCTCTAAAAAGGAGGAGTGCCCAAATGCACTCCTGGGGTGCAACACTGCACCTGCCAGCCCACTTCAAAAAAAACAGGTTCTGAGAGGGGAAGGAGATCAGAATACAGCAAGACTCCATTAGAAGAAACACAATTACTAAGGTGAGTAATTTTTTCTTCAAACAACATGAAGTCTTGCTGTATTCTGACTTATTGCAGACTACCAAGCAGTACCTCCATAGAGGAGGGAATCAAACTTACTTTGGGAATAGGCTCTGCAGTACTGCTGTATCAAACAGAGCATCACTCCTAGCCTGGATATCCAGAGAGTAATGCTTGGTGAATGTATGGACTGTTTTCCAGGTGGCTGCTCTACAAATCTCTAGCAAGCAAATATCCCTGGCAGCAGCTGTACCTCTAGTCGAATGAGCCCTCAGGCCTGAGGGTGGTATTATGCCGATCTTCTCATAGCAAAATTGTATACAAGAGACAATCCACCTGGCAATAGTTCTCTTAGTAGCAGGTTTGCCCTTTCCCACCTCCCCATAAGTGAGGAACAACTGGAGGGAGTCAAACCTGTGTGCCTTAGTACGCTCAATATAGTAGCTAAGAGCCTTCTTAACATCTAAACTGTGTAACCTTCTCTCTCCTGAAGAAGAATGGTCAGTGAAGAACACAAGGAGAGACATGGATTATTTTAAATGAAAATCTGAAACCACTTTAGGTAAGAACTTCCTATTAGTTCTAAGGACCACCTTATCTCTATGGAATGAAATGAAATCAGGCTCCACTGACAGGGTTTGTAATTCACTGATATGTCTGGCAGAGGTAATAGCTACCAGGAACACAGTTTTCCAAGTCAAGTACTTAAGCTCTGCTGAACACAAAGGCTCAATGTGGGGTTGCACAAGCTGAGTAATGCAAACATTAAGGTCCCAAGCAGGAGCAGAATCCCTAAAGGAGGGATTGCTATGAAGCAATCCCTTGAAAAATTTACAGAAAACAGGATGAGATGCCAGTGAGGAAGGCTTTCCCACTGACAGAAAAGCAGAAACAGCTGACAAGTGTACCTTGAGGGTAGCTGGTCTGAGGCCTAGGCCATTAAGATGAACCATGTAATCCAGAACTATAGACAATTCAGCAGTGTCTGGGGATATATGCTTCTTGGCGCACCAAATGCTGAATCTTTTCCATTTGGAATTATAAGTTTTTCTGGTGGCAGATTTTTGAGAGGCTTTAAGAATGTCCAGAACCCCTTGAGACAGATGCAAATCTGCATACTCTAACTCTTCAAGAGCCATGCCTTGAGATTGAGAGACTGAAGGTTGGGATACCAAATCCTCCCCTGAGAGGAGGTTAACAGATTGTGACTCTTAGGAAGAGACAGGGGAAGATGGACTGCTAGGAACAGTAACAGGGGATACCAAGGCTGCCTGGCCCAATCCGGAGCAATCAGGATCACTTCACAGGATTGTGACTTTATATTGACCAAGACCTTGAACAGTAGAGGAAAAGGAGGGAAATCATATAGAAATTTCCCTTCCCAATCCAGAATCAGAGCATCCAGAGGGACTGAGCCCAAGACTGCGGGTCTGCAACAAAAGAGAGGAAGTTGGTGATTGTCTGGGGCTGCAAAGAGATCTATCTCTAGAGTGCCCCACCTTGAAAAAAATCACTTTTAACACTAGGGAATCCAGGGACCATTCGTGATGGTCCTGGGAAATCCTGCTCAATGCATCTGCTAGCACATTGTCCTTTCCTGGGAGGTGGACTGCTACCAAAGAGGTCTGTAGAGAATAAGCCAGGGATCATCATTTCATGGCGTCCATGCACAAGGCTTTAGACAGAGTGCCTCCCTGCTTGTTGATATACCACATGGTGGTGGTGTTGTCTGTCCTGACGGGACCACCTTGTTCTGTACTGATTGAGAGAAGCCTGCAGGGCCAAAAACACCACGCTGAGCTCCAGAAGGTTTTTGTGGAGAAGAGACTCCTGAGTGGGACCACACTCCCTGGGCTGTGAGAGTCCCTAGGTGGGCTCCCCACCCCAGGAGAGATGCATCTGTGGTAAGAACCACAGAATGAGACTGAGTGATGAATGGGACTCCTTGCCTGAGATTGTCCTGATCCTGTCACCATTGAAGGGCCTGGATCAGGGTCTGAGTTACTGGAACAAGTTTGGTTAGAGGATCTTTTTTCTGAGACCAAAAAGCCCTCAGATGAAACTGAATGTTCCTCATCTGAAATCTGGCCCCCTGGACCACTGTAGTGGAAGCTGCCATGTGGCCCAGAAGCTGAAGGAAGTGCCTTACTGGTTGAGAAACCAGAAGGTGGAAGGAGGAATCCAGCTCTATGATGGCCCTTACTCTTTCCAGGGGAAGAAAAGCTCTTGCTTTGACAGTATCCAGCTCTACCCCTATGAAAGTGAAAAGCTGTACTGGCTCGAGAACCGACTTGGGAAGACTGAGAAGAAATCCTAGAGAAGTGAGCACTTGCTGAGTCACTTGCAGATCTGACCTGACTTGACTTGGTCTGGGGACACAATGAGCCAGTCATCCAGGTTTGGGAATATGGAGATATTTTTCCTCCTTAGAAAGGCCACTACTACTGCTAGGCATTTTGGAAACACCCTTGGAGCTGATGTTAGCCCGAAGGGCATTGCTTTGAACTGATAATGGCCTTAAGGCAATTCGAACCTGAGGTACTTTCTGTGAGAGCACCTGATGGGAATGTGAAAGTAGGCATCTTTTAGGTCCAGGGAGGCTAGCCAGTCCCCTGGCCTTAGAGCGGGAAGGATTATTCCCAGAGTCACCATTCTGAATTTTGGTTTTAAAAGATGTTTGTTCGGGTATCTTACGTCTAGGATGGGTCGCCACTCCCCTGTTTTTTTCGGGGTAAGGAAGTACCTGGAGTACAGACCTTTGCCCATGTGTATTGTAGGAATTCTCTCTATGGCCCTTAAGGCTAGCAGCGAAGAACCCCCTCTGCCTCTAGGGCAATGGTTTTGGAGATGCTTGCAGGTGGAAAGGATCTGGCTCTCAGCTTTGGAAACTTTTGAAGCTGAGAACCAGTCCCTGACTACTACCTCCAGGACCCACTTGTCTGAGATAACAGACTTCCAGTCCTGGAAGTAGTAAGCCAGCCTGCCTCCTACAGAAATTGGGAGTCGACCCAGGCTGACACATCAGGATGTCTGCTGGGCAGGAGCCTTAGGCTGAGGAGTGGATGCAGCCCTGCACATCCCTCTTCTGTCTCTCCTTTGACCCTCTGAGAAAAAGGAGAGGAGAGGAGGCCTGTGCTTGGTGAAAAAGCCTGTGAAAAGGCCTGCCCCTAGCTTGCTGCCTTTGAGGAGTTGCCTGCCTTTCCTTGGCTTGTGCACTCCTACAGGTGGTCCTATATTCATCCATCTTTTTCATGTAATTCTCTGTCTGCTCCCCAAACAAAGAATTACCCACCACAGGAAAATCCATGGCCTTAGCCTAAGTGTCCTGTCAAAGGTTAGTACATCTGAGCCAAGCCATTCTCCGAAGAGCCACAGATGTAGCCATGACTCGTGATGACACATCATTGGAGTCCACAGTAGCATGAAATTGGATCTTTGATGCCTCAATCCCATCAGCAGCCACCCACTCCAGCTCCCTAGCCAACTGGGGGGAGGCCTGTTTAGCCAGTGCCAGTACAGTGTCCGACCTAGACTTCTGGTACCTGGCTGTATAGGTCATGTAATTAACCTACCCGAGTCCCAAGAAGGATGCCATGTACTGTTTCTTTGCCATGGCATCCAGCTTCCTGGAGTCTTTATCCAGGGGGTGTGATGCCAAGGGTTTATTAGCCTTCTCACAGGCTGCAGCTTGCACATCCCAGCATGGCTGCATTGCTGGTACAAGTACTGCATCCTGAGCATAACATGTACCTCTTTGTCTATCTTTCTGTCAACAGGAGATAAAGAATTAGGAGTTTTCAACAACTTTTGTGTCTGTTTCCCAAAGGACTTATGAAGAGGACTAGACAACATCTTGGACTCTGGGATGTCCATCATTTCAACGTAATCAGGCTCCTCTTGTTCCTACACAGCTTCTTCCAAGGGAGCTGAAGGGTTTCTGCCACTTTTCTGTAAAACATAAAGTGGGAAGGAGACTCAGAAAGCCTGGGAGGGGAAACACCAGAAGTTCTGTCTGGGGAGATGTCCAGTTCAATGGGCTCATCCAGACCTTCCAGATGATGATGATGATGATGATCACCACCACCACCTTCATAATCATCGTCCCCCTTCAAATCCGGTTCACAAAAATCTTCAGGGGCATAATCCTGAACCGGAGGAACCGACCGAACCCAACGCCTACCAGAAGGCGCCAGTTTGTTCGGAACCGTACGAAGCGATTCAACAATCCTAATCACTCAGGCAATCTCCTCGGCGGTCAGAACATGCGACTCTGGATCTGAACCGGCCCATTTGTCTTTTTTCTTTTTTGACGGAACCGATCCCTCGGAATCGGCTCTCCTTTTGCCCGAAGAAGTATCACCCTGGTCAGAGGGCACTCCTTCTGATTTGGCTGAAACCAAACCGGGCTGGCCATCCGAGTCAGCAGACTTCTCGGCCTCCTTCTCCCTAAGCCTGCCCAATCTCTTGTCTAGGGTGGATTTAGGGAAATGTTTACATATTTGGCAGTCTGAATCGAGGTGGTCAAACCCCAGAGAATAAACACATGTGGTGTGGGGATCAGCCTTAGCAAAGACTTCCCCACACACACTGCAGTGTTGAAACCCAGTGGGCCCGGTTTTTCTTTTGGGTTTCTCAGACATAGCCATCCTAAAACTCAAACACCCTTTACTCTGCGAAAGCCAGGTAACACCCCCTTATTGGTTTCTAACCATGTTACGGGTATTTGAAAAAAAAAACCAAAAACACAAGAAACACGTTTTTTTTATTTTTTTTTTTAAACCAATAAGGACCGGTAATCACACACTAAACCTGAGAAAAAATACAATAGACACAAGATAACCGGTTCAGTCGAACCGGTTAAAAGTTCAAATGTACAATTTCCATAAGTATCCTTCGGCTAGTCCACTACCAAAGTACTTACTGTACCACACAGATCTGAACTGAATTATAAACTAAAGGATCGGTAAAACTGACGACTTTAACTGACTGATGAACCATGAGCAAAGGAGAAATCTCCGAAGTGACTGTTCAGTTAGGCGGAGTAAAGAATCTGATGGTTACACTTTGAAGTGCACCAGACTCGAGCTCGAGCTCAACGTTCTATGCCCTGCATAGAATTTAACTCTATCCTCTCCGGAGCAGTTCAAGTGCTGGGGCTAACTGCAATAAGTCAGAATACAGCACGAGTTCATGTTGTTTGAAGGGAAGAATGCCTGTTTGCGGATGACACAAAAATCTGCAACACAGTTGACACACCCCGGGGGGGAGTGGAAAGAATGAGGGAAGACATAAAAAAGCTGGAAGAATGGTCACAAACTTGGCAGCTGAGTTTCAAAGTAAAATAGTGCAAAATCATACACTTGGGGCTCAGAAAACCTTACCTAAAAATGTGAATAAAGAAATAGCATTTCTGAATTACCATTTTTTTTTTTTTAATATTGTTTTTTTAACCCTTCTCCACACCCCTGGTCGGCCACTCCTTCAGGTTTCTTCATGGTCCTTCCCATCTGCTCGCACATCCATGTGCCGGCCACTAGCCTCATAACATGGCCCCCCAAGGAATCCCGATGTATCCCTTCGCCTGGTGGGTCCCCCTCCTCCGAGAGTGGGGGGACAGCCAGTACACTATTTTTACATTAGCCCGGGTGCCATTGAGGAAGTGCTGGCAATCGAGGCTTGACAGCAGCGGGGACCAGAGGAACTGTCATCTATTCGGCCAGGGCAGTTTCCTGGTTTTGGGAGACTTCATTACCTGGCTATGTACTGTTCAGAAGAGACAGAGGTGCAAAAAGGGGGGGTGGAGTGGCCCTTTATGTCAATGAAAATATCAAAGCTATAGAAATTCAGAATACACATAACGAGCCAGAAGAACTGTGGGTCACCCTGGAAACAGGAAATGGGACAGCCATGTGAACTGGGGTTGTGTACAGGTCTCCAGACCAGGGGGAGGACATAGACACGTTGCAGTTAGAAGATATACAGAAAAACATGACAGCTAAAGGGGAGGTTCTGATAATGGGATACTTCAACATGCCAGATACAGATTGGTCAATACCAGCAGGGACATCTGCCAGAACTAGACACATAGTGGATTCCCTGCAGGGTGAGGACCTCAAATAACTGGTACAACAACCCACTAGAGACTAGAGACAGGGCTATCCTAGATCTAGTACTGACTAACAAGGAAAGGATCACAGATCTCCAGGTAAAAGGTCACCTGCGGGCCAGTGACCATCACATGGTATGGTTCAATTTGGCCACTAGAACAAAATCATCCCATTCCAAGATAAAATATGGGACTTCAGAGGAGCTGACTTTGATAAGATGGCCAACAGAGTTAAGCTAGCCCTGGCAAAAATAAATACAGGTGAGGGGGTACAGGCAAAGTGGGCAAGCATTAAAGATGCAATACTTGAAGCAACATCCCACTGTGTTAGTGAGAAAAAGGAAGTGCAAAAGAAGAAGGAAACCACTTTGATTCTCAAACACAGTAGCAGAAAAGGTCAGAGCCAAAAGGCTGGCCTTCAGAAAATATAAGGGAACGCAGCAGGATGAAGACATGGAGGCATACCAAACTTCCCTAAGGGAAGTAGGGAAGGCAGTAAGGCAGGCAAAGGCCCAAACTAAGGAAACACTAGCACAAACAGTAAAAGAAGGTGACAAGACTTTCTATAGATACTTTAGTGAAATGAGAAAGTCCAGAGGGGGTATTGCTAAGATCAAAGGGGATAAGGTGGCATGTGAGGACGAGGACCATGTAAAAGCATCTATCCTAAATAGATACTTCTGTTCAGTATTTACTGAAGAGAAGGTAGGGCAGGGCCCACAGCTCTGCACCATGGACACAGGGGGGAGGGAGGTGTGCACTAGCCCCTTCACAAAATAAAGGGTCCTACAAGAGCTCGATAAGCTCAGGGTGGACAAGGCAATGGGACCTGATGGCATACATCCCAGGGTACTAAAGGAGCCAAGGGTGGAATCAGCAGAGCCATTATCAGAACTGTTTAGTGAGTCTCTGAGCACAGGAGAGGTCCCAGAAGACTGGAGAAGGGCTCATGTGATCCCGCTCCACAAGAGTGGTAGCAAGGAGGAGGCAGAGAACTACAGATCAGTCAGTCTTACCTTAGTAGTGAGCAAGATTATGGAGACACTCCTTAAGGAAAGAATAGTGCAACACCTGGAATCCAGAAGAGCCCAGGATCCAAGATAGCATGGGTTTACAAAAGGAAGGTCCTGTCAAACTAATCTCACAGATTTCTTTGACTGGATAACCAGAGTGGTGGACCAAGGGGGAGCAGCTGATGTCGCTTACCTTGACTTCAGCAAAGCTTTCGATACTGTTCCACATAGAAGATTGATTAATATGCTGGGTAGGCTCGGGGTGGGTCAGTCGTTGTTCAACTGGGTGGAAAACTGGTTGATGGGCAGAAAACAGAGAGTGGTGGTAAACGGTATACAGTCAAAAGAGATGCAAGTCACAAGTGGGGTACCTCAGGGATCAGTCCTGGGGTCAGTCCTCTTTAATATCTTTGTCAGTGACACTGCAGATGGACTGGAGGGTAAGGTTTGTCTGTTTGCAGATGACACCAAGATCTGCAACAGAGTAGATGATCCAGATGGTGTGGGTAGAATGAGAAGAGATCTGGATAAACTAGCAAAATGGTTGGAGTGGCAACTGGAGTTTAACGCAAAGAAGTGCAAGATCATGCACATAGGGAAGAGAAACCCTGAAGCCACCTATAGGCTGGGAGGAGAGTTGCTGGCAGTCACAAGGGAAAAAAGAGACTTGGGCGTCATCATCACCGATGACCTGAAATCATCCAAGCAGACCTCTAAAGCAGTAGGTAAGGCTAGAGGGATGTTGGGGTGTATTAGTATGGGTATCACAAGTCGGAAGAGAGAGGTAATAATCCCTCTTTGCAAGACACTGGTTAGGCCCCATCTGAAAGTACTGTGTGCAGTACTGGAGGCCGCACCTTCACAAGGACATTAACCAAACTGAGGCAGTCCAGAGAAGGGCAACCAAAATGGTGTAGGGACTGCATCAGAAAACATATGAGGACATAATAACTGAACTCAATATGTATACCCTAGAGCAAAGGAGGGAGAGAGGTGATATGATTGAAACATTCAAACACCTTAAGGGAATTAACAAGGTGAAAGAGTCTAACATTTTTCAATATAAGAAAAATAGCAGGACAAGAGGACATAGCATGAGATTAGAGGGAAGCAGATTAAGGGGTAATGTGAGGAAGTTCTTTTTTCACAGAAAGGGTGGTGGATGCATGGAACGGCCTACCTCAGGAAGTGGTGGATATGAATACAGTGCAGGGCTTCAAACAGGCATGGGATAGGCATAAGGGAACAATACAGATGAGTATGACTAGATAAGCCATTGACAGGGTAAAGGCCTAGGGCACATTCATAAGGTAGAAAAAGAAATGGGCAGACTGGATGGGCCTTGCGGTCCTTATCTTCCATCAACTTCTATGTTTCTGTGTTTCTCCCGGAGAGTGGCATGCAACATGACATCAAGGTGTACGCTGACGTCCACCACTCCCCCAATGTTTCAGCTCAGGCTGTACTCCCAGCCTCCGCCAGCAGTCATCAGGTGCCGAGATACATCTCCCCCCCTCCCCCCGAGAAGGCAAGCCATCCTGGGATGCTCCTTTCCTTCTCCCGTAGCCAGCCTTCCAGCAACCAGAGTCCATTCCTGAACCCGGGTCGCCGGCGTCGCAAGCAGAAATCCAACTGCTGTGCCGATGGCTGGCGAATTAGCATTTTTAATGCGTTCATTATACTGCTTTTAGACTTCCAGTGTCCATGTAATTTAATTATTTATTTCAAAAGTTTCACTAGGAAATACACACTGAGCTGCTAACAGCTCGTTTCCAGATGTGTCCTGAGGGTAAAGGGATGTGGTAAGTTAAATACAGCACGGAGTATAATCAAAAAATTTAAGGCAAATCAGTGTCACAGATACGTGTAGTAGAAACAAGATCTGGCACAGCCACTACGAGTGTGAATGCATTAACTAGATAAGGGTGTTTTCATGGGCTTAAACATAAACATTTATTTATTTATTTAAAAAATATCAGATTTACAAACCTTTGAGTCAGAGATTAATTTACAAAGGCACCTCGTTGAAACTAATACAAAGACAGTACAGTTAAGTCCAAAAACAATGGCTCAGAGAGCAGACAGTTATAACAATCATTCACTGGAAGTACATGGTAACAGTAGATAAACAGATAACATAGTTTAGGCACACAGGCACCACATCAAGAAGACCAATGCAGTTCAAACAATATACAATAGCTAAAGCAAATAGACATCAGGAGTCAAAGAGAAGCCAAGTGTGTTCACATGAAGGCTGTTACATACACTAACTGAATCAAAGTACAGTACATTGAGAAAGGGCATATTTAAGCAATAATGCACAACAAGGTGTGTGTTATCATGTAATGACATCACTCCTGGGGTGGGTTGAAGCATGAGGCGAAGCAGAGTATTTATTTATTTGCACGTATTTATTTGATCCACTGGATCAGCAATATTTGCACAAGCTGTGCCCAGTGCAGATTTTACAGCACTGATCCTAGTCTGATGATCTGGGTTTTACCCATACCACACTGCATATGGCTTAGTGATATACTGTACAGATGGCTGCAGAGTCTAACCCCTTGAAGGTTGAAGTTTCAGAAAACCATTATGCTATAAATATCAAGACTCACTCCCTCCCTCACCCCACCCCCGGTCATAATTAATCCTCTACCAAAGTCATGCTTAAATACTGGTGCCTCTACATCCACGCCACTACGCTTTTAATGCCAACATACTTCTTCTGCTGCGAGTTAAATTCTTTATTTAAAAACATTTTGTTGAGAAATTTTTGCTTTAGTGTATCCATGGTCAGGAAAAATGAATTTGTAAAAGAAACCAAAATCCCCATTTATCAGTTCGCTGAATCACAATACAGCATGTTATGAATTTTTCAGATTCTATGTACATCATACCCTACCTACGTACCACATATAAAGTCAACTATAATTCTAGGCTCTTTTTTTTTTTTTTTTTTTTTTTTAACCAGGAGAGACACACTAAGCTGAAAGCTTGTTTACAGGTATGACCTGGGAGCACAAGGAAGTTAAGTGATTTGCACTGGGTCACACAGTATGCAAGTGGGGGCTGTGGGAGTCAAACCCAGGTCTCCAGGTTTGTAGCTCAGAGCCTTAAACCACTGCCTACGTAACCATTTACAACATTGCTATTTAGTAGCTGTTATCTTACAGAAACCAGTGAGCTAGCTCTCCCCTGGACTGAGAGGGAGAAGTCTGAGAGGGCAGGGGCAGCAGGTCAGCTCCCAGGGGTGAGGATTGACCAAAGGAACACAAGCCGCTGAGGCCTATTCTGCTGGCATTTTTGTATGTTAGTATGCTTACTACACCAACATCATGAACCATAAAACAGATGACTGCCATAACTAGGGAGGCAGTATAGCACAGTGGTTTAAGGCTCTTCTCTGCAAATCTAGAGATCTTGGTTTGAATCCCACAGCCCCCATAGAAATGTGGAGTATCTTTTTAAGAAAGTATAAAATACTGTGAAATGATTTTAAAGCAGTGCACATGTTAAATCCTACTGCCACATTCAAAACATCATACCCTACCTACTTACCACATATAAGCTCACCTATATTAAAAAAATAATTCTAGGCACTTTTTTTATGTTTGCTTGCACGCATGTGCAAGAAACATAGTGCCACCATACGAGAATTCGTAGGTGTGCCTCCATACTTCCAATGCCCTGTTGCCTTTTGCAGGCGTGGCCCCACCGCGCCAATGAATGCAAGAGCTGTCTATGACAGCGTTTGCAAATTCAGCGGCATACAGTTGAAAGAAAGCCACTGCAAGCGTGTAAACAATTTGCATACGGCGTCGACATTATGCAAAAGTGCCTACACATCGGCACTGCAGTGCAAGACTGTCATAGACAGCTCCTCTCCCCTAACAAATAAGTAACACGCTGGGAGCCCACCCAAGCGTGCTCACTCCCACAGTATGGCCCGGCAGAGGGTATCCCATCGGCTGCACTGCACTCCCCAACAGAGTTTTAGGTGCCACGCTGGGAGCCCACCCCAGCGTGGCAACAATCAAAGGCCAACAGGGTGACCATGCCCAATCCCGTCGGCTCCACTGGCCCCCAAACACCCTTGAAGTGCCACGCTGGGAGCCCACCCCAGCGTGGCAACGTCCGTCTGCTGCCCCAACACACTTCCAGGTGCCACGCTGAGGCCCACCCCAGTGGCAAAATCTCTATAGCCGACAGGAGTGCCCAATCCCGCTGACTCCACTGGCCCCCAAAAAAAAAAACACCTTCCAGCTGCCACGCTGGGGAGCCCACCCAACATGGCAAGCGTCCCAGCGTCGTCTTCTAAAAGAAAAAACGTGAAAAAAACAGTCCCTTCGCCGAATATCTTGAGTCTGATCCCACCCGCACGCTCACCTTCCCCACCCACCCCCCATACTTACCTCCGGAGTCCAGCACAATGATCTTCGGTGGACTGGGAACATGTCTGCACTCTTCAAAGTCGACCACAAACTGAGGAAATGCCGGTAAGCTGTATAATGGGTTAAATAGGGTTTTTTTCAACTTTGATGCATATCTCGGGCATTTCTGGGAATTTTTTCACCAAATTTTCACATGGAGTTTTTGGGACCCCACCTCATGAATTCTTGCACTGTCATTTTGTTATTTGGTCCCGAAAAGTGATTTCGCAGTCACTGCGTGAAACCAACTTTCGGGACCAATGTACAAAACAACAGTGTCACAGTTCATGAGGTACTCCCCCAAAAACCCTATGTTGAAAATGTGGGGAAAAAATTCCCCAAAATGACTGTTTTACGAGCATGCGTTGCACAGTTCCAACGCATGCTCGTAAGTTCACGAATTTTTAATATTTGCACCCCAGATTTTCAATATTGCCATTTTACCACACCTCCTTAGAGCAGAACAGCTGTCATTTTTCACATCTCACCCAAAATGTGTTTTCAAGCATGTAATGCACAATGGCGCAGTCGGTGTGCGAAATCAGTGTTTGGGACAGATTAAGAAATCACAGTGACACTGTTCATGAGCAGAGGTCTTAAAATGGCTATGTTGAAAATCTGGTGGAAAAATTCCCAAAAATGACTTTTACGAGTGTGCGTTGTGCATATCCTACGCATGCGCGTAAGTCTGCCAATTTTTTGAGATTCGCACTCCAGATTTTCAACATTGCCATTTTACCGCACCTCCTTATGAGCAGAACAGCTGTCATTTTTCACATCTTCCCCAAAATGTGTTTCCGTGCATTTAGCACACAATGGCGCAGTCGGTGCGCAAAATTAATGTTTGGGACAGATTAAGAAAATCACAGTGACACTGTTCATGAGCAGAGGTCTTAAAATGGCTATGTTGAAAATTTGGTGACAAAAATCCATAAAATGATTGTGTTACGAGTGAGCATTGCACAGTTTCCACGCACCCTCGTAAGTTCATGACTTTGTAATATTTTCAGTACAGATTTTCACCACTGGCATTTTTCCACACTTCCTTACGAACAGTACAGCTGTAATTTTTCACAACATGGCCGAAATGTGTTTTCACACTTTCTGTGCAGAAATGCGTGGTCACTCTGGGACATCAGTGTTCAGAACAGGTTAAGAAAATGACAGTGACACTGTTCATGAGCGGAGGTCCCAAAATGCCTGTGTTGACAATCTGCTGTAAAAAATCCCCAAACTAATTACATTAAAGGTGTGTGCTGCGCAGTTTCTACGCACGCTCGTGACTTCCAGTTTTTTTTTTTTTTTTTTTTACTATTTTCATTGCAGATTTTCAACATCACCATTTTATTTTTTTTTTTTTACACCTCCCTATGAGCAGTACAGCTGTCATTTTTCACATCCTGTTCAAAATGTGTTTTCGCTCCTGTGGTGCCAAATGCTGTAGTCACTGTGCAAAAATCAGCTTTCGGCTAACAAACTGATATTAACCCAGTTCATGAGGCGGGGATCACAAAAAAACATGTTGAAAATTTGGGGTGAAAATACCAACAAACGCCTGAGGTGTTAGGGTTTCCGACCATAATGCCCCACCCTGTACAGACTGACAGGTATCATGGGTGTGACTTGGGATTGTCATCTGTAATGCTCATACCATTCCACCCCCACCCACACCCTGCAGCCAGTGAGAGGCATCAAGGTGTGCCTTGGACTCTTTGGCCCCAAAGTGCACCCAATTCTCCTATACTGCACTCATCTCACCGTATTTCCTGATGGAATGGGGTGAGCATAAGGGCCAAAGACCCCAAGGCACACTGTGACACTTGTCGGTGTCTGCAGGGTAGGGTGTGGTGAAATGGCATGGCCATTATGCCTGACGAACCAAAGGCACACCCCACCAATGCCAGCAAGCAAACATTCGGCATTGACAAATGCTTTTTTTTTTTTTTTTTTTATATAACCAGGAGAGAGACACTAAGCTGAAAGCTTGTTTACAGGTGTGACCTGGGTGCACAAGGAAGTTAAGCGATTTGCGCAGGGTCACACAGTATACAAGTGGGGGCTGTGGGAATCAAACCCAGATCTCCAGGTTTGTAGCTCACAGCCTTAAACTACTGCCTACTTAACCATTTACAACACGGCTATTTAGTAGCTGTTGTCTTACAGAAACCCCAGTTAGCTAGCTCACATACTGCACATACATGCCTGTGCAGTGGAGAACAGAAGATATTTAACCATTTACAACACGGTTACACATATATAATACATACTTCTCAAACTTGAAAGAAAAAATACTGACTTTGATGATAAAGTGTATTTACCAAGTACTGTGCCCATGTTTAAAATAATTTGAACCCCCCCCAAAAAATGTGCCCCGACATGAAACTGCATGTTTAACTGCAAAGACAATTAAAAATTGTATTTCTAAATGCATTGCTAACACCAATGCTTCATGATTAAAACAATTTCAACCCCCCGTGACAGATTGCATTCTGGGAATATTACCTTAGCAAGATGCTATAAAAAAACAGAAAAACAGGTTTAATGGAGTGAAAGCTGACATCCTATTTCTAGTGTCCATGAGAAAAGGAAAAATATTTAAGATTTTTTTTATGTCAACTCTGATCAGAATAGCTTTTTTTAAATCACATTTGATTGAATTAGACCAAATCTAACTAAAGGTAGAATGTATTTGTTAATCTTGACCATTATTCAAGTAAATAAATTATCTTGTAACAATACTGAAAACTAAAACTAAAAACGTATATTTCTTGCTAGATGTTTAAGAAAACATGTGGCTCTTACTGTAAATTAGAATGTGTGTCTAGGTCTCCATCTGAGGCCCCAGGTGGCTCTGATAATCATTTGTTCCAAAGGATTTTTAAATCAATTTGGAGACATTAAATATCTCTGTTCTGGTCTATACTGTTCTCCACTGCACAGGGCATGTCTGAGTCCCAAACTAATGTACCTTGTTACAGCATGCTAGAGCTACCTCATGCCCCTCCCACATGAATCAGAAAAAAGTTTGGGGTGGAGGCGGAGGTGGATCTTACTCCCAAAAAATAAATAAATAAATAACCTAATGCTGCCTCCCACTGCTCAAGTTCCAGTTCTTGTACCACCCATTTAAGAAAGAAAATAGTACCCTGCAACCATTGACTAACATGAAAGTGTATTTATTTGAGGGCGGAAAACATTGCTTGGAGGAGGGTAAGGCGGAGGAGACTATTTACACCTTCAGTCAGTTCCAAGGACAGAAAACATGACATCACTCCTTTTGTACATGCAATACTCCTGTAGGCTCCACCTACAGTCGTAAAAAAATGAGGTAAGTTAGACGAAAGAAACTACTCTTACAAGTACAGAACAGTGAAACAGGTAATGAGGGAAACAGACAGCCAGGGCAAAACTAGTTGAGGGGGGGTGGAAGAGGGTCATGCACAAGTGCATATGTGACGAGAAAAAAGTAATGAAAAAGAGACTTTTAAAGGGAAAGCAGAAGAGACAGAGCGAACTGACAGGGAAGAGAGGACCAGAGTTTAGGAATGTAGTGCAAGATAGCAGACTGGCCAACAGTAGTAGGAACAGGAACCAAACCAGAATTTAGATATAAAGGAGGCACAATGGGAAAGATGCCTGGCATCAAGAAAGGAGACAGAAAGCACAGAATACAGTGAGCAATGGTGTTTGGGTCTTTTTGTTGTAGGACTTGTTTGGAGGAACTGAAGCAGCCACCAGTGGAGGTTTTCAGAGGTGCCTTGGTATTTTACTCAAACTGGTGCAGAGGCTAAAGAAGTACAGGAGTGTAATTATGGCCAGATAATTATACGCCTGTACTAATTCCACTCATGTATTTCTGTTTTAGCCAATCAGCTAGCTAGAAATCTCCTTACCCATGTTACAACAGAGAATTAATGCACACCCCAGGTGAACTAGACGGCACAAGGCCTATAGCCAAGTGACATTCAACGTACCTGGGAAGTGCATTAATTCTCAAGAAACCCATGCTCTGGAGTGGTTTATTGTGCTTATAAAATGGAAACTGTTCAGTTTTTATGGAAAAAAAGGAGTTTATTTTCCTTTAGTTAGGTTGTTGCTAGGTAGAAACTACGCATGTGGTAACAAAGGCTGAGTGTATTTAAATGAACCCGGAAAGTACATTTATTTTAAAGAAACCTGTGCCCTGTTGTGGGGTTTTCTGTTTAAAAAGTGGAAAAGATTTTTATTTTAATGAGAAAAAGGTTTTAGTTTAATTTAGTTTGGTTATTGCTAGGTAGATTAGGGAACATTAGTTAAGAACTATTTATACACCACAGATCAATGAACGGTCAGGTAATGTGTTTGCCAGGATTCTGAAGGATTCAGAAGCCTGTTTTATAAATATTTTATCTTAATGCCCAATTACACATGGTGGCATTTGCTTACTATCCCAGAACTCGACATCAGAACTGTATTCAGTCACCTTCAGGAAGGGGTCATTTCAAGTAAACGTCATTTGCTTGAGATTCTTGATCAGATGTGAAGGGAATATAATGGTGTAGAATTGTTTTCACCCCAACACTTCTTGACATGTCTAAAAGGAGGTGTACTATACTCTACAAACTGGAAGCTCTGTCCCCCACTCCCCAACTGTACATTTCAGGAAGCTAATCAATTTTCATTAGTATACCATTGTTCCTCCTTCGTAAACAAAAACAATGCACTAGTGTTAAGATCCTGTTTGGCAACTTGTGTATTTTTTACACCACTAGCAAAGAAGGGCCCTGCTCATAAATGACCGCTTGCCACAGACATGAAATGGGAGAAAAACTTAGATTGGCCCTAAGTTTGAACTGTAACCCTCTGTAACTACCCTCATGGGTACCAGGCTAACTCTTACAGTAAGATATTTACTTTTTGAAAAGCAGTTTTCTTTGTCTGTTCAAGCTGTTGTGTCAGCAGACTTTTATTTAAATTAAAATGTGTTGACAGGGAGAGGCACATTGAGCCAGAGTTCATATGATGCAACCAGTGTCCGGAGGTATGGGTTACAAGGTGGCAATATAATGTACAGTACATTACCTAATTAAAAAAAGAAACAAGTACAATGCACTGTGCAGAATATCAGATGGCACAAGCTACAATATTTACATACAGTATTTACAAACTTGTAAGGATTTAAAATGACAAAAAACTGCAAGTGATAATACAGACTGTCAGTGCAAGGTACACAAATCTACAAATGTACAAATAAAGTACTGTGTGAATGGTCATAAATCATTAAAGTCGTGAACACTGTGGAAAGTGCAGGACAGGCCAGGGGAATCTACTGTGCCAGCCAAAAATCAGGAGTGAGTGGCTAGCTACAGGAATAGGTTAGGGAGGCGATGAGCCAATAGGAGTGCCGGAGACAAACTTAGCACCAGCCCACTAGTAAAATGCTGGTAGATTTTCTTTTGGACTAGTAAGATTTTCCTTGAACAAGCCCTGCAAGCTTGTAGTGCAGAAAATAATATTTCAGTAAGTACATTACCTGGGGTCAATGGAAAAGTCTGTGGGGCTAATGGATTTTCCCTGTCATTAGCCCTGCTGGCTAGTCGCTGCTAAACTTAATTTCGACCCCTGTGAGTGGCTTAACAAAAGGAAATTGAGGACGAGAAATGAATAAGAGGAAGTTCTTTCCAAAGAGTAGGAATTCAGACAGCAGAGGAGACCGACCAGAAGAGGTTTAATACTACAGGACGTGGACTGAGCGAGTGTTAGACAAGTGAAGGGAGTAGAATGATTGGATGGAGGGGGTGATAACAGAGAAGCGGTAGGAGATGGCTGCTGTCACAAACCCACTCAGCAGGTCAGCCCTCTACTCCCAAAGTGCCAATCTCCGAGTGCAGTCTTGTGAACGGTTAACAGAAACAGGGTAACCCTCCTTTCTGTTTTGTGGGTTCGAATCAACCTTTGGTCTCAAGTTTTGGAGGGATTCAAACTGTGAACCTCTTGTTAGCGTACCCAATGCACAGGCTCAGATAATTCTGTCTTCGGGGGGCCAGATATCTTTGCCAACGGGCACCTAACCAGGTGTACAAAAATGGACCCTTAAAAACTCTGATAAAAGACCTCAGATTTAACTCTGTCTTTTTCCAGTTTGGTATCACCATTCAAGCTTATGCAGTGTCAGCTTTTTTTTTTTTTGCTCCTCACTTGCTCCTCTGGCTTGCCTCTCCTTCCGGCTGCTCAAGGACCCCCGACCCCTCCCACTCACCTCATATCACAGCCATCCCAGGGGTGGCCCGGTGTCTCCCTCTCACCGGATGGGTCCCTCTCCTCTGAGGGAAGGCGCGAGGAGGGGCAACCAGCGTGCTCTCGATCAGTCCCCAGGCACTGCTGAGGTGGATTCAGGGCATCTGGGCACTCGAGGTCAGCAGGGAGCCGGCAGTCATCATCCGACGACCAGGAGCAGGTTCCGCTCTACCCGAGGCGTGTTGTGCCACAGCGCCAGGCGGAATGTCGACATCCACCATGCCCTGTGTACAGTGGGGCTCGCTTGGACTGTCACCTCCCGGTATCCGCCAGGAGGCGGCAGACAGAGCGCGATCCCTCCCTCCCTCCCCGGAGAAGGCGAGCAGTCGCAGGACACTCAAGCCTTCCTCCCGCAGGCTCTCCAACAATCCAAGTCCGCTCTCGAAGCCGCTCGCCAGCATCGCAAGCAGAAATCCAACCGCTGTGCCGACGAGCTGGTATAGTGTCAGCTTTAACCATGTACACTTCACTTGTTAAAGAAAGAAATTCAAAGACAGACCAAGTAGACTCTAAAAATATAGTTTTACTAAAATAGATAAAAATATGTAAAACATAAAATACAGAACCATATATCACAAGAACCATACAATCTTTTAAAAGAACAATGTTTTAACAGTACAATTCCTACTACAGTACTTAGACTTGTCTCTCTCCAAATACCTGCTTAAAGTGCTCAAAGACTAGTCTTTCTCAGAGTGTAGATAGAAGTGTGTCTGAAATAAAACAGAATACTGTTTAAAAAAACTGTCTTTGACAACCCCTTTGCTTGAGGTCTCCTAGCTCCTCCTCTGTTTATTAGAAATCATACACCCAGGATGTTTTATTATATTAGAAGGTAAGTTAATTAAGGTTACATCAGCATAAACTCCTTTCCCCATGCGACTTCCCCAATCAAGTCTGTAAATTTCCTTTCATCTATGAGCAGTATCCTCTCACACAGACACCAAAGCATTTATGATTTCACACCAGTGTGCCGTAACCTGGTTTCCTCATCTAGAACATCATAAAATGGATATTGATTTCCCTCTTAGTAGTTAAAGCTATATTTAACTTAGATAAACAGGAGATCCTTGATTAAAGTCTGTTCTAGTCTGTAATTAGCTCCTGGACTTCCAGGTAACACCTTGTATCTAAAACCTGTGTGTCATCTCACATGCTGTCTCAGCATCTCTCATGAGAGACAGTCCCATAATACATTTTTATACTACAAAAAGCATAGTGTACTCAGAACTGGCTGTCCACGTGTCACAATCCTCCCCACCTAGACTGAATTTGGGGGCTCTATCCCTGGCATGGGATGAGCTTCCCAAATCAGTTCACTCCTCATACACGTGAGACAGACCATCTGAGTTCTGGTTTCTGGCTCCAGCTCTACGTACGATTGTCATATCATACCTTTACAAAGCAAGACTCCATTTTAGCAATCTACCATTGTTCTTTCCCATCTGCGTCAGCCAAACCACAGGGTTGTGGTCAGTCTGCACCACAAAATGCTGCCCATATACTGTAAGTATGGCTCTAATTTCTTTAGGGCCCACACGATGGCAAGACACTTCTTTTCCACCGTAGAGTATGCATGCTCCCTGGGAAGTAACTTTTTTTCTCAGATATGCTATTGGGTGATCCCTCCCTTGGCTGGATATCTAACTCAGTCCTGCTCCAAAACCCACGTCTGAGGCATCAGTCTGAACTATAAAGGGTTTGCTATAGTCAGGACTTGTCAAAACAGGACCACTGCACAGTGCCTCCTTTAGTTTGGAAAAGGCTTCCTCACAGGCTGGGCCCCAGGTAATTTTCTTTGGCATCCTTTTCTTTGTCAGGTCAGATAGGGGAGCAGCCAGGGCGCTGTAATTGGGTACAAATTTTCTATAGTACCCTGCTGTACCGAGGAAACTCCTGACCTGCTTCTGCGTTTCTAGTCTGGGCCATGCCTGGATTACCTCTATTTTTATTTGGGTAGGACGGAGCTGTCCCCCGCCTACCACATGTCCAAGGTATGCCACTTCCCCCATGGCCACCTGACACTTCTTGGCTTTGACAGTGACCCCGGCCCTCTGTATCCTGCCCAGCACTTCCCTAAGGTGGGATAGGTGTTCCTCCCAGTTGGCACTAAAGATGGCAATGTCATCCAGGTGCACACGCATTCCTCAGCACCATTTAACACCTGGTTCACCAACCTTTGGAAAGTGGCCGAGGCGTTCTTCATTCCGAAAGGCATTACTTTAAATTCAAATAAGCCTATCAGAGTGATGAAGGCTGACCTCTCCATAGCTCTGTCTGTCAACTCTACCTGCCAATACCCCTTTGTCAGATCAATGGTCGTAAGGTAGGCTGCCCCTCCCAACTTGTCCAGGAGTTCATCCATCAGGGCATCGGGTAGGCATCTGACTTCGTGGCTGCATTCAGTCCATGATAGTCCACACAGAAACGAGTTGAGCCATCTGGCTTGGGCACAAGAACTACGGGTGAGGCCCAGGGGCTGTGGGATCTCTGGATTACCCCTAAATCCAGCATCTCCTCCACTTCTCTCCTAACATCCTTTTGGACAGCCTCTGACACCCGATATGCTGTCCGCTGTATGGGCATCTGTGTCCTTGTCTCCACATCGTGTGTCGCTAAGGGGGTTAGTCCAGGCTTGGTGCTAAACAACAGGGCAAAGTCTGCTAAAACCTCCCTTACTTCTTGGATCCGGTCCGGAGCCAGCTGGGGAGACAATTTTACTGCCTCCACAGGGGACTCCCGCTTGCTTTCCTCCAGCAAGTCAAGAAGGGGGTCTCCTTCGTCCGTCCCCTCCCTATGACTACACACTGCAAACACCATGTCAGCCCTATTTGCATACGGCTTCATCATGTTGACATGGTACATCCTTTCTGTCTGTCTTCTGTCAGGTAACTGACTCTATAATGTAGTTCACGTCATTTACCTTCCTAACCACTTTGTACGGTCCTGCCCACTCAGCCTGCAGCTTGTCTTTCCAGACCGGAATAAGGACCATGACCTCCTGACCCACCATGTATGAGAGAGCTCTGGCTCTGTGGTTGTACCACACTGTTTGTATTTGTTAGGCAGCTGCTAGGTTGCTCTGGGCTGTCCCCAAAAGTTCCTTTAGCCTTTCCCTAAACCTAAGGACGCAATCCACAATGGGAGTTCCCTGGGTGGCATGCTTGCCTTCCCAGTCCTCCCGGATCAAGTCTAGGGGCCCACGTACCCGGCTTCCATATAAGAGTTCGAAGGGGGAAAATCCCGTCCACTCTTGGGGCACCTCCCTGTATGCAAACAACAGGTGGGGAAGGTATTTCTCCCAGTCCCTCCCATGCTGTTCAGCAAACGCCCGGAGCACTGACTTCAGGGTACCATTGAATCATCCCACAAGACCACTGGCTTGTGGGTGATACGGTGTTGTGCATCTCTGCACCACCCCACACTTCTCCCATAAACATTTCATCAGGTCCGACATGAAGGAAAACCCCCTCATTCGGTGATAACCTCCTGCGGAAACCCAACATGGGAGAAAATCCCAAGTAAGGCATCTGCCACTTTGTCTGTTCTCAGTGAGGACAGGGCGACTGCCTCTGGGTACCGGGTGGCATAATACACCACAGTCAGGATGAATCGCTTCCCTGAGGAGCTAGGGGTATTTAAAGGCCCCACAATATCCACTCCCACCCTCTGGAATGGCTCCTCCACTATGGGCAAAGGAATCAGGGCGGCTTGGGTTTTCTTGCCCACCTTCCCTATTTCTTGGCACCGGTGACAAGACCTGCAATATTCCTTCACCTGCTGGGTGAAGTTAGGCTAACAGAAATTCTGGGCCAACCACTGCGTAGTGCGCACGATTCTCAGATGACCAGACAAGGGAATATCATGCACAATCTTGAGCAACTGCTCACGATACCCCTGGGGAACGACAAGCTGCCTGCCTAGCACCCCTCCCTCTGTCTGCACAGCCTGAGTATACATAAGTCCATTTTTCCAATAAAACTTATGTCTGCAGTCACCTCCCTGTGCACCATCAAAGTCTGCCCAAGTCCTCAGCTTCTCTAAACTAGGGTCACTTCTCTGAGCAGCTGCAAACCCCTCACACATTCCCAAGGCATGGGACAGGTCCCCTTCAGTCGCTAAACTAGGGTCCCTAACACTACCATCAGGGCACTCAGGATCACTGTCAATCCCAACCCTCTGACAATGGGGTCACCCCCCTCCCTCTTCGGAGTAACCCTCTGTAGCTCTGTGGTTACTTGCTACTGGGGAATTTTTACCCCCTTTTCATTAGTCTCCCCATCTGGAGACACAGACTGGGGAACCAGCCTCTCAGTGGTTTTCACAATGGCTTCTGTGGGGTTCAAGGAACTACAATTTTCCCTTGCCACTTGGCTACAGGTAACTGCACATACCATCCCCTGTTTGAGATTGCTGCCCAGGATCACATCCACTGCTAACGTTTGGCTACAGCCACCTGTTGCACAGTTCCCCAGGTTTCACCCAGTCCAGGAGAACACTAGCGAGGGGCAATGTTTCGCCACCAGCAAAGTCCTGTACAGTGACGTATTTATTGGGTATAAGCTGACCAGGCTCTACTAGATTCTTACCAAGGTCAGGGATGCCCCTGTGTCCCTTAACCCCTGTGTCTGTACACCATTCACCATGACTGGATGCACGCACCCTCATGTTCATTGGCATGCTTCCAGGGACACACAAACAACCCACTTTTTTTCTAGTACCATTCTGCGTATTATTGCTCATTCTTTTGGGACACTGTCTGGCAATATGCCCAGTTTCTTTACATAACCAACATTTACTTCTCTTTTCAGAGAAATCTTTTCTCTGAAACCTAGGGCTAACTGGTTTCGGTGGAAGAAGTGAGTGTTTTAACTGCCCTGAAGGCGTGCTTTTCCCTTTCTGTGCTGCCACGCCCGCCCCATTCGCTCTCAGAGCAGGTCTGCTCTTGGCATAGCAGTCAGAGTTCAGAAGCCTCTTGCACTGTTTTGGGATCTCGGTCCCCTAGCCAGGTTTTTAGCTCGGCTGGGCATGCCCAATAAAACTGTTCTAACATAATCACATTTTCAATTTTATCAACAGAGTTTGCCTCAACCCCTTCCCAGCAATGTTTTAAAAACTGACGTTGTCTCGTGGTTAGCTCCTCGTAGGTCATGTCAGGGCTTCTCCTGAGCATACGGAATTTAGCTCTGTATGATTCAGCAGTTAATTCAAATTTCTTTAACAGTGCAGCTTTAAGTTTGCTGTAATCATCACTGTCCTCATTGTCCATTTGACCAATGCATCCCGAGCTTTCCCGGTAAGTAGCGGGGATAGCTGGAAGCTCCATGACTCTCTAGGAATTTTAGCCTGAATACAAACTTTTTCAAAGGAATTTAAAAAGGCATCCATATCCTCCCCCTCTTTAAATTCGGCTATCTATTTGGAGTTCAATTTGTAACCCAGTCCTGCAGTCCCAGTTAAACCCAAGCCACTTACCTGCTCTGGTGCCACTGGTTGGAGTCGTAGCTTCTCCAGTTTGTGTTGCCTTTGGCGCTCACTCTCCTCACGGTCTGTCTATCGGCGTTCTCGCTCTGCCTATCGGCCCCTCTCCCTCTGGAACTCGAGCTCCATTCTGCGCAACTCAATTTGCAGCCTGAGTACTTCTGGATCCAGGATACTGGTGACCTTTCCCTGCTGCTGTGGCCCTTTACTGACAGTGGCCCTGCTGTCATCCTCACCGGATCTGGACACTGCACTGGACGCTAGCCTTGCCACACTCTAGGTTTGGTCCTTTTCAGTCACGGTCTGTGACTCGCTGCTCTGGCTATCTGCTACCATCAGGGCATCCACGAGGTTCTGCTTGCTGGCTTTCACCTCGAATGGGACTCCTCTGTCCCCACACAACTACTTTAAGTAGTCTACAGTGTGCCTGCTGTAGTTGGAAGCCATCTTCTTCCCTAACTACGGCTACTCTGACTTGCACTTTTAGGAAAAAATAAAACGGGTATGAACTTGACTGTATGCCAAGTGATATAGTTCTGTTTCCTTTTTTTAAAAATAAATCACTGCCTTTTTCTTTCTTTGCAAGTGAGCTGACAGTCTCAAGCTGACAAACTGAACAATAAAAGCTTATAATAACCAAAATTTTCACACCACTGCCAACTAATCTGTCACAAACCCACTCAGCAGGTCAGCCCTCTACTCCCAAAGTGCCAACCTCTGAGCACAGTCTTGTGAACAGGAAACAGAAACAGGGTAACCCTCCTGTCTGTTTTGTGGGTTCGAATCAACCTTTGGTCTCAAGTCTTGGAGGGGTTCAAACTGTTAACCTCTTGTTAGCATACCCAATGCACAGGCTCAGATAATTCTGTCTTCGGGGGGCCATATATCTTTGCCTATGGGCACCTAACCAGGTGTACAAAAATGAACCCTTAAAAACTCTGATAAAAGATCTCAGATTTAACTCTACCTTTTTCCAGTTTGGTATCAACACTCAAGCTTATGCATAGCGTCAGCTTTAACCGTATATACTTCACTTGTTAAAGGAAGAAATTCAAAGACAGACCAAGTAGGCTCTAAAAATAGAGTTTTACTAAAATAGATAAAAATATGTAAAACATAAAATACAGAACCGTGTATCACAAGATCCATACACTCTTTCAAAAGAACAAGGTTTTAACAGTGCAATTCCTACTACAGTACTTAGATCTGTATCTCTCTCTCTCTCTCTCTCTCTCTCTAAATACCTGCTTAAAGTGCTCAAAGATGTGTCTTTCTCAGAGTGTAGATAAAAGTGTGTCTGAAATAAAACAGAATACTGTTTAAACAAAACTTTTACAGTACTCCTCCTGCACATTAACCCTGGCCCATTCGGCAAACTTATCATTGTGATGCTGTACTGGACAGGGGTATGTATGGTTCCTTTTTTTCTGGAACATCTCCCTATCCCACTGTACTCCACCCAAATCAATCCATCTTTATTTTACCACGTGGAACACCATTGAGACGAGCTCATTTACAACATGGACCTGGAAAGGTCAAAGAACAACAGTAATATACAGAGACAATGTGACTAATAATACAGTTAGATACAGGTGTAACCCCCCTGCAAATGGGGGTTCCCAAAAGACTTCCAGGAGCTTGCTTGAATGCTCCAAGCCTGAATGGTGTTTGGCATTTAAGCCATTTATCAGTGAGTGTTTTTAGAACCTCTGGTACTGTCTCTTTAAGAGCTGTCTGCTTGCAGACATAATTAGTTTGTATGGGGGACTGTGTGTTTCTTTGATTGAGTACCACTCAAGCTGCTGCCAATTCACTTCATTTTGCAGTCACTAGAGTGCAAAGGGAACCTATCTGAAGATGTAACTGTTTGCCAGAAATTATTTAGAGTAATAATGAAATTACAGTTTGTCTAACCTGCTTTCTTTGCAGTCAGAACTGTGTCTGCTAGTTCCCATTCTAGTTTTGAACTGCTGAACTGGACCAATCAGTGTGGGGTAAGCTAGCTCTAAAATGGTGCCTTGGACGAATCAGAACTTGGACTCATAATCTGAGCCAGCCACAAGAGGATTGTATGGGCAGTGACTCTGGGAGCTGTAGTTTAGACTTCAGTGCCTTTTGGACCAACAGCAGCAGTCTATTGTGAGTGACAGCCAATCCAGTCAAGAACTGGGAGGAACTCAAAGGAAGTGCCGGTTTTGTCGGTTGGAGTTTGAGTTGAGCTTTGGCAGTGAAGAAGGAAGGAGCCCTGTGCTTTTTCAGTGTGCAGTTTTAGTCAAAAACTGTGTAAGGCCCAGAGTTCCGGTCTGCAGCTTGTGTAACAGCTTGTTAGGACTGAATCCGTCCTGTGAAAAGAATCAAAGGATCTCTGAAGAGTAGAAACCAGGCTCACCCTGTAGAAGACTGGAGGAATTGCTGAAAATTGCATTCGGTCTGTCAGGAACTGAGTCTGCTGTGTGTTCTCCCGGGTATTGTGCAGTAATTGCGATCGGGATACAGATGCAGCCTGCCTGGTATAGTGTTTTCTTTTATATGGATGTGTGAAGAGGTTTGTGTACCTCAAGTGAGCCCTGCTGACATTGAAGGACCCTATCTTATTTGGAGGTCGAGTACTAATTCAGGGTCGCTCCCTGTTGAATTGCCACATTGAATCCAAATGGAATTACTGTACTGCTGACTGTTTAGTTCTCCTTTCTCTGTGTGAAAGGGCCCCTGCCAGCTGCCACGGTTTGGACTAGCCACTAGGGCTTGGGTACCCAGGGACAGTAACTGATAGGGATAGGCCTGTGCACAGAGCCATAGGTAGATTATTAGAGTGATAAGCTAATTAACCTGATTTCCCTGTCCTTGTTATATCCCCAAATAAATCAGAGCTGCTTGTTTCAGCAAAGTTATACTGCCTGAGGTATTTGTCTATGTTAAAGCATTGTACTGTGATTGTTGCACTGTATCTCATTTCACAGGAGGTCCCAGTGCCGGAACCAGACCTGGGGGTAAGTGTATACTGTGAAGGTAATTCTGATATATTGTGTGGGCCACTAGTGGGAAGAAAGGGTTGCAGTGTCCCAGAGGGCTGTGACCAAGTTAGTTTAACTATTGCAAACCCTGACCTCTGGGTGGAGGCACCCGTCATTGGATCCAGGCCCTCAACCTGTTAGTGGCAAATCAGGCAGGGTAGTAGCCCTGGGATAGCGCCATCTAGGGGTTACATCTTGGAGGCTCACCGCTGGGATTGTGTGTCCTCTAGTGGCCATATTACGAACCACTGTTAAGAAAAAATGGGTACCCGACAGAAGTGGCTGTGCACCGGCTGGTGGAGTGGTGTACTGGGAGGAGATCGACCCCACAAAATGCTATGCTTATCCTGGACATCCCCTGGGTATCATACGGACACTGTGCAGGAAGTACTTTCCAAGGTGGAAGGTTTACAAAACCCTGTGGTGGTGGGTCGGCATGCTAATCTGCTCACCCACACTTTCCTGGCCCTAGTAGAGTTTAAGGATCCCATAGATAGCTCCAAAGTGCCACAGACCATTACCCCAGAGGGAGCCCTCACTGCTTGGGAGTGATAACTAAGGACAGTAAAGACCGGGGGAATCAGCCCCACCACTATCTGAAACTTTTGAGGAGAAATTTGCTGAATGGTTGCTGGGAGAGGGAAAACTGTGGAGGACTTGAAGAAACTATTCTTGCCACCTGGGGTGTTCCTCCCCAACACCTCTCCTGCTCCAGTGCCCGTAATGGTGGCTGAACCAATGCAGACTCCTATTTCTGCACCTGCCATTAGTCACGACTCTCGAAGGTTGAGGATCTTCTCTGGCACCTCCCCACCCCCAAGGGGAGGATGACTGGGAGACCTGGATAGACTATGTTGCCCCCAAGTGCTAGAATGGCAATGCTCGGAAGGCGAGCGAAAGAGGGTTAGTGAGAGCCTGAGGTCCTGCCCTGGCTACCATCCGTGCTAAACGGGCCAGTAACCCTGAGCGACTGCACAGGCCTATCTTGAGGCCTTGGAGAATGTGTGGAGCCCAGATTCTGATGAGGACCTATGGTGGAAGTAAGAAATGCACAACAGTACCAAGGGGAGTTGTTGTCTGTGTATGTCTCTCGCTGGAAAAATTGTTGCAAGAATGCCTCAGAAAGGGTAGTTTGCCAGCGATTGAACTGGACCGAACCAGACTGGACAGAATCAAGTCTGCCCCTTCTCAGAACTGCTGTTGCTTCAGTTACGCCTAGCAACTCGACTGGAATCCGCACCCTCCTAATGATGAGTTAATGAGAGAATTGAGGAGTTGAGAAAAGGACCTCGGGAGGTACCTGCACCAACAGCTGTGGCTACTACTCCGAGTGACTGAGGTGACCCATCAAGTGAAGTTCAGGGGCAGAGGTTGACAGTCAATGAGTGCTCTGACAAGGAAAAGATATGCCACAATGGGGCGAACTGTTGAGAGAGATCCGGAATTCAAAAACAGTCCCTTTATGAAGGCCACGCCTGCAATGCGGGCCCTGACCTATATCCACTGCATCTGTTATGGGGTGGGGTACCCACCCATGTATCTCCTGTTGATAACAGCTCCAAACTCAATTCCTTGACCATGGAAGTGGAGAAACTGACAGGATGTCTCCAAATGCTTATCACGCCAGCAGACAGAGATGGCACCCAGGTTTCCAGTTAGAATACCCCGCCCTGGCTCCCAGTGTGGCGCCCGCCAGCTCAAACTCCAGAAAGTATGTTTTGCTATAATTGTGGAAAGATGGGCACATGAAAAGGGAATGCCAGTCCCAAAAGACACTGACAAAGTTGCATATAGGCTACAAGGAGAGCTCGGAGAAGAAATCAGTGGTTAAGAGGTGCACGACATGATCCCAGTGAGGGCACCAAAAATGCTAATTCACGCCCTTTGTGGCAAGGTCAGTTGCCCAGGCCCCCACTACCGCCTCTCCAGACTGGTCCAGAATAGTGGGTCCTCCATGGAGACCACTGTAAAGGTGAATGGAGTGTCTACAAGAGCTGTATTAGACAGTGGCTCCCAAGTGACAATTATGTTCCAGGATTGGTATCAGAAGCATTTGTCAGACGCACTTCTACAACCATTAGAAGGACTGCATGTATGGGGGTTAAGGAGAAGGCCTACCCTATTCGGGTATATCCAACTTGGCTGTCTTTCCCCACCTCCGTGGCTGGAGTGGCCAACAAGTAGAGACCCTAGCCTTAGTGTGTCCCCCACTGGACTGTAGGATGGTGTCCCTTTGTTGATTGGAACAAACGCTCATATGTTCGGAGGCTGGCACAGTTGTGTTATGAAAACAGGGTCAAAGACTAGTAGAGCTTTAGAGTTCCGCTTTAATTAAGAAGGCCTATGAGGCACAGAGAGATGCTGACAAAACAGAACCAGAGGAACCGGTCGGAATTGTATGGAAGAAGGATCCTGAGTCTCTGATCCTGGCGCCAAATGCCCAGTCGTACCATAGGAGAGGTCCGTATCAGAAAGGATGTTAAGAATAAAATATTAATGTTGATGCACCAGGCGATGGAAAATTGCCAGAGGGACTGCTGGTCAAGCCTAGTATTTTGCCCGCTAGAGCCCATGCTTATGCCAGAAGGGTAATGGTCCAAGTTCATAATGTGCTGAAAGAGACATTCGAAAACAGAGGTTGCATCCTGGCTAATGTGCATTGTGCAGACACTGCAATGCTTACCCAGCAGCAAGAGTTCAAGGAAGAATGACGAGGAGAGTACCCTTCGACTTGGTTTGATTTTCGCGACTCCGCTGCCAGCTCAATGGAAAGTGAGGATCAGTGAGAAGCTTGCCCAGAGAGACCAGGCGCTTTTAAAGAATGGGATGTAGATGCGGTAAGGAGCTGAGCACAATATCCGGCTGCATGACGAAAGACCATTTCGCGGAGAGGTCTCGACGCCTGGCACCTGCTGACATAGATGATGTGAGACGCATCTGCAAGAGATGTTAGCTGCTGGTGTAATACAAGAATCCAGAAGCCCTTTATGCTTCCCCATTGTGGTAGTGAGGAAAAGAATGGAACAGTAAGGATGTGTGTGGATTATCGCACCTTAAACCGGTGGACTATCCCTGATCAGTACACAATGCCCGCATTCAGGATGCTTTGGACTGCCTAAGACGGGAGCAGAGTGGTTCTCTGTGCTGGATCTCCGCGGTGGGTACTACCAGATCCCGATGGCCCCAGAGGACCGTGAGAAGACGGCCTTTATCTGTCCGCTATTTTATGAATTCAGGAGGATGCCTCAAGGATTTCAGGTGCCCCAGCCACTTTTCAACGATTGATGGAGCGTGCAGTGGGGACATGAACTTACTAGAGTGCCTGGTATACCTAGATGATGTTATTGTGTTTGGCAGCTCACTGGAGGAACATGAGAGCAGATTATTTAAGGTATTGGACCGACTGGAGGACTTTGGCCTTAAACTGTCCATTGATAAGTGTCAATTCTTTCAAACATCAGTAAAGTAATGGGACACATAGTATCCACCGAGGAATAAGAGACCGACCCAAGTAAAGTTGAGGCCTTGACCACCTGGCCACAGCCAAAATCTAAAAGAACTGCAAAGATTCCTGGGATTCTGTGGTTATTATCGGCGCTTCATCAAGGACTATTCAAGAGTGATCCGCCTTTACTTAACCTTACTCAAGGGTATCCCCAACCCACAAAAATACCAAAAGTCAGCGTCCCTCAAGACTGAAAGAGTGTATTTTCATCCGAGTGAAGTATTTGGGGCCCGCTGACTCCTGATTGTGAGACTGCGTTTTCATGAGATCATATATCAACTTACCCATGCTCCAGTGCTGGCCTATGCCGATCCAAGAAAACCTTACGTCCTGCACACTGATGCTAGCTTGCAAGGGTTGGGGGCTGTGTTCAAGAGCACGAGAATGGCCTGAGACCAGTGGCCTTTGCCAGTAGAAGCCTGACCCCATCCGAAAGAACTATCCTGTACATAAGTTAGAGTTCCTAGCTTTGAAGTGGGCTATTGCTGACCAATTCCATGAGTACTTGTATGGGGCTAAAATACTAGTAAAACTGACAATAATCCTTTGACCTATGTGCAGACCTCAGCTAAGTTGGATGCCACTGGCCATAGGTGCTTTCTGCATTATCTACATATGACTATGCTCTGAATACCGAGCAGGTCTGAACCACATAGATGCTGATGCTCTCCCGGAGGCCTGTTCCCAGAATGATTGGGTCCGATTGGTAGAACCCGACATTCGGGCACTCTGCCGGAAGTTTGACAGGGAGAACAAATGTCCACGGACGCAGTGGACTGCATGGTGATTGCTTGGGAGCCTCTGAGAATTGCATACCTGCTGCTTATTGCCACTTTTCTGCAATAGACATTGGTGCACTGCCTCAGCTGGACAATGACAGTATTCGACGGGCTCAATCCCGCGATCCCATGATCAAAGCAGCTTAGAAGCCCCCTATGCAGGAAAAGATGTGTCCAAATTACGCCCACTGATTTGAGAACTGCACTGTTATACAAAGAAGGTCCTAAATTGAAACTGATCAATAAACTGTTATACAGAGAAACAGTAGACAGAGGGGACAAGTAGACAACAACAACTAGTGCTGCCCACTGCCTTCGAGACTCAGTACTGAGGTCCTTGCACAACCACATGGGGCACCTTGGTATAGACAGAACACTTGACTTGGTGAGATCCAGATTCTATTGGCCTAAGATGGGGGCTGATGTGAGCAACACATTCGAACTTGTAGTGCTTACAGAGAGAAAGCTTTGCCCCAGAGGGCTGCCCCTTGTTAACATCACCACCAGTGCACCCATGGAGCTGGTCTGTATTGATTTTCTGAGTTTGGGTCAGATCAAAGAAATATCAGTAATGTGCTGGTGGTCACTGACCATTTCACGAGATATGCCCAAGCTTTCCCCACCAAAGACCAGAAAGCATCCACTGTGGCCAAAGTACTTGTAGAAAACTTTTTTGTTCACTATGGGGCTCCACAAAGAATCCATTCTGATCAAGGGAGAGACTTTGAGAGTCGTCTGATCAAAGAGATGCTTTCTCTGTGGGGAGTGCGAAAGTCCAGAACCACTCCTTACCACCCCAGGGGACCACAGCCTGAACGTTTCAACCGCGACTTTCTAGATATGCAGGCACCCTGCACCCAAAGACAAGCCTAGATGAGCCAACAAATTAGCACCCTGGTACATGCTTATAACTGCACCAAAAGTGATGCCACTGATTCTCCCCCTACCGCCTGATGTTTGGAAGAGAAGCTCGACTACCAGTAGATGTGTGTTTTGGGGCTCTCCTGATGGGGTTCAAGCTGACAACTATTTACAGTATGTGCAAAAGTTAAAGGCCCAGCTAACTCATGCGCACTCAACTGGCTCAAACCATGGCTGCCAAAAGAAATCTGGCCAACAAAGAAAGGTATGATAAAAAGGTGAAAGCACAAGAACTCCAGGAGGGATAAAGGGTATTGCTAAGAAATCTGGGACTGCATGGCAAGCACAAGATTGCTGACAGATGGCACCATCTCCCTCACATTGTAGTGGGCAAACTAGATGATCTGCCAGTGTACAAAGTAAGGCCTGAGAATAATTCAAAAGATGTAAAACAATGCATAGAAATCATTTACTGCCCACTGGACAAATCTTAATTGAGTCTGAGCCCTAGAGATGCCCCTCTGGACCAGTGACTAGAGCTGCTGCTGAGAAAAGATCAAGAAAGTCTGCACCTACAGAAGCAAAGTTAAAGTGTTCCCTCCACAAGTCCCAGTTGAGCATGACTGTCAGTCCATATCGGAAGAAAGTGAGAGTGACTTTGAATACTATCCTTCTTATGAACTGAGTCAATTGTTTGGGGCAATCCCTAGTCAATACTGGAGATGAAGCTGGGCCTTCTGGACTGTCTAAGCCCCAGCTTCATCCTGAGCCAATGCTCCCAGAAAGTGAAGTGCAAGCATCAGATCAGATGAAATGGGATCATTGTGCATGGTTGAACTGTTTGAGCTTTCAGGGAGAAAAATGATAGATTGGGGCAGACTGGTGATACACCCGAACAAGAAGAGTATTTTGAGTGCCCTGACAGTCCACTGCCAGTGTCCGAAAGCTCTCCATGCGAGCAAAATGTTGTGGACTCAGAAACTGTAACTCCTGGAGCTGAAAGTGCCCCAAGTTCTACGCTCTCTACCCCATGGAGACTCCCTGACAAGTGAGGACAATGCTGAAATGAGGCTCAGAGTGCAGAGACTATAACAGTTCCCCTAGAAAGACTGGTCGAGCTGTAAAGCCTGTGGTGCACCCTCAGTTATGATTCACTTGGGAGGCCTGTGGACTTGCCTCTCAATGTTGTCCATAAAGGAGTGTATGTGTCCCGAGCTCATTGCCCAAACTGAGCATCAGTGCTAACTCCAAGTTACTTGTGTTGCCCTCTAGTATGGTGCCCTTGCCCCATCCAGCCCCAAGGTAACTGATAGGAAGGGCCCCTCTCTTCAGGTTTCATGTACAAGAGGTAATAACTTGAGTTATGGTACAATGTGTATGTAATACTGTAAAGAGTGACGACTGCAATGTTTCAGAAATGTGTTCTTGGTAAATGATATATTGACTGATGATTACATATGCGAGCCTAATGCAAATGTATATGGTTGCAGTTGAAACTTATGGGTACTTGCTTGACGCGGACGTCAAGCTTTCCCCAGGCCAGGAAGGGTAACCCCTGCAAATGGGGGTTCCAAAAGACTTCAGGAGCTTGCTTGAATGCTCCAAGCCTGAATGGTGTTTGCATTTAAGCCATTTATCAGTGAGTGTTTTAGAACCTCTGGTACTGTCTTTAAGAGCTGTCTGCTTGCAGACATAATTTAGTTTGTATGGGGGACTGTGTGTTTCTTTGATTGAGTACCACTCAAGCTGCTGCCAATTCACTTCATTTTGCAGTCACTAGGGTGCAAAGGAACCTATCTGAAAGATGTAACTGTTTGCCAGAATTATTTAGAGTAATAATGAAATTACAGTTTGTCTAACCTGCTTTCTTTGCAGTCAGAACTGTGTCTGCTAGTTCCCATTCTAGTTTTGAACTGCTGAACTGGACCAATCAGTGTGGGGTAAGCTAGCTCTAAAATGGTGCCTTGACGAATCAGAACTTGGACTCATAATCTGAGCCAGCCACAAGAGGATTGTATGGGCAGTGACTCTGGGAGATGTAGTTTAGACTTCAGTGCCTTTTTGGACCAACAGCAGCAGTCTATTGTGAGTGACAGCCAATCCAGTCAAGAACTGGGAGGAACTCAAAGGAAGTGCCGTTTTGTCGGTTGGAGTTTGAGTTGAGCTTTGGCAGTGAAGAAGGAAGGAGCCCTGTGCTTTTTCAGTGTGCAGTTTTAGTCAAAAACGTGTGTAAGGCCCAGAGTTCCGGTCTGTACTTGTAGTGTAACAGCTTGTTAGGGACTGAACTGCCCCTGTGAAAAGAATCAAAGGATCTCTGAAGAGTAGAAACCAGGCTCACCCTGTAGAAGACTGGAGGAATTGCTGAAAATTGCATTCGGTCTGTCAGAACTGAATCTGCTGTGTGTTCTCCCGGTATTGTGCAGTAATTGCGATCGGGATACAGATGCAGCCTGCCCTGGTATAGTGTTTTCTTTTATATGGATGTGTGAAGAGGTTTGTGTACCTCAAGTGAGCCCTGCTGACACTGAAGGACCCTATCTTATTTGGAGATCGTGAGTACTAATTCAGGGTCGCCCCTGTTGAATTGCCACATTGAATCCAAATGGAATTACTGTACTGCTGACTGTTTAGTTCTCCTTTTCTCTGTGTGAAAGGCCCCTGCCAGCTGCCACGGTTTGGACTAGCCACTAGGGCTTGGGTACCCAGGGACAGTAACTGATAGGGATAGGCCTGTGCACAGAGCCATAGGTAGATTATTAGAGTGATAAGCTAATTAACCTGATTTCCCTGTCCTTGTTATATCCCTAAATAAATCAGAGCTGCTTGTTTCAGCAAAGTTATACTGCCTGAGGTATTTGTCTATGTTAAAGTACTGTACTGTGATTGTTGCACTGTATCTCATTTCACAGGAGGTCCCAGTGCGGAACCAGACCTGGGGGTAAGTGTATACTGTGAAGGTAATTCTGATATACTTGTGTGGGCCACTAGTGGGAAGAAAGGGGTTGAGTGTCCCAGAGGGCTGTGACCAAGTTAGTTTAACTATTGCAAACCCTGACCTCTGGGTGGAGGCACCCGCCATTGGATCCAGGCCCCTCAACCTGTTAGTGGCAAATCAGGCAGGGGTAGTAGCCCCTTGGATAGCGCCATCTAGGGGTTACACAGATAACAAAGACATATAGCTAAAAGTTAATATGATGTGCTTGAATATACAACCATAACCTATATACATATGTACATCCGTGGCCAAAAATATTGGCGCCCTTGCAGTTTTTTCTAATAATGCACCATTTCTTCCAGAAAATTGTTGAAATTAAAAAATATTTTGGTATCCACATATGTATTTCTTTGGTTTGCAGTGGAATAAAACACAAAAAGCAGAAAAATGTACTAAGTCTTAGCTTATTCCACACAGAAATCCTTAAATGGCCCGGACAAAATAATTGGCACCTTTTAGAAGTAGTTAGAAATAATTAGATTTCAAGCAGATGATTCTCCTTCACTTTGGAATTGAATTCACCTGTGGTGTGTTGCAGGTGCCTGCAATATAAAAATCATTCATTCAACCAGTCTGAATAGAGAAAATGACTCATTCTCCTGTTTTGTGTCACTGTGTGTACCGCAATGAGCATGGAGAAAAGAAAGACAGCCAGAGAATTGTCTGAGGAGGTCAGACAGAAGATTGTAGCCAAGCATGGACAATCTCAAGGGTACAAATCAATCTCCAGAGACCTTGATGTTCCTGTTTCCACTGTACGTAATGTTAATCAGGATGTTTAAGGCCCATGGCACTGTAGCCAACCTCCCTGGACGTGGCCGCAAGAGAAAACTTGATCGAAGACTGCAGCGCAGGATTGTTCGAATGGTGGAGAAAGCACCTCGATCAACTGCCAAACAGATTTAAGCTGACGTTCAGACACGAGGTACGACAGTTTCAACTCGCACCATCCGTCGCCAACTCAATGAAAGGGGGTTATATGGTAGAAGGCCCAGGAGGACCCCACTGCTGAGAGAGAGAGACATAAGAAAGCCCGACTGGGGTTTGCCAAAACACACCTGAACAAGCCACAATCCTTCTGGGAGAATGTCCTGTGGACAGATGAGACCAAATTAGAGCTTTTTGGCAAAGCACATCATCTCTATGTTTACAGAAAATAAAATGAAGCCTTCAAAGAAAAGAACACCTTCTCTACAGTCAAACATGGAGGAGGTTCAGTGATGTTTTGGGGTTGCTGTGCTGCCTCTGGCACTGGGTGCCTTGAACGTGTGCATGGCATCATGAAATCTGGAGATTACCAGGCCATTCTGGAGCGCAATGTTGAATCCAGTGTCAAAGCTGGGTCTCCGTCGAAAGTCATGGGTCTTCCAGCAGGACAATGACCACAAACACACTTCAAAAAGCACCCAGGAATGGTTCAAGACAAGACGCTGGACTGTTCTGAAGTGGCCAGCAATGAGTCCAGATCTAAATTCCATTGAAAACCTGTGGAGAGATCTGAAAACAGCAGTTGGGAGAAGGCACCCTTCAAATCTGGGAAAACTGGAGCAGTTTGCACAAGAAGAGTGAGCCAAACTGCCAGTAGAGAGGTGCAGGAAGCTCAGCCATGGCTATAGAAAGTGGGTGATTGCAGTTATTTTGACCAAAGGCTGTGCTACCAAATATTAAGTCTAGGGTGTCAATAATTTTGTCAATGCCATTTCTTTTCATTTTCTGATTTAAAAGGATATAGTAAATTCTGAACAAAAACAAAGGTTCTGTAATAGTAACAGAGAAATAAGGAATTGTGGAGACCAAATACTGTACTGTTGTTAATTTCAACCTATGTTTAGAGGAAATTGTGAGTTATTTGAAAAAGTGCAAGGGCACCAATATTTTTGGCCACGACTGTACAAAATAACTTCAACAGACCATGTTTGGAAGAGTACAATAAATTAGGATAGATGAAAGCCCTAGGTGGACAGTAAATAAACTAGAGAAGATAATCTGTATAGCAGTGAGGACAGCACAAGCACAGCAGTACATAGAAGAATGTAATGAACGGTAAAAGAGGTAGTCAATGGTAGATTCGAACCAGACCCGGGATTAGGAGGACACTAGCAGAAGCACTTACATGTCTCCTTGAAGGAGCACACAAACAAAGTTTTGAAGAAGGATAGCTTCACCTAGGTTGCAAGTTTCAGGGAATTTTGAGTATTGTTCCATAGAACTTGAAGGGTGTGGCTTATTGCAGATCTACTAAAATGTTATCTAACCTTAGGGAAGATAAGCGAGATATAAGATAGAATTCTCAAGGGATAGCTACCAGCAACCCAGAGAGTTTAAATAGTCCGAGATACTGCATAATGAAGGAGCTTGCTGATGATAGCTCTGTACGTCCATAATACTGCATTTTTCTGATGTCTTTGTAACCCCCGACCCCTGCCTTTTTGCAAAACGACAGGTGGCATGCTGTTGAAGCTGATAGCAGTACCTGGTGGGGACTGGGTTCGGGGAGGATGAGTTTACTCGGCACAGGGGGCCTAGGTTTGGCTACTCTGCACAGCGGCACCCAAGTAAATCCGAACACAGGAAGCAATAACTGTAATGTCCAGAACCAGGAATGGGATTCTACAGTGTGGCTTTTATTCACATCCAATCTGAACAAACAAAGCATAGACGGACCCCTACGGGGCTACATTCCTGGTAATGCAGATTAGAGACAACAGAACACTTCTTCACTATTTCCAGCCCTCAGGCTCTGAACCCACCAGGCACACAGCTTTGGGTACACAGCCCGACTTGTACACTACTTGGGTTTTCCCCACTGGCCCAGCTCCTCACCGCCGGCCACTTGATCCATGGTCCATTTTGGGAAATGAACCAATTATCCTGTTGTGGCTCCCCACACCACCTTAGAGCCTTCGACTCCTAGAGGGAATTTTCCTTCCAATCCCACGTCTGGGTACTTCCCTCATCACTGGCCAAGTGCATGAGGCAAAGTAGAAATCCACAGAGCAAATCCACAGAGGTGGACCTGGTCACTAAAGATGGGGGGGGGGTCTCCCACCTCCAGCTCCCACAATCCACACCCGGCCATTTCTCTGGAAACTAAACAACTCTTTTAGTGAAAGCTTGGCAATGTAGATTACTGGGTAGACATATGTCACATCTCCTCTACATGTCTTGACTTCCCAAAAGTGCTGGACTTGAACATACTTTTACTTTTTGGCTAAGCCTATTACTCTAAGCCTCCATCTATTTCAGTAGTCCAATCCCCACTATCACACAAGTCCCAGGGTGAAAAACATAGGCCCTTTAGGAAGAGCAGAAACTCACCCTCCGGTTGCAGGTGCCCCACAGGCGATTCACCGGTCTTCTTGTTTCCCAAAAACTCTTGAACAAATAGGCAGCTTCTCCACTAGTAGCAGAACCAGGGGCGTTGCCCCTGGAATATGCAGGAAACCATTTCCTGCCCCCATCCCCTGACGAAGGGGGCACTGAGACCCGAAATCAGCGGTCTCCACCACTTCAAACTATCTTCTGTGTCTCTCTCTTTTGGTGGAGACACACACCCTTTTACCTAAATGTAGCCCTATGTCAGGGCTGAGGCTCCAAGAGCCTAACCAGAGCTGCTGTGCTGCTTCCTCAGCAAGCTCCCAACTCCAACTGACCTACAGACTACTGTTCAGACCTCCCAACATTCTAGTCCAACTCCCTGCTGCAGATTCCACTGTGGCTCATGCAGCTGCGACAGTTCTATGGTGATGTCATCCCTCAGTCTCAGCTGAGACTGAGAACAGAGCGAGACAGTGTGAAACCCATTTAACTGGAGTTTCACAAGCTGCCTTCCCTACCTACCACTAGGTCTTACTGGGATTCTAGTAACCCCAGGTAACAAGGGGGTTACATCTAAAACTAAGGGAGTTCCAGCCTACTGAGGTGTAGAATGAGCAGTGGTGGGTGGACTATGGCACACCTGTAATAAATCTAAGTGCTCGGTGATAGATGTCAAGTTTACACAAAGCAGAACTTGGGCCTTGTCCATACAGAAAGTGAGCATAATCCAATATTGGAATGAAGGTTGTTTGGACCTGCTTCATTTGGGCTTCCACTGTTTGAAGGTGCCTAATCCTGAAAAAGAAATCAAGCCTCTCCTTAAGTTTTTTTCGAGAGCTCTTCAATATGGTCAACAAAAGATAGTTTACCATCGATTCAGACACCTAGATAATTAAATTTTGCCACAAACTCCAGGGGTTCTAAGAGCGTGGTTATTTGAGCAGTACTACTTGGATTGCCATTTTTAAAAGCCTTACGCGAAGAGGAGAAGGGCATAGCCCTAGTTTTTCATTGCATTCAAGAGTAGTTTTAGATGCAACAGATTTTTTTGTACAAGGCTGAGTTCAAGTTGGAAATGCCTACATGCCTGTCCCGGGGTAGGCCTACCTAGATATAGGACAGTGTCATCGGTAAATAGGTGAATGCTTGCTGATTTGACACCTACGTTATTATTAATATTAGATGGCAAATAATAAGGGGCCTAAAATAGACCCTTGTGGCACTCCTCTTAGGAGAGTTTTTAGTGGAGATAGTTCCCCGACCGCTTTAATTTGTTGTTGATGCCCTGTAAAATAGCTGGTGAACCATTTCAGGGCAGATTGGTCCAGCCCAATATTACTTAGGATGGCAAGGAGCAGGTCGTGGTCCAGAGTGTTGAACACTTTGCTCAAATTGAGGAACAAAGCGCACACAGTTTTGTGAGTCCAGAGCTTTCAGCCAATCATTTGAAACCCAATCTCCGAATCACAAGGGCCACAATCTAACAGTCTTCTCCAAGACTACTCTGATAAATGAATCTTAACTAGTACTGTTTAGTGATGCTTTACAGTGCCCATACACACAAAGAGTGAACCCAATGGCCCAGAAAGCAAGTTATCCAAGGTTGCTCCTGGACTCAAGTCTCCATCACGTCAGTGCACTGGGCAGTGGTCGAGACACCGAGTCATCCTTATCTCCCTGTTTCTTCCTTAAGTGTTTCAAAACTACCAGGAAGTATTTGTTGTTACAATGAGGGAAGTCAGCAGTGTAATGATGATAATCCAGTCTGGGTTGCATGGCAAAAAAGGTCACTCATTACTGAACTTCCTGGGCAGTCAAAGGCACACACATTTCCTTTGTGCCTTGCAACACAACCTGGGTGTGTCTGCACATGCAGCCATAGGTTATCTTTTACATGCAGCACTGCTATCTTACGGAGACTTTTATTTCACTCACACCAGCATAGCCAGTCCAGAACTCAAAATGAAATTTTGACCCATCTTGCATACCCCATTTCAAGTCACTATCACAACTCTTAGCAGATTTTGCCTTGGGATCCAGAACTCCCAAAATAAAAAACTTGACAGTCCAGACCAAATTCTGAAACTTCAGCAGTATCCCTTTGGAATCACATTGGTGCATTCTGCCGCAGTGCATCCCAGGGGCCCTCCAAACTGAGTGAAGCGTGTCCCAATGAGCTGCCAGTGCAGCAAGGATGACAGACCCCACATCCCTTAAAAGCCCTGTGAATATCACTGTCATCCTGTTGGTGTTCTTACTTACATTATAGACCACTGTTCAATACAGCAGTTTTTTAGCCCCCTTCACCCCACAGAACTCTAGACCCTGTAGCCAAATACCAGATTTAGAGGTTGTTTTTTTTTTTTTTTTTTTTTTACTTGAAGTTTACTGATTTAGTGCAGATATACTGCTGCATACATTGAAACATGGCAGGTATAGCAGAGTGTGAGCGTTATTCATCATGTATTATTCAAGGTAATTGTTCTACTAAGACATAAACTGGTAGGTGTCTAACCTCTTCCCTTCCAGCCCCAGTTGGGGGGAAGGGTCAGCTATGCAGGTCGAACTGAGTAACCACTCCTAGGAGAAATATGTCTTGATCTGTCCTCGCTACTGCAGCTGTTAAATGAATCCCACCTCAGCCCCACCCCTACCCCCCATGGCATCTCCCAGCTCCCCTCCTTTGTTTAAGGTATATTGTCTGGTCTGATTTCCATAATATGGAGTAGCTATGTGTTCCATCTGTTCTGATGCTTACGGATGGAAAATACTGTGCAATGCCGAAATGCATCACCCCGACGCACACTCTCCCGACCCCGGGCGCCCAAAACATTGGTTGCCTGACATTGGGATTTTACCCCCAGTGAATGTTTCAGGGGGCTTCACCCCCCCCACACCCACATGTGGGGGGCTCTGCCCCACCCCAGTACTTTAGGATGCCTACTCCGCTGTGGGTAATATCCCGATTTCAGGCAACCATGTTTCTCGCGCCCGGGGTCAAGAGAGTGAGCATCGGGGCAATGCATTTTGGCATCGTAAATGGGTACCTTACAGACAGTGTTTTGCAATTGGACAGTAAGATCAAAATAGAGTTTTGATATTCTAACCCTCACACTACAGAGGAAGATTTCAAGTTCAACTAATCCTGCTTTAAATAAAATCCTAAGCGAAAGTATGTTCTTTATTTCAGTGATCCTACTGTCTACTTCAAATGTCTAGTCTCTAAGAAAAAAATCTGAGAATATTCCAATAATTGCAAATTTAAAACTGGTTGCTGCTGTAACAACCAGTAAAGGTCCTTTCTTTGTCTTCACTCACTGCAGAAGAGAAATGAAACTCTGAATGTTCTCAGATCGTTGTCCGAACCGAGTTTTTTAATTCTTTACATCTTTATGTTTTGCTATTCTTTAATGAAATTTCCAAATGGTAACAGTTTACTTATGCAGCGGATTCCAATGCCAGATGAGGGACCTTGATTGTTTTTCTCTTTTGAAGTGGTCAAAATAATGTTTTGCAGCTAGTGGGGCTAGTTGCTGGAAAAAATCCATTGGCCCAACTGGTCTGTTTATTAAAATAAAATATGTGTTCCCCCAATACAAGCCAGCATGGACAGTTAAGGGAATATTTTACTGACCCAATACAAAAAGCGTGCGTACAGTGGGTCAATGACAATTTTGAACCTTGCCTCATCTTCAGTCTGGGATACACAACAGCACGATTCATCACCTGGTAGTAAAGACTGCTACAAAGTACATGAGGGCTATTTACGATTTATTAATCCTTCACACAGGACAGGCTCACTGAGATAAACAATCCTGTAGACAGCAGCAGAAGTACAGTTACAAACACTGACAGACAACAGGGAATACGTACATTCAGGTACTGAATGGTATGAAGGCGAGGGGAGAAATCTGGATTGCCATGTACCAGGAGCCGGAACAGTGTCACTGGTGAGGAAGCAGCTGGCAGCTTGAGGAGAGGAGACAAGAGTAGCAGTGACTAAGTTGAAGGGTGAATAAACAGATGAACAAAAAAAAAAAAGGGTACTCTGCTTAAATATTCCAAATTATAAACAAACATTCTCACACAGGAAAACTGAAAAGTGGCTATGACTGTCAGTCTAATGCTGCAAACTGTAGCCCACTATACTGCTCTTTGGGAGACATAGTTACACATCCAGAGCCTGACTTCTATGCCCTTAGCTGGAAAAGTCTCATGTAGTGTCTTGAAAATGTGTGTGTGTGTGTGTGTGTGTACGTGGGGGGCATAAAACCAGTTTGCCCACTCTAGTAATATCTGACTATTGTAGGTTCTGCAGTACCAAGTTAGATAGTTTTCCATCTGGTGGCCAGCTAAGAGGAGCACATGTTATAAAGGCTAAGATACAGCTAGACTGATCCAGTGGAAACTACACAAACAAAATAACATCTAGGCAACAAAAAACAAACAATGGAAAGTACAGTTGTGTAAGAACTTACTGTAACAGTAAATCTTCGAGAGTATCTCTTGCAACAGGTCATAACTAGTGGGATTCAGCCACAAGCGTCATCTCCTCAGGATGATTTTCACAGCAGTCGACCCTGGGACCTCCCCCCAGCACCACCATGTGGTACACACCTGGCAGGTATAAAAGGGGGAGGTCCCAGTCACTATTCAGTTCTTTTACCATCCCAGCAACCATATGTATAACCATATTTTAGGGCCTCCGATGGGAACCGAGGAGGGAAATTAAGGCAGCAGCTCATGGAGTACTCGAGACAGGAGCAAGTAACCCTTCTGGAGCAACAGCAAGGGGGAAGGAGGGTGGAGCTGCATGACCTGCTGCAAGAGATGCTCTCGAAGATCTACTGTTACAGTAAGTTCTTACGCAACTGTACTATTTTCTTCGAGGCAATCTCTTGCAGCAGGTCATAACCAGTAGGAAGATTCCTAAGCAGTTATACCCAGTGGGAGGAGGCAGTGAATCACAAATGTTCAGAACAGGAGGCCGTGTAGGACGGCAAATCCAAAAACAGTTCACCTCTTAGAAGCGATGTCTAGACTATAATGTTCAGTGAAGGTATGTACAGTAGACCACGTGGCAGCTTCGCAAATATCCAAGGCCAAAACGCCCCGGAAACAAGCCGCAGAGGTGGCGATGCCTCTGGCAGAGTGTGGTTTGACAACACCTGCAAGACGTACGTTGTACTTAGCATGAATAAACGTAATGCAGTTGGTCAAACATGTTGTCAAGCACTGCTTAGAAACACTGATGCCCTGGTTTTCTGGGGCAAAAGAAACAAAAAGTTGCTCTGATTTACGCAACTGTGAAGTGCAGAGAAGGTAAATACTCAATGTTCTATGCACATCGAGAGTATGAAGCAAAGGCTTCCCCTGGATTCTAAGGCTTTGCAAAGTATAGTGGCAATTGGATGATCTGATTTAAAGTAAATGCAGAAACAACCTTAGGAAAGAACACTGGGTTAGTGCATAAAGACACCCTATCACTATGAAACTGAATATATAGAGGTCTGCACATCAGTGCATGTAACTCCAAGACCCGTCTGCCATACATGATGGCCATTAAAAACATAGTTTTCCAGGATAGATACCAGAGATCGCTGGATTCAGCGGGCTCAAAGGGACTCGTGGTCAATTTTTCAAGCACAAAATTCAAATCCCAGACAGGGCCTGGATCCCTGATAGGGGGATGTAGGTGCAGAATACCTTTCAAAAAGGTTCAAATTAACAGTAACTGAGACAAAGGAATGTTGTCCACAAGTAAATGAAATGCGGCATTGGCCAAAAGGTGGACCTTCACAGAGGAGTATTTTAGTCCACCCTCCGACAAGGAGAGCAAATAATTCAAGATGCGATGAGGGGGAACACTCATAAGGATCCAAGGCCAAAGCGGACGTCCAAATAGAGAAGTGTTTCCACTTCAGGGAATTGGAAGACCAAGTAGACCGCTTCCTAGCAGCCTAGAAAACTTCCACCACCTTCAGGGATACCCGGCTGAGTGAGAGGACTACATCCTCAGGAGCAAGGCATGCAGGTGGAGGGAGCGAAGGCCCGGGTGTAACGGAGCTGTGCGCCTGGGACAGTAAGGCTCGACAAATAGGCAGAGAGATTGGTTCTGTGTCAGAGAGCTGTAGAAGCAGAGGGAACCAAATCTGTCTTGGCCAGAATGGTGCTATGAGAATCACAGATGCCCTATCCTGGACCAGTTTGAGTAGTACTCTCTGAATGAAGGGAAAGGGCAGGAAGGCATACAGAAATCTTCCTATCCAGGAAAGGGATAATGCGTCCCGCCACACAGTTCCAGGACCTCGCTCAAGAGAGCAGTAAAGCGGAAGTTTTGCAGAGAGGCAAACAGGTCCATCTCCGGCTGGCCCGACAAGCGGAAGATGTAATTGAGAACATCAGGTAAGATTTCCCACTCGTGGGCTTGGGCAGAGGATTGGCTCAGGGCATCCACCAGGGTGTTGGACACTCCAGGGATGTGTACTGCCAGAAGATGAATATTTCTCTGGATCGCCCAATACCACACCCTCATCGATTCTCTGTAGAGAGGGTAGGAATGGGTGCCACCTTGTTTGTTTATGTAGTGAACTACCATAGAACTGTCTGATTGCACTTGCAGACAACCTGGGGGGAGGTGAGCCTCGAACACCTGAGGCGTAGAGTACCGCCCATAGTTCCAAGACAATGATGTAGAGGCGGGCATCCACTGATGTCCAAGATCCTTGTGATCGGACTTGCAGGAGGTGAGCACCTCACCACATCAAGGAAGCATATGTTGTCAGAATGAGACTCGGGGACGGGCGATCAAAACAGCATGCCTCGCAGGAGACTGTCCCATGACTTCCACCATTGCAGGGTTTGAAGAGCCTGGGAAGACAGCAGGACCAGGGCATCGAAATTGTCCCATTTTTGGTCCCACTGGACTCTGAGGGACCACTGAAGGACCCTCATATTTAACCTGGCATTGGGGACCATCGGTGTTGTGGCCGCCAAATGTCCCAGAAAGTGGAGATAGTGTCTTGAAGCAACCAATCTGCTGGATTCTAAGCTGCGCGCTAAAGCAATCAGGGCATCCACCCGAGCCATGGACAGAAATGTCTTTCCCACAGAGAAGTCCAGCACGGCTCCTATATATTGGAGGCGTCGAGTAGGGTCCATTTTGGACTTCAGATAGTTTACCGCAATCCCTACTTGAGTGAACAACTGTAGGGTTCACGAAGACGTGTGAGATAACTGGTATCTGGAGAATGCTTTCAGGAACCAGTCATCCAGGTGTGAAAAACCATAGAGGCCCTCCCTTTGGAGGGCTGCTGCCACCACTGCAAGGCATTTTGTAAATACCCTCGTGGCTGAGGAAAGACCAAAAGGGAGGGCCCTGAACTGGTAATGATAACCCTGGAACATAAAACAAAGAAACTGTTAGCTGGGTGCATCATGATATGGAAATATGCATCCTTCTTATCCAGACAGCAGAGTCAGTCTCCTGTGTTCAGCAAAGGGAGATGCATCAGAAGAGATACCGTGCACAATTTATGGTAAATGATGTAGAGGTTGAGACACCTCAGATCCAGCCTGGGGCATAAATCCCCCGTCCATTTGGGGACCAGGAAAAAGTGGGAGTAAAATTCCACACCCTTCTGAGGAAGGGGGACTGGTTCGATAGCCCCTTCTGACAGTAAGGCATCGATCTCAGTCCGCAGGACCAGTGCCTAGTCTAGAGGGTAGTGAGAGGCCCTGGGTGGCGATGGAAGAGGCATCTCTGTGAACTTCAGTGTGTGTCCCATTTCAATCAGTTGCAGGAGCCACTGGTCGGAAAAAGATGGCATGCCACCCTTGCAGATACAGGGACAACCTGCCCCCGACGGCTGTGGGTAGGGCCTCCACATCCACAACCGGAGGAGGACCTTCAGGTGGAAGGCTGGCCCTGCTCGGGGGCAGCAGGGATGGAACAGGTTTTCTGGGCACTTCTGGGACCTAGCAATTGTAACTGAGGTTTTCTTTTATTGACAGGCTGCCTGTTAACCAGGGACGGCCCCGTAGTGGCAGTCTCTCGAGGAACCCCTAAAGTGTTGTTTAGCTTTAGGGTGGTAAAGTATCCACACTGACTGAAGGGCACGACCGGAGTCTTGTAAGTCTTTCAAGATGTCCTGGGTCTGTGGACTGAACAGCTGAACTCCTTTAAAGGGAGCATTCAAGATGGACTGCTGTACATCCTGGGGAAAAACCAGACACCCTGAGCTAGGCGTGACCCCTGAGACATGCACCAGCAGAGGACATACGAGCCATAGTATCCACGGCATCATAAGTGGCCCTAAGCACATGGCGGCCTACCATCGCCATAGTAGATGAAAAAAAAAGAAAAACAGCACAAGAGGATACAGCATGAGATCAGAGGGAGGCCGATTAAGGGGTAATGTGAGGAAATTATTTTTCACAGAAAGGGTAGTGGATGCATGGAACGGCCTACCTCAGGAAGTGGTGGATATGAATATAGTGCATGGCTTCAAACAGGCATGGGATAGGCATAAGGGAGCGATACAGATGAGTATGAATAGAAAGACCACTGACAGAGCAAAGGCCGATGGCACATTCATAAGATAGAAAAAAAATGGGAAGACTGGATGGGCCTTGCAGTCCTTATCTGCCGTCAACTTCTATGTTTCTATGATAGAACCCGCTGGGAGGGACCGGATTGTCGCCTGGGAGGCTTTTAGAATTTCCTCCTGTTATTTCAGGAGGCATCCCATGTAATTGAGTACACGGAGGAACAAGGTGGCCAAGGAAAAAACTGTTTTTCAAAGACATCTGTTTATTTATTTATTTACATTATGGTAACCGGGTAGGCCCACGGAGACTTTGACAGTCCCTTTTTCAAGGGCGACCCGGGATTAGTTACATGTACCTAGAGGGGAAAAGAAAACCTATGCTTTTGATTGTACTACAGTATATGGTACATTGATCATGAATTTCTTTGATTCTGCATCTGAGGGCTGAGCACTCATGCTGAGGCCTAGAGGACCTATCATGTGCGGCACTGATCACCACCGAGTCCACCTGAGGCGGAGACATGAAGTAGGGGTAAGCCACTGAAGCTTGATAAATCCTATCAGCCTTCCGCAGATTGGAGGGAATCTTGAAAGGTTGCTTACAGGCAGCCATAACAGCCTCTTCAAAGGTGTCCACCAAAAGTGGGATAACCAGAGTGGGGCATTCAGGCATGCCCAAGTACTGACCCAATATCTTGCGAGAAGTCTCCTACTCAGTGCCCTGGAACCTGAATGTTTTCTGGAGGTGTAGCATGATGTCATCTGGTGGAGACCAAGGGAGTTCAAGGGTAGTTTCCCCTTGAACAGAGAAGGCGACAGAGGGGATTCCTCATGGTCCATGTCGTCCTCCTCCTCCCTGTTTGCGAGACACCAGTCCTGCAGGAAAGGGTCCTCCATGTCTACGTCCTGGATGTACAGACCTGGGGAGACAGGAAAAGTAGAACTGGTCATCCGCTGGGCCAAAAGGCCGAGATGGAGCAGAGACCAGAGACCAGAGATGACCCCTCCCTAGGGCGGCGTTGGGTATGAGTGAGGTCCAGGATGGATTTAACCAGTGCCTGGACATCTATCGTGGCCATCTGTCCAGTGAAATTGGTCATGGCAGACTGGGCGGAGCAAATTTGCTTTCCCCCAATTGTTTAACCATGAGCGGCACACTAAGCTGAAAGCTTGTTTACAGGTGCGACCTGGGAGCAGAGGGAAGTTAAGTGACTTGCTCAGGGTCACACAGTATGCAAGTGGGGGCTGTGGAATTCAAACCCAGGTCTCCAGATTTGTAGCTCAGAGTCTTAAACCACTGCAATATACTGCCTCCCTATGGAGCCTCCAAAATGGGCACCACTGACGAAATGTTCGCAGACAGTGGGACCAAACAAGCAGCCATCGATGTGGGGTGTATACAGGACCTCAGGATTGCAGTAAGTAAGTAGGGGAAGAAAACAAAAAATAGAAAAGCAAATAAACAGAGGAAAGAGTAAGTATTCCAAACAACAGTTAGGGGGCCAGAAAAAAGACATGATGGAAGAGGTGCAGTGCAGTGGCTGTGGAGCAGCAGTCTTCCGGAAAATGTTCTGGAGGATGCAGTGTTGTCCCATCTGCAGGCACCTCTCTGGGCTGAGGGAGGAGGTTGCTCATCTCCAGGCTGAGTTGGTCAGGATTTGTGGGACCTCCTCTCCCACCAAGGGACCACCAGAGTCACTGCCACTGTCTCAGAGGTTGCCAAGAAAGAGAAGAGGTTGGACCACAGTGGGCTCAGGGAGGGTGAGGGTGGTGGAACAAAGGCACATCCCTCCAGTTGTACCGCTCCACAATTTCTATGCCGTTCTAGAAAAGTGTGGTTCCTTTATGGAGGCACCCACAGTGGAGACCAAGAAGGATGCTGGGAACCTCCAAGGGGGAGACCCACAGGAGGGTGGCATGGGACCCCACAGGGGAGGAAACAACTCCTGGTGGGGGACTCCATTGTTAGGAAGGTAGAACTGGGGGAGGAAGGGGAGAGGGAGGTAAGGTGCCTGCCTGGCACCATGGCTTGGAGGGACAGGGAGCGAATCCTTAGAATCACAGGAGCAGCTGCACAGGGGAGGGAGCTGGATGTCACTGTCCACCTAGGAACAAATGACCTGGCTAAGAAAGGGATCAGAGCAGTGCAAGAAGCATTTGTGGAGATGGGGAGGGGCCTTAGACAAATAGCACACATGGTAACCTTCTCAGAGATGCTGCCTGTCTATGGCACGGATGAGGCTAGGGTGCTCCACACCATGGGAATGGGATTCAATCAGTGGTTGAAAAACTGGTGCAGAGCTCAGGGATTTGGCTTCATTGGGGACTGGGGGTCCACCTGGACGGATGCAGGCCTATACTGGCGTGATGGTCTGCATCCGTCCAGGAGGGGAACCAGGATCCTAGGTGATAGGTTTAAATACTTCATTGGCAAGCATTTAAACTAGACAAGGGGGTAGGCACTGGAAAGGAGCAGGGAAATCCTAGCCCCACCCCCCCAAAAAAAAAAAAAAAAAAAATCAGGGTACTAAGTGAGGTAGACACTAACATAGAGATGTCAATAGGGAGAAGCATAGGAGTAAATAGAGAAAGTGACAAACGCAATAAGGACAGGGATGGGGCAAAAAGGGGTAAGGCCATCAAGAAATGGAGGGTAATGAGTACCAATGCCCGTAGTCTGGGCAACAAGCTCCCTGAACTGGAGGCCTTGATGGAAGAGGATGCCTGGATGTCATAGAGTAACACAAACATGGTACACGAGAACCATGACTGGGATGTTAACATACCAAGGTACACAACTTACAGGAGAGACGGGAGGGCGGGGAGTAGCTCTCATGTAAGGGAAGGGATAAAAGCAACTGAACAAAAGAGTAAACAGGGAGGAGAAGAGGCACTGTGGGTCACCTTAGAGACTGGAAATGGCACCACAATCCGCACAGGGGTTGTATACAGACCCCCATGTCAGGGGGAGGGAATGGACAAGGATATGATAGAAGGCATACTTAGGATGGCAGAGAAAGAGGAGATACTGCTGATGGGGGACCTTAATATGACAGATGTTAACTGGAGCACTTTTGCTTCAGCCACATCCAAAAGCAAGGCCATTCTTGATGCCCTTCAGGTGGCATGCCTCAGACAGCTAGTTTTGGAACCTACTTATGAGGAAGCAATCTTAGACCTCGTACTCTCAAATGGGTACAGTGAGAGGATCTCAGATCTAGAAGTGGGTAGCCATTTGGGAACAAGTGACCACCAAGCAGTGTGGTTCACGATAAACTCAGCTACAGATCCAAACCATACAGAAGTGAGGGTTCTGGACTTCAGGAGGGCTGACTTTGGCAAGATGGGAGAGTGCCTTACAAAAGCACTAGCAAACAGGCTAAAAGGAGGGGTGGAGCAACAATGGGGAAATATCAAAACTGCCATCACAGAGGCAACAAGCCTTTGTGTGAAGCAAGTAAACAAATCAAAATGAAAGAAAAAGCCACTATGGTTCTCAAAAGAAGTGGCGGTGAAAGTTAGGGAGAAAAAGATAGCATTTAGGAAGTATAAGGAAACACAGAAGGAGCAGGACAGAGAACTATACCAGTTAAGGCAGAAGGAAGCAGGGAGGGTAGTCAGAATAACAAAGGCACAAACTGAGGAAAATATAACCAACTCGGTTAAGAAGGAGGATAAAACCTTTTATAGGTATATCGAGAAGCGTAGAAAGACAAAGGGAGAGATAGTGAGGCTGAATAGAATGGATGATGGATAGGCAGAGAGTGACAGTGAAAAAGCAGGGATACTGAATGAATACTTCTGTTCAGTATTCACAAAAGAGGAAGTGGGGAGGGGCCTAATCCGATTAACAGAAGCACTCTGGAGAGGGGGATCGATCCCAGACCTTTCACAAAAGAAAGGGTTCTGAAAGAACACCTAAACATGAAGGTGGACAAAGCAATGGGGCCAGATGGAATTCACCCCAGAATTCTAAAAGAATTAAGCAGAGAACTAGTGACACCACCGACTACCCTTCATAACAAATCATGACAGGATGGTGTGGTACCCGAGGACTGAAAGAAGGCTGATGTGATTCCTCTTCACAAAAGTGGGAGCAAGACAGAGGCAAGAAACTACAGACCTGTCAGTTTGACCTATGTGGTAGGGAAAGTGATGGAATCACTTCTGAAGGAAAGAATTCTTGAGTACCTAGAGGCCAGTGGGGCACAGGACCCAAGGCAGCATGGGTTCACAGCGGGAAGATCATGTCAGACCTAATCTTATTGATTTCTTTGACTGGGTTACTAAAGTAGTAGACCAGGAGAGGCTGTGGACATGGCCTACTCCTAGACTTTAGCAAGGCATTTGACACAGTCCCACACAAAAGATTAGTAGTCAAATTAACCAGCCTTGGAGTGGGTCCCAGGTTGGTAGCCTGGGTAAAACACTGGCTGAACAACAGGACACAGAAGGTAATTGTAAATGGAGTCAACTCTGAAGAAAGAGGGGTTACTAGCAGGGTACCGCAGGGTTTAGTACTGGGTCCAGTCCTTTTTAATGTCTTTATAAGTGACATTGCAGAGGGACTGAAAGGGAAGTATGCCTCTTTGCAAATGACACAAAGATCTGCAACAGGGTTGAGGTGGGCGTGGAAAGGATGAGAAGGGAATTGGCAAGGTTGGAGGAATGGTCAGAAGTATGGCAGCTTGGATTCAGTGCAAAGTAATGCACCTGGGAAACAAAAACCCAGGGGAAGATTACACAATGGGAGGAGAAGTAGTAACAACAACAAAAATGGAAAGGGACCTGGGGATAATCATATCAGATGACCTTAAGGTTGGCAAGCAATGTAAGAAGGCGGTAGGGAGGGTTAGGGGGATACTGGGATGTATAGGGAGAGGCATCACTAGCAGAAAACAGAAAATTTTTATCCCCCTGTACAGACAGTTGGTGAGACCCCATCTGGAGTACTGCGTCCAGTTCTGGGGACCCCATCTCCGCAAGGACATAGACAGGATGGAGGCAGTTCAGAGGAGGGCAACTAAAATGGTGCAGGGTCTGCAAGAGAAGCCATATGAGGAGAGGCTAAAGGATCTTAATATGTATACCCTTGAGGAAAGGAGGGAGAGGGGGACATGATAGAAACGTTTAAGTACCTCAGTGGAATCAACAAAGTCCAAGAGGGTAGCATCTTTCAGAAAAGACATGTGCAAGAACAAGGGGACACAATTTGAAGATGGGGAGAATGGCTCAGGGCAATGTGAGGAGGTATTTTTTACAGAGAGGGTGGTGGACACATGGAACAGCCTTCCTGAGGAGGTTGTGGGTTCTAAAACCGTGGGAGAATTCAAGAATGCATGGGACAGACATAAGGCAGTTTTTGTGGGGGGTAGGAAGAAATAGGCTGTTGGTTAAATAGGATCTGCAGCTTATCCTCTAGGTAGGGAAATGGGCAGACTAGGTGGGCCAAGCAGTCCTTATCTGCCGTCAAAGTCTATGTTTCTAAGTCAAATTTAACATAAGAGTGCCTTTCCAGGAAGATCAAGGCGCTGTACATACTCATAATACAACAAATAAAATCAGTAAATATAAAAATCAATTAATAATTTAAATAATACTATATAATAAAAACTGACCCATCATCAAAGCTCCCCCGGGAATGCTAAAGTAAAAAGATGGGTCTTAAGGACTACTTTAAAGCTCGGGATGGTCAGGCACTCTCTTACCAGACAAGGTAGAGAATTCCACAGGGTAGGGGTCGCGTAAGTAATGAACGGGCCCCAGATGTCTTCAAACACACCCTGGGAATCTCTAGCAATCCCTCAATGGTGGGTCGAAGTGGGGGGGGAGGGGCTGTAAGGACGAAGGAGATCTTGCAGATAGTGGAGTCCTTGTTCTTTTAGGGCTTTATAGGTCAGCCAACCAACCTTGAGGGTGGTCCACCACTGTACTGTCAGCCAATGCAGTCCACTGAGCACAGGCATAATGTGGCAGGTCCTAGAAGTACCAGTCACCAGTCTGGCCACTACATTCTGCACTAGCTGCAAGTGACGGATATCAACCCCCGGTAACCCTAGGTACAGGGCATTGTACAAGTCAAGACGGGAGGTCACGAAGGCGTGGACCAATGTTGGAAGATCATTAGAAGGAACTAGGTGTTTTACCCGGGCAATATTCTTCAGACGGTAAAACAAGGTCTTAATAACAGCTGACACCTGTGATTTCAGGGTCAAACTGTCATCAAAAATAATGCCGTTCATAACTTGGAGGTCTAAGGCAGCCAACTGAAGCACCTGACCAGCTGACACACTGCCCAGCGATCTGGATCCACCATCAACACCTCAGTTTTAGCAGGGTTTAACCTCAACCAACTGGCACTCATCCAATTCTGGATCTCGGAGAGGCAGATGTTAAAACACCAAGACTATATCACCCTGCTCGGGCAAGAAGGACATGTACAGCTGAGTGTCATCTGCATAGCAGTGAAAACTCACAGACCATACCACCTAATAATATCCCCTAACAGCAGCATATACACTGCAAACAACATGGGCGATAACATGGAGCCCTGTGGAACACCGCAGGATAGGGGAAGAGCGTCAGAGGAATAAATCCCAGTGACCACTCTCTGTGTCCTACCCTAAAGAAATGATCGAAGCCACCAGAGGACTGTACCTGACAGTCCGCAGATGAACCACAGGCTCTCCAAAAGCACACCATGGTCCACAGTGTCAAATGCTGCAGAGATCAAGGACCAAGATGGAACTAGACCTCCAATCTCTCGCTATCAGGAGATAATTTAGGACCTGAACAAGGACAATCTTGGTGCTATGCCTCTTCCTAAATTCAGACTGGAGAGAATCATAGACATCGTGGACAGAAAGATGATCAGCCAGCTGCAGCGCAACCACCTTTTCAATAACCTTGCCCACAAAAGGCAGGTTAGGGGCAGGTCTGTAGTTAGTCGGACAGTCCGGGTAAAGTGAAGTTTTTTTCAGGAGTGGTCACACAACCGTCTCCTTAAGATGATCAGGAAAGTTCCTCCTCTCCAATGAACTCCAGACTATCTCGTCTAGGACCGGGCCGATTTCCTCAACGCAACCCACAAGGAGTCGCGTTGGGCCTGGGTCCAAACTACAGCTGGTTGGCCGCAAAGTCTGGACAATCCTCATGATGTCCATGAATTCCAGCCGTCCGAAGTCAGGCCAAGCAAATCAGGTGCTCATGACCTCCTGCCAACCTCCACAAAGCCCCGTAGGGGGGGCCGGGCCGATACTGGACCTGATGGTGGCAACCTTATCTGCAAAAAACCAAGCAAACTCATCACGCTTCTCTTGTGACAAGGCTCCCCCAGGCTGAAGACAGGTTGGACTGCACAAGCTGTAACAGTCCGGAAGAGCTGAGCTGGTCGATTCTGCGCAGTGGTAATCTCCCTGGACAGGAATTCTGCCTTCTTACAGGTGACTGACAATTGATAGACAGTATAATGGTCCATCAATCTAACCCTGTCAACCTCCAAGCCCGACTTCTGCCAGGCCCTCTCTAACCTTCGACCCATTCTCCTTAACTCCTTCAAGGTCCCATCAAACCATGGGGACCTTGGGTGAAGAGAGAGGGGACGAAAATGAACAGGAGCAATGGAATCCAGGGCCTCCAACACCGCCTTATTATAGGCCAGTACAAGATCAGAAGAAAAAGGTGAACAAACAAGTTCGAATGCGACCGCACCAGGGAACAGCCATGCTCCGGTCAAAAACAACAGTTTAAGTCAACAGAAAGGGGACCAGCACCTCTGCCTATGCATAAACAGAACTTTGCCATATAGACAGTGCCAAAAACTGGTCAATAGCCACTAAAGTGTAAGGACTCACCAGACACGTAGATAGTTCAAAAGTTAAACAACCAATTCCTTTATTAAGTGGATAAAATGCCTGGAAACAATCCAAAAAGTCCAACGCACCCCTGCTCCTTCACAACGCTTCCTTGTACGTGGTATTACACGTGCTACATCACCTGACACTTTTCGCACTACGTGCTTCTCAAAGGTGTAATGGGTCACCAAGGAAGCACTCTTAAATACAAATATACATTTAAAGTGATACACACAGACAATGTTAAACACCAAAAACAATCATATCAATGTGTAAGGTTTTAGTATTTGTTACACTTAAGTTGCTATTGACCAGTTGTTATTAGCACTGTCTATATGACAAAGTTCCGTTTATGTGTAGGCAGAGGTGCTGGTCCCCTTTCTGTTGACCTAGCCAGTACAAGATCCCCTGGATCCATGCATTTGCTCGACAAGTTCGATAGGTCCAACACCGCCATTAGGCCCTCTGGGGTCAAATCCCGTAAAGGGTGGTACCGGACCATCTCCATAGGGGCAGGCCTACTAGGGCTAGAGATAGTCGATGATGAAGCAAAGTAAGCCATCGATGAAGAGATCTCCTCAATGGAAAATCCACAGTCGTCGACTTTTGTTTTATTATTGTTGATGGAACGCTGTGCATTGCTGATGACAGAATCGTCAACGGGCCATGCAGCAGGGCCATCGATGAGATGGTCATCGACGAGCCAGAAGCCATAGTCAACAGATGATGGCTATGCAGCATGGAAGGTGGGGGCAGCACTGGAAGCTGCAAAATCACCCCCGAGCTGCTCATCGACAAGAAAGGAGAGGAGCCCACAACCATCAACGGTTTTGAAGATGATGTGAGAGGGGCTACCAGCTCCATACTTACTTTATGTGCAGCAGAGGATGACACAAGGGTGGTAGAGATTTGCTTAGTCTTAAAGGGCATGTTTCTTACCATGACCCTGTGTAGAGATGGAGGGGTCTCCCGTGAAGCAGTGAGACCCTGAAGAGGATGCAGAGGCTGTCACTCCAAGAAGGCTACGTTCTGCTCCATGAGGTACTCTCGGAGCTGTTACAACCATCAGCATTTTGTGACTCTGTTGAATTTATTACAGAAGGCACACTCCACTGAGTTGTGTTCAGGGCCGAGGCAACGAACACAGACTGCATGGAGGTCTTCTTTAGCAATTCTGTGGCCACAGGAACAACTTCTGAATAAAGGCTCCAAAGACATCAGTAGTGAATATCTGTAAAAATAAAAAACAAATTTAAAGTTGTGGGTCATAGAACTTTTCTTAAGATGACCGTAAAGCAGGAACTCCAAAGGAGGACTTGTTGCATGCAGTTCGCAGTTGAAAAGAACTGAGAAGTGAATGGGACCTCCCCTTTCATACCTGCCATGTGTATACCACATGGTGGTGCTAGGAGGAGGTCCCAAGGTCAACTGCTGTGAAAATCATCCAAAGGAGATGACCCCTGTGGCTGAATCCCACTGGTTATAATCTGTTGCAAGAGATTACCTCAAAGAAAATCCATGAGATCTCAATAACATGAGAGACAACAAAGAAATGATGATTACCTGGAAATACCATATACCAATTTCCAAAACACTGGAGACCTGAAAACTAGTGTAGATGTTGTAATAAAAAAAAGAAAACAAAAAAGGACCATCTCAGCACTATCCATGGAAGTAACAGGACTCAATATATCTCCCCAACCCACCCCACTTTGGGGGGATTACTGGGTCTTCTCTGCCCAAGGGGGTGGGGATTTCACAATGTTTCAAGCCCGGTCCCTGTGGTGTTCTTCCTGTGGGGTATTTGAGTAGTTTGGTGCCGATCATTTTAAAATCTCCCACTACTCCTAGAGGTTGGGGGAAGGAAGAGTTACTCTGACTGCCTTATTAGAAGTAACAATGTCCTCTGCATGGAAAGACAAAAAATTATTAAAGCGTACCAGTCTCAGGAAGTAAACAACTAGTAATCAAAGACGCCCACATGGCCACTTGGTTGGCTAAAAAAACAACACAAAAAAAAAAACACAACAACAACACAGGAGATGAGCGATCACCAGCCAGGTTATTTGCCATCCAGCAGTTCAGTACAATACAAAAAGCTGCTGGTGTTGTCACTGTGATGAGCACTATATAAACAAGCATTTGTCAATGCCGAACATTCACTTGCAGGTATTGCAGTGGTGTGCGGCACTTGGACATGGCTTAAAAAATATCAGTGACAAAGAAGTAAAATAAGGGACACAGACTAACAATTGGTTCTATCCCCTGAAGCAGGCAGTGTTAAGAGTATTGGTATTGGTGTAAAATACTTTGTCTACAAAAGAGCAAGTCTGTAACTCTGTGTGACAATATTGTGAGCATACAGTATACCCACTGTTCAGTCACAGAAGCACAAATTTTAGGAGGGACAGGAACATTCTGAGGCAAAATCAGGGACATCCCTGAAAATCAGGAAAGCTAGAAGGTATGGTCCCTCCCCCTCCCCTCTCTCTCTCTCTCTCTCCTCCATCCCTATTTCTCTTTCTCGCCTCTGCCTCTCTCTCTTAACCCCTCTGTGTGTGTGTCTCTCTCTCTCAGCAAACAAGCAGTTGTCAATGCCAAATTTTGGCTTGCTGGCATTGGCACTGGTAGTGCAGGAGTTAGAGAGATGCATAACAGGATTGGCAGTGAAGTACTGAAATGACGCCAACCCCGGCCCCACCCTGTAAAGAGTGACAGGCACTGGAGTGTGCCTTTTGGTGGTCGGCCATAATGCTCCTGTCACTTCACCTCACACTACTCCACAGACACTGAGAAGTGTCGCAGTGTGCTTTGGGGTCTTGCCGCCTTACGCTTACCCCATTCCATAGGGAAATACACTGAGATGGGTGCACTATAGAAGAATGGGGTGAACTTCGGGGCCAAAGGGTCCAAAGCACACCTCGATGCCTGCCACTGGCTGCAGAGTGGGGTGAATGACATTGAGCATTACAGCCAACAATGCCAAGTCACACCCTAACGCCTGTCAGTCTCTACAGGGTGGGGTGTTACAGTCAGAAACTGTAACGCCCCGAGCGTGTGTTGGTATTTTCACTCCAAATTTTCAACATGGGCTGTTTGTGACCCCACCTCATGAACAGTGGCACTATGAGTTTGTTATCCAAAAGGACATTTTGCATAGCGACTTGTACCATTTGGCTAAACAGGTGCAAAAACACATTTCGGGCAGGTTGTGAAAAATGACAGCTGCACTGTTAATGAGGAGGTTTAAAAAAAAAAAAATGGCATTGTTGAAAATCTGGAGTGAAAATATGAAAAACTGGTGAAGTTACGGGCGTGCCTAGAAACTGCGCAATGCACGCCTGTGACATAATTATTTTGGGGATTTTTTTTAACCAAATTTTCAACACAGGCATTTTGGGACCTCTGCTCACGAACAGTGTCACTGTGATTTTGTTAGTGTCCTGAACGTTGATTTCACACTGTGACCGCACCATTGTGCACCACATGAGCAAAACACAGGCAAGAGGTGTGAAAAAATGGCAATGTTGAAAATCTGGGTGAAAATGTTAACAATTATACATGATTCTGACGTGCATTAGGACTATAGCATATGCTGAAACAGTCATTTTAATTTTTCCACCAAATTTGCAAGATAGGCTTTTTGGGACCCCAGCTCATGAACAGTGGCACTGTCATTTAATCAGTCCCGAAAGGCGATTTCGCGCAGTGACTGCAAAATTACCTTTCGGGACCAAGTGACAAGATGACAGTGCATGCGTTCATGAAGTGGGGTCCCAGGCACCTGATGCTGAAAATTTGGAAGCAAAATTCAAAAAAATAACAGATATCCACCTAAGCTGAACACCACACACACACACACACACACACACACACACACACACACACAATTTATGCCATTATACTTCTTGAGTTCACGGTCGCCTTTGAAGAGTGCAGACCTGTTCCCGCTCCACCAAAGATCACAGCCTTGAACTCCGAGTAAGTATAGGAGTGAGGAGTGTGTGTGTGAAAGGTAAGTGCTGAGAGGGTGGTTGAGAGGGACCGAACAGCGAGGAACACGTTTTCTTTGTTTGGGTAAAAACAAAACAAAAAAAACACACCACGCACAGTTTTCTTTCTTTACAGGTGTAAGAAAAATGTTGAGTACACTGGGGTGGGCTCTTAGTGTGTCCCATTACTTTGAGGAGGGTGATGTTGGCCACACTGAGGTGGGCTCCCAGTGGGGCGGGGGCAGGAACATGCCAACAGCGATCGGCTTCCGAACTCAGGGAGGCACACTGGGGTGGGCTCCCTCCCAATGTGCCACACAATCTTGGAGGGGGTTTAAACATGCCAGCAGGGGGATTGGGCACCCCTGAAGTCGGCTTTCTGGGGATTGTGTGTGGCAGACAGTGGAAGCAGCCACCACCATGTTTATTTAAATGCTTCACCAGGAAACGCTCGTCGGGAGGCATGCCATTGGTGCTGCTGCATGGCAAACTTGTCTCCGATTGCAGCTGCACTTTTCTTAGAAGTTTATTTTTTTTTATTTTAGTTTTTCTTGATCGGGTAAGTGCACTAGACAAATCCTGCCTATTTTCAGGCACGACCCGGGTGGAGGGGGATACGGATGAATGCCAACTGACCTTGAACCAGATTAAGCTGTTGGTGGTATTTTTTAAGTGAATGAGGGAAATTTGGCCAAGACACCGGGGAAATTCCCCTACTCTTTTTCGATAAGTGCCATGGGATCTTTAACATCAACCTGGACTACCACCAATCCAGGCAGATGGAACCTCGGTTTAATGTCTCATTCGAAAGACAGCACCTCAGAAGTGCAGCACACCTCTCATGCTGCGCTATAGTGTCAGTGCTGGGATATTAACCCAAGTGCCAGATGTGGGAACTGAACCTACAGCCCTCTGATCTCCCGGCCTCAGAGGTGAGTGTGCTACCTACTGAGCCACTGACACTGAAAATTGAAAGTTGTGTCCACTTTGCATAATGCTGGTGTCAGCGCTAGCATGCTGGCTTTTTGGGGAATGAGGGACGCACCTATTAAAGTGTGCCCTGCATTCGCCAACACAGACACACCTCTGAAATGTGCTACTAGCACAAGACGTTCTCCTAATGCATAAAATAATAATAATTAAAAATCCTGCATCCCGACTGGTTGTTACCTGTGCATTATATACCTAATGCACACGTAAAAGCAGTACAATACTCCAAAATCACGACACAGAACAAACGTTAAAGTGCCAAATAGACTGCTCATTTTTAAAAATGCTGCCATTTTTTCCTCTCTTAGCAATGAAAATCACAAAGCTACCCGACACCCTTTCGCTCACTTGCACCGACGTCCGTCGAGTGGCTCCAAATCAATACAATCACAGGCTAATAACGCAGAGATCTTCTGAATTCCACAAATACAGTATGTTTTAACAACTTATTGAACATCTTCACTTTCAGTCTCCCCCTCCCCATCACCTGTTCGCACTACCCGTTCCCTCAGCCCCCTGCTCTCTCTCTCCCCCCACCACCACCACAACAGTTCCACTGTAATTTACATTTTCTGTGCCAGTTTCCTTTTATTTAACATAGCCTCACAGCTCGATCGCCACTCCAACCCATGCATACTTCTGTCAGGCACTTCCATGTTCCATATCACATAGTTGACCAGAAAATCGTACAGTATACACAAAATAAAAGGTACCCGACACGCTGCATCCTCAGAAGCCAAGCTATGAAACAGAAGATAAGCCAAAATAGCAGCCACTTTAATTTTCAATTGTACGTGATATGCATTCTTGTAATGTATAGTATACAGTCTACCCCCTCCTGTGGCTCGCTTGCTTGCTCACTCTCCCCGTGGCTGACTTGAGCTCAGTTGCTCTGGTTTTAGCTTGGTTAAAAACAAACTGTTTCTTAGGCTCAGCCCAAGCTCCCAGTCCCCACTTTGCCGCAGTACTCAAATACATACTTGAAATCTCAATTATGCTGATACTTTTTTTTTTTTTATTATACTCATGCCACTTATTTCTGCTCGACAATGCCAGACTCCAGCCATTCAAATAGTGTGTCCTGAACTCACCCATGATCAAAAAGATAATCAGTATTTTAACAAATAAAACTAGGATAGCTCTCTCTCGCACTTGCAATAATAAGAGGTGTGGAGGGGGACTGTTAAAAGCTACAGGACTTGAACATTACAGAACTGCAGCTATGGTGGCCACACTAGAATGTACAGCCTATGGCAAAACAAACAAAAAAAAAGTTAATGCAGGCCGAGGGACTATTTTATCAAAAACACAGCTAAACTTTCTTTACTATTTATACCTTAACACATATTTTTTTAAATTCCTGATGACGTGTAGGAAAAAAAAACATTTAATAAGCACAATAAGACACTCCAGGGATGTGCATGAGACAGTTCTACTGCATGGCCAGGGGCTGAAGGTAGTGGTCCTGTGGCCTCATGCTTTACAACAACCCTAGCTCGGCATCAGAACTTTCCTATGAACACCCAGTTGTGTCTTATTACTTACATATTACACAAACAGAAACACGGGAGAGGACACAGAAATAGTCCCAGTCATATATGGAGCCACAGGAATAAATCAAGAGGTTCCAGCTGTGACACCTTATAGTCTAAAAAAAAGGAATTTACTACCCAAGTAATATTGCAGAAATCTGAGTATTAAGAGCTTCTTCAGCTAACGTCAGACTGACAGTAATATGTAACTTTTTTTTTCAGTCATTACTTTCTCCGCTGTTTTTTCTATGACCTGCCCCCATCCAACCAGTCCCATCAACAAAATTCTCCGGAACGTAATCACTCCTGTGTCCTCTGTCACAGGACTGCACCCAGAGGTACCCAGTCACTGGTGCAGGGCATGCAGGTCTTGCGGAGGATCAGGTCAACTACCAGCCATTGTGAGGGGTTGTTTTCTGCTATTTTCTACCCAGGGCTCACACGTGTTCAATAACAACATGGGCGAGTCACACATGTTCAGTGACAACATGAGCGAGTTCCACCTCTGCAGACACACCCCCCACTTCGCTGCCACCTAGATTCCTCCAGGTGGCAGCCAAACAACTAGACGATTGAACCCCTCAGGGTTGTCCACAGGACACTCAATCTTCCTCCTGGGCCTGGGCCAGCCCTCCCTCCCAGAGTGACCAAGTCCTCCTCACCATGAGTCGTGGTGTGGCAGGCAGCTGCTCTACCACTGTGCTACTGAGTTGGCCATATTTCCTTACTTAAGACATGTCCTGGCTCAAGAATAAGGTTTGTTCTTGTCATTGTATTAGGAAAAAGCACCAAATTTTGAGACATTACTCTCAGAGATGAACATGCCCTGGCTCAAGAACTGTGCTCATTCTTATCATGGTTCAACCCCTAACGCCCAAATTTGGAGACACTCGCCCCATCTTGATCCCCATAACTAAAGAAAATTCTGGACTTATCCAGATAATGCTTCTGAGCAGCCCCCTAAAAAGCTGGATATTGGCAAAAATCACCATTAACTCCTATAATGAGCAAGTAACATTTCTAGACAGGTTGTTACCGCTTTGGATCAAGTCACTGATGTCTAGACTGGAGAGCACAGACCACTCCCCTTTGGAAACATCCAGTGACAGTCTTCCCCTCACTAAATAAAATTCTGTACTTTTTCATAAAGCCTTCTGAGAATGTAAACAGACCCATCAAATTCGAGATACAGGCAAAATCCCAATTTACAAGTACTTGTACTGACAAGTTATTACAACTTTTAGACAAAAAGACTGATGTTCGGACCCTACAGCAAAACCATATCATGTTACAGCACCCCAAAAAAAAAAAAAAAAAACAATAGTTCACAGATATTTCCCGTTCTCCACCCTGACCACCATGTTCTAAATAAAATTCTGGACTTGTTCAGAAAGGCTTCTGAGAACCTGATCAGTCACAAAAAATGTTGGGCACAGGCAAAGTGACCATTAGCATGTACAGTACTTGATTGTACTGGGGACGTAAAAATACCAGACGCTATTACTTTCACGCTGTCCCGTCCGTCCGTATACTGACAGCAGGGCAGCTACACGGCCTGTGTTCTCAGTCGAGTCCTAACTGTTGAGAACTTGATCACAGGACACTTTCAAGGGCGGCTTGCGACGAACCAGGAAGGTCCTTAGGGCGATAAGTCAACAATCACCCTCCCAGCAACGCACTTATTCGAGGTCACCCATGATTACTCCGGTACTTACCACTCCAGTCCACGCGGTGTAAAACCGAAAACCAGAAGTAGGGAAGACAGCAGTGTCAGCCGAGCACGAGCTGGAGGCGATTAACGTGCTCAGTGCACCACCCGTTTCCCCCTCTTTACCCAATAACAGCAACACCGCGCGAAACAGGTAGCCACTGCTTCCGCAAACTAACCGAAGCACTGCCCCTCAGTAGCTGGCAACAAAGATTGACAGGATTTCAACTAATTGAGAGCGACAAGAGGGGAACAGAAGCTGGTGATTGGCTGCACTTTTAAGGGGCAGGTACTGGCGTGTTTGACCAGAGAAGCGGTGGTGCTGCAGCCAGCATCACCTGTTGATGCGAGCCGGGAGCTGTAATACCTTACTGGGGTTGCAGCGAGCCGGCGAGCATACCTCTGAACCGTCCCTGATTTTTAGGGACGTCCCTGATTTTGGCTCAGAATTTTCCTCTGTCCCTTGTAAAATTAATGTTTTTGTGACTAAAGAGTGGGAATTGTAAGCACAAAATGATGTCAAACATTAAAGTTAACAGACTTATTCTTCATCAGAAAATGCATCTTACACCAATCCCCTTATTCTATCAACTTTCTGAGTGAATATTACTAATTTGTAAGTTATGTCCCTGATTTTGGGTCTTTGTCTCTGATTTTATTAAGCCTTGTGCCTGATTTATGAGGCAAGAGGTTGAGAGGTATGGCGGCGAGTAGAGCAGGAAGTGTATTTGGTTATATTCGACCTTAACACAGAATGGCAGTCGCATACCGGTGCATATGTACATTATAATGGCAAACTTTAGAAAGGTGTGTATGCCATTCCTGTAATGAGTGTTGCTGGCACGCTCACCTTTAGTCCCGCGGTTCCGCCCATTATGCGACGGTCACTGAACTCAAGGCAGCTAGCTAATACAGATATTATAGGACACAGGTGACACTAGATCCTATGACCCTCAGTCCTAACTGGGTCAGGGGCGGTAATGGAGAACATCGGAGCACCGCAACTAGTGTACCTAAAGCTATAGTGAATACAGGGTCGCGTGCTTGCTGCGCTGTGCTGTAGGTGCAGTAGGCTACTTTCTTCTCGTGTTTGCTGTTAATTCGGGTTTTGGCAGTTTACCCCCCCCCCCCCACACACACACACACAAAACCTCTTATATCAGGGACAAGGCTTAAAAAAATCAGGGACAAAGACCCAAAATCAGGGACACAGCTTAAAATTGGTAATATCATTTAGAAAGCTGATAGAATAAAGGAAATAGTGTTAAACATATTTTCTGACGAAGAACGACTCAGTAACTTTAACGTTTAACATTAATTTGTGGTTACAATCCCCACTGTTCAGTCACAAAAATAGACATTTTATGAGGGACAAAGGACATTTTTGAGGCAAAAAATCAGGGATGTCCCTGAAAATCAGGGACAGTTGAGAGGCACACACACACACACACACACACACACACACACACTAGGGTTACCACCTTTTAAGAAGCCCAAAGTGGGGCATTTCTTACTGAAACATGAGTTTTCGCAGGACTATAGGTAACCTCGACCAGTGCAACAGATTTGTTTGCACTATATAATCAGAATAAAGGCTAAGTAGTGTAGGTTCTTAGTTGCTTCTATTGTTTCTTATCATTTTAAGGGATTATAGTTTTATGCAACATTTAGTGGAAAATTAGAAAATATTTTTTCTTCTGTAAAGTCAGGACATGTAGTATTTTTCATGTTTTTTTGCAGGACACAGTTGCCCAAATCAGGACTGTCTTGTAAAAATCAGGACAGGTGGTAACCGTATGACACACACACTTGTTTTTTTAACATGGGGACAAGGGTGTGTGGGGAACAAAGCCCCACCCCAACTCAAATAAACTACTCACATGTTTGCTGTTTATTTAGGATTTGTCTGTTTGAACTGGGGGGCTCCGTCCCCATACCCCGGGGGGGGGTTACGTCCCCAGTACAAGCAAGTACTGTACATACTAATGGTCATTTTGCCTATACCCAACATTTTATGTGACTGCTGAGATTCTCCAACTCAAATAAACAAATAAAAAAAGAAACCTGTAACTATAAAAAATTACTGCAAAGCAGATCTGTGTGTCATGGTGTTATGCCACAATGTACATTAGGACGTTACACTAATAGTGTAGGTCCACGGTGGTCAAATGTTCTACACTGTCACTGGCGCAGGAGCCACTTGAGCATTCAGCATTAACCAAAATGCCACAATGTGTGGTTCAAACAAATGTAAAACATGGGCTAGCATGCGGCTATCAGAAAGCCACCTTACTTTGGTGTGCAGAATTAAATCACCATACTGCATATCGAATTCTTCACTGAAAATTATGTTACAGAGAAGTAAACTTTGTAAATAATGCTTGCTGGTGTACACTGCACCAACTTTTCAAACTTATAGTAATGCATCCAGGTTGTTTTTTTAAGGAATAATCCACAATGGGGTGTGGGTTGGGCTAGGATTTACCATGCCTGGTGTGATGCGGTCATGAGGCCGCTGTTAGCGACTCCAACTACACAGGGATGCTAAACTGCCCAACCGCACCTATTGTGATTACTCAGATTATACAATTAAAAACATGAGAACTACACAAAAAAGTGAAGGAAAAGCTTTACTTTTTCTTATTTGTGTGCTGATTGTAATGAAATATCCTTCCCCTTACACTAAATAGTTTGTTATTGCTGGGCAGAAGCCCTTTAGTGCCCCAGGAGACAGCTGGCAACAAGGTGAATGAGCTGAGCACAGCGAGATAGTGATTGAAACTGAAAATGTGCTGGTTAGCTCTCAGTTGTCTCCCACTTCAAATACTGCAGCTTAGATCTGACTTTTTTATTGTTTTCACTTTTCCTGAATGGCTTTTGATTTTGTGGAATGGCATGTTTTGGGGGAGAAAAAATGGTGGATTTACAAAACTTTATTAGGACACTAAGGGTTCTGTGCGGCGTGATTTTTTTCCTTTTTTTTAATGTGTGGTCAGCTGGTACTTCATGAGGTGGTTATGCAAAAATTACCCCATGGCATAAAGTAGCAGCTGACCAATCAAAATAATTTTTAGATCCTATTGTATAACACTGCATAGTATGGGAACTGTTTGCATCACTTACTGGGAAGAGCCACAGGTGATAACTTGAAGAGCCACTTGAGGCTTGAGAGCTGCGAAATGTCCCCTGTTTTGCTAAGCCTTGCAAGGATGGAAATAGGCAGGGAAAGGGGAAAACTGCCCCATAAAACTAGGGCTGGCAATACTATTGTGGACAAATACACACTGATACTGCATGTTTTTCAAATACAGGATTTACACTTATCACAAAAATATTTATGTTAGACCATTTAAAGTAGTGTTAGGCAATGCACATTGAAGCTCATTGACACACACGGTTACTACTTACTGCTTATTACATGGATGTATTTTCTATTGATAAATCAGTATATTTGATTATCTCTCAACCCCTTGAACTTGTGCCACCAAGAGCAACAGAAACAAATCTACACTGTAAAAATACATTTTTAGTAAACATTAATGTAGGGATTTGATGAAATCTGGACCTGACTGAAACAATGAACTCTGGATTGCTGGTCCAGCTGGACAGGGTGCTTTTGCGCCTGGACCACTTGGTTCGGTTTTTACCATTTTGGTCCACCCTATTAGGCTAATTCAGATGTCACCTTGATGTGAAACAACATTGGGATCATCCTGACCGTCTGGCCAAAACTGCTGGACAGGCCAATCTTTATCATTTTGGTCCAGTCCAAATTTCAAAAAGTGAAGTCCCCAAATTTTCTCACAACTAGTATAAATACAGACAAAGACCCAACATTTTTTCAAACCTTAGTGAAATACAAAGTCCCAGTATTTTCCCACACCTAGGTAAAATCCTGACCAGCTGCAATGGACGGACCAAAACTGTACCAATTGGAATGGCCGAACCATGCAAGTTGCACTCACTCTGGCTAATTCCATCGGGCCAGCCAGTCAGGTTTGTTTCCATTTTGGTTTAGTCCAGGTTTAGTGGTCCGGATTTCACCTGGACCCAGGAATGTGCAGGAAGATGTAAATACCAAAGACACAAACACAAAACATCTGCCTTATATAGCACTATGGAGGAAAAGGAGGGCATTTCAGGATGATGTCTTCTACTGCTGACACTTGAATGGGTGGTGGTTTGAAGTCTGGCAATTGTCCTGGGATGCTGCACAACTAATTCGTATAATATTTTTGTGTTTGGTTGTGCAGTTTCATTTGTGGGACTGAGACTTTCTGGTAGGTGGGAAGGGTGCCTGAAGACAGGTGTGTAAGTGGCAGCTGGGAAGAAGGCTGTGGTTGTCACTTGGGAGGATAGCAAACTTTAAAAGCCAAGAGTGAAGTTGGTTTTTGCAACTAGTAGGGAAGGCTGGGTGTCACACCCTTCCATTGCACTTGACATCTTATGACCTACCTTGTGGCTTTGCCACTCGTGAGATCAGAGGTCAAGTACGACGCAAGACGTTTATTTCTGATATCTTACATTAGCAGTAGGGACCTGTATGAACGAGGATACAATTCCACTATCTCAAAAATATGCAAAATTCAGCACTCCTTGAAACCAAAAGTTCATGAAACAAAGCAGTTTATTGCAGCCGTAATGCCCAAACAGCATTGAGGAAGACCCTGTGCTAGGGTTGAAGCATGAGGAAGTAGGTTGCTGTCTGGGCTTTATGGCTGCAATAAACAACTTTGTTTCATGAACTTTTGGTTTCCACAAGTGCTTAATTTTGCGTATTTATGTATTTGTGGGCTGGCAGCTTGTGTTTAGTACCACCTGCTCATCCAGAGCTCACCTTCGCATTTTTCCACTGTCTCAAAAAGAAAGGAAATCAACTGCAAAAAAACTGCATTCATGCACCACTTAGGGTTCAACTAAACACAATAAAAGCAGGGAAATTTGTTGTTAAGGTTTCCAGCCCCAACTCCCCACCCATCCATCCCCAGAGCAGCAAAAGAACGACACCACACAAGCAACCACAAACAGCCATCATTAGGTAAGAAAACATACACCTGTTTCCAGATGACACAAATGCAGTAGCACTGATGTGTTACCTTCATGAATTTGTATCTGCAAGACATACACACTCACTTGTCACTGCAGATACAAATCCACGATACTCAAATCACAACACTGCTTCTGTGTGCAGAGGCACAGGCCCCTGCAGCCACAAATACAAATCCACAATACCCAAATTACAAGAGTTCTTTTGTCTGCAGAAGTGTATGCCCCATGGGGTCAACAATTCTGTAGCCTCAGGTACTCATGCACACTATAAGACATACACTAGATGGGCCCGCGTTTTTAGTGTAAGCGATACATGCCAACCTCTGGCTGCAGAAGCACAAGCACCACAAAATCCATGATTTTTAAAAAGCTTTTTATTTATACTTCTATAGTAATACAGTATATAAGTATGCACACTGAACAATAAAGTGCAACATTTTACATATGGTGATAAAAGGATGGTGGAGTCACTGTTATCTTTAGTACAAGATAAGGGGGAACAGATATACTGTTGAACAAAATGTGTCAGAATCAGTCAATTTGGGTATCGCCACCAGTGCCTAAAACTGATACCTTATACAAAAAAACAAAATTAGGAGATACTGAAAATGGCTACTAAGCCTTTGTGGCATATGTCCATGTTAAAATTATGAAATATTACCTCTCAGTATGCTACCAACATCCAATTATGAATATCAATAATCTATCAAAATTCTGAGTATTTGCAGAAATAACTGCTACCAGAGAATTTAACGTGACAGGTATCCATAGCTGAACTAAATTGTGAATAGAATTGTGTTTCACTGTTTTAAAAGGAAGTAAGTAATGGGTGCCAGCTGAGATAGTGTCTTCCACTGATTAACAATACATTACATGCAGAATATGTAACAGTCCAAATCAATGGGAGACACACAGCTCCAGTAAACTGTTTCGAGCAGCCAGTGTAACATGGCTGACTGACGGGAAAATGTTTTTTTTCTTGAAAGACACAAAAAAATTAGTGGCCACTATCTTGCCTGCACCTGAAAATGAAAAGGAGATAAGACACCCTCAACTATTTAATAGTAATAAATTACACTCTAGTTGAACAGCTTGCAGTTCACTACATATGCCTTAAGGTTAAACATTTGCTGTCTGAGTCATGGGCAGATGAAGCTAACTGCATTGTGAACTATGACTTAACCGTGTCCCTGCTAAGTGTTAACCAAATAGGGAAGCAAACAGCCCCCAAAACACAACTTGCATGTTATCGGGGCAGGGATTAAGTTTGCATTACGAAAAGAGTCTTACAGTCATGTACAACCTGGTTTTCCATCTCCTGCCCCTTCTGAGGATGACTCCACCTCACAAAACCCTTGATACCAAAATTGTAACACTGCTTCTGTCTTCAGAAGAGCAGGCCTCTAAGGGGCCTGTGCCTCTTCAACAACAGGTGCGAGACATACACACCGACTTCTGGCTACAGAAGGGCATGATGCAGACAGAAGTACTGTCACAATGTAGGTATAATGGCTTCAGCAGCGGATGTAGAAACTGTACAAGGGGGTAGCAGTTTTTCAGTTACATTGATGCATATATATATATATATATATATATATAAAAACCTGCACTAATGGATCATGATATTTAGCGAGGTAGCTCATACAGCATGCATGAGTACAGCGAAGCAAGCCACAATGTAACACAGTAACTTGCAGTAAATGACATGTCATAAAATACTAATATTAAATGCACACTGAAAATAGAAAATAGAGTTAGAATCGATGTTTCAATCATAGGTCTTCTTCAGGAATTACATAAAAGAGAAAAAAGCAAAGTTAGTGGAGCGTTAAGGGGCAAAAAGGGATTGTGAGGAAAGAAACTAGGAGGAGGCTCGAGGAGAAAAAAGTGATAATATAGCGAAGTACAAAAAGAAACTGGAAAACAAAACAGTGATGATGAGTATGAAAAGGCTTAATAGAAGTGAATGAGCTGAGGAGTCCTGAAGTGGGGACTGATTAACAGGGCCTAGTAAGAAGGCGGAAAGGTGACAAATGTGGGGGAAGGAGACAGAGATAGAGACATATGTGAAAAATAGATGTGCACACATACCTGGAATGCACATGTGAGTATACCCCCCCAAACACACACACAGGATGGAAGTACAGATGTGACAACCAGGTTGCAATGCAGAAATGCTGCAGAATATCACAGGATGCTGCAGTTTACTGCAGGAGCCATTGTAAGTCAATGGTAATTAAGCCCTTTTTTCATGCAGGATTTTGTGACATGTCATTACTGCAAGTTACTGCGCTTCATTGTGACTGACTCTACTGTATGTGCCAGCACACCCACATATACAAATGTTTCATGCACACATGCAAGCAAAGATATGATGGGGTGGCGGGGAAGAAAGACAGACTACGGTGGTAAACCGTAATGTGACTGAAAGATGTTAGTAGAAAATAAGTCTGTTATTTAAACCAGATGGCTGCAGGGAGCCTAGGTAGATGGTCAGCTTGGTTTCCAGGTGACAAAACATAGAAAAACATGGAATAATAATGGAATATCACATTCAACTATGACTTCATGTCTATTAAAAAGTGCTAAAACGTGCAGATAGTGAATATCTTTCTGACTGATTCCTAAAACTATACTATAAGTTATTGTTAAAACAAATGCCTCTTTAGTTAATTTTAAAGTTCACTTTAAATATGGTCTTACAGTCGGCCCGGTGGTGCTGAAGGATGAGGCACTAGATGCCACACCTTGCGCCACACTGGTGACCCAGGTTTGGGAACGAGCCCAGGCTGCTGGGGGTCGGCAGGGGAGGGAGAGGACTGAGCATCCGGAGGACTGTTCTTCTCCCTCTGGAGAGGGTTCTGGGGCTGCTCGGCATGCTAGCGACCCCCGATGGAGATAGGGGACAGCACAGGTACGCCAACCAGAATAGGGGGTGGGAGTGCGGCAGACATCAGCAGGTGAGCCGTGCATGGACGTTATTGCACGTCGCACTCCCAAGGGGGCAACAATGGAAACCCCCCCACCTGGGACTGCAGAGATGATGGGGGCACTAGAGGCAAGATGCACAACCCACCACCAGCCTGATCTCTGATGGACTTCTGGCTGATCCAGCAACTACAGTAAGCCTTCTCTAATTTCAATTAGACCGCTGAGGGTGAGCAGGCCCAGCTCGGGGGGTGATCCGATATGCTAGGGCTGCCTGGTTGTCAGGGGAGTTCGATTTGGACTGCAGGGTTCAGGCGAGGGTAGCAGTCCTCTGCTGCAGGCACTTTGATGGATGCCCGCATAGGAGGAGGAGACAAACATAGTCTACAAGAAAAAAAATATGGTCTTACAACCAAGTCCACATTTAAACCTGGCAAGAAAGCAGAATTTGTGATCATTTGGATTTCTGCAGCTATGTATTGTATACATTTTAGATTTATATGTTTTACGTGTCTTAGACAGCATATGTATGTGATGTAAAAATTACATCACTAGGATTGACATATTTAAGGATTGTTACAGATCTGAAATGCATCAGGTGTATTTAGAGATGTCTGTTTATTGATATGTAGTTATTTTTGTGAATAAAGGCATTTTATGTGTTTGCATCAATGGAGTTAGAGTGTAATTTCATAAGTTGGTGAGTGCCTAACTTGCAAGATTTTTTTATCTTTGAGCCTCTCCAGTGTGGATTTGGGTCCAGGCATAGCACAGAAGCTGCACTAGTGAGGGTGCACAATGGTCTGTTCTCTTCCTCCTTGATCTCTCATCAGTGTTTGACACTGTGAACTATGGGCAGCTCCTGAACCAGCTTAGGGAGTATGCAGGGCTTGCCAGCAAAGTCACGTGCTGATCTTGAATCCTATTTCAAAGACAGGATTCAGAGGGTAGTGCTAGGAATATTTTCCTCTTGCCCGAAGCTCTGTCCTGTGGCATACCCCAGGGTTCAGTTCTGTCACCCATGTCGTTTGCAGTGTATATGCTGCCCTGGGTAAGGTCATCAGGTTATATGGACTTGGGTTTCTTTGCTATGCTGATGATACCCAGTTCTACTTCTCCTTTGCACCGGGGACATTGGGTGTGGTTGAGGTGTTTAATATGTGCCAGGCCAAGATCCAACACTGAATGTCATTTAGCTGGCTGAAACTAAACCCAGAGAAAACTGAAGTTCTAGTGATTGAGCTGGGCCATAGTAGGGGAGTGGAGGCTGCTTCGAGGGAGACTGGACTTTGGCTTGGTCCTTTTAGGCTTTTAGCTGCCACAAAAGTGAAAAATCTGGGAGTCATTCTGGACACAGGGCTGACAGTGGAGTCTACGGTGTTGGCAGTAGTCCAGAATGGCTTTTTCCATTTACAGAATATGTGCCAGATTAAGTCCTGTATCCCTCCTGGTGACCTGGCCACACTGGTTCATGCGTTCATGACTTCAAGGCTTAACTATTGCAGTGCTCTCTATCTTGGGGTCAGTGGAGGTACACTGCAGCACCTGTAGCTGCTGCAGAATGCAGCGGTTCAGTTACTAACAGGCCTTCCGAGATCGTGTCATGTTTCCCTGTCACTGTGTGATCTGCACTGGCTGCCGATAAAGTGGCATATTTCCTTTAAAGTGGGACTACTAACTTATAAGGCTGTACATGAGCAGGGCCCGGGATACCTGGCTGAGCTCCTGCATCCTCATATACCTGTGTGCCCTCTCCACTGAGGAGGGCATCCTGGTGGTTCCAAGGGCATGGCTTAAGACCTCAGGGGACAGAGCTTTTGAAGTTCCAGGACAGGTCCTCTGGAATTTCTTGTCTAGAACTTTGAGGGAAGTCCCTTGGTGGAGACCTTTAAGCATGCTTGAAAACTTTCTTATTTCAGCAGGCGTTTGGGGTGAGTATGTAACAACTTTTCCCCCTTATAGTATAATTTTTGTAGTTTATTTATTGAAATGCTTTATTATTGTATGGTTTTAGTTAGGATTTATATGTTGATTTGTTGTTTTGTTCTACTGCTCTATATTATTATAGTGGTACCCCGAGCCTCCAGGAAACAGCGCCATATATAAATAAAGACTACTTCTACTACTTAATTGCCATTGAGTTACACTGTTCCCTGCAGCATACTGCAGCATTTTTGTAATATGCTGCAGTATTATTGTGTTGTATCCTGGCTGTGGCACCACTGTACCTCTGGCTGCAGAGGCGCAGGCCCCATGGGGCCTTCTGTGTACAGAAAGGAGGCCCCGATGTTGCCTGTTCTTCTGCAGCTACACATACTCATGCATGCAGTATGACATACACACACACACACACACACACACCCCGATGTGGCTGCATAAGCACGGGCCCTTATGGGGTCTGTGCTTATCCAGCAGCAGATACAAATCCACAAAGGTAGCATATCAGTGCCACTGCATTTGTGTAATCTGGAAACAGTTGTATGTTTGTCTTACCTGATGATGGCTATCTGTGCTTGCACATGTGGTGTTGTCCTTTTGCTACTTTGGGGGGGGTAGCTTGGGTTGGAACCCTAATGCACATTTCCCTACTTTTATTGTGCCCTAACTGGTGCATCAATGCAGTTTTTTTTGCAATTAATTTCCCTTTTTTTTGAGATAGTGGAGTCATATCTTTGTTCATGCAAGTCCCTTTGGGATCTGCATGAACAGATCTATCTGGCTGTGGAAGTACAGGGCCCTCTTGGTGCTATGCTTCCTTATTGCTGCAGATGAAAACGTGCAGGGCCTGGATGGCCCTGTGCCAGATGAGGAGTCAGTCTCACTGCAGAAGTGCAAGCCATAAATGGACCTGCACCAAATGTTAAGTCCCTCTGGGCCTTGCACTTTTGTTGCCATGAGGTTACAAATGCAGACATGCAGGGCCTTCTGGCCATGTGTCAAGTGAGGAGTCCATCTGGGTGTGGAAGCACAGGACTCTCTGTGCCGTGCACTTCTGCACCAAGTGAGGAGTTCATCTAACTGCAGAAGCACAGGGCCCAGAGGGATGGTGCTTCCACATGGCTACAGATTTTATTTATTTATTTAGTTTTTGTTGACCAGGTAAGTGCACTAGACAAATCCTGCCTATTCTCAGGCACGACTCGGGGGAAGGGGATGCAGATGAATGCCAACTGACCTTGAATAAGATTAAGCTGTTGGTGGTATTTTTAGTGAATGAGGGAAATTTGGCCAAGACACCGGGGAAATTCCCCTACTCGTCTGTAGGTGGACCCTTTGCTGCAGAGATGGAGGAGCCATTTGATGCCAGAATGGACATGGAGGAGGTTGTGGTGTCTGATGCTGTGGAGCTCCAACAGGGGTTGGAGGGAGAAACATGTTTCAAATGCCAGCAATCCTGAGATCAGCAAGGAAGACATGGAGTTTACAGATGCATTACCTGTGAGAGTGGGCTCATCGGAGCCTCTTTGGGAGGTTTTGCAGTGTTGTTCTTCTGTGATTGGCGATGGGGGATCTGCTGGAGAACCTCGGCTACTGGGAGAGAGCACTGACGCCACGTTACGTCAGGAAGCGGTGACTGTGTCGTAAGTGTTACGGACACAATTTGGCATCAAACACGGAACTGCGGGAGGAGGTTTGGACTGGTCGGTGGAGGATTCTTTAGGAAACGCGTGTTGGACACAGCACGAAGATGGTAGTTGGGTTCCTGATACAAACTGGGATGAGGCAGCAAATGGTGTTTTGGTGAAAACAATCAGGCCTGCTACGAGGGATGAGAACAGCAATCTGGAGGTGTGCAACAAGGAACTGTCTGTTTTAGGCAATGCAGCTCATAGCATTGCTCCTGTGCACCATGACTGTTTTGAACGAACAGTGACCAGTGTTATGAACTCTTGTACTACCTTACAAAATGGACAAATTGGTGAAACTGAGGGGGAATTTGTAAAGGACACTGTGGTGATACTACTGAAAAGCAAAGGAACATTAAAATTTCGGAGAATACTGGGGGATGGCATAGCTCAGCAGGAGAGCCTGCAGGGAAGAAAGATTTGAGTCAAGTGAATCTGTTGGACGGGGACAAAGGGGGAGTGAAACTAAACACTCCATTTCGTGCTGAGGATGTAGATAAAATAAATGCTAATGTGAGTGGGACTGAAGGGTCTGCTGAGACTAAAAATAGATGGGGGAAGGGGCCTAATTTGGCTGACCTTTTTAAGAATAAACTAGAACAAGCCCCCAGGAGGAATGCTGTTCGTCTTAGATATAGGGGTGGGTTATCTGAAAACCCAGATAGATATTATGTGGCAAAATGTCTCCTTAAGGGTTCAATGCAGTTTTTTTCAATTGATATCTATGCTCTTATTCATGTGTCTGGAGAGGATACTTTCGATATTAGCTTTAGAACTAATGCTGGGTTAGAGAAATTTTGGAGTAAATATGAAACTTTAAAGAAATCTCCGCTATGGACACCCATTCTTGCCATACCTCTGACAAAACCGTCAGTTAGGATGATTACAATCATGTTTAGAAATGAGGATGTTAATGTTAGTGATAGTTATCACTGGTTGCAAAACAGGTGTGATGTTCTAGGTCCCCCTGAAGCCATTGTAGATGATGAGGGCCTGTGGACAGGGGGGTGGAAGTTTAAGGTTAAGCTTTTTCAAGTTAATTCTGAAATTACTCATCTGCCAAATAGTTTATTTTTAGGGAAATACAGAGGGGTTTGCTTTTATGGGGGGCAGCCAAGGGCTTGTTATAAATGTGGGGCAAGGACCCATTTGAGTAGTACGTGTGACATGCTGAAATGCTCCTTATGTGGTGGGTATGGCCACCCGAGTGTAACTTGTGAAAATGTCTTTCAATGTGATATTTGTGATGAAAAGGGACACGTATACCACCAGTGTCCCTGGGCTGAAAGGAATAGAGCATAAGGGTGGGACCAGGAATACCTAGTTCAATCAGCCCAGGACAAGAAGGGAAGGTCAGGGCCTAGTCCACCCCAAGATGACAGCGCTCATGAACCAGAGACTTAGGATGGGCAGCAGGAACAGGAGAGGTCTAGAGAACAAGAGCAGGAGCAATCCAGTGGCAGTAAATCTGAGCAAGTGGGTCTAAAGGATTTGGAAGTGGTGCGAGTATGTCAGGATACCCTTAGTAAAAAGAGTTTAGAGAAAACAAAGCATTGTCAGGATGGGCGGAAAGAATTAATGCCCCCCCCCACAGAAGTGCAAACAAGGAGGGTGACTAGAGCCAATGCTAGGCACAGTCTTGGTGGGTTTGTCTTGGTGACTCAAAATCCCTTTTTACCTCTTCAAGGGGAAGGGGGGGAATCAGAGCTTGAATCTAATACTTCACTGTGGTCAGGACTGACCTCGGAAATGAAGGAAGATGACAAAAGACCCCTAAGTAAGGTAAAAAAGAAAAAATAAAGGAAAAAAATGGAAGGACAGGGAGACTCAAGATGATGTAGGTTAGTGTTGAAAAAAGTGGATGGCCACCCTCAATATTGTCTCTTTTAATGTTTGTAGTATTAAAAACTACAAAAGAAGATTAATGTTACTGTTCTGTCTTCACCAAATACATGCTGAGGTATTCTTTTTGCAAGAAACACGTTTGTCTACATTGTTTGAGATTGAACAACTAAAAAGAAGTTGGGTTTGGGGGCCTTCCTTTTGGACATTTTGGGAAGAAGCATCTGATGGACTGGGGATTCTTTTCAAACTTACACATTTTTCTATTAATAAGGAAATAGACATTTGTCCTGGGAGAGTATTAGTGCTAAATTTCAGGTATAGGGATTTTGACTTTAGATTTATTAATACATATGTACCCAAATGAAAACATCTAGAATTGAACTTTTTAATTTAATTTGGCCATACCTGTATACTAGGAAACAGGTTGTGTATGTGTGTGTGTGTGGGGGGACTTTAATTGTAGTCTAGATGTTTCCTGATCTGAGAGAAAAAAAAGTTTATTGTGATTCTCATGCTCTTAAACAAATTGTTAAAGATGCTTTCTTAATAGATACGTTTAAAACACTACGGAAGGTTTCTGGTACCACATACCATATGAACATATATTCTACCAGGATAGATTATTTATTTGTGTCTAAATATTGTGTTCCAACTCATATAGTTTTAAGGTCCACAGAATTTTCAGATCATTTTATGTTATTAGGGGAGTTCAATTTGGGTGCAGTACTTCCAAAATTTATTCTGTTACGTAACAGGTGGAAATTAAATATGGCAGCATTATTACAAGCAGAGGTAATAAGCAAAATGGAACTATTACTGGAAGCAAGATTATCTGTGCAGTGTTTGTATGATGACATTTGGCAATGGTGGGTTGATACAAAAGCCGATATTAGGCAGCTTTTTCTAAACCTCGAGAGGGATAAATCAAATTCAGATTATATGACATATCTTAGTTACAGAAACCAATTTTATAAACTACTGTCTTTTCCAGATAGGGAATGAGTGAAGTATAAACAGAAAATACTGGAAATAAAAAAATGCATGCGTATGTATCAGTATGATAGAGCAAAATCTTTAGATGCTGAGATGAGGTATGGGACACTGAAATCCCCTGCTTTGGATCCTTTCATGGCTTGTAAACAAAGGCTAGAGAAAACCATGATGGTAGGGCTCTATAATGTAGATGGTACTATTGAAAACAGAGATATGAATATGTTACAAATCATTCATAAACATCTGACTAAGGAATTTGCTGATGGTGGGACGGGGGGTGGGGCTTGCAGCTTTGCTCTCAGCCCCAGCACCTGGTCTCCTAGAAGATGACATGGAAACCTTACAAGCTCCCATTTCTAGAAAGGAAATTTTGAAGACACTTAAAACCTTAAAATCTGGAACAGCCCCAGGGATGAATGCATTACCTAATGATTTGTATAAAAACTTTTCCACAGAACTTAGCTTTATTTTAAAACAAGCCTTTGATTACATTCTACAACAGGAGGGGGCATCATTGCCAGATTTTGTATGGCAATAATCAGTTACATATATAAAAAAGGGGATAAGATATCACTAGAGAACTGGAGACCTATCAGTCTTCTAAATTGTGATTACACGATTCATGCTAAAATCTTAAGTAGTAGGTTACAGAGGGTGGCCAGTAGTTTAATTGATGAGGCTCAGACTTGTTGTATTCCAAATAGGAATATTCAACATAATCTCTTTCTTTTAAGATACATTTTTGAGGTGAAATGACAGAAAAGCACAGCAGGATATCTTATGGCTCTATATCAGGCTAAGGCTTTTGATATGGTGGAACATCAATACTTATGGCAGGTCTTAAAGAGATACGGGATTCCTTCAACAGTAATCATCTGGGTGAAAATTCTGTATAATGAAGCACACTGCATTCCATCAATGAATGGGTTTTTGGGGGATCCAATTCCCTTTAAGAAAGGTATGAGGCAGGGATGCCCATTAAGCCCGCTCCTTTATGCATTTGCCTTAGATCCTATTATTAGGGAGATAAAATGGGACAAGCAAATTGTAGGGTTATCCCAATCCAGAGTGAGTCAGTCAGTTAAAATCACTGCTTACGCAGATGATGTATGGGTTCTGGTGCATGACACAGAATCAGGTATTACAGCCTTATGAATATTTAGTAAATTTACACACATTTCGGGATCCACCATAAATAAAGAAAAGAGTGTGGTCATCCCTCTGCAGCGGGGGGCCGTTCAAGGACAGAGTTTAGAGGGAATCAAAATCAATGAGGAACCACAGAATATTTTGGGAATTTGGTTTTACAAGCAGGATGCTGCTTTATTTAATTGGGAAAAACAAATGGGGGTTTGTGAGTCGAAAGTCTGAGTTTGGAAACACTGGAAGTTAGGGAAGAAGAAGAGAGTCTTAATAATAAAAATGTTTTTATTACCCATTTTTATTTATTTGAGTGCAGTTTTAGTCCCCCAGCTCAAATGGAGGTCAGACTCTTAAGTAATTTTTTTTCAAATGCTTTGGGGTAGTCGGTTAAATCCGGTGGAGAGGGACATAACTTATAGACCGGTTCATAAGGGGGGATTAGACATGGTGAATCCTGTGTGCTTTTTTCACACTATTTTTTTAGAAGGAATTTCCAAAATATATAGAATGGATGAGATCTCGATAGTGCAGGCATGGGTTAAGGGAGCAATCCAAATATTTATGGATAAATGGGATTTGATACCCCTGAAAGTATTACAGCAATGGGGTGTCCCGGAGTATGCTATAGATTCTTTTAAAAAATTATGGCAGTGGAAATTGGAGAAAAAAATATCTTTCTGAGCTTGGACCGAAAACAATTGTATCAGAGTGTGGTAGGAACTCACAGTCTAGTACCTTTAATTTTCCCAGAATCCAGACCATCTCAGACAACTTATGTATTAAAAATTCTGACAGATAGAAGAATCCCGCAGTTTATGTGGGATATTAATTGACTCAGTTGTCATGGAAAGTTGGGGGTACGGGGGAACTCAAAACATAAAGCGATGCCTGAGAAATACTGCCCACAGAGCTCATGCATCGCATTGGAAGAAACTATGCAGCATTTCCTTTTAGATTGCCCAGCAACAAAGAGCTTTTGGCGGGAGATTGGCCTGAAGTGGAACTGGCCCTTTTTTCAGAGATTAAGTTATCAAATTTTAGTTTTGGTAGATTTTTCAGGTATATGGAGGATGTTTCATGCTAGTACTGTTAAGGTGATTTCTGCTGTCACTGAATATTACTTATGGCAGAGCAGGTGTCAGCTGGTACTGCAACAGATTAAACTTCCTCTGGGGGTTCTAATAACACAAATCAAATCTGCTTTAACACATGTTAAAGCGAATGATGAAAAGCAGTATACAAGGAAGAAAAACAGCTTATTATGGAGGAATGTGAGTTTTGTAACCTGAAGAGATAAGTTGAATGAAACTGGGTCAATGTGGAGAACACTATCAGGGGAACGGGGGAGGAAGGAGAACATTTTGAGGACTATATTTTTTGTTTTCTTTATATGATTTTATTGTATTGAATTTTAGATTATATTTGGGGTTGTCCTGGTATGATGCTATTGGTTGCCAGGGAATCATTGTGTACCACATGTTTTTTGGATTCTTGTTTTTTCCTGTTTTTCTCTTTTTCCCCATTTTTTCTTTTATCTTTGTTACTTATGTTGGTCACTAAATATATTTGTGATGTAATTTTTTTTGTTCCAAATAAAAATTCCCCTACTCTTTTCGATAAATGCCATGGGCCCTTTAACATCCACCTGAATTGCCACCAATCTAGACAGATGGGACCTCAATTTAACGTCTCATCCAAAAGACGGCATCTCAGAAGTGCAGCACCCTTCTCATGCTGCACTACAGTGTAAGTACTGGGATATTAACCCAAGTGCCAGATGTGGGAACTGAACCCACAGCCCTCTGATCTCCCAGCCTCAGAGGTGAGTGTGCTACCTACTGAGCTACTGACACTGACAATGCAGACACGTACTGCCCTCTGGCCCCTGCACCAAGTGAGGAGTCCATCTGGCTTGGAGGCATGGCTCTTTGGGCTCTGCTTTTCCATGTAGCTACAGGTTCAGATGTGTGTGGGCTTTTTGGGCCCTGCACCAAATGAGTTCATCAGGCTGCAGAAGTTCAGAGCTCTCCAGACCCTGCTCTTCCCTGTGGCTACAGATGCAAACAAGCAGGGCACAGAGGGCCTTTTGCAAAGTGAGAAGTCTGTCAGATCACAGAAGCACTTTCACACCAAGTGAGGCATCCTTCTAGCTGCAGAAGCATGGCCATCCTCCACTTCCATGTGGCTACAGATACAAATGCACAGGTCTTTTCCTTCATAACTTTTTTGTTTTTTAAGACTTCAACCCCAAATTTTCAACATAGTCTTTTATGACCCCACCTCTTGAACCAGTCAGGTGAAAATTTTCAAATCCTACAGTACCTGAAAGGTGATTTCACAGAATGACCACAAAATCACTGTAAGGCTGGACCTGAAAAACTTCATCTTCCTGGTTCATGAGTTGTGGTCAAAAGAAAGGCCATGTTGAAAATTTCAGGTAATAATCTTTCAAAACTGGCTTGTTATAAACAAAAGTTGTTTTTCTATACAAAGAAAAAGGTTTTTCTTGAGCAGATTTTCTTCTTTCATATCATCTCGCAAAAGAAGATCACAAAAGAAATCTCATAAGAGAAGTTCACAAAAGAAGAATCATCTCACAAAAGAAGCTCACAAAAGAACAATCAAGTCATGAAAGAAGACATTCTTCTTTTATGAGCTTTTTTCACATGAAAGATCACAAAACAAGGAAGTTCACAAAAGAAGATCATGAAAAAATAAACTTCTTCTTTTGTGAGATTCAGTTCTTTCATGAGCTAAGGTTCTTTTATCATGAGACTTATGAAAGAAGAATTTGATCTCACGAAAGAAGAATCAGGAACCCTCACTAAGCCTTCCACCTAGGTTTATAGGGATGTCCCAATATTATATTTCAGGGTTGTGTTTTGAAAAACAAACTCCAGAATTGATGATTCATGTGTTTGTTTTTTCCAGGGCATCATTTTTGTGGGTTATCAATCATTTTTGTTTCAAAAAAATAAACAAAAAGGTGACGCCATAGGAAAAGAATATTTTTCCTTAGAAGAATTTCAGCTCACAAAAGAAGTAACTTTTTTCGTGAGCCAGAAACTCTTGTTTTGTATTGGATATATAAATGAAAGATCCTACTGAGCAAGTTCAGAACTTAAACGCTGCATAAGTGTAAACCTCTACCACCTTGTGAAACTGTGTATTGCTGCTTAAAACTTTTACATATCTGGAGCCCTGCAGTTGTCAGATAGCAGGCAGAGGAGCTTTGTGGTGCATGTTAGCTAAAGCTAAAACCACAAACCTCGGGGGAGACCTTTGCTTTTAAACTAATTTTGGCACTTTTTACTTTTTGCTCTTTCTAAACAGTGATCAGCTGTTAAGGGACTTCTGGGGGCTCAGAGCTATAAATAACACTCTGCTTCTGAAATCAGCTCCTTTAGAGCTTAAACGCTGCATAAGTGTAAACCTCTACCACCTTGTGAAACTGTGCATTGCTGCTTAAAGCTTTTATATATCTGGAGCCCTGCAGTTGTTAGATAGCAGGCAGAGGAGCTTTGTGGTGCATGTTAGCTAAAGCTAAGAACCACAAACCTCGGGGAGACCTTTGCTTTTAAACTAATTTTGGCACTTTTTACTTTTTGCTCTTTCTAAACAGCGATCAGCTGTTAAGGGACTTCCGGGGGGCTCAGAGCTATAAATAGCACTCTGCTTCTGAAACCAGCTCCTTTAGTGCTTAAACACTGCATAAGTGTAAACCTCTACCACCTTGTGAAACTGTGTATTGCTTCTTAAAACTTTTACATATCTGGAGCCCTGCAGTCGTTAGATAGCAGGCAGAGGAGCTTTGTGGTGCATGTTAGCTAAAGCTAAGAACCACAAACTTCGAGGGAGACCTTTGCTTTTAAACTAATTTTGGCACTTTTTAATTTTTGCTCTTTCTAAACAGTGATCAGCTGTTAAGGGACTTCTAGGGGCTCAAAGCTATAAATAGCACTCTGCTTCTGAAACCAGCTCCTTTAGAGCTTAAACGCTGCACAAGTGTAAACCTCTACCACCTTGTGAAACTGTGCATTGCTGCTTAAAACTTTTACATATCTGGAGCCCTGCAGTTGTTAGATAGCAGGCAGAGGAGCTTTGTGGTGCATGTTAGCTAAAGCTAAGAACCACAAACCTTGGGGGAGACCTTTGCTTTTTAAACTAATTTTGGCACTGTATACTTTTTGCCTTTCTAAACAGTAATCAGCTGTTAAGGGACTTCCGGGGGCTCAGAGCTATAAATAGCGCTCTGCTTTGAAACCAGCTCCTTTAGAGCTTAAACGCTGCATAAGTGTAAACGTCTACCACCTTGTGAAACTGTGCATTGCTGCTTAAAACTTTTACATATCTGGAGTCCTGCAGTTGTTAGATAGCAGGCAGAGGAGCTTTGTGGTGCATGTTAGCTAAAGCTGAGAACCACAAACCTTGGGGGAGACCTTTGCTTTTAAACTAATTTTGGCACTTTTTACTTTTTGCTCTTTCTAAACAGCGATCAGCTCTTAATTAACTTCTGGGGGCTCAGAGCTATAAATAGCACTCTGCTTCTGAAATCAGCTTCTTTAGAGCTTAAACACTGCATAAGTGTAAACCTCTACCACCTTGTGAAACTGTGTATTGCTGCTTAAAACTTTTACATATCTGAAGCCCTGCAGTTGTTAGATAGCAGGCAGAGGAGCTTTGTGGTGCATGTTAGCTAAAGCTAAGAACCACAGACCTCGGGGGAGACATTAGCTTTTAAACTAATTTTGGCACTGTATACTTTTTGCTCTTTCTAAACAGCGATTGGCTGTTAAGGGACTTCCGGGAGCTCAGAGCTATAAATAGTGCTCTGCTGCGAGTAGGGTGAGCACGAGCAGGGTGAGCGCGTGGCTATGCACATGAAGACATGCGCAAAGACACGTGCATTGGTGCGTGTTGAGCATGTTTGGCGGTGTTGGTGATGTTATAAGGGTGAGAAACAACTTGTTTATATATACAATTTGTTTAATTTAGAGATTAAAGTACTATGGATGCTTTAATAGCAACAAATAACAGCTCACAATTAAGGAGTGACTATCTCACTATTATGACCTTGGATGGAGAACTTGGGATAATATGTAAAACATGTAATATGTATCTCTTGTTGAAAACAAAAACTACACCAACAAATGATTATATATGTGGAAAATGTATTGACAATAAACGATTATTAGAGGATATTGAAATGTTTTCAGATAGATTAAAACAGCTTGAGGAGAGCCAATTGACCATGAGTGAACATTTTAAAGCACTACACACACCCTCCCCAGATACTACGGGCAATATGATATCCTTTAATTCATCAATATGTCCAGTGATGAATACAATCCTAAATAAAGATGCATGTAGTAATAATGATACAGAAAATGATTCATTAACAATAAATAATGAGACTATGAATGCAAATTTGCAAAATAAAAACTAATTAGAGAGGATGACTCTGAATGGACATTGATATCCAGCACAAGGGCATGTAAAAAAGGGTGAAGAGCTGATCAACTCTGTTTACCAACTCAAAATTCTTTTTCAATACTCTCTAATTTATCAGATAAAAACTGCCTAATTACAAACAACCTAGATTGCTTAGGAAATCAAATACAAACAGGGGTCAGTGACAGCTTTAATAATACGCTCATTGATTTACAACCACTTATTAGTAAAACAACATGTCATTCTTTAAACTCTAAATGTGGGCATAAGCTGGGACAAACAAACACTGATGCTTCAACAGTAGTAAATAAAAAAACTTTATATGAATCAAAAAGTAACTGTATTTTATCAATAAGTGAGTGCTCAGGATCCCTAATTACAGATCATTATGTAGCCGACCCTGCTTCCACTTTAACTAGGAATTTAGTTACATCTATGGATACCGCTGAATCAAATTTTCAGGACTTGCCACATCAAGTTTATGTATTAGGAGACTCTATTATTAAACATTTAGATTGGGCAATCTGCAATCCAGATAAGGCCACAAGAACATGCTCCAGTTTTAGAGGAGCAAAGATTGCCGACATTACAAATATGGTCAACGATATACTAATGGATGCAGGAAGTAACCCCTTGGTTATTATCCATGTAGGCACAAATGATATAAATCAAATAATATTCTACAGATTAAAAAAGATTTTGTGGCTTTAAACAATTTACTTGTAGAGCGGGATGCACCACATGCTTTTCAGAAATTTGCCAGTACCAAGGGCAACAGATAATAAAATTTGTAAAATTAAAGAAATCAATGAATGGCTGAGGAAGTGGTGTTATGGACAGGGAATACATTGCATTCCACATTGGGAAAACTTTGATGGTAGGGAATCCCTCTTCAGTTGGGATGGATTGCATCTCAGCAGGAGGGGAAGTGTCCTACTGGGTAAAACATTGAGTACCATCATTAACAATCATTTAAACTAAATAACATGGGGGAGAATTGGACTATTCCAAATTCTCTTGATGGAGGAAAGAATATTGGAACTGACAAAGTGTTTAATTTTCTATCCTTTAACTCAAGATCTTTAAATTCCTTAAAAATGGCTGAACTTTCAATAAAATGCATCCAATTAGATTTAAGTATCATTGCCGTTACCGAAACCTGGTGGGATCGGTCTTCTCTATATATGCAAAATATTCCAGGTTATAACCTTTTCATAAAGATAGAGCAGATAGTAAAGGTGGCGAGTTTGTCTTTTATTATGATGATATTTCTGCATATGAAATCACTACAAATAGTATGACAGAATCAATATGGATTTCTATCCAACCTATTGACCGTCCCAAAATTAATATAGGAGTGTGTTATAGACCACCATCAGCAGATATTCAATATACAACTGAATTATTGAACTTAATATCGGAATTCTCTCAAAAAAAGATACTTTAATTTTTGGGGACTTCAACATGCCCAGTATAAATTTGAAATTAAATACAAGTAACACTAACCATGAAAGGTTATTTATGAATACAATCACTGACCTAGGTTTGGGCCAACTGGTAAATGAGCCTACACGAGGTAATAATATACTGGATCTAGTAATTGTTAACGAAGGTTTTAATATTTCTGAGACTCAAATTAAGTCACCAATTGGCAATAGCAATCATAATTCTATATTTGCTAGTTTACAATTACAAACACTTAAAATTAAAAATAACTTTCAATGTAGGAATTACAATAAAGCTAACTTTACTATGATAAACCAGGAATTATCACATATTGATTGGTCCAAATTATTTAAATACAAAGGAGTAAACAAAATATATACATGTCTTATAAATATTATTCATGAACTAGAGGATAAATATATTCCCCATGGTCAATTGTAATAAAAAAGGTAAAATACCTGTCTGGTTCAACAATACTATTAAAAAACAAATTAAAACTAAATAATATTTATTTAAAAAATTAAAGACAAATTCCAACATATTACTTAGAGACAAATACAGAACTGCTCTGGCAACATTAAAAAATCAATCAAAGCTGCAAAATTAAAATTTGAATTTAAATTAGCACACTCAAAAAACAACCTGAAATCCTTATTTTCTTATATGAATGGAAATAGAGTCAATAATAGAAATATAGGACCACTCTGTAATGATGGAATCACTATAAATACAAACAAAGATATGGAAGATCACTTCAGTAAGTACTTTTGTTCAGTCTTTAATCAATCAGGAAATTCTGTAATCAATACTAGTAGTAATGAGTCCTGTATTCCGTTATTTGAACTAAAAGAAATTAAAAATTAACTATCCAAATTTAAAAGATCAACTAGTTCCGGACCGGACAATATTAATGCTGTATTTCTTTTGGAAACACTGGATTCAATCATTATTCCTTTACAAATATTATTTAATAAATCTTTATTGGATTGTAAGATACCTGAAATATGGCGTACTGCTTTGGTTACACCAATTTATAAGAAAGGGCCAAAATCGGACGTTCAAAACTATCGTCCAATTAGTCTAACCTCTATTTTGGGGAAAACGATGGAACGATTAATTAAAGATAGGTTGGAAAATTAATTGGAAAAATTGAACATTCAGGATTTATCTCAGCATGGATTCAAAGCCGGTTTCTCATGTACAACAAATCTCATATCACTCTACCAACATGTTGCTAAATTATTGGATAGCAATGTAGCTACTGATGTAGTGCTACTAGATTTTAGTAAAGCATTTGATCATATATCACATTCCTTACTAATAAATAAAGTACATAATTTTAAAATTCCACTTTGTTTAGTAAACTGGATATCTGAATGGCTGTATAATTGTACTCAATCAGTTAGAATAAATGGAGCTCTTTCAACATCTGGAGCAGTTACAAGTGGGGTTCCACAGGGTTCCGTTTTGGGCCCAATTTTGTTCAACTTTTTCAGTCATGATATGGTAATAGAATCTAAAAATTACTTATCCAAGTTTGCTGATGATAGTAAACTGGGTGGAAGAGTTGATACCATAGAAAAATTTAAAATTCTAGAACAAGACTTGTATACAATTGAACAAGGGCTAAAAAATGTAATGTTATTTAACATCAATAAATGCAAGATCTTGCATTTTGGTAAAAATGATACATTACACAACTACTATTTAAATAACCAGTTATTGGAATCATCCAGTTGTGAAAGAGACTTGGGTATATTAATAAATAATAAACTGACATTAGATGACCATTGTAGTAAAGCAGTTATATCCGCTAATATTGTAATAAGACAAATTAAAAAAACTTTCATTAGTAAATCAGAACATAATTTGATCCCACTATATAGAGCATATGTCAGACCACACCTGGATTATGGTTCTCCCTTATGGAGTCCTTATACAAAAAATGACATAAATCGCTTGGAACAGATACAAAGAAGATTGACTAAATCTATTCCAAGATTGAAAAATAAGTGTTATGAGACCAGGTTACAACAAACTGGTCTCTACCCCTTAACATTAAGAAGAGAAAGGGGAGATTTACTTCTAATGTATAAATTGATTCAAAATCCTAAGTTACTTAATATATGTGGATTGGAATTTGCAGAAAAAACAATTGTAGGAAGATTACACTCTAATCAACTAAAAGTAGAATGGGCCACTAACAAAAAATATGATAACCTTTTCAATATAAGGGCAGCAAAATCTTGGAATTCTTTGCCACCCACAGTTGTAGATTCAGCTAACTTTGAGATTTTCAAAACTAGGCTTGATCTCTGGTTATTGGCCTAATAATAATAATATTAATATTTAACCAAATGTCCCACTATTGAGGGAGGATGATCTAGATGGGCCTTGAGCCTTCCTTTGTCCTACTTTATCCAGTAAATCCAGTAAAATATCAAATCCTTATAACTCAGGAACCAGTTAATATTTTTTCACCAAACAAACAAGCAACAAACCAAAAAAGGCTCTTTCTAGGGTAATCCCCTTTTACCCTGGAAGTTTCAGAACAAAATTCCAAGCTGTCTATGCTATTAGTGAGAGCAGAAAAACTGCCAACCCCCCTGATTTTTCCACTTTTTGCAGTATCCTGATCTTGGAATCTGAACAACCAACCATCCTAAAAATTGCCAAAACAAGCGACCTTGCCTCCCAGACTGTGCATGCAAAATGTTATGCAATTCCATTGAACAAGGGCAAAGTTATTAAGTTGCAAAGTTAGAGGTTTTAACATCAAACACCCTATACAACCCTAACTATAGGAGTACTGCTGCACCCCTATGACAGATATATTATAGGGGCACATTCATGCCCCTATAGTTATGGTTGAGTAGCATGTTTAATGTTAAATCTTAAATTTTGTACTTTAATAACTTTGCTACCGATCAATGGATTTGCCCAAAATTTGGCATGTGCTGTCCCATTTGTTCTCTTGATGCGGCAAGTTTCATTCTGGTTGGATGTGTAGATTCTGAGATCCGGATAGTGCAAAAACCTTAAAAGTAGCCACTTTTTCCAGTTTTTTCCCTTCATCCCCTTGCGCTCAGATGCTGTGGAATTTGGGTATGAATTTTTGTATGGTAGAAATAGCTTGGGTTACAGAAATGCCTTGCAATTGTTTGGTGAAACAAATATTAATCTGTTGCAAAGTTCAATTCAATTATTGTTAAAGTTATTAAATTTTCCAATGGAAAGATCACTGTCCAGGACAGAGGTATAAAGTTCAACAAAGGATTTGGCCAAAGGATTCTTTTTAGTGAGGGGCCAATCTTTTTTCCCCAGAAAAAAAATCCTTTTTTGTGAGCTGCCATCTTGTTTTCCATTTTGCTTTGTTTTTAATATTGAGAACACATGAAAATGAGGTGCTGTAGGGACACCAAGAAATGGATCTTGCTATTTGGAACTCCTTAGTTGGATTCTGCAGTTGTCTGGTACTAAAATCAGCCTAGAATGTTTTTTTTAACTATTTAAATCCTCTTTCATCACTCGCTAAGATCCTTTTTCGTGAATCTTTTTCGTTCAAACGAAAAGGGATCACGAGTGATAAAAATGGATTTGGAACACGCATAAAAAGCATTTTCCCAGCATTTCCCCGTAATTTATTTCCGTAGTGTAGTGGTCCCTCCCTGGTCATAATCCCATATTAAAAATACGTTTTCAGTAGTTTAAGAGGTCAGAAAATGAGTTTAATTTTTAAATCTGTGGCTTGGTCACAATCTCCCACAACACATACTATCAGATTGTTTTAGCTTTCATAATCCCAAATAAAATAAACTTGTATTTTACAGACATTTTTATTTTTTTAAATAACATGGCCGGGTCTCCACTTCCTGTGGTTCCTCCATAGCTGGAGAAATGAAATGCCCCCTGGATACAGATGTCAGATTGCTAGCTAAGAAGAGTGATTCTTATGGGTAAGAAAAATGAAATCTTGTGGATGTGGTCAGCGAAATGTGGGCAGAGGAGACAGCGCTATGCCCCTTGGTCTCACAACTTGTGGTGTCCCTCCCAATGTTTTCTGGCCTCCCCTTCTGTCCCCAGTGACAGCTCATCAGCACCTTCAGAGAGAATGCTGCCAGTCAGCCCCAGTGGTTCCCACAAGTCACCTAAGTGGTGCACAACATGCCACATTAAAAGTCTTGGTGGTTTGTGCCACTTAATAGGCAGCTGAGAACTTCATACATTTCTGTTTCTGTCTCTGATTACAAAACCAGACCCTCACCTGTTCTCCTTGAGGTCCAGTTTCTCTACGATTGCTGTGATCTTCTTGGTGGAGGGCCAGGGTTGCACTGCAAAGTAGGCTTTCAGGGACCGCTTCTCAAGGGCAGCAATGGATGTGTGTTTGCATTTCTTGTCTCCTCCAATGAAGACCTCCAGTTTGATCATCTTCTCCCACTGGGTTCAGTTTGCTCATGTTCTCCAGATAGACCCGCTCAGCCTCCTCCTGACAGGCCTCCAGGATGGACTTCAGGGTGATGATGTTGTTGGAGAGGGTGAGGGACTCAAACCTGCAGATGGTGTTCTGGCACAAGCAGCCAACCCCAGGGATCTTCAGGTTAGCCAAAGCAGATCCCATATCCACCTGGGTGACCCCACAGTCATATCCTTCTCTACTTGAACCTCTCTGTGAAAGACTCGAGTACTCTGGGCCTATCTTGGCCTCACTGCTCTGCATGATACCATGGAACACCAGGTTGTGCCAGTGGGGCATGTTCACAGAGTGTGGGTGGTGGGACTGGTGGTTGATGGCAGACATGTGGGCATGGGGGCTGTCCTGCCAATGTCGGGCACTGGCATGCCACCCAATGAGATGGATGAGTTGAGGGAGAGTTCACATTCCGGGCCTTGTGATGGCTAGTGATGCTGGAAGTGATGGTTTGTCAGAACTAAAAGGTGATGCAGGACACAAGAGGAGGTGGGGGTAAAGGAGACGGTGCTCATAGTGTGGTAGGTGGCATCCAGTTTAAAAGGGTGTGACGTCTGTAAATGGAAGACTATATCCACAGCAGCCAGAGCTTCTGCTCCTCTCAGCAGCCTCATCAAAGCTGGTGAAGATGTTGGCTTGAATCTGGGGGACAAGGAGACAGGCCCTGCAGATGGCCTACGAGCTGCTGTGCAGGTGCAACTACTTGGGCTCATGGATCATGGGGTGCATGCTGAAGGCTGGCTGCTTACTGTTTATGGACATATTGGGCTGGTGCAGGTGGGAGCCACTACTCCAGAGCAGGTGTCGGCAGCTGACGAAGAGTGCTCTTTATGTTCATTGTCTGCTATATACACTCGGGTAGCTCTCTTTTTTATCTAATACATCTGTATTGTCTTTTTGTCCTTCTGAGGTATATGGGGTTTTATAAAATTCAAAGAATATTTTAATAATTTCTGGGGGGAAGGGATTCTAAAATTACTCCTTCAGTATTTTTACAGTACTTCTTAAAAATGTGTTTATCTTCTTCTTCCTTCCTGGCTTGTCAGCCAGAATTCTATTGAGCTAATCTCCCTGTGCATAATACTTACTTCTAGTGTGACACATCAAGTGTTCTGCCTTTAGTGTCAATATTTTGTTGTATGTGTCTCTTAATGAAATTAATTCTCTCTGTTGGAGTCTTTACGTAATTTGAAACACAGAAACATAGACGTTGATGGCAGATAAGGACTGCAAGGTCCATTCAGTCTGCCCATTTATTTTTCTACCTTATGAATGTGCCATCAGCCTTTGTTCTGTCAATGATCTATCTATTCATACTTATCTGTATTGCTCTTTTATGCATATTCCATGCCTGTCTGAAGCCCTGCACTGTATTTATATCCACCACTTCCTGAGGTAAGCCATTCCATGCATCCACCACCCTTTCTGTGAAAAAGAACTTCCTCACATTACCCCTTAATTGGCCTCCCTCTAATCGCATGCTGTGTCCTCTTGTCCTACTATTTTTTTTATATTGAAACATGTTAGACTCTTTCACCTTGTTAATGCCCTTAAGGTTTTTAAATGTTTCAATCATATCAACTCTCTACCTCTTTTGCTATAGGGTATACATATTGAGTTCAGTAAATCTGTCCTCATATTTTTTCTGATTCAGTCCCTGCACCATTTTGGTTGTCCTTCTCTGGACTGCCTCAATTTGGTTTATGTCCTTGTCAAGGTGTGGCCTCCAGTACTACATGCAGTACTCCAGATGGGGCCTAACCAGTGTCTTGTAAAGAGGAATTATTGCCTCCATCTTATGACTTGTGATACCCCTATTAATACACCCCAACATCCCCTAGCCTTACCTAATGCTTTAGTGGTCTGCTTGAATGATTTCAGGTCATCTGTGATGATGATGCCCAAGTCTCTTTCTTCTCTTGTGACTGCCAGCAACTCCCCTCCCAACCTATAGGTGGCTTCAGGGTTTCTCTTGCCTATGTGCATGATCTTGCACTTCTTTGCATTAACCCCCAGTTGCCACTCTTCTGACCATTTTGCCAGTTTATCCAGATCTCTTCTCATTCTGCCCACCCCATCTGGATCATCTACTCTGTTGCAGATCTTGGTGTCATCTGCAAACAGACAAACCTTACCCTCCAGTCCATCTGCAATGTCACTGATGAAGATATTGAAGAGGACTGACCCCAGGACTGATCCCTGAGGTACCCCACTTGTGACATGCATCTCTTCTGACTGTATACCATTTACCACCACTCTCTGTTTTCTGCCCGTCAACCAGTTTGCCATCCAGTTGACCAACTTCTGACCCACCCTGAGCTTACCCAGCTTATTAATCAATCTTCTATGTGGAACAGTATCGAAAGCTTTGCAGAAGTCAAGGTAGGTGACATCAACTGCTCCCCCCGGTCCACCACTCTGGTTACCCAGTCAAAGAAATCTATGAGATTAGTTTGACAGGACCTTCCTGTTGTAAACCCATGCTGTCTTGTATCCTGTGCTCCTATGGATTCCAGGTGTTGCACTATCATTTCCTTAAGGAGTGCCTCCATAATCTTGCCCACTACTGAGGTAAGACTGATTGGTCTGTAGTACCCTGCCTCCTCCCTGCTACCACTCTTGTGGAGCGGATCACATGAGCCCTTCTCCAGTCTTCTGGGACCTCTTCTGTGCTCATAGACTCACTAAACAGTTCTGATAATGGCTCTGCTAGTTCCACCCTTAGCTTCTTTAATACCCTGGGATGTATGCCATCAAGTCCCATTGCCTTATCCACCCTGAGCTTATCGAGCTCTTGTAGGACTCTTTCTTTTGTGAAGGGACTAGTGCACACCTCCCTCCCCCCCCCCGTGTCCATGGTGCTGAGCTGTGGGCCCTGCCCTACCTTTTCCTCAGTAAATACTGTGCAAAAGTATCTATTTAGGATAGATGCTTTTACATGGTCCTCCTCCTCACATGTCCCCTTATCCCCTTTGATCTTAGCAATACCCCTTCTGGACTTTCTCCTTTCACTAATATATCTATAGAAAATCTTGTCACCTTCTTTTACTGTTCGTGCAAGTGTTTCCTCAGTTTGGGCCTTTGCCTGCCTTACTTCCTTCCCTGCTTCACTTAGGGAAGTTTGGTATGCCTCCCTATCTTCATCCTGCTGCGTTCTCTTATATTTCCTGAAGGCCAGCCTTTTGGCTCTGACCTTTTCTGCTACTGTTTTTGAGAACCAAAGTGGTTTCCTTCTTCTTTTGCATTTCCTTTTCTCTCTCTAACACAATGGGATGTTGCTTCAAGTATTGCATCTTTAATACTTGCCCACTTTGCCTGTACGCCCCTCACCTGCATTTCTTCTTGTCAGGGCTAGCTTAACTCTGTTGGCCATCTTATCAAAGTCAGCTCCTCTGAAGTCCCATATTTTTGCCTTGGAATGGGATGATTTAGTTCTAGTGGCTAAATTGAACCATATCATGTGATGGTCACTGGCCCCCAGGTGACCTTCTACCTCTGTGATCCTTTCCCTGTTAGTCAGTACTAGATCTAGGATAGTTCTGTCTCTTGTGGGTTGTTGTACCAGTTGTTTGAGGGCCTCCCCCTGCAGGGAATCCACTATGTGTCTAGTTCTGGCAGATGTTCCTGCTGGTATTGACCAATCTGTATCTGGCATGTTGAAGTCTCCCATTATCAGAGCCTCCCCCTTAGCTGTCATGTTTTGTATAACTTCTAACAGTAATGTGCCTATGTCCTCCCCCTGGCCTGGAGGCCTGTAGACAACCCCAGTTCGTATGGATGTCCTGTTTCCAAGGTGACCCTCAGTTCTTCTGGTTCCTTATGTGTATTCTGAATTTCTGTAGCTTTGATATTTTCATTGACATAAAGGGCCACACTGCCCCCAACCCCTTTTTGCAACAGTCTCTTCTGAACGATACGCCTTAGTACTGAAGTTTCCAGTAATATGGGTTACTGGTGAACCATGTCTCGCTAATGGCTACTATGTCCAGTTTAGCCAATTGTCATTATTAGTGTTGATTTTCTTTATAGTTAATGGCTCTTTCTAGTCTAAATAGTTCTTCTCTTTATATTTTTTTTATTTATGACTTGTACAAAAATTCAATGCCTCTAATATAGGATTTAAAAGCATCCCATACATTATTAATAAATGTACCTGAATGGTAATAGGTACATGATCAGATAGGAAAATCCCCTAATAATCACTTTTGCTAGAAAGGCAGAGCAGTGATTCAGAAATTAAATAGAAGTCAGTTCGAATATATGTACTGTGTACTGCAGAGTAGAATGAGCACTGTCTGCTGAGCTGGTTTCTATGGCACTAACAACTATTCTAAGATCTTTCATGAAGTCCTGGAGAACTTTGGTAGTGGATTGGACTCTGTTTATTTATACAGTAGTTCTGTCTGTCTAAACAATTGTCCAAAGTTAGATTGAAATCTCCTCCTGTAATATATGGAGGATTCTATGTTATCATTAATAGAACTAGCTCAATAAAAATATGGGCATTTTTCATTAGGTTAATATAGGTTAACAAGTGAGAACTTGTGTTAATTTAACTGCATTTCGCATATAATAAAATCTGTCATGTTCATCAGTGTTATTTGTGTGATTTTTCATACCTGAGCTTTTGTGTTTTTTTACAAAAATAGATACTCCACTGGAGTTAGATCTATAGGTGGGCATTAAAGAGCCAGTGGAGCCAAAACAGGCAGACAGGAAAATGATACACATTTTAAGTAGTTGTCAGTTGTAACTTATTATTTCTGAAGTGTTTTTCCTTTTCCTTTTGCTCATCAGAAATTCTTCTATGTGATAATATTGTGCTGGAGGTGTGACAAAGCTCTTAACTTGGCAGCTGACATGTCTAACTCTACTGCCCCACACTACACCATCAGCATTATGATCTCACTGACTGTGACATCACAAGTGAATGACCTGGCAGTCACTCACTTGCTGTACAGACATACAAAATTTGCCAGCAGATACAGGCCTCATGGTCTATCGAGTCTGCTCAAGTGTGCAGGTAACACCTCATCTCGCAGCCGCACCTCCTGCCCCTTCTTCCCAGTATCCCTTACCCTTACCCTGTCCCAACCCCTCTTGGAACTGCCCACCATCTTACAGGACACTATCTTATCTGGTAAAGTGTTCCAATTGTCCACCACTCTTTCAGTGAAAAAATATCTCCTCATCTCCAACCTGAATCTTCTCCTTTCTGAATCTTCTCCTCTCCAGTCTCAGTCCATGCCCTCTCATGTCCCTCTCCTTTCTCATCTGGAAAAGCCCTTCTGTGTTGGTCTTGTTTATCCTGACTGTCACAGTCAGTGAGGTCACAGTGCTGCTGATGTAGTATGGGGCACTAGAGCAAGATATGTCAGCTGCCAGGCTAAGAGCTGTTCCACTCATCCCACCTACTAACACCAGGTAAACAATCTTCTCATTAAACAAAGGGAAAAGAAAATGTACCTCAGATATAAAAGGTAATGGTTGACTGCTTTTAAAATCCAATATTAGTTTTAGGCAGTACACCAGTTCTTTAAAACCACGTCCCCATTTCTCTCAATTAAATTTAAATTATTTTTGTTCTAAATATGATTCTAGTATCATTATACAATTAATAGAATGCCTGTCAGCATAATGAAACATTCTTTTGCTCTTGTTGTGGTCTCTCAGACCCTTTATATTCCAGGACAATAGATCCAGCTTTGACATCTTAACAATGTTTAACTTAGCAGTGATATAAAAAACTATTCAAAGTCTGCTTTCCCTGCTATTTTTGCCTTTCGTATTCTCCATCTAACGTTTTGACTACTAATCCTGTCCATTTTAGTTTTTCCCCCCTTCCCACAACCAAACCTGTATTGCTAGTGGCTCAGTTCCACCCCAACCTGGTTATCCCATTGAATCCTGCCTTTAGACCCTCCCCCACCCCACCCCAAAAGGCATCTACAAAGGTGGTAGGCATGGAAATTGGTAAAAAGAAACTGACTGCGGTGACGCTGTGCTGCCAATGCAAGTGAACCATGAAGATACAACAACATTACCAGTGGCGAACACCTGGCATTGACAAATGCTTGTTTTTATATATGAAAAAGACAGAACCGTGGCATGGATTTCAACATGGAAAATTCAGTATTTTTATACTTTGGCAAACAGCAAATGTAGAAAGCCAGCATTTATCGAATAACTGGAAAGGAAACAAGCATGTTAGTTCCCCCTGCGCTCACTTGTATTTTATTTATTTTTATCAATTCAAATCTTTCAATGAATTCTGGAGACAATACATAGAAAAACTATTAATGAAAATAGTTACATTTTATTTAGATCCCCACAGCTCTGAGGAAGGGACCACTTAGGTCTTGAAATGTCAGCTGTTCTTTTAATTTACTATAATTTCTAGGGAGCTGAAAGAAAAGAAAGAACAAGACTGCATAAAGGTAAAAGCAACAGGAAAGGCATTGAAAAATAAATACAGTACATCACATGGAATTCAGAATCAGAATGGGATTGTCTGTACTTATATTTAGAGCACCTTCCACTGAATATAAAAAATTCTAAGTACTATCCAAATAAACCACATGCTTAATCAGAGATATACAAGTACTGATTGATAATAATACCGTTTGAAAATTATTTTCAGATCCTTCTATTTTGAGTATCACTTCCCAATCTAAATATTCAAAACAGACAAAGGTAGGGAAGTCTGATGTTAGGGTTTCAAATCCTGACACCAAAGCTGCAGGGTTGCCTGCATAGGCTCAAGTACCATACAGTGGTGACAACTCTTCTGTTGGCATAGGGCCATGTACCTCTACACCATGGGTGGTAGAAGGCCTGCACATTGGCTGACAGATGGACTGTTTGCCCTGTGTGTTTGTTTAAACTCTTATTCTTTATTTTATAGTAAAGAACATATACATTGCTTAAAGCAAAAATGCATACCAACAATACAATAAAATGGTAAAAAACATAAAAATACAGTGAACATAAATAATCAAAAAAATATGTATAAGGATAAACATAAAGTGCACACACATCCTGTATTTCATTATATTTTACATGTTGCCATAGCTGGTACATCAAAATGAGTAGACAGGACAACTGATACCCCCAGGGTAGTAGACTACTACCCAAGTTCATGGAATAAACTCTATTCGTATTGGTGTGCTATATATTACCCACTTTCTCCACATATTCTCAAAAGCAGCCTGGGATTTATTTAATGTAGCTGTAATTTTCTCCATTTTATAAATGTCAATCATTATTTGGTACCACTGATCCAAAGTGGGAGACAAGGGGGACATCCATTTTTTAGTAATAGTTTTTTTGGCGGCAAGAGAGGCCAGATTAATAGATTTCTTTGTTGGTGTGTCCAATTGAGCCGGGGGGGACACTCGCCAAAAAGGAAAAAGAGAGGGTCAGGAGTGATATTTGGTGAGATTATTTGTTGAAGGGCTACATGAAAACGTGTAAGAAATGGTTGCAAAATCCAGCAAGACCAGAAAATATGGTGTAGAGTAGCTGAGGTAAATCCGCATTGCCTCCAACAGTTTGCTCCCCCATGCATGGTGTACTTCTGGGTCACTACAGGAGCTCTGAAGTACCTCACTGATATTTTCCTGGCAAATTCCTTCCAGCATCCTGAGCAGGTACCTTTTTGCATTGTTTTTATATGTCTTTCCCATATAGGCAGGGAGATTCCTATCCCCAAATCTTTTTTCCAAGCCAGCCTAGTTTTATCTAAGGGGCTCTCTTTCAGAGATTGTAGACTCTTATATAGATTTGCAATAATATGGGATGGGACAGGTCTCCCATCTATTACATTTAACAGAGTCTCCAAGAGCTCAGGAAGGGGGCAATCCCTCCATCTCACCTTCTCAAAAGAGTGGAGATAGTCCCTAGTTTGAAAATATCTGTATCTGTCTGAGTAATGGATGCCATACCTTTGAACTAAGTCTGTAAGTGATAAGCTTATCCCCTGTGGCATAAAATGGTATATCAGATGCAAACCTTTTCTTTTCCAATTGAGATATCCCTTATACAGTTTGGCCGGGTAAAAAGATCTATATGGGGCAAGGAGAACAGGGCGGGCTTCCACTTTGTGAATTCCGGGAGGGACAACATCTTCTGCCAAGACCTCAAAGTGGATTGTGTGAGTGGGTTTTTAATTTCCTCCATTTTTAAGGTAAGGGGGAAGGAAAGCAGTGTATGAAAGACATCCTTAAGTTCCCACTCTTGGCTCTCAACTGACTTCCACCTGGCTCTATAATTCTTGTCTAGCCAATATAATGGAACTCTAACTTAAGAGACTAAATAATATAACCTAAAGTTAGGAAGGGACATACCTCCCTGCTGCCTGGGAAGCTGCAAAACTGAGAGACTGATCCTCGTTTTCTGTTTCCCCCAAATGTAGGCTGACACTTTCCTTTGTAGTGACCTGAAGAACGGATCTGCTACCTGCATTGGGAGAGTTTGGGCCAAATAGAGGAAGCGGGGAAGGACCACCATCCTAATGGATTCTATTTTTTGGTATAAGGATAAAGGGAGAGTACTCCATTTTTCCAACTCAGCGTTGGTTTTAAGCAAAAAGATGGCGTAATTTAAAGGGAACAGGTCTTCATAAGTCATGCCAATCCGCACCCCTAAATATTTTACACTTTTTAAGTCCCATCTGAAGGAGTACCTATTCCTGAGGTCTGCTGATGGGATAAAATTTAGGGCCAAAACCTCTGTCTTAGACAGGTTGACCTTATATCCTGCCAGTTCTCCAAATTTGGTCAATTTATCCCAAAGAGGGGGGAGGGAGGTCTCAGGCTCAGTCATGTATATCACTAAATCGTCCGCATAGAGTGTAAGTTTGTGAATGCCAGAGGTCAGCTTCACCCTGGACACCTTCATCTCCTGTCTCAGAACTTGGGCTAAGGGTTCAAAATACAGAGCAAACAGCAGGGGGACAAGGGGCCACCCTGCCTTGTACCACGGGACAATGGAATAGGATGGGAGAATGAACCATTGATTTGGATGAAAGCCCTGGGATCTGTATACATTAACTTTATTAGGTTAATAACAGAATATGGGATACCAAATTTCCCAAGCACCACCCACAGAAAAGGCCATTCAACGCAATCGAATGCCTTCTCTGCATCCAGAGAACGCAAAAGAAACGGGGACCCCTCCCTCCTGGCATGCTGTAACAATAGTAATGTTCTTTTTATGTTATCTTGTGTTTGATGCCCTGGGACAAACCTGGTCTGGTCCAGATCTATTACCTCCAGCAAAAATACTTTGAATCTTTTAGCTAGGATAGAAGCAAAAATTTTGTAATCTGTGTTAAGAACCGAGATGGGTCTGTATGAAGAACAAGATGTGATGTCTTTATCCGTTTTTTTTATACTAGAAATGTAAGCATATCGCCAGGAGTCAGGGGTTAATTCACCTAATTGAACACCTCTACAGGCCTCCAACAAAGCTGGAGATAGCTCTTTCCTGAATGCCTTATAAAAATCGCCTGTATAACCATCCGGGCCCAGACTCTTTAAGGTTTTTAGAGCCGAGATAGCTTGAGCAAGTTCTACCGGGGAGATACGTTTCTCCAAAAATTGTTTTTGTTCTTCGGATAGTCTCGGGAGTCTAAGACCCTCTAGGAAGGCCTCCATCTGCCGAGTGCCCTTATCCCCCTCTGATTTTGATAAGGCACTGTAGAAAGTCTGAAAAGCAAGTTCTATCTCCCTGGGGAGAGTAACCATTTTTTTGGAAGTCGGGTCTCTGATCTGAGTAATATTGGATCGGGTCTTGTGCTGCCTAAGTCTGTGGGCTAGTAACCAGCTGGCCCTGGGTCCCCCTTCATAATATTTTTGCCTGATAAATTGTAAGGCTTGCTCTGTGCGAATGTTTAAGATCCCTTGGATCTGATCTCTAGTGACCTGCAGTAGTGGAAAAGCCCCATCATCTCCAGCTGCATGCTGAGCCTGCAAATCCCTAAGCTGCTTATGAAGTTTGTCAAGGCGAGACTGTTGTTTCTTTTTATAGCAAGCCGCATATTTTATTAGCTCGCCCCTGAGAACTACCTTCAGGGTGTCCCAAAGTATTCCCTTCTTTATCCCTTGTTTCTCATTGTCTGCTAAAATTTGCTTAATTTTATGTTGAACCATTTCCTTAAAATCTTTTAAGTTCAAAAAAAAATTATTGAATTTCCACAGAGTGTTAGTTTTCTCCTTTTCCCATGACTAGTAAGCATCAGGAGAGGATGGTGAGATAACACCATAGGTGTCTACGTACAGTTTTGGATCCTATATAAGTGTTCTTTAGAGACATGGATATAGTCTATCCATGTATGTATTTTGTAGGGAGCCGAAAAATGCATGTATTCTCTTTTATTTGGATGAAGATATCTCCAGGCATCCACCCATTGTGCACCAGAAAGGCAGGCCTGCATCACCCGTAGTGCAGAGGATTTTTTGAGGGGATTCATACTGGAGGTATCCAGGTAAGAGGTAGTTAAATTATGGTCACCTCCAATTACTAAGACCCTCTTGCGCCTTTCCATGATCCTCTGAAATAACATCATTCTTACTTCGGCCCCTCCCCAGGAGGAATATAGATCGAGGCCAGCATGATATCCTGCCCCTCCAAATGACCCACAGCTAGTGCCAACCTGCCCTCCGGGTCTGTATAGGAGTTGGTCAACTGAAAAGGTATGTTTTTAGGGACCAGAACCACCGCCCCTCTTCTCTTCCTCTTCCTAAAAACCGACTCCATTATTGTGGAAAACCCAAATTTAGAGATTTTTTGGTGCTCCTGTTTACTTAAATGTGTTTCCTGCAAAAGAAGGAATGAAGGTTTCAACTTTTTCAGAGAACTGATCACTCTGTAATGTTTTGATGGGTTATTCAACCCATTAACATTATGGGAGCAAGCCCTAATTGTAGGCTGCTTAGCCATTCAGGTTATTTCTAGTATTCAGAGCTGGTCCAATGAGGGTAAATAAAAATGCTGTAAGGGGAACCCACCTCAAGTGCCTAGATGTCAGAATATTAAAAGATTCCTTTTCCCTCCACACCAAGAAGTTCTGTACTTCCTTATACATTTGACCCATCCATTTCAACGTAATATCCTGTAATTGGCAACTATAAACGAAATTGTGCACATTTACCAACATGGCAGAATACCTAAACATAACAGATTTTAACATCTTAAACTTATTTACGGTAGTACTTCCAAAGGAAGAAGGTATGAAAACTATCCCTCTGAGCCAAGGCTTCACAGACCTTAAAAAGGACACGAAAACTAAGGGAGGAATTGTGACCATATGTTTGGCCAGGCCTCCCCGACCCCTATCGAGGTCGATAAAAAGTAACATCAATCACACAAGGGAAGCAGTCCAGCTAAGCTGCATGTCTGCCCTCCGTGGCAGCGAATGGGCAACTTGTAGAAATAGTTGCGGGCGGTGTACAATTAAGCACCTCAAACATCACCCCAGCACATCCCACTTCTGTTCTCTCTTGTATTTGTGCTTAGGAGATTCAATAAACTTGAACCTGCAAACTGAAACAACATAGGTCCTTTTATATCCCACAGCCCATAGCACATCCCCAAAAAATTCAGAAAGTAATATAAGGATAAAGGCTGCACGTAATATTTCAAGCTAGCAAATAAATGAGACCTTATTGAGTCAGTATAGCAATGTTCTGCCATACATTACAGGTACTCTGAAGCAGTAGATGTAAGCAGACGGCCTCTTAAACCCTCAAGTCACCAGTTCAAGTGTTCGGATTCTGGTCTTCGAGATCTGCCTCTTTAGGATCTGTTTGGGGTCTTCCAATAAACTCCCTGATTTCCTGAAGTGAACGGAATCCTCTCCCTTTGCCTGTACCTGCGCGTTTATTCGAGAGGCTCTGCCATTGCGATCTAGAGGGACACTTTTCTTGTGGCACAGGACCAGTCGACTGGAAACACCATCCCATTTTCTTTAGTTCCGGCAGAATTTCATCTGGGCTTGCATATACCTTAATGCCAGAGTCCCAGCAGACCCGCAGTTTGGCAGGGTATGGAGTTTGGAAGCGAATCCCCTTCTCCCTCAAGATTCTCAGGATTGGAGTGTAAGCTACTCTCTTCTTCATTATTTCGGAGGGTAATCATTATCAAACAGCAGCCTAGCTGAATTGTAAGTCACATTTCTTTTAGCCCACGCGGTTCGAAGAAGCAGTTCTTGGTCCCTATAGCTGGACAGTTTTAAGACAATCGAGCGTGGTCTGGCTGTCGGGTCTGTTGGTTTCCTCACCAAAGCTCTGTGTGCCCTCTCAATTTTAAATTGGAATGATACATCCTCGAGCAGGTCAGTCAGATAGTCCTCCATCTTGCCCGTTTCAGACCCCTCTGGAAGGCCGTAAATATGGAGGTTATCCCTTCTGGAGCAAGCCTCTAGATCTACCAGCTTGTCTTGTAGAATCTCATGCTGATCAATTAGGTAGTCGACAGCCTGGTGCAAGTGGGTGGTCTCCTCAGCGATCTCCCCTGAAGCCTCCTCAGAGCGCTCTAGCCTTTCCTCCACCTCAGTCAGTCTGGTTTGTAGTGCTGAAAACTTTTTTTTATTTTCCTCTCTAAATGCTCATATTTCTGTTAGGAGCATCTCATATCTGGACCTGGAAAGCCTCTCACTTTCTCTGTCTGTGTCGGGATCCAGATCTCCGGCCATGCTGCTTGCTGCGGATATGCTACGGCTGGAGGTAGGCCATCTTACACATCTGCCACCATCCGCCCTTTCTTTATGTCTCCATGGATGCAGTTTCACTTTGTCTTTACTCCCAGACATTGTCTGTTAAGTTTCTATGTTTTTTAAGAACAATGAAGTTGAGTCTGGGAGTTTTCTCTAGCGGGATGTGCTGAAGCCCCTCTCCTATGTGACCATTCGAGGTGGTGACATCACCAGAAGTCTCTGCCCTGTGTGTTTGTATCTCCATCCATGTACAAGTGCAGGGATGAGAAGGCCCTGTGATTCTATGCCCAACAGACAGCCCCATGAATTCCTTGTATCCATAGTTGCATGTAAGTGCAGGGCCTGTAAGCAGACAGAGTAATCCCTTGGTGCAGGGCTCAACAGCCCCTGCACATTTGCATCTGTTCACACAGGTCCCAAAGGGTCCTGCGTGAATGAGGATACGATTCCACTGTCTCAAAAAGAAAGGAAATTCTTGCAAAAAAACTACGTTAGTGCACCAGTTAGGGTGCCTTAACACCAAAAAATGTCAGTAAATGGCACATTAGGGTTTCCAACTCTGACTCCCCACCCCAAGGGTTTCCAACCCTGACTTCCCACCATCTCCCTGTAGACAGCATCTGAAAAAAACATTACAGTTTTACTTCTCTTGCTTCTTCGCAAATCAGGCATGGGGCGTGCCTTGGGGTTGTCAATCCTAACTATCACGCCATTCTCATACCCATCTCGGCCTATTTACTGATGGAATGGGGTGAATGTTAGGGTTGACAACCCCACGGCACACCCCACACCTGATCTACGAAGAAGCAAGAGAGGTGAAACTGTAATGTTTTTTTCAGCTGCTACCTGCATGGTGGTGGTGGTGAGTCAGGGTTGGAAACCCTAACACCCCATTTCCTGACTTTCTGGGTGTTAAGACACCCTAACTGGTGCATTATTGTAATTTGTTTGCAATATATAATAGAGATACAAAATCACACATGCCCCCACAATGCAAAGCATCATGGGCTGCATATGCAAATCACCACAGAATATTATGCTGGTTCAACTTTAAGCAGAAATGCATGGTGCCAAAAGGCCTTGCACTCAGTTTGCAAAGGGTGCCAACAGAAGACATGGACACGTATTTCATCCTACCAGGACTCATCAGTATGCCTTGTCTGTTTGACACCCCAGTGGAATGAACCAGCTACCCTAAGATGGTCTATCTGGTTTATGTTGTGGTGAATCCAATTAAAACAAAAAACAATTTAAAAGACAAAGTTATATCCATATTTGTGTTGTATTTTTATTATCTTGTGTGGAATTCAGTGAAACCGAGTTTCGTTCAAGGGGCATATCCTTAACAATAAATGAACAGTATTTTGCTCCTATTACTAGTAGTATGATCAGATCACAGTATACTGAAAGTTCAGAGCACAAATTGGAAAGGGAAAGACCTGAAATTAAGATGACACAGCCTGTGGCCAGAAAATACATGTCTCTAAGAGTCTCGGCCAAAATGCATATCACACAATGACGTGACTTTTTTTCTCTTATTTTCATATAATTTTGTAAACAAAGGGCACATGCTGGAGTTATCCTGGTCTGACTAGTCATGCCCCAATCCAAATCAGGCAAAAAGGAAGACAATTGACTCAGTGGTGGAATACATAATAGTTAGGAGGCATATATAACACATTTATAACACGTGAGCTGCAGGCATAGCTGTTATAAGATAGCATATTGTTTAGAAAACAAGTGTGAGACAGGTGTCAGTGTTCTGTGAGACTTTGCTGTTTGGGCACTATTGTCAAAATGCACTGACATTTTCTTTTTGTTGTTTGCTAGCATATGTATGGAATTGTAGTAGTACAGTAGCTCCTTGGTGTCATGACTATAGTTGTCCTTCCAGCAAGTGCACCTAACTTTCGTGTCTCTGAGATTGAGTGCTGAACACCCTGGTAGGTGCAGCAAGCTCGTGCAGGTGCAGCAAGCTCCTGCATCACTGCATGAACTCTTTCCTGTTTTTGATTATTTGCCACTGATTATGAGTGCCCGGATATGCTGGGAGACAAGGAGTGATGCACAAAGGTCAGCTTGTACTCTAAAATAGAATGAGAAACGCATTAAAAGAAGCAATGCATGCGACGGTGAATATTTTAACCTATACATTTTTATTCTTTTTCTGAGTGCCCCATATCTTCAGTCTTGTATGATACACTTTTTCCCATACTGAGTCTGCTGTAGCACTGCTTTTTATCTTTGAAACAATAAAAGAAGCACTGCTTTTAATATGGTTATCTCTCCAGGTTTTTATCGGTATTCTCAGCTGTTTTTATACACTTGTTATCCTGTAAGGTCGGGAGCAGTGTCTGTTCCATGCTAGTTTGCTTTAGTCAAATGAAAAGTGATCATAAACAATGTGTGTGTTCAAAAACAACAGAGAACATCTGGAGAGAGCTATACTAAAAATAACGGTTCTTTCATCATTTCAAAAGCAAAAAAGTTCTAAACTAAACTCAGAATAGGGAAACAGTGTGCCGTGTGATATGATATGGGATATCTAAAACAGAATAACAATTTTCACTACTTACATGAACAGCTGCTTTGAGTACCCTCATAGATACACAGGAGCTGTCTAACTAAAGGAGAGGGAAGAAGATCAGACAAACTCACACCCTTCAGCAGCCGTACAGTAGTAAGATACACAAATATAGCCAACCTGTACGGGCAGCGTTAGGGCTACCACGTGCGATGCTGGTGACCAGAGCTCAGGAACGAGCTCGAGTCACCTAGTGCCATCCAACAGTAGAAGGATCACGTGTCCTAGAGGATGATCTCCTCTTTTGGGGAGGGAGAGCAGCTATCTCTGATGCTAGACTGCCACCTAGGTGACCACAGGTGGCTGTGCATACAGAGCAGTTTAGAGTGTGGGGGAATGCAGGCTGGTGACATGCTACATACACTTGCGTGCATAGCTTGTGCACCCTAGCATGCCATTGGCAAAATGAAGATTGGAAAACTAGGTAAATGGAAACAAAACAACAGTTCAAGTTCCACAGAAAACAGTCTGCGTCACGATCTGAAGAAACATACCATATAACAAAAAATAAGCAGCTTGTACCCTCTACTATCTTGGTCTGTACTAGTATGTTTGCCCAAACTATTTTTTGACTAAATAGACTTCACAGCAGTGTCTGTTGCTGTTTTTTGTTGCCTGCCCCAAAACTAGGAAAATCCCTTGCCAGCAACAGGATAAATGGCCTACCTCCAGTAGGCCGCCCACCAGTGAGTGTCCCTCCTCTGGACTTGGATCATGATTCATGGCAGGAGTTGGGGAGCCCTGCCACCCCTGCCATGGGGGAAGTGTGGGGAATCCAGAATAGAGTTAAGCCCAGGATAAGCTGGATGATAGTGCTGGAGAGTTTGCAACAGAACGGGGCATGGCTGAGTACCAAGGACATAAACAGAAGACAGAAAGAAAGAAAACACATTAATCACTCTCTGTATATTTATATATGTTGCAAAATCTGTATTAATGCACCATTTAAGACTCAATTTAATGCCACAGAAGTACAGAAATGTGGTGTTAGAGTTCTCAAACCTAACTTCCCACTCCCCAAGCAGCAAAAGAACAAGACCACACAAGAAACCACAGACAGCCATCGTCAGGTAAGATGAATAACAAACTATTGTTTCCAGATTGCACAAATGTAGTAGCATTGATGTGCTACCTTCCTGGATTTATATTTGCAGCACGCACTCTGTAAGGCATACACACTCACTTCTGCTGCAGAGATAAATCCACAATATTCAGCTCAGAACACTGCTTCTGTCTGCATCCACAGATACAAATCCATGATACCCAAATTACAATGCATCTTCTGTCTGAAGAGGTGAAGGCACTTGTGGAGCCAGTGTTTCTGCAGCCACAGTTACACTTGCACAGTGTAAGACACACACACACATACACATGCACACACACACACACCCCAACATCTGGCAGCAGAAGGATCCTGAACTTCTTCAACCACAGATGTAAATCCATGATACCCAAATCACAACACTGCTTCTGTCTGCAGAAGCACAGGCCCCTGTGGGACCAGCACTTCTGCAGCCATAGGTACAGATGCTTACTGTAAAACATACACACTCATTTCTGGCTGCAGAAGATACAAATGCCACAGATACACATGCACAGTATAAGACATACACACCTTCTCAGATACAAATCCATGCTACCAAAATTGCAACACTACTTCTGCCACAGATACACATGCACAGTGTAAGACATTCACACCCACTTCTGGTTGTAGAAGTGCAGGTCTCTGTGAAGCCAGTACATCTGCAACTGCAGATACAAATCCATGAAGGTAGTACTACCTGAGTGCCACTGTATTTGTGTTATCTGAAAACAGTTATATGTTGTTTGTCTTACCTGATGATAGCTGTCTGTGGTTGCTTATATGGTCTTGTCAGTTTGCTGTTTGGAGGGAGTTCAGGTTGGCAACCCTAATGCCACATTTCCCTACTTTTTTGACATTAAGTTGATTCCTAACTGGTACATTAATTAGATTAAGAAAATTCCTTTCTGTTTGAGAGTCTGGTTGCTGAAGTTACTGGCCGCACACTGCAGTGAGAGATACAAATTTACAGTGCAAGAAACACACTTCTGTCTTCAGAAACCATACCACAGTGGGGCCAGTGCTTTTTCAGCCACACATATACATTCACATTACAGGAAATATACAGGTACTTGTGACTACAGAAGGGGTCTGCGCTGGTGCAGCCGCTAATGGAAACAGTACTTCTGGCTGCAGAAGCTCTTGCCCAAGCACTTCTGCAGACACAGATACAGATTAACACCACAATACAGGTGCAGCTCCTTCTGGTTGCAGATAGAAGCACAAGTTCCAATTATACTGCTTCTCAATCACTGGACACAGTGTTTCCATTCTCAAATCCACTTTTAGACACACTTTAGTCTCTCCCACCCCCCACCATACCATACACACATGTTCAAGACCCACAACAGTCAACACCAGACAATTACAGCTTCATTACCACCCAAACATGCAACTGCATACAGGTTCAAACCATTCCACACCAGCACAATTACAGTTTCAGCTCCCCAAAGCACCAGACCCATTTGTGCCCCTCTCATGGACATGCAGGTTAAACAACCCTAAGCTTCAGTCTCACTGTTAGCCTTCTTCCCACCATACACACAGGTTGATAAGTAATAACTAAGTAATACGAAGGCTGATCAAAAAGTTTGCAGCCTGACACAGAATGAAATGTGCATCAGTATTATTTTATTTTTCAGCATAGTCTCCTTTCAGTTCAGTACACTTAGTCCAGCATTGTTCTAGCATTGTTATCCCCTCATGGTAGAATTCTATATCTTAGCCTCACAGCAGTTATCACCTCTTCATCATCAGAAAATCTCTTTCCACTGAGTTCAGCTTTCAGTTTTGGGGACAGGTAGATGTCTGAAGGAACAAGATCTGTTGAATAGGGTGGGTGAGGAAGCAGTTTATAACCACATTCTGTTGCAGCAGCTACTGCAACCTGTGCTGTGTGGGGTAGAGCATTGTCTTGCAGGAGCAAAACACCCTGCCTCAATTTTCCATGACATTTGGCTTTGATGATTTCTCTCAGCTTTTACAGTTATTCAGTGTAGTACTCACCAGTTATTGTCTTTCCTTTTTCAAGATAATCAGTCATGATCTGGCAGATAGTGTCGCTGTCAGTTGACGGAGGTGGAGCAAATGATGCAAGACACATGTTGGAAGGCTAGGTGGCAGCATGATGAAGCTGCCTCTCACTTTCCCAGAATGCCACTCTAAGAAGAGAATGGGTCTTTTTCTTCCCACATTTCCCCTTTTTTGAACTTCTTAAAAAGTTACTCTGGCACTTTCGACAGTTGCTTCAGATTGAAACTGTCGGGCAGAAGAGAAGAAGCTCTCAAAATTTGCCAGTTGTCTTTCATGTTCTTGGGCATCTGGAAGGTTCAGCGTGGTGGTTGCCATAGTGTGTTCCTGTCCAGTGGGTGGCACTAAGAACTAAGTTTATTAGAAATAACTCTGGGTGCTGGGGGGAAAAAAGAGCAGCCTGGCTCCAGGAAGCAACAGAAAGGGAAAATCCAAGAACTTCTATTTTTCTTCCTGACAAGATAGAGCAGCAGTTCGAGAGAACACCAGATTTGGTCCATTGGATGTTAGAAGAATTGCTGCATCAGGAAGAAAGAAGAAACAAAGCAAACCCTGCCCACAGAAAACAGCTAACAGCTAACAAGAGGCCAGATAAGTATTACAAAATAAACTGGTGTCAGTTTCAAATAAGAAGAGGAGTGTGATGGCACATAAAACAATTGATACTTGAAAGGGGACAATAGAAAAGTCTGACAAAAGAAAGAAGGAGAAGGAGAAGGAGAAGGAAAGAAATAAAGTTGGTAACACATGTTCAAGGGAGGGGAACACTTGGAAGATTCATATAAAAATCTGTCTCAATTATTCCAGAACCCTGGTACCAGATTAAAAGAGACAATAACCACGAGACAGGGAATAAAGGCCATATAAAAAAAATGATAGCAGAAGAAGCTAACTGGAGATTTAAACAAACTAAGTTACCTTTTAAAAACTGCTGTGCTTTAACTGGGAGTGTTCAGACCAGGATGGGCCCTAAAATTCAGCCAGAAATGAATAAAAAGAAAGAAAAAAAAGGGCAGAGATACTTCAAGTAACGCTGAAGCAAGTGGTTCATCTTCAGAATCCCACTCTACTTATGCTTCAGTTTCAGTGTATCAATCTGAAGAAGATATTAGCAGCAGAATGTCTAATTAGGAAAAAAAAACAAGCTTTAGCAGAAAATGTGGGAAGTAATTCAGTGAACAAGGAAAAGGTACCTTACCATGGGCTGAACAGCTAATGGAAAAGTTTGGACTATTACAGGCAGCTATAGACAAATTACAACAAGTACCAGAGTCTCTTGGGAAAATATCAGAAAATATAACACTAGTAAACAACAAATTGGAGGAATGTATTAAAAAAATGAATGAACTGGAAGCAAGGCAATCAGATTTGGAAGTTATGGTAATGCCTTTAAAACAAGAAGTCATGGGATTAAAGAAACAGTATGGGATGCTTAAAAATCAGTTAGATGATCAAGAAAACTGATCTAGAAGGAAAAAATATAAGAATTTTCAGAGTGCTACCAGAATGGGAGAGAGAAATGCCCTTACTGAAGATCATAAAAGATCTTCTTCAATGCTTATTGGGCAATGAAACTAACATTCTGGTGATTGATAGAGTGCACTGACTGGGGCAGGAAAAAATGGGGATAAGAGGGAAGAAAATAATAATTATAATTAAGACACTGACCTCGGAAGGAAAAGATATTATAATGTAAGGTTACTACAGGTCCAAGCAATTTAAATACAAAGAGCAGAGTATTACTTTCATACATGACTTTTCAAAAATGCTCTGGGAACAATGGGAACAATTTGGGGACATTCAGCAAAAACTGTGGAAAGGCATATGTGGTGTCACCAGCCAGGCTGAAGGTTATCTTAAATAACCAACATTTATTTTATAATTCAGAAGCAGAAGGAAAACAAGACCTGAAAATTTGATTGCCTGGAATATTCTCGGAGGACAGTAAAAGGTGTTGTTTCTCCCCACTGTTATCGTTATGAACTGCTACCATAAAAGAGGACTAAAACAGAGTGGTGGAGCGTGGGGGGGGAGCTAGCCTGAACATGCACTTGACTCCAATGGAATGGAGGGAAGCGTGCCAGACCAGGATCCTAGGCATGCAAAGTGGAGTGGGGGGGGATAGGGACTATAACTAGGAAACAGAAATACTAGAATTTTAAGAACAAATGTCTGTGGTGGATCGTCAAAAAGGCAAGAAATTTAATGAATAAGAAAAAATGATGGGTATGTTTAAAGGAATTACCTGGAACATAAATGGTTTTAACTCTCTCAAAAAAAGAGTCTTGTCCAGAATTTAAAATAAATATGAATTAAGAAGTAAACATTTTACTTTTTGAATGCGAAGGAAGAAGAAAAATTGAAAAGAAGATGGGCAGATCCATTTTTTCATTCAAAGGGTATCAGCAAAAAAAAGACAGGGGTAGCTATACTATTCCAGAAGAATTTTGAAGGGAAAATAATAGATCATATAGAAGACAAGTTAGGAAGAATGGTTCTGATTAAGACTGATTTGGAGGGCAAGGGTATAATATTTGACTCTATTCATGCACCTTTTAAAGACTATAATGGTGTCCATCCTAGCAGAACTGAGTAAGTTAATAAATAATTTTACAAGAAAGGCATCTCAAAGCAAAAAAACTGAGTCAATAAAGTGTACCCACATGCGACAAATCCAAACTTGGCTACCCATACTGTTTCCAAGAAAAGATATCCAAAGCATCGCTGCAAAAGGTTAAAAGGTAAACATTATTTCATTACCTCCAGCAAATGCAGTGACAAGGGCATACACCCAACCCCTCCCCACAGCTTAATGTTTTTGTGTGATACTTGCACTTTCTCAAGGCCTTGAGATATTTGTATGTCAAGAGAAATGATACTAGATAACATATATACAACTGCACAGATAGAACCATTGTTGGTATCAGATCACAGCCTAGTAAGCTACAGCATGATTCAACAAGAAAAGAAAAGACAAAATATGGAAATTTAACAACAATTTACTTAAGGATCGGGGTTTTAGGGAGAAAATATAAACAAGCATAGAAAACTTCATTATAGAGAATGAGATTTCTGAAGAGAATATAGTTACATCTTGGGATGCTTTGAAGGCAGTCATTGGGGTGGTTATCTCAGAAGCAACGTGGAAAAACAAAGAAAGAATACAAATAGAAGAGAATTTAAAGAATGAATTGAAAGAGCAGTTCAAAGAGGAGACAAGACTAATGAAAAAATATTTAATGAGCTTAGGAATCTGATCTCTAGTACAGATATAATTAAAATTAAATGTAATTGGGCTAGGAATAGCAAGAACTGGAAAAACAATAGTGAAGTGGTAGGGAGACTGTTAACAAAAATAATACAGTCGGCAGAACAAGAAAGGGCAGAAATTACTTCAGTTTTGACCAAGGAGGGGGACCCTTTGATCAAACAGGAAGAAATAATAAAAGAGTTCGAGAAATTCTATTCAGACTTATATTCATCAAAGCGTAACCCATCTGAGGAAAGGATTTTGTATTATGATCAAAAAGGATTAGAAAAGATTTCAGAAACAGAGGCAGAGGTTTTGATTTGACCTATAACAGAAATAGAAATAAGGGAAACTACAGAGGGAATGGCAAAATCTTAATGTCCAGGACTGGACAGTTTCACTCTGGAATTTTTTCAGCTTTCAAGGACAACTTAATACCTCTGTTACTGATGCTGTTTAACAAAGTACAAAATTGCAATGTGATGCTGGATTGATTTTATTTGGCCTATATCTCAGTGCTATTAAAACACGGCAAAGAAAATAATAGGGTGGAAAACTATAGACCAGTTGCCATTCTAAATATGGATTATAAGATATATACAAAGGTGATCAATAATAGAATTTTATCAATACTACCAAAAATAATACAGGAAAATCAGACAGGAGTTATACCCACTAAGAAAATACAGAATGGACTAAATAAAATACAGTTTATAATTGATTATTTGGATAATTCTGGAGTTCAGGCAGTTTTTCTGGCACTGGATGCCACTAAGGCATTCGGCATGCTAAAGTGGAAGTATCTATATGGGGCACTCAGGATATTTGGGTTTCCAAATCAGTTCATCGAATACATAAAAAGAATATATAGATAGCCAGTGACTCAGGTTAAAGTGAAAGGCCAGTTTTCAGAAAAAAATCCTACTAGGAAGGGGAGTAAGGCAAGTAAGTCCCCTGTCTCCAACTTTATTTGTTGTCAGTCTGGAGCTATTGCTGAATGATATTCAAGAAAATAAAAATATAAAAGGAATTTGATGAATGAAACTAAATTAAATGCTTACTTGGATGATGTGCTTTTAATGCTGCAAGAACCTGAGAAAAGCTTAGAAGAGTTAAAATAGTAATAGGGAGATCCTCCAGAATAGCTGGATATAAAATTAATGAAAAAAATCTGAACTACTATAATTTCATATTAAAGACATGGGGAATACTAGGAACAAATGGGAAGCAGAAATAAAGGATGAAGGCCTAAATTATTTAGGAATTAAGACAGACAAACGTTTGACAAATTTTTAAGATTTCAATTATAAACAGATGATTAAGATACTGAAGGAGAAATCCGAAGGATGGGCCAAAATACCGATCTCAATATGGGGGAAAATACAGATAATTAAAATGGCAGCAATACCACTGATCACATATAAACTACAAACAATTTGAACCACAATACTGGACAATTGGTTTAGGCAAGTAAATAAAAATTTTAAGAAATTTGTGTGGAATAATAAGCAAGCAAGAATTACTTGGAAAAGACTATGTTTACCAAAAAATAAAGGGGGTTTGGCATGATCAGATAGTGAGATATGTCACCTCACATTTGTGATGAAAATGGTTATTAAATGGTAATTAAGGAGGAAAATGAGAAGGAGATGGGCTTAATAAATGTTACAATAAAAGAAACATATAACAAAGAGATAGATATCTAACAATTACTTTTTACTGCAAAACATTTGATGAGATCTAAAAGTCCAATAATCAGAAATTTGGCAGGATTCATAAACAGATATACTAAAAGAACTAAGTGGATGGTACAGTTTTCCCCTCTAAATAGAATTTGGAAAAAACTTAATTTTAGAATTAATGGGAAATATTTAAAAAATAAAGAATGGGAAGCAAAGGGGATAAAGAGATGGGCTGACCTATATGAGAATAATATTAAACTTAATTGGTCACAATTTAAAAGAAAATACTCTCTAAGAAACACATCTTATTTATTTTTCCTTCAGTTATCAAGTAGATTTGAAAAAGACAACAGTAGATGGGAATGAGCACCAACCAATAAAAGTATGGAAACAGAACTGATATTAATCTTAAAACACAATCCAAAATCTCTGAGCCTGGCTTACAAAATTAATACAGCAACCATTTGAACTGCTTTATAAACAAGCAATGGATAAATGGAAAAAAAGAATTGGAATCTGTATGCACAGAACAACAATAGCAACTGGCCTGCAGGTCAATACGGGAATATCAGTTAAGCAGGGACACAGCTATTCAGTACAAAATATTGAATAGAGCATATTTTACTCCTAACAGTCTATATAAAATGAAAGCGAGTGAATCAGATGGATGTTGGCATTGTGGAGAGAGGAAAGCAGATATGTTATACATCTACTGAGTCGCGCCTGGTGGAGACAGTCTTTCACCATTCTAGAACAAATAGGGGTGGAATATGCAGAGTGGGAACACCCTAAAGTCATAATATTAGAGATGCATGGACAATAGGATAAAAATAATAAACACAAAAATAAAATGAAGACCAATATAATTTTGGTCAAAAGACTAATTTAAAAAAACTGGAAATGTGACACCATACAAGATCCAGTCCCAAAGGCAGAGTGGAAACAACTATTTTTGAGCACTTTATACAACCATGATTTAATAACAGATTTAAAAAAAATTATGGAACATATACAATAAGGAGGTGGAAGACTGGGTCCAACAGGATTTTGGACTATTATAAGAAACTCATTTGTATAAATGGATAGTTTTGCTCTTTGACATACCCAGTTTTCTTTTTTTTTATGTTACTGTATGTATTTTTGTGCCCTCCTTGGCTGGGGGTGATACCTATGGTCCCCCCATCCATCTGCTCGATGGCCCACGCACCACTCCCAGTACCTATGCTCAACTCCCTCCTCCATTCCTCGCATCAGCCGCATCACGGCAGGTACTTACCCCACCACAGCGGAAGCCGGGGATCAGGATCTGGGAAGGAGCATCTCGGGTAGGAGTGGCGCTGCACTGCTGGAGCAGACTTCTTGCATGCTGGAGGATTTTGCTTCTATGTAGAGTCCACAACCCCTAGCATGGACTTGCAGTGGTGTCAATGACACTGCCATGCATGCTTCCATGCACCACATTTCCAGTGCTGTCCATGCCATCCCCTTATGCAATAGAAACATAGAATTTGATGGCAGATAAGGACCGCTTGGCCCACCTAGTCTGCCCATTTTCCTACCTAACAGATAAGCTGCAGATCCTAGTTAACCAACAGCTTACTTCCTCCTACCCCCCACTAGGACTGCCTTATGTCTGTCCTATGCATTCTTGTATTCCCCCACTGTTCTTGACTCCATGACCTCCTCAGGGAGGCAGTTCCGTGCATCCACAACCCTCTCTGTGAAAAAATACTTCCTTACATTACCTCTGAGCCATCCCCCATTATCTTCAAATTGTGCCCCCTTGTTCTTGCACATCTCTTTTTCTGAAAGATGCCACCCTCTTGGACTTTGTTGATTCCCTTGAGGTACTTAAAAGTTTCTATCATGTCCCCTCTCTCCCTCCTTTCCTCAAGGATATACATATTAAGCTCCTTTAGTCTTTCTTTGTATGTCTTCTGGTGCAGACCCTGCACCATTTTGGTTGCTCTCCTCTGGACAGCCTCCAATCTGTCTATGTCTTTGAGGAGATGGGGTCTCCAGAACTGCACACAGTACTCCAGATGGGGTCTCACCAACTGTCTGTACGATCTGCCACTTGCACCAATCCCCCAGTCACCACCAGGAGCCAGAACAGCTGTGTATAACCCACCCCAACCGGAGGAGGAGGAGAGCAGTCCCTGGGACACTCAATCCTCCTCCCTTCTGGCTGACCTGAGCTCATTCCCAAACCCGGGTCACCAGTGTGATGTGAGGTGTGGTGACCAGCGCTTCAGCCCTCAGCACCACCGGGCCAGCTGACGTACCCAGTTTTCTAATATTTATAAATATTAATATTTATGAATATCTACAATCTGATATGGACTTCATAGACATGAATTTTTGTAGTGTGAACCGATGATCTACTTGTACTTCTGTAAGGAATCTATATATAAGAAAAATTAAAATTTTTATTTGCAAAAAAAAAAGATAATCAATCATGATCACACCTTCAGAGTCCCAGAAAACTGAGGCCATGATTTTGTCACTTGAGGTGGCCTGCTTGAACTTCTTTGGCATTTAAGATACATGATATTTCCATTGTTTGCTTTGCTGTTTAGACTCCGGATTAAAATGGTGAATCTAGGGTTCATCCATTGTTACACTATGACTGATAAAGTTTGTTGGATCCCTCTTGTATTGTGCAAAGTTGGCTTGAAATGTCCCTTCTGGCTCATTTCAGATCATGTGTCAACATTCTTGGCACCCATCTTGCTGACACTTTGCTCATGCCCAGGTTTTCAGTCAAGATTGTACTGCCACAAAATGGATGCCCAAGGTGCAGGCTACATGCTGTATAGTTACTTGTCTGTTTTTCATCATCATTTGATGGACTGGATCAATATTCTCCTCAGTGGTCATCTCCCTTGTGTTCCCTGACCTGGCTGGGATCATCTTCAGCACTTCTTCTGTTATGTTTAAATTCAGCAGACCATTTCTTGACAGTTGAATACGAAGGGGTGTTGTTCCAAGTGTGTTGACCAAGTGTGCCAACCATATCCTCATGGATTTGCATTGGAGTTTGATGTTTCATTGGCAGACATTTAAACTAGCCAAGGGGGAGGTGGAATTATGCAGGAAAAACTCAACTGCCTCCCCCCGCACAGGTCAAGGCAGATAGACAGAAGGATACTAAGGACGAGGAAACACAAAGGACTGAAATGGGGTAATGTCAGGGAAGACGCAAAGGGAAGGGATGGGATCAGAACAAATAGTGGCAAAGCCATCAGAACATGGAGAGCCATGTGTACAAATGCTCACAGCCTAGGTAACTAGATCCCTGACCTAGTGGCATTAATAGCAGAGGGAAACCTAGATATTGCGGCAGTCACTGAAACAGTGTATACAGAAAGCCATGACTGGGACATTAATATAACTGGGTACACAGTCTACACAAAAAACAAGGAGGGCAAAAAAGGAGGAGGGGTTGCGATCTACATCAAGGAAGGGATCACGGCAACTGAGATAAAGGGAAATCAGGGAGGAAAATAGGCACTGTGGGTCACCCTGGATTCAGGAAATAGAACCGTTATCCACACATGGGTTATCTATAGACCCCCTCCCATGCAAGTGGAGGAAACAGGGTAATCCTAGACAACATCCTTAAAATGGCAGAGAGAGGAGAAGTGTTGTTGATAGGGGACCTAAATATGCCTGTTGTTGACTAGAGCACCTATGCTGCAGCCACATCCAGGAGCAAAGTCATTCTGGATGCCCTGCAAGGGGCATGCCTCATGCAACTTGTGGGGGAACCCACCTGTGAGGGGACAATATTGGACCTGGTGCTCACAAGTGGAGACAGATTAATGGATGTATCGGTGGCCAACCATCTGATGTTCAGCGACCACCAAACAGTATGGTTCAGGGTAAAGACAGTAGAAGAATCAAGCCACATTAAAGCCAGAGTCCTTGACTTCAAGATGGCCAACTTTACTAAAATGGGTGAATGCCTCAAGAAAACACTGGCACAGGGTGAGGAAGGGGGAGCAGAGGTACAGTGAGAGAACCTCAAGAGAGCCATAACAGAAGAAACAGGCCCTAGTGTGAAGCTGGTGAACAAAGCCAGAAGAAAAAGAAAACCATTATGGTTTTCAGAAGAAATGGCAGGGAAAGTTAGAGAGAAAAAAATGGCATTCAGGAAATACAAGGAAACGCAAAGGGAGGGACACAAGGAACTGTATCAGATAAAGCAGAGAGAGGTGGGTAAAGCTGGCAAAAATGCAAAGGCAAAAATAGAGGAAAGGATAGCCCAAACAGTGAAGGAGGGGGACAAAACCTTCTTCCGCTACATAAGGGAAAAAAGAAAGGCCAAGGGAGGGATAGTGAGGCTTAGTAAAGGGGGGGGGAAGTGGGTGGAGGGGGACCATGAGAAGACTGAGATATGGAACGAATACTTTTGATCAGTATTCACAAAAGAAGGGGAAGGGGAAGAACCCTTTTTCTGACCGATATTGTTTTGACCAATATTAGCAAGTAGACACACACACAGGAAAGAGGGGTGGACACCAGTCCATTCACAGAGGAGAGAGAGAGTCCTAAAGGAACTCTTGAAACTGAATGTGGATAAGGCAATGGGGCTGGACGGGATACATCCCAGAATACTAAAAAAGCTCAGAGAGGTGACAATGTCACTACTGACAACCCTATTCAACAAATCATTGGGGGAGGGAGTAGTACCAGAGGACTGGAGGAGGGCGAATGTGATACTGATACACCTTCACAAGAGTGGGAGCAAGGTAGAAGCAGGTAACTATAGACCAGTCAATTTGACCTCAGTGGTAGAAAAGATGATGGAATCACTGTTAAAGGAAAGGATTGTAGAATATCTAAAGCCAGCGGGGCACATGACCCAAGGCAACATGGACTCACAACAGGAAGGTCGTGTCAAACGAATCTGATAGATTTCTTTGACTGGGTGACAAGGGCAGTAGATCAAGGAGGGGCAGTGGACATGGCCTACCTAGATTTTAGCAAAGCATTTGACACAGTCTCGCACAAGAGATTAATATACAAGTTGGGCAATCTGGAAGTAGGTTCCAAGGTGATAAACTGGGTCAGAAATTGGCTTAGCAACAGGACTCAGAGGGTGGTGGTAAATAGAGTTCAGTCTGAAGAAAAAGGGGTAACCAGCAAGGTTCCGCTGGGTTCAGTGCTGGGGCTGGTCCTCTTTAATATCTTTCTAAGTGACATTGCAGATGGACTCGAAGGAAAAGTATGCCTCTTTGCAGATGGCACCAAGATCTGCAATAAGGTTAACACTCTTGGTGGGGGGGGAGAGTGGAGCAAATGAGGAGAGACTTAGGCAAGTTGGAGGAGTGGTCAAGAGTGTACCAGCTTGGATTCAACGGCAAGAAGTGCAAAACCATGCACTTGGGGAACAAAAACCCAGGGGAGGAATACACAATGGGGAAGGGGGTACTAACAACCACCAAAATGGAAAGAGACCTGGTGGTAGTCATAACAGATGACCTAAAAGTAGCCAAACAATGTGAGAAGGCAGCAAGGAAAGCCGGTGGAATGCTGGGGTGCATAGGGAGAGGTATCACCAGTAGAAAACAGGAGGTGATGATGTCGCTGTACAGGCAGTTGGTGAGGCCTCATCTAGAATACTGTGTGCAGTTCTGGAGACCTCATTTCTGAAAGGACATAAGCAGGGTGAAAGCAGTCCAGAGAAGGGCAACAAAAATAGTACAGGGGCAACACCAGAAACCATATGAGGAGAGACTGCGATAACTCATTATGTATACTCTGGAGGATGGGGGGGGGATATGATAGAGACATTCAAATACCTCAAGGGGATCAACAGAATTCAAGACAGCAGTGTCTTTCAGAAAAGGAGATGCGCAAGAACAAGGGGTCACAATATGAGGCTGGAGGGGAGGAAGACTCAGGGGCAATGTGAGGAAGTATTTTTTCACAGAAAGGGTGTTGGATGCATGGAACAGCCTCCTGGAGGAGGTTGTGGGGGCAAAAACAGTTTTTGAATTCAAGAATGCATGGGACAAGCAGAAGGCAAAACTAGCAGTAGGAAGGAGGAGGTAGGTCGCAGATCAAATAAGATCTGGAGCTTATACAGTAGGTAGGGAAATGGGCAGAATAAGTGGCCCAGGCAGTCCTTATCTGCCGTAACGTTCTATGCTTCTATGAGTCATTCCTTTGATATGGAGGTACTTGATGATTGCTCTGATCTCAGTTTTCTCCATTCTCAAATGATCATCACCTATTAAACATTGTCCGGCATGTACCTACAAGAGAAAACATTTGATCGTTATACTAGTAGGTCACATTCTATTTGTATTAGTGTCACTATACATTGAAAATAATACTAGGTTCATAGAACATTTCTTTCTGTGTCAGGCCATGCACTTTTTGATCAACCCTCATATAACAACCAAATATAATTGTGAATGACTATATGATCTGCAGGTGTTTTAAATTGCTTATCCCTTATTTTTATTGCAGTGGGTACCTAAACTTAAACCATGATGGACTTCTAGCAACTAAATAATACATCTATTTAAGTAAGCACATCTTTCTGACATTTATACAAAATCTTACTTCCCTACTTGTTACTGAATGCGTAGATTCACACAACACACCTTACGAAGTACCACCACAGGGAATCTGAACTCTTTTCCAGCAAAAGCCATAAAGTGCCAACCAAAAGTGAATTACTTATAAAGTGCACATTGCAAGTCTCTCTGGAAAAACATGATACCATAGTTACACAACATTCAGAAGAAAAAAAAGGGTAATTTTAAATAAAATGTTTGGTAATCTATATTAATTTCATCAGTCTGGTCAGAGTGCCTCCTATGGAATTAGAACTGGGCACAGCACCACTACAGCTCTACTGGAATTCACGGAATACATCGACAAATCAATTGATCATGGACAACTTACTGGGGCAATCTTTATCGACCTTACCAAGGCATTCAATACTGTTTATCATGCCTTTCTAATTGAGCAACTTGCCACAACTGGCCTTGCTCCTGAGGCAGTCTTGTGGTTCTGCAGCTACCTGGACCATAGATCCCAGCAAGTTAGAATTGGTTCAACCCTCTTGGATAGCAAACCTGTCTGTTCAGGTGTCCCGCAGGGGTCTATACTTGGTCCCCTTCTATTCAGCTTATTCCTGAATAGTCTCCCTCAAGCCAGCCAGTGCTACATCCTACTTTATGCTGATGATGCAGTTGTCTTCACACATGGCTCAAATCCTGTTGAAGTGGAGCAGCAACTTCAGAGTGACTTCACTTGTCTTGAGAAGTGGTTCAAGGATCATAAGTAGTTCTTGAACTATAAAAAAACTAAAACCATGCTGTTCCCCAGCCCTTACAAGAAGCATCGTAGCCACCCAGTATCAATATGTAATGTTGCTGGGAACTGGAACTGGCCCAACATTTTAAATACCTTGGGATCACTATTGACAACTTGTTGTAATATACTCCCCACATTGACAACACTGCCAAAGCAATCAGCAAATGTATAGGACTGCTCTATCAACACAGGCACAGCCTGACCCCTGAAGCCCTTAAAATAGCAGTTCACAGCTCTGTGGGCTCCCTCATAGACTACGGCCTGCCTGTATATGGCTTCGCCACTGATACTGTCCTCTGGCTCTTAAAAACTGCCTTAAACAAAGCCTGCCGGCTAACTGTAGGGGCACCTAGGCTGACTCATACCTGTGATCTGTATAACAATATGCTCTGGCTCCCTCTCAATGGCCAGCTAAAATTTCAAACCTCCCTTTTGGCAAAAAAGATCAGCCTTGGTACCCTCCTTCCTGGGGTAAGTGAACTTCTGGTGTCTTGCATTAATCCTCGGCACACACGTAACTCTGAGCACCAGTCCTTCATTACTCCAAAATGCCATACTTCCCAAGGACAAAGGTCTTTTGCCCACCATGCTCGGCTTTGGTTCAGCTCCCTTCAGGAAGTTCTTGTGCGTCTACCTACATTGGGTGCTTACAGAGTCCACCTTAAGCAACACTTTCTAAATGTAGCTTGTTGTGACTGTCACCGATAGCTCTGCCTCCCCACCTCCAATCACCACTATTCCCTAGGCTTCCCCTCCCAATCCCTTTTTTCCTCCTCCTTCCTCGAGTCTTGTCCTCCCTTCCCACCCCCTCACCTCTCACCCTCATCCCCTTACTCCTCTTTTGAGCCTGCTCCTCCCTTCCTATCCACTCCCCTATCTCCCTCACCAGCTGCCATCACACCTCCCCCCCTTCCCCTCTGCCAGATCAACACTCACAGTATCTCTTGTTCCCCTGGCACTTGGGGCTCTACCCCCCACCTTTGTACTTAGCAACTCTCTACTAAACCTTGTTGATGCAGACAACTGACTGGTATTACCATCAGGCATCTTAAGCTGTAAGTTTGTTGTAGCCTCCACTTCCCAAATCCTGACTAGTTTTGTTGTTCCATTTATATAATTCCCATTTTCATTCCTCTGTAATATTGTACTCCTCTGTTTGTACTGTAATCCAGATGTGGAACCTATGTAAAGAGCTCTGAGCGTAAGTGGTGTTAATCCAAGATAGAAAGAAAGAAAGAAAGAAAGAAAGAAAGAAAGAAAGAAAGAAAGAAAGAAAGAAAGAAAGAAAGGAAGAAAGAAAGAAAGAGAGAGTAAGTGAGTGTTACCTCTTGCATCCTTAGGACTCCAGAACTTCTCACCTTTGGTTTGCAGTTTTCTTGTTCTAAGAATGCATGAGGTGACACTCGTATCAATGAAAGGCCCTCCATCCAGACCCATAACTTTATATAGTGTATGGTCGAACGTTGTTGTGTATGGAAAACCCTTCACTGTAAAAAGTTGTTCCGCATTAGTAATGATGTCCTCACTAATGCAGAATGGCTTTTCATTCTGCGTTAGTGAAGACATCATAATACAACTGCCCCCATCAGCGCTGTTCATAGGATGGGGAGGTTGAAGCATTGCGTGTGTGAGCTGGCCGGCGATCGTATGCCAGTGAAATGGGTGCTATGGATGACAAATGCTGGCTCCATCAAAACAGAAAATGTAAGCTTATCTTTTTGTTGGAACCATACACTATAAAGAACAGTGTATGGCATCCCACACACTACTCGGCTATTTCTCTGTATTTTTTCTGGTTAGTAGAGGACCTCTCGGAAGCGCTTCCTCGAGGTCTTCTGCTGTCATAGAAAACACTATCCTATATATTATAAAATCCCCACAACAACCCCTCAATGTAAAAGTGCAAACACACAAAACATTTTAAAACCAGGGTCAGAATTTCAAGGAATTCATAGTCAGACTATTTTCCAGTCAGTTCATGTTAAATGTGGTAATAAGAATTCAGTATTTACCACATCTTTTCTGCATAGTTACAAGCTTGTTAGAGCACAGCATACGGTGATTTATCATCTAAACCAGTACTGTATCAACAAAGCAACAGAAAACTGTGAGAAAGTGCATTACATTTCAGCAAAGTAAAAGGGCAGTATGACACGCTCCAAATTATACAAGTGCAAGTAGGAGCTGCTGTTGCAACTGACCCAAAAACACACAGTGTCAAATTGCCTAACAGTCTGAGCCACACTATGCCTATGCTGTTTAATGCATTACAAGCAGGAGAGATTCCACCACTCGTTGCACCATCTGAGGGCCCCTTAAATAAATTCTAATCTGTGGAGTTAACTAAGAAAAAGATTAATATCAACATTAGGCATTGACTCCAGGCAGACTTACTAAAGTGTCAGAACATTGCACATGCTTAGCCTGTAGTACAGCAAGTTTGACAATCACACATGGCTCAGTTACTCATAGGTCTCTCTATTGTAACCCAGACACCATGTCCCAATGAGTTACCTACCCCTGCCTTGCAGGCCTGACCAAGGCTAACGGGCCTTGGTTCCTATTTCAGATTTTAAACTGGTTCTTTCCCATACATTATAACATTGTGCAGTGCCTCCACCCAGAATATGCCTTTAAGCGGGCTGAATACAGTCTGGTACAACCCCCTGGGATGCTGTACCCACCCACAATACCATAATGTCACCCCAAACATGACCCAATAACCTAAACCCCCCATTTTAACATTTTAAGAACTAAAGGCTCACTCTAATAACATGCTCATGACACCAGATCTTTAAAACAAGTAACAACAATTTGTTTACAAGGGGTGAGGGTTAGTAAAGGTGAATTGGAAGTAGAGGTTAAATATTTACATTAGATTTTATTGGCATTTAGATTATCATCATCATCATCACTGGCATCAATATAATCATTTTGCATCTTTAAATTCAAATCTTTATCACAGTGGTCACCCACCAACCACTGATGAATTCAGGTTGACTCTCCTCCTAGCTATCTAGCTGCACTAGCTGGTAAAACACATATGCCCAATGCCCATATTGGTACCAGTCCCAGACTATTATAGAACCTGCAATTCTACATTATAACCCTGGGTACCCAGTACTAAGTCATTAAGTTGCAGGCCTGTTATAACTGCAGTTGAGTTGGCCGGAGTCGCAGCTGGTTGTGGCCCTTAAAAGAAAATCAAGTTAGCATTTCTTCCTTTTAGCATTCAGCATAGTTTACATTTAGCACATTCTGGTTACTTTAACTGGTCGCAATCCTTTCAACCATGTAGCCATTGTGGCAGGCATGGCCCTTTTAGCTTTCAAGACACAGTCTGTCAATGTGGGTGCTTTCCCCTAAGGCTAGGGAGACCCAAAGCTAGCAGACTCTTTTAGACAAAATCTCTTGCTCTCTCAAAAACAGAACAGGAGCCCAAGGCATGACTCCTAAGCAGAATAGCTCTTTACTTGTAGGTAATTCACTTTTCTCAGACACTTCTCAAAGCACAATACACAATATCAAAGTCCCTCTTGGCAATGCTGATGGTTGCAGCTACAGTTGGACGTGTACTTGCTCCTCACATGCAATGTCAGGAAAAGCTACATGCTTAGGACACCCCCCTTCCATTCCTGTAGGCACTTTTAAACAGTCACTTCAAACATTCTTAAACACTGGACCCTTCTTCGGTCACTTGCAACAGATGTTCATCCTTTACCAGGCACTGATCGATCGCAGGGTGCAGACAGAACTTGAGCACCTCTTGGCTCGCTGGGCTTCTCGGCCCCAAGCAGGTCTCCAAATAACTTAAACTTGTAAGCAGAAGTTTACTCACTCAGAATGATTCAGAAAGCTTTTCATTTCCTGAAGTTAAAGCTTCATCAGCACTCTCACTGCTGAGGCAGAACGTTCATGCAGCTCTCTCACAGCTGAAGACAAATTCAGGATCTACCACATTTTTCCCAAAACATGAAAAGGCAAATGCTAGCCCTGGGGGGCAATGGCTGGCAACCCCCAGGCCAGCGACTTTCATTTCTTGCAGTCACTTTCTCATTGCAGAGGCCAGAGCCCCCCTCCCCTGCGGAGGGGCTCCCAGTGAACACACTAGGCACATTCCCTCTAGCTGGGGACTGGAGACCCCCTCCTTGTGGATGGGTGTTTGCCAAACTAAACCCAACACTAAGTCTCTTGGGCTTTTTGGGAGCCTTTCACAGTTCCTGATTGGCTGAATTCACTTGTCTATCCCAAAAATGCATATTCATTAGGCCTCCATGACACCTGATAGGATCCCTGTTTAGGCACCTAAATTAGGTCCCTGCTTTTCCCCACAAATCTCTGCACTGTCCAATAAGCCTCTGGCAAAAGTCACAAGAGGCTCCACAGTAAATCCTGGCTTTCTGATTGGCCTCTGGCTGCATTTAAACACAGTCCTAATGTAGTCCATCACAGTTCCTTATTTAAAGTTTGGGTGCAGCCAGTATCATTATTATTTATTTACAATAACCCCATTATTTAATGGCCCCTATAGTGCCTTGTACTGCGCTCACATTATTTTACATTTAGAGGAGTCCCTGAGCCTGTTACTGCTGCTGAAATATTCAGTCTCCTGACAGCAGCAGACTCCAATGTGAATATTAATACCTGCTCATTAATATTCATAGTGCACCGAGTGCAGCGCAAATGGTGCTCTTTATTTAAAATATTCTGCGGCTTCTAATTGGCTTCGTCCTGGTCACTGGCCCCCAGCCTGTGCCCAACGGGGATCAGGACCTCCAGAAAGCCATTTGTTGGACTGCAATCATGGTCAGAACCTGGAGTATGCTTCTGCACATGTGTGAGCTGGCAGATGGCCTGAACGTGAACTTGGAAAAATGCTGGCGGCTCTGCCACACTCTCAAAGACCATTGCGGGCTCAAACAGACACAGGAGCCATTCGGTGCTCCTGGGGCACCATAGAGGACTCATGCCATGGTCATGAAGTGCTGGATGAGAAACGGAGACACCAGGAGGCAGTCAGGAGCAACGTGAGAAATGAGGCAAAAATGAAGTAAGCCCCATGGGGGGGGGGGTTACACTATGTTTAACAAAAAGTGCCCAGTATCACTTCTACTACAACTATATACTGTACTGGTTATATACAATAGACTCACTAAAAATACCACCAACAGCTAAATCTGAGTCTTTATGTTAGTTTGTGTCTGTATCTCCACCCCCACCCTTGGGAAGATTGCCTAGCCCTCCTTTTCTAGTCAACAAAAAAAACCTAAACTAAACATATGTATATTGGCGTGGTAGTGCCAGCATAGTTAGGGTTGCCTAAAAGGTTCTAAGTTAAACCCCTAACTTTGCACCTTAATAGCTTCAGTGTCATTTGACAAAATTACCTCAAAATTGCCATGCATTGTCTAGGAGACAAGGTCTACATCTGTAGAAAGTTTTGTGATGGCACTTTGTGCAGTTTCTGAAATCTGCATATTTTGTTTTCCTGTAGAGGGCTATTTTTTTTCCTATACTTAGCATGTTTTTTTTTTCTGTCACCTATAGCATAGACGGAACAGAATTGTTTTCCAAAACTTTCAGGGTAGAAGTGGTTTGTATTAAGGTAGTGCCTTTTTTCCCAAATAGTATACTTTATTGAGAGTTAATATCCATACATACATACAAACATACAGTCAGACATCAGGTTATGTAAACTATACAATGGTTATGTCTAAAGTGATACATGAGTAATAGAAGAGTACACTATTGAGTGAGTTGCCCTGTCAGCATTCGAGGGCTTCAGTGGGTCATAGACAGAAAGATGGTAACTTGGGTTTACAGGTTCAGTTCTGGTACTGTGGGCAGAAAGGTTTGTTGGGGATGGTCACCTTGGTTGTCCAGGGGTCAGTGCCTCGCTTGTTAGAGGTTTGTACGGAGGGTGTCCAGCATATCCCATCGTTGCTGGAAGCGCTGAGATGTCTGCCTTATGTGGTAGAGCATTTTCTCCATTCCCAGAGCTTCCAGGATTGTGTTGTGCCACTCTGTGAATGTTAGGGCTTTACTGTCCAGCCAGTGCTTTAATATCAGCTTTTTGGCCATTGCAGAGATGAAGGGAATATAATATTTCCAGTTACCAAGGACTCCATCCAAGTCAAGGCCCAGGAGACAGGTTTAGGAGAGAACGATTCTTCAAGCCCAAGTATTGGGTATAGTTTGGATTTGATCTCTTCCCATAGGGGTTTGGCTTTGGGACAGTCCCACAAGATGTGTTTGAGGGTTCCCCTCTCCGAATGGCATCTGCTGCATCAGTCTGATTTTAGTTTGCCTATCTTGTGTAGACAAACCAGGGTGAAATACAGGTTATGGTTGATTTTATATTGCATTAGTGTCAAGTCATCGAATCTGATGTATTTGTATGCCCCTTTCCACATTGCTTTTGTGGTTTCAGAGTTTTTCAGTTAAGGGAAAACCATTTGCCAATATGCACATGCTGCGAACTTGTTGCCTATGGTGAGGGATAGGAGGGTTTTATATATCAGGGAGATGGCGTGGCGCTGGGAGGCTAGACTTTGCAATTCATCCCACTTCTGGAAGTTGCTTGTGCTCCAAGGTTTAGGGCCAAGGGAGGCAGACAACATGTGCTGTATCTGAAGTAGGGGGAATAGTGATGTTTGTGTCAGGGGCATCTTTAGGTTTAGGGTTTGTATTGGTATCAGGTAGTTATTTTCTATAATGGATCCGAGGGGGGAGTACTGTCTCTCCCAGGAAGTTGTGGGGGATAATTTTCTTCTGGATTTTGAAGTTGGGGTTGCCTTGAAATGGTTGTGTTGGGTCAAGTTGGGGGTGGGCGGATAGCAAATTATGTAGTTGCTGGCATATACGAATATCAGTGCCAAAAGTCAAAGTCAAAGTCATTTAAAAAGACGCCCAATCCCAAAGGCTCTGGGCGCCACACAAAACTATACAGCATTTCATACCGTATGGATTACAAATTAAAATATAACATACATATAAAATTACTCCCCAAAGGCTTGCAAAAATAGGAAGGTCTTTAGGAGACCCTTAAAGGCCATTATAGAGGGAGCCTCCCTAACTACAGATGGCAAAGAGTTCCAAAAAGCGGGAGCGGCGACACTAAAAGCTCGGTCCCCCGCAGACTTTAATCTCGCTCTTGGAACTGTTAGGAGGCCACCACTAGAGGAGCGGAGATCACGGACAGAGGTGGAAAGTACCAGGAGATCAGACAGGTAACCAGGGCCCTGCCTGTGTAGGGCCTTATAGGTGAGAAAGCCCACCTTGAAGAGTACTCTCCATCTGACAGGCAGCCAGTGCAATTCGCGCAGTATAGGAGTAATATGGCAAAATTTGCTTTGCCCGGACAGAAGCCGGGTGGCAGCATTTTGCACTAGCTGTAGTCTATGAAGAGAACCTCCAGAGAACCCGAGATAGAGGGCATTACAGTAGTCAAGCCGAGAAGTGACTAAGGCATGTATCAAGGTAGGGAGGTCCAGAGCCAGAATAAGGGGCTTAATCCTGGCAATGTTTCTAAGATGGAAAAAACAGGAATGAACCACAGAGGATATCTGAGCCTCCATGGACAGGTTCCTGTCAAAAATCACACCAAGATTTCACACCCATGGGGAGGCCATCAATGACACAGCTCCTAGCACAAGGCAAGTCGCAGAATCAGAGGCCATCCCGTCACGAACTCTGTTCGACTCCACTACCAATACCTCAGTCTTGTCATGGTTCAGTCGCAGCCAGCTGGAGGCCATCCAGTCGTTAATCTCAGCCAGACAGATATTTAGCACATCCACTGCGTTTGATGTTCCTGGGGCAAAGGATAAGTATAGCTGAGTATCATCGGCATAGCAATGAAAACTCAGACCATACTTCCTAATGATCCCCCCCAAGGGCAGCATGTATACTGCGAACAACATTGGGGCCAATACCGAACCCTGAGGGACTCCACACGAAAGGAGGCAGGGTGCAGATGAGAAATTACCCATCACAACCCGTTGCCTCCTATTCATGAGAAATGACTCAAACCACTTGATGACAATACCGGTGAGTCCACATAACTCCCTCAGGTGGAAAAGCAACACACAATGGTCCACAGTATCAAACGCTGAAGAGAGATCGAGGAGAACAAGAATTGTTTTGTCCCCCCGGTCTCTAGCCCTGAGGAGGTCATTCTGCACCCGAACTAACGCAGTTTCAGTGCTATGTCTGGCCTGAAAAGCTGACTGGAAGGGATCATACAACTCGTGGGTCATGAGATGTTCCCCCAACTGAAGCGATACCACCTTCTCAACAATCTTCCCCAAAAATGGAAGATTGGAGATAGGACGGTAATTTGCCCTAATCTCTGGGTCCAGAGAAGCTTTCTTTAAAAGAGGTCTCACCAGAGCCTCCTTCAAGGCATCTGGAAAGACACCCTGACTCAAGGAACACCGGACAATCAGGGCAAACTCCGGGCCAACAGTGTCAGCGCACCTCATTAAGAAGCGCGTTGGCACGGGATCCAGTTCACGAAAGGTATGCTTCAAGTTGGCCGCCACCTCAATAACCTCACAAACCTCCACTGGCCTAAACTCTCCCCAACTAGGCAGAGTGCTCTTAGAACACAACTGATGACCACTGACAGCAATGATATTACTGGCTGAAGAAACCTCCCGCCAGATCAAAGACACCCTGTCCGAGAAAAAACGAGCAAAATCCTCACAATCCTCATTTGAGGAAACTCTTCCAGGCTGAAGACAGGATGGATGAAGAAGTCTATCAACAGTCCGGAAGAGTGAGGCTGGTTGGCTTCTCCCAGCAGCAATCTCCCGAGACAGAAATGCTGTCTTCTTTTGGTTGATTGCCTCCTGATATGCGCAATAATGCGCGCACAGGACCAGTTTGTCAGTCTCCAGACGGGACTTCCTCCAGCGACGCTCTAATCTCCGACCCAACTTCTTTATTTCCCCAAGATCACCGTCATACCAAGGAGACCTCAGGTATGAAGCTCTGGGTCATACACGGATAGGTGTGAGGGAGTTGATGGTGCCAGACAACACCTTATTATAGGTGTCTACCCCGGCATCAACAGCTCCGACGCATGCATCACCCACACTAGATAAATCAATTGCCGCCATAAAACCCTCAGGGGTAAAAGCACTTAAAGGGCGGCAGCGAATCATCTCAGCAGAGGAAAAAGTTTTGATGGGAACCATGAACGTGAACTTCACCATGCAATGATCAGACCAAAATGCCTGATCAATTACAAGATCAACGATCTCAAGTCCCATTGAGAACACCAGGTCCAATGTGTGGCCATCGCGATGAGTAGGTGCACCAACAAACTGCACCAGCCCCAAAAGGAGCATACTCTGCAGAAACTCACTGGCGCACTTTTGAGCTTTATCCTCGGCCCAAACATAGAAATCCCCCAGAAAAATACATCTTGGGGAATCCAATGTTTCGCCGGCAACAAACTCGGCGAATTCCTGCAGGAATCTCCCCATTGGGCCAGGAGGGCGATAGATGAGGAGGATCCTGCAGCCCACGCCAAGTCCTCCAAGAATGGCCACACACTCAAATGAACCTGGGGTTCCCACCGGGTGCATGGTGAAGGTCAGGCTCGATATAAAACAAATGGCTACACCGCCGTCCCTGCGATTTTCTCTGGGGCAGTGCACCACAGTATATCCTGGGGGGACTGCAGCCTCAAAAACAGGGCCAGCATCATCTCCCACCCAGGTCTCCGTAATGCAAGCCAGGTCAACCGATGAAACCAAGGCAGCGATAATTGCCGTCTTGTTTCTGATCGACCTGGCATTGCATAGCACCGCCGTCAGAGATGTAGAGGGTGATGCAGCCCTTTGGGTTACCTGACCACTCGACCTGGTGGTCCCCCTGGAAATAGGCACCAACCACGTCTGGCTTCTCCGAGATGCTCTACTTACTCCAGGGTGTCTCCTGGACTTAACCACCTCTATCCTTTGGTCAACCCGCTCCTGGTCATCCCACAGCCCACAGGCAGAGCAATCCCTTACAATCCCCACTTCCCTACAATGCCTGATAACAACATCAGACACAGGGAAAGGGACAAAGGGATGCAGAGCATGCAGCTGTGAGTTCCCACAAATAATACTAGGCCCTAAAGATCGTCCCACAGACCCCCTACACATGTCTATTTAAATAAACCAGTAAACACATTAACTAATGCAAGCACAAAAACATTAAAACACTTCCTTACAAAGAAGCCTGATCATCATACATAAAACTACTATAGCCTGACCCACTTCCCTCCTCTCATCCCAAAACAGAGAGAAAATTTCAACTCCGAGTGGCCACACTTACAACGCTTCGCTTGCATTTATCCAAGGACCTCCCTGCCCCCTCACACCTACAATTGGTTTCCCCCCACTCACTCCTCCAGCTCCAGCTGGAAACGATTGGAAATGGCTCCAACACAGCCTCTCACGCTGTGTAATTGGCCAAATGGGTCTAGTGAGCAGGCAGTCCACTACAGGAAAAGCAGTCCAATTCTGGCAGACGATCACAGTTCCAGCCGCCAACGAGCGGCGCTCTCTGCAAGCACACAGTAGTCAGAGAAACACAAGAGTGACGCTTGCGAGTGGCACTTGCATTTATCCAAGGATAAATGGGGTATGTTTTAAAGCTGAGGGGATAGCCCTGTATGGTACACTCATGAGTGCCTGAAGGTTGATGTTATAGATGCAGCACAGGTCTCTCTCCATCACTTTCCATTGAGGGGTGTAGCCTCCTTCCACCTCAGTTTCGGCTGCACCCCTCCACCAGAGAACTTGGCTGTTGTAAGCCCCCATGTTCGTTGGCGGGGTATAGTTTGTTAAAGGCTCCATGGGGGGGGGGGTTGCCATGCCAGAGAAAGGCAGCCAAGATAGAGTGAAGTTGTGAGAACCAGCTGTTGGGGAGAGCGCACCCCAGCATGGTGATCAGGTAGAGGAGTCTGGGGAGTAGATTTATTTTTATGATGTTGATTTGAGCCCATTGGGTAAGTGGGAGTGAGGTCCATCTGTTCAGGTCCTGTTTAATTTGTGCTTTGACGGTGTTGACATTTTTTTGTATTGTTTGCCTTGTAGTTCTGGAAATCCAGATACCCGGATATTTGAGTGAGTCTGGACACCATGTACCTGTCCAATTTGGTATGTGGGCTTTATAGGTAATGTTGTTTAGGAGCATCAAACCTGATTTGGCAAGGTTCAATTTGTATCCTGACAGGTGGACAAATATTTGTAGTAGTTAGAGAGCGAAAGGAATGGACCAGCCTGGTTCGGTGAGGTGAAGGAGGATGTCATCCACGTAGGTTAAAGCCTTGTATGTGAGACTAGCAACGCAGACTCCTTGTATGGACTCATCTAGATTTATCCTTCTTGTGAGGGGTTCAAAGTAGAGGCTGAAGAGGTATGGGGAGAGGGGGCATTCCTGTCGGGTGCCTCTCCTTAGGTTGAATGGAGCTAAGATGACATTTTTATGGGTTATCCGAGCTGACGAGCATGAGTAAATGATCTTGAACTAGTCTGTAAAGTCCTGCGGGAACCTGAACTCCTGCAGGGTCATGAATAGAAAGATCCAGGAGACCTGGTCAAAGGCTTTTTCAGTGTCCAGGGAGAGCAGAATTGAGGGGGATGGGCTGTTCCTGGAGGTCACCATGATGTGCTTCAGTTTACGTAACTGGTTCAAGACAAGCCTCCCTTGCATGAAGCCCACCTGTTCTGGGCTTATGAGGGAGCTCCAGACTGAGCTTAGTCTGGTTGCAAAAATTTTGGCTAGAATTTTGAGATCGGTATTTAAAAGCAAAATGGGCCTATAGCTACTCATGTTGGTCGGGTCTTTGCCTGGTTTGAGTAGGAGGGTAATGTGGGCCTCCTGTAGAGATGGATCTAGATCTTTGTTAGTTTTGGCCTCATTATATAGGCATGTCAAGGGGCGGACAATGTCGTGCATGAGGGTTTTGAAAACATTTGCGAAGAAGCCATCTGGCCCTGGGTCCCTATCTAATGGAAGGGAGGATATCATCTGGCGGACCTCGTGTTCTGTGATAGCAGCACCTATGGTGTCCCTGACCCTGGGGTCAAGCCTTGGTATTTGGGCCTGTTTCAGGAAGTCCTTTATTGCTTCTGTGGAGGTTGCTCATCAGAGGTGTTTAGGTCCACGTAGTAGTCCCTGAATCTTCGTGCAATTTTTCTGGGGCGAAGGGTTAGAGTGCCATTGTTGGTACAGATTCTTGGGATCGCCCATTAGTCTCTTGTTGTTTAAGTCAGAGAGCCAGGAGCTTATCCGCCTTTTCACCTTGGTCCATGTATTTAGTTTTGGATCAGAAGATGGTGAATTCTGCCTGTTCCCTGAGGAGTTTGTTGTAGTGAGCCCTGGCTGTATTAAGGTGGAGTAGCGTTGACAGGGAGGTGTCTCTAGAGAATATTTTCTATAGGTCCCTTCTTTGGCTGAGGGTCTGTGTACACTCTGCTTCTCTCTTCCTTTTCCATACTGTGGCTATTCATATGAGCTCTCCCCGTATAGTGCATTTAAAAGCACCAAAGATGTGCTTTTGGCAGGCCACTGATTCGGTGTTTATTTTGAAAAAGGTTTTTGTTTTTTTGCTGATGTTGTCAAGATGGACCTATCCTTTAGGAGGGAATTGTTAATCCTCCATGTCATGTCCCTGTCTACCCACTCTGGGGGGGAGCAGGGATAGAATGACAAGGCCTGGTCCGATATCACCTTAGGCCTGATCTTGCAGGAGGTGGTGGTTTTTAGAACTGATTGGTTTATCAGGAAGAAATCAATCCTGGACTGCATACCATGTGCAGGGAACCAAAAGGTGTATTCTTGGGCATTCAGATGGAGAGTTCTCCAGACATCCATCAGCCCTAATGAGTCCTGGAGTTCCCTACACGCTCTCTGGGCTGGGGAGAGGCATTTGTGCTGTGGTTTCAATTTGTCCAGGCTGTCCTCCAGGGGTATGTTCCAATCCCCTGTCAGCATTGTGGGGATGGACGGCATGGAGAAGAGGATGGCTAGGAGGGAGGGAGGTGAAGAATTTAGGATCATCTGAATTGGGGCTGTAGATCAACGCCAGGATAATTTTGGATTGACCAAGCATACCTCTTAGTATGATGAATCACCCACCTGGGTCCCTGTGCTGCTCTATAAGCTGAAAAGGGATATATCTATGGATCAGTATGACTGTACCTGCCCTCCTGTTGTCGGTACCTGCCATGCATGCCTGACCTATCCATTCCCGTCTCATAGGGATGCCTGTGTGGATGTGGTATGTGTTTCTTGTAAAAAGGCTACCTGTGTTCTCAGGGACTTAAGGTGCCTGAGAACCTGGTAGCACTTTTCTTTGGTCTGGGCCCCTTTAATATTCCAGTTGTCGCACTGGTGTGGGTTAGCCATTCGGAACGGTGCGAGGTGTCTGCTTGCATGTTTCCAGGGTGAGGATGATTTTGTTCAGATTGGGGTTTGGGGGGTGTTTTGGGCAATATTGCTTGCGGGTATGTGCCAGACGTCCCCATGCTTAATAGTCGGTTGTCTGTGGGGTGGGGGGGGGCATTGGATGGAGTCTTGTCAGCAGTGTACACATCTCGATCCATAATAAACATTTTGTATCATTTAATAAACAGAGTAAGATGTAAATCACAAACAACAATATGACTAACAGGCCTAGTGCCACTATATACCAATGTCCTCTAATCTCAAAGTGGGATATGTTCATGACGGCTCCCCCTCTGGAATCCAGGCGGGAGGTTTGCTGCACTCCCTCTGTCCCAAGAGCATTTGGTCTGCTATGAGTGTTCATACCTGTGGAAGCCCTCAGACTATGGTTAGGGTTTGTATCCCCCCAAAAGCAGGGTTGTTGGGTGGGATAACTGGTAAACCATGTGTGAGATGGGGAGGATGGGTGATTGTATGCAGTAGGCTTTCTGGGTAGGACACATTTGGTTGTCGCACAAGAAGTGCATCTGTTGGGGTCACCTGCGACCACCTAGGAGGGAGTGTATGGGCTCCCACTCATGGTGGGTATTCATATGGCACTGGAGGGCCCCCTGAGGACTTGAGTTGGTTATGGGGGACCACTTGTCTTGCGGGCAGTGGATACCCCAGCCCCCTGACCTTCTTAACTGACCTTTCTCTTCCTGCCAAGGGGTTAGCTGCTTGAGGCCTGTGTGGCGGGTTTGTACGTGCTAGTCAAAGTCTGGAGAGTTCAGTGACCCTTGAGTGTGGTGCACAATTCTCCTCGTAGTGATCGGCACACTGCCTCTGTCTGCCTCAGTTACTTACATGGCTAGTTTAGCTTAAATGCCATGGCCAGGATATGATCAAGTGGTGGAATGTGGGTGAAGATGCTGGGTTTTGCCTTCTCAGTGGGCCAGGGTTACCTGGGTTGTCATCCTGTGCACTCCCGTCATCTCCAGACCCCTTATCCCTGAAGGAGGAGTAGAAACGGGCAGGGGAGTTGACTATCCGGGGTTTGGAGCCCTTTCTATAATTACATGATGGTCTCCATACGATTTTGGGGAATCTTGGGGTTGATAGCCCATTTGGAATCACCCGCTGCATGTTTTGGTGAGTGGGCAAGACTGGGGTAAAGGATTGTAGTACTTCAGAATCCACAGCGCTCCTCCCGGTAAAAATCCAGGTTCCCTCATGCACAAATGGCATACGATGTAACTGACTTGACAACACTCCTGGTGCAGACCAGATTGGTTAGGAGGGTATGAAGTATGCCTCCCCCATCCACCTGCCCCTCTCTCCACCCTGATAGGTTGCACTGCTAATAATATTAACAGGCGTTTATGCCTTTTCTCTCCATCTTTTGTTTATGCAATTTACAGTACCTGGGCTGATAGTCAGTAAGTCCCATTTATGTATTGTCCCTGCTTGACGTGCTCCACTACTACACCAGTGTAGTCCTTTAGCATGCGCCGATTGGTGTGTCCAGCTCAGGTTCTCAGATATGACATGGTGTTAGACTCTGTGATGTGTCTCTTTGGTTTGTAGTCATGAGCATGCAGGTTGGTTGATTCAGTCACTAGTCTGGGTGGACAGGTGGATTTGTTCGGAGCCAAGATTGTTAGAGGATACACCATGCTGCATTCAGACTCTGATGGTCAGTCCCAATGTGATGTGGTGTATGGGGAGCACAATTTCACCAGCAGTGCCATCTCATGACATTGGGGGGACCGTCTGTAATCCTGGATGACACAGCTGGCCAGGATACACATTGGGATACTCTGTGAGGTCTTTGGGCATCTGCAGTAGTGAAGGGCTTTGCATGCCAAGGGAGAGAAGAGGAGAGGGACTGGGGGAGTCCCAGTCCCTATGGTGTGTGTATGATGGGCTCCAGAGTGCAGAGTGCAGAGTGCAGATGTGTTCCAAGGGATCCTGTGGACATCCGAAGTGGGAAGAGGTCTGAAACCTGTCAAGCAAGCTGGTCTGAAGTTCTGCAGTGCATTGCAGATAAGAGATGTAAGTAAGGTATTTATGGCCCATTCCTAGACAAAGGGAATTTAGTTGTTGGCGGGAGCGGTTGTGGGGGATCTTCAAATGGAAGAGGAAGAGAAAGCCAGTGCAGGAATTGAGATTGCCATCTTTGGTGAGTGGGCATGTCAGAAAGAGAGTCCGACTCTTATATACAGTCGCAAAGTCACAGACTGTACTGTGTAGCACCCCATGATGTTCCCCTCCTTTATCTAGTTCAAGTGGGTAGAGATCCTTTCAGTTGTTTTGGGAGGCAGGTCAGGGAGTGGCAGAGAGGAGAGGAGGGTCCGAAAGCAAAAGTATTTACAGTTTATTAATTAGGCTGGGGTCCCTGGATGGCAGTTGGAGTAGGGAGGTTAGTATGTCCTTAAGAGATGGGTGGAGTGAATAACATTAAATCAAACCTAAGTCTGAAGAGGACTTACCCCACACTGTCTTGCTTGTGTTTGTCCTGTGTTCCGCTCTTTGTAGGGGACTGTGCGGAAAAGGCTTTGGGCAGAATCTGTTGTAGCGCCACTTAAGCTGTGTCAGCATTAGGGTATTCTTGGGTGCTGTTGGGAAGAGTGACCTCTGGTCTTGCCTGGTACAGCATCCAAAACGGGACTTTGACCTGGTGGAGCTTCTTTTTGATATCTTGATACTCCTTCTGTTTATCCCGCATGGTCGGGGTAATGTCGCTGAAGATGTGGATGCGGTGTCCATCCCAGTACAGTGGCCTTTTAATTCTGACTTGGGCTTGGATATGCCCCTTCTCCTGGAGGCTGGTGTAGTGGGCAACAATGGCTCTTGGCTTGTCATTTGGCTTTTGTGGCTGCTTGTAGGACCTGTGAGCATAGTCCAGTAGGTAGGCAGAGTTAGATTTTGGGGGTCTTACTAAGTCAGTTAGATGTTTCTGTGTGAAGGCCACTATATCTGATTTCTCCACAAACTCCAGGACTCCCACCAGTATTGTGTTGTTCCTCCAGAGCCTGCTTTCCTGGTCCTCTAAATGGGCTTCTAGCTTGTCCATTTTTTTCTGGAGTTCTGGGGTTTCTCTGTAGTCCCTTGCATGCTAGTCTTCCAGTGAGCTGACTCTAGCTTCAACATCGGAGACCCGCCTGTGTCGTGTTTTGACTGCTGGCTTATAGTCCCAAAAGTCCAAGGCTAGGTCGCACATAGCTACTTGCATGGTGGGCAGCTCACCGAAGAACTGGTTTAATTTAAATTTTTCAGTTAGTTGTTTGGTCATCACTGGTGCTAGTACTCAGATTCTGAGTCCTGCTTTTGTCTCTTTGATGGCTGTGCATCTGTAGGAGCGGACATGGTTGAAAAGTCCATTTGTGTGTGCTTTTTCAAGTCCATTCTCTGGAAAACAGCAGAATTAGTTCAAGCAGAGTTTCTTCTAACAAATTATACTCAATTGTTAAACTTTTAGTCAGTTTGTCCAGTTATAAGCTCCATTTTAAAGTTAAAGACCATGGAGCTATGAGAAAAGCTGCCGTTTAAGCTGAGCTCATCACGTGACTCCAAAGTAATGCCTTTTGAAGTTTTCATAAAGACTGTTAAACAGTTCCAGCTTTAAAAGGATTTAAAATTTGGTTTCTGAGCTGCTTTGAGCATGCTCAGAAGGGCTTTTTTGATAACACTCCAATACAACATGAAAAATTCTGTGTTGTGAGACTGTTTTTGGTCTCTCACCTCTTGCTTCTCGTGACACGACAAATGTTTTTTTGGTTTGTGACAACCACCATCTTGTTTTTCCTCGAACTAAAAAACATAGAAAATATATAAAAATAGTATATTTTTGAAAAACTAACACCTGAACTTTGCTAAACAGGTCCCATTTAGCTAGATTCTAGTGCTTGGTTTAAAAATAAAAAAACTTTCCAGAAATACCTTTTTTGGGCACCCCAAAATCCAGGGTGCCCCACTTAGTGAGAAGAGCTGTTCGCTACATCCTCTGTAGCAGAACAGTGGGATCTTCTTAACTTGTGATACTGCAGCTGGAGTCGTACTGCTGGCTTCAGTTTCAGCAGTGAGCCTGCAATCACAATCTCCCTCTCCTCCTATCTATCTATCTATCTATCTATCTATCTATCTATCTATCTATCTTATCTAAACAAACATGGACTGGGTGCTCACCCTTGGTACTGATTGCCAACTCCCTCCCCCTCAGGTCACTCGTCCCTCCCAAAAAATAGGTTGTGACACCAGGGTGCCCACCCTTGGTGTTGCCACAAAGTTTAGTTGGCACTGGGGTTCACAATCCCCAGTGTCAGATCCAATATTTAATTAAACCTACAAAAAAAGAAAACTACCCTCTGATGTCTTTATTTTGTTTCCAATTTAACCTGTAAAATGAAAATAGTCCATCATCAATCTGACCCCCCCAGACCCCGGCCCCCCCACTCAGCACCCACCAGCCCACCCGCACACACCCTCACTCATGTGAACATGTCCCATGATACAGAGCCACTCTCTGACCAAACACGTGTCTTGCTGCTGGAACCAGCGACTATAAAATGAGAAAATAAGGTAAGTTTGGTTTAATGTATTTCAATAGGGTTTGAACTTTTACTCATAACTTTGTCATTTTTTAATGTTTTTAATGTTTTTACACAAAATTTTCAATGTGGCCTTTCTGAAACCCCACCTCATAAACACGGGTGGCAGAAGTTTTCAAAAAGGCCCGAAAGGTGATATTGTGGTTGCCGCGCAAAATAAATTTTCTGGTGGTATTTGAAAATTTTCACCTGCCGGGCTCATAAGGTGGGATCATAAGGAGGCTATGTTGAAAATTTGGTGGAACAATAGTTAAAATGACCAAGTTGTAAGTGAACATTGAAATATTTCAAAGTTCACTTGTACTGCCCCAGAGTCATGGGGCACCACAAGAAGGGAAACAGGGACTCTTCCCCTCGTGGAAAGTTAAAGTTTTTTTTCTCAGTGCCATTGGACACCCCTCTTCCTCCATTCCCACAGACCCCCCCAATTCCCTTTGTCTACTTTTGCACCATTTGGCACTGAGGAGGGTGGGGGTCATGGGCAGGAGACCCTCCCAGCAGGGCTTGTAGTTCCCAATTTCCTGGCCAGAAGCCAGGACCTCCCCTGCCCTACAAAAGGGCTGGGTGTGGTCAAAGGAGGCAGCTGGTGGCACAGTTGGAAGGGTGGAGGATGTAAGGAGCATGGAAAAGGAAAAAGGAAAAATACCTGCATTGTGTCCATGGCTCTGCGTCACTCCCCCCAGCTACAGTCCAGGGCATAGTGGCAGCAGCAGTGGGGTCAGTCGGGTGGAGTGTAGCTCCCTGATGCGACCTGTCCCCTCTGGGCAAAGCTACGATCAGCGAGAGGGGAAAGAAGGCGCTGACAGACCAAAATGTGCGGCAGAAAATGGGCCCAGGTGAAAAGTGCACCCCAGACCTTTTAGTTCCACCCCAGCAGCTGCAGCAGTTGAAAGGAAGAGCAGGGTGGGAGGCAGGTTTCCTGCCTCCCACCAGCAGCACTGAAGTCCCAGGCTGTGATGGTGAGTGGACCAAGTGCCTGATTTTAAATTACACTCATGCCACTGGTGCTAGGGAAGTGGGGAGGAAAGGAAGGAACAAAAGAGGACTTTAAAAGGGCCAGCGTCCTAGTAAAGAGAAGAGGGGGTGCAGTGGGCTCCTTGGTTGAACTGCCCACCTTGAGGAGGAGGAGGAGGGATCAGAGGTAGTGCGCTGAGGGCCCTGTGAGGTCAAGAAAAGGCCCCAGGTGTGGCCAGAGCCCCGAAGTATTTTTATTTTTTTATTTTTTGTATTACTTTGGCTGATGTTTATCCAAGGGACAGTCAGTCTAATCTGAAAAGCATCTTGTCCCCAGACTAAGGAACAAGGGCACCATGACTGAAAAGCCCTGAGGGGAGTAGGAGAGCAGAGAAGGGGTTGGCTTAAAGACCCCTTTGTTCCCTTTTGCACCATTCTGTGCCAGGGGCATAGGTCTGTATACATATCAGTGGACGGGCAGGGCTGATTAATGCGTTTTACATGGCCGGCCCTCATTAAGATTCATGAAAAGGTGGGACCAGGTTGGAAAGTCACATAGACCCATGCATAGGTATAGTTTTAATGTTAGCGAAGGGGGTTGGTGCTGCAGAAACAGCCTAAGGGGAAGCCACTTAAGGGAATAGCACCCTCTAGGGAGGAGAGGAGAACAGTTCTATGGCCTTAAGTTGCCACGGGGTTACAAGGATGGGTCCTGAGTCCCCACCTGAACTGAATTGTGCTGTTGCCTGCCCCTAGAGACTGCAGTCTTTGCAAGAACTAAACTGTCTGCTTATAACTCTAAACTATTTGCTTGCTTCTGGACTGTGTTATCAAATTGTGTCCTTGCATACCTGATGCCCAGCATTGCCTTTGTTGCCCAGACCAGCTTCTTCTGAGTCTGATGTTGACCCAGGGAGGTCCCTGGCCCATCCTCCATCTGCAGCAGAACTGTCTCCAGTGACATCAACCTGCCTTGAATTTCCAACACAGTTCTCCAGCATCAGTCCTGCGATGGCAAGTGGTAGAGCACCGCTAGTTAGGTACCCAGTAGTGAGTCAGCTTAGGAACTGCCCTGGCTGAAGCCTGAGGGACCACAGTTAACGTGCATGCTCATTGTTTTCTTGTTTTGCCGGCTGTTCATAATTGTGCAAGCACCTGTGTTGCTCCATAAAGGCTGCCCGAAGATTGTACCACCAGCAGCCTTCTTTCTGGGATGTTGTCTGTGTGCCAGGGACCTGCCAGTGGTCATTGCTCCGGATCATCCAGAGCATCATCTGCCAAACAGAAGTCTTCAGCTTCTTGCCCAGAGCCACAGAAGATTGCCAAGTTCTTCATTGTCCAGCTAGCAGTGTTCCTCTTTGTGTTCTGTTCATCTGGAGGATGCCCTGCTATGGTCTGTTTGTAAAAGCCCTTTGTGGGGTCAATGCCCACCTGCTGATCAGCTGACTCATCGCAAAGCCCAAGCTTGCTTTGTCCACTGTCTGTCATCTCAGCCAAGTGCACGCAGGACTTAGACTAAAAGGGATTAACCCCCTGTTCTTGGTTCGACCAATTGTTGGTCCTGATCGTATTGCTTTGTTGTTTATTCTGTTATCCTGTGGTGTTGTAGAAACAGTTACTTTGTTTGTTCTTCTTGTCACTTGCAAATAAATCTTTTGCATCTTGTTCCCTGAGTAAACTTCCTGCCTCTCCTTCCAGATTCATCTGGTCTATCCTGGAATTGTTAGGGAGTCATGAACCCCATCCCACATCATGAACCTCTTTGGCCCCGGTCACTACATTTGGCACTGCGAGCAGGAAAAGAAACATCAAGGAGTCTAAAGCTTGCAGCTACCCGCATCAAGATGCCTGCAAGAGAAGATATGAATTGGAATCCCCACTGTGTTATGCAAGAGGAGCTGGCCCATATGGTATGTCAAGTGCAGGAGCTGGCAGCGCTCGTTGCAGAAATGAGACATGGGGCCCAGCCACAGGTTGGGCCATGTCCACTCCAGCGCTGGAGAAGAAACCGAGATCATAGATGCACAGATCAATGGGTGGAGCAAAGCAGAACCATGTACCCAGGCAAAGAGACTGTGGGGCCTGTTCAGCGATGGTATGAGTGGAGTAATGCCAGAAGCAGCAAGATCAAGACAGCTCAGCAGCAGCTGTATGAAAATACCAAGAGGAGATGAAAAGAATAAAGCAGCACAACCAAGCTGTCATGGCACCTTCAGGGGAACCATCTAGAGTTTCAGATGCCCAAGTGGAGGAGCCTGTGTACATGGTGAGTGCTGTCAGTTGTGATGTGAGTCAGCAGGTTCCTGATTGGAATGCCCAAAGGGAGGCCTGGTACCAGGAGCTTATACAGCAGGCTGTAAAATATGCCAAGCAGAATATTGAGCTACGGAGAGAATGTAAAGACCTCAAAAGGAGCTTCCGACAGTGAGATCAAAAGATTAAGGAGCAGGCCAAACAAGCCCTCCACCATCAAGAGGCAGCAGCCTGGTGCACCAAAGTTATCTGAGACAGCAATGCTAGGACTGACGACCCGAGCCGTGTGCTATTAATCTAGACGCAGAAAAAGGAGGAGCTCGGCTAAAGCTTGGTGGAGCTAGAGGTACCCTTGAAAAAGGCGGAGTGCATTCTGCTAAATGCTGCATACCCCCCAAACTTGCCAGGACCCCCAGGGCCCAACACCCCAGTAGTGCTGGATAAGCCAACCAGCCAGAGGGCCCCTAAATTTTGCCTGGCACTCGAGACCGAACAAGAGAAAGAACCATATTCTGTTTTGGCCACCGTCACAAATACCACTTGGAAAAGCACCCACGTCACACCCCCCATTCAGATGTTGGCCCTTGTAGTGAAAGCACACCAATGAGAGAAAAAAGGGACCCCTCATCAAACAGAGCATAAGTCGCTGGCCAGCCAAAAAGTGTATATCAACCGAGACAACATGAAAGTGTCCGACGATGCCTATGATAAGGAAACACCCTTGCTCATTGGAGAGCAAGTGCTGGTAAAGTCAGAGTGGCATGGTGGGACATGGGAACCTGACCCATATGTCATCGTGGACAACAACCCATGGCCAGGATTGCATGCCTACCAGGTCCAAGTTTTGGATGGAACCCAGAAGTTAATACACCAAATTCAGCTAAAGTCCTGCCTGTGTTCTGTCGAGACAGATGGTTGGATCGACAAGGAGAGGCAGGAACCACTCACTGAAGGCACCTCAAGGCCACCCATCCCTCTTCTTGGTTTATTTTGTTCGGTAGGTTAAGAATGTTACAGTAGACCAGGTAAAAGGTAATGTGTCAAGCAGGCTAGGTAAATAGTACTAAAAGTTGTTTGTGTTTTAAAGCTCAAAATGATAGTTAACCCTCATACATGGGGACATGTATGTTTAATGGGGGGGGGGTGAATGTTGTGCTCCAGAGTCAAGGGGCACCACAAAAAGGGAAGAAGGGACCCTTCCCCTCATGGAAAGGTAATGTTTTTTTTCTTTTTTTTTCTCAGCACCCCTGGAGTTCCCCCCCCCTTTCCTCCACTCCCCCAGACTCCTCCCAATTCCTTTGTCTACTTTTGCACCATTTGGCACTGAGGAGGGAGGGTCATGGGCAGGAGACCCTCCCAGCAGGGCTTGTAGTGCCCAATCTCCTGGCCAGAAGCCAGGACCTCCCCTGCCCTACAAAAGGCCTGGGAAGTGGCCAAAGGAGGCAGTTGGCGACATAGTTGGGAGGGTGGAGGACACAGGGAGCACAGAAAAAGGAAAAAGGACAAGTACCTGCATTGTGTCCATGGCTTCCCCAGTGTTGCTCCCCTCAAGCTTCAGTCTGGGGCATAGTGGCAGCAGCAGCAGGGTGGGTCGGGTGGAGAGCAGCTCCCTGATGTGACCTGTCTCCTCTGGGCAGAGCTACAATCAGCAAGAGGAGAAAGAAGGGACAGATAGACCAAAATGTGCAGCAAAAAATGGGCCTGGCCGGGAAGCGCACCCTGGACCTTGCAGTTCTGCCCTAGTAGCTGCAACAGTTGAAAAGAAGAGCCTGGTGGGAGTGCGGCTCCTTGGCCAGGTTTCTTGCCTCCCATCAGCAGCACTGGAGTCCCGGGTCATGACGGTGAGTGGGCCAAGTGCCCGCTTTTAAATGGGTGCTAGGGAAGTGGGGAAGGGAGGTAATTTAAAGGCCCAGCACCCTAGTAAACAGAAGGGGGGGAGCTTAGTGGGCTCCTTGATTGAACTGCCCATCTTGAGGAGGAGGGGGGATCAGGGGCAGTGGGTTGAGGGCCCAGTGAGGCCAAGAAAAGGCCCCAGGTGTGGCCAGAGCCCCAAAGTCTTTTTTTTTTATTACTTTACTTGAAGTGTAAGCAGGGGATGGTCAGTATAAGCTGAAAAGCAGCTTGTCCCCAGACTAAGGAAGAGGGCACCGTAACTGAAAAGCCCTGAGGGGAGTAGGAGAGCTTAAAGACCCCTTTGCACCGGGGGCGTAGGTCCATATACATATCAGTGAAAGGCCAGGGCTCAGTAAGGACCTTTACACAGTTGGCCCTTATTAAGATTCATGAAAAGGTGGGACCAGGTTGGGAAGTCTCATAGACCCAAGCATAGGCGTAGTTTTCATATTAGTGAAGAGGGGTTGTGCTGCAGAAACAGCCTAAGAGGAAGCCACTTAACGGTATAGCACTCTCTAGAGACGGGAGAAGAACAGTTCTATGACCCTAAGTTGCCACGGGGTTACAAGGATGAGTCCTGAGCCCCCACCTGAACTAAATTGTGCTGTTACCTGCTTGGCGGCCCCTAGAGACTGCACCCTTTACAAGAACTAAACTGTCTGCTTAGAACTCTAAACTATTTGCTTGCTTCTGGACTGTGTTATCGAATAGCAACCTGTGTTATCGAACTGTGTCCTTGCATACTTGATGACCAGCATTGCCTTTGTTGCCCAGACCAGCTTCTTCAGAGCCTGATGTTGACCCAGGGAGGTTCCTGGCCCATCATCCATCTGCAGCAGAACTGTCTCCAGTGATATCAACCTGCCTTGATGTTGCAACACAGTTCCCCAGCATCAGTCCTGCAATGGTAAGTGGTAGAGAGCCGCTAGTTAGGTATCCAGTAGTGAGCCAGCTTAGGAGCCACCCTGGCTCAAGCATGAGGGACCACAATCAACGTCATGTATACCCATTGTTTTTTTGCTTTGCTGACTGGCCATAAGTGTGTGTGCACCCATGTCACTCTGTAAAGGCCACCCGAAGATCATACCGCCACCAGCCTTTTTGCTGGGAGGTGGTCTGGGTGCCGGGGACCTGCCAGTGGTCATTGCTGCAGATCATCCAGAGCACCATTTGCCAACCAGAAGTCTTCAGCTTCTTGCCCCGAACCACAGAAAATTGGCAAGTTCTTCATTGTTCAGCTAGCAGCGTTCCTCTTTGTGTTCTGTTCATCTGGGAGATGCCCCGTTATGGCTTGTTTGTAAAAGCGCTTTGTGGGGTCAATGCTGACCAGCTTATCAGCCGACATATTGCAGAGCCCAAGCTTGGTTCATCTGCCATTTGTCATCTCGGCCAAGTGCACGCAGGACTTGGACTAAAAGGGGTTAACCTCCTGTTCTTGGTTTGACCAATTGTTGGTCCTGATCATATTACTTTGTTGTTTATTTTGTTATCCTGTGGTGTTGTAGAAACTGTTATTTTGCTATTCTTCTTGTCCCTTGTAAATAAACGTTTTGCATCTTGGTCCCTGAGTAAGCTTCCTGCCTCTCCTTCCAGATTCATCTGGCCTATCCTGAAATTGTTAGGGAGTCATGAACCCCCATCCCACATCGGGAACCCCTTTAGCCCCGGTCATTACACACTCATAACTTCACTAATTTTTAGCATTTTTCCACCAGACTTTCAGCATGGCCTTTTTGAGACCCCACCACATGAACAAGGTGAACAAGGCAGCTGAAATTTTTCATATCCATCCCAAAAGGTGATTGTGCAGTCGTTGCACAAAATCATGTTTTGGGCCGGATTTGAAAATTTTCACCCACCTGGTTCATGAATGAGTCTTAATAAGATTGTTGAAAATGTGGTGTAAAAATAAGGCAAAATGGGAAAGTTATGATTAAACATTTAAATATTTCAATTTTCACTCATAACTTCACTCATTTCCAAAGTTTGACCCCAAACTTTCAACATAGCCATTTTTTCACACCACCTCATAAACATGACGGCTGTCATTTTTCAAATCCTGGATGAGACGTATATTCCCACATGTAGTACAGAATTATGTTTTGGCCAGTGTTCTAAAAATGCCAAATATCATGTTTATAAAAGGGAGTCATAAAACTATCTTGAAAATTTGTGGTAAAAAATTAAAAAACAATAATAATTAGTAAGAAGCGTTGTGTGTAGTACCAGCCTTGACACCAGTGAGTAGTGTTTTGTTATCTGGTACCAGTGAGCTGACTTCATGGGTGAGCTCGCTGACCCAAATGGATGGGCCGAAGCAGCGGGAGGCGTGTCATCCGACACCTTCCCCCAGCCTGGCAAGGGTAGGTGCAGGGTTGCCCACATGGGCCCAAGTACTGTATAGTGAAGACAGCTCTTCTCTTGGCTTTGGGCTGTGCACCTTTGCACTTGTGGGTGCCAGAGGGCCCTGAAATGTTTTGCCCTGAGGATCTGTGTCTCTGGCCACGTGGAAGTGCAGGACCAAGTGGTCCAGAAGTGAGCCCCATGAATCCTTGACATCCATTGCTGCACTTAAATAGGCAGAGGGAGTCTTTCCTTGGCACAGAGTTCAAAGGGCCTTGCACATCTGCATCTGTTAATACAGGTCCAGAGGGACCTGTGTGAATAATTATACTATTCCTCTATCTCAAAAAGAAAGGAAATCATTTGCAAAAAATTGCTTTAATCCACCTGTTTGGGTTCAACTTCATGCCACAAAAGTTTTCAACCCTAACTCCCCACCCCAAGCAGCAAAAAGTAAAAGCATTAAGGTTTTGGTCTCCAGAGTCTTGGAAAATCAGTGGTGGGGTCTTCCTTGGGCTTGTCAACCCTAATGCCCATCCCCTTCCCTGAGCAAACAAAGTCAGATGTGATCTCTTTTCTACATGTGCTTGAAAGAAGATACAACAGATTCTTTTGGCAACATGTTGTTATTCATATGCTCTTACTTTGAAGAGTGTATCACTATGAGACACAGGCTTAGAGCTGTACCTTGTGCTTCGGAGAGGAGGCTATAGGCTGGGGGAGGGGGTTAGCATTAGGGTAGACAACCCTAAGGAAGACCTCACCTCTGATTGACCAAGACTCTGGAGAGCTAAAATATAATTTTTTCTCCTTTTGCTGCTGGGGGCGGGGGGGAGAATTAGGGTTGGAAACCCTAACACAACATTTACCTACTTTTGTGGTGTTAACATGAACCCTAAGTAAAACAAATCATCGCACATTTGCACAAAGATTTAAGATTACTACAAACATATAGTCTTTCATACAGGCAAATGTAGGAGGACTTGTGGCTTAATTTCTCAGAGGTTTCTTCACAGCAGACAAATATTGCATACAGCTTCACTTCCACTGCAATTATATGGGGATTTCAGCAGTCCTACTCAATTTAGTTCAGCAGACACAACAACAAAAAAACAGCATTTGTCAATGCTAGATGTCTGCCACTGGTATAGAAGCCCTGGAGTACTAGACGCATTGTGGTGCGTTGTGTGGGTTACGTATTACAAAAGTTAGGAATCTGTGCTTGTAAATGTCAACACAGGCTCATAACTTTGTTATGTTTTAATATTTGTGCCCCAAACTATCAACATAGCCTTCTTATGACACCACCTCATGAGCAAGTACAGAGAAAATTTTCAACTCTTGTTTGAAAGGTGATTTCATGCAGAGATGCACAGCTTCTGAGCCCTCTGATTGGGCGCTCTCCCCTTCACGGTGCAGCACTCTAATACGGCTGCTGCCTGCTTCACCCTCCAGCTGCCTCAGGAAGCCCATCTACAGATTCTGAGTCCCCTGACCGGGTGCTCTCCCCTCCATGGTCCTCCAATACCACTGCTGCCTGCTTCACCCTCCAGCCACCTCAGGAAGCCCATCTACAGATTCTGGGCCCCCTGACTGGGCGCTTTCCCTCCCTCAGTGTGTCGCTCCAATACTGCCGCTGCCCGATTCACCCTCCAGCTGCCTCAGGAAGCCCATCTACAGATTCTGAGCCCCCTGACTGGGTGCTCTCCCCTCTGCAGTGTGGTGCTCCAATACCACTGCCCCCCACTTCACCCTCCAGCCACCTCAGGAAGCCCATCTACAGATTCTGTGCCCCTTGACCGGGTGCTCTCCCCTCCATGGTGCAATGCTCCAGTACCACCACCATCTGCTTCACCCTCCATCTGCCTTAGGAAGCCCATCTACAGATTCTGAGCCCCCTGACTAGGTGCTCTCCCCACTGCGGTGTGGCACTCCAATACTGTTGCCACCCGCTTCACCCTCCAGCTGCCTCATGAAGCCCATCTACATGTTCTGAGCCCCCTGACTGGGTGCTCTCCCCTCCATGGTGCAGTGCTCCAATACCGCCGCCACCCGCTTCACCCTCCAGCTACCTCAGGAAGCCCATCTACAGATTCTGCACCTCCTGACTGGGTGCTCTCCCCTCCACAGTGTGGTGCTCCAATATCGCCACCACCTGCTTCACCCTCCAGCTGCTTCAGGAAGCCCATCTACAAACTTTGAACTCCCTGACCGGGTGCTCTCCCCTCTGTGGTGTGGCGCTCCAATACCTTCACTGCTTATTTCACCCTCCATCTGCCTCAGGAAGCCCATCTACAGGTACGGTCCCTCCAGAAGCATTTGAGATTCAGTTTTTTGGTGCTCTCACTCTGCTGTCTACCGAATGGCCACTTTCTCAGCCAGGTGCACTCTGACTGGCTCCACTATTCTATTCTGGGACTTTGCTGCCTGCAGCAAGCTCAGCCTGATTTTTGGCTGTATTTTTCTAGCTAAATTTTATTTCCTTGTCTCTCTACTTCCTCATCTAGCTGTTGTTTAGAATATTACTGTGTTACAATCATTAGAATGAACTAATATGTCTTGTGCTGCAGTATATCTGACTAGACTTTTTGTACTACTTTAGCTGATTTAGATCTCTGCTCTATTGTTATGTAATTGATTGTAACTGTTTTAACATTTTAGCAACTGCATTTATTGTTAATTTTTTATTTGAGCTGCTTTAGCCCTCTCCCTATCTGCCTTCCTCCGTCCTCCTCTAAATCCCCCTTGGAGCTTGGCGCTGACCTGCCCTGCTCCTTTCTTCTTCTGTCTGCTAACTACTTTGGTGACCCAGCCCCCCAATTAAGTTAATCCTTTTCTCTTTCCCCTGCCACCTCTGGCCCCCTGCCGTTCTCCTGTCTGCTGTCTCTGATACGCCCCAATTCAGACCTAAACTACGCTAACCTCTTGTCCCTTGCTGTCTTTGTCTACCCCCCCCACCCTCCAATTCTGTTCTGGCTAAATTAATCCCCTGCTCTTTTTCTCTCCCACAGATTCTGAGCCCCCTGACCGGGTGCTCTCCCTTCCATGGTGTGGTGCTCCAATACAGCCGCCACCCACTTCACCCTCCAGCCACCTCAGGAAGCCCATCTACAGGTACGGTCCCTCCAGAAGTGCCGGAGATTCAATTTGTGGTGCTCTCACTCTGTCTACCGATTGACCACTTTCTCTGTCAGGCTCATTCACTAAAAATACCACCAACAGCTTAATCTGGCTCAAGGTCAATTGGAATTCATCTGTGTCCCCCTCCCCCGGGTCGTGCCTGAAAATAGGCAGGATTTGTCTAGTGCACTTACCTGGTCAACAAAAACTAAATAAAACAAATAAATAAATAAATAAACTTACAGGTGTTACCTGTTTTCTAAACTGGGCCATGTATTCTACAAACAATTCTGCCATCCACCCCAAAAGATCTAGACCATATAAAAGGGATATGAACAGAAAATGATGGAGGGCCACTGCATCAGCATAGGGGTACAAATTGAACACAAAAGTTATCTGAGTGCGTGATGAAAACAAAAGCTACAGTAAGAAACAAACTTTGGTCCAGTTCTTCGAGAATTATCAGTAGAGAGAAAAGTAAAAAGCATGGTTATTTGAGTCTTCTTTCTCCTCTACAAGACCTTTCCAGTAGACCTTTTATCAAAATTCCAATTCCCCCTCATTTATTTTCTATTTTCAGCATGCATTCAAGTTTTTCTGTACTACAACGCACCTTCAAGCTGATTCCAAATATTGCATTTGTATCTCTCAACAATGTAAAGTAGGTTTGGGGCACAGTATTTCCACCTGTTCCAGAAGAATAGTCTGGTTTTACTAGGCTGTCTCTTCTGGCAAGAAAATGGCAACAATGGTATTTACTCACCTGGTAAAGGTGATTATACCTGCAACCTTTAAAGTGCTTGGACATTCCTCACAAAGGAGTAATCCTCAATCCATCCTATTGGTCGATGCACAATCGAAAATTCTGAACTGCCAGAGGACAATCCCCCAGCCCTGATAACGGTGTCCAATTCGATGCTTCCCTAGCAGAAAGCAATAAAGCAAACAAAACAACCAAAAACAAGAACCCAAAATGGAAAGACCAGCTGAACAGAGACTCAATCACAGAGTCATTTACTGGAACAAGTAGGAAACCTCTTGGACTGGTAGGTGCCAGAATAAAGTCTGCCAGCAGGAATAAGGCATACAATAACAGTGAGCTAGAAAGGCCATGGTAAAATGACCAGCAAAACAGTGACAGCACTGCAAAAGTCAGTGACAGAAAAAAGGCAGAGAAACAGTGTCCTTACATCATGTAATAGCCATACAAAACAGTCCTCCCTTAGGAATCATACAGTGCTTACAGCAATGATTAGCAAGAGCAAAACTGTTCAACCATATGAACAGAAGAGAAATGAAAAGGAAAAGGCAGGTACAAACACTATAGAAATGCACCAGAAAGAATCCCCAAATGGTTCTGGACACCTGGGTTCCTGGTTTGCTCGTAAGTGGGAGGGACTTTGAGCACCATAAAGGTTGCAGGTACTAGGTGAGTAAATACCATTATCCCCTGCAACTTTTCTGGTGCTCAGACATTCTTCACAAATGGGACTTTTGTAGCAGTACCAGAAGAAATCCTGGGCAGGACAATGAACTTTAGGTTACAGGAAACCCGAAGCAGCTGGAAACAACGCCCCACCAAATGTAGCTCTGTCGGCTATTGCTGTGGCTAAATCTGTAATAGCAGATGAAACATGTACAGGGAACCAGTTAGCTGCTGCATGGATGTACTGTACCAAGGTGCCCCTCCACTTCCCAAGAAGTGGACAGTGCCATGGTGGAATATACCTTAAGGCCCAAAGGTAATGCAAAGCCGGCCCTTTGGTAGATGGTCACAGTAGCTGACCTTATCCACCCAGATAATGTTCCTTCACAGGCGGCCAGACCTGCCTCTCTTTTTTAAAGTGAACAGACTGTCCAACTGATGGATATTTGCAGACACGGTCAGAAGATCCTTTAAGAGGAATACCATACTGTGCTCATCACAACAGTGTCTGCCACTCACTCACCCATCTAGCTGAGCCCATAGCTAGCAGTAAGATCATTCTGAAGTACATCTAACCTGGGGACCAGGTGAATATTGGGAAATGTAATCTCTACTTCCCACAGCAGCTGGACTACATCTGGAAACAAAACTATCTGCCCCACACCATAAAAGGGGCCTTGTATTGTGGGTAAAGCTGAGACATGAACCCTTCAGGATGTAGGTGCGAATCGTTTATCAGCTCCTTCTTTAAACTCAGTCCAGAAGGTGGTGAAGGCTCCCCTCTGAAAGGGCCAGGCCCTTTGCAGTACACTGCCTATGCTATCATCTGCGGCAAACCCTGTTTGTCGATAATGTCCTAGATTGCAAAAGGCAGTAAGCACTCTGTGTAGATACCCCTCATGCAACCAACCCAGCATTTCCTGATTGATTTGGCATGTTCCATGTAACTCCAAGGGAATCAACCTGCTTTTCCAGTAGATTACATTACTTCTTTTGTAGGTGGTTCTTAGTCCCTTTTAAATACTATTTGCCCTGTAGATCTGGGAGCCCCACAGTCTTGCCCTACAACACCCTGGAAGGCATGCTGAGGACTTTGTGTTGTGCTGAAGAAGTGGTCCTCAGCTAAGGTGGTCTGAGTGGTGAGGAGGATGTTGATGGGCACCGAGTGGCCTTGCCTGAAGCAGAACATACTATGACCTCCTTGACCACACAAGAGCCATCTTCAGCCTTGTGGCTTCTGAGGGCCTGTCTTGAGAGGCACTGCCACAGTCATGGGTGTGGGTGGTAAAAATGGTGGATTCACTGAACTCTATGGTGCTCCTAGTGTGTCAGCTGCCTCGATTTGATTATTGTGTAAGCACAAGTGGAAGTAAGTGCATTGAAGAGTATCATAGCGAGATGCCATCAGAGCCACATGATATGGTCCTCATCTGTCGATGAGGAACTGAAAACACCTGGAGATGCCCAATTCCCATCCTCCTAAGTAAGAGTCACTCAGCAGAGCCAGCTGGTTTGAGAGTTCAGTCTGCTGGTGAGGGATGAAGTCAGGATCACCAGTAGCTAGTGTTCTGCCCCTCTGGGTGTTTTAGTGCTTTTCCAGGTGCTGCCTTGCTCTGAGTTTGCCCTTGAGAGTTTATGTATGCCATTGTAATGTGGGTGCCCTTCCTGAGCAGGGACTGACTGACTGGTGACCTGAGGAGCAGGGAAAACAACCTGGCATGGTATACTGCTGTTATCTGAAGCACGTTGATGAGCAGATTAGCCTCTGGAGATGAGCAACCATCATAATGGATGCCGTAGATGTCAGTGACATCAGCATGCTTCAAGCAAGTTGGTGCCTGTTTCATCCACCCCAGTAGCCTGTTCGGAGTGTCTGAGCCCAGTCTGAGTCTGTGTCCAGAGTTCCAGTTTGACTGGCCCCATGCATCTTGAATATGTCTCCAAAATTGGCACATGCCCATGGCACCATCAAAGCCATAGCCCTGGCAGCTATAAGTATACATGCACTGGTCTGTCAGGTTCCATCCTTATCGACCCACTGAATTGGGTCAGGTAGGGGGCTGTCTCTCTTCCATTGGGGTCACTCGGCCCTGTCGGGTGATAATCTGTATGCCACGGTAAGGGGTGTCTCAGGTGAGAACTAGTTGACATTTGTCTCAACTTCTGACAAGACTTTTACCATACTTGGTGGAGTTGTGGAATGCAACCCCCTGTTTCCAGGGTCATAGCCCTGAGCCATCGTCGCTACACTACATTGTCCCTTCTCTCCATTGTTGCTGTAGACGGTGAATTACCACATCCATATCCCGCTGTACCAGAGATGGTGACCTGGCTCATATGAGTCGGTCTATCAGATGTGGCATGATGGGGCTCACCTCCTTGTGGAGGGTTGCGGTCAGCATTACCAGAGTCTGCATGAATATTTTTGCAACAGAGAGACAGAGTGTGGAGGTAGGTGGGTTATCAGTGGTTCATGTGGTCCTGGACCCACCTATCCCTTGTGGTCTTAGCCACTAAAAGGTGATGCAGCCTTAGGGGTTGAACAAAGTGCAGCTGGGGTGCCATTTTTTTCACCTGTGAAAGAGCACCTGGACACAGGAACTTGCTATGATCTTGAGGCTGAAGCGGGTTGTGCAGGAAGACTGATTTGCTGAAAGGGGGGTAGGCTCATGAAACAGCCCACCAGAAGGATCAGTAGGGTCAAGACCTTTGGGGAGCTTCAAATGAGCCTGATGGACAAATAAGGCTGGACCTTGTCAAACCTAGAAACCAAGGCCTTAGTCAGCATATGTGCAACATTGTGGATGAGGCCAGTGGGTCAGAGACTCATTCCATCCCCGGGACTATCCTATGCTATAGGGCCTGATGGTCACAGCTTTCATGTCTGTATACTGAGGCATGCGCCTGGAATCTGGACTTTTTATATGAATTCATTTGCAAGGTGCTGCTCCGGTGCATGAGGGCACACCATTATTTCTTTATTTATTTAAAAGTTTCACCAGGAGGAGTTCAATAAATGCAGATGGTAAGGTGTACCTCAAGGAGACTACAGCTTGCAGGATCCACTGTAGCGGTAGGATCACAATTATCTTGACAGTTACAAAAGGGCACTATGAGGAGCAGCTGTGGACACATAAGGTATACGTCCAATAGCATAAGTGCTACCCAACATTACGGAACAAGGGAAGAAGTGACTGCGCCCCTGCATACAGGTCCTTGACCTATATTTTGTGAGAGATCAGAGCAGTCTGCTCCCCATGTTGGATATTTTACTGGGTTCTGTTGGACACCCTCTGACTTTGTTATTATGATCTAATAAACCTTTAGTTACCTGCAGGGAAACGTAACCCTTTGGGGAACATCAGGAGATCACTACACCATAACAAAACATACAATACCCCTCTTACAGATTCTAGAACTAAGAAAGGATAATAAAAAGAAACAGAAACAAATATAAAAGCAACATAAGGTTCTTTTATTGTCCTACCAGATTGCCTATAGGACAGTCATTATACATGGCATACTAATTATGTAACATTCACACCTGGGAGTCTGGAAGCTCTCATATGCTGCAGTGCTGCGCAGGGTCTGCCTGCATTTTCCTCAGAGAGGTGGTATGGGGAAAGGGGTTTTATACCCTGATAAGATCTAGGCTGGTTTGGAGATAACCAGCTCATGTGCATATGATGATCACACTTACTATTACATCTGTTGGTCAATTTGGGGGGGAAGCAGAGTATTATCTCAGTTGCCCTTTCGAATGCTACAATTTGTAGCATTCTAGTCATAAAAATACGCTTATGTCAATGATGTGTTCTTATGGAAGAACCATTTTGTAATGTATCATCATGCTGTCTGAAAGGTCCATTCATATTTTATGGCTGAAGCTGCACATGACACCTTAGCTGTAGAGGGTGCTCCATGACTTCCTTCATAATTATTAGTCATTATGGCAGCAGATAGCAGTGCAAGTCTAAGCTAGAAAATAATTTGTGGTGGTTTTGTTCTCTGCCATGCAGAGTCATATGTTGGGTAAAGTTTGTTCTTTCAGAAGCAGTGTGTTGCATAGCTTGGATCTAGTATATGTGAAAATGTGAAAATAAAAAGAATTACCTAGCATTTTGTGTATGTAAAACCTATACTAATTACTGTGTGAACCCCCCACGTATGTGTTCCTAGTTTTAGTGTGTGTGTGTGTGTGTGTGTGTGTGTGTGTGTGTGTGTGTGTGTGTGCCTAGCTCCATGGTGTAACTGATACAGCTGTGTGAGGCGTCACCACATTATGGCTGTTTGTGTGTGAGATGCCTCACTTATAGATGTGGATGTTGCGTGGATGTTAGTACACTCACTTATTAGATGTGGGTATGCGTGCTGTGTATGCCTATCCCACTTATAGCTGTGGGTTATGTACTTTTGTATCATTTTCAAGACATGAGCATACAGGTAATCATGATGCACCTTGTGTACATCATGCGCATGTGGGTAAGCTTTGTAGTGAAGACGTACCTTTGGTACATCACGTGTGTGTGTAGTTGCAAGACATGAGCATACAGGTAATCATGATGCACCTTATGTACATCATGCGCATGTGGGTAAGCTTTGTAGTGATGACATACCTTTGGTACACCACGTGTGTGTGTGCAGGTAAGTATATCTTACACCCACATGCAGTAACTATGGTACAGTGCTCCTGTATTTCATAGCATTGCAGCAGCACTATCCCTCTCTTAAGACTAAGCCCTGGCCAAATCTAACTACAGTCCAAGATCACCAGTCTGGTATGGAATTGGAAGACATCTCTCCACTTCCCAGCATAAAAATTTGAAGCACCAGCCTTCAGGGATCCTTAAGCATTTTAAGGAATAATGGAAATAGTGGGCCCCCTTATATTTATCAAAGGCCCACTAGATACCATGCCTGTTTTCCAGGCATGACCTGGGAGCACTGGGGGGTTAAGTGACTTGCTCAGGATCACACAGTATGCACATGAACATTGTGGGACAAGTGGAGATTGTAGGATTCAAACCCAGTACACCAGGTTTGCAGCTCTGAGTCCCTAAACCACTGTGCTACATTGTCTCCTATTTAAAGTGGAGGGATATTTCTGTCAAGGCCAGAAATAGCTCTAACTGCTTTAGGCAACATGAGGGGACCTTTGAGAAGCAAGGTTAAAATTTGAGCATCAGGTCCTCATGCTATGCCAGTTCCCAGTATTTGAGAAGAATGGGCATATAATGAGCTCGAAATTGCAACTAAGAGCATTGAATGAAGGGTGGGCTTGTTGCACCTCCACGTTCCACTATAGCCTGGAGAACAGCAGCTCCCTTAGGAGCACACTAACTGAAAACTTTGCAGGTAGCCTGGTGGAAATAGTCAGAATAAGCTGGTTCAACTCTGGAGGGCCCTTCTTAAGATGGCCAACCTATCTCCACAGCAGGCCTCCCATCTGTGGCCTGTTTGTTCCCATGCAAGGTAATGGTAGATTACCACCCACAGGATGGCCATATATCTTGCAAGAGTGGCTGTAGCTAGTAGACGATGCTGTCTGACTGCAGCAAGAGGGCCACTGTTCCTGTGAGATCACCCACTGCGGTGTCAGGGTCCTCAGCCCTGCACAGATTCTTTGTGGTAATAAATTAGCAAAAGAGACAACAGACAAGTAGCACATTTGGTAATAAACTTGTTTATTACACAGAAGTGATCAGATGCCCTAAAACAGGTCTCATCAATAGACACTGGGAGCCAAAAGTTTCCCCAATACCCCTAGGAGTGAAGATGATCTCAGATGGTCTCGGTGGGAATATGTAATACAGTAGGTTGTATATCACTGATAGTTGCTATAGTAACTAGAAGACTAGAAACATAAAATAGGCCTTATTGGCTAAAAGTTATGTGGCTCCACATTGTTATCTAAAGCTATGCAGTATTCATAAAGTCATCAAAAACTGAGAACAAAGGACTCATACAAAATACAGGATATAGTGCGGTGTTACATAAATCCGCATGATGGCAGTGTAGACTATACAATGACTTCTCAAAAGGATAAACAGAGAGCACATAAGTGTATCTTGGTACAATACTTGCAATAAGCAATGTTGCGTATGAATCATAAAATGTCCTTGGTTAATTACATTTGTACAGTAAGTCACCAATGCCCTAAAGGTTAGTCATCATTGGATATTTGCATGGCATATAACATATATAGATTGTCCGCAGTGCACAGTGGGTATCCAATCATAGTGTGGGGACCAAGCATAACATCCCCCCCATTGCCTTACCAAAAAGGCAACAACACTATGGGAAAGTAGTGGGCGCAATCTCCATTGTTTACAGACCCGAGGCACGAGCCTTGTAAATGAACTTGAGTTGCTCACGATGTTGTCTGAGCGTGCGCCTTAGACAGCAAACTGTTAGTATCAAAAATAAAATCAAAAACAGTTGTATAATCACAAAACTTTTAAAAGTTAATTCTAACCAGGAATTTGAAAGTGCAGCACTTAAATCACCATCATGGATAAGGGTGTTAAGGTCATCTCCAGCTTTGAGGATATTATTGCTGATGTAGATGAGATGGGTATCCTTTCTATCTAAAAGTGTTTTCAGAGATAGTGTCAAAGGGTCTATATGTACATTAAAAATTGGAAAATATTGAGACAGGGCAAGCAGATATTCAGGGTCACTGTCAATAACATCTTGTTCCACGATGGGAACAGGAGTAATCATGGTGTGACCAATTATGGTAGTTTGATGTGGAATAAAACGAAAGTTAGGAAACTTGACTTCACAGGATTTAAGACTATATGAAAACATTTTATAATTAGTGACTATGCAGTACTGACCATCAGAGTTATAAGGCATTTAAACACTAGGAATGCTCAATTTCTGCAGTTGAACTGGGCAGGTGAAAGATTGATTCGAGAGTCTTGTAGTCAGGTGATGAACCTCTTCCGCATAATTCTGGTAGAGACTTCCAATGTTGCCCACTGGTGAAGATGCTGTTGATGGTGCCCTGGGGTTATCAGTTTCATTGGAATTAATGTCCAGATCCAAAGTAAAAGACCAGTCAATGCTGTCCAGTGAATAGCCACACACCAGCTTGATGACGTTGAAAACATCACAGTGACACAAGTAGTGATATCCCCTTTCTGGCACAACAGTCTGTATGAGGTGCCACCCATGCTTCGGGGGGAGGGGAGACCAGAAGAGCTGGTTGATTGATGTGTTCTCTCTGTAGATGTCCTCAATGAGATATCCAATGGAATGAATGGAGGCTAATTGATCAAAGATAGCACTCTCTGGATCAAGCATGGTAAAGCCACAGTAAAGGTCACCAACATGGTATCTCTGATGGTGCAACGACTGGCATTATAACAAGGGCCCCTGTTTGGAAGACATGTAACATAACCCAAATTTCTAGCAGTAGACATTGGTATAGACATAGATCTGGACATACTCATTGTAATTCAGGTTGTGGACCTACAATGTGGACAGTACCATTTAACAAGTCTCCTATCATGAATAATATCTGGAATATGTCCAGAATCCAGATCACAGAAGAGATTATTGACAGTGGCTATTATATAAGAGCCATAAGCAGAGCACAAGAGTTTCCTAGCAATATATTGCTTGTCTGCCTCCTTGTTATTCTGAGCAACAAGTTCATTAATTTTATTCTTAATGTTGTTAAAACTTCTGGCAATATCGTGCATGCTATACATGGTAAAGTGCTCTTCCTGACTAAGCCCATCTATACCATGCAATAAGGGTGGTAGTATATTATTCTTCAAGCCATCCTGGAATTTGGCCATTTGATATAGGCAATGTCTGCCCTGCTCCAGATGGACATGTCGGATCCGAAGAGTCTGGATATAGTGCCAGTGGCACCTGTGACATCAGCAGTGGTACTCTTCCTGTGTGATGAGGAAGATTAGGTATTCTTCTGGGTATCAGGGTTAGGTCTAGGCCTAAATAAACCTAGATGTTCAATAGTATGCAAACAAGCAACTGGATCTTGTGTGCGTGTCTGGTATGCAGCCAGACTATCTAGTAACATAGTACTGAAAAACTTAGAGGTGTTTGTATTGTGACACATTCCAAACTCAGTCATACTCCAATAAGTAAGATTAAAAATGACTGGGATGTGCATGAATTACATATTGTTGACAAGTGTGCCTGGAAGGGAGGTGGCAGTAAGACCACTGAGTGGGCCTGGTTCCTGTGGGGGACATTCAGTAAGTTCTGCTTCAGTAGGGGGTACTACAGACAAAAACACGACTGCTGTAGTCATATAATTGTGAGCACAAAAGTCTCTTGCAGAGTCTTTTGGAAATTTCTCACAGAGGGCAAGGTCAATCAGAGCAGTAAGATTATATAAACCAGAATGTCTATGATTAGCTTGGTGAATGGACAGAGTACCATATGGGGCAATTTTAGTATTGGGCCAACCTTGGAAGGTGCCTTTGGAGAGGCGGACAATAGGGAGTGTCTGTCCATCACTGTCAGTTTGCCATTCAGTTTAGAGGGATTATTGGTCAGAAGCCACAACCAAAGCAGTCAGGTAGGCATCCTTGCCATCCTGAACAGTGATCGATTTGTTAGGAACATCTATGCAGACTCCTTTAGGGATGGTGGTAGATTTATTTTGTAGGATCTTGTATCTTCCCTGAGGATACCATGAGGGAAGCCTGCCTTGTGCACTGACAGGACTATGCAGTGTACACTATCCTGCCCATGGAGGAAAGGGTGAAAAATCTGAGACTACTACAGGGTGGTTGGCACTCTAAGAAGGCACAGTGGTAGGCTTGAGTGACAGAAGGAGGCCCCACAGGTAAACAGAGACATGCCAGGCATGGAGTGCATGGGTACACTCAAGGCTTCTTCCACTGTGATAAAATTGGTGCTCGTGAAAAGTGAATGAGTGACAGCCCTGTAGCCTGAAAAACTCCAGTTACACACTGAACAAGTACACTGCAGGCTTCCCAACACTGTAATGAAATGAATTATGGAAAACAGTAAGGGACTGACAGCACTGTAAATTAAAAATCTGTATTCAAAGACTACTGTAGTTACAATGTAAGCAGGTACAGTGCAGGATTTCACACACTGTTTTATATTCAGTACTGCTGAAAGGTGAGAGCTTGCCAGCCTGGAAATTGCAGCCCTCTGTTCTTCTACTCAGCCAGATAGAGTGAAGACCAGTAACTTCAGTGAGATTCTGCATGCTAGCCAGCATGAACAGGTATGGGGGTAACTGCACAAGCCTGAGACAATTTGCACTATTCCCAGGACTAGTAAATTTATGTTAAAAATGATTCTTGGAGAGTGTTTTTATTTTCACAAGAATTCCAAGCTCAACAGAATAGTGTATGATTACTGTACTACACTATCAGTACATTTCTTATAACAATGACCCTAGCCTGCATAAAACACAGAAATGGCACAATTGATTTGTAAGGAGTGTCTAAAATATACAATAGGCGCTACACTGCAGTCACAATGATTATTTCAGTGGTAATGATTATTATGGTCGTCATAATGATGTGAACACTGTCCCTACCCCATGCAATATATACAAACAGCCATCACAAGACCAGCCTTGTTGGCGAAAGCCGGTTCTTGTTTTCTTTTTTTATGGATGACATTCTCTTCATGGAACTAGGAATCTGGAAGCATAGAATGTGATGGCAGTAAAAGAACTACTGACCCATCCAGTCTGCCCAACCCTGCCCATTACTTGTGCGATTGCTCTAGTGTCCATCTTCCTCCCCTTATGTCACTGCATTAATTTCAGAACTCTACGCTCTGCTCTAATAGGTCAGTGGCACATGGTCAGAGTTCTGAATCCATGTAGTGCCATAGTCAAACTCCAAATTCCAGAACTTCTGCCATTCCTATGCTCTTGTACTGCCCTGCCACATGCATTGGCTGTTACAATATGCTCGGGATGAATAGAACAATCATGTATTGTGTACTCTCCTCTGTCTGCCATGCTCTGTAAAAAATCTTAGTAAAAAACAAAACAACCTCCAAATTCCTGGTTCTATGAAGAGAATCATACAGTGTTGTCCATAATGAGAAATCAATACAGAACAATTTCAGGCACAGTTACATATGGATAATCCAGGAGGTATGCATATAATTTTTGAAAACAGGATCATTACAAGGACCTGCACGTTTGCACACATTTCCTGTTCCCTTTTAGAATCTCACAGAGTTCTGCAGAAGGTGAAGCTCATAATACTTTGCTATCATATGACTCTCTACCAGCAATAGTTCAGCCCTTCAGAATGGAAAATGGGCTCTAAGAGCAGGACACGAAGTATGACCCTTGAGTCACATATTGCACAAAACACTGCGTTTGTCCCACTTACCTGAGGTGATTCTTTTTTCAAAATATTTTCTTCTTGTTTCTGGTTGCCGAGTCTAAGCTTTCAGCATAATGAAACCCAAAGAACAAAAAACCCCAAAAAAACAGAAGCCACAAAGAAAATTAATTGATTTTAATAAGTCATTACTGTGCTCTTTTCCTTTTATACTGTAAACAATTTCTTTTTCTTTTTCAGACAAGCACTTTATTTCCCAGATCTGCAGTCAGCCAATTGGCATACTCTTAGAAGTTTTACCTTGCTCTCAGATGAATGTCCCTGGAAAATGGTAGCAATCAGATTTACAGTTGCTGGCATTAAAAATATCCCACTACAAAATGGATTGGATGACTGCCGAAAAATGCAATGTTTGTTGTCATGCCACTGTTTGTTTTAAATCTGAAAATGGAAATAGCCTTCTGGGACCCATCTCAGAACCCTGCAGGATGTTTTTATTGAACTGTTCCATATGCGATACTAATTTGAGTCAAATAAAGCAAAGCAAGGCAAGGCAGATTTTATTGATATAGTGCCCTATCCCTGAGGCTTTAAACACTTCACAACAATTGCCAGAAATAACATAGCCAGAAATAGTTTGAATAACAAATAGTACGCAGCTCAAGCTCTATCAAACTGTTGTAGTTAGCTCAGAACAAGTACATTTCTTGTTCTTAAGAAAACAGGAAGTGGCCATGGCTACGGCAAGCATTCAACTTCATTTTCTGTGAGAACTAGTTTTATAGCTTTTTTGGGAGGGATGGTGTGACATTTTTTCTCAAGAGTAGATAACTTCTGGTGCCAGGATTAATATTTTTTGCTGAGGCCAGTTAAGTTGTACACTGACTACACGACCCGGAGACTGGCACTCTTCTATTCATTTAAAGATAACACATTTTGTGGGGAAGGGGGTTACCTGATCGTCTTTAAATAAAGCTTTGAGTGACACAATCAACCAGTTCCCTTCCCTGTTTCAGAAATCTTACTGCAAATCTTTCTCTATTTTCCTGTGTCCTTACTAGTTGAGTGCAAACTATCAACTACTGTACCTTTAAGCACTTTGACCACTCTTACAGCTGTTAAGAGCTCATGAACATTCTTAGTGTATGTGGACCGACAATCGAAGGTGAGCAGTTCTGATATCCTAATAATGTAAGAAGATCAAGCATATATTAGAAATTTTTATAAACTACCCCAAATGATTCTGTATCTAGGGCACCTGTATGAGAGATGTCTCTCATAGAATGTGTCTCACAGGCAGGGAAAGGGAGCACTCTGATTGGTCAAAAGCACTCCCTCAATCTCTAATACTGTATTTTCAAGAGGTACCTTGTGGCTGCGCATGTGGCATGTGTACCCTTCCCCATATTGGGCACAAATCACCACAAAAGGGCCATGAAGGACCTTATAAGGCTGCACAGGCATACCCAATGGGAGGGTGTTTTGTGTTTGATAGGAACTGTATGCATGGGGGAGGGCTGTGCCTCTCCTCCACAGTATGCTCAACTCCCAGCTGGACCCATTGGCAGCTAAAATAGGGGGCCAGACTGGCCATGATACTCCCACTGTTAAATCTGACAGGGCCACGTTGTCTTTTGGCCCCACCCCACATTTCTGGAAATCACTTTTTTATCTGCACTTGTTTTAGTTTGGTAACAATCGCCTGCAGCCTTCAGGACGCAAACACAGTCACACAGACACAGTTCTTGGGACCACTCAAACTAAGAGACACACATGCATGTCAATGTGAATGAAACAAGAATGATATTTATCCTTGTGGTAGGCAGTCATTTTTCACACATCTTGCCCAGGGATAATACGAGGCCAGCCAATCAATGCAGCCTCCACAGAACATCTTCATGTAACGTATGATATAGCAGGAGTTCACTGTGTGGGACAGTACATTTATTGTCTCCACAGTTAGCTAACCAGTCAAAATCACTGCTCCTTCAGTGTTGGCATGGAGGAAACAGTCACAAAGAACAGTCCTGCCCTGGCAATCAGCCTGTGAGGAGTTTTGCAGTGTAGCCTGCTCCTTGTTCCGAAACCTGAAGCCTGCTGAAGCATGTGCTGTTGTCCCTGTGTTGATACGTGAGTGAAGGAAAAAAAAAAATTGTTCAGTATTTTTGACATTTGAGTCAGTCAGACTGTTTGCATAATAACCTCTTACTAACGTATCTGTACATTGCAGGAATTAATCTTAAAACCCTAATAACCTTAAAAGCACAAACCAATATGAAAACCTATATTAAAAGTCTCATGAGCAATTCTAGGAGCTTCTATAATAACAAAATAAGTGAATTAACCAGCCTCATTGAAACTAAAAGAGACCTAGACCTAATGGACTCAATTCCAGGAGGCATGGCGCAAGTCACTGACAATTGCGACTTGCACCAAATGCTGGTGTGCCAAGGACCCAGCGCCTGATTCCAGAATAGGCAGGGTCCCTGGCGGCTATGTCCATGACTTGCAACACCCCAAGCACTGTGCCAAAGGGAGGGAACACCTGAATAGGGTGCTGCAAGCCACAGGGAATGCCCACAGACACGACACAAACACCCCTGTCCCCAAGCCCTAATCCCCGTTGGCCAGTTCACCAGTACTCCAGTGCCATGTCCTGTAAGTTGACCAAGCATGTACTAATATACAAGAAAAAGGCACCCGCAGTGCCTGTAATTCCTGGTGGTCTAGTGTCCCTCCCCCACAGTGCTGGTCCACCTCCACCCTCCCACACACAGCCGTGCCCTGTTGGGCCTGGCACAACCCACTTCTCACTGTACTTAGACCATTGTCCTCTGGAGGTTGTCTTGGAATAGCACATTTGCTATTCCGTCATCCACCCTCTTGGAATTGGGCATAACTGCTGCCATAAACCCCGCGCCATATCACAGGGGTTTATGGTCTAGCCAGTGGTGTATGCCTTCTGGAATACAGATCACCATACGCATGGCGCAGTGCTACTTGCACCAATATGTTTGGCACAAGTCACTTTGTGACATGCGTAACTGTTCTGGAATTGGGCCCAATATTTATTACAGGAACCTGGTGGAATCAGTCTGATACGTGGGGTAAAGAACTGAAGGAATACCAATTATTCAGACTAGATGGCATATATAGGAAAGGGGGTGGCATTGCAGTATGCACTTCTAATGCATTATGCATTATGAATATTTCAGAGAAGATCAAGGAACCCTCATCAAACATGGAAACACTATGGTTACAGTTGACACCATAAAATACTAAAAGTAAAATCATATGACTGTGTTATTGGGCACCAAATACTGATTCACAGGAGAACATAAACAAAGAACTTCAAACGGGAGCAGAACTTGTAGAAGTTGTATTCTTGGGAGACTTAAATTATGGGGATAACGATTTGGTTTCACTTGAGGTAAATACTGGCCCTAGTAAACAGTTCCTTGGCACTTGTAAGGCTGTGAACTTACTTCAGCATGTTCAGGGGCCAACCAGAGGGAATAACCTACTAGACATAATTCTATCAACTGATGGCAGAGGTATACAAAATTGTATAGTTGATTCATGTCTGGGAGACAGTGACCACAATTCTGTCTTAGTCGACTTAAATATAAACTTACAATATTTTAAATGATGCAGAGAAATTGATCAATATCAATCTGTGAATGTAAAAGGTATACTTAATTATATCAGCCACATTAATTGGGATAAACAGTTATAGGGGTCTACTATGGAGATGATGTGGCAATTTCTAAAAAGTACCATTCTATCAACATGTAATAGACATATAAAAAAAGTAAAAAAAATGTAATGCCAAAGGTATAAAACCAAAATGGATGGATAAGGGGATCCTTAAATAAAATGAAAGAAAAAACTGCACATACAATATCTTAAGATAAATGACCCTGCTGAGTGGTTGAAATATAAAGATGCACTATGGAAAGGCAAATACAAGATTAAACGTGCAAAACAGCTTATGGAATATAAATTGGCAAGTAACTCAACAAAAAGTAATGTGAAAGAATTCTACAGCTATGTCAACTCTTTAAAATCCTCTAACACAAGGTTATGCTTCATAAATATAGAAAGTAGACAAGTCCATAACCCTAAGGAAATGGTTGATATTTTTAACCTGCACTTTTGTTCAGTTTTAACAAAGATTATCATACTGTTGGTGCAGGTATTATTGGGGATATGCAAAGCTCCGAACTACCTATAATAACTGAAGAAGATGTTATTAATAAAGTAAGTAAATTAAATACACAAAGTTCCATTGGGCCAGATAGTATCTCCACGCATATTCTCAAAATATTAGAACATAATACTGCATACCCATTGAAAGTATTATTCCAAGCATCAGTGAAATCAGGAGTATACCATGTGACTGGTAAACTGCAAATATCATACCAATACATAACAAAGTCAATAAGGCTAATTACCGTAACTATAGGTCAATAAGCTTTATATCTATCCCAGGCAAATTGTTAGAATCAATACTTAATGATAAGATGAATGAACATTTTAAAAAGACAGGCAGAATTGATAGTGACCAACACAACTTTACTGCAGGGAGGTCCTCTGTTACCAGTCTTCTGAGTTTCTGTGAAAAGATGTCCTACAATCTAGATAAATGAAAACCAGTGGACTGCATTTTTCAGGACCTTGCAAAGACATTTGATACGGTTACATATTGGGCAATTATAGAAAAACTCAATAATGAAGGATTAAATAAATACATCATTAATTGTATAAGTTCATGGCTACAAGATAGGACACAGAGAATGTGTGTGCTGGGCCATTATTCTGGGACTGGGCGGGTGACTAGTGGTGTGTCACAGGGCACAGTGCTTGGTCCTATACTTTTTCAAATATATATCTCAAACATATTTGAAAAGGTCCAAAACTGGGCCATCAAATATGCAAATTACACCAAACTTGGAGGGACTGTCTGCAATACTAGATCACCAGGGAGTCTGGACGTGGGGTGTGAATGCCGCCAGCGATCTGGCTTCTCGCGGTCCACTGGACCACCAGGGATCTTGGACTTTGGGGAAGGGAATGACTTCATGCCCATGATCGGGCTGCTGGGGGGTGGGGAGTTTAAATTCATGCCCACGATTGGGCTACTCGGGGGTGGTGGACGTTTGCTTATGCCCGTGACCGGGCTAATGGGGGAGGATAACGTTATGCTCACGTTCGAGCTGCTGGGGGGGTGGGAATGACTACTGTGCTGCCCGCGATCGGGCTACGGAGGGGGGAGGAATACTGCTATGCCTGCGATCGGGCTGCAGGGGGCGTCGGTCCCCGACGGCTGCTGCCTGGCAGGCCGCCAGGTGCAAGTCATCGGGGATTGGCGCACCTGCATGCTAATGGCATGCAAATGGGGCCATAATCATATGCAAATGGCCCCCCCTGCACCTTGCATAGATTATGGCCCCATTTGCATGTCACCTTTTGAATATCGCAGGTTTGCGCATGGCGCAATGGAACTTGCACCACCGCATCTCAATGCTCCACTCTGACCACTTGCAGTGGTGCAGTTCCAGTGCGCCATGCACAGTGGCTGTGGCCAGGGGGCGATATTCAAAGAAGTTGCGCATTGAATATCACCCTGGCCACACCCCTGCGCAACTTTTTTGAGCAGCGCAAGGGCTTGCGCCACACAATGGCGCAGTTTGAATATCTGGGCCAATGCATAATTAATCCATGGAACACACTGCTACCAGAGATCATTTTGAGCAATAAAGTGAAGTTCAAAAAAAGATTAGATAATTATATCAGTGATGGGCTCAAAGGCCCAGATATTCAAAAGGGTTGCGCATGGCGCAACAGTGTTGAGCCATGCACAACCCACTGATGCGCCCCGGTGCGATATTTAAAAGGGAAAAGTGCACCTGCACAAATCCCGATGCGCCAGGGTGCATCAGTAATGTATGCAGGCACAGGTGGGGGGACGTGCCCATGTATAAACTGCACAGCCTGATATTCAGCCCGGCCATGTAGAGTTATGCAGGCACAAACCCTACCTGCGCCTGCACAAAGCTGAGCTGGAAAAAAAAAAAGGAACAAGTTGAGGGCCGCCCATAGGTGAGTTGCCGCATTGCAGGGTGCAACACAGCAGCTGCCACCTGTGGGTGGCCCTCGACCTGTTCCCGCCGCACCTGGCGGCACCCCCATTCCTCGATCGCAAGGGCAGAAGTGTACCCTGTAGCCCGATTATGGGCAGAAATGTACCCCCACCCCTGAGTAGCCCAATAGTGGGCAGAAATGTACCCTACCCCCCGAGTAGCCCGATCACGGGCATAAGACCTCCCCAAGTCCAATATCCCTGGTGGTCCAGTGGTCCGTGAATAGCCCAATCGTGGGTGGCATTCCTCACCCCCAAGTCCGAAATCCCTGGTGATCTAGTGGCCCCACCCCACCCGCCCACGGAGCCCCACCACCCCTCCCCTCAGCCAGCAGGTGGCAGCACCCCACCCGCCTGCCGCCCGCTCACCGACTGATAGCTCACGCCCATTGCTTTAGAGCACACAAGTCACTCCCTCACCCCCACCTAGTAAAGAATTCTCAACCTGGGGTACTGTGAGGGTGAAAACTTGAAAAAATAAAGGTTCGGGCTGGGTACAATAAAATTGCACCGGTGCCCGGACCCGAACCCAGTACCTCATCCACTCCAACCACAGGCCAACCCTCGATGTCATGACCCAGCTCAGCAACCCTCTGCAGCACCAACCCCTACAGCCCCTCCACCCCCTCCCAGCCCATGCTCGCTTCCCCCCTCATGCACGTACATATAGCAACATCCTGTTGCCCATTTTTCCCACCCCCCCATCTGGTCACCCTACCCTGCCAATCGCCATGAGGGATTTCACCCAGAAGGAGTCATCGTTATGGACGGTGCCCTTCTCCATGTGCCTGCCTCACGGAATATCTAGATTTCCCTATGGCACACTAACCTTTTTTACTTTATATAATACATTGGTTTGGTTACTTTGTGTGCTTGTGAAACTTTTCCCAGGTAGTGTAGTGTTCTTCCATAATTTTAGTGTTTTTCTGTAGTGTAGTGGCAGCATTGTTATTGTTTTTCTGTAGTGTAGTGAGGGTGCATCCATTTTGCCATGTGTGTGCCCATTCTACCTGTCTGCCTCTAAAAAGGGGGAGTGGTTTGCTGACATTTCCTTTCAGGATAGCCTTTGAGTGCTCTGGTATGGCTTCATGCTTTGGGGGTTTTATTTGTGGTCAGGAGTAGCTGTGCGGAGTGGCTGAGTGGTCAGAGCGGCTGTGTGGCATGGCTAAACAGTCTGGAGTACAGCAGCAGCATGTCAGTGCAGCCATCAGTCATAGTTCAGAAGAGCATGGGGAGAGAGTCAACAGATGAAACAATGTGGAGTGCTTAGCAGCTGGGGTAAGGCCTGGAGCATTGACGAACATGGCTGTGAGGTGAGTTAAGCTGGAGGGAGGTTTTGTATTGTTGTTCAGGTTATGGACTGTTTATGTTATGTGCTGGTTTTATAGGGGTTGTGCTAGGTGGTTTTCGGGTGTATAGGAGATTCTTATATGTGCAGTTCAGGTCTGTTAAGTTGTGTGTTATGTGGTTTATTAAAGAACTTGTTACATGTGTTATTGTAAGTGTATTAGGGTAGTTTGTTAGCTATTAATGTGTTATTATGGTGTTAAAGAGCAACTCTACACTTCAGCATATGCTTTCATAAATAAGATGTTTCAACTGTTACAATTTACTACAGAATGTACTTTCTTCATTTTCAGTGTTCCTTTCCAACATTTACAGGACATCTTGATAGTCCATCTAAAAGTCTGTATATAAAACATTTGCCTTTCCCCTGTTAACCTCACAGTGTCTTTCTTTATGACATGATAGTACTCACCATGACAACAGACTGTAATGTCACAGACAACAATTGTGTGGTTAGCAGGGGAGAGTCAAATACACTTTGAAAACCTCAGTGAAATAATTGCTGCATTATCTACAATATTTAATAGACCAACAGCAGGGGAAAGTAAAAAAAAAAATACCTAGAAAACAATAAGGTTAAAACATAGATAGTGTAAATCTGGTGCTTTTAAGCTTTTTATTATAACAGAGTTGCTCTTTAATAGCACATTGATATAGTGTAACTAGCTGGTTGATTTCATATATACTATTTTTTTTCTAATACCCTAATTGGCTATGGTGATATACAGGGAAATATACAATAGCTTTTTCTATGGTGACAAGGGCCCAAACATGTATAATGTGTACTGTATATTTAAAAGTTCCAAAGTCGGGCACTCCCCACCTCTTGTGAAAAGGCACCTGTCTCCATAAGTTGCTTTGACTTCATAGTCCATTTTATTTAAAACAAACAAACAGTGATGGAGGCAGATCAGTGCAGGTGGCAGTCCCTACCCATTTCTTGGCTCTGCAGGATTAATTTAATTAAAATGAATATTCTGCTACGGATCTTGTACACGATGCAGATGGTGCATGTAGGCTTGTCATATTGAAATGTTAAAAGATTGGAAGTGGCTTTATCTGCCTTTATTTGGCAGGGAAGGTGGCCTAGGGCCTGCCTGCAGCATCTAAAGATGGGTATAGAGGAAGGGGGCTTGGGATTTACAGACCTGTGTAACTACCATCTGGCGATTCAGCACCACTACATCCAGAACTGGGTAAACCGGCCTGTGGAGGTGAGCTGGGTGGACCTGGAGGAGGAGGGCTGCCCCTGCAGGTTATCAGCTTATCTGGCCAAGGGGGGTCGCAGTGCCTACATGAACAATAAGAGAGTCAACCCTTTGGTGGTAGCAGTACTGGGTGCATATTTTGCATACCAGGGGTGTAGGAGAACAGGAGAACATGAGACATTACTGCTCCCAGTGGCCAACAACTCCTTCATTCTGCCAGGCCTGGAGGACCCTGGGTTTTGGGAATGAGAGCCGAAGGGCATAAAAAGTATAGGGGATCTGCTCACAAAGGAGATAATATGTCCCTCTGAAACCTTGCAGGGGAGCATAGGCCTAGACAGGTCCCACCTTTTTAGATACATGCAGCTAAGGGCCTATGTTCAGAACTTAGAAAGAGCTTGCACTGATAAATCTCCGGTGAGACAGGTGGAACATCTAATCTATAGTGCTAGACAGGATGCAAGGGGTCTCATTCATAAGGCAGCACAGTTAGGAAGACAAATTTCCCCCAACCTTACAGGGAAAACAAAGTCATTATGGGAGCGAGATCTGGGTCTGCAGATAGGGGAGGATAATTGGAGATTACTGCTGATACTGCATATGGGGAGCCATGTCTGCAATAGGTTTAAGGAATCTTTTTTTAAGTTCATGCATCGCCTGTACTGCCCCCCCCACCAAACTGTACATAAATTTTGCTGAGCTGAGTCCCTGATCTGTGTAAGATGTAGGGTGGATATGGGTACTTATTATCATTGCATTTGGTCCTGTCTGGTTTTACAGCTGTTCTGGAAGGAGGTGCTGGAGGAAGTGAGAAGGATGATGGGAAGCAACTCCTGGTGGTCCCTCTCTTGGATTTGTTTGGAGTCAAGGATCTTAGAGGAGATGATTGGGCTTCTCTTACCTGATGGGCTAGGGTCCTTCTAATTCTGGCCTGTCATTACATTCAGAACACATGGGTGTCAAGTGCAGCTCCAGCGGTGACCCAATGGCATGCTCTGTCCATCCAGATTTTGGCACCAGAACAGCTATCACTTAAAGTGAAGGGTCGGGGAAAAGCTTATTCCAGACATGGGACCCTTTATGTAACATTATCCCTGGCAGAGGTGCAGATTTTCACGAAGGATTGGAGCAGGATGAATAGACAGAGAGGGCCCTCCCAGGTTCGCTATGGTAGGTGGGCTGTGGGTGGTTGGAAAAGGGAGACTGTTATCATGAATAATGTTTTTTTTTACCATCACTAAGGACTGGCTGTGGTGGACACTGATATGAAAAACTGTAGGTATTATTCTACGATTGATTCTGAGGGCAATGAAATATTTAATGTGCACATATGTTTTTTCCTTTTTTATTGATTTGGTGTATTTCTTATGTAGTTTTATAATCTTAATAATGAGATGATTTTGGTCGCAAAACTTGCTATGTTTTGTGTGTTAAAGTGTGTATGGAAATTGTGGTTATCTGAATGTATATAATGTACTTGCAAAAAGTTTTAATAAAAAGATTATACAAAAAAAAAACATTGTAACATGTAGACAATGGCTGTGCCTACCTGACGCATTTTGGATTCAAAATCCTTTATCAAAGGCCTTTGATAAAGGATTTTTAATCTGAAATGTGTTACACAGGCACAGCTGTTGTCTGCATGTTACAATTTTTGTTTGTTTTAAATAGAATGGACTACAAAGTATAAAAAAATTATGAGTACTGGTGCCTTTTTACAAGAGATGACGAGTGCCCGACTTTGGAACTTTTAAGTGTATTTTTTGCGTCAGGAGAACGACCGTCCCTATGTAAGCTCTACTGCCTCTTCTGTCAGTATGTATTATATGTAACAGATAGTCCACTACAGGACATGCGGTCATGCTCTGATATACACATGCCTCAGTGTGTGTGTTGTGATGCACGAGGCTGCAAGCTGAGTGCATTCAGCAATCCAAGGCATGCGTATTTCACAGGATGACCACACGCCCTGTAGGGGATTATCTATTTTACAAAATGGCTAGAAATGTTTTCGGGTGAGCAAAAAGTAGTCCTAGTCTATCTGAAATTAGATTTTACTTAGGTGGTCTGGTTGATCCTGTGAAGATTTTAATAACTTAAAAGTGGTTAAAAAAGAGCTTTTCTGAATGATCCTGCCATTTTTACACTGTCTCTGGTCTCATGACTTTCATTATCATCTTCCATTATATCACGACTGAGTGTCCTTCATTGTGGTAAACAAAGTGCTGCCAAAGGTTTATAATCAGTTAGGTTTTGTACAAAAATATGTAAGCTGTGTGGTTTTGAGATGGTTTCAATTACTTTTATGTATAGCACCAGTCACTCACGCTTGAGTCTACTCTTCTGAAGCCGCTGACTTGCTTGCTCTCCTTGCTATATACTTGGCGGCTTTTTTACACAGAATTAACTGGAGTCAGTTTAAAACCACACAGCTTACATCTTTTTGTGCAAAACCTTCCTCATTATAAAGCTTTGCGAGAATATTTTTTACTGCAGTGAATGCTGCTGGGTCATACTACACTTGAAGATGGCAACCCCAAGCTACACTCCATGCCTGATTTGCAAAGACGCAGGTGAGGTCAAACCATTATAGTTTTTCCTGTTGCAGCCTGCAGATGGGGTGGGGTGTTAAGGTTCCCAACCCTAACACCATATTTCCCTACTTTTGTGGTATTAACCCTAACTGGTGCAATAATGAATTTTTTTTTGCAATGAATATAAATATAATATATATATATAATGCCTTGTGTAGGGCATGTTCAACTGTGTTTGGTAGGCTTAGTTTTAGTGGCCCACAGTGTGTAGCTGTGTGTGCGTGCATATGTATATGTGTGTGTGTATGTATATATATACACAGTATATAGTGGGCCCTATGTACTATGGTGTGGAGTGGCTACGTGCCGCATACCCATCCCGCATAACCATGCTGCTCCCATTGCACCCCCCATGTAGCCGGCTGTGGGATTCACCCACCAGGCACGCAGCCCCACTGCCAGACTGCGCAGAGGGCAACGTTGGTGGGGGTGTTCCGTGGGCATGCCCACACTCTGTGACATGCACAGAGTCATGGAGTTCTGAGCAGGGGGTATACACAGTATGCAGGGGGAACCCCTGCCATAAGCTCTGCATGCCCCCCAGGATGTGACCCCCCTGGGTGCTGAAAGACAGGTGGGGAATGCTGTACCCCCCATCATGCCTCCCCAGTCCACGGACAGTGAATGGTGGCCTGGGGATGGATGACTGGGCAGGAGCCCACTTCTTGGATGCTGCATGTGACATGGTGGTTGCCATCTGTCCGTGCTTGTGGGTGCAAGGGATCCACCTGTGGACCAGGTTGGCCATCCCATTGGATGCCTACCCTGTCCATGTATCTGTCTTCTGCGCACCATGTGTCAGGGGGCTGGGCCATGGGCAGGTGTGCTGTGGTAGTGCATACCCCCAGGTGCACACCTGTCTGCAGGTGTGGCCCTTCACGGGTGGGATGCATGCCTCCAGCACATACTTCCCACCCATATGTGCACAGGGCTGACTGTATGTACATAAATGTACTTTGCAAAATACTGCGGTAATGCACCAGTTAGGGTTCAACTTAATTGCATAACAGCAGGGGAATGTGGCATTAGGGTTTCCAACCCTGAATCCTCACCCCCCCCCAAGCAGCAAAAGGACAAGACCACACAAGCACCCACAGACAGCCATCATCAGGTAAGACAAACAACATATAGCTATTTCCAGATGACATAAATGAGTACTACTGATGTTCTACCTTAGTAGACTTGTATCTGCAGCATGCACACCGCAAGACATACACAATCATTTGTTGTTGCAAAAAAGAAATCCATGATACTCAAATCACAACACTGCTTCTGAGTATAGAAGCACAGGCCCCTGCAGCCACAGACACAAATTCACAATGCCCAAATTACAAGTGTTCTTTTGTCTGCAGAAGCTCAGCGCTTCTGTACCCTCAGGTACTCTTGGGCACTGTAAGACATACAGACACACACTCAGCTCACTGGAACAGGATCACAAAGCACTATCTGCTGGGGTAAAGGCTGGCCCTGTATGAAATGCACCCCCCATGCATCCAGCTGTGGGAGGTAGTATAGCGCAGTGGTTTAAGGCTCTGAGCTGCAAATCTGGAGACCTGGGTTTGAATCCCACAGCCCCTACTTGCATACTGTGTGACCCTGAGCAAGTCACTTAACTTCCCTGTGCTCCCAGGTCACACCTCTAAACAAGCTTTCAGCTTAGTGTGCCACTCCTGGTTAAACAATTGCCAAAAAAAAAATGTCTTTTCATAATTTTTTTAATTTTTTTAAATTTTGACACCAAATATTCAGTATAGTCATTTTATGATTCCCTGTTGTAAACATGACATGTGGCACTTATAGAATACTGGCTGAAATGTCATTTTGCACCACAAGTGTGAAAACATGTCTCATGCAGGATTTGAAAAACTACACCTGTCATGTTCATCATATGCCGACTGAACATCGACACCCCGATGGCGAAATCCCTCACAGCAACAATTTCGACAGGTTTCGAAATTGCCACTGTGAGGGACCCAAGGGTGAAATTTCACCCTTTCACCATGTTTTGGCCCCTCTTCAAATCAACTCTTACTAGGAGTTGATAACCTATAGTTGGGAGGGGGTTCTGGGGCACCCCCCCGGAGAGAAACACACCAATGTCAGGTGGGTGAAATTTTGCCTGTCTACATTGGAGATTTCGCTGTGCTGAATCTTGACAACAGTGTTGTTGATTCAATATAGATAAACCCATGTTCATGATGTGGTGTGAAAAAATAGCTATGCTGAAATTGTGTTCCAGTGGTGGTGGTTCTGCCATGTATAGCCAGGTATAGAAAGTCATTAGGCTTTGCAAAATCTCTCTGTTATGAATGGATGGGAGACCCGTAACAGGATCATTATTTCAGTTATAGCTACTGCCTTTCATTTACGTCAGAGTCTATTTGCCAAGAGTTTGAATGCTCAGCCACCACCCTCATAGTAAGGTTGGTGTATCTAGACCAGGGCTTGTGCTGTCTTTTACATTAAGATTTCTTGTATTTTCTTTTGTGTGAGCTTGATTTGGTGTCCTAAGGACTGATCTCCTTGTAGATGTGCATGTTAAAGAAACTTAAGTTATTACTGTAATTCAGATAGTTCAGTTTCCTGTAGCTTTTGTCTGTGAGGCACATGTGCAATTATAGCGCCCCAAAGGACATTTCTGATTGTGTCCCAGAGTGTAGCCTGGGAGTTGTCTAAGCAATTACTGTCACCAGTTGTTTGTGGTATGCAAGCAGCCATTATCTGCATAAACTCAGGGTCTCACAATAGGGAGGGATTGAAACCCCACTGTGTGTTTCTGTTCTCAGAGGATGTCGACAGGCATAGAGAGAGTGGGGCGTGGTCAAACAGCAGGATGGGGCAATTTTTGCATCTATTACCCATTCCACATCTTCTGCTGTGATAAAAAAAATAGTCTAACTGAGAGTAGCTATGATGAAAGTGGGAACAGAATGTGTACTGTATGTCAATGTGATGCAGAAAATCCCAGACATCAGTACAGCCTAGGTCCCTAAGCAGACGGAGTAAATGTCTCTGCCCTGCTGTAGAGGAACATGGGGATGGATTTCTAGTATCTGTGGTGGGATTCAGTAAAAAAGTATAATACCCTCCCAGTAATAAGGTCCCTTGCTAACACTCTAAAATGCAGGCTAGCAGATGTTGGATTGAGGAGGCATTACTGCCTAGGGGTATGTAAAGTCTCCCAACTGTAACAGGTTTATCATGGATTGTGCCTGTGGCCAACACCAGTCTCCCAACTTTGTCAGTGTAGGATGAGGTGAATTTGAATGGTGACTATTTAGGGATTTATATAACTGTGCTATGTTGCCTTTCATTATGATATGCTGCTTCAACAATATGCTCATACTCAAATGTAAGGACTTGTTGATGTTCAGCTGAGCTTAAATTGGTCTCCTGCAATAAGAGCAAATGTGGCTGCTGTCTCTTTAAGGATTGGAGTACTTTTGCCCTCTTAACTGGGTTGGACAGTCCATTCACATTCTGGGAGATGATATGAAAATTAAAGATTCTTACTGATGGCATTGGGGTGGGGTCCGGGGATTCCACAAGTAACCTGGGCAAGCGTCCAACTGAAGAGGGCTCCTGGATATCTTCATTATTTAAACAGTAACCAGACAGAAATAGACAATATCTCTACACTGCTGAAAACATTTCCAAATACTAGCATGAACATATCCTCTTGGGGTTCCTATATAAATAGGGTATAATAACCAAAGAAATAAGTTGCCAGTTGGACAATTAACTAACAAACTTGACAGAATGGTATCACGAGAGAGATGACACAGTCACTTTCAGGAAGGGGAAAGAATTAGAGGACCTAAATACTGTTCTTCAAGAAGTATTTGACATCTTGCAAACATGGTTCTGTGCCTGAGGAGTCAATACGAAGAAAAGTAAAACCATGACTATGAGTAGAACAAAGAAATCAGGAAATAGTGAGTTTTCATTTAAAGCCCTTTGATGACAAAATCATTGAGACAGTAAATCAAGTCAAATACTTAGGATGTGTATGGGACAGCACCCTCTCTTATGATTCACTTGTTGATTTCATTGTTAAACAGTTCTCCAGCAGTTGGGTTCTTTGTACCAGGATTGGCATAGTCACCTATGAAATCTAAACAATCTTAGAAAGACAAAGGGAGGGATAGTGAGGCTGAACAGAATGGATGGTGGGTGGGCAGAGAGTGACAGTGAAAAAGCAGGGATACTGAATGAATACTTCTGTTCAGTATTCACAAAAGAGGAAGTGGGGGAGTGGTCTAATCCAATTAACAGAAGCACTCCGGAGAGGGGGGTCAATCCCAGTCCTTTCACAGAAGAAAGAGTTCTGAGAGAATTCCTAAAACTGAAGGTGGACAAAGCAATGGGACCAGATGGAATTCACCCCAGAATTCTAAAAGAATTAAGAAGAGAACTAGTGACACCACTGACTACCCTTTTTAACAAATCATGGGAGGATGGTGTGGTACCTGAGGACTGGAAGAAGGCTGATGTGATTCCCCTTCACAAAAGTGGGTCCAAGACAGAGGCCGGAAACTACAGACCTGTCAGTTTGAGCTCTGTGGTAGGAAAAGTGATGGAATCACTTCTGAAGAAAAGAATTGTTGAGTACCTAGAGGCCAGTGGAACACAGGACACAAGGCAGCATGGGTTCACAATGGGAAGGTCATTTCAGACAAATCTAATTGATTTCTTTGACTGGGTGACCAAAGTAGTAGACCAGGGAGGGGCTGTGGACATGGCCTACATAGACTTTAGCAAGGCATTTGACACAGTCCCACACAAAAGATTAGTAGTCAAATTAACTAGCCTGGGAGTGGGTCCCAGGATAGTAGCCTGGGTAAAACATTGGCTGAACAATAGGACAGAGAAGGTAATTGTAAATGGAGTCCACTCTGAAGAAAGAGGGGTTACTAGTGGGGTACTGCAGGGTTCAGTACTGGGTCCAGTCCTTTTTAATGTCTTTATAAGTGACATTGTAGAGGGACTGGAAGGAAAAGTATGCCTCTTTGCAGATGACACGAAGATCTGCAACAGGGATGATACACAAGGAGGCGTGGAAAGAATGAGAAGGGACTTGGCAAGGTTGAAGGAATGGTCAAGTATGGCAGCTTGGATTCAATGCAAAGAGGTGCAAGTAATGCACCTGGGAAACAAAAACCAGGGAAGATTACACAATGGGGGGGAGGTAGTAAACAACAAAATGGAAAGGGACCTGGGGTAATCATATCAGATGACCTTAAGGTTGGCAAGCAATGTGAGAAGGCGGTAGGGAGGGATGGGGGGATACTGGGATGTATAGGGAGAGGTATCACCAGCAGAAAACAGGAAGTTGTTATCCCCTGTACAGACAGTTGGTGAGACCCCATCTGGAGTACTGCGTCCAGTTCTGGAGACTCCATCTCCGCAAGGACATAGACAGGATGGAGGCAGTTCAGAGGAGGGCAACTAAAATGGTGCAGGGTCTGCAAGAGAAGCCATATGAGGAGAGGCTAAAGGATCTTAATATGTATACTCTTGAGGAAAGGAGGGAGAGGGGGGACATGATAGAAACATTTAAATACCTCAGTGGAATCAACAAAGTCCAAGAGGGTAGCATCGTTCAGAAAAAGAGATGTGCAAGAACAAGGGGACACAATTTGAAGATAGAGGGGGGACGGCTCAGGGGCAATGTGAGGAAGTATTTTTTCACAGAGAGGGTGGTGGATGCATGGAACAGCCTTCCTGAGGAGGTTGTGGGGTCTAAAGCTGTGGGAGAATTCCAGAATGCATGGGACAGACATAAGGCAATTTTTGTGGGGGGTAGGAAGAAATAGACTGTTGGTTAAATAGGATCTGCAGCTTATCCTCTAGGTAGGGAAATGGGCAGACTAGGTGGGCCAAGCGGTCCTTGTCTGCTGTCAAAGTCTATGTTTCTATGTTTCTAAGCACTTTCTCTCTCTCTCTATTTATATAATACGGTGAATATGTATTTTTTTTTTTTGTTCTTACTGGATGCAGATGGTATCTTATCTGGTATAAATTAATGAATGAGATGTGGGGAAAGTGATTTCGCATTGCTTATTTTCTTTTTGTACCTATCAGTATGATACTATATGAAGTATGAAGTTTGCACTAATTACATATAGTCAATATAAATTTGCAGCTAAGTAGCTACAGAAAAAGTATTGAATTCAAATAAGTTGATTACTCTGTACCATTGTTATAGCAGAAAACAGTTCCCAAGATCCTTCCTTTTTTTTTTAAATTTTTTGTAAGTATCAGCTGACTGTGATGTCATCAAGTATGTTTGTATAAATTAATGTCAGTCATACTGAGAACTCCTCCCCCTGAAGAATGTCCCTGACTGAAGCACAGGGGAATTCCTGGTTTGCTCAACAATTCTAGATTTTGTTATTTACTAAATAAATTGGATTTCAACTGACTATACTCATGATTTTTCCTTAGTTCAGCCCCCTGTGTGTGTGCTGGCTTCTGCCTTTCTTGTTATTCAGCACAATCTTTTGCCTGAAATGCGTGTACTTTTAGCTAAGAGCTTGCTGTTACCACTATTAGATAATGGAATCTTATGTTACTCTGGAGCAGGAAGTGGGGCATTGTCCAGGGTACAAGTCATACACAATTCAGTCTGTTGATTTATTACAGGTATGCCCTTATGTACTCATCATTGTTTGTTATTCATGCTGCACAGTTACCTTCGATTAATGCTTGTCAGAAAGCAACAATTTTGATTTTCTTTCAAAGGATCATCTTGAATAAGGTTCCTTGGTCAGTCTCAGAACTATTTCCCCGACAGCATAACAACCATAATACTAGCTCTCAGGACTCAATATTGTTTGAAATTCCTATTTGCAGAACCTGTTTTGGTCAAAGAGTTTTTAATTATGTTGGTTCAAGCGCTTACAATCAATTACCAATGTCTATTAAGTCTAGCTAGTCTATAGTTATGTTTAATCAAGTTATTTAACTTCCTCAGTAACCAGTCTGAGTGTAATTGTGACTAATTTATTTTAAGTGATGCATTTTTTATACTTTTGTACTGTAACTATAAATGCTAATTGCACTTAAAAATTAGCAGTTTTGCTCAATGTGCCTTTCCAGGGTAAAAAATAAATGAAACAAAGTGAAAATGAAATGAAAAAGAGAACCACCTCTCCTGGAAGGGAGAGCATGACAATACTGCCTCAGTGGGCAGAATAGTGAGCAAGACGTGGACTTCCAAAGTAGGGAGGGCTGATGTACCCTCCCTAGTGATGTCTCAGTTACAACATTAGGGAGAAAGCTGATGATCCCAGGCCTTGGGCTCCCAAGGACCACAAGGGAGTCCCTAAACAAGGACCAGGGGTAAAGGATACCAGCACTAAATAAAGGGGCAATAAATTAACCAGGGATGGACTTGGATGGAAATCAAACATCTGTCAGCAAAAAGGTATGCAGCCTGGTTCTTACCCAACATCTACTCCCATCCTACAGCTTGTAGCTTCATTCAGAATGTCAAGGGAGAAGCCACATATCTATTACATCAGATAGTTCCTAAGGCGATTAGAAGGGTGGTGGCAAGAAGCATATCAGGAGACTGCAGCCATACATGTCAAGACCTGGTACAGTAATACAGTGTCTCCACACACACACACTCACACACACATCGGCAGCAAGCATGATTGAAAAATGGCATTCCCTGTGTTTTCGTTAGTGAAAAACAAGCTGTAAAATAATCCAGCCACTGACAGGACAATGCCACATAGCTGTATGCTGGGACAATTAAGTGCCTTGTGTGCTGCCCTTGAATAGTCAAGTTTAAACAGATAGTAGGCTGTCAGGTAGGACAGAACAGGTCAACTGCAGTGCATTCCAAAAGTGAGAGCTGTCCGGTCATAAATCAGAACCAGAGTACAAATTATTAATAAGAGTCTGAGTAAGCAGTCTCCTTTGTCCAGCCCATCCCCAGTCGAGACATCAGGGATATAAGCCAGCACGGGGTCTCTTGATTTATAGGCTGGAGTCATAAGGGGAACTGTGCACCAAGTAAGTGTGGTACATGAAAACTGGGAACCTCCTGTTGCCAGGAGTTGAAAAGGAATCCTCATGGTACTGCTGCTCCTCAAGTGTGGGATGTAATAGGGGAGAGGGCAGAGTTAGGGCTCCCAGACAAAAAGTGCAACCCAAGAGATTGTTCCAAAAAGGAGTGGAGGAGAGATGGGTGCAGTTGAGAAGATTCTGCATGAAATCAATATTATAGTTACAGTAGTGCTAGTATAAGAGACTGCAGCTTGTGATTGTAATGTTTCTCTGGCCCTGCTGGTGGGGGCTGTGCAGCTGAGGGTCTCATCCATCAAGGTGCTAGCTAAAGATCTCATCAGATAAGGGAGAGAACAGTTCTGTGATAGTTGGCTTAAGCTGGCACGCCATACATCCATGCTGAGCAGCGGTAAGGCTGCCCAACTCGTCAGGCTGCATATCACCTCCCCACCACATCCTGATTAGAAAAGGAATCACTGAATGACTTGTCCCATTAAATTAGTGTCCTCTCCCCGCTCACACCAAACAGCAAAGGGCTGCATTTCCCTGCCCATGGCCTGCCCCCCACCACCAGTACTTGTCCCAAAATAGTGGCAGTCCTCTGTGCTGTAGAACGTAGCCTCAGGTCACAGTTCTGGTCAGCTGTTGCAGCTTTTCAATGATGTCTGCCATCACTGCAGCTAAATCTTCTCCCACCTCAGTCACTCTGTAAATCCTCTAGCTGCACTACTCTGGGATCTGCCCAGCATCACTGCGCATCCAATTGTAGCATAGCTGTTATCCTCACACTGGTGGCCAAGTCATAATTCATCTCCCTGAAACACCTTCCCTGAGGCAGTTACTAGCAAAATTGTAGGTCAGACAATTGGCAAATACTAGTAGCAGTATCACTCCCTTCCTCTGATACTGCTATTTCTACCCTTACCTGCTTATTCTTTACCTCATCATTGCAGCTTACACCCCTTGATATGTCTCCTGCCTCATTGCTGTATACATCGCTAATTGCATCCCTAGCCTCTCAAAGATTACTCATTACTGTCCTCCTTGCACTCTGCCTCCCTCTCCTCACTCTCACTCTGGTTTCATCTCCTAATCTGCCTGACCCCATCTGCCTCACCATGCTTCACCCTACTGATTAAAACTTTGCAGTAACCCCCTCACCAGCCCTCATTACTTGGATGCACTACCCCTTCTATCCCAGTGCAACCCTCCTACCTATACAAACCTACTTCACCTTGCTACATTTATTGCTACCTTTATTAAACTATATGCTCACAAGCCCTTCAAAGGCAGCTCACCTGATGGCTTGGACTCCAAGCTGCTATATCTATCAGCTCCAGCTATCTCTGCTCCAATATCAGAACTTCTCAACCGTCCTTCACTACGACTGCTATCCCATCTGTTTGGAAGCATGCCATTGTTCTTCCCCTGCGTAAGTGCAGTGATCCTTCTGCTTCTGCTAACTATCACCCCATATCTCTCCTTCCTACCCTTGCTAAGCTCCAAGAACATCTGGTCCTATCACAACTCTCTTTCTGTCTCTCCATTTCTAATTTTTTCATCCCCCATTCCAATCTGGGTTCTGGAAGAATCATTCCACCACTACCTCTCTGATTAGGCTCACTGACTCTATCCTCTCAGAGATGGACAGTGGCCAAATCACATCAACCATCTTTGCTGACTTAGCAAAGGCTTTTGACACTGTCTTCCACACCCTTCTATTAAACTCACTCTCCTCGGCTGGCTTAACCGACTCTGCCATGAACTGGTTCAGAGCCTACCTTGTGTAACACTCTGCCATCTACTTGTCATTATGTTGTAAAATATTTGTGATATAAAAATATGTTATGTGAATGTCTGCTTAGAGAAAAGGCAGTCATCAGCTTTTAAAGAGGCCTGACCTCTTGGCCCCAGCGTGCTGAAACAGCTGGCTGTCGTAAAACTGGCCCAGTGGAAACTCTAATTAAAAGCTTCCTTCCAAGGGCAAGGTTATAACACCTTGTAAAACATTTCTACTCTGAAGTCAGGGAGCCATAGAAGGTTACATCTTTTACGACATCCTAGGGAAGCAACAAATTCTAACAGCTATCTGTTATAGCTCTTCACACCTAGAAGGGAACTGTTGGCAGGATGTGTGTTCTAAAAGCATCAAAGGAAATGTTCTGATCAAAAAGACTGTCATATTTTGATATTACTAACTTTGCAGATTTTCAGCCAACAATAAAATGACACCCTTGGATAACTTGGTCAGGTTACAAAATTAATGACAGGACAAACAGTGACCTCGTGTGCTGTGACATCACAAGAAGTTGGAGAGATTGTCTTTCAAGATTGCCAAGCATCTGAGGGGAGAAACACTTCATTTTCTGGACTCCTAAAGGAGTGAAACACTTTATCTCTGGACTTCTAAGAGAACACACACACTGTGTTCTGAAAGAAAAAGGCACTTCTGTTACAATTAGGTAATACCAACTAGAAAACTAGGTTAAGACTAGAAATTCAGTTACAGGTGTATTTGTTTCTGAAATTCCCTTTTATTTTAACTGTAAGTATTTATGTTATATGTTATATGTTCTGTGTTTTGTATTTTATCTATTTTCAATTTTTAGTAAACACTATTTCCCTTGAAATTCTGGCAGTGCCTTCTCAATTTCTTTTGCATGTGAATGCTGGAAAAGTGTTAATAATTCTTTTTTTTTTTCACTTTTATCTTTTTCTTGAAATTCAAGTATATAAGAAAGCACACATCTTATACAATAGAAGACTATCCTCCATGTAAGGTATAAAATATCACTTAACAAAACACAGTATTTAGGGTAAACATATTGGATAAAGCCTTATATACATGTATTGATAATAAAACACAAACCTGGACAGGATGTAAGTGGAGAGCAGAAGGGTCACAATCAATAGGGTATTATAGTTTCAGAAATAGCAACCATATACAAAATACATGCTAGGGCAGGCTATGGCAAGACATTCAGTAAATTGCAAAAAGTGATAAATGTGGTAATATGAACAATGTTCAGTAATGGAGAGGTGAAGATAAGAGAAAAGTGTGCAAGGAAAGAAAGAAGAGAGAAAAAGGCAAGGAAGAAGGGAAGGAGAGAGGCAGAAAACAGGGAAGAAGGGAAAAAAGAGGAGAAATCTGTGCACAAAAGTTTCGAGAAAACCTAATCTGAGAGCAAAATAAGAAGGAGGGCTAAATATCCATAAGAATTAGAGTCTAGAAGAACTAGGTTTGATGTACTTGAAGTAATCCTGCCAACATCTGTCATAATCTAGATTTAGTAGTTGCCGTATTGGTCCTTGCAAGAATAGATCCAGAAGCAAATGATTTGATACCTTTTAATGGACCAACATAGATGTAACAACAAGAACAAAGTGCTCTAGCTTTCGGACCAACCAGTCCTTCTTCAGAAGCTCATGGCAGTTGTTTAGAAGATACAATACTTATAACAGCTAGATAATGCAGAGAAAAACAGAAAAAAATCCCTTGGTTTAAAATACTCATTTAAAAAAAAAACAGAAGATGATGTCAGAGAAGTTTAACAGTACAATACTGCCCTCAGTCCGAATGAACCTTGGGTTCAGATGTGCTTGTGCAACACACATACAAAAGAATCCTACTGCACATAAATTTAATTGACATAAGATAACACTGCTGAAGCAGATAACTCCCAAATCAAGCCATGAGTGTCACAGTCAGTATAAGGATGTGATTACTGAAAGGCAACCCCACCCAGCTTAAAGACAAACTAAAATAGTTATAGGGCTCATGAAATTACAATGTATGCATTAAAGACAAGAATTACCAGTAAGTTGTCTAAAAACATCAGTGCACACTGTGTGATGTAAAACCTAGCTGGACATGCCACCCAGCTGTATTCTCAAGCTAAATAAAAGGCCCAAGAAATTACAAAAACCTCAGGACTATATAAATGATAATTTAAATATAAATTGATAATATTAGTGTTAAACAAAAAACTCTAGTCGAGGAACCTCAAGGAATTCAGACCATGCAGCCTGATATGTACTGTCAATATAAACTGAGAATGTAGCAGCTTCATGTACCACAAGTGTCTAGGGAATCTGAAAAAGAGATAAAAATGTAATTTATCTCCTCCTGTTCATACAAACAATACAACCTAACCCACCCCACATCACAATAATGTGGGTGGGGAGATACATAGCTTAAACGAGATGTTGTCTCTCTCTCTCTCCCCCCTCCTTTTCTCTCTCTCTCTCTCTCTCCCACAGACACACACACACACACACACACACACACACTCTCAATCTCTCTCCTAGTGAACCTATATTAACTTCAGTCACTGTAATTGTTCCCCAAAGGAATACAACTTGTCATGAAATCCTGAGTAAATTACTACAATATTAGCCTAATGTAAAAAGATATGTGTAGGACCCCCAAGCAAATGAGATCACACATCCCAATATGTACAGAGTTACAAAAATTGTATATAACAGTATAAGATAACACTCCTGTATGTACACTAGCAGGCTGGGTAATCTGAATATGGTGCAATGGAATCAATCCCCCCCTTCCCCCACAGTCACATTGAGGTAAGTCTCTATTTAGCTATATGGAGTTATAATGTGTTACTATTTTTATCTCACACACATAAAGAATTTCTCCTTACTTTTTATCTTTGCCTGATGGGGGAGGGGGGGATTGATTCCATTACCATATTCAGATTACCCAGCCTGCTAGTGTACATACAGGAGTGTTATCTTATACTGTTATATATAATTTTGTAACTCTGTACATATTGGGATGTGTGATCTCATTTGCTTGGGGTCCTACACATATCTTTTTACATTAGGCTAATATTGTAGTAATTTACTCAGGATTTCATGACAAGTTGTATTCCTTTGGGGAACAATTACAGTGACTGAAGTTAATATAGGTTCACTAGGAGAGAGATTGAGAGTGTGTGTGTGTGTGTGTGTGTGTGTGTGTGTGAGAGAGAGAGAGAGAGAAAAGGAGGGGAGAGAGAGAGAGACAACATCTCGTTTAAGCTATGTATCTCACCCACCCACATTATTGTGATGTGGGGTGGGTTAGGTTGTATTGTTTGTATGAACAGGAGGAGATAAATTACATTTTTATCTCTTTTTCAGATTCCCTAGACACTTGTGGTACATGAAGCTGCTACATTCTCAGTTTATATTGACAGTACATATCAGGCTGCATGGTCTGAATTCCTTGAGGTTCCTCGACTAGAGTTTTTGTTTAACACTAATATTATCAATTTATATTTAAATTATCATTTATATAGTCCTGAGGTTTTGTAATTTCTTATGCCTTTATTTAGCTTGAAATACAGCTGGGTGGCATGTCCAGCTAGGTTTTACACATCATACAGTGTGCACTGATGTTTTTAGACAACTTTACTGGTAATTCTTGTCTTTAATGCATACATTGTAATTTCATGAGCCCTATAACTATCTTAGTTTGTCTTTAAGCTGGGTGGGGGTTGCCTTTCAGTAATCACATCCTTATACTGACTGTGACACTCATGGCTTGATTTGGGAGTTATCTGCTTCAGCAGTGTTATCTTATGTCAATTAAATTTATGTGCAGTAGGATTCTTTGTATGTGTGTTGCACCAAGCACATCTGAACCCAAGGTTCATTCGGACTGAGGGCAGTATTGTACTGTTAAACTTCTCTGACATCATCTTCTGGTTTTTTTTTTTTAAATGAGTATTTTAAACCAAAGGGGAATTTTTTCTGTTTTTCTCTGCATTATCTAGCTGTTATAAGTATTGTATTTTCTAAACAACTGCCATGAGCTTCTGAAGAGGGACTGGTTGGTCCGAAAGCTAGAGCACTTTGTTCTTGTTGTTACATCTATGTTGGTCCATTAAAAGGTATCAAATCATTTGCTTCTGGATAACATCTGTCATATACAGTGAGTCAGTTATGAGTAACATGAGATAATTGGTCTAGGGAGGCATACTGAGAGAGGCATTGAAGAACATCTGAAAGAGAAGGCACCAGAGTTGATTTCCATTTCATAAGAATCAGACGTTTGACCAGAAAAGAAAGTATGTTTAGCCATCTAAAATGTACATGTGAGAGAAGAGAGCTATTGGGGATAAGGATGCCTAGAAGGAATAGCTTGGGGTCAAAAGGTAGCTTTTGCCCTATATCTCTGGAGGCAAGCAAACAGACTTTATGCCAGAGCTTATTAATGGGAGCGCAAGACCACAAGATATGAAGTAGATCCCATTGGCCAAATTGCAGCACCAGCAATTATTATTATTTAATAGGCCCATTCGTTGAAGCATAGAGAGGGTTCTATACCAAAGATGTAGGATTTTGGTTTGTATTAAAGAACTACGGGCATCTTTAAAGGTATTATGCGCAATACGCCAACAATTACTCCATTGTGCATCTGAAATATTGTAGTTAAGAAGAGTACTTCATTTATTTTGGCTTGTATAGACTGATCAGGTAGATTATCAATAATGACTTTGTAAATGGAGCATTTTAATTTTACTGATAAATTAGTCCAGTGCGAGATGTATGGGTTTAGAAGAGTATACCTATACACTAAACTAGAGAGAGAGAGTTATAAGCTGCCCGAATTTGTAAAAACTTCCAGAACTCCTGTTTAGGAAGTTTCCATGTGACCTGCAAGTCTCAGAATGATCTAACAGTGAGTGAATTCTGGTCCAAGATATCTCCGAAAGAAAATGCCTTGTTCCTCCATGCACGAACAGAAAATTGGGTGATCTTCTAGAGTGAGCAGTGGATTGTCCCATCAGGGCATAAAACCAGGGTGTTGGATTGGATTTCAGGAATTTGTGGTTAGTTTCAATAAAGAACAGAGGATGATATAGTCGGGTGAGATTTTAGTTTAGAGGAAATGGGATTAAAATGAAGGAAGTGGAGCTCCTCCCGGCACAATGCAGATTCCATTGCAACCATAGTGGTGAGTGAGGGAGGGTTTCTGAAACCATTTAATGGTTTGGGCCATTCAGAAAGCCCAGAGGTAGCCTTTTGAACCAGGAGTCTGAATCCCCCCTTTTTTTTTACAATGTGATCGAAGTTTGTTGCGGTTGAATCTCGGTGGTTTCCCATCCCAGATAAAGTTACCTATTAATTTATCAATTTTAGCAAAAAAGGAGGATGGTAAGACTAAAGGAATATTGGCAAAGAGGTAAAGAATCTTGTGAGAAATGGACATCTTAATGGCTGTAATTTTCCCCATGAAAGAGAGATTAAGAAGCTTCCATCTGTCCAGAAATGTTTTGATGTTGTCAAATAAGGGGTAAAAGTTAATTTCCCATATCTTCCCTAAGTTACTAGTAATTTTGATTCCTAGATATGTTATACCTTGTGGTGACCAGCGGAATCCAAAAGGTATGTTCATAAAGGCTTTACAGTGGACGTTAAGGGGCATAGTTTGTGATTTGCCATAATTCAAAGTAAGGCCAGAAATTTTAGTAAAATTATTAAGCAAATCAACCAACAGGGGCCCAGCCTCATTCAGGTTTTTGAGTAAGATTAAGAGGTCATCCGTGTAGGAGAGAAACATATCTTGAATTGCTCACAGGTATGCCCATAATGCCAGAAGATTGATGAAAACAAGCAGTCAGGGGTTCCATGGCTAAAATAAACAGGGAAGGTGACAGGGGACAGCCTTGTCTAGTTCCCTTTGCTAGAGGAAAGTAAGAGGAAAGGGTGGAATTAGTACACTTTAGCACAGGGGAGTTATATAATAGCTTGATCCAGGAGCAAAAAGTATGAGAAAGACCAAAATAAGATAAAACTTGACGAAGGTAGTCCCAGTTTAAGGAATCAAAGGCCTTCTCGAAATCAATAGCTATGGCTGCAGATGGTGTCTTGAGGGATTTGGCTTTGTGAATTAAATTAAATAAGGAACGTAGGTGATCATAACCAGATCTATGTTTAAGAAAACCAGCTTGCGAAAAATGTGTTAGCTTGGGGATCAAGGATTCAAGTCAAGAAGTTAGTAGTTTAGCAAATACCTTTCCATCCATGTTTAATAAAGAGATGGGCCTGTAACTTGCGGGGTGAGTAGGGTCTTTTTCTTTCTTAGGGATTAGGGTTATGATTGCTTCGGTGCAAGATGGGGGAAGCTTGCCAGTATTGGAAGCTTCTTGATAAACATTAAGAAGAAGGGGACATAAGGTGTCAGGAAACATTTTATAGAAATCAACAGGGAACCGTCACCCGCAGAGGATTTGACAGATTTCAAGGAAGACAAAGCTTTCTGGATTTCCTGAAGCTAGAAGGGTTCATCTAAAGAATTTGTTTCAAGAGTGAAAAGATGAGGAAGATGTAACGATTTAAGGAACTGTTGAATTTGTAAAGAAGATGGAGGATTTGTTTTAGAGTATAGTTTTTGATAAAAGGTTTTCATGATATGAGTTATAGAGGGGTTGTCAGAGTGAATCGTACTCTGTTCATCTTTTAGGCTTAGGATGTGTCGTTCCATTTGTTGTGCTTTGAGCTGGCAAGAGAGGAGTTTCCCATTTTTATTGCCGTGTTCCCAAAACTTATATTTAAGTTTAAACAAGGCCAGTTCAGTTTTACAAGAAATTAAATCGTTAATTTTAACTCTACGTTGAAGAATTTAAAGATGAAGTTGAGAATCAGGACAGTGCTTATTAGAAGAAAAGTATAAAGTCTCTTTAGCCTTAAGAGATTTTTCCAAGTCAGCCAGCTGTTGTTCCCTTACTCCTTTCCTATGTGCAGCATAACTGATAATTTTCCCTCGAATCGTAGCTTTAAGAGCTTCCCATACAGAAGACATAGAAGATTCAGTTGGGATATTGTGAAAGAGGAAGTCCTGAATTTGTGCTTTGATCATGGATAAGAAATTGGGATCCCTGAGAAGGAGAGGGTCCAGCCGCCAGTAAGAAGATTTTGGTGCTAATGGGCCCCACAAAAGTTGCAATTTGATAGGGGAATTGTCCAAGATTATGATGGGAGAGATGGAAGAATCAATATTTTTTTTTCCATTACAACAGGAGAGGCTAACCAGTAGTCAATTCTACTGTATGTCTTATGTAGAGAGGAGTAAAACATAAATTCTCAATCACGGGGGTGAAGGAGGCACCATACATCAGCTAATCCGACATCTTGTGTTAATAATGAGAGGGCTTTAATACTTCTAGGGTGGGCCTCTGTAGTGGGGCTACTTCTGTCAATGCTGGCTTCTAAAGCTAAGTTAAGATCCCCTACAAGAATAACTGGTGTATTATCAGTGTTAAAAGATATGTTCTTTAGTTAGTTCTGTTGAGCTAAATTACGAAAAAACTCCGGGGAATCAGAGTTGGGTGCATAGACATTAACAAGCAGAAGAGGACCAGAGTTGGTATTCAGTTTGACCATCACCCATCTGCCATCAGTATCGGAAATGGAGTTTGCAAGGGACCATTTGAGACTCTTATGAATAAGAATAGCAACTCCTCTATTTTTTGAGGTATAGGATGATTAGTAGATCTGACCGACCCAATCTTTTTTAAGTCTATGAACATCCTCTGCTAATAATTTTGTTTCCTGAAGGAAAGCAATTTGTGTTTCATGTTTTTTGAGATGTGAAAGAATTTTGCTTCCACTTACGAGGAGAATTAAGTCCCTTCACATTACATGTATATAAAAGTGTGTAACTCATATTGTTAGTGTTAAAGAAAGGGAACAATTGCTGGAGTGTGAAGGGACAAACAAATGAGGCAGAGGATGATTAGAATACAATATAGAGAGCTTACGTATATGCAGAGAGTGGCAGGAACATTGAAGCCAAAAAAAGTGAGATGTATGATACATGAGTAGCACAGATATCTTATTAATGTTAGAATAGAAGATGAGGAAGGAGAAAAATCATTAACAACAATAACAATACTAGTAAGCTAAATAACAAAGAAAACGCTTTATGGATGTGAGGAGATATGTCAGCCAACTGGCTAAGACTCTCTCACCACACTCTGGGGCGTCGATGTAGGGAGGAGACTAGGGAGGACCGGTTATAAATATCGGCACAAACCTAAGTCTGATCCCAGTAATATAATAAAGTAAGTATTCCTGATAAGCTAAACTGAAAGGGAATAATACCAAGAAAGGCAGGGGACTGTAATAACCTCAGCTTAATTCTAAGCTAACAGGTCAAGGTATTAGGAGAAAGCTAAACACCAGAACGTATTGATAAACATTAGTAGTAATAGTACAAGACATACCAACTCGAAATAACAGTAAATTAAAGAACCATATATGAGATGTCAGTACAGCCTAGACATAGAGCGAGGAATTCAGGGAGCCAGGTGGAATGCAAATGAACAAATATAAAAGGAAAAGTAGATCATTACCACATTAGAGTGACTCTGAGTATATTTTGCAGTGCAACAGAATAAGTACATAATAAATACATTATTTTTTTTATTTTTTTTTAGTTTTTGTTGACCGGGTAAGTGCACTGGACAAATCTTGCCTATTTTCAGGCATGACCCAGGGGAGGGGGATACAGATGAATGCCAACTGATTTTGAACCAGATTAAGCTGTCAGTGGTATTTTTAGTGACTGAGGGAAATTTGGCCAGGACACTGGGGAAATTCCCCTACTCTTTTCGATAAGTGCCATGGGATCTTTAACATCCACCTGAACTGCCATGAATCTAGGCAGATGGGACCTTGGTTTAATGTCTCATCCGAAAGACGGCACCTCAGAAGTGCAGCACCCCTCTCATGCTGCACTACATGTCAGTACTGGAATATTAACCCAAGTTAATAAGTTGAGGGGGGAAGAAGAAAGGGGAGGTCAATTTAAGCCCTTACACCCTGACCCAAATGCAAATCGGGATTATGTGGAGAGGTATAGGCTTCGGTGACAACTGTAGACAGAAGAGATAGTCATAGTAAAGCTCAGCTCCGATTACTCGAAAATCACCTAAATAGGTGTTATATGGAGTGACTAGTTGCAACAATACACCAAACATAGCCAACCTCTTTGAGTGCTAATGATAGTGCCATATTGTAAACAGGAGGTAGTAAGAATAATGGAATGTAGGGAAGGAGATAGATTAAATGTAGTTGCCAATAATACTTAAGAACCTGTCATCAGGAGAGGGAAGAGGTAAGTTGCCTTGTAATATATAATAATTCACATATGAGAAAAGAAAAGGCAATAATCAGGATGCATGCCGATTGAAGATATGCAGCTGAACAGCCAAAAACTATAAACCTGATGCACTGTTAAACTAGAGAGTAAAAGGCTAGATACAGAGATCCTGTTTAGTGAGGTAATGTATAAGATCTAACACTAAAATAATGGGTTAGAAAAGCATTGCTGATATACCAAAGTTCCCTTGAAGATCTTTAAGCTGCTCGTTTAAACACTGCAACAAAAAGTAAATTGATTACACTGCGATGTACAGCCTTTGCTTTCTGCACCCACTGGGAGTGAAAGCAACCAGGTAGCATAGACTGTAGAGCAGGTGGCTAGACAGAAAAAGTGTACTGCCACTCCCTTTAAAGGAAAACTCCATGTTAAAATCAGAAAAAGATATGTAGTAGTATTTTTTTCTGTGTTCTAACCAGTTCCCAGCATTTTCTTTTCCTCTGGCTGTGAGAGATGTTTTTTCTAACTTTCTCTAACTGTTTTATTGCCCTTGGAGGTTGCCATTCTGGTTTCTGTTATGGCCTCTAGTCTTCCCAGAGTGCCCTTTGGTGTGATGTCTAATTGCCCCTGCAGGAAGCCAGTGTCTTGTTACAGGGTCTGTCACAGCTCAGCCACAGAGAAAATACTTCTTCCAAAGAAGACACACTGCTGGATTTTGGGTGAGTGTGATTATTATTATTTTTTAATTTTTGATATTGTACCTTGTTCTGCTGTGTGTGTGTGTGTGTGTGTGTGTGTATTTGAATCATGTCACTGTTTACTCTATGCCGCTCAGTCACTTTCAGTTTTTGCACCAGTACTAAGTAGCAAAAATTGAACATCACCTTATAGATTGCAACATAGCAGGAAAAGGTACTAATATGAAAAAATAATGATTACACTCACCCAAAATCTAGCAGTGTGACTTCTCTGAAAAAAGTATTATCTTTGTGGCTGAGCTGTAACAGACCCTGCTAAATCTAAGGGCATAGCTACATCATTGTCACATGAGCCAGGGTGCATCGTAGGCGAAAGAAAGCCAATAAACCTATTTGTGATGGAGATCCCCAGGGGTCGTAAAACTACCAAACAGCTAGCAGACTAATTTAGGAAAAACTCCTAATAGCAGACAGAGGGGAGGACACACTAGGACTTAACATAAATATCAAAACACTCTACATAACATATGTTTTTGCACATTCTGGGTGGACTTCTCCTTTAAGTATCCTGGAAGCAAAACCTACCAAGATATAACAACTGTGACTATATTACTGACCATATAAGCTCATGACACCTTAGATTTATTAGCAGGATTGTGACTATTGATGTTCTTGCTTTTGGTCTTTGCCCTACGCTTCTTTTTGGGTGGCTCTAAAGATTTGAGTGGGGAACTTGCAACAACTTCTGCTCATAAAGTATCGGCAGAAATACATCCCTGAGGCACAGGGCCCAAATTAGAGGGATGTTCATCCGAAATTTGCTGAGAAAGATCCTCCTGTGAGGAGTGCATGTCATCCTCCAAGAGAGCAAACTTATTGCTCAAGGGAATAGAGGGGTTAATTTAAAAGTGAGAGGCTGCAGCTTAGGGTGTTTGGGGTGAAACCTTGCCAGAACAGCATGAAAGTATTGAAGAATAATGCCCCAACAGAAGCTTCTCTTGCAGCCGTGTTGATTGTCTTGGGGTCAAATCAGTTGCGGCTTTGCTGCTTAGGGCTGTGAGTTCTGCAACACTTTCCCCACGTTCCTGTACCTCGTCATCCACCCTCCATGCAGATACCAAAGCTGTGTTCAGGTTGCCAGTTGCTGCTGAACCTCCCAGGGTAAGACTGCAGAGATAGACCTCCAGATAGTTGGCTAAGGCATCAAGGGTTTCAAAATCCTTGAAGGAAGAGCCTGAGAAAAGGCATAGTGTCGCTAGGTAACGTAGAGCAAATTTAATGCTTCTTTGGTGGATGATTTGTTTAAGTGGATTGTAGGCCTTCCTTCTGATGGTTAAATCTTTTGAAAAGTCTCTGTAGATGGAAATATTAAACTCTTCCCACTGAAGTTTCCCCATTTCTCTGGCTCGTTTCAGTATTAATTCTGTGTGGGATTAGTTCAAGAAGCGAGCAATGATAAGCCTTGGTCACTGGTCTGATGTTGGCCTGGGACCCAGAGTGCAGTGAGACTGCTCAGTGATTAATGTTAGGTCAGGAGGCAGTTTAAGCATCGCAGGCAACACATGTAATAAAAGCGCAGTAGTGTCTCCTAATTCTACACCTTCAGGGAAGCCAAACAATCGTAAATTGCTGCAACGATCACGATTTTCAGTATCATCAGTTTTGGCTTGTAGGGATTTAATAGTTTGATCTTGATTGTGGACAGTAGCCTGGAGGTCATGAATAGTAGTGGTGTTACAGGCCGTTGCTTTCTCATTAAATGCAATTTTCCGGCTAAAAGTTTCAAGAGTGGTCGCATTCTGTTGGGTGGAGGTTTTTAGATCATTAATCTCAGCCATCAGTTTAGAAAACATTACTTCCACTCTAGCAAGTGAGCTTTGCTCTACTTGGAGATCTGCCACAGTGCTGAAGGATGAGGCCTAGTATGCTGCAGTACAGCATAGAATAATTGAATATAAGTAGATGATGTATCAAAAATGACTTACAAACTGTGTCAGGCAGTAAGATTACAGGATGATCACAGGAGTTGGTACCAAAGAAAGGTCTGGTGATGGCTAGATGAGGTTAGATTGCAGTCATTCCTGCAGAGATTCTGAACTATGCTACCATCTTCTGCCTTGTCAGACCCCCGTGTTAATAATTTTGACAACTGTTAAGGGCTTAAAAAAGTGTTACTTATTTTGCTAAGGTGAGAATATACCTAGGTCTCAAATTGAGTCTTAAGGGTAGACTTTTGAACCTGGCTGGATGCCCACAGTATTGTACTGCATCCCCCGAAGACAGTACATATCCGAGCCTGTTAACTGGGTGTGCTAGCAGAAAAGGTTCATATTTGACCCCAGGACTGAAGGCTAGTAGGTGATTTGGACCCAAAACAGACAGGAGGGTTACCCTGTTTGTCTCCTGTTCACATATTGCACCTTAAGGTTTGGCACTGTGGGAGTAGAGGGCTTGACCTGTGGGGTGCGTTTGTGACACCTGGTAGGTAGGACCCGCTCAGTCAGAATAGCGGACTCCACATCCCCTCCTCTCCCCATCAACACTGGTGTACCTCAGAGGTCTGTTTGGGACCCTATCTTATTCTTCATATTTCTAAATGACCTTCCCTCAGCCTGCTCATCCACCTTGATCCATATGTATGCTGATGACATGGTCCTTTTCACCCCAGGTCAATCCCCTGTTGATGTAGAAATCAGACTTCAGCATGACTTCAGTAAATTTCAGCACTAGTTTAGCTCCCATCAACTCTCCCTTGATGCCAAGAAGACATTTTCAATGACCTTTGGTGCTAGGCAGAGGCTTTCTAGGCTCTCCTTCCTGCCCTCCTTGCATACCCTTGACGGAACAGTCCTTGAGGACATGTCATCCTTTAGGTATTTGGGGGTTTGGTTTGACCAACACCTCAACTTCTCTGGTCATGTGGACGCCATCCTGAAGAAACTGCACTCCAAGCTTAGTGCATTATACAGGAACAGTAGCTGCCTTCTGCTACCGGCTAGACGCGAATTTGTCCAGAAGATGATCCTACCTATTTTTGGCTACTGTGATGTAGTCTACAGTGCTGCTCCCAAGTCTTCCTTAACTAGATTAGATACCCTTTTTAACTCCTTCTGTTGCTTAGTTCTGGACACCTCCTCTCTCACCCATCACTGTAATCTCTACCACTCCCTGGCTTTTTCCTCATTAGAAAATCTTCGACACCTCAGTTGTGCCAAATTTGTGTCTAAATTTTGGTTTGGAATGCTCCCCCCATATCTTGCTTCCTCACTATCCATCCTCCCCCCTCCTGCCCATTCCCTTAGATCTTATGACTCTCGTTTAATGGTAGTTCCTTGTCGGTCAACTGCTGTAGGCCAGATTGACTTCTCACATCACTTCCCTAAACTATGGAATTCTCTTCCTCACCAAATTCACCACTCATCCTCCCCCCACTCCAACTCTTCAGCCCTACAAAATGTCCTCTTGGTAAATTGTACTTGTGGTTAATTCCCCTTTTTCCTGTTACCTTTACTCTGCTCTGCTCACCTGCTAGATGGTTCATTGTTATTTATCTCCCCTTGGATAAAGCTCATGCACTAGAAGGTAGCACTTATCTGTTCCCTCAAGTTTGTTAACAATACATATATTTTCATTACTGCACTTATAATGTACATTACCGTCTGTAATCTTCAGCACTGTTTACTCTGTCAGGCATCACTGTATAATTTGTATTAATGTTTGGTTGGATGTATGTATGATTTTCCTGTTACCCTGTCCACCAGGATGCACTGTGAGATAAGCAACTTGTTGTTCAGTGTGCCCTTCATGGTGAAACATTTTAATAAATAAATAGAATAAATAAATGTAGGGACTGTGAAATCACCTTTTGGGATGCCAAAACACATTCTGCCAGCATTTAAAAAATGACAGCTGTTACATTTATGAGGTGCTACAAAGAAATTGCTATGTTGAAAATTTTGGGTAAAAATATTGAAAATGACCAAAGTTGGGAGTCTGTCCTTGCAAATTTCAATAAAGGCTCATAACTTTGTTGTTTTTAAATATTTTTATGCCATATTTTCAACATAATCTTCTTATCATCCCACCTCATGAACAAGGGCACAGAAAATTTTGAACTCCTGCCCAAAAGGTGATTTCGCACAGGGACTGCAAAATCACCATTTGGAATGTAAAAACACATTTTGGCCAGGATTTGAAAACTAACAGCTATCACATTCATGAGGTGCTATAAAGAAATGACTATGTTGTAAATTTTGGGTAAACATATCAAAAATTACCAAAGTTATGAGCCTGTGTTTGCAAAATTAAACATAGGTTCATAACTTTGTTGTTTTTTAATATTTTTACACCGGATTTTCAAGATAGCTTTCTTATGACTCTGCTCCATCAACAATGGCAGAGACAATTTTCAGCTCCTGCCTGAAAGGTGATTTCATGCAGGGACCATGAAATCACCTTTTGGGACAAAGTTGTCTAATGTTAGTGCAGTTGTTCATGAGGTGGGGTCCCAAAGAAGGCATGTTGAAAAGTTGGGGCAAAAATATTCAAAAACTGCCAAGTTATGCCACGAAGTTCAAAACCCCATTGAAATACCTGGAACTGCATACCAGTTTCCTCGGTTCACTGTCCGGATTTGAAGAGTGAAGATGTGTCTGCAGTCCACCGAAGATTACAGCACTGGAGCCCCGGTGGGTAAGTAAGGGCTTGAGCGGGGTGTGGGGTGGTGGGTGCTGAGTGGGAGGGTCAGGTGGGGGGACAGTAACAGCCACAACAGATATCGATGGACATTTTTCTTTTTACAGGGTTTATTAAACAAGCAAAAAAAAACCAAAAAACTATGAGGGAAGGTTTTCTTTATTTCATGTTGTGACACTGGGGGATTGGGCACCCCAATGTCACTGTTATGTTTGTGGTGGTATGTGGGTTGGTGGGTGCTGAGAGGGAGGGTAGGGTGGGCAGGATAGTTTTAGGGGGCAACAACAGAGATTGATAGATGGCTATGAACGAGTCTTCTGCCACTTCAGCACCATTTGGAGATGTGACTGCATATTGGGAGCTGCACAGTAGTGGACTGCGGATCCATGACAGGAGTCAGACAGAAATTCTGTCGAATGCCCTGTCAGTGACACCGGCAGGTTGACCACATTCTGCGGTCAGCTACTGGTTCGCTATGAATTTCTTTGTTTTCTTCCGGGGGCTTCACCCCCTGAATCCCATATGAGGGGGGCTGCGCCCCTGGCACCCTTCCACTTGCAGATTCTCAATTCCCTTCAGAGCTGATCAGGGGGGTGCAGGACCCCCGATAGGCAATGCTGGGTTCCAGCGGGGTCTCCCACTGTGGCTAGGTGCTGTAGTCACTGTGGGGGAACCTCGCTGGTGAAATGTCACTGCGAGGGGGGTAAACGGTGGACTACAGGGTTTTGCTTATGAGGTGGTGCAAGTGGAGGATTGGGCACCCCCAGTATCAGTGTTATGTTTGTGGGGGATGCTGAGAGGGAGGGTTGGGTGCAGGGGACAGTCATGATGGCGGCAGTGCCAGTAACAGATATTGATGTATTGTTTCCTGTTACAGCTGGAGTGAGCCCCTGCATGTTTGACATTCCAGGCTAACCATGACTGATCAGTTTGCCTGCTGGGTGGCATAGATCAAAGGGAAGAGCTGACCTATCATTGGGTCATATGTTTCTTATCAAGTTCATGCTGTCTCCACCCAGCAAGCCAAAACTCCATTATGATCAGCCTGCCTGATGATTGGTGTGGCACTGACTCACCCCTAAAACACTGTTCTGCATTGGACAGACAGTGTCACACCTCTCAAAACCCAACTATCATAACAGTTCACTGTACACACACGTGCATGGAGAACATAACAAGATAAGAGGAGGGAGGGAATTGCTGTGATCTCTATGTGGTGCAGAGCAACAGGAAAAGAGAGTCCCCTCTTGAGAGGAGGACAGGAGAGAGACCCGCCAAGAAAGCAAAACAAAATAATTAAAAAAAAAACAGTCCCCTGAGGAGCTCTGATGCCTGAATGTGAAGTCAATATCAGATTTCCAACCATGTTCTGTACGAAGACTGGTATAGCATCTACTGTGACCTGTTTGAATGGATTTGTAAAATACAAAATTCCTTGCATATATACAAGGACACACACACACACACCATTGACAGACTCAGTTTTACACATGCTACTGACATTTATACATGGCTATTTACTGGAGTTTAAAAAACATTCTGTGAGCAAATTTTTGCAGCGTATCCACATGCAGTCATTTATTTTCAGGTGCAATAGAGCAAAGTGCAAACATAGGGCAGCATGCAAAATGGCTTTGTGAAATGTGCAATTACATAAGATTTCTCTACAAAACAGAATATAAAGTGAAATACATTGGGAATACTTGTAAATTAATGTCCAATCTATATGAAGAACAGTATTTTTTTAACAGCCTGGGGGGATACACTTGGCAGGATTGTGCACCTGCCACCTGTTATGTCATTGATCACCTGGGCCAGGAGGGAGGGGTGCTTTTTTAACACTAGGGGACACTGGCGGTGAATTGGGCACACACCACCAGTAGTGATGTATTACACTATCACATTGTAGGGTGAAGAGGGAAGGGGGAGTTTCTTTTATAAGACGTGATTGTTTGGGGGCAGATTTTACTTGTGGTAGCATTGGGCACCTGCCATTGGTAGTTCTAGATTGCACCGTGGAGTATAGAGGGAGGAAGGAGTCTGTTTTGATATGAGATGTGTGTTTTTTTGGGGGGGGGAAGGGATTATATCGATGGTGGTATTGGGCACCTGTGGCAGTAATGTGGTTTATATAAATGTTTTTCTGGACTTAGGTTTACCAACCTAAATTTAATTTCAGACTGATCACCAGGAAGGAAGTACATTCGTAGTTGTGTTGGATAAAAACTGAGGATTCCCCTTGATATAACACTCTTGAAACTGGATTCCTAAGAATTGCAACACCAGTCATTGCCACTTCCCTAACACTCCTTATAAATCAATCCCTCCTCCTGGGTGCCATCCTGGAGATATGGAAAACTGTCACTGTGGTCCCCATCCACAATGGTGAGTTGAAAGAACCAGTTGAAAACTATGGACCTGTCTCCCCATTATGTACCCTAGCAAAAATACAAAAGAAGTTAGTGTATAATCAACTGCAAGAATACCTGGAACTGCACCGCCCCTAACTCACTGCCAAGATGGGTTCAGAAAAAACATGGCACAGACACTGCCCTGGTGAGGTTAATGACTAACATTCTAGAAGAAGTTGAGAATTTTTTGGCCACTGGTGCAATTTCTGTAGACCTCACCAAGGTGTTTGACCTAGTGAACCATGCACTCCTGCTAGAAAAACTTAGAGCTACCGGGTTAGATGATCTGAATTACTGCTGGTTCAGTCACTACCTGTTTAACTGCAAACAACTTGTCAGATGGCAGGGTTGACTCTCTGAACACAGAGACATAACTGATGGTGTTCCACAAGGCTCAATTCTGGGTTCTCTCTTCTCTCACTGGTCATTAGTGAGATGCCTGACAATTGTGTGTGTGTGGGGGGGAGGGGCTCTCTGCAAATCTATGCAGATGACACTGTCTCCTACAAGGTTCTGTGCGGATATCAGTTGGGTTAGTTCAGAGCTGGGGAATTACATCAAATTGCTTGAGATCTGGCTTCAGTGAAACAAGCTGGTTTTAAACATCAAAAAAATAAAAGTCATACTATTTGGCCCCAGGAGGTTGGGCACAGAAAAGATGAGCTGACTCGAACTGGTTACCATGGGGGTTCTCACCTGGAGGTGGTGAGCTCTTTAGTACCTAGGGGGTAATGCTCAACCATAATCTGTTTTACAGTGTTTATGTGGATGTTGTAGCCAAAACTATATATCAAAAACTTGTCCTACTGTATAGGCTTTTCCCCTACCTTTCTATGGATGCTTGAGTAGCTATAAAATAGCATGCTTATACTGTTCCTTCTGTATGGTGTCCCTATTTTGCAACCTTTCGGGCCATGATTCATAGCAAACTCAGCTGCCATTGTAATAAGTTTGGTTGCTTTGCTTGCAGGTGCCCCTCCTAGGGAACATCACTATGATGTACTTGCCGCCCTGTTGTGGTCTTCTTTTACTACACGTGTGGAGTTCCCCCATCTCTGCTTTTCCTTCAAGTTGTCCAATGTGTTCACCCCACCCTTCCTTGAGGGCATACTCAAGCTTAAACAGCCCAGAAGACGCCTCCGCTCCACTTCCAGTCCACTGCTCGAAATCCCGAGGGTGATCACTGCTCCTGGTAGGCAAGCCTTCTCCTTCACCACCTAATCTCTATGGAACAATCTCCCAAGTGAGATTCTAAACTGTGAGACACTTGTTTAATTTCAAAACAAGCTAAAAGCTTACCATGCTGTGGTGAAACACTACAGGTGCAACTGCTGAGGTACATCTTATTACCTCATCCTTTGGGTCCTGTGGCATTTAATGCCTTTCCTGGTGGAGCCTGCTGCTCTACTTAATTTACAATGTGTAATATTTTTGACTCATGAAGCTTAGACTCATTGTGTTCTCTATCGTTGTATGGATACAACCTATATAAGACATCTGTTGAGCTGGACCAATGCAATATCTCAACTTAATGTATTGTATTTCTATGTGCACCAGTCTACACCAGGTATAGCTCGCCAGGATGAAGCACAGTGTCACAGGTTTCCTGCATGACAAAAGGGATTAACTCCCATTGAAACTGCATTGTTTGCTGCAGTAACTCTACTGCAGAATTCTGCAGAGTTGGGCTTCATCCTGGTGGGCTTCACTGTATGTATTATTGACCTGCAACACTGTGTTATTGTTTTGTTACCAGTGACTCATGTGCAATATTTACTATTGTATGTACATAGTTTGTAATTAGTGTGCAATATTTACTATTGTATGTACATCATTTGTAATTAGTGTGCAATATTTCCCACTGTGTGTATACCGAATGTAATTAACTTTGTGTCTCTCCTGAAAAAGGGACACGCTGTCGCAGTGGCCCCGCCTAGTTACCAAAATACAGATCAATCGATCAATCAAATAACTAATGAAAAAGTGTGTCATGAATATAAAATTCAAACATCTGACTTAATTCATTAAAGGTAAAGAAATGTATTTTCACAGATCAGTGCAGTTTATATACACTTTTGGTTTTAATAACTGTCACCCGAAGTGTTCTCCATTGTTTTATTAAACCTGAACTGGGGAACTGTTGATTAGCAGAAAATGCTTGTTGTCAGTACTGTAAAGTAAAATGGAGGCGGAACAAAAGCAAAAGAGAATTAAAACCACAATAAAATGCCCAAAATTCCATTTTTAACTTTTAAGAAGCTTTCAATTGGCAATCTGGTACAACCAGTTTTCACTTTTTAGAAGCTTTCGATTGACAATCCAGTGCAGCAACATTATCCCTAAGTTCATTGAAAAGCTTTAGCCACAAAACATTAAACATTTGATAGTTTAAAAATGTTGTTGATACGTTAAAAAAAAAGCAACTTTTTCTTCGACTAAACCAGTGAAAGGCAAAGTGACTTAAACAATGTGGAAAACAGAGTGTTTGAACAGTTCCTGACTTTCAGCAACCCAGTCTTCTCCGAAGTGGCAGCTGAATGCTCTGACTTGCTGATTGCACCACGGAGAACAGAGAACACAAGGTATCATTTTATCAAGAAGAGATTTTTTGGGGTGGGGTGGTTATACAGGTGACAGGACTGGGCACCCACCACAGTAGTCCTATATTGCACTGTGGGGTTCAAAGCTAGAAATTTAAAAAAAGAGAGAGAGATGGTTTTGGGAGGGGGGGTTACTGAAGTGAGCAGAAAAATTTTAATGTTGTTTTACCAACTGCAATTTGCGAACATCCTTTTTATCCAAGAGAACTTTTTCAATATTTGATGAGGGGTGAATGTTAAATAATCAATTATACTAATATCCATAAAACCCAAAAATAAAAATATGAATAAAACTGCAAGCAAGAACCCGGATGTGTTCATCACTGCAGCACTGATTGTGTGAGTTGGGGGAGCAAACCAATTGACTAAGAAGGTGTATAAATTCTGTTTACTAATAAAATATATGAAAAATTGTGCAATAGAGTAATATACATTTCATAAGCATAATTAAGCTATTGGGAAACATGATGTAAAAAAACATAAGGAAACTGGTGTGCCGTGCATCAATAAATGCAGCTTTCTCCTTAAGCTGAAAAAGAGATAGGGACATAACAGAGTATTGTTATGCATCAGGATTTAAACAGCAACATCATATTAAAACCAACAGTAGAAACAGGGGCATATCTCCCCATTGTAATGCAATCCCTCTGTGCTAATTGCTTGATAAACACTTGTCATCCAGTCAGGCCACAGAGCCAACAACAGTTCAAAACCCATGAGGTGCCTTTGACTCTATGCCAAAAATAGCTTCAGAGAGAGCAGAGGCAAGATCTCAGACAGTCAGAAGGTTGGTAAGCAAAACAGTAAAAGTAAACAGAGAGCTGCACCACCCATCCAGTCTGAGAAAGAGAAATGAGCATACACATAGTGTCCTTAGGAATCACCTTGAGCATGTCAGGGAATGGCGCTGTGGCTTACGGGAGACTGAGGGTATTGAGGCCTCCGCAGGAGGAGGTGTCAGAGTCAGTAGTGAAGCCTGTCTGTTTTTGAAAGCAGCACAAGGGAAATCACAGAGTTTGGAACTGTCTGATTTTGAAAGCAGCACAAGGGAAATCACAGAGTTTGGAACTGTCTAATTTTGAAAGCAGCACAATGGAAATCATAGAGTTTGGAACTGTATGATTTTGAAAGCAGCACATGGGAAGTCAAAGAGTTTGGAACTCTGATTTTGAAAGCAGCACAAGGGAAATCACAGAGTTTGGAACTGTCTGATTTTGAAAGCAGCACAAGGGAAATCACAGAGTTTGGAACTCAGTGCTTTGGCTTCTCAGAAGGAACTAGAAGGGGGACAAGATCAGATCTACAGTACAGTAGCTTCTTGTTGTTTTACATTGTTTCTTGTGGATTCTACTTGGTAGAAGGTTATTTTTTTCTTTCTTACTACTAAGGGGCTAGCAGGGTATTGTTTGGGGCTGTTGGAATTTTGAAACCTATTTTGGTAGCTATAAGTGGGCTCATTTGTTTGATTCACTGTGTGGCAGGCTGCATTTGTAGAGGCCTATTTCTTCCATTTTAAAACATAATTAGTGTGATTTAACTGGGTCTGTTTCTTTGAATTGGAGACATATATCTTCTAATTCCAAGCCTATGTTGATGTGTTGTTGGTGAAGCTGTTTGAATTGGAGTCCTGTTTCTTTGGGTAGCAAACCTATTTTGGGGGCTTTGAGTAGAATTGTGATTCATTGTTGCTGGCTTCACTAGCTGCAAAGTTTGAGTGCAGAGTGGGGAAGGGTGCTAATGGTCTGACCAGAGGCCTCAGCTACCTGATTGTTTCTGGAAGACTTGGGCTGGTCCCACCTTGGTCCATTATTTCCTTTATGGGGTTCTGACATTACTTCCTCAAACAGGCAAGGATATGCACCTGTCATAGCAAAGCAGACATCCAGGAAAGGAACAGCAGCAAGTGAAGAGGTGACTGCTCTCTCAGTGGAAGGGAAGTAAATGCAAATCTAGGAGCTTTCATTATTACTTCTTCGCATTGATATTGCATTGGGGAAAGGAGGAGTAGGAGTTTGAAGAAGGTTGTGCAATGGCTACTTAAAGTCTGTTTTGAGTGTGGATAGAAGGATAGGAATATAAAAGCAGTTGCTCAATATATCTAAACGTGCAACAAAGGAGGTAAGGAAATAAAGAAAATGTTTTGCACTGATAGAGAAGGGAGAGGGAGACTTGGGGGAGTGTTTGGTATCCTGCATCTGGAAGGGTGGGGGGTCACTGGTGGGCAACAACAGCAATGGGTAGGGTGGTAGGCTGCAACAACTGTGGTGCACCAATCTTTCTAAAAATTGCCTGGAGTGTGGGAGGATGTTTAGTGTGCAACCACACAGAAAAACTTAGAAAGGAGATTGAGGGTCTGCAGGATGAACTAAGACAGGCAAGGCAGATTGGGGGTGGGTTTAGCCCAATACTGGAGGGAGGAAGAAGGGGAGATGAGGGAGGGCGATTTAAGCCAACAGTGGTGAGGAGAGGGTCAGAAGAAGGGAAGCAGAGACAAAGGGGCCCAGGCCAGGAAGAACAATTGCCGGGCAAACCAGGTCAGGAGACAAAAGACAAATAGAAGGAGGAGATAGGGACTTGTAAGGGGAGGTGAAGAAGTGGCAAAAGTCATGGAGTGGAAAGGAGAGAACAGGTTACTGTGAAGAGAGAGGGAGCGGGCACTTGTGAAAGGCCTTCAGAAAATAGTTGTGCACTGCTAGAGAGGAAGGAGGTGGAGGAGGGAAATGATGAAATTAGAGGAGTAATTGATAAATGCCTGGACCAAACTGGAGCAGGGGGAAGTTCTGCTGGGAGAATTGCAACAGGGGTAAAAGGGGGAAATAATGTGCAGGAGGAAGAAGAGGAGCTGGAAATGAGAGAGGGAGATGAATGGAAGCAAGCAGGGAGTAAAAGGGGTGGAATCTTAGTGCTGGGGGACTCAATACTAAGAGGAGTTAGATGGGGTAGCAAGGGGGAGAGGCATAGTCACATTTGGGGGGAGGCCATGCCAGGAATGACAGTGGAAAGGGTGGGACAGTCTATTCTGAAATATGCTAGAAGGGGTAGGGACAAGCCTAATTTAATTATACATCTTGGGACAAACGACCTGGCTGACAAGACAGTAGATACAGTCCAGGGAGGTTTGAGGAACTAGCACAATTATGTGAGGGGCAGGAAGATCAGTAACTTTTCAGAGATACTTCTGCAAAGGCAAAGCACAACAAGAAAGCTGAGAATAGAGGAATTTAATGGATGGCTAAGAACCTGGTGTTGTGCTAAAGGGTATGGGCTTTGGGGGTGGGAGGGACCTGGGAGGACAGTAGTCTCTATGCCAAGGACAGACTACACTTGAGTGAGGAGGAAAGAAAGTGTTGAAACAGAGGATGGAGAAGTACATAGAGGAAGTTGGGAATTTAAACTAGGAGTGGGGATGGCAGTTGGGGAAGAGATATGCAGAGACCACAGGTTGGGAAACCATATGAGCTTACCCCCATAACAGTGACAAAGGACAAATGGCAAGTACTGTTGGTGATGCTAGGAAAGGAGGGCAGGATGGGAGGGGGGAGAGGTGGAAGGTGGTTACCCTTAATGCTAGGAGCCTTGGGAGGAAAACTGCAGAGTTACAGGTTCTCATGGCAGAGGGAGAGGTGGACATTGCAGTCATCACGGAAACATGGGCCACCCAATACAATGACTGGGACCTGTCTGTACCAGGGTACAGGTTATTTCATAGGGACAGGGTGATTGGGAAAGGAGGGTGGGTGGCACTATATGTGAAGGAAGGACTGAAGTGTGTAAGGGAGGAAGGGGAGGAGGGTAGTATGGAGTCACTTTGGATGCAAATCCAGGATTCCAAGAATAGGATTCTTAGAATGGGAGTGGTGTACAGGCCACCATCTCAGACGGAGGAGTTAGACAGGGAACTAGCGGGACAGATCAGGAGGACCTTCGAGAAGGGTAGTGTGGAGATTTTTTTTGAAAGTTAAATACACTGTATAATGTGCGTAATTTTATTGTAATTTATTATGTTTTAGAATATATTTTACAATTTTTATGGTCCGTTATTATCTTGTTTGCTGATGTTTTTATGGATTTGTTCAGCGCCTTGATATTATGAAAGGTGCTTTATAAATAAAATTATTATTATTATTATTGTGGGGGACTTCAACATGCCAGGAGTGGACTGGAGCACCCCAACAACCAGGAACAGAAGGGAGCAGGTACTGCTGGATGCCTTCCAGGACAGCTTCCTGCTGCAAATGGTCAGTGAACCAACCAGGTTAGGAAATACCCTTGACCTTGTGCTGAAAATGGGACTTTGTGAGAGAACTTACAGTGGAGGAACTGCTGTCAGGGAGTGACCACCACTCAGTATGGCTCACATTGGATATGGGCAAGGAAGGAGTGGAATCTGGCACAATAGTGCTGGACTTCAGGAGGACCGACTTTGGGAGGATGGGGAAGTGGAAAAGGTACCTGGCCACGAATTCAATCTAGTATGGACACTAACCAGAGGTGGGAGCTCATAAAGCTGGGGATAGTGGAGGCAACCAAAACCTGCTGCAAAGCCCAGAGCAAGAAAGCTAGGGCTAAGAAACCGATCTGGTTGAGCAAGGAGGTCATGGAAAAGGTAAGGAGGAAAAGAGCTGCCTTTAGGAGGTACAAGAAAACAGGGAGGGGGGAGGACAGGGAGGAGTACTTGACAGAATCGAAGGAGGTGACAAGGGCCGTAAGGGGAGCCAAAGCATCTACGGAACTCAGGCTGGCACAAGGCATTAAGAAGAGGGAGAAGGACTTCTTTAAATACATCAGGGAGAAAAGGAGCTGTAAGTGCCACATAGTAAGGATTAGGAAGGAGGGGGGTTGGGTGGAAGCAGGGTGCGATAAGGCGGAAGCACTAAATGAGTACTTCTGCTCAGTATTTACTAAAGAGAAGAGGGGGGTGACACCCAAGGTGGGAGAAATGGCAGAAGCAGGAGGGAAGTGGACAGATGGGGAAATCATGGAGAGCAGAGTTCTAGAGGGTTTGAAGGCACTGAGGGTGGACAAGGCGCCAGGCCCAGATGGCATCCACCCCAGGGTACTGAAGGAGCTGGCAGAGGTCCTTGCAGGACCTTGGCACACCTATTTAATGCCTCACTACATTCGGGTGTGTACCTCAGGACTGGAGGATGGCTCATGTGATGCCCTCCACAAGAGTGGCCCCAAGGATGAACTGGGAAACTACAGACCAGTGAGCCTCATATCCATCGTGGGTAAGCTAATGGAGACTATCCTGAAGGAGAGGCTGGTGGCCCTCCTAGAGGCCAAAGGACTACAGGACAGCAGACAGCATGGCTTCATATGTGGCAGATCCTGCCAAACCAACCTGGTCGAGTTCTATGACTGGGTAACTAGGCAACTGGACAGGGGCCATGCAGTGGATGTCTTGTATCTGGACTTCAGTAAGACATTCGACTCAGTGCCACATGGAAGGCTGGGAAGGAAGTTAGTAGGCACAGGGGCGGGTGCAAAGCTGGTGAGATGGGTAGGAAACTGGCTGCAGGGAAGGCAACAGAGGGTGGTGGTGGGTGGGGAGCTCTCACACCCAAGGGCAATGACAAGCGGTGTTCCACAGGGCTCAGTGTTGGGACCAGTGTTGTTTGGAATATTCATTGCAGACATATCATGGGACATCAAGAGCAAGATCAGTCTGTTTGCTGATGATACCAAGGTAGGCGTGGTGGTGGATGACCTAGGGGGATAGCAGGGGTTGCAGGATGATCTGGCAAAGCTTGAAACCTGGTCAGACACCTGGCAACTGGGCTTTAATGCCAAAATTGCAAGGTGCTGCATTTTGGGATGAAGAACCCAAGGAGGAGTTACCAGCTAGGGGAGTGCAGCTAGCCCAGACAGAGGAGGAGGAGAAGGATCTGGGTGTGCTCATTACAGGGTCAATGAACAACTCGGCACAATGTAGGAAGGCAGCTGCAAAGGCCAACAAAATGCTGGGTTGTATTGTAAGGCGATATCTCGAGGAGGGAGGGAGGTGATTCTGCCACTGTATAGGTCATTAGTTAGACCACATCTGAGTACTGCATGCAGTACTGGCATCCATATCTGAAGAGGGACATTAAGTTACTGAGGGGTGCAGCGCAGAGCGACAAAGATGATCAAGGGGCTGGGGGACTTATCATACGAGAGGAGGTTAAAGGAGTTGAACATATACTCACTGGAGGAGAGGAGAGACAGGGGTGACATGATTGAAACCTTTAAATACATGAAAGGAATAAACAAGACGGGAACAGAGGGGCTGTTAAAAGTAAGGGAAGGGAGGGCCACCAGGGGCCATGATATGAGACTGGAGTGAGGAAGGTTCAGGAGGGAGATGAGGAGACACTTTTTTACAGAGAGGGTGGTGGCTGGGTGGAATGCATTACCTGCTGAAGTGGTATGCAGTAGAACAGTGGACTGCTTCAAACGAGGATGGGACAGGACAAGGGGGAGGGTTAATGAAGGGGAAGGGTGGAAGGGAGGGGCAGCTGCAGAATAAGGGGTGCTAGCTGCACATTCGAGCAGACTTGATAGACCTCTAGGCCTTTATCTGCTGGCAAATTTCATATGTTCGTATGTTTGTAACTCTGTCCACCCAGGTCAGTGCTACCGATGCTACCTGTTCCAATGGTTTTAGCGAGGCGGTCAGGCAGTCAGGAACACAGTCTAGGTGAGCTGGTTTGGATTTTCCAGAAAAAGGGATGTTGCATTCTGGGGCTCATAGTGGTTGCTGGTAGGCAGGGTGACCCCTACCGAGGGGCTTCTGGAAGAACATTAAGAGGGAGATCGACACTGGCAGCTGCTGGAGCATCCTTGTGATTTCAAGTCCAAGAGTCAGAGTTCCGAAGTCTTTTGCCTTTTTCCACCTCGACCCCTCTGCTTCTGTACCCATTGACCATCATCATTTTGTGGATGGCTGCCATTGGAATGGGTGCTGAAGGGATTTAGCTGTAAAAACAATCACAGAAAGAATTTGCTTCTTACTTGAACACCAATAATTCACTCAATATTCATAATCTGACAGACAAAATAGTGAAATGTGTTTCTAGTAATCTACCTAGCAACGTTTTTATTTGCAGTAATTAAGGAATTAAATGGAAACATGAATTGCTTCTTAACAGATGATAGCCTGACCCATTTGCATAAATGCTGTGAGCGCATGTTAGCATGATTAGAAGACTACATATCTAAGTCAAATGCAATGCTAGTCTTCGTTTTTTATTTTTTTCTATTTTCTTGTATAAATTTTGTTCAGTAAAATTGTTATATAAGCTTTAGTCCAAATGAATGTTCTATAGAAACATAAAATGCATTAACCTTATGCAGTTATAGGAGCAGACCAAATACATGGCTCGGATCGCCTCTTGGAACCCCCGAAGTCAGGTCGGCACTCCATGGAGCTGAGGGATTCTGCTGCCTGAATTTGAACCCCAACTGCACTGCGCTGCGCTCCCACCACCCCCACCACCACCCTTGGTCGGCTCTCCAACTTATAGGCACTACCACGTGAGGCTGCAGAACCAATCAGTCTACTTTACCATCTGCAGGTTATACTAGCTGAACACTAGAGGGATCCTGCTCTTCTAAGCCCTTCTATCTCTCACACAAGCTCCATAACATAATGACTCCCTTAGGTATTAGATTACTCACACTGCTCCTCTTCGCCCCAACACTGCTACAAAAAAAACACAGCACTAAACCTCTATGACACTGCGACATATACTGCGACATGTGCTCCTATGCTAGCCTCCTGTCCACCTCCCATTCCCACAAACCCCTTCCTCAACCCGCCTTTCTCCTCCTACACCCCACACACACTGGCTCTCACCCAACTGCCTCCTCTCACCCCTCCAACACCCATACCCCTGTAGTCCATATAGCTGGTGGCATCCACCTGCACTAGCCCCTGCTCACCCTTAGCTCCCTGCCCATCCCTTCAATGCCCCTCGAACCCTCCCAACCGCCCAGACACCACCACCATCACAGCTGCAGTCCCTTGCTCTGGCTCACCATCTTACTCCTCCTGCCTCGGTAATGTCCACCCCAACCCTGGCCCAGGACCGGTACACTGCTCTACACAGGGCAAGGCCTCCGCATTGCCTGCATGAATATCTGCAGTCTGCCTAAAAAGACTGCTTGCACTCCAATGCTGGGCCTCCCAGCATAAGCCGATGTCCTTGCCATAGTTGAAACCTGGCTCACCACTGATCCCGACTCAACCGTCTCCCTCCTGGCTTCTCCCTCTTCAGAGATGATCGTGTGGAGTGGCGTGGGGGGCTGCGCTATCTACCTAAGGAACTCCCTCCTGGGTCATGCCCTCACGTACCCCAAAGCTCGATCATGGGCTCAAGCTATCACCCTAAAAATCTCTCCTAACCCAGGCCGTGGCCCGCTTACTCACAACGACATATGTACCCTCCACGGAACAAAACCAAGCTATCCACTCCTCACTGAATACCTTCTTCCCTGCCTCACAAGGCAGAACAACTCATAGTGGGTGACCTCAACATCAACTGGCTCAGTACTACCTCTGCTCAAATCAAAGATACCTTCACTTCCCTTGATCTATCCCAGCTAGTGACTCAACCCACCAGATTTAACCAATCTAGTGGGACTAGCACGCTTCTTGACATTGTGCTCTCCAACCGCCACACAAAATAAAGGATATCAATATATTGCCCAACTCCCCAGTGACCACTCACCAACTCTTTGCCACTGGTCCATCCCCACGCTCAAAACCCCGGCCCTGCCTCATCTGTCTGTCGCTTTCGCCCAGGAGGTCTACATAAACTTAAGCGCCACTCATGGAACTTGATTGGTCTCCAATCTCCCTTGCGCCAGACATAGATGCTGCCCTTGCTTTCCTCACCAATGCCTTCTGCAAGGCCTGTGATGTTTTTGCCCCTATCACCCGCCTCCATACCAAGAGGCACACGGCTGCCTGGATAACCACCCCCCTGATCCAACAGCTGAAGCAACGTGATAATCTATGGCACATTGCTGTCAATACTGGCAAACTAGCTGACAGACAGGCCTATAATGCAGCATGGAACCAGTGCACATGGGCCATAAGAAAAGCCAAAGCCAGCTACTACCAATCCATCTTGACATCCACTTGGGGCAATGCCCGCACCTTCTGGAACAACATGAAGGAGTTAAACGGACGACTTGCTCACTCCTCCATCTCAGATGCTCATAAATGGTGCTGTTAATGGACCCTCCCATATTGCCAACTGTCTCAACGAAACTTTCACTGACCTAAGCTCAGTTCTCCCGGCCCTTCTTTGACCCCATACGGTGTGATGACAACCCAGCTATTGCTCGCCCCCATTTCTCTTTAGGACTATCTCCCCACAGGATGCGAGCTATCCTCCTTAACGTTCTTTCTTCCCGCAACCCTAGTGATGACCCCTCGACTCCTGGATACTCCTACTACACTGGATGTCATGTTAGTCCCTCACTGACCCTCTCAATCGATCCTGTGTCTTGGACAACTCAAGGCATGGAAGCAGGCCAAAATCATCCCTATATATAAGAGTGGAGACCGTACTGTACCTATTAACTACAGACCCATCTCCATCCTCCCCCCTCTCCAAAGCGCTTGAAAAATAGTATCCGCACAACTCGTAACTTATCTATCCAGCCATGACATACTGTGCCCTGAACAACATGGATTCCGTCCCAGGTCACAGCACCACCACAGCCCTTCTGGAATTCTCCACCATATACACTCTGCACTGGATGGCAGGGAATTGGCTGGGGCAGTTTTCATAGACCTGTCCAAGGCCTTTGACACCGTGAACCACCCACTATTGCTTGCCACCCTCTGTAAAGTAGGGCTGTCTGCTAGCCCATTAGCCTGGTTCTCCAGCTACCTTAATGGTAGGTCTCAACGCGTCAAGCTAGCTGGTTGCCTATCCTCGGCCCTGCCTGTCCTCTCGGGAGTCCCTCAAGGCTCCATTCTGGGCCCCACATTATTCAGTCTCTTCCTGAACACCCTTCCCAGCTCGTGTACAGGAAAGCTGCTATTATACGCAGATGATGCAGTCCTGCTCTCCTCGCACCCCAATCCGGTCACTCTCCAGAACAGCCTACAAACCTCCTTCAGCCAAGCTGAAAAATGGTTCCTCGACCACCGCCTGGTCCTGAATCTCAAGAAGACAAAGTCAATGATCTTCACACACCACCAAAGTAGCTCCAAAAATGCCCCCCTCTCCATAGTTCCCAACAGCCTCCATCCCCTTGAACAGGTGTCAACTTTCAAATATCTGGGGATCACCTTTGACTCGTCCTTCTCCTTTCATACCCATATCAGTGCCCTATCCTCTGCCATGAACACCCAGATTGGGCTCCTCTATCGCCACAAAGACTGCCTCCCTGACTTCGCCCTGCGGTTGGCCATTACTTCCTCCATCCTGTCACTAGTCGACTATGGCCTCCCCATATACGCAGCTGCTAGCCCCACTACCCTCACTAAAGTCCAGACCTCCATCAACAAAGCCTGTCGGCTCCTGGCCGGTGCCCCAAGCGGAACCCACACATGCAAGTTCTACGCCTCCACGAATATACTCAATCTGGAAGAACGCCTGCAATATCACACTGGTATACTAGCAAAAAAGACTCTTCTAGGTCTGTGTCCCCCTGGTGTCGCGGCTCAGCTCCAGCCTGCTTCCCACTCTACCATCACCCGTGCCGCTTGCAAGACTGCCTTCCTGGTGCCTAGAGCCAGGACCTCCCTTGCCCAAAGGTCCTTTTATCACAGGGCACCAACCTGGTACAACTCCCTCCCCAAGCCCATCGCTAACACCCCTAAAATTGGTCAATTCAAAACTGCCCTGCGCAACCACCTACTTGGCACTCGGAAGTGTATGTGCCTACGGTAAGGCCATCGTCTTCTCTCCAGCCTCAATAGCCTGCCCCACTCCATTTCTTCGCTGGAGCTCGCCTGCATGACCTACCAGGCTTTAACAGTGTTCTCCATTCTGTACTATGGTAATCTACCTAATCTTTATGCTATGTATAATTTACTGTGTAAAACACCTATGTCTTATGTTATGTATAATGTATGTACACAACTGTATTGTCTCAGCCTGTCTCGCCTTACTACTTGTTGTCTCCCCCTTCCTGTGAAGAGGTGCTTTTGTAAATGAGTCTATGACTCAAAGGTTGTAAATCCGATTTATGAACTAAATAAATAAATAAATAAATACCTGTCTTGTATGGCTTCTCTTTATTTGAAAACAACATCTTTTTTCTCAGATCTCTTTATGCCGCTGCTGAGTTGGCAAGGATATACTCTATATATACCTGAGTGGTCCACCACAACCCACCACGATCCTCGAACTTACCTGTATCTGGGGAGGCCAGAGTAACTTGTCAGACGGGCCTCTCTGGGGTAGAGGGAGGGAAGACGGCACAAATCCTGGGCAGAGTCCAGGGTTGGCAGGAATGTTTGGGGGGGTGGTGTTATGCTGCACAGATTGTGGTGGGGTCCCTTTTGGTTCCCCCCGCAGCGTGGATGTGCAATGACAACCAAGGCATTAGGCATGTACCCATGCCTCACATGCTGACATCTGCCATGCTATTAGTCCTACAGCTGATAGGCTGTATTGGCAAACTAACCCCCAGCATTCACTAGGGGTCAGAATGTTGCCAAAGCACCATACCTTCCCAAGCTGGATCAGGAGAGCTGTCTGATGGATGTGAGATTCTCCTCCACCCAGTTGATCAACCTTGATCTCCAGACAACTGTTGAGGTCATGCTGTCTATTGCAATTAGGTACTCTGGGAGCAGTATCGGGAGACGAAACCTTGGCGTAAACCGAATAATAAAAAAAAAACCTTACATTGCCTCATGAAGGCAGTGGAGGAGAATTAATGTTTAAAGGCTGTGTGTTAAGTCTACAATTAAAATCTGTTGGATTTAACAAAATCTCTGCTATTTCGTCTTGAACACTCCTTGATGAATATGATTTTTTGAGGATTGCTGCCTAACTCCAAACTCTACTCCCTTTATCTCACTTCACATAACTACAATTCTGCATTTCAATCTGTGCACCTTACCGCAGGTTATTCCAACTTCCTCCCCTTCAACTCCACATCCTCCGCCCACCGCAAGGCTGCCCTGATGATCGTTCATCTGCAAAATGAATAAATATTCAACAGATTGGAACTGTTGATGGAAAAAGGTAAATTAAAAAAGAAAAAAGTAAAGTTATTGTATATATGATAAAAAGGGATATTCTCTTGTACATGAACTGTTTACGGATTGAGAGTCGTATAGATTTCTAAACACTGGCCAAATAGATGACTGAACTATAATTGACATCCACAAACATATCATTAATTAAATATTCATATCCTGCAATATCAAGTTGTATTGCTATGACGCAGTTCTACTAGTCAAGCAGCACTGATGTGATTCTATACATCACAAGTCAAGACTGTGGCTGGCAGCTGGAATAAGAAAAATCACAAGCACAACTTAAACTGCTATGCCACTAAAATGAGTCCATCACTGAGTCTCCAGATGCAGAGTCAGGCAGAGAGATGTCAAGAGAGGAAACTTGACTCCTTCTGGTCTAACTTCAGCTGTGCTCATCGTCAGCATCCAGCAGACCTATATCATGTTCATCAGAGGAGAGAGGGGGGAAGCAGCCATGAGGCAGATATAATCGACCACAGTAGTGGGTGGGTTGTTTGCTGTCTGTGGGTGGGTGGGCAGATATTGGAGAGTGGGCAGGATCAGTGGCAGCAACGGGTGTGTTGCCTGCTGCTTGTATAGGATAGTGCAACATTCAGTAGGTGGATGGGATTGGCAGTAGCAGTGGGTGGGTTTTTCTGTGTGTGTGAGAGGGGCAGTAGTCAGGAGGTGATTGGGATCCCCATGCTTTGGAGAACTTTTAGCAGTTCATATTCTGGAAAGGTTCACCACCCACTTACAAGATGGTTATGCACTGTTCACAGTTTTATTGTATCTGTGGGTATGCAAAATGGGGGGGATATGGGTAGGGGGTGGAGGGTGGGGTAGAGTAAGCTGTATATATTACTCTGTACACTTGGTTTCCATGTTTTTCTTCCAATGTACATCTTGCTCTGTAATGGTGGATAACAATAAACTTGAATTCAAAAACACTTATTGCCCATCACAAGGCCTGGGCCTCAGTGCATTGCAATGGCACAGCTGCAAAACACTTCCTGACTTTGACTGCAGTAGGACCTGCTCTACTACACAAACCAGCCCTGCAAAAGTGTGGCATATTTCAAATACATAGTGGGTTGCACTGGAATAACGCATTTATTTCTACGTATGAGTGATAAGACCTAATAGCAAGTATTTTGATTTGTGGTTTTGTCAATTCTGAGTTATGGGCCTTATCACTCTCTAGTGGAGATAAATGAGTTAATCCACTGCACTCCATTATGTATTCCATAGTTAGTAATGAGAAGGAACTTCTTCTATGTTAAACCAAGATTTTTGCACATTAATACTGCAACCGTCTTTGGTCAGAATAACCTGAAATTTAGCATGTGTGTTCTCAGGCCCAGGATCTCTAGATCCTGATAATTTAGTAAGGATCAGTTTGGCAGTTTAAAAGTTCTAAAAAGTTGAAAACAAGAAAAAAATTGTTTTTTAGTTCTTTGTTCACCTATGGCACAAAAACAGCTGACAGTTGAAACCTGAAACTTTCAGGATAGTTAGAGTTTGGCACAGGAACAAGTCTTCACTATGTACATTAACTGAGAAATGTACAGTACATATTTTAAATTATCAACAAAAAAGATTGCGATTTTGCATGTACCCAGTTCCAGTCTGCATTAATATTTCATAACTGTTTTTTTTTTGTGTGAAACTGGTATCTGACATTTGCGCCACCTGTCATGATATTTTAATATGAATTATGCCATTTGCATGATTCTTAGCAATAGAAAACATGGTAGAATTCACTTCTCCTGGAAAATGCAGTTCAGGTGGGATTTCAAATTTACCGTTTATGAGGAACATAAATTTTGTCTTTCCACAGGGCCCTGCACCTTTGCATCCATGGATTCCAGAGTACCCTGTACTTTGGCTGTCAGATAGACTCTTTACCTGGTGCATCTGTATCTCTGGTCACATGGAAGTACAGGGCCCAGAGCTCTGTATGCTTCTGCAGCCCGCTAGACAGTTCCACAAATTCTTGACATTTGCTGCCACACAGAAGTGCAGGGCATATGCAGATGGATGCTTCCCTTGGCACAGGGCCCAGAGGGCCTGTGCGTCTGCAACGACAACTATATGTGTATGTCTTGCAGCATTCACAAGTACCTGTGGCTGTAGAGGCTCAGCTCAAGGGGCCTGTGCTTCTGCAGACAGAAGTACTGTTCCAGTTTGGGTATCATGGATTTCTGTATGTAGCTGCAGAAGTTTATATACAGTGGAGCCAGCCAGGATGGAACAAAGTAACTTACAGTAAATGACATGTAACAAAATACTGCAGTAGAAAAGAGCTTCTTACCCCAGGAGTCCTTTAGAATCAGTAACTTTTTTGCACTTAGCTGGCTAGGTGCAACTGCCCTGGAGGTGTGCCTTTAAGAGATATTTAAATGAGCTTAGGGCCAAGTCAATCAGAAGATAGGAAGGGGGGTCAGCTGAGTGAGGACTGTTGAAGGCTTCAGAATTTTTTCTCCACTTGACTAAGCAACATTGCCCCTGAGGTGTCTCTTAACTTTCCTTGTTGACAGCCCCCTAGTGCTTATCTGGGTAAAGTTTTCCTCATATTTTGTTTCCAATAGTGTGCTGAGTGAAAGTTTTACTTTTTAACTAGTGCCGAGCTAATTTTGTTATTTTTAGCGTGATTGAGCTATTTTGACTTTATTTTTACCGCAACTATTCATTTTAAACCCTAATTTTATTGCAGGTGCTTATTTTCGATGGTTCCCTTCATTTGTGGACAAATTCTTATAGGAACCATTGAATTAGGGACAGTTGCATTGTTTTTTACCTCAGACCTAGTGGAGTTTATCATGAGGTACCTGCAGTGGATTTCAATTTTAAACAGTTCCAGGGGGGGTTTTCTCTCCAGATTGAAAATTATGAGAAAACCTTTTTTGTTATATTACTGGATCTTGGTATCATCTGTGTCAGGACTGTCCGCAAGGGTCCAGCAGCCACCTGTGCACAGTTGACCAGTATTACTGGGTTTCTATTAAGATTGGCACAATCTTCCCCAGCAATCCACCATCCTTGGAGAAAGCCTGGACTATGTAGATAAATTCAGATACTTAGGGGTGTGGATTGACAGCAGGCTTGACTACACACATCATATTGAAGAACTTCTGAAAAAACGTTGCCAGAGGCTCGGCCTATTCTTCAGAATAAAACACTTCCTAACCAGAGACTCAAGGTTGAGGCTGATCCAGGCCTCATTTCTTTCACTTATTGACTATGCAGACTTCCTTTATGGTCACTGTCCTATTTCCTATTTAAGCAAATTGGATACCCTGTATCACAGAGCACTAAGGTTTATTACAGATCTTCCATTCAACACTCATCATTGCTCTCTCTATGCTGCAGTTGGATGGGCATCCCTACACCTCAGAAGGAACAGAAATGCTGCACTATGGATTTACAGAGCTTTGTCTAATAAACTTCCAATCTATATTTTAGACTGCTTTACACTGGCCACAGCTAGTTCCTATGCCCTAAGAAGCAACAACTTCATAATGCTCAAGATACCCAAAGTCTACATCCGGCATGGGAGGTCTACAATCAGCTACTCTCTAGCAATGGCATGGAATTCTCTACAGAAGACCCTAAAGTTGACCAACTTTATACCTCTAGCATCCTTTAAAAAGCTCTGCATAAGTCTCTTTCCAGAGAAATGCAACTGCTACCACAAGACCTAGTCCAGTCACATTCACAACCCTCCCCCTTCCAGTCAGCAAATATAATTGGCAGCTCTCCCATAAATTATCCCCTTAGTTTTTCCCTCCCACTCAGCCCCCTTATTTGGTATCTCAGCCCCCTATCATACCATTTTTACAATTTTGCTTCCCCTGACTATGATCTTCACATCAACTCCTGGCACTTACCTCAACCCTAATTACTCCCCCATACCTCCTACTACTATTAGCCATAGCCCCTGTCTGAATCCCCCACCAGCCCTTCCATGTCATTTGCCAGAGGCTGTAATCACCACTTTTTTGCAGTCAGTCAATCATTATATCTGTTTGTCTGCTTTAGTTTGCCCTGGAGCCTGTAATTCTGGGTACCTTATGTTGCGTGCTTGCTTTGGCTCCTCTACTGGGATTTGTACATACTGGATTCTTCTAGTGTATTTTTCTTGTATCCTACCTTGTCCTGTTAGGTTTAATCAACCTCTGTCCTTGGATTATAGTATATATGTTTATATTACTGTATCTGTTCAATTACAAGTGTTTTGTATATATCTGCCAATGTACCAACCATTGAACCCTGACCTTATCAGGTCCATCTTGTAAATGAGCTTTGCTCAATGATGTCCGCCTGAATAAATAAAGATTTGATTGATTGATTGATTGATTGAGTATAGATCCCAGTTCTACAAACAAAAAAAAAAAAAAGGCACTAGTAATAGACAGAGTTTATTAACTGGGGCAGGACTGGCCGGTGGCATTTCACAGAAACCTACACTCAGTTAGTAAGTCCAGGACTGGTTTGCTTTGCTTAAATTGGCAAACAAACCTTTGATTATTATGGCTGAGGATAAATCAAAGGCTTCTAATGAGGGGCCATCTAAAAGTACTAATACTAAATGCAGAGGTGCTGAGGAACCCTCCAGATCCCAGCCAAAAAATAAAGCTTCCAAAGATGAAGTTCCTCACAAATTAAAAAATAATAAAAGTGATGAAAAAAAGGAAGCTCAATCAAGCCTCTGATGAAGTGGCTAAAAAGAAACTCTGTCAAGACAAAAAAATCATAGGTATTATAGGCATCATAGGTATCGGAGGTGTCTTAGGCGTTTCAAGCATTGCAGACTTGCGTCCATTATTGCTTGCCATGTATTTCTAATCTAGTTTGTGTTTATTTTGATAGTATTTGTCCAATCTATGTTTAAACTGATTCATTGTTTCACTAGTGACTATCTCTGTTGGGAGACTAGTCCACAGTGGTACTACTCATTGGCTGAACCAGAATCTTCTTTTTTGAAGATTCCATTTGTCCATAGTTAGTTGAGACTGATGATTACTAGGTTCATACATAGTTTTCTTGTGCTTTAGGCCTAATTCCTCATATAATTCCTGATCTTGGAGTGCTCTGTATACCATGCACATGTCCCCTTGCATTCTCCTGTACTGTAGTGTAAATAGGTTTAGGTTTTCTGGCCTTTCTGAGTATGTTTTGTCATTGTAACCTGTCATTACTCTTGTTGCCCTTCTCTGGATACCCTCCAGTTTCCTTATGTCCCCCTCCCTATGAGACCAAACTTGTGAACAATACTAAAAATGAGGGCGCACCAAAGCTTGGTATAAAGGTATTAATACTTTGTTGTCCCACTTTTTATATGTTGTAATATACAGTTTAAAGATTGATTAGCCTTTTTGGTGATGAAATTACAGTGTTGACTGAATTGTAGATCATTTGTAATGCTGACACCCAGATCTCTTTCTTCTTTTGATTGTGGCAAGTTATTATTCACAATTTTATATGTATGGTTTAGATTTTTTTACCCATGTGCAAACTATACGCTTTCCTACATTTAAGTCTAGTTTGTATTTGTCTGTCCATAGATGTATGCTGTTTAGGGTGTCTTGCAAAGTTGTGCTATCTTCTTTTTTATTTTCTATTGCATCAAAGTGGCAGTCGTCTGCAAATTTCATCATCCAGACATTTTGATGGTCACTTTTTAGTGAGGATACATATATATTGAACAGGCAGGGACCCAGAACAGAGCCCTGGGGGACCCAACTTGTCACTTCCATCCAATCAGACAGTATTCCATTTATCAATACTCTCTGTCTTCTTTCCCCCAACCAAGCCTCCACCCAATTGCTCCTGGGAAAGCCAATAGCGAGACAACAGGAAGCTTAAAGCTTACAGAAAAAACAAAACACTTACAGACCAAGACTGCACATGTTCTTCTGTCAGTGCAAGATATGGAAAAAGCATGGCAACTGTTTCAGACCCTTCAAAAGATGGGTATACTTTTTACTGGGGCTGGCAAGCACACTTCTGTAGACTGTGAGGGTGACGCAGATGATTTAAATTTTATGATACCCCTGACATGGATTTTGAGAGCCTTGAGACCCAGGAGTCCCCGGACCCTCATCTTGGGGATCCCCCGGGTGACCACGATGTAGCTACCCCAGGCTATGTCCTCTTCAGGCACAACCGTGTTGGGAAACGTGGGGGTTGGTGTGTCATTTATGTAACTGAAGCCATTACATGCCATCTCCTCCCAACAGCACAACCTACCAACAAATCCCAAATGCTTGCTGTTAAAATTATCCTTGGACAGCAGAGAAAATCCCTCACTATCTTATCCATCTATATCCCCCTGCATGACCAGGCCTCTGGTTTTCAAATGATCACTGAGTACCTTGAAAATCTCCCCCATCATACAGAGACAGTGGTGCTAGGGGATTTCAATGTAAACTGGCTGGCCGTGGAAGCTGAGCTGTTTAAAGACACTCTTGCCTCAATAGACATCACCCAAATGGTTATCTCACCAACTTGCATGAACTGCAGAACTGGTCTCAGCTCCTTCTTGACTGGATTCTCACCACCTGCCCTAGTAGAGTCTTCAACATGCGAGCCCTCAGTGACTCCTTAAGCAATCATTCCCCAGTGCTCTGCCAGTGGTCCAACAAATTTTGCAAACCTAAGGCCAAGTTTGCCTTCCACTGGAAACTAAAAAAGGGAAGCTCTTGCAAATTTTAAGCACACTCACTTTGATTGACTGGTCCCCACTTAACAACATGACCTGCATTGACAATGCACTACACTACTTCATTAGTTGATTCAATTCAGTGTGCGATCAGTTTGCCCCTGCTTGGAAAATAAAAACTAGGGTAGTGTCAAAAACCTGGATCACTCCTGCCATACTTACAATGTTGAAGAACAGGGATAACCATGGCCTCCTGCCTCCACACAGATATGCAACTGTACAAAGTTGCCAGAAACCAGTGCATTATAGCAGTGCAGAGAACCAAGCAAAACTTCTACAAAGGGCTACTTACTAACAGCAGGGGCAACAGTAAGAAATTTTGACATAACATAAAAAGCCCAACAGGTAAACCTAAAAGATTCCCCCTTCGATGATCAAGATAAACGGCATTCTTACTCAGGACCCTAAATTGATTGTTGACTCCCTGAATACCGCCTTTACTAATCTAAGCAGAATACTCCCCCCTGACTCCCCAGCCGCCTGCACCCTGCCCCCACAATGTAATTCCCATGCCTCGCCCCAATGCTCCCCTCTTCTACTTCAGGAAAGTATACCTTATCAAAGTTCACATGTGTCTAAATAAGGTGCTTGGCAAATCCTGATTTAGTAGCGACACCCTTGACCTTAAGCTCTTCCACCTTGCACTCAAAGTGGTCCTTCCCCCTCTCACCAAACCCAAACTCCTTAACCTCTCCTGTACCCTTGGACAGTTTCCCCAGGCTTAGAAATCAGCCACTATAATGCCTGTGCACAAAAGTGGAGATCGCACCCAGCATTCCAACTACCGCCCCATCTCTATCCTCCCCCAACTCTCCAAAGCCTTAGAGCACATAGTGGCTGATCAGCTGACAGAATGCTTGGATGAGCACAATATCCAATGCCCACAACAACATGGTTTTAGGAAGGCGCATAGTATGACCACTGCCCTATTCAATTTCACAACGCACATTCATAAAGCCCTGGACTCTGGACAGCTGCTTGGGGCAGTGTATATAGATGTAACCAAGGCATTCGATACCATTAGTCACCAGCTCCTGGTGCACATACTCTCTGCCCTAGGCCTACCCACTGAAGTAGCCAGCTGGTTTAAAAGCTACCTGATGGGCAGGCACCAACAAGTTAGGATTGATGACTCTCTGTCTGACTGCCTCCCAGTGCACTCCGGAGTCCCCCAAGGATCTATCCTAGGCCCGCTTCTTTTTAGCCTCTTTTTAAACAATCTCCCAGTGGTGTGTCACACCAACATGCTCCTGAATGTGTATGATGCCGTCCTCTACTCCATGCATACCAACCCAGACCAACTATCCTCTGACCTGCAATCCAATTTTAACACAGTCAAAAAGTGGTTTGATCAACATAAACTGTTGATGAACTACCAAAAAAACACTGTCTTTGTTGTTTGCCAAATCACATAGCAGACACAGAATGGCTAACTTACACATTCTGAATCAGCTTATCCTCCCTCTGGAACAAGTCCATGAGTTTAAATACCTGGGTGTTACCTTGGACAGTCCTCTCACCTATTCCATCCACATAAAATCTATCTCCAGAACAATTAACTCCAGAATAGGTACTCTCTACCGGCACTGGAACTGCCTCACGCAAGAGGCAATGCACATAGCTGTTAACAGCTCAGTCATCTCTTTAATTGTCTATGGACTGATCTTCTATGGAGCTGCCATGGACACCAACTTAAATAGAATAAGAACAGCTCTGAATAAGTGCTGCTGCCTCGTGACTGGCATGGGTAAAATAACCCATACTTGTGAACCCTACAAACACTCATCCTGGCTACACCTGCAAGGTAGGATTGCCTACCAGACCTGTCTGCTGGCTAAGAAAATCAGCCTTGGCCTTACTCCTCCTGCCACGCATGGACTCATGACAGCCACCACTTCCGCACATTGCACTCGTAGTACTGACAACGCTCTCTTCCAGATTCCCTACTGCCACATGTCCCAAGCACAATACTCGTTCTTTAATAGGGCCCCCTCCTTAATGAATCATCTCCCTCCAGAGGTCTCATCTAAGACTAGACCTGGCTCTTTCAAGTGCAACCTACGCCTGCACCTCACTAATCTCAACAACTGCGATTGCTCATGCTAGTCTCCTACTGCACATCTTGCCCTCTCAGGCCTCCCCCCTTTCCCCTTCCCATCCTTTTCTTCTCCTCCACCTCCCTCTATCCTTTCTCTTCTTCCCTCTTCCCCACCCCTCACCCCTCCCTATTACTCCCTTTATTCCCCCTGACTGGTGCATTAATGCTATTCTGCACTCCCACTCTCCTGCTGCCTCCAACCACCTTGGTATCCTCTTTACCAACCAATTCCTCCTTTTTCTGCTTCCTTCCCATCCCCCCCCATTTCCGACTCCTGTACTCAACCCTATATTGCTGATTTTACCATGCCCAGCCCCTCTCTGCCTTCATTTCCCCTGGCACTTATCACTGATAGACTGCGCTTATGGCAAAGTCTAATGTCTGACCGCCTCTTTACCTGTTGCCTATTTTGCCGCTGCAAACTTGTTTTTCTCTCTTTTTTACCTCGTAATTATATGTATCATGTGCTATTTTCAGATCATGTGTTAAGCTTAAGTAACCACTGTTTTCAGCTGTCCCAAGCATTGTTACTCAGGAAAGCACTGCATTTTGTCTCATTTCACTTGTAACGTCTCCTCTGTTTTCTGACGTGGAACCTTTGTAAACGAACCTCTGGTTCAAAGGTAATTTGTAATCCTAGATCTCAATAAATAAAATAAAATGTTTACACTTATACAAAATATCCTGGTTACCCTGGACCTCCCTATGCAGGAGCCCAACCAGGATGTCGATGAAGATGAAGATTATAGGGAGATGAGAGGTCTTTCATCCCCAAAGACCCTAGTCATCCCTATCTACAATGCATTTAGAAAAAATATCATGAATGTGCTTCAACATCCCACTTCAGTATCAGGGGTTGATAAGCGACTTGAGAAAAAACATAAATTATCTAAAAATGGTACTGAGTTCCTGTCTGCACACCCTAGCCATGAGAGTATAGTGCAGCAGGCAGCTTGTGAGAAAGCTGGAGTCTCCTTGTTCCCCTCTCCCCTTGACAAGAATTCCAAGAGAACTGACTTTATAGCAAAGAAAATGTATGCCACAGCTTACCTACTTCTCAGACTTTCTTCTTACACAGCATTCACAGCCAAGTATCAGAAAGCCCTCTGGAAATCTGTCCAGGCTATTGCCCGCAACAGATCAGATTCAATGGTGCAGGAGCTGGTGGATATGTCAAAAAATGCCCTGGAAGCTACTATGTACCAATTCCACATGACAGACGACAACAATGATGCAGCCTCTAGGGCGATGGCCCATGCCATCTCTCTGAGATGCCTTGCCTGGTTTAGAACAACCAGTCTGACCACAGACACTCAGAACAAGGACATGGATTTTCCCTGTGATCAAAATATGTTGTCTGATTACAGAACCACTGACTACATGAAAAAAGTCAATGAGTACAAGGCCCCCTGGCAGAGCCACTCATACAAAGCTAAGCCCAGCACCCCTCAGGGATCCTGTCCCGGGGCAGTAGGGGCAGAAGTTTTATTCCCAGGCCTTACAATCCCTACTCCCAATCTGACTCAGCCAGTACAGGGGGTCTTTCAGAGGCAGGGGCAGAAGGGGCCAAAGAAGAGCCACCTCTACCCAGCCATCTGCCTCTCAGTCTCAGTCCTGATGTGAGTGTCCAGGTCACCTTCCTGCTTCCGGTGGGAGGCAGACTCTCCCACTATTTTCATCACTGGTCTCTCATCACATCGGACAAGTGGGTGCTGGAGATAGTGGAGAAGGGTCTGCCACTACAATTCAAGCAGATGCCAGACCTTAAGCATGCCCAGATGTCAAGACCTCTGTTCCCAACACAAATGCAACTGTTGGAATTGGAGGTACAAAACCTTCTGGCTTTACAAGCAGTGGAGAGGGTCTCTGCCCACAAGAAGGGAAAGGGCCTCTACTCCAGGTATTTTCTGACACAAAAGAAAACTGGGGTGTGGCGATCTATCTTAGATCTCAGATATTTAAACAAACATCTGAAAAAACCCAAATTCAAAATGGTCACTCTGTCACTGGTCATACAGTCCTAACAGTAAGGAGACCGGCTAGCCTCCCTAGACTTAAAGGATGCCTACTTCCACATACCCATAAGGAGATCTCACAGGAAGTTTATCAGGTTCAGACTTCCTTCAGGTCACTATCAGTTTGCTGCAATGTGCTTTGGTCTGTCCTCTGCCACAAGAGTCTTTACCAAGTGTCTCGCAGTGGTAGCAGCACATCTCAGGAGACTGTGTGTTGCTCTCTTCTCCTAGCTGGATGACTGGCTCATAGTAGCAAAGTTTCCTTGCCAGGTCAAGGAATCTCATTCTCACACAGAACACACTCTAGAGTCTCTGGGTTTCCTGGTAAATCTAAAGAAATCTCACCCGGAACCCACCCAGCTGCTTACCTTCATAGGGGCCCAGCTGAACACTCAGAAGGGATATGCTTTTGTCTGGCAGGAAGGAATTCAGAGTTTCCTTTCAGTGGCAGATCCTTTCGCCCAGGGACAGCCAAGACCAGCCAGACATTTCCTCAAACTTCTGCAACATATGGCCTCTATGACTGCAGTAGTCCCAGGGGTCAGATACAGGTTGCGACTCCTGCAAGCCTACCTCAGAGCTCGCTGGTCTCAGAGAAGCAAAACATTTTCAAAGTTGATACCTGTGTCGGAGCAGTTCCTCCAAAACCTGCTGTTGTGGAAGAACCCTGCAAATTTGCAGTCAGGGGTTCCCTTTCAAGCTCCTCTTCCCACAAAGGTGATCACCACAGATGCCTCCCTTTTGGGCTGGGGAGCCCATTTGGACAGTGCCTCAGTAAGCAGCAACTGGACTCCCAAACAGTCACAGTTACACAAAAATCTTTTGGAACTCAGAGCAGTCTTCTTAGCCCTCAAAGCTTTCGCTCCCAGCATAGAAGAGCAGGCAGTTCAAATTCAAACGGACAACACCACTGCAATGTTCTACATAAACAAGCAGGGTGGTGCCAGATCAGCAATACTCTGTTCAGAAGCTCTGAAGTTCTGGTCTCTAGCATTCTACCTGGGAGTCAGCTTCTCAGATATTCACCTCAAAGGCAAAGTCAGTACTCTGGCGGATGCTCTAAGTTGTATCAGTCAAGGCCAGAATGAATGGACACTGAACAAGCAAGTACTAGCCACAGTGTTCACGTGGTGGGGCACACCAGACGTGGATCTGTTTGCCTCTCCCCACAATTTTCAGCTTCCTCAGTACTGTTGCAGGCCCCCAGTTCCGGGAATTCTTCCTCTGGATGCCCTGATCCTGGACTGGTTAGGGAGGTTCCTATATGCATTTCCTCCTTTTTCCCTGATATTCAGGGCTTTGCTGAGACTCAGACAGCAGCCTGCATTGATGATCCTAGTGGCTCCGGACTGGCCCAGGCAAGCCTGGTACCCTCTCCTTCTCTCAATGTCCTGCAGCAGGCCCATTCACCTGCCTTCAACTCACTCCCTGATGACCCTTCCTCAGGCAGAAGTGCAGTACCCAGACATATACGTTCTTCACCTCTAGGCCTGGTTCTTAAGGAGTAAGAGTTTCCATCCTCACAGTACTCTGAACAGGTCCTTAAGATACTGAAGATGGCTAAAAGAATGAACACTAAGAAGACTTATGCAGCCAAATGGAAAAGTTTTCTCTCTGGTGCAGGAGCAAAAAGGCTGAATCCCTATCAGCTTCAGACCCTCAGGTGCTAGACTACCTGGTACACTCACAGGCATGAGGCTTGAAACCATCTTCCCTCAAGCTATACCTGATGGCAATTTCGGCCTACCTTTTGATGGGAAAGAAAAAATCAGTTTTTTCCACATGCCATTTTTACACAGTTTTCCAAAGGCCTCTTGCACCTCCAGCCTCCAACCAGGGAGCCCGTTCCTCCTTGGAGCCTGAACCTTTGCATAGATGGGCTCATGAATCCACCCTTCGAGCCTATGTCCACAGCCCACATCAAGTTTGTAACTTGGAAGACAGTCTTCCTGGCAGCCATTACGTCTGCCAGGAAGATTTCAGAGCTACAGGCCCTGTGCACTGAGCTGAATTACATCATCCCTCACAACAATAAAGTTGAGCTCAGGACAAATAGGAAATTTCTGCCAAAGGTGGTTTCAGAGTTTCACTTGAACCAGTTCATTACTCTGCCTGTCTTCTTTACTGAGCAATCCACTCCTGGTGAGCAAAAGCTCCATAGTTTGGATGTCAAAAGAGACATCTTTCACTACCTAGAGCATACTAGACAGTCCAGAGTCTCTTCCACTCAGTTGTTCCTCACCTACGGGGATGTAGGTAGAGGAAGACCAGCTACCAAGAGAACTATTTCTCATTGGTTGGTCTCTTGTATAAGATTCTGCTATGAGAAAGCTGGTCATCAACCTCCAGTGGGGCTCAGGGCCCACTCCACCAGGGGCACTGCAGCCTCTCTTGCAGCAGCAAGGGACATTCCCCTACTGGATGTCTGCAAAGCAGCTGCCTGGAAATCTGTGCACACCTTTGTGAAACACTACAGTTTGGATGTGCAGACCAGATCTGATGCCAAATTTGGCAGGGTGGTTCTGCAGAGCCTCTTTCCTAAGTAGGTTATCTGCCCACCTCCTACTTGGTATTGCTCGGTAGTCTGCAAAAAAGTTACTGATGCTAAAGGACTTCTGGGGTAAGAAGAAAAAATTATTCACCACAGTAATCTTCTTTTTTCCAAGGGGTCCTTTAGCATCAGTAAGCTCCCACCCTTCCTCCCTGGTTCACCTGTCAGAGAAGGGCTCTTTATGTCACCTTTTACCAAATTTGGAGTTTCTTATTAATGGGTTTTTAGCTCATGTTGCTGTTGTTTTCATTTCCACTTTTTGTGAACATTTGCATGTTTTTTGAATCCTGTTGATTCTTTTTCAGGGCAATTGGCAGTTGTTTTTCCTTGAAAAAATTATGAAGCCTTCAACAGCTCGCACTCAGCTCACCCCCCTTCCAGTCTTCTGATTGTCTTGGCCCTAAGCTCATTTAAATATCTCTTAAAGGCACACCTCTGGGGCAGTTGCACCTAGCCAGCTAAGTACAAAAAAAGTTACTGATGCTAAAGGACCCCTTGGAAGAACGAAGATTACTGCGGTGAGTAATTTTTTTCTTAATTGCCATTGAATTGCACTGTTCCTGTTCCCTGCAGCATACTGCAGCATTGTGTGATATACTGCAACATTACTGCATTGCATCCTGACCTTGCACTGCTGTATATGTCTTAAGCCTATGGCTGCAAAGGCACAGGCTCCTTAGAGGCCTGTGTTTCTGCAGACAGAAGTACTGTTGCAATTTGGGTATCATTAATTTCATGGGGCCTGTGCTTCTGCAGACGAACTGTGTTGTATGCCTTACAATGTGCATATGTACCTGTGACTACAGAAGTGCAGGCCCCATAGGGGCCTGTGCTTCTGCAGACAAACAAACTCTTGTAATTAAGGTATTGTGGATTTTTATCTGTGGCTGCAGGGGCCTGTGCTTCTGAACACAGAAGTCGAATTGTGATTTGGGTATCATGGATTTCTATATGCAGCCAGCATTGAGTGTTTATGTCTTGCAATGTGCATGCCACAGATACAAATCCACAAAGCTAGCACATCAGTGCTACTGCATTTTTCTCATCTGGAAAGAGCTGTATGTTGTTTGTTTTACCATATGATGGATACATGTGGTTGTTTGTTTGGTCTTGTCCTTTTGCTGCTTGGTGGGGTAGGGTTAGAAACTCTAATGCTATATTTCTCTACTTTTGTGGCATTAAGTTGAACCCTAACTGGCACATTAAATGCAGGTTGTTTTTCAGTAAAAGATTTTTGTCCATAAGAGCAACCATCATGCATTTTTCACTATACCTCACTAACTAAAGCTCATACCTGCCAATTAAAGATGTATTCTGTACCTCCCAATTAAGCCATATACCTCCATATCTGAAGCTGTATACAGTGGCAGATACAAAAAACAAAGACAATTTATATGTAAACAAACCAGCTATTTTACATTTACCAACCAATGAAACCCTAATTAACAAATCTAATAATCCAATTAACACATCAGTTAAACAATATTTCAAACCAACTAAGAAATTCCGGCTCCAAATACCACACTCTACCATCAACCACAACTACACATTCTACAGACTCACAAAAACACCTTATCTTACAAACATCCCAATCAAACAAAAAAAAAAAACAGCTAATGCAGCCACACAGACCAGATCCTCACATTTCTCTCACAAAATAACCATAAACCTCACTGCTCCAGCTCTCTCCTCAGACATGGTTCCACCATGCTGCAGTGACATGAATTGTGGTGACCATCAGTACAGTGATGGCACAATGCCACAAACTGGTATTGTGTCATCGCCGGGGAAAAGTGTGTTTTTTGTGGAAGGGCTTTGCTCCCCACCCCACCACACTTTAGATAACCAGTTCCGAGTTGGAGATGGTTTGGGGAAGGGGTGAACACCCCGGAGGCAGCAGTGTCGGGAACCCATCGGACCATCACAGCGAACTGTGGATAATGTCGCTGTGATGGTCTTTGCTGCTTTCCCATCACTGTTGTGACGTGATACCCTCAGACATCAGGCCCCCCAAGCAACTGCTAAAATCATGTCCTTCAATGTTTCAGCTGTTTTCTCAGATGCTTGTCCCTCCATACTTCAGCTGCCATGTCCATTGATGCTGTTCCCTCCATGTCCCTCACAGATGTGCCCAGCCACAAAATCTAGCAGTTCTGATGATACACCCCCATTCTCCACCATTCCTGACCACACAGTCCAACAGCTACCAATGACATACACTGCTCCCAACCACCAACACTGCTTCTGACTTAACACAATGCTCAAGACTGCAAACTCCAGCTATGCACCATGACGTTGGGAATGAACAAAAGGATGACCAGTGGCAGACTGGTCCAGTTGGTAGAGGGACCCTACACTACAGAAAAACACTAGGGCCAAAAATATCCCCACAGCCTATCCAGTCTGCCCACCATACCTAGCTACTATGCAATGGCCTTAGAGGCCATCCTGCCCCTTAATTTATGCCCCCCACTGACTTAGCCCATATGCCTGTCCCACCGCTGCTTGAAGCTGCTTACCAGTTTGGCCTGTTCTACTTCTACTGGCAGCTTGTTCAACTTGTTCATTACTCTTTCTGTGGAAAAAGTGCTTGTGGATATCCGGCATGTTTAAATGAGTTCCTCATTGCCCCTGTGTTTGAGCTCAAACAGAATAGTTACTTGGTGTCCTCCCTGTTTTTCTTGTGCAGGTACTTGTGTGTTTCTATCATGTCACCCCGTTCCCTCCTGTTCTCAAGGGTGTACATGTCAAAATCCTACAGCCTTTTCTTGCATGACTTATCCCTAGTTTCTGGACCATTTTGGTTGTCTGCTCTGTACTGCCCCCACTTTGTTGCAATCTTTCCTCAAGTGTGGACTCCAGTACCTTGCACAGTACTCAAGACTGGTCTCACCAATGACCTGTACAATGGGAGGACCACCTCCTGTTTTCTTCTGTTTACCCCCCTCCTTGGTGCATCCCAATATCCTGTTTGCCTTACTCACATCTTCTTTACAGTTTGTTGTGGTTCTTAGGCTCTCCGATATCATGACCTCTACTTGCTTTTTACATTGGTTGTGCTTGCGCAAACCAATGTATTGTGGCAATATGGGATTTCAGAGGGGTGTCACTGCCGAGCCCATTGCAGTTCACAGAACCAGGGTCTTGTCAGTCTATCCCAATGACCACTAGGTGTGGTCCTGATGCAACTCTCAGCTGGGTGGACTGAATGGTTATACACTTCAAAGGACTGAAGCCACTCCAATCCAAGAGGGCTTCAGCACATTGATTTGCATAACCGTTCATCCCACCAGGAGTACTAATCGCCATGTCGGCAATCCCTCCTCCCTCCATAGTGTCCGACATCAGGGTGCCCAATCCCCATGTCAGCGATCCTCCCAGCACTGTCCAACATCAGGGTGCCCAATCCTCATGTCAGTGATCCCCCAGCACTGTCCAACATTGGGGTGCCCAATCCCCATGTCTGCAATCCTCCCAGTACTGTTTGATATCAGGTTGCCCAATCCCCATGCCTGCAATCCCCGCTGTACTATGGGACACTGGGGAGCCCACCCCCTGTGTCCCCAGTTATGTTATTCCCCCCACCACTCTGGAACACTGAGGAGCCCACACCCAGTGTCCACAAACATTTTTTATCCCTGAAAAAAAGAAAACAGTCCCCTGACATCTTTAAAAAAAAATTAAACCTGTAAAGAAGAAAACGGTCCCTTGTCATCTCCCCATCTCCCCATCCCAAACCTCCCTCTGTGCACCCACCTTCCCTTACCCCATACTTACCTCCGCAGGTTAGCAGCTATCATCTTCTGTGGACTGGGACACATCTGCACTCTTCAAAGTCAAACAACAAACTGAAGAATCAAGGTAAGTGCCGTATAATGGCAGTCAATGGTGTTTTGAATTTATGTTGATATTTCAGCCATTTGTAGGCTTTTTTGAACCAAATTTTCAACATGGGCTTTTTGGGACCCCACCTCATGAACACTAACACTGTTGTTTGTTACTCAGTCTCAAAAGGTGATTTCATGGTCCCTCTGCGGAATCAGCTTTCAGGACTGAGTAACAAAATGACAGTGCCACTGTTCATAAGGTGGGATCCCCAAAAGCCCATGTTGGAAATTTGGTGAAAAAATTCCCAAAAATGATTATGTTATGAGTGTGCGTTATGCAGTTTCTACACAGGCACATAACTTTGTGAATTTTCAATATTTTCACTCCAAATTATCAACATGCAGATTGTTTCACAGCACTTTATAAACAGTATAGTTGTCATTTCTCACATCCTCCCCAAAACATGTTTGTGCTCCTAAGGTGCAAAATGGCATGATCCTTTCACAAAATCACCTTTCAGGGCAGAGTAACGAAATGGTAGTACCACTGTTCTTGAGGTGGAGTCCCAAAAAGGCCATGTTTAAAACTTGGAGCAAAAATACAAAAAAACGCACAAGTTACGTGCGCTCATTGACATTTTCCTTCGTATGCATGTAACTTTGCCAATTTCTCATATTTTCACTCCCAATTTTCAACACAGACATTTTTTTCACACCACCTCATGAACACTACAGATGTCATTTTCAACATTCTGCCCAAAACAACTTTCCACATCTGCACCATGGAATGGCGTTTTGCCACGGATTAAGAAATTTTCACCTATGGGGTTTATAAGATAAGGTGATAAGAAGACTATATTGAACATTTGGGGTCAAAATGTGAAAAAATTACAAAGTTATCATGACAACATACAAACGTCTGCTTGCTGCGCCTACATCCTGGGTTCAGAGATGGACTTGGGAGTTGCAGGGCTGGCCGGGCGCAGTAGGATTGAGTGTCCCAGGGACTGCTCTCCTTCTCTAGGGGGAGGGGGAAGAGTGTATTGTGCACCTCTGGTGGAGGCTGGGGGTACCACCACTGCCGGCACCTCGTGCAAGGGGGGCAAGGAAGATACTGGTGTCATTGCACACCACCACCTCCAGGGATTTTCAAAAATTAGCATACAAAAAATTCAAGCCCCATTCCTGATGCCCCCGCCACCACTTCTACAGCAATTAATTACAGGGAGAGAGACTACTGGGGTCCAAAGAGAAATGTTATAGCAACAGAAATCACAAAGTGTATTCTTGGCCTCAGTGTAGCTGTGTGTGTACACACGGCAAAAACAGGCTGGCAAAATAAGTCTTTGACTTGTGCCACCATTCAGAGGAGAAAAAGAGAGAGAGAGACTATTGGGGGCTAAAGAGAAATGTTATAGTTACAGAAATCACAAATAAAGTGTATTCTTTGCCCCAGTGTTGTGTGTGTGTGTGTGTGTGTGTGCACATGGCAAGAGCAGGCTGTCAAAATAAATCTCTGACTTGTGCCACCATCCAGAGGAAAAAAAAAAGAGAGAGAAACTATTGGGGGCCAAGGAGGCATGTTATAGTTAAAGAAATAACAAATAAAGTTTATTCTTGGCCCCAGTGTGGCTGTGTGTGTGTATGCAAAAGGCAAGAGCAGGCTGGCAAAATAAATCACAACGTTATGAGCCTGCATTGAAATTTGTGAATGCAGGCTTGTAACTTTGGCGATTTTCAATATTTTGACTCCAAATTTTCAACATAGCCATTTCTTCACAGTACCTCATGAATTCAACAGCTGTCATTTTTTCAGATCCTGGCCAAAATGTTTTTTTTTGTATCCTGAAAGGTGATTTTGCAGTTGCTGCATGAAATCACCTTCCAGGACAGAGTTGAAATTTGTCTTTGCACTTGTTCATGAGGTGGGGTCATAAGAAGAGTATGTTGAAAATCTGAAGCAAAAATATTCACAAACAACGAAGTTATGAACCTGCGTTGAAACTTGTGAACGCATGTTCATAACTTTGGCAATTTTCAATATTTTGACCCCAAATTTTCAACATAGCCATTTCCTCACAACACCTCATGAATGTGACAGCTGTGATTTTTTAGGTCCTGGATAAAATGTTTTTTTGCATCCCGAAAGGTGATTTCACATTGGCTGCACGAAATCACCTTTCAAGCATGTGTTGAAATTTTTCGCTGCACTTATTCATGAGGTGGGTTCATAAGAAGGGTTTGTTGAAAATTTGGTGCAAAAATATTCACAAACAACAAAGTTATGAGCCTGCATTGAGATTTGTGAATACAGGAATCGTAATTTTGACAATTTTCAGTATTTTAACCCAAAATTTTTAACATAGCAATTTCTTCACAGCACCTCATAAATTTCACAGCTGGCATTTTCCAGATCCTGGCAAAAATGTTTTTTTTTTAATTCTGAAAGGTGATTTCGCAGTCGCAGTGCAAAATCACCTTTCGGGCAGGAGTTGAAATATTCAAAATGTGGGCTCAGAATTGCATAATAAAAATTTTTTAACAAGCAACCAACATTTGGCATTGACAAATGCTTGTTCTCTGTAGTACTTTCCAGCATCTTCCCATTTCATACTGCACTCTAGGGTTCCTTTTCCCAATGTGCATTACTGTGTGTTTTCTGCATTGATGCACATCTACCAGATCTTTGACTAGCTTTCCAATCCGCCTAGCTCTTTCCTGAGTTTCCTTATCCCTTCCTTCATGTCAACCTTTGCACATATCTTTGTGCATCTGTGAAGAAGCAGACCTTGCACTTAATGCCTTCCCTGCTGTATGTCACAAATAATCACAATGACAAGAGCATGGACCTTCACTGACCCCTGTGGTACTCTGCTTGTTACTTTTCCTACTTCTGAGAACTCCCCATGTACTGAAACCTTTGCTTCCTTCCGCCTGCCAGTTTTCTACCCAAGTCACCAATTTGTCTTCTACCTGTAAGTCCCTTAGCTTCTTGACCAGTCTCATATGGGGGACTGTGTCAGAGACCTTGCTGAAATCCTAGTACACTATATGGACTGTCTACCCCTTGTCAGTCGACTCAGTTACACAGTCGAAGAAGTCAATTAGATTCATCTGGCAAGACCTGCCTTTTGGGAACCATGCTGCCTGTAGTAGTCCAGCCCTAGGAAGTCTAATAGTTCCTTCTTTGGTATAGACTCCATAATCCTTTCTACTATAGACAGTATGCTGACTTGTCTACAGCTCCCTGGCTCATTGTTCCTTCTACTCTCATGCAGAGGGACGATGCTGGCTGTCCTCCAGTCCCTAGGGACGAAGCCTGTGGCCAGAGCACAGTCGAATGTGTCTGCAAGTGGCTCAGCTATCAATTCCGTAGCTTCCTTAATCATCCTTGGGTGTAAGTTATCAGGTCATGTAGATTTATCTATTTTCAACCCTTTTAGCTTTTCTAACACCCTTTCCCCAGTTCGGCCCATGCTGCTTGTACACCTGTTCCCCACCCTTGCCCTCTTCACACCACATTCTGGCAGTGGACCATCCTTATTCGCTAGTAAATTACTAAAAAGTATTTTTTCAGTATCTCTTCTTTCCCTTTGTCTCCCTCCTCTCTTCTATCCTCTATTCTAAGTCTCATTATTCCCACTTTTAACCCTGTGTTTCTCCCACACGTACCTGAAGAATGCCTTTTCCCCTTCTTTGACCCCCAGTGCAAGCTGGAATTCCATCTCACCTTGGTCTTCCTGACCTTCCTGCTGACTACCTTTGATGCCACAAGGTTCTTTTCCCTATTTCCCACCTTCAATTTTCTTTGTATTTTATCAATACTCTCTTTTTGGCTATTACCACTGCCTCTACTTTGACTGTGAGCCATATTGAACCATTTTACCTTTTTCCCTTCGATACCTTCCCAACAAAGCTTTCTGCTGTCTCTAGTAATCCTTTTTTAAATTCTTCCTGTTTTTGTCTACTCCTTCTAACTGGCCCAGTCTTTCCATACTTTTTCTCAACAGTCTCCATATCCTGTCAAAATCCACCTTCCTAAAATCCCACACCTTTACTGTATTTACCCCTTTGGAAGTCCCTAAATGGATCACCAACCTCACTGTCTTGTGGTCACTGGATCCTAGTGGTTTCTGGATTACCTCACTTTGCATCCTTTCACTGTTGGTGAGCACCAGATCCAGCAGAGCCCCTTCCCTTGTCAGGCCCTGGACCAGTTGTGCTGCGACTGCCTACTGGCATGCATCCATCAAGTGTGGGTTCATAATACTTGCCTTAATTGGAGCTTTACAGTCCACATCCAGCATATTTAAGTCCCTTACTACTACCACCTCCTCTAATTTAGCTGCCTTCCTTATCATCACTCCAAGTTCTTTATCCACCCCGATTCCTGATCTGTTCTGTAGACCACCCCAGTCCTAATCAGTTTCCCATTTTCTGTCACTAGTATCACCCACATGGTTTGCTGTTTTAATGAAGCCCCCGGACCATCTATTTACATTGTTTCTAACCCTCCTTTACCTACATGGTTACCTCCTCCCTTTGTTTTGTCCTTTCTGAAGAATGAGTATCATGGCATGGTCTTGTTCCATTCGTCGTTTGATGTTGCCCACTTCTCTGTGACAGTTACCAAGTTGACATTTCTGTTTATTACCATTGCCTGCAGTTCTGGAATTTTGTTGACAAGACTCCTTGCATTGGTGCAGATCATTTTTCAGCAACTGGTCTTGCCTCTCTTTCCATTTACCTTAGGTATAGTTGACTCCATTTTATTACTTGGTTGGGGGGGTCTGGCAAGGCCACTGTGGTTCATGACACTAGATGTGTAATTTACCACACTGACCACACCATTTCTGGTTTAAACTAGCTATGTGTTGTGTCCGTCTTTCTCCTAGCACCCTCCTGTTCTCTTTGTTGAAATGCACGTCATCCTCTTTGAACAGCCTCCAATCCCTCCAGGTTGGGCTCCAGATCACAGGAACCAAAATCCCTCTTCCCTGTAGCAACTCTTTAGCCAAGCATTGAGCTGGAACACATGGAACTGTTCTCTCTCATTCAGACATTGCTACAGTAGTATCAGGTGGGGTTAATATGATGTTTCAGGAGTGTATCAGACATTTCTAATGCATGGCCAGGGTGTGTGTGGCTTTCAGTCCCTGCTCATGCATTAGAAATATATAATGCACACCCGGAGTGTCTTATTGCACTTATAAATGGGCATCTGTGGTCTACATATATAATAATCTAAATTTTATGTTTATATAGAGAAACATTTAAATCTTAAATGGATTTTGGTGTAAAATAATCCCTCCACCTCTAATAGATCCCTGATTTTTTTTTTGCCCTTAGGACATTTTGTCTAGTGTGGCCACCACAGCGTTAGCTCCCCAGCACTAAACCCCACACACACTCAGATGCAGCCCCCCCCACACATGCACACAGCGTACATTTATTTTATTTATTTTAAAGAAAGTGCAGCCATAGTTTTATTTATTGAGGTGAAAGCAAGTGAGCAACTGAGCATAAAGTGAGAAGAGCGAGCCAGTCAATGGCTGAGTGGGAGGAAAGGTGAGATCACACCGCAGTGTGAAGAGCGCTGGCAAAGTAGCCAGACCATCTGAATAGAAATCATCAACAGTCAAATATTTCTTTATAACCATAAGGTCACGCTTACAGACTAAATATCCACTAAGGCAGTGCATTTCATGAACAGAGTGTGCTTATGCTAACCGCTGCCGACTCAATCGATTTCACTCTAAGCTTTGTCATGGGTGAAACCGACCAAGTGGACTGTGGTTTACATTAGCACTCTCTGTTTCTGAAATGCACTACCATGGTAGATATTCAGTCTGGAAGTGTGTTTTATCTCACTAAATTAATAAAGTGTGAGTTACTTTTTAGACCATTGTTCAGTGCCGGTTTATTCTGTTGTGGGTCTGACTGCATAGTAATTCCGAGTATAGAGTGTAGCCGTAGCTGTGGTTTTGACAGTTTTAAAGCAACCATGAAAATGTACATCACTCGTGAACTGTTTTTTTTTTTTTGAACAGAATCCTGATTCATTTGACTGTTGTGCAGTGTGTGTGTGCCCACTGCCCTGGTCAGTAGTATCAGTAATGAAAATGCAAGCGGTGAGAAAAAAATGGCAGTTGATTTAAAAAACGAATATTCCATTTGCTACTTAATACATACTTTTTTACATTCGACTGTGGTTACCTGAACTTGTTGCTAGCTCTGCATTAGCTACTTCTAATGCACGGCTAGCAGCCAATCAAAATACAGGATTTTCATTGCCCATTTTATAAAGAAGATTAACACCCCTGCTTTGTCTCCTTCACTGCCTTACACAGAGCATGGAAATCTGACTTCACTTGTTCCATGCTCTGCTTGCTCAGAGCAGTTGTGCCCATGTGCACAATTAGGTCTGGCCTTCCCACCCCCTTTCCCATGGATTCCACCATTCTGGCTATAAGTCTGTCTCCTGTCGCCCCAGGGAAGCAGCAGACCACCTCTTTACTATCTGGTGTGAGGCATTATTTTCTCCTGGTGCCCCATATACATACATATAATTGAATCCTTCACTATATTACCTTCCTCTTGCCATCGTTGGGGCTCGGCTCATCTTCTGGCATACTCACTGGCAGGGCCTGCCTGCAGTGCATGCTGGCTCTGTCTTCCCTCATGAGAGTAGATTGGGGTACCTCTTGTTGCAGTAGGGTAAATCTAATGCTTGCACACAGCCCTGGTTCCTCAGACTTGGATATCCTCCCTACTGCTGTCCAGCCTCCTTCTCTGGTCTGTGTTGGTCTTGGATGTAACTGTGGCAGCAGTAGTAGTAGTAGTAGTAGCTTTATTTATAAGGTGCCCTTCCCTGAAGGCTCACGATGTTGTACAAAAATTATAGGCAATATTTGATAAAACAAACGTAAATAGCTTAAATAATGCTCTAAAACATATAAACAGTAGCTGAGAAAGGGAAAACAATGATTCTTTCATCTTCCAAATGCCTTGTTAAATGGATAGGTTTTTAATCTTCTTTTAAAGGCCTCCACCGAGAAGGCCTCCCTCAGTCCCCTGGGCAGAGCATTACGAACATACGAACATACGAACATACGTACATACGAAATTGCTGGCAGAAAAAGGTCCATAGGTCTATCAAGTCTGCCCAAGTGTGCAGCTTGCAGTTTATTACTCCTGCAGCTGCCCTCCCCCCCATTCACATAGTGTAAGGAAACACAGAAGGAGCAGGACAGAGAACTGTACCAGTTAAGACAGAAGGAAGCGGGGAAGGCAGTCAGAATAGCAAAGGCCCAAACTGAGGAAAAGACAGCCAACTCGGTTAAGAAGGGGGATAAAACCTTTTATCGGTGTAACCCCACCTGTTACCCGGGGTTACTAGAACCCTAGTAAGACCTAGTGGCAGGCAGGGACTGGCAGCTAGTGAAACTCCAGTTAAATGGATTTCGCTATGTCTGGCTCTGTTTTCAGTCTCTGCTGAGCTGGAGCTATGACATGATTTAGAACTGTTGCAGCTGCATAAGCCACACTGGAATATTGCAGTTGGAGGTTAGAGTAGAACGCTGGGGAATTTGAAGTGAGTCTGTTGCAGTCTGTAGTAGAGGAAGGAGGTGCTCTGCTGTAAGCAGGCCCTCAGAGTCCTAAGCTCTGTCAAAGATCTATTTTTTTGTAGAGGTGTGTGTTCTCACCTGGAGAGGAACACAAGAAGAGCCAAGTGAAGTGGTAGAGACCGCTTTCAGTGATTCAGGACCCCATACCTGCAGATATGAGGGGGAAGGAATCAGCCTGTGTCTAGGGGCAAACCCCCTGGTCTGGCTAGGAAACAAGAAGTTGCCTGAGTTTAAGTTCATGCTGAGGCACCAGAAGTTCTGGACAAGATTACCCAGAAGAGAAAACACCTGTGGGGCACCTGCAACCAAAGGGTGAGTTCACTCTGCTAAAGGGCCAATGTGTTTTCACCTGAGACAAGATGAAACTGAAGTGACTGTTACGGTGGGGCCAGGAAAAGACCGCCAAGTACAGTTTGGAAGATGTGGGGATTGGACTACTTAACTCTGTAGGGGGTCTAGAGTAATGGACACAGCCACTGTTTAAGTATGTTCAAGTTCAGCACAAATGGGATGGAAAAACAGTAGACTGGATGTGATATACATTTAAAGAGAATCTACACAGCAAAGTGTTTTTAAGGATGAGGTGTCACAGTCCAGAGAAATGGCCGGGTTTGAATTATGGGAGCGAGAGGTGGGAGACCCCCCATCAGTAGTAACCAAATTCACCTCTACGGGTTTGCTTTGGGACACCTGTTGCTTTCTCTCAGGTACTTGGCCAGTGCCTGAGGAAAGTACCCAGACATGGGATTGATGAAGAAGATTCCCTGATGGAGCCAGAAGTGCTCATAGGTGGTTTAGGGAACCACCAGTAAATGTTCCATGCGATATGGAAAGTGTCCAAAGGGCTGGCAATGGAGCCGAGCCAGGGAAACTGAAAAACAGTTGAGTTAGGGCAGAGTGCCCAGAGTGTTTTGAGACTTGAGGGTTTCAGTGTAAAGAGGATGTGTTCTGATCCCCATAAATCTGCATTACCAGGAGTGTAGCCCCGTTGGGGTCCATCTATGCTTTGTTATTCTGTTGGATGTGAATAAAAGCCACACTTTAGAATGCCAACTTCTGGTATTGGACATTATAGTTATTGCTTCCCGTGTCCGGAGTTACTTGGGTGCCCCGAGTAGAAGTCAAACCTAGCCAAAATACCGAGCAACAGTTTTCTCCCCGAGCCCAGGTCCCAGGTAGGGGGTTACATATGAAGGCACCGCACAGCGCTAATAACACAAAAATACCACCAACCCGACCCCTGGGGTAACCCACCGGTTACATAGGTACATCAGGGAGCATAGAAACACAAAGGGAGTGATAGTGAGGCTGAATAGAATGGACAGTGGGTGGACAGAGAGGGACAGTAAAAAAGCAGGGATACTTAATGAATATTTCTGTTCAGTATTCACAAAAGAGGAGGAGGGGGAGGTGCCTCATCTAGTTAATAGAAGCACTCTGGATGGGGGGGGTCAATCCCAGTCCTTTCACAGAAGAAAGTGTTCTGAAAGAACTCCTAAAACTGAAAGTGGACAAAGCAATGGGGCCTGATGGAATTCACCCCAGAGTTCTAAAAGAATTAAGGAGAGAACTAGTGACACCACCGACTACCATTTTTAACAAATCATGGGAGGATGGTGTGGTACCTGAGGACTAGAGGAAGGCGGATGTGATTCCCCTTCACAAAAGTGGGAGCAAGACAGAGGCAGGAAACTACAGATCTGTCAGTTTGACCTCTGTGGTAGGGAAAGTGATGGAATCACTTCTGAAGGAAAGAACTGTTGAGTACCTAGAGGCCAGTGGGGCACGGGACCCAAGGCAGCATGGGTTCACTGTGGGATGGTCATGTCAGACAAATCTAATTGATTTCTTTGACTGGGTGACCAAAGTAGTAGACCAGGGAGGTGCTGTGGACATGGCCTACCTAGACTTTAACAAGACATTTGATACAGTCCCACACAAAAGATTAATAGTCAAAATAACCAGTCTGGGAGTGGGTCCCAGGGTGATAGCCTGGGTAAAACATTGGCTGGACAAAAGGACACAGAAGGTAATTGTAAATGGAGTCCACTCTGAAGAAAGAGGGGTTACTAGTGGGGTACAGCAGGGTTCAGTACTGGGTCCAGTCCTTTTTAAAGTCTTTATAAGTGACATTGCAGAGGGACTGGAAGGAAAAGTATGCCTCTTTGCAGATGACACAAAGGTCTGCAACAGGGTTGATACACAAGGAGGCGTGGAAAGGATGAGAAGGGACTTGGCAAGGTTGGAGGAATGGTCAGAAGTATGGCAGCTTGGATTCAGTGCAAAGAAGTGCAAAATAATTCACCTGGGAAACAAAAACCCAGGAGAAGATTACACAATGGGGGGGGAGGTAGTAACAAGGAGGTAGTAACAACAACAAAAATGGAAAGGGACCTGGGGGTAATCATATTAGATGACCTTAAGGTTAGCAAGCAATGTGAGAAGGCAGTAGAGGAGGGCTGGGGGTACTGGGATGTATACGGAGAGGCATCCTGTAGAAACAACAGAAAACAAGAAGTTGTTATCCCTCTGTACAGACAGTTGGTGAGACCCCATCTGGAGTACTGCATCCAGTTCTGGAGACCCCATCTCCGCAAGGACATAGACAGGATGGAGGCAGTCCAGAGGAGGGCAACTAAAATGGTGCAGTTTTGCAAGAGAAGCCATATGAGGAGAGACTAAAGGAGCATAATATGTATACCCTTGAGGAAAGGAGGGAAAGGGGGGACATGATAGAAACTTTTTAGTACCTCAGTGGAATCAACAAAGTCCAAGAGGGTAGCATCTTTCAGAAAAAGAGATGTGCAAGAATAAGGGGGACACAATTTGAAGATAGAAGGGGGACGGCTCAATGAAGGTGGTGGATGCATGGAACAGCCTTCCTGAGGAGGTTGAGGGGTCTAAAACTGTGGGAGAATTCAAGAATGCATGGGACAGACATAAGGCAATTTTCGTGGGGGGTAGGAAGAAATAGGCTGTTGGTTAAATAGGATCTGCAGCTTATCCTGTAGGTAGGGAAATGGGCAGACTAGGTGGGCCAAGTGGTCCTTATCTGCCATCAAAGTCTATGTTTCTATTCCCTTTCCATCATCCCTTCCCCATGTTCTTCCCCCCTTTTGCTCTTGTCTGTATTTGCCCTCCCCTTGACTCTGTCCCATCCCCACATAAAACTGTCTACTGTCTTTGGTGCGATCAACTCCTCCGGCAGTGCGTTCCAACCCACTACCACCACCCTCTCTGTGAAGTAGTGCCTCCTCATCTCCCTCCTAAATCTTCCCCTTTCCAATTTAAGACTGTGCCCCCCTCATGACCCTTCCTCCATTTAAGCAGAAAAAATCCTCCCACACTGACCCTGTTTATGTTTTTAGGTATTTAAAGGTCTCTATCATGTCCCCTCTCTCCCTTCTGTCCTATAGGGAGTACATGTTGAGCTCCCTCAATCTTTCCTCATAGGGTTTCTCCCCAGACCTATGATCATCTTTGTCGCCCTACGCTGCACACCATCCAGCAATCTTACATCCTTTTTTAGGTAGGGGCACCAGTACTGCATGCAATACTCCAAGTGCAGCCTCACTAGTGATCTGTACAAGGGCAGGATAACCTCCTCTTTTCTTCTCTTTTCTTGAGGTGATACCCCTGGCAATGCACCCTAGCATCCGACTGGCCCTTGCTGCTGCTGTCCTGCACTGTGCTGATACCCTCATATCCCTGTGACTAGCACCCCTAGATCCTTCTCCTCCTCTGAAACTTGTACCTGCTCTCCCCCCAGCCAGTAGCTGGTCCTGAGGTTAATGGCTCCGAGGTGCATGACCTTGCACTTCTTAGCATTAAACCCCAACTGCCACACATCTGACCAGTGCTCGAGTTTAGCCATATCCTTCCTACCTCACTGTCCACTGTTGCACATATCTTGGTGTCATTGGCGAACAGACTGATCTTACCATTAACCCGCTCTGCAATGTCCCCAGTAAAGACATTGAATAAAACAGGGCCTAGCACTGAACCCTGCAGCACTCCACTAGTCACAGGCCTTGGCTTGGAGGTCTTCCCCCTTACAACTACCCGCTGCTGTCTGTTCTGTAGCCAGCTCTTAATCCACTCCACTAATTTCTCCTCTACTCCCAGGGTCCTCAGCATGCCCAGTAACCTTGCATGCAGCAGTGAGTCGAAAGCCTTGCTGAAGTCCAGATACGGGACATCCACAGTATGGCCCTTGTCAACAGATCTTGGGACCCAATCAAATAAGTCAATTAGGTTGGTCTGGCATGATTCTCCTGAGACAAATGTGTGTTGCCTTTCATCCTGGAGCCTATTACTATCTAGGAAGGTTATCAACCTCTCCTTCAGAATGGTCTCCATCAGCTTCCCCACTATAGAAGTCAAGCTTACCAGTCTGTAATTGCCCGGTTTGTCCCTGGGACCACTGTTGTGGAGGGGTACCACATGAGCTATCCTCCAGTCCATGGGTACTCTCCCTGACTCCAGGGAGATATTAAACAGGTCTGCTAGAGGGCCTGCTAATACCCCTGCCAGTTCCTTCAGGATTCTTGGATGAACACCATCCGGTCCCAGTGCCTTGTCCACCCACAAGGCCTTAAGGCCTTTTAGAACCCTATCCTCCTGGATGACTCCATCCATTACCTCTGCCCCCCTCCCTGACTGTCCCTCCTTCCCCTTTTTGTATCGGCCCATCCTTTGCCTTAGTGAACACAGAGCAGAAGTACTCATTGAGTGCCTCCGCCTGGCCTTCCCCTTTTTCTGCCCAACCCTCCTTCCTCTTGATTTTGACAATCTCATCGCTACAACTCATCTTCTCCCTTATATACTTGAAGAAATCTTTCTCCCCCTCTCTGATCTCTTGAGCTAATTGCAGCTCCCTTGCTGCTTTAGCTGCCCTGACTGCTCTACTCATTTCCCTAGATTTCTTCGAGTACTGCTCCTTGTCCTTCCCCCGCCCAGATTTCCTGTACCTGTTGAAAGCTTCTCTTGTCCCTTACTTTTCCCACAGTTTCCCTGCTGAGTCAGCTAGGTTTTTTAGACCTGGACTGTTTACTCTGTGACTTGCCACATGTGTTCGTGGCCTCTGTTAGATCCCTCTTTATGATAGACCATTTCTGTTCAGCATCCACCCCTGGGCAAATTTTAGCAAAATGCCCCTCTGGGATTCTGCCCATCATGGCAAGATCTGCCTTCCTGCAGTCTACCACTCTTGTCCTGGTCTTAGCTGACTCCCTACCTGTGTGAAGGAAGAACTGCACTGAGCAGTGATCACTTCCTGTACAACCACATCCTGGACTTGGTCCCCATTTGTTAATACAACATCCATTATGCTACCCTCCCTGGTGGGCTCGGACACCCCCTGCACTAGTTAGCTGTCTTGGATAGCCTCCAGCAGTACTTGTCCATGGTGTTTGTGGTAGTCATGGTCTGCTAGTCAATCTCAGGTAGGTTGAAGTCGCCCACTATGACCGTACTCCCTCTGCCACTGACCTTTCTGATTTGCTCCCCCAACTCCCTGTTATTTTCTTCGTTTTGTTAGAGTAGTTTGTACACCACCCCCATCCTAATCTTCTCCCCTTTGGGGTTTTGGAGCTGTACCCATATGGCTTCTGGCTTCCCCTCTTCCTCCTCCTCACTGGTACATAGTATCCCCTCCATCACATAAATAGCCACTCACCTATTTCCCCCTCTCTGTCTTTGCTGTACACCTTGTATCTAGGGATCATGAGATCCCAGTGATGGTATTGGGTGACCCAGGTTTCTGTGATGGCTGCAATATCTACCTTCCCATCCACCATCACTGCCTGGAATTCTGACACCTTGTTTGCCAAGCTCATTGCATTCAAGGATACTACTATCCACCGTGTCCCCTGCCCGTCCTCTCCCTGCCCAATACCCCTGCTTCTGCTTCTTGATAGGTTCCCCTTCTGCCCCTATTCTCTGCTTGGGGGGAAGACCTTCTGGAATCCCCTGACTGGTGAGACTCCTTTGCAGTCTCCCTCTGAACCCCTTTTCTTAGTTTCACATTATTTTAGTAGTAATGTAATCCTTCAGCCCCTATTTCAAAGTCCTTGTGCTCTCCTTGCTCAAGTGCAACCTATCCTTCGCATAGAGCTCCTTATTATCCCATGTCTTGTCCCACCCTCCTACTACCCCATATCCCATGGTTCCACCCCCCAGCCACCTGTTAAATTCCCCTTTTCTTTTTTTTCCTAGTAGAGCTTGCCCTAGGTATCATTCCATAAAAGAGGACCAGCTACTTCAAATGCACGATCTCCTGATGACTTTAGCTGGGCTCTTGGGACCAAAAGGAGGCCCTCCTTGGAGGAGTGGAGAGGGTGCAAGGACTGAACAGGATGCAGGAGCTCTGCCAGGTAGTCAGGCCCCAACCCGTGTAGGGCTTTATAGCATAGAAGACCAACCTTGAAGGTAACACACCACTTCACAGGCAGCCAGTGCAGATCCCGCAAATACCAGGGTCACATGGCTAGACCCGAAAGGCCAGTCAACACCCTGGCAGCTGCATTCTGCACCAGCTGCAAGCATTTCAGGGTACCCCACTCACCCTGAGGTAGAGCGCATTACAGTAATCAAATCTAGACACCATGAATGAACACACTAGTGTCGGCAGGTCTTCAGGAGGGATAAGAGACTTAATCTGGCTGATATTCCTCAGATGGAAAAAGCCACTCTTGACTACAGCTGACACCTCAGCCTAGTAGTGAAGTGACTGAATGTGTGGGGGCAGCCATTTCACACATCAACACCCACACACAGTCTTGGTCAATTGCAACTAGTTTTATGGCAAGGGGAATGTTGGCCAGGACACTGGCGAAAATCCTCTACTCTTGTGAAAAGTGCCCTGGGTTCCTGTACTTCCACTTGGACACCCATCAGGACAGCATCAGAGATAGGTAGAAGGGACCTAGTTTAACATCTTATATGAAGGACTGCACACCCAACAGTACAGCACCCCCCAGTACTGCACTCGGGTGCCAGAGTTTATGGTATGAGCCCAGTCCCAGAGTGGTATGAGAACCCATGACCTTCTGGCCCACAGGCAGATGTGCCATCAACTGAACCTCACTGACACCTACAACTTCCTTGGCTCACTCTTGCAGCTCTCTGAGCACCGGATCCTCCACTCTGCTTCTTTATACTGTATATCCCCCTTTTCTGGCTTCCTTCTTTCCTCCAATAGCTATTAGCGCCATGCTATTTAATGGATGGAATGGGGAGGGGATTAAAAAGGCAAACCTACTGTAGAAGGGAACCCAACCAAAGGCAAACCTGGAAAAAGTCTGACCACTAGCCAAAGGTACAATTCTATCCTTATGTACTATAAAAAAATGATGGGTTAGTGTATCATACTCAGCACACACTGATTAGAATCAAGCCATTCTGCAGATCTACATCTCCTGCTGCCCTCACATCATTTGGTTGCAAGACTTGCAAGCAGGACTGTTTTTACAGCCATAGCAACTGACCGCAGTAGTGAGGAATCTGCAGCAAGTCAGAGAGTGAGCATGTCAGTTTCAGGGCCAAGGCTCTACACTATAAAACCCCCGCTGCCCGACAGCATGAGTGCTGTGTGCGAGCACAAGGGAAAGTTTTGTACATTTATAGTACGTTTACTTAATGGGCATAATACTAGTTTTAAAGTTTTAACTTAGGAGTTGTTTTTATTCCGTACACAGGGGTGTTAGTGGGACTATTACTAAGGGGAAATTAGTCTCTTAGTGTAACATATGAAGTAAATACTACCTGGGGAGGTAACAACATTATTTTTACCAAATGTTTACTCTGGAATGAAAATTAATGCAGATTTTGTTTTTAATTGGGGTTTTTGCTAATCAAATGTAACTTATATATATGTTTATATATTTAGCAAAGTCAATGTTGTTAATTGTGATATCTTAGGTACAAAAACCACTACATTATTTATGCCCTTTACCAAACATTTGATCATGTCAATGCTGCTCTCTTCAGGGGATGTTCTTTTAAATCCAGGCCCAGACGTAATTGATAATTTATGTGATTTTTGTGCTCTGTCAAACTTGGGCATGATACATCTTAATGTTAGGAGTTCAATGCCTAAGTTAGAGCATATAAAACATGGATAAATAGCACTAATACAGATAGTTCTGTAAGGTCGGGAACATCCCTAAACTATAAGACTTTGACTGCTAATACTGAAATTTTTAATTATAATAGTTATTGATTGGACAGAACATCAAGAGGAGGTGGAGTAGCAGTCTATTTAAAGGACAAGTTAATAGAACAGATTAAACTAACTAAATTAATTACAAAACAGTTGGATATATTCATTTTGCAAATTACTAGTTCTCAAAACTGTACTTATTATTTAGCAGCATGTTATAGGCCTCCTACAGCTTCTCATGATTCCCTACAGTTTTTGAGCTTAATAGCCCTATTCACAGGCTCTGAACTGTTATTAATTGGGGACTTGAGCTGGGACATATTATATCCTTCTATTTCCTTACTTAAACAGTTCTCAGCTCTAAATTTGTCTCAAATTATAACTTCTCCTTCTAGACCCCATAAGACCTGCAGTGATAGGGATTCACTTTTAGATTTGATTCTCACCACTGTCCTGTACAAGTATGTTTCAGCAGTATTCGACCCAGACATAAATGACCATTGTTATGTAAGCAACAAGACATGATGGGGTATGCATGGATCAGATTTTACTGCACGCCCAGGGCGTAGTGAGGCATGCGGCCACAGGATGAGTGCCTTCAGCTCCTGGAAGTGCGGTAAATCTGTTCCATGCACACCCCTGGAGTGTTTTATTGCACTTATAAAATGGGCTCCTTTTTTAAACTTTTTACAGTTGGGAAAAACATGTTTATATGTAGAAACAAAATATTTACTTGTGTGCATTTATGATAAAAAAAGTTCTTCCACCCATTGCAAATGATATCATTGATGATGTCATTGTATTACTGCAGGACAAAGTTTGTCCTTTGCTGGCATCAATATTCAAGATATGGAATTTTACCATGAAATACATGGATCAAAAATTCTGCTCAGTTCCACTGGCAGAATGTTCCTTTTCTAACATACTGTACACACACACACACACACACACACACACACACACACACACAACATAGAGGATAATGTATGGGCATCTAACAACAACACTATGATGCTTCGAGTGGTTACCTTTGGTAACTCCATGTGAACCCCCAAGAGCAGCTCAGAGGTTTAGCTTAAGGTTGCCAGGGCACCACAAGAAGTTGGCTTAGTGTTGTTGTTCAATCAATGCCCATACATTGTCTTTTATAGTGTATGCACATCGTAGTCATTTGACACTTACCACCTTGAACAAAGCAATAGATTTCTCACCTTTTAGTGATACCATTGAGACTAAGTTGTACAGTCTCATTTTAAGTATATACTAATTATGTAAAACATTCAAAATGGTAGGTTCTAATAGTTGTACTGTTCATTCTTGCATCTTTTGTTTTTCCTGTTTCTTTATTACTTCATGTTAATGTGTTTGTTTGATTATTGTACTCCTGTGTTCCCCTTCCCCCAGGACGCAGTGAGACAAGCAATTTTATATTGTTCAGTGTGCCTTTCCTGGTGAAACTTTTCAATAAATTAATAAAATAAATAAATGAATAAATACAGACTTACTAGCTAGCATTAAAGATATGCAACAGTGAGGGTGTGCTAGCGGAGTATCAGGATGTTGGGGGGGGTAGAAAAATGACATTAAATGAATTACATGAATGCTTTATGCTCCTCACTCAGAGGCTTTGAAAGTGTTGCTGCTGCCATTTTAAATGTACGGCACCTTTGTTTAATGTGGGCTGTGTAAATGGCAGTTCATGCACACACTTCAGACTGAACTAGAAACACGCAGCTGCCTGTGCTGCCTTGGCAATGGACGCATGTGTCAATTCCACTTTGTTATACCATCAATCTGACGTACCATCAATGGGTTAACAACAATGTTGTGTCTCATTGGTGGTATAACAACATTGAGAAAAGATGAATTTCCCCCAATAGCAACGTTCTACCATACATTATAAAGGCCTCTTCTACAATCAGAGACTCAATGATCTCACTGCCGGGGCAAGCAGAAGAGATTTCCCTGATGAGCAGATAAAGACAGAAGAGGGATTTTTCATTGTAAGCAAAGAAACAGTTGTAATGAAAACTGTAAACAATACTTAAAGGGTGGGATATTCAAACGGGTTGCACATGGCGCAACAGAGTTGCACCATGCGGAACCCACTGATGCACCCCAACGCAATATTCAATGGGGGAATATGCGCAGCAGAAATCCCCATGCGCCTGGGTGCATCAGTAATATATGTGGCGCAGGTAAGGGGGGCATGCCCATGCATATCCTGCACATCCTGATATTCAGCCCGGGATGTGCTGAGAATATGCAGGCACAACCCCTACATGCGCCGCACACAGTAACACCATAAAATAATGGAGCAACAGCTGACCACCCACAGGTGAGCTGCCATAATGCAGGGTGCAACTCGGCAGCTGCCAGCTGTGGGTGGCCACCCGAGCTCTGGCGGCACTGTCTGGTGGCATAGCCCCCCCCATGTCCGATCGCAGGCTGTAATAATATCTAACCTCCCTGGTGGTCCATTCACATATCAGAACTGTGTAGTATGGTATGGTCTGCATGCCCATTGGCCCATGCTGTGGACCAATAGGCGTACAGCCGGACTGTATGCTGTCAGTCGGAGGGCGGCCAGGCGGCTTGTGGGGGGAGCTGCCACCCACCGCTGACCAGGGGAGTGGGGAGAAAGAGTGGGTGGGTTGGGAGAGGGGTACGGGTACCGCTGGACCACCAGGGATTGTTTTTAACATTACAGCCCGCAATCGGCATGGAGATAGGTCCACTGGACCACCAGGGAGGTTAGATATTATTACAGCCCACGATCAGGTAAGGAGATAGGTCCACTGGACCATCTGGGAGTTATTTACTATTTACGGCCCACAATCAGGCATTGGAGTGCATTGCCGGTGGGGGCAGGGGGCGTTGGACCCCGACGGCTGCTGCCTGGCAGGCCGACAGGCGAAAAAATGCCGGGGGTGCAAATGGGGCTATAATGACATGCAAATGGCCCCATTTGTGCCTTGCATGCATTATGGGACTATTTGCATGTCCACCGCTGAATATCGCGGTTGATGCACCTAGCACAACGGCACTTGCACTAGCGCATCCCCCTGCTCCTCTCTGGCCACTGCACCAGCGGCTATGTGGGTGACCACAGAGTGATGTTCAATGGTGCTGAGCCATGGTACAGCACCATTGAATATCACCCTGTCAGCGCCCTGACACATCCCAGTTGCGCTGCACCCAGGCTTGTGCCACAGCCTGGCACAGTCTGAACATCCCACGCAATGCTTCTAATTTGTTTACATGTGTAAGGAAAGTGTGATGAGCAGGGAAACAACATTTAATTTATTTGTTTTATTTTTTATTTAAAGTAGTTTTTTTAAGGCCCTGTTAAATTTTTTTTTACAGTGTAAAGGTAGCAGCCATGTCTGTGATGGAAGATCAATACGGTTTGTAGGGGGACTGATGGAAGATAGTTCTAAACTGTACACTGATTTCTTTTTATTCACAATGCTGTACTGTGTACAGTCTGCGCTCATTAACAGATTAACAGTTCAGTCGGTGGCTGGCTCCGGTGGTGTGCAGAGGGCTGAGCCAGTTGCTGGCTCTGGTTGGGTTGTGGGGTCAGGGGGTCTGTTCCTGGCTGGGTGGGGTGGGTGTGGGGCCACTATGTTAGGGAACAGTGTGCAGCGGATGTTTGTCTTGCAATTGGGGATCAGGACTGGGTGGGCGGGTTGCTGCACTATGGAAAAGGGATCAGGCATAGTTCACCTATGATTGGGCATGGGAGGGGGGGTTTCACATTACAGTAGAAAAGTAGGGAGGAGAAAAAAAAGGAAACAGAGAGAGGAAAGTGTAAGCATACAAAGCAACAGTCAAGGGGCCACAAATAAGACATGATGGGAGTGGTGCAGTGCAGTGGCTGTGGAGCGGCAGTCTTCCAGGATATGTTCTTGAGGATGCGGTGTTGTCCCATCTGCAAGCAAATCTCTGAGCTGAGGGAGGGGGTTGCTCATCTCCAGGCTGAGTTGACCAGGATTTGGGGGACTTCCTCTCCCACTCAGGGACCACCAGGGCTGATGCTTCTGCCTCAGAGGTTGCCAAGAAAGAGAAATGGTTGGACCACAGTGGGCTCAGGGAGGGTGAGGGTGGAGGAACAGAGGTGCATCCCTCCAGTTGTACCTCTCCACAATTCGTACGCCATTCTGGCAGAGTGTGGTACCTCTATGGAGGCACATTGCAGTGGAGACCAAGGAGGATGCTGGGAACCTCCACAAAGGAGACACACAGGAGGGTGGCATGGGGCCCCACAGGGGAAGAAAACAACTCTTGGTGGGGGAATCAATTGTTTGGGGGTAGAACTGGGGGAGGGAGGAAAGAGGGAGATAAAGTGCCTGCCCGGTGCCATGGCTTGGAGGGACAGGGAGCGAATCCTCAGGATCATGGGAGCAGCTGCACGGGGGAGGGAGTTGGACATCATTGTCCACCTAGGGACAAATGACCTAGCTGGGAATGGGATCAGAGCAGTGCAGGAGGAATTTGTGGAGTCGGGGAGGGGCCCTAGACAAGTAGCATGCAAGGTAACCTTCTAGGAGGTGCTGCCTGTCTGTGGCGTGGGTGAGGCTAGGGTGCTCTGCACCATGGGATTCAATCAGTGGTTGAAAACTGGTGCAGAGCTCAGGGTTCTGGCTTCATTGGGGGCTGGGGGTCCACCTGGAGGGATACAGGCCTATACTGGCAAGCATTTAAACTAGCCAAGGGAGGAGGTACTGAAAAGGAGCAGGGAAATCCCAGCCCTCCCCCTAAAAAACAGGGTAGTTAGTGAGGTAAACACCAAGATAGAGAAGTCAATAGGGAGAAGGGTGGGGTAAATGGAGAAATAGGCAAAGGCAGTAAGGACAGGGAAGGGGCTAAAAGGGGTAGTAGTAGAAATAATAATAATGATAACTTTATGTATTTGAAGCGCAATTCAAAAAATATCAACGCGCTTTTACAGAACAGCTAAAACAATAGATAGTTAAAAACCACTTAAAATGACAGAATCCATAAATGAATAATCAGGATAGGCAAAAGAGAATCAAAAATTGTTCAGAGCAGATTTAAAGCTCTCCACATTCAGGCACCCCTTATCTGAAGAGGTAGAGAATTCCACAGGGTAGGAGCCGCAAAAACAAATGCGCGAGCTCCAGAGGTCTTCAAATGAACCCTGGGAATCTCCAGCAATCCCTCTTTGGCAGAGCAGAGCAGTCAGAGGGGGTGGTAAGGACAGAGGAACTCTTGCAGATAGCTCAGTCCCTGTCTGTGTAGGGCCTTGTAGGTTAGCAGGCCAACCTTGAAGGTGATCCACCATTGAACCGGCAGCCAATGCAGGCCATGCAGCACAGGTGTGACATGACTAGATCAAGACAGCCCAGTCAACATCCTGGCTGCAGCATTCTGCACCAGCTGCAAGTGGTGGATATCAATCCCAGGAAGCCCTAGGTACAGGGCATTGCAGTAATCAAGTAATCAAAGCGGGAGGTCACATAGGTGTGGACCATCAAATGTAAGTCCATCAAAAATGGAGGGCAATAAGTACCAACGCCTATAGTCTGGGTAACAAGCTTCCTGAACTAGTGTCCTTGATGGAAGAGGGATGCCTGAATATTGTGGCAGTCACAGAAACATGGTACGTAGAGAACCCTGACTGGAACGTCAGCGTACCAGATTACACAGTCTACAGGAGGGACAGGTAGGGTAATAATAATAATACATTTATTTAAAAAGTGCCTTTCCATTACAGATCAAACATAAAATTCAATATAAAACACAGATAAAACAGCATTCTAATCAACGATTTCAGTGCAATCAAGAGGAGGAGGAGGAGGAGTAGCTCTCTACATAAGTGAAGGGATCAAAGCAATGGAACTAAAGGGTAAACATGGAGGAGAGGAGGCACTGTGTGTCACCCTGGAGACAGAAAATGGCACCACAATCTGCACAGGTATTTTATACAGACCCCCGTCTCAGGGGGGAGGAAATGGACAAAAAAATGATAGAAGGCATCCTTAGGATGGCAGAAAAAGGGGAGATTTTGTTGATGGGGGATCTGAATATGCCAGATGTTAACTGGAGCACCTTTGCTGCAGCTACATCCAAGAACAGGGTCATTCTCAATGCCCTACAGGGAGCATGCCTCAGACAGCTAGTATTGGAACCCATCGGGAGGAAGCATTCTTAGACCTGGTACTCTCAAATGGGGATGGAGAGAGGATCTCAAATTTAGAAGTGGGTAGCCATCCGGGAACAAGTGATCATGAAACAGTGTGGTTCATGATAAACACAGCCGTAGAGTCAACCCATACAAAAGTGAGGGTACTGGACTTTAGGAGGGCTGACTTTGTCAAAATTGGAGAGTGTCTCAGAAAAGCACTAGCAAATGGTCAAGGAGGGCTGGAGGAACAATGGGGAAACATCAAAACTGCCATCACAGAGGCAACAAGCCTTTGTGTGAAGCAAATAAATCAAAATGAAGGAAAAAAAAACACTATGGTTCTCAAAAGAGGTGGCAGGGAAAATTAAGGAGAAAAAGATAGCATTGAGGAAGTAAAAGGAAATCCAGAAGGAGCAGGACAGAGAACTGTACCAGTTAAAGCAGAAGGAAGCAGGGAAGTCAGTCAGAATAGCAAAGGCCCAAACTGGGGAAAAGATAGCCGACTCAGTTAAGAAGGGTTATAAAACCTTTTTGAGGTGCATCAGGGAGCAAGAAAGACCAAGGGAGGGATAGTGAGGCTTAATAAAGGGAGGGTGGGTGGGTGGGCAGAGGGTGACAGTGAAAAAGCAAGGATACTGAACAAATACTTCTGCCCAGTATTCAGAAAAGAAGAGAAGGGGGTGGTACCTAATCCAATCAATAGAAGCACTCTGGATAGGTGAGGTTGATATCAGTCCATTTACAGAAGAAAGGGCTCTCAAAGAACTCCTAAAACTGAAGGTGGTCAAAGTAATGGGCCCTGACGGGATACACCCCAGAATTGTAAAAGAACTAAGGGGAAAACTAGTGACACCACTGACTACCTTTTTTAACAAATCATGGGAGGATGGTGTGGTACCTAAGTACTGGAGGAGGGGGATATGATTCCCCTTCACAAAAGTGGGAGCAAAGCAGAGGCAGGAAACTACAGACCTGTTAGTTTGACCTCAGTGGTAGGGAAAATGATGGCATCACTTTTAAATGAAAGAACCGTTGAGTACCTAGAGGCCAGCAGGGCACAGGACCCAAGGTAGCATGGATTTACAGTGGGAAGGTCATGTCATATGAATCTAATAGATTTCTTTGACTGGATGACCAAACTAGTAGACTAGGGAGGGGCAGTGGACATGGCCAACCTAGACTTTAGAAAGGCATTTGACACAGTCCCGCACAAAAGATTAATAAACAAATTAGCCAGCCTGGGAGTGGGTCCCAGGGTGTAGCCTGGGTAAAACATTGGCTGGACAACAGGACTCAGGGGGTAATAGTAAACGGAGTCCACTCCAAAGAAAGGGAGGTTACTAGTGAGGTACTGCAGGGTTCAGTACTGGGACCATTCCTTTTTAATGTCTCTATAGGTGACATTGCAGAGGGACTGGAAGGAAAAGGCTGTCTTTTTGCAGACAATACAAAGGTCTCCAACAGGGTTGATACACGGGGGGGGAGTATGAGAAGGGACTTGGCAAGGTTGGAGGAATGGTCAAAAGTATTGCAACTTAGATTCAATGCAAAGAAGTGCAAAGTATTGCACCTGGGAAACAATAACCCTGGAGAAGAGTACACAAGGGGGGCAGAGGTACTAATAACAACAAAAAGGGAAAGGGACCTGGGGGTAGTCATATCACATGACCTTAAGATAAACAAGCAATGTCAGACGGCAGTAAGGCAGGCTCGGGGGATACTGGGATGTACAGAAAGAGGCATCACCAGTAGAAAACAGGAAGTTGTTATCACTCTGTACAGATAGTTGGAGAGACCCCATCTGGAGTACTGTGTGCAGTTTTGGAGACCCCATCTCCACAAGGACATAGACAGGATGGAGGTAGTCCATAGAAGGGCAACTAAAATGGTGCAGGTCTGCACCAGAAGTGATATGGAGTGAGACTGAAGGAGCTTAATTTGTATACCCTCGAGGAAAGGAGGGAGAAGGGGGACATGATAGAAACTTTCAAGTACCTCAAGGGAGTCAACAATGTCCAGGAGTGTAGTATCTTTCAGGAAAAAGAGATGTGCAAGAACAAGGGGGCACAATTTGAAGATAGAGGGGGGGGGACAGCTCAAGGGCAACGTGAGGAAGTATTTTTTTCACAGAGAGGGAGGTGGATGCATGGAACAGCCTTCCTGACGAGGGTCTGGGTCAAAAACAGTGTGGGCATTCAAGAATGCATGGGACAGACATAAGGCAATTCTGGTGGGGAGGTAGGAAGAAGTAGGTTGTTGGTTAACTAGGATCTTGGGCAGTCATCACCACATTCATTTACTGACACCATGTTGATGTTCAAAAGCAATACATTTATTACATTTTAAAAGACACCACGCCTAACGTGTTTCAGGTCCACACTTGGCCCTTTCTCAAAGGCTTTTTTTACTTTAAAAAAAAAATGAACTGACACATCTTAAAAGTTTTTATTGGTAGTTCAATTCAACTGCAGAATGAAATAAGTGATTACTTTATGTCCCACTTTTAAAAAAGTTATACATTTGCATGTTAGAGCAACTTATTAACTGTCTCAGACTCTATTTTCTAAAGAATTTTCTGCACACGTTATAAGTGCAATATGACACTCCAGTGATGTGTGATTATGGTCAGTAATCTCACTTCTCTCTCAAGTGTCGAAAGGCACTCGGCTCAAGGGCCTCACTCCTAATAACACCACCCTTGATAGGTATATGATTATCGACCCCATATCGTACACAGTAGACTGCATCGTTACTTATTTATACGTATTTATAGCAAAACTCCAAGTCTTTGTAAATTCTGTTCATGTAAAAAAATGTTTGTTAAATGCAGGTGGAACCACACTGCAACTGAAAATCATTGTGGGTGTGGCGCTTAAAAGGGAAAGGCCTTGTGTTAAGAAATATGTAAGTACAATTGAACAATTTTTACTTTTCCTAAAGAGTTACATTTTTTACAACTACAGTGTGAGTACTACACAGTGCATGGATGCAAACAGTTATCTAAGTACCAACTATATAACCCACCTCCTACATATCATTTTTAAACCACTTTCAACCATCCCTAATTATGAGGGAAGTCCCTGATTTTGCCCCTCAGAAATGCTCTGTCCATCATCTGTCACTGATGGAAAAGGTGCTGTAAATTTACAGTTGAAAGCAAAATGCATGACACTCTGTAAAACTAAAGCAAAATTAGATGTGTACAAGGAATAGCATTAGTTTCCATAGTGTTCAGAGCTTGAATCTCCATGTTTGATGATATGTCCCACATTCTGAGGGCTGTGCCCTTTATTTTCTCACATTTTTAGTGTCAGTGTCCCACATTTCAGTGACAGTAGGTTGAAAGGTACGCCTTGAACAAGGCTTCATCGGGAGGTTGGGTTTGTTGTTATTTCCTGTTGCTTTCATACAGAAAAATAAAAGTAACCCCCAACTTGGGAAAACTGCCAAATGCAACAACGGTGATAATTGAAAAGACCACTGCATATCAGTGGTTTATACACATAAATGGAGTTACACACAGCATGTAATGTAGAGGTGAGAGCTGGTGAAAGCACCCTACGTACATACACACACACACACACACACACACACACACACACACACACACACACACAGACACACTGCTTCACCTTTGCTACAAATGAAACAACCATGTACCTTTGGTTTCAAAGCCAGTAATTATGACAAAACATTACAGGCAGTAGAATCACTTTTTATTGGCTTGGTATGTGCTGCACTGAAATCTACTCAAGCTTCACTCTTGTGGCTTTATTGAACAATGAACACCTTGAGTGTGCATAGAAAACTTGCAATGCACTTCTGCCCAAATATTATTTTCTATTAGTTTATTTATAAGGGACAAGGGTGACATAGTGGGCACTTGGTGGTGATCTACAGAATAGAAACATGGTTCTGGAACCAGTGGCTCTAGGAAGAGCATAATGATTCACTGAAGCTGAGAAGGCTTATCACTCCAGAGGACATCATTCTTCTCAAAGTTAGGGGAAATGCATTTTTATGCTTTTAGTAATGCAGCAATAATTTCAGCCACTTCTAAAGGGCACAAAAAAAGGCAAAGTCACAGGGACAGTTGTCCAGCATAATTCTGAAACCAACAGTAACAATATGGCTTTTGCTGCTGCAGCAGTTCTCTGAAGAGGAGTTTTAGGCACATGGTGTTGCCTCATTAGTAGGAGGATAATGGTCTTAATGTTGAGGGACCATTCAGAGTACAGTTATTAAAATACGTTAAGGGAAAAAAGATATCTGCCTCCCCCAGCACTCCTGGCGTGTTTATGAGATTTCTTCATCCCAGACTGTGATAACCTTACCAGGGACACTGCTGCCTTTGAAAAGACTCAGTGAGGGTGAGGGGTTAGTTACAAAATGCTGATGGAAACTTACTGGGAGGTTATGTGAAATCTTTATGTGAACTGCTAATTTTGTTGTGAAATACACAGAGTTGTAACATAAGATAAAGAAATAAATGTGATAGATATCTTAGGGTGTTACTTAGTGACCTGGAAGACTTAATCTGGCGCAGGCTGGTGATGATCTGGCAGATAGTGGTGGGTAGGTGTCGGTCAGGAGTGACCTAGCAGGCATCATACAGTGTTGTTCTGACATAGGTTAGGGGTGACCTAGTAGACACAGAGGGAGGGCTGGGGTAAGGTAGGTCAAAGTGGATCTAACAGTTGCTCAATATTTTAAGTAGGGCAGGTGGCAGCCTGTGAGAACATTAAAGGGATAAGCTAAGAGAATGTAACTAGCAAAGATTTTTTATTTAATTTTATTTATTTGGTATTCGGAAAATAACCTTTGAGCCAAGGCTCTTTTACAAAGGTTCCACATCATGTGAACAAAGAATAGACATTCAGCCAAGAAGGCTACAGAGTTTTAGGGCATTTGAGACATTGAACAGCACAACAATCAGGAATAGGTTACAGAGTTTCTTAGTCATTTGAAACACTATACAGCATATGGACATCGACTTTAGTTGTTTACAAGTGCAGGTAAGGTGCAGATGCACTAGAGGTTAGGTTAGGCTGGGCAGAGGGTCAGTAAGGACAGGATTTTGGTAGGGGAGGAGGGGGGGGGCTTCTAGTAAAAGTGCTCAAGGAGGCAGGGCTGAGGCCAGGGAGGCACAGACCCATTCTAGCATGGAGACAGGGGAAGGGGGGTGAGGGGTGTACAGGAGCAGACCCTTAGAGTGATTCAGAGGCATTGTCAAGGAGCATGTGGGAGGGTGGCTTCTGTCTTGTGCTGAGAATAGTTGCTGTTAGCAGAACTAGGTATTTGTCATCCAGAGTCTATCAGCTGTTCGAGAAGCAGGTGCATACAGAGCTGTAGGTCAGGTAGTACTTAAGGTCTGATTTTAAGCCGGACAGGCTATCAGAGTTCCAAATGGACTTGGGTACCTCGTTAGGCCAGAGAGGGGCTCTGTAGGAGAAGGCGAGCTGTCCGAGAGCTGTGCATCAGACTGGCACCATGAGGGACCCCTGCCTTCCTTTTCTGGTTATATATTCTGAGCCTGGGGGGGAGAGGATGTCTGCTATGCAAGGGGGGGGGGCTTTCCCCAGTAATGCTTTTTTGCCCAAGAGGCATGTGAGGAATTTAGTCCTGCACCCAAGAGATAGCAAGTGTGTCTGTTCGTAGAGGGAACAGGTGTGGGTCATTCGATCGCCATTCAGGATGAGCCTGCAGGCCATGTTGACAGCTACATGGACCCTCTTGTGTTCAGAGTCTGATGCTGCACTGTAGACAACCAGGCCATAGTCAGTGGTGGAGAGGATGGAGCTCATAACTGAAAGGAGGATGGCTGCCCTGGTAAGGTGTTTTCTGTGCCTGTAAAGCACACCAAGCTTGGTGTTGACTGTCTTGACCACCTGGTCGATATGTTGAGCATAGGATAAGTTGTTGTCCAGGTCGACTCCAAGGTATTTGAAGGAGTGTACTTGTTCCAAGGGGGCGACTACATTGTTGGTGATGTTTACAGTATGGTGGGGAACCTTTTCTTGAGCTGGTGGCTGGATAGGAGCATGGTCTTGCTTTTTTTGTAATTGAGCAGAAGTTTGTGCTTGCAGAACCAGTCTTCTATTTTACTGAAGGAGTGCTGAAGTGCTGCTTGGAGTGGCTCAATTTGAGAGTTGCTGTTGGGGATGACAGCGTCATCTACATATAGGATTATCTTGGCATCACAGGCTTGAGGGAGATTATTTAGGAACAAGCTGAAGAGCAGTAGTCCCAAGATGGATCCCTGGGGGAACCCCAGTGTGACTTCCCTGGGGTTAGACACTGTTTGTCCTATTTTTACCATTGTGACCTGAGGGACAGATAGTCTCAGAATCAGAGTGTTGCATTGGCAGCCACCGCCAGACTTTGAAGCTCGGCCAGTAAGAGGGTGTGGTTGATGGTGTCGAAGGCTTTTGTTAGGTCTATGAACATCGCCCCTACAAGCTTGCCTTCATCCATAGCTTTGTGAGCATAGTCGTTGAACTCTACAAGGGCAGTCGTGGTACTGTGCACCTGCCTGAACCCATGCTGGTTGGGGTCATTGCAGTTGGTATTTGCTGATGTAGTCTGTTAGCTGGTCCCCCACAATCTTCTCAAGGGCCTTGGATAGGGGGAGAGGATTGAGATTGGCCTGTAATTGGACACATTGGTCCTGTTCCTGCTTTTGTGGACAGGAGTGACCAGCGCTTGCTTCCAGGTGGCCAGGAATTGTGCCAGGGTCAGGGATTTGTTGAATAGTTTTGTAATAGGCTTCATGAGCATGTCAAGAGTTTGAGACACCAGCTTCACGTCTACTCCATCGCTACCCATTCTGGTCTTCCCCGAGCACTTTTTTTATGTAGAATTCTGCCTCCTTTATAGTAACTGTCTTGAGGCAGAAGGTGGGGTGAGAGGTACTGTGTGATTTGTCATCTGAAGGAACCTTGGCGGGGTGTAGGTAGTCAGGAGGGAGTATTGTGCTTAGATCTCTGAAGGAAGAGTTGAAGGACTCTGCAATGAAGCGTGAGTCCGTGGTAGTAGAGCCGTTATTGTGGAGCAGCTGCGGATTTCTCTTTTCTTCCTCCCCCAAGAGATTCTTTATGTTTCCCCAGAGCCTTTTGCTGTCACTCCAGCTTTTATCGAGCAGTTCCTTGTGGTGATCTGTTTTAGCCCTCCATATTACATGCATGCAGAGGTTTCTAGCTGCCTGGTACAACTGGTAGTCATGGTCTTTACCCCGAGGCCCTGGCTTTTAACCAGAGGTTGTCCCTCTCCTTCATCATAGCTAGGAGCTCGCCTGTGATCCAACCATTAGTGGTACCCCGCACTTTTCTCCTTTTTAATGGTGCGTGTCAGTCGTAAATATTGTTGACTCCATCTGTGAAGTATTTCAGGGCCTGGTCCAGGTCTGGCAGAGTGTCAATGGGTGACCAGTCATGGCGGGATAGGGCATTTTTAAGCAATCCTAACTGACCTCCTTTCAGGATCCTGCTCTGTATAGTGATGGGGGGCTGTTTTTGAACTTATTTGACCATCTGAGGGTGACAGAGGAGTGGTTGCTCAGCATATCTGGTAGCACCTTGACCTTAGATGTTCATGATGGGGAGTTTGTGAGGATCCAGTCAATGAGCAAGCTCTTGCCTGTCTTGTGGTTCCTTCTGGTTGGTTCTATGACTAGCTGTGTGAGGCATGTGCTTGCCACAGTATCCTTGAGTGGCATGGAGTTGTTGCTTTCCCAGTTTATGTTGAAATACACTGTGATAATTAAATCACTATCCTTGGGTAGGGAGGCCACTGCATCCAGGACCTTGGGCACACTGTCCTGTGATTTTTTGGGGGGCAAGTAGGCTGATGCAATGGTCAGTGTCTGACCCAGCTCTCCGACTTGTATTTTCACGATAAGGAGAGAGTGGCTGCGGCCATCCTGAAGATAGGGAGGACGGAGCCATGGAGGGAGTCTTTTGTGTAGATAAGACAGCCCCCAACCTTCTTGCCATGCCTGTTGCTTCTGAATACCTGGTGTTCAGGTAGCGCTATTTCACTGTTTTTTATATTGCCTGTCAGCCAAGTCTCAGTTAGGCATGCTATGCCCGGTTTGTGTTGGGCCATCCAGGCCTGCAATTGTGTAAACTTTGCTGTTAGGCTGCAAATATTCATTGCAGATACTGTCACGCCCTTTGTCTTTATACTCATAGATCCGGGTGGCAGTGGAGGGCCAGGATTTGGGTGCACATTCCCAGATAACAGAAGAAGCATTAGGATAAGTTTCCTCACTGTGATGCAGAGGGTTATAGAGATTCATGACTTGTGTTACCTTATTTTACCATGGAGAGGCTTCTCCACTTTCTGAGAGGTGTGTGTGAGAGGTGGTAGATAAAAGTATAGAGTGAAAAAAGAGGCATTGATCTACAAAGTATTTATTGGGAATGCCATTATTTTTTCATTTGTGCTTAGCAAGTAGATATGAGCTCATCTTACTGGGAGACCTCAATCTGGACTTATTGGGGAAACGTTCTAACCTCTATGCCGCTGAGTTTGCCAGGCTCCATCTGACCCAGCTGGTCTCTGCCCCTACCAGGGTACCCAGTAATGGCAGTCACCCATCCCTGCTAGACTGGGTCACCTCTAATAGATCTGACCAGATTCAGGCCGTGGGACTTTTACCAGACTGTATAAGTGACCACTCCCCAGTTTTCTATATCTGAAAAGCAAGAATCTCCAAACCTGCCTCAGAGAAATCCAATCTGAAGATTTCTCAAAACTTGATAAGCGAGTCCTATTCATGGAACTCCAGAATATGGACTAGGCTCCTTTATACAATACCAGTAACATGGAACTGGTAGCCCAATACCTCCTCTCCATGTTACTATTCATTCAGGACAAGTCTGTCCCTCTAAAATGATGCCGTATCCACGGCACGGCCACCCATTGGTTAACCTCCTCGTTACTGGCTTCCTTTAAGGTTAGGGACAAATCCTGGTTCAGGGCAAAGAAAATCCAAGCTCCTACAGATTGTGCTCATTACAGAAGACTTCAAAACCTCTGAAAGACTTCCACCAGAGCTGCAAAAGGTAACTACCACCATCAGCTCCTCACCTCCTCTGTCAGCGACTCCCAAGGCTTTTGGAGCCACGTCAACACGAAAAATAATAGGAACAATATCTCTGATAGGGTATTGGATGGCCAAAGCTGGAACAATCCACTTACTATCGCCAGTGCACACAACTCCCATTTTACCTACCTATCAGCCTACTCCCCTCTCCCTGGGCCAACAACACAGCCCTTACCCAGCAACTCTAAATCAACACCTCATCCCTTTAATTTACACCCGGTCACCATATTGCAAATCCTGAGCTTACTTAAAGCAATCTCTCCAGTAGGGTCTGCTGGAGCGGGTGGACTGCTGCTGAAGTTCCTAAAACTTACTGCCCATGCCATTGAGCCTCCTGTGACACATCTCATGAACCTGTCTCTGCTCACTGGTCATGTCCCCTCACTGTGGAAGATGGCCAGGGTAGTCCCTGTTCACCAAAAGGGCGACACTTCTAACATTGATAACCATTGTCCTATTGCCATCCTTTCTACCTTCTCAAAAATATTGGAGAAAATTGTTGCCACTCAAGTCTCCAACCACCTTCATACTCTCAATCTTATCACCCCTGACCAACATGGATTTTGGCATGGGCAGGCATAGCACCTCCACAGAACTGGTGCAATTCACAAATGACATAAGACTTGCTAAGAACAAGGGTTCTTACGGAAGTGTTTGATCTGGTTGACCACCCTTTGCTCCTAACTAAACTCTCTCCTCTTGGTTTCTCCTCTGGTGCCACCACATGGTTCCAAAATTATCTATCAGAAAGGTTTCAATTCTTCCAGATAGGAAGGGCTAAGTCCTTACTGGCCAGTATCAGGGTTGGGGTACCCCAAGGATCTATCCTTGACCCACTACTGTTTTTGATTTTTATAAACAATCTCCCTCCTCTTGGCAGACAGTGCTCTGCTCTATGAGGACGTTCTGGTCCTGTATTCCTCCTCTCCCAACATTTTAGACATTAACATGAACCTCAACCATAATTTTTAAACTTTCCCACATTGGTTACTGCAGAACAAGTTAGTCCTTAATAAAGGCAAAACTGTGACTATGCTCCTTGGTTCAAGGGCAAAAATCTGTTCCTGCTCCCAGCCCCTAGCTATAAAAACACTCGAGGATGTTCCCCTAGACTTGGTAAATAACTTCAAATATCTAGGTGTCACCCTTGACCCTGCCCTGCACTTTGATCTGCACCTAACTACAACTATTAAATCTGTAAATATCCAACTGGGACTAGACTACAGGACCCAACATAGCCTTACATCTGCAGCTAGACTGGCTATTGCACAGGGGATCCTTAGCCCTAAACTAACTTATGGGCTACTAGCCTATCCAGGGAACATAAGTGGTCTGCTACGGAAGTGGGATGTTTGCTATAATAACATTGGTCGTTTCTCCTTGGCTTTCCTAAGTTAACACACCAATGCCCTCTTTATTCTAATCTGGGATGGCTACCACCGGGAGCTTTTCGTTAGTTTACCACAGTGTGTTTTATTAGGAATATTGTCTCCTCCCAAGTGCCTGAACAATTGGCCCTTATGCTAAAACCAGCATTCTCTGCCTATCCCCTGTGATCTTCGGATAAAACCCTCCTCGTCAAACCAAGAAGTAAAACCAAAATGGGGTATAATGCTTTCTCTACAAGTGCACCAAAACTATGGAACTCCCTTCCACTGTCCCTCAGGAACTCCCCTTCCTTGCACTGCTTCAGGCATGACCACTGAACGACTCTAAATAGATCTGGCCATTGCTCTTGCTTTGGACCAACCCTGCCTGTTCGTAAACCCCTCTAGATATCAAGGCTGGCTGTAGCTTCCCCTATCCTGGATCGCTGACTATCCTCTGCAAGGCTAATCTTATTAGTTACTCCTCTACTCACTAGCACTTATCTGTATACAGCTGGCTTCTGATCTTAAATGTTGTTCTAGTTCTATATTGATGGTTGTCATAATTGATACTGCCAATGCACTGTTGTTCTGTATTTGTATGTATTGTTATCTCTTTATTTATCTCTTTTTGTTCATTTGCAACAATCAAATGCTGAACTGATGTCTAATATGTTTTGATGTATTGTAACCTCCCAGGTCATACTTGAAAATAGGCAGCTTGCTGTCTAATGTACCCACAGTACTTGGTCAACAAAAATTAAGTAAATAAGACAGCCAGAGAAGATACCTATTTTTACCTGCATGCAGTTGTCCAAGTTGTTTGTCTTTGACTCATATTTCTTGCAGTTTGTCTTTGACTCACATTTCTTGCAGTCTCCTTGGTCCGCCAGCATGAACACATCTTCTCCCACACAGGTTTCCAAAGGTCGACTGGTTTGAGCAGCAAACTGAACATACCAGCACTGAAGTCCACAATATGGTGAATGTGAAGTTAGAGAAACATGAGAACCCAGTAATATGGTGATTACCACTTACCAGGCACTTGTGCCAGAGTGGGTGGTCACTGGAGTTATGAATCAAACTGAAGAATAATATACGTTCTTGGAAAAGATTGAAAAAATATACTGTAAAACAAAACATATTATTGTTGATGTGAGGAGCACAATGCAAATATACTACAAATTCTTGCTTCTCATTGTGTATACTTATATTATACTTGCTTGTACTGTGGCTTCTACCCCTTCTCAGCAGCGGAATCCCAGCCTTTCCCCTACAGCAGAACACAGTGGCCAGGGTCAAGAGGGCATCAAGCACAAGCTCTCCCCTGCAAATCCCCTCTTCAGTAGCTGACTTCTACCCCTCCTCAGCAGTGGAATCCCAGGTATCTAGTCCACAGGAGGCAATGTGGCCCATGGCGTTAGGTGCCATCTTTAATCTGACGACCTGCACTGTTTCTTTTTCATCAGAAACTGTGTACATGTTATGGCTCTAGTTTTTGCCTGGGTCCTGCTTGTACTTTAATTAGCCTGTTATTCTGCTATTTGTAATGAGCCTTATCTGCTGTTTATCCTGTTCCTTATCCTGTGCTGCTCCATTTCCCTGTTTATTGCCTGTACCACTGAATACTGTGCAACTAGTTTACCATATAATCAGCCTGTACTGCACTCCAGGTTCCGCTTGGTTTCTGCTAATTTTGCTCTTAGTCTAGGTGGAACCAGCACATATGAGCTGTAGTGAAATTTGCTCTTTTCTGCCTCTGTAGTCCTGTCTGTGCTAGCCCTGCCCTGCTCTGTTCCCCTCCTTCCCTTCCCATGTCAGGTTTCACTTACACTCCCTTTTTCTGTTTCCATAGCCTTTCCCCTCCAACAGAACATTGCAGCCAAGCTTGAGAGGGCATCAGAGCACAAGCTCTCTCCTGCAGATCCTCTCTTCAGCAGCTGGCTTCTAACCCTCCTCAGCGGTGCCATGTGTGTCGCATAGCACTACCCAACCACCCGACCCTCCTCCTGCCCACTCAGGGTGTTGTTCCTTTTAAACTGCCAGTGAACCGATCAGCTCACTTTCATCCCCCTGTTGTCTGCCACTACTTATTTATTTATTTATTTATTTATTTTATTTATTTAGTTTTTGTTGACCGGATAAGTACACTAGACAAATCCTGCTTATTTTCAGGCACGACCCGTGGGACTTAGTTCGCTCTATACCCGTTCACTTCCCCCTTCCTAAATGACTCATCCCTGCTTGAGTCTGGCGGGAACTTAATAACCCAGTGGAGTACTGAGGTACAGCAACTTAACAATCTTACTTTTCTGCCTTAATCTGCTACTTAACTCCCTCACTTTAAACCCCTCCTTCCTGACAATCTCTATTGCTTACTACTATCACACACCCTCCTCTGTTCAATTACCCCCGAACCATGAAATCCTCCTTTACTGTTGCTTCTGCAACCATTGCTGCCCCCCTCATGAAAATGCATCCCCTAGCAGCTTCTCTACTGATATGCTGCATCCTGTTGGGGCTTCACCAGGCTGCTGAGTCTTGTACCCATATACGAACTATGGAGCAAGTCACACTGAAATACCCATGTCCCACATTTTACCCATCCTCTCTCTCTCCCTTTCCCAAGTACTGCTTACTCATCACCAATCCCTCTCTCCCTCTAGCCTTCATCACTAAAAAAGACAACCATTTCCTAATCCTCTTTGTATCCACTTTATCCCCCCAATGGTCCTCTCCATCCACCTCTAGCTCTGTTATGTGCCCTTTCATTACTCTGCTCCTACTGCTTGCTGGGGATGTTGATTGTAACCCAGGCCCAGCTAATTCCTCAATCTCACACAATAAGCTCCTCTGGGGGCACAAACACTGATGAAAAATTGCCCATGTAAATCTCCATAGCCTCCTTCCTAAACTTGCTGATCTGGAGGCCTGGATCTCCCTCCATAAACCTGACATCCTTGGCATCACCGAGACCTGGTTAAAATCTACCACCCCTGACCTGCTCTGTTTCCTGACAGGTTACTCCTTGATTAGGATCGACTGTGACATAGTTCAGAAGGGTGGTGGAGTTCTCCTATATCTCAAGGACTGTCTTATTGCTACCCTATCCAGTCAGTCTGCTATTGATTCCCTCACTGATTTACTTATAGCAGAGGTGTCTATCAAGACCACAAAAAAGTTGTATATTGGCTGCTGCTACAATCCACCCAAATGTAGCACTGCTGGTCTCTCTCTCCTCCTGAAAAGCCTTGGACCCCCATGTGACCCCATTTTGCTGGGTGATTTCAACTTCAGTTGGCTGGGAAGTGCCCACTCTGACTGCAACACTCCCTTTATACAGTTCAACCTCACCCAACTTATCACAACCCCCACCTGCCTCAACAACCAGTCCCAAAATCATTCTACCCTTGACTGAATTCTGACCAACCATGAGAATAGGATTTCCCAGGCGGGGACCCTATCCGACTCCATCAATGACCACTTACCTACCTACCTACTGCATCTGATCCACTTAAACTCCCTGCCCCCTCCTAACTTTCTCAGACTATTCTAAATTCGATCCCTCACAACTACACACTGACACCATGTCTATAAATAGGTCCCCCCTTTACAAAATGAAGGATGTCTCCTCTGCACTTGGCTTCTTCATCACCACCCTTTCTAGTATACAAGACAAACATTTCCTGCTAACTACTAGGGGAGTGCGAGGGGGTGATCCCCTTTGGCTCACCAAGGACCTCTTAAGATTGATGAAAGTGCATGATGCCTTATGGGAATTTTACAAGTGTCCCACTCCCCTCGGGTTTGGAACAAATACAGACAAATACATAATCAGTACAAAAGGCTAGTTAACTCCTGTAAGGCTCCCTACTTCTGCAACCTTCAGTCCCACAGCCTTAGAAACCCAAGACAATTCTGATCTACTATTTGCTTCCTCCTGGTCCCAGGGGCCAAACAGCACCCTCTCCAACTAAATACCCCCAAATGGCCTCCTGCCCTCCCACCAGATGTTGCAGATGTTAACTAAATTTACCAACCTTACTGAATACCTTGCCAAGCTCCCCCCACCAAACCCTAATCCTTCACTCCACAACCAGACTGTCGCTCCCCCAACATACCTCCTTTCTACTTCTAAGCTGTCTTCCCCAATGAAACTCTCAAGCTCCTCCTGAGCCTCCCCACAAAGTGTAGTGCTGGTAGCAACGGCCTCTCACCCCGCTTCCTCAGAATAGTGGCTCATGCTATTGCAAGACCCCTCACCATAATCTTTAATCTCTCCTTCGCCACTGCCTCAGTCCCTTCCTTATGGAAACAGGTTAGGGTCATCCTGGTCTTTAAATCTGGGGACCCTAGCAAAATGGACAACTACCACCCAATATCCTTCCTCTCCCATCTAAGCAAACTGCTGGAAAAGATTTCTCTCCATCAGGTCAAGGACTATATTACAAACTACAACCTCCTTTGCTCTCAACAGCACTGTTTCAGAAATGGACACAGAACTACTATGTCCCTGGCATGTTTCACCGACCACGTCATTTGGAATATGGATGACGGCAAACTCTTTGGAGTGGTCTTTGTCTATCTTTCCAAAGCATTTGACCTGGTAAACAACAACATCCTCCTTAGCAAACTCTATAGCCTTGAATTGTCCCCTGCCTCCACCAACTGATTCCAAAACTACCTTTCTGGCCACACTCAAATGGTCTGCAAAAGTGGTACAACCTCTTTCGCTCTGCTAATCTCTACTGGTGTCCCCAGGGACCTATCCTTGGGCCCGTTATTTTCTCCCTCTTTGTCAACTCTCTCCCCCAGAACTGCCTTTCCTGCCACTCATTACCTTATGCAGATGATCTCATCCTCTACCAGAGAGATAAGACCCTGTGCCACCTCTCCACCTCACTTACCTCCAGCTACTGTAATGCCGACAAATGGTTCACTAACAACAGATTGTTGGTCAATGCCAAAAAGATAAAGGCAATGCTCTTTGGGTCCATAATCTGGCCAATCTAACGCTTGTCTACAACTCTCTCGGCATCCTATCCCCTGATGGCTTGCTTTTGGAGACTGTCAGTTCCTTCAAATACCTCGGTGTCACCCTCAAACCTGCCCTTACCTTCTCAGACCACACTGAGACCCTTATACATCTCATAAATCAGAACTGAGGATCATAGCAATTTTTCCCCCGATACCCCCTGTATCAGGAAAGCTCACCTGACTCTGATTGCTGCCACTACAAAACTGGTCATGCTGCGGCACTGGAAAGACAATGTACTTCCAACAGTTTTGGAGTGGCACCGAGAGATCTTATTGGCTCTCCAGATAGAAAAACACATCGCAACTATGCCGAAAAGGCTGCAGTCCTTTCGTGACACATGGGAGTCATTATATACTTTACTTTCCCTCTGGGGTACCTAAGCTTACCTTATTATTCCTGGAGACCTTTCCCCATTTTTCTTTATGCCAGGGTGGGTCACAGACAGGGGAGCAGCGGGTTGGGGGGAAGGGGGTTTGTTACTTGGTACTTGTGTTTAGTTATTTTTATCCAATCACTGTTACTTATTATTCTGTACTAGATACATCATCAGTTGTTTTATTGGTCTTTGTGCTTGTACGTGCTATTTAAAAACTCAAAATTTATATTTAATTAAAAAAAAAAAAAACTGGGAATCAGCTACCGTTTCATCAATTACCTCACCCCGGAAGCCCAACTCGCCATTGTCCAATGTAATCTCCTCTGGTTCTATGTGATAAAGGTGAATCTGAAAGACCACCTATCACATAGAATGAACAAACTTGACTCCACGGTCAAAAGGTGAGGATATTGTAACCACCATCGCAAATAAGCAGTCGCTACAATACTTAACAAGAACGATACAATAATTGTTTTTATAGGGGTCTGCACTTCAAGACCCCTTAGGGGCAAAGCCCCTGCACCCCAAACTTAAATAATCAATCCTGAGGGGAGCGGACCATGGGGGTGTTACTGGATCCCCGAAAAAAAAAAGTATTCTGCTTCTAGCTGACCTGAGTTTGGAGGCATGCATTGCAAGTGGTGGTGTACACCACTACGCTATGCAAGCAGCTCGGTGGGAATTGGCCTCAAAGGATACTATATCCTGCTATAGCGAGTACAGCTCCTTGCTGTACTCGCTATACAGGATATAGCGCTGTATTGCACCACTCACTCTGTTGTAGAGCGCTATTATTGAGTCTCTCAAAAGTGCAGCGCTCAATAATCAGCGCTTTACATGGGTGCTACTTCTCTTCCCTCCAATGGATTACTGCTCCCTTATCTACTCCCAAACCTCCTCCACTAACCTGGCAAGACTAAACACCACCTATAACAATAGCTGTCATTTTGCCCTTCTGGCTCCATACTCCTCCCACCACTGCACCCTCTAACAGGCTCTAAATTGGCTTCCCCCTCGAGCTTGGTGTGGCTATCTCGTGGCCTATACCATTGACAAGGCCATCCGTAACCCTGTGAACTCCCCTCTCTTACCACTCCTTCAACCCAAGACATTTAATCGGGACCTCCGCCTCTCTACTAGCCCAGTGCTTGAGTGCTCATTAGTCTCCACCCGCATGGGCTAGACGTCTTTCTCGGCTGCGGCACCTACCCTTTGGAATAGCCTCCCCTCACCCCCTTAGATCTCTTGACTCCTCTCTGCACTTCTACTCTCTCCTCAGGGCTCACTTATTGTCCTAGATCAACTGCTCCTGCTCCCTCTGGTGGTTACATGAACCCAAACTCTCTCCCTGCCCACCTTCATCGCTCAAACCTCACTGTTACCTTGAGATCCCCTATTTTAGGTCTACTCCTTCCAGGGCCTGGCCAGGTTATTGCTACCAAATTGGTCTACACGTTTAGTGCTTACTTGCTATTTTGTACTTATTATTATTTTTACTCTCTGCCCCCCTATTCTAACCCTGTACCATTGTATAATCCCTTCCCATGATTTACATTCTTAGTGCTTTGTTTTGTATCACGCTGTATATTGTAATGCTCTGTATAATTGCTGTAATCGGAATCACTGTGCTTTGTATTGTACTGCTCTGTATATTGTTTTGCTCTATATTGTTGCTGTTATCTGTGTCATCTCCATAGCCCGGGTCATGCCTGAACACGGTCCCTGGACCAGTGCACTTACCCGGTCATAAAATTAAAAAAAAATATCAATAAAAAAAATGCTTTGAAGCATGTTGCCATCTAACACTGTCAGTGTGGTTCAGTTGGTAGCCTATCCTCTCAGCTAGTCAGGGAGCCCTGTCATGATGGGGCAGTACTGGACCTGGTGTTCACAAACAGGAACAGTATTGCTGATGTCAAGTTGGGAGGCCACCTGGGGGCCAGTGATCCCTGTACAGTGTGGTTCAACATAAGGATGAAAGCGGATGCAAACCGCACAAGGATGGGAGTCCTGGACTTCATGAAGGCAGGTTTAAAAAAAAAAAAAAACATAGGTGAATGCCTCAGAGACTACCTAGTGGGGGAGGGGGTATGACCTAGGTGGAGGAGCAATGGGCTAAGTTAAAGGAAACATAGAAACATAGAATTTGATGGCAGATAAGGACCGCTTGGCCCACCTAGTCTGCCTATTTTCCTACCTAACAGATAAGCTGCAGATCCTAGTTAACCAACAGCTTACTTCCTCTTACCCGCCCCTAGGACTGCCTTATGCCTGTCCCATGCATTCTTGAAGTCCCCCACTGTTCTTGACTTCACGACCTCCTCAGGGAGGCTGTTCCATGCATCCACAACCTTCTGTGAAAAATGCTTCCTCACATTACCCCTGAGCCGCCCCCTCTATCTTCAAATTGTGCCCCTTGTTCTTGCACATCTTTTTCTGGAAGATGCTACCCTCTTGGACTTTGTTAATTCCCTTGAGGTACTTGAAAGTCTCTATCATGTCCCCTCTCTCTCTTCTTTCCTCAAGAGTATACATATTAAGCTACTTTAGTCTTTCTTCGTATGTCTTCTGGTGCAGACCCTGCACCATTTTGGTTGCCCTCCTCTGGACAGCCTCCACTCTGTCTATGTCTTTGCGGAGATGGGGTCTCCAGAACTGCACACAGTACTCCAGATGGGGTCTCACCAACTGTCTGTACAGAGGGATAACATAGTGGCATAGTGAAGGCAAAAAAACTCTATGCAATGGATGTAAGCAAAACAAGGAGAAAAAAAAGACTTCTATGGCTGTCAAAGCATGTGGCTGAAAAGACAAAGGTTAAAAGGGTAGCATTCAGGTGGTATAAAGAGATGCAGAGGGAACAGGATAGGGAGGTGTATCAGGAGAAGAGGAGGGAAACAGAAAGTTTTGAGGAGCTCAAAGGTGCAAGCTGAGGAAAGAATGGCCCAAAGGGTAACAGGTGTCAAGACTGCGATCGCCAATATGCATGATCAAAAAACATGCAGTCATAACAGCGATGTGCAGTTCCGGAGTTAGTATACATAATCTGTGCAGTTTTTGACTGTACAGTTTTCTACCAACTGCATATCGCTGTTCTTGACTGCAGGTTTGTTATGCTGTTATTTTGACATAGCAGCAGGGTAACTAAAGGGAACAAGACCTTTTTTAGGTACATAAGTAAAAACAGGAAGACAAAGGTAGGATTGTGAGGTTAAGAAGGACAGGGGGACTGTGAAAAGGGGATCAGGAAAAAGCAGATATCCTGAACAAATACTTTAGTTCAGTCTTCACAGAGGAAGGGGAAGGTGATGGGCCACATAAAAGCAGCAGGAGTACAGGGGGGGAGATGGAGACACAAGTCCATTTATGGAGGAGAGAGTCCAGAAGGGACTCACAAATCTGAAAGCGGGCAAAGCTATGGGGCCAGATGGAGTCCATCCAAGGGTATTGAGGGACCTCAGGGAGGTCCTGGGCTGCACCTCTGACAGCCCTGTTCAACAACTCACTGAAAACAGGAGTGACTCTGGAGGACAGAGGAGAACAGGTGTAGTCCCACTTCTGACAAGCGGCAGCAGGGAGGAGGCTGGCAACTATAGGCTGGTTATTCTGACATCAGTGATGGGGAAGTTATTTGCTGCTAAAGGAAAAGAGTGTGAAATATCTTGAATCCAGTGGGTTACAAGACCCCAGGCAGCACAGATTCACAGGGCAGGGGGGATCATATCAGACAAATCTGATAAATTTCTTTGACTGGGTGACCAGGGAAATATATCAGTGTGGGGCAGTGGATGTGACCCACTTAGATTTTAGTGAGGCATTCAACACCATACCACATTGGAGATGAACAGGGAGACTGGGCTGCTTAGGTGTGGGTCCTAAGGTAGTAAACAGAATAAGAAATTGGTTAATGGATAGGTGACAGAGGGTGTTGGTAAATAAAGTTCACTCCGTGTGACAGGGATGAATAAGGCCCTGTCCCAGCTGTTATGCAGAAAGAGATTAAATGCAAGGATCTGTTCTGTCCTCTTATTTTCTGTCTCTTGTCTGTGGTTGCGCAACCAAATTTTCTTGTGAGACCTAGGAACTGATCACTCTGATGGTTTTGCAATTCTCTGCCTGTGGCTATCTCTCTGCCTTCACTTGCTATTTCTGTGGGTATAAAAATATATGTGAATCTTTATATGTAAATGTCTGTGGTACTGGGATCCCTTTGTTTAAAACTGTATATAGCTATACTGTTGAAATGATTGCAAAGCTAAAACTTTATATAGTTATAATGTTGGAATGATTGCAAAGCTATTTGGAACTCAAGGGGTTAACCTCGGATGCTGGTTTGAACATATTTCCAGAGCTGTCAATAAGAGGTTAGTTTTGGGTCAGAACGTACTGTTTCGCTGCACCTGCTGAAACTGACAAGAACACTGTGTGAGAAGCAGAATGTTCTCTTAACAAGGTCCCTGCAAGGACTTGTTATAAAAAGAGCTGCAATGTTTTGCAAGAGGGAGAGACAGAGACTGAGATTGGAAATTGAGAAAAAAAACTAAGAAGGACTCTGCTTTCTATGTTTGTACTGCCATTGTAAATAGGAATACTAAACAATTTGTATTTTTTATTTTGCTGTTAATAATAAAATGCTATTTGTGAATTTTACAACTGCTCCTGGTTTTCCTATGCTTCCTGACCTGAGCCTCAATGACACTCTGGGGAAGGGACAGTGACCAGCGGGGTGCCTCAGGGCTCAGTAATGGGACCAATCTTTTATAATGTGTTTATAAGTGACACTGCAGACGAACTGGGAGCAAAGGTATGTCTCTTTGTAGATGACACTAAAATCTGCATTAGGGTAGACATTCCAGAGGGAGTGGAAAGAATGTGCAGAAACCTTAGAAAACTCCAAGAGTGATGAAGCATGGCAGCTGGGTTTCAGTGTGAAAAACTGCAAAATCATGCACCTAGGGCACAGAAACCAAGAGGTGGAGTACAAAATGAGGGAAGAGATATTGATGGTCACCAAAAAGTGAAGGAACTGGACCTGGGGGTAATCTATCTGATAACCTTGAGGTGGCAAGGCAGTGCAACAAGGCTGTGGGTAGGGCCAATAAGATGATGGGGTGCATAGGGAAGGGTATAGCTAGGAGAAAGAGGTAGGTAGTGTTGCCACTGTATAGATCATTGGTGACACCCCACCTGTAGTACTGTGTCCAGTTCTGGAGACCACAGGCTGGATGTGTGAAGCTTTCTAAGACTAAGGGCTAGATTCACAAAACTGTTTGGGATGAAGTCCAATGCAGCAACTCCATTTGTGGACCGAAATCCTCATAACTGCAGAGATTGCTATGCACAGCAGAGCATTTGTGGCAGATATTATGGCTGGTACCACCGGTAACAGTTTTCCACAGCAACTCAACTTTAGTTGATTACAAGTGCATCTAAGGTGAAGAGGCACTAGAGGGTAGGTTAGATGGGACAGAGTATCAGTAAGGACAGGATTCTGGTAGGGGAGGAGGGTGGCCTCTAGTAAAAGTGCTCAAGGAGGCAGGGCTGAGGCCATGGAGGCATAGACCCATCCTACTGTGGAGACAGTGGGAAAGGGTGAGGGGGGTGAGGGGTCTACAGGAGCAGCCCCTTAGAGTGATTCAGAGGCATTGTCAAGGAGCGTGTGGGAGGTGGCTTCTGTCTTGTGCTGAGAATAGTTGCTGTTAGCAGAGTCAGACCTTGTCATCCAGAGTCTATCAGCTGTTCGAGAAGCAGGTGCATGCAGAGCTGGAGGTCTGGTAGTACTTTAAGGTCTGATTTGAAGCCAGACAGGCTAGTGGAGTTCTGAATGGACTCGGGTACCTCGTTACGCCAGAGAGGGGCTCTGTAGGAGAAGGCTTGCTGTCTGAGAGCTGTGTGTCAGAAGGGCACCACGAGGGCCCCCTGCTTTCTGTTTCTGGTTATATATTTGGAGCCTGGGAGGGAGAAGATGCCTGCTACACATGGAGGGGGGGCACTTTCCCCAGTAATGCTGTTTTGCCTAGGAGGCATGTGAGGAATTTAGTCCTGCACCCAAGAGACAGCAGGTGTTTCTGTTCATAGAGGGGACATGTGTGGGTCATTTGGTCACCATTCAGGATGAGCCTGCAGGCCACATTGAGAGCTACGTGCACCCTCTTGAGCACAGAGTCTGATGCTGCACTGTAAACAACCAGGCCGTAGTCAGTGGTGGTGAGGATGGAGCTCAATGACTGATAGGAGGATGGCTGCCCTGGTAAGGTGTTTTCTGTGCCTGTAAAGCACACCAAGCTTGGTGTTGACTGTCTTGACCACTTGGTCGATATGTTGAGTGTAGAATAAGGTGTCATCCAGGGTGACTCCAAGGTATTTCAAGGAGTGTGCCTGTTCCAAGGGGGTGAGTACATTGTTGGTGATGTTTATGGTGGGGAACCTTTTCTTGAGCTGGGGGTTGGATAGGAGCATGGTCTTGTTTTTTTTGTAACTGAGTAGAAGTTTGTGCTCACAGAACTAGTCTTCTATTTTAATGAAGGAGTGCTGCAGTGCTGCTTAGAGTGGCTCAATTAGAGAGTTGCTGTTGAGGATGGCAGCATCACCTGCATATAGGATTATCTTGGCATCACAGGCTTGAGGGAGATTATTTAGGAACAGGCTGAAGAGCAGTGGTCCCAAGATGGATCCCTGGGGGACCCCCAGTGTGATTTCCCTGGGGTTAGACACTGCCCTATTTTTACCTGTAGTGACCTGAGGGACAGGTAGTCTCAGAACCAGAGTATTGCATTGGCAGCCACCTCCAGGCTTTGAAGCTGGGTCAGTAAGAGGGTGTGGTTGACAGTGCTGAAGGCTTTTGTTAGGTCTATGAACACCGCCCCTACTAGTTTGCTTTCATCCATAGCTGTGTGAGCTTAGTTGGTGAACTCTACAAGGGCAGTCGTGGTACTATGCTCCTGCCTGAACCCGTGCTGGTTGGGACATTGCAGTTGGTATTTGCTGATGTAGTCTGTTAGTTGGTCTGCCACAATCTTCTCAAGGGCCTTGGATACCGGGGAGAGGATTGAGATCATCCTGTAATTGGACACATTGGTCCTGTCCCCATAGACAGGAGTGACCAACACTTGCTTCCAGGTGACCGGGAATTGTGTCAGGGTCAGGGATTTGTTGAATAGTCTTGTAATAGGCTTGATGAGCACGTCAAGAGTTTGAGACACCAGCTTGATGTCTACTCCATTGCTACCCATTCTGGTCTTCCCGAACACTTATTTTGTGTAGAATGCTGCCTCCTTTATAGTAACTCTCTTGAGGTAGAAGGAAGGGTGAGAGGTACTGGGTACTTTGTCAACTGAGGGAACCTTGTCGGGGTGTAGGTAGTTAGGAGGGAGTATTGTGCTTAGATCTCTGAAGGCAGAGTTGAAGGACTCTGCGATGAAGCATGAGTCCGTGGTAGTAGAGCCGTTAACGTGAAGCAGCTCTTGGTTTCTCTTTTCTTCTTCACCCAAGAGATTCTTTATGTTTCCCCAGAACCTTTTGCTGTTACCCCATCTTTTATTGAGCAGTTCCTTGTGGTGATCTGCTTTAGCCCTCCATATTATATGCATGCAGAGGTTTCTAGCTGCCCGGTACTGCTGGTGGTCATGGTCTTTACCCAAGGTGCTGGTTTTCAACCAGTGGTTGTCCCTCTCCTTCATCATGGCTAGGAGCTCACCAGTGATCCAACCATTAATGGTACCCCACACTTTCTCCTTTTTAATGGTGCGTGTCAGTCGTAAATATTGTTGACTCCATCTGTGAAGTATTCAGGGCCTGGTCCAGGTCTAGCAGTGTGTCAATGGGTGACCAGTCATGGTGTGATAGGGCATTTTTTAAGCCATCCTAAATGACCTGTTTTCAGGATCCTGCTCTGTATAGTGATGGCGGGGGGCTGTTTTTGAACTTATTTGACCATCTGAGGGTGACAGGAGAGTGGTCGCTAAGCGTATCTGGTAGCACCTTGGCCTCAGATATTCGTGATGGGGAGTTTATGAGTACCCAGTCAATGAGCAAGCTCTTGCATGTCTTGTGGTTCCTTCTGGTTGGTTCTGTGACTAGTTGTGTGAGGCATGCGCTTGCCACAGTATCCTTGAGTGGCACGGAGTTGTCACTTTCCCAGTTTATGTTGAAATCCCCTGTGATAATTAAATCACTGTCCTTGGGTTGGGAGGCCACTGCATCCAGGACCTTGGGCACACCGTCCTGTGATTTTTTGGGGGGGGGCAGGTAGGCTGATGCAATGGTCAGTGTCTTACCCAGCTGTCTGACTTGTATTTTCATGACAAGGAGCTTGTGGTCTGTGGCCATCCTGGAGATAGGGAGGACGGAGCCCTGGAGGGAGTCTTTTGTGTAGATGAGACAGCTCTCACCGTTCTTGCCATGCCTGTTGCTCCTGAATACCTGATACCCAGGTAGCGCTATTTCATTGTTTTTTATATTGCCTGTCCGCCAAGTCTCAGTTACTGTAGGCATGCTATGCCTGGTTTGTGTTGGGCCATCCAGGCCTGCAATTGTGTAAACTTTGCTGTTGGGCTGCAAATATTCACTGCAGCTATTGTCAGGCCCTTTATCATCAAGACCCATAGATCCAGGTGGCAGTGGAGGGCCAGGATTTGGGTGCACATTCCCAGATAACAGGAGCACCATTAGGATAAGTTTCCTTACTGTGATGCAGAGGGTTATAGAGATTCATGACTTGTGTTTCCTTATTTTACTGTGGATAGGCTTCTCCACTTTCTGAGGGGTGTGTGTGAGAGATGGTAGATAAAAGTATAGAGTGAAAAAAGAGGCATTTATCTACAAAGTATTTATTGGCAATGCCATTATTTTTTCATTTGTGCTTAGCAAGTAGATATGAGCTCATCTTACTGGGAGACCTCAATCTGGACTTATTGGGGAAACGTTCTAACCTCTATGCCGCTGAGTTTGCCAGGCTTCATCTGACCCAGCTGGTCTCTGCTCCTACCAGGGTACCCAGTAATGGCAGTCACCCATCCCTGCTAGACTGGGTCACCTCTAATAGATCTGACCAGATTCAGGCCGTGGGAGTTTTACCGGACTGTATAAGTGACCACTCCCCAGTTTTCAATATCCGAAAAGCGAGAATCTCCAAACCTCCCCCAGAGAAATCAAATCTGGAGATTTCTCAAAACTTGATAAGCGAGTCCTATTCATGGAACTCCAGAATGTGGACTGGTCTCCTTTATACAATACCAGTAACATGGAACTGGTGGCCCAATTCCTCCTCTCCATGTTACTATTCATTCAGGATAAGTATGTCCCTCTAAAAAGATGCCGTATCTGCAGCATGGCCTCCTATTGGTTAACCTCCTTGTTTCTGGCTTTCTGTAAGGTTAGGAACAAATTCTGGTTCAGGGCAAAGCAAACCCAAGCTCCTATAGATTGTGCTCATTACAGAAGACTTCAAAACCTCTGAAAGACTTCCACCAGAGCTGCAAAAGGTAACTACCACCATCAGCTCCTCACCACCTTTGTCAGCGACTCCCAAGGCTTTTGGAGCCACGTCAACACTATCTTAGGGAAACATAATAGGAATGATATCTCTGATATGGTATTGGATGGCCAAAACTGTAACAACTCACTTACTATCGCCAATGCACTCAACTCCCATTTCACCTACTTATCAGCCTACTCCCCTTCCCCTGGGCCAATGACAGAGCCCTGACCCAGCAACTCTAAATCAACACCTCATCCTTTTAATTTACACCTGGTCACCGTATCACTGGACACCTTTAAGTTAAGGAGGGGGAGGAACACCAGGGGGCATGGGCTTAGAATAGAGTGGGGGAAGATTTAGGAAGGAAATGAGGACACTGTTTCACAGGAGGTGGCCTAAATGGGCAGCCCTACCAGAATGGGTGGTATCATGTAAATATGTGAACAGCTTAAAAGTGGCATGGGACAGGGAACAGGGGAGAGTGAGGGTGGAGGAGGTGGGGGGTGGCAGTGGGATGACAAAGGGGAGGGGGAAGGGGCAGCTGCAAACTAGGGGTGTTGGCTGCACACACGAGCAGACTTAGATAGACTGGATTGTCTGTTTCTGCTGGCACATTCGTATGTTCGTGTATTCAGTATCACAAATCCTGCGCTTACTTAAAGCAATCTCTCCAGTAGGGTCTGCTGAAGCAGATGGACTCCGGCTGAAATTCCTAAAACTTATTGCCATGCCATTGTGCCTTCTGTGACATGTTTCATGAATCTGTCTCTGCTCACTGGACATGTCCCCTCACTGTGGAAGATGGCCAGGGTAGTCTCTGTTCACAAAAAGGACAACACTTCTTACATTGATAACTATCATCCTATTGGCATCCTTTCTACCCTCTCAAAAATGTTGGAGAAAATTGTTGCCACTCAAGTCTCCGACCACCTTTATGCTCTCAATCTTATCACCCCTGACCAACATGGATTTTGACACGGGCATGAATAGAACCTCCACCGCACTGGTGCAATTCACAAATGACGTAAGACTTGCTATGGACAAGGGTTCTTACGAAAGTGTTTGAGCTGGTTGACCACCCTTTTCTCCTAACTAAACTCTCTCCTCTTGGTTTCTCCTCTGGTGCCACCACATGGTTCCAAAATTATCTATCAGAAAGGTTTCAATTCGTCCAGATAGGAAGGGCTAAGTCTTCATTGGCCAGTATCAGGGTTGGGGTACCACAAGGATCTATCCTTGGCCCACTACTGTTTTTGATTCTTATAAACGATCTCCCTCCTCTTGGCAGACAGTGCTCTGCTCTGCTTTATGTGGATGTTCTGGTCCTCTACTCCTCCTCTCCCAACATTTCAAACATCAACATTAACCTCAACCATAATTTTGAAACTTTCCGATGTTGGTTACTGCAGAACAAGTCAGTCCTTAATAAAGGCTAACCATGACTATGCTGTTCGGTTCAAGGGCAAAAATCTGTTCCTGCTCCCAGCCCCTATCTATAAAAACACTTGAGGATGTTCCCCATGACTCGGTAAACAACTTCAAATATCTAGGTGTCACCCTTGACCCTGCCCTGGATTTTGATCTGCACTTAACTACAACTATTAAATCTGTGTTCTGCCAACTCAAACCAAGCAGCTATTTTACTCACTCACACTCACATACACACAATAACAATACAATAAGTACAGCAAGCCAAAGCTTTATTATAACAAAATATAATACAAAAGGTTATACATCACCGATTCAATAAAGCATCATCCAAGCCCTCTTCCAATGGCTGGGAAGCCCCCTTGTCAGCCTGGCTAGGAGTCTCTCGAACCGGGAACTGGCCCCACAGCGATGCGTCCACCCTGCAGGAGAGGCTTCAAACCAGGCATTGAGAAAGCTACATTTATATGTTTTATCTGGTATTTAGAAATGCTAAACCATCATGTCCTAAGCACTGGCCAGGTGTCCAGAACATCATGAGCCAAACAATGCCAGAGATTCTCACAACATCTTGTATGCGACCTTCAAGTCAGCAAAATACACTGTCTGAAGCAAAACATAATAATGAGGCTATCTAAAGAGCAAAACACCAATTAAATGAAGCAGCATGTAAAATGGAGTCACACAATACAAAATGGAGTCACATAATACAAAATGGAGTCACATAATACAAAATGGAGTCACAATAATCAACATATTATACTATCACTACATTCGGTCCTTTGATTATTGTGAATACGATTTGTAGGACACTGAGCAATAACAGTTTTAACCAAATCCAATGTTAGGGGTACACCCCTACTATATGCCCACTTGTAAGTGGCTTTCTCTCCCAAATGTCCACATTTTTGATGTGCCCATTTTGCCAGCCCTGATAACTGCTGACTTTGAGTTTCTTCAATATCCACTGGAAGAATCTTAGCTTTTTCATCTGCAATAGAATTATACCATCATTCTAGTGTATCTGAAGCACAATGAGCATCAACATGAAATACAGTGGTCTGAGTATTTTGCACCATAGTCCATATTTCCTGCCACAGTTCTTTTCCCCATATTTCTTTCAATAAATTTTCCACTCATCCTTAGCCCAAGTGGGCAGCCAGGTTGTTAAACCATTGGCTACAGACCATGAATCAGTATAAATATGACATGTACCTTGCAACCTTTGTGGGTATTACACTGGAAGGGAGGAAGGGTAGCTTACCCCCTCCCTCCAAGCTCCTACTGGTGGAAGACACAGCTCGAGGTGCAAGAGACAGCTCGAATACTGTAGCAATAAAAAGGTTAGCTGTGAAACACAGACAAACAACAAAAACAAACACACATCAGTTCAAAAATAAAACAAGATTATTTCCATAGGATAAAAAGAAATAGCGTCCCTGGGTTCCCTTATCCTAAGCATGACAAAATGTCCAGATTGATGGTAATACCGATAAATACGTATCTCTGTAGATGGTAAACTCTCAAAAACAGCTGTAATAGTCCTTTTTCAAAATTGAAAGTTTGTTCCTCTTCACTTAGAATACTAGTTTTGCAATAAAAGTCAAATTACATGGTTCACTCTTGTTGTGCTTTCATGAAAACATACATTTTGTGTGAAAAGTTGTGCTTTAGGCATGGAATGCACATCAAGTTTGAACTGGTAGTAACATAAAATGTTGAAACACAAGAAGGTCAAATAACGTGCAAAAGGTCACAGTGTGCATGCAAGGGTCATTCAAACCAGCCATTCCTGTAGTGTCCTTGAACACCACCAATATTAAAATATCTTTACACAATAAACTGCTGGCCAAGACAGTACACACATACACATACACAAAAAGAAATACTTAACACAAAATAAGACTGACATTGTTTCACACCAATTTGCTGAGGTAATGCCCATAGTTCCATTAGAAAACTGTACGTGGTTTAGATATATGTGTTGCCTCCTGCCTGTCTTGTAACACTGACAATTTTTAAACCAACACATTTATACATATTGCCATGCCAAATCTTTCCAGAACAAAACACTGTTTAAACACATCATCTGTAAGTGAACACATCTCGTATAACATGATTACACCTTTTGGCACATAACTAAAATATGGCACTCTGCCATTTTGCAAAAGGTTTCTGGTTTTAACTAGAAGTATGATAAAACCATTTATAGCTGTTAACACATTACATTTTCACCTAGCAGTGGCTTGGCACGTTGCTTGCAAACTACAACTCTTTCTGCACATTGCAATCTATATGACGTCATAACTCTTCACCATCAACACTACCTGCTCCAAGCAAACAAAAGTTCTTCACTGACCCTATCTAGGCAGCACAAATGTTCCATTAAAAACAAAGCCAATTAAAACAGTCAGCTATGAGGCAAAGAAACTTCTTCTTTTTTTTTTTTTTGTAACCTGTTGTGCACTGAAGGCAGTCAATCCTATCTCGCAACCTTGACAACAGAACATAATTACAGAACACAGATATAAAACAACTTTGAATAAAAAATTCAGACTTACCGGTGCCAAGGTATTTTCTTCTTCTTTCCGATACACTAGTCTAAGTAAGAAAACTGACTGCAGGACCTTCGTGATAATTTCAAACGCTGCAGCTATTAACTCTTTCAAAGGTTTAACCCTTTGAAAGGTTTTTTTGGCTATTTTAGTAACCTGCCAACCAAGTCTTTTTCCAGAGCTCTGGTTTGCAGCTTAAAAACAAAACAACAACAAAAATCTCTAACAGTACTAGGTTGAGATCCATCTGGTAGAGGTCCCCAGTACTTGGGTTTAGGATCAAATGTACAGAAAAACTTGAAACTACACAGATAGGCAACATGGGGGGGGGGGAGGATTTTCAAATCATCCCGTCTGTAGTCTCCTACTGTGCGTACATCCACAGTAGTTTATTTTTCTTTATCTAGATGTTGCTTATCTAACTTCACTTAATCAGCCACTGCTTTTCTCCTAAAAGCAGCCTGAACTGTGAAAGCCATCATTGGCTCTAACAGTATATACTTGCAGCAAGCATAAATTACAAGTACAAAGGGCAGTTGCCCTTGCTTGTTTGAGCCTTAATACACCTTTAAAAAAAAAGAACTCATCCTTTTTCCTAAAAACAGACATTTTATTTTCGAATCCTGCCGACTACGCCAAAAATGTTCTGCCAACTCAAACCAAGCAGCTATTTTACTCACTCACACTCACATACACACAATAACAATACAATAAGTACAGCAAGCCAAAGCTTTATTATAACAAAATATAATACAAAAGGTTATACATCACCGATTCAATAAAGCATCATCCAAGCCCTCTTCCAATGGCTGGGAAGCCCCCTTGTCAGCCTGGCTAGGAGTCTCTCGAACCGAGAACTGGCCCCACAGCGATGCGTCCACCCTGCAGGAGAGGCTTCAAACCAGGCATTGAGAAAGCTACATTTATGTGTTTTATCTGGTATTTAGAAATGCTAAACCATCATGTCCTAAGCACTGGCCAGGTGTGCAGAACATCATGAGCCAAACAATGCCAGAGATTCTCACAACATCTTGTATGCGACCTTCAAGTCAGCAAAATACACTGCCTGAAGCAAAACATAATAATGAGGCTATCTAAAGAGCAAAACACCAATTAAATGAAGCAGCATGTAAAATGGAGTCACACAATACAAAATGGAGTCACATAATACAAAATGGAGTCACAATAATCAACATATTATACTATCACTACAATCTGTAAATATCCAACTGGGACTAGACTACAGGACCCAGCATAGCCTTACATCTGCAGCTAGACTGGCTATTGCACAGGGGATCCTTAGACCTAAACTAGCTTATGGGCTACTAGGCTATCCAGGGAACATACTGTAAGTGGTCTACTATGGAACTGGGATGTTTGCTATAATAACATTGGTCGCTTCTCCTTGGCTCTCCCTAAGTTAGCACACTGATGCTCTCTTTACTCTATTCTGGGATGGCTGCCACCAGGAGCTTTTTGTCAGTTTACCACTACATGTTTTATAAGGAATATGGTCTCCTCCCAAGTGCCAGAAAAACTGTCCCTTATGCTAAAACCAGCATCCTCTGCCTATCCTGAGATCTTCATATAAAACCCTCCTTGTCCAACCAAGAAGTAAAACCAAAATGGGGGAAAATGCTTTCTCTACAAGTGCACCAAAACTATGGAACTCCCTTCCACTGTCCCTCAGAAACTCTCCTTCCTTGCACAGCTTCAGGCATGACCTCCTAACGACTCTAAATAGATCTGGCCATTGCTCTTGCTTTGGACCAACCCTGCCTGTTGATAAACCCCCCCAGATATAAAGGCTGGCTGTGGCTTCCCCTAACCTGGATCACCGACTATCCTCTGCAAGGTCTAATCTTGCTAGTTACTCCTCTACTCCGTATATAGCTGGCTTCTGATCTTAAATGTTCTAGTTCTGTATTGATGGTTGACATAATTGATACTGCCAATGCACTGTTGTTCTGTATTTGTATGTATCATTATCTCTTTACCTACAGGTATCTCTTTTTGTTCATTTGTAACAATCAAATGCTGTAATGATGTCTAATATGTTTTGATGTATTGTAACCTCCTGGGTTGTCCTTGAAAATAGGCAGCTTGCTGTCTAGTGTACCTACAGTAAATGGTCAACAAAAACTAAATAAACAAGACAGCCAGAGAATATACCTATTTTTACCTGCATTCAATTGTCCAAGTTGTTTGTCTTTGACTCACATTTCCTGCAGTTTGTCTTTGACTCACATTTTCTGCAGTTTGTCTTTGACTCATTTCCTGCAGTCTCCTTGGGTCAGCCAGCATGAACACATCTCCTCCCATGCAGGTTTTCAGCGGTTGACTGGCTGGGGCAGCAAACTGAACATACCAGCACTGAAGTCCACAATATGGTGAATGTGAAGTTAGAGGAATGTGAGAACCCAGTAATATGGTGATTACCATTTACCATGCACTTCTGCCAGCGTGGGTAGTCACTGGAGTTATGAATCAAACCGATGAATAGTATACGTTCTTGGAAAAGATTGAAAAATTATACAGTAAACCAGTACATTTTATTATTGATGTGAGAAGCACAATGCAAATATACTACAAATTCTTGCTTATACTTGCTTGTACTGTGGCTTCTACCCCTCCTCAGCAGTAGAATCCCAGCCTTTCCCCTACAGCAGAACACAGCGGCCAGGGTCGAGAGGTCATCGAGCGCAAGCTCTCCCCTGCAAATCCCCTCTTCAGTAGCTGGCTTCTATCCCTCTTCAGCAGTGGAATCCCAGGTATCTAGTCCACAAGAGGCCACGTGGCTCATGGCGTTTGGTGCCATCTTTAATCCGATGACCTGCACTGTTTGTTTTTCGTCAGAAACTGTGTACATGTTATGGCCCTAGTTTTTTGCCTGGGTCCTGCTTGTACTTTGATTAGCCTGTTATTCTGCTATTTGTAATGAGCCTTATCTGCTGTTTATCCTGTTTCTTATCCTGTGCTACTCCGTTTCCCTGTTTATTGCCTGTACCACTGAATACTGTGCAACTAGTTTACCATATAATCAGCCTGTACTGCACTCCAGGTTCTGCTTGGTTTCTGCTAATTTTGCTCTTAGTCTAGGTGGAACCAGCACATATGAGCTGTAGTGAAATTTGCTCTTTTCTGCCTCTGTAGTCCTGTCTGTGCTAGCCCTCCCCTGCTCTGTTCCCCTCCTTCCCTTCCCATGTCAGGTTTCACTTACACTCCCTTTTTCTGTTTCCATAGCCTTTCCCCTCCAGCAGAACATAGCAGCCAAGCTTGAGAGGGCATCAGAGCACAAGCTCTCTCCTGCAAATCCTCTCTTCAGCAGCTGGCTTCTACCCCTCCTCAGTGGTGCCATGTGTGTCGCATAGCACTACCCAACCACCAGACCCTCCTCCTGCCCACTCAGGGTGTTCCTCCTTTTACACTGCTAGTGAACCAATCAGCTCACTTTCATCCCCCTGTTGTCTGCCACTACTTGGTTCGCTCTATTCCCGTTCACTCCCCCCTTCCTACATGACTCCTCCCTGCCTGAATCCGGCTGGAACTTAATAACCCAGAGGAGTACTGCAGTACAGCAACTTAACGATCTTGCTTTTCTGCCTTCATCTGCTGCTTAACTTCCTCACTTTAGACCCCTCCTTCCTGACAATCTCTATTACTTCTGACTACCACACACCCTCCTCTGTCCAATTACCCCTGACATGAAATCGCCTTTACCATTGCCCTGCCCCCTAGCAGCTTCCTACTGATATGCTGCTGCATCCTGCTCTTGGGCTTCACTCAGGCTGCTGAGTCTTGTACCCATATACTAACTATGGAGCAAGTCATACTGAAATACCCATGTCCCACATTTTACCCATCCTCTCTCCCTCTGTTTCCCAAGTTCTGCTTACTCATCACCAATCCCTCTCTCCCCCTCTAGCCTTCATCATTAAATAAGACCACCATCTCCTAATCCCCTTTGTATCCACTTTATCCCCCCAAAGGTCCTCTCCATCCCTCCCCAGCTCTGTTACATGCTCTTTCATTACTCTGCTCCTACTGCTCACTGGGGATGTTGATTGTAACCCAGGCCCAGCTAATTCCCCCATCTCACACAATAAGCTCATCTGGGGACACAAACATGGACCAAAAATTGCCCATGTAAATCTCCATAGCCTCCTGCCTAAACTAGCTGAGCTGAAGGCCTGGGTCTCCCTCCATAAACCTGACATCCTTGGCATCTCCGAGGCCTGGTTAAAACCCACCATCCTTGACCTGCTCTGTTACCTGACAGGTTACTCTTTGATTAGGGTCAACTGTGATATAGTTCGGAAGGCTGGTGGAGTTCTCCTATATCTCAAGGAGTCCCTTACTGCTGCCCTATCCAGTCAGTCTGCTATTGATTCCCCCACTGAGTTGCTTATAGCAGAGGTGTCTATCAAGACCACAAAAAAGCTGTATATTGGCTGCTGCTACAGTCTGCCCAAATGTGGCTCTGCTGGTCTCTCTATCCTCCTGAATAGCCTTGCCACCCCCACGTGACACCATTTTGCTGGGTGATTTCAACTTCAGCAGACTGGGGAGTGCCCACTCTGACTACAACACTCTCCTTATACATTTCATCCTCACCCAACTCATCACAACCCCCACCTACCTCAACAGCCAGTCCCAAAATCACTCTACCCTTGACTGAATTATGACCAACCATGAGAATAGGATCTCCCAGGCGGGGACCCTATCAGACTCCATCAATGACCACTTACCTACCTACTGCATCTGATCCACTAAAACTCCTTGCCTCCCTCCTAACTTTTCTGAGACTATTATAAATATAATCCCTCACAACTACACACTGACACCATGTCTATAAATTGGTCCCCCTTTACAAAATGAAGGATGTCACCTCTGCACTTGGCTTCTTCATCATCACCCTTTCTAGTATGCAAGACAAACATTTTCCGGTAACTACTAGGGGAGTGCGAGGGGGTGATCCCCTTTGGCTCACCAAGGACCTCTTAAGATTGATGAAAGTGCATGATGCCTTATGGGAATTTTACAAGTGTCCCACTCCCCTCGGGTTTGGAACAAATACAGACAAATACATAATCAGTGCAAAAAGGTTGCTATCCCTGTAAGGCTCCTACTTCTGCAACCTTCAGTCCCACAGCCTTAGAAACCCAAGACAATTCTGGTTTACTATCCACTTCCTCCTGGCCCCAGGGGCCAAACAGCGCCCTTTCCAACTAAATACCCCAAATGGCCTACTGCCTCCCACCAGATGTTGCAGTTGCTAACTAAATTTACTAACCTTACTGAATACCTTGCCAAACTCCCCCACCAAACCCCAGTTCTCCACTCCACTCCATGACCAGCCTGTTGCTCTCCCAACATACCTCCTTTCTACTTCTAAGCTGTCTTCCCCAAATAAACACTCAAGCTCCTCCTGAGCCTCCCCACAAAGTGTAGTGCTGGTAGCAACGGCTTCTCACCCCGCTTCCTCAGAGTAGTGGCTCATGCTATTGCAAGACCCCTCACCATAATCTTTAATCCTCTCCTTCGCCACTCGCCCTCAGTCCCTTCCTTATGGAAACAGGTTAGGGTCATCCTGGTCTTTAAATCTGGGGACCCTAGCAAAATGGACAACTACCACCCAATATCCTTCCTCTCCCATCTAAGCAAACTGCTGGAAAGATTTCTCTCATCAGGTCAAGGACTATATTACAAACTACAACCTCCTTTGCTCTCAACAGCACTGTTTTCAGAAATGGACACAGAACTACTATGTCCCTGGCATGTTTCCCTGACCACGTCATTTGGAATATGGATGACAACAAACTCTTTGGAGTGGTCTTTGTCTGTCTTTCCAAAGCATTTGACCTGGTGAACAACAACATCCTCCTTGGCAAACTAAACAGCCTTGGATTGCCCCCTGCCTCCACCAACTGGTTCCAAATATACCTTTCTGGCCGCACCCATATGGACTGTACTGGTGGTACAACCTCTTCCGCTCTGCTAATCTCTACTGGCATCCCCAGGGACCTATCCTTGGGCCCGTTCTTTTCTCCCTCTTTGTCAACTCTCTCCCCAGAACTGCCTTTCCTGCCACTCATTACCTTATGCAGATGATCTCATCCTCTACCAGAGAGATAAGACCCTGTCCCACCTCTCCACCTCACTTACCTCCAGCTACTGTAATGCCCACAAATGATTCACTACCAACAGATTGTTGGTCAATGCCAAAAAGATAAAGGCAATGCTCTTTGGGTCCATAATCTGGCCAATCTAACTCTTGCCTACAACTCTCTTAGAATCCTAACCCCTGACGGCTCACTTCTGAAGACTGTCAATTCCTTCAAATACCTGAGTGTCACTGTCGACCCTGCCCTTACCTTCTCAGATCACACTGAGACCCTGATTCTTCCCAGAAATCAGAAACTGGGAATCATAGCGATTTTTACCCCTGATATCCCCTGTATCAGGAAAGCTCACTTGACTCTGATCACTGCCACTGCAAAACTAGTCATGCTGCGGCAGTGGAAAGACAATGTACTTCCAACAGTTTTGGAGTGGCACCGAGAGATCTTATTGGCTCTCCAGCTAGAAAAACACATCACAACTATGCAGAAAAGGCTGTAGTCCTTTCGTGGCACATGGGAGTCATTATATACTTTACTTTCCCTCTGGGGTACCTAAGCCTACCTTATTATTCCTGGAGACCTTTCCCCATTTTTCTTTATGCCAGGGTGGGTTGCAGACAGGGGAGCAGGGGGTTGGGGGGAGTGGGTTTATTATTTGGTACTTGTGTTTAGTTATTTTTATCCGATCATTGTTACTTATTATTCTGTACTAGATACATTATTGGTTGTTTCATTGGTCTTTGTGCTTTTTGAAAACTCAAAAAAGCATATTTAATTAAAAGAAAAAAAAAGAAACCGGGGATCAGCTACCGTTTCATCAATTACCTCACCCCGGAAGTCCAACTCGCCATTGTCCAGTCTCCTTCCTCTAATGGATTACTGCTCCCTTATCTACTCCCATACCTCCTCCACTAACCTGGCAAGACTAAACACCACCTATAACAATAGTTGTCATTTTGCCCTTCTGGCTCCATACTCCTTCCACCACTGCATCCTCTAACAGGCCCTAAATTGGCTCCCCCTCAAGCTAGATGTGGCTACCTCGTGGCCTGTACCATTGACAAGGCCATCCATAACCCTGTGAACTCCACTCTCTTTTCACTCCTTCGACCCAAGACATTTAATCAGGACCTCTGCCTCTCTGCTAGCCCAGTGCTTGAGTGCCCGTTAGTCTCCACCCACATGGGCTAGATGTCTTTCTTATCTGCGGCACCTACCCTTTGGAATAGCCTCCCCTCACCCCCTTAGATCTCTTGACTCCTCTCTGCACTTCTACTCTCTCCTCAGGCTCACTTATTGTCCTAGATCAACTGCTCCTGCTCCCTCAGGTGGTTACATGAACCCAAACTCTCTCCCTGCCCACCCTCATCGCTCAAACCTCACTGTTAGCTTGAGATCCCCTATTTTAGGTCTACTCCTTCCATGGCCTGGCCAGGTTATTGCTACCAAATTGGTCTACAAGTTTAGCACTTACTTGCTATTTTGTACTTATTATTTTTACTCTCTGCCCCCCTATTCTAACTCTGTACCATTGTATAATCCCGTCCCATGATTTACTTTCTTAGTGCTTTGTTTTGTATCACGCTGTATATTGTAATACTCTGTATAACTGCTGGAATCTAAATCACTGTGCTTTGTATTGTACTGCTCTGTATATTGTTTTGCTCTATATTGTTGCTGTTATCTGTGCCATCTCCATAGCTCAGGTCTTGCCTGAAAACGGTCACTAGACCAGTGCACCTACCCGGTCATCAAATTAAAAAAATATCAATAAATAAAATACTCTGAAGCATGTCACCGTCTAACACTGTCAGTGTGGTTCAGTTGGTAGCCCATCCTCGCAGCTAGTCAGGGAGCCCTTTCAAGATGGGGCAGTACTGGACCTGGTGTTCACAAACAGGGACAGTATTGCAGATGTCAAGTTGGGAGACCACCTGGGGGCCAGCGATCCCCGTACAGTGTGGTTCAACATAAGGATGGAAGCAGAAACAAACCACACAAGGATGAGAGTCCTGGACTTCATAAAGGCAGGTTTTAAAAAACAAATAGGTGACTGCCTCAGAGATGACTTAGCGGGGGATGGTGTATGACCTAGGTGGAGGAACAGTGGGCTAAGTTAAAGGAAGGCATAGTGAAGGCAAAAAAACCTCTCTGCAATGGAGGTAAGCAAAACAAGGAGAAAAAAAAAAGACTTCTATGGCTGTCAAAGAATGTGGCTGAAAAGGCAAAGGTTAAAAGGGTAGCATTCAGGTGGTATAAAGAGATGCAGAGGGAAGAGGATAGGGAAGTGTATCAGGAGAAGAGGAGGGAAACAGAAAGTTCTGAGGAGCTCAAAGGTGCAGACTGAGGAAAGAATGGCCCAAAGGGTAACTGGTGTCAAGACTGGAGCGCAAATATACATGATCAAAAAAACATGCAGTCATAACAGCGATGCACAGTCCCGGAGTTCGTATACATAATCTGTGAAGTTTTGGACCACACGGTTTTCTGCCAACTGCATATCGCTGTTATTGACTGCATGGTTTGTCATGCCGCGATCTTGACGTAGTACCAGGGTAACTAAAGGGGACAAGACCTTTTTTAAGTACATAAGTAAAAAGAGGAAGATGAAGGCAGGATTGTGAGGTTAAGAAGGACAGGGGGGACTGTGAAAAGGGGATCAGGAAAAAGCCGATATCCTGAACAAATACTTTAGTTCAGTCTTCACAGAGGAAGGGGAAGGTGATGGGCCACATAAAAGCAGCAGGAGTACTGGGGGGGAGATAGAGACACAAGTCCATTTATGGAGGAGAGAGTCCAGAAGGGACTCGCAAATCTGAAAGCGGGCAAATCTATGGAGCCAGATGGAGTACATCCAAGGGTATTGAGGAACCTCAGGGAGGTCCTGGCTACACCTCTGACAGCCCTGTTCAACAACTCACTGAAAACAGGAGTGACCCTGGAGGACGAAGGAGAACAGGTGTAGTCCCACTTCTGACAAGCGGCAGCAGGGAGAAGGCTGGCAACTATAGGCTGGTTATTCTGACATCAGTGATGGGGAAGTTATTTGCTGCTAAAGGAAAAGAGTGTGGAGTATCTTGAATCCAGTGCGTTAACAAGACCCCAGACAGCAAAGATTCATGGGGCGGGGGGGGAATCATATCAGACAAATCTGATAAATTTCTTTGACTGGGTGACCAGGGAAATAGATCAGGGTGGGGCAGTGGATGTGGCCCACTTAGATTTTAGTGAGGCATTCAACACCATACCATATTGGCTTAGGGGTGGGTCCTAAGTTAGTAAACAGAATAAGAAATTGGTTAATGGATAGGTGACAGAGGGTGTTGGTAAATAAAGTTCACTCTGTGTGACAGGGTTGAATAAGGCCCTGTCCCAGCTGTTATGCAGAAAGAGTTTAAATGCAGTGATCTATTCTATCCTTGTATTTTCTGTCTCGTGTCTTTCTGGTCGCGCAACCAAATTTTCTTGTGAGAGCTAGGAACTGATCACTCTGATGGTTTCGCAATTCTCCGCCTCTCGCTATCTCTCTGCCTTCACTTGCTATTTCTGTCTTTTCTTCCCCCTTGCATATCTGTGGGTATAAAAATATATGAGAATCTTTATGTGGAAATGTCTCTGGTACTGGGATCCCTTTGTTTAAAACTATATATAGTTATATTGTTGAAATGATTGCAAAGCTAAAACTGTATATAGTTATACTGTTGGAATGATTGCCAAGCTATTTGGAACTCAAGGGGTTAACCTCAGATGCTGGTTTGAAAAATATTTCCAGAGCTGTCAACAAGGGGTTAGTTCTGGGTCAGAATGTACTGTTTCGCTGCATCTGCTGAAACTGACAAGAACACTGTGTGAGAAGCAGAATGTTCTCTTAATGAGCTCCCTGCAAAGGCTTGTTATGAAAAGAGCTGCAATGTTTTGCAAGAGGGAGAGACTGAGACTGAGACTGGAAATTGAGAAGAAAAACTCAGAAGAAGGACTCTGCCTTCTATGTTTGTATTGCCATCGTAAATAGGTACACTGAACAATTTTTATTTTTTATTTTGCTGTTAATAATAAAATGCTATTTGTGAATTTTACAACTGCTCCTGGTTTTCCTGTGCTTCCTGACCTGTACCTTGATGACACTCTGGGGAAGGGAGGGTGACCAGCGGAGTGCCTCAGGGCTCAGTACTGGGACCAGTCTTCTATACTGTCTTTATAAGTGACACTGCAGATGAACTGGGAGCGAAGGTATGTTTCTTTGTAGATGACACTAAAATCTGCATTAGGGTAGACATTCCAGAGGGAGTGGAAAGAATGTGCAGAGACCTTGGAAAACTCCAAGAGTTGTGAAGGGCATGGCAGCTGGGTTTCAGTGTGAAAAACTGCAAAATCATGCACCTAGGGCACAGAAACCAAGAGGTAGAGTACAAAATGAGGGAAGAGATATTGATGGTCACCAAAAAGTAAAGGAATCAGACCTGAGGGTAATCTATCTGATGACCTTGAGGTGCTGAGGCAGTGCAACAAGACTGTGGGTAGGGCCAATTAGATGATGGGCTGCATAGGAAAGGGTCTAGCTAGGAGAAAGAGGTAGGTGGTGTTGCCACTGTATAGATCGTTGGCAAGACCCCACCTGTAGTACTGTGTCAAGTTCTGGAGACCACAGGCTGGATTCATGAAGCTTTCTGGGACTAAGGGCTAGATTCACAAAACTATTTGGGACTAAGTCCCATGCCGCAACTCCATTTGTGGATCGAAATCCCCACAGTTGCAGTTATTGCTATGCACAGCAGAGCATTTGTGGCAGATAGTATGGCTGGTACCACCGGTAACAGTTTTCTGCAGCTGCAGGGATTTCTGTGGCAACACCACTTGCAAGCTACCATATATCATGGAGCCAGTCGTAATCTGGCTCCACCTTTGTGAATACCCACAGCTGCGGGAAAACTGTGGCAACTTGCAGATCCACATGTGGCAACCTACTTGCAACAGGTTTTTCCTGCAGCTCTGGGAATATCTGACATTTTGTGAATCCTGACGTAAGTCCCATGCTGCAGTTCCCTTTGTGGACTGAAATCTCCACAGCTCCGGAGATTGCTATGCCCAGTGCAGCTGCTGAGGATGATGTTTTGGCTGGTCCCACTGGCCATAACAGATCTCCGCAGCTGCAGAGATTTCTCTGGTAACAGCTCCCGCAAGCTGCCATATATTATGGAGCCAGTCATAATCTGGCTCCACCTTTGTGAATACCCACAGTTGCAGGACAACTGCTGAAACCTGCGGATCCACAAATGGCAACCCACTTGCACCAGGATTGTCCTGCAATTGTGGGTATTTCAGCCATTTTGTGAATCCTGTCCCACATCTCAGTAAGGACATAGACAGTGTGACAGCTGCCCAGAGGAGGGCAAGTAAAATGGTACAGCAGCTGCATCAGAAGCCCTATGAGGAGAGACTAAAAGACCTGAATATGTACACTCTGTTAGGGAGAAGGGAGAGGGGAGACATGATAGAGACCTATAAATACCTCATGGGGTTAAATAAGGTACAGGGGGGAGTATTTTTAGATGAAAAGATGCATGAAAACAAGGGAACATGCAATGAAGCTAGAAGGGGGAAAATTTAGGAGAGATGTGTGGAAGTACTTCTTCATTGAAAGAATGATGGATGCCTGGAACAATGTTCCAGCAGAGATGGTGGGATTGAAAACAATGATGGACTTCAAGCATGCATGGATAGGTACACAAATCTTAGTTAAGAAGCAAGAGGGGGGCTGGAGATCAAGTAGGGTCTGCGATGACAGGATAGGATAGACAGAGGAAAATGGGCAGACTGGATGGAACTTTTAAGTTTCACAATGTAGATCTCTTTTCCATGATGTATCAAAAGAAGGCCTTGTCTTCTTCTTTGACCTTTCTCCTATTTGTAATTCTTTTTCTTCCTTTGTCTGCCTCACTACCTTATTAGATGTCTTTGCCTTCTCCAAGCAGTCTACCCTGTCCTCTTCATTCTGGAACTTCTGATACTTATTGTATGCAGTTCTCTTTTCCTTCACTGCCCAGCCCACTTCTCCTGTGAACCAAATTGGCTTCCAATGCTTAGTCACCTTTCCTTAATGTTTAAGGCAGGTTTCTGTGCCTGCCAGGATCACTTCCTTAAGCACAGATAATTTTTCACCTACTCTCATGTCCCCTCTTAGTCTAGTCAGGTGCCCCTCTAGTACTTCCTCATTCTGGTGACGTCAGCATTTCTGAAGTCCAGAACACACATTTTAATTTTCAGCACTTCCTTTCCCATATCAATATAGCATGGCACCCTAGGGTACTTTAAGAACTGAGGGAGATTCAGGTTGCCCAACTGACATCCCTGTTCAACAACTCACTGAAAACAGGAGTAGGTCCACAGGACTGGAGAAGGGCTGATATTGTCCTTCTATAGAAGAGCGACAGCAGAAGGCTGGCAACTATATGCCGGTCAGTCACACTTCAGTGGTGGGGAATTGATGCAAACACTACTGAAATCTAATGGGCTCCGAGATCACAGATAACATGGATTCATGGGGGGAGGTCATGCCAAATGAATCTAATAGATTTCTTTAACTGGGTGACCAGGGAAATTGATCGGGGTAGGGCAGTGGACATGGTCTATTTGGATTTCAGCAAAACCTTTGACATGGTGCCACATAGAAGGTTGATTAGGAAGTTGACCAGCATATGAGCAGGACCCATAGTGGTAAATTGGGTTAGAAACTGGCTAAAGGATATGAGGCAGAGGGTGGTAGTTAACAGCATTCATTCTCAAGAAGGGATCCCGATTAGTGGGATAACACAAGGCTCATTACTGGGACAAGTCCTCTTCTTTTTTGTAGTTAGTGATGGTCAGTGCCCAGTAATGCTTGGGGGGAGCTTCTGAGACCAGCAGATGATGTCAGGAGGTGGGGCCACCAGGTGCTACAAAGCACAAGCCGCGCTAGCCCAGCTGGAGAGAATAGACTGCTTCTGCACTTCTATCTGCAGCTTAGTACAGAAACATAGAAACATAGAATCTGATGGCAGATAAGGACTGTTTGGCCCACCTAGTCTGCCCATTTTTCTACCTAATGGATAAGCTGCAGATACTAGTTAACCAACAGCCTACTTCCTCCTGCCCCCCACTAGAATTGCCTTATGTCTGTCCCATGCATTCTTGAATTCCCCCACTGTTTTTGACTCTATGACCTTCTCGGGAAGGCTGTTCCATGCAACTACAACCCTCTCTGTGAAGAAATACTTCCTCTTATTACCTCTGCACCGTCCCCCCTCTATCTTAAAATTGTGCCCCCTTGTTCTTGCACATCTCTTTTTCTGAAAGATGCTACCCTCTTGGACTTTGTTGATTCCCTTGAGGTATTTGAAAGTTTCTATCATGTACCCCTCCCCTCTCTCCCCCCTCCTTTCCTTGAGGGTATACATCTTAATCTCCTTTAGTCTTTCTTCATATGTCTTCTGGTGCAGACACTGCACCATTTTGGTTGCCCTCCTCTGGACAGCCTCCACCCTGTCAATGTCTTTGTGGAGATGGGGTCTCCAGAACTGTACACAGTACTCCAGATGTGGTCTTACCAACTGTCTGTACAGAGGGCCAACAACCTCCTGTTTTCTACTGGTGATGCCTCTCCCTACGCATCCCAGTATCCCCCCAGCCCTTCTTATGGCCATCTCACATTGCTGGCCCACCTTTAGGTCATCTGATATGACTACCCCAGGTCCCTTTCCATTTTTGTTGCTGTCAGTATCTCACCCCCCATTGTGTACTCTTGCTCTGGGTTTTTGTTTCCCAGGTGCATTACTTTGCACTTCATTGCATTGAATCTAAGCTGCCATACATTTGACCATTCCTCCAACCTTGCCAAGTCCCTTTTCATCCTTTTCACCCCACCTTGCGTATCAACCCTGTTGCAGATCTTTGTGTCATCTGCAAAGAGACATACTTTTCCCTCCAGTCCCTCTGCAATGTCACTTATAAAGACATTAAAAAGGACCTGCCCCAGTACTGAACCCTGCATTACCCCACTAGTAACCCCCTCTCTTCACTGTGGACTCCATTTACTATTATCCTCTGTGTCCTGTTGTCCAGCCAGTGTTTTACCCAGGCTACCACCCTGGGACCCACTCCCAGGCTGGCTAATTGGTTTATTAATATTTTGTGTGGGACTGTGTCAAATGCCTTGCTAAAGTCTAGATAGACCATGTCCACAGCCCCTCCCTGGTCTACTACTTTGGTCACCCAGTCAAAGAAATCAATTATATTTGTCTGACATGAACTTCCTGCTGTGAATCCATGTTGCCTTGGGTCCTGTGCCCCACTGGCCTCTAGGTACTAAACAATTCTTTGCTTCAGAAGTGATTCCATCATTTTCCCTACCACTGAGTTTGAGCCCCACACCAGGCACTTAGGTTAATATCCCAATACTGACACTGCAGTGCAGCATGAGGGAAGTACTGCACTCCTGAGGTGTCGTCTTTTGGATGAGACGTCAAACCGAGGTCCCATCTTCCTGTTCTGGTGGCAGTTCAGGTGGATGTTAAAGATTCCATGGCACTTCTTGAAAAGAGTAGGGGTAGTTTTATTAAGAAGAAAAACATCGTAAATACATCCAAATAAACAACTTTTGAAACAGAGCAAGGAAACATAACTAAACAATTAAAATACAGAAAGAAAAAAAAACAACAAGTCATACCTTGAGAAGGGTAAATAAAATAAGAAACAAATTCCTTGAAAAACTAAAAAAACTTTCCATAATACACCTTATAACATTTCACCATTAGTGTTTGCTCTTTTCCTAAAATCCCCATTTAAATGAAGTAGAACCCCCCAAAAAAATAAATAATTTAAACCAAATTTATTCTAAACACCTTATTTATATTTTATAAAAAATTAAAAACCTTTCCACCATTGTTGGACTTGCCTGTCCATTGCCTGTGTAGTATCAGTAACGTATACTTGACCCATAGCATCACAGATAAAGATCCTAACCATCTCATAAGACATTCTGTTCTGATGAAGTACCCAACTACATCTTGCCTGCCATAGATAACATTTTAAACAAACAAAAAAAAATAAATAGCAAGAGTTTCTGAGTGGAAGCTGGAGCCCAAAAAGGAATAATTGCCTATAACGCATACCTCATAATTTAAATTAACAAGCCAAGGTATATTCCATACTTTGGCCAAATAGCCCCATAATTGTGTAGAATTGGAACAAAAAAATAAATGATGCTCCATGGTTTCTTCCACATTTATACAATCCAGATAGGGACAATTCCGTTCCTCGACAGCTTTATGCTTAGCGTTCCCCCTTACCTGGGTTCTACCATAAACTGATAACCACAAGTGTTCCCACATCTGAGGCAGGATTCTGGGGTTTACTAATTGAGCCAAAATATATTTATTACAGTCCGGGGCACAAAATTTGAAACTCGGCTCTATTGGGTAGATTTTATCTAAAACAGTTTTATACAGTTGCTTCCCAGATTGAACATGAACCTCTTTTTTTGTAAGGTTCCAAATATATAATTTGGAAACAGCTGATCTAAAAAAATCAGGAACATGTAAAAAAGACCCTAACCTTGGGGCCACCACCCCCCATGCCCTAAAATATCTGTCTAAACTTAATCTACACCATGACCTTTGTGGTGATGATGATGATCCTAAACCACATTTAACCGTTTGCGATAAGAAAAGGGTGTGAAAAAAAACCAAAAGGATCTAATATACCTAATCCCCCCTTTTTTGGGGGAGACAAGTAAAACACCTCCTAATAGGGTTTAAACGGTTTCCCCAAAGCATTTGAAAGAAAACACCATTTAATCTTACCTCTAACTGTTTTGGTGGGGGATACAACATAGCTACATAAAGTAAAAGTGGGACCAGGAATTTTTTTATTATCTGTATGCGCTTAATTTTCTACATACTCCATGATTTCCAGTGGGATACTTTGGTTTCAACTTTTAATAATGATTTTCCCAATTAAATAAGGCCATATTCTGGGGTCCAAAAGTAATACCAATATTTTCAATGGTTCAGAGGATATATGTAAACCCTGTACTATTTGAGCCTCTGGGAATCCTACCCCAATATATAAACCTTGACTTTTTACTATATTCATTTTAGAGTTGGATACTTTAGTAAAATCCAACATAATGTTTGAAAATTTCCGAAATTGTGAAATTTCTGAAAAAAACAGGCAGAGATCATCTGCAAAAGCTTGAGCATTTATAGCTGGTTGCAAGCCTAGTCCCTGAATACCTTTCCATTTAGGTTTATCTGTTATAAATCTTGAAAAAGGATCCAAAGAGAAGACATAAAGAAGAGGACTCAGGGGACAGCCCTGACGCCCCCAAGCTGGGTTTTAAAATTATAAATAATTTGATTTTGTATAATTGGGTAAACTGTTGTAGATCTATAAATTAATTTAATTAATCAGATTAAGTACTCCAGAATTCCGTAATATTTCAGAACTGAAAACAAATATATATTTATATTTATATAACAAATATATATTTATATTGATATAACAAATATATATTTATATTGATGATATCTGTCACAAGGGAGGCCCACAGAAAGGAGGCAGAGGGCACCAAAGGGAAAGGAAGCAGCTCCTGGTGGGGGACTCAGTTATTAGGGGTATAGAACTGGGGGGAGCTAGGAAAAATGAAGTAAGGTGCCTGCCTGGTGCCATGGCTTGGAGGGACAGGAAGCGCATCCTCAGGATCACGAGAACAGCTGCAAGGGATTCCAAGCTGGACGTAATTGTCCACCTAGGGACAAATGACTTGGTTCATCATGAGATTAGAGCAGTGCAGGAGGACATTGCAGAGTTGAGGAGGGACCTAAGATGAGTAGCACACACAGTATCCTTCTCAGAGGTGCTGCCTGTCAAAAGCATGGGGGAGGCGAGGGCAATTGGCACCATGCAGTTTAATGAATGGTTGAAAAAATGGTGGAGCACAGGGGTTTGGCTTCATTGGGGACTGGGGTTCCACCTGGAGGGACACCAGCCTATACTGGCAGGATGGTCTGCATCTGTCCAGGAAGGGAACAAGTCTTTTGAGCAATCGGTTTAAATGCTTCATTGGCAAGCTTTTAAACTAGTCAAAGGGGGAGGCACTGACAAGCAGCAGGAAAATCCCATCCTCTCCCTAAAAAACAGGGTACTAAATGAGAAAAAGACTGAGGTAGAACGGTCAGTGGGGGATGCTGCAACAGAAGGTAAAGCCATCAAAAAATGGAAAGCAATGAGTACTAATGCCCATAGTCTGGGTAACAAACTTCCTGAATTAGTGGCATTGATGGAGGAGGAACATCTGGATATCGTGGCAGTCACAGAAACATGGTACACACAAAACCATGACTGGGACATAAACATACCAGGATACACTGTCTACAGGAGGGACAGGGAGGGTAAAGAGGAGGAGGAGTAGTCCTTACATAAGGGAAGGAATAAAAGCAACAGAACAAAAGGGTAAACAGGGAGGAGAAGAAGCACTGTGGTAAATTTGGAGACAGGCAATGGCACCACAATACGCATAGGGTTAGAACAGACTCTTCTCAGGGGAGGAAATGGACAGGGAAATGATAGAACATATACTTAGAATGGCAGAAAAAGGGAGATATTGCTGATGGGTGATCTGAATATGCCAGATGTTAACTGGAGTGCAGTTGCAGCTGCCACTGAAGAGTGCAGTTATTCTAATGCCCTACCACGGGCATGCCTTAGACAACTAGTACTGGAGCCCACTCAGAGGGAGCAATATTAGACTTGATTCTCTCAAATGGAGATGGAGAGAGGATTACAGATGTAGAAGTGGGTAGCCATCTGGGAACTAGCGACCATCGAACAGTATGGTTCACAATAAACACAGCAATAGAGTCAAGCTACAAAGACAAAAGTATTGGACTTTAGGAGGGCTGACTTTCATAAAATGGGTGAGTGCCTAAGGAATGCACTAGCAAATGGGCAGGAAGGAGGGGTGGAAGAACAATGGGGAATAATAAAAACTGCCATCACAGAGGTAACGAGCCTTTGTGTGAAGCAAATAAACAAAACAAGACGATGTAAGAAACCACTATGGTTCTCAAAGGAAGTGTCAGTGAAGGTTCAAGAGAAAAAGAAAGCATTCAGGAAGTACAAGGAATCGCAGAAGGAGCAAGACAGAGAACTGTATCAGTTAAAGCAAAAGGAGGCTGGGAAGGCAGTCAGAACAGCAAAGGCCCAAATCGAGGAAAAGATAGCCAACTCAGTTAAGAAGGGGGATTAAACCTTTTATAGGTACATCAGGGAGCGAAGGAAGACCAAGGGAGGGATAGTGAGGCTTAATAAAGGGAGGGGAGGGTGGGCAGAGGGAGACTGTGAAAGGCAGAGATACTAAACAAATATTTTGCTCAGTATTTACAAAGGAAGAGGGAGGTACATAAAACAAACAGTAGTAACATGCTGGATACAGAAGTTGATACCGCCCATCTACAGAAGAAAGGGTTCTGAAAGAACTCTTAAAACTGAAGGTGGACAAAGCAATGGGGCCTGATGGGATTCATCCCAGAATTCTAAAAGAACTAAGGGTAGAACTAGTGACACCACTGACTACCCTTTTAACAAATCATGGGAGGATGGGGTGGTACCCGAGGACTGGAGGAGGGCAGATGTGATTCCCTCACAAAAGTGGGAGCAGGAAGCAGGAAACTATAGACCTGTTAGTTTAACCTCAGTGATAGGGAAAATGATGGAATCACTTCTAAAGGAAAGAATTGTCGAGTATCTAGAGGCCAGAGGGGCACAGGACCCTATTCAGCATGGATTCACAGTGGGAAGGTCATGCCAGACGAATCTGATAGATTTCTTTGACTGGGTGACCAAAGTAGTAGATCAGGGAGGGGCTGTGGACATGGCCTACCTAGACTTTAGCAAGGCATTTGACACAGTCCCACACAAAAGATTAATATACAAGTTAGCCAGCCTGGGAGTGGGTCCCAAGATGTCAGCCTGGGTAAAGAATTGGCTGGAGAATAGGACACAGAGAGTAATAGTAAATGGAGTCCACTCAGAAGAAAGGGGTTACTAGTGAGGTACTGCAGGGTTCAGTATTAGGACTCGTCCTCTTCAATGTCTTTATAAGCTGACATTGCAGAAGGACTGGAAGGAAAGTATGTCTCTTTGCAGATGACACTAAGATCTGCAACAGAGTTGATGCACAGGGTGGGGTGGAAAGGATGAGAAGGGACTTGGCAAGGTTAGAGGAATGGTCAAATGTATGGCAGCTTAGATTCAATGAAGTGCAAGGTAATGCACCTGGGAAACAAAACCCAGGGGAAGAGTACACAATGGGGGTGAGATACTAACAACAACAAAAATGGAAAGGGACCTGGGGGTAGTCATATCAGATGACCTAAAGATGGGCAAGCAATGTGAGAGGGCAGCAAGGAGGGCTGGGGGGATACTGGGATGCATAGGGAGAGGCATCACCAGTTGAAAACAGGAAGTTATTATCCCTCTGTACAGACAGCTGGTGAGACCCCATCTGGAGTACTGTGTGCAGTTCTGGAGACCCAATCTCCATAAAGACATAGACAGGATGGAAGCTGTCCAGAGAAGGGCACTAAATGGTGCAGGGTCTGCACGGAAGACATATGAGAGAGACTTAAGGAGCTTAATATGTATAGCCTCGAGGAAAGGAGGGAGAGGGGGACATGATAGAAACTTTCAAGTACCTCAAGGGAATCAACAAAGTCCAAGAGGGTAGCATCTTTCAAAAAGAGGTGTGCAAGAACAAGAGGGCACAATTTGAAGATAGAGGGGCAGCCTGAGGTAATTTAAGGAAGTATTTTTCACAGAGAGGGTTGTGGATGCATGGAACGGCCTTCCGGAGGAGGTTGTGGAGTCAAAATCAGTGGTGGAATTCAAGCATGCATGGGATAGTCATAAGGCAGTTCTGGGGGGTGGGGGTAGGAAGAAGTAGGCTGCTGGTTAACTAGGATCTGCAGCTTATCCAGTAGGTGGGGAAATGGGCAGACTGGGTGGGCCAAGCGGTCCTTATCTGCCATCAAATTCTATGTTTCTATGTTTCTATATATATGGGAAACCTGATCGAATGCCTTTTCTTGGTCTATTGTTATTAAAGTGCCAAATTTACCTGAAAGAGAAAGATGTTCATTAACATCTCTCACTATCATTAGGGCTGATTGTATTTTCCGTGAGGGTAAACTACAATATTGAGCTGGAGATATAACCTGATCAGCAAAGAGCTTCAACCTATTGTTTAAAATGTGCATAAAAATGTTATAATCTGAATTAAGTATGGAAATAGGCCTCCAATTAGAAATGTGCTGTCTGTCACCTGATTTATAAAGATACATTAGAATACCATCTAAAAAAGCTGGGGGGATTCTGTTCGTTTTGAAAAAATAGCCAAAAACTACTGCTAAACAATCAGATAATTCCACCTCGAATGTTTAATAAAATTCAATGGGCAACCCATCCAGCCCTGGGGATTTCCCTGATGTCATTTTCTGAATTGCTATTTTTATTTCCGAAGAATCAATACTCGTGACATTGTATAGGAGCTCAGAAGGTATAGGAGGAATTTGAATATAATTTAGGTAAGCCCCAATATCCTGAACTGTGGGATAACTATCTGGTAATAATGTTACCCAATAATCTTTTATGATAGAAAAAAGGTCATAAACTGAACTTTGCAACACCCCCTGAGAATCAAACAGAGCTGTCATTTCTGTATTTTCTCTTAGTTTTACATGCCTGAAAAGGATCGCCCGCTGGTTGTTTTTTTTTATCCCATTCTGAAATAATACTTTCATGGTTTTAGCTCTATCATATTGATAGACTTACATTTCTGATTTAATTTTCTTGATTTGTTCAGAATAATTAATTTTTGAAGTATCAGCCCAAGTGTACAGTTTATATAATTGTTGTCGCAAGGAGAGATACTTTAAAAAATCATCATTCACCTTATGTTTCCCATATTTTTTCAACCAGTCTTGGAAATCTTTTTTTGAGTCCAGCCACCATTGGCCTATATCCGTATATAAAAAACAAACAGAACATCTTGCCTTAATAATGGCTCTTATTCCTTGTTGGACCCCTAGGTCGTCCAGGGCTTTAAAATTCAATTTCCATCTGGTAACAGAGAATGTACATTCAGGGATATCATATATCTGTACTATTAATAAAGCATGATTTGAAAATTCCACTGGACAATTTACCATTTTAATTCTAGATAAAGCCTTAGACGCCAGTTCATAGTCTATAGTGGACTTTAAATTCCCCTTCCTAAATGTAAAGCTTGGACCCCGTTCCTTGAATTTACTGCAATCAATCAAGTTAGCTGAGGATATTAAATCTATCAGAGCACTGGAATCACAATATATTTTAGCCATAGGCTTTCTAGTTTTAACATTAGATGGAATTTCGCAATTAAAATCGCCACAAAAAATTATATTCTGAGTGGTCATTAGGTAAGGTTTGACTGCCGCCAGCAGTGCTACTCTCCCTGCTTTAGTCTGTGGGCTGTAAATATTAATTAACCTATAATGCTTATTTTTCCATGTCCCATCCAATAGCAAGGCTCTTCCTGGAAGGATATCCACCAATTTTAGAAGATGAAAAGAAAAAGAGTTAAATACAATCCCCACCCAGTCTGCAGTATCCTAACTGAAGGACCAATAAGATGGTCCCCAAAACCATTCACTCTGATAGGTTCGTATATTATGAGTAGAAAAAAAACAAGTTTCTTGTAAAAAACAGATTTCCAAATTAAGCATATGCAAGTAATCAAACACAATCCGTCTTTCCCTGAGTTTAACAAACTGTGTGCATTTATTGATCCAATTTTACGCATCAGCAGATGAAAATGTTTTTAGACCTTCTTGGTGATCAACTTTTTTCCTTCCTTTTTTTTTTCCCCTTGTACCTTGCATACCCTTTTAGAGTCTCCATGTATTGGTCCCTAGTGTTACTGTCCCCTTCCTCTTGGTCCATATCTGCGTCCCCCCATTCTGGTGCTAGAGCTGCAAAAGAGTTTTTGGACTGTACATCCTCTGAAGAATTTTTGGACGACACAACATCCAAAAGAAGAGTAGTGGAGAGGGGAATACAAAGTGACCTTTGATTTCTTGAGGATCTACGCCTCTGAGGTGGGGATGAAGCTTCAAGAACATTATCCTGAGCTGGTTCGCTATAACACACTGGAATCAAGCATTCCCGCTGAAACCCCTGTTGTTCCAACTTATGAGTAATGGGGAGGGGAGGTGGGGAAGGGATAGGGATGGTAGTCTGGGTGGTTAAAGCCTGAATTGCAACCTGGCCCAAACTTCTTTCAGAACAAGGCTCTTTCTCCAATTCTTTTTGTAGCGGTTGTGCAGATGCCTCAGCTATATCTTGTGCTTGTTGAATTAGGAGATCAGGACTGACATTGCAAGCCGCATTTTTAGCAGCCCAGGGACAATCCTTAAATGCATGTCCTACATCATCACACAAATCACATTTAGTGTGTGATGTGCATTGAAAGGAAATGTGTCCCACCTCCCCACAATTCCCACATCTAGGTTTATCACATGTGCTTGATATATGAGTACGGGAACCACATTTGTAGCAGGCTCTGGGTTGCCCTGCATAAAAGCACACCCCCCTGTCTCTACCTAACATAAATGAGTTAGAAGTATGGACTATGCCTGAATCTGTATTTTGCAGTTTAACCTTATATCGCCAACCCCCGGTCCAAAAGAGTTCAGTATCCAAAATAGCCTCAGGGTCACTTAATATTTCACAACGCTGGGATAATTAATGTTATATCTGCTACATGCACACACTCATTATGAAACATTACCGTAATGAATTTGACCAACGGTTTAGAAAGTGGGATAACCTCAAAAGGAGACCAGATAGGGGAATATTTTACCTGGGCATACCTTTCCCAAAAGAGATCTAAAAAGTGAGCAGATCGAAAACTTATGTCGAAATTGTCCTCCCCTGAGATGTTTATGAAGGCAAACACCTCTTGGGGGAACCTTAAAGAGTCTTTCAATAATGTTTTTTCCTACAAAATGCCTGTCTGGTCTGTCCTCCATGCCCCCTTTATACCGAATTCTCACCGCATTCCTCCTAGGAGCTGCTTCTTTTTTTATATTTGCAAACAGTTCTGAAAGCAGAGGTTATTTATTAGCAGATTCATCAAAATTGTGCTCAATCTCAGGATCCGCACTAGTTATCGTGATTTCTTCAACCTGTCTAGCAGTGTCAGTTCCTCCTGTTGGAGAATGTACTTCAATGGCCACCTCAACAACATCTGTTTGTTTTGAATCTGGCGTCTCTTGGTTTTTAAGAGTAACTTCTGATTGTTCTAAACCATGTCCTGGACTCCAAGTCGATGAAGGAGTGAATGACAAATTATCGTCCCACTCTGGATCTGGTACCCAAATCCTTGCAGGGTTTTGTTTCCAACCTGACTGGGACAGTGCTCCACTCGGAGTCCAGGTTGTATCTTGCAATTCAGCTCTCTTGAGAGTCGGTACTGATACAGTTTGTAAAGGTTTCATATTTAAATGTCTGTGTGCTAAGGTTTGTGCTAGCCTTTTATCTTTCTGCATTTCTTTTTGGCTGAACTTGTTTACGTTAGTAAAAGAAAAATGCATTGCCGTAGCTTGTGTTTCCAAGTTGTTTGTCTGAAATCTAACAGCCGCTTGACAGTCAGGTAAGGCCACAAACCCCGAAGTTTTTGACAGCGTTAAATGCCCTGACTTAAGGGTGGTGTCAACAGTTTTAATGTTATTCTGAGTGATAGGTATCTCGGCAACCTTACTAATCCCAGTTCATTCAACTAAGGGGCTCGGCTGTAGGCACATGTTTGAGACTGCTACGTTTAAACTGCCAGCCGGCTGATTCTCCCCTTTTACTTTTTTAAAGACAGTAGAGGAATGATTAACAACTGTGACTGACTCACCCTGCTCCAACTGGGCCTTTGAGTTTGCTGCATTAGAGGGTTCCCTGACCGGCTTCTCCTTTGTATTTGTGCTTAAAGCCAAACGTGTTACTTCCTCAAGTTTAGCTTGCAACTTGGCTTTTTCCTTCGCGTGCCTCAATTCCTCCTTTTGTAGAAATAAACGTAAAGTCTGTTCAGCATTTTCAACTGTATCCTTACAACTCATGGCCTTTACCTCATTTGTTGGGTTAGCTGTAAGATCCTCTGTTGAAAAACATTCTGTCGGAGTATTTCCTTCTTCATCTGAGTGTAACGAGGTTTCAACCAAATGCTGCATTTCCATACTTTGCACTAACTGAGGTAATTCAGACCCCTGGAGAGCTTGCACCTCCATCCTCTCCGACTCAGATCTGGACTGGCCATTTCCTCGGCCATAGGTTTCCCCCTAATGACAGCAATGCAGTCACCTCCACCTCCTCCAGGGTCCGGGACGGCAGCCATCTTGGTCCTGCAGGAAAAAGGGCCCCCCCTGCTCACAGAAAGCAAGAGTAGGGGAATTTCCCCAGTGCACTGGCCAAATTTTCCCCTATTCACTAAAGTACCACCAACAGCTTAATCTGGTTCAAAGTCAGTTGGCATTCATCTGAATCCCTTTCCCCTGGGTCGTGTCTGAAAATAGGCAGAATTTGTCTAGTGCACTTGCCCGGTCAACAAAAAAAAAAAAACTGACAGGTCTGTAGTTTCCTGCCTCTGTCTTGCTCCCACTTTTGTGAAGGGAAATCATATCCACCCTCCTCCAGTCCTCAGGTACCACACCATCCTCCCATGATTTATTAAAAAGGGTAGTCAGTGGTGTTACTAGTTCTTCCCTTAGTTCTTTTAGAATTCTGGGGTGAATCCCATCAGGCCCCATTGCTTTATCAGCCTTCAGTTTTAATAGTTCTTTCAGAACCCTTTCTTCTGCAAAAGGACTAATATCAACCCCCCTGTCCAGTGTGCTTCTATTGACTGGATTAGGTATCTTCCCCTGCTCTTCCATTGTGAATACTGAGCAGAAGTAGTTGTTCAGTATCCCTGCTTTTTCACTGTCACTCTCCGCCCAACCACCTTCTTCTTTATTCAGCCTCAGTATCCCTGCCTTAGTCTTGCTTTACTCCCTAATGTATCTATAAGTGGTTTTATCCCCCTTCTTAGCCGAGTTGGCTATCTTTTCCTTAATTTGGGCCTTTGCTATTCTGATTGCCTTTCCCGCTTCCTTCTGCATTAACTGGTACAGTTCTCTTTCCTGCTCCTTCTGTGTTTTCTATGTCCTGCTCCTTCTGAATGAGTAAGCAACAAGACATGGCTGGGTGTTGGTAGTACTGAGATACCCACACACCCAGAGGCGTAGTGAGGCACAAGGCAGCAGGCCGAGTGCCTTCAGCCTCTGGGTGTGCAGGTATCTCGGTACTACCAACACTCAGCCATGTCTTATTGCTTTTATAAAATGGGCCCATAGGCAACTTTTAGAAAAAGAACATTCTAAAGGTTTTCAAAGCCACAAAAAAATATATACTAAAATGTTGCTAAATAATATAAAATAGTTCCTCCACAGATGTTTTTCACCTCTCAGTCATCTGTCTTTCTTCATACTCAATACACTGTGTGATTTTTTACCATGGAATAGAAGAATTCAAAGCTCTGCATAATTCCAGTAGTAGAATGCCCCCCCTCCACACACACACAGAATGGTAACGTGGAATACATCAATTCAAAATTCTTAAGAGTTCCACTGGCATACACTAAAAAACAAACACACACACACACACACACAGGCCTTAAGTGGAGCCAGAACCTCAGTTTTATCTGTTGCCAGGTAAGGAGCAGGGAGTTCTCTAGCAAAGTGGTAGGGATAGGAGGGGGATTTTTCATGGTCATCAAAGAAACACCAGCAATGGAAACTCTGAATATTAATTGATTTTTAAAATGTGAGTGTGTGTGTGTGTGTATAAGGGGGGAGCGGGTCATGAGTGTAAATAACATTAAATTATTTACTTACTTTATTTAATGGGATTTTATTTTGTGTGTGTGTGTGTGTGTGTGTGTGTGTGTGTAAAGGCTGCAGCCATGTTTGTGATGGAAATTAGGAATTAAGTGGCTTATGAATTCTGTGAGTTGCCCTGGTTGGCAGGGACTTGTTTTAAGCCATTGGTGGTGCTCTCTTACTGCCATGACTAGAACCAAGTCTCAGCCAATCAAGACACAGGGATTTCCTTGCCCATTTTATATACTCCATTTCCATCTGCAGCCCTGTACAAGTGAGTGAACTGCACCTCTGTCTGCAGCCCTACACACAGTGAGCAAACTGCCCTGTAGTAACCAGCAAGTGGGCTACTGTTGTACAGACTGTTTTGCCCATGCTCTGTTCTCCACTGAACAGCAAGTCACCCTGGTGGGTGCTCAGTAATGCTAGGGGGAGCTTACGAGATGGACAGGTGACTTCAGGAAGTGGAGCCCTCAGGAGTTTCAAAGCACATGCCACACTAGCCCAGCTGGAGAGAATAGACTGCTTCTGCACTTTTCTGCAGCCCATCACAGGTGAAGGAACTGCATTTCCATCTGCAGCTCTGTGCAAGTGAGTGAACTGCACCTCCATCTGCAGCCCTACACATAGTGAGCAAACTGCCCTGTGGTAACCAGAAAGTGGGCTACCGTTGTACAGACTATTTTGCCCACGATCCCTTCTTCACTAAACAGCATGTCACCCTGGTCAGTGCTCAGTAATGCTTGGGGGAGCTTCCAAGATAGGTGGGTGATGTCAGGAGGTGGGGCCGCCAGGAGCTTCAAAGCATGAGCTGTGCTAGTGGCTCAATGCATAGTGTCTCCACACGAGTAGCTCAAGCAGGAGTGGCGTGAGTCGCCCTGAGTGAGTTCACCTGAGGGAGGCCACTGGAAGGCCCTTTAAAAATGTCACTGTTTGTTTTAGGCTCATACATCTTTGCAGGCTGTCTTTTAGGACATGTCGGATAACAATAAACTTGTAAGTATAAGAGATTTATTTGTAAGAAGCCTGGGCTTTTTTATTACATAGGAAGCCTGCTCTGCTGTTTGGTAAAAGGTTTTAGTAGGGCTATTAGTACAGGGGTACTTTTACAATGATATTATTTAAGTGGATGCTTTTTCATTTATTCACAACAGCTCTAAGCACTTGTGTGCTTCAAGTTCTTACCACAAACAAACCAAAAGTGCCGCTACTTGAGCATGAGGTACTATAGAGATTAACTAATGAATGTGATAAGTTCAGCATTCTCAATACAGTAAGAAGAAGAAGAAATGCATTTTCAGTAGTCCGTAGACAAATATTCACACACCAGTTAAAAATAGTAACTTCCTCACAATAATGCAAAGTATGGCATATTTCTTGTTAGTGGCGCTAGTCCTCAGTGGCGATATTGAGTTGAGCCTGGGTCCCATAGAGCATACTAAATTAAAAATGATTTATGATAATACACGTAGCATAAAAAACCAAAATGATATTTTATGGGTTGCATTGGAATCACCGGATTTAGTAGCTCTGATTGAAACATGGCTAAACCAAAATGTTAACTCAAGTGAGATTGAATTGGATAGTATCCATACCTATTATCTGTGTAACGCCTGTTTTTAAAAAAGGCGATCCAAAAGAGATCACTAACTACAGACCCATAGCCATTCTATCGGTCTTAAGTAAAATTCTAGAAAAACTAGCTGCAATTCAAACCATTAATTACCTAACAAAGTATAGCCTTCTCTCAGACACTCAGCATGGTTTCCAGAAAGGTCATAGTACCTCCACAGCTCTTCTCAAATTCACTACTGATACTCTTACCAACATGGATGCTGATCTATTAACAGGGCAGTTTTTATAGACCTTACAAAGGCTTTTGATCTTGTTGATCACCCCCTGCTTCTCTGCACTCTTCACAATTTGAGCTTTTCACCCTCAGTTGTTGACTGGTACAGAAGCTATCTATCAAACAGGACTCAAATCATGATATTTAATTCCTCCTTATCTGATAGAGCTATTATCAACATTTGGGTTCCCCAGGGCTCCATCCTGGGACCCCTTCTTTTCTCACTTTTTATCAATAATGTAGCTGAGGTTCTTCATTCCTGCTCATCTATTCTTTATGTAGATGATTTCATACTCTATTCAAGCTCCGACAAAATCGCCGGCATAAACGCATCCCTTTCCTCTGACTTCACTAATGTACAAAACTGGTTGTCTGCCCATAAGCTTGTACTCAATGCTAAGAAAACACAATCTATGCTATTTGCGATCTGCCCCTAAGCTCAGGGCACGTCAAACTTCCCTGCTGGTACAAGACCCAGGTGGTGCACAAATAGAGTGTGTAACATCTTTTAAGTACCTGGGTGTTCTTTTGGACCAATCCCTGGATTACAATCTACGTATACGGTTCACTTGCAAAGCACTGAATGCAAAACTGGGAGTCACTTATAAGACAAGCTTTATGCTAACTCCCTCTGATAGCTTGTCATTGCCAGAGGCATCCTTCTCCCTGCCCTCACATATGGTGCTCCCACCACTGCTGCTGCTGCTGCACATAAAACCACCCTCCATAAATGGGATGTAACATATAATAATATCTGTCAGTACGCCTCCTCATCATCTCAGCTTAAGCACCACTGCCAACTTTATAGAGACCTGGGCTGGCTTTTCCCCTCTGTCTGCTGACACTACTCTCTTGTCTCCCTAATTGACTCAGTAATCAGAAAACAAACTCCTTCAACGCTCGCCATGATGCTTGTACGTCAAACCTCCTCTTATGGACTGAGGTCAGTAGATAAGTCCCTACTTAATGTGCCTAAATGTTATACATCCAAAGACTCTGATGCTTTTTCTCACTCTGCCCCCAAGTTCTGGAACTCCTTTCCCCCAGCACTTTGACAGGCAGGATCCCATGTCAGTTTTAAAAGGGGGGCTGTGCCATCATCTATCTCTTGCAGACACCTGCACTTGTTTTAATCCTACTTAAATCCCCTCAACCTCCAGCTACCTCCTGCCATATTATCTGCTACTCCACTCCCCTAGCATTCACTCAACCTTCCTGTCTCCTTAGTGAGCTAATCTTGCCTCCCCTCTTAATACAGAGTCTTGCCTTATAGGTCATGATGGTGCATCCAGCCCAGCCAGGAACTTGCCCTTGCCTTGATGTGCTGACTCATGAATGTCTTCATTGTTGTGACCTATTTTAACCAATATTCCTTATTACCTTGTTGGGTCATTTCTTCTTTACTGTGCAAATTATTTACCCTGACTCTATGTGAATTTTGATGTCATGTTATGTTATTTGGCTGAATGTATCATTTTTACTGACTATTTGACCTGTGCTATTTGTAATTTTCTTGTATTTATGCTATGTATTTGTTTATGATTTTTGTACTGTCCCGGGTCGTGCCTGAACATAGTCATTTCATGGCTAGTGCACTTACCCGGTAAACAAAAAACTCAAATAAAATAAATCATTTAGACAGGGTAGGTCAGCAAGGGGGTGGAGTACTTCTTTATGTTAAATGGGACCTGGAATTAAGATGTGTAATGAGAGACTGCAATTCTGGAGGCGTGGCAGAACCTTGTTGATCAACTCTATAAGAATAGTGGAGAAAGCTGGCCAAGTGACATCCTATTGGAATTACTACCCGAGAAATTGGTGCCATTCTTGAAAAATGTGACCGCTTGCCAAAAGTGAATTCAGTCATTGCCAGCTCAGCCATCTGCCACCAAACAGGCAGCAATCCAGGATGGAGGTGCCTTTCTTCTGGTGCTCCAGATTAATCTGTAGCAGCATTCAAGTTCAGCTCCAGCAGCATCTGGGTTTGTCTGTGGTAACATCCAGGTTCATCAACCCAGCAGGTTTGGAGAAGATTTCCAGTCCAGGTCCGGTAGGAGGTCATGAAAGCATCTGATCCAAAGATTAAGTCCATCCAGCAGCCAAAGATCATCAGACCCAGCTCCAGAGAGGTGATGTTGATGGCCTTTTGTCAATGAGAACTGGTAAGAGATCTTTTCATTTTTAAGTTAACGGTTTCCTGCATGTTTGAAGACTGTTTGGAATGTAATCTCCCGTAGACTTGCCATCTTGACTGCAGTGCTTGCAGGCCTTGTGCCTGTTCCAGGACTGTGCTTCAGCAGGCTCCAGCCTAGGAGAGACTCTTGTTGTAGTGCTTTGGCACTCTGGACTCCTCCTTAGTTTTGGACATTACAGGGATCCCTCCCCCAAATGTTTTGCAAATGTTTTTATGTTTTTTATTTTTGTACTTTTATAGAAAATCCTTTTAAAAATGCTTTTTGGGCTTGTGCAGTATTCAGTAGGAGGGTTTGGGGTCACTGTTTTTGGCTTTACAGGTTGTAGTTGTGTGCATAAATGTTTGTTTGCAGTGTTTTCTTTTGCAGGTGTTCCTGGAAGAAGACAAAAAAACCTGAAGAGGACTGGTGGGACTCATTGGAGTTGTCCTCTGTGTAGAGTTGTTAGGCTTGTGTAACTGTGTAGTACAATGTCTAACCTTTTTCATTTTACAGATGTAGAATGGTTTTTGGTTTTGGGAACCTGGTATGTAGCATAGGTCAGACAGATTTCCCCTAGAGGATTGGGGGAAGGCAGGTTGGTGGTCCTGATTCTAGATAGGAGTTACTAAAGCTGTCTGATAGGACATGCTTCAGGCAGTTTCTTGGAGCCACTGAGGATCCACAAATAGTACAGTACAGTAGTAGGATAGGAACTGAAGTTTCTTCAGTGGACCACTGTCCTTTGGTATCACCTGCCTGTGCCTGGCACATGGTAGGGGAGTACTTGACCAACCCTCCCCATAGAGGGCATCAGAGGTAGGATGGCCTGGTGCCAGATGAGGGAATGACTGTGGACAGTCATTTACCTGGCAAGGGGTGAGTGTAACCACCCAGTCCCCTGAGGTTACTAGAATCCTATTGGTATCATTGTTAGAAGGTAGCAGACAGCTCCTAGAGAGTTCAGTAGGGGCTCCTTACATAATGACATCATTGTTTACTCAGCTAGCCTGAAGGAAGAATGATTAGGTCATTTAGTACTCTCGCAGCAGCATAAACCACACTCTGTGGATAGCTGCTCTGGGGAGCTTAGAATGCTCAGTGTTGTTCAGAGAGTTGTGGACTGAGGAGGTGAGAGTGGCAGTAGGACTGCCAGGGGCTCTGAGGAGAGGGCCCTGGATTTCTCACCCTAGTGGAGTGTCATTTTCAGCTTCCAGTAGAAGTGTTGGAGACAAGGCTACAGCAGGATTTCCTGATTTCTAGTCTCTGTGAAGCGGAAGAAACTGTTTAGTCTCAAAGGACTCAAGGGGCAATCCCCTGAATGTTCTGTAGCATTTTTAGCTGCCTTGGATAGGACCTGAAATAGACTATTTTGACCGGCTACCCAGGAGAGTGCTTTTCCATTCTTTTCATTGTTACATGCCCTGTGGATGGGATAGCTTCTAAGAATACTGCTCTAGGAGACTACATCTCCACATTTCTAAGGGGATTAGATAGTCTGGGCTGTGTGTGCCTATAGATAAGGCTGGTTCGCACCTGTCAGTGCCCCTAGTCTCACCAATGTGAGTGAAGTAAAGTTAATCTGTGTACCCCAGTGAGTGCAGTTTATTCTCTGGTCACTCCAGTTTGTGACAAGTTAAAGTGTGGGACCTCTAGCATTTTATTGGGGAATGGGGATTTCAATGGTGTAACCCTGAAGAATGGCAGAGACTGTTGGTTGTGGCCAAGGGTGGGAGGAATGCCATCTAAGTGCTTACAAGGCAGGGCTTCCTGGTTCATAAAGGGCACCAGTATGTTTACCTGAGCGAGGGCCCAGCTGCAGGTTAAGGTGTGTGGCTGAGTTTCACATAATTGCACCTATGTTTGAGAAGAATTCTGAGTGTGTGGCTTAGATTCACTATAAGACACTCATGGGAAGAGAGATGTTCATGTGCATGGCTAGGTGTCCACAAAATGCACCTTTTGGGAATTTGGGAAGAAGATTATTCTGTTGTTGTTGATACACTGTTCTGCATGCAAGGAGAGTTCATGAATTTGTATGTGTCCATCCTGGACTGACCCTTGGGGATCCACTTCTGCTTTTACTTTCCATCTGATGAATAAAGCCATACTGAACGATCCCCAGTCACTGTTATGGATATTCCAATTATTGCTTCTGGTTGTGTGGATTTACTGGAACCCTCTCAGCAGGTTAGATCTAGCATATGCCTAGCAGCCTCCACCCAGGACCTGGGTTGTATTATTTACACAAGGTTCATGCGGTTTGTTTCTGTACCCCCACCCCTCTCTCCCTCTAGAAAATGAGCCAGGTATACATCCTAACGCCAATGGTGGTACCTACCTTTTTGTAAAGTAAATTGGCATGCCAGTTTATGGGCACCAGTGTTTTCAGATTTTAATGGGGGTTATGCACACTAGTTAAATAAGTCCCCTGGGGGTTACAAAAACAATGGGAGCTTGTCTTGGGATATTTAATTTGGGTGAGAGGTATGCTGAGGGTATGTCTAGGATCTTCCTGTCTGATGGTACCCAAACAGAAGATTGTTTACCAGAAGCAAAGTTGTGCCAAGTAAAATGCCATCTGAAAGGCTTTTGCTGCCTGAGTTATGTGGAAAAGAAAGTGGAAGAATTTGCTGCTTGTGTGTTTGCTTTGAAATTGAAGACTATGAAATAATTGCCCTTGCCTTGTGGTAAAAGCACTTAAAAGCTGCTTAAAAGTTGCAAGTTTCCAGAGAAAAGTACATGTGGACTTAAAAGACAGTGTTTTCTAAGTGCTCAGAAAGTTTCAAGTGTGTACAGTGAAGTTTGGAGGAGTCACTAAGGACAGTGCTCTAAGAACTGAGTGAAAATGCCTTAAAATGCTTGCCCCGCTGAAATTTTAAGCTGAGAAAAAAAGTGACAGTTTGCAGTTTAAATTTTTCCTTCTTGAGGATTGCCATACAGAGAGAGAGAGAGAGAGTTCCTTTGCATGGCGTTGTGTGATTGGTCCCAGTGCACCTAAGCACCACCCTTGCCTGAATCTGTGCTTGTGGGACATTCATGGAGGAGCAGCCTGCAGTGTGCGAGCAGCTTGTAGTTCATGCAGCAGGAAGGAGGAATCGCTTGCAGCAAAAGTGCATCTGCAACAGCAGTTTTTCCTGCCTTTTTTTGCAAACAACCCGGGCTCAACCCGTATTCCGACTGACTGGAGAGTGATCGAGGTGATAGTAACGATGATCGGCAGGACTGCTAGCCCATTTTACCCCAGAGGCATTCTTCAAATCGGCAGCAGGCCGTATTCCATCGAGGGTGCAAACCATCCACTGCCTGTAAGTACCCTTGCAAAAGAAATTGACAGATCATTCACAAATCTGGACTGCCTTGTACGGTATGGGCTGCATGCCCATTGGCTCTTGCTCTGCACCAATGGTGATTCAGCCTAAACTGATCAGTCGGTAATGACGGGGCGGCGGGTGGATGCTGCAACCCGCCGCGGCGCGGGGAAGCGGGCGGTGGGGCTTCATGGGTGGGTGGGGTGGGGGACACTAGATCACCAGGGATGTGGTCTTGGGGGGTGTTAAACTAATGCAGCCTGCGATCGGGCTTATCAGTCCACTGACCACCAGGATATATTCGGGGACAGTTTGCTGCCCGCGATCGGGCTGGTGGGGGGTTATTTAGCATTTGCTCGGCGATCGAGCCAGTCGGGGAGGGGAGTTTAATGCTTTGCCCGCGATCGGGCCAGTGGGGGTGGGGGATGTTTTACTCTTTGCCTGCGATCGGGCTGCAGAGGGGCGCCAGTCCTCGACAGCTGCTGCCTGGACAGGCGCCAGGCGCAGTCCTCGTGGATCGGTGCACCTGCATGCTAATGGCATGCAAATGGAGAAACAGATGCAAATGGCCCCCTGCACCTTGCATGAATTATGGCCCCATTTGCATGTCACCTTTTGAATATCAGAAATTTGCGATGGCGCAATGGTACTTGCACCACCGCGTTGAATGCTCCACTTGACCACTTCTGGCACAAGTTCCACCAGCGCCATGCACAGTGGTTGTGGTTGGGTGATATTCAAAGGAGTTGCTCAATAGTGCAACTCCTTTGAATATCACTCCGGCCACACCCCTGCGCAACTATTTTGTGCGGAGCAAGGGCTTGTGCCACAAAATAGCGCAGTTTGAATATCCGGCCCACAGAACACAAGAAGAAGGATAAAGATGAAGAAGCAGTACAATGTGTAATTCCTAAATTTAGGTTTAAAAGTTTTACATGTAAAGAGGTGAAAGATGTAATTAGGAAATTAAACACTTAAAAATCTTATGGATTAGATGGAATAGAGGTAAGAGTTATAAAAGACTCAACAGATGTTTATTTATTTAGTTATTTTATTGATATACTTTGTTAACTGGGTAAGTACACTGAGCCAAAGGCCCCTTTTCAGGACTGACCCAGAGCCACTTAAATTGTGGATAAGGTGGCATAATAAATTTACAACTTGTAACAAATATAATGCAATATGTCAATTATATACAGCATTAAAAACAATTACATTTACAGTAACTTGCTGTAACAAATAAGTCTTTAACTGAGTTTTAAAATTTAAATGGCTGCTTGCATTAAGACAGGATAATGACAAAGTATTTCAGAGTTTGGCTGCCTATACAGAATAAGTACACTCCCCCATAATTGTTGAAATCTGTGGAATAAATAACTTGAGCTTGAAGATGATCTTAAAACTTTTTTTCTTTTCTGAACTCTAAATGACTAAGTAAAGGAGAAGAGTATTTCATTCTTATAGTCTTATCTACTTAGCAACCAAGGTTGTATTGAAAATTCAACCTTGGTGGTAACCAACCAGTCTCATTATACAAGACATAGTGATGAGTACTGTATGGCATAAGTAAAGCGAAATGACAAATAGCACTAAATGTCCTGGTTATTAGGTTTAAATCAGTGGCAGACAGCTGTGTGAATAAAAAAGAATTGTAATTTAAAGTAAGCAAAAGTATACTTGGTATACTTTTATTAAAAGTATATGTTGGGGGGGCGCTAATGAGCAGCTAACGTGGTAGACACGTTTTCCTGTCGCTCCATTCAAGTGGCCTTTAAATAATAGAAATATTAAATATAAAATACCTCTTTGCAGTTCTTTAGTTATAGTAGCCGGTGCTGGAAGGTGTTATGGAGAAATATCTGACCCCCAACCCCACTAAGAGTCAACGGCTTGAGGGCAAAGCGGGTAAGAAGTCCGCGGCGAGCACCTCGGGTGAAAACTCAGGCCTGGTGTCACTGTCTGCTGCGGAGGTTGCCGTACTTGGCTGATAGCTCACTGGCCAGGTAATAGTGGCGCTGGAGCCCAGATTAATTAAATTAGAGAGCAAATTGGACTCCCGGGTGCAGGAGGTCCTGGAGCTGCAAACCCAACAGGGTACTCGGCTGGCAGAGGCAGAAGAACAGATATCCAGACTGAAGGATGACATGCTGTCGGTTCCTGGGCAAGTCTTGGAGCTTCAGAAGGAGTTAGAGGAGTTTAAGGAAGCCTTCGACTATCAGGAGAATTATCACTGGTGCTTAAACCTGCGCCTACGAGGTTTGCCAGAGGGATGAGAGGGAAAGGGAGCCCTAGATTTCTGTGGTAAAGTGCTGCTGGAATTGCAAGGCATGCAACCCAAACATGGAAGGGTAAAATTGGAGCGAGTTCATCGGGCTGTGATGCCGTGACCACCGGCGGGCCAGCCGCCACAGCAGATTATCATGAGATTCCATCATTACCAGGATCGGGAGGCAATCCTAAAGGCCTACAGAGCCAAGGCACGTTAAGCTTTGAAGGGAACTGTCTGTTCATCTCGAAAAACTATTCTGCAAGATTACTTAAAAAACGCAAGGTGTTCAACGCAATCATGGCACAGTGGAGGGGCTTAAAGGTTGAGAATTTCTTAGTGTACCCTACCACGTTGAAGATTCAACATGAAGGGGTGACCCTCTCCTTCTGGGAAGTAGAGGAAGCTGAAGAATTTGTCAAGAGCCTGCGCAATAAAGTGGGTTGAGATGAGGGCAATGGACACAGCCCTGGTGTTTGTTGTTTCGACCTCAAGAGATCAGTGTTTGCTGCATTGTTATTTAACATTCAGAGGATTGGTATGCCTTTCTTGTTTTCATTGTGTTTGCCTACCATCTAGTTTGAGGAACTATACAGGAGAAGAGAGACTGCTGATGCATTTAAGGACCTGGGTATGATGAATAAAATGATCTGGTTTGAACGCCTGAGAATAAGAGGACCGATGTGGAAAAGACTGAGGCACCAATGGACTTAGGAGAGAGTTGAGTTCAGGTCCCTTATTTTATTTCAATTGTGACCCCACAGTTTAGTAACAGGCCATGTGGTCTGATGGGCCTCTTGGTTGGTGGCAGTGGGGGAGCAGGCTCAGCACGTGTGGTAGAAGGTGCGGCCCTGTCTCCCCTTGCCTGCTGCTGCAGAGAGGCTACATGTGCTCGAAGGCCCTTCCTCGCGAGTGCCTAGTCACTACTAAAAGTTCAACAAAATGCTGCAGGTTTCTCATTTTCTGTGTGCATGATGGAGGGGAATCAACCCTCTTTTTTAATCTTTTTGGGTAATTGGGTGGTGGGGGGTGAGAGATAATGTGATGGGGGGTTGGGCAGCCATGGGGGGGAGATGGAGTTATGAATTGCGTGGTCAATCGGTCTTGAGTCGAGCCTCTGAGAGGTTTGTGGGGACACATGGAGTTGATCATGGCTGGCACGCCATCAAGGGGAAGGTGTTTTCATGGTTGCAGATATAGCCTTTTCTGCCCTTCGGTGGTGGGCATCGAGATTGTGTGTTGTCCCTTCTCCCCCTGGTGCTTGATCTCCTGGGGTGGATATGGGCTTTGGGGTTTTTTCAGATAAGCAGATGGAGGTGCTAGTAGTCTACTCCCGATCTGATAATGGGAATTAGGAGGTAGAGCTGGGGAAAGGCACAATCAAATTAAGTACCACCGTGCTTGTGCGTGGAGGGAATTGCAGTACTCCAGAGTGAGGAGGTAAGCCCCTGCAATAATCAGGCCTGACGGGTGGTGGCACGCAAGGGGTTATAACGCTACTGCTCAATAGTGTGAACTAAATCTTATTAAATATCTAAGGTGAGCAAGCAGGAGTTCAGAATAGCTGCCCCCTCGTGCCTCAACACCATTGAGAGTGCGATTAAGGTTGAGAGACCCGCTGTGACCTGAAGGGCATATATTAGGAGCTTATATACTTTGAGGTGCAAGCACTGGATTTTGGCATGGCGGTGGAAACCATGACCTTGTGGGAGGAGGGGGGGATGCAGAATCGAAGTTGCATTGGGACATGTATTAAGGTTTAGAATAGCCGTAAGGGGTAGTACCCCATGGGTGGTTTCAGCTGTTGGGCGGGGTGGTGGGACGCACATGCCAGTTGAAGGGGGCTTTCTGGACACTTGTGCTACATTAGCAATTAGTGTCGATAGGGAATAAGAGATGAAAGGAGATGGCGATGGAGGGGGTTCACAGGACAAAACTTTGTGAGGTTGGGGGAAGGGCAGGGGGACTGGGAATATCTACTATCAGTAAAGTACAATATGGGGGAGGGACAGATGGAGGAGATATATGATGGAAGTGCATTTTTCAGGAGGGATGATGCGTCAGGGGGAGGGGAACTGGCGGGAGGTGCTGGAGGGGTGGAGGGAGGAGCGGAAGGAGTTAATTCAAGTTAGTATTCTTGTTATTGGTGTTAGTCTGTTTTCGGATGCAATCAATGGTGTGAATGTCATTGGTGTTGTGCTGTATAATATGGACCTAAAGGGCTGGAATAAATGTACCCAGGAAGTGGGGGAGGGATAATTGGCTACAGGGTGAAGTGTGGAACTGGACATTTTTACATATGGACCATGGCTAATATATCAAATGTTAATGTCATCTCATGGAATGTCAAAGGGATAGCAAGTCCAGTGAAGAGAACATCACTTTTGACTGCTCTGAAGAGGGCAGGAGCGCAGGTGGCTTTATTACAAGAAACCCACCTGACGGACGTAGAACATACAAAGTTGGTTCGGAATTGGGTGGGGAGGTGTTATGCGGCTTCCTTTTCTTCCCATAAGCATGGGGTAGCTATACTTTTGCACAGGAATTTTCCCTTTGAAGTTCGGAGTGTGGTACGTGACCCAGAGGGTGGCAGGTACATTTTTATCTCGGGAATATTAAGGGGAGAAGCGGTTACGTTTGGGTATATTTATGCCCCGGCGGTATACAAGCCACAGTTCTACATCTCTTTGCTGGACTTGGGGGTGATTTCAATTGGACCATGGATGCTCGTATGGACACTCTGAGGGCAGGGGTAGGACATCAGAAACCATGGGTCAGTGGCAGCTTGGGATGGCTGGCCTGGACCTGGTGGATGGGTGGCGTACAGCCAACCCAGGAGCAAGGGAGTATACGTTCTACTCTAATCCACACAAAATCTGATCACGTATAGATTATATTTACCTACCCAGGGGTTGGGTTGGAAGGGTGCAGGATATTTCCCATAGTTCTATCCACATCTCCGACCACGCCATGGTGGTTTTGAAATGGGTTAGTAGGGAAATGATGGAGGAGCCTCCACAATGGAAGTTTCCTACGTATATGCACAAAAAAACAGGCCTTTAGGGAGTACTTAGTGGAGCAGTGGCAATTTTATGAGGAGACTAACTCCTCCCCGGACATATCTAAAACTACTTATTGGGAGGCTGGAAAAGTTTTTATGAAGGGGGCTGTCATAGCCTATATGGCGAAGCTAAGATGGCAGAAGAGGGATAAACGGGTGGAGTTAGAACGACAGTTAAAAGACTTAGAGAAATGAGTAGCAACAGGGGAACAAGGAGAAGCACCCAAGCTGCTGATAGCAGCAAGAGAGGCTTTAAATGCCCTGCTACAGGAAAAAGCCAGCAGAACCTGGTTTTGCTGCCAGTGGCAGGTTTTTGAATGGGGAAACAAACCAGGGCCTTTACTAGTGAGACTTATGAAAGGTGGTAGGTGCCCAGCACGTATCTTAGGGATTAGGAATAGAGAGGGGAAACTCTGTACTGAATCTAGAGGTATAAGAGAATGTTTTTGACTCTTTTACGAAGGTATCTACAAGGCAGAATATAAAGGAAAAGAAACCCAAATACAGAGATTCCTGGAAGGCCTGCAGCTGCCTGTAACTTCAATAACTCAGAGGGAACAACTTGGTCAGATTATTACAAGGTCAGAAATGTTGGGGACTATACAAAAATTGCAACAGAGGAAAGTTAGTGGCCCAGACGGCTTCCTAATAGAGTATTATAAGATCCTGGGGGGGGGGGTCATGTGGCGGGAGCACTATGTGAGCTTTTTAAGCAAAAGGAGGGGGGGTGAAGCTCCCGAGCTACCAGATACCTACTATGATGCTGCCATATGTTTGATACGCAAACCAGGCAGGGATGGGATGGACTGTGCGGCGTACAGACCCATTTCACTGCTTAACTCCGATTTAAAGATTTTAGCTAAAGTGCTGGCTACTAGATTGGAAAATATATTGCCGGACTTGATTCACCCAGACCAGACCGGGTTCATTAAAGGCCGCCAGTCATATCATAATATGCGCAGGTTACTTAATATAAAATGGCGGGCTGGTCGAGAGCAAGAGAAAGTGGGTATTGTCTCAATGGATGCAGAAAAAGCATTTGACAGGGTGGAATGGGACTACCTGTTTGCGGTGATGGACCGGTTTGGTCTGGGTGACTCCTATGTGGGATGGGTGAAGGCCATGTACAAGAAACCCAGGGCTCGAGTCTTGGTCAATGGGGGCCTTTCAGAGCAGTTTGATTTAGAGAGGGGCACTAGGCAGGGATGACCCCTGTCACCTCTCCTATTCGCTCTGGCGCTCGAACCCCTGGCAGTGGCAGTGCGTCAACAACAATGGGTGGAAGGGATTGGTGGGGCTAGGGGTACTGTGCATAAAGTTGCATTATATGCTGACGATATGCTCCTGTTTGTTAATAACTCGCATAGGTCCATGGTACCGTTGTTGTCCCTTATTGAGGAATTTTCCAGTTTCTCTGGTTACAAGGTTAACTTGGAGAAATCAGAAATGATGTGTTTCCCAGAGGGTGACAGGGCATTAGAAGGGTTGGGACTTAAAATTGTGCAGGCTGGCTTCAGATATTTGGGGGTCTGGGTTGGACGGGGACTGGGCGATCTACATAATTTGAATTACCCCCCTCTGATTAAAACTATACTTGTGGATCTCAGGAGGTGGGCGCAGCTTCCGATCTCCAGGCTAGGAAGGATTAACTTGATTAAAATGAACATCCTTCCCTGGATTTTATACCCCATGCAAATGTTGCATTTGGGATTAACAAAAGGGGACATTAAGTGGCTGGAGATAGGGTTCTCTGAGTTTATATGGCATGGAAAAAAGCCGTGAATCAGTCTAAAAAGACTCAGGGCTGAAAGGAGCAAGGGAGGGCTTAATTTCCCAGACCTGGGCAATTACTATCTAGCTGTCCAGCAGAGAGGGATTGTAGATTGGGTGCACCGACCACCGGTTGCTAGCTGGGTGGAGTTGGAACAATGGGGAGTCCTAGGGAGGCTCACTGCGTACCTACATAGTAAGGGGCTCTAGGCTTATAAAGCGTTGGGAGGTAGCATCCCGATGGTATGGGCAGTACTTGAGGCTTGGGAACAGCTTAAAAGGCATAAGGTGCATGAGCAGGGAGAAACCCTGTTGATGCCGGTGGCCAGGAATCCCTTTTTCCTTGCTGGGTATGGAGGACAAGGGTTTCAGTGAGTGGGAGAAGCGAGACTGTCTGAGTAACCTGATAGTGAAAGGGGAATTTAGCACTTTTGAAATGGTGAAGCAACACTTGTAGTTGGAGAAGCCCCATCTGTATAGGTATCTGCAGGTTTGGGATTTTGTGGGAAGATCAGATAGAGTGGGTCAGGATGAACTGAAACCAGACCCAATAGAACAGCTGGTGTATTATGCTAGGAAGGATCCTAAGGGGTTCCTGGGGAGGGCTGCCAAGCAGGGCAAGCAAAAATTGCCAGACTTGACTGGGAACACAAGGACTCTGTGGTAAAGGGACTTGGAACACCACATTTCTGAAGAAAATTGGAAGGTGGTACTACATATGCCAGAGGGGATAATGGTTTGTAATAAGTTTAAAGAGGCTTTTTTTAAATTCCTACATAGAATATATTATCCTCCAGCTACTGTTCATAAAGTCCACCCATCGGTATCCCCCATGTGTGGTAAATGTGGAAGGGAAATGGGCACCTATATCCACTGTTTCTGGACCTGCTCAGTTTTAGTAAAGTATTGGAAGATGTGGTTGCTGAGGTGGCCCAGATAGCTGGTCGTCCATTTAAAAGGGATCCCTTGACCTGCCTTTTTGGTGTGTAAGTGGTAGAAGGGGAGGAGTGGACTCCACTTCCCAGATGGATGAGAATCATGTTCGTGATGGCACGACATTGCATTCAGAATACTTGGGTCTCGAGTGTCAAGCCCATGGTCCCTCTCTGGCGCCAGATACTTCTGCATACTCTGGCACTGGAGAGATTGACGCAAATTGTCCGGGATAGGGAGGGAGCCTTCCTGAGGGAGTGGTCCCCCTTCCTCTTCTCTTTGAGTGTGGTGGAAAATGTGATGTTAAGGACGGGAATTGGTACATGAATTATATGGGAAGGTTGGGTACACTCTTACAGGTTGTTCTAGACTATAAGGAGGCTCTTGAAGACGCCAGGCATGAGGGGAAGTATTATGCCAAATTCATGTAAATGGGATAGAACAGCACTGTAATGATGAAATGTGTTTTTTTTTGAAAAGCTTAATTTGCACACCTGATTGCAACCAATTGTTTGTTTGCTTATTGTTTATTTTTATCTGTCTGTTTTCGATGTCTGTATTACTTAAAAGGAACTTAATAAAGAGATTATTCAAAAATAAAAAAGTATATGTTATATCACCAGTTTTATTTATTTATTGAGATTTTGGAAACTGGGTAAACCCACTGAGACCAGAGGTCCCGTTTTCAGGGGTGACCCGGGATTAGTTACAGCAGTAGAATAAATACATTGGAAGCTATTTACAGTAGTTTACAGTGGATACATACAATGAAAGCCATTCTCAGTAGTTTACAGAAGATACACGAGTTGGAATGGGCATGAGCACATTACAGAGTGAAACAGTAAGCTCACAGTATGTTAGACAGGTACACAGTACATTAGACAATATTACACAAGAGTATTGTGGGTGACATAGTGATGGCAGAGGAGTAACAGGCAAGCTGATTACAAGTCAGTGTCCAGACAGGGGGCTAGCTATTGCAGCCACAGAGACTAAGTTCCAGCAGTCACACTTTGAGACCTAATTTAAAACCAAAGAGAGTGGGCTTGTCAACCAGACTAGCTGGGAGAGTTTTCCATAGATATGGAGCAGAGTGCCAAAAAGATCACTTGCCTTGGTTAGTGCAAACCCATAGTATGGTGAAGGGATGACTTGCTGAAGATCTCGTGTCACGGCACTGTACCTTGGGATTAAGCAGACCACGCAGATGGGGATGGGGGCCGGTGATGGTGAATTTAAAGATCAAGCAGATAGAGGAGCAGGCCAGCTTGTGCTGTATAGTGGGACAGTGAAGGTCCTCAAGAGCCTCACAGTGGTGCCTCCTAGTGGCGAAGCATACCACTCTGTGATAGAGCACTGTGAGTTTTCTTAGCTCCCCCTCCCTGAGGAACTGTAGCAGAAAAGCCCCATAGAGGAGGGAGGGGAATAGAATGCAGTTAGCTATGGCTCACCAAGCCTCGTCAGAGACAGAGTTACCCAGCCAGTAGAGGAGTCCAATCTTCTGGTGGGTAGACTTGGTTAAGGAGTCAATGTGAGGTTTGTAGGACAGCTTATAGTCAAGGAGGCTCCTAAGGTACTTAATTCTGTCAATAACTTCCACTCTCTTTCCTTGGGCTGTGTGGAGCTGGAGCAGGTCGCTCCTGACTGCCCCAAGGTGTCTGGTCCCAAACAAGACAGACTTGGTCTTCTCATCATTCAGCATGAGTGAGTTGGAGGAGCACCAGGCTTCAGGTAAGGGATAACCAGCACTTACCAGCCTATTCCCTCTATTCCTGGACATCTTCATCCTATCCCCTTCCACTAACACACTCTTCTCCCTATCTTCCCTCTCCCTACTTACTAACAATAAACTGGCAGCAGTCTAGGATTGTTGGCTCTTCTCTCTTTCCTGTAAACTTTTTTATGAATTATAACTGTTCACACCTATGTCAGACCAGTATGTATAGGCCTATATTGACCTTCGTCTGTACAATGTTTTCGCATTATTGATTTACCGCATCTGTGACTATGCATTGTATTGTATTAATGTCCAGGACCACTTTGAAAATGAGCTTGCTCAATGGTGTTTATGCGTGGTTAAATAAAGTTGATTGATTGATTGATTGATTGAAGTGCAGAGAGACTGGCCTGCAGTTTGGCAGAAATAACGCTGTGTAGCGAGTCACTGCATTAGACGACGGTGTCGACTGCATAAAGGATGAGGTTATTCAGCCCACAGACCCCCTCAATGTCATTGACAAAGAGAGTGAATAGCAGGGGGCCCAGGATCGAAGCCCTGGGGTACCACAGAGAACACAGGTCTGGTGCCAGATTGGGTTCCTCTCCATTGAACTTATTGGGTTCGATTGAGCAGGTGGTTCTCGAACCAGGAAATTGAGAGCTCATCTAGCCCCAGTAGGTGGAGCTTGGAAAGAAGCAGTTTATGGTTGACCAAGTCAAACGCCTTGGACAGGTCAATGAATCGGGCCCCCTTCGGGGAGCTTTGGTCAATGGCATCGAGGATGTCTGACATGAGCTGGATAAGGACTGTGTCGGTGCCATGGTCTTTCCAAAAGCTATGCTGTATGTCTGTTAAGAGAAGATGTTTCGCAAGGTAATCCTGCAACCGGTTATAGACCAATCTCTCCTGCACCTTCCCGAGAGGGCAGATAATGGAGATTGGCCTGTAGTTCCCCAATTTTAGTTTTTGTTTACCAGGTAAGTGCACTAGCCATAAACAATGACTATTTTCAGGCACGATGCAGCAAAGCTCTTTAATTGGAGCCTAATAGAAGGAAAATTTCCTACAATTTGGAAAGATGCAAAAATTGAACCCATACATAAAGGAGAATTGCCTATGGACCCTTCAAGGTACTGGCCAATAGCACCTCTGTCTGTAGTTTCAAAGATCTTTGAAAAACTGGCACAGGAACAGCTTTGTGAGTACTTGGAAAAGGGCTTGCTGCTGTCTGGGTACCAGTCTGGATTTAGGAAAGGGCACTCCATGGACACCGCACTCACCAACCTAATTGATATCATTGCAACATCTCTGGAAAAGGGGTGAGTGGTGGGTGCAGTGATCGTGGACTTGTCAAAAGCCTTTGATACAGTAGACCACCAAATCTTAATGGATCGATTAATGGGTATTGGTATTTCAATGGAAGCATGTAACTGGTTTAGATCCTATTTGAGAGGAAGAACACAACAAGTTACGATTGGAGGTGTGCTTTCATACAAAGCTACAGTACTATCCAGTACTGTCTAACATACATAAATCAACTAACAAATATAGTGGAAAATTCAAAAATTAGGTTATACATAGATGATACAGTTGTTGTAGCATCTGGTATAAATAAACAAATCAGGGAAAACATAAAAAAAGATTTCGTAAGACTTTGTACATGGTTTGATGACTCTAAACTAGTATTAAACAGTAAAACAAAAAAAAAACAATGGTATTTAATAAATGGCAATCTAAAAAAGGAATTAAGGGTTTTGAAACTGAAATTAAAATGAATAGTAATGAAATACTTGCAGAAGTAACTGAATATAAGTATCTTGGAGTTTGGATAGACCAAAATCTAAAGTTTGACTACCATACTGCAGAAATGACTAAAAGAATTAACAGCAGAACTGGTGCTTTTAGACATTCTGGATATTGTTTAAGTAAAGAAATGAGAACAACCATTGTGAATCAATTACTATTTCTGATATTGGACTATGGTAGCCACGTATATGGATTTTCGAACAAAACATTATTAAAGAAGGTTGGAAGTCCTATATGATCGATTGGCTAGATTTATACTTCAGTGTGACTATAGAACACATCAAAGTAAACTATATGAAGACCTAGGTTGGTTACAATTGGAAAATAAAAGGAAACTAATTTGGGCAAATTAAATTTTTTAAACAATAAATGAATTTAAACCACTATACCTAACTGAAAAACTGGAGAAAGCTGAACATAAATATCGCCTGATAAGTTGCAGTCTTAGAGAATACAAATTGCCAAGATCATTAAATATATTTGGTGAGATGACTTTTCCGTACATGGCCATATCAATATGGAACAAAATGAGTGACTTGATTAAAAATTCTGCTAAAACCTTGAAAAGATTTGTTATAGCTCTGAAACAAGAATTGGCCATTCAATGTATGTGTAGTGGATGATACTGTAATTTTAGATAGGCCTAGCAAAGATTATTGACATAAGTATTACACGTATTTTGTTTACTTACAGGTTTGTGTGTCATATATGTAACTTTTTAATCTGTAAACAGAATCACCTTGAAAATACGACCTTTCAGTCCTAATGGTGTGATTGTACCATCTTATTCCTGTATAAAAATAAAGATTTTTACAACTACTCCGATGTTTCTCCCCCTGACCACAAGCAGCCCTCCAGATGCCAGCCACCCCCAGCTCCATCTCCCCCAATTTTCATCCAGGACTTAACTTTGTGCATACACAGCGTGGCTTGGGTGTTAATCGGGGTGCAGAGCTACCGGGAGGCTGGGAGTCAGCAGCCACTTGGGAATCCATTTTCCCACTTTTCTTCCCCAAGGAGCATGTGTGCAATGCTGCCCAGATGTCCCCATGCACGCTTCTGTATATGGAATGTCAGCAGTCACCACTGCCCCCCTTCTCCATTCTGAGAGTCCCTTGCTGTCTTACTCCCAGCCAAGGCTAGGGGCCAGGCTAATGCCAGGTACTGAAACCCTCCTCCCACCATGAGAGGAGAGCACTCTCCTCTGGATGCACTATCCTCTCCCACTCTGGCCAGCTCCAGCAACCCGAGTCCATATCCGAACCCAGGTTGCCGGCATGGCACAAGGTATGGCATCCAGCACCTCAACTCTAAGCATCACCATCCCAGCCCCATGGACCAGTCCTCTTCAATATCTTTATAGGACACATTGCAGAACAGCTGGAAGGGAAGATGTGCCTTTTTGCAGACAACACCAAAATCTGTAATAGTTTGGATACTCAGGAGGAGTAGAAAAGGTGCAAAGGAATCTTGAAAAACTTGAGGAATGGTCAGAAGCATGACAATTGTGGTTCAGTGCCAGAAAGTGCAAGATAATGCACGTAGGACATAAAAACCCTGGCACAGGGTATAAGATAGAGGGCAGTACTAACAGACTCCAAACAAGAAAGGGATCATGGGGTGATCATATCTAGTGATCTCAAGGTGGCAAGGCAGTATGACAAGGCAGTGGGTAAGGCTAGAGGAATGCTGAGTTGCATAGAGAGGGGAATCTCCAGGAGGAGGAGGAGGAGGGAGGGGGAGGTGGTTCTGCCATTATATCACTCATTGATGCAGCCACACCTGGAATACTTGTCCAGTTTTGGAGATCACACCCAGAAAGGACATAGATAGAGTGGAGGCAGTCCAGAGGAGGGCAACTAAAATGGTTCACAGTTTGCACAAGAAGCCTACAAGGAGAGTTTGCAGGATCTCATGTACCCCCTAGAAGAAAGGAGAGAGAGCAGGAATATGATAGAGACCCACAAATACCTAAAAGGAATAAACAGGGCAGAGGTGGAGAGTCTCTTCAAATGAGAGAAAGCAGCAGGACCAGGAGGCAGGTAATGAAGGTTGATTATTATAATTGATTAAATATGTTACTGAAGTTGTTAATATAATATATAATCACTTTTTGAATATGGTCTAGTGAGGAGTCCATATCTCAGATCACCTTGTTGCTAGCATTCTGTCATTACAGCACTGATTAATATAAGCATTGTGCCACTTCATGCATAATATTTAATCAATTCTAATAACTGTAAAAGCATATTTTATGCAGGCATGGCATTCATGGAGTTGCTAGTCATTAATATCAAGTAACTTTAGGAACTTGGTTTGATGAGGAACTGTATTTTGGTTTCTTCTGTGACAGAAGTTTTATTTTAGACAATCAATAGCACAGAAAGTACCTTAGTATGCATTGTAATCACTCATTTAAGACAACTGTAAAAGCAGAGATTATGTAAACAGTGCTAAAAAGGTTACTACTTGATCTTTACAAGATTTCCCGGTTTACATGCTTTTTTGAAATGTTGCATATTACAGCACTTTTGCCTCGATTTGTATATGTCACATTTTTTATACGGAATATGGTATGGCAATCCACTGTGTGAACATTTAAGAGTATATAAGGTATGAACTTACTCACAGACCCTGAAGCTCTCACAGACGAGGTGCTGGTGGCATTGTTTGGGTCCTCTGTGTGGTGAGTCAATTTGGCTGTGCTGTGGTAAGTTACGTGATGGCGTGGAAATAAGTAAATAATTATTAGCAGCATCCTCATGTAACATAGAAACATAGAATTTCCTGGTAGATAAGGACCTCTGGGCCTATCTAGTCTGCCCATTTTTCCTACCCAGTGCTTAAACCACTTCCCTACCTGACCTGCAGCTCCCTCTTTCTTCCCTATGTCCCATGCATTTTTGAATTCTCCACCATCTTTTCTGTGAAGAAATACTTCCTCACTTTACCCCAGAGTCTACCCCCCTCTAGTCTTGTATCATGTCCCCTTGTTCTTGAACGTCTTCTTCTCTGAAAGATGCTACTGTCGTGTACCTTATTGATACCCTTGAGGTACTTGAAAGTTTCTATCATATCTACCCTCTCTCTTCTCCAGTGAATACATATTGAGGTCTTTCAGTCTCTCTTCATATGGCTTCTGTTGCAACCCCTACACCATTTTAGTTGCCCTTCTCTGTACTACTTCCATTCTGTCTATGTCTTTCCTGAGATGTGGCCTCCAGAACTGGACACAGTACTCCAGATGTGGTCTCACCAGTGATCTGTACAGTGGCATCACTACCTCCTTTTTTCTGCTAGTCATTACTTTCCTCATGCATCCCAGCATCCCACTGGCTTTCTCTACAGCCTTCTCACATTGCCTGGTCACCTTTAGGCCATTGGATATACTCACCCCCAGGTCCCTTTCCTGTTTGGTGGCTGTCAGAACCTCCCCTCCCATCCTGTATTCTTCTTCTGGATTTCTGTGCCCCAAATGCATGATCTTGCATTTATTTGCATTGAACTGCAGCTTCCACACTCTTGACCACTCCTCCAGTTTTCTTAGGTCCCTTTTCATTTTCTCCACCTCCCCTGGAGTGTCCACCCTGTTGCAAATCTTAGTGTCATCTGCAAAGAGACATACCTTGCCTTCCAGACCCTCTGCAATGTCACTTATGAAGACATTAAAGAGGACTGGTCCCAATACCAATCCATGTGGCACCCTGCTGGTCACCCTTCTCCTCAGACTGAACTCCATTCACCACCACCCTCTTTGTCCTTCCACTCAACCAATTTCTGACCCATTTTTACCACCCTGGTCTCCACTCCCAGGCTACCCAACTTGTTTACAAGCCTCCTATGTGGGACAGTGTCAAAGATCTTGCTGAAATTCAGGTAGGCCACCTCCACTGCCCCTCCCTGATCAATTTGCTTGGTCACCTAGTCAAAGAAATCTATCAGTTTTGTTTGACAAGACCTTCCTACTGTGAACCCATGTTGCCTCAGATCCTGTATCCTGCAGTCCTCTAGATATGTCACAGTTCTTTCGTTCAGTAATGATTCCATCATTTTCCCCACTACTGAGGTCAGGCTGACTGGCCTGTAGTTGCTAGCCTGTTCCCTGCTCCCACTTTTGTGGAGAGAGATTGCATTTGCCCTCCTCTAGTCCTCCGGAATTACACCCATTTCTATTGATTTATTGAACAGAGCTGTCAGAGGTACTGCCAGCTCCCTTCTGAGTTCTTTTAGTATTCTGGGATGTATTCCACCCAGCCCCATTGCTTTGTCTAGATTCAGTTTGGCTAGCTCATTAAGGACTCTCTCCTCCGTAAACGGACTGGAGTCCACCTCCTTTCCATTGGTGCTTCTATCCCCTAGCCGTGGTCCCTCCCCTTCCCCTTCTTCTGTAAATACTGAACAAAAATATTTGTTCAAGATTTCTGCCTTTTCTGGGTCCCCATGTAGTGTGCAATTCTTTACAGCATACTGGATCCTTATGCACTCTCCCTGTACACTACAGAACACAGCAGTCAACACGCATCACACATCCTAATGACAATGACCCCCAGGTGAACTATCCCAAGAGTATGGCTGCTGGAACAGTAGATGCTATGTGTGACATGAGACCCCCTACTCCCACCATGAGGTACACCTGCTATACACAGAGGTGGATGCCATGTATAGCAATATTGCTGGACTGTGCAGAGTTGGGTACAACATAAAGGGATGTCATAGGGTGCTTGACAGACTAACAGACCAGCCGGATGTGGTTTTGTTCTTATGCAGGCATTAGCATCAAACTAAGGCTATCAGCTGGGACCCTTTGTAGGGGAGATACTCATTCTTTTGGGATCGAGTACAAACAGGGACAGCATTAGAAATACAGTAGTATGGAATATCTTACTGTATAAAATTATGGAATTGGAAATGCCTGAAAGACTCATGAAACAATTATAGTGGGTAAATTATAATTAGTGTTTGAGAAATATGGATAGTACACTGAAATTACCTAGGATTCAAAATAAATACAGCACATTTAAATTTAAATATAGAGATGCTAGTTCTTGGAATAGATTATTGAAGGATTTAAGAGAAATGAACTTAACAATAAAGGAATTCGGACAACGAATTAAACAGGACCCTGAATATGTATGTATATGTTTGGAATAACACCTTGTTGTTGGTAGTTCCCAATAGATAAATGAGAGGTTACTAGATTAGTATAAGACATAGGATATTGGATCATATTGCTTTTTACATAAACATGTTGTCATCACGTGTGATGTGTACTAGTTTGTCATTAATATGTCTGTGTTGTGCTATAACATTTTCCTTTTTAGTATGATATAATATTTGTATCTTATGTAATATGTGCAATATTGAAAATGTGTGGAACCTTTTGTAATTTGTACATAAATGTCAACAACAGGATCACCATGAAAACAGGCCTTGTATAAGACCTATGGTGTAAACTTTTTGCATTGTCAAATTGTTTTTGCCTGTATAAATAAAAATATTTTTGCTACTTTACTACTACTACTTGCCAGCATCAAAGAGGGAAGTCCCCCAGGTACCAGTGATCACCGTATGATGTAGTTCAGCATAAGGAAATGAGCTGAGGTGAGCCACATGAAGATATATTGCAGAAGAGCTGGAAGGGAAGATGTGCCTTTTTGTAGTCACCACCAAAATCTGTAGTAGGGTGGATACTCAGGAGGGGTAGAAAAGATGCAAAGGATTCTTGGAAAAACTTAAGGAATGGTCAGAAGCATGACAATTGTGGTTCAGTGCCATAAACTGCAAGGTAATGTACATAGGACATAAAAATCCTGGGTTCTATGTGATAACGGTGAAAGCCTATAGGCAATCACCGTTATCAAGAAGTCAAGAGTACCAACATTTTTTTTTGGCACTCTGACACCCCAGCACACAGCAAAATGGTGCTGGGGACTTACTTTTTAATGTTTTATCCCCCTACTAAAGGATTCTCAACTCCAGGGGGTGCATATTGGAGGGGGAGGAAAACATTAAAAAAAAAAAAAAGGTTCAGGCCAGCTGCAACAAAAACGAACCAGTGCCCGACCCAACCCAGTACCGGGCCGAACAGTGCCGACAACCAACCCACCACACCAAGGGGCTGGCTTACATCCCAGCATGGCACAACCTCACATCCTCCTGCCCCTCGCTGTGTGCTCTCACTACCCCATGCATGTATGCGCGACCTCCCATAGCTATATTAGCTGACCCCCCCATCCAGCCGCCCTACTCTACCGTAGCCCTCGAGGTATGTGCTGGGGAGCAGGTTGCCGTTATTGTCGGTGCCCTTTCCCCAGTGCCCTCATCATGGTATACCAAAACCCTGGCACAGAGTATAAGATGGAGGGCAATACTAACAGACACCAAGCAAGAAAGAGATCATGGGGTGATCATATCTAGGTATCTCAAGGTGGCAGGGCAGTATGACAAAGCAGTGGGTAAGGCTAGAGGAATTCTGAGTTGCATAGGGAGAGGAATCTCCAAGAGGAGGAGGGAGGTGGTTCAGCCATTATATCACTCGTTGGTGCAGCCACATCTGGAATGCTGTGTTCAGTTTTGGAGATCACATCTCAGAAAGGACATAGATTGAGTGGAGGCAGTCCAGAAGAGGGCAACTAAAATGGTTCACAGTTTGCACAAGAAGCCCTACAAGGAGGGATTGCAGATCTCATATACCCCCAGAAGAAAGGACAGAGAGCGGGATTATGGTAAGAGACCCACAAATACCTAAAAGGAATGAATATGGTGGTGAGTCTTTTCAAATGAAAGAAAGCAGCAGGACCAGGAGGCAGGTAATGAAGGTTGATTATTATAATTGAGTAAATATGTTACTGAAGTTGTTAATATAACATATAATCACTTTTTGAATATGGCCTAGTGAGGAGTCCATATCTCAGATCACCTTGTTGCTAGCATTCTGTCATTACAGCACTGATTAATATAAGCATTGTGCCACTTCATGCATAATATTTAATCAATTCTAATAACTGTAAAAGCATATTTTATGCAGGCATGGCATACGTGGAGTTGCTAGTCATTAATATCAAGTAACTTTAGGAACTTGGTTTGATGAGGAAACTGTATTTTCGGTTTCTTCTGTGACAGAAGTTTTATTTTTAGACAATCAATAGCACAGAAAGTACCTTAGTATGCATTGTAATCACTCATTTAAGACAACTGTAAAAGCAGAGATTATGTAAACAGTGCTAAAAAGGTTACTAATTGATTTTTACAAGATTTCCTGTTGCACGTGCTTTTTTGAAATGTTGCATATTACAGCACTTTTGCTTTGATTTGTATGTGTCACATTTTTTATACGGAATATGGTATGGCAATCCGCTGTGTGAACATTTAAGAGTATATAGGGTGTGAACTTGCACCATTACGTCACACACAAAGGACATCTTAGGTGGGGCTGGTCACAGCAGAATAATTCAGACAGTCAAGATATGATACACACCAGACACTCAAAAATATTTTAAATCCACAGATTTACTTTCAGAATGTATCAAAACACAGATCCTCTGATGTTGCCCACTGTTTCACCCAATGTGGGCTTCTTCAGGAGTGGAGAATCTAAATTTAAAACAAAATATTAATTTATAATGTGATAGTAGACACAGCCCACAAAATTATATCCGTTTTCCTTCAAAACATTTTTTTTCCCCCAGCAACTCCATTTTGGGCACTCTCCCCTAATTCTGATATATATTACTACTCAATATGTTCAAATATTTACAGCTATATTGCATTATATGATGCCAGCCCCACCTAAGATGTCTCTTACACATATATGAAGGGGACCCACCCAGTTCTCCATTTCTCATTCTGAACATTGTGGTGAGAACAGAGCAGATTGCATCACCAGGTGGAAGGACATCATTTTTTTTCCATAAAGAAGACTGAAGGGCTTACGGGGCTAAGCAATAGCGACTATACTAGCCTTGAGGCTATTTCCCTTGACTTCACGTTTGAGGTACTATTTACAATATCATGTTTCCTATACGATGTGTTATTGAAACTATGAAAATTTTAATTTACCCTAAATAAGCATAAAATGTACTAGGGATCAAATCTGACACATTAGTAAATAGCAGGTTTCAGTGTGGTTCTCCTTATACTGATCTTGGATAGCTTTGCGGAAATAGGAGTTAGTTTTGAGAATAGGCTGACTACTTATAGTTTTTCAGAATCTGATTAGGACAAACTGTTTGAAGCAATACGTGCTATGAAAAACTTAGAGATGGGTAGCAGTGAAAAGGAACTACAGCTGAGAATAGAACAACTCAGAAAGAAGGACACTAGATTGGAATGGCATGGCATAACACTTGATGAATACATACATTATAAATGTATACCAAGAGTATTACGAGTACTAACTGAACTGAACCTAGGTATTGAGTCAAAGGTCCTGGATGATAAATGGGAGGGCATAAGAACTAGATGTTCACTGGATCTTATGTATGCCCTTATAGAGGCAATGCTAGAAGGCAGACATGATCTAGCAATGGAAATAAGGATCAGCTTAAACTAAAAACAGAGGAAGAATTATTCAAGAAAAACCTTGAGGACATCAAAAAAAAAATTGAGGAAGATTTAAAAAGGGTGAAAATCTGTAAGTTTTAAAGCAATACCAATGACTATAGACTCAATAGGTTCTATAGTTGGAAAGTGAACCACCAGTTTATAGCAGGAGGGAGGACACAGACTTGGACAGCTCAGGTAGTTATACAAGAACTGACAGACCACAACAACAGGGACAATATCCAAATAGGGACTTTTTTTTTGGGCGAATACATCTACAAGAAGAAGCATACCAAGAAACAGGTCAGGATGAGAGGGCCCCTCAATACCATACCAGAGCACAAGGCCCCATCCTAGATATAGAGACAGAATACTATCCAATACACAGGGGAGGAGGGAGAGAAGGAGGCAGCAGAGGGGGATGGGGAGGGATAAGAACAGGGGGAAATTTCCAACTCAGGAGAATATAACAATTTTTAATCTTAGCAATAGGGACATTTTGGAAATGGAAATGTCGGTCTTAAATAAGGGGCTGTCTTTTTGCCCATACCAAAAAGCAAATACATTTGAACTAATGGCGGATCTACACCAAGTTTTTAGGACAATCAGACATAAGGAACAATTTTCAGAACAAGAACCACAAGACACAAGAGTGAGAGAAATAAGACAGGCAGTGGGTTACAAATCTAAATATAACCCACCCAAAGGCAGAAACTGTAATGTGGAGGCCTTTGTCAGCTCTCACAGATGTCAAGGACCTTTTCAAAACAAATGAGCAGCCAATCAGTCAATGTAATCTCACGAAAACAGAGTCAGAGGCTCTTAGAAGCTTAGAACAAGACACATCGATTATTATTAAACTTGCAGACAAGGGTGGAGGAATTGTTATCATGCAGAAGGAAAATATGTAGATGTGTGTAAAGATCTATTGAACAATAAACTGAACTATGAGATTTTTAAAAAGGACCCAACGAGCCACATACAAGACAGTATAAAACAGGTATTGGATGAACAACAAGAAATGGGCCACATAGAAGCATGGCAGAAAGAGTTGTTAACAACATTACATCCAATTATACCAGTCTTTTATGGACTGCTGAAGATTCACAATGACAGTTCCGATCCCCCTGCAGGACCTATAGTCTCAGAGAATGATTATGTCTTAAAGACACTGACTAGCTTTGTTAAATTTTTTGCACAACCAGTAGTTGCCAACATGACGAGTTATCTGAAGGACACAGGTTATGTATTATCACTAATTAATGACATTAATAATGAGACAACAGATACAAACTACACATTATGCACAATAGACATCAAATATTTATATGCATGTATACCACATGGTAGGTAAAACTTTATTTTTATACAGGAAAATACATGTAATTTGGACTATTACAGTCCAGTTTGCAAGACAGTCCTGTGTTGATCTACAATTACAATAAGATTGTTTCACATAGAGTGACATTTATACAAATACATGGACTTACTACAAAAGACACAAAGAACAATAAAAATAAACAATATTTATAATTCCTTACAATTAAAAATCATAAGATTTATGGACTTATTAAATGCATTGGCAAGTAAATGAGAATAAGTCCTTGACTGCCATGGTAAAAATCCCATGTGTAATTTCTGCACGTACTGTAGGGGGTCATTTATTCCACATGAGAATAGACTGGAAAGTTTAGGGGCAGGATTAGCACTATCTACTATAGAAGACTCACCACCAATCAAAACTCTGTTAGAAATAGTGAAGCTAGTCCTATATGAGAACTATTTTAAATTTGAGAATGACTTCTGTAGACAGAAACAGGGTAAAGCTATGGGGAGCACCTTAGCTCCCACATATGCCAACCTGTACATGGACTATTTTGAAAAACAGTTTATACTGTCACCTATGTACAATCCCATCTATAAACATCTAAAAGTGTACAAATTATATATTAATGATATATTAATATTATGGACTGGTAGTGACACAGAAGGTAATGGCTTTTTTAATCATATGAATACACTGACCCCTAACCTTAGGTTTACCATAACAAAAAGTGAACAAGAGGCATCATTTTTTTGGACTTCCTGATCTACAAACAGGACAACCAGTTACACACTAGAATTTACAAGAAAAACACGAATCGCAATATGCCACTTCATGCCACTAGCTGCCATCCTAAATCACTCATTGATAGCATCACATACTCACAGATACTGAGAGTGAAACGAAACTGTAGCACAGAACAGAGGATAGAGTCAGAATTCAATCTCATGGCAGAGAGGTTCATGAACCACTCAATAAACATAAAAAACAGACAACAGTCAAACAGAGACAGTGACCCAAATGACAGAGAAATGAATAGAGTAGTACTGGCCTTAGGTTGCTCATCATATACGGCACCAATCAAGAACATTGTGTACAAACATTGGGACACATTAAGACCAGTGGGGGTCCCTGAATTTGCATCCCGACCAATCACTGCATCAAAGAAAATCAGAACACTGAAAGAGAGGCTAGTTCATTTGAAACTTAAAACCATTAGAAAAAAAACATCGGACAACTGCTTTTGGGTCCTCTAGATCAAGGCATGCAACCATGTGGGAGATGCACGCATTGTAGTAATACATCAAAGAAAAAGGATAATTCCCACCCAAATGGAAACAGCAGTTTTCCAATCAAAACCCACATCACATGTGATACCGATCATGTTATATATGTACTCACATGCCCGTGCTCGAAATATTACGTAGGAAAGACAAACAGAGCTCTTAAATTGAGAATAAGTGAGCACAAAAGTTGAATAAGAACTAGAAGTGAAAATTCACCAGTAGCACAACATTTCAATTCAGAGAATCATACAGCAGCCTCCTTAAAATTCTGGGGGATAGAGAGAGTTGACCCACCATCCAGAGGAGGGGACTGAAAGAAATGGTGGAGCAGAGAGAAATGTTCTGGATCTATACTCTAGATGCACTAGATGACAGATTGGCTATATACTAAGAAGAAAAATGGCAAGCTTGTTGGTAAAGAATGTAAAAACAGCAGGGAGAAACAAAATACCCAATACAGAATGTCAGAACAGGAAGTAAGAATATAACAAATAAACACTAAAGACGTTATGTCAGAGAATGCAAGTCTGGGACAGCCTGCATGACAGTGATTTAGCTGTCAGAGATTCTACATGTAGTCAATACAATGGTATAGAAAAGGGCAATACAATCTAAGAATCTATATGATCCAATTTCCATAGTCCTTACTCCCTCTTTTGCTCCATGTGCAGCTTTCCCAGTACTTCATCACATGGGTCTCCCCTTCTACCCTATCCCTGAATGGTCCAGGCTCTCCTTTTCTTGACCCCTTTTCTCATCCCCAACCCTCCCAGTACATCAAACCATGAAATTGTGTAAGTCTTTTTAGTTGGTAAATGTTTTTAAAGTGAAATTAAGAATAAGAGTTTTATAATATGAAGGAGACCTCAAGTAGTCCCTTACACATCTAACAATAATAAAGCAGCCCTATAACATAGGGCTTTAGCCAGGCCAGTGATTAACCACACTGCAGCACCTTCAAAAATTTCTGAGATGGGGGCAGAAAGCAGGAGGCAGAGTGGAGCAGAAACACTCTCCATTTTTGTTCCCTATCTGTTGTCCTTGCTTGGCAACGACTGGCTGCTAGTGGGGGCGGGCTGTGGAAGGTGATGCAGCTCAGCTGTTCACCTTTTGCTGTCCTAATTGGTACCAATGGTATCCGCCTCTTGTCTCAGAGCCATATAAAAGGCAAAGGGAATTAGCACTCAATGCTCCCTCATATACCTTTTGAATGCAGTCAACAACACTGCAAGGTAAACCAAACACTAATAACTTATGAAGACTCCCTCATAATAGCAATGAGCAGTGTTGTTTAGCAATGAAATACTGTTTAGGATTAGTGTTTTATTTGTATGCCAGTACTCTAGACAGAAACATCCTGAGAAAGGGATGCTGGAAGCAGGGAGCCAAGAAATGAGACCAGACCTCAATGGTATGTACAGAGTGGTGTCTGACGCACTTGCTAAAAACGTTTCCAAGAGTAGCAACAGTTAAATGAATTGTACTGTTAACAGACAGCCATAAGAGCCAATGAATGTAGAGAATCTGGCAGTATATAATTCAAACAGTAGCTAGAAAATGGTGTTAAGAAATATTAGGAATGAATTGCTATCAGTAAAGGATCAAACCAGAGCTAAGAGATGTTGCTAAATTCGATGACAGTTGGAAACTGAATACTGAGAACAGGTACGTTAAAAAACCAAAATGAGGTGAAAGGTCAGTGAAATGGCAGGGCTGCTTTTTCACGTTGAAAACTGCGGCGCATGCATGAACGTCTTGGGAGAATAGCACACTTTGGAGGTGTGACTCTCCTGTGCAATGCACTGCTCCATTGAGCAGGCGTGGCAGTCCTGCACCAATGGATGCGAGTGCTGTGTATGACAGCGGTGGTCTTCACTTCAAAGAAAACCACCGCTGTGTGCTTGCAGTGCCTCACACCCCAGCTTTGGTGCCACGCTGGGAGCCCACCCCAGCGTGGCAAATCTTGTTTTGGCTGACGGGTGCCCAATCATCCGTCGGCTCCACGCCCCCAAACTGCTTTTCTGCTGCCACACTGGGGCCTACCCCAGCGTGGCAAACGTCCCCATTCGCGCCTCACCCCCCAAAGCTTTAGGTGCCACGCTGGGAGCCCACCCCAGCGTGGCAAACCTTGTTTTACGACGGGGTGCCTCAATCCCTGTCGGCTCCACGCCCCCAGCCATCCTTCTGCCATGCTGGGAGGCACCCCAGCGTGGCAAACGCCCCAAGGCTATCTTTTTTTTTTTTTTTACAACCTGTAAATTAAAAAATGGTCCCATGGCGCTTCTCCTTGGCCCTCCCACAACCCGCACTAACCCACTGCGCACCCAGCCTCCACACCCCCCCACCCCATACTTACCTCCGAACTTGTGCGACGATCTTCGGTGGACCGTTAACATGTCTGCACTCTTCAAAGCCAACCGTGAACTGAGGAAATGCCGGTAAGCTGTATAATGGGCTAGATAGGGATTTTTCAACTTTATTGCATATCTCAGGCATTTTTTGGAATTTTTGCACCAAATTTTCAACATGGGGTTTTTGGGACCCCTTCTCATGAATGATGTCACTGTCATGGCGTTATTCCTGCCTGAAGGGTGATTTTTGCAGTCACTGCGTGCGAAATCACCTTTAGAGCCGATTAACGAAATAGCACTGCCAGCGTTCATAAGGTGGAGCTCTGAAAAGCCTATTTTGAAAATTTGGTGGAAGAATTCCTAAAATGACTGCTTTTACGAGTGTGCTATGCAGTTCACGCACGCTCGTAAGTTTGCAAATTTTCATTATTTCTACTCCAGATTTTCAGCATTGCCATTTTACCACACCTCCTTATGAGCAGTATAGCTGTCATTTTTCACATCCTGCCCAAAACATGTTTCGCCCATGTAGCGCATAATAGGCGCAGTCGGTAGTCTCGAACTCAATGTATGGGACACATTAAGAAAATCACAGTGACACTGTTCATGAGCAGAGGTCTTAAAATGGCTATGTTGAAAATTTGGTGAAAAAATTCCTAAAAATGACTGTTTTACGAGCGTGCGTTGCGCAGTTCCTACGCATGCTCGTAAGTTCGTGAATTTTTAATATTTGCACTCCAGTGACTTCCAAATACCTAAACAGCACATAGAAGCAAGCAACATTCGGCACTGACAAATGCTTGTTTATTTTTGCATTCGCTTGCATGTATGTGCAAGGAACGCTTTGGGACAGTATGACTTTTGAAGGTGTGTGACCTCCTGTCCAATGCAGTGCTCAGTGTAACGCGTAGCAACCCTACTGCACCAATGGATGGCTGAGCTGTCTATGACAGCAGTTTGGCTGGAGTGGTCTTCAGTTAAAAGAAAAGCACCACTGCAATCAGCGATGGTAACGTGTGTGTATTTAACATATTGACGTCACCCTTTTCCCTCTGGCTGCTAATAAAATCCCTCCCACTTCCTTCCTCTGCTGCCATCTACCCTGCTCCCTTGTTATTGCCCTCATCAAACACATTGTATGTGCAGACGGAGTGCCCAGTCCCCATTGTCTCCAGGCCCCCCCAACAAACACCCAGGTGGCATGCTGGGAGCCCACCCCAGCATGCCCATTGTCCCTGTAAATGGGAAAACTGTCCCTTAGCATCTTTTGTTTTTTTAAAGCTGTGAAAACAGAAAAGCAGATCCTATTGTGTCTTGTGCCCCCCTCCCAGACCCACACCCACCCTCTGCATACCCCACCTCCCTCACCCTTACTTACCTCCGGAGCTGGGCGAATGATCTTCAGTGGAGTGGGAACACGCCTGCACTCTTGAAAGCCGAACACAAACTGAAGAAATGACAGTAAGCTGTATAATGGCATAAATGTTTTTTTTTTTTTCAACTTAGGTGGCTATCTCGGGCATTTTTGCAAATTTTGACACCACATTTTCAACAGGGGGTTCTTGGGACCCCACCTCATGAATTCAGTTACTGTCATGTGAGTTATTCGCTCCCCAAAGGTGATTTCATGGTCACTGCACAAAATCACCTTTTGGCATTGATTGACTAAACAACAGTGTCACTGTTAATGAGGTGGGCTCCCAAAAGCCTATGTTGCAAATTTGGTGAAAAAATTTCAAAAAATGACTGCAATATTCTGCGCAGCGCTATGCAGTTTCCACACACACTCATAACTTCAAGAATTTGAAATATTTTCACTCCAGATTTTCAGCACTGGCATTTTTTCACACCTCCTTATGAACAGTATGGCTGACATTTTTCACATCCTGGCTGAAATTTGTTTTTGCACATCCAGCACACAATGGTGTGGTCACAGTGAGAAATCAATGCTCAGGACAGATTATGAAAATCACAGTGACACTGTTCATGAGCAGAGGTCCCAAAATACCTATGTTGAAAATTTGGTGACAAAAGTACACAAAATGACTGTGTCATGAGCGTTCATTGCGCAGTTTCCATGTACACTTGTAAGTTCGAGAAATTGTTGTATTTTCACTCCAGATGTTCAACATTGCCATCCCTTCACACCTCCCTATGAATGCTACAGCTGTCATTTTTCACATCCTGCCCGAGCTGTGTTTTTGCACATGTGGAGCAGAATGGTGTGGTCGCTGTGGGAAGTCAACGTTCAGGACAGATTAACAAAATAACAGTGGTACTGTTCATAAGCAGAGGTCTCAAATGCTTTTATGAGGTGGGGGTAACAAAAAGGTCATGCTGAAAATTTATAGTGCAAATACCAGCAATCGCACAGGGCATTAGGGTAAAGCACCATACGTGCCAAACACCACTGCAAATACCTGAAAGCGAACGTCCGGCATTGACAAATGCTTGTTATGAAACAATATGAACGTTTGAAATAGATGGATGCAATTACAGGATGTGTAAAATAAGCCCAGAAATGCATAACGGTTACAGTAGCTAGAAAATGGTGTTAAAAAAAGTGTGGAATGGATTGCTGTCGACAAAGAATTGAAGTGGAGCTAAGAGATGTTGCTAAAAATCAATGACAGTTGGAAACTGAATAAGAATGTCTTATTTTACGTGGTCTTAGCAACCAAACTTAAGCACTGTGAAACACTACACTACACTGAAATATATGCTACAATACTGAGACTAGGTATGTAAAAAAAAACTAAATGTGGTCAAAGGTCAAAGAAACAGCAGGGCTGTTTCTTATGTAACAATATGAGAGCTTGAACTACATGGATACAATTACAGGGTGTGTAGAATAAGCCCAGAAATGCATAACGATTACAAGAATACTATTGCAAAGTAGATGTAGACGTCTTATTAAGAATAAATAAATTCTATCAATAATATCAGGTTTTGGTAACAAAAGTAAGTGTTTAAACATAAAACTATCAGTCTGCAAATGCTATGAATGGGGAGTTACCAAGTGTTTAGTGTAATAATGCAACATGGCTGTAAATATTTGAACATACTGAGTAGTAATACATATTGGAATTAGGGGAGAGTGCCCAAAATGGAATTGTTGGGGAAAAAAAGTTTTTTGAAGAAAAACAGATATAATTTAGTGGACTGTGTCTGCTATTACATTATAAACTAATATTTTGTTATAAATTTAGATTTCCATCCCTTGAAGAAGCCCACATCGGGCGAAATGTTGGGCAACAGCAGAGAATCTGTGTTTTGATACATTTTGAAAATAAATCTATGGATCTAAAATATTTTTGAGTGGCTGGTGTGTATCATATCTTGACTAGTATAGTGGTACAGCGTATCTCACCTCATGTTACAAGTGCACATACACACCCACACACCCGCCCACCCACTCTTGTGTCCTGTGTAAAGTATATCTTCACCTGTCTCTGGTGTTGTGCCTTTTTGACTGCATATTCTACATGGAAGTAGAGCAACAGCCGGCACCACTCAGTTGTCAGTTACAAAAAGTCTTTATTAAGATTAAAAGACTAACCATCCATCAGTCCATAACACTGGATTGCCAAACAAACAAAATCCTGATTGGTTTCGCAGGGTTAGTCTTTTAATCTTAATAAACCTTTTTGTAACTGACATCTGAGTGGTACCAGTGTTTGCTCTACTTTATAGTTTGTTTTTTACACTGGGCACACTCTCCTCAGTGGAGTGGTCTTGCTGTTGGTTACATTCTACATGGCCAGCAGGTACCAGTGGACATGTCACATCACCAGTATCATCCCATGCACAGACCTCCTGGTGCTTTATTGCCATCAAAACTCACAGGTAATGGCATTTTGTTTGCACAGGACTATATTGCCAGCATGCAGAGGACGACACACATCTGTCAGCTCTTTCCTGGTGCCAACAGCATTGTTCCAAACATCCAAAATGCACCTTCAGCATGCCAAAAGTGCGTTTAAAGATACTCCTGGTTAATCTAGATGTTTCACCGCATTGGCTCTTTGCAGTTGTTTCAGGATTTACTCACAGTAGGTAGGATGTCACCAGGAAGTACGTTGCTGGTAACCACTGTCACTTGGGTTAAGGTAGGCGTAAGTGTTAGGCAGCCAAGGCAGGGATAATATTGTCACAACAGTGCCACATTAGGAATCAATACTTTACCTATAAACCACTCTTCTTCTGGTACCAGGGCATGTACATGGCATGATTTGCATCTATTAACCGTATATGAATCAGTATTTGGCCTTACCGTGCATGCTCAATCCACTGGCATCACATACTCCCTGCATATTCATACTTTTTGCTTTTTGATTATGGTATACCTCTTCTGTGGATACAATGGCCACATGAATGTAATCATTATCACCAATAATGTTTGGAAATTTCAGTGACTGCATAAAACCCTCCTTGTGGTTCTCTATGTTTGACTAATTCAGGTTTTCACATGTATCCTCTCATGTGTTGTGGTGCCACTGTCACTTGTGTCACTCTCATGAACATAGATGAGTGACCCTAGTGATATCACTGATAATCTTTTTTTTTTTTTGCAGTTAATCTTTTTATTGGTATATTCTATTTTTCACAATACAGCTCAGGATCATATGCAGCATTAATACAGAATGAACAATTCATAAAGCATTGGATTTCTGAATAATGAGGAACACAGTTCATATATAAACCTGAAAAGCAATGAATGGCTCTTAAATGAGTGTAGGACAAAAGAATACATATACCTTTTTTTACTAGTAAAACCTACTTAACCATAGCATAAACAATGAAAAGTATATGACAGTAACTAACTGTCCAGAGGTGGAGTATCGTTAATCACATTATATGAGAAGATCCCAACCTGTCTGTAATGGAATGGAGGGAAGATTATGCACCATGTTCACCCCACTCTTGTCTTGGGAGAGAGGCATTTGAGAAATGGTAGCCAGCATATATAATAGTTTTTCAAAGTACTTGTAGTAGCTAGGTTGGAGAGTCGGTCTAATGAGGCTATTTGTGCCAGGCTGGATGCCAGCTCATGTTACAAGGGTACATCAGAAGTTCGCCCTCTACAAAGTAATAGCCTTTTTGCCTGCTTGCTAAGAAGGACTAGCTATTTCTGGCCTGCAGGCATTATGTGGGGTGCCTCTTGTGGGAGACCAACAGTAATAGAGGAGTGGATTGGGGTATTTGGCATTGTAAGAAGACTTCTGCTCCAAGCTGCCATACTTTGTTCCACAAATGTTGAATGGTGGGGCAGAATCATAATACATGCAAAAGATCTCCACCTGGAGACCCACACCTCCACCAGTTATCTGTGGGTATTAGATTCATCTTATGCAATAGTGTAGGTGTCCTGTACCAGGAGTTGTGAATCTTGTTTTGTAGCAGCCTGCCAAGGGCATCTTTAAAGGCCCTATGACAAAATGCCCAGCAGGCCATCCAGTCATAATCAGAAATAATGATGTTCAATCTCTTATCCCACATAGTTTTGAATTTGTTTGACTGGCTGAGTACACCCTCCCTAACAGTTACATTGATCTTTACGGCTAGACCCCTTGTGAGTGATATCCACTGAGACAGCACAGAGGGAAGTTATGGGAGACGGTTTTGCTTTCGCAAAATGTGCTGTGTGGCATTGTGTATTTGTAAAGAACCCCCAGAAATCGGTCTTAGGGATACCGCATTTGGTCTGTAAGGCCTGAAAGGAGTCTATAGCCAGATTTCCTTTTACCATTATATCCTTCAGAAAGAGTAGGCCTTTGGCCTTCCACAAGGGCCAGGAAAGGGTTTTATTGTTCACTGTGACCTCAGGGTTAGTCCAAAAAGGTGTGTATGCTTAAGGCTAAGGGTCAGTGCCTATCCACCTGTGCTTTTTGAACCAGTAGTTGATTGATGCTGTTTTTGTGGGGTGGCTCTTGAGGTCCTTGGTAGTAGTTGAGAAGATCAGGGGAGGTACATGTTTGTCCCTGAAGCTGACTGCTAGCCATGTCCATCCACTAAAATGTACCTGAGGAGTGTGGGTGAAACCAGTGCAGGGTCTGGGAGACTCTGAATGCCCATAAATGTGTTGTAAATCAGGGGAGGTTCCACCTCCCTTCTGACCAATGTGCCAACAGTTTATTGCAGCTGTACTGTGGCCTGGTGCCCTCCCAGAGGAATCCCCCTATGAATGTGTCCAAAAGGGTTAACCACTTGGGAGGAAGTGTGAGGGAAATGTGTGGTAGTAAATAAAACAGCTTGGGTACAATGACCATTTTAAGTGCTGAGATTTTGCCAGCAAACATCAGATGTAGGGTCTTCCACCTATCACACTCCATTTTGAGTTTGGCAAGGACAGGAGAGAGGTTAGCTTTATACAGCTTAGAAATGTCAGGTGCAATTCAAAGGCCCAAGTATGTGATGGCTGTTGGGGACCACGTGAGGCCCAATGCCTGGAGCAATGGCAGATCTAGAGGGGGCGAAGGGTGTGGCTACATACACCCCCCACCATTCAAAACAAAACTGCTTTTCAGTCTGTAACACTGAAGCTACTGCTTGCTGCTGAGGAAACATTCTCGCACAAATCTGAGAGTGACTGTCACTTAAATATGCTAATTTGCAGATTGGAAGATCGTCCTATAGAGTGGATGAGCCGACAGCAATTAGCACCTGGTTATGTTGTTGTTTTTACTCTGAGTGCTCTGCTCTGCCTGTAACTCCCAGTGGCAGCTCTTCTGTTCTGCAATTGTTTACATCGGTGTCATGCTGATAAGAACGGAGAGCTCCATGTGAGAGGTGAGAGGTCAGGGTGAGTGGGAACTGGGCACTCTCTGATTCAGGGGCTTGTCACTACAGTGTTAGTCAGTCAGTGCTATCGCTGATACTTTTCATTTAGTGCCTCAAGGAAGGAGTCCATGCCTGCAGCTTTTCCAAGTCCAGTGTGCTATATATTCAGTTGGTACACTAAGTGTTTAAATTGTACATCATAACAAGTAGCAAAATGTCAGCTCAGTCTCAAAATAGAATAGATGTGATTCAACTATTTAGCCCTGGTAGTAGTCATATCCTAAAGGAATCATGCAAAACACCAAACTTTGCACTTGAGGTATACATATCAAATATGAGACTTTACAAAGGCAAGGAAAGCCAGGGTAATACTGACAGTAGAAGCATAAAGCAAAAACAAAAACAAAAAAAGCATGCACGAGTCCCATAGCAAAAGCATTCCTGTTGTCACTGGACTCATGTGTATGCTTTTTTTTCTTGCTTAAATAAATGCTTTATGCTTCTGAAGCAGTTACCATTTTACTCTGGCTTTCCTTGCTATGTAAAGTGTAATTTTTATGCTTCCTTGACCTGGAAATAAGAGTGTTTTATAAATAGACAGACACATCATTCGTTAGCATCACATCAAGCAGATAAGAACATCTCAGAGGCTACATATCAACATAACAAAAATATGCCTCACATGTAGACCTCTTGATTTATTGGGGTTCCTACTACATTGCGCAGTAAAGTGAAAGTCCATACATGAGTGCCTGAGCAAAGGGCGAGCAGACTTCTGCAGGAGGAGAGGAATCCACAGGGTCCCAGTACACTGCAGGCACAGGAAGTGGGAGAATAAAATCAGAGCTGCTATAGGAGTGCACCTTGCTTAAATCACTTTTATGTTTACTTGTACTTGTGCAAGAAACATCTTGCTACAATAAATGGCATTTCAGGTGTGTGTCACTATCGAGTCCATTGAAGCTCAAGCTGCAATGGGCTCGGCAGTGCAGTGTGGAGACTAATGACCAGGCACACTGATCATGGTACTACTACTGCTTGCTGGACAGAAACTTTGTGTAGCTGAAAGGAACGAAGCACTCCTATGAGAGAGTGCTTCCGTCCTCTCATTTTCATGAAGGCGGTCAACAAGCAGCTGATATGTCCCTCATTTCAGTGACAAAAGGTTGAGGTATGGAAGAATGAAGTTGGAGAGCAGCCATAATTGGAGCCTCCCTGTTGTGACATAAAATATAGGGCATGTCTGTAAGCCCAGCCAAAGGCATTTTGGTGAAACATTTTGGACTGTAACAATAGAGTATGTATGCTCTGTCAATGTTTTTGTGCGTTGTCCATGTTACCGCCATGTAACAACAACTGCTAACTGGCACAGCTGCTTCATCTTTTTATCTGTCTGCAACAGAGTCCCTAGCAGGTACATACAGTGCTTTAATTTCATGGATTTAACTGCGTTGTTGTAATTACAGTCTAACCTATGCCTCTTTAGGTGGTTGGGGTTTGCTATGCCACACCTCCAAATATCAGTACGTTGCAAAGCAGCAAGGGAGTTGAAGTCCCTCTGTCCATTTCTCCACCAGTACCCGAAGTGCCAGACCCTGACAGAGAATTATGTCTCCCAGTATTCCCATCTGCACAGTCAGAGCTGTAACTACCAGTTTTAAAATAAGTTTGCCATTAGTGAACTAAAGTGGAGTGCTGATCGCATCCGACAGCTCTTCTGTTAATTTATTGTAATCTGAATTTTAGTAAATTTGCCACCACCAAACACCCATGTGTAGCTGTTGGTCAATTTGTGGGTAAAGTGGAAGCGGTTCTTTGATCTCTCTATGACTGGGCACTAGGGGAGAGGTAACCAGCCTATGTGTAATAACATGCTCTGGCTCACTACTGTGTTGGGACAGATTTGCTGACAAAATTGGGTTCTGCAGTTTGTCCCAAAACTAGCATGTGAAGTGCAGTCTTTTTTTTTTAATGGAGTTCACACACTGTAGTCGGGTCTAGCATGTGCATTCCCCTGAAAAGCATGAAAGGCTGGAGAAACATGTGTTCCGTGCCAAAAGTATGTGATTTGGTGCCCCTACCATCAGCTCTTTGATCGTTCCTCTACTGTAGTATTCTGTAGGCTTAGATTGGGGCCAGGGAGCAATGTAGGGACTGCAGCAGCAACAAAAAGCTGCATCGGCTTGCACAAGCATCCTGCCAAGAAAACATGAAAATCAAGCACCCATCTCTTGTAAATGGTGCAGGAGCCATTCATGACAGTTTATTTTCCCGGCCCTTATGAAAATTGAAAAATGGCTGGGGAGTGTGGAAGACAGCAGCCAGAATTTTATTCAGTGCTACAAGTGCCATGGAACCCTCCAGAGGCTCAGGGGTCTTGGGGGGAACACAGCTAAGTCTTTGTGTAAAGCTCTGCATTCTGTATCTCTTATCCCCCCAACTTGCACACGGTCACAGGTGGGGCGACTGGGGGGAGACCAGGGATGTTAGTCAGCTTGGAGAAGGCTGTTAGTGGTCCTGGGTCATGAGGAGTGCTTGGGAGAGGGGGATCCCAGCTGCAGGAGGGTGATCAACTGGGGGATACAGATTTGGGGGTTGGGTAGTGATCTGGGGGGGTTCAGCTGCAGGGAGAGTGATAAGAAGGGGGTGGGTGGGTGGTTGATTGGTTGTGGGGCAGCAGCAGGGAGGATGGACAGCTGAGGGGCAGGATGCAGGTTAGGGGGCTGTGGAGTGGTCCAGAGTGGTTGTTCAGCTTGGGAGAGGCTGGTCTGGGGGCAGGAAGGGCAGACCAGCTTCATGGAGGGTGGTCAGTTGGAGGGGCATCTGGCCATGGGTGGGAGGGGTGATTATTTGGGGGATGTAGGTACAGACGATGTGCAGTGGTCCAGGGAAGGTGATCAGCTGGGGGGGGTCCCTATAACTGAAGGATTGTCAAGCAACAAGAAGTGTGGCTGGCTGGGGAGGGAGACTAGTCCAAGGTCTGTGATCCAGCAGCAGTTAGGGTGGTATGCTGGAGACAGGCTTTACTGGGGGCATGGGGGGGTGATCCAGCTGGAGAAAGGTTCATAGTGTGGGGCAGAAGGCTGGTCCAGATGTTGGGAGAGTGCTCATCTTGGGCAAGGCTGGCTCTGAGACTAGAAGGGTTGTCCAGGTGCAGGGAGGGTGGTGGTCGGATGGATGTGCCAGCTGTGGGGAGTGGCTGGCTGGTCTGTGGGCAGGAAGGGTGGTGGTGGTAGGGGACGTCCAACTGTAGTGAGCGTGGTAGACTTAGGAGAGGGATGCAGGTTTGGGGGTTATAGTGGTCCAGAGAGGGTGCTCAACTCAGGCATGGGGGGATTTTCTAACTGGAGGGAGAGTGATCAGCATGGTGTGGGTGGTTTGTCTATGGACAGTGTGGTCCAATGGATGGGCCTAGCTTCAGGGATGATGGCCTACTCTATCAGCTCCCAGACAATCCTCCCCTAAGCTGCTCACTGGAGGTGGAGCAGCCCCCAGACAAGCTCTCCAGTTCACCATCTTACCTTACCTGCAGCTGGACCAGTATCTCCTCATCTTGTGTCAGTTACTGGATGTTGAGGTATTATGTTGAGGGAGTCAACCCTATGGTTGACAGCAAGTTTCTCAGTTTGGTGCTCTGGCTTGCTTGTGGGATATGTTGTTTATTGGGGGGCTGAGGCTTGAGTATGCCAATGTGGCATAATCACAAGGGTATCTTGTGCAAGTCACTTTGGAGGGGGGGATGCAGAGCTATACACAGAGGCATCAGAATGATCCCCCTTTTAGTATGTGCCCCTTAAGCTCCTCAGATGTGGCAACCATGTTGTTAAAGCTAATAAGGACTAGTGGCAATCCATCTGAGGCAGTGCATCTTGCCATCCACAATATGGCAGCACACTTTTGCCTCAAGAGGGCCACTGCCATTCTATTTTTTTTTAGTTCAGTGGTTGGATGACTGGTCCATGAGTGGGAGTGGTAATGGTGGGAGTCCAGTTGTAGGGAGGGTGGTTGGATGGGTTCAGGTTCTGGGGCATTAGTAGTCCAGGGATGGTGCTCAGTTTTAGGGAGTCTGGTCAAGCTGCAGGTAGGGTCATCAGCTGGGGGGTATTCTAGCTACAGGAAAAGTAGTGTGGGTGGCTTGTACCCATGCTGGCAGGGTGGTTGTTGGAGGGGGGAGCACCTGCAGGGAGGTGCTCAGCTTGGGGGAGGCTGATCTAAGGGAAGAAATGGTGGTCAGATGGAATGTTCCAGCTGTTGGGGGGGTGTTATATGATGGTCCATGGACTACCTGGGACTCACCCCCACTCGAGGCTCTGGTGAGCAATAACATCCACAGTATGACAGCGTTGCATCCCAGACCTGCATGTGCAGGAGATGTCAGGTGCAATAACTGCTGGCTATCGCAGTGGCCACATTTTTGCCAACATCCTGACCCCACTCACCCCAGAGTAAGAGAGCAGTCCAGCGGATGCTTCTCCTTGATCCCACTTGACACTGATGCTCCTGGCTTACACACACACACACACACACACACACACACACACACACACACACACACACACACACCTCCCTGTCTGCTTCTTGCCTTCTCTATGCAACCATCCCTTAGCTTCATACTACTGTATGTAAATGTTTACTTTTATCAGTCTTCCCACTACATCTGTGCCTTCATTTCAAATAAATTACTCATCTAGCAATGCATCCCTGAAACATACACCATGCACTCAAACATCTGGCATTGAAAAATGCTCTGAACTACTCATACTTCATTACAGTGACTCCTACAACATAAAAACACCAGACATTCTACAATTTATTTTTGCAATAACCCCATCAATATTTTAGTTCTTACTTGGCTCAAAGATTTCTCAATATAGCATTATACGAATTTGAATCTGCCAGACTTGCTCTAAAATAATGTTCTGCCTTATAGTGCAGACTGACTTGCAAACAGAATATAACTGTATATCCTAAAACTGCACATATCAGTGTGTTTTAGAAAACTGAAGAATGAAATCTAGACAGTATAATTAGAACCAAAACAATTGGGATTCATTAAAGTGCATGGGAAGTCACCGGACATGCATTTATTAAAAAAAAAAGCAAAACAAAACAACAAAAACAAGCATTTGTCAATGCCGAACGTTCACTTGCAGGTATTTGCAGTGGTGTGTGGTACTGGTAGTGGCTTCAGAGGAGCGAGGAGGCAGCAATGAGAGCGGTGGGTGCCGCATGGTGGAAGCTGCACCATAAAGGCAGCAAGGAACTGGTAGTTAGAGAAGTCAGCCTCGCTGGTCGTAGTGGATCGGGTAGAGAGACTGCCAGGTGGCATGAGCTGCCAATAAGTGAAGCCTCACTGCAGCTAATGTAGAAGCCAGGGGGCAGAGGAGCGAGGACCGGAAGAAGAGAGACTGTGGCGGGTGGCAGGAGCTGCCAATAAGTAAAACCACGGCTAACGTACAAGCCTGGGGTGTTCAGAGGAGTGAGGACTGGGGAGAGAGAGTGTGTTAGGTGGCATGAGCTGCCAATAAGTGAAGCCGTGGCAATTGTAGAAGCTGGGGGGGGCAGAGGAGTGAGGACCGAAAGGACAGAGAGCATGGCAGGTGGCAGGAGCCGACAATAACCATAACATCAATTATGTGCATTAGTTCCAACTGTAATGCACATGCCCAGAGTTACGGCTACAGAAAGAAATGAAGCGCTGTCTCATTGGAGCAGTTCATTTCTTTCAACTACAGAACATGCCATGTCATCAAGCAGAACTACTGTCATGACCAGAATGCCTGGTCATTGGTCAACACAGCCAAGCCCATAGCAGTTCCAGCTGTGATAGGCTCAGCAGTGACACACCTTTGAAATGCCATTAGTTCATTCAGACCCTGAGCTCCCATGCTCCATCATGTTCCTTACTTCCGTGTGGCAGCGCAGAGTCCTTCAGTCCCTGCGCATCCATCCTCCTGTAGATGTGTGACCAAATTATCAACATAGCCATCTTATTACTCCAGCACATGTAGGCAGTAGACAAAATTTTCAAATCTGTACCAAAACATAATTCTGTACAAGTAGAACGCCGTTCTAGTGCCACGGGTGGAAACACACATTTTGGACAGGATTTGAAAAATGACAGCTGTGACATACATAAGCTCAGGTAATAAGAAGGCTAAGTTGAAAATCTCGGGTAAAGAGATATAAGATCTTTGTAGTTATGAGGATGCATACTGAAATTGCAACAAATGGGCATAACTTTGTCATTTATTAATATTTTGACCCCACATTTTGAACATTGTCTTCTTATTTCCCCACCTCATAAAACACGTAGGTGAAAATTTGTAAATATGTGGGAAAACGCCATTCTGCGTCACGGTGCGAAAACACGTTTGGGGCAGGATGTGAAAAATTACTGCTGTATTGTTCATGAGGTGGTGTGATAAAATGACTGTATTGAAACACTGGAGCGGAAATATTGAAAATGACCAAAGTTACGTGTGTGTGTAGAAAAGTTTCAATGACCACAAGTAACTCTGCCATTTTTAGGAACACTGCCACTGTCATTTCGTTCACTGGTCTCAAAAGGTGAGTTCGCACAGTAACCGTGCCATGCTATGCCACAGGTGTGAAAACACGTTTTAGGCAAGATGTAAAGAATGACAGCTATGCAGTTTTTGTGCTAGTGTGAGAAAATGGCAATGTTGAAAATTTGGAGTGAAAATGTTTAAAATCTACCAAAGTTATGAGCGTGTGCAGAAAAATAATATTATTGATTGAGAGAGATCAATAATATACAGTATATATTTTGTTAAAACCTGTTCCTGGAACATGCTCGTTTCCAGGGCATCTGCATGTGCGACACTCTTCGCAGAATAAGAGTGTCTCACGCACAGGGGAAAGGAGCCCTCAGATTGGTTGGGAGTGCTGCCTCGATCTATAATTAATTGTATAGAGCATCTGATGTCCTCTATTCCCTTCTGTCTCTCCCCCATCCTTAGAAGCCAGGTATCTCTCTCACTGTGCTTCCTTTATTTCCAAATTCTGGCTTGGCTCTCTCCCCTCACCTTATCCCCCTCCTTTCATTCCCCTCTGCCCCTACTTACTCCCTCCATGACTTTGATCTTAGATCTCTCACCCTTCTTACATGAAATCTTCTGGAGGCCTGTAGGAGGTTAGTGGGATACAGACAGACAACAGCACCAAATCTTGAAAGTTGAACACAGCTATATGAAGCGCCCATAGAAAACTGCTACTGTGCCACTTCTCCTTGTAATAATGATAATGACTTCACATTGCTCACTCCACCTTACTTCGTTTTAAAGGGAAACAGTGGAAAAGGCACAGCTTTACCCAGGCACTACAAAAATGCCTGATTAGTGCTTTCAGACGGTAACATTTTTTAACAAATAACTCTAATTGATTTTTTAGTGATTTAAACAGTGGCCTTCAACTTTCCTTTCTATTGCTGGCAGCCACCATTTCATAGTAGTAGAGGCTTCCTGAGCTCACTTTGTGCTAATATGTCCTACCAACCAATAGCTGAGGTGAAACAGGCATATTAGCATACAGTGAGCTCAGAACTTCACTACTCATGAAATAACTACTACCAACAACAAAGAAAATGGAAGTTGTGGGTAGCTGTTCTAAATCATTAATGGAAACAATGGAAAAGACAAAGCTTTCCTCAGATACTACGAAACTCTCAATTAGTGCTTTCAGACAGTAACAGCTTTGTTAATGATTTAGAACAGCTACCCACAACTTCCACTTCCTGTTGTCGGCAGCAGCCATTTCAGGAGCAGCAGTGAGCTTCCTGAGCTCACTGTATGCTTATATGCCTGTTTGACCTCAGCTATTGGTTGGCATGACATATTAGCATAAAGTGAACTCAGGAAGCTCTCTGCTACTCATGAAATGGTGGCTGCCAGCAATAGAAAGTGAAATTTGAAGGCCACTATTTAAATCACTAAAAAATCAATTAGTTATTTGTTGAAAAATGTTACCATCTGAAAGCACTAATCAGGCATTTTTGTAGTGCCTGGGTAAAGCTGTGCCTTTTCCACTGCTTCCCTTTAAATAAAGTTGTTACTGACTGAAAGCACTAATTGAGAGTTTCTGTAGAATCTGAGGAAAGTTTTGTCTTTTCCATTATTTCCCTTTAAAGGCAGAGTGAGAAGTTACAGCCCACACACATCACATGGCTCACACAGTCTAGATCACATGCTTCAGGCAGGAAGTGAATCATGCAAGAAAGTGAGTTTCACTTTTGCCTTGTGGGGCGGGGGGAAGAGAGAGACTGCTATTTTTTAAACTTCTAATTTTTGTGCTAATTAGCTGATTTTCTTTTTGTATTTGAAAAGCCTTTTTGTTGTGTAGTATTTGTTAATTGTTAATTTTGTGTGTGTGTGTGAGTGTGAGAAAGAAAGACAGAGAGAGAGAGAGAGAGAGAGAGACCAGAATGGAGGGGGAAAGAGGTGGTTTTCGTTGACGTAGTGGAGGAGATCGCGTAGGTGTACACACATGTGGTGGCTGGCTGCATTTGAACCGGAACACCATCTTGACTATTGTCCCACCCCCCCCAAAGCAGGAGGTAGTGGACTTGGTGCCATGGAGCACCCTCTGGTGGCACCTACCAGTGCCCCCCAGTGCCACCACCTGCTATGGTCCCTGCAGCAGTGGCTCAGGCTCAGCAGCAGGAAGTCAGGGAGGAGGAGCTGCAGCAGTTGCACAGCAGCAACAGGTTTCCGCACCCCTGGCCCCAATTGTGCAGCAGCGGCTGCTGCCTCCAACAACACCTGGGCCCCCCCACCATGATCCCTGCACCTCATTATTGTGGGCATTCTTCACTACACTGCCTGGGGACAGCAGTGTAGTGAAATGTAATCTGTGTGGTGTGGTTGTGCACCGTGGCCCCAAAGGAACTCACCTTGGCACAAGTAGTCAGCACACCCACCTGTACAACCACTACTGTGTAGCGTGGCAGGCCAACCTTGTGGAACAGGGTAGTAATGCACCTGCTGGCCCTGCCAGGCAAGAGGAGTCAGCACAGTGTCCACCTGCACGTGGTGGTGTGAAGTGGAGGAGGACCATGGATCAAGCGGCTGCTCCCTACCGCAACCTGCAGCAGGTGACGGTGGCAACCCTATCCAACTAACTGCCACACAGGCCAATTTGGGCCTGCTGTGGAGTGAGTTGAAGGTTGTTAACCACCGTCTTGACAACGTTGAGCAGCGGTTTGAGTGAATTGAGGGGCACCAGCTACAAATTATGAGGATGCTTCAACTGCTGCTGTCCCAGTATAACACTGATTATTAGTTTTAGTTTGTCCTTGCACCCACCGCCCTCTGTGAAAAAAATAGTTCCTGATGTTGCCCCGATCCATCCCCTCCTCTATCTTTTTTGGCCCCTTCTTTGTGCACATCTCTTTTTCTGGATGATGCCACCCTCTTGTACATTGTTGATTCCCTTTCCGTGCTTGACAGCCTTCATTTTCTGACATCACAAAAGGGGGCTGGGGGTACATCCCTGGATGTGTGCCAGGCATGGCTCTGTTTTTGTGGAGGGTGCACATTCGGGGTGCTATAACTTTTTAACTGGAGGGAAGCACATGGAATTTTTATTACACAACTCAATAGTGGAGCAGGTCAGCTATTATATATGTGCGAGGGGGGTTGGGTATCTGACAATGGGTACCTGCTTTTTAAGTGGAATCACAAGATATACCAAGGGGAAGGTACAATGGAATGATTGTGATGGGGCGTTATTTGTGCCAGTCTGAATTATGGAATGAGACTGAGTCAAGAACACTGGTTTTATTTTATGTAAACCAAAAAATGTACCACTAATAAAATGCGACAGCCTTTCAACCCATTAACTTAAATACCAGCAACATCCACCTCATCCTCATCAAACAGGAAGCTGCTCTTGCAGTCATCAAGGTCAGAATTGTGCCCAATAGGGAATTCTTTGTCCATGATTGCATCATCAACCTCAGTGGTCAGCCGTTTGACGTTGCCACCAGGATGGTCTGCTTCTCCCACATCATTGGCACAACCATCAATGTAATGGGGTACAAACATATTTGTGGTAGTTCGAGGTGGTATGTGACCTTCATTCATTTTTATGAATGTCAGCATGCTGACATTTGTCGGTGAGAGGTTGGTACAACAGTCACGAACTATTGTCCCCGTAGAACTGAATACCCTCTCCACACTTACACTGGAGGGTGGGCTGATCAGGTACTTCAATGCCACTGAAGTCAGCTCTGGCCATTCACTCACCTGTCCACTCCAGTACAGCAATAGATCATCAATTACTGACTGATGCCTTTTTTCAGACAAATATAAGTCAACCATTCTCTGTGCTGCACACAGTCCTGTTGATGACTCATCCTCCTGTTCACTGGATTCATTGATGTCACAGATTCCCACTTGGGACAAGGCACCCCAAAGTGGGTTAATGGCAACTGGTATTGATGACATCTCACCTGGACCCACAGCTGCCTTACTGGATGTGCCTAGTAGTCCACAGTGACCTTCAGCCTTGTTATGCTGTGGTTTGCTGAACTTAGCACATGACTTCTGTGTCCCATGAACCAATCGCATCAGTTGTTCACTGAGATTTTTAACCTGTTCAGGCCCTCCCTCCAGTAAGGATGCAATTCCACATTTGTATCATGGGACCAGCATTGTTGCTATTTCAAATTTGGCACTTTGCAGGATACTTGCGATGCAGTGATTGCAGTCCAAAACTGTCAGCATGTGTTTAAGTAACGTACTGCTTGAACAATCTCCAGACACATCAAGGCTGTGCTGCAGATTCAACAAAGTCTGCCTCAGCAACCGCAGCAGTGGAATGGCTTGGCTCATGGAGGCAGTGTCACCACTCCCTGCCTGTGTGGCATGTTCAAAGGGAATCAAAACTGATATCACTGAATCCATGAGGTGCCACTGTTTTGTTGTCATAGACATCAAGACCCCTGAAGTGTCACGGCTAGTGTGCATGACTAGGTATTCAGAGATGTCTTTACTGTTCATACAACCTCTCTGCCATGTAAAGAGTTGAGTTCCAGCATGTGACTATTTCCAGCTTGAGGAGGTGCTGAGGGAGGCTGTTTTGAATCTGCAGCTGCCAAAGCTGGTCACGGGCCTTTCCAGAGTGTGAAAAGTGTGCACAGATGCGACGTGCAACTGTCAACATTTCTTTAATGTCAGGGTGCTCCAGAAACTCCTGGACCATGAGATTGGTCCATGCGTGGAACATGAACAAAGCTGCCATCAATGATACAGTTCAACAGATGCCATAGAGGCTGGCTTTCACTGTTTTTTGTTTTGGTCTTGCCGTGTTTCGCATCTCCTTGTGGAGTTAACTGGAGAGTGAGTTGTGACTCGGAAATAGAGGTGCTGGAAGAATGTTTGGCTGGAGCAAGCTGTGAACCGAATCTTTCACCTGGAAGGGGGCTACAAACAACTGCATAACAAGTGAGGTGGTGGGAACAGGCTTGTTATATTTTTTCACATGATTTTAAATCATTACCAGAACTTGTTGATAATTGTAGAGACCTGTTCAATAAATTGGAGAGGCTGAAATTCACAGAATTAAACCTATATTATATTGTATCTAGTTTGACTAAGTACAAAGAAACAAATCTTATTCCTCATGGTTTGAGACTTGAGAAAGGACCCTCTGGAGGGTTTCACAAGCCTTGTTATCAGGACAGGTGGGAAAAAGCTCTTTCTACCTGTTCCAAAACACTTATAGAAATCTTGGTGGATCGATGCACCGAAAAACATTCAGACACTTTAGGTAACATCCAAGGGCTTGAAAAGGAATTAAATTAATTTGAATTGGCTGATGACTTTGATACTCTAAATATTCAATTAATAAATAACATTACTACATTAGAAAACAGTCATAGCCAGAAAACAAATTAAATATCAGAGGGATACAAGAGATTTTGCTTTGGGTCAAGTCTACAAATGGGATCAAACCCCTGAGGGTCAAGATAGGGGTAGATCTACATCACAAGGTAGAAATACATTTTGGAAACATTCAAAAAGTCCTAATAATAAAAAACATTTAAATGACCAACAAGTGAATAAACAATCTCATCAGGAAGAACCAAGGAGAGTGGGGTTTTGTCTACCTCAGCACACAGAAGTGCAGTCCAAGGAGACAAATCGGTTAGGCACGAAACCAAAAATCACAACAAGAAAACAAGGCGGGGATGTAGAGGAGGAGCAAGGAAATGGGGTAGAATGATGACAGAAACAGCAGAAACAACACAATTTACGAGGGAGGGGCAAATCCTAAATCTCTCTGATATTGAACTAACAGATTCTCAATGGTCGGTACTTTCAAAGGGTCTATAATTTGTACCTGAACCAAATTACAATAGATTTTCGCTACAGGTTGACCTTGAAAAGACCTATAGAAAACTACATTTAAAGAAAACTTCTCTCAATTACTGCTCTACCTGCCCTATTGTTAGGGACCTCACCCTAATTCGACGCTATACCCTTTCAACTATAAACCAACTAGCAGTTAAGCAGGCCAGCAACACCAAACAAACTACCATGGGGTGCAACCACCTACTACTACTCTTCACTACCTCTTTTGGCATTGCTGGTACCATATATGAATTCGGACCTCTACCTCCCCACTCTGAATCCGCACTGGGTGCAAGTTGGAAGAAAAACATACACATGGCCACTACCACTTCCGGTAACGATAGCCTCTTTATCCTCCCACACCTCCCATGCACAGTTATCACCAAGCCAACCTTCCAAACCATAACCTTAACGGTTAATTTTCCCCCTAATTTAACACAGGTGTATAGACACCTCCCCCACCTGAAGCGCAGGCAATGGAAGACATGAAAGAAGATAAACATCACCCTATCTGACAGAAAGGTTATCTTTCTGCTACTGCTACTCTCTGGCAATGTTCACCTAAACCCTGGACCAACAACTCTGAGGAGCATGGGGGTCCATACAGTGAATGGCCTAAAGATAGCATCGCTAAACATCTGCAGCCTAACTGCCAAATTCGACCAGCTCTAGGCTTGGATGACCATCCATGCTCCTGACATACTCTGCCTAACTGAAACCTGGCTGTCGGGTAGGATCAAAGATGGTGAGGTGGCCATTGAAGGATTCCAAGCATTTCGACTTGATAGAATAGGCAGGAAAGGTGGTGGCTGCCTCCTATATGCCAGAAACTCACTGAGTTGCTCCATCCTCCCCATCTCCAAAGTTGTGGAGGATTATGAGCTACTAGTGGTAAAAATACAAGTCGGCCTAAAGGCAAGACTCTTACCATCATACAATTTACCTGCCCCAAGAAAGCCAAGGAAGGCCTTCCTCTTGTTATGGAAGAAATTAGCGCACTCAGAAAGGGCTCAGAACTCATCTTGACGGTGACTTTAATATTAACTGGTTATGTAAGGAGGCAACACCCTCCAGAGACCTAATCACCTCCCACAATCTCACGCAACTTGTAACTCACCCCACCAGGCAGAACTACAAGGAATGTACCAGCACCCTCATTGACTGGGTCTTAGCTAGCTCACCAACTCCATTCTCCAAACTCAGTGTTCTCCCAGACGTGCTAAGTGACCACTCCCCAATCTCCTTTACATGGACTACTAAACTTGCCAAAAGCCCACCCCGCCTCATCGAGAGCAGGGTTCTGCAGAAAGGCAAACTTGGATCCCACAAATTGGCCCTGTCTGCCTACAACTGGTCCCCCATCAACAAGGCACCTACGTTGGACCAGGCCCTTAGTTTTTTCACTGAGGGCTTCAATTCCATCTGTGATATCTATGCACCATGGACAAAATGGAAAATTCAGGGGGAGGTTAACGACTGAATTGATGGCAAACTCCTCTCCCTCCTAAAGGAGAGGGATTGCCTCTGGGAAAAAGCCTTAAACTCCGGCAGCAAGCATGACCTACAGTGCTGCAAAATGGCTAGAAATCAGTGCACCAAACTTATCAGGCTCGCAAAAGCCAATTTCCATAAGACCCAGCTTAACAATATATGGGGAGATGGAAAGAGGTTTTGGGACAACTTCTAGAACATCCTTGGTAAAAATTGAAAGCAGCACCCTAAGATGCTCAACATTAATAAACTCATCCTCCTCGGATCAACTAGCCATTGCTGATGCCTTTAACCAGGCTTTTACAGACCTGTCCTCAGTGCTGCCTCCAGACTACTTTCTGCCTGTGGAGGACCAAGGTTGCACCAACCTGCTCATAACTAACTACCCAGCCTTCTACTTTAAGAAGGTGATGGTGAAAGAGGCCCTAACGATGGTCAGAAAAGTCCTAGGCAAAACCAGGTTGGGGAGTGACGGGCTAGACATGAAGTTACTATCTCTCACCCTTGATATTCTTATCATGCCCATAACAATGCTATTTAATAAATCCTTGGCCCTAGTTCAATTCCCAGAGGTATGGAAGCAAGCCCTGGTAACTCCAGTGCATACGAATGGTGACAAGGCACTGGTGTCAAACTACAGGCCAATATCTATCCTCTCCCCACTATCCAAAGCTTTGGAAAAAATCGTGGCAAGTCAACTCACAGAATACCTCAATAAGTACAATCTGCTCTGCCCAAACCAAAATGGCTTCAGGCAAAAACGCAGTATCACCACGGCACTGCTGGAATACACTGACTATGCGCACAAGGCGCTGGATGAAGGCAAATTGGTGGGGTCCATCTTCATTGACCTCACCAAAGCCTTTGACACCATCAACCACCCTCTACTAGTACTCCAGCTCCAAAGATTGGGTGTGGCACCAAACGCCATGAATTGGTTCCATGACTACCTAACACACAGGAGCCAGCGAGTCAAAATCGGGCAGACATTATCCAGCTCCAGAAATGTACTCCTAGGAGTCCCTCAAGGATCAATTCTAGGGCCCTGCTTTTCAGCCTCTTTGTAAATGACCTACCCACAGCCTGTGACACCAAACTTATTCTGTATGTGGACGATGCTGTGCTGCTGAGCAGCAGCACCTCTCAGGTTGCCCTACAAACAGAACTACAGAACTCTTTCAATAAACTCGAGAGCTGGTTCAGAAGGCAAAAGCTGCTACTAAATTATGAGAAAAGCAAGGCCATGCTACAATCCAGCCCCTACAACAAACACAAGCATGCTCCCCTCGTAATCACCAACAAGGCTGGTGAGCAGATTGAGCAGGTGCACTTGTTCAAGTACCTTTTAGTCACCATTGATGACTCTGTCACTTATATACACCACATAGACTCCCTTGTCAAAGTGGTAAACACAAAGATCGGGGTCCTCTATAGGCATAAGAAATCCCTCACCCCGGAAGCACTCCAAATCTCAGTCTCCAGCTCCATACTCTCCACGATAGACTAGCTGGTGTTCTATGGAGCTGCTACTGATACAGTGCTCAAAAGGGTCCAAATTGCACTCAATAAGGCATGCCGCCTCACCCTGTGTGCAGATCACTACACTCATACTTGCACCCTGTATGAGCATACAAACTGGCTTAACCTAAAAGACAGGATCAAATACCAAACTTGCCTCCTGGGATAGAAGGCACTCCTCGGAAAAATCCCACCCTGTATAGGAAACCTGCTCGAGGCTTCTCTCTCAACACACATCATCAGACGGAGGAAGAATGGAGCACTGTCCATACCATTCTGCTGAACCTCACTAGGGCAGTGTGCTTTCTCCTATTGGGCCCCCCTCGGGATAAATGAACTCCTGATGAAATTACAAACAAACAACAGCCTGTCTCAGTTCAAAGTAGGCCTCAAATAACACCTAATCTCTAACTCAAAATGCACCTGCTTCTCAGGCCCCACTTGATAGACAGGCCTACCCCCAAGGTAACACCCACTAGGGCTACCTAGAGAACCCTGCCTCCATTCTAGCCTAGCCAAGGGCGGCTTAAGTAAGCTATCAGTCCTCTTTAAATGCACTTGGTACTGCCCCTCCCAAACTCCCCTCCCACACACACACCAGACTCGACAAAGCCCTCTGGAGCTGCTCCTCCCCATCATAGCCCCCCCCATTTCACTATCCCCGTACCTCTCGCTCTCTGTGGTTGGTTTCAAACCCAGTCCCCTTGTTTCACTGTCACCCAGCCTCTCGCCATCTGGGATAGCATTAAACCCTATGCAGTTACTCTGCCATAGTCTATCAACGGATTTGGAGGTTTCCAGGGGTGTGCTACCTAGGGCAGCCGATTAGAAATAGCTTAGTATTCAATTACAACTGCTTAGTTTTTTTCTCCTTTTCGTCTAATTGTCTTGTAATCACTCTTTAATGCCTAATGATCAGGCCTCTGTAACTACTGAATATGTGTATTGTCTTATTGTCCACCCTGATGTGGAACCTTTGTAAAAGAGCTCACGCTCAAACATCTTTCTGAAATACTAATTAAACAAAATTAAACAAATTAAAAGAAGTTCTTTTCACAAAAGAGAACTATGGGTGAGTCTGATGTTGTTCCATCTATAACTGATTTCACAGCCTCGGTTATCTCCCCATTTCCATCATCCCCACCACTCCCTTTAATCAAATGAATTCAAATTTTGCTAATATATGTCAGAATGTTGCTGAAACGGAAATTTCATTATTGGAATCTACAGATACGGAGCAGTTACCAGCATCCTGGGATCCAGAGTGGGCCCTGGGAAATTTTGAATATTTCAAAGGAAACTCAACTTGGAAGAGAGATGTTTACCATCCAATTTCTACGTTTTGCCCTGGAAAATTAATTTCACCAGCTATTTCTACTTCTGAGAAATTAATCACTATAGAAGTGGATAGGATTTTTTCATCCACCATACCTATATGTAAGGAGAATAAGAATATTACAGTGGAAGAACTTAAGGCATTAAAAGAACTGGAGGGTAATAAAGAAATAGTGATTAAAGCAGTGGATAAGGCGGGGCCAAATAGTGATTAAATATACTACTGACTATGTGCTGGAAGTTGACCGACAGTTATCTAACACCGATAATTATCGATAATTACAGACTCCTAGACAGAAACCCACTCCCATACTTCCAAGAAAAATTGACTGACTTTCTTTTGCTTCATAGGTCTCGAGGTGTGATTTCTGAAAAATAATTACATTTTTTAAATCACAAATTTACAGTTGTCCCAACATTTTATCATTTGCCCAAAATACACAAGAACCTCCAGAACCCTCCCAGATGTCTGATAATTTCCGCTATAGTCTCTCTTACAGAGAACCTATCAAAATTTCTGGATGATTTTTTTGTACACACTTGTGGTACGCCTTCCTTCACATCTTAAGGAGATGATGGTTGTTCTGGAGGCTCTTGAATATCAAACTTTTGATGCTGGAAATTTGTGGTTGACAAATGATGTCGAATCACTCTACACCAGCATTAGACATCATCTGGGACTTCATGCTGTTAAGTTCTTCTGGATTTGTTCCAAAATCAAGATTTATCAGACCCGGATTTTGTTTTGGATGCATTACAACTTGTGCTTACCAGTAATTTTTTTTAATTTTAACTCTAAGTTTTTTCTGCAGGTTTGTGGTACAGCCATGAGGTCAGCGATGGCACCCTCCTACACCGACCTTTTTTGGTTGGTGGGAGGAGGTCATTGTCTTCGACCCCAGGGCTAACCCCTTTAGTGATAGGATCAAGTATTGGGGTCATTATATTGAAGATATCCTGTGCATCTGGTGTGACATGCAACTTGAGGCAGAGGATTTTTTGAATAGACTTAATACTAATGATTTGGGTTTACAGTTTACTTTCTTAACCGATCCATCTTCTGTAAGATTTTTAGATCTGGTTTTGCATGCCGCACCAGATGGCAGGACTGAATCTGAAAATTTTCAAAAGGTGAACTCTGGTTATATTTTGCTTAGGGCTGATAGTGCACATCACAAAGGGGAAACCTAAAGGCCAATTCTTGAGGCTTAGGAGGAATTGTTCCTCTAGTCTACAGAGTCCTATTTGCAACATTCAAAGGATCTTACTAGTAGATTTAAGGCTTGTGGCTATGAAACAAAAATCCTACAGAAGAATATGCATTGAATCAGGACAGATTAACTTTATTGAGACCTAAGAGTAGGAAGGAACACAATAACGATCTTGTTCATTTTGTTACAGACTTTAACAGAGTGACACCCAAGGTGGCTGGTGCCTTAAAAAAGTATTGGCATATTTCAGAGGCTGTCAGTGATTTGTGAGGGAGAACTGGTAGTTCCTCAAGAGTTGTGTACCAAAAGGGCAGATCTGTGAAAGACAGAATTGTCAGGAGTCATTTAATTCCTGGACCATCACAGGCTCAGAATTTACTTCCAGCCAAACCACTGGGATCTTTCTCATGTGGGAATTGTGATATCTGTATTATCATGAAGCAGGGAAATACCTTTACCAGCCCAACAAATGGAAAAAGTACTTGTATTTACCATTTTGTTACTTGTCGTACCACACATGTGGTCTATGCCCTATGGTGCGATTGCCCCACCCTGTATGTAGGAATGACTACACATCCCTTAAAAGAACACATACAGGAGCATGTTAGATCCATTTTACATGGACGCTGTGACACTCCAGTAGGTATATACTGGCGTATGCAACATGGACAGATGTTGTCATCGTTTAAATTTACTGCAATAGATCATGTACCTCCTCTTTTGAGAGGAGGTAACTGACGTAATTTACTTTTGCAAAGGGAAAGTAGACATATTTGTCAACTAAATGCAGTTTCCCCCAAAGCATTAAATGACAATTAGGAGATTCCTCCCTTTCTTTTAATAAGTTTGGTTCGATTGTTTCTAGTTAAACCTTTGAGTTTGTGGTGAAGCTGTTTGATGATGTTTATTGATATGTTTTAGTGTTTGTTTATTTTTTTTCCTCTTCTTTTCTTTTTACAGGTACTCTTCAAAATTAATTTTACTCTAAGTCTTATTAGAATGGATGTCTCTGTTTCTACTTCAGGAAATTTACTTTTTCTGGGATATTTTATCCTAACATAATGTCATTACTTCTTTGGCATTATAATATTTATATTTGTAGTCACATTATTGATTAAATATATAGCCTGTTTCTTTAATGCTTAATTAATTTTAGGTTACAATTTCAAGTAATTGATGTTATTTACTATCACACTGTGGTGTGGAATGAATTTAGGTACTGTCTCTTTAAGTGGTAGCATTTAAAAGCTGGCTACCATACACGCTGACTCCTCCCCCCGATGAAGAATCTGCAAGGGTTCGAAGTGCTGGGGTTTGAATCTCGCTGTTTGTTGTTTCTAGGTCTGTGCACTTTACTTTATTAAACTGGCTTTTTGCATTTATTCAATGCTGTTTTTGTTTTCTCTGTGCACCTTTCATTTCTGCTTTGCTCTGGTCCATTTTAAAATTGTACAGCATTGAAACCTTGTTTGAGTGCTACAAGCCCTCTTTGCCTTTGGTCATGTTTTGAGTCTGCAGCTGCCAAAGTTGGTCATGGGCCTTTCCAGAGTGTGAAAAGTGTGCACAGATGCGACGTGCAACTGTCAACATTTCCTTGATGTCAGGGTGCTGCAGAAACTCCTGGACCACGAGACTGGGTCATGCATGGAACCCGAACAAAGCCACCATCGATGATACAGTTCGCCATGTTTGAGCCATTGTCACTGGCTATAAAGCCAGGTTTCATATTTCTCATCTGCATCCATAACGTCAACTTGGATGATGTCATGTGGAGAATACGTACCAACCAGAGCATCATTATGATTATACAATATTTTTTTCTCCAACATTTGAAGGGTTGGATGGCACAGACATGACCTCATCAACAGCACTGGAAACATGAGATTGCGACGACTCTTCATCAGTCTCAGAATCATGTTTAACCAATGTGGGGACAGGGATGGGGACGTTGGGGAGTGTGACATCTACTACACTGTGACTCACGGTCATGGCTTTAGTGTCCACAATATTTGGAAAGCCTGTTAACTTGTTGCCACAGGTTGAACTTGGGGCAACACTCATGCCATCAGCAATTTCACTACCACCAGTGGGGACAACGGCATCTCCAACCATGATTGAAGCTACTGATTGTGCTGTGAAAAACATAGAGAAATTTATTTGCTGGCATCAACTAGGCACTTCTGCTGCATACTACTACCATGCCCACTCTTGTCACTGACAGCAGTGCCATGGCCAGAAGCATCTCTGCATGCACATATCTTTGTAGGCATTTTTGGGGATTACACAGAAAATTCACAACAAATTGAGATTTCTGAAATTTGGGGTGGATAGGAAGCCAAAAAACAACAACTGTGGCTTACAGATACTGATAGGGCACTAAACAGATGCAATGCACAGATGCATATTGCACACAATAAACAAATGCAGTCACACAGGCACAAAAACACCTTAACTGGTGGTCCCAGAAATCAAAAACTGGAAAAATAAACTATACATTTTGCTGGTTGGGGGGTGGCGCTGCAGTAGCAGTTCACTGTCTAGATAGAAGGAAGCAGTAAAAAAAATCACAGATAGGTAACTGATTCAGAGTGCGGCGATTACTGTGTGGCACAATAAAATTAGTCTGACTTGATGGTACGCACACACTCTCACACACTACAGGTAATGCGAAGAAAATTTAACAGTACAGTACACTATATAACAAAATCTTTTAAACAGAATGAAAATATGCACTGCACCACAACAAACAGAAAATAATAATCAAAAATTACTTCAAGTATTACTGCGTGTACATCAACATACAAATACTGACACACACTAGTACAAAACAATTAGAAAGACTGCCTTTCCAATGTGAATCTCATGCCACCACAGAACTGCCCTTCCCCTGAAGCACACTTCAACAGTGTCTGTCAGTACACAGGTTGAATGTTCTAAATTAACATTCATAATGCACAGAAAAACAATCAACACTAGATGATATAAGCACAGAAGGGTTTCCTACAGTCCAGGTACTAAATTTGGACCAAATAATTAGATCAAAAGTGTTTTTTTAAAGCTTTTTCAATGGTTTGATTCACAGAGCTCTGAGAGCAAACTGTCTCCAGCTTTCCACTACACACACTATGCAGAACTGAGGCTATGCAAGACAATATAGAGCCCATGTGACCTGCCGTCCCATGAATCAATGCAAAATTCGCCTCACATAGCAATAAACAGGTGAAGCAAAGCGAAGTCCATTCTAATCAATGGCACTTCACATTAAAATTAAGGGGAAGGCTGTAATACAAGGTGAAGTAGCACAGATTACATCGAAAACAACACACTTCACTTCCAAATGTGCAGGTGGAGTAATTTGCTTCACGTTGTGGAGCACTACGTAGATTGAGGAACGACTAAGCAGCATGGGAGCACTTATGGGCCCTTGGCTGTCTAGCTCCTCCAACACCTTAGGATGAACCTTAGTATGAATGTGAAGTGCTCCACGTAGCGAAGCTGGAGCATTTCGCCTGCCTCTATTCCCCAGACATGAAAGCCAGCATTTCCACCTTCTTCAATGGTCAGCAAGTACTGACTCAAACAGCTATCTGATGTCACAAGCATAGTGATTTTTATACCCTCTCCCAGGAAGTCATGTGACATAAGTTTATAACTGTGTTACATACAACATAATTTTTGAATTACAGAGTACAAGGTTACTTCTTTTATTACAATGTCTTTATTCAGGCATTAAACCGTGTTCTAGAAATCCCATGGAACAAAATAAAAATTTCAACTTTGGGATAGTCAGCTGGTTCCTTCACTATCCCATAATAATAGGATCAAAGTAGCCAGCTGATCCCTATAGACAGTTTCCAGCATTGTCTAGTGAGGTACCCTTTATTCTACTACCAGGAAGTAGCAATAAAAAAAGTAAGAATTGTATTGTAGTGTTTTACAAAGCGTGGCAGACAGAAAAACAAACAATGTAAAACTCCTCCCTCAGTGTTTCTCTTATTTTGGGGTGCATAACAAAATAAAAACAAACTACAAAGGTGCTAGTTTGTGCTTCCAACCCTTCTTAACTCCTTTTAACTTATCTACATGATTATAAAAAGAAACTTAAAAGAAGATAGCAATATGGGTAAAATGGGACAAGAACAACAGTTATAGACAGAAGTGTGTTTTATTTTTACAAACGCAGCTGGTTAAAGCTAAATGCTTACATTCCTCTATTGGGTGCGGCTGCAGCTTGTACAGTATGTAGCAACACCCTGCACTAGCTCAAGCTCAACATTCTCAAACACTAAACTGGTGCTTTTCACGCTTACAAAATGTTACTATGAGTGTCAGTAGGAAAAGAAACAAGCTGCTAACTGCTATCATTTCTTTATTCCTCTCCATAGATTTTAAGTAAGTCTAAAATGAGATACATATATGATTCACCAAATCATTCTGAATTGTGTAGCTTTGTTTTATTATGTTTGCTTGCACGCATGTGCAGGAAACGTAGTGTCATCATCCGAGTTTTCGGAGGTGTGTCAGCCCTCTTCCAATTCAGTCAGTGTGTTTGCAGGCGCGGCCACAGTTCTCCAATGCCTGCTGGAGCTGTCTATGACAGCTCCAAAATGCAGTGACTTACAGTTGAAAAGGGGAGCTACGCTTCAGTGAGCAGCGATCAGATATCGCCTGCTCATGCGAGCTCCCCACACACACACACACACATGCTGTGTGCTGCCCCCTCAACGCACACACTGTATAGCTGACCGGGGTGCCCAATCCCCTGTCGGCTGTGCTGCGCCCCCCTCCGAAACACAGATCCATATGCCATGCTGGGTGGCCACCCCAGCATGGCTAGACATCATATAGCCGACGGGGTGCCCAATCCCCATCGGCTCCACTGTCTCCCAGTGCACAGGGGTGCCACGCTGGGGAGCCCACCCCAGCGTGGCAACAGATGCCATGGCCGGCGGGGTGCCTAATCCTGCCGGCTCATACGCCCACCTAGCCATCCTTCTGCCATGCTGAGGCCCACCCCAGCGTGGCAAACGCCACGCCATCCTCATTCAAAAAATAAAACAACTGGAAAATCAAAACTTCCCTCGCTGTGTCTGCCCCACCTCGCCCACCAACTGCGCACCCTGCCTCCCCACCCCACCCCATGCCCCACCTCACAGACTCGTCGGCTGATCTTAAAACTGAACCGAGAACCGTCTGCACTCTTCCAAAGCCGACCGAGAACTGAGAAATGCCGATAAGCTGTATAATGGGATAGATAGGGTTTTTTCAACTTTATTGCATATCTCAGGCACTTTTTGGAATTTTTGCACCAAATTTTCAACATGGGGTTTTTGGGACCCCTTCTCATGAATGCTGTCACTGTCATGGCGTTACTCGGGCCCGAAGGGTGATTTCGCAGCCACTGCAGGATATCACCTTTCCGGAACAATTAACAAAATGATACTGCCAGTGTTCATAAGGTGGGCTCTCAAAAAACCTGTTTTGAAAATTTGGTGGAAAAATTCCTTAAAATGACTGTTTCTGGCATCGTTAGCAGTTCCTCACGCCGCCTTCGTAAGTTCACAAATTTTCAATATTTTCACTCCAGATTTTCAACATTGCCATTTTACCACACCTTCTTATGAGCAGTACAGCTGTCATTTTCACATCTCACCCAAAATGTTTCTGCCCATGTGTAGCGCACAATGGCGCAGTCGGTGTCTTGAAATCAATGTCGAGGACACATTAAGAAAATCACAGTGACATGGTTCATGAGCAGAGGTGTTAAAATGGCTATGTTGCAAATTTGGTGAAAATTCCTAAAATGATTGTTGTTTTACGAAAGGCGGCGCGGCGTAGTTCCTATGCATACTCGTGAAGTTCGCAAATTTTCAATATTTTCACTCTGGATTTTCAACATTGCCATTTTTACCACACCTCCTTATGAGCAGTACAGTTGTAATTTTCATCATCTCACCCACAACGTGTTTCTGCCCATGTAGCGCACAATGGCGCAGTCAGCATGCGGTCAATGTATGGGACACGTAAGAAAATCACAGTGACACTGGTCATGAGCAGAGGTGTTAAAATGGCTATGTTGAAAATTTGGTGAAAAATTCCCAAAATGACTGTTTTAGGGCCGCGTTGCTGCAGTTCCTATGCAAGCTGGCAAGTTTGAATTTGTAATATTTGCACACCAGATTTTCAACAGTGCCATTTTACGCACTTCCTTATGAGCAGTACAGCTACCATTTTTCACATCTCGCCAAAATGTGTTTCCGCGACATATGGCGCACAATGGTACAGTGCGTGCGAAACAATGTTTGGGACAGATTAAGAAAATCACAGTGACACTGGTCATGAGCAGAGGTCTTAAAATGGCTATGTTGAAAATTTGGTGACAAAACTCCATAAAATGACCATGTTACAAGTGAGCATTGTGCAGTTTCCACGCACCCTCGTAAGTTCATGACTTTGTAATATTTTCAGTCCAGATTTTCACCAGTGGCATTTTTCCACACCTCCTTATGAACAGTACAGCTGTCATTTTCCACAACATGGCCGAAATGTGTTTTCACACTTTCAGCACAGAAATGCGTGGTCGCTGTGGGAAATCACTGTTCGGGACAGATAAAGAAAATCACACTTACACTGTTCATGATCGGAGGTCCCAAAATGCCTGTGTTAACAATCTGCTGTAAAAAAAAAATCCCCAAACTAGTTACATTATGGGTGTGCGTTGCACAGTTTCTATCCGCCCTCGTGACTTCACCAGTTTTTTTAAGATTTTCACAGCAGATTTTCAACATTGCCATTTTTACACCTCCCCATGAACAGTACGCTGTCATTTTTCACATCCTGTTAGGAATGTGTTTTGCACCTGTGGTGCCAAATACCACAGTTGCTGTGCAAAAGCAGTTTCAGCTAACAAACAGTATTGCCACTGTTCATGAGGTGGGGTCACAAAAACATGTTGAAAATCTGGAGTGAAAATACCAGCAACCTAAGGTGTTAGGGTTTCTGACCATAACGCCCCACCCTGTAGAGAATGACAGGCATCAGGGGTGTGACTTGGATTCTTGCCTGTCATGCTCATACCATTCCACCCCCACCCACACCCTGCAGCCAGTGAGAGGCATCAAGGTGTGCCTCGGACTCTTCGGACCCAAGCTTCACCCCATTCTCCTATACCGCACCCACCTCATCATATTTCCTGATGGAATGGGGTGCGCATAAGAGCCAAAGACCCCAAGGCACACTGTGACACTTGTCAGTGTCTGCAGGGTAGGGTGTGGTGAAATGGCGTGGTCGTTATGCCTGACGACCCAAAGGCACACCCCAATGCCTGTCACTCTCTGCAGGGTGGTGGTGGGGTTGGCTTCAGTTCAATACTTCGCTGCCATTCCTTTTATGCGGCTCTGTAACTTCTACTCTACCAATGCCAATGCCAGCAAGCAAACATTCGGCATTTACAAATGCTTGTTTTATCAGAGATGCTGCTTCTCCTTATACCATACCTATGGGCACGTATACTTATTTAGACAAAATGCCCATTCTACACCCTGTTTTACTGATGATACTGGGAATGGGCTGGGAATATGAAAATAAACAAGAAATTGGAGAACTTAGTGGGAGGCAGAGAAGATGGGGGGGGTATCTAGTCAGGTGGCCACACTGACTAGTCACAGAGGAAATTATGGACAGTAAAGCATAAATGAATAGGTGTGCTGTTGCAACAGACTTGGAAATAGAAGAAGATAGGAAAGGCTCCATCCCATATCGATTAGGGTATCATCCCATCACAAGGCCGAGCTGCATTCTCCTTCAGCTTTCCTAAACTCTGGTCATTCCTTCATTCTGCCATCTGCCCTGCTTTCTCCATCTTCTCACTCAACTCTTGCACTCCTTCATGACTTCTCTACTCACTGAGTCCTGTAACTACCATTGACTGCAGTGTGGCCTGGCATCATCACAGCCTACAGTTCCCTTCTAGGCACCATCTGACATGGGTTTTTGCACATGGTACATGCCAAATCTATTATTAAATGTGTCTCCTCTGGTCATTCATATTAAATGTTTATTTCTATGTTTATTATGTTAGACCTGCTAACCAACTGTATCTTGCTAGTTTTATATTATTTTATATTTGTTATCCTGTTAATTACACTGTTGTCAAGTTTTACTGTACTGCACTTCCTCTACCCCCCCCAGGAAGCATATGGAAATGAGCTGTTATCAGTACAGTGTGTCATTCTTTGTAAAACTTTTGAAATAAATAAAATGTCAGAGATTTCACTTTCTTGTCTTCTTATTAAAGAAATAGCAAAATGAGTATACAAGTTATTGATTATACAGTATTAATAAATTACGTATTTGAAACTACTGGCTTGCAATTTGTTTTCTGTATTACAAATTTAACCAAAAGGTGCTAGGCAATATAAAGGATTTAAAAAACTTTCCAAAGAATTTGTATACCAAGTCCCACTCCCAAGACCCAACCCCTGCACCCCCCATTGTAAAATTCTAGATCCACTACTGTCAAGGTGCGGAGCTGAGCACTTCAGATTAAGAAGCAACTCTTCAGTTTTAGATTGATTATCTTTGAGTTCTGATAGGGTGGAGAACTGAGTGAGGATATCTACAAAGGGGATGCAGGGAGATATCAGTATTCCTAAAGAGAACAAGTAAATAATCCACATACAGTATAGTGGAATGCATACTGGATCCAATTGCAATACCTGTGATACCTTTGTGCTGATGTATGGCAGCTGCAAGGGGTTCCACTGCTAGTACAAATGAGAGGGGGACACGTAGGCATCCCTTTTTTGTTTCTTTAGCTAAAGGGAAGGATTCTGACCTCAATGAGTTAGTAAGCACTCTGGTGGCACAGAAGGAGTTCCACTCAACTGAATCAGAGCCTTTTTTGAAGTCTAAGTCCACGACTGCTGCTAGAGTATCGTACAATTTCACTGCATGCATGAGATTCATCAGGGAGTGGATGTGGTTGGAGCGAACCCAGCCCTTGACAAAGCCTACATGGGAAGGGTGCACAAGATTTGGTACAAGGGGATCAATTCTGGTTGCAATGGCCTTTACATATATTTTACTGTCCGTGTTAATTAGGGAGGTGGGATGGTAGCTAGTGGGGAGGATGTCAAGGCTATACACACACTGGATTTTGGCATGTGTGGACTGGCTGCTGTGGTATACAGTATGTGCTGCTTGTCTGATGATCACCTCTCTGTTGTTGGAGGAGTATATCACACATGTGGTGGAGTTCCTGGCCCTGAGGTAGGGAGAATCCAGGGCAACATTAGATGAGGTACCATGGAGGATTAGGAAGAACTATCATGAGAAGATGGCAGAAAGAGCCCTTGGAGGTAGGTGTTGGTGCTGGCTCATTAACTGCAAATGGGGCTTGGATGAACAAACTGTCTGCACTTGTGTTCAGTTCACTCACTTGAATAAATGGGTAACAGCAGAACCCCTCTGAAAACTGGAAGAATAATCTCAACTGGGCTGTCCTCGGTAAATAAAGTTGAAACATGTTACAGCATTGCAAATGTTTCTTTTTCATCTAGGCAAAAGAACTGGAATCTAGCAAGTTTTCTTCTTTATGGAAAATGAAAGCAACATATGTAACTGGAAGAAAACAATACAGCTAGTGTCTAGCATGACCCTGTTGGTGTAATTTCATCCCCGCGGATGCAGAAGGCTTTGGATTTCACAATGTCAGTGATTTTGGTGCTGAGATGAAGCTGTTCTCTTCCTTTCTGGTCCTTCTTACAACAGAGTATTTTACACGCTGGATGAAGTTTCACAATGCTATTCTATTACAGAATTAGAGGCATGGTTATGAAATGGATCCAAGAAATACTAGTCACTGATTGTCTGTCACAGGCTGGCACTTGCACATTTACCTCATCTAACTAGCAGGGAAAGGAAAATATCATTTTGAGTACTATGACTAGGTAACAAGGGAGCTGGATATGGGCCATGCAGTGGATGTCCTGTACTTGGACTTCAGCAAGGACTTTGATTCAGTGCCTCACAGACAGCTTGGGGATAAGTTGGAATATGTCTGGTAGGAGCAAAGATGGTAAACTGGATCATGAACTGGCAGAAGGGGAGGTAGCAAAGGGTGGTGGTGGTGGTGGTGGTGGTGGTGAACTCTCATCTCCTAGGGCAGTAATGAGCAGAGTGCCACAAGGTTTTGTGCTGGGTCCGGTGTTTGGACTCTTCATAGCGGATATCTCACACAGAGTTACAGGCAGGATCAGTTTTTTTGTGGATGATACAAAGAAAGGGGCAGTGGTGGATGATATAGATGGGTGGCAGGGGCTACAGTGGGACCAGACCAAACTGGAGGAGTGGTCGGTGAAGTGGCAATTGGGTTTCAATGTGAAGAAGTGCAAGGTTATGCACTTTGGAGCAAAGAACCCTGGAAGGGAATATTGGTTGGGAGAGGTTCGACTAATTGTCATCAAGGAAGAAAAGGACCTAGGGGTGATAGTAACAGGGAGCATGAATAATTCTGCTCAGTGCAGGAAGGCAGTGGCTAAGGTTAACAGGATGTTGCGGTGTATTGCAAAAGGTTTCTCTTCCAGACACAAGGATGTGATCATGCCCCTGTACAGGTCATTGATCAGGTTGCACTTGGACTACTGCATGCAGTACTGGTGTCTGTACCTGAAGAGGGATATCAGGCTGCTGGAGGGGGTGCAACGTAGGGCGATGAAAATGATCAAGGGGATGGAAAACAAAACCTACGAGGACAGACTGAAGGATTTGAGTTTATACATCCTGGAGGAAAGGTGGGATCGGGGGATATGATTGAGACCTTCAGATACTTGAAGGGGATCAAAAAACTGGCACAGATGGGTTATTTAGGCTGAGAAAAGGTAGGGACAAAAGAGGGCATGGACTAAGGTTGGAGGGGGTAGATTTAGGATAGAGATGAGGAGACATTATTTCACAGAGAGGGTGGTGTCGAAATGGAACACTCTGCCAGAGGAGGTGGTATCCTGCAGGATGGTGGACAGCTTTAAAAGGGCATGGGACAGGGCACGGGGGGGGGTCAAGGAGAGGGAGGAAGGTGGGTGGGGCAGCTGCAGTTTAAGGATGCTAGCCGCGCACTTGAGCAGACTAGAAAGACCACAAGGCCTGTTTCTGCTGGCAGATTCATATGTTCGTATGTTTTGAAGGAAGAAAATAAAAAAGCTAAACATCTAGTGGCCAAGAGGAAGTTTGATGTACTTTCATGTAAACAACCCAGGTTCATTAGCAGACTTAAGTGCCAGCAATCAGAGCTGAAATATACTGGACAGTGACAATGTGTCCCAGCCTGCAGAGGAAAATGCTAATGTATACTGCAGCAGCAGCAACTTCACACAGTGGATAGAGGAGTCAGTTCCTTATAAATGGACAACCATGGTGCCAACACAGGCAAGGAACATGTGTGGCAGTGCACATCACTGAGAATGCAGGGCGGTGAGTGGAATAACTTCCTTGGGGAAAAGGCCTTGCCCCATGTAATCCCCAGGAATCCTAGAAACATAGTTAATGATGGCAGAAAAAGACCAAGGGTCCATCCAGTTGGCCAGAGTTCCCTCTCTAACCCTGTGACCTACTGTCCAACGAGGGTCTAGCCCTCCCCCTCCTCCCCTCATTTTCCTTCACGATTCTGTTACCCTGAGTGCCTATTATAACCTTCTGTCTGTCCCATTCGTGCTTGAAACCATCAACTGTTTTAGTGCCCACCACTACAGCTGGTAGACTGTTCCACTGCTCCACAACCCTTTCTGTAAAATAAAGCTTTCTCATGTCCCTCCTGAACCTCCCTCCTGTCAGTTTCCACTGATGCCCTCATAACCTCAAACTAGCATTCAAGCTAAATAGTTTATCATTGTTCACCTTGTTTATTCCTTTTAGGAGCTTGAAGATCTTTATCATATCTCCCCCCGCTCCCTTCTTGTCTCCAGTGAGTACATGTTCATTGTCTTGATCTGCTCCTCAAAGACCTGCCCTGTTGACTCTGAATAATTTTTGTTACCCTGCACTGAACCGTCTCCATCCTGTCTCTATCCTTCCTGAGGTGAGAGCTCCAGAACTGGCAGTAGTACTCCAGGTGTGGCCTCACTAAAGATCTATAAAGGGGGTAGTATTACCTCCTTTCTCCCACTATCAATACCATACCCTACTTGCCTTACCATAGGCTTTGTTGCACTGGTTTGATTGCTTGAGGGTATCACTGATGAAAACTCCTAGGTCACGTTCCTGAGCGGTAGTGCTAAGTCTCACCTCCCCCATCCAGTACTCTGTTCTGGGGTCCTTATTCCCAAGATGCATTACCTTGCATTTTTTGGCATTGAATTTGAACTGCCAAACCTTAGACTACCCCTCTACCTTTTGAAGTCACTCTGCATTTCCCTGATTCCCTCATCACTATCAACTCTCCCACAGAGTTTAGTGTCATCTGTGAAGAGACACAATCTGCATGGATACCTTCTCCAATGTTGCTGATAAACATATTGAAGAGCACTGGGCCCAGAACCAATCCCTGTGGCACCCCACTTGTGACCTCCCTCTCTACTTATTTGATATTATTGACCACAACCCTCTGCTGCCTACCATTTAGCCAGTTTCCTATCCAGTTAACTATGTCCTTAGCCACACCCAGAGCTTCCATCTTCTTCAGCAAGTGTCTGTGGGGCACCAAGTTGAAAGCCTTGCTGAAGTCAAAAGAGAGCAAATCCATGTAGTGGCCCTTATCCAGTTCACTCGTCACCCAATCAAAGAAAACAGTCAGATTTGTATGACAGGACCTTCTTGCCACGAACCCATGCTGTTTACTATCCTGGAGACCGTTGCTCTCCAAGTAGTCCACAAGGTCTTCTATAACCAGTGACTCCATCAGCTTCCCTACAGTGGAGCTCAGACTAATGGGACTGTAGTTCCCCACTTGTTCCTTGCTCCCCCCCTTATGGAGAGGAATGACATCCACCACCCTCCAGTCCTTTGGAACTACCCCATCCGTAGTAAGCTGTTGAATAGTCCTACCAGGTGTTCAGCAAGTTCTGCTGCCTGTTCCCTGAGTATGCTTGGATACCGCTTACCTAATTGTGGGGCATTAATTATCTTTAGGACCCTGCCACTTGTAAATATGGCTACCTCATCTCTGGGACCCCCTTACTGACCGCTTTGATGCCACTTTCAGGCAAGGGCCTGCCTTCCTCCTTGGTGAAAGCTGAACAAAAATAATCATTAAGGAGGGCAGCCTTTTGCCCATTCTCTTCTGTCAATGTATCCCCTCCAATAGTTGAATGATTCTCCCTCCTTTCTTTTTTCCCCCAATATATTGGAAGAAATGCTTTCTCCACCCTTGATCCCTTCTTCAGTACGCAGCTCTGTGTTTGCTTTTGCCTCCCTAACTGCCCTCTTTGCCTCCTTATTTCTCCATAAATATTCTCTCCATTCTTCCTCCCCCTGCTTTTCTTTGTACTTGAAGAAGGCTCTTTTCTTAGCCTTCATAGCTTCTCTGACTTTTGCTGAGAACCGTAATAGTCTCTGGAACCTATTCTTTTATTGCCATCCTTAGGGTTCCTAAAATTTTGAGAGGTTATCAGCTGGCATCTAATAGGTTACGGTCTGGGGGTATACCGTCAGTAGTGTGTGGGGATAGCAGCGCAGTAAAATGCATGCTGAGAATATAGTGTGAGTGAAAACAGCTGCATGGACATAACACCGTAGGGATGTTATAGCGCTGTCCATGTAGCTGTTTTGACTCAAGCTAAATAGTTTGTCTGCAAGTATGTGCTGCCTAATCATGTTGGCAGCATAACGTAGAGGTTAGAGTGACTGGCTGTCAGTGGACTTGTTGCACTCAGCAGACCTGGGTTTGATTCTGATGCTGTGTTTTTTTTGGTTTTTGCCATCACCCCCCCTCAAGTGGTGTCACCCCTATGTTGTATTAGTAAATCAGCCCCCCCAACCCAAGGTGTGTCACCGAGCTGTAATAGTAAATCAGTCCCCATCCCTGAGTTGCACCTCTCTGAGTTGTAATAGTAAATCAGCCCCCCTCCCCAAGGTGTGTCACCCCCGAAATATAAAATTAAGTCAGTCCCCACCCCCGAGTTGCATCCCCCTCCCCATACAGGGAATAAATTGAGGTGAATCATGTTTGCATTGTTCTTGTGGTCCTTTCCTTTCCTTGTGTGTCACTTTAATTGGTGTTACAGAGGGCAGTGTACTCTGGGGTGGGATAGGCAGTTTTTGTGTTTTGCAGCATGGTTACATGTAGCGCTGATCTACTTTGGCATTTTTTGTGTGATTTTATTTACTGCGCATTGATTCAGTTGGCTTTTATGTGGGTGAACCATGGTTTGAGAGCTCTTGATGCCATGTATTTCAGGGCATGTGCAGGGGAGGGGCCCGGTGTGGTGATGAACCAGTGTCGAATATGTATTTAGGGAACATACAGAAACTTGACATTTTTGATACTGGCAAAGCAGATCAGATGGAACTCGACTTCCCTTTGGCATTTTGATACTCTGTCATCATTATACATCACTGGGGGATAGTGCACTCTACACTCTGTATCCTGCTGTATGTTGTATGCTGCTTATCTTACATCTTTGGAATAAAATGTTCTGTTTTGTACCTCATCATGTGGTTGATTATTCCAATTGTAACCCCCCTGTGGGGGCTTACTATCTACCCATGCAGCCTTTGCTCCTTTTGTCTTCTCCCAAGCGCTCCAGGACCAGCCTGTAATTTTTTTCAGCCCCTCCAGGTCCTTGTTCCTGCCCCTGGTGCCCCAGCAAAGCCAGCCCATGCCTTAATCCAGCCCGCAGGGGCTCAAGAAAACATAACCGCAATCTCCCGCTGTAAAAGTGCTGTCTCCAGGGCAGCGGGGATCGCGCAGGCGCAAGTGGCACCTTTGATCTGCAACCGTGCAGATTTGTGGTTAATCTGGGGAGTGTTCTGTGGGTCTCGGAATCCCCATCAGCTAAGTGGGACCCGGTGACCTTGGACACCCTGCTGGGGGGTCGCTTCAGTAAGAATTGAAAGAGTTTGACCGGGGGCTTATTTACATATGCCTGAGCCGGGCCCCAGTCATCTGTATAATTAAATATGTATACCTATCTGCCTCCAGGGCAGCTGTTTTCGGCTCCGCCTGAGGAAAAGGAATATATGTGTTTATTTAAATTGTATCTGTTGCTGCAAGTGGGGAAAGGTATGTCAAGGGGGTAGTGTTTAACAAATAAAATGCTTCTTCCCTGGCTGAACCAGATTAATACTTGGGACTCAAAGTGTCAGACTGTCTGCTGCTGCATGTCAAGGAGCTTAAATATTGGCAGCATGTGACAGGAAAAAGGACTGAGCAAATCTGTTTATCTGTGCAGTGACAGCAAGTATTCAACCTGGGCTAAAGAACTGTGGGGGATTGGGGCAAATATTTGTTCATTTCTGGCTGCACAAGAACTTTTATTCAGGACTGTCCTAATCCTGCTTTTGGGACCGTGGGTTAAGCAGCCATTGCCAGCAGCAACAGTCAGTGGAAAAGCCAGGAAAATAAAGCCAGGACTAGTGGGACATTTACTACACCCCATGGGAAAGTACCAAGTGTTTATGGTGACTTGCAGGAACTAGTGTTTAAGCACCAAAACTGGGAGCCTTTAGTGCATCAAGTGAGGTTCATGCATAATTCATTTCTGTGACTGACAAGTGCTTCAGCAACTCAAGGAGGAAGTATCAGATTACAGCAGCCAATCATGGGCATCAGAGGAGCCCTATAAGAGACAGTGTTTTCTAGCTGTGTGAGCAGATCCAACAGGAGCTCCCCATGGGGGTAGGGGCCCAGGTCCCTGTAGAGCAAAATGGGTCTTGCAGACAAGCCAGAGCCTCTCTACATGAGAGAGAGGTTTTTCTCCTTCTAGAAGACCAGAAGGAAGAACAGTTGCAGCTTGAAGCAGAAGCCTCTAGCCTCGAGGTTGCCAGAACATGTCCTCCAATGCTAGATCCAGCCTTCCATGTGGTAGGAAAACGTGGGCCAGCAACTTGATGAAGCCAACTGTGAGAGAGCTGAACCTGCCTCAACAGTGAGAGCGTTGAAGAAAGAACTAATTCCAGAAGAGCCAGCAGCAACTAACAAATTGCTACCAAGGTCTGAGTGAGTAAACATGTATTAACAAATGTAGTATCAAAGCAGTGTGAAAGGCCACTAAATTAGAGCCAAAGCAAAGTTACAATATCTGCATGGGGCAGCCTAGCCCGTAGCAACTGGATTTTGGCTACAGTTAATCATGCAAATGTACTTACAGTTAATCGTATAAATGTGCAGGAAAGTTAGCCAAGTGTCTGAGACAGTGGGAGCTGGAAGAGCCAGCGTACAGCCACATGGACAGTCAGTCATGGTCTGAGTTCATGTATCTACAGTGTCTGGTAAAGGAACAGCATCTTGAGGCAATTCAAGTAAAGTAGTCTATGCAAACTATGCAGTTTATGCAGCAAGCGCATGAGTCAATGGAACTCCTGCATCTGTTTTGCCACCAAACAAAGGCAGTCAAGGCTAAGTGGTTGAAAGCATTCAAGTGTTGTGCAAATGGTAGCAGCCCATGCCTCAAGCCCAGTCAAGTAGTTTCATGTGTTGTGCAAATTATAGTGGGCCATGCCTCAAGCCAGGTCAAGTAGTTTCAAGTATTGTGCAAATGGTAGCGGGCCATGCCTCAAGCCCGGTCAAGTAGTTTCAAGTGTTATACAAATTATAGCGGGCCATGCCTCAAGCCCGGTCAAGTAGTCTCAAGTGTAATACAAATCATAGTGGGCCATGCCTCAAGCCAGGTCAAGTAGTTTCAAGTGTTATGCAAATTATAGCGGGCCATGCCTCAAGCCCGGTCAAGTAGTCTCAAGTGTTATACAAATTATAGCGGGCCATGCCTCAAGCCCGGTCAAGTAGTTTCAAGTGTTATGCAAATTATAGCGGGCCATGCCTCAAGCCCGGTCAAGTAGTTTCAAGTGTTGTGCAAATTATAGTGGGCCATGCCTCAAGCCAGGTCAAGTAGTTTCAAGTATTGTGCAAATGGTAGCGGGCCATGCCTCAAGCCTGGTCAAGTAGTTTCAAGTGTTATACAAATTATAGCGGGCCATGCCTCAAGCCCGGTCAAGTAGTTTCAAGTGTTATGCAAATTATAGCGGGCCATGCCTCAAGCCGGTCAAGTAGTTTCAAGTGTTATACAAATTATAGCGGGCCATGCCTCAAGCCTGGCCAAGTAGTTTCAAGTGTTATACAAATAGTTTCAAGTGTTATACAAATTATAGCGGGCCATGCCTCAAGCCCGGTCAAGTAGTTTCAAGTGTTATACAAATTATAGCGGGTCATGCCTCAAGCCCGGTCAAGTAGTTTCAAGTGTTATACAAATTATAGCGGGCCATGCCTCAAGCCCGGTCAAGTAGTTTCAAGTGTTATACAAATTACAGCGGGCCATGCCTCAAGCCCGGTCAAGTAGTTTCAAGTGTTATCCAAATTATAGCGGGCCATGCCTCAAGCCCAGTCAAGTAGTCACAAGTGTAGTGCAAATGGTAGCGGGCCATGCCTCAAGCCTAGTCTTGTATGAAAAGTCTCCAGACCAAAGAGTCAGGCTATAGTCCAGTGTAACCCCTAGGTGGCACTATCCCAAGGGCTACTACCCCTGCCTGCTTGGCTAGTAGCAGGTTAAGGGGCCTGAGTTCTGAAACGGGTGCCTCCACCCGGAGGTCAGGGTTGGTAGTGGTCAAGCTAACCTGGGCATAGCCCTCCGGGACACTGTAACCCCCCCTTTTTCCTTACTAGTGGCCAGAACAATACACAATAATTACTTTCACAATACCCCGATACACCACACAAGTACCCACACTGTTTGCACTTATCACCAGGGCTTTCCTGTGGCCCGGCCCTGGGGACCCCCTGTAAAACAAGGTTATACACAGCAAATAACAGCTATACAATACTCTTGCACAAACTGGAACCACAGTCAGGGTAAATGCAAAAAAGAGTTAGATCTGATTTATTTAAGGGACTTGAATAAGGGAAGGGTGCAATCAGGTTAATTTGCTTAAAGGCTCTATCAATCAAACAGTTATGCATGCAGTTCAGGGTCCATAAACAGTCACACACTCTGGGTACCCAGATGGAGAATGGTGGGCTAGCCAGGATTGTTGCAGCTGGTTGAGGCCCTGTGATGGAAGAAAACAACATGCACAACACACACTATTTGTAATCTGGAGCCGTAGGGCTCCGTTCGTGAAAAGAAAACAACAAGACAATCAGATGACACACTTTTAGATTAGGCTGTTGTTGCAGGGAGCTACCCTGATGATTACTCATAATACTCAAGACTAGACACAGGCTGGATGAAAATTGATACAGCAAGTGGTTAATCTGGAGTACTGGGAGAAGCAGGGCCCACATGATTCGCTGAGGCATCATTCCTGTTCAAGCGTGTAGCAGGGGGCTGATCCCCAGGCAGGCCTCTCGTCGGTGGCTTTCTCTGTGCAGTGGGGTAGTCTGGCAGGGCAAGCGTGGCATGGCCCAGGCCGAATGGAAATGAATGCAGATTCAGTTCGATTAGGCTGGATAAAGCTTCCAGCAAGCTGAACACAGTTCACACAGTGGGGAACCAAATCACGACCCACTTTCAATACGCAGCACATTTACATGTAAAGGATTCTATGGTACCAGCAAGCAGAACACAGTTCACACAGTGGGGAACCAAATCACGACCCACTTTCAATACACAGCACATTTACATGTAATGAAATTCTACTGTACCAGGCAAACCGCTCTCTGGTCACGACCGTGAAGTCTCTGCACAAACCGGGGATTCAAAAGCAGCTGGGAATCCTGACAGGCTGATTGCATTCAACAAATCTTCGGTCTTCTTCAGGTTAAAGTCTGGTCACAGTCCAGTGGTTTAAATAGTCCTCACAACTTGGATTCAGTCCCAATAAACTCTATTTTCCCTCTCAGGGACAGCAGGCAGGCCAAAACTCAGCCCTTTCACAGTTCTCCCATGCAAAACTACACAGAAACTGCTGCTCAAAATCACTTGAGCTGTTATTCCTTCACTTCTTAGCTCAAAACTGAAACTAGCTGCAGCAGTCTGGGAAATTCCCCAAGATCCAAAAGGTTTGGTTGGCTGATCCTCCTGTCAGTCACAACAAAGGCTCCCCCTTCAGGTGTAAAAAGGCACAAAAAGCCCAAAACTACAATTCCAACAGATTTTGACTCCACACAGCTCCTGTACTCTTGCTCCATTTTAGGTCCCACCAGTACTGATTGGTCCAATTCGCAGTCCAGGACCAAGATAGTGGAGATAAACAAACAGTCCTTGCTGCAAAGAAAGCAGGTTAGACAAACTACATTATCATTATCACTGTAAATTATTTTATTTATTTTAGTTTTAATTTATTTCAATCTAGGATTATAATACCTTTGAGCCAAGGCTCTTTAACAAAGATTCCATGTCAGCGTGTGCAACAGTCATCATTTTTTGTTACAAACATATAGTCATTGACTTACAGACATGTAATAACCAGTACAAAGACATGAGCTATGAGCAAGACAAGGGAAGGGGGTGGGGGTGGGGAAGTGAGGTAGAAGATCGAGGGGGGAGGAGGTGCAGGGGGTAAGGGGGAGTACGGGCGGTGGTTGGGGCGGTGGTTGGGGTGGGGACAGGAGTGGAGATAAGGGGGGGAGGTGAGCGAGGGTGGGAGACAGTGCTGCCAGGGGGCCTTGTCGAGGGAATATGACAGGGAAGGTGCTAGGGGTGCAAAGACAGATTGTAAGTGCTCGGTGCTAGGGCATTTGCAGCTGGAACAGTGGAAATGTTAAGATGGGCAATCGCAGGATACAAGCAGTGAGAGGCAGAGCTTGGACTTGAAGAGGCCGAGTGTTGGAGCGGTCACTATGTTGCTGCCAAGGGCGTTCAGCCAGTTGGATGCCCGATAGGCGAATGATCTTTGTCCTTGGGTCGTGCGACATCGTGGGATATGTAGTAGATGGGAATTGGATCTCCTTTTTTTTTTTGGTATTATTTTCTCTCCTCCAGAGCTCCGGCTACAACCCCCGCCCTCCGTTGTTCCCCCCAGCACCATCCCCGGACATCAGACCCCCCTCCCTTGTGCACCCCGTGACTTACCCTTCATGGCAGGGTGGTGGGGAGCGACTCAACCCACCCCAACGGGTCCATGCCAGGGAGGCGCCCTTCCAGGAATGGCACCTCGGGGGAACAACTTTGTGCTGCCGGGCTCGCTTTTTTGCTGTTTTCCTCCCGGCTGGTCATGGCGTGCAATGACGCCAGCAAATGGGTGCCGACCGGCTCCCATGCATGCCCAATCAAGCGTCTGCCACGACCCGCTCCCCAAGCTTGCAACTCGTGCTGTCGACCCCCAGCCTCCATGCAGGTCAGGCAACCCAGCCGCCCAGTCCCCTCCCGGAGATGGAGCAGCGTCCCTGGGCGCTCAATCCATCTCCTCCCGCCGACCCACGGCACCATGCCGTTCCGAACGGGTGGCGGTGTGGCGCGGTGTGGCGACCAGCGCCTCAACCCTCAGTGCCACGGGCTGGCTTGGATCTCCTTTAGTGACGTTCCTATGTCTAGGCTTAAGGAGGGCGCAGACACCAGGTGGGGCCAGACCCATTATAATTTTCTTGGTCGTGATGCAGGTTTGGTACAGTATTTTATGCGTTTGTCCAGTTGAAGCCATCCAGATTGGGAATAAAGGTCACAAGTGTGGGTACGGCGATGTGAGCCAGTGATGAGACGACAGGCCTTATTCAGGGAGGTTGCGATACGTTTGAGAGCAGAGGTAGTTGCAGACCCATATATGATAAGACCATAGTCTATGATGCTGACGATGGAGCTTTGGACGGCCACTGCCAGTGCTTCTGGCGTTAGGTGTTTCCTGTGCCAGAATAATATGCCTAACCTCGCATTGGCAGACTTTGCAACATTGCTGATATGGACAGAGTATGAGAGGTGGGGATCAAGGGTGATGCCGAGGTACTTGAACGATTGTGTTTGCTCTAGGATGGCTCATTGTTTGGTTGCAATGGAGAGGTGGAGTTGTTTGTTTTTGTTGTGGGGGCTGCAGAAGACCATAGACTTGTTTTTTTTTCTGATTGAGAAGCAGTTTATGATTTAGAAACCAGGATTCGATGGAGGAGAAGGCCTGCTGAAGTTTATTTTGTAATTGGATTGGATCGGCATCATCGGTGTAGAGAATTATTTGTTCTGGGCAGCTGCCCGGTAGTGAGTTTAAGAATATGCTGAAGAGGAGGGGTCCCAGAATGGAGCCCTGGGGGACTCCCGAGCGGACCGGTCTAGGGTCTGAGAGTGTATCAGCGATTCTTACTGTTTGGGAGCATTCTTCAAGGTAGCTCTTAAACCAGCCAGTGGAGTCGGTTGACAGCCTAGTGTTCTGAAGCTGGACAGGCAGGAGGCGATGATTGACAGTGTCAAAGGCTTTAGTTAAGTCAATGTAGATTGAGCCTAGTAGTTCACCGGAGTTGAGTGCATTGTGGATTGCGCCGGTGAATTCAAGTAGGGCTGTGGAGGTGCTGTGACCTTTGTGGAACCCGTGTTGTTGGTTGCACAGGATGTTGTACGTGTCCAGGTATTCTGTGAGCTGGTCCGAGACGATGCGTTCTAGTGCCTTGGAGAGTGGGGGTAGTAGGGAGATAGGTCTGTAGTTATCGTGGGCAGTTTTGTCACCACTTTTAATGATTGGGGTGACAGTGGCAGATTTCCATCTGTCCGGGAACTGGCTAAGGCTGAGGGAGAGGTTGAAAATTCTGGTCAGAGGACTAAGCACTTCATCAAGTGTGAGAGACAGGATTTTGAGATCGAGGGAGTCACTACTGAATCTTGATTTACCAAGGGCTTTAGTTACATATTTGCGTACTTGGTGAGCCTTGACTGCTTTGAAGTAGAAGCGGGAGGAGCTGGTGGGAGTAGTGTTCATTGCGGACAGAGGGGCTTCACCATCTTTGAAATAGTCCTGGGGTAGAACAGCACTGAGGTCGGTAAAGACTTTGTTAAAGGTATCTGCAATGGTTTTTGGGTTGAGGGTTGTGGTTCCGTTGATGTTGAGCATTGATGGGGGGGTTTGGGGTGGATTCCCGGTGAGTTACTAACATACTATTTGCCAGCAGATTAGGCCTTACAGTCTATCGAGTCTGCTTGAACTGCAGATCCCAGTTGGGTGCCGAGCCCCCCTTGTGTTCCAGAAACCCCTATCATCCATCCCACCCCCTGGGACAGGCCATCATCTGATACATCCTCTTTCTGTGTCTGTCCCACCCTTTCTTGAAGCCCTCCACTGTGGATCTCTAACCAGCTCGCCAGGCAGTGCATTCCAAGGGTCCACCACCTCTCAGTGAAAAATCTCCTCCTCTTTCCCCTCACCCTTCCACCTTCCAACTTCAAACCATGCCCTCTGGTGATACCTCCCTGCTTTAGTCTAAAGATCCCTCCATGTTTACCCTATTTATTCCTTGGAGTACTTGAAGACCTCAATCATGTCCCCTGTCTCTCCTCTCCTCCAATGAAAACAGGCAGAGCTCCTCAAGTCTGTCCTCATACGTCAAATCCCCTAGCCCTCGTATCATCTTAGTTGCCCTCCTCTGTACCCTCTCCAGGAGCTATATGTCTCTATTCAAGTGTGGTCTCTAGTACTGTGCACAGTACTCAAGGTGTGGTCTAACCAGTCCATTGTACAGCGGCAGAATCACTTCCTTGCTCCTAGAGGTGATCCCCCTTACGATGCATCCCAACATCCTGTTTGCCTTGCGCTCTCCCTGCACTGCTCAGAGTTATTCATACATGCATCCACCATGACCCTAGGTCTTTTCCCCTATTGAGGCCTCCAGCGCCCCCTCCCAGGGTGTACCTGTGTTAGGGTTTCACCCAAGATGTAACACCTTGCACTTGGTGATATTGAAATTTAATTCCATGTGTGGACCCAGCTTTCCAGGGTGTCCAGGTCCCCTTGCAGGGCCAACCTCCCCTCTTCTCTCTCAACTACTGCTCCCATCTTGGAGTCATCAGCGAAGAGACTCATTTCACACCCTATACCCTCCCTGATGTCCGATATGTATGTATGCATTAAACAGGATCGGACCCAGGACCGAGCCCTGTGGTACCCCACTACCAACCTCTCCAGGATTCGAGAGCTCCCCACAGACCACTGCTCTCTGGGTGCATTCAGCTAGCCAGTTTTCAATCCATCTGACCATCAAAGGGCCTAATCCTAACCCCATCAGTTTCTCCACCAGACCAATGTGGGGGACAGAGTCAAATGCCTTGCTGAAGTCCAAGAATAATACATCCACAGGCTTTCCCCAGTCCAGTTCTGATGTTACCCAGTCGTAGAACTCCACAAGATTGGTTTGACGTGATCTACCTGGCACAAACCCATGTTGCCGACTATCCAGACCTCCCACCTCCTCCAAGTACACCCCCAATCGTTTCTTTAGTATACTCTCCATTAATTTTCCCACCACCGAGGTCAAACTGATGGGTCTATAGTTATCTGGTACTTCCCTCGACCCCCCTTTATGGATTGGCACCACATGTGCCTCTCGCCTATCCGTAGGTACCCTCCCTGTCTCAAGTGACCTGTTGAAGAGCTCCACCAGGGGTGCAGCCAGTATGTCCACCAATCCCCATAGTACTGAATGCCATCCGGCCCAGGAGATTTGTCTTTCTTTAGGGCCTTGAGGATTAACCACACCCTTTTGGCGGAGATAGCAACATCCGTCCCCTCCACCTTACTGGCCTTTTTATCCTTATCCTGATGTGACACCCCTTGGGTACCTCTCCCTCCCTCTTGCTCCTTTTCTGTTGCTCCCCTGATCCCACTCACTGCCGCTTCTATCCCCATCGTGCCTTGCTTTGTAGATATCCCATCCCCCTCCCTAGTGAACACAGAGGCAAAGTACTTGTTAAATACCTCTGCCTGGTCCCTCACCTCTTCCATCCACCCTCCTTCTGATCTCAATCTGCTGAGATGGCCCTTAGTTTTTCTCTGCTCCCCAATGTACCAGAAGAACCCCTTTTCTCCTCCATGTATCCCCTGTGCCAGCTGCTGCTCTTTACTGGTTTTTGGCCCCTCACCATCTGGGTGACTTTCTAGATGCAAGATGGTACATTTCCTTATCCCTATCCCCTCTTGTTGTTTTATATTTTCTGTAGGCCGCCTTCTTTTCTCTGACTGCTACCTGAACCTCACTGGACCACCAGCATGGTTTATGTGACCTTGCTCCCTTACGTTTCACCTTAGCGCAGGTCCTGACTGCCTCATGAAGTCCCTGTTTTATGACCTCCCATCTCCTTTCCACATTTGTCATTTATGTAATCCCCTTCAAGTGATCCTTGAGAATATTTCCCATGCCCACAAAGTCTGCCCCCTGAAGTCCACTGCCAGTGTCCTAGATCTCCCCCTCCCCCATGCTTATTTGAAACCAGACAGTATTGTGGTCGCTCCCAGTCAGGGGATCCTCTACAACCAGGTCCCTTACCAGATCCCCATCTGCAGAACCACGTCCAGGACATGCCCCTCCTTGTGGGCTCCATCACATGCTGTGTTAAGAACACATCCTGGAAGCTGTCCAGCAACCTCTGCTCCTTGGCCACCTTAGAGGACATGGTTCCCCAGTTGTACCTGGCATATTAAGGTCCCCCATCAACACCACTCCTTCCCCTTTTGGTCCACACTGGGCAATGATGTTGTCCAGCAAACCATCCTCCAGAACATCACCCATCCCGGGGGGTCTATATACTACACCCAGTTCGACCTTATCTCCTGCTGGGGATCGTAAGGTGATCCATAAGGCCTCCACGTTTCCCTCTGCCTCTTCTACCCTAGCAATTTCTATGTCATCTCTAATGAACATAGCCACTCCACCCCCTCTACCCTCCTTTCTATTCTTCCTAAGCATAGTGTACCCCTGCACGTTTGGGTCCCAGTCATGTTTTTGTTGTTGTGCGTCTCCGTGACTGCCGCCACATCCACCCCAGACAGCATGGCCTGGAACTCTGGCAGCTTGTTTCCCAAGCTCCTGGCATTTACTAACACCAACCCCACCCCTTATCCCTGATCCCTTTGTCGAACCCACCCAGGTTCCTTATACTTCCATCCTCCTCTGCTCCTTCTGAAACCTCCATCCCCAGTCTGTTCCCCCTCCCCTTGGGTTTGAAGGCTACTCCCTCATCTGGAGGAGAGGCTTCGGTCAGCCCTCCTCATCCCTTCCCCTCACAAGTTTAAACCCCACCTTTCTTGAATGTAGTTAGCCATCCCCTGTTTAAGGACTTCCTTCCCTAATGAGCAAGCTGAAGCCTGTCCTTGGCATACAGTCCCTTATCCTCCCAAACTCCTTTCCAGTTCCCTAACACCCCCAACCCACTCTCTTCATCCCACTTCCTGAGCCAGTCGTTAACCTCTGTGATCTTCATTTTTTTCTCCACTGAGGCCTTTGGTACTGGCAATATCTCTGAAAAGGAAATGTTGCATCCATTATCCCGACAGACTCTGGCAAGTTCTTGGAACCTTGCTTGGATTTCCAAAACGCTATGTCCCTCTAGATCGTTAGTTCCCAAATGCACCAGGAAATCCAGTTTCCCTCCACAATCCCTAACCAGTTCGTACATCATGAACTTTGCTCTGTGCACTGTCAGCCCAGAGATACTCACTACCTTCACCTGGCTATGGCATCCACCCCCCATCCCTCCCACTGGATACCCCTAATCATCGAGTCTCCCAATAACAGAACCTTAACACCGCCATCATCCTTATGGTTACCTCCACTATGCCCTCTCAGCCCACCATCCCACCCTTTATTCGTGATCTCAATTCCATGGGAGTCTTCCTGCCTTATTAGAGACCCCCTTGTCACCCTCCCCTTTCTGCCTCCCTCGTTATTTTGCCCACTTAACTCAGACCCCCTCTGAATAGGTGTCCCCTTTAACCCTCTCTTATCCGAACCATTTATCCTGGCCCTGATGGTTTCCCCTTCCCCCACACTGCCATCCTTCCCCCTTGTAATAGTACCCCTACCTCCAGAGGCTCTCTGTGGGTCCCCTTTAGCTAGGACCCCATTCTTGGTACTGACCCCCCTGCTGAAGGGGGGCTCCTCCCCCACCTCCTTGTCTCCCAGTTTCTCTCCAGTCATGCTCTCCTCCCTCATGTCTGCAATATGTTGCATCTCCCCCATCTGCTGAACATTTATGTTTCTCCTACTCCCTCTGGGACTATTTCTATCCTTTCCATTGCCGGTCTGTGATGCCCTATGGGTATCCGACTCCCTTCCCCCGGCCTCTGTATCAGTTTCATTTCCACCAACCCCTTCCTCCCCCTCTAGGTTGCTTAGTAGCTCAAATTTATTTTGACACTCTATGTCAGCCTCCATCAAACAACCCGAGTTTCCCTGACTGCACCTCTAAACTGCCCTCTTCCTCCCTCTTGCTCTGTTCTCCTTAGGAGCTCCTTCCCACAGTCTGCTGTTTTAGGCTTCCCACAACAGCCCCTCCTTCTCAATGTCTGCTCTACTAGGCTTCCCACAACAGCCCTCCTGACTCTTCCCCTCCACTCTCTTTGTATTCGAATGTCCACCATGCGCTTTCCCTTAGCATCAACATCCCTATCTAAGGGTCCTCTGTCCCTAATACCCCCTCCTGCTTGCTGTAACATAACGTCCCTGTAATTTCAGAGCATTGCCCCAGCCTCCCTCAGCCGCACCTTTATGCTGCCCGTATCACCTCTTTATCCTTGGACACCCCCAACTCCCCAGCTCTCCTTAACAATATACTTCACTCCTGATACAAGATAGCTGTCTACAGGTGGACAGCCTGCCTCTTTCCAGGCCCAATTGAGATTATTGCCATCCCACAGCCTGTGCAGCCTACAACCCTTCCGAAGATGCCTGCCATGGTGAATATAGCCACCTGTTTGTCCCTCTGTTTATAATGACACACCCTTTTCTCAGACCCTTCCCCTGAATACAGTTACTCTCTTATATTGACTGCAGTTATTTACAAACCCAATTTCAACCCCACCAATAAAGTTCCAAGTCTCACAAACACATACAGTCCAGTGTGTGTCCAGTCCCACTAACAGTGTGTATGCAGACATCAGGTACCGTGTGATGTCACTGGCCCACCAGTTCCTGTTGCTTCAAATTTCAGTCCCAAACAGAAATACACAGCCCTTCAATCCCAACCCCCAGTGGCTTTTCAGTATTTAAGAAAGCCTACAAAACAGGATGGGTGGGAGAGCTCTTACCAACACCAGGCAAACATCACATTTAAATTTCACTCTAATTATCACTGCCAAACAAGTGTTCCCAAGCCCCAAAAGTTACAGTATCAGTAACAGTTCTAACTCAAAGTAGTAATTTTTAACACACAGAACTAATTTCACATACAAAACTGTTTAAATATTTCAGTTAAAACAGAATATAAACCCAGACCTCTGACCTTACCAGCCTCCTGCTTATGTTCCCAAGTGAACAGTGAAAGACAAGGTGATTCTTGTTATTTTCCCCTCCCCCTAACACCAGGCAGACATCACATTATTTCACTCTAATTATCACTGCCAAACAAGTGTTCTCAAGCCCCAAAAGTTACAATATCGCAGCCCAAGTAACAGTTCTAACTCAAAGTAGTAATTTTTAACACACAGAACTAATTTCACATACAAAGCTATTCAAATATTTCAGTTAAAACAAGATATAAACCCAGACCTCTGTCCTTACCAGCCTCCTGCTCATGTTCCCAAGTGAACTTTATGTTCTTCCAGAATTCCTGACCATTGAAACATAGAAACATAGAAACATAGAATTTGATGGCAGATAAGGACTGCTTGGCCCACCTAGTCTGCCCATTTTTCTACCTAACAGATAAGCTGCAGATCCTAGTTAACCAACAGCTTGCTTCCTCCTACCCCCCACTAGGACTGCCTTATGTGTGTCCCATGCATTCTTGAAGTCCCCCACTGTTCTTGACTCCACGACCTCCTCGGGGAGGCTGTTCCATGCATCCACAACCCTCTCAGTGAAAAAATACTTCCTCACATTACCTCTGAGCCGTCCCCCCTCTATCTTCAAATTGTGCCCCCTTGTTCTTGCACATCTCTTTTTCTGGAAGATGCTACCCTCTTGGACTTTGTTAATTCCCTTGAGGTACTTGAAAGTTTCTATCATGTCCCCTCTCTCCCTTCTTTCCTCTAGGGTATACATATTAAAGCTCCTTTAGTCTTTCTTAGTATGTCTTCTGGTGCAGACCCTGCACCATTTTGGTTGCCCTCCTCTGGACAGCCTCCACTCTGTCTATGTCTTTGTGGAGATGGGGTCTCCAGAACTGCACACAGTACTCCAGATGGGGTCTCACCAACTGTCTGTACAGAGGGATAACAACTTCCTGTTTTCTACTATTGATGCCTCTTCCTATGCATCCCAGTATCCCCCAGCCTTCCTTACTGCCTTCTCACATTGCTTGCCCACCTTTAGGTCATCTGATATAATTACCCCCAGGTCCCTTTCTATTTTTACTGTTGTCAGTATCACTCCCCATTGTATACGCTTCCCTGGGTTTTGTTCCCATGTGCATTACCTTGCACTTCTTGCATTGAATCTGAGCTGCCATACATTTGACCATTCCTCCAATCTTGCCAAGTCCCTTCTCATCCTTTCCACTCCATCTTGTGTATCAACCCTATTGCAGATCTTTGTGTCATCTGCAAAGAGACATATTTTTCCTTCCAGTTCCTCTGCAATGTCACTTATAAAGACATTAAAAAGGACCGGTCCCAGTACTGAACCCTGCGGTACCCCGCTAGTAACCCTCCTTTCGTCACTGTGTACTCCATTTACTACTACCCTTTGAGTCCTGCTGTCTAGCCAATTTTTTATCCAGGCTACCACCTAGGGACCCACTCCAAGGCTGGCTATCTTGTGTATTAATCTTTTGTGTGGGACTGTATCAAATGCCTTGCTAAAATCTAGGTAGGCCATGTCCACAGCCCCTTCCTGGTCTACTACTTTGGTAACCCAGTCAAAGAAATCTATTAGATTTGTCTGACACGACCTTCCCATCGTGAATCCATGCTGCCTTGGGTCCTGTGCCCCACCGGCCTCTAGGTACTCAACAATTCTTTCCTTCAGAAGTGATTCCATCATTTTCCCTACCACTGAGGTCAAATAACTGGTCTGTAGTTTCCTGCCTCTGTCCTGCTCCCACTTTTGTGAAGAGGAATCACATCTGCCCTCCTCCAGTCCTCGGGTACCACCCCATCCTCCCATGATTTGTTAAAGAGAGTAGTCAGCGGTGTCACTAGTTCTACCCTTAGTTCTTTTAGAATTCTTGAATGAACCCCATCAGGCCCCATTGCTTTGACCACCTTCAACAGAACCAAAACCAGAACAGAACAGAATTGCCCCAGGAGTTTGTGACGGCATGCTTATGGTAGGCGGACTTCTTTTGCCAGATGGTTTTGGTGCAGTCATTGCGGGCACGTTTGTGGTTTTGGATGTCATTTTGCCTTCCAGAGTTTCTGGCCAGCTCCCATAGGTGGTCTCTTGTTTTTAGCATCCTGAAGAGGTCACCTGTGAGCCAAGGGTTACTGAGTGATTTGACTTTGCATTTCTTAATAGGAGCATACGTGTCACAGGCCACAGTGAAGATGTTTATGAAGTGGTCAAGGGCAGTGTTTACATTGGTTGCATTGAAGATAGAGGACCAGTCTTGAATGAGGAGGTGGAATTTGAGTCGAGGAAGGTGACCACTGGGTAGAACCCTGCTGGTGATAGTTTTTGGTGGTTATTTGATTAATTTATTTGACCAGGAGCAGCTAACAGGGGAGCGATCGCTGAGCGGGTCAGGGAGGACATTAGTGTTAGATATCCACGATGGGTGACTGGTAAGGATCCAGTCCAAGAGTGTGCTGGTGCCGGTCCTGTAATTTTTCCTGGTTGGTGAGTCAACCATTTGCGTGAGGTTTGCCGCAGCAATGGTATCCCTGTGTGCACCAGCATCAGCCGCAGGCCAGTTGATGTTGAAGTCACCTAGGAGGATGGATTCGGTGTCCAATGGGAGTGACTTTACAAAGTCAAGGATAGCTTTTAGACCAGTTCCCTGTTCTTTGGAAGGGATGTAGATGGTGGCAACAGTGAGGGTTTTGTTTTGGGCTCCGAGGAGGATTCTCACTGGCAGTATCTGAGCAGTTGTGGGTTGGAGTGAGGCAATGATGTGGTGTCCCTGTATGGAGTCTTTTAGGTAGAGAGCGTAGCCCCCACCTCTTTTGGAGAGGCGATCCAGCCTAAAGACGTTGTATCCAGGAAGGCTGATTGCATGGTCCGGTACTGATGGCGTGAGCCAGGTTTCGACAACTGCCAGGATGTCAAGGCTGTGCTGGCTGGTGAAGACCTGTAGGGCATCCATTTTAGGAAGGAGGCTGCAGATGTCGATTGATATGAATGAGAGGGCACCCGAAGGCTTGCTCAGATTAATGGCTTTAGAGCAGAATGGGCCAGGGTTTTGGTGCACGTTGCCTGACGGCATTAGGGAGGAGGAGGACTAGCTTCAAGGAGCTGCGGCGTATTTCTTTAAGGGAATGCTTTCACCTGCTAACATCTCGGGATATTGCCGAGCATCGACGATAGTGGGTGAGGGTAAGCGTAGACAGAGGGGACCAGAGTGGAGGGCTAGGACTGGTGTGGGTGTAGGACAGTTTCATGGCGGTAGGATGGACCCTGGGCAAATAGTTACATCTTTCAACAGTGCTCCCTCTCAGATTATTTATGACTGCAATCCAGGTAGCTCTTAAAGAGACAGTACACAGAGGCTATACAGGCACTCTTTTGGCAATCACATTTAAACTGCTAAAACGCAGGACACCAGCCTGGCAGTGAGCATTTAGGAAAGCTCGAGGAAGACTTTTTGGGAATCCCTATTTGTAGGGAGGTTACACCCTTCCCTGCCTGGAGAAAACTTGGTGTCTGCGTCAAGTCTGTACCACCATGCATCAGTTAACATAAACTTATTACTTAACTATACATATTCACTACACTTCATGATACTATATCCATTCTGACAACACATTGTGCATATTTCACACAAGTAAATTGAACATTACTATACTGAATCGGGTAATAACTTCTTGTACTTTAAACAATGCAAGAGGAGGCCCTTCCCTAGCAGCTAACTTGGGGCTAAAGGGGGCAAGGGCACCATGGTGAGAGGGAAAGACAAGTAACCTGGAATTGTCTGTCAAACTCAATTTCGGCAGTGAACTTGGTGAGACATAAACACCTTTATGCACCACATTGAGAGGCAAATCCACTGGCTTCCTGGGAGAATCATAACTGAGGCGTACTACTGGCTTGACAGCTCGGCCAGTTTTTCTGAGGGGGACAACTACAATCTCTGTACTCTCAGCACTGGTCTGGGGATTATCGTCACTTGTGAGGGGTGCCTCTGCCTGGGTGGGAATGTCCAAACTTGGGGCCCTGTAGGCTCCTTGCTCTGCAGGCTCTGTTACTACAATACCTGACTCATATTGTGAAGGCTCAGGCACAATCAAGCTTTGAGGCACTGAAGGGGGTGGTCAGCAGTCTCATAGTGTTCTTCAAGTTCTGGTATGTCACCAGAAAGATTCAAACCCTCAGCCCCTTCTTCAGGCAAATCATATAGTTCCACAATACACAGAGACTCAACACCTTCAGTTGTGATACTTTGCACTTCACTTTCTGGGAGCATTAGCTCCAAGGATGAAGCTGGGGGGGTAAGGCAGTCCAGAAGGCCCAGCTTCATCCCCACAATTTATCAGGAGGTTACCTTGAAACAGCTGACTCAGTTCATAACAGGGGTAATAGGCATGGTCGTATTCACTTTTGTCACAAGTGGACTGGCAGTCACTATCATTTTGGGCCTGCTGCAGAGGAAACCTTAAATCTGTGACCACTGGGGTAGGTTGACTCTGTCTCTTTCTTGCAGCAGCAGCATGAGTCACCAGCCCAGGAAGCTCAGTTTCTGGGGGTTCAGCCTCAATCATGACTTTGCCAATAAGTAGCAAGTGGTTACGGTGCATAGTCTTGACAACTTTGGAGTTGTTTTCTGGGTGCACCTTGTACACAGGTAAATCATCCAACTTTCCAGCTACTGCATGGGGAAGATGGTGCCACCGATCAGCAATTTCGTGTTTACCATGCAGTCCCAATTGTGTGAAAACACATGGTTTCCAGGTCAAAGCTCTTGAGCCTTTACTTTTTTATCATGCTTCTCTTTGTTGGCTAGATTTCTCTTGGTGGCCATTGTCTGGGCCAGTTGATAGGCATGGTTCAATTGAGCTTTCAGTTTTTGTACATATTGCAAGTAGTTTTCGGCTCAGACCCCATCTGGAGAGACCCCAAAACAGACATCAACTGGCAGCTGGGCCTCTTTCCTGAACATGAGGCAGTAGGGGGAGAACCCAGTAGCATCATTTTGCATGCAATTGTATGCATGTACTAAGGTTCTAATCTGCTAGCTCCATTTATGCTTGTCTTTTGCGTGGAGGGTGCCCAGCATGTCTAGAACAGTGCGGTTAAAATGTTCTGGTTGAGGGTCTCCTTGCGGATGATGGGGATGGATCTTGACTTTTGCACCCCCATAGAGACAGCATTTCTTTGATTAGCCGACTCTCAAAGCCTCTGCCTTGGTCAGTATGAATCCGCTGGGGGGCACCATAGTGGACGAAGAAATTTTCCACTAGCACCTTGGTCACGGTAGATGCCTTTTGATCTTTGGTGGGAAAAGCTTGTGCATACTGTGTGAAATGATCCATAACCACTAACATATTGCCAGTGTTCTGCTGATCAGGTTCTAAACACAAGAAGTTTATTCAGACTAGTTCCATGGGGGTGCTGGTAGTAATATTAACAAGGGAGGCAGACCTCTGAGGCAGGGCTTTTCTTTGCAGGCAGCGACTACAAGTCTTAACATGGTGCTCAACATCGGCCCCCATTTTGGGCTAGTGGAAGTGAGATCGTAGATTGTTCCAGGTCAAGGGTTTTGTCAATACTGAGGTGCCCATGTGATAGTGGAGGGACCTCAGTATCAAATCTTTAAAGGCCGTGGGCAGGACTAATTGTTGCTTGTCTACTTTGCCACTATGATCTGCTGTCTCTGTATACAACAACAGATTGAACAACTTCAATTTGGGGCCTTCTTTAAACAATAAAGCAGTTCGCAAGTCAGTGAAACGTAACTTAGACACATCTTTTCCCTGCACGCAGGGCATCAAGTGCTGGCTGAATCATAGGATCTTGGGATTGAGCCCACTGAATACTGTCATTGTCAAATTGAGACAGTGCACTGATATCTAGAGCAGAGAAGGGGCAATAAGCAACTGGTATGCAGGTGTCAGAAGGTCCCAAGCAATCTACTAAACAGTCCACTGTATCTGCAGACATCTGTTCATCTCTATCAAACTTTTGCCACAATGCTCAAATGTCAGGTTCAGACAGCCTGACCCAATCACTCTTGGAAGTGGGCCTTCGTGATAGGGCATCAGAATCAATATGGTTCAGGCCCGGTCTGTATTCGACAGCATAATCATAGGTTGATAATGCAGAAAGTCACCGGTGTCCAGTGGCATCTAACTTAGCTGAAATTTGTACATAGGTCAACGGGTTATTGTCAGTCTTCACCAATATCTTTGCCCCATAGAGGTATTCATGAAACTGGTCAATGATGGCCCATTTTAGTGCAAGGAACTCCAACTTATGCCCAGGGTAGTTTCGTTTGGATGGGGTCAAGCTCCTACTGTCGAAATGCTACTGGTCTCAGACCATCCTCATGGTCTTGATACAGCACTGCTCCTAGACCCTGCAGACTAGCATCCGTATGCAGCACATAGGGTTTGGGGGGGTCAGCATAGGCAAGGATGTGGGTGTGGGTAAACTGGTATATGATCTCATGGAAGGCTACTTCACAGTCGGGTGTCCAGCGGGGCCTGAAGAGTTCACCTGGCCGGAAGTATACTTTTTATGGTTCTTTAACTGCCCCTTTTTTGTATTTATGATTGGAAGGAGTGTAACCCTGGGTAAGGTTCAAGAGTGGGCAAATCACTTTGGAATAGTCTTTTATGTACCTGTGGTAGTAGCCACAGAACCCCAGGAAACATTGTAGTTCTTTCAGATTATGAGGCTGGGGCCAAGTAGTCAGTGCTTCAGCCTTACTGGGATCAGTCTCTATCCATTTTGTAGACACTATGTGTCCCACATACTTCACGGAGGTTTGGAAAAACTGGCACTTGTCAATGGACAGCTTGAGGCTGAAGTCTTTCAGTCGGTCTAGGACTTTAAACAGTCGGCTCTCATGCTCCTCTAAGGTGCTCCCAAACACAATGACATTGTCCAAGTACACCAGGCATTCCAGAAAATTCATATCTCCCACCGCACATTCTATCAGTTGCTGAAAGGTAGCCAGGGTGCCCGATATCCCCTGTGGCATCCTCAGAAACTCATAGAACCCCAATGAACAGATGAAGGCTGTTTTCTCATGGTCTTCCGGGGCCATCGGGATCTGGTAGTATTCGTTGTGAAGATCCAACACTGAGAACCATTTGCTCCCATTCAAGCAGTCTAGGGCATCTTGTAAACGAGGCATAGTGTATTGGTCTGGGATGGTCTGCCGGTTCAGGGTTCGATAATCAACACACATACTCACAGACCCATTCTTCTTACACACAACCACAATGGGAGAGGCATATGGGCTCCTGGATTTTTGTATCACACCAGCAGTGAGCATTTCCTGCAGGTGTCTTCTCACATCATCTGTGTCTGCTGGGGCTAGGCAACGGGACCTCTCTCGAAATGGCCATTCATCGTGCAGGCATATGTGATGGTCTACACCCTTCCACATCCCATTCCTTCAATGAAAACACTTGGTCTCTCTGGGCAAGTCTCTTGCTAATTCTAGCCTCCATTCAGCTGGCAATGGGGAGTCACCAAAGTCAAACAAGTCTCGGGTCACTCTCTCCTTCTCACCTGGGTGCATGTTGCTGGGAAATACAGAAGTGTCTGTATAGTGTACCATAGATAGGGTGCACCCTCTGTACACCCGGATCTCCTGATCTGACACATTGTGAATCTGGACCATCACTCATCGTGTATAGCCATGGGCATGAGCAGGCAAGATGCTGGGTTTGACCAATAATCCTTCTGGCAATTTTCCATCGCCTGGCGCATCCAAAATCAGTATTTTGTTCTTGACATCTTTCCTGAGCAGACCTCCCCTTGAATGGTACACTGGGCATTAGGGGCCAGTACCATTGAATAGGGATCCTTCTTCCACACAATCCTTACTGGTTCATCCTGGTTTGCTTCCTTGGGTTTCTGTTGCAAATCATAGGCCCTCTTGATCGGAGCTGGAATTCTCAGGGCCCTCCCAGTCCATCGCCCATGTTTCTTGTGACAGAGTTGTGCCAGTCTCCCAAATGTATGAGCGTTTGTCCCAATTAACAGGGGGACCCCATCATACAGTCCGGTGGGGGGACACATTAGGGCCAATGTCTCTATTCGCTCCTCTACACCTGTTACAGTTGCAGGAAAAGACAACAGGAGGCAGACATACCCTAGGTAGGGATAAGACTTGTCGCTCAGGCCCCACACATGTAGGCCTTCCAGGGATTGCAAAGGCACATCAGAGAAGTGTTTGTCATACCAGTCCTGGAATACAATGGTCACTTGTGACCCACTGTCAAGCACAGCCCGAGTATGAATATCATTCACTGTCACCATAGTCTCCATTGAAGGGCCCACTATTTTGGACCAGTCTGGAGAGGCAGTAGCAGAGGCCAGGACAGATGATTTAGCCACAAAGAAATTTGAGTTAGGGTTTCTTGAACCCTTACTGCGGTCATTTCGGGAACCCCTTGGCCATTGATTTGCTTTTTGGAGCTCCCTTTGGAGTCTGTTTACTAATCTTTCTAAGTCCTTCTGAGACCGGCATTCTCTTTTCATATGGCCATCCTTTTCACAGTTGTGACAAATAATAGACTCCTGGGTCATCTGGGGAGTGAACATCATATGAGGAACTGAAGCAGTAGTAAGAGATTGGGGTCTAGTATCTGCTTGCAGTGGTGAGAGTGGTGCAACGTGTCTTAACAGTTCCTTTAGATTGGCAGTCAATCCAGTGATCTCAACCTTGGAGCCACCCTTGGTACCGGATGCCTGAGGGTGCACCCCCAACCCCATGGCAGTCACATCCTGAAAGGGACCAGAATCTTGTTCCATGGGGGAAACCCTTGCAGAGGCACCCATCTTCAACTCTTGCACTTCCTTTAGTAGCTCGTATTTCCAATGCTGGGCTCAGGGCAGGAAGTCCTTTGCATCCTCAGAGTGCTCATTAAGTGCTGACTTTTGCCTCTGAGCCTCACTTGGCTGATCACTCTTGGTCACTTGCACAATAGCAGCAGATATGGGTGCAATTCCCCCATGGGGTCGCCTTTGCCCAACCTCCCGAATTTCTTTCATTAGCTCGTCATAGGAGAGGGCGATTCCAGCTGGGTGGCAGGGCACAACTGAAGCAGTAACAATTCTGAAAATAGAGCAGACTTAAGGATCCAGTCCAGCCTAGCTCGATCTAATTCATTTGATGGCAAGCTACCCTTTCTGAGGCACTCTTGTAGCAGCTTTTCCAGCCGAGGTACATACACAGACAATGGCTCCTCTGGGTACTGCTGAGCATTTCTTACTCTCCACCACAGATTCTCATCTGAATTCAGGCTCCCATACACATTTTCCAATGCATCAAGATAGTTCTGTGCAGTTGCTTCGGGGTTATTGGCCCGCCTAGCACGGATGGTAGCCAGGGCAGGACCTTGGAGACTTTCACTCAACCTCTTCCGTTTCTCTGCTTCTGAGCATTGCCATTCAAGTACTAGAGGGGCAACATAGACTATCCAGGTCTCCCAGTCATCCTCCCCCTGGGAGGTGGGGAGGGTGCCCGAGAAGATTCTCAGCCTTCTGTAGGAGTCGTGACTAATGGCAGGTACAGATATAGGGGCCAGCATTGGCATGGGCACAGAAGGTGGGGCAGTAACAGGTGCTGGAGTGGGAAGGGGTGTTGTGGAAGGAACACCCCAAGGTGGCAGGAATAGTTTCTTAAAATCCTCTATGGTTTTCCCTTCCTCCAGCAACAACTTGGCAAATTTCTCCTCAAAAGTCTCAGATAATGGTGGGAGTTCATCCACCCCGGGTCTTTACTGTCTTTTATTATCACTCTCCAGGCAGCTGGAACCTATTCTAGGGCAATAGTCTGTGGCATTTTAGAGCAGTCCATGAGGTCACTGCACTCTACCAAGGCTATGAAAGTTTGGGCGATCAAATCAGTCGTTGACCCACAACCACAGGGTTTTTGAAACATTCAGCTTTGGAGAGTGCTCCCTCTACAGTGTCTTTACTGGTACGCAGGGGGATATCCAGTATAAGTGAGTACTCAGAAGGTGGTGGTTGCTCAATCCCCAAATTTAAGAAACTATTCCTGCCACCTAGGGGTGTTCCTTCCACAACACCCCCTCCCACTCCAGTGAGCATTCTCAGAAGGTGGTGGTTGGAGGGTTAGCCATATCCTCAAGGTGGGTTACTAGTGGGGTTCCCCAGGGGTCAGTGCTGGGGCCACTCCTGTTCAACGCCTATATCTCGGACATCAGGAGTGGGATCAGGAGTGAGATGAGTCTTTTTGAAGATGACTCAAAGCTGGGTGCAGTGGTAGATGGGGAGGAGGGGAGGGTGGCCTTGCAGGAGGACCTGGAGGCTCTGGAAAGGTGGTCGGGAAAATGGAAACTAAAATTCAATGTGGGGAAGTGCAAGATTCTGCACTTGGGAGTCATAAATCCAGGTCAGTGGTATACCCTGGGAGGAGACATGATTCAAGTCATGGAGGGTGAGAGGGACCTGGGGGTAGTGGTAGATGTCAAAAGGAACAACTCAGATACCTGTAGGAGGGCAGCGGCAAGGGCAAATAGGATGCTGGGATGCATCACCAGGGAGATTACCTCCGGAAAGGCAGAAGTGATCCTTCCACTGTACAACTGCTTGGTTTGGCCACACCTCGAGTATTGTGTACAGTTTTGGAGACCACATTTAAAGAGGGACATTACACTCCTAGAGAGGGTCCAAAGGAGGGCAACCAAAATGATCTGGGTCCTGGGGGAGAGGACCTATGAGGAGAAGCTCAAGGAGCTCAACATATACATCCTGGAGGAGAGGAGGGATGGGGGACATGATAGAAGTCTTTAAGTACATGAAAGGGATCAATAAAGGAGGCCCAGTCATGGTGTTCCAAAGGAAGGAGGGTGGGGCAAAGAGAGGTCACGGGTATAAGCTGGAAGGGGCAGGCTCAGAGGGGAGAGGAGGAGAAGTTATTTCACTGAAAGGGTGGCAGAGCCATGGAATGCACTGCCCAGGGAGCTGGTAGAGGTGGAGACTGTGGATGGGTTTAAGAGGGGATGGGACAAGTACAGGGGGAGGGTAAATTTGACCAGGCCCAATACAGGTGGAACATCTGGAACTGGGGACAGTATAACCCAAGGGAGAGGGGGGACACCAAAATTGGTCCTCAGTGCGGGTGCTGAAAATCGAGCAGACTCGAGAGACCCTTAGGCCTATTCTGCTTGCATTTTAGTATGCTAGTATAAGTAGAGCATTTTTGGGGGTTGATCTCCTGCCCAGTACACCACCCCACCAACTGGTGTACAGCCATTTCTATTGGGTTGGCCACTAATCTTTAACAATAATTTGTAATGTTTGGCCACTAGAAGAGACAAAATCCCAGCAGTGAGCCTTCAAAATGTAACCCCAGGTGGCGCTATCCCAAGGGCTACTACCCCTGCCTGCTTGGCTAGTAGCAGGTTAAGGGGCCTGAGTTCTGAAACGGGTGCCTCCACCCGGAGGTCAAGGTTTGTAGTGGTCAAGTTAACCTGGGCACAGCCCTCCGGGACACTGTACCCCCCTCTTTCCCTACTAGTGGCCGGAACAACACACAATGATCACTTTCACAGTACCCCTGATACACCACACAAGTACCTGCACTGTTTGTACTTACCACCAGGGTTTTCCTCTGGCCTGGCCCTGGGGACCCCCTGTAAAACAAGCTTATACACAGCAAATAACAGCAGTACAGTACTCTTGCACAAACTGGAACCACAGTCAGGGTAAATGCAAAAAAGAGTTAGATCTGATTTATTTAAGGGGCTTGAACAAGGGAGGGGTGTAATCAGGTTAATTTGCTTAAAGACTCTATCAATCAAACAGTTATGCATGCACTTCAGGGTCAATAAACAGTCACACACTCTGGGTACCCAGATGGAGAATGGTGGGCTAGCCAGGAACATTGCAGCTGGTTGGGGCCCTGTGATGGAAGAAAACAACATGCACAAAAACACACTATTTTTAATCTGGAGCCGGAGGGCTCAGTTCGTGAAAAGAAAACAACAAGACAATCAGATTACACACTTTTAGATTAGGCTGCTGTTGCAGGAAGCTACCCTGATGATTACTCACGATACCCAAAACTGGACACAGGCTGGACAAAAATTGAGACAGCAAGTGGTTAATCTGGAGTGCCAGGAGAAGCAGGGCTCACACGATTCGCCGAAGCGTCGTTCCTGTTCAAGCGTGTAGCAGGGGGCTGATCCCCAGGCAGGTCTCTGGTCAGTGGCTTTCTCTGTGCAGTGGGGTAGTCTGGCAGGGCCAGTGTGGCACAGCCCAGGCCGAATGGAGATGAAAGCGGATTCAGTCTGATTAGGCTGGATAAAGCTTCCAGCAAGCAGAACGCAGTTCACACACTGGGGAACCAAATCACGACCCACTTTCAATACACAACACATTTACATGTAAAGGATTCTATGGTACCAGCAAGCAGAACACAGTTCACTCAGTGGGGAACCAAATCACGACCCACTTTCAATACACAGCACATTTACATGTAAGGAAATTCTACTGTACCAGGCAAACCACTCTCCGGTCATGATCGCAAAGTCTCTGCACAAACCGGGGATTCAAAAGCAGCTGGAAATCCTGACAGGCCGATCACATTCAGTAAATCTTCGGTCTTCTTCAGGTTAAAGCCTGGTCACAGTACAGTGGCTTAAATAGTCCTCACAACTCAGATTCAGTCCTAATAAACTCTATTTTCCCTCTCAGGGACAGCAGGCAGACAGGCAGGCCAAAACTCAGTCCTTTCACAGTTCTCCCATGTAAAACTACACAGAAACTGCTGCTCAAAATCACTTGAGCTGTTACTCCTTCACTTCTCAGCTCAAAACTGAAACTAGCTGCAGCAGCCTGGGAAATTCCCCAAGATCCAAAAGGTTTGGTTGGCTGATCCTCCTGTCAGTCACAACAAAGGCTCCCCCTTCAGGTGCAAAAAGGTGCAAAAAGCCCAAAACTACAATTCCTACAGATTTTGACTCCAGATAGCTCCTGTAGTCTGGCTCCATTTTAGGTCCCACCAGTACTGATTGGTGCAATTCGCAGTCCAGGACCAAGATAGTGGAGATAAACAAAACAGTCCTTGCTGCAAAGAAGGCAGGTTAGACAAACTACATTATCATTACCACTGTAAATGATTTTCAGCAAATAGTTACATCTTTCAACAGAGCTCCCTCTCAGATTCCTTATGACTGCAATCCCGGCAGCTCTTAAAGAGACAGTACACAGAGGCTATATAGGCACTCTCTGGCAATCACATTTAAACTGCTAAAACACAGGACACCAGCCTGGCAGTGAGCATTTAGGCAAACTCGAGGAAGACATTTCAGGAACCCCCATTTGTAGGACAGAGACCAGTATGCCAGTGCTCTCTCTCCTGTAAGTACATTACATTTCTGCTTTGACACCGGTCAGGCCTTCTGCCTGTATGTGCAGTTGCCTGTTTTGACTACATCACTTTTTATAGGGAGTACAGCCTGACCATGTCCAAGTTCTTAAAGGGGAAGTAAACATTGCAGGGGTCACTCAAATTGTGAAAACCCAAGACAAGACATTTCAAATGAGGTACTAGGCTTAGCTGAAGGTGTCAGGAGTACTGAGATAAGAATATCAAATTATCTCTAAATCAAAGCAAAACAGCAGCCTTTTCATGTAATCTTATAACAGGAAGTGATGTCAATGAGGGGCAAGCTCTGTGCTGTTAATTACCACTTGCCCCTCATTAATGGAAAGTGACATCACTTTCTGTCTCAGGATCCCATGAAATGGCTGCTGCCTTGTTTTGATTTACAGAGTATTTTGATATTCATATCTCAGGACTCTTGACACCTATAAACAAGTTCCATATCTCATTTGAAATATCTTTTTATGGGCTATTACAATTTGAGCAACCCCTGCAATGTTTACTTCCCCTTTAATAAGCCACATGACCCATGGCAGCCAATCAGCAATGCTGGAGATCGACTCCTCTCGCTGTGCACATTTAGTCAGTGCCATTTCCAGCTCTTTCTTACAAGGGAAGGGCTACTGTTAGAGCTCTGTTTTGGTGTGAAAAAGATTAACTTTTGATCAGAGAACTTGTGAAATAATCAGAGATTCTTGCATTATTATTCCAGTTGACTAATTCTCACTACATTTACCTGTAGTTTCAGGTAGGCTGGCTAGTGAAATTATTCTGCTGAAGAGAGAGTGCATAGTGTGGGTTTGTACTAGGAGCTGCAGGTTCTACAGAAGGAGCAAGACAGAGTGAATTAATCAGACTGGGAAAGGTGTGAGGGGGAGTTTAAAGGATTTATTTGACAAATATTTTGACTGCCAGTGCTACAGGCTGAGGCACAAATAGCCATAATTTTTTTTGCCTGTGAGTAAAGCATAAGTGACCTAGGGTGCTGCAGTGAGACACTGGGTCTCTCAGTGAGAGTGAGGAGGAGGGTGTGTTAGAGTGGCTATTGGCATACATGCAGGTGTTTGCCATCATATCTTCTAGGAAACAAAAGGAAAAGAACTAAAGGATAAAGGATGCAAGGCAGAGAAAAGGAGCATGGAAAGGATTCATCATGCCATTTCCACCAAGTACCAGTTCTGCAAGTGGTAGCGGTGGAGAGGAAGTTGGGACAGGCACTGGGAGTTGAAGTTTGTGTCAGGGGCTACTCCTGAGATGAGGACTAGAACTGTGCATGTAACAGTATGGCCAAAGAAACCATAGTTTGTACGTCCTCAGAAGACCACTGGTTCCACTCCCATTGCAAGCAGCTTTCTGAGCTAATTATCCAGTGCACCTGATGATAAAAATATGCTGAGTAATTTAGATACATAATGGTCTCCCCTTTCTCTCCTTCCAGGGCTTCCAGTTCCCCTACCCAGGACAGAACAGATCCATCAAGATTTGTAAAAGCAAATCCATCCATCGTCTGTGTTGTGCAAACAAAATAACAGCAGCTGCCACCACAGCAAAAAGAAGTATACTGCCTTCTGTCCCCAAATCCTGCATCAGCAGCAGTATCACACAACTAAGTGCTGCTGCTCTGTTATCCTGTAAGGAAGGAGACAGCGAGTCTAACTCTAACATGGACACTATGGTTATCTTGTCACCAGAGGAAAAAGTACTGGTGTTCATGGGAGTACAGGGAAGGGAAAGATATTCCAACCCTATAGTTCTACAAAGCAAGCCAGTAGCACAGCCTCTGAAGCAGCTTATGTAGAGTGCAAGTAAGGATATGGAAGTGGAGCTGTCAGAGCAGGGTCATGAGAGTGAGGAGATATTGAAGGGGAAGCACATGATGATGAAGAGGAGGAAGGACTGGGGAAAGCACCCAGTTCATGCAAGGAAAATGAGCAGGGAGAAGAGAATTATGAGAAGAGGAGAAGCAGGGAAAAGAAGTAGGAGAGAAGGAAGAATGTAAGGAAACCAATGCAGAAGAGGAGCATGAAGAACAAGAAGAGCTCGAAAGGCTGCTGTCAGTCACACCACTGGCTAGTGGTGATGATCGTGAATGTGACACTGAAGAGTGAAGACCATCACAGGAAGAGATTGCAAGATTTTAAAAAAATAAAGAAGAAAGCAAGTTTCTCAGGCTGTACAATAGTATTGAACCATCTGCTGTTCATACCCTGCCTGGCCATTGCTAGCCACAACATACCAAAGTGACAGAAAAAATAAATTATCTCATAGACACTGTCCAATTCTTCATGAAGCCTCCCCTAGCAGTCCACTGATGTAGTGAAAAACAAAAAAAATATATATCTTCTAGAGTGTGAGGGTACTTTACAGATGACACCACAAATCCACTGAAAGCATGTTTCAATCAGTGTGGTAGAAAGATTATATAGGGCAAAAGACTTGAGAATTGTGAACCAGTACTCTCACTGGTCATTTAAAACACAACCAGGACATCTTCCTAACAGCCCTATCAATTTGGAATTTCTACTCTGGTCAGTCTAGTAGCATCAGGGACAGTTGGGTATGGAAAGAAGTGGGATTAGGTGGCTTGTTTAAGTAACACAGCCACCAAAGCAACCACAGCAGCCAACTGATGCATCCACAGGTGCTGGTGCTGCTTCAGAATCCCCACTTCAACCACCACCAGCAAAACAAGCTACACTGCCTGAGTCATTGCATGTCTTCACTAAACTACCACTTACACACACAAGATCTTCCCAGAATCAATCTTCTCCATGGTGTCCTACTAATGGGTCTATGTCAGAGGTTCTGGGGCCCTGTGGGAGCAAATAGTTTGGCCAAGGGGCTGGCAACCACTACTGGCTATGGCGTTTGCATAGCACAGCATGGTGGCAAGCGCCTGCCAATAAATGTTGATTTTTTTTCTTCGCCTACCTCAATTCTTTCTTTGCACTATTGAGTGCGCACTGTAGAAACACAGAAACATATAATTTGTCAGCAGAAAAGGAGCACTTGGCCCACCCAGTCTCCCATTTTTCCCCACCTACTTTGTTAACACAGACCTCACCTGATCTCTGGCTACCTCCTCACCCACTGCTTTCTTACCAAGATTCATTTGTGCCTGTCCCATGCATGATTTAAACCTGCCACAGTTTTCATCCCCACCGCCTCCACTGGAAGACTTCCAGGTATCCACCAATCTTTCAGTGAAGTACTTCCTCACATTCCTCCTAAATCTGCCCCATTCTAGACACATTGCATGCCCCTTGTGCACCTTCTCCTCTGAAAAATACTCCCCTCCTACAACTTATTCACCCCTGTGAGGTATTTATGGGCCTCTACCATGTCCCCCCTCTCTTTCAGGGTATACATATTGAAATTCCTCAGTTTGTTTATTCTTTTGGTAACTAGGTAAGGCCCACTAGGCATAAGTGCCTGTTTTCAGGGGCAACCCGGGAGCACTGGGGTAATTAAGTAACTTGCTTCGAGTCACACAGTACACCAGTGGAGGTTGTGAGAATCAAACCCAGGTCTGCTGGATGTACCAAGCTCATTCACAGCTCATTACTCTAACCTCTAGGTTATACTACCATTCCTCATAGGGCTTTTGATGTAGTCCTTGCACCATTTTAGTTGCCCTCCTCTGGAGAGCCTCCACCCTGTCTATGTCCTTCCTGAGATGTGGTCACTAGAACTGGACACAGTACTCCAGGTGGGGTCTCACCTAACAATCCATACAGTGGTAACATCACCTTACTCCTTCTTCTGGTGATAACCCACCTTATGCATCCCAGTATCTTGCTGGCCCTACCCACTGCTTTGTCACATTACCTCGTCATCTTGAGGTTCTCCAGTATGGTTACCCCAAGGTCCCTTTTCAGTTTCGTAGCTATCAATACCTCTCCACCCATTTTATAATCAGCTTCTGGGTTTCTGTGCCCTAGGTGCATGATTTGCACTTTTTTGCAGTGCAATCCAGCTGCCATACCCTGCACCATTCTTTGAGTTTTCTCAGATCTCTACACACTCTTCACTCCCTGCGGAGTGTCTACCCTGTTGCAGATTTTGGTGTGATCTGCAAAAAGGCATAACTTCCCTTCCTGCTCTTCTGCAATGTCACTTACAAAGATGTTGAAGAGGACAGGTCACAGTACTGAGCCTTGGGGTACCCTACTGGTCATTCTCCCCCTACCCAGAATGAGTGCCGTTTTCTACCACCCTCTGTTGCCTACCCATCAACCAATTTCTTACCCAGTTTACCACCTTGGTACCCACCCCCAGACAGCTCAGTTTTGTTATGAGACTCATATGTGGTATGGCGTTGAAGGCCTTGCTGAAGTTTAAGTAGGCCACGTCCAATGCCCCACCCTGATCTATTTTCCTGGTCATCCAGTCAAAGAAATTGATCAGGTTCATCTGACATGACTTTTCCCCATGACATGACAGTGCTTTGTGTTTTGTAACCCACTGAATTCAAGATACTCTACTAGCCTTTCCTTTAAAAGTGTTGCTGTGAACTTCCCCACCACTGACATCAGACTGATCAACCTATAGTTGCTAGCCTCCTCCCTGATGCTGCTTTTATGAAGGAGGGCTACATCTGCCCTCCTCCAGTCACCTGTAATCACTCCTGTTTCCAGTGTATTGTTGAATAGGGCTGTCAGAGATGTAGTTAGTACCTCTCTGAGCTCCCTCTTCACCCTTGAGTGTACCTCCCCGCGGTCCCATAGCATTATTCAATTTCAGATTAGTAAGTCCTTAAAGGGATCTTTCCTCTGTGAATAGGAGCCAGTTCTGCCCTGTAGTTCTGTATCCTGATGCTGTCTGCTGATAGTGGAAGCTGGCTTTTGGTGCATTGATGAGCTGAAGAGCTGAAGAACATCTTTGGAGTGAAGAGCTGCAACGGTTATCTGTGGACATCCTAGTAGCTGTCTGTGGTTGAACAGCTTAAGTGGGTCCTTTCATCTCGAACTGATAGCCCGAGGCCCCTAGGATTTGAAGCCTCTGGCTTGGTGTTTGCTTGGGTGGTAATGGGGGGCCGGCTGTGCTTCTCACTAGGTTGTCGGCTGCAGGGCTACTGGCTGTGCAGAGGTTGGGGGTTATACCTGCTGAAGAGCGGGGTATGTTACCACAATTTTCCTAGGGTCCTGAGGAGTAGGCCAGGGGGTCAACTTTACTTGGGACTTGAAGCTACAGTCGGAGGGCCTTAGGGTGGCCAGCTCCTGGTGTTTGGTTGGGACCCCTCTGCACTTCTGTTTGGGCTGCTTTAATTTTCCCTAAACTGACTATTAGTTGATTGTTCTGGGGAAAGAAGAATTCTTTCAATGGGACCTGCTGACACTATTCAGACTGTGTTGGGGAAAGAAGAACTTTTTTGATGGGACCTGCTAGTGGTGATTACTTTTCAGGAAGACTTTTTCCATCTGGATTCTGCAGGATGGTCAGGATGTTTAGACTCCCCTTTGTCTTGTAACCATTTTGTTTTATTGGGGGTAGTGAGACTGCCCAACAATTTGATTTACATTATAATTTTGGTGGCTACCTTGGCCTATGTGAGAGACAGAACCATGAGTTAGTATTTTTTCGCAGGGGTGAGATCACTTCGGTATTACATTAGTTACTTAAATCCTCCCATTTAAGAGTTTTAGCAACTGCTCTTTTGAATTGCTCCATTTTCTACCTGCCATAGAATTATACTGGATTTTGTTAATTTTAATTTGTGGATTTGTCTCGGGGTGGGGTTGGTTATTTTGCTGATTTGGGTTGTTTAGTTACTGCTGGGTGTGTGTGGTGGTTTGTGTGACTGGTGTGTTGTGTGATCTTTGGTTTTTATATTCGACTGCTGTTGTTTTGGTTTGAGATGTGTTGGGGCAGTACACTGATGGTCAGGCGTTATTCCCTCTCCACACTTAGGGACCTCTACCCTTTTGACTGTCCCCCCTTTACCTTCTGTGACATACTTGCGTTGTCACGCTTTGGGGATAGTCAGGAGGTGGAGGGGGGGGTCCTGTATCTGGTGGGGGAATGGAAAGGGGTGACCGGATTGGGGTGGTGGGAACAAGGAGGCACCTGGGGCAAAATGGGACCGAGACAGGGGTCCTCCTTGCTTGGTTCCCATAGCCAAGGGCTCTGTCTTGCACAGGCATGTGGCTCGGTCTTCCTCGACGACTCATCCAACTTGGGCGGTGTTGTGCAACATCAGGTCTATTAAAAACAAGACTGAGATAATCGCAGATCTTGTTGGTACATCTGACCTGGCAAGCATTACCGAGACCTGGTTGGGTGAGAATGCAGACTCAGTATTGGCCTTAGCAGTACTGGCCGGGTACTCGGTGATATACCGCTCAAGGACGGATCGTAGGGGTAGGGGTGTGTTGCCATTTGTTTTAAAGTGGAACTCAACCTTGTAGATGTTCCAGTTGGGCCCACCAGGTCCTTTGAAGGTATCATGGGTGCAGGTGTGGGGTGCAGGATACTTCTCATCTACCGTCCACCCAGGGATAGGAAAGAATTCCTGCAGGAGGTCACAGACTTCATTGTCAACCTTGTATTGGGTGTGACGCTCTGCCATCTGCTTATTGTTATACTGTATAATATTTGTATTATAAATAAATGTGTCTGTGATTGTCTGCCTAAGACACACCAGTCAGCAAGTAAGATTGACCTTTGACCTCAAAAATGTCAGAGTGAGGAAACAGCAGAATGTAATAAACAGAACAGTGAGACCACTAATCAAAGCTTTCCTTTCAGAGGGACTGTTTATCACCCCTTATAACCTGCTCCTGCTTTTGAAGCTGGGAACTAAATATGAATTGTATGACCCTAGCAGGAAGGGAAGTCATCCAGCTGACCCTTTATGGTTTTTTCACCTAGCAGAGAACTAGTGGCATGACAGATTGAGGGGGTTAAGGAACATCAAAGGAAGTGCTTTGATCAAAGACACTCATATTTTGGGAAATTGATATTTGCTAATTTTCACAATAATAACATACATCCTTGTGGATGTTTATGCTGAGAAGTTAAAGTTATTGGAGGATCTGACTGTGACCTCACAAAGGGGTTGGGAGATGGATTTTGAAATGGTCAAGCATCTGAGGAAAACATTGCTTTTTTTCTGGACTCAAGAGAGACACTTAGTTCTCTGGACCTAAGAAGACACTTTATGGTAACATCTAGCTAGGCAAGAACTTTTAAGTATTTGTGGTAGGTGTATTTGTGTTCTGTAACTTCCCATTTATTTTATGTGATTGTAGATTCTTGGTATAGTTGTTCTGTGTTTGATATTTTACCTATTTTACAATTTTTAGTAAACAATATTTTCCCAGAAATACTGCCTGTGTGCTTTTTCTCAGTTTCTTTTGTATGTGAATACTAAACTAGTGTTTAAGTCTCACAGCTGTTAAGGGCCTGAATGTGTTACTAATCTTGCTAAAGGTAAGAATATACATAGGTCTCATATTGAGTCGTAAGGGTACATTTTGGAAACCTGGCTGGGTGCCACTGGGTGAAAGATTGTACTGCATTCCCAAAGAGGGTACATATGTGAGCCTGTTAAGTGGGTGCTCTAGCATAAGGTTCACATTTGACCCCCAGGACTCAAGGCTAGCAGATGATTCAGACCCAAAACAGATAGGAGGATTACCCTGTCTTTCTCTTGTTCACACTATTGCACTTCGAGGTTGGCACTGTGGGAGCAGAGGGCCTGACCTGCGGAGCGGTTTGTGACATTGGGATCCCCCAGCTGGTTGATTCTGGGGGATTTCAATGCGTGGGTCAACAATGAACTCTCGCAGTTTGGTTGAGACCTCCTCCAGCTTATGACCTCGCTGGGCTACACACAGGTTATTGCCTCCACTACTCACATTGGTGGTCATTCATTGGATCTGGTGTTCCTCCTGGATATGGAGGACTCTGACTTGGTGGTGGAACCAGTAGGTTGGTCCGACCATTACACCATAGGATTTCATTTCAGGGCTCCCCCCACAGGGCCTGCCCCTATGTAGATGGTTCAGTATCGCCCTTTGAGGAGTGTGACCCCAGAAGGCCTAATGGCGGTACTAGATCTATCGGGTCTGTTGACTGAATACAAGGATCCAGGGGATCTAGTATATGCTTATAACAGGGTGGTTATGGATGCCCTGGATTCTATTGCTTCTGTTCATGTTCAACCTCTCACTCTTTGCCCAAGGTCCCCATGGTTTAATGGGATCTTGAAGGAGCTGAGGAGAGTAGGTCGAAAGCTAGAGAGGGCTTAGCAGAAGTCTGGCCTGGAGGTTGACAGGCTTAGATTGATGGACCATTATACTGTCTAGCAATCAACAATCTCCCGGAAGAAGGCAGAATTCCTGTGTGGGGAGATTGCCGCCATGCAGAATTGATCATCTCAGCTCTTCTGGATTGTGAACGGATTGTGCAATTCAGTCTGTCTGCAGTCTGGAGGTGCCTTGTCGCAAGATAGATGTGATGAGTTTGCTCAATTCTTCACAGATAAGGTTGCCACCATCAGGTCTGGGATCCACCCAGATCCCTCTATGGGACACTACGGTGGTTGGCAGGAGGTTGTGGATGCCAGATCTGTCTGGTCTGACTTGGACCAGCCTGACATCACTGACATTGTGAGGATTATCCAGACTTTGCGGCCAACCAGCTGTAGTTTGGACCTGGGCCTAATGCACCTCTTAGTGGGGTGTGCTGAGGAGATCGGCCCTGTCCTTGCTGAGATAGTGTGGATGTCATTGGAGTGGGGGTGTTTCCAGTTCCCATACAGGAGGCAGTCATACGACAACTCCTAAAAAAACCCTCCTTTGACCTGGACTGTCTTGCTAACTACAGACCTGTCTCTAACCTGCCCTTTGTGGGTAGGATTGTTGAGAAGGTGGTTGCGCTGCAGCTGGATGATCATTTAACCACCCACAATGTATATGATATGCTCCAGTCCAGTTTTAGGAAGAAGCATAGCAGCGAGACGGCCCTTGTTTGGGTGCTAAATGATCTCCTAATGTCGAGAGGTTGGAGGACCCATTCCATCTTGGTCCTCCTTGATCTCTCGGTGGCATTTGACATTGTTGATCATGGTGTGCTATTGGATCATCTGCGGTTCATCTGTGGACTCTCTGGTTCTGTCCTCAGATGGTTTCAATCTTTCCTTGAGGGTAGGACACAGACAGTAGTCTCAGGAATTTATTCCTCTGAGCCTCTGCCCCTATCCTGGGGGGTACCACAAGGATCCATTTTGGCTCCCATATTGTTTGCTGTCTATATGTTGCCATTGGGGGACATTATTAGACTGTATGGTTTGAGTTTTCACTGCTATGCAGATGATACTCAAGTGTACTTGTCTTTTGTACCTGAAAGCCAGGACTGGAAGAGTACTAGCTGGCTGAGGCTCAATCTGGATAAGACTGAAGTGTTGGTGGTAGACCCAGGTCATCGGGAGGTAGGATTGGCAGCTGGACGACCCTCTGGTCTCTGGCTTTGGTGTGTCCAGCTTACTACATCTGATCGGGTGCATAATCTTGGCATTATTTTTGATGATGGCTTGACCTTTAAATCACAGGTATCAGCTGTTGTCAAATCCTTTTTGTACCGTCTGAGGAATATCACCCGGGCGAAGCACCTGATTCACCCTGAAGATCTTCCAAAATTGGTCCATGCCTTCGTAACCACTCGCCTTGACTACTACAATGCCGTATACCCAGGGTTACTAGGAACGGACAACCACTGCCTGCAGCTGGTGCAGAATGCAGCTGCCAGGCAACTAGCTGGCATGTCTAGGGCCAGTCATATTATGGCTGTGCTCCGTGGACTGCACTAGTTGCTGGTGTGGTGGCGTGTCCTCTTCAAGGTCAGCTTGCTGACCTATAAAGACCTACATGACCTGGGAGCTAACTACCTTCAAGATCTCCTTCATCCCTGCTGCCCTTCCTGGCCACTCCAATCCACCAATGAGTGATTGCTGGAGATTACCAGGGTAGGTATGAAAGCATCTGGGGCCCACTCCTTTGCATTTGTGGCCCCCACCCTGTGGAATTCTCCACCTCAACGGGTAAGGGATTGCCTGACTGTACAAAGCTTTAAAACAGAGCTTAAAACTAGATGTTTGACCTCACATTTCCTGATTTTGATGGCTAATAGTGTTTAACTGTATTTGTTATGATTTTATGGATTGTAACTGGACTGTGTTTTAGATTAGTCATTTTATATATTGATTTTATTTTAGGGTTAGTATTTGTACAGGCGCCATGATAGTTTGGCAAGGCGCCTTTTTAAAAATAAAATTTGATTTGATCTGAGACTTGTATCTACCTTCCCCCGCCAAGTGTTCCTGCTGTTTGTATGTTGTCCATCCACCTCCCCTTTCACTGTGAAGCCTGGACATGAACAGTATATCTGTTTTTTTTCCTGATCCTCCTCTGCACAGTCTCCCCCTGCCCTTATTAACCTCACAATCCCTCCCCTTATCTTCCTCTTTCACTTACATACATAAAAAAGGTCTTGTCCCCCTTTTTACCCCTTTGGCTATCCTTTCCTTAGTTTGTGCCTTCGTACCCCTCACCGCCTTTCCTGGTACACATCCCTATCTCTTTCCCTATGCATCTCTTTGTACTTCCTGAATGCTACTGCTTAAGTTTCAACCTTTCAGCCACTTTCCTGGAGAACCATAGTGATATCTTTTTTTCTCCTGTTTTTATTCACTTCTTTTGTGCAAAATTTTGTTGCCTTCACTATGCCATCCCTTATTGTGGTCTTGTTCCTCCACCCTGCCCAGGCATTTTTCTTCTGTTAAATCATCTTGGAAGCATTCACCCATTCTTTTTACATCTGCCCTCCAGAAGTCTGGGCCATCTTTATGTGGCTTGTCTCTGCTGCAATCCTTATGTTAAACCACACCGTACAGTGATTGCTGGTCCCCAGATGGCATCCCACCTTGACGTCTGCAATACTGTCCCTGTTTGTGAGCACCAGATCCAGAATCGCCTCATCTTGAGTGGGCTGCCTGACTAGTTGCCTGAGGAATGTGCCTGCAGAGATTCTAGGATGTCTTTGCTTCTAGCTGAGGCCGCAGATGAGAGGCTCCAATCTATATCCACCCGATTGAAGTCCCCCGCCAGAAGCACCTCCCCTTTTTCTGCCATTGTGCTGATGGCTTTCCCCATTACCTTATACAGTTCCTTTCTCCGTATTAAAAGTCTGTATATCACTCCTGTGTGAATGGACGTTCTATAACCACTCTTCCCTTCCCTTCCTCCTCTCCCTATATGTATTGAACTGAGTTTAACCTGGTATGGCTATGTGCCAGTTGTGGCTACCTGTTCACCATGACTCAGTTATGGCCACAATATCCTGGTCTGCCTTTGCCATGATTGCCTTGCTGTCTAGAATTTTATTGCCAAGATTCCTTGCATTTGCACACATGGCCCTTCCACACGTTGCTGCCACTTTGCCTGCCACCCTCTTCCTCCCCTTGTGCCCTGCCTCATTTCGCCCTCTCTTTTTGTAACTTTTGTTCCCGTCTCTAATCTCTACTTCTCTACGGTTCCCATTATCCTGCTCACTGGGAAATTATCCTTCCCTCAGGGCCTCCCTTCCCACTGTTTCAGTCTGTGGATGGGGGGGGGGCAGTGTATGCCTCCCTTTGTCTTTCCATCCCTCCCACCCAGCAAGTTTAAATGTTCATTGAAGTAACATTTAAAGTATCCACCAAAGACTGCAGTTCCCCTCCCAGATGGATGCAGTCCATCCCTTCTCTATAGGCCCTCATCCCTCCAGGTTGGTTCTCAGTCCCCATTATAGCCAGACCTTTCTTATTTGCACCATTCTTTCAACCATGAGTTGAAGCTCCTGGTGGGGAGTACCTTTTCCTTCCTCTTCCATAGGCAGGCAGCACCTTGGAAAAAGCCACTGTGCATGTCACTTGCCCCTCCCCAGTTCCCTGATCCCTTCCTGCATAATCCCAGCCCCATCCCTTGTTAGGTCATTAGTCTCCGGATGGATAATAGAATCCAGTCCCCCACCCTATTGCCGTAGCAATCCTTAGGATCCACTGCCCATCCTGCTGAGTTGTGGCACAAGGTAGGCACCTTACCTCCCTCTCTACCCCTTCCTGTTCCAAAACTACCTCCTAACAATCAAGTCCTCCACCTATAGCTGCTTCCTCCTCTGCTGGGGTCCTCTACCTCCCACCTTGTGGCCTCCATTTTGGAGGACAACCTCATCTTCCCTTGTCACTACTTTGGGTGCCTCCTCCTGACATTCATATCCTGCCAAAATGGCGAAGGAATTCTGTAGTGGCACAGGCTGAGGAATGTGCCCTTTACCTGCCACCCACACCCTCTCAGAGCCCATCATGGTCCAACTAGTTTGGTTTCTCCCATGCAACACCTGGGGCAATGGTGATCTACTTGATGGCCCCTTGGGGGGGGAGATCCTATACAGCTCTGCCCCAAGACCAGCGACCTCCTCCCCCAGCCCAGAGACATGCGGACAGATGGGGCAGCCCCCTCAGTTTCTAGAATGTCTTGTGGAAAACTGCAGCTCTACATCCGTTGCACTGCATCACTCCCATAACTAACTTTATGTATTGCTGTCCACTACTATCAGTTGTACCTTTCCTCTAATGCCCCCTTCCTGTGTTAGGTTCTTTCCTACCTACACCTTCTCTGTTGGTATTTACTTTATCACCCTACCCTAGATAGGGTGTTTCTTGCTTTCACCTCCCCCCTTGCTTTCTCCTTTACTTGTTTTGCTATATCACACCATGTACCCCCCTGCCTCTCTACTTCTATATGTGTGTATGAGAGTGAGTCATGATGCCTCAGTTCACTGTCATTGTTGCCATATTTCTGAATGATCTCCTATCAGCCTGCTCCACATCAAACATACAAATGTATGCTGATGATACTATTCTTTGTCTCTGGACCTTCTGCTCCCATTATTGAATCTCAGCTCCAAGTCAACTTTCACTCAGTTCTACAGTGGTTTCAAATTAACCACCTAAAAACAAATGTCAAAAAAACAGTCTCAGTGACCTTCGGTTCCCCTCACAAACTAACAAACTTCTCCCCCCACCCAAATTCTCAACCATAGATGACACCCAACTTGAAGATGTCCCCTACTATAAATACTTAGGTATCTGGCTTGACTGCTGTCTGGATTACTCCAAACACATCAAGCATATCCACTCTAAGCTCTGCCCCAGGCTAGGGGCTCTGTATCAGAACAAAGACTCCCTCTTCCAGAATGCTCGCCTCACTCTCCTCACCAAAATGATTCTACCTTCCTTCGATGATGCCAACATTATCTACGGTACTGCCCCAAGCTCCACTCTGGCTAGGCAATCCTTCCTTTACAATGCTTTCTGTCACTTTGATTTGAATGCCCCTTCCCACACCCATCTCTGCACTCTGTACTCCTCTCTCTCCCTATCCTCATTTCACTGTCATCACAAGCTGAATTCCCCTCTCTTCATCTCCAAATTCTGGTTTGGTTCTCTCCTCTCCTATCTCTCCTCTCTCCTCTCCCCTGTGGTTGAGATCTCCTATCCCCACTGGTCCAGGGATTGCCACACTTTCTCCCATCTGCGCCCTGTGTCTGGCGCCAGCTCTGCATCCTTCTCCTTTAGGCTAGCCTCTCACTGGAATTCTCTTTCTTGCCCCATTCATCTCTCCTCCTCCTCCTCCTCACCTGCCCTCAAAAGAGCCCTCACTAAACACTCTTCTTTCACTGGCACCTCCATATGCTAAGCCCACATCTAACCGCTGTCACCACTTCATACTCCCATGTACTCACTTATTCTTCTCCTCAGCTAAACAGCTTGATATATTTTGCTCTAGTCCACTTTGTATGCATTCTTAATATATTATTTTGTAATCTAATGGTTGTTACTGTTAAAAAATGTTAATTAATTCTTTTTGTTATCTACTTGAAAAAATGCCACTGTACTGTTTGTATTTTCTCCCTCCTTCCCATCCCCCGGATCGTACCTGGAAACGAGCCTTGGCTCAGTGTGCCTCTCCTGGTTACCAACTTTAAATAAATAAATACATTTTTTTCTCTGTTGTTCTCCGTGATACATTGTCCATTGAAGAAAAAGAAGGGTACTAAACAGGGCCCCATTTTTCATCAGTGTCCTTGCAGAAAGTTGATTAGTTCTGACAACTAACATCTGCTTTTCTTTAACTGCATTGGGCCTAGACATAACATGGATTCCTGTAAAGCCTGTTTCAGAATGGACTGCCACACATTAGAAATCCACACTCTGAAGTGGGGTTGCCCAAACCACACCGTTGGAGGCAGGCATCGATCCTAGAATTCCAAGATAATGACACTGGGCCCTTCCCTTGAGTGTCCTCTATGACCTATACATTCATCTGAGGAACTAGGTTCTCCAGCCCACCACCATATTGCCAGAAACCACTGTGGCAGCACTGAATGGACAGTTGAGCTTCCCCAGGAGGTCGTCTGTGAACCTGCATCAGTCTGCTTGCCTTGAGCAGCTGACATTCCCGAGTTTGAGGTGGAGGCCATTGGCCTTGTCCACTCTGGTGAACTCCCCAAAGCCAGTTTATGGAGTCATCTGCATTGTTGTCACCATTTGTGGTGACAGCTCTGTGGATGATACCATCCACAGTGCCAGGCAAATCCCTGACACTGTTTTTATGGTGTTAGTGGGTAGTTTGGCACTGCTGCTGGTATCGATGATGTCATTAGCGAGGAGCCCATGTCTGATCTTTGTGTACAGGACCTGATTCGTCGATGGTGGCAACACTGGTGTCGAGGTCAATGTGTCAAAGTCAACACTGGAGAGTAACTTGGTGTTGTTGAAGTGAATGTTACGATGTCAGTGTCATGGGTGGCACCAGCTTGGGGTTGAACACTGACCCTATCTCTGAGTTCTCTCCAGGGTTGTACTCAGACTTCAAAGTACTTGGTGGGCACAGCCTCCCAGTTTTGCCTGCTTCATGGTGGGAATGCCCTGCTCATGTGGGGTCTCCCCCCCCCTTGGCCATCGTTCTGCCACCTCCTCCATCATAGGAGTGCCAATAGCGGGAGTCATCATCCAGTTCTCTCATAGAGTGAGGAGGTCACTGAAGCCTCAAGGCATAAGCTGAGGTCTACACCCTGTAGGCCAGCAGCCTTTGCCAGCAGCCTCTGCCTCCCATCACCTAACAGGGGACTCAGCAGTATTTTGATAGGCTTCTTACATTCTTCAGTCCTTCAGGATTTCTGTTGTGGGTGCCACATTGTGCTTGGATTGATACCATAGAAACACAGTGAATGGAGTCCGATAGGGCCCAATTCAGGGCTTCCTCTCTGGTTTTGAACCCAGCCGAGGCCTATGCCTCATCTTCATTAAGGTCTTCATCTGAAAACAAGGAATCATCCCTCCATGTGGCCTCCACTGCCAACCATGTTCTGTACCAGTGTTTCTTGGAGGAGGTGCTCCAGACATTGGGTTTTCAGGCTTTCTCTAGCCCCAATCTGAGTGCCCTGCCACTAGGACTCTTTGAACTTCCCAAGATTGACACTTATGTCATTCTTTCATGGCCTACGGCTCAGGAAGAGGCATCAAGGGCTTTATGAAGATGTCCCCACTCCAACTTTTTGTACTCAGGGACATCTACATTATACTGAGCACCAAGGGGGTCGACAGGTGAAATATCTCACCACACTTTGGGCCTTCAAGTTCTGCAGAACCAGACTGGACCACAGCACCGTAGGCGTGATCATCCTCCTAGAGCTAATATTACATGTTTTAATGTACTGTGTAGGAAGGTTTAAAAAAAAATAAGCAGTCCTCAGGACTAATAAACATCACACCCAGTAAAGGTGTGTTAACCTTAAACAGAGGTCTTGTGTCACTCATTTACCCCACCCACACAACCGGGTCACATATTTTGGTGTGAGAAGTAGGATTTGAGCCCATGCCTCCATTTGGAGACCAGAATCCGGTACCAGCCCTGGTACTACGGTAAAGCAAGTGACATGTTGGACGATGAGGAGAAGACGAAGGGAGCTATAGCGAGTGGTGTCCAGACAAGAACCCAGGTAGTGAGATCTGGAGAAACCCTGATGCCGGGATTAGGACAGGTGCTGAAACCACAGAAACCCAAGGATCAGGAGGTTGAGGATGAGGATGAGGATCAGAAGGAAGAGGAATGCCGGATGTACCCAAAGGAACCACCGGAGGGATTACCCAAACTACTCCGATGGCTGGCCATCAGACAGATGGATATGGAGTGAGAGAGGGATCATGAGAGGAGACGGCAGGATACCAGGTGGGCAGAGACTCTTCGGGCTTTACATAACTTGGGGGCAGGTAGAGGTCAGGATGGAAGTAGGTCCAACCCAAACCCAAAGGATATCAAGCTGACAAAAATGACATTGTCAGATGATATAGAGGGATATCTAACCACTTTTGAGAGGGTTGCTCAGGCATATGCATGGCCACAGACACAGTGGGTGGTATGACTAGCTCCATACCTAACTGGGAAGGTGCAGTTAGCATATAGTAACATGGATGCCAGAAGGGCCAGTACATATGATTTAATCAAAAATGAAATTTTAAAGCGGTATGACATTAATACCGAAACATACCGGCAAAGGTTCCGGGCTTTAAAATTCCAGACCCAAGACACCCCAGAGAGGTCTTTATGTGATTGTGGGACCTGTGTAATAAATGGCTACAGCCAGTGGAGAAAACCATAGATGATTTGGTAGATACCATAGTGGGTGAACAGTTCCTACATGTCCTGCCCCATGATGTACAGATTTGGGTAAGGAAGCACCCCTGAGACAGCGGAAATTGCCATCACCTTGGCGGATGACTACCTCTCTGCCCACCCGAATATAAAGAAAGGAGGTGCCAGAATACTGGAAAATACCAACAGCAAACTAACCCCCCTAGTGAGACCAGGTGATGAACAACTGAGGTATGGGAGATATGAAAGCCAAACAGATAGCAGGGGTGGAACTAGCAGACAACCCTACCCTGCAGACATTATCTGTCGGAATTGCTAGGGCGAGGGACACATTGCACATTTTTACCCAACTAGGAGAGGAGAAACAACCCATCTGGCATTGTTAAACCCCTGTTACTTCTTCACCGAGATAAAGGTAGAAAATAAAAATGGGATGGCCTTGATAGATTCTGGAAGCAAGCAAATGCTAATTTGCCCAGAATTGGTAACAAAGAAGGAAAGAGGGCCTCCTATGAGTGTGGTATGTGTTCATGGATATACCCATGTCAGTAAACATGGCGGTGAAGGAAAGAACAACCACATTGGCAACAGGATCGGTACCACACCTGCCAGTACCAATGGTTATCAGGCATGATTTTCTGGACTTTGCCAACTTAATGTCCAATAAGGGAACTGTCACTGCTGTAACTACAAGAGCACAAGAGAAGTGACAACAAGAGTTGGGGGACATATTTCCTATTAAGGACGAGGTGGTGGATGTACCTGGAAAAACCAAACTGTCCCACAACAAGAAGAAAAAGGTACGAAGACATTGGCATGATAAATAGAAGGGGTTAACCCCTGAAAATGTACAGAATGTTTTTGTGAAAGCAAATGTTGTAGCTGAAAAAAAAAAATGATGTAGGGTTGCAGCCTTTTTTCTAACAGGTGGGAAAAATACAAACCCCAAGGGCCCAAAGATAATAATGAAACACAATCTGTTGTATAGAGTGTGTGAAAACCCAGTGACTAAAGAAGAGGTTGAGCAATTGTTGGTACCCTCTTGTTTTAGAGATGACTTGTACTATATAGGCCATGACCTACCATGGGCAAGACAAGTGGGAAGAGACAGGACACTGGGTAGACTAACTCAATATTTCTTTTGGCCTAAGATACATGAGGTTGTTGCCAGACACTGTAGACAATGTGAGGCATGCCAGCTTGTTGCATAAGTAGGGAAGAAGGATGAAATCCATTTGATACCCTTACCCCTAGTGCCAACCCCATTTGAAAGGATTGGGATGGATGTAGTGGGCCCACTAAATAAAAGCTCCAAGGGAACCAATATATATTGGTCATATGTGACTATGTGACTAAATACCCCGAGGCCATCTCCATGAGGTCAGTCACTACACCCAAAATAGTGGAGTAGCAAGTGAAATTGTTCAGTAGAGTAGGCATACCGAAGGAGATACTGAGCAACCGAGGTTCCAATTTCAATGTGGAATTATAAAGGAAATTATATTGATTGCTGGGTATAGTAGCTGTCCTCAAGTCCCCTTATCATCCCCAGACAGATGGCCTAACCAAGCGTGTTAACCAAACGCTGAAACAAATGCTAAATAAATGTGTTCATGAGGAAGGTAAAGATTGGGACAAGTATTTACCCTTTGCCTTATTCGCATACAGAGAGGTCCCTCAGACATCCACTAGTCATTTCCTGTTCAAACGCCTTTATGGCAGGAACCCTAGAGGACCTTTAGAGGTAATTAAAGAATGTTGGGAGGAAGGAAGGAAAGGACATGAAACACCCTGGAGTAGGACTTCTGGTGATGTCACAGAGCTGAGAGGAGCCTAATCTGTAGACCTCCCACCACCTAAGGCACTAAAAACACTATTTTGCTGCCCCAAATGCTTTAAAATGGTTCAGAACAACCTCTCTAAAGATCATAGAGTTCGAGGAAGCTGAAAATGATCTTGGAAGCACAGGATGGCATTAGACTGAGCTCACAGAAATGAGACAGCAGCAGGAGCCTGTCACCAGCAAGCGAGGCAGATACTGATGTGGAATGGGAACAGCTCACCTGCTCTAGATTCAAGTAACTCTTTAAAGAAATCAAAGAAATGCGAGTGGAGAACCGCACAGAATTCAAATAACTAAACCAAAAGCTTACCAATCTGGAAACTAGAGTGGAGAAAGTTGAGCAGAGGGTAGCTGAATTGGAGGATGGGGCCCTATAAATGGGACTGGTACCGCAGGCCTTACTTGCTCACATGGAACAGCTCCAGGAGAAATGTACAGACTTAGAAAGCAGGTCCAGAAGGGATAATATTAGAATTTACAGTTTACCGAGGGTACAGAGACTGGCCGCATGGTCGATTTCATGGCAGACTCATTAATGGATGTTCTACAATCGCCCCTGGTTTTCAATTGAGCATAGAAAGGGCCCACAGAGCGTTACAGCCGAAGCCTTCAGAACCAAATGCCAGACCAAGATCCATCATTATCAAATTTAACAGCTACAGAATGAAGGCGGAGACTTATCCACAGCTTGGAAACAAAAGCAGGTGAAATATTTGACCGTGTGCCTCTTTTTTGACCATGACCCCCCCCCCCCCGAGTTCAAAACAGAGGCAACAATATGGGACGTCTTCAAAGTACTCAAAAGTAAAGGCATACGCTTCCATACCCCTTATCGGGCGAAAATGCAGATTTTCTGGCCTGAGGGATTCAAAGTCTATGAGATGAGAAGGGCCCTTAAAGACATAGGCCTACTACAGGGAGCTGAATCACACTTCAAAAACTCACATCCCCAGAACACAATGGTCACGCTTCCTGATTGATCAGTAGTACTCAGCAAGAAGAGAAAGGATTGTGACGCACTGATGTCTGTGGTATTGTCTTTGTAAGCCATGCGATGGGATAGCCAATTGGATTGTTGCCTGTTATGCAGCTGATCACTGCATTGCAATTTACTTTGACTGTTTAATCACAGCTGCATTCCGTCGGCCTAGAGAGAGCGCTTGGTGACTGGCCTTGGAACACCCATCTGTTGGTGACGGTGTGCATCTTCAGGCCAGCCCTTTTAAATACTGTGTGCCTAGTGCTTGGAGATCTTCGTTGGTGCATCCACATTTTCAGGATAGCAGTAAAAATTAGGCTCATGATCCTGGACTAACCAGAAAAGTTGCTGTTCTAATATTCTGTTACTTCACACTTAGTTTAGAGTTAAATACTGTTTTATGGGAGGGTTGCCTCAGCAAAGTTACAATTTAACTCTTGGGGGGGTTGATGCAGTTGGGGTTTAAGTAATATACAGATTTAAAGTACACAAGGAAGGCAAGGGAGACGGGAGACACTTAGAGCCTTGCTAAGTATCAACATAGAGTGGCTGGCACTGCTCAAAGGTATGAACAGCTCGAAGTGACATCACACAGACTGGTTTTCCAGTCCTTAGAGCCCACATTACAGTCTTCGGGCTCATGAGGTGTATCACGACTAGTGATCAGGGTGGGATTTGTTCTCGCTCCTCCACCTTGGTCCAGTGCTCATTTAGAGAAGCTGGAAGCAGGGTACCCGACACCATGGTGTACAGGGACCCCACCATTAGAAGTGCAAGAGTTCGATACTTAAGACATCCCCCTCAGGGAAAGGGGTGTATGTCACAGTTACTGTTGAATTTTTTTACTACTGTTAATCATTGGAATGAGTTTGTAGGGCACTACATCTGCAGGTTGTTGGGGTCGGGGATGAAGGAAGAGGGAGTATATCTAAAACCTAAAGAGAGAATATTTGGGAAATATCAAACTGACCAATATACCAGGCACCCAAATGGCTAAAAATGACATAGTTATTCTCTCCTATAATATAAATGAGATGTCAAACCCAGTGAAACATAATCGAATAATGTCCTTCCTGAAAAAATTGAATGCCATGTTTATAATGTTACAGAAGACCCATATGAGCAGGGAGGAGCATGACAAATTAAGTAAATTTGGATTCCAGAAAGTGATATCCTCAGAGTACTCCAAGGGTAGAAGATGGGGTGTTGCCATCCTGGTACCTCATAAAACAGTATTTGAAGTACTGGATGTCAAAAATGACAAAGAGGGTAGATATGTGGGGTTGAAAGGTCGATAAAATGGGGCAATTATAACTTTATTCTCAATTTATGCTCCCCCAGCTCAGTTTTCTCTTTATATTGGAAGATCCTAATGGTGGTGGCAGGTTGGGCAGAGGGACATCTAATAGTAGGGGGAAACCTGAACCTCAGACTTAATCCCTGTATAGATGCCACTAAGCAGCCCTCTGGAATGGAGAATGGGGTAGCTAAAAAGATGAATAAATTGCTTTATGAACTAGGGCTGACAGACGCTTGGAGATACTTGCATAAGGGAACCAGACAGTATACCTTTTTTTTCACATCCTCACCAGACATATTCTCAGCTGGATTACTTTCTGGGTTTGAAGGAACTTTTAGGGCTCTGTGGGGACTCATGGTTTGGGGATATAACCCTCTCTGATCATTCACCCATCTACCTTAAGTTAGCACTAGGCCCCATTACTTGAAAAACCTTCTGGAGACTAAACCTATTTGTTGATCCAGGAGGAGGGAAATCAAAAGATAGTACAGGATACTATACAACAGGCACTCAGGGACAATGAGGACCCAGACATTTCCCCTGGTATACTGTGGGATACAATCAATGCCAAAGTTAGAGGCAGAATGATAGAAATAGCATCTAGATGGAAAAAGCCAAGAGAGGCAAGAAGGCTGAACCTACAAGGGCAAATACAGATACTGGAAATACAACAGCAGCAGCACGTAGATAGAGAAAGGGATCTGCAGCTAAGGAAACTTAAAAAATAACTTCTAAAATTAATGGATTACCAAGTGGAACAAAAACTGTTGTATCTCAGACAAAGATTTTATGAGGGATTCCCTAGGGCCCTCAAACTATTAGCATATAGACTGTGCCAGAAGAGGGTTAGAGCAACAATTCTGAAAATCAGGGCCCCTCACACTAAAACATGGCAGTACATAGTTGATGGGATTGCTGAGATATTTCAAAAATTTTATGAGAATCTATACAGGGAGGGGAATGCACCTAACCAGAAAAGGATTGATAGATTCTTGGCCCCTCTAACCATGCCAAAAATGACAGAACAGCAAAAAACAGTAATAAAAGCCCCATTTGCCATGTCAGAGGTCCTGATGGAAATAGGACGCCTGAAAGCAGGGAAGTGTCTGGGTGTGGACGGTCTCCCCAATGAATTCTTTAAAAACTTTAAAGTAGATGTGTCCCCCCTGTTGCTTAGGGCCTATAACCAGATATGGCAGAAGGAGGGGAACCATGCCTCACCTTGGGAGCAAGCAATAATTTCAGTGATTCCAAAGCCAGCCAGGGACCCCACAATTTGTGCGTCATACAGACCAATATTTATCTTGAACACGGACTATAAGATTTTGGACAGTATGTTAGGCAGAAGACTGGAACCAAATACTTCCTCAGTTAATTAATTTGGTTCAAACGGGGTTTGTTCCAGGTCACAAGACAGTGGACAATATCAGACGTTCAGTGGATATAATAGAGCACTTGCACAGGACTGGACAATCTGCATACATAATGAGTCTTGATGCAGAGAAAGTGTTTAATCAGGTTTCCTGGGCCTTTCTCTCTGGGTCCCTGGCTGGCTTTGGTTTCCCACCACTGTTCATGGCTGTGATCACAAAACTACATGCATCTCCCACAGCATTTGTAAGGGCTAATGGCCACATATCACAACCCTTTAACTTACACAGAGGGACACAACAAGGTTGCCCCCTATCTCCCTAACTTTTTGCATTGTACATAGAACCGTTAGCTCAGAACATTAAACAGAACGCAGGGATACGGGGGTGGTGGTGGGGGACTTCCATCATAAGATAGCACTTTACACAGATGATGTGCTTCTTTATTTGACTAACCCGGACACTTCCCTGCCAGAGGTTTCCTTCTAATAAAGGAATTTGGATCAATTTCAGGATATGTCCTTAATTGGACTAAGACAGAGGTACTACCGATAGGGTCCCAACCTGCAAGGGAAGATGTAGAAAGATATCATATGAAATGGAGCAACACTACCATAAAATACTTGGGTCTGAAGCTGGGAATTCGGGCCATCACCTTGTACCGGGACAATTACCCTCCACAGCAGATAAAAGCAGATATCCAGAGATGGTCCCTGGTAACCTTCCCCCTACATTCTAGGATTCAGATTGTGAAAATTAATGTTTTACCTAGATTACTATACTTGTTCCAGAGTGTTCTGTGCATAATCCCTCAAAAAGAATTAGATATGTGACAAAGGATGATTATGACATTTATCTGGTCAAAAAGTAGACCTAGAATTTCCAAAGAAATAATTTTTCTTCCCAAAAAAGAAGGTGGCCGGGCTTGCCCAAATTGAAATAATTACTGGGTGGCAGCCCAGATGAAAATGGCATTACTTTGGACCCATCCCACCTATAGGGCACACTGGTCCCAAATAGAACTTCAACATTACAAGCAATATCAAGTACAGGCAAATCTGTTTCAGGTCAAAGGCCCTATCCCAGTGCTTGATTCTCCACTTTTGGTGGTCTCAGCAACTTTGATGGGTTGGAATAAAGGAATTAGAAGGGGCATTATAGCAAAAACTAGATAGAAATGTATATGGTGGTGTCAGGATAGGGATTTTTTACCTGCACAATAATGCACCCGGTACCAAAGACAGGCTGATAAGGGTATAGTGTCCTTGTGGTAGTTACTGTAGGGAAAAAACATAATTCCTTTTGAAATAACAAAGACAAAACTCGGCTGGACAAATGTAGACCTTATCTATTATTATCAAATAAGGGATTATGTGAATGACAGACTTAGACAGAAGGCCACTCTGCTTGATCTTAGGCATTTTCCTGAAGCATTTGAAGTAATCTGGGGATCCTCGCATGGTAAAGGTGCTGTTTCTGTGTTCTACAAAAAATCTAATTATGGATAGAGGACACAACACCCGAAGAGTACAAAGTAAATAGCAGGAAGAACTGGGGGTGAACCTAAATACAAAACAGTGGGTGCAAATCTACTTAAGTAGTTGGAAGACCACATCCTCGCCGAGTTGGCAGGAATATGCCTGGAAAGTTCGCAGTAGGTATTTTCTCACTCCCGGCAGATTGGCAAGGATGGGCTTGATGAACAATGCTATGTGCTGGAGGGATGTGGAGAAGGAGGAGCTCACTTGGCCCATATCCTGTGGTTTTGTCCTGTGCTTCTTTCTTACTGAAATCAGATTAAACAGCACCTAGAAGCTCTTTTTGGGCTTCAAAATGCTATAGGCCCAGAACATATAATTTTAGGCATTTTTCCTGACATAGTGAAGGGAAAGGAGGGAAAATATTTATGGTTGGTCCCAACCATTGCAACCATAAAAGCAATAACAATTAATTGGCTACAAAAGAGCCCCCCCAGAGATGGCAAACTGGCTAACCATTATAGATGGTATCCAAAACATGGAAAGAATCATGTTTTTAGTGAACCATAAGGAGGAATTTTATGGGAACAGATGGAATAATGGGACTTATATAAAGATAATATCATTGGGCCCCCCTTCCCCAAGATTTAACTCAATGACATATAAAATGAGTTTTGAAAGACAATCTACCACTGGCTTATGATATTAATCAAATACTCACTATTTAGAATGCCCTATAGTTTATTGTCTTTTATGAGTTTTATCTGGTTAACGATTTGTAAAATGTGTATCATTACAATTCTTAAGACTCTTAAGAATGTGCATTACCTGAAATGAAAACTGTAAATGAAGTGTAAAACTCAATTCTCAATTCTGAAACTTTGTTTAAGAGACTGAAGGAAATGGAATGTGTAATGTACTTACATACTAATAAACAAGTTTAAAAAAAAAACGAAACACCCTGGAATAGTGAAGTATCTGAAACAACTGAGCAGAGATTAGTGAAATACTCTGCAAAGGCCCATGAGTTGAGCATTCAGGCCCAGACAGTGCAGAAGGCAACACATGATCAGGGTACCCAGGTCAAAACATTCATAAAAGGGGATAAAGTATTGTTGTTACTCCCAACCACTGCAAACAAGCTCCTAATGAAATGGCAGGGACCATATCAGGTAATGAGACAGATGGGGCCTGTTACCTTTGATACAAAGACACCAGATAAGATTCATATGACTAAAATTTACCATGCAAAGCTGCTGAAGAAATGGCATGAGAAAAGTTTCGGAGGGCTGAGTGTGCTGAAAATACCAGAAACACCCGAGACAGAAATGGAAACAGCTTATGGGAGACTGGAGACTAGAAAAGGGATATGGGAGGTGAAAGTAAATCCTGTCCTAGACCCCGGAAAGAGAAGAGAGTTACAGGATATGTTACTAGAATATCCGAGTACCTTCACTAGTGTACCAAGTGTAGCTAAGGGAGTGGAGCATGAGATCCGGTCCACATCCCCACCCATTAGGAAGAAACCATATAGACTCCCAGAAAAGGTGAGACAAGTAGTGCAGTAAGAAGTAGAGAAACTATTGCAAATGAAAATCATAGACAGGGCTTGGGGTTCTCCCATTGTTGTGGTGCCCAAAAATGAGGGAGGTATTAGACTGTGTCTCGATTTCAGGGGACTGAACGCAGTATCCCAGTTTGATGCCTATCCCATGCCCAGAGTGGATGACATCTTGGTAAGGCCCAATATGTTTCCCCCTTGGACCTTAACAAAGGCTATTGGCAGGTTCCCCTTGAAGAAACCTCCAGAGAAAAAACAGCCTTTAGTACGCCTATGGGATTGTTTCAGTTCCGGACTATGCCTTTTGGACTCCACGGCACTCTGGCAACATTTCAAAGGTTTATGAACCATGTGCTGGCACCTCACTTTAATTTTTGTGCAGCATATCTGGACGACGTCATCATCTTTAGTCCAGATTGGAACATTTATTTGGTGCACTTGAGGGCTGTCATTAGCTCAATTGCCAATGCAGGAGTAACCATCAACCTTGAAAAATGTTCTTTGGCCATGTCAGAAACCAGGTATTTAGGTTTTGTGTTAGGTAACGGAAACATCAAACATGAAATTGATAAGGTTGGGGTGGTAGCCAATTGTCCCTGACCAGAGATGAAGAAACAAGTCCACTTGTTTCCTGGGTTGGCTGGCTACTACCGTAGGTTTATCCCCAATTTTGCAGCTATGGCAAGCCCTTTAACTGACCTGACTAAGAAAAGATTTGGTAATAAAATAGTGTGGACACCAGACTGTGAGAAAGCTTTTTTGGATCTAAAAGTGGCACTATGTTCATCACCAGTGCTACACAGCCCAGATTTTAGTCAGTCTTTTCAAGGTTCATATTGATGCCTCAGGCACAGGTATTGGGGCAGTCCTGAGTCAGACTGTTAAAGGTGAAGAACACCCAGTCCTGTACATTTCACACAAACTCCACAATCGTGAACAGAAGTACTCGACTGTAGAGCAGGAATGCCTAGTGGCCAAGCGGGCCATCGAGGCATTACGATTCTATTTGTGGGGAGCACCATTTACGTTGGTTACTGATCATAACCTGCTGTGTTTCATACACCAGATGAAAGATCATAATAATCGGATGATGTGGTGGCATTTGGTGCTTCAACCTTACAAATTTACTGTCCAACATTCTGCAGGTACTCAACATGTGAATACCGATTTTTTGTCGAGACATAGGGACCCTGTCACAAAAATGAAAAAAAAAAAAAACAGTATGATGAAAGTACACCTGTTGATGTAAAATGAAATGTTATTATTTAAAAATGTATTAGACACAGCAGGGTTGTATTTGAGTATCGTAGGGATACAGTTGTATGTGTTTATATGTATTTAAGGGACCCTGCAGTAGAGCTACCAAAGCGAGGCTGGGAGGTAGTTCCATCCAACCCAGATTTATTGGGTAGGTTTTCTTGGAAACAAGATAGGGTAGCCCCTAGTTTCCGCTTGACCTTGGGGGTGTGTAGTAGTTTGACCTCCCCACTCGAAAGCAGGCTTTGGCATTTCTTTTCTCCCAAAAGTCTACTGCAGCAGCACTTCTATCTATTCTATTTTTCAAACTATATCCTTTCTACTATTATGGGTAGGCCACCCATTATAGTATCTTGACTCACTTGGCTGTTTCCTCTCTATGTATTCATTTTTAATCCCTGTCTTATGCCTGCAAGTTAAGAAACCAAGGAACCAGTAAAAAAGAGCTGGTTATTGAATATGCTCTGTGGAAAGCATGAGTTCCAGTCAGTAAAAATGGAGTGCAATATTTTTCTTTATGTATTATGCCCAGATGCACATTTGCACTATAGTCCAGCCCCTGTGGGGATCTGGTGAAGACAGAGATGTCTGTTCCTTGAAAGGAGCCGTGTTTAGCTTCGTTGTGAGAGAAAAACTGCTGCCGCTGGTTATGGAGGGTAAAGGAGCTGAATAGGATCTCAGAGAAGAGAGATCTGCCATGGGTGAGAAGCCCGTAGCATAGGAAAGCTTCCTCATTGTAAAACAGTGCGAGACTCTGTTTAAACAGTCTGGGAGATTGTTCATGGTGCCTTAGTGCCGAAAGTGCAAGGCTGTCACTTTCCTTGATGCGTGCCTTAAAGAAACAATTAATTCTTGCTAAATAAAAGGAACCCCTTGTGAAATAGACACAGAGAAAATGGCAGAACTGAAATGTTTTACCGATGGCTTATCTTTTCAGCCACCGGGTTTAGAAGCTGCTGTGAGGTATTAAGGGTATTATTATTGTATGTGTGCACAGAAGAATCATTGGCCACATGAACTAAATATACGTTTGCTTTCTGTTTGAAGAAATAAAGTGAGTTTCTACCTGAGTGCTGGGAGTTTGGAAAAAATGTGCCCTTAGGAGATAGCAGCCCCATGATGAGGCTGTTATATAAGAAATGACAGCTGTCATTCTATTTGAGTGGGGGGAGGAGCTACACAGATTATAGGCAGCTAGTAGGTATTTGTTTATATTTTGTCCTGTACTATCAGAAGGAGGACAAAGAGTGTTTCTAATGATGCCAGTGTGATAATCTGAGCATATGGTCAGGCTGATCCTCCATCATGTGTGCATTAGAGGAGCAATGATTATTTTTCAGATTGGGGTGATCAGCTGACCTGATGACATCTAGGGAAGAGTATAAAAGCTGCCCTAGAGCTCAGAAATGGCAGATCAACCTTGGAGTGAGAAGGGAGAGGTTGTCTCATAGCACAGAAGACCGTAGTAAATTGTGTTTAAAAAATTAACTACTCTGTGCCAGGACTACCAAGGAAGGGTAGTTCTGGAGCTTGAGAAAGAGCTATTTCCTTTTGTTATTTATTTTCTTCTTATTTTATTGTCTGAAGTTTAAGACTTATTATCATTTAAGGCTGTTTATGGATGTTCTTCTATTTTTACATATATCTTTTAAAAAAAGCAGTTCTCAGGGCTAATAAACATCACACCGAGCAAAGGTGTGGTGTGTTAACCTTAAACTGAAGTCTTGTGTCACTCATTTACCCCACCCACACAACCCGGTCACACAGTACAGGGGTCACTTAGTAACATCTGCCATTCTTTCTTCCTCTCTTCCTATCTGAGGTCTAATGTATGTGTGTTAATATATGCTTGTGTGTGTGTGTGTGTGTGTGTGTATATAACATAGATATAGATATATTGCAAAAAACTTTGTTAATGCATCAGTTAGGGTTGATAGTACAGCAACAAAAGTTTGGAAATTCAATGTTAGGGTTATTAGCCCCTATGACCCCACCACCACCCCACCCTCCACACATCAACAGGCATCAGAGAATGTGTTGGGGTTGTTGGGCCTAACTCTCACTCCGTTCCATTTGTAAATAAACTAAGGTGTTGTAGTATCCTTGAATGGGGTGACAGGCCTGATGACCCCAATGCACACCCAGACGCCTGTTGGTGTGTGAAGGGCGGGGGTGGCAGCGGTTGTTAACCCAAACACTGAATTTTTGAACTTTTGCTGCTGTACTATTAATCAACCCTAACTGATGCATTAATGAAGTTTTTTGCAATTAATTTCCCTTCTTTTTGAGAAAGTATAATGTAAATGGTAAGTGGTATGTCGTTGTGGGAGCCCTGCGCTCCCCTAACGCTGCAAATTTTTATGCAGTAGTATGCATATGTGGTAGTGCAGGCCCTCGGGGCCTGGCACTCACACTCACACTTAAGTATGAGGACATAACATTGGCCTAGAGTCCTTACAATGAACACTTGGAATACTAATTTGCCAATATCTCAGTAACCATACCAACTATGAAAAAAAATGTCACTGCGGTTGTATTCATGACTTTGAAACCTCCATGCGTGTTTAGTCCATCAATAAAGGCGGACTAAGCTGTGAGTAGCAAAAATCTGTCTCAAACCGTTTTCAAGGTATAGGCATCAAAAGACGCTCTGGGCACCGCAATGTTATCACATGAGAGGGCCCCTAACTCTAACAGTGACATAAATTAGACAATAGAAAATGAAACTGAACTCATGGCTCAGAATGGTGATGTCTTAATTTCAGGGGATTTCAATTACCCTGAAATAGGCTGGGGACAAAAATTGCATTCAACCTTGGGAAATTATCAGTTTGTTATTACACTTATCACATCAGACTTACAACAACTGGTTTTTAAACCAACATGAGGGGACAATATATTGGACTTGATTATAACTAACAGATCTGACAAAATTTCAAATATAAGGATATGAGAGGGATTATCTAATAGTGACCATAACATAGTTTAATTCATTATTAAAAAACATACAGTGCATAGAACCAGGGGAACTACTACAGTAAAAAACTACAAAAGGGCTGATTTTAAAAAAATGAAGCAAGAATTGAAGGATTGGAAGTGGGAAGTTGATTTGGATGGGAAAAACACACAGGATACATGGAATATTTTTAAAAACAAATTAAAAACCTTGGCAGATAAATATGTACCAAATAAAAAAATTATGCAATAAGAAAGGGAAAAACCCTGTATGGTGCACCCCTAAGGTGATGAAATTAATCAGTAAGGAAAAAAAGGCATTCCGAAATATGAAGACTTTGGGGACAGTAGAAAGTATAGAAAATTATAATAGAATACTGAAATTGCTAAAAAAGACTATAAGGATTGAAAGGAATAAAATAGAATTTAGCTTGGCCCATCAAAAGGATAATAACAAGGGGTTCTTCTCATATGTGAATAGGCTAAAAGGGAACAATAATCAGGTCCACTTAAGGTCAGGGGGAAGGAAATAACTACCACTAACGATATGGCTGAATTCTTTAATAGTTACTTTGGGACAATTTTTGAAAGCAAGGCTAGAATGAACCATGCTACAATTGACAATGTATGTGACCAAGTTGACCTTAATATCACATTGCCATTAGTGAAGAAATACATTAAAAGGTGCCCAGTCCCTTGCCAAACCTCTGACCTTTATCATCAACAGGTCTCTACTTGATGGTTACATTCCACACCAGTGGAAAATGGCCAATGTGGTCCCCATTCACAAGGGTGGCTCACACCAACAAATTGGCAATTATAGGCCCATCTCCCTGCTATGTACCCTTGCTAAACTGCAAGAAAGGCTAGTGTACGGGCCACTGAGAGACTACCTTGAGCTACACCAACTCCTAGCCCCCTCACAGCATGACTTTTAGGCAAACCATGGGACAGATATGGCATTCATCAATCTCACAGTGGACGTATTGAGGGCATTGGACATAGGCATGTTGACGGGTGCAATCTTTATAGATCTATCCAAGGCGTTTGACCTTGTGGACCACAACCTTCTTTTAACTAAGCTTCATGGCATAGATCTTGATGCCCAGGCCCTAAACTGGTTCAAGAGCTACCTATCAAGCTGCTCCCAGAGGCTCATCTGGAAGGGAGAGCTATCTGACCCTCTTCCCATCAAGAAGGGGGTGCCTCAGGGCTCAATTCTTGGCCCACTCCTGTTCTCTCTCTCTCTCTCTTCACAAATGACCTTAACCATCACTGTTGATAGCTCAGTTGTTCAGTACACTGATGATACAGTCATCTACCAGTCCATGTCTACCCTCCAGGACCTGGGCCCTCTCTTCCAAGGGGACCTAAATACACTTGAGGCCTGGCTTACATCTAACAGAATGGTCCTCAGTGCAGCAAAAACAAAAGCCTTGCTGTTTGGCCCTAGATCCCTCAGCCAGGACAGGACCAATTCCTTACAACCAACTTCCCTTGCTGGAAAGAGTATAGACACTGTAGACAACATAAAATACCTTGGGCTAACTATCGACCAAGGTCTCACCTTTAAGTCCCACATAGACCAGGAAACTAGGTCTATCCATGGCAAACTTGACACCTTGTACTGGCTAAAACCAGCTTATCCCAGAGGCAAGGTGAGCAGTTGCCTCCAGTGTCCTCCTTCCTATATTGACATATGCTGCCCCTGTAACTCAGGGTATGTCAAAGCATGAGGTCGACAGGCTTCAGGTCCTGTACAACAAGGTGGCGAGGTTTGCAACACTAAGTCACCCAAGAAGTCACCCCTGTGTCTCATTGGCCCAACTTCAATAGCCTTCCTTTGAGGCTCATCTTCAGTACCCCTTGCTCTGCCTTGCTTATAAACTGCAGCACCCAGCTGCCCCACCTAGCCTTACAAGAATAATCATTCCTAAGTCTAACCCTCGTATACTCAGGACCACCGGTCAATCCCTACTAACAATCCCCAGAGTCAAGACTAACATGGGGGGCAAATCCTTTGCTCACACTGCCCCTCTGTGAACACTCTCCCAACTTTAGTACAGGAAGTCCCATCACTGTTAAACATTTGCACAAGGCTCAAGTCCCACCTGCTTGGGGCAAGCTATTGCCATTGTCAGGGTATTGGATAGTCACCCCCAGTCCCACATCCTACACCAATCCCTCTCCTTTTTCTCACCCAAAATGACTCCAAAAGCATGCCTCAGCTCCCTCAATTGTTATGTTTAATATATTGAAATATTGCCTTTATTGTAACCTTGAATTTCATGTCTACTTTCTCTGTACCCTGTACTACCTAACTGTATTGTACTGTTTCTGTCCCCTGGGTCACCCCTGAAAAAGGGACCTTCAGGGCTCAGTGGACCTACCTGGTCATCAAAATTCAATAAATAAATAAATAATCTAAAATCACATGACTCTGTGGGCCCTGACCAGCTTTCCCCCTGATTAATTAAAGAGCTGGGTGAGCATGTAGCCTCACCATTGGTTAAGATCGTCAATAATTCTTTTGAAACAGGGGAGATACCCTGGGATTGGAGGCAAGCTTTGCTGATACTCTTATTCAAAAAGGGGGACATGATGGAAACATCAAATTATAGACCTGTCAGCTTGACCTCTATTATTTGCAAGATAGCTGAGAGTTTCTTGAAAGTTAAGTTGGAGAAAAATATGCCTATTATTGGGATGGTAGATGAGAAACAACATGGGTTTAAGAAGAACAGAGGATGTACAACTAACCATCTTTGTTTCTATGAAAAAATAAAAAATCACTTGGGGGAAAATATCCCTATTGACTGGACTTTTAAAAAGCCTTTTGTAAAGTCCCACATTTTAATCTGATTGAAAAAATGGTAACTTTAGGGTTAGACAGCAGAATCATAAACTGGACAAACAACTGGTTATGTGATAGATACTAGAGAGTTAGAGTGGTAGGAGAATGTTCTGAACCCACTGAGGTCACGAGTGGAGTGCTGCAAGGGTTGGTGCTTGGGCCGGCTCTGTTTTCAATTTTTATCAGTGATGTACATGTTAATGTAAAGAATGCTATTATAAAATTTGCTGACAACATTAAGTTGGGTGGACCTGTCGGTACTGCAGAACAGCAGCAAGATATGACAGGAGATTTAAAGTCAATTGAAGACTGGGCTGTCAGAAACAGAATGCCCTTCAGTGTGCAGAAATGTGTTAGTATGCACATGGGGAAAAATAATATTTCACAGACTTATGAGTTAAATGGGGCGATATTGAAGAAAGTTTCTGATGAAAAAGACTGTAGAATTATTGTGGATAACCAGCTGAATTTCAATAAATACAGAACTCACATGATAACTAGAGCAAACGTCATGATTAAAAACGTCAGCCGATGCTTCATCAATAAATCAGTGAATTGTACGTTACCCCATATAAATTATATGTCAGACCACACCTAGATTACAGATCCCAGCTGTGGAATCCATACAAGCAGTGCAATATCAAGAAACTTGAGAAGATATAAAGGAGATACACAAAAGCCACAGGTCCTTTAGGCAAATTAAACTACAAGAATAGGTTGAATAAAACTGGTTTGTTCTCCCTGGAACAGAGAAAGGTAAGGGGTGATCTTTTGATATTAAATAAGATGATAATGGATCAGACGTTGACTGAGGAAATAAATACTGTGGTGAGTGAGAAGCCAGGAGGACTAAGAGGTCACAAGAAGTAAATGAAATTGACAGCAGCTAGATTGGAATAGTGAACATTATTCCTTTGTGAATAGAACAGGAAGACTGTGGAATGTGCTTCCAGTGGATGTTGTGAATAGTAGAAATATAGAGGAGTTTAAAACAAAAATTAATGACTGGTTGATTGATAATGGAGTACGGTGGACTCACTGATGTGGGGAGCGATAGTATAGGCAAGTGATGCCTTCTTTTGCTCTATACCCAGTATGAAAAAACTTTGCAAGAAATTGCACAACAGATGTTCATAACGAGGTGATTTTTAGAAATTTTTGAACGAAACTTTCAACATGGGCTTTTGGGACCTCTCTTCATGAACACTGGCACTGTGAGTTTGCTTATCTGTCCCAAAAGTTGATTTCACACAGTGACTGCACCATTCTGTGGCACAGGTGTGAAAACACATTTTGGGCAGGATGTGAAAAATGACAGCTGTACTGTTCATGAGGAGGTATAAAAAAATGGCAATGTTGAAAATCTGGAGTGAAAATATGAAAAATTGCCGAACTTACGAGCATGCATAGAAACTGCACAATGCATGCTCGTAACGTGATCATTTTTTGGAATTTTTTAACTAAATTTTCAACATGAGGGTTTTTCAGACCTCCTCTCATGAACAGTGTCACTGTGATATTGTTAATCCATCCCCATAATTGATTTTACACATTGACCACGCCATTCTGGGATTAAGCAAACAGATACTTTATTAAAAGCAGGGGTCTCATTTAAGTATTAAAAAGAGAAGAAAGTCACTGTGTGTTTCTCTGTTTGGGGGAGGGGACTATATCAACTTAGTTTGCTAGATCAGGATTAGAGTAGAGAAGTTAATTGGAATGTGGCTTGAGCAGTAGAAAAGCAGGTGTCTCCAGTTACAACTTCCTGCTGCTAGTTTATGGCAGAAAGGAATCTTGCTTTCAGAGCAAGTAGCAGCTGACTAAAAAAGCTACATCTTTTTTTACTAATTGCCCTCCCTCCCTCACCTTCACCCTCCCACCCTAAACCAGTTCTACTTTTATAGCCACTGGATTTGACTGACAGCAGGAACTTCCTGTTTGGCAGTAGGAAGGGAAGGATCACTGAGACCCATTAGTTTCATCAACCTTGAAGGGAAAAAAAAGGCTCTTTCTCCCGCCAGCTGCTGGAGGTCTGAGTCTGAGCAGGAAAAAAGGAGATTACCGAAGACTACAGGAAGCTCCTGTCCCAGAACAGGAAGGGCAAGAGTTGTAAGGGCATATAGGCAGTAGGAAAGTAGGTGGAAAAATACGTAGAGGGAGGAGAGAGTAAGCATACAAAACAACAGGAGAGGGGACACAAAATAAGTCATGATGGGAGTGGTGCAGTGGAATGGCTGGGGGCGGCAGTATTCTGGGAGACATTCTGGAGGCTGTGATGCTGCCCTATTTGCAGGCATCTCTCTGGTCTGAGGGAGGAAGTTGCCTATCTCCAGGCTGACCTAGCTAGGATTCGTGAAACCTCTTTCCTCACCCAGGGACCACCAGGGCCACTGCCGCTACCTCAGAGGTTGCTAAGAAAGAGGAGCGGCTGGACCAAGGTGGGCTCAGAAAGGGAGAGGGTGGTGGAACAGAGGTGCATCCCTTCAACTGTACCTCTCCACAATTCATATGCTGTTCTGGTGGAGAGTGGTTTCTCTATGGAGGCACCTGCAGTGGAGACCAATGAGGATGCTGGGAACCACCACAAAGGAGACCCATAGGAGGGTGGCATGAGACCCCATAGGGGAAGAAAACAACTCCTGTTGAGGGACTCAATCATTAGGGAGGAAGAAGTAGGGGAGGAAGGGGAGAGGGAGGTAAGGTGCCTGTCTGGCACCATGGCTTGGAGGGACAGGAAGCAAATCCTCAGGATAGGGGAAGCAGCTGCACAAGGGAGGGAGCTGGATGTCATTATCCACCTAGGGACAAATGACTTGGCTGGGAATGGGATCAGAGCAGTGCAAGAGGAGTTTGTAGAGTTGGGGAGGGGCCTTAGTTGCCATATAGAACACATCATTGTGATCTATATATGGCAACATCTTGGTCACCCCCCTTTATATTCTCAGTATAGTCTGAGTTGTTTGGTTTATAACACTCTTCATTTGGGAGTAGCTTCTCCTTTGTCTTCATTGTTAACTGTTAAAATACCAAGTAGAGATTTACGATCAAATGCCTCTGTTATCCTAAATATCCCAAATACGAAATCTAGGTTAGGTGAGTTGGCATTCTCTAATTATGCTTCTGTAGTTTGGAATAATATTCCATGCACTTTACAACATATTGATGGAGTTAATGTTTTTAAAGCATCAGTGAGACAATATTTTTCAAGTCTAGTGATATGTAATTGTTATTGATTATTGTTTGTAATTATTGTATTGTATGATCATATTATATTGTTCTATGTTTTGTGTATTACATCCTTGACTGTAACTTTGATTATGGTCCTGGGTTGCATTTGAAAAAGGGTCTTGGCTCATATTGTTTACCCAGAAAACAAAAGTTTAAATAAATAAATAGACAAGTAGCATGTATGGTAACCTTCTTGGAGGTGCTGCCTGTCTATGGCAAGGATGATGCTAGGGTACTCCACACCATGGGATTCAATGAATGATTGAAAAACTGGTGTGGAACTCAATGAATGATTGAAAAACTGGTGTGGAACTCAGGGTTTTGGCTTAATTGGGGACTGGGGAGCCACCTGAAGGGATACAAGCCTATACTGGCGTGATGGTCTGCTTCTGTCCAGGGGGAAACCAGGATCCTAGGTGATAGGTTTAAATGCTTCATTGGCAAGCATTTAAACTAGCTGGGGGGGGGCACTGAAAAGGAGCAGGAAAATCCCAGCCTCCCCCCACAAAACATAGTAATTAGCGAGGTAAACACCAAGGTAGAGAAGTCATTAGGGAGCAGGACAGAGGTAAATCAAAAAAAGGAAAAGGCAGTAAGGACAGAGATGGGGCTAAAAGGGGTAAGGCCATCAAAAAATGGAGGGTGATGAGTACCAATGTCCATAGTCTGTGTGACAAGCTCCCTGAACTAGTGGCCTTGATGGAGGAGGGATGCCTGGATATTGTGTCAGTCACTGAAACATGGTACACAGACAACCATGACTGGGATGCCAACATACCAGGATACACCATCTACAGAAGGGACAGGGAGGGTAAAAGAGGAGGAGGAGTAGCTCTCTATGTAAGGGAAGGGATTAAAGCAACAGAACTAAAGAGTAAACAGGAAGCAGATGAGTCACTATAGATCACCCTGGAGACAGGAAATGGCACCACAATCCGCATGGGGGTTGTGTACAGCCCCCATCTCAGGGGGAGGGACTGGACAAGGAAATGATAGAAGGCATCCTTAGAATGGCAGAAAAAGGGGAGATATTGTTGATGGGGGACTCGAACATGTCAGATGTTAACTTGAGCACATTTGCTGTAGGCACATCCAAGAGCAGGGTCATTCTTGATGCCCTACAAGGGGCATGCCTCAGACAGCTAGTATTGGAATCCACTCAGGAGGGAGCAATCTTAGACCTGGTACTCTCAAACGGGGATGGAGAAAAGATCTTGGATTTAGAAGTGGGTAGCCATCTGGGAACAAACGACCACCAAACAGTGTGGTTCACAATAAACATAGAGTCAAGCCATACAAAAGCAAGAGTATTGGACTTTAGGAGGGCTGACTTTGGGAAAATGAGAGAGTGCCTCAGAAAAGCACTAGCAAACAGGGAAGAAGGAGGGGTGGAAGAACGATGGGGAATAATCAAAGCAGCCATCACAGAGGCAACAAGCCTTTGTGTGAAGCGAATCAACAAAACAAAATGAAGGAAAAAAACACTGTGGTTCTCAAAAGAGATGGCAGGGAAGGTTTAGGAGGAAAGGATAGCATTCAGAAAATATAAGGAAACACAGAAGGAGCAGGACAGAGCACTTTATCAGTTAAAGCAGAAGTAGGCAGGGAAGGCAATCAGAATAGCAAAGGCCCAAACCAAGGAACTCCGTTGAGAAGGGAGATAAAACCTTTTATAGGTGCATAAGGGAGTGAAGAAAGACCAAGGGTGGGATACTGAGGCTTAATAATGGGGAGGGAATGTGGGCAGAGGGTGACAGTGAAAAAGCAAGGGTACTGAATGAATATTTCAGCTCAGTATTCACAACTGAAAAGGAGGGAAAGGTACCTAAACCAAACAAGAGAAAAACACTGGATAGGGGGGTTGATACAAGTCCATTCACAGAAGAAAGGGTTTTAAAAGAACTCTTGATACTGTAGGTGGACAAAGCAATAGGGCCTGATGGGATTCATCCCAGAATTTTAAAAGAACTAAGGGTAGAACTAGTGACACCACTGACTACTTTCTTTAACAAATCATGGGAGGATGGGGTGGTACCTGAGGACTGGGGGCGAGCAGAAGATGTGATTCCACTTCACAAAAGTGGGAAAAGGCCAGAGGCAGGAAACTACAGACCAGTTAGTTTGACCTCATTGGTAGGGAAAATGATGGAATCACTTCTGAAGAAAAGAATTGTTGAGTACCTAGAAGCCAGTGGGGCACAGGACCCAAGGCAGCATGAATTCGCAGTGGGAAGGTTGTGTCAGATGAATCTAATAGATTTCTTTGACTGGGTGACCAAAGTAGTAGACCAGAAAGGGGCTGTGGATATGGCCTACCTAGATCTTAGCAAGCCATTTGACACAGTCCCAGACAAAAGATTAATATACAAGTTAGTCAGCCTTGGAGTGGGCCCCAAGGTGGTAACCTGGATAAAAAATTGGCTGGACAACAAGACGCAAAGGGTAATAGTAAACAGAGTCCACAGTGAAGAAAGGAGGGTGACTAGTGGGGTACCGCATGGTTCACTACTGGGACCAGTTCTCTTTAATGTCTTTATAAGTGAAATTGGAGAGCACCTGGAAAGAAAAGCATGTCTCTTTGCAGACGACACAAAGATCTGCAACAGGGTTGATACACAAGGTGGGGTGGAAAGGATGAAAAGGGACTTGGCAAGGTTGGAGGAATGGTCAAATGTATGGCAGCTCAGATTCAACTCAAAGAAGTCCAAAGTAATGCACCTGGGAAACAAAAACCCAGGGGAAGAGTACACAATGGGGGTGAGATACTAACAACAACAAAAATAGAGAGGGACCTGGGAGTAATTATATCAGATGACCTAAAGGTGGGCAAACAATGTGAGAAGTCAGTAAGGAGGGCTGGGGGGATACTGGGATGCACAGGGAGAGGCATCAACAGTAGAAAACAGGAAGTTGTTATCCCTCTGTACAGACAGTTGGTGAGACCCCATCTGGAGTACTGCGTCCAGTTCTGGAGACCCCATCTCTGCAAAGACATAGACAGACTGGAGGCTGTTTAGAGGAGGGCACCAAAAATGGTGTAGGGTCTGCACCAGAAGACATATGAAGAGAGACTAAAGCAGCTTAATATGTATACCCTCGAGAAAAGGGGGGGAGGACATGATAGAAACTTTCAAGTACCTCAAGGGAATTAACAAAGTCCAAGAGGGTAGCATCTTTCAGAAAAAGACATGTGCAAGAACAAGGAGGCACAATTTGAAGATAGAGGGGGGACGGCTCAGAGGTAATGCTAGAAAGTATTTTTTCACAGAGAGGGTTGTGGATGCATGGAACAGCCTTCCTGAGGAGGTTGCAGAGTCAAGAACAGTGGGAGAATTCAAGAATGCATGGGACAGACATAAGGCAATTCTAGTGGGAGGTAGGAGGAAGTAAGCTGATAGTTAACTAAAATCTGCAGCTTGTCCATCAAGTAGGGGGAAATGGGCAGACTAGGTGGGCCAAGTGGTCCTTATCTGCCATCAAATTCTATGTTTCTATTCTGCACCACAGGTACGACAACACATTTTGGGCAGGATGTAAAAAATGACAGCTGTACTGTTAATAAGAAGGTGTGAAAAATGGCAATGTTGAAAATCTGGAATGAAAATACAAAAAATTGGTAAAGTTACGAGCATGTGGAGAATCCGCGCAACACACGCTCATAACACAGTTATTTTGGGGAATTTTTTTTACCCAATGTTCATCATGGGCTTTTTGGGAGACCACCTCATGAACACTGGCACTGTCATTTCATTAATCAGTCCTGAAAGGTGATTCCGCACAGTGACTGCGAAATCACCTTTTGGGTCCGATTAATGAGATGACAATGACAGTGACAGTGTTCATGAAGTGGGATCCCAAGAACCCCATGTTGAAAATTTGTTAAAAAAAATTCCTAAAAAATGGCTGAGAAATCAACCTAAGCTGAAACCCCCATTGATTGCCATTATACGGCTTTTATCTTGATTACTCAGTTTGGAGTTCGGCTTTGAAGAGTACAGACATGTCCCGGTTCAGAGATGATCACTGCTCCCAACCTCTGGAGGTAAGTATGGCTGGGGGGGGTGCAGGGAGGTGGATGCTCAGTGGGAGGTTGTGGATGGGGGAGGAGAGTTGGGAAGATGATGAGGGACTGTTTCTTTTGTACAAGTTCAAATAAAAAAACGCATTGGGGGACGGTTTTCTTTATTTAACAGGTTAAACATATATAGACTTTTAGGCACACTGGGGTGGGCTCCCAGTGTGACAGTTGAGTTGAGGGGGCATACATGCTGCTGACAGGGGTATTAAATTCTGTCGGCAAAGAAAGCGGGCTGGGATGGGCATCCAATACCAGGAGTGGGCATTCCGGTGTCGGGAAAATAAAAAATAAAAAATTAGAAAACAATTGTCTGGGCACACTGGGGTGGGTTCCCAGTGTGCCACATAAGTGTGTGTGGGGGGGGAGGCAAACCGACATGGGGATTGGCTACCCCGTTGTCAGTGAGGAATTGGGAGGAGGGGCAGACTACTTCGATGCAGGATGCTGCATCAAAAACTTCAATGCAGAATTTTGCATTGAAGATAAAAGACATCGGAGGATGGTTTTCTTTTTTAACAGGTAATAAAAAAATATTTGGGCACACTGGGGTGGACTTCCAGTCTGCCACATCAATGATGCTGGTTGGGGGGGATTCCTAGTGCCGACACAGGAATTGGGCATCCTGATATCGGCAGAAAAAATTTACAATTTTGAAACATGACTCAGCCCCCACAAAGACGTAAAAAGGAGAAAATCTTCTTTTATTAGGTAAACACCAGAAGGCGTTCACCTAAACTGGGTCCGAGGAACAAGGTACTGCCATTATTTTTGCCAAAAGGTGGCCAGAAAATGTATTTTTTTTGGTATGTTTTTTAAACAGGGGAGAATAGGCATGAAGTAGCGTCACAAATTATGGCAGTTTCAGCAAATTGTGAAAGAAACGGGTGCAACATTGTTGCAATTGCGAAAGTGTCACATCCATTTCTTTCTCAATTTGCAAAACTAGGTAGATACCGATTGTGGAAATGATATTTCTGGGGGTCAAATTGCAAATCTGATGCTCCCAGTGTGTTCCTTGGCCTTCGATTAGGTAAACACAACTGACAGGGCTTACCTAGGGGCTACAAATTTTGAATTTTGGTTGTTTTTGTCTACTGCTAACTGAAAACAAGATGGCGGCTGCACAACACTACTGAGGGCATTTGTGACAGTAACATGTACTGTTGTGACAGTACCAGGTGCTTTCAAGAGGCACATATATTTTTTTCCCCTTTGACTATAATGGGAAAATTTAAATTTGAATAACTTTTGAACAGATTAATATTTTTTTCACCAAATCTTCAAAAGGCACATCAGTGACCCAGACTGCATCTTCTTTGAAGATTCCAGACCAAACAGACAAAGCATGTGGTCTGTAGCCATGAGCAAAGAAACATACAAAAATATTTTTGTGCACTTTTTGCCATTTTGTAGCTCTGCAACCGCTCATCCGACCATAACACAACTTGCCAGATCCAGGGATCTATGGTGCCCCACTGCAAATGCAAAATTTCAGGCAAATCCATCAACAGTGACAAAGTTATTAAAGTGCAAATTTTGGGGTTTAAATAGAAGTGGCTAGGCAGCCCTAACTATACTGGTGCGACTGCGCTATTATATATATATATATATATATATATATATAGATATATATATATATATATATATATATATATAGATATCTATATATATAAATACAGTATATATATGTATATATGTGTGTGTGTGTGTATGTATATATAATATAGTCTTTGTAAAAAAATACATTAATGCATCAGTTAGGGTTGATATCAAACCATAAAAAGGAGGGAAATATGACATTAGGATTTCTAACCTAACATCCCACCCCAACCCTGCACATATCAACAGGTTTTGGGAGTGTGCTTTGGGGTTGTCAGCCTTAAAACTCACCCCATTCCATAACTAAATAAGTTGAGAGGGGTACAGTATAGGAGAATGGGTTGAGTATTAGGGCTGATGACTCCAAGGTTCACTTGCAGCACCTGTTGGTGTGTGCAGGGTGGTGGTGGGATGTTAGGGCTGGAAACTCTAATGTCATATTTCCCTCCTTTTTATGGTTTGATATCAACCCTAACTGATGCAGTAACATAGTTTTTTTTGCAAAGAATTTCCTTACTTTTTGAAATAGTGTAATCATAGCTTTATTTGCCCTCGGGAGTGCAGGGCCCTCTGTACCCTGTGCTCTCGCCCATGTATAATTATTTGGATAGAGTAATTGTATCCTTATTTTCCTGTGGGTGTGCAGAACCCTTTGGGCCCTGCACTCCCATCCCTCCATAGATGCGTATATGTAGGATGCTGTTGAAGGGCCCTGCACTTCCATTTATAGGACAGCAGTGACCAAATTGTCAGCATAGCCCTCTTATTACCCCACCGTATGTAACTGATACAGAAATTTTTTGAATCCGCACCAAAACGTAATTCCACACAGCTGCAACACCATTCCACACCACAGGTGTGAAAACACCTTTTGACTAGGATCTGAAAAATGACAGATGTGACATACATGAGGTGGAGTAATAGGAAGTCTATGTTGAACATTTGGGGGTTAAAAGTCTTTTAAATTCCTAAAGTTATGAGCGTGCATAGCAAAATTCCAATGAATGGTCATAACTTTGCCACTGTTACATATTTTGACCCCAGATTTTCAACATAGCCTTCTTGTGACCTGCACCTTATGAACAGTATGACTGTTATGCAAATCCTGCCCAAATGGTGAATTCACCAAGTGACCATGAAACCACCTTTTGGGCAGGAGTTGTGTAATGGCACCCCCCATTGTTTATGAGGAAGGATATGTTGAAATTTTGGTGTTAAAATATGCAAAAATGACAAAGTTATGCACCAAAGTTGAAAATCCCATGAAATACATTGATTTCCCATACAAAAAAAATACCTTCTTTCGTGAGTTGTCATACAAAACAAGCTCTTTTTACGTATGATGCAGATATGAAAAAAGAATTTCAGTGTTGGAAAAAAAAACACATTTTAAGGGTATTTCTTGAGCAGTAAAGTGTAGAATGCAGCTAAGGGGGTCCTGATAAGCATGTGTTGGGTCCTGCACAGAATATAATATCTGGGGGTTTCCAAATTTAAAACTGAAAACAAGATGGCAGCCATACGAAAAAGGATTTTCCTCAAACGAAGAAAGACGATGTCATACAAAAAAATATTTTTTTTGCATTTCATACAGCTATCTTTTAGTGCTTACTGAGCATGCTCAGAAAATGTTTTTTCAAATTTTTAAAATGCAATAACTTAACTGCAATTACTTAAAAACGGCTTATTTTTTTTAACCAGATTAGCAAAAGGCACATCTGTGGGCTAGTCCCTTTCTGCCCTGAAAATTTCAGACCAAGATTCCAAACTGTCGGGGCTATAGGCAAGTTCAAGGAAAACTCCTAGCACAGTCAATGAATGAAAAAATGCTTTTTTCACCTCTCTGGAACTCAGAAGGAAGTGCGAGCATACCTTGCTACAGAAACACATGCTCGGGATTCCTTCTCCAGTACTGAAGCCGCCGACTCGCTTGCTGTTCTGACAATACAGTCGGGAGCTTTTTTCAACATAGAATGTTTAAGTGTGCAAATATGCTATGTTTTTGTAGATTTTATGACACAGACTGCCTTAGTATAGAGGTGTGGCAGTGCGTCCTGGATCAGTCTTCATACCACTTGGTCAGGTTATATTTCAGGTGGAAAGTGAAAGTACAGTACTGTCTGGGTCACTTATCAAATGGGATTGTGGCAGGATCAACCAGATAAGTGCTTAAATTATTACCTATTTAAAAAAGGCAGGATCAAGCAGAAAATTTTAAAGTGGCGGGGGGTGCAGGTCCTAGACAGCCACCGGCGCACATGCTAGAAAGTGAAATACTTTCACTTTCATTTGAATAATGTATAGGAACGTGGAGATATCTCTGTGATGAACAGGAGCATGGAGATATCAGTGATAAGTTGCAAAAAACATTGTTAATGCTCCAGTTAGGGTCAAAGTGACAAAATCTGGGAAATGAGGCATTAGGGTTTCTAACCCTAACACCCCACCTTCCCAAACCAGGCAGAAGAGCAGGTGTGGGGTGTGCCTTGGGCTTCTCAAGACTAACGCTCACCCCATTCATTGGTAAATAAGGTCAGATGTGTAGACTTTACGAGAATGGGGTGAGCGTTAGGCTTGAGAAGCACAAGGCACACCTCACACCTGTTCTCCTACCTTGCTTGGGAGGGTGGGGTGTGGTGTGGTGTTAGGGTTGGAAACCCTAAAGCCTCATTTCCCAACTTTTGTCACTTTGACCCTAACTGGAGAATTAACAAAATTTTTGCAACTTATTTTCTTACTTTTTGAGATAGTATAATAGTATCCTTATTTAACTGTGCTCCCACCCCTCCGTAGATGTGTGACCAAATTGTCAGCATATCCAGCTTATTACCACACCGCATGTACCTGGAACAGAAAATTTTCGAATCCCCACCAAAAGTTAATTCCGCACAACTACAATACCATTCTGCGCCACAGGTGCCAAAACACATTTTGACTAGGATTTGAAAACTGACAGCTATGACATACATGAGGTGGGATAATAAGAAGTCTACGTTGAAAATATGGGGTCATAATATTAAAAATGTCCAAAGTTACCAGCGTATATAGTGAAATTGCAATGAATGGTCATAACTTTGCCACTTTTAATCATTTTGACCCCAAATTTTCAATATAGCCTTCTTATGACTCCACCTCATGAACAATATAACTGACTCTGGCCAGCCTGGTGGCACTGAGCATTGAGGTGCTGGATGCCACAGCTCACGCCATGCTGGTGACCCGGGTTCAGGAATGACCTCAGGTCATCGGGGTACTGGCACGGGGGGGAGGGACAGAGCAGGATCGAGCAGCCTACCGGCAGCTTTCCTGGCCTGTGGTGGTTGTCACCCCCCCCCGTAATTCTGCTGTCACTGGGTGGAGGTCAGTGGCAGCGAAGCTGAGAGGGGTGGCAAGGTGGGAGAATTGCCTCCCGAACCACAGCAGGCATCGAGCCTTCCACACACACATGCGTGTGTGCCCGGGAAAGGGGCAGATGAAAACAGGCAAACACTCTGGATAAAAACATAATAAAAACAAAAAAAAAAAACCAATATAACTGACATTACACAAATCCTGCCTGAAAGGTGATTTCACCAACCAACCACAAAATCACCTTTCAGGTGGGAGTTGCATAATGACAGTCATATTGTTCATGAGGTGGGGTTCCCAAAAGGCCATGTTGAAAATTTGTGATCAAAATCTCAAAAAAATGCCAAAATTATGCATAAAAGTTGAAACTCCGATTGAAATACATTGAACCACATTTACCTTAGTTTCTCATATTGCAATCACCGGTTCCAGCAGCAAGACGTGACTTGGATCGGAGAGCGGGTCCTGAACCTGGGATCTGTTCAGATGAGTGAGGGTGTGGGGTGATGGGTGCTGAGTGGGATGTGGTGGTGGTGTGCTGATCGGTGAGGGACCGTTTTATTTTTTGACAGGTTTAAAAAAAAAGACTGTTTTCTTTATTTCAGGGTTTTACCTGAAATGGGAGGTTAGTGGTGCCACTAGACACCAGGGAGCACCCCCCCAAAAAACAGGAACAACAATTGGAGGGTGGGGGGTGCCTTTAGACACAAAGGGACAAATTTTAATTACAGGGACTTCAATGAGCGGGTGGGGGGTGCCACTAGACACCAAAGAAGAAATAATACATAACAGGGATGGCAATCAGTTGTCGGGGGGTACCACTAGACACCAGGGAAGAAATATTAAACAATGGGGATGGTGATCAGTGGGTAGGGGGTGCCACACCCCTAAAATTAGAGTTGAGTAGCCTGTTTAGCATTAAACCCCTAACTTTGCACATTAATATCTTTGGCTCTTTGACAAAATGAGTTGAAAGTTTGTATGTGTTCTCTAGGAGGCAACATCTTGTTGTGTGGAATTTTTTGTGACAGCAACTTGTGCAGTTTCTGAAATGTGCATGTGTCATTTTTTGTAAAACTCTTTTTTCCTGTACTTAACCTTTTTTTTTGCTTTCCCCTGCAGTCTACATGGAATGGAATTGTTATCACAAAGTTGCAGGGGACATGTGCCGTGTCCTTAGGTAATGCCTTTGATAGGTCAGGTGAGAAAACTTTAAAGGGTTTCAGAGTTATAAGGCTTTACATTTTACAGTTTTCTGATTTCCACATGCACAGTAGGGTTTTTGAGATAATGTTGCGTGGTGAAAGTAAAAATTTGATGTTGCAAATGCCGGTTTTTGCTTTCGCACCACTTAACTGGCAAGGCACCAAACATTTTTTGTGCTGTGCCAACCACCATCTCGTTGATTTTTTCCATGAACTGACAAATGTGGAAAATACATAAAAATGGTGGGATTTTTAAAAACAAACATCAGAACCCAGCTAAATGGGAACCATTTAGCTAGATTCTGATGTTTGTTTATTGACATTATCCCCACAAATATGTTTTCTGGACACCCAAAATCCTGGGTGCTCAGTTTAGCAAGGGGACCACTTCCCCCGCATTCTCCTTATGAGAACAGCTGGAATTTCTTGACTTCTGCAGCCGCAGCTGAACTCATGCTGCTGGCTGCACTGTGACCTGTGAGCCGTTGTTTTTTGGTGTTTGGTGGTCCCCCTTCCCTCACTCCATTGCCGTCCCTGGTGTCTAGTGGTACCCTCCGACCCGCTGATCACTGTCTCCCATTCAGAATTCCCTGGTGTCTCATGGTACCCTCCCACCCGCTGATCACTGTCCACCATTCAGAATTCCCTGGGGTCTTGTGGTATTCTCCCACCCGCTGATCACTGTCCCCCATTCAGAATTCTCTGGTGTCTAGTGGTACCCTCCCACCCACCGATCGCTGTCCCTCATTTGGAATTCCCTCGTGTCTAGTGCTACGCTCCCACCTGCCAATTGCTGTCCCCCATTTGGAATTTCCTGGTGTCTCATGGTACCCTCCCACCCACCGATCACTGCCCCCCATTCAGAATTCCCTGGTGTCTAGTGGTACCGTCCCACCTGCTGATCGTTCTCCCCCATTCAGAATTCCCTGGTGTCTAGTGGTACCCTCCCACCCACCGATCGCTGTCCCCTATTCAGAATTCCCTGGTGTTTAGTGGTACCCTCCCACCCACCGATCGCTGTCCCCTATTCAGAATTCCCTGGTGTCTAGTGGTACCCTCCCACCCACCGATTACTGTCTCCCTTTCAGAATTCCCTGGTGTCTAGTCGTACCCTCCTACCCACTGATCGTTGTCCCCCATTCAGAATTCCCTGGTGTCTAGTGGTACCCTCCCACCCGCAGATTGCTGTTCCCCATTCAGAATTCCCTGGTGTCTAGTGGTACCCTCCCACTCGCTGATCGCTGTCACCACTGATTTTCATTTTATTCCTTGATGTCTAGTGGCACCCCCCCACCCACCGATCCCCATCCCCAGTACTTTTTTTGTAATCCCTGGTGTCGAGTGACACCCCCACCTGCTGATCGCCATCCCTGTTAATGTGTTAATGTCAGTTTTATTCCCTGGTGTCTAGTGGCACCCCCCTCCACCCTCCCATTTCAGGCACAACACTGAAATGATGAAAACAGTCCCTCAATTATTTATTTATTTTCTTTGCAAAACCTGTTAGAAAAGAAAATGGTCCCTCACCGATCAGGTCCCTGACCCCCACCTCCCACCACCCCACACACCCTCACTCTTCCAAACAGGTCCCAGGTTTGAGATCCACTCTCCGATCAAAGACACGTCTTGCTGCTGGAACCAGTGACTGCAATATGAGAAACTAAGGTAAATGCAGTTCAGTATACTATACCACAATGAGGATTTCAACTTATATTCATAACTCTGCAATTCTTTGACATTTTTACCCCAAATGTTCAACATAGCCATTTGGGGACTACACCTCATGAACAATATTACTGTCATCACTCAATTTCCGCCCAAAAGGTGATTTCACGGTCACTTGGTGAATTCACCTTTCAGGTGGGATTTGGGTAATGACAGTCATATTGTTCATGAGATGGGGTTATAAGAAGGCTATGTTGAAAATGTGGGGTCAAAATATGTAAAAAGGGCAAAGTTATGACCATTCATTGCAATTCTGCTACGCACACTCATAACTTTGGAAATTTTAAATATTTTTACCCCAGAGTTTTAACATACAGTAGGCTTCTTATTACCCCACCTCATGTATGTCACAGCTGTCATTTTTCAGATCCCAGACAAAATGTGTTTTCACACCCGTGGCCCGGAATGGCATTGCAGTTACTCAGAATTACATTTTGGCAGGGATTTGAAAAATTTGTGTACATGAGGTGGGGTAATAAAATGGCTATGCTGACAATTTGGTCACTATTGTCCTATAAATAGAAGCGTGAGGCATGGAGGGCCATGTGCTCCCACAAGCAAATAAGGACACACTTAAACTATTTCAAAAAGTAAGGAAATAAATTGCAAAATACATTGTTAATACACTAGTTAGGGTTAAAACTACAAAAGTAGGGAAATGTGGCATTAGGGTTTCCAACCCTCACACCGCACCCCCACCCTACACACACCAACAGACGTTGAGGGTGTGACTTGGGGTTGTCAGCCCTAACGCTTATCCCATTCCAGAGGTGTTGGCAGGCATATGCACTGTACTCAGCAGAGTACAGTAAACAAAATCAGGCAGGGGAAACAAATCAGGCATGGGCAACAAAAAGAGTAAAGCAAGGACAATGAGAGTCACATTGTGTCTGTGTCATGCTGAGCCCTTTTGTCTTTGTTGTTCGCAGTGGGGCATTGATGCCACCAGCCAAATACACACACAAGCACAACTTACCAGGCAGGCAGAAAAACAAAGGAAGGAGGATTACAGGAAGAAACTGACTACTTGAACTCAGACATGGCAAACCAGATGGGGGGGCTATTGTTGGTGTGGCATGGCAGCGCATATTTTGGTTTATGTTTACATAATGGGGGGACAGTGCATCAGTTCTGAGTACAAGTTTACAATTCCTGGCTACACCCCTGCCCCATTCTCCTATACTGTACCCATCTTAGCTTATTTACTAATGGAATGGGGAGACCATTAGGGCTGCAGACCCCAAGGCACACTCCCTACGCCTGTTGGTGTATGCAGGGTGGGGGTGGAGTGTTAGGGTTGGAAACCCTAATGCCGCATTTCCCTGCGTTTGTGGCTTTAAACCCCAAGAAGAGAATTAACAACGTTTTTAGCAATACATACATATATTTTTTGCAAAAAACTCCATTAATGCAACATTTAGGGTAAAAAACTGTGTTAATGTATTATTTAGGGTTCAGGCTAAAGTGATAAAAGTAGGGAACTGTGGCTTCAGATCTTGCAACCCTAAAACCCCGACCCCACCCCTAAAGCAAATCCGGGGTGAATTCTTCCTAGGAGTTGTCAACCCTAAAGCTCACCCCATTTTGTACAGTCCAGAAACATGCACACCCAATGGGTAAGCTTTAGGATTGACAACCTCTAGGAAGAGTCCACCCCTGATTTGCTTTAGGGGTGGGGTTAGGGTGAAGACACATTTCCCTACTTCTTTCGCTTTATCCTGAACCCTAAATGTTGCATTAACTGAAGTTTTTGCAAAGAATGTCCTTTCTTTTTGAGATAGTATAATCAAGTCCTTATTCATCTGAGGGAATGCATCATCCATAGTTTTTCAGATACTGTAATCCTATCCTTATTTGCCTGTGGAAGTGCAGGGCCCTGCGCTCCCATCCCTCCATTGATGTGTATGTGTATGTTGCTGTGGAAGTGCAGGACCATGTGTAGCACAACAACAACCAAATTGTTAGTATAACCTTGTTATTACCCAGCCTCATGAACCAATATGTGAAACTTTTCAAATCCCCGCCAAAACGTCATTCCGTGCCACCATAGTGTCATTCCACGCCAGAGGCACAAAAACACATTTTGGTGAAGATTTGAAAAATGACAGCTGTCACATGCATGAGCTGGTGTAAAGAAAGGGCTGTGTTTAACATTTGGGGTGAAAATATTGAAAATAATGAAATTTACAAGCAAGCATAGCATAATGTCAATGGATGTACATAACTTCGTTATTTTAACATATTTTGATCCCAAATTTTGCACATACCCTTCTTATGACCCCAGATCATGAAAAAGAGCTGTGGAAATTTTCAAATCCTGCCTGAAAGATGATTTCACCAAGCGACTGTGAGATTACCTTTCGGGGTGAATTGGCGTAATTCCACTTACTTTGTTCATGAGATGGAGTCTCAGAAATGCCATGTTGAAAATCTGGTTTCAGAATATGCAACAATGGCAAAGTTATGCACCAAAGTTGAAAACCCCATTGAAATGCATTGAACCACACTTACCTAATTTCTCATATAGCAGTCGTAGGTTCCAGTAGCAAGACATGTTCTCGATCAGAGAGTGGATCTTCACCCTGAGGCCTGTTCAGGTGAGTGAGGCTGTGTGTGGGGGTCTGTGGGTATGAGAGGTGGTGGGTGCTCAGTGGGAGGTCAGGATGTGGGGGCACATTTCTGAGGGACTGTTTTCTTTTTTACAGGAAAAGAAAAACAACATCAAGGGACCATTTTCTTTATTTCAGGGACAATGGGGGGGGTGCCGCTAGACACTGGGGAATTAATTTGGAAGGGGAAGGGTGATCATAGGATGGATGGTGCCACTATCATGCACATAGGGAAGAGAAACCCTGAAGCTACCTATAAGTTGGGAAGAGAGTTGCTGGCAATCATAAGGGAAGAAAAAGACTTGGGCATCATCATCACAGATGACCTGAAGTCATCCAAGCAGATCACTAAAGCAGTAGGTAAGGCTAGAGGGATGTTGAGGTGTATTAGTAGGGGTATCATGAGTTGTAAGAGGGAAGTAATAATCCCGCTTTACAAGACACTGGTTAGGCCCCATCTGGAGTACTACATGCAGTACTGGAAGCCACACATGCACAAGGACATTAACAAAAGTGAGGCAGTCCAGAGAAGGGCAACCAACATGGTGTAGGGACTGCATCAGAAAACATATGAAGACAGATTATTGGAGCGCAATATGTATACCCTAGAGCAAAGGAGGGAGAGAGGTGATATGATCGAAACATTCAAACACCTTAAGGGCATTAACAAGGTGAAAGAGTCTAACATGTTTCAATATAAGAAAAATAGCAGGACAAGAGAACACAGCATAAGATTAGAGGGAGGCCAATTCAGGGGAATGTGAGGAAGTTCTTTTTCACAGAAAGGGTGGTGGATGCATGGAATGTCCTTTACTTTAGGAAGTGGTGGATATGAATATCATGCAGGGCTTCAAACAGGCATGGGATAGGCATAAGGGAGCAATACAGATGAGTATGAATAAATAGGCCATTGACAGAGTAAATGCCTATAGCACATTCATAAGGTAGAAAAAATGGGCAGACTGGATGGGCCTTGCGGTCCTTATCTGCCGTCAACTTCTGTGTTTCCATGTTTCTATAAATTGTTCTGTAACACTTCATGTTCTTGTTATATGCAGCTTATATTAACTTTTGGGGGCACTATGGTGTTAATAGGAATAATGGAGTTCCCCATGTAATCATGGTGGCAGCAGCACTAAGTTTGGCTGTGGGGTACCTGGATCCTGGGTTTAGTTTAGGGATCCATTCCCTGTAAGCTGGTATTGCTTCAGGTAGGCAGGGGAAGGAGAATGCGTATATCCTTCCTGGTGTCTGCTTCAGTGTACCCGGTTAGCCTATTCACCAGGAGGTCAATGGTTTAATGAAGTGGAGAGTGTAAGCACCCTCTTCTGGGGATGCTTACTAATGTAACCCTCTCTGCCCTGTTTGGGAGGTGGGGGCTGGCCTGCCCGCAGGCTGAGCAGAGCTGGTGCCCATGGGAAGCTATTTAAGGGTGGTGGGAAGAGATTGCATGTGCCAGTGGACCTAGGCATTTAGCCCTGGCCAGATTCAGGGCTCATCGGCTCATCATGAAGAAAGTCCACCCAGGTGAGTCTATGGCCTGTTCTGGGTTCTCAGTGTGCTGGGAGTGGAACCTTTAGTTCAGGAGTCACAGCCTGGGGCCAAAGGCCGCCTGCATGCACCATGGTACCGGGGTGGGGTAGGCCCTGAATTACAGTAGATGTAGTGACAAGTATGGAGTCTCAGGTGGAGGGGACAGTGCAGTGGTGGCAGCCTGTACTGTGGGGTGAGCAGGCATGGCAGCCTATCTCCCCTTACCCTTGTGGTACTCCGCCCAAGTGAAGATGGCCTGCAGGGAGTGACAAAGTTGACCGGTGCATCCCCCGGATCGCCCACCTGGGCTGTGCTGGAATGGCAGGGACCCGGTTGAGTAAGCCCTAGTTTGCAGATTGGCGGAACTGGTTGGGATGTGCTGCAGAAGAGTCTTTCCACACTGCGAATGTTCAAGAGGAGAGAGTGTAGGCCCAGGACGTTAGCTGAGAAGAGGCCTGTGGTTGTGAAGACATGCTGCCGCCATCATATTTTTGTGGGAGCTATTTCAGCTCCGCAGGGAACTCTGCATTTTGGCCTTCAGAGCCTTAAGTTATGTGCTGTGGCTCTGTGCCACAGAAATCTCTTTTCTCTGAAAAGCTGTGCCCCCCGATCCTGGGAGCAGTATGTACTGCTAATGCTGCTTTTTAAATTAAATTGTTTTTCTGTTTTCTAAAATGAACTTCAGAGTGGGCCTCTGTTGCTTATAAAGTTATTCCTGCTGCAGCTAACATTTTGCCCCTACAGCCTCCAGTTCTGCTGTTCCTCTGCACCCTGCTTGTTTGGTTTCACCTAGCGACCACCTTCTGAGACTTCTACAGACCCAGGTATGTGCCAGTCTTGTTATTCAGGATGTGCTTTGCTGCTAAGTGGTGCCCCCTTCCCCGAACTTTTCCATCAGGCCCGCCCCTAGACATCGTGGAGAGGGTGGCTACACTGCTTTTTTGCAAGGTGCTGCCTGTGTACAGTTGGGGAGAGGTAAGAACACATTTTACACCAGGGCATTTAATAAATGGTTTAAGACATGCTGCATAGAGGAAGGCTTTGGTAACATCAAGGACTGGGGACCAACCTGGGATCACATGGGCCTTATAAGGGACATGGCCTCAATCATTCTTGGAAGAGGATCACAGGCCTTGGTTGCAGGTTTAAATGCTACTTATTGTAGATGAGCATTTAAACTAGTAAGAGTGGAGGCCGTAAAATCAAGGGAGGCAACAATTGCTCTGCTGGATGGTAAAGTCTTAGGAAGGGAGGGAGGGCTAAGGGGGAGATTAGTCCCCTAGGGCAGAGGCACAGAAAGGCAGGGACTTGTGCAGGAAGGAGGAAGAGGGGACTATAACTCTGGTAGGGGAGGAGAGAGAATTGAAGGAGACCAGGTATGTTGAAAGTAAAAAGGGAAGTGGCGAGCCATGGGGGGCTTCAGGGAACAACACAGGCAGTAACAGGAGGGAGATGCAGGGTAGCAGACAGTGGGGAAATGGTGTGGAGAGCCATGCATGCTAATGCAAGGAGACATGCAAACAAAATTCCAGTCCCAGAAACCATCATTGGCGAGGCTAACATGGATGTTGTGGCCATAATACTCATGGTGTACTGAGCACCACAGCTGGGATATGCTCATACCAGGCTACTTTCTGTTCAGGAGAGAGAGAGGGTAGGGAGGAGAAGAAGGGTTGTATTATATGTGAAGGAAGGAATCAAGGCCATGGAGGTACATGGGCATCAAGAGGAAAAGGAGGGGCTAGAAGTTCTGTGGGTCATCCTGGAGGCAGGCTCAGGGACCATTATCCATGCAGTGGTAGTGTACAGCCCCCCAACACAGAATGAATAGATGGATAAGGCACTTTGGGAAGCCATCATAAAAATGGCAAGTAAGGGAGAGGTGCTGCTAGTTGGTGACTTTAAAGGGATGCTGTCAACCCTTTTTACATCATATTATTTTTGGTTGAAAACCAACGTTTTATGATTGCTTACCATCTCTAAAATCCATTGATGTTGCTGGTTATTTTATCTGCCTCCTTTCTCAGTGGAAATGAAATGTATGCTAATGGTACAGATATACCCAACCTTGTTTTGTTTCATACTCTTGATCTACTGTTGGTGCATATTCATATTTTATACCCGGGGGCCAAGTGACCCCAAAGTGTGAGCGACCCAAAGCACGAGTGTGGCATCTGACTAGGTGGTGTCTGCAGGGCATCTGCAGGGAGAACCACAGACCACACTGGAGAGGGGACAGTAGGAGTCAGGGGAGTAGGTATTTTAAGGGGAAGGCTGATTTTTTTGTAGCAGAGGGGGTTCAGAGCAAGATTAAAATTTGAAAGAGAGAACAGGGAGGATGGAGGATCCTAGGGATTGGGGCTGTAAGCAGGCAAGGGGAAGGGCATGGGGATGGTGGATGTTTGAGGGAAGCCAAGTGGGAGGGGAGGCAGGATGGGTGGTAAATTGTAATGGTTGTGGGGCAGCCATCTCCTTGGGTGTTGCATGCAAGGCAGGAGGGTGTATGGTGTGTAAGCAGATGGGGCAGTTTAGAGAGGAACTTGGAAGGTTGAGAAGGGAGCTGAGTAGAAGGGGGTGGGGTTTGGGGGAACGTGGTAGCAGGTCAATATGCTGCTGTAATAACAGCATGGTATTAACCGCACTGTCAGACAGTGACTACATTGACTGTGACCAGGGCAGAATAGCCTTATGAAATTACCGCTACCCCGGTCACTGTGCGCTGCAAAGATGGAGTGATCAAGTGGCTGTGTGTGTGTGGTGCCTGGTCAAGCCACTCCCAAGGTGGAGTGGCTAGGGTACCAGCATACGGCAGGCCAGGAGACCTGGGACCATGGTTCGGTCCCCCCAGGTCTTCTGGTGTTGCAGCATTTTTATTTTTATTAAAAAAATAATTTTTCCCCCTCCCGAGTATCTCCCTATCCCCGAAGTCCACATCCCCTTGGAGTGAGTTATTTTTAATCCAGTGAGTATGGGGGGAGAAGTCCTCCATGCTGGGGTGTGTGGGGCGCATAGCCCCCCTCAAAACACAAAAGCCTCATTGTTTTCAATGGGGTGCGCTGTTTTTAGTGAGGTCTGTGTTTTAACCGACCTTATTTTTCAAGACAGTGTTTTGCCGGCTGCATTTATTGCCACACTGTTTTCGTTTTCGGCAACATGACCCCGTGCCAGGGAACAGCAGGTGCCAGGGGGCCTGAGGAGGGTTTCCTCAAATGTTGCAGCAGGAAAACAAAGGGGTAAACAGACGGAGAGGACAAATGGAGCAGCTACTCGGGATCAGCTGAGAACAGGGGCTGACTACTGGAGGGTGGTCAAGTATTGTATCAGGGGGAGACGGGAACGGGGCAGAGCAGGGACGTAACTCACAGGGAGGGGTGGCTGGGGTATCTTGGAAAATAGGGAATGAGTATAGAAACAGGTTTTCAGTGTTGTCTAGCCTGGGGGAGCGGGGGGGGGGGAGTCACAGGGAAGGTAGGGAAGGAGACTAGTAGAAAGGGCAGGGGTGACAGCAGAGTGGTGGGAGACAAGATCAGTAGACCAGATGGCAGCAGAGGCAGAGGGAGTGAAGATAGGAGGCAGAGTTGCAGTTACTGGAGGGGGGGCAGGTAGAGAGTGGACAGGGGAGTGCAGCAGACTGCCCAGGCAAGGAAAATACAGGGGAGGGGGAGCACAAGGAATGGAAAAATCCAGAGGGTCATGGGGAGCCACTGGTAAAAGGGGGGTGTTATGGTAGTGGAAGAGCTAGCAGATACAGGAAGTGGGGATGACGTGCAGATGGGAAATGTTAAGAGGGAGGAATCAGACAGACTGGGCAGAGGTATTAGAGAGGAGAGGAAGGGGCAAGGGATAGGCGATAAGCAAAGTTCAAGAGAGGCACAGGGGACCATAGGCATGGAAGCAGAGGAGGGGGATCGAATCGGGGGGCAGGGGAGAAGCAAGCAACAGGAGGGTGAAGAGGATAAAGGAGGGAGGGTCATCATTCTAGGGGATTCAGTACTCAAGAGTGTAAGATGGGGAGAAAGGGGAGCCAAGAAAAGCAACATTTGGGAGTAGTGTATGGCAGGCATGACGGCAGGTAGAGTGGGTCAGTATATTAACAGGTGTGTGTGGAGAGGGTAGTGGAGAAACCCCACATTATGGTACACCTGGGCACAAATGACCTGGAGGGGAGAATGGTTGAAGAAGTGCAGGAAAGTTTTAAGGCAGTGAGAAGACTATGCAATAAAGAGGGAAGGTTAGTAGCTTTCTCTGAAATTCTCCCAGTACCAAAAGCTAGTACAGCAAGGAAGCAAAGAATTACGGATTTCAACAAATGGCTGGGGGAATGGTGTGGGTCTGTGGGATATGGATTGGTGGAGGAATGGAGCAAGAAGTGGGAGAATAAGGACCTATATGCACTGGATAGGTTTCACCTTACCAAGGAAGGCTTGCAGGTCCTAAAGCAGAGGTTGGTGGACTTCATTCAAGCTAAATACAATTTAAACTAGGTAAGGGGGGTGAAGGGCTGGCAGTCACCAGGAGAGGGGTCCTTTGGACATCTTCCCCATAGCTAGGCAGCATCAGATTTCGAATAGGAGAGGGGATAGGGTGAGGGGAAAGATGCTGAGGGGATAGGATTACATTGGAGGGTGGTATCATTGAATGCTAGGAGCCTGGGTAACAAGACAGCAGAATTGCAGGCAATGATGGCAGAAGGAGAGATGGACATAGCCACCATCACTGAGACATGGGCAACCCAATACCATGACTGGTACCTAGCTATGCCAGGATTCAAACTATACCGCAGGGACAGAGAAAAAGGGAAAAGATGGGGTGGCCATCTATGTTAGGGAAGGAATAATGTGTAACAGGGAAGAGGTGGAGGAAGGGCAGAAGCCTTATGGATGCAACTCCACAGCTCAAAGGATAGAAAAGTTTGATTGGGAATTGTATATGGGCCTCTGACTCAAAAGGAGGAGACTGACGGGGAGCTGGGGGAATAGTTAAGGAGGCTTAGTGGCAAAGATAGCAGTGTGGTGGTTGGGGACTGTAACCTGCCAGGGGTGGATTGGAACATCCTGGCTACCTCATGCGCCAGGGAGCAGATCCTCCTAGAAGCTTTCTAGGATGGCTTCCTGACACAGAGGGTAACAGAGCCAACTAGGGAGGGGAACATTCTGGACCTGGTGGTGATGGACAGTGAACAAGTCCAAGACATTGGGGTGGAGGACCCCCTGGTGGGAAGTGACCACTGCACAGTGTGGGTCTCCCTCAGTCTAGGAAAGGAGGTAGCCACAACAAAGACTAAGGTCCTGGACTTCAAAAGGGCAGATTTTGGCAGGATGGGAAGTATACTGGAAGGGCACACAGCTAACATCCGTCCACACATGGAAGCAGAGCAAAAATAGGCAGTCATCAAGCTGGGCCTGGCTGAGGCCACTAGTGCATGTGTAATGAGCCAGAGCAAAAAAACAGGATCAAGAATCTGAGCTGGATGAACAGAGAGATTGGGAGAGGGTGAGGGAAAAGAGGGCTGCCTTCAGGAGCTATAAAAGATCCAACCATGATGAGGAGAGGGAGGAATATGTGAGGAAATCCAGAGAGGTGAGTAGAATAGTAAGGGCAGCTAATGCATCGAGAGAACTGAGGCTAGCACAGGAGATCAGAGAAGAGGAAAAGGATTTCTTCAGGTATATACAGGAGAAGAGAAAGAGTAAGAATTAGATTGTTAAGATCAAGAATGGTGGAGGATGGGCGGAAAAGGGGGCAGAGCAGGCAGAAGTACTCAACAAGTACTTCTGTTCAGTATTACCAGGGAGAGAGAAGGGCCCATACCTAAGAAGAGTGGGGGTGGGAGTGGGGGAGGTTACAGATGGGGAGATCCTAGTGGGAGGGTGATGGAGGGCCTTAAGTCCCTGAGGGTGGATAAGGCATCTGGGCAAGACAAAGTTCACCCTAGAGTCCTGAGAGAGTTGGCAGATGTCCTGGTGGGGCCGCTGACAGACTTATTCAACACCTCCCTGGATACTGGGAGCGTGCCAAGGGACTGAAAGATGGCACATGTGGTGCCCCTCCATAAGAGTGGGCCCAGGGACTAACCAGGAAACTATAGACCAGTGAGCCTTACAGCCATTGTAGGAAAGCTAATGGAGACTATCCTCAAGAGAGGCTGATGAAATTTCTGGAGGAGATTGGTCTCCAGTATGGAAATCAGCATGGGTTTGTCTCGAACAGATCCTGTCAGACAAACCTGGCTAACATGTTTGATTGGGTGACATGGGCACTGAAAAGGGCCATGAAGTGGACGTCCTTTACCTGAACTTCAGCAAGGCCTTTGGACACGGGTCTCATAGATTGCTGACCAGAAAGTTGGGTAACTTTGGAATGGAGAGAAAACTGGTTGGATGGGTTAAGAGATGGTTACAGGATAGGTAGCAGAAGGTAGTCATTAGGAGTGAATCATCGGAGCCCTGGGCTGTAACAAGCGGGGTCCCACAGGACTCGGTGCTGAGACCAGTGCTGTTTAACATTTTCATTGCCTGCATATCAGATGGGATAAAAAGTAAGATCAGCCTCTTCGCAGATGGCAATAAGATCTGTGCGAAAGTGGATGGGGGAGGGGAAGGCGGTAAAGTACTCCAGGAGGATTTAGCAAGACTAGAGGGCTGGTTGAACACATGGCAACTAGGGTTCAACACCAAGAAGTGTAAAGTCATGCACTTGGGGTCTAGAAATCCCATGAATAGTTACTGGTTGGGGGGAGTGCAGTTATCCACATCAACAGAGGAAAAGGATCTAGGAGTACTAGTAACAGGGGAAATGAACCACTCAACTCAGTGCAGAAGGGCAGCGGCAAAGGCTAATAGAATGCTGGGATGCAGCACAAGGGGAATCACCTCTAGGAGAGGGGAAGTCATTCTGTCCCTGTATATGTCCCTAGTGAGACCATACTTGGAGTACTGCTTGCAGTACTGGTGCCCCTACTTGAAAAAGGACATCAAGCTACTGAAGGGGGTACAGTGAAGGGCAACAAAAATGATCCTTGGATTGGGAGACAAAACATTAGAAGTAAAACTGAGGGAGCTCAATATGTATTCCCTGGAGGATAGAAGGAAGAGAGGGGATATCTTTGAAACCTTCACGTACCTGAAGGGTATGAACAGAGTAAACACTGAGACCATGTTCAGATTAAAAGGTGGGAGGAAAACCAGGGGACACCATCTGAAATTGGAAGGAGGAAGATTCAGGAGGGAAATGAAGAGGCAGTATTTAACAGAAAGGGTGGTTACAGGGTGGAATGCACTACTGGAGGAGGCAGTATCATTGAGGTAGGGGAGCAGCTTCAAGAAGGGGTGAGATAGGATCAAATGGAGGGTCCAAACTGAGGGTGGACAGGATGTGTGTGTGTGAAGGAAGCAGGAGGAAAAACAGTGGGGGGGTCAAGGGGAGGGGCAGATGCAGTTTGCATGGCTGAAGTGCTGCACACTCAAGCAGACTAGATAGACCATAAGGCATGTATCTGCTGGCAATTGTGTATGTTCATATACTTCCTGAACATTGCAACACCTCCAAACACTGCAGCCACTCATGATGCAGTAGTCTACTCCCACTGCATCATGAATGGCTAGAATGTGTTGTGGGAGTTCTCAAGTACAGGGAATATACAGTGGAAACTGATCAAGGAATGTAAACAAACATGTTTTGGTGTGGTAACACCAGTATGGTGGGTAGTCCGTTTTTCACTTTTAAAAAGAAAAAAGAAATCAGAATCAAAGTACCAGCTACATCAATAATATTTACAGAATGTGTCCTGTCATAACATATTTTTTGGGGCAGTGCTGGACCTGGTGTTTACAAATGTACAACACTGAAGTTGTGTCAGTGGGTAGTCTCCTAGGCACCAGTGATCACTGTGCAGTGTGGCTCAGCATAAACATAACAGCAATGGCAAACAACATGATGATGAGGGTCCTGGACTTTAGTAGGGCAGATTTTAAAGAAATCGGAGACCGCTCCGCAAATTGTCTGGGGGACTGCCAGAGAGGGGTAGTGGCATAGTGGGAAAAAAGTAAAGTAACCAATCTTTCATGAAGGGAGTGACAACAAACTGAAGGAAAAAAGAGACCGTTATGGTTCTCCAGGGAAGTGGCATGGGAAGTAAAAGAAAAAAGTTAACATTCAAAACATATAAGGAAACACAGAGGGAGAAGGGCAGGGTGACTGTGACAATTTGCTGTGTATTTGTTTTGGGTGTGTTGTTTTTATTTATTTTTAATATCATCTAAGCCTTTATAAAGTATTTCAGTGGAGGTGGGAGGTTTGGTGGAAACTGAAAATTACCTGCCCCTGTTGCTCATGTCTCGGAACACTCAGCTAGGAGAGGCCTTTTGTGTGAGCATTCCTGGGTTCTCACTGAGGTTGGGTGGGGGTAGCAAGAGTTCCTGTCCTGTAAAGGCTCTTTTGCTTTACTTAAACATTAAGTGGCTGGGCCTCTTTTCATCTAAAGAGGCTATGTTTTGTACTTAAACAAATGGCTGAGATACCTAGATGGCACTCTGTTGGTTTAGCCAGCCAGGATAACAAAAGTATTATATTCTAATAAAGAAATCCAGTTGGACAAATCTGGGAAAATGGTGGTTCTTAGAGTTAATAATAATAATAATTTAATCTAGTATAGCGCCTTTCAAATCAGCAAGGTGCTTCATAGATAAAAAAACAAACACAAACAATAAATAAGAATAAAATTATTGAAAATCAGGAAATGCTTTGTCCCAGAGAAAGGTCTTCAGTGTCTGCTTAAAACTCCCCACCGTCTTGCACTCCCATAGCTGATGAGGTAGAGAATTCCAGAGGGATGGGGCAGCGAACATAAAAGCCCGAGCCCCAGATGACTTCAATCAGAGAGGCATGGATGGGTGTAGTGGGCCAGCCAGCCAAAGGTATTTCTGTTTTATGTTTGTTTACAGTGAGAAGGCTGTTAAGTTTGGGATTTTGAACCAGCAATACCACAGGCTGGAGATGCCATAAATCACTAGTCCCAGCTGGGGGCATGCTTTTTCTGCTTTACTCAGAATCTAGATAGCATTGAGTTAGGTTTTTCTGTGTGACCTCTATCTTTTCAAATGTGTTTATTTTATCTCTGTATAAATTCTGTATTCCCTGTAGTCTTTAGTGTGTATTACCCTATACCATGTAAATATTGTGGAGTGTTAAATGTCATTTTTATATACTTCATGCTTTCGGTGACTGGGTCATTTCAGGTATAAATAACCAGGGGTAAAGTGGCAAGTCTGTGATCCATTACCAAAGTGGCAGTCTACAGTTACCATATCTAAGGTAAAATGTTCTCAGCTGTGACAAAAAGGGGTGGGCCATTTGCCTTTTGGGAAAGAGTACTGTACTGTGTATGAGTAGTGGCATTAGTGGGATACAGACATAGAGATACCTCAGGTGAGAGTTACGCTGAGTGGTGGCAGCATACCAAGGTAACCGTGTCAAGCATCTGAAGGGTGCGACAACAGGTAGCAGTACAGACTGTGTTCTGGGAGAGAATCAGTCTATGACAAACTGGTTGTCAGTGGTTGGAATCTTAAAGGAGTTCTACTGGCTTCAGTGAAGTCCCAACTGCTTCATAGATCAGGGCTTCACTGTACAGATCTCCCCCTGCAATCACCGTTTAAAATTATGGTTTTAGTTAGCTCACTGCTTGTAAAATTCCGGGAAGCCCCCAGTGCAGCCAGCATTTTCAATCATGGCACCCCAGTCCTGTCACAATCTCACTTGTAGGTATCCAAAAAAAGAAACTCATTCTGGCGCCTAAATCCAGCCCACCTAAAATCTGACCAGTTTAAGGAGTTTATTACAGACAAGATCTCCGAAATTTTGTCTGATAATGCTGATCCTGAAACCTCACCTGCAGTTCTCTGGGACATGATTAAAACGGTCCTACGGGGTCACATTATAAACTACACCTCACAAAAGGGAAAAGACCGTAAACAGCATAAATGTCAACTAGAAGAAACATTGCATTTTCTCCAAATGCTGCATAAACAAGGTGACACCACTATACTCCCACAAATTCAACAAATTAAACAAGAACTAGATAGACTAGTCCTTCAGCAGACTGAAATTGCTCTTTCCTTTCTCCGTCAGAGATATTATGAAGTAGACCCCAGAGCCACAAGACTGCTAGCATACCAAACCAGGAAGCAAAGAAAATTGGCCACTGTAACATCCATCCGCCACCCAGTGGGAGGCACACCTCCGAGTAAATTAAATGATATCGTTGAGGCATTAACAACATATTACTCTGCTTTATACACACCCCAGAATGCCCTGCATCCACTGATTTCATAAAAAAATTCCTGCATGCTCTTGCTCTCCCCAGAATCATGTTACAGCAAGGTGAATAACGGTTGAATCCAATTACAATGCAGGAACTTACTAGTGCAGTGACCTGTGCTAAAACTATGAAGGCCCCAGGCCCCGATGGCTATGGAGCCTAATTTTATAAAGCAACAAAACAGCTCCTCCTTCCCCCTCTGCTCAAAGCATGTAACACTGTCCTGCAGGGTGACTCCCCCCCCCAACCTGGGCATATGCTACTATCTCGGTTATCCCCAAACCGGGGAAAAACATGCAATTATGTGAATCCTATCGCCCAATCTCTGTACTGAATACAGACTATAAATTATTTATGGGAATAATAGCCCAAAGATTTGAAGCCATTCTCCCTCAGCTTGTTAATAAAGACCAGACGGGCTTTGTAGGAGGCCATACTACTACGGATAGTATCAAAAGAACTTATCATCTTATCCGGGAGATGAACACGCTAGGCTCTCCAGCAGCTCTGGTAAGTCTCGACGCAGAGAAGGCTTTCGACAGAGTTTACTGGCCTTTTTTGTACCTGGTTATGGAATCGATGGGATTCCCAGGGGCACTAATTCAAGCCATCTCCAACATCTGCACCTCTCCTAAAGCCTGGGTTAGGGTTGCTGGACATCACTCCACCCCTTTTTCTCTTTATAGGAGCACTAGGCAGGGGTGCCCTTTATCTCCCGTACTATTCGCCTTATTCATGGAACCATTAGCACAACTAATTAGACAATCACAGGACATCTCCGGAATTATGGTAGGTGATGGGGAACATCGCATTGCTCTTTACGCTGACGATGTCCTACTATGCCTTCGAAGCCCTGCCACCTCACTCCCGAAAGTAGGTTCCCTGCTTAACAAATTTGGAGACCTATCAGGTTACAAAGTGAATATAGCAAAAACTGAAATTCTAATTTTCCAATATGTCCCCGAGCAAAGTACCCGGGAACAATTCCCATGCAGGTGGGATGTTAACAAACTTCAATATCTAGGAATAACCCTCTCTAGGGACCTGCGAGAGGCATATAAGTATAATTACGTCCCCTTTACTGCGCGTCTTAAAGATGACCTGGCAAACTGGGGTACTCTCCCACTAACTCTATCTAGGAGAATAGACCTTCTACGCATGATCACTCTCCCTAGGGCCCTTAACCTTTTTAATAATATTTCCATCTTGCTCCCTCAATCTATATTTAAGGACTGGAATAGAGTCATTTCACATTTCATATGGGCGGGTCGTAGACCTAAAGTTAAGTTTAAAATATTGACTATGCCAAGAGACTTGGGAGGTTTATCCCTGCCTGATCTATATGGTTACTATCAGGCTGTGTGCCTGCTCCACACATTTGCTAGGCAGATTTTGGATGGGGAGGCACATTGGGCAGATCTTGAACGGTACATCATTTGAGACCCAGACTATGTCAATACACTTTACTGTGATACACTCCCTTCGGAAGATTATCAGAAACTACCCCTGGAAATCAGGAATAGAGTGCTGACCTGGCATAAAATTAGAAGGCAGCCTTGGATCACTCCCTTTATCCCATTAATATGCCCCATAGCCGCCCTCCCTGGCTTTCTCCCCCAGAAGCTGGATGATGCCTTTCAGCAATAGACAAAATATCAGCTTAGATATCTTTTTCAGATTGTAACAGCTGGGAGATTATGGTCCTATCGGGAAATACAAGCAAATTTGATCTGCCCGGCTCGCACCACTATAGGTATCTCCAACTAAGGCATTATTACAGCTCCTTGCCATCTCTGATGCGCACTCCTGATTGCTGGCCCCAGTTAATTACCTCCATACAATCCATGCTCACCTCTCCAAATCAGGGACACCTAATCTCAACTTTTTATAAGTCCTTAATATTCTCACACCAGGAAAATTTAAAGATAACCAGACAGAAATGGCAACACGAACTAGGTGCACCTACAGAATTAGAGCAATGGCAGCAAGCCTGTTGGCAGGTTGCCCGTACCTTGGGCTCACATCAATGGCAAGAATTCGCTTGGAAATTTCTAAATAGATATTTCTATACACCAGAGATCACTAGTCATTTTGAGTGGAAGGGCATGTCTTCCTGCTGGCAACTGTGTGGGGAGAATAGGGCCCACTTAACACACGTGATATATGGCTGCCCCAAATTGACTCTATTTATTCAGGCTTTGCAGTCCGAAATTCAACTAATTTTGGGAATCCCACTCCAACTCTCCCCGCAACTCTTCATTCTCCTGATTTTTCCCAGAAATATTAAGGACCAGAACATCTGATATTTATTGGCTATCCTTCTTACATCGGGGAAAAAAGCTATAACTAAACTTTGGAAGACACCTGCCTCTCCCACCCTAAAAGACTGGCACACCATAACAAAACAAATCTATTATATGGGAAAAAATAACCTATAATCTGAACAACTGAGTAGAGGCTTTTAACTCAAGATGGAATAGATGGCTATTCTACTATGCATTAAAAGATTCAACATTCGTTCCCTAATGGAATAACTAAGTTAACTCTCAATTTTCCTTTCCCCCCTCCTCCCCCCTCCCCCCTTCTTCTCCGATAGTACAATGAATTCCTATACTTAGACAATTCCAGATACAGCAATAAAATTCCCCTGATAGGTTCCTGCTGAACACTGATCATTAATAGTACGCCTAACTGCTCTGTTTAGAGTCATACTGTTACAGCATCTTTTGAATTACCATTGAAAGAGAATGAGTTTTTTGCTGAATTTGGAATGGGGATTGTGCATGTGTACATGTTTATATAGAGTTATATGTGAATCCAGGCAATCTGTACTACTCAGTAATAGGAATAGTCCTAATTTTTGTAACCTTTATGTATTGGCTGGCACTATGAGTTTTCCATAGACTTTTCTTTACTAGAACTATGTTAGGAGACTACTGAAGTGAATGTATGTAAAGTAAAGTCTGTACTTGAAGATAATATTGATGAATATCAATAAAAAGAGAATAACAATCTCACTTGTGATAATGTGAGATGATGATGCACCACAACCCCTGTCTTATCATTGTCCCTATGTATGGAAAAATAATCAATGCTCTATATCAAATGCCCATCAGTATTTTTATACAATTCCAATTGTTTAACCAGGTGAGACACGCTACCGTGTGTAAGACAGCCATACACATGGCACTTAGGCGAAGTGTGTAAAAATACTGAGGAAGACCTGGATAAGAGTCGAAGCTCTGGGGCATTAGGTAGTGTGCCAGGCACCTTGTTATTAAACTCAGCACCAAGCTGTTTTTGCACAGATTCTCGAGTGCAGAGTGTTTTTTTGTTCATTTTCCAGAATTAGAGGACATATGGGTTCTGCAATCTCAATGCCAATGGTTTGGATCTTTCTAAGCTGGGAAGGTGACCAGGGCATGCATATGGGAGGGGGGTGTTATACCAGATCTGCCTGTTGATATAATTATGGGTACTGCCTATGACAGTCAGGCCAACATTGTGTGTGTCACTATCTGTAGTTAGGCTAGGGAACCAGCTCCTGAGAACACAGAGTGGGGTAGTGCAGCTGGAAGTAACCCCTCCCTCAGCAGCAGGGGAAGTTATAGCTGAAAACTGAGTTGAAAGCAACAGTTCTGAGCCGCAGCTACAAATTGTGGAGAGCCAAGCCACGGACAGCTCTCCCACAGGAGATAGTGTTTTAGGTAAGGTCAGGCATGTGGAGCTGGGATGAGCTCAGCAAGCTGACCCATCCCTACAGTAATTTAAGGAGCTAGCCACGAGGGTGGAAAGGGACTCTCAGGGTTCGGAGAAAAGGGAGGTTTACTGGGAGAATGGGCTCCCATATCATGAGTAGTTTCCAAAGGGAGGACCAAAGGAAGGGGTATTCCTGTAGATATTTGTTTCTAAAGAGCATAGGAAGCAGCATCTGGGCTTTGCCCACAATATGCTCTTTTCTAGACACATAGGAGTCAGCTGTACAAAAAGGTGGCTGACTAACACTTTTTACTGACCCAGTGTTTTTATGGACATGACAAACTACTGCTAGACTTCTCCACAGTGCCAGACAGTGGGAAAGGTTGGCAACAAGGCTAAGGGGGCTTTGATTTCCTTAACTATAATTGAAGAGCCATTTTGGTGAGTTGCTGTGGACACTGTGAGGCCACTCAGCATTCTAAGTCGCACAGGCAAGAGGTACAGTTTGATGGTCATGGATTATGCCATGAGGTACCCAGAGGTCATGCCTTTGTCCTCCATTAAGGTGGAAACAGTGGTCGATGAACCACTGATGATATTCAACTGGGTGGGTTTTTACTAGTAGATTCTGTCAGACTATGGCACCAATTTCATGTCTGCCCTAATGACAAGTCTTTGGGAGAATTGTGTGGGAAAGCAGCTCAGGGTCTCCCCATATAATCCCCAGACTAATGATCTGTTTGAGTGATTTAATGCTTTTTTAAATTTGTGTTAAGGGCATTCACCAACCAGCATGTGAGGGAGTGGGAAAAGTACTTGTGCATCTCTTACATATAGGGAAATCCTCCAGGAATCCATAGGATTCTGACCCTTTGAGCTCCTGTTTGGCCATTGGGTAAGGGGTTCCCCTTGATTTGGTTAGGGATAAATGGGAGGGTGAGATTGCTCCTCAAAGGGACTCTGTTGTGGAGTATGTCCTGAATTTCAGGTCATGGCTTAAAAAGCTTATGAGAAAAGCCACTGGTTTTCAGTTTTTACCAGAAAACCTGGAAAAATTCCAGAATCTGGAATGTCTGCACACTGGTACACTGGTAGAAACAAATAATTTCATGGAATTTGACATTTTATACCAGATCAGAAAATCTATAGAACTTGTATTTTTCTTATAATTGCTTCCTATACTATTTTCAATTAGCTTCATGTAATGCTCTGTATATACTAAGCCTTCTTTTATTGTGATTATTTATAACATACTGAAAGGATGACAGTAGAATCCTGGTAAAATCCAGAAATTAAACTAACAATCACTGGTGCAATTCCAGGAATTTCAAGTCTTAAAACAGAATGTCATTGCTTTAATCACCGTAAACCAGTGGCCTTGCTTATAGGGTTCACCGAGGAGCACCTAGCAACTGCACAATAGACAGAAGATCTGGTATGACCATGTGACCAGTCCAGAACTCAGGAGTATGAAGTCGGGCAATGGGTGATGGTACTTAAGGCCATAGCCCAAGAGCAGCTCCTATGATCCAAGATAGTATCTTAACTTTCCTTCCTCCATTATATACCTATCCAGTTTTCTTTTAAAAATATCCTTGTTTTTACTAGTTGCTATCTTCTGGGAGGTTATTCTGCAAGTTCACCACCCTCTGCTTGAAAAAATACTTCCTCCTGCCTGTTATAACTCTTCCACCTGTTATCTGAAGTTCATGTCCCCTAGTTTTTGAGTTAGTGTCTTTAAGGTAAATATTGAAATCATCCCTAAGACTATGATCGTTCATTATTTCAAAAAATAGTAACAGGTCTCCTCTTTTTCTGCGATCCTCCAATGTATATAATTTCAGTTTCTTAATTCTGTTCTCATACGGTTCGCTGTTTGTTTCTTGGATAATTTTTGTAATTCTGTGATGTACTCTCTCTATTCTGATAACGTCTGACTTTCTATAAGGGTTCCAGATTTGACTGCAATAATCAAAATGACATCTCAAGTAAGATCTATACAATGGCACCAGGACATTCGAATCTCCAAATCCAACTCAATTAATTGCAGGCAGCTTAGGAGGCTCCTTACTTGGTGGTCAGGAAGGTGAATGATGTTAATTTTGTGGTGGAGCTATCAGATAGGAAGCCCAAGCATTGAATCTACCACATAAACATGATGAAGGCCTACCATGATTGGACAAGATGGTCCTGGCTGTATGCAGCTATCTGGAGGAGGAGGAGGCAGAAGCTGACCCACTGGTGAATCTCCTGGGAGGAGTTAAGGGAGAAGCCACAGTGGACACTGTTAACATCTCAGAGCAGCTGACACCAGCCCAAGCAACTGAAATGTGTGGGGTGCTGTATGCATTAAGGGAAATGATCATTATGAAACAAGGGTACACTACACTGGCGGAGCACCTTGTAAATACAGGATCCCAGGCCCTGCTGAGGCAGCCACCCTACAGAGTCCTCGAGAAAGTGAAACATACCACTGAGGTGGAGATCAAGGAAATGCTGGCTCTTGTAGTAATCAGAGTTCAGTAGTTCCTGGGCCTCTCTGGTGGTACTGATCCCCAAGAAGAATGGGACTATGAGGTTCTGCGTTGACTACCGCAAGCTCAACAACTGTATGAAGTTGGACACATATACCATGCCTAGGACAGATTAGGTTCCAGAAAGGTTAGGGAAAGCCATATGCCTGACTACCATAGGCCTGACATTGGGCTATTGACAGGTTCCCTGACCCCTGAAGTCACAGAGTGGTTGGCCTTCATCACAATGTTTGACCTATTCAAGTTTTGAGCAACGCCATTTGGGATAAAGAGCATGCCAGCCATGTTTCAATCACTTGTGGATGGAATTTTGTCAGGGGCAGGAGACTTTGCTGTGGCATACATGCACAACATTGCCATCTACAGCCAGACATGGGAGGATCACGTCAGGCACATGACTGAGGTGCTTTGCCGACTGAAGGCTGAAGGGCTGACAGTCAAGGCAGAGAAGTGCCTAATAGGGATGGAAGAGATGTCATACTTTGGGCACAGGGTCAGGAGTGGGTACATCCAGCCTGAACCAGTAAAAATTGAGTTCATATGGGGATGGGCCATGACCAGAAAAAAGAGAAAAGTACAGGTCTTCCTAGGGAAGACAGGGTACTATCGTAAATTTGTACCAAACTCCAGTAGCATAGCCAAACCCCTATACAATCTCACAAGGAAGAAAATGCCAGAAAAGTTCAGTGAACAGATTTCTATGACACAACATTCTGCCACTTGAAGGAGGCATTACTTCGAGCACCTGTGCTCATGAGCTGTTACTATTCTCTGAAGTTCATTGTGTACATGGATGCATCTGATCATGGACTAGGGGCAGTTCGCAGTCAGGTCACACACACTGGAGAGGAACACCAGTCGTACCTGAGTAGGAAGCTGCTGTCTGTAGAGGAGGCCTACACCACAGTTGAGAAAAAGTGTCTGGGTATCATCTGGGCTCTGCAGAAGCTGCAACCATATTTGTATGGAAGGGCATTCACACTGATCACCAACAACATTCCCTGCACATGGCTTCACAGGAACAGTGGACAAAACCGCAAATTGTTAAGATGGAGCCTGCTGCTACAGTCATATAACATGGACATTGGGTACTACAGTGGGTGACAGCATGGTAATGCAGATGGTTTCTCTAGGCAATAACAGAGATAGAGAATTTGGGGCATCGAAGGTAGTGCAAACATGTTAACATGAAAAGGAAAAAACATCATTTAGGGTCTCAAGAGACTGATTTTTCATTTTTCCAGGGAATGAAGATGTGACAATTGCAATGCATTTTTATGTGTGTGTGTGTGTGTGTGTGTGTGTGTGTGTGTTTTAATTTTATTTTTTATTATCCAAACCTCTATAAAGTATTTCAGAGGAGGTGTGTGGTCTGGTGGAAACTGAATATTACACTCCTCTGTAACATATGCCTTAAGGCACTCAACTAGGAGAGGCCTTTTGTGTGAGCATTCCTGAGTTCTCACACAGGTTGGGTAGGGCCAGCAACAGTTCCTGTCCTGTAAAGGCTCTCTTGTTTTACTTAAACATCAAAAGACTGTGCCCCTTTTCATCTAAAGTGGCTAAGTTTTGTCCAAAAACAAGTGGCTGGGACACCCAGATGGGACTTTGCTAGTTTAGCCAGCCAGTATAACAAAAGGACCAGGCTCTAATAAACAAATCCATTTGGATCAGTCTGGGAAAATGGTGGTCCCCAGAGATCAAATGAAGGTCCACAAGATGTGATGTCAGAGATGCATGTATGATGATGCAGGTGTAGTGGACTAGCCAACTGAAGGTATTTCTGCATTTCTGTTGTATGTTTACAATGCGAAGGCAGTTATGTTTGGGATATTGAACTAGCAACAGCATGGGTTTAAGTCTCCCATTACTCACCAGTCCCAGTTGGGGGTAAGCTTCTTCTACTCAACTTAGAATTTAGATACTGTTAAGCAAGGTTTTTCTGTGTGACCTCTATCTTTTTTCCTTTTTCTATAATCTGTTTATTCTCACTGGCCACGGCAGGCTTGGCTACCATCTGCCCATGCTTCATTGCCCCCCACTGTCCATTATTTCCCAAAGCTTACCTGTTTAGCCAGTGCTCCCACATATTCCTGCCCCACGGCAGGGTCAAGAGGGGGAGGGCTGTCCTCTCCCCAGTGCCTGAATCTGGTTCTGCCAACAGGTCCCCGGTGATGTTGCAGGTGGGGGCTCAGTGTAAGGACATCATGAATGCTCACTGTGCAGTTTTTTCTTCCTTGTTTGTTTTCCTGTCCCCCCCCCAGCTGCAGAATACTTGGGCAAACACATATGCATGGAGGACCATGGCTCCCTCCCCCACCCTTGACTTATGTCTGCCTCTCAAGCTCCCATGGGCTACCACCAGGCCTCCTCCTGGTGGCAGCCAAGAGACGAGATGGTCAACCACCCCAGTCTGGGAGGAGAGAGCTGCCAGGCAGCCATTCAGTCCTCTCCCTGCCTTCCCCCCTTGTTCAACCCCTGAAAACCTGTGCTTGTTCCTGAACATGGGTTGTCAGAGTAGTGGGACGTAAGGCACTCAGCTTGGGCCAGCTCTGATCTCTATCTTTTCAATTGTGCTTATTTTTTATCTCTGTAGAAATACTGTATTCCCAATAGTCTTTTAGTGTGAGCAGTGGCTGTAGTGAGATTTGGACCTAAAGACACTGAGTGAGGGTCACACTGAATGATGGCAGCATACTAAGGTAACCCTTTCAGGCATCTTAAGAACTGTGAAAACAGGTAGCAGTCCAGACTCAGTTCTGGGAGAGAACCAGTCTGTGACAATGACATACCTTTCAAAGCAGAATGAAGCAGGCAAGGCAGTGAGGGTAGCAAAAGGACAGACAGAGGAAAGGATTGTCAAAGGAGTCACTAAAGGGGATAAGACTTTCTTCAGGTACAAAAGTGAGAAGAGGAAAGCAAGGGGAGAGATAATAAGGGCTAGAAGGGCAGAAGGTGGAGACTGTGTAGAAGGGGACAAAGAAAAAGCTTACACCTTAAACAGGTACTTCTGCTCAGTCTTAACAGTGGAGGAGGAGGGGACAGACCACCAGAAAGAAGCAGAAATTTGGGGAGAGGTGATGACAGGTCCATTTTTAGAGGAATGAGTCCTGACAGGACTTACAGCCCTGAAGGCGGACAAGGCATTGCGACTGAATAGGATTCATTGCAGAGTACTTAAAGAACTCAGGAAGCTGCTAACTGCCCCACTGACAGCCTTGTTTAACAGTGACTGAACAGGATTCATTATAGAGTACTAAAGCCTTGTTTACATTGTCACATTTGCACTGGAGTAACTCATGCGCTTGGGTTGCTCTAGTGCAAATGTGACTGTGTGGACATGTACCAGATTGGGGAAGCCGCTCGCTAAGATGCTACCAGATTCTCTGGCAAGCTGGGAGTGCCAAGAGGAGTGAGTGGCTTATAGTGGCTGAAGTGGCAGTGTGAACTGCCTGCACCGTAGCAACCTGTCCATCGGCCAGCAGATGACTGGCTCCCCCTGATGAATGGCCCCTCACCAGCACAGATTGCAGTAGTCCATAGAGGGGATGTTTAGACAGATGGGATGTGGGTGGCAAGCGGGTGGGACAGCGCTTTTTTGGTATTTTATTTGTAGCGCTACTGCCATGTAAACATGACTTTAAAGAACTCAGGAAGTTGCTAGCTGCCCCACTGACTGCCTTGTTTAACAGCTCACTGGAAACAGGTGTCATTCCTGAGGACTGGGGAAGGACTGACATGGTCCCTGTAGATAAGGGTGTTAGCAAGAAGGAGGCTAGTAACTATAGGCCGATCAGTCTGACCTAAATGGTGGATAAATTAATGGAAAACCCACTGAAGAAAGACTAGTATAGTATTTTGAATCTAATGGGATGCAAGATCACAGACAACACGGATTTACTAGGCGGAGGTAATTCCAAATGATGTGGCCTATCTGAACTTCAAAGTAGTAAATTGTGTTCAAAAATTGTTAACAGATAGGAGACAGAGGGTAGTGGTTAACAGTGCTCATTCTAAAGATGGGAGGGTAATCAACTGGGTACCACATGGCTTGGTACTGGGACCAGTCACGTAGATGGACATTGTCAAACTTGAGAGGACCACTGTTAATTGGAACAGACTGAGCAACCACTAAAAATAAAGTGCCCCATAAGCAGTAGCTAAGGGACTGGTGCTATTTGAAATATGAAATGGCCTAGTTGTTCCACTTGCATCTCATTATACCTGTGACTGTACAAGGATGGGGGTTGGGGTGCCATGCAAACAGCCTGCAGAGTCATACTTGGAGCATGGTGAACCTCCCAGCAACTCCTGCAGAACTGTGCAATACCCCCTTTCCTTGTAATGTGTAAGGACTGGTGATGGTGGTGCCACATTAGTGTTGCTATCGACAGAGGCACTGGCAGGGGTAGAGATTGGAGTGGGGCTCCAAAAAGTGATAGCAGCAGGTGGGAATGGTGCTTTAGAGGGGGTACCACTGGACACCTAGGAAAGCATAAATGGATTGGGAGATGGCATCTAGTCCACCAGGAACATACAACAGGAAAAATATGGATGACATGTGCTAACAAGCTTGCTTAAAGGTCGGGATGAGCAGTTGGTTGGAATGTGCTATACACATGAAATTCTTTATTTAAGACATCACAGGGAAAACCTTGGAAAAAAGTGGGTAGGATTTACAAAACCTCAAAGTGAACATAAGCCAGAGCTATGCCTAACATAGGAAAGCTATGTTTAAATGTGGGAAGCGGCAGCCAAAAGTGGTTCTAATCATGTTCACAAATGCAACTGCATCCCAAACCATAGTTCCTTACATCTGAACACATTTGTGTTCAAAAACCAGAGTTGAAAGAGATGTAGGTTTGTGAACACAGATGTAAGGGTGATGCTGCATCCAGATTTGCACTGCAGTTTGTCCAGTAACACAATGCAGAAACAGGCGTGGCTGGATGATAGGCTAAGTATGAACTGCAGTCGGTATACCACACAAGATGGTCCACATCAAGTTCAAGTTTATTGTAGGATATACTCCATTGAGCAAGCTCATTCACAGGGAGGTCCTAGTTTACATAATCAAAAAAAAACATACATAATCAGTTGCAAACAAAGATAGCTAGAATAAACAGGGGTTACAATGGGGTAAGATCACAACAAGGTACTACATTGGCAGATTGAAGGCAAAAAGGGAAGGCTGCGGAGTATGAGGGCAATGTTCACATAGGGTAGGTACTTCCAGGAGGTATCGTGATAAAGGGTAAAAATATACAATTTATACACAACAGGTCACAGTACAAAGACGAAGGTATTGGTAATACCAGAGAAGTGCTGGCAGTATTGGCAGTCTGTTAAAATAGATAGCTACAGTAAGTGCATTCCATGTAAAAAATAAAGAATCCCATCTCAGAGCAATACATACAATGGCATCAAAATAAAGATGACTGAAGTAAGGAGCATAAAAGGTAGCGGGCAATATTGTAAGGCATAGGTCAGATTATAACCATCAGGCATGTAAGCGACTTGCGAGTAGGTTGAAGTGAGCAGGAAAGGGGACCAGAAAGAATGAAATAGATGGGGTGATAGAGTGTACATGGGGATAGAGAAGAGGGGAAGTTAAGGAGGTTAGATGTAGGGGAGGATTACAGATAAGAGGAGGTTCATGGAGACTGGGTGCTTGTAGTGGGATTGTTGTGCAAGGATATCAGAGTGGGTAAGGCGGAGAGGACATGGAGGCTGGTAGCAGGAGTGAGGTAGGGATTAGTAGGGGAGTGTTTAACTTTTGGGACAATAGCAATCTACATAAAAGGCTTTTCTGGCCAACCATATATAACAAACTCCTTCACTGACAGAAAACAGCACAGCATATCTTACTGGGAGCACAGCTCAGCATGCAGAAAGACAACAAGACTCCACTTCCCAATGCTGATTCCAAGCCAGGGCCTAGACTAAAAGTACCACCGACATATGTGCTGGGCTTAGTGTACCACAACTGTTTTACCCTTGCTGGGTACTTGTCTTAGAGGTCCTATTGTGCCACACCCACCACCTTTACTGGTCTGGTGGGTGAAGGGAGGCTTAGGGACATAGTGCCAGTAAAACATGAATTAAGAAAATACTTTGCAACATGAGACATGATGGGGTGCTGACTGTATCCATGCCAACACCATGAAAATCTGCACTCAGACCACCACAGTAGAGAAGTAAATGGGGGGGATATGTAAATAAACCCACATTGGCTGGTAGTGCATGACAAACATATATTGCTGATGCAACTCTTTCTGCATCCATTTTGGATGCAGATGCCACCTGTTGTGTTATGTCCACAATATTGAATGTAGTTTGTGAATACAACATAAGAAAGCAGATGGACCAAACAGAGACTAAGTCCCATTTTGGATGTGGTATTCTTTGCTTGTATCACTTTTTGTGAGAACAGCCCATAGTTTTTTTGACCCTTTTCAGCTTACATTTAATTCATTTCTGTGCCTAACATGCCCCCTTTCATTAAACGTATGCAAATAAACATGACAGCAGGATCCCTCCCCTTTTTGGCTCAAGTTGATAGTTTTGATATCCCTCTAATAGCTGGGAAGAGCATTATCTGGGCTACCCTATTGAGTCTGCACATGGCATATACCACAGGTGCATGAATTGAAGGTACCAGAGAACATTCCTAGTCTTGGGAATGCATCATGTTTACAATAGCAAGAACTCCCTACCAGTCCTCATTATATACAGATGAAAATGAACTTGTTTGCAGCCATGGCTCACTGTTAATAATACTATATATAATATATGGTAGAATGCTGTTATGCATAAAAATCTATCCCTGGCAGAAAGTTGTTATGCTGCAGTAGCTTGCTGTTATGCTGCACTAGATACGTAGCTACTGCACCATAACAACTTAGAACCCTGAACTGAGATCTGATAGCTCGAGCTGCATTCTCAAACCGCAGCAGACAGCACCATCATACAGTTAACCATGTGGTAATTTCAAAATGCGAGACCTGTAAAAAACTATGTCGACTGCTGTTTTCTCTCGGGAGCTATCCAATCGTGAGACATTTATCCAGGAAACTGTATTTTCCAGCAAGGGACTATTAGTGTAAAAATCATCAATTACCTTGAAGGCGGACAGTAGGCTAACTGCAATGTCAATCCCAGCGAAAACAGTGAGTAAAACACTCTTGTAAACTCCATAGTACTAACTTCCTGTGACCTTTGGCTCTAAAATATTTTTTTTGTTTTATTTGCAGGTCACGCTGTGGTTTCCGGGAGGCGTACAGCTTCAGACTCCACATATTCCTAAATTATGATTGTAGATAGCAGTCCATACACTATAAAAGATAATGTATAGGACTCTATCTATAACAAGTTTGAAAACACTTCTTGAGGTCGTCATGGCAAAGGAACCTCTCGAGCTTTGCTCTCGAGGTTCAAAGCGTCGCCATGATGACCTCTCGAAGAGTTTACAGACTTGTTATAGATAACGTCCTATACGTTATCCTCTAGATAGTGTATAGTAGAGCATTGTCCTATAAGGAAATCTGTCCTTTTCAAAGTGCTGTTGTACCTCAGTTCAAAGGTCATGGAATGGGATTGCACCCTTCTGTGGTAGAACAACATTCTAGAACCTCTACAGACTGCACATCAGTTTGATTCTGAAAGAAAAAACACAATGCACACATTTTACATAATATTTATATTTATTTATTGAAATGTTTGACCAGGAGGGCACACTGAACAACAAGTTGCTCATCTCATGGTGCGACCTGGGGGGGGGGGGGGAATACAGGAGGATATGAACATATGATGGTACAATTAATAGATGGAATAACAGAAACAAAATACATTATAGGTAAGCAGTTAATGCATTTGATAGTACAATTAATGTACGGAATAACAGGAACAAATTCAGTATACAGATAATCAGATAATGAGGTTACAGACTTAAGTGCAAAGTAGTTCCAGGAGCACACTCAAGGAGGAAAAGAAGTGCTGGGAGCAGGAGGAGTGACTAAAAGTGCTGATAGGTGAGGAGGAAAGGGCAGGAGGGAGGAAAAGAGAGGAGAAGAGGGGAGGGGGAAAGGGGGAAAACAGCCTCACCTGATGCAACTCAGGAAGGTGAGTGGAGGGGGAGAATGAGAGCAGAAAGCAGGAGGGGACAGCCAGGCCCACAGTGCCCCTTCAGGATGCTGAGAGCCCTGCAAGGAGTGTAGGGAGCTGGAAGGCAGGGACTCAGAATAGAGGGAGTTGGGGGGGGGTTATAACAGGAATAATTGGGACAGAGGAAGTTATGGAGGGAAGAATGAAGGGAATAGGTGAAAGAGGCGTGACAAATTTGAGATGGAGGGGAGTTCCAAATTTTAGAGAATACTATATACTATAAAAAATACAGGATGATCCACTTTATGCATACCCAGTGTGTTCTAGCACCTCAGGGTTCTGATTCCCATGGACCCCTTGAGCTTTGCTCTCGAGGTTAGAGGGAATCAGAACCCCTCTGTGGCAGAACACACTGGTTGTGCATAGTTGTCCATCCAGTATTCTCTCTCTATACTTCTATAAAAGATGCTAAACCATTTGAATGCATGTCAGTACAACTTGACTGTTGATTCCCAGTTAACGTTCTGTTCAGTTAATGTGTTGGTTAGTATATTTAATTTAATGAAAACACCTACAAAAATAATTAAATAAAAAAAGCAGGACAACCTGAACACTGTCCCCTAAACTCTATATGCTCTGGCTGCTTGTATACTGTAAATTTGACATCAGAATCCACTGTTTATACCGCTCAGAGAGTGAGACCTAGTGGTCTGCGGAGCCTTACCGGGATGGGTGACCACACATTGGCTGGCTCTGCCTCCTGGGCATCACCGTGGTGCATGCTGTTGGGGTGTGGGGAAGGGCCCAGAAAATAGAAACTAGCACCCATCTCGGTCTGCCAGATGATGGTTGCCTTGACCTCCCATGCCACAGTCTCCCAGTACACTGCTCCTGCTCTCCCACCCTGTGTACCTCAGAGGACCCCCAGGAAGGCCATTCCCCATCTCTTTTCCGGGGGGGGGCCCCCAGCAGGGATAAGCTGGCCCTTTCTAGGACTTCTGGACAGCCTGGGAGCCAGGTGGCAGGAAGCAGCAGTGAAGACTAAGACTGGTGGACAGACAGGACATCAAGCAACCAGAAGGGGTGGGAGGTTGGGAGGTGCAGGGGAAGGCACGAAACAAGAATACACTGTTTTTGACACCATAATAATTTCCATTGCAACAGACTGTGATAACCCTAGCATAGGACTGTGATGTCAGTCATAGACAAGTAGGCAGAGCAGATGGAAGTTTAGGAATCAATGAGCCTACTTTCATGTTAACTGCTACTGTAATAAAGAAAACTGTGAAGGGAAGTCAAGAGAATCTCTGAACTACACGCTGAACTCAGAATCAAAACAATGTGTTTTTCAGTGTTCACTGTGACACTAGGGGTGTTTGAAAATAATGGCCCTGCATTGCTCACACCCCAGTACTGAATTTTTGCATTACAACACAAAACGGGACAGATTTTTATATTTTTCTCTGTGAATATTTATGCAAAACTAATCTTTTTGGGCAACAGAAAATGCCTCAGTATTTGTAGCCAGCACCATGATGCGGCAGCAGTGATCTGGGGATGCTTGGAACTGTCTGATTTGATAGGACTTAATGGAATTTAGACATTTCTAAATTCAAATCCTATTCCAATTTTGGTAAGGACCTTGGAAACAGAATTGGAATTGGAATCAGATTTGGAATCCTAATTCTTAAATCCTAAATCCTAATTTCCTGTGTAAAACGATGTTTAAGCCTTAAATTTCAGAATTAGCATTTTCAGATTTCAGTAAAAAAAAATGCTAATTCTGAAAGTAGTTTGGAATCCAGCAAAACTGATTCCATGATTTAGAATCAAATTAATCAGATTCTGTGACATGGAATCCGATCCGACCCTACTCTGCACTGTTACCTAGGAGACTTTGGGCTCACACGTGGACCTGAGAACTCTACACCAGGACTGTCAGGGAGCCTGGCGAGTCACAGGAAGCTCTGCTTCCAGGGTGAGGGCACAAGTCACTGAACATTCAAGCGCACTTGGTCTACTACCCCCCCCCCACCGTAGAAACATGCAATGTCTCTGGGGGTAGTTAGACTTTAACTTGGTTTGTTGAACCCAGGTCCTGCAATGTGATGGTTTCCTGTAGGGTGCTGGAGTGAGCTAATGGTCCAAGTTAGAGCTCGAAGTCAGGGACAAGTGTCACCAGTGGGCAGTGACTGTCAAAAGGACATCTAGTTAGGAGGAAGTGGAGAAAGGCTAATGAAAATGAGGAAAAACAGTAAATTGAAAATAAAATCCTTTAGGGCCCAGAGAGATGGCAGTATTTGTTTTTAACTCCTGTTTAACTAAACAGTGGTGCTCATATTTTTTTAAGATAGCTTCTGTCATTTGTTTCTGGTATGAAAGCAACCCACTAATAATGATTGCCATCTAAAATAATTTTACTTGTATACTGTTGTGCTGACATGCAGTTTAGATGAACACAGAGCAGAATATTTATATTTGTTTTACCAGGAAAAGGCTCTGTTGTGTGATGCACATTTACAAGGCGGTCCTGATTAGAACAGTAAGAAAGGTACATCATGCCTACAGCATAGCATTTACAGCAAATAATAGACAAAGACACAAGGCAATGGACATATAGTACAGGCATAAAACCGTAGTACATAATATGGAATGCTGCATCAGAGTGTTTGATATTCTTTGTGCTGGTACCCCATGGAATCAATTGGAGAAGTGTTCTGGTACAAAATGGGGGAGCCCGCTTACAGCTGATAACGTAAGTGGTCACAAACCACAACACTTCACATGGGGCGGTAGCTTTGGAAAAATCCTCTGCAGCAAGAAGTACTGGAAACTCCCAGGGCAGTGATTAAAATAAACAGAGTCATATGTCAAGTATCAGATTTCTTTTACTTTGAAGTCCTTGCATCCCTTATACAGCTGGACAGACAGAAATAAAATATTGACTTGCCATCTAGAAAGAATATTTGTTGATTTATTGGGTTATAGCAGTTTTCTGATGCATTTAAAGGCTGCTGATCAAGGATGAAATCTCATTTCAAAATCTATAGATGTAATCCCCTCACTGTGCTACAGTAATGCTCTGAAGTTTGTACACAATATTGAAAATGATGTTCAGAACAATTTAATAAACTTTTTATAGTTTTCTAAATAGTTCATGATAGAAAGTTGTTTTAATCAAATTCACTAATGATACCCTGTTTCTTCTTACTTGTGCAATTAAAGCGCATCAAACAGTGAAATCAACGTTCAACAGCTGCTGTATTTTTCACCATTCTTTTTTCTTCCTATCCATGCTCACTGGCAATCTGTCTCTTCGAACAGTTACAGCACTTTACATTAAAGGAGAGGCCCCAATCTTTTGGATGTATGAAATGATTTGGCTTGTGATTTTGTTGCTATTCAAAAATGGTTTTGTTTTAATAAATTGGTATTAAATGAAAAAAAAATTCCATGTTTTTTTGGTAACCAAAGAAAAAAGTTGGCCGATGATCCTGTTCTCTCATTGCACATGTTAAGGGCGACATTGAACAAGTCAGGACCTTCAAATACTTAAGACTTCTATTTGATGAACCCTTAACTTGTGAACAGCACATTAACATCATGATTAAACTAACACATCAAAGATTGTTTTCTCTCTATAGATTTAATTTGTTACTTATTCCATCCACTAGGTTGTTGCTGTCTCAAAGCTTTCTTTTGTCTCTGATCAACTATGAATTATTGTTTCATCATTCAGTAGGCTTGGGGTTACTGAGTAAGGTTATGACTTTACTGAATCAAATTGTTAGATTTGCTTCTCAGTTACCATATATTACTCACCACTGTGACCTGTGTGAGCATCTGAGTGGGCTGCAGGTTGATCAGAATTATCAGTTTCACCTCAGCCAGTATTCCTGAATATGGTACCTAGTTCTTTTCATGTAATCTTTAAAACACATGTTACCAAGGCTTAAACCAGGTCATCCCAATGTACTTGGTTTACAGTTCCTATGATGAAAACTTCTACTGGTCAGAGCATTGTTACATACTTTGGCTGTGGCTTTCAATGCTTTACTATCATGTATAACCAGCACCTGCAACTCACTAAATACCTTCAGAAGGGTCTCTAAAAAGCATCTTTTCACCAGTGATAGATGCAAATGTTTTATGTTTAGATAATTCACCTTGTTTCTCTATATTTTCTTTTGTCAACTGTTATTATGTTCTGTGTAATTTGCTAATGTATACTTTTGTTATTTGCTCTGGTTGCCCATGTAAACGGGTCTTTGGCCCATGGACTTTTCCAGATTTTAAATAATCAAAACAAAACATTGAAGATGTTGAAACATAACAGAGACTCTGGTTTGCTCAATTTAGTGGGCTAAGAACATCTGGGGCCCATACCCAGTTGCAAGGGGCTAGTGGTCACAGTGACCCCATACACAGTCAGTTGGGAGTGTCACTGAGAGGTCATATTGACCCCATATAGTCACAAGAGACTGTCTTTAAGTGGTCACAATAACCACATACACAGCTGCAATGAACTGTCACTAAGGGGTCATAATGATCCCATGCACAGTCACAAGGGACTGGCACCTAGTGATCCCCATTTCCCCACACACAGTGACAATGGATTGTCACTAAGTGGTCACAATGACCCCCATGTGCATTCAGCATGGATTGTCATTAAAAATGCGGTCACAATGGACTGTCACTAAGTGGTCACAATGACCCCCATGTGCAATCAGCATAGACTGTCACTAAGTGGTCACAATGACCCCCCATGTGTAGTCAGAATGAACTTTGATTAAAAATGCAGTCACAATGGACTGTCACTAAGTGGTCACAATGACCCCCATGCAGTCACAAAGGACTGCCACTAAGTGATCACAATGACCTCAAACATAGTCACAATGGACAGTCACAAAGTGGTGACAATGACCCCATACCATACATACTTGCACTGGACTGTCACTAAGTGGCTGCAGTGATCCCACATACAGTTGCAAATGACTGGCATTAAGTGGTCACAATGACCCCCATACACATTCATAAGAGATTGTCAATAAGTGTTCACAATTATTTATTTTATTTGTAATTTTTGACAGGAAAGGCACACTAACCTGTGATAGACATGGAAAGCAGGAGACACCCTGTCTAGGATAGGGTAACAAACTAGATGCAGTGAAGAAAAAGAAGGAGAGGTAGGACTTGAAGTACAAAAGGAGGAGGAAGGAGGTACAAAGTAAATTGAGCTTGCATAGACTCTAAGCAAAGGTAGGTAAAGAGCATGGGAGTGGTGCATTACAGTGGTTGTGGGGCTACAGCCGTTTGTGCGACCTTCTGTAGACTGAGGCTCTCCCACATATGTACTCAGCTCTCTGGGTTGTGGGCACAGGTTGCTGGACTCTGGGCCTAACTGGCAAGGGTAGAGAACTTTTTTCGCCATCCGGGGGCCACATGTCTGCCACTTCTGCCCCCAGAGGATGCCTGGGCAGAGGCAGAGTGGATGGACCTTGTTGGGCTCCAGGTGTGTGAGGGTGGTGGGAAGGGTGCCCACTCCTCCGCCTATCTCACTGCAGAATTCCTCCACCATACTGGTGGGATGGGGCAGTCAAGAGGAGGTAGCCATCACTGTGGGATAAGAAGGTGGAGGTCCTTAAAAACTGAGGCCCCAAGGAGGGAGGGAAAGGCCCCAGCCCAAGCTGAAGCAGCTGCTGGAGGAGGACTCTATTGTAAGGGAGATAGGTGTGGAAATTGGAGAGGGGGAAGGTGACATGACTGAGTGTTTCTTTGGCTAGGAGGGATGGAAAGCATATCTAGAGGATGAATAGGGCAGTAGGAGCCAGAAGCTGCTAGAGGAAATTATCCATCTGGGGATGAATGACCTGGGTAGGGAGAAGGGTAACTTCGCAGTAACTTCAGGAAGCTGGGGAAGGGCCTCAAGTAGGTGGCATGCACAGTGTTTTTTTTCTGAGGTGTTACCTGTGTACGGCTGGGGAGAGGCAAGGGTGCTTCACATCAGGGTATTTAATGACTGGTTGGAGGCATGGTGCATAGAGGAGGGCTTTGGCAATACTAGGGACTGGGAACCAAGCCAGGAGGATATGGGCCTCTATGAAGGAGATGGCTTGCAATCTTCCAGGAAGGGGACCACAGTCCTTGGTAGGAGGTTTAAATGCTATATTGATTAACATTTAAACTAGCTGGGGTAGGGGTACTTTATAGTATATATAGCATACTTTACCCGATATTGTCTCCTGTATCTTTTTTGCAATGGCTGAATGATGAACTGTTATAATATTGTGGGTGTGTCATCCTAACCACTTTCCTTTACATGGTGTTCTGTATCTATTACCCTTCAATCAGGGTTGAAAGTCCTTCATTCAATTGCTATTATCTTTTTTTTCCTTTTGGATACTTAATGGTCCTTTGGACATTTGAATGAAACTATCAAATTATACTATGGGGAACCATTGTTCTGCAGTTACTCCTTGTCTGAGGAGTTTGCCCATGTATTGCAATAGGATTTAGGATATGTCATTTCAGATGTATTGGATATTATGTATTCTTTGTATGCTATGTGCTATATGCTGAATAAAACTGAGTCTGAAAAAAAAAAAAACTAGCCGGGGGAGGCAGTAAAACCAAGGGAGGCAAAAACTGACCCCCCACTGGATGGAGGAGCATTAGGGAGGGAGGGAGGGAGAGAGGGAGGGCCCAAGGAAAGAAACCTCCCCTGGTGCAGTGGCCAAGGAAAGCAGGGTCAAGGACAGAACAGAAAAAAGGGGGTTATAACTCATGTAAGCAAAGGTAGAGGATTGAAGGAGACCAGAAATGGTGAAGGTAAAAATGGAAGAGGTAAGTCAGGGGGCTTCAGGGAACAGCACAGGAAGGAATATTTGTTTATTTAGTTGAAATGGCTCCTACCAAGATAGTCCCATGAGATGCAGGATTTTGTTTTCATGGGGATCCCAGGGAGGACAGCAGCAGTCAGCAGGTTCACATAGTCTAGGAAGAACACTTGCATACGGACTAAAAGTATATATAGGAAAACAAACAAGCTCTAATAAGTACATCCAAATAGTAATCAGAACAACTAACAGAGTGGGTTCACTGCAAAGAGCATGAACATCGCTATGCCACATGATCATGGTCACATAGATAGGTGGGGATTCAGGATCCCCAGAGGGATCCCAAGGGGAAAGCATGGCAGTAGGCAGGGAAAAAGAAGGTGTGGACAGCCTTGTGCACTAATGCAAGATGTCTTGGAAACAAAATGCCAGACCTAGAAGCCATCATGGCTGAGAATTACCTGGATTTAGTGGCCATTACAGAGTTGTGGTGCACTGAGCACCTCAACTGGGTATGGCCATACTGGCTACTCTCTGTTCAGGACAGACAGGGTGGGGAGAAGGGTTTGTATTATACGTGAGGAAGGAAAGCAAGGCCACAGAGGTACAGAAGCACCAAGAGGAAAAGGAGGGCCTAGAGGTGCTGTGGGTCATCCTGGAGACCAGCTCTGGGACCACTATCCATACCGTGGTAATGTACAGACCTCCAGCACAAGGAGAGGAATCAGATGAGGCACTTGGGAAAGCCATCTTCAGAATAGGGCAGAGGTGTTGCTAGTTGGAGACTTCAGTCTGCCAGACATGGAGTGTAGCTGTCCAGCTATGACTACAGCAAGGTGCAGGGCCATCTGTTCCTCCCCACAAGGGGCTTTTCTCAGGCCGCTAGTCAAAGAACCCACTAGGGATGGAGTACTGCAGGACCTGGTGCTTACAAATTAAGCAGGCAAATTAATCAGAGACCGGGTGTCCTGTTCAAGTTATAGAACCTTTTGACTGCCCAAGCCAGTCTTGTGGTTGCAAACAATGTGCTGTTATCCATGATGAACTATAATTCATTTCTGTTTTCTGGATTAACAAATTCTGACATGTCATTGCTCACCATTTCCTTTCATGCTGTCTGTAAGTTTGCCTTAAAATTACCCTATCGAACCCATCATTGCACTTTGCATCAATTAGTAGGCTGGTTACCCCCAAATTTAAGTTGTTTATACAACTTAAACTGTTTGACAAATAATGTTTTAAGGTTAGAGGATGATTCTCCTTTATTCTCAATGTACGATTTTAAGACAGTTGATAGGACTCCAATACTACATCCAAACTTGTCCCAAATGTAAGCACAAAGACGGGTATACGTGCTTACTCTGTAAGTGCAGCAATAAATTGGAATAATTCACCAATGTCCTTACAACAAGGCCTGGGACATGAAATGTTTAAAAAGCATCTTAAGAATTATTATCTTAGCCTTTTAACATGTAAGTGTTATCACTGAATGTATGTTTTTGTATTGTTTGTATTGCATTGTTGCACTATGTGTGTGCCTTAGTTGTTGTTCTATGTAACATCTTGACTGTTATTTATGGTCCCAGGTCATGTATGAAAAAGGGCCTTGGCTCATTGCACTTACCTGGTTAACAAAAGTTTATATAAATAAAAATTAAAAAATAAAATACAAACAGGACCAGCTCTGCAGACTTCACAGTGTGCAGTCCCCTAGGGAGCAGTGATCACTGTACAGTGTGCAGTCCCCTAGGGAGCAGTGATCACTGTACAGTGTGCAGTCCCCTAGGGAGCAATGATCACTGTACAGTGTGCAGTCCCCTAAGGAGCAGTGATAACATTGTGGCTCAGCATAAGGATGGGAGCAGAAGCAAAACACATGAGGACCAGGCTCCTGGACTTTAGGAGAGTGGATTTTAAAGAAATGGGAGACCGCATCAGAAACTGCCTTGGTTGGGGGTGGGGGGGGGATTGCCAGGGAGAGGTAGAGGAACAGTGGGGAAAAATGAGGAAGGGCATAATTAAGGCAGTCTACCTCTGTGTAAAGGAAGCCAGTAACTGCAGAAGAGACAAAGAGACAAAGAGACTGTTATAGTTGTTTAAGGAAGGGGCGAAGGTGGTGAAGGGAAAAGGGGTTGCATTCAAGAGTAGGAAACACAGAGGGAGAAGGACAGGAAGATATGCCAAGTAAAACAAAAAGAAGCAGACAGGGCAGTGAAGGGAGCAAAAACACAGACAGAAGAAAGGATTGCACAAGGGGTCGCTACAGGTAATAAGACTTTCTTCAGATACATATGCAAAAAGTGGCATGCAAGGGAAGGGAAATAAGGATTAGAAGGGGGAAAGGGAAAGATTGCACAGAAAAGGACCAAGAAAATGCTGACATCCTAAAGAGGTACTTCTGCTCTGTCTTCACAGTGGAGGGGTGAGGGGTGGACCACCACAGAGAGTCAGGAGTGTGGGGGGGGGGAGAGGTGGACACAAGTCCATTTTTAGATGAGAGTCCTGAAGGGTCTTGCAGCCCTAAAGGTGAACAGGGGTATGGGACCAGTTGGATAAATCTGAGTATACTAAAAGAACTCAGGGAAGTGATAGCTGCCCCACTGACAGCCGTGTTCAGTAGCTTACTGGAAACAGGCATGGTTCTGGGGGACTGAAGAGGGGGTGATGTGATCCCTCTACATAATACCAGCAGCAGGAAGGAGGCTAGCAACTATAAGCCAGTCAGTCTTAAGTCATTGGTGGGGGAAATTAAAAGAAGTCTTTCTGAAAGAAAGACTGGTAGAGTATCTTGAATCCAATGGGCTGCAAGACCTTAGGCAGCATGGATTAACAGGGGGAAGGTCATAGCAATCAAATCTGATATATTTTTTTGACAGGGTGACCAAGGAAGTAGATCGGGGAGGGCAGCTAACAAGCCTATATGGACTTCAGCAAGGTCTTCAACACTGTGTCAAACAGGAGGCTGCTAAAGAAGCTGAACAGCCTAGGAGTGGGATCCAAAGTTGTAAATTGGGTTAGAAACTTGTTAATTGATAGGAGACAGAGAGTGGTGATTAACAATATTCACTTTAAGGATGGGAGAGTGACCAGCAGGGATCACATAGCTTGGTACTGGGGTCTGTTCTTTTCAGTGTCTTCATGGGGACATTGCAGAAGAACTGGAAGGAAGACATGTTTTTGCAGATGATACCAAAATCTGTAAATAGGGTAGACACTCAAGAAGGGGTGGAAAGAAAGTACAAGGATATTGGAAATCTTGAAGGGTAGTGAAAAGCATGGCAGCTCTGGTTTAATTCCAAAAAGTGTAAAATCATGCACCTAGGCTATATGAACCCAAGAGTTGAATATGGGGGGAGGGGCTACTGACAGTCAGTAGATAGGGAAGTGACCATGGGGTTAAAATATCTGAGGACCTCAAGGTGGCAGGACAGTGTGACAAGGCAGTGAGTAGGGTTAGTGAGATGCTGGGGTACATAGGTACAACTCCATTGTACAGTGCATCTCCACCATCTCTTCTCTCACAGATAACGGTGAGGTCATTTTACTCGGTGATTTCACCCTGGACTGGCTCTCCCCTGCATCTAAACCCACTACCCTAAAAATTGAATCACTGAGCCTCACCCAGATGATCTCTGAGCCAACTCGCCTTAACCCCAAATTGCCAAACCACTCTCTACTCGATTGGGTGCTCACCTCCCACTCCCAACGCATCTCTGCTGCTGGCATACTCCCTGATGCCCTCAGTAATCATTGTATCATGTTCTATGTAAGAAAGGTTTCAATTCCCTAATCTGCTCCCAAATATATATGGTATTGCCCTCTTCACAACCTAGACTCCTATTCCCTCCTCCAGGATCTATGCCAAGCAGACTGGTCTCCCATATTCTCAGCCCCTAACATAGACACTACACTCCTGATTTTTTCCAATGCCTTAACTTGTATCTGGGATATCCATGCACCCCTAAAAAAATGCACAAGTAAAATGTCACCACCACCACCCATGGTTAACATCGGACCTCCTCACCCCGTGTATAACCCAGGACAAACTAAGGGCAAATTTCAAGGCTTCCCTCTCATCTTCAACTATACAAGTCTCATAGAAATACCTGCACCAAGGCCATCAGAAATGCCAAATCGAACTTCTTCAAGTCCCAACTGCAGGCAAGAGCTAACTCTCCATTAAACTTCTGGAAAGTTATCTGTTCCCTCTTAGACCCACATACACAAAAAGAAATAAAGTGACTCACGCAGAAACTGGCATCTTGAGAAAAACTTTTGAAACATTAAAAAGAACACACCCATGGGTTCCCTGGCCCTTCGAGGGTATCAACTCTCTTCATTGGGGGGGTCACATCATACTAGCACCATTTTATACAAAACCTTTTAATCAATTCCTTAATTATCTAATTAAATAATCAATAACATTATTAAAAAAAAAACACGTTTCCAATAGGCACCATTAGAACTTACAGTGCTCTGAATTCTTTCCAACAAATAGTTCAAATACAAACAGTGCAAAGAATGTTAGATGTAAAACACACAATAATTAGACATAGACATCCCCACACATATTAATTACAATACTTGGTTAAAACATATGGCAATTGCACTATTTATTTTGTTATTCCAAGCGCATAGCCGAGAATTCACACAGAGCAACAATGGTGAGAAACTTTCAGATAAATTCCTATATAAATAACACACCACAAACTTTGCAGTGTAATGATTTCATTTAATTTACTAAATTCTCATACCACCACCCATGGTTAATGCCGGACCTCCTCACTCTGTGTAGAACCCGGGACAAACTACTGTATGGACAAATTTCAAGGCTATCCTCTCATCTTCAACTATACAAGCCTCATAGAAATACCTGCACCAAGGCCATCAGAAATGCCAAATCGAACTTCTTCAAGTCCCAACTACAGGCAAGATCGAACTCTGCATCAAACTTCTGGAAAGTTACCTGTTCCCTCTTAGACCCACCTGTCTCTCAAGCCCCCCAGTCCTAAATTTTGAAGGCTCAACAATATCTGATCCTGCCTCAATTGCCGACACTTTAATACCTTTTTTACAACCTGTGCTATCCCTGGCCACTCCATTCCTACCTCAGCAAAACCCCCTCTCACTCTTTCTGGCTGCGGTTTCATCTTCCCCTCTATCTCGTCCCAAGAAGTCTACCAGGCTCTAATGTAACTTACCCCCACCAAAACCAGCCCAGATGACCTTCACCCCAAGATTCTTTGTATCAGCACCAGCTATCACAGCCCCCTTCTCTCATCTCCTTAACCTCTCTCTCACTTCCAGTTCTGTCCCCCAAGCCTGTAAACACTGTACATTTAGGGCAGGCCTGAGTGGCGCTTTCTGCTCTGGGCGGACAGCTCTAACCACCTCCACGGCCGCCGCCTGACCCCTTGATGAATTCCTGCCCCCTTTGGATCCTGCACCGTGGATCCAGCATTCAGGCACTTGTGCCTGAGCGGTGCTGTCTGCTCTAGGCAGACAGCTGTAACCACCTCCACAGTTGCCGCCCGACCCCTTGCTGAATTCCTGCTGCCTTTGGATCCTGCACTGCGGAGCCAGCATTCAGGTACGACCGCAGTTTGTCCAAAGATCCATCCCGGTCGCTAGAACCTGATTGGTAATGGAGTATTCGCTCGGAGGACTCCTATTGGTATGCCTGCTTTCCTCCTGCACACTGATTGGTGCGCCCTCTGCCATAGACTTAAAGAGCGATTTCTGTGGGACCTTGGACTGCTTTTCCCCTGTTAACTGCTGTCTGAATTTTATTGAAAACTGGACATAACTGTGTTAGCTGATACACCTAAAGTTTAAGTATTCACTAAAGTGCTTTGTGTAGACATCACCTGTACTATTTAACGCGAAGCTTTATTCCTGCCTGTGAATAATCTGGATAGCCTAGGTCTGATAAACTTGCTTAGTACTGCTAACTAACATCTAAATTGTCTGTCTGTCACTTGTTACTTATTTCTCACCACCCTTGTCTTCCTCTCTTGCTAAGAATTTCCTTTGCCATTTTAGCTCTACTGCAGCCTCTGCCTAATTTGCCTCTGTGCAAGCCCTCCCCCACTGCTATTGTCTCTGGTATCTCTTGCTCCTTTTACAGCACATCATCCTTGGTGTGCCCTACCCTTGCCTCTTAACTTCTCTTTTGTCTAAAGTTATAATCACCCCCACCCCTCACTGGTGGTCTGATGCCAGCTTCCTGCCCCCAAATTCACTGCTGATTCCAGGTATATTTACTGCATCTTTCTTTCTCCCCTTCCTCTTAGGCACTCGCACCTGAGCAGCGCTCTCTGCTCTGGGCAGATAGCTCTAACCGCCTCCACGGCTGCCACATGACCCCTTGCTGAATTCCTGCCACCTTTGGATCCTGCACCGCAGATTCAGCATTCAGGCACTTGCACCTGAGCGGTACTCTCTGCTCTAGGCAGACAGCTCTAACCACCTCCACGTCTGCCACCCGACCCCTTGCTGAATTCCTGCTGCCTTTGGATCCTGCACTGCAGATTCAGCTTTCAGGCACTTGTGCCTGAGTGGTGCTGTCTGCTCTAGGCAGACAGCTCTAACCACCTCCACAACTGCTGCCTGACCCCTTGCTGAATTCCTGCTGCCTTTGGATCCTGCACTGTGGATCCAGCATTCAGGTACGACTGCTGTTTGTCCGAAGAGCCATCCTGGTCGGCGAAACCTGATTGGTGCATTGAGCTCACAGGAGGACTCTGATTGGTGTGCCCACTTTCCTCCTGTAGACTGACTCGTGCACCCTCTGCCATAGACCTAAACAGCGATTTCTGTGGGACCTTTGGCTGCTTTTCCCCTGTCACCTGCTGCCTGAATTTTATTGAAAACTGGACATAACTGTGTTAGCTGATACACCTAAAGTTTAAGTATTCACTAAGGTGCTTTGTGTAGACATAACCTATACTATTTAAAGAGAAGTTTTATTCCTGCCAGTGAATAATCTGGATAGCCTAGGTCTGATAAACTTGCCTAGTACTGCTAACTAACATCTAAATTGTCTGTTTGTCACTTGTTACTTATTTCTCACCACCTAAGAATTTCCTTCGCCATTTTAGCTCTGCTGCTGTCTCTGCCCTAATTTGCCTCTGTGCAAGCCCTCCCCCACTGCTGTTGCCTCTGATATTTCTCTCTCCCTTTACAGCTCATCATCATTGGTGTGCCCTACCCCTGCCTCTTAACTTCTCTTTTGTCTAAAGTTATAATCACCCCCACCCCCCCCCGGTGGTCTGATTGCGAGATTCCCGCCTCAATTCACTGCTGATTCCAGGTATATTTACTGCATCTTTCTTTCTCCCCTTTCCCTTAGGCACTTATGCCTGAGTGGCGCTCTCTGTTCTGGGCAGACAGCTCTAACCACCTCCACGGCCACCGCCCGACCCCTTGCTGAATTCCTGATGCCTTTGGATCCTGCACTGCAGATCCAGCATTCAGACACTCATGCCTGAGCGGTGCTCTCTGCTCTGGGCAGACAGCTCTAACTGCCTCCATGGCTGCCGCCCGACCCCTTGCTGAATTTCTGCTGCCTTTGGATCCTGCACTGCAGATCCAGCATTCAGGTATGACCGCTGTTTGTCCGAAGAGCCATCCCGGTCAGCAGAACCCGATTGGTGTGTTGAGCTCACAGGAGGACTCTGACTGGTATGCCCACTTTCCTCCTGTACACTGATTGGTGTGCCCTCTGCCATAGACTTAAACAACGATTTCTGTGGGACCTTTGACAGCTTTTCCCCAGTTAACTGCTGTCTGAATTTTCTCCCGCCCCACACTCTCCCCCTCCCAGGCCTCCTTTAAATACAGTTTTGCTCCGCCCTTACAGGTTCTATATCTTTTGACTGACTCTTACTGGCATTCACTTAGTAGTACCGAATCCATTTAACCAATACTATGTGTAGCAGCACTACAGCACCTACTCTGTTCTTACTTTTTCCTTTTCTACTTCCTTTTTCCACATCCCTTCATTTGCCAGAATTTTAGTTCTTACTATGTTTCTATTTTAATCTCACTGAATCTGAGGGCTACTGTTTGTGATTCTGGTATCCATTTAGTGGTACTTCCCAACCCGCTCTAATTGCTGGATTCAATCATTTGGCATTATGGATTGTCTCATTATCTTTTTGCTAATACTTGGCAACAGTGTACCACGTGCCTTACTGCACCTTAAAGTATCAGGTGCTAATCTAGTCATTGATTCCCTTATTACATCCTATATTGCCCCCTTACACTGTACCTCCACTTTCTCGACGATCCACTCGTCACATGTATATATCCCACATTCTTCCGCCCTTCCCTTCCTGTACCCTTCACCCATGACTATCCGAGCACTCTCCCTCATTTCCCTAAAACATCAATTCTGCTCTATGTTCTCCCACCCTAAACGTACATCCCTGAAACCTATCAAAGGTGATCACAAAGGAAAAAAGCATTCTCATTTTTAATAAATTCCCTAAAGAAAATGCTGTTGCTACTCCTTCTCTGCTCAGGCAACGTGGAGTTAAATCCTGGCGCTCCAGTTCAATTTTCCTCTCCATCAGACTTTGCAGCTGCCCCTGGTCTGAAGATGATGTTAGTTAACATACTAAGCCTGGCTAAAAAATTTGACCAACTTCAAGTTGGGCTGCGGATACTAACCTGGATCTTATCATTATTACCGAGTCATGGCTTAAAAAGACTAATCTTGACCAACAAATTACTCTCCTGGACTACAAACTATTTAGGGCAGACAGGGATACGGGAGGGGGGGGTAATCTGTGTCAGAACCAAGTTTGCAATTAGTGATATCTTTTGCAAATCTAAGCCTAAAGAATTTTGAGATTGTTTCATTGAAGCTTCACCTTCCTTCCATGGAATGCATTACTATTACAGGTGGCTATAGGCTCTTGTCTGGTGGCACCGAATTCCTTGACATTCTGAAATCCCTAACCATAGCCGCCAACTTAGAAACAATAATCCTGGGGGACTTCAACATGGATTGGCTCACTGCAAAATCTCACTGCCTTAAATCCCTCTGTAAAGAGCTTGGTCATGTACAGCTAGTTACTGAACCCACAAGGTACAATACCTCTAACACTGCCAACAGCGCCATGTTAAATGTTATTCTAACCACTCACTCTCATAAAATCTCCCATTCAGCAGTGTTCCATAATGATATGAGCGACCACAGTGTGGTGGTATGCACAAGATCACAAATTAAAACCTGCCAACAGTCCAAACTTAGAACTAAGCGGTCTTTTCGCAAATTCAATGTGACAAGTTTTCTGTCTGACTCAAGTAGGGTCAGATGGCAAGATTTATATCTTGCAAATACTGCTGATGAAGCTGTCTCTGTCCTTAATGACAACCTCACTACCTTGATAAACAAGCATGCCTCCACTATCAAAGTCAGGGTGTGTAACATTTCCCACCCCTGGTTTATCCCAGACTTCAAGGCAGCACTTACCAGCAGAGATAAACTTTGGGCCCAGGCTAGGTACTTCAAGAGTCTTGCAGACCGGCAGGCCTTCAGAACTGCTGGGAATGCCTGTGTAAAAAGCATTTGTGCTGCAAAAGCAAACTTTTACATCACCACCCTGGAGCAAGCCAATGGGAACTCCCAAAAAATCTGGAGGACACTTAAATCTATTGAAGGCCGTCGCTCAGCTACGTCTATTATAACTAAGATATTTACCAATGTTAGAGTGGTGGAAAACAACTCCCAAATCCTCAAAGAACTTAACTCACATTTTGTCTCCACTGGACTTGCTTTTGACTCCTCACCCTAGGCTAGCCATGCAAAAAATTGTGCTAGCTCTACCTCTGCTACCTGCATTCCATCCCATCCCTTTCAGCTGTGCATGATTACCTATAAAGAAGTTGAAGATTCACTCCTTAACCTAGATCTCAGGAAGAGTGCCGGGGATGATGGACTTGAATCTTTTTCCTGAGACTAGGCTCTGCCCATCTCACTGCCCCATTCTACATATTTTCATTCTATCCATTACTTCTGCCACAGTTCCATCCTGCTGGAAATCCACCCACATTCTTCCTCTTTTCAAATCAGGAGACCCCTGCGATTTAAACAATTACAGGCCCATCTCCATCTTGCCTATTCTCTTCAAAGTTCTTGAAAAGCTGATCTATAACCAACTGAAACAAAATATTGAATTCTACTTTCTCCGAAACCCTGCACAATTTGGTTTCAGGTCTAAACACAGCACTGTCACAGCTTTGGCTAAGGTCACTAATGATTGGATTTCTGCTGTGGATTCTAAGAAGATCACCAGTGTAGTCTTTCTGGACCTTAGTAAAGCATTTGATACTGTTGACCATCTCCTCCTAATTAACTGCCTCACTATCTTAGGTGCCACTCTGTCTACCACACAGTGGTTCACCAGTTATCTCTCTGGTAGGATGCAGAAAGTCAAAGCAGATGGTTTTCTCTCAGCCTCCCTTCTGATTGTTAGGGGAGTCACCCAAGGCTCCATTTTAGGCCCGATCCTTGTTCTCTCTATATATTAATGATTTTGATTCTTACATAATGAACTCCAGTCTTCACTTCTTCACAGACGACACTGTATTGTATACCTTTGGCACAACTCTAATGGAAGTTAGGGACGTTTTGCAAGCCGACTTTGCTCAGCTTAAAATTAACCTTATTAAAGCTAAGCTCCTCTTAAATGCCAAGAAAACCAAGGCAATGATCTTTTCACGTAGTTCCTCCATTGGCACCCCCCCATTGCTGCCAAATGACCTTATTGTTACCTCACTGGGTGAACCCCTTGAAGTCGTTCCTAAATTTAAATGTCTTTGCTTTTGGATAGACAATAAGCTCACTTTCAATGACCACATTGAGGACTTAGCCAGGAGGCTCAAAGCATGGCTAGGTTTTTTCTTTAGAAATAGGTCTTTCTTCCCTCTTGCGACCTAAACCAGGCTTGTACTGGCCACATTTCTTCCCCTACTTGATTACGGAAATTTCATCTACACCTCCTCTGCAATCTCAAACCTAAGTAAGCTGGACGTTCTCTACCACCATGCATATGGTTCATCACCAGTTCCCCTTACAGAACCCCCCACTGCGATCTGTACACAGCTGCTGGTTGGACTTCACTCGCCACCAGATGCTTGCTTCATGCTGGTATCTGGACCCTTAAGATACTCCTTCACAAACTGCCGAGCTACATAACGTTGCTTATCTGCATCTCCCGCAGTGCATACTCACTCAGGAAATTAAACTACATCCTGCTTGATGTTCCAAGAACTTGTACTACCTTTGGCCAATGAGCCATTTAATTCGCCCTTCCACCTTTATGGAACCAACTCCAATCCATGCTGAATCTAACCAGCATTGTCTCAATTAATCTCTACAAAGCATTAGGTTCATCTAAAATAAAAGATATCTGTAGCTGCCACTAAGGCGCGCCCTCACCCTTATGTTAGTTACACGTGCACCGACTGCCCTTGCTCTGTCCAAACCAGGACTGCAACCACATAGGCAGTTTAAGACTTAAAAGTGCCAAAGATTTGATTCCCTTTGATTTACTTACACTGCCTATTACCTCTAGACCTCCTAATCACATCTCTCTCCCCTTTACTGTCCTAACCCCTAGCCTTCCCTTCCTGCTTTTAATCTTTAACCCTACCTACTTTCTTATGCTCTCTCTGCCATCCTTGCACACTAACAGTTTCTTTTAATGCATTTAACTTGGAGACTGGAAAGGGCACCACAATCCACACAGGGGTTGTGTACAGACCCCCATGTCAGGGCGAAGGAATGGACAAGGATATGATAGAAGGCATTCTTAGAATGGCAGAGAAAGGGGAGATACTGTTGATGGGAGACCTGAATATGTCAGATGTTAACTGGAGCACATTTGCTGCAGCCACATGCAAGAGTAGGGCCATTCTTGATGCCCTACAGGTGGCAGGCATTAGACAGCTAGTTTCGGAACCCACTCGTGAGGGAGCAATCTTAGACCTCGATTCCAAACGGGGCAGTGAGAGGATCTCAGATCTAGAAGTGGGTTGCCATCTGGGGACAAGTGACCATCAAACAGTGTGGTTCATGTTAAACTCAGCTACAGAGTCAAGCTTCATACAAAAGTGAGGGTACTGGACTTTAGGAGGGCTGACTTTGGCAAGATGGGAGAGTGCCTCAGAAAAGCACTAGCAAACAGGCTAGAAGGAGGTGTGGAGCAACAATGGGGAATTATCAAAACTGCCATCACAGAGGCAACAAGCCTTTGTGTGAAGCAAATAAACAAATCAAAATGAAAGAAAAAGCCACTATGGTTCTCAAAGAGGTGGCTGTGAAAGTCAGGAAGAAAAAGATAGCATTCGAATGTAAGGAAACAAGAAGGACAGACAGAGCTGTACCAGTTAAGGCTGAAGGAAGCAGGAGGGGTCAGAATAGCAAAGGCCCAAACTGAGGAAAAGATAGCCAACTCAGTTAAGAAGGGGATAAACCTTTATAGGTACATCAGCGAGCGAGAAAGACAAAGGGAGGGATAGTGAGGCTGAATAGAATGAATGGTGGGTGGGCAGAGGGGACAGTGAAAAGCCGGAATACTTACAATATTTCTGCTCAGTATTCACAAAGAGGAGGGGAAGTGCTTAATCCAATTAACAGAAGCACTTTTGATAGGGGGTCGATCCCAGTCCTTTCAAGAAGAAAGGGTTCTGCAAGAACTCCTAAAACTGAAGGTGGACAAAGCAATGGGTCCTGATGGAATTCACCCCAGAATTCTAAAAGAATTAAGGAGGAACTAGTGAAACCACTGGCTACTCTTTTTAATAAATCATGGAGGATGGTGTGGTACCGAGGACTGGAGGAAGGCGGATGTGATTCCCTTTACAAAGTGGGTCCAAGACAGAGGCAGGAAACTACAGACCTGTCAGTCTGACCTCTGTGGTAGGGAAAGTGATGGAGTCACTTCTGAAGGAAAGACTAGTCGAGTACCTAGAGGCCAGTGGAGCACAGGACCCAAGGCAGCATGGGTTCACAGCGGGAAGGTCATGTCAGATGAATCTAATAGATTTCTTTGACTGGGTGACCAAAGTAGTAGACCAGGGAGGGCTGTGGACATGGCCTACCTAGACTTTAGCAAGGCATTTGACACAGTCCCACACAAAAGATTAATAGTCAAATTAACCAGCCTGGGAGTGGGACCCAGGGTGGTAGCCTGGGTAAAACATTGGCTGGACAACAGGACACAGAAAGTAATTGTAAATGGAGTCCACTCTGAAGAAAGGGGGTTACTAGTGGGGTACCGCAGGGTTCAGTATTGGGTCCAGTCCTTTTTAATGTCTTCATCAGTGACATTGCAGAGGGACTGGAAGGAAAAGTATGCCTTTTTGCAGATGACACAAAGATCTGCAAGAGGGTTGATACACAAGGAGGTGTGAAAAGGATGAAAAGGGACTTGGCAAGGTTGGAGGAATGGTCAGAAGTATGGCAGCTAGGGTTCAATGCAAAGAAGTGCAAAATAATGCACCTGGGAAACAAGAACCCAGGAAAGAATACACAATGGGTGGGGAGGTAGTAACAGGAACAAAAAAGGAAAGGGACCTGGGGGTAATCATATCAGATGACCTTAAGGTTAGCAAGCAATGTGAGAAGGCAGTAGGGAGGGCTGGGGGTATACTGGGATGTATAGGGAGAGGCATCATCAGCAGAAAACAGGAAGTTGTTATCCCTCTGTACAGACAGTTGGTGAGACCCCATCTGGAGTACTGTGTCCAGTTCTGGAGACCCCATCTCCGCAAGGATATTAGACAGGGTAGAGGCAGTCCAGAGGAGGGCAACTAAAATGGTGCAGGGTCTGCAAGAGAAGCCGTATGAGGAGAGACTAAAGGAGCTTAATATGTATACCCTTGAGGAAAGAATGGAGAGGGGGGACATGATAGAAACTTTCAAGTACCTCAGTGGAATCAACAAAGTCCAAGAGGGTAGCATCTTTCAGAAAAAGAGACTTGCAAGAACAAGGGGACACAATTTAAAGATAGAAGGGGCGGTTCAGGGGCAATGTGAGGAAGTATTATTTCACAGAGAGTGTAGTGGATGCATGGAACAGCCTTCCTGAGGAGGTTGTGGGGTCTAAAACTGTGGGAGAATTCAAGAATGCATGGGACAGACATAAGGCAATTCTTGTGGGGGGTAGGAAGAAATAGGCTGTTGGTTAACTAGGATCTGCGGCCTATCCTGTAGGTAGGGAAATGGGCAGACTAGATGGGCCTAGCGGTCCTTATCTGCCATCAAAGTCTATGTTTCTATGTTTCTATGTTTCTATTTATCTGTATTATATGTACACTCAATTGTTCCCCTGCATTAGCTGAAAAGAAAAACAAATTTTACTTACAGAATCTTGCTCTACCTGGTTGTATCCTATCATGAATTGCCATTTGTGAACTTTGTATGCACTTTTATTTCTATTGCCAATGATATCTTGCATGTAATGTCCACATGTTTGTGTAAATGTTCCAGGACCTCCTTGTGAATGAGCTTGCTCGACTGAGTTTTCCTGCAATAAACTTGAACTAAACAGGCCAAGGTGCTCCCCCTCCACAAAGGCGGAGATCCCATTTCCACTGGCAACTATAGGCCTATCTCTCTCCTTCCTGCCCTCACCAAACTCCAGGAGTCCCTAATTTACGCTAGGCTCCTGGAACATCTTACTGTTTTGGATAGTCTCTAACCTTCCAGTCAGGATTCAGGAAGCAGCATTCCATGGTCTCCTCCCTGCTTCGAGTCACTGACCATATCCAGTCAGCTATGGACAAAGGCCAAGTCACTGCTGCCATTTTTGATGACCTGACAAAGGCCTTTGATTCTGTCTCCCATCACCTTCTAATCCAAAAGGTTCATTCTTTCAGTCTGGCTTTGTCGCAGTAAATTGGTCTCATTCATACATTCAAAACAGACAGCAATCTGTACAAGTAGGAAGCCTAATCCCCCCATCCAAACTGGTGTCCTCCAAGGTTCAATACTTGGCCTCATTCTATTCTCTTTATTCATAAATTACCTCCCATCCATCTGCCTTCTCTCCCATACCCATATGTACATGGATGACACCATAATTTACCTTTCAGGTCCCACCACTGCTGCCAAAGTGACTGCCCCCCTGCAGTACAACTTTGATAAAGTGCAGCACTGGATCTGGCAAAACCAATTGAAATTCCAAAAAATTAAAATCCAAAAAAACAGTATCCATATTTTTTGGTTATAGGCAGAGACTGTCTAAATTTCAGAACTACCCAACACTTGCCACCCTGGACAGCTCCCCCTTAGATACAGTCCAATCTTTCAAATATCTCAGGGTCTGGCTGGACAGCAGCCTTGATTTCTCTACCCACATCGACTCCATATGTGCCCAACTGTGGCCTAAACTTGGTGCCCTCTATTGCCACAAAGATAGCCTCCCTACACCAACCTGCTGAGATCTGGTCATCAAAACTATTCTACCTGTAATCAGCTATGGTGATATGGTCTATAGCTCTGCACCTGCAACCTCCCTTGCAAGACTTGATACTCTACTAAACTCATTCTGTTGGTTCGCCATCTCCCCCCCCCACTCACCATTGTCTCCTTTACTCCTCCCTATCCCTAACACCACTACCAGCCAGGCGTCAGGTCCATAGTCTCACCTTCATTGCCAAATTCTGGTTTGGGACACTCCCCCACACACATCAACCCTTGCCTATCCCCAGCTAGCTTGTCCATGTACTTCCTTCAATCTAGGGATTCTCGAACATTCTCCCTTCCCCATCCTAGCTCATGCTCAGGTTAGACAGCCTTCTCCTACTATCTCCATCACCTCTGAATCAGCTTCCTTGTGACATTCACCACTCACTCCTCCACTCCTGCTACCCTGAAATCTATACTTCAAATGGTTCCTTCTTCTAGTTGCTCATGTCATTCTGCATCCTCCATCCCCCTCCTGCACCCCCCCAGCCAACCACCTCTCCTTCTATAGCATGTTATTTCCTTTCTGCAAAAGGCATCCCAGTCCCCCGATCATAACAAGGTAACCTTCACTGTCTGCTTACAAATGAATTGAGTTAGTGTTTTTCTACTCCCATCCTGTACCGAGTTGCACTTTATTGTCTTAATCCTTTGCCACTGTACATATTCTCGTTGCACTGTGATGCACTTTATTGTGGGACTCCTTTGCTGTTGTATATATTATTACATTACTATATCTCCACTTTATATTTGTACACAGCTGTTATTATTTGTACCATATCCATTTGTATTGTTTTCCCTGTATGTGTGTTTCACCCGGGGTCGCACCTGGAAACGAGCCTCAACTCAGTGTGCCTTTCCCGGTAACCAATTTTAAAGAAATAAAAATAGGGAGGGGTATATCCAGCAGGAGGAGGGAGGGAGGTAGTACTGCCTCTGTATCGCTTGCTGGTGAGACTCTCACCTGGAATACAGTGTCCACTTTTGTAGAGCACACCTCAGAAAGGACATAGGGTGAAGGTGGTCTAAAGGAGGGAAATTAAAATGGTGTAGAGTTTGCACAAGAAGCCCTATGAGGAGGGACTGAGGGATATCTACATGTACGCCCTGGAAGATGGGAGAGAGAGAGAGAAAGGTGACATGATACAGACCTAGACTGCACTCTCCTTCTTCCCCTTCACCTGCATGCCCTCATCCTTCTCACACCTTTTTCCCTGTTCCCTACCACCTCCTCCCCCCCCGTCAACTTTTCTATGCTTGAGCCTCGCAATGGCACTTACTGTATTCTGTACATAATACCAGTTTGGACCAGTACTGTACTTGTTCGGCACTTGTTTATATTTTGACTTTGTCCTAACTATATTGTTTATATTTTGACATTGTCCAACTCTGTATTTCTCTCAGTTCCCAAGCTGTTGTATTTCTGACCTCCTTCCCCATTGTTTACCTTTCCTATGTGCTGCATCACATTGTATTGCTCATGTATTTGACCTGTATCCTCCCGGGTCGTGCCTGAAAACAGGCATCCCTATGCCTAGTGCACCCACCTGGTTACCAAAAGCAAATAAATAAATGAGTACCTCACGGGGTGAACAGGATGCATGGGGGAGTCTCTTTCAATTAAGAAAGAGCACCAGGACCAGAGGGAATGTGATGATGTTGAGGGGTGGGGAATTCAAGACAGATGTGAGGAAATATTTTTGCACTGAAAAGCTGGTAGATTCCTGGAATAGACTAGCAGTGGAAGTGGTGGATGCTAAAGCAGTGGTGGGCTTCTAGCTTGACTGGGATAGACATCGGGTATATTTACGCCAGCCCGCCGGAGCAACAGTTGGATTTCTGCTTGCAGTGCTGAAGACTCAAGTTCAGATACGAGCCCAGGGAGTCGGAGAGTCGGCCAGGGGGAAGATGACTGAACATCCGACAGACTGCTGTCCTCCTCCAGAGGGGGAAGGGGAAGTAGCACTTGGTGCTTGCCCGACCCTGGCAGAAGCCGGGGGCATCACAGCCAAAGCTTGCAGGTTCCAGGGAGGTATGCAAGTTGTGGGCGCCTGTGCCCTTATGTCATTGCATGCCACACCTCCCAACAACAACCGGGGAAAAACCTCAGGCCGTGGCAAGATGGCATCCATTCCCACTAAGCTCTATGCAGCTAGTCAAGGCACTCTGACACCAGACTTACCATATGGCACCATTCGGGGAGTTGCGGGGTGGCCCCCTAATGGCCCTGCCCTGGGTGACAATCCAGGGTGAATGCTGGTAGGCAGAAGATAAGTCCTGGGGATGGGGTGAGGTAGTAGTGGATTGATCGGAAGCAAGCCAGGGGAGGAAAAAAAGGAGGAGGAAAAAAAAAGACATGGAGTACATTTGAAAAGAGGCAGGGAGGCGGGAGGGTCACTGGAGATCAGATAGGGTCTGGGAGGCAGAGCAGACAGGGAACATCTGGACAGAGTAGGTGGGCCAAGTGGTCCTTTTCTGCTGACAAATTCTGTTTCTGTGTTTCTATAGCTTGTTTCCCATGACAGAGTACTGGATGGGAGGAGAGAGACTTAGCACTACAGCTGAGGAACGGGATCTGGGAGTTATCATTAGCAAACCACTTAATCAATTGAGTCAGTGCAACAAGGCCTATGGCAAGGCTAACAAGATGCTGGGATGTATCGGGAGAGGTACTGATAGCAGAAGAAAGAAGGTAATACTTCCCCTCTACAGATTACGGTGAGGCCTCACTTAGAGTACTGTGCCCAGTTCTGGAGGCCTCACCTCAGAAAGGGTAAGGATAGGTTGGAGGCAGTGCAGTGCAGAGTAACAAAAATGATTCAGGGCCAGCAAGGCAGATCCAATGAGGAGCACATCAAGGCACTGAATATGTATTCACTTGAGACTAGAAGGGAGAGTGGAGATATGATAGAGACCTTCAAGTTTCCCCCTTCCCCCCTCTATCTCTCCCTCTCTCTCTTGCTTTCACTTTTCTTCATTAACAAGCCTGTTCCATGCCCCTCTTGCAGGGTTCTCAGCATCCTGAAGGGGAATCAGGCTTTGGCATTTCTTTTCTTTCCTGCTGGCTCTCACAAACACAATCTCAGCACTTAATTCCCACCCGCCTTCCCACTCCCCCACCCCGCACTTATTCTGTCTTGCCTTTGTTACTGGCTTGCGCTTTTGTTAGTCTGTTCTCTGTCATATGGTGGATTTACTCTTATTACATGTTTGTCTGTATTCCAGTCCACTTGTCCCTAACTGCCCTACTTTATTTTATGTTTAAATTAGTAATTTGTCAATCTGCTTCCCTGTTACCTCTCCTATCACACTTCTAATGTTAGCTAGGTATGAACATGCTTACCTGATGTTCCCTGTGTGTAACTATTACTGTATGTAACATTCTTCCCTGCTTATTTGTACATTTCTTGTTTAAATTCTTTGTACCCCCCCCGGTTGCACCGGAGACAATCAAGTTGTTGTTCAGTGTGCTTTCCTGGTGAAACATTTCAATAAATAAATAAAGGAATTAACAAAGCAAACTGCAGGGAACTATTTCACCTGAATACCAATTCGCAGTCAAGTGGACACGAATGGAAATTTATAGAAGGTAGGTTCAGGAGAGATATGAGGAAGTACTACTTTACAGAAAGGGTGGTGGAACCTTGGAACAGTCTGTCAGCTGAAGTGGTGGGTGCAAAAACAATCAGAGGATTCAAGTAGGGCTGGGACATAGTGAAGGGAATAGTGGTTACTGGGGTGGCAGGACCAAGGAGGAGAATAGAGAGAGGATGGGGAGGGATTGTACCCTAAAGGAACAGTAGGTTGCAGGGATTATAGAGAACTTGGGCAGACTGGATGGACTTCTGGTCTTTTTCTGCCATCATTGTCTATGTTTCTGTGTTTCCAGGTGCTCTCTGGGGGTGGGTAACATAGATCAGTTTTATTGGTTGGGGACTGTTGGCCATGACATCAGTGAAACACCTCTACTCTTATTTGATAAGTGCTATGTGATGTTTAACTTCCGTCTGGAGAGTTATCAGAGATGGGAAGGAGAGACCTCAGTTTAATGTCTCATCTGAAGGACAGCAGCTCAACAGTGAGTATCCCCCTCATACTGCATTATAACTTCAGTGATGGGTATTACCCCAAATAACCGGTATGGGGTTAGAACACATTCATCTGATCTTCTGGTCACAGAGGTGAGTTTGCTACCTATTGAGCCACTGACACAGACCCCATACACAGTTACAAGGTACTTTCACTAAGTGGTTGCATTAACCCTGTACACAGCCACAAGGGACTGTCACTAAATGGTCACAATAATCTTATACACAATCACAAGGGATCATCATCAAGTAGACATAGTGACCCAACACACAGTCACAAGGAACTGTCAGTAAGTGGTCACAATGACACCATACAAAGTTGCAAGTAAAAGTGGACAAGGCTATGGGACTAGATAGGATATATCCAAGGATACTAAAATAACTCAGGGAGGTGCTAGCTGCCCCACTGATGACCTTATTCAACAGCTCACTGGAAACAGACATAGTTCTGAAGGACTGGAGGACAGCAGGTGTAGTCCCTCTCCACAAGACCAGCTGGGAGGAGGCAAGCAATTATAGAGGGTAAACGCACTCCAAGAAAACTTCCACGCCAGATTGCACTGTGCAGTTAACATTTTTTATTGTAACAGCAGCTCCAGAGTAGCTGGTTAGAGTCCTAGATGGCTATTCTGGAGCTGCTGTTACAATAAAAGTTTTTAACTGCACAGTACAGCCTGGCTTGGATGTTTCTTGGAGTGCAGTTACCCTCTACATTTGAACTTTCAGGCTGGCAAGCCCCCCACTAGCACCCTCCCTGCTTCTTTTGTGTGTGTTTGCTTACCTGTATTTTGCTTCAGGAAGTAAGCAACTATAGGCTGGTCAGTCTCACATCAGTGGTGGGAAAATTAATAGAAACCCTGTTAAAAGAAAGGTTGGTGCAGTATCTCAAATTCAATAGGCTACTAGACCAAAGGCAGCTTGGATTTATTGGGGGTGAGGGAGGTCATGCCAAATGAAGCTTATAAATTTCTTCAACTGAGTGAACAGGGAAACAGATCAGAGGATGGCAGTGGAAGTGGTCTATCTGGACTTTAGGAAGGGCTTTGACACTGTGCCACACAGGAGACTGATAAAGAAACTAAGCAACCTAGAGGTGGGATCTAAACTGGTGAACTGAGTAATGAACTGGTTAATGGATAGGCAACAGAGGGAGGTATTTAAAAGCACTCACTCTAATGAGAAGAGAGTGACTAGTGGGGTGTCGCTGGACTCAGCACTGGGACCAGTCCTCTTCAATGTCTTCATAAGTGACATTATAGAAGAACTGGAAGGGAAGGTATACCGTTTTGCACATGACACCAAAATCTTTAATAGGGTAGACACTAAGGAGGGGGTGGAGTGAATGCATAGGGACCTTGGGAAACTCAAAGAGTGGTGAAGAGCATGGCAGTGTGGGTTCAGTGCTAAAAAGTGCAAAATCATGCACCTAAATTATTGAAATCCAGGAGCTGAGTATAGGGTGAGGGTATTGACAGCCACTAAGCAAGAAAGAGACCTTTGGGTAATCATATCTGATTACCTCAAACTGGGAGGGTAATGTGACAAAGCAATGGGCTGAACCAGTAGGATGCTGAGAGGCATAGGGAGAGGTATCACCAGCAAGAAGAGGGGTGTGTTACCACTATATCACTCACTGATGAGACCCCACCTGGAGTATTGTGTCAAGTTCTGGAAGCTGCACCTCAGATAGAACATAGACAGGGTGGAGGCAGTCCAGAGGAGGACAACTGAAATGGTGCAGGGATTACACCAAAAGCCATATGATGAGAGCCTGAGGGATCTGAATAAGTACACCCTGGAAAAGAGAAGAGCAAGAGGGGATATGATAGAGACCTACAGGCACCTCACAGGGGGTGAAAAGAGAGCAAGAGGAGAGTCTCTTTCAAATGAGAAACACCACCAGTACATGAGAGTGTATGATGAAACCGGAGCAGGGGAAGTTTAAGAGAGCTGTGAGAGAGTACTACTTCACTGAAAGAGTTGTGGATGCCTGAAACAGACTGCCAGTGGAAGCAGTGGGGGTGAAAACTATAAGGGACTTCAAGCATGCATGGGATAGACATAAGAAGGAGGAAGGGTTGCTGGAAACCAGTTATGGTCTGCGGAGACAGACTAGGCTGGGACCATCTAGGCAGACTGGGTTGGACATGCAATCCCTTTCTACTGACAAATTATGTTTCTATGTTTCTATGTAAGAGAATGCCAGTAAGTGGTTGCAATGATACCATTCACTGTTGCTAGTGACTGATATTAAGTGGTCACAATGACCTCATTCTCAGTCAAAATAGACTGTCAGTAAGTGGTCAGAATGACCCCATTATACAGTAGCAAGGTTCTGGAACTAAGTGGTCATAGTGACCCCATACACAGTATCAAGGGGCTGGCACTAAGTGGTCACAATATTACCATTCACTACTGAAAGGGACTGCCACTAAATGGTTACAATTAGGGTTACTCAAAAATCTTCCAAACGGAATCAGATTCATCGTATTCTGAGTATTTTTTTTGGGTGGAGGAATTTGTATTTTGGTGTTCTAGGCTAAAATTTCAGATCTGAGAAACCCTTGTCAGGTGCAGAATTGAAATCGGAATGTGATTCCAGTTGTGCATTCAGTTTCATGTACTTGTTAAAACTGTTGTACCCCGCTGTACAGTGAGGACTGGAGGAAAACCAAGAAGATTCACAGGTTTCATTGAAGATGTTTGAGTCAGTCAGCACTGGCCAAGAGTGAGTTGCCATGTATCAGTGTCTTCTGCATATACTGCCCATGTATTCATCTAAAGATCTCTTAAAGACTTCCTTTATTGTACTATATACTACTGTCTCAGGCAGAGTTCCAGATTGATACCACCCTCTGATTAATTCACCCCCCCTGTTTGTTTTGTACACTTCACCTTTTAGCTGTAGCCCATGTGATCTAGTATTTTTATTGTTCTTATTTCTATCCAATCCTACACATTCCCATAAACCATGCTCTATACACAAGGCATAAATATCCTCTTAGACACCTATATTCCAGGGAGTACAAGTTTAATTCAGCTAACCTTTCCTCCTACTGTATGTAAGTTGTATTTTTTAAATTTGTTATTTTTTTGGTGGCTCTTCTCTGTCCTCACTTCAATAGCCTAATGCTACCTTTGTTGTGTGGTGCAACTCATATTGGTATACCCTTGCCATGTACTGATTGTATATATCTTGTATGCTTTGCCTTGTAATTCCTTATATGTATTATGTTGCTGTTACTGCATACCTCTCCATGTCCCTCAGTTCCTGGATGACTACTGTATGTACCCTGTGAACATTTCTTACATGCTACTCCGTTCATTTTGTAGTGTGTCCTTCCTGTACAGAGTATAGTATAGTATTCATATGTTGCCACATATACCCTTGCCCTGTACATATTGTATATATTTCTGTATGCTTTGTCATTGAAATTCCTTATATGTATTATGCTGCTGTTATTGTAAACTTCCCCAGGTCCATCTCGACAATGAGTTTTATCTCAATGGTGTTCCACCTGGTAAAATAAAGACTTGATTGATTGATTAATAGAATGGCATACAGTGCTCTAGATGAGGTCTGACCAGTGAAGAGTATAATGGCAATATGACACTGGCATCTCTGTTTTTTATGTACTTAAATATACAATATACCCCAGAAGTTTATTCCCTCTTTTTACTACCTCGCTGGCATGTTTATCAAACAACACATTATTAATTACAATAATTCTAAGTTATTTCTTCCTGTTGGTAGTTTCTAAGTTCTTACCATTTAATGTATACTTCGCTAATTTGTTGTTGTGCCCAAAATGCATAGCTTTACATTTCTCCTTGTTGAACTTTCATTTATGCCTTTTGGCCCAGGATTCTAAGCTATACAACTCATATTATAATTCCATAACTGCTGTCGCACTATTCACTATTTCCCCCACCATTGTGTCATCAGCAGACTTGCACATGAAGCTAGTCGCCTTAACCCTGAATGAGTTAGCAGATCCACTCATTAAGGTTTTTAATGAATCCCTAAGATAGGGTGTTTTCCCCGACGCTTGGAAGTCAGCTCTTGTCACCCCTGTTTTTAGAGCTGGTGACAGAACTAAAACTGCAAACTACAGGACAATCTCTATCCTCCCCCCACCCATCAACAGCACTCAAAAGGGTGGTCTCTAATCAGCTGACAGAGTTCCTACAAAAGTACAATCTACTCTGCTCGCAACAGCATGGCTTCTGAAAAAAAACACTCTACACTTACCGCTCTGGTCGAATATACCTCCCAGCTCTATGATACCATGGACAAAGGGCTGGCAATGGGGTCTATATTTATAGATGTCACTAAGGCATTCAATACCGTTAACCATCATCTCCTCCTTAACAACCTGTTATCGACTGGCCTGTCCCCTGACATGGTGACTTGGTTTGGCAACTACCTTTCTCAGAGAACCCAACGTGTCAGAATAGGTAACACGCTGTCAGAATCTAGGGAAGTGATCCTAGGAGTCCCACAAGGCTCCATCCTTGGCCCACTCCTATTTAGCCTCTTCATTAACACCCTACCCTCTGTCTGTCTGGCACACATCGTTCTGTATGCGGATGATGCCATCATATCAGTCAGTGTCAGTGGCTCAGCAGGTAGCACACTCGCCTCTGAGGCCGGGAGATCAGAGGGCTGTGGGTTCAGTTCCCACATCTGGCACTTGGGTTAATATCCCAGTACTGACACTGTAGTGCAGCATGAGAGGGGTGCTGCACTTCTGAGGTGCCATCTTTCGGATGAGACATTAAACCGAGGTCCCATCTGCCTGGATTGGTGGTAGTTCAGGTGGATGTTAAAGATCCCATGGCACTTATCGAAAAGAGTAGGGGAAGTTTTTATTGAGAAAAACATAACATCACAAACAAAACAAAAATAAAAACAAAACATAAATTAAAATTATTCAAAATACATACATTATGAAGTATTACAAGAAACCAAAGAAAAAGGAAAAGGAAATTTTACAATACAGAGAAATTTTTCCAAAAGGCAGACATTTTATCATTCGAGAAACGCTTTCTATCACTTGTATATAAAGAAAGTAATTCATTATGCACTGATTCAATAATAACTGAAAAGGATATCTGTTGCTGTTGTAACACAAATTTGCATCTGGCTTGCCATAAGAAATATTGTAGCAAAGCAAAAAAAGGCATTTAAGGTACTTTTATGATAGTTTTTCCAAACTCCTGTATAATCTCCCAAAATAAGAGTGTTATAAGTCAATGACTTAAGATGTGGCATTTTCCAATACAGTGCTGCCTGTGACCAGAAGGCCTGACTGTTTAAACAATCTATAAAAAAGTGCTGTTGACTTTCTTCTATGTTAACACATTGTGACCTTAAACAGTATCTCTCGTCCAAGGGTTTATATTTCATATTTCCCCTAACCCCTAATCTGCCATGAGCTGACATCTTGATTACATCCCAAGTTTTTACTGGAAGTCTATAATCTGTTAATTTATGTAATGTTAAAATCATTTTAGTAGGGGAACACTGAGGGAAAAGCAATGTAACCTTCTGAACATCGTTATACAATATAAGCATAGAAAGATTTCCGTGACAATGTCAATAATTTCTGTAGTGGGATTTTCCATTGATAAAGTTTCTTGAGAGTAGCCAGTCCATATTTGGGTAAAGAATCAGATGCAACAATTTTAGGTGGAAGTAAAGACCACTTAAAGAAATATTTGTGCCAGATCGACTGAACCCAGAAGTGCCAAGTTAATGATGGTTGAGACCAGAGAAATGAAAATGATGAAAATAAAAAATTAGCGTGAAAAAAATAACTGGATTGATCATATCAAGACCTCCGTCTTTTTTGGGAAGATACATAAAGTCTCTTTTTATGGGGTTAAGTCTATTTCCCCAGAGCATCTGAAAAAAGATGCTGTATAATCTAGTCTCTACCGAGATAGGGGGAGGAAAAACATGGCTTAGGAATGTGAACTGAGGCAATAAAAACTGTTTAATGATTGCCACTCTTTTTAACTTACCGAAAGTCCAACTTTTCCATATATTTATCTTTGCTTCTCCAATCTCTAGTCTTTTTTCCAAATTATATAGGGCCATATCCGCAACCCCAAACCATATCCCTAATATTTTTTGAGGGAGATGTGCTACAGGGATATCCAAATAAGAAGTGATTGTTGAAGAAATCTTTTGTAGGGGTATTACAAAACTTTTCCCTATATTTAAAGATCCACCCGAGAATTTCCCAAAAAAGAAAAAATATCTAATGCTTTCTGTAGTGATGTAGTATTAGCTAATAGCAGAGTAACATCATCAGCAAAAGCTGTGATTTTAACTTTTCTAACCTAGGGAAGGAGAAAGTCCCAAAATCTGGTGGTCAGAGATAATATTTCTGATAACTGTCTAAACTGAAGGTATATAATAGAGGACTTAGAGGACATCCTTGTCTTACCCTTTCTTAATTTCAATTTGGATCCCATCAATCCATTAACTAGTGGAATTGTCACTGCTTGACTGTACAGGTTAGTTATCCATTGTACAAATATTTCCGAGATCATAATGTATTAAGGTAGAATATAAATGAATGGCACAATCGTGTCAAAAGCTCTGGTTTGATCTAAGGCTACTATAATGTCTGAGCCTGGAGAATTATTTGGTGCCATAGAAAAAATATCTCTTACCAAATATAAATTATGTTGTATAGTTCTAGTGGGTATAGAACACGTTTGTGCTGGGTGAATTAAAATTTCTGCGGCCTTTATTAGTCAGTTATGTAATATTTTAATTAATATTTTATAATCTGTGTTTAATAAACGAATTGGTCTCCAATTAGATATTTGTTTTTTGTCACCTTTTTCATACATGAACGTCATAAGTGAAGCTGACCAGGTTTTAACAGGCGGAGTATTCAAAACTGAATTGAAAACTGGCAGCAAGAAAAATTCCATATATTTGGAACAGATTTTATAAAACTCATTTGGTATACCGTCCAAACCTGGAGCGGTTCCAGACTTCAAATGTTTTATTACTTCTGCCACTTCATGGGAAGTGATAGGGAGTACCAATAATTGTAAAATGTTTTCTGGGAGTTTAGGAGTGTTAGGGAATTTATTAAGTGGGAATGTCTCCATAGGTACTGTATCTGAATCCGAAAAACAATCTTGCACATACTGTTGAACAACTGATAATATCCCAATCTCGTTAGTGACTAATTCCCCCTGAGGGTTAACAAGGCCTGTCATTACTGTATTAGCAATCCTGGTTTTACATGCCTGAAAGGGGTCAGACGTCGGACTATGCTTTATCCCATATTTAAATTCTAGTTCTAGAGATTTTTCCCTGTCATATTGAAATTCTTTCATTAATTTTTTTCTTTCTAGAATTTGAGAATGGAATAAAGCACGATCTTTAGGTGGCAAGGACATTAATTTATACAATTTATTTCTATATAATAGATATTGAAGGTGATCTGAGTTAACTTTTAATTTACCCCACGAAATAAACATAGGCCCAGATATTCAAACTGCGCTCAAAACTGGCGCAACAGCAGGAGCCAGCGCAAACCAGTTGCGCAAATGCGCAACAGGTGCGATATTCAAACATGGAGCAGAGCAAATTGAGCAAGCAACCAACATCTGAATATCGCACATACTGCGCCATCGCGCAACCAGGAAGGAGAAGCTGAGCCAAAATGTTGCGCTATGGCGCAACCAGGGAAGCTCAGCTGAGCAGTCCAGAGCTGCCATAGCACAAGCACAGCCCCCCCCCCAGAGCAATGGAACTGCACATCCAGGGAGGCAGGCTGGGGCCCACCGCCAGTCATGCCACACATGGGCACAGGAACACACTGCAGAACCCACACCACACTGGCACACCCCAAGCACAGCATCACTGGGGGTGGGATGGATGATCCACGTGCCCATGGGGACAAGCCAACAAAGCATAGCAGAGTCCTGACACCCCAGCACAACCACTGGCAGGCGAAGAGTGCCACACACAGGGGGTTGACAACCACAGTGCACATCAGCCCCCCGTATGCACAGCACACCCTGCACCATGACCCCAAGACACCACCCATGTGCAGTGACTGGCACTGCAGGAAACACCATGCATCCCCCCTGGCACACATCAACCCCGTGCTGCAGAGAAGCATACAGGCCAGACCCACCCTGTGCACCCAGCAGTGGGTGGCAGCAGACGGAAAGACCAACAGAAAGTCAATGCCATGCTGGAGATACCTCCCCATGCACACACACACACACACACACACACACCCAGGACCATACCACCCCAGATGGCATGCACACCACTGCAACTGAGCACCCATAGCCAGCTGCAAATCAGAGACCAACACAGTATTCATATCAAAATATAAAGGTATATTTAAAGTTTCAAATACTAAATAACCAAACCATAAACAACAACTATTTACAAGGGGGCGGGTACAAGGTAGGGTGTTCAAGGGGTAGGGATGAACAACTGGGAGAGGAAGGCAGGGTGGTAGGGATGGGAGAAGTGGAAGAGGTATGTGCCCTAAGGCCCAGCTGGCTGGTCATCTCTGCCTGGTGCTGCACTGTCGGTGGCGCTCCCTCCTGAGGCCATGGCGCCTGATTGACTGAAGGATGGCCTGGTTCTCAATGGCCACCTGTGTCAGGCCCGAATGTCATGCTGAATCCTCCGGAGAACCTCGAGGCCCTAGGAAAATGGGAACACAGTCAATGGCTGTGACTGACCACAACCCTGAACACCACCCAACCTGCAAGCCATATAGCCCAATGTCCCGCACCTGTGATGGCATGCACCACCCACAGTGAACATGCACATGGCCATCACAAACAGGCGGCACCAGCTATTCGCACCACTGCCCACACACTGCCCACGTCCATCACAGTACAAACAAGGCTGGCAAGTGGCGTGGCAACGTGTGTGATGCCAGTTACACAGCTATGTGCCCAGTGCATGCCTGGACCACCAGTGACGCATACACAGACGTGCTGTGATACTGCACTGTGATGCATGTCACCTGTGTCGTGCCTACATACATGGATACATAGACAGTGTCGGCAGATAAGGGCCTATGGGCCACCCAGTCTGGCCATTTGACCTTGTAAGTTCACTCTGTTTTCCTATAAGTCTGTTGCACCTTAACCCTGACCTCCAGAATTCCTTTATGGCTATCCATGCATTCTTAAATCCGTGACCAAGTCAGCCCCACCACTTCCTCTGGCAGGGTGTTCCACTTGTCCACCACCCGTTCTGTGAAGAAATTCTTTCTCATGTTTCCTCTGAATCGTCCCCCTCCAACTTCATCCCATGCCCTCTAGTCCTGGAACATCTTTTACGCTTAAAATAGTGTTTTCCTGCACTCTGTTCCCCCTGTAAGATACTTGTATGTCCCCATCATATCCCCCTCTCCCTCCCTCCTCCAGGGAGTACATGTTCAGTTCCTTCAACCTGTCTTCATAGGACTTGTGATGCAATCCATGCACCATCCGTGTTGCCCTCCTCTGAACCCTCTCTACCCAGTCCATGTCCATACGTAGGTATGGTCTCCAGAACTGTACACTGTACTCCAGTGTGGGGCCTCACTAGTGTCTTGTATAGTGGAATTATGACCTCCCCTTTGGTTGTGTTGTGCATGGCTGGTGGTCTTGCCCCCCCCAGCATGCAATAGCATCCATGAAGTAATGATACTCACACTCCTCCAGCAGCTGGGTCTGCCGCTGCTGCTGCTGCTGCTGCTGCGGTTGGGGCACAACACCCCCTGGCACCGGGGCCCTGGCACGGCCCACCTCACCCTCGCCCGGTGTCCTCAAAATCCAGCCTGTGGGAGACATATGTTGAGACAAACATCAGTGTGACTCAAAAGCAGAGTGCCCCCTGCCCCAGTGAGAGTGCCTGCCCACACAGCCATAACCATCCATCGCACAGCTGCACACACTGACACAGCCAACCGTGTCCGAGCCGGCACCTATGCACAGCCACCCAAGCACACACACACCCCTACAGAGAATATAGGTGCATAGATGGTACACTCACCTGGCCTAGGCACCACGCCCCGCCTGGCATGTGAACCGCAGCCACGTCAAGAGTTCCGGCTCCCTCCGGCGGAGGTCACTGTACTGGTGCCGGCACTGCTCAGCAGACCGGCCCCGGCCAGTGACCTCCACCAAGTCAGTGGCCACTTGCTGCCACACGTGGGTCCTAGGCATGGTGAGGGGGGCCTCACCATACAGTGCCTCACAGTGGGGCTCCACCAGGGCCACCAGGTTGGCCACTTCAAGCTGGCTCCAGGACACCACCCTCCTCCTAGCCATGGCACCAACTTTACAGCAGGCAATATGGCGCCCCGCTGCGCCGTAACCCCACGTGGAGTTGTTGCGCAATAGACCACCACAGGCTCCAATCGCTGTTCGAACAGCGCCGTCACTTACATGGCGCTGTCACAGACAAGCGCAATAGGGACGTACACATGGCATGCCAACAGCGCCAGGGGTCAGAGGGCATACACAAGGTCACGGCAATGACGCAAGGCTACGCACAGCGCCATAGGATGTATAGGCATCCTGCGTGACTGCCAAGCTGAGCACCAGTGCCACAGTGGACTATCGCGCAGTAGTGCCACAGCGCCATATAGTGCCCAGTGCTGTAGCGCCACTGGCACAATGGTGGCCATGGTCTGAATCACCTATCGCACTCAGCAGGTCTGCAGCGCGGCATGCAGTAAGCTGTCTGGGCATGCGCAATGCAGTGTGGCACACAGCCACAAACCTGCGCCATTGGCTCAGCTGGACCTTCCGTAGTGCGCAAAGCGCAAATACGCGATATTCAGCCGACATATGCAAATCATGCGATCAGCCATTCAAAGGCGCAGTGGCGCGATTAGCATGTCATTAAAGTTGCGCCACACCTCATTTGCATGTGTTGCGCTATAAAAATGCGACAGTGGGTTGTGCTGGCCAGATTTGGTTACTGCAGGTGAGAGGTGAGTTACATGCTGTGTGATGCTCAGGACAATGCTCATGGGCAGAGGATGATAAAGGCTGAGGGGCTGAGCATGAAAGGGCACTTAGAAAGGGACAAAGGGCACCCTTTCTATCAGTATCTGCCATGCGGAGTGGAAGCGTGGGGGCTTCGCCCCGGGCCGGCAGCTATGCTCATGAGGGAAATGCTGTCGACTGCACAGTGACAGGTGTCCACTTCCACCATACAGATCACCATACTGACCAGAGCCAAGCTGAGGGTGTGGGCGGGCGGGCGTGGGAGGCGAACTTCACCGCGGCAGAGGCGAGGCCCTCTTCCAGGCCTACCTGGAGGATGAGCCACTATTGAGTGGACGGAGGGCACCCCTCAGGAGCATGCAGCTGCATGGGAGGGGGTAGCTCGGGCCGTCAACCTGCACGGAAGCCACCAGCGCTCCGTGCAGGAATGCAGGAAGAAGATGGGGACTGACCGCAGGAGGCTGAAGGAGAAGGTGGCAGCCTTCAGGGCGGCACGTGCTGGCACTGGTGGGGGCCCACCAGTGGTGTTGCAACTGACCCCTACAGAGGAGACACTGGTCGCGGCCATGCAGCCGAGTGCCATTGCGGGCGTACCAGGCGGAGGATTCCAGACAGGTGGAAGCCCATCACTGCACGGTATGACATGGTGGTGTTGTTGGGGGGGTTGTTCACATGCACTCATGTACTCTCTCTGTTACAGATCCTGTTCGTCTTCAGGAGGCGGTGGTGGTGGTGGGTCCAGACAGTGATGCAGACCTGCTGGACGTGGAGGAGGGACCATCCACCTCCGCCACCAGCCTGCAGGCACTGCAGCAGCATGCCGCTGGGCCAACAACTCGGTGTCAGTGATACGGGTGCGGGGTGCACAGCCTGTGTCACAGCAGTCTGGCATGCAGGTATGCCAGCATGCTGTGCCTATGGCAGTACGCGCACCTGCACCATTGATGATTGCAGGCCTGCAATGGGCAGTGATAGGTGTGTGTCCCATGCGGACACATGGCAGGCCAACACGTGCCCCTGGGCCTTCCTGGTTCACACCTGTGTACCAGCATGCTGGCACAGTCCCAGGCTGTGCCTGTCAGCACCGTGGCGCAGCTGGTGTGGCTGTGCAGATGTCTGGCACTGTTGTCAGCACGGAGGTGGAACAGGTGGACCTGGGGGCTCAGCAGTTGGAGGGGCGGCAGCAGCAGTCGCACACCAGGTCTGGGGGTACAGTGTCAAGCAGTGGCACATGTCCATGCCGCTGATCCGCCCATACCTGGTCTGGCGAACAGCACCCACCCTCAAGGGTGCTGTGCACCAGGACCGATCCAATCCTGGGGTCACGATGCCATTGGGGCACAGTACCCATTGGCGCGCACCCGCCTGCTGCAGGACTCGGTACAGCTGCAGGGGTGGGTTCTAGAATCCACGTGGAGGCACTGTCTGTGTCCGTGGGCGGCATAGCAGGGAGTGTGCTCGGGACCGAGCCGAGCTGGTCATATACGGGACGGATGTGACCGCTGCCATTGACAGGCTGACCCAGGCAGTGGTCTCTGTCGCGGACTCATTGGCCACACTGTCAGGTGCCCCTGTACCACACACCCCACACAGTGCGCTCTCCACTCCCCGTTCCCGGCGTCATGCGACACCAGGCCTGTCGATGCCGGGTTCTGCTGTGGGCATCCAGAGCACCCCTGGTGCAAGTTTGTTTGGCAGGATGCAGACCCCTGTGTGGGCAAGGTCGCGTTCGCGCAGTGGGACCCCTGGTGGTGCACCAGCGCCACCGATGTGGCCCTGCTCAGCCTGCCAGTGCTGCTGGGCCACGGCGGGCCACCCACGCATCCGTGGTGGCCGTGGGACAGTGCTACCTGACTGAGCTGTCTCCAGTGCAGGCCCTGTCTGGTGCTGCCCTGTGTGCAATGTGTCATGGTGGGCAGTGCACTGCTGGGTGATCTGCTCACCACGCTGACACACGGACCACCTGCACACTCTCCCAACTGCTGTCCACAGGTGCGTGTGCATGATGATGCCTGCATTGCACTGTACACCAAGGTGCAAGGGTGCCCAGGTCCTGACACACGTACGTGGACAGTCCAGGTGGTGGGGGTGGTTGGTGGTGCTGTGTGTTGGCAATGTCGTTTCCGCAGTGCTGTGCTGCTGCCCATGTACGCTGCCTGGTGTGTGTGTCCATATGAGTGCTCACCCCTCTCTGATGGTGTGTTGGTATGCCTGGAACCTTCAACTCCCCTGACCTTCATGCACGGTGTGTTCCCCTGTGTGCCTGTGGTTTGCGCATGGACAGTGTTGCCTGCACATGTCCCCTTGACTTACCTGTGTTGGGCGTAGTGCTCTTCTGCAATGGTGTCCCGGTGCAGCTGGGCCTGCCGGGTCAGTCGGGGGTCCCTCCATCCTAGGGGGGGCTGCTCATCACTAACATCACCGGCGCCACTGGCGTCCCCATCGCTGTCCCCCTCTTGGACCTGTACGGCTATCCCATGGTCTTTGGCCATGTTGTGCAGGATGCAACAGGCCAGGAATATCCCACAGGCCTTTTGGGGGCTGTACTGTAGGGCTCCGCCGGAGGTGTCCAGGCATCGGAAGCGTGCCTTGAGCATCCCAAACACCCGCTCTATGATGTTACGTGTTGCGGCATGTGCCTCATTGAAGCATAGCTGCGCTGGGGTCGTGGGGTGCCGGTACGGTGTGAGCAGCCAGGGACGGAGTGGGTATCCGCAGTCACCTGTGTGGAGATAGTGGAGATCAGTGTCATGTCAGGTCCATATTGCCCATATCCTTGTGTGCCACTACCATGGCACCTGTGTCATTCCCACCCTTGCCCAGAGTTTGCATTCCATACATGTGTACTCACCCACTAGATGACCCGTGGGGATGTCCCCACTCTCAAATCAATGGCACAGTGCAGACTGGTGCCATATGAAGCATCATGTGCTCCTCCAGGTGTGTGGCACAGACATTGATAATGCGCAGTGGCATCACACACCACCTGGCAGTTGACACTGGAAAACCCCTTTGGTTCGATATGCCTGGCCGTCGGGGCCAGGTGGCATGTGAATGGCCACATGGGTGCAGTCTATGGCCCCTAGCATGCCAGGCATACGTGCTACCCTGTGGAACTCCTGCATGTTTGTTGTACGCTCTGCCGCGGTGCTGGGGAAATGGATGTACTCCGCAGCATGAGGCAGCAGTGCGCTGAGGAATTGGGTGAGGATGCGTGACGTGGCTGACTGTGTAATGCCTGTGGTGTCCCCTGTCGGCCTCTGGAAGGTGCCCGTGGTGAGCAGGCACATGCAGGCTGTCACCTTGGTCTCCACGGACAGAGCGTGACTCCGTCGTGAGGGTGCCTGCATCACATCACTGCACAGCTCGCAGAGCCGTCTCAGTATTGCCCTGTTCAGGCGGTACCGGCCCACAATCTCGACGTCTGTGTACAGCTCGAAGCTGATGCGGGCACGATACCGCCTGTCGGGGGCATACCGCCGACGGGCTCCTCCGCGGCCACGTCCCCCTGCAGCATGGTGTCTCACCCCCCTCATTACAGCTTCCATGTGGAAGCTGGCACTGTCCATCTCCCTGGCTTCTGCCCCCGGCTGCTGTTCCTGTGTTACCCCCGCTGCCCCCACTGCTGCTTCCACTGCACCGGGCACCCCCCACTGGCCTCTCTGTCCTCCTGGACCCACTGTCCCTCTCTGCCCTTCCAGCTCCTGTCTCTCTCTCTCTCTCTCTGTCTCTCTCCCCCAGTTTGCGGCCTGCTAGGGTTCTTGCGCCGCTTCCTTGAGCCTTTTTATTTTGGCTCAATTCCGCTACTGCGCGACTTCCGGCTGAGCCACTCTTGCGCATTGCGCAAGTGTTCGATTATCGCATTGCGCACTTTATGCATGGACCCGCCCCCTTCGGTTGCGCATGCCTTCATTTCCATTGCGCTGTTGCTCAGCATGTTTTTGGTGGCGCAACTGGCCCCTTCTGAATATCGCAGAATGGCGCATTTTTGGAGTTACGCATGCGCAACCCTGTTGCGCATGGCGCAACCCTTTTGAATATCTGGGCCATAGTTTTTATCTCCATTTTCAGCTGTACCCACCAGTCATAATAATTATCAAAAAGACCCATGGTAGAGTATTTAGCAGAAAAAAAAACCTTCTAGCTTAGAATAATAATTTTCATCCTGCAAGAAGGAAGTATTTAACCTCCATCTGCTATGTAAAGAGGGAAAAATGGGAGGTATACGTCCTAAAGAAAGATTACTTAACAGCATATTGTGGTCTGAAAATTCAGTAGGCCGAACTAAACAATCTTTTGGAAAAAGGTACTTAGAGACAAAAAACATATCTATACGTGTTGAAAAGGTATGTCTAAAATATGTTTCTTCTCCCCGTGAGTGTAAACTTCTATATACATCTTTAAGGCCTGTATCCTGTATTAATTTGTGAAGATAGTTAGAGTCACAATATACTTTTCTTGTCAGTGGTCTGTTTAAATGATTATCTAGGGAACAATTAAAATCTCCCCCCCCCAAATAATGTGCTTTCTGGTTAATAAATATGGTTTAATTTCTTCAAAGATCTCTATCAGAGATGACTTTGTTTGTGGGGCATACAAATTCACCAAATGAAAGGAGAACTCTCCAAAAGAAAAATCTAATATGAGCACTCGACCAGGTTTAAGGTCAATAACCCTTGAAATTTTAAATGCTGTATTTCCAAATAGCACCCCCAGCCCATCTGCCGCATCTGAACCAAATGTCCAGAAGGAAAGGCCCCAAATCCATTTCCTTTGTATTTGAGTGACTTCAAAGAGAGACTTTACCCTTGTCTCTTGCAAAAGAATTATATCCAAATTCAGAGTCCCCAAATACATTAAAATGGGTAACTGTCTTTGGAACGCTTTCATACTGCAAACATTGTATGAGGCTAGCTTTAGTATGGACATGAAAAATCAGAGAAAGTTTGGGGACTATTTTTCTGACTAACTTTCCTCTTTTTCCCTTTCTTCCCTTTCTTCTCTTTAGCTAGTTCTGTTGATTTAGTGTCATCATCTTCTGTAATTAGCTCTGATACATGGGAGGTATCAGATTCCAGGTCAGATTCCCTAGGGTCTTCTTGAAGAGGGGAAAAGAAATTTTCAATATGTAAGGGGGGTGCAGTAACTTGCTTTGTAGATGCCTAGTCAGTCTTCTACTTTTAACTGTTTCAAACCGGGGGGGGGGGGGCATGGAAAAGTCAGTAGGTTTACTAGGAGCAGAAGGTTTAGAAACAATGTGGCTATCTGCAGAGGTCTGAGACTCCTTAACAGCAGGCCCTGCCGTCTTTGTGTTTGCTCTATGTTCTGCCCCTAAGGTAGGTGGAATCACAGAGGCATTTCTTTCAACAGGCCCATGCTTTTTTGCCTGGGTCTTCCTTAATAACTCGTCTTGGTCCCACCCTTCAGTGCAATTTCTGCGGGCCCAGGGACACTGATGAAAAGCGTGGCCCTTTTCATCGCAGAGGTTGCACTGAAAAATATTGGTACACATATCTACTGAATGTCCGAAACTTCCGCATAAGGGTATTTCAACATGTCGCATACACTGCTTAAATGAGTTCTTGCTCCACATTTATAGCAGGCCCTAGAGTTGGCCCCGTAGAAAACAAACTCCCTATCTTTCCCTAAAAGAAACTATTGGGAATATGTATTATCTCAGAATTAACAAAAAGAGTTTCACTTTAAACTTCCAACTTCCAGTCCATATGCCTTCTGAGTCTAATAAAGCTTCTGGTGGACTCAAAATATACATTTAGATTGCAACCAGTGATAAATATAACTAACATTTACCCCTCATTTCAAACATAATTGTCACATAAACGGATTTGGGGTCTAGTGAGGGGTATAACAAAAAAAGGAGTCCATATTGGGGTGGTTTTAAGAGTGGTGTACTTATCCCAAAATTTGTCTAGCAAGGTGTGGGACTGAAAACTCACATCAAATGAATCCTCACCTGAAATGTGTATTAATGCATATATGTCTGCAGCAGAAAATCCCATAGAGAACTTCAATAACTGTTTAAACACATAGTACCTGTCTGGATGTTCAGCGAGACCACCTTTATATCTAATTCTAACTGCATTTCGTCTTGGAGCCTGTTCTAATTTATTTTTAAAGAGTTCTGACATAGAAGGCCTATTTTGAGAGTCCGCACCCCCTACCTGTGATGGCCTTTCAAAATTTTCTCTCACATCCCCTGCAATATTAAAGGAGGTGGTCGGTTTCAAAGAAACCAAAACACTCTCCCCACCCTCAGTGAATACAGCACTTTTAGGAGATTTATTACAGTACCTGGGCCCACTAATGTTGAATCGGTGGCATGCTTATTCCCCGGCGAGTCCGCTGAAAAGTCCGTCCACTCTGGATCAGGAATCCATCTTCCGGAGTCTGTTTTGCACCATCCTGCTCCTTGCAAAGCCGCATCTTCCGACCAGTCTATGGAAAACTCCTGTGTGGCCTTTTCTTTTAGTCCAAAACGCTGGCGCATTAACTGTGACACTCTTTGTCCGTTCTCAATATCCGTCCCTGTTGCATCACTTCCCGGTATTTTTTGTTCCTTCTGTGCACTTTCCATTGCGTTTCCACCTCCTGTTACCGTGTTTCTCTCTGCTGCAAAACGGAAGACTGTTCCCTCCACTGTACCTTCCATCAATGTACTCCCGCTCGCTGGAATATCGCCAGCTACCTCCAGAACACTCGTTTTCACCTCCGGTGCTGTTTCCAAGCAGGGAGCCTCCATAATTACCTCAGGTAAGCTTTGTATATTCGGTGTAATCTCTAGCACTGGAACTCCTCTCTGGTCATCCTCCATCTCCAACGCAGGTTGCTGGACTGCTGCCATCATGCAGCGGGACGTCAACACAACTCCCTACTGACGGCAACCAGGCAGCCAGTAGGGGAATTTCCCCGGTGTCCTGGCCAAATTTCCCTCATTCACTATAAATACCACCAACAGCTTAATCTGGTTCAGCTGGCATTCATCTGTATCCCCCTCCCCCGGGTCATGCCTGAAAATAGGCAGGATTTGTCTAGTGCACTTACCCGGTCAACAAAAGCTAAATAAATAAATAAATAAATAAATATCTGCCTCTGGCAGAGACCAATGCACCATCTCCTCTGAGCTAAGGGACAGCTTCCATGTGCTTGAATCATGGTTCAGCCAGAACAAACTCCTGCTCAACCATATAAAGACAAAGAGGATGCTGTTCACAGTCCCCCAGAACAAAAAGAAGTTTCCCCCACTGCAAAAGTAGAGCCTTAAGAGAGATACACTCTTAAACAGGTGTTCACCTTTAAATACCTAGGTGCCCACCTGGACAAGACTCTCAATTTCTCCCATCATATCGACCATGTTGTCAAGTCTAGCAACATGAAACTGAGAGTTCTTTACCATCATAGACAATCCATGACACCTGCTGCCCTGAAACTCACCACAAACAGCTTGGTCCTGGCCTCAGTAGACTACAGCCTACCAATATATGGGTCAGGATCTGAGTCAGCTCTCAAAAGAGTAAAAGCGCTCCTAAACAAGGCCTGCTGACTGACCCTAGGAGCCAATCTCCCAACTCACACCTGTGCCATCTATGCTGATACAGGGTGGCTCCCCCTTCAACTTAGAATTCATTACCAGACCTCCATGCTGGTAAAAAAAAAGTCATGTTGGGGCTTATGCCTGAGTCTGTTACCAGACTCTTCATGAAAGTACAACCCTAAAAACACACTAGAAGTGCAGCTAAAAGAGGGCTCCAGGTGCCATTTAAGTGCACCAGTATGGCCCATAAATCCATCTCCTTCCAGGGTTTGAAGTGGTACAATGAGCTGCCGACTATCCTCACTGAGTGCACCAAGCTTAGCCAGTTCAAAGCATGGCTTCAATCCCACCTAGAATTTGAAAAGGTCTGTGGATGCTTTACCTAACTTACCACAAAGGGCACAACTGGCTCTAACCTCCTCCATCTCCACCTGCTCCTACCTTTACCTTCTCTCCCCATCAAAACTTCTTTCCCTCCTCCCTTCCACCCTTGCAAGTCTAGTTGCAGAATACCCCACCTACTCCACCCCTCCCCACCCTGTACTTTCTTCACTTCCCCCCACTGCTTATTCCTGCTGCATGCTACCAACAAAGCCTACTTCCCCCCAATCTTGGTTTCCTTACATAGGTCTCCTCAGGGATCTCTGACTGTTTCTTCTGCACTACCCTTGGCAGCCAGGGTTTCCTGTCCTCAGCACTTTGTATTAATTAATACCGCACTCAGATCATTCTGCTTGGTTTTAGTGGTAGATCTCTTTGTTTTAATGCTTACTTAAAACCTGATGTATCTATCTGTACAATGTGGCATATATGAAACAATGTTTGCATTATGCTTTTTAATGTTCTGTATATTGTCTTTGACTGACTTTGAACCTTTGGACTCAAAGGTATTAATCCTAAACTTTAACAAATAAATGAAAAAAATCCATGACATGGACGATGTTTGCATAGTGGATATAAATACATTGAAAAGTGTGGGTCCCAGCATTGATCCCTAAGGGACACCACTAGCGACTTTGCCCCTATCAGAGTAGTACCCGCTGATGCAGACTCTGGCCTGGATATTCAAACTGCGCCAGGCTGTGGTGCAAGCCTGGGCACAGCTCAACTTTTTTGCGCAAGGGTGTGGCCTGGGCGATATTCAGCAGAGCTGCGCTATGGCACAGCAGCTTTGAATATCGCATCCTGGCCACCCCCACTGTGCATGGCGCAGTGGCACTGCGCCAACGCAAGTGGCCAGAGTGGAGCATGAAGATGCAGTGGCGCAAGTGCCATTGCGCCATGCACAGCACCTGCAATATTCAAATGGGGCCATGCAAATGGGACCATAAGTTATGCAAGGCACACAGGGGTCCATTTGCATCTCATTACAGCCCCATTTGCATGCCATTAGCATGCAGGTGCGCTGATCCCCGAAGACTTGTGCCTGGCACTCTGCCAGGCAGCAGCTGTCGGGGACCGACACCCCCTGCAGCCCGATCACAGGAATTCCTGTAAGATAAAAGAAAAAACGTCCAATATCCCTGGTGGTCCAGTGGACTGCACTGAGCCCGATCGTGGGCATCTATAATCGCACCCCCAAGTCCAATATCCCTGGTGGTCTAGTGGACCGCATTGAGCCCGATCACGGGCATCTATAATCGCACCCCCCCAAGTCCAATATCCCTGGTGGTCTAGTGTACCCCCCACCCCACCTGCCCACTGAGCCCCACCGGCCTGCTCCCCCCATCAGCCGGCGAGCGGCAGCACCTCACCTGCCTGCCACCCCACCACCTGCCAACTGACAGCTCAGTAGGGCTGCATGCCCATTGGTTCACAGCATGAGACAATGGGCGTGCAGCCCATACCATACTACTCAGTCCAGATATGCGAATGAATTGAATGTGAATGAAATGAATTGAGCTGTCAGTCGGTGGGCGGCGGGGTGGCAGGTGGGTGGGGTGCTGCCACCTGCTGGCTGATGGGGGGAGTGGAGCAGTGGGGCTCAGTGGGCAGGTGGGGTGGGGGGTTCACTAGACCACCAGGGATATTGGAATTGGGAGGTGTGATTATAGATGCCCACGATCGGGCTCAGTGCGGTCCACTAGACCACCAGGCATATTGGACTTGGGGGGGTGTGATTATAGATGCCCTCCCATGGAGCATGGGGGGGTGCAGCCAGGTGCGTCAGGAACTCGGGTGGCCACCCACAGGTGGCAGCTACTGTGTTGCACCCTGCAATGCGGCAGCTCATCTGTGGGTGGCCATCACTTGTTCCATTTTTTTCCTGGTGTAACTTTGTGCAGGCGCAGGTAGGGGTTGCGCATGCATGACTCTGCACATCCTGGGCTGAATATCGGTCTGTGCAGGTTATGCATGGGCACACCCCCCCCACCTGTGCCTGCATACAATACTGATGCGCTCTGGCGCCTCGGGATTTGTGTGGTGACTTTTCCCTTTAAATATCACCCTGGTGATTAGTGGTTGTGCATGGTGCAACACTGTTGCACCATGCACAACCCTTTTGAATATCTGGGCCCCTGTCTTCTTTTATCAAGCCATGACCTACTGCACCCATTTAACAATATTAGGATGACATTTTAATTCATTTAGTCTATCAGTTCTTTATGTGGGACTATGTTGAAGGTCTTGGCATAGTCCAGGTACACTAAGTCTACTGGGAGGCCTTTGACCAGAGCACTACTGATTGGTTTGAAGAATTGGAGTAGGTTTGTGAAACACAACCTACTAGGCCTAAACCCATGTTGAGATACATTTGCCAATCCTTGCTTGGATAGATGATTTTTCTACCTTTTCTTTAATGTATTCCTCCATTAGCTTTCCCAGTACAGATGTCAGGCTAACTGGTCTATAGTTCCTGACATCCTGTCTTGATTCTTTCTTGTAGATAGGGGTCAAATTTGGTTTCCTGCATTCAGGAATGACATTACCTTCTTCAAAAGAGATATTGAACAGTGATGCTATGGGTCCTGCCAGTTCACTTGCTAATTATCCCAAGACTCTAGAATGTATGTTATTGGGCCCTGGTGACTTATTTACCTTTATTTTTTTAGCTTTTTCTCTACATCTTCCTCTGTTATTATTGATTTATGTCCCTCTAGGTTTCCTACTTCATATACGACAGTCTCATTATTTGTTTTCTGTTGAAAAACACCTATGAAGTAGTCATTGAATGTTTTAGTCATTTGCTGTTCATCATTAATTAGATTGGTTCCAATTTGCAGGGGCCCTACACATTGTTGTCCACCTCTCAGACTTCCTATATAATTATAGAATACTTTCTTATTATCATTTGTTAAAGTGGCTGTTTGTATCTCCGCATTACGTTTTGCAATTTTAACTATTTTTTTTGCAAGATGATACTGATGCACAACACCTACCCTTCCCCTATGCTCTAATCCAAAACAGCAGTTTGTTATTGTTGTTTGTTATTTATTAAGGAATAACCATTGAGCATCAGCTCATTTACAATGGTGACCTTATAGCAGTACAAAATTACAGAATATAAATTATAACACAAAAATCATAACAATTTTTATCACAATTCAACAATACATTAATAACATTCACAAACATGTTCACACAAAGATAAATGCTGTTTTAACACAGATACAGAAGGTGATGGCATATATAACCTGTGGAATTCATGTGGAAGTCTATTGCAAAACAAAGGAACAAATAGGATAAAATATTGAAGAGAACACTTAGTTTTAGTAAAGGGAACAATAAGTTCCCACACAAAAGCATTTCTCAATGATGGGTCAACAGATCTAAAAGATAATTTGTTATACAAATAATCAGGAACAAAACCAAGACCACATTTATACGCAAATATGAGTCTGTGATTGTCCCTTCTTTGCTTTAATGATACCCAACCCAAGGATTTATACAAAACCCAATGGTGGACCTCCATTGGACATTTCAAAATTAAATGAGCCAAATGATTGTAAAGTATATCCAATTTATGTAGATGCTCAGAAGTTGCACCAGCATACAAAATATCTGCATAGTCAAATAAAGGAAGTATTTGTACGGTAATTATAATTTTCATTATGACCAAATCCAAACAATTTTTATTTTTAAATAAAAAACCTATCCTCTTGCCAATTTGCACAACCAAATTTTCCACATGAGTATTCCCTGAGGTATACTGGTCAAGCCAAAACCCTAAATACTTATATGATTCAACATTTTCTATTGCAACTCTGGAACTATCCGATATCACCATCCTATGACCCAACTTTATTTTGGAGGAGGGTCCAAACAACATGGACTTTGTCTTGGTTATATTTAAATTCAATTTAGAATCTAAGAAAAATGTTTGCAAAGAATCAAAATTACTTGGTAAAACAGTTTGGATTTGAGAAACCGAGTTATGAGAAAAATAAACAATAGTATAGTCTGCATATAAATGATAATTAACTTCCCCTAATACTTTACCAAAATCTTTTAAATATAACAAAAAAAGGAAAAGTCCCAGGACAGAGCCCTGTGGGACACCCCTTACTACCTCTAATGAAGAAGAGTCTTGATGACCAATAGATGTAGATTGTTTTCTAGTACTCAAGTAAGAGTAAAACCAGGTTATGGCCTCATCACCTAAACCCAACACAGCCATATGCAGTAATAATATTTGGTGGTCAACCGTGTTGAAGGCCTTGGACAAATCAATCAGTATTGCTCCAGTAAATTGGTGTACACCGTTAGCCCTACCGATGTCATCTAAGACCCTCAACACGGAGATGACCGTCCCATGAAGTTTATAGAAACCTGCTTGAAATTGGTCAAATAAATTGTTACCCTGAACATAATCAACCAATTGTCTAGCCAATAGCCTTTCAAAAAGTTTACTGACAAGGGGAACAAGGGAAATAGGTCTATAATTGGAAAGGTGACCTGAGTTACCCCCTTTAAACAAGGGGACAACTCTGGCCAGCTTCAATCCTGAGGGAAATAACCAAAAAGTAAAGATTGATTAAACAAATAGGTCAAAGGTTCAGAAATATGAAATGCCGAATACTTTAACATACTTCAGATCAAACCATCTGGGACACAACTTTCACTAGACTTTATTTTTAACAACAATTCAAGTGTCTCATAACTAGCGATTTCCTCAAAACTAAATTTAGAAGAATCATCATTCACAACATCCACTAAATGCAAATTATGATGAGTATTATTACCAAAAACATTACTTGAGTTGATAAAACATTTATTAAACCTATGAGGTAAACATCCATCAGGATCAAAATTTTCATCAGGAGACAATTGAATTGTGTCTTTACATTTCGATTGACCAGTCAAATTATTAATAAGTGACCAAAATTTCCTTGGGTTGTTTACTGATTCAGATGTACCAGAATTTAAATATTTCTCTTTGCCTTCCTAACTCCAGCAACATATTTATTTCTACATTTTCTATAATTTTGCCAATCAATTAAAATACCAGACATTCTGGCAGTTTCCCAGGCCATATTTTTATCCCTTTCACATCAGGAAGATCATGCAAACAAATCTGGTTAAATTTTTCGACTGGGTTACCAGGGCTGTGGACAATGAAGAAGCAGTGGATGCAGTCTACCTGGACTTTAGCAAAGCCTTCATCTCAGTTCCACACAGAAGGCTGGTAAAGAAGTTAGACTACACAGGGGTTGGACAGGATGTGGTAACATAGATAAACAAGCATTTGTCACGCCGAATGTTTGCTTGCAGATATTAACATTGGACTTGAAGGAGTTAGACAGATGCAGAATAGGAATGGCAGTGAAGTGTTGAAATCATGCCAACCCCACCTCCATCCTGCAGAGATGGACAGGCATTGTGGTGTGCCTTTGGGTCATCGCTCATAATGCTCATGGCATTTCACCTCACCCCATCCTGTAGACACCGACAAGTGTTGAGGTGTGCCTTGCGGTGTTCGGCTTCACAGTCACCCCATTTCATAAGGACATATGCTGAAATGGGTGCAGTATAAGAGAATGGGGTGAAGTCTGGGGCCGAAGAGTCCAAGGCACACCTTGATGCCTGTCACTGGCTCTAGGGTGGGGGGTTGGGGTGGAATGGCATGAGCATTACAGCTGGCAATCCAAAAGCACACCCCTGATGCCTGCCAGTCTGCACAAGGTGGGACGTTATGGTTAGAAACCTTAATGCCCCAGGCATTTGTTGGTATTTGCACTACAAATTTTCAGCATGGCCTTTTTGTGACCCCCACCTCATGAAAGCATTTGGGACCTCTGCTCGTGAACAGTGGCACTGTGATTTTGTTAATGTGTCCTGAGCTTTGATTTTCCACAGCGACTTTGCCATTCTGCGCCAGATGTGTGAAAAAACATATTGGGCAGGATGTGAAGAATGACAGCTCTACCATTCATAGGGAGGTGTGAAGAGATGGCAATGTTGAAAATCTGGAGTGAAAATGCTAAAAATGGTCGAACTTCCGAGCATACGTGGAAACTGCGCAATGCATGCTTGTTACCCAGTCATTTAATGGAAGTATTTCACTAAATTTTCAACATAGGCATTTTGTGACCTCTACTCATGAACACTGTCATATGATTTTCTTAATCTGTCCTGAACATTGATTTCCCACAGCGACCATGCCATTCTGTGCCAGATGTGCAAACACACATTTTGGGCAACATGAGAAAAATGACAGCTGTACTGTTCATAAGGAAGTGTGCAAAATGGGCAATGTTGAAAATTTTGAGTGGAAATATTACAAATTTTTTAAGTTACGAGCGTGCGTGGAAACTGCGCAATGCACGCTTGTAACATAAGTCATTTTATGAACTTTTTGTCACCAAATTTTCAACACAGGCATTTTAGGACCTCTGCTCATGAACAGTGTCACTGTGATTTTCTTAATCTTTCTCGAACACTGATTTCCCACAGCAACCGAGCTATTCTGCGCTGGAAGTGCGAAAAAACATTTTGGCCAGAATGTGAAAAATGGCAGCTGTACTGTTCATAAGGAGGTGTGGAAAATGCCAATATTGAAAATCTGGAGTGAAAACACTACAGATTCACAAACTTACGAGTGTGCGTGGAAACTGTGCAACACACGCTCGTCACACAGTCATTTTGTGGAATATTTTCACCAAATTTGCAACATCGACTTTTTTGAGAGCCTACCTCATGAACAGTGACATTGTCATTTGGTTAATCGATCCTGAAAGGTGATTCCACACAGTAACTGAGAAATCACCTTTTGAGACTGAATAACGCCATGACAGTGACTTGAATGCATGGGGAGGGGGTCCCAAGAATCCCATGTTGAAAATTTGGTGCCAAAAGTCAAAAAAATGGCTGAGATATCCACATAAGTTGAAATAAAAACCCATTTATGCCATGATACAGCTTACCGCATTTCTTCAGTTCACAGTCAGCTTTGAAGAGTGCAGACGTGTTCCTGGTCCACCGAAGATCATTGCAACAGGCTCTGGAGGTAAGTATGGGGTGGGGGAGTGGGGAGGTGTGGTGCGCAGAGGGTGGCTACGGGTTGGGAGAGGGGCAAGAGACTCAACGAGGGACTGTTTTTTTTTTTTTTACAGGAATTAAAAAAAAAAGACACTGCAGGACTTTTGGCATGCTGAAGTGGGTCCCAGCGTGCCACCTGGATGTTTGTTGGGGGGGAGTGGAGCCGACTGGGATTGGGCACCCCCATTGGCCATACAGTGTGCTGGGGGGTAGAACATGAGCATGCTGGGGTGGGCTTCCAGCGTGCTACCTGGGTGTTTGTTGGGGGGGACTGGAGCCAATGGGGATTGGGGACCCCCATCGGCCATACATTGCACTTGGGGAGGGAGTGTGCATGAGCCGAGGAGGATTGGGCACCCCCTCAGCACACAAAAAATGGGGGAGTGCATCATGCTGATGGGGATTGGGCTGTCCTATCTGTAAATGAACTGGGGAAGGGGTATGCTGACAGGGGAATTTGGCACCCCCGTCGGCTTTAACAGGGACTGGGAGAGGCAGTTGGCGGCTGTCCGTCAGCTTCGTGGGGACTGTGAGAGGCTGATGGAGAAGCCGTCACCATGTTTATTGAAAGGGGACACCAGACAATGCAGCTGTCATTCCCTGCTGCAGTCTGGGACCGTCTCGCAAACATAGCTGATTGTTCAGTGATGAGGCACTCCCTGATTACAGAGGTCAATTTCTTTGAGCATTGTGGCACGCTCATTAACTGCTATCATCAATAGCATGCTTCTCTATTGGTGCAGCAGAGACCAGCCCCAAAATGGACTGCTGCCATTCATCACAACACTGCCATGCATCCACAACCTGCTACTGAAGGAAGCTGAGGCAATGTGTTTCTTGTGTGCGCGCACAAGCAAACACAAAAATTGGCTGCAAGGTAGAACACAGAGGATCCAAGTAAATGGCGTAGTATCATCAGAGAGTGAGGTAATCAGTGGTGTACCCCAGGGCTCGGTGCTGGGGCCTCTACTTTTCATTATTTTCATAGCTGACATCGCAGATGAGCTTGAAGGGAAGGTGTGACTATTAGACAATGATACCAAGATCTGTAACAGGGTGGACTCCTTAGATTGAGTGAGCAAGATGGAATCAGACCTAAAGAAGCTAGAGAAGTGGTCTGGAGCATAACAGCTGAGATTTAATGCCAAAAAGTGCAAAGTTATGCACATAGGAAGAGGAAATCCAAGGACAGCGTTCTACTTAAGAGGGGTAAGACTTGCTGACAAAAACCAAGAACGTGATTTGGGAATCATGATTCTGGATGACTTAAAAAAGGGAAAACAATGCGAAAAGGCAGTACCTAAGGCCAGCAGCATGCTAGGATGTATAGGAAGGGGGAATCACAAGCAGGAAGAGAAGGTATCCCATGAGAAGGGCGATCGCTATTGAGCGCTTACAAAAAGGGTGACTCAATAGCGATGCCTGTTCTCAGGGCTAGTGGACGGGGGTTTAATGTGGGTATATCGACATCCTGTCGCTATATCTATACGTGTGTGCAGGGGAGGAGTGAGCATGCTGTGCAATGGGTGGAAGGGGAGGGAGGGCTTGTGAGGTGTAACATGATGGTGAGTTGCCAAGCTGGCTGTGTGGTGTGGTGGGTTCGTGGCAGACTATGTTTGGGAGGGTGCCGGGTTCGGTGCTAGGCGTGTTAGATTTTTGCGCTGGTCCGAGAAATAATTTTTTTACATTGTTCACACCCCCCCGATGTGCACCCCCCTGGAGTTGAGAATCTTAGTGGGGGGGGGATGCAGGGGGTGCATCCCCCTGAATAAACAAAAAACCTCAAGTTCCCAGCGCCCTTTTGCCGTGTGCCAGGAGTGTGCATCAGAGAAATGGAGTTTTGCCAATGTACATTCGCCCTAATGGCGATTGCCTTTTCTGCAATCACCATTATCACATAGACCCAGAAGAGAAAGGTGGTCATGCAACTGTTTAGAGCCTGGTCAGGACACACCTGGAGTACTGTGTCCAGTTTTGGAGGCCACACCTCAAAAAGGACATTGACTGGTTAGAAACAGTACAGAGGAAGGCAATGAAGATGGTACAGGGGTTGCAAAAATTGTCTTAAGAAGAAAGATTAAGAGAACTGAACATGTACTTCCTGAAGCAGAGAAGAGAGGAGACATGATAGAAACCTTCAAATACATGAAAGGTATAAATAAAATACAGGGCACAGGACCTCTTTCACTTCAAGGAGGGTAGTAGAACTAGGGGACATGATCAGAGGTTAAGGGGAGGGAGGATCACTACTAATATTAGGAAGTTCTTCTTCACAGAGAGAGAGAGTGGTGAATACATAGAATAGCCTGACCCCAGGGGTGGTGGGGGCTAAGACAGTGGGGGAATTCAAGACGGCATGGGATAGACACAGGGGTACCCTCACACAAAAGGATAATTTGGGGATAGAAAATAAATCAAGGGCAGACTAGATGGACCAAACGGTCTCCTTCTGCCGTCACTTTCTGTGTTTCTATGTTTAGCCCAATCTCCATTGTCTTACCTTAGTCAGTTGACTCACCTTCTGGGCTGGATATGAGGTTGGCCAGTCGGACAGCCAGTAGGGTTCTGTGCCATCCACTTCATCTGTTCACAATGTGCGTGGGTCCATCTTAGTACCTGGTCCAAACAGTTTTCCAGTCCCTTCCAGTCCTCACCCAGCAAGCCAAAGACTAGTACCTCCACCCTCCATTACCCAGCCCCACTGTCTGACTACACAGGACCCTGATCAGCCAACTCCTCCAGCCCTGAACCAATTCATCCATTGGCCAGCATGACATGGAGGGAGCAGCTGATGATGAGCACCATTATAAAATAAATATGTATTATCCTCCAAATTGCAGAACACACTGGCATGGATGTGGTCCTATCCATTCCTGCCCCATCACTTGAGTCTCCCGGAAGCCCGCAGTTGTTCCCAGAGGTAGCCAACCGTAAGTAAGTCCTGGGAGAATGTTCTACCAGATGCATGAGTTAAGGAGGTTTGTAGGGGGAGTGGTCATGTCTGGTGACCTAGCTGGGAGCTGATGCCAGTTGCATTAGCAATGCCTGAGGGACAGTATCAGCTGTTTTATTACACCCCTTGTGCATGGCCATAGTAGAGGGGACTACTCTGACAAAGATGCTGGCTAATGTTATGAGTATGCACCGAATGCCACAGTGTCACCATGTGTTACTACCTCTGTGGCTATTATAGCAGTGCACTATGCTAAAGATGGTGCCTAACATTGGGTACATGTGCTGAGCATCACAACATCATAGTGCATGATGTCAGGCACCAGAACACGCACACTCATAGTACAACATAGAGGGCATGATCATCAGAAAGAAAAACAAGAAAGGCAATTAAGGGACATGCTTCTGGGTCATAAATTAACATGATCCTCTCACCATATTGCTAGGATCTGGTTGGTTGTCCGTGGAGGGATAAGTTAAGTTAACAGCAACCTCTAGAACATTTTGTCTGGTTAGACTATAACTCATCTCAGTGGGAAATTGCATTCTAGCATGGAAGAGGTTATTTCTAATCCACAGTTTATATCATTTCTCTATGTAAATGCTTTCTGTGCCGTGCAGATGTTGTGGGTGCGGTAGTAAGGCTAGAGAAGTTTGCTCCAGCTCTCTTATTAACATTGATGAATTGGCATTTCTAATGACAGTAGTCAATATGTGTGTATATATATATATATATATCCTCTGTGACAAAGGGTGGGTTACCAGTAGGATGCCCTGTAGGTACCGGGAAGGAGTGCATGTGTGGCCAGGCTTGCCAAGGGGGTGGGGCTTGGGCAGTGCAAGAAGGATTGAAGTGCCCACTGGCGTGAGGGAAAATGGTTAAGGGAGAGTCGAGTATTCATCAAGAAGGAAGGAGCGTGAGGTGCCAGCTCGAAGGCCTGCGGGAGGGCCTCCGGTTAGAGCTGGGTAAGCCCAGGGCCGGGGTTGGGAGATTGCCCCCTGGCCTCCATCATCCTTGCCACAGTGTCATTATGGGTGTAAGGAGGAAGTCTGCAGCTAGCAAAGGTAGAGAGAATGGCTGGTTAGGAGCCCGCTACACTCCATTTGGGACTGTAGTTCATGAGGTGGCTGCCCATGAACAGGGACTGAGGTCGTGGTGGCAGCTACTCATCGGAGGAGCCGTTGTGGCAGCTCGGTCCCCCTTGCCCTCCATGTCAACCTCGAGAAGTGTTGGGAGGCTGTTTGGACATTTCCTGTGAAGATAGTTCATGGGGCAGCCGTCCTGTGCGAATCCTGCCCAAGGATCGGCAGGCGGCCCGATCCTGTGTGAAAGTACTGTGCCCTGGGAGCAAGAACCCCTCCCATTCAGAGGTGAGCGAAGTCAGTGAGAAGTGCACCCTGCTCCCACTGGCGGGGAATTTAGAAGAAGATGAGAGACATTGAAGAACACTGCTAGTGTTCTGTCACTAGATTCGGCGCCCCATGGAGCATTACTTTTTGCAATTTTAACTCATTTTTTGCAAGATGACACTGATGCACAACACCTACCTAGGCTAGGCCTAGAAGAGAAGTGTGTGTAAGGATCCAGGATTGAACCTGGGTCCCCCAAAGGAATGTGCCACAGCACCTTGCTGTATAGAAGTGTGTGGACTGTAACAAATGAATTGTGCACCCTCCATGGAGTTTTATTTTGTTCAGCCTGAGTTTTTTGGTACAAAAATAAAATGCTTGATTGCTCTTGATTCACACCTGGGCTGAAATCTTCGGTGTCCTGAAGAATGTGTGTGTGTGCCATTGTCTAACCCAATGTTTCCACAGAGTCCAGCAGTGAGTGTAGCCACCAGTCATGAAGGGAGGAACAGAGTCATCTGCCTGCATCTCGATGCAGTTCACGCCGTTAACTGAGGAATCTCTAAATTACTACAAAACAAAGATACTGTGCAAAACCCTGCTAATTTGTGTTGCTCAGTCAAGCTGGTGCCCCTCCCTTTTCCCAGAGACAGTTCCATCTAAACCCCTAGACAGGGATAGGAGGGGGTGGCCTCCTCAGTAGCAATGATCCCTGGGACTGAGAGCAGTGGCCTGCTGCTTGCCAGACTAGAAAACTAAATCCCCCCAGGCAGGAGTGAGGAAAGTCCAAAGACTGTGAACTGTTTACCAAAGTTAGAAATGTCATTTGGAAGTATAAACAGGGGTGAAAGTGGGTTACAAAATGGGGGTTGTCACCCGGGATTCGAAAAATGAGGTGCAAATTGCATACCTGGCATGACTGGAGGGCGCTTCTGAGGTGATGGAATACTGGTGGGCCACAGCCTGTTTAGAAGTTTAAGTTACAGTTTTAAAAGTGAAATGCATCATGAGGAGGCAAAATGGCACCTGCCCCCATGCAGTGAAAATGTAAGCCGAAACTGAGCGGTTTGTTTGTGGATGGGATTAATGAGATGCAGCACTAGAAAAGGGAGGTCAGGTAGTCTTGGATTAGATTGCTGAAAACTTCTGAGGAGAAATGAGTGTTGTTCTTGAGGGAGAGAGTTTGTTTGTGTCTACAGCCAATGGTGGAGTCTGCTTCTGAAATTTACTGCCAATAAGAAGTAAAGGGAAAAGTTTAACTCAACTTCTGCTGCAGTTGTGCGAACTTTTTTGGAGGCTAATTTCTGACCAATTTCATTTGGTGTAATTCTATACACTGCATATTGGGAGAGAGCAAGCCATGGCATATGCACCTGGGTTTGGAGGTTGGACCATGAATGTGCCAGAAGATCTGGTGAACTGGCTGTGGAGTATGGTCAAAAGGAGTGGCTCTGGTGAGTCATGTATCTTCTGTGGACAACGTGGGAGTGGGTGATAAAACAGCCAATATGTATTTCATGTACTTGTGGGAATGTTCCTAGGGTGATTGGACCTTTCAATATGCCTATGCAGGTTGGAAGACATGTGGCTCCTGCGCCCCCAACTACTGCGCCCCAGCAATGACCACAACAGGCAAACAAAAGTATTTCCTACAGCTAGTGTGGCCACTATGGTGGAGCCACTGGAACATTGGGAAGAGGATGCATTTGAATTACCTGAAGTTAAGCCAGAGGTGGTACCAGGGCCTAGTTATCTGCCCAGCCCTGTACCACTGCTGAGTGTCCCAGTACTTCCCCGTGGCAGAGGGAGGGGCCGAGGGTGGACCTCAAAGATAAGGAGTACTGCTGCAGGATATGTGAGGGACATGACTGAGCAGTCAGGTTCTCCCGAGGCTGTGGTGCGAGGCTCGCAGGATAAAAGTAAGGTGTTATCAAAAACACAGCTCACCCAGGAACCCACGGTGAGCCCTAAGAGTTAGCCAAAATAATTGGAAGAGGCCAAACCTTTGAAATTACAACCCCCACTCCCCACGGTGCAGGAAAAAGTTCCAGGTGCTAGTGACCCAGACATCATGATAGAATTGGTAGATGGAGATACTGGTATGGAGGAAGAAAATGCTGTTGGATCTACTAAAGTAATTTCTATCTATGATCAGCCCATGGAAAGCATAACCAGGATGTTCGAGGACTTGGTAATAGAGAGGGACATCCCAAAACCTTACGCTATGCCAATCCTCAGAGTGGTCGAGACCACCCACCTGCTCTCAGAAATTTACAGATGACATATGGTGGGCATGGATGCTAGGCATCATTTAGATCTCACTGTGCTGAACAATAGAGATGGCATCTGGTTGCACAAGGGAGTGACCCCATGGCCCAGCATCAGAACCTTACCCAACTGGAGTCAAGCGGAAAGGTGGTAAGGAGATACTTAAAAATGGAGTGCCCAGGATCCAACTACTCCTATGTAAGTGAGAGAACCTGGGATTTGATTGAATGTAGGAGATCGGACTGGATGTTTCAAGGGGCTGTGGAGATAGTGCACCTTAGACATAGAGTGGACTTATGGGAATAGGCCTACGACATGAGCAAAGTGAATTCTCTGGCCAGATTCAAGTGTTCATCCTCAGCCTGGGAAGGACTGACTTTACATAAAACCTTTGGTTTGATGCAGAACAGAACTGAACACCCCATTAAGTACTTTGTAGTCAGTCATGATAGCAGAGGGGGTAGAATGCACCAAACCTGATCCTTGTCTTTATTTTGCACCGGAGGACCCAGCTGCCAGATACAGAATCCCCTGGGAAAAGAAAACTGCTTAAAGGCTCCAAGGCCTTGGTGTTGACAGACTGTGTTTAAGGGACTGCAACTACTGGTGAGCAGGGCCGGATTAAGGCATAGGCAACATAAGCACAGGCCTAGGGCCCTTGCCTGCCAGGGGGGCCCCAGCAGTCCCCAACATATATTTGCTATATATCCATTTCTTTCTACCTGAGATGCATGTTTATTGTAAAGGATTCAGCCACTGAGTAAGTCAGGGGGCTGAACTGTGACATGACTCTCACCTCCCTGATTAGGTGGTAAGTGCAGCTGACAGCTTCAGGGGCCCCAGCTAGGATGACCTTTAAGGTGTGAACAAGCCCATTTCCTTTACTTTGTCTTCCACACCCATTTAGAATCCCAGCTTAGAATTTTACTCTTAACTATAAAAGATTAACAGTGCAATTCAGTGTGTACAGTATGCTTTACATTTTATCTTAAGTATCTGTTTTATTGGTTTAGAAAACCTTGTATCATTCTTGAAATTTGAATGTAAGCAATAGCTTAATTTGCTTGAAATCTTTGTACTATGCTTGACTCCATGTTGTTTTACCCTCCGCATTCGGATGAAATACCTTTCAATGTATTGCTCATTACCTTTGTACCATATGTGACACTGAGTTGTTTTACCCTTCGCAATCATTTTTTATGTTGGTAGCTATCGCAGCTAATCTTATGATAGTCTGCAGATTTGGAGAAGCAGCGGTCACTGTTAGTGAATGCAGGACACACACCAGTAGGTGCGTCCTGCACTCCCCAATCAGCCAGCAGCAGGGGCCGACACCCTGCCTAGCTAATGAGGTGAAGAGATCAGAGAAAAGGTCTGCTGCAATGAGAGCGAAGATCTCATGCAGCGTGAGCACAACACACCTCCCCCTACGTGCAGGCAACATGGCGGCAGTGACTGCTGCTGTTGCTTGTCAACACGACCATTTATTGTGTGCCGATGGGGGTGCCCAATCCCCGGTCGGCTAAAGCACCCACACACACACACTCAGGTGGCATGCTGGGAGCCCACCCCAGCATGCCAAAGCACCTATTAAAATGAAAACTATCCCCCAATGTCTTTTATTTATTTTTAAACCTGTAAAGCAAAACGGTCCTCATACTCTTCCAACTCCCCTACCACAACCTGCACCCACCACCGAGCACCCTGCCTCCCCACCCCCCCCATACTTACCTCCGAGTCCGCACAATGATCTTCAGTGGACTGGGAACACGTCTGTACTCTTCAAAGCCGACCGCGAACTGAGGGAATGCTGGTAAGCTGTATAATGGAATAAATAGGGGCTTTTCAACTTTAATGCATATCTCGGGCACTTTTGGGAATTTTTACACCAAATTTTCAACATGGGGTTTTTGGGACCCCTCCTCATGAATTCTGGCACTGTTATATTGTTAATTGGTCCCAAAAGGTGATTTTGCTGTCACTGCATGGAATCACCTTTAGGGACTGATTAATGAGATGACAGTGCCACTGTTCGTGAGGTGGGCTCTCAAAAAGCCTATGTTACTGAGGTGGTGGAAAATCAAGCATCAACTGTTTACAAACTTACATTGCAGCTGCTAAGCAGGCTCGTAACTTCGCGAATTCGCAACATTTTCATGCCAGATTTTCAACATTGTCATTTTTGTACACCTCCTCATGAACAGTACTGCTGTCATTTTTCACATCCTGGCCAAAATATGTTTCCGCGCTTTTGGTGCACAATAGCATGGTTGCTGTGGGAAATCAGTGTTTGGGCCAGATTATGAAAATGACAGTGACACTGTTCATGAGCAGTGGTCCTAAAATGCCTATGTTGAAAATCTGGTGATGATACTCCATAAAATGACTGTGTTATGAGCATGCATTGGCAGATTGCATGCACGCTTGTAACGTCATGCATTTGTAATATTTTCACTCTGGTTTTTCACCATTGGCATTTTTCCCCACCTCTTGTTGAACAGTACAGCTGTCATTTCACATATCCTGTCCAAAATGTGTTTTCGCACGTCCGACGCAGAATAGAGTGGTCGCTGTGCGAAATCACTTTTTAGGACAGTTTGAGGTAATAACAGTGGTACTGTACATGAGCAGAGGTGCTAAAATGCCTATGTTGAAAATCTGGTGCTGAACATCCACGCACCCTTGTAACTTCACAAATTTGCAATATTTACATGCCACATTTTTTTTTAACTAAAAAAAACATTTTATTGAAAAAACATCAACAGTCTTTACAATACATGCACAATGGAGAAGCCCTTACAACTACAAGTAGTCACAATCTATAAAAAGTTCTATCCTTTATAAAATCCTTTATGTGTCCAATTAATTCTACTATTTATTTTATAGGTCCAATATCCCCATCAAGGCTCCCAAGTCCGATGCGTTGCAAGAATCTGGGGTGAGATGATGGAGAGGTCGAAGTGCTTTATCTCTCTTTGTTTTGTGACCTTCTGCTTCATACTGATCTTCGGGAGTATCCAACTGGATCAGCTAAAGGTTTTCAATACAGTGTGCATTTTAAATAAACTTAATCAATATAAACTATTTGACTAAGTCTATGTCTCATTTCTTAGCACTTTAATAATTCATTAAAGATAAAACTTTTTCAAGGTGGTAACAGCTAGACCCTAAAACAAAAAACTAAACTAGTATATCTCTCTAGAGACGAAAAAGTAAGATCAGAATCACCAGCCTGGGGCCATATCACTTATATAAGTCTACTCTTTGAAATTCAATTTCTGAGCAACTGCTCCAAGACAGGAGTCCCCTTCCTTTGTTCTATATGCTCAAAAAAAGGCAGCCATCCTAGTATTGAACTTATCTATAGACAGCCTCAGGTGGGCTGTAATGGCCTCCATCTCCTTGATTTGCTTGATGATCCCATACCAGGTGCCAGTTGGGGGAGATTTATCAGTTAACCAATTTTGGATAAGCACCTTCAGCACTGCTGCAATTAAAATATACAAAAGGCATTTCCCTGCTGAGTTTCTAACCTCCTTTGGGGGTGAGCCCAGGACCATATTCTCAAATTCTAGTGGGAATGACAGAGAAAAGATCTGAGAAACCTCTTGAGCTATTGTATTCCAGAAAAGGGTAGTTATAGGGCACCCCTAAAAAATATGGTAATGTGTTCCAGTTTGTCCACATCTCCTGCAGCATTTGTTGGAAGCGGACACTGCCTAGTGCGAAGAGATGGTCGGGGTTCTAAAAAAATGAATGTTAATCTTCCATCTGAATTCTCTCTCCAGGAAGGGGAATTAGTGGTCTTGTGTATACCTAACCAGATGTATTGCCATTCTTTCTCTGTGTTGCTTAGGTTTGCCTCAGATTCCCATTTGCATTCCACTCTCTGTACTGCCAAGACCCCTCTGTTCTCCATTACAACTTTATAAATTTGTGATATATAAGATCTGATGTCTCCCATGCTACTTCTCTGGTGAGTTAACAAAATGGGGGTCGATGGTCCTTGTGTTAGGTCTGTCAGACCAATATTAATGGTGATATAGTGCGCACACTGGTGAAATCTGAAGGCATCTGTGTTAGGTAATCTAAATTCTACTTGCATCTGTGAAAAAGACTTTAAACGGTTCTCCTCCACAAACTGCCGAGGGTACTTAAGCCCATTAGTTACCCATCTGAAGAAGCAATGGCCTCCAGAATGGTCTGGGAACCCTGGGAGGTAGAAGAGTGGTATATACTTCCATACTGGATGGACTATTTCCCAGACTTGTCTGGCTTCCAGTCACTTTGAGAGTGTGTGCTGCGTAAACTTGTTTTCTATGTGTTTTAGATCGCTCGACGGGACCAACCAAGGTAGGATGTTAAGTGAGAGAAATCCACATTCCCGGTCCTCAATCTCCAGCCACCCATGTTTCTTCCCCGGGTTCAACATTTTGACGACTGGCAAAATTTGGGCCGCTAAATAATATTTTGGAAAGTCTGGGAGTCCCATCCCAGCTTTGGATTTCACCTCTGTCAAAATTTTCCAGCGAACTCTCGGGCGTTTGCCTAACCAAATAAAGCCTGAGAGTTTTGTTCTGAGGTCTTTCCAGTCCTTTTTGGGAATTTGAAGGGGGAGGTTTGTAAATAGGAAGAGGAATTGTGGCAGGATATTCATTTTAATTGTTTCTAATCTATTTGTGAATGTTAAGGGAAGCCGAGATCATCTATTCAAATCAGCTTTTATGTGTTGCCCCAGGACCTCATAGTTGTGTTTATACAAAAGAGCTGGATGTGTAGGAATCTGTATTCCCAAATATCTTAATTTGTGTTCCATCCATTTGAATGGCACCTTCCTCCTCAGGTCTGAGTTGAGATCACCCCCTATTTGTAACACTTTAGATTTTGTAGAGTTAACTTTAAAGCCAGAAATGGTACAAAAGTTTTCTAAAAGTGCTAACAAATACGGAAGAACCGACGCCGGGTTGCCCAAATATATCAAGGTGTCATCTGCATAAAGGGATATCTTGTGAAATGTTTTTTGAATTTCTATTCCCTCAGTTTTGTCATGTTGCCTAATGACTTGGGCCAAGAGCTCCATACTAATTGCAAAGAGCAATGGGGATAGGGGACAACCCTGCCGTGTCCCTCTTGTTATGTAGAAGGGGGTCGAGATGGTACCGTTCACTCGCACTCTCGCCTGAGGTCTCTGGTAGCACATTTTAATCCAATTCAAAAAATTACCCTCAAATCCCATCCCATGTAGTACCTCAAAGAGGTATGTCGAATTGAGCCTATCAAAGGCTTTTTCCGCATCCAAGAAGATGGCCAAGGCTGGGTTCTGAGGGAGTTTGTTAGATTGCACAATGTTTAAGAGCCTTCTAATATTGTCACTCATATGGCGATGCGGAATGAAACCCGTTTGATCTGGGTGAATTAACAACTCAGTGTGCTTTTGCAACCGGATTAATAGTATTTTTGTGAAGAGGAGAGCAATTGGCCGGAAGGATTCACATTTAGTTGTGTCTTTCCGAGGTTTCGGTATGACCGTTATTATGGAGTGAGATCAGCTTTCGGGGAAACTGCCCTCTTCTACGCTACAATTAAAAACTTCCATCAGAAGGGGTGCCACTCAAGTGGCCAGCTCTTTAAAAAATTCTTCACTAAACCCATCCGGGCCTGGAGTCTTCCCAGATGGTAGCTGGTGGATGACACCCAAGGTCTCCTCCATCGTAATGGGATGGTTCAGTTCCACCTTCGCTTCTTCTGATATTCTGGGTAATTTGAGGGGATCTAAGAAGGTTTGTGTGTTGTCCTGAGTAATCCCTATGTCCTTATCTTTCAAATACTCAAATACCCAAGCTTCACCCTTGACACGGGTGCCTCTGCTGCTGCAAGCAGCCGGGTGGAACCCTTCTGCCCGCTGGCTGCCTTCCTTGTTGTACTGCCCACCAATCACCAGACCGAAGCTTCACCCTTGACACGGGTGCCTCTGCTGCTGCAAGCAGCCGGGTGGACCTCTTCTGTCCGCTGGCTGCCTTCCTCGCTGTACTGCCCACCGATCACCAGGCCGAAGGTACGCTGCAGAAACTGGACTATCCAGAACCATCACTCTACCTGCTGACGGGCTGCTGCAGTTCTTTAATTCTTTGCTACTGCTGTTTCCTCTGGACCTTAAGCTAATGTTATATTCTGATTGTGGTACTTGTTAAGTCTCTCCAAATTGTCTTGTAAATCCTAACTTAAACGTGAACCTAAGCCTGTTTACAGCAATTTTGTACTCCAAGGGTAGTTTGAAGTGCCAGTTCATTTAGGCTGCAGGTTTGTAGATTGTAAAATATTACAGCTGTCTTTGTTTTAAGGTCCAGTGGTAAGCTTCCCTAGATCAGAAACTAAGCTTAAAGTGATACAGTTTTTTCTGTTTAGGCCAGATTCCATTTGGGTCACAGCTGTAAGCTTTGCCCTGCAAATAATTCAATTTCTCTTTCACTTCTGTCCTTCTGTCTCCTTGCTGCTTGAATTTTTTGTACCCAGCCTCCCATCCCCCACCTCCAGCCTTTATTAAATACTCTCCCTCCCCCCTCAGCACCACCCCTAGCAATGTTCATCCTCCCCTCTCACTAATATTGCAACTCCTCTTAAAGATACAGAGTGCAGCTATTAGGCCTAACACTTGTCCTGTCTTCCTTTTAAAGACATCTTCCTATTTTCACCATCTGCTTGCCTCTCAGCTTTGCTTAGCACCTGCTCTGCTATCTACTGTGCAGTTCCATACCTGGGCTTCCTCCCTTGCTACCCCAAGTAATTTCAAGTTGCCTTGGTAGCCCCTGCCCTAGCTAATAACATCCTACCTTAACCTACATTTTATATCTTAAAATAGATCCACTGCACCTGATCGTGCTCCCAGTGAGTGGCACGGCTAATCCTGCCAGCTGCCCATACCTCCATCTTTCTGATGAACAGGACACCTTCAAATCCGGTTAAGTGTCCGGGCTGCTCTGGGGTAGCACTGTGCGGGTTTGATAGGTGGCTACCTGCTGCCACCCTCCTCTAATTGGACTGCTGCTCTCTGCTTGGCCACTGTTTGGCCCTGCCTTTTCTCTGTTGGATTATCAGTCTCTGGGCTTTGGTGCCCTCTGCTTTGCATTGACTTTTGCCAAACATTACTGCTATCTGCCTAGTCTCTCATGGGTTCCTTATAAAATTTCGCCACTAGGAGTGCCCTCTAACATATCTTGAATAGGTCTTCATTTCCTCACTGTAATCTTTACCACAAATAGAACCTCCAGCTGGTCTGCTTTCCTAATTAACCTTTGCAGAGCTCTACTTTCTGCTTCTCTGATCCACTTCTTCTAAATAATTGCTACGCTAGCAGGAAACACTTAGTTGTTTTTGCTCTATCTCTAATTTTGGCCAAGGGTTAAAACGGTGTAACATGGTAAGCCTTGGCAGTCTTAATTTTACACACACTATCTCTTTATCCCTAAGAGCTAATCCTCTGTCTCAGTATACCACTAACCTTCTTACCAAGGATTCGTGAAACCTCCTCCCCCACCCAGGGACCACCAGGGCCAATGCCACTACCTCAGAGGTTGCCAAGAAAGAGGAGAGGCTGGACCGGGGTGGGCTCAGGGAGGAGGTGGTGGAACAGAGTTGCATCCTCAGCTGTACCTCTCACAATTCATTTGCTCTTCTGGTGGATAGTGGTTCCTCTATGGAGGCACCTGCAGTGGAGACCAAGGAGGATGCTGGGAACCTTCACAAAGGAGACCCACAGGAGGGTGGCATGGGACCCCACAGGGGAAGAACAACTCCTGGTGGGGACTCAATCATTAGGGGTAGAAATGGGGAGGAAGGGAGAGGAGAAGGAGTGCCTTCCTGGCGCCACGGCTTGGAGGGACAGGAAGCGAATCCTCAGGATCATGGGAGGAGCTGCACGAGGGAGGGAGCTGGATGTCATTGTCCACCTAGGGACAAATGACCTGGCTAGGAATGGGATCAGAGCAGTGCAAGAGGAGTTTGTAGAGTTGGGAGGGGCCTTAGACAAGTAGCACATACGGTAACCTTCTCAGAGGTGCTGCCTGTCTATGGCAAGGGTGATGCTAGGGCACTCCTCACCAGGGAATTCAATGAGTGGTTGAAAAACTGGTGTGGAGCTCAGGGTTTTGGCTTCATTGGGGACTGGGGAGCCACCTGGAGGGATGCAGACCTATACTGGTGCGATGGTCTGCATCTGTTCAGGGGAGCCAGGATCCTAGGTGAGAGGTTTAAATGCTTCATTGGCAAGCATTTAAACTAGCCAAGGGGGGAGGCACTGAAAAGGAGCAGGGAAATCCCAGCCTCCCCCCACAAAACATGGTAATTAGTGAGGTAAACACCAAGGTAGAGAAGTTATTAGGGAGCAGAACAGAGGTAAATGTAAAAAAAGGCAAAGGCAGTAAGGACAGGAATGGAGCTAAAAGGGGTAAGGCTATCAAAAAGTGGAGGGTGATGAGTACCAATGCCCGTAGTCTGTGTAACAAGCTCCCTGAACTAGTGGCCTTGATGGAAGAGGTTGCCTGGATATTGTGGCAGTCACAGAAACATGGTACACAGAGAACCATGACTGGGATGTCAACATACCAGGATACACAATCTACAGGAGGGACAGGGAGGGTAAAGAGGAGGGAGAGTAGCTCTCATGTAAAGGAAGGGATCAAAGCAACAGAACTAAAGAGTAAACAGGGAGCAGATGAGGCACTCTGGGTCACCCTGGAGACAGGAAATGGCACCACAATCCGCATGGGGTTGTATACAGACCCCCATCTCAGGGAGGAATGGGCAAGGAAATGATAGAAGGCTTCCTTAGAATGGCAGAAAAAGGGAGATATTGTTGATGGGGACTGAATATGCCAGATGTTAACTGGAGCACCTTTGCTGCAGGCATCCAAACAGGGTCATTCTTGATGCCCTACAGGGGCATGCCTCAGACAGCTAGTATTGGAACCCACTCGGGAGGGGCAGTCTTAGACCTGGTACTCTCAAATGGGGATGGAGAAAGAATCTCAGATTTAGAAGTGGGTAGCCATCTGGGAACAAGCGACCACCAAACAGTGTGGTTCACGATAAACACAGCCATACAATCAAGCCATACAAAAGCAAGAGTACTGGACTTTAGGAGGGCTGACTTTGGGAAAATGAAGAGTGCCTCAGAAAAGCACTAGCAAACAGGCAAGAAGGAGGGGTGGAGGAACAATGGGAGTAATCAAAACAGCCATCACAGAGGCAACAAGCCTTTGTGTAAAGCAAATCAATAAAACACAACGAAGGAAAAAACAGCTATGGTTCTCAAAAGAGGTGGCAGGGAAGGTTAAGGAGAAAAGGATAGCATTCAGGAAATATAAGGAAACACAGAAGGAGCAGGACAGAGAACTTTATCAGTTAAAGCAGAAAGAGGCTGGGAAGGCAGTCAGAATAGCAAAGGCCCAAACTGAGGAAAGGATAGCCAATTCTGTTAAGAAGGGGGATAAGACCTTTTATAGGTACATTAGGGAGTGAAGAAAGACCAAAGGAGGCATACTGAGGCTTAATAAAGGGGAAGGAATGTGGGTAGAGGGTGACAGTGAAAAAGCAGGGATACTGAATGAATATTTCTGCTCAGTATTCACAAAGGAAGAGGAGGGGGAGGTACCTAAACCAAACAAGAGAAACACTCTGAAGACGGGGGTCGATACCAGTCCATTTACAGAAGAAAGGGTTCTGAAAGAACTAATAAAATTGAAGGTGGACAAAGCAATGGGGCCTGATGGGATTCACCCAAGAATTCTAAAAGAACTAAGGGTAGAACTAGTGACACTGCTACTCTCTTTAACAAATCATGGGAGGATGGGGTGGTACCCGAGGACTGGAGGAGGGCAGATGTGATTCCTCTTCACAAAAGTGGGAGCAGGACAGAGACAGGAAACTACAGACCAGTTAGTTTGACCTCAGTGGTAGGGAAAATGATGGAATCACTTCTGAAGGAAAGAATTGTTGAGTACCTAGAGGCCAGTGGGGCACAGGACCCAAGGCAGCATGGATTCACGATGGGAAGGTCATGTCAGATGAATCTAATAGATTTCTTTGACTGGGTGACCAAAGTAGTAGACCAGGGAGGGGCTGTGGACATGGCCTACCTAGATTTTAGCAAGGCATTTGATACAGTCCACACAAAGATTAATACACAAGTTAGCCAGCCTTGGAGTGGGTCCCAAGGTGGTAGCCTGGATAAAAAATTGGCTAGACAACAGGAAGCAAAGGGTAGTAGTAAATGGAGTACACAGTGAAGAAAGGAGGGTTACTAGCGGGGTACCACAGGGTTCAGTACTGGGACTGGTCCTTTTTAATGTCTTTATAAGTGACATTGCAGAGGAACTGGAAGGAAAAGTATGTCTCTTTGCAGACGACACAAAGATCTGCAACAGGGTTGATACACAAGATGGAGTGGAAAGGATGAGAAGGGACTTGGCAAGGTTGGAGGAATGGTCAAATGTATGGCAGCTCAGATTCAATGCAAAGAAGTGCAAGGTAATGCACATGGGAAACAAAAACCCAGGGGAAGCGTACACAATGGGGGGTGAGATACTGACAACAGTAAAAATGGAAAGGGACTGGGGGTAATTATATCAGATGACCTAAAGGTGGGCAAGCAATGTGAGAAGGCAGTAAGGAAGGCTGGGGGGATACTGGGATGCATAGGAAGAGGCATCAATAGTAGAAAACAGGAAGTTGTTATCCCTCTGTACAGACAGTTGGTGAGACCCCATCTGGAGTACTGTGTGCAGTTCTGGAGACCCCATCTCCACAAAGACATAGACAGAGTGGAGGCTGTCCAGAGGAGGGCAACCAAAATGGTGCAGGGTCTGCACCAGAAGACATACGAAGAAAGACTAAAGGAGCTTAATATGTATACCCTTGAGGAAAGAAGGGAGAGAGGGGACATGATAGAAACTTTCAAGTACCTCAAGGGAATCAACAAAGTCCAAGAGGGTAGCATCTTTCAGAAAAAGAGATGTGCAAGAACAAGGGGGCACAATTTGAAGATAGAGGGGGGACGGATCAGAGGTAATGTGAGGAAGTATTTTTTCACAGAGAGGGTTGTGGATGCATGGAACAGCCTCCCTGAGGAGGACGTGGAGTCAAGAACACTGGGGGAATTCAAGAATGCATGGGACAGACATAAGACAGTCCTAGTGGGGGGTAGGAGGAAGTAAGCTGTTGGTTAACTAGGATCTGCAGCTTATCTGTCAGGTAGGAAAATGGGCAGACTAGGTGGGCCAAGCAGTCCTTATCTGCCGTCAAATTCTATGTTTCTATGTTTCTACCCAAGTCAAATAGTAACACTATGGAGAAGTATAGTCTGCTATGGGCACTCTTGTCATTTGTCCTTTTACTCAGCCTGAACACTGCCACATGGGCACTCCCATGTAAACAAATGGCAAAAGACTCCTCAGAGGCTTACCGCAACTATTGCTTCTCTAACTTGATTGCAGAGACAAAGCCTGATCTTCAACCTGACCCTATCCTCCTTGTTAGAGGCAGCATCTATTACCCTCTACATGCCAGGAGGAAACTGCCATGGAGGTGAGCTTACACCCTAACCTGCCACTGTACAAGGCTTTGGTTCCTAGCCATGATCATTATTCTGCTATGTGGGGACGTCAAACAAAATCCAGGTCCACCTACCTGTTTCTTTTCCCCAAATGAGTTATCTGGCATGTCCAAGAAAGGATTATTAATTGCCCATATCAATATCAGAAGTCTTACCTGTCACCATGTGGAACTCGAGGCCTGGGTGAAACTCTACAGTCCTGATGTACTCTGTCTCACAGAAACTTGGCTAAAACCCAGTAAACCTGATGACATATGCGCCTTGCCTAACTATTCCCTGTTCCGGTGGGATAGATCCTCATCCAAGCGTGGAGGTGGAGTTGCCCTATTCTTCAAAAACCACCTTAACTTCTCTATTGTCCCGGTATCTGCCTCTTCCGCAGTGTGCAAATTCATACAGGCAACTATTGTATTGGGGAAAAGAAGCTTCATATTATCTGTGCCTATAATCCCCCTGCTGGGGGAATAGTAGGTCTTCAAGAACTCATTGACATCACCTCCCAGACTGTAAATCATAATGAGGTTGTCATCCTAGGTGATCTTAACCTCAGTTGGTTAGGGTCAGCTCAAATATCCTTGCAATCACTCACGCTTAGTTATAATTTTCACCAGTTGCTCTCTGAAGCAACTAGAGCCACGTCATCCCATCTATCGGGTACACTCCTAGACTGGGTGATGGTTAACCGTATGGAACATGTGTCGAAAGCAGGAATCCTTGCAGATGCACTAACAGACCACTCACCCACTTTTTGTATCCTATCTATGGTTGCGCCTCCATCTCCTCCATCAAGACTAATCACGTTTACAAATCTAGCTCATATTGACCAGGATGCATTTCTCTATGATGTCTCCAATATTGACTGGGCAGGTATCTATCAAACAAAGGATGTGAGGTTGCTCTACAGATATTCATAAATAAATTTCTTACCATTCAATATAAACATGCCCCTAAGACTACTAGGAAGGTCAGAGGAAAACAGACGAGGTGGTTGCATAAAGACCTCCTTGCTAATCTGCGCCAGAGGGACAAGCTCTGGATCCACTACAAACAAACTGGCCTACAGTCAGATCTTATTGTCTATCGTGAACTAAGGAACAGATGTAAGGGACAAGTTAGAGCTGCTGAAAGCAAACACTGCAAGGGCCTTCTACACAGCTCAGCCTGCATCCCGAGGACATTCTGGACCCATGTCAAAACATTTCTGGGTACCTCACAGTCGGTCACTCCTGATGAAATGATCATAAATGGGGCACATTGTAATGACCCTGGGACCATCTCAAACAGTTTAAACAGTCTTTTCTCTGATCTGTCACACTATACCTTGGCTTTACAACCTAGTGGATCGCACTCCAATCTACCTACCACACTACCATCAGACAACCAAACTGACCTATTGTATGATGCTCCTCCAGTGTCACCATTCTATTTCAAGGCTATATCAAGAGTGGAAGTTCTGAAATTACTGAGATCCATATCTGCCAATACCAGCTCTGGTTCTGACTCACTGGAACCTCGTCTTCTTAAGCTGGCTGCTCCACTCATTGCCTCTCCGATTGCCAGAATCTACACTTTATCCCTTATCCATAGCACTGTGCCAGACCTAGGAAATCTGCAAAGTAACGCCTGTCTTTAAAAAAGGTGACCCAAAGGACATGGCCAATTACAGACCTATAGCAATTCTCTCTGTCTTTAGCAAGATCCTAGAGAAAATAGTTGCATCACAGACCATTGACTACCTTACATGCTACAATCTCCTCTCAGACACCCAGCATGGTTTCAGAAAAGGTCATAGCACCACCACGGCTCTTCTTCAACTAACTACTGATATTCTGTCCAACATGGATTCTGGAAAACTCACAGGTGCCATCTTCATTGACCTCACTAAGGCTTTCGACCTTGTAGACCATCCCCTGCTTCTCTCCACTCTCCATAAATTCCATTTCTCTACCCCTGTTGTGGACTGGTTCTGTAGCTACCTGTCAAACAGGTCACAAGCTGTCAAATTTAACTCCTCCCTATCCAACATGTCTACTATCAACCTTGGGGTCCCCAGGGCTCTATCCTGGGCCTTTTGTTCTCAATTTTTATCAACAATGCAGCTGAGGTCCTGGAATCATGCTCAGCTATTCTCACGCTGATGACCTAATCATCTATACTAGTTCTTCTAGTATTGCCTGCATAAACACATCACCTACTTTAGACTTTAATAAGGTCTTAGACTGGCTACTAGACCGTAAGCTTGTACTAAATGAAAAGAAAATGAAAGACATGCTCCTAGGTTCCACACCAAAGATTAAGGCCTGTTCTAGTTTGCTGGAGGTTCTTCACTCAGGAGGATTTCCACTTGAAAATGTTACTTCCTTCAAGTACCTTGGGATCCTGCTGGACCAGTCCCTGGATTTTAATCTTCACATTCAGTCCTCGTGCAAAGCTGTAAACTCGAAACTAGGAGTAGCTTACAAAATGAGCTACATGCTTACACCCTTAGCCAAATTAGCAATTGCCGAGGTATTCTGCTCCCAACCCTTACTTATGGTGCCTCTATTCTTACCTCTGCCCATAAAACCTCCCTACTAAAATGGGACGTAACTTATAACAATATATGCCGATTTGCCTCTTCATCGCCTCGACTCAAACATCACTGCCTTCTTTATAAGGATCTGAATTGGCTCTCACCCTCTGCCAGTAGACAATACTACCTTGGATCACTAATGGACTCGATCATCCGGGGGAAAAAAACATCCCAGCTGGTGGCATTGCTGGTGCCTCAACCATCCTCCCATGGCCTGCGATCAGCTGACAAATCCTTGCTCTATGTTCCAAGATGTTGGATGACTAAAGGCAAAGGGGCCTTCCAATTCTCTGCTCCCAGGCTATGGAATGCTCTTCCACTCAACCTCTGGCTGTCTCAGTCTCACTTTGGATTTAAAAGTGAATATCATCGTTATCTATCCTTAGCTGATGCTTGTACATGCTTTGACCCAACCTGAAGCTCCTGAGACTTACCAGTAATGTCACCCCTGCTCTAATCCAGCTCCAAGACTGTCTCCTCTTCCCCCCATATTTTTCCTTCTCTTTGTAAATAACTTCTTGACTACTAGCTCTCTTCCTTCTTGAACCTTGTTGCTGACCATCCACTGTTGTTTTGCCAATTACCACCCCTGACCTTCCTTCTGTCAGTCTTTCTTGTTATGTTTGAACATTCCTCACATTTCTCTCTATATAACCTTACTATCTTATTAACCCTTTCACTCCACAGGTCGGGTCCATGGTTTCTGCACTTATTATATATCTTACTGCCATTATCTGTATAATGCTTGCCATTATTTTTTGTTGTTTCTACCCATTGTATTTTGTAGCACTGCTGTACTGTTCCTCTATTTGTATTATTGTACCCATGTTGCTGTTGTTCAACTGTTCTATTTTTGTTGTACTCTACCAGGTCATGCCTGAAAATAGTCATTTTATGGCTAGTGCACCTACCTGGTTAACAAAAACTAAGTAAATAAAAATATAGGTTTTGGTAATATTTTTGGAATTGAAGGACTATTTCTCTAGGGGATGTCCACTTTTTCCCTTGGGGTCTTCTTTCCTGAATGTATGGGGCATATCTTTCTGCCTGCACTTTTCATAAACGAAATGCCAATAGTCGTGATGCTTTACCCCCCACTTCATGATATTTCTGGTTCACAAATCGCAACTGTCCCTCTGTCCTTTTATTTTCTAACTCCTGTAATTCCTTTTTGACCTTATTGAGCTTGCCCTGAACTTGTTTATCATTGGGATTCACTTTATGACATTTCTGCAAGTCTGTTAATTACTGTAGCAATCCGTTATGCATTAACTGTGATAGATTTTTTTGGGGCAGCTACATAACTGATAATCTCCCCCCTGAGGACTGCTTTAAGCATATCCCATTTAAGCAAGGGTGAGTGATCAGTTGATTGATGGATTAAGGAAAAGGCAGTGATTCGTTCTTTCAATTTGGTAATGAAGGCTTTATTGTTTAAGAGGGAGACATTAGGTCTCCACTGAGTCTGTCTATCCTGGGTTGGGAGAGCAATATGAACTGAAATTGGGGAGTGGTCAGATAGGGTAATGTTATGTATGTAGGAATTAGTGATTGAGTGAAGGGTGGTTGCATAGGTAAAAAATAGATCTATGCGGGAGTACGATTGCTGCGCATGCGAGTAGAACGTGTAGTCCTTGTCTTTCGGGTGTTGGGCTTGCCAAATGTTAATCAACCCAATTTCCTTAGTGAGGGCTGTCAAGGCTCAGGAGGCCCCTCCATTTGTGGAAATTGCCCCTGAAAAGCGGTGTCTCTGTGGGTGGAGAGCGGTATTGAAGTCACTCCCCATTACGATCAGTCCCGGTGAAAGCGTTGCTATTTTATTAAAAAGAGAGTCAAAAAAAATTTCTTGTTGGGAATTAGGTGCATACACATTTATAAAGTGGATTAATCTACCTTGGGCACTGACACCCTGACAAACCTGCCTTGCAATCCCTCCTCTGAGGACTCTGTGGCTAAATTTAATCTCCAGCCACCCATGTTTCTTCCCCGGGTTCAACCTTTGCGCAACAAAATTGCTACTCCAGCCTTTTTAGAATTAGGGTGGGAGGCTGCCACAACCTGGTCTACCCAAGCTCTGCATGGTTTTAAATACTCTTGTGGGGACAGATGAGTCTCTTAAGGTAGAATTATATCTCCCCATAATTTTTTAAGCTCTTGCAACAACCTTGTTCACTTAATAGGGGAATTGATTCCTTTCACGTTATAAGAATAAACTTTTAATGTAACCATTTTAATCTTTTTTGGTAAGGGTAAAATGTAGTTAGAGTATTGCTACCCTCATGTCTAGTCTGGTCGGAAAAAAATGACAGCCCCTCCATCGACCTGGGGATCTCTAGCTGGCTGTACTATACTTTGTTTAACATAAATAACTTAAAAGAAAACCATACTCCTAACATAGGATACTAATGACAATAACAGTGAACCTTAACAACTGACAACTATTAAAAAACTTTAAATGATGAATTGAAAAGCTCAGAAAAATAAAAGCTTCCAAGGTGTATGTCCTGGCCCCTCCCTAGGGAGATGTCTAGGTCCACTTGTAATGGAAAGTGTTTGAAATAAACACCCAATAGTCTCACTGGGAGACTAAGAGCAAAGATGTAGTCTTGTTTTAAACAGAGAGAAACGTCACCGAGGAATGAGAGGTCCAACTTAGCTCCCTACCCGTCTCACTCAGTTAGATCATTATTCTCAGGAATCCCTCTCCCCCTCCTTATGCCCTTATTGGGCAATGAATTATATTCTGGGTTGTCTAGGAAGTTTACTGTCTTATTGTGCTATCTCGCCTGATCCTTCCCACTGGTCCTCTGCTGAGTCTGGGGTACTTCAAGTCTATAACCCTCAGCCTCGAGGGCAAGACATCCCTAACTTCAAAACTGAAAATCTTAGGCCCTAGAAGATGGGGGAGCCCTTAAGGGTTAGCTTCATTTTGGTGATGGGTTAGCTCGAGTTAGAACTGGGGAGAAAGCCCAACCCCACCAAACAGGAGACAATCTGTTGTTGAGGGCGATATTCATAAACACCGCACCATCTCCTGGGGAAATAGTACCCCCCCCAACACGGAAAAGGGAGGATCAAGAGAGAGTATGTGTTTTCATTTCCTACGTGGTGCTCCACCTGGTGATAAAACTGAGCATAAGCTCATCAAGGTCTCCCAGGGGATATCTGCAACCGACCTATGGCTCTTTCCCAGACCTTCCATGTAAAGGAACTCGACCCCAACATTTAGGCCCACCCACTCCCCGCAAAAGATCAACCCAGTTTTTATTGAAGTTGGTAATTAGCTCTAGTGAGATAGTAAAGGAGGGTAAGCGAAAACACCCTTAACTTGTGGGTCAGCCCCCCTCTCATCCCTCCTCCACAACAATAGAAAACCCTTCAAGATCCAATTTAAAGCTTTAATCGCAAACTTAACTTGCTCTTATTATAAGTCCCTTGAAGAAAAGCCAGCAACCAGCTGAATCGACTTGGTCCTCCAACCTTCCCACGAGCGCTGCACTCTATCTCTGTCTCTTTAGTGTGTAAGGTCAGCGAGGTGTGAAAGGTTTTGACAAGGATGTGTGAGTGGAGCTTTTACTTTTGCCATCTACATGCCGAAAGAGGTGTGTGGCATCCTTCATGAGCGAAGTAGGTAGTGATCCCCTGTGCGAGCGTTTCAGGCCTCTAGATTGAACTTGCCAAACATTTTTAAAGAAGTTTTGTTCGAGTAGGTCTAGGTCTATGTCTGGCACTGAGATCCCCTATTCTTTCAAGAGTGGAGCTGCTTTGAGGAGATTCGAGAATATTTTTAGGACTGGATTCTAGATGTAGTCGCAGCTTAGTGGGAAAAAGCAGTTGCGCTTTGACATTTTTTTTTCTTGATCTCTTTCTCAACTGTGTGCACCTTTATTCTTTCTGCTTGCAAAGCCAGGGAAAAGTCCTGCTCTAAGAAAATGGGTGAGTTTTGATATTTTAAATCCTGGAGTCACCAGGCTTCCTTCAGCACCCACTCCTTGGTTTGGAACAGCAACATGCAGACTACCCACGATCTAGGTCTGGCTGTGGGGTTGCTTGGCTTTGGAACCAGAGACCGGTGGGCTCTATCCATCATTAAATCTATGTTGGAGGGTACTGAGAGTATTGAGTGTAGCAGGTGCTGCATAAAATCAATTGAGGTAGCATATCCCTCCTCCGTGCCCTCCGGTACCCCATGCACTCTAAAATTGTTTCTGAGAGATCTGTTTTCTATATCTTCCAGCCTGCTGTGCATCTCTTAGTCCCACTGCAGTAGGTACAAGAGGATCCTGTTACCGAGTCCTGGGCCTCTGAGATTTCCAAAAGCTTAGTGGAGTTGTCTGCTACCTTGAAGTCAATTTTTCGGACGTCTTGCCTCAGGTTCATTATGGATGACTCTATTTTTTGTACCAAGGTTAATATTTTCTGCAGTGTACATTCTGACTTTCTCGAGAGACCAAGATCTTCATCGTCGATGTTGAGGGAAGAGTCGGAAAATGTTGGGTCTCTGCATGAACGAGTTGTGAAGTCCTCCATTTCCTCATCCAGGGTAAGCTGTTTGAGTTTCATTTGAGAGGCATTATTTCTAGCACTTTTCAGCTTGTTGTTTTGGGTGTCATCTCTGCAGGTTTGTGGTGATTTTTAAAGCTTTGGCTTTTGACTTTGTTAGTAGGATTCCACCCCGATAAATCAGACGGGGTTGGGAGCTCGTTAACTTAGGGTTTCATTAACTCTGTGATGTCACCGGAAGTCCTACACGCCACATTTTCAACACTGCCATTTTTTACACCTCATTATGAACTGTACAGCTGTCATTTTTTACATCCTGCCCAAAATGTTTTTCTGCACTGCACTACCAAAGCCAATACCAGCGCGACAACATTCGGCATTGACAAATGCTTGTTAATACCTTTCATTGTATTGTCCAGTTCTCTTGTTTTGTACTTCATGATGTGGAGCCTTTGAGCCTTTGCAAAGGAGTCTCTGACTAAAAGGTTTGTAATTCCAATATCTCAATAAATAAAAACTCAATATTTACTCTCACTCCTAAAATTAAGAAATCTACAATATGTTTCAGTGGTCCAATTAAAAATCATACTCTTTTTCTTTTTTGTTTTATTCTCTCATCTCACTCACACTGAAGTTCTAACCTTGATACAGCTGTTTTCAGGGTGAACAAATGAATGTATTTCAAGATTCCCATCAGTAAACTTGCCATTTATGGATCCTGACTGGCTGGCTTACTTATCAATAACAGAAATGTTTGATCCTGGGAACAATTTCAAATTCTTCCAATAATCACTCGCTTTGCAATATAATCTCTAAAGTTCATAACCCCCCCAGTAAACCACAAACTTAACTCCTACACCACCCAGGACCCAGCCTCTTTTAGAGATCGGTCCCTACTCAACCCAACAAAACTTCCACATCCTGGTTCATACTACCTGACAGAACAGTATGATAACACCCAGACTATGCGTGCACATATGTGTGTTTGGGGTTGGGGGGCCTTGGAGAAGTGCAAATCATGACATTTTACATACAAAAAATTGTTTTTACCAGGCCTATTATTATTTTTTCTAAATTATCAAAACTCAGACTATTATTATTTTTCCATACTGATAGTATTAGTTTCATTAATTTTGTTTTTTGAACTCTCTTTATACTCCCCCTTGTACCGTGACCGGTCTCTCTCTCCAGGCATCCCAACGCACCCAGTCTGTGCCATGAGGACTGAGAGGAAGCTCCTTTAGGTGCCCCACTCCTATACAACTCTAGAGACCTGGTTTGGACCCCCAGGTGAGGCGGAAGAGTCTATCCTACTTCCTCTGATACTCAGTGGAATGATGAGTATCCACTGAGTATCAGAGGAAATAGGATGGACTCATGAACATAGAAGTTGATGGCAGATAAGGACTGCAAGGCCCATCCAGTCTGCCCATTTATTTTTCTACCTTATAAATGTGCCATCAGCCTTTGCTCTGTCAATGGCCTATCTATTCATACTCATCTGTATTGCTCCCTTATGCCTATCCCATGCCTGTTTGAAGCCCTGCACTGTATTCATAGCCACCACTTCCTGAGGTAGGCCATTCCATGCATCCACCACCCTTTCTGTGAAAAAGAATTTCCTCACATTACCCCTTAATCAACTTCCCTCTAGTCTCATGCTGTGTCCTCTTGTCCTGCTATTTTTCTTATATTTAAACATGTTAGACTCTTTCACCTTGTTAATGCCCTTAAGGTGTGTGAATGTTTCGATCATATCACCTCTCTCCCTCCTTTGCTCAAGGGTATACATATTGAGCTCCATTAATCTGTCCTCATATGTCTTCTGATGCAGTCCCTGCACCATTTTGGTTGCCCTTCTCTGGACTGCCTCAATTTTGGTTAATGTCCTTGTGAAGGTGTGGCCTCCAGTACTGCACACAGTACTCCAGATAGGGCCTAACCAGCGTCTTGTAAAGAGGGATTATTACCTCCCTGTTATGACTTGTGATACTCCTACTAATACACCCTAACATCCCCCTAGCCTTACCTACTGCTTTAGAGGTCTGCTTGGATGATTTCAGGTCATCAGTGATGATGATGCCCAAGTATTTTTCTTCCTTTGTGACTGCCAGCAACTCCCCTCCCAGCCTATAGGTGGCTTCAGGGTTTCTCTTCCCTATGTGCATGATCTTGCACTTCTTTGCATTAAATCTCAGTTGCCACTCTTCTGACCATTTTGCTAGTTTATGCAGATCTCTTCTCATTCTGCCCACCCCATCTAGATCATCTACTCTGTTGCAGATGTTGGTGTCATCTGCAAACAGACAAGCCTTACACTCTAGTCCATCTGCAATGTCATTAATGAAGATATTGAAGAGGACTGGCCCAGGACTGATCCCTGAGGTATCCCACTTGTGACTTGCATCCCTTCTGACTGTATACCATTTACCACCACTCTGCTTTTCTGCCCGTCAACCAGTTTGCCACCCAGTTGACCAACATCTGACCCACCCCGAGCCTACCAAGCTTATTTATCAATCTTCTATGTGGAACAGTTGCAAAGCTTTGCTGAAGTCAAGGTAGCGACATCAACTGCTCCCCTTGGTCCACCACTCTGGTTCCCCAGTCAAAGAAATCTATGAGATTAGTTTGGCAGGACCTTCATTTTGTAAACCCATGCTGTCTTGGATCCTATGCCCCTATGGATTCCAGGTGTTGCACTATCCTTTCCTTAAGGAGTGCCTCCTTAAGGAAAGGATAGTGCAGCAGAACAAGAACAAGATTTTGGATGGAAAGAGCAAGTTGAGGAAATATTGAAAAAAAGCAAATTCAAGAATAAACTTTTTGACTCTATTAAAAAGGGCTTGGGTCAGTCAAGAAGATCTGGTACACTTTTCTGGCACTGTGATGAGACCTGCACTTGAATACGGATCATCAGTATGGGACAGAGGTTTAAATGAAAATGAGGGAAAAGAGAAAGAATTTAAAAAAGAGCACTGCAACTAATCTTATGACGAGGCACTCGAAAAGTGTAATTTGATGAGATCAAATGTAAGGTGGGAACAAATTGCAAAAGAGTTATTTTTAGAAGTTTGTGATCCTAAACATATGTTGCACCCCCTGCTGCTGCCACCAAAAGAAGACTCTGTATTGTCTAGGCAAACAGGTTAGATGGCAAAAAAATATTTCAGAACCCAAAAATATTAAGAATCCTTTTTTATGCAATTTTCAGATTATTAAAATGGCATAGGTAAACAAGTGGTGATGTGATAATATTTGTACGTTGATATTTATTGCTGAATAATGTAAGAAGGTGTTTGGTTCTTGTAGAAATGATATTGTTGTAACCCCCCTACAAATGGGGATTCCAGAAAAGTCTTCCTTGAGCTTGCCTAAATGCTCACTGCCAGGCTGGTGTCCTGCGTTTTAGCAGTTTAAATGTGATTGCCAGAGAGTGCCTGTGTAGCCTCTATGTGCTGTCTCTTTAAGAGCTGCCTGGAATGCTGTCATAAGTAATCTGAGAGGGAGCTCTGTTGAAAGATGTAACTATTTGCTGAAAATCATTTAGAGTGATAATGATAATGTAGTTTGTCTAACCTGCCTTGCTTGTAGCAAGGACAGTTTTGTTTATCCCCACCACTTTGGCCCGGGACTGCCGAATTGGACCAATCAGTACTGGTGGGACCTAAAATGGAGCCGGACTACAGGAGCTGTCTGGAGTCAGAATCTGTAGGAATTATAGTTTGGGGCTTTTGGCACATTTTTGCACCTGAAGGGGGAGCTCCTGTTGTGACTGACAGATGAATCAGCCAACCAAACCTTTTGGATCTTGAGGAAATTCCCAAGCTCGCTGTAGTTTGAGTCAGATCTAAGATGGGAGCTGAAGAGGCAACAGCTTGAGACAGTCAAGCAGCTATTTGAGCAGTTTTGTGCAGGAGAACTGTGGAAAGGCCTGAGTTATGGTCTGCATGTCTGTCTGCTGCCTCTGAGAGGGAGAGAAGAGAATTAGTTCGGACTAAATCCAAGTTTTTGTGAACGAAGTAAGCCACTGATTTTTTACTAGGCTCATAGCAGAAAAAGACCAAATATTTTGCTGAATGCGATTGGCCTGTCAGGATTTTCAGCTGCTTTTGAATCCCCGGTTTGTGCAGAGACTCTGCAATCGTGACCGGAGAGCGGATTGCCTGGTACAGTAGAATTTCCTTACATGTAAATGTGCTGTGAGTTGTTAGTGTGTCGTGATTTGGTTCCCCACTGGGTGAACTGTGTTCTGATTGCTGGAAGCTGTATCCAGCCCAAAACGGACTGTATCAGAATTTGTCTTCATTTGGCTGGGGCCTTGCCACACTGGCCCAGCCAGACTACCTCCTGCACAGATAAAGCCATCGATGAGAGACCTGCCTGGGGATCAGCACCCTGCTCCATGCTTGAACAGGAACGATGCCTCGGGTGATTTGCATGGGCCCTGCTTCTCCTGGCTCTCCAGATTAACCACCTGCTCTCTCGATTTTTGTCCAGCCTGTGTCCAGTCTTGGGTATCATAAGTAACCATCAGAGTAGCTCCCTGCAACAACAGCCTAATCTAAAAGTGTGTCCTCTGATTGACTTGTTTTCTTTTCATGAACTGAGTCCTCCGGCTCCGGATTACAAATAGTGTGTGTTGTGCATGTTGTTTTCTTCCATCACAGGGCCCCAACCAGCTGCAGCGTTCCTGGCTAGCCCACATTCTCCATCTGGGTACCCAGAGTGTGTGACTGTTTATGGACTCTAAAGTGCATGCATAACTGTTTGATTGATACAGCCTCTAAGCAAATTAACCTGATTATGCCCCTCCCTTGTTCAAGTCCCTTAAATAAATCAGATCTAATTCTTTTTTGCATTTACCCTGACTGTGGTTCCAGTTTGTGCAAGAGTACTGTACTGCTATTATTTGCTGTGTATAACCTGGTTTTACAGAGGGTCCCCAGGGCCGGGCCAGAGGAAAGTCCTGGTGGTAAGTGCAAATAGTGTGGGTACTTGTGTGGTGTATCAGGGGTATTGTGAAAGTGATTATTGTGTATTGTTCTGGCCACTAGTAAGGAAAGAGCGGGGTTACAGTGTCTCAGAGGGCTGTGCCCAGGTTAGCTTGACCACTACCAACCCTGACCTCCAAGTGGAAGCACCCGTTTCAGAACTCAGGCCACTTAACCCGCTACTAGCCAAGCAGGCAAGGGTAGTAGCCCTTGGGATAGCGCCACCTAGAGGTTACATTTTGGAGGCTCACTGCTGGGATTTTGTGCCTTCTAGTGGCCAAAAATTATGAACTATTGTTAAACATTAATGGCTACCCCAGTAGAAATGGCTGTACCCCAGTTGTTGGGGTGGTGTACTGGGCAGGAGATCGACCCCCAAAATGCTCTACTTATACTGGATATTCTCCTGGATACTAGTAAAGATACTGTAGAGGGAGCACTCTCCAAAGTTGAATGTTTAAAAAAATCCTGTGATGGTGGATAGACCGGCTGATTTGATCGCCCAAACTTTCATAGACTTGGTAGAGTGTAGTGACCTCGTGGACAGCTCTAAAGTGCCACTGACTATTGCCCCAGAAGGGGGTTCCAGCTGTCTGGAGAGTGATAACAAAAGACAGTAAAGACCTCGGGGAGGATGAGCTCCCACCATTATCTGAGACTTTTGAGGAGAAATTTGCTAAGTTGTTGCTGAAGGAAGAGAAAACCATAGAGGCCTTTAAGAAACTATTCCTGCCAACTGGGGGTGTTCTTTCCCCAAAACCCCCTCCCAATCCAGCACCTGTTACTGCCCCACCTTCTGTGCCTGTGCCAGTGCTGGCCCCTATATCTGTACCTGCCATTAGTCATGACTCCTACCGAAGGCTGAGAATCGTCTCGGACACCCTCACCACCTCCCGGGGGGGATGACTGGGAGACCTGGATAGACTATGTTGCCCCTCTGGTACTTGAATGGCAATACTCAGAAGCAGAGAAATGAAAGAGGTTGAATGAGAGCCTCCAAGGTCCTGCCCTGGCTACCATCCATGCCAAGCGGGTCAATAACCCCGGAGCAACTGCACAGGACTATCTTGATGCATTGGAGAATGTGTATGGGAGCCCAGATTCAGATGAGGATCTGTGGTGGAGAGTAAGAAATGCTTAGCAGTACCCAGGGGAGCCATTGTCTGTGTATGTACCTTGGCTTGAAAAGCTGCTACAAGAGTGCCTCAGAAAAGACAGTTTGCCGTCAAATGAATTAGATCAAACTAGGCTAGACCGGATCCTTAAGTCTGCTCCATTTTCAGAACTGTTACTGCTTCAGTTGCGCCTTGCCACCCGACTTGAATCGCCCCCTCCTATGATGAACTAATGAAAGAAATTCGGGGGCTTGAGCAAAGGCGATCCTGTGGGGGAATTGCACCCATATCTGCTGCTGCTGTGCAAGTGACCAAGAGTGATCAGCCAAGTGAGGCTCAGGGGCAAAAGTCGGCACTTGATGAGCACTTTGAGAATGCTAAAGACTTCCTGCCCTTGGCTCAGCACTGGAAAGACGAGCTACTAAAGGAAGTCTAAAAGTTGAAGATGGGTGCCTCTGCAAGGGTTTCCCCCCGTGGAACAAGATTCTGGTCCCTTTCAGGACGTGACTGCCATGGGGGTTGGGGTGCACCCTCAGGCATCCGCTACCGAGGGTGTCTCCAAGGCTGAGATAACCAGATTGACTGCCACTCTAAAGGAACTATTAAGACACGTTGCACCACTCTCACCATTGCAAGCAGATACTAGACCCCAATCTCTTACTACTGCTTCAGTTCCTCTTACGATGTTCTCTCCCAGCATGACCCAGGAGTCTATCATGTGTTACAGCTGTGGAAAGGATGGCCTTATGAAAAGAGAATGCCGGTCTCAGAAGGACTTAGAAAGAATAGTAAACAGACTCCAAGGGGAGCTCCAAAATGCAAATCATTGGCCAAGGGGTGCCTGAAATTACCACAGTGAGGGTTCGAGAAGCCCTAACTCAAATTCCTTTTTGGCTAAATCGTCTGCCAGGTCTCTGCAACTGTTTCTCCAGACTGGTCCAAAATAGTGGGCCCTTCAATGGAGATTACGGTGACTGTGAATGCTATTCATACCTGGGCTGAGCTTGTCAGTGGGTCACAAGTGACCATTGTATTCCAGGACTGGTATGACAAACACTTATCTGATATGCCTTTGCAATCCCTGGAAGGTCTACATGTGTGGGGTCTGAGCTTACAAGTCTTATCCCTACTTAGTGTATGTCCACCTCTGGTTGTCTTTTCCTGCAACTGTAACTGGTGTAGAGGTGCGAGTAGAGACATTGGCCCTAGTATGTCCCCCCACCGGACTGTATGATGGGGTCCCCCTGTTAATTGGGACAAATGCCCATATGTTTGGGAGACTGGCGCAACTCTGTCATGAGAAACAAGGGTGACAGACTGGGAAGGCCCTGAGAATTCCAGCTCCAATCAAGAGGGCCTATGATTTGCAACAGAAACCCAAGGAAGTAGACCAGGATGAACCGGTGGGGATCATGTGGAGGAAGGATCCCGATTCAATGGTACTGGCCTCTAACGCCCAGTGTACCATTCAAGGGGAGGTCCGCCTCCTGAAAGATGTCAAGAACAAAATACTGATGTTGGATGTGCCAGGCAATGGAAAATTGCCAGAAGGATTATTGGTCAAGTCCAGCATCTTGCCTGCCTGTGCCCATGCCTATGCATGATGAGTGATGGTCCAGATTCACAATGTGTCAGATTGGGAGATCCGGGTGAACAGATGGTGCACCCTAGCTACGGTACACTGTGCATACACTGCAGTATTGCCCAGCAACAAGCATTCTGGTAAGAAGGAGAGAGTGATCCCAGGCTTGTTTGACTTTGGTGACTCCCCGTTGCCAGCTGAATGGAAGGCTAGAATTAGCAAGAGACTTGCCCAGAGAGACCAAGTGTTTTCATTGAAGGAATGGGATGTGGGATGTGTCCAGGATGCGGAGCAGGAAATGCTTGCTACTGGCATGATACAAGAATCCAGGAGCCCATACTCCTCTCCCATTGTGGTTGTGCATAAAAATGAGTCTGCGAGGATATGTGTTGATTTTCAAATCCTGAATTGGTGGACCATCCCAGACCAATACATTATGCCTTGTATACAAGATGCCCTGGCCTACTTGAATGGGAGCAAATGGTTCTTGGTGTTGGATCTTCGTAGCGGATACTACCAGATCCCGATGGCCCCAGAAGACCATGAGAAAACAGCCTTCATCTGTCCATTGGGGTTCTACGAGTTTCTGAGGATACCACAGGGAATATCAGGTGCCCCGGCCACCTTTCAGTGACTAATGGAACGTGCGGTGGGAGATATGAATTTGCTGGCGTACTTGGATGATGTCACTGTGTTTGGGAGCACCTTGGAGAAGCATGAGAACCAACTGTTTAAAGTTCTAGACTGACTGGAAGACTTCGGCCTCAAGCTGTCCATTGACAAGTGCCAGTTTTTCCAAACCTTCGTGAAGTATGTGGGGCACATAGTATCCACAAAAGGGATAGAGACTGATCCCAGTAAAGTTAAAGCACTGACTACTTGGCCCCAGCCCCATAACCTGAAAGAACTACAACTTTTTCTGGGGTTCTGTGGCTAATACCGCAGGTTCATAAAAGACTATTCCAAGGTGATTTGCCTGCTCTTGAACTTTACCCAGGGTTACACTCCTACCAATCGAAAATACAAAAAAGGGGTTGTTAAAGAACCAAAAAAGGATACTTCTGCCAGGTGAACTTTTCGGGCCCCGTTGGACACCCGACTGTGAAGCAGCCTTCCATGAGATCATATACCAGCTCACCCATGCCCCCATCCTTGCCTATGCTGACCCCACCAAACCCTATGTGCTGCATACAGACACTAGTCTGCAGGGTATAGGAGTGGTGCTGTATCAAGACCATGAAGATGGCCTGAGACCAGTAGCATTTCGACAGTAGGAGCTTGACCCTGTCCGAACGAAACTACCCTGTGCATAAGTTGGAGTTCCTTGGCTAAAATGGGCCATCATTGACCAGTTTCATGAATACCTCTCTGGGGCAAAGACATTGGTGAAGACTGACAATAACCCATTGACCTATGTACAGACTTCAGCTAAGTTAGACGCCACTGGACACCGGTGGCTTTCTGCATTAACAACCTATGATTATGCTGTCGAATACAGACTGGGCCTGAACCATATTGATGCTGATGCCCTATCACGAAGGCCCACTTCCAAGAGTGATTTGGTCAGGCTGTCTGAACCTGACATTCGAGCATTGTGCCAAAAGTTTGATAGAGATGAACAGATGTCTACAGACACAGTGGACTGTTTAGTAGATTACTAGGGCCCTTCTGACACCTGCACACCAGTTGCTTATTGCCACTTCTAGATATTAGTGCACTACCTCAATTTGACAATGACAGCATTCAGTGGGTTCAATTCCAAGATCCTATGATTCAGCCAACACTTGATGCCCTGCGTGCAGGGAAAGATGTGTCTAAGTTACGTTCCACTGACTTGTGAACTGCTTTATTGTTTAAAGAAGGCCCCAGATTGAAGTTGCTCAATCAATTATTGTATGGAGAGACAGCAGATCATAGTGGCAAAGTAGACAAGTAGCAATTGGTTCTGCCCACGGCCTTTAGAAATTTGGTACTGAGGTCCCTCCACAATCACATGGGGCACCTCGGTATTGACAGAACCCTTGACCTGGTACGATCATGGGGGCCAATGTTGAGCACCATGTAAAGACTTGTAGTCGCTACCCGGAAAGAAAAGCCCTGCCTCAGAAGGCTGTCCCCTTGTTAATATTACTACCAGCACCCCCATGGTACTAGTCTGCATAGACTTCTTGTGTTTAGAACCTGACCAGTGGAACATTGGCAATGTGTTAGTGGTTACAGATCATTTCACACAGTATGCACAAGCTTTTCCCACCAAAGACCAAAAGGCATCTACCGTGGCCAAAGTGCTAGTGGAAAATTTCTTCATCCACTATGGTGCCCCCCAAGAGATCCACTCTGACCAGGGAAGAGACTTTGAGAGTCGATTAATCAAAGAAATGCTCTCTCTTTGGGGGATGCGAAAGTCAAGAACCACCCCCTATCATCCGCAGGGATACCCTCAACCAGAAAGTTTTAACCACTCCCTTCTAGACATGCTGGGCACCCTCCACCCAAAAGACAAGCATAAATGGAGTCAGCAGATTAGCACCTTGGTGCACGCATATAATTGCACAAAAAATGATGCTACTGGTTTCTCCACCTACTGCCTCATGCTCGGGAGAGAGGCCCGGCTGCCAGTTGATGTCTGTTTTGGGGTCTTTCCAGATGGGGTCCGAGCTGAAAACTACTTGTAATATGTACAAAAACTGAAAGCTCAATTGAACCATGCTTATTAACTGGCCCAGACAATGGCCGCCAAGAGAAATCTAGCCAACAAAGAGAGGCATGATAAAAAAGTAAAGGCTCAAGAGCTTCGACCTGGAGACCGTGTGTTGTTATGCAGTTTGGGACTACATGGTAAATACAAAATTGCTGATCAGTGGCACCATCTTTCCCATGTAGTAGTTGGAAAGTTGGATGATTTACCTGTGTACAAGGTGCGCCCAGAGAACAACTCCAAAGCTGTCAAGATCATGCACCGTAACCACTTGCTACCTATTGGCCAATTCATGATTGAGGCTGAACCCCCAGAAATTGAGCCCACTGAGCTGGTGACTCATGCTGCTGCAAGAAAGAGACAGAGTCAACCTACCCCAGTGGTCACAGATTTAAGGTTTCCTCTGCAGCAGGTTCAAAATGATAGTGACTGTAAGTCCACCTTGGATGAAAGTGAATGTGACAATGCTTATTACCCCTCCTATGAGTTGAGTCAGCTGTTTCAAGGTCACCCTATGACTAATTGTGGGGATGAAGCGGAGTCTTCTGGACTGCCTTACACCCCCCAGCTTCGTCCTTGGAGCCAATGCTCCCAGAAAGTGAAGTGCAAAGTATCACATCTAAAGATGTTGAGTCTCTGTGTATTGTGGAACTGTATGATTTGCCTGAAGAAGGAGCTGAGGGTTTGAGTCTTTCTGGTGACATACCAGAACTTGAAGAACACTGTGAGAGTGCTGACCACCCCTCTTCCGTACCTCAAAGCTTGATTGTGCCTGAGCCTTTGTAAAATGAGTCAAGTGTTGTAGAAACAGAGCCTGCAGAGCCAGGAGCTGACAGTGCCCCAAGTTTGGACATTCCCATCCAGGCAGAGGCACCCTCACAAGTGACAGAGTCCCCAGACCAGTGCTGAAAGTACTGAGGTTGTAGTTGTCCCCCTCAGAAAGACTGGCCAAGCTGTCAAGCCAGTAGTATGCTTCAGTTGTGATCCCCCTTGGGAGGTCACTGGATTTGCCTCTCAATGTAGTCCACAAAGGGGTTTATGTTTCTCAGAACTCACTGCCTAAACTGAACCTAAGTGCCAATTCCAGGTTGACTATTCTCCCTTCTAGGTATGGTGACACTACCCCATCTAGCCCCAAGTTAGCTGATAGGGAAGGCCCCCTCTGACATTGTTCAATGTACAAGAAGTTATTACATGATTCCGCATCGTAATGTGTAAATTATCTGTGTGAAATATGCATGATGTATTGTCAAAATGGATACAGTATTGTGAAGTGTAGATAATATGTATAGTAAAGGTATAAGTTTACCTTGACTGATGCATCAGATGTCACTTGCATAACATGCTAATGGTATAAATGTCTCTTATAGTTTGCATTTGCAATATTGTGATGGTACAGACTTGATGCGGATGCCAAGTTTTCTCCAGGCAGGGAAGGGTGTAACCCCCCTACAAACGGGAGTTCCCGAAAAGTCTTCCTTCAGCTTGCCTTAATGCTCACTGCCAGGCTGGTGTCCTGCATTTTAGCAGTTTAAATGTGATTGCCCGAGAGTGCCTGTATAGCCTCTGTGTACTGTCTCTGTAAGAGCTCTCTGGATTGCAGTCATAAGTAATCTGAGAGGGAGCTCTGTTGAAAGATGTAACTATTTGCTGAAAATCATTAAGAGTGATAATGATAATGTAGTTTGTCCAACCTGCCTTCTTTGCAGCAAGGACCATTTTGTTTATCCCCACCACTTTGACCGAGGACTGTCGAATTGGACCAATCAGTACTGGTGGGACCTAAAAAGGAGCCAGACTACAGGAGCTGTCTGGAGTCAGAATCTGTAGGAATTGTAGTTTTGGGCTTTTGGTGCCTTTTTGCACCTGAAGAGGGAGCTCCTGTTGTGACTGACAGATGAATCAGCCAACCGAACCTTTTGAATCTTGGGGAAATTCCCAGGCTTGCTGCAGTTCGAGTCAGATCTAAGTTGGGAGCTGAAGAGGCAACAGCTTGAGACAGTCAAGCAGCCATCTGAGTAGTTTCGTGCGGGAGAACTGTGGAAAGGCCTGAGTTCTGGTCTGCATGTCTGCCTGCTGCCCCTGAGAGGGGAGAAGATAATTATTTCGGACTAAATCCAAGTTTTTGTGAACGAAGTAAGCCACTGATTTTTTACCAGACTCATACCTGAAAAAGACTGAAGATTTTGCTGAATGAGATCGGCCTGTCAAGATTTCCAGCTGCTTCTGAATCCCCAGTTTTCCAGAGACTCTGCGATCGTGACCAGAGAGCGGATTGCCTGGTACAGTAGAATTTCCTTACATGTAAATGTGTGTGAGTTGTTAGTGTGTCGTGATTTGGTTACCCACTGGGTGAACTCTGTTCTGCTTGCTGGAAGCTGTATCCAGTCCAAAATGGACTGTATCCGAATTTGTCTCCATTTGGCCAGGGCCTTGCCACACTGGCCCAGCCAGACTACCTGCTGCACAGAGAAAACCATCGACAAGAGACCTGCCTGGGGATCAGCACCCTGCTCCATACTTGAACAGGAACGATGCCTCGGCAATCCGTGTGGGCCCTGCTTCTCCTGGCACTCCAGATTAACCATCTGCTCTCTTGATTTTCATCCATCCTGTGTCCAGTCTTGGGTATCATGAGTAATCATCAGGGTAGCTCCCTGCAACAACAGCCTAATCTAAAAGTGTGTCCTCTGATTGTCTTGTTGTTTTCTTTTCATGAACTGAGCCCTCCAGCTCTGGATTACAAATAGTGTGTGTTGTACATGTTGTTTTCTTCCATCACAGGGCCCCAACCAGCTCCAATGTTCCTGGCTAGCCCACCGTTCTCTATCTGGGTACCCAGAGTGTGTGACCATTTATGGACCCTGAAGTGCATACATAACTATTTGATTGATACAGCCTCTAAGCAAATTAACCTGATTAAGCCCCTCCCTTGTTCAAGTACCTTAAATAAATCAGATCTAATTCTTTTTTGCATTTACCCTGACTGTGGTTCCAGTTTGTGCAAGAGTACTGTATTGCTATTATTTGCTGTGTATAACCTGGTTTTACAGAGGGTCCCCAGGGCTGGGCCAGAGTAAAGCCCTGGTGGTAAGTGCAAACAGTGTGGGTACTTGTGTGGTACATCAGGGGTATTGTGAAAGTGATTATTGCATATTGTTCCGGCCACTAGTAAGGAAAGAGGGGGGTTACAGTGTCTCAGAGAGCTGTGCCCAGGTTAGCTTGACTACTACCAGCCCTGACCTCCAAGTGGAGGCACCCGTTTCAGAACTCAGGCCCCTTAACCTGCTACTAGCCATGCAGGCAGGGGTAGTAGCCCTTGAGATAGTTACAATGTGTTATTTTTTTTAATGAATTAATAAGGGTTTTTTTATTCTTTTGTGGGTATGATGTAATTTACTACATATACCTGTAGTGCAATGTTATGATCTGTAGTGCAATGTTGTGTAACATGAGTAAAGTGTGTTTTTTAAATATATGTACTGAACTTTAACCTCCCCTTTTTGGGTGTTGGTTGCAATTGCTTTTAACAAATTCAAATTCTCCTGTAGAGATCGTTAGTCAGACTGCATTTGCAGCACTGTGGTGAATTTTGGAACCCTCACTTAATGAAGGAAAAGGAGACAATAGAGGGGATACAGATCAGGGTGACTAAGATGATTCAAGGACAGCAAGGGAGATAGTACCAGGAGAGTCTAGAAAACCTTAATATAGGGCATAGAAAATGACAGCAGAAAAAACTATTGGCCCAGTCAGTCTGCCCATACACCCTAACAAACCCAGGACCTGTTGTCCATGCAGGATTCTAACCCACATTATCCACCCCCATGCTCCCCACCCTACTGCTACCACCCTAAGCAATCTCTAAGCCCTTCACTCTGTCCTAGCCATATTTGAAACCACTGATGGTTTGGGCACCCACCACATCAGCTGGCAGGTTGTTCCATGGCTCCACCACCCTTTCCGCTAAATAAAACTCCTCACTTTCCTTTTGAACTCCCCACTGTCAGTTTCCACTCGTGACCACGTATTCTTGATGCGCTACTTATGCTAAACAGTTCCTTGCAGTTTACCTTGTTCATTCCTCTCAGAGTTGAAGGTCTCTGTCATATCTTCCCTCTCCCATCTGGCCCCCAACGAGTACATGTTCAGCACCTTGAGTCAATTTTGTAAGATCTGCTCTGCTGGCCCTGAAACATTTTTGGTCACCCAGTGCTGCACTATCCCCAGTCTGTCCTGTTTAACCAGCCTGGGAGTGGGACCCAGGGTGGTAGCCTGGGTAAAACATTGGCTGGACAACAGGACACAGAAGGTAATTGTAAATGGAGTCCACTCTGAAGAAATAGGGGTTACTAGTGGGGTACCGCAGGGTTCAGTATTGGGTCCAGTCCTTTTTAATGTCTTCATCAGTGACATTGCAGAGGGACTGGAAGGAAAAGTATGCCTCTTTGCAGATGACACAAAGATCTGCAACATGGTTGATACACAAGGAGTGTGGAAAGGATGAGAAGGGACTTGGCAAGGTTGGAGGGATGGTCGAAGTATGACAGCTAGGATTCAATGCAAAGAAGTGCAAAATAATGCACCTGGGAAACAAGAACCCAGGGGAAAAATACACAATGGGGGGAGGTAGTAACAACAACAAAAAAGGAAAGGGACCTGGGGGTAATCATATCAGATGACCTTATGGTTAGCAAGCAATGTGAGAAGGCAGTAGGGAGGGCTGGGGCTATACTGGGATGCATAAAGAGAGGCATCAGCAGCAGAAAACAGGAAGTTGCTATACCTCTGTACAGACAGTTGGTGAGACCCCATCTGGAGTACTGTGTCCAGTTCTGGAGACCCCATCTCCACAAGGACATAGACAGGATAGAGGCAGTCCAGAGGAGGGCAACTAAAATGGTGCAGGGTCTGCAAGAGAAACCATATGAGGAGATACTAAAGGAGCTTAATATGTATACCCTTGAGGAAGAAGGAGAGGTGGACATGATATAAACTTTAAGTACCTCAGTGGAATCAACAAAGTCCAAGAGGGTAGCATCTTTCAGAAAAAGAGATGTGCAAGAACAAGGGGACACAATTTAAAGATGGGGGCGGTTCAGGGGCAATGTGAGGAAGTATTATTTCACAGAGAGGGTAGTGGATGCATGGAACAGTCTTCCTGAGGAGGTTGTGGGGTCTAAAACTGTGGGAGAATTCAAGAATGCATGGGACAGACATAAGGCAATTCTTGAGGGGTAGGAAGAAATAGGCTGTTGGTTAACTAGGATCTGCGGCCTATCTTGTAGGTAGGGAAATGGGCAGACTAGATGGGCCAAGCGGTCCTTATCTGCCGTCAAAGTCTATGTTTCTATGTTTCTATGTTTCCTTGTCTTTTCTTAGGTGAGGACTCCAGAACTGTGCACAGTACTCCACATCACCAGTGATCATAGAGAGGTAGTATTACCCCCTTCTTTCTGCTGCCAACACTCCTTCCTATACACCCCAGCATCCTGTTTTCCTTACTGCAGGCCTTCTTACACCAGCATGATTGTTTTAGGGAGTCACTGATGGTGACCCATAAGTCTCTTTCCTCAGTGGTCATTGTGACACTCAGACACCTAGTTCTGATTAATCTATGATTTTTGTAATATAAAAATGTGTTATTGAGTGTCTCTCATGATACATGCTGAATCCGCCTGTGGAATGACACCCCCCTTCCAGGTTTTAGTTACAACATGTTATCTGGTAGGCCAAGAGATAATTACAGGCTAGAAGAGACTAAATTAAGCATCTCCTGTTTACCTATCTTATTTGTGGCTTGCCAGCTGCTAAGATGGGAAATCATAAAACTTTTATAACGTTTAAAGGAAAAAGAACAGGTTATGACGCTTTAGTGCGAAGTCATAAATGTTTCTTTGATGTCTGTGAAGAAAAGGAAGACACTCTACATCAAAGGGTCGTGTGAGAAAATGAGTTGTGCTGAGGTCACAGAATTTAATACTTTGATAAGCCATCTTGTTTTGCATAGATATACTGTATTTTTTATATTCTGACAGGGAGGAGCTAAGTGACTTCATGCAAAGAGGTTGGCAAAGCCAGTTTTTAAACAGTATTCTGTTTTCCATTTACACACAAATGTTTGGACTCTGAAACCTACAACATGCTAGAAGCACTGTAAGAGATACATTAGAGAGATCAAGTCTAATTGTCTGGTGGTAGGAAATTGCACTTTTAAAATCTTTTTTTTAAAGTGATTTTATGTTTTTGTGATATATGGTTCTGTGTTTTACATTTTACATTCTTATCTATTTTTAAGTAAACATCTCATTTTTAAATAGACTATTTGTGTCTTCCAAGTCCTTCTGTTTTTGCCTGTGATGCGTGAATGGTTAAGAGTGTGACAACACTGTGCATGAGCTTATATGGTAATACCAAACTGGGAACAGGTAAGAGTTATCTGAGGTCTTTATTAGAGTTTTTAAGGGTTCATTTTGTGCACCTGGTTAGGCGCCCATAGGCGAAAGATATCTGGCCCCCCCAAAGAGCAGAATTATCTGAGCCTGTACATTGGGTAGCTAATAAGAGGTTCACAGTTTGAATCCCTCCAAGATTTGAGGCCAAAGGTTGATTCAAACCTACAAAACAGACAGGAGGGTTACCCTGTTTCTGTTTCCTGTTCACAAAACTGCGCTCGGAGGGTGGCACTGTGGGAGCCGAGGGCCTGACCTGCTGAGTGGGTTTGTGACAGTCATGTCCAGCTTTACCCCCATCCCGCGCTGTGTCCTGAGGTTCTTATTCTTTCTGTGCATCACCTTGCACTTTCTGGCATTGAATTTTAACGGCCAAACCTTTGACCACCTCTGTAGCCTTCGCAAGTCTCTCTGCATCTCCCTAACCCCCTGGCCACGGACTGCCCTGCCACAGAGCTTAGTATCATCTGTGAAGATACACATCTTGCCCTGGATTCCATCTCCCATGTTGCTGATGAACATATTCAAAAGGGCTGGACCCAGGATCAATGCCTGTGGCACTCCACTGCTGACCTCTCTCTTCTGATTTGACTCCATTAACTGCAGCTTTTTGCTGTCTCCCTTCCAACCAGTTTCTCACCAGCATGTGTCCTTTGCTGCACCTAGATTCTCTGGCTTCTTCAGCTACCATCTATTGGGCAGTAAGTCAAAAGCCTTGCTGAAATCGAAGTAGAGTAAATCCACAGCATGGCCCTGATCCACTACCCTCGTAATCCTGTCAAGAATATCATTAGGTTGGTCAAAGGTTGGTTGACTGGTGACTGGTAAATAAAAGTTTGTTTTATTTTTCTTTAATGTGAGGTACTCAAAGTGTGGTAAAAGTACACAACAGCATTGACACCAGTAAGATTTCACTCTCTTGCAGGAAGTTAGCTTATTTTACATAAAGTGCACTGCATAAAGTTACTGTGCATTAATAAATAAACTGGTTACTTGGAGATGGGGTGGTTGAAAAAATGGGCATCCAATCCAAAAGTTTAAACAAAACGTGCCAATTACTAAACATGATGAAATACAAAAATCCCCGTGTTCTAACTTGGTTTTCCCCTTTGTCACTTTTAATAATATACATAGGAAGGCAGAATCCGAGCAGTAGCTACAAACTAGATACTAATAAAATTCTAATACCTGGAAATATATGGCACTGATACATTGACTTAATAACATGAAAACAATGGCTACTCAGTACTATGCTTCACTTAAACAAGAGTGCATGTGGGGGAAGGGAAGGTGGAAGGGAGTTCATTAACACATGCTCTGCCAGTAAATGTGTCAGGGCAGTATGGAAGTGCAGTCTGTGTGTGCAGGTACAGTATGTGTGTGTTGAGAGAGGATATGACATTCCCAATAACTTTATGGGTGCTGGAGGTTTGAAAACTAGAGTAAAAAAAAAAACAGCTTGCTAGTGTCTGTTCAGTAAAGCTGCTGCCCATGTTATTAGGTGCTGTAGTCAGGGTTGTGGCATTATTTCTAACCAACTCCATAACTCGAGAGAGTTAAAGCCTACAAAGTTCGATATGACTGTCCAGTCAGATGGGGTCCCTAGTGACAGTACTGTATCCTCTGGAGATGGAGGCAGTCTTGTCAGTGGGTGGTCTCTCTACTGAGTATATTTTATATTGTGTCTGTACTGTGGTTATGTGATACTGTATGGTGCTGCAGGTTATATTCCATATGCTGTGTATTATTGCACGAGGGGCTGGATGTTGTGCTGTTCCTATATAAGCAGGATGTACTGCTTATATAGTGACAGTAGTACAATATGTACTCATTGGAGATAAGAAGGGAGAAGAACATAATAGAGACCTTCTTATTCAAGAGGGGATGTACTGGGTAGACACCACTGAATCATTCATACTTACGTGTCTGACAAACACCTAGAGGCATAATCTCAGATTGATGAGTGGAACATTTAGAAAAGGCATGAGGGACTATTTGTTTACTGAGAGGGGGAGAATCAATGGAACAGACTGCACAAGAAAGATTAACACTGGATCTGTCCCAGACTTCAAGATCAGCTGGGACACTGTCCGCCCTTCATTTACTTTTTCTACAGTTATTCCTAAAGGTGCCTGCACTGCCTGCAGTGGTCCCTCTTATGATGCAATAACCACAGTAGCAATTTATTCACATATAAAATAGTTACTTTTATTAATTTTACTGCAAAATGAAACCCTCTCAGTCTGCTACTATTTACTGCACCCAATGCCAAAGCATGGTCCCATTTCTAAATGGCCTGAAGCACCATAAGGCTCATGCACTCATCGATCTACCCAAGTTCAGTTAAACATAGTTTTTAATAGTAGAAAGAAAGCTGAACTAGGGAAGGTGTCTGCTGTTTTGAAATGAGTGCTCAAAGTTATGGAAACCATGGTCTGAAAGTCGAACTGTGATACTGGGCATGTGTGTATGCAGTATCATGGATTGACACTGAGATCATGATTTCCCTACATTTTGGTCAATAATAAAATCTTTTGAATCCCCACAAAACTCTGGCCCCCCCATTTCAATGATAAATAGAGGAGTAATACAGTCAACCAAACAGTCAGCTAATATATTAAATGATTATTTTGTAAACTTGCCTGATCTGAATTTTGCTGATTTGACATTTAGGGACTCCGGTAAACGAACCGTAAATTCAAATAAACATGTTTTTAGATTTAAGGGTATCACCTGTAGACAGGTTAAAAATGAGATTAGGAAATTAAGCTCAAAAAAAGCATATGGTCCAGACCTGATAGAAAATAGATTTCTTAAAGATGCCATACAAGTGATAGCACCGGTTTTGACTAAACTGTTTAATTGGAGCTTGGTGGAGGGAATTTTCCCAGAGGTTTGGAAAAGTGCAAAAATAATACCAATTTATAAAGGCTCTGGAGATCCATATAAGCCAACAAATTATAGGCCAATTGCTTTATTATCAAGTATTTCAAAGTTACTGGAGAGACTGGTTCAAGAACAGTTGGTTGATTTTATGGAAAAATACACTCTCTTAACTAAATCTCAATCAGGGTTCCATAGGGGTCACTCCACGTCCACCGCGTTCACCATCATGGTCGGCGATCTGGCCACTAGGCTGGAGGATGACCTGGTGGTGGGCGCGGTGTTCGTGGATTTATCAAAGGCTTTTGATACGGTATCCCATAAACTATTGGGAGAACGCCTAGTAGATATGGGCCTAATAAATGAAACTTACAGTTGGTTTAATTCTTACTTAGAAAATAGAAACAGCAAGTAAGTATAAACGGGGTCCCATCTAAGAGACTTGAGGTAAAGAGAGGTGTCCCACAGGGCTCAATTTTAGGGCCATTATTATTTTGATTTACATTAATAACTTGGTAGAAGTTATACAAACTCAAGTGTCAACCTTTATGCAGATGATACCTTAATGATCTCAGATGGCGAACTTTAGCTGAACTAGAACAAAAGTTGCAAGCAGACTTTACCAGACTTTGCACATGGCTGACTAGCTTGGGATTGATAGTTAACAGTAAAAAACAAAACTGATGGTTTTCTAGGACTAGGCATAGTATGACTGGTAGTAGAAAAACATATCTATAAAGACATTACAAAATGAAGTAATAGAGCAAGTATTAGTATATAAATACTTAGGGTTTGGATTGATTATGCCCTAAAATTTGATAAACATATTCTTGACACCATTTCAAAGGTAAATAAAAGATTGGGAACCTTCAGAAGAACAAGATTTTGTATGAATAGAACAATAAGAGAAATGGTAATAAAACAACTTCTTCTACCCGTTCTGGAATATGGAAACCATGTGTACGGCCTGGCATCGAAAGGTCTCTTGCAAAAAATTGATAAAATTTATAATAAGATGGCTAGATTCATATTAAAAAAGGACTTCAGAACTCATCACTGCTTGTTATTACAAGACCTGGGTTGGCTTACCCAGGAGGCAAAAAGACAGATCTCTTGGGCAATGCAAATTTATAAAGTTATTGTATCTAAAGCAGCCTAAAAGTCTGAGTGATAGAGTAGAAAAGAAAAACACTTGTTTATAACTACGTATTAAAAAACTTGGGTCATTACTCACTTCAAAATTAAAAATAAATTTAGTTATGTCGTTTTCGGTAATAGCGGATAGAATACGAATGAGATAAAAATAGGAGCAAGTTGCAAATTTAAAAATGCGAAGGCATTTTTATTAAATTTGAAATTGGAATTAAGCACAAGGTGTGAATGTTATGGTTAATTTAATGTTTTTATGAATAATTTGTATAGAATGAAAGGATCTATGTAGAGGTGCTTATTATTTATTGTTATTAATAGCTCTGTGATTGTGTTGTTATATTAGTTTCTTTTTAATTAATGTTATATGGAATATGCAGTAACAGGAGCATCTTGTAAATAGGGACTTTGTCCTAATGATGTAAATAATGTCAACAATTCCTGTATAAAAATAAAGGTTTTTACTACTACATTTGAATGCTTGTTTCAAAACCACAGACACTTTCTCGCATTCAGCTTTCTTTATACTATTAGAAACTGTGTTTAGCTGAGCTTGGGTAGGTAAGTGCACAAGCCTTCTGGTTTTTCAGCATCATGTAGAAATGTGACTGCACTTTGGTATCAGGTGCAATAAATAGGAGTGGACTGAGAGGGTTTCGCTTTGCAGTAAAATTAGTAAATGTAACTATTTTATGTGGGAAGAAATTGTTGCTATGGATCTTGCATCAGAAGGACTGGTGCAGGCACCTCTAGGAATAACTGCAGAAAAAAGTAAGTAAATGGCTGACAGAGTCCCTAAGTCATAGGACTGCATGAGTACTGAGAATGTGGGAGGGAGCCAGTAACACTGGGGCATGGTCAGATGGCTGAAAATCTTTCTCTGTCCCTAACGATCTAATGTAGGTATCCATGTACCTATCCATTACATTCCTTTTTACCACTATCCCTACCACCTATTCACTAAAATCAACTGAGACAACTAATGAGATAATGTCCAAATTCCATAAAAAAACTTCAGCAGACAGGCCTTCTCCTTCTTAGGCTCAGAATAACGGAACAACTTAATAGCCCCCTTTTCCCAACTTGTGTTTATCCCCCGGGTGGGTGTAATGCATAGATTTCTGCACTTAACAGGCTTGCAGCTGCCTGTCCTGACTACCTTCCATCTCAACGGTACCCCTGTGGATTTATTTATTTATTTGCTTTTGTTAACCAGATAAGCACACTAGGCAACCAAGTACCTATTTTCAGGTGCGACCCAGGAGAGTTACATAGCATACAGGAAACATAATACAGAGTCGAGGTAACAAACAGGAGCCGCAGGCTTCAACAGGTGGGAGGTACAGCTCATGCTCAAACATTGTAAGGCAAGCAGTGAAGCAATAGGTTACAAAAAACAACATAGGGAGTCAGAGATAAACAACTATAAACTAATCACATCTCAAAATGACAATTGGAGAAATAACACAACAAGGTTAACATCAAGAATTGCTGCAGTACAAGTTAGTAATAATCTTAAAAAATAATCGCCTAACATGGGAGATAGTTAATACTACACAGAAGGAGGAGGCTACTGATAAGACAGGATCGCCATACAAAGAGGGGGACGGTCAGTGCTTTAGCCGGTTTCTCAAGGGAGTTCAACAGCAGCCATTCAGACAGCTCTCAAGGCGGCCCCCCCAGAGAGTCAGGAGAGGTAGATGGTACGTTGGGCCTACGTGGAACATAGGCTGAAGCAAACTTGAGGAATCTCCATAGGGATGTTTTAAAGCAGTGATGAGAGGGAGAGGCATGAACTAGGGTGGGAAGGGAGTTCCACATTTTTGGCACTTGGACGGAGAAGGCCCGGTCAACTGTGAGGGTGCAGGTACTGGGAACCAGTCGGGCCTGTGCAGCACAAGATCTGAGATGGTAGGCAGGGATTGCGTGTTTAAGAGGAAGGGCGAACACCGAGGGAGTGGCTGTTCTGATTATGTCATCGACAGAGTTGCCAAGGACAAAGGCACGGTACTTTTCGGGGGGGGGAGCCACTCCAGCTGTGAGTAGAGCTCACATCAATGCATAAGGCGGGGGGAAAGATAGTGTGAAGCAGCATATATTGTTGTAGGCAGTGTCCCATTTCATAAGACCTGAGTATGGTACAGGAGCAAAGGCAACGAGCCCGTAGCAAAGTGTGGGAAGGAGTATCCCCCTGGCTATGGCAAGTATTGCAATGGGGTGATAGTTATTGATATTTTTGGGGTCACCTTGTTTGTAAACAGGGACCACCTTGGCAATCTTCCATGCATCAGGGATGATCCCTGAGATGAGGGAAGAGTTAAAGATATGAGCGGCCAGTCTGGCGAGGAGGGGAGCCCTGAAGCTAAGGAGTTTTTGTTCGAGGCAGTCATATCCAGCCCCCGTGTGGTGGGAGAGTCCAGCCAGGAGTTCCTGAGTCTCACCAACTGTGATCCGCTTGAGGTAGAAGGGTGGACGAAGGGGGGTGCCCCCTCAGCGGTTCAGGGGCAGAGAGTTGGGGGGGACCGGCAGATCTGAGAACATGCAGTTAAATGTGGTGGCGATGGTTTGGGGGTTATTGCAGTTGGTACCCCTGATATACATGCCGGGGAACTGCTCCTTGGCAGACCCACCAACAAGGTTTTTGACGTTTTTTCCAAAAACGCCGGGGGTTGTTAGCCGAGGCAAGTAGGGCAGATTTGCAGTACTCGCTTTTTGCAGTACATATAGCACACTTGCAGGTGTTTCTGAGTTGCCGATATTCAAGGAGGTCATTGTCGTTGAGGGAAATCTTGTATTTTACCCAGCATTTATCCCTCTGCTTCATGAGAGAGAAAAGGCTTCCATGGAGCCATTTTTTGACTGTGCCATGCACCCTTCTTTTGATGTGGGGTGCATGCCTGTTTTTTAAGGGAACAAATGCAGCTAGGAAATGATCCAGGGCTGCTACAGGGTCGTTTGTGGATGTGACCCTGGACCAGTTGACACGTCATAGGTCCTCGAGGTAATCGTTGGGTATAAATCTGGAATAGTCCCTCATCTGAATCACTCTGCTGGGGACTTTGGGTGAGTTGTAGCCCCATATGCAGTATGTTGGGGAGTGAGCTGATATTGTGTTGGGGAGTATCCCAGAGTGGATGATTTTATCCAGTCTGTTGCTCCTAACCCAGTCAATGAGTGATCCTTTGTCCCCCCAGGAGGAAGACCTTATAGGTTCCATGATGATCTGACTGAGGGCAAGATCTGAGAGAAGAGGCTCAAGCTTTCTTTTCTTTTCTTTCTTTTCTTTTTTCTTTAGTTTTTGTTGACCGGGTAAGTGTACTAGACAAATCCTGCCTACTTTCAGGCACGACCCCGGGGAAGGGGATACAGATGAATGCCAACTGACCTTGAACCAGATTAAGCTGTTAGTGGTATTTTTTAGTGAATGAGGGAAATTTGGCCAGGACACCGGGGAAATTCCCCTACTCTTTTCGAGAAGTGCCATGGGATCTTTAACGTCCACCTGAACTACCACCAATCCAGGCAGATGGGACCTCGGTTTAACGTCTCATCCGAAAGATGGCACCTCAGAATGCAGCACCCCTCTCATGCTGCACTATGGTGTCAGTACTGGGATATTAACCCAAGTGCCAGATGTGGGAACTGAACACACAGCCCTTTGATCTCCCGGCCTCAGAGGTGAGTGTGCTACCTACTGAGCCACTGAAGCTGCTTAGCACTGGGCCCCAACCAGTTTAGGTTGAGGTCCCCCAGGATTATCAGTTCGTTTGAACCAACCTTATCTCTAAGCTGGTCCAGTAGTGAGGACAGCCATTGAGCACCCCCTTTTGGAGGGTTGTAGGCACAGACAAGATGCACCTTCTTAGTGTTCCTGAGCAGTAGGGGGGTGTGAAGGATCTCACAGGCTGGGGATGCAGGGGGTACATGTGTAACTGTCATCACATTAAGGTGCACCTTATAATATAGGAGCACACCCCCACCACGCTTACTGCCTACCCTATCCTGCCAGACAAGGCTGTAACCCGGGAGGGCACAGGCAGAGTCAGGGATGCGGGGCTTGAGACAGGTTTCCGTGATGCCCATAATGTCAGGTTTGTAATGGGCCACCCAGGTCGTTAGTTCAGCCAGGTTATGGAGGATGCTGCGGATGTTTAAGTAGGCGATTTTTAAACCTTTGGAGGTTCGCCAGGTCGAGGGGGGCTTGAAAGCAGCCCGAGTGGGTGGGGGTCCTTGGCAGCAGGCAAGGTTTCCATTCTGAGCATGAGGGGCCATGGCCCTAGCTCTTTGAATCCCACCAGTGAGCCCAAGGTGCCCAATGGAGGAATGATCACATCTGAAGGAGAAGGAGGGCAAGGTCAGTAGTTTAAATGGGAGAAAAATGGGGGGGTTGGGGAGGGAGCAAAACTTTAGAGGGGCGAGGCTTGCGTTGGAGCCTGAAAGGTAGTTCTATTTTAGAGGTCAACTCATAAGCAAGAAGCTGGGAGGGAAAAAAGGGGGGGAGTGGGATCAACAGTTACTGTATGTGAAGGCCTGTGTAAGTTCCCAAGGGTAGCTCAGATTAGTATGAGGAAGACTGACTCTGTATTGTACTAAAAGGCCATTTCAATGTATGATGCCTCTAGTGGAGAATCAGTATAGCCTGCATATGGTAAAGTGGGCTGATAGGTTTTCGTCACGCCACATCGCCACAGCCTCACGTGATCAATGGTATAAATTGCGGTGATGACCATGGGTGGTGGTGAGGGTGGTGGGGCAGCCGGCAAAGCCGGCAGGGACAAACCTCCACACAGCACCAATTCAGAGGACCGACCAGTGTGGCGGAAAGCAGGCCTGGCATTGCTGGTATGTTTTTCAGCTCTTTTCTGCCTCTAATTCAATTGTCCAGAGTTTCAGGAAAAGCCTTGTAATGTCCATTTCAGAGGCACTACAGAGAGCACTCCAGGTATGATTCGTGCAGTAAATTACCTTCAGATAGTTGCAGGCTTGAAGTAGGGGTGGGGGAGGCGGGTACTGCAGCGGTCACGACCTCCAGCGAGGACCCTGGATTGGCGTTGAGCACTTTCAGATAGTTGCAGGCTTTGGGGGGTGGGGTGGGGAGTGCAGGTCCCGCAGCCCTCATGACCTCTGCGGCGGGACCTTGGATTGAGCGTTTGCACCTCCACGCAGCACCAATTCGGAGGAGCGACCAGCATGGCGGATAGCAGGCCTGGCATTGCTGGTACATTTTCAGCTCTTTTCTGCCTCTAATTCAATTGTTCAGAGTTTCAGGAAAAGCCTTGTAATGTCCATTTCAGAGGTGCTACAGAGAGCACCCCAGGTATGATTTGTGCAGTAAATTACCTTCAGATAGTTGCAGGCTTGAGGGGTGGGGTGGGGAGGCAGGTACCACAGCCCTCAGCCTCCTGGCGGGACCCTGGATTGGCGTTTGTCCTTCAGATAGTTGCAGGCTTGGGGTGGGGGTGGAGTGGGGAAGGGCAGATACCGCAGCCCTTACGACCTCCGCGGCTGGACCCTGGATTGAGCATTTGCCCCTCCACACAGCACCAATTTGGAGGAGAGGCCAGCATGGTGGAGAGCAGGCCTGGCATTGCTGGTATGTTTTCAGATCTTTTCTGCCTCTAATTCAATTGTCCAGAGTTTCAGGAAAAGCCCTGTAATGTCCATTTCAGAGGCGCTACAGAGACACCCAAGTATGATTCATGCAATAAATTACCTTCAGATAGTTGCAGACTTTGGGGGTGGGGTGGGGAGGGCTGGTACCGCAGCCCTCATGACCTCCGTGGCGGGACCCTGGATTGAGCGTTTGCACCTGCCATGGACACCTTTTTCAGTACCATTTTTTTCCCACAGTGCGATTAGATTAATAATCACAATATTGCCCTTACAACTGGGAATTTCCATGGACTTAATGCCCTTGCTGGGGCTAAATATGAACTCAGCTGCACCTCAGTCCATCAACATCTACCAGCTGGGTGTCAATCCCCAGAAAGTGCACGGTGTTTGAGCGTTATTGCTATAATCGGCACTGATTTGTATGCAATACTAACACACTTCATGTAAAAAAGAGCATTCCTTAACTCCTATGACATTACCTTTTACTTGCTATATATTCCTCTACTGTTACCATGAACAGTCATGTGCCACATAAGCAGCCTGCAGTTTGTGTATCCTTTTGGAAACAGCACTTGTAAATCCTGCTATGTGCTGTAAACTAAACAATTTTTTTGTACCCAATTATAGTACCTACATGAAGACAAGGCAATATATTTCACGGGCCAATCCACCATCTTTTTGATGCAGGTTACTTTTATGGCACAAGATAATTCACTAAAATACCACCAACAGCTTAATATAATTTAGTATTGGTAGATTTACATTTTGCCCCCGCCATCCAGTACAAGGCTGAAATAGACAATATTGTCTAGCCCTCCTTTTCCAGTTAACCAAATATATTTTAGATAAAATAAATTTATACTGGAAATCAAATCAGCGTTATTATGGCATAATTTGGTTTAGAATACATTTAAAAACATTTTTATTTGTACCATAAAATATAATACTTCACTTCCTGTATTGGGGCAGAAAATAGCAATCCATTAGCTGAGTTTCACTTATGCATACTCTAGGAGTCAATTTGAAATGCTTACTTTTATGAGTAAATAAATTTCACAACAGTTAAAACACAGATGTGTAAGTTACTTTAGTTATTCATCACCCCTCAACAGGAAGCTGTCGGGTGAGAAACTGTGTTGCGAGCTAGTAAACAACTTATTACAAGTCAAAACACTTTGCTAAGGGGACATCAGACCTGTCACATAAACCCTAAATTATCACAGAATTCTTATGTTAGGACTAGAAATGCATAAGAGGATAATATGGGTGGTATTTATCATATTAATTTAGTTCCTTAAAAAAATACTTAGAAATATATGAAGTTCAAGGAAAACTGTAGACCCCTTGGTTTGAAATAGACCTTAAATTATATCGAATTACAGCAGGAAGTTAATGAATGTATAGAATACACACAATGTTGGCAGAAAAAGATCATGGGTCCATCCAGTCTGCCCTTTATAGTCTATGCTACCCCGGGACCTAATGTCTAGATGAGGTTTATGCCCTACCTCCCCCCTTACCCTTTGCCTTACTGCTACCTTCTGAATAACTATTAATTTCAGTCCCAGCCATTTCTGAAACTGTTGATGGTCTGTGCATCCTTCACATCAGGAATTAGGCTGTTCTATGGCTCAAACACCCTCTCTGTAAAGAAAAACTTTCTCTTGTCCTTCATGATTCTCCCCATCAGCATCCACTCATGTCCTTGTGTTCTTGACTCATCACTCCTGCCGAGTAGTTTCTCACAGTTTACCTTATGTTATTCCTTTCAGCAACTTGAAGGCCTTTAACATTGTTTCCCTCTTCATTCTGGCCTCCAGAGAGAGTACAGTACTTGTTCAGTGCCATCAGCCATTCCTCGTAGGATCTGCCCTGTTGACCCTGAATCATTTTGGTTACCCTATGCTATACTGTCTCCATCTTGTTTTTGCCCTTCCATAGTTGGGGACTCCAAAACTGTCCAGAGTATTCAAACTGTGACCTTCCCAGTGTTCTATAGGGAGGCAGTATTCCCTTTTTCCTCCTGCTATCAAAACCCCTTCTGATACATCCCAAAGGTTTGGTTAGTTTTGGAGAGTATCTTATGATAACTTCCCAGTCACTATCCTCGGAAGTAGTGTCCAGCTTAACCCCTCCCATCTAATATTCCTTCCTGGGGTTGTTGTTCTCTATATTAGTCACCTTACACTTTTTGGCGCTGAATTTCAAATGCCAGACCTTGGATCACCTATCTAACCTTTGTAAGTCCCTCTGCATCTCCCTTCCTCCCTCCTCACTGTCTACACTACCGCAGAGCTTGGTGTCATCTGCAAAGAGACATATCCTGTCTTCTATTCCTTCTCCTATGTCACTGATAAACATAGTGAAAATGACTGGTCTCAGGACTGACCATCGTGGCACCCCACTCGTGACCTCCTTTTCCCCTGACTAGGCCCTGTTTACCACCATCCTTTGCTGCCTCCACTGCAACCAACCCCCAGCCATCTTACGAGGTCCTTCACTGCACCTAGATCCTCTAATTTCTTTAATAATCTTCTATGTGGCACCAAGTCAAATGCCCTGCTGAAGTTGAAGCCTAGTAAATCCACTGATTGTTCCTACTCTGCTGGACTAGTTACTCAGTCAAAGAATACTAACAGGTTGGTCTGACAAGACCACCCCATCATGAACCTGCATTGCCTACTATCCTGGAGCTCAGTTCTCTCCATATAGTCCATTTGGTGCTCCTTGTCTAGTGTTTCCATCAGTTTACACACAACGCAGGTAAGACTGACAGGCATATAGTTACCCCGTTGCTCCTTCTCGCCTCCCTTGTGCAGCAGAACTATATCTGCTACTCTCCAATCTTTTGGAACTACCCCTGACTGTACTGAGTTACTGAATTCAGCCAGTTCCAGTGCTAGTTCCCTGAGCACCCTTGGAGGGCAATCCATGTGGCCCAAAGGCCTTATATCTATTTTCAAGGCCATAAGCCCTTTTCTGACCCTTTCTTCCTGTGATTACAACCTGCCCCTATAGATAAAAACAGACTCCATACCTTCTGAGGGTATAATTTGGAATTTGCTAAAGGCATTCATATGAGGCAAGGATATGGTGTATTCCATTTATTTGACGAAGGATAGTCCGGGGAAGATAGCCATGCTGGAAGCAAAGTTGGGAAAATTATTAACCACTAATAAGAAACAAGCATTTTTTAATCCTGAATGTTTTCTTGCAGTATAACAGAGCTTTAAAGAGCCCCTGATGCTGTTGGGACAACTCTGAAAAATGTTATACACATATATATATATTATGGTAGCACGGTAGTGCTACCATAGTTAGGGTTGAGGAGCCATTTCTATGTTAAACCCCAAAATTTTGCACCTTAATAACTTTGCAACTATTTGACAGATTTGGCTGAAATTTGGAATACACGATCAAGAACCATAGGCCTTGGGATCTTCCAAGTTTCGTACCGGTTAGATATACAGCTGCGGAGTTATTAAGTGTGATCTGCGTGCACGTTTACTCTTTTTCTGGAATTCTACGGTCGCGCCTACAGGTCGCACGGTTTGCGTGACCAGCGCAAAATCTTCAGGAAATGTGCAGCTGTGGCCCCTGATGTGTCTTTCGAAGATTTCATGAAAAAATATTAAACTGTTCAAAAGTTATGGCAGTCCGAACTTCTGTTTTTTTTCCTATAGGATAACATTACGGCATTTGCCGCACCTTTGAGGGCCTGTATCTCGGAAACGGTGCGAGATACGGAGTTTTTGTCAAAAATTTTGGATGTATATCACTAGCCAGGAAAGTGATAATACATGTGACTTTTACATTTTTTTTCTATGTCGTACTGTTACTGAGATATAAGTAATTTACTATTACAACTACTGATTTTTGTGTTCCGAGAGTCATTATTTTGCATACATTCTTTCTACTCACTGTCTTTCTCTATACAGCTTTTGGGGAAAACCAGCCTGTGCGCTTACATTACTCTTACCATTACTGTTTCTGCTTTTGGTTCCGTACACGTTTCACTTACCGTTCACGTTTATGCCACCCTGTGCATTACCCTTTGCGTTTTCATTTGCGGTTGTGTTTCCGTTGTTTTTAACATTTCTATCTACAATACTGTTCCTTTTTCTGTTTCGCTTTGCGTCATCATGCACATTACGATTTGCGTTTGCGAGAACAATGTTACAATGCGACAAGACATCACCCCTGTGCTCCCGTCGCTGCATTACATTCACTATTTCTCATTATCATTCTCAAAAAGAAGACATATTAGAGGCAAAAAACTCCGTTTAATGCATCAGTTAGGGTTGTTCCACAGCGAAAAAAGCGAGGAAATTCGATGTTAGGGTTGAAACCCCCTTTGCATCCCTCCAACCCACCCCCCAACTGGAATCAGGGTGTGCATTGGGGTCATCGGTACTAACTGTCACCTCATTCTCCTATTCCTCAGCTTCTTTCCACATGTGATGGGGTGACACTAGGCCAATGACCCCAACGACCCGATTCCAGTTGGGGTATGAGGTGCAAGGGGTTTCAACCTAACATTGACTATATATATATGTATATATATATATATATATATATATATATATAATGGTAGCACAGTAGTGCACCATAGTTAGGGTTGAGGAGCCAGTTCTATGTTAAACCCCCAAATTTTGCACCTTAATAACTTTGCAACCATGTGACGGATTTGCCTGAAATTTGGAATACACAATCAACAATGATAGGCCTTGAGACCTGCAAAGTTTTGTACCAATTGGATTTACAGCTGTGGAGTTATTAAGCATGAGCTGCGCGTGCATTTACGCTTCTTCTGGAATTCTGCTGTCGCACCTACAGGTTGCACGGTTTGTGTGACCTGCCCAAAATCTTCAGGGAATGTGCAGCCAGGGTCCCCGATGTGCCTTTCAAAGATTTCGTGAAAAAATATTAAACGGTTCAAAAGTTATTCAAAAAACAATTTCCCATTATAAGTCAATGGGAAAAGTTAACAAAAAGTTCGACAGTGTCGCAAATCCACTTTTTAGTGTTGCAAATGGCCCTGTTACTGTCGCAAATCCGCCATCTTGTTTTCAGTTAGTAATCAGAAAAATGCTTGCCATTTAAAATTGAGACCCTCTAGCAACCTAATTCTTTTTATATTCACCTAGTCGGGCCCTGAGGATGCTAGGCATGTCTTTATTTTGGGATAAAACACCCCAGAAATATGTTTTTCAGATTTCTGGAAAAAGTACTTTCACAAAGTAGTGTCGAACTCACGAAAGTGTCGCAAATTTTTTGTGAAAGCTTTTGCAAATTGCGACACTACTTTGCGACACTATGCCCAAAATAACAGTAATTCTTTGGCACTCCGATGCAAAAGAACGGTTGGGAGTTTTGGGCTGAAATTTGGAGGGAATGCAGCAGACGTCTCACAGATGTAACTTTCAGTGTTGTACTGAAAAAATATTACATGGCAGCAAAGTTACAGCACTCCATAATTGGCGTTTTTTCCCATAGGATAGCATTACGGTGCCCGATGCATTACAGGAATCCTTTGGCACCCTTCTGCAAAATAACGGTTTGGTCTTTTTTCCTGAAATTTGGAGGGAGCACAGCCAACGGCCCACAGATGTGCCTTTCAGTGGTTTGGTGAAAAAATGTTACAGGGAGGCAAAGTTATGGCACTCCAAACTTCTCTTTTTTTCCCATAGGATAACATTATGGCATTCGCCGCGCCTTTCAGGGCCCGTATCTTGGAAACGGTGCGAGATACGGACTTTTCATCGGAAAATACATAAAACTAGCCAGGAAAGTCATAAATCATATGACTATTAAATTTTTTTTCTACGTCATACGGTTCCTGAGATATAACCTATTTAGTATTCCAAGTCCTCATTTTCTGCTCCGATACCCATTATTATGCATACATTCTTTGTACTCACTGTCTTTCTCTATGCAGGTTTTGGGGAAAACCAGCCTGTGCGCTTTACATTACTGTTACTGTTGCCCTTTCTGCTTGCGGTTCCGTGCCCGTTTTACCTTTATCAGGTTGCTTACGCTACCATGTGCGCGTATCCTTATGCTTTTCATTTGCGCTATGCTTGTTATTTTTTGCCATTTGTGTTCATAGTACTGTTTCTCTTTCTCTGTTTCACTTTGCGTCACCATGCCCGTGACATTTCTGTTTGCAGGCACCATGTTGCTATGTGACACCACTCACGTGGCACACCGTTTCCCGTCTATGCCACCGTGTGCGTTACCCTTTCTGTTCTCATTCACGCTTGCGTTAACTTGTGCGCCACTGTTAGTGCTTCTGTTTGTGTTGCTGTTCCTGTTACTATGCCACAAGACATGCTCCCGCCGCTGCATTACGTGGTGGGAGCGTGGGGTCTTATGTGCTATCCTTTGCGTTTCATTTGTGCTATGCTTTTGTTTTTTAGCCATTTGTGTCTACAGTACTGTTTCTCTTCTGTTTCACTTTAGCGCTACCATGCCCATTGACATTTCCATTTGCAGGCACCATGTTATCTATGTGACAGCACATCACGTGGCAGACCATTCCCATCTATGCCACCGTGTGCGTTACCCTTTCTGTTCTCATTCACGCTTGCGTTACCATATGTGCCACTGTTAGCGCTTCTGTTTGCGTTGCTGTTCCTGCCGCTGCATTACATTCACTATTTCTTGTTATCATTCTCAAAAAGAAGGGAAATTAGAGGCAAAAAAATCCATTTAATGCATTAGTTAGGGTTGTTCCACAGCGACAAAAGTGAGGAAATTCGCTGTTAGCAGGTGACAGAAATAACAAACAGCTGCAATCAGGGATGTGTACGTTTGGTGTACATGGCCTCAGTTTTGCTGTTGATCTCCACTGAGCATGCAGTACCTGGTCAGGTGGGTGGGGATGTCTCGTAGTACATTTAGACAATTGTTTGTTATTTCTGTCACCTGCTGCTGGATGTCTGTCATTGGATGTGCTGACTTGGTCCTCCCCAATACTTGCATGTGTGTGTGTGTGTGTGTGTGTGTGTGTGTGGTGCTGGGGGGGGGTGAATTCGGAGTTAGGGTTTTCAACCCTAACAGCGAATTTCCTCACTTTTGTCACTGTGGAACAACCCTAACTAATACATTAAATGGAGTTTTTTGCCTCTAATATTTATATATATATATATATATATATATATATATATATATATATATTTATACACACACACACACACACAATTAGTCTTATAGTTCACACTTTTTCTGTAATTGTCACCCTTATTTCTTTTATTACTAAGGACATTTGCATGGGAACAGGATCTTGGCCCTATTTTCTCTGTCTGTTTGCCTACTTCTGCAGTCACAATTCCGTTTATGACATCCCAATTTGCTGTGGTGATAACTATGATGTCATAACCAGGGCATTATGACATCATGTGTAGGAAAGTAGCCAAAGCAAATAAAGTCCAAGGGACAGTAATCTTGTTATGTCACTTCCCTCAATAATAAAGAAAAAGAGGAAACCATTGCAACAATATATTTCTGGCTGAATAGTACAGAGGGTAAAAGCACAGAACTGTAAAATAATGGATTGCAGGTTCAGTCCCCCTCAGGGCCACAAACAATATTGTCTAAGTAAATATGAGCTGCAGTAAACCTTTAACCAGCTAAGTGGTGTGGAGGGCTGAGATGCTGTATGCCTCATCTCCTGCCACACCCGTGACCCAGATTCAGGAATGGATGAGGGTTGCTTGGGATCTGGTGGGAGGAAGGAGGATTGAGTGGCAAATGATGTCTCTACTCCTTTGGGGTGGAGAGACAGAGTGTATCGCTGCTTAGCTGCCACCTAGCTGAGGCTAAGTGGCACAGCAGTGTTCACTGGGATTGAAAGGTGGAGGCGGGCACTGAGAGCATGCACTGTCTTTGTGATGTAAGAGCATGCTATTACAAGCGGCCAGCTCTGAATCGAGGGGAGTAATGGGCAGAAAAGAATACCCATCGGCAGGATGATGCTGCAACCCTGCAGGCACCGTGCCACCACCATCCATGGCACCAACTCACTCAACGAGGTAAGAAGCAGATGGAGTAAGTCCTGGAGGAGGGGAGACAGGCTGGGGATCAACAGCAGAAGGGGAGGGATAAGGAGGGGCTGGAGGATAAAGTTCATATAAAAAAATTGCAAAAACATATGAACTATAAACTGAATTGTTTCTAAATCTCACATTTTCAAGTTATCCAACTGGTATCAGGATCTCTTTAAAGAGTGCATAAACAGTATGTAATTTAAATCAACCATTTCTGGTGTTTTCTGTTCATTATTAACATGCTGTTAATATGTTTGATGCTATTATACTTGCATTCTGCATGCTGAGTATTTTTCCCACGTTGTTTATTGCTTTCAAAGAGACACTCTTCAGTCTCTTATCTGTAACTAGGGGAAACAACTAAAATCCCCTAAAAGTGAGAAACACACACACACACACTGTGTGAGGATTGATGTTCAACCTCAAAGTCTAATGATGATGTCTGTTAGCTGGCTAATGGACAGATAATCAGAGTGACTGTTGGGGCACTGTCCTTTGAAGTACATAGAGTTTACATCCATCAGCCAACTGAACACTGTCATCATCAGCCTTCTCAGTATTGGATTTTGAGTAGTATATCTTCTGCATTTCTGCATCCATTGGTTTCTACAGCACACACCTCGACAGCACAGGCACAGGAGCCAGGGGGGCCAGGGCGTGGCCCCCTCCGCCTTGCTAAAGGATTGGGGGCCATGCCCCTCACTTTTCTGAATAAAAAATCCATTCTGTGTTCAGTGAGCCCGCAGTCATGCTGTGCTGTTCCTTAAGTTGTGCAGTGCCACGGCGAACTGGCAGACAGCAGCACACAGCAGACTCAGACAGAGTCAGAAGAGAAGGAAGGACCAGCAGTCATCAGGCAAGGTAAACAAACAAAGGCACAGCTAGTGGAAGTTAGTGCTGCTGTGTTAAAGCCAGCAGCTCAGCAGTGAATCGAGATTGGATGGAGGAAAACTGGCAGGTGACTGGAGTGGAGCATAGGAGTGTCATCGCATGTTGCATCACTGCAGAAGGAGAGGCTTTGTCTAGTCTCTCCCTCACTACTCTCCGGGTCCAGACCAGCTCTCTTCTCTGCTCTCCACCTGTTTAGAAAAAAAAAATGTTTGCTTGTTGCCTATTTTTCTAACTGCCTTGAAGGGCAAATTAACTGGCTGGCTGCAGCACATACGGTGTACCTTCAGCAAGTAACAATCTTTTTTGGTCTGACTGCACCTTGGACGGTCGGCCACCAGACTAATGAGCGAGCGGTCGGAGCCCAGTGAGCCAATAAAAATAAAGGTGAGTAAAGAAATTGCAAATGGTTTGTCAGAAAATAATGCAGTGGAGACTGTCTGAGTCTCTGAGACCTTTTTTTTTGTTTGGTGCTTGCTCAAGATGATGGATTTTAAAATGGGTAATAATAATAATAATAATAAATTTCATTTATAGGGCACCTTATCCATAACCAAGGCACCTAACAATTTAAAAGCAGAAAAAGCATCAATAAAATTAACATTAAAATAGCAGTAAACCAAAAAACAGAAAGAAAAATCAATCCCTGAATACCTGGTGCCACAAAAAAGTTTTTAAAGTAGAAGCATCCTGCTTCCTGATTGGTGAGGGTTCCACAGCAGTGTGGTTAAGGAATACTAAAGGCACTGCTAAACTTTTCTTTTTTTTTCCAAATCACAGTCTGATTCCAATCCTTGTTCTGATTTTCATCTTGCAGGAGGTTTCTGCCCACTGCCCATCCTCCCTTTGCAGTCAGGGTCCTCTGAGGGTTACCACTGATCAGTGTATAGTAATTACAGTACATGGCTGCACATTTACAGGGTTACTCCAAGGGAAAAGGTGCCAGTAGGGATGAACTCAGCCTAATCGGACTTGGACTTTGCAGCTGGAACAAGGATTTGGGGACAGATTCAGTTACAGGTGGTGTGGAGGTGGGCACACACATCATGGGTGGGATATTCAAAGCGGTTGCGCAAGGCACAAGTGAGATGCACAAGTGCATCTGCGGATATGTGCCAATGGGTGATATTCAGCGGGCGACATTGTGAAGTGCAAATCGCGGTGTGCCAATGCGCATCCCTAATGAATGCATGCTGAGGTGCAGGAGCATAGCCATGAATAAGTTGCATAGTACGATATGCAACAGCAAGCCGATGGCACAAGCGCAGAGTAACAGGGACATACGCGGAGCAAAGTTGAGTCTATAAAATGATGGAGCAAGAAGGGGACAGTGGCATGCACCCAGGAGAGCTGGGGTGAGGGACGGAGAGAGATTGTGACAGAGAGAGAGAGAGAGACAGAGTGAGACAGAGACAGAGAGAGGGCCAGGGGCCAGGCAGAACAGCAGCAGGGGTGCAGATCAGGCACAGAGGCAGGACGTGCAATGGGCAGTGGGACAGGGAGTGCAACTCTGACTGTGTCTGTGAGCGTGAGCTGACCAGAGTGTGTGTGTGTGTGTGTGTGTGGGTCCCCAATACAGGAGTGCGCCCAGTGCAGGGGCCCAGGCAGCAGCACACGCAGTTCAGGCCAGGCCATGGCCAGTGCAATATTCCAGATGGAGGTGGTAGTGAGGGGTTTGAGGAGGTGGGAGGCTGAGTGGAGTGGCCATGGAAGAGCCCGGCGGTGGTATGCCCGGAACATGTAGTACCATGCCCGCACCCACTTCGAACAGTACAGTGACACCGAGATTGTGGGCCGGTACCACCTGAACCGGGTGATTCTGAGGCAGCTCTGTGAGCTGTGCAATGATGAGATGCAGGCACCCACAAGACGGAGCCACACCCTGTCAGTGGAGACAAAGGTCATGGCCGTAATGTGCCTGTTTGCAACGGGCACCTTCCAGAGACCAACAGGGGATACCACAGGCATAACCCAGTCGGCCATGTCATGGCTCCTCACACAATTCCTCAACGCACTACTGCCACATGCTGTGGAATACATCCACTTCCCCAGCACACAGGCGGAGCATACAGCAAACATGCAGGAGTTCCACAGGGTTGCATGTATGCCTGGCATGCTAGGGATCATTGACTGCACCCACGTAGGCATCCACACACCACCAGGGCCGGAAGGGGGTGGCCTACATCAACAGGAAAGGCTACCCCAGTGTCAACTGCCAGGTGGTGTGCGATGCCAAGGGGTGCATAATCAATGTCTATGCCACACACCCTGGAGGAGCACACGATGTCTTCATCTGGCACCAGTCAGCACTGTGCCACAGGTTTGAGAGTGGGGACATCCCCACTGGCCACCTAGTAGGTGAGTATGCAGCTGGAATGGGCAGCCCTGCACAGCAGGGCAGGGTCTGGAGGGAGATGCTATGCTGGGGGCATAGGGGGTCTGTCTGTGTAGGCAGGGGGCAGCCACACAGACCACAGTGCTAACCCATCATGTCTCCACACAGGTGACAGCAGATACCCACTTCAGTCTTGGCTGCTCACCCTGTACCGGTGCCCATTGACCCCAGCGAAGGAGAGATTCAACAAGGCACACATCAGCACATGGAACATCATCGAGCATGTGTTTGGACTGCTGAAGGCACGGTTCCGTTGCCTGCACAGGTCTGGCGGTGCCCTACAGTACAGCCCCTCAAAGGCCTGTGGCTTATTTCTGGCCTGCTGTGTGCTACACAACATGGCCACTGACCATGGGATAGCTGTCGAGGTCGAAGAGGGGAACAGCAGTGGGGATAACGTGGTCACCGGGCCACACGGTGGTGGTCAGCCCCCCCCCGGACAACGGGAACCCCGGCTGCACAGGATGGCTCAGCAGCACCGGGACACCATTGCAGAGGAGCACTACGGTGCATGCAGGTAGGTGAACATGACCATACGCATGTCCCAGGGACCAGGGCACAGTATACAGGCATGCCAGGCTGGCCCCCACAACAGACACGGCTGGAGGGCAGCATTGACAGAACAGGACAGGACACCATGGAAGCACCCTCTATGGCACTGCAGAACCCACACACATGGCCCCACACACCTCCACACACACAAGCACAGTCACACAGGCACCCACACATGCACACCCCGAAGCCACCAATGGGTGTGTGTCATATGCTGAACACCAGTGCACAGTGGCAGCTGATGATGTGATGGCATCATCATGCACATGTCACGGTGGCCAGCGGCTGGGTGGGTGTGCACAGGGTGGGCATGTTGCGTGGGCCATGGACTGCATGGCCCCTGGTACACACACGCACACACCACACCACTGTCATACAGGGCTGCGGCAGGCAGCAGACAGAGGTGGAGGCGGATCATGACCGCCACGCAGTTGCATGGCCACCACGGACCTGTGGACAGCACTGCCAAGGCCACCCAGCAGACTCAGGCTGCTGTGCGACGGCCACAGGGGGTGTCACAGACAGTCCCTCAGGTGTGACACTGCGGGAATGTGACCAGTCCCTCGCAGGCATCTGCAGGCCCCCAAACAGGCCCGCTTCAGGTGTGCCAGGAATGCCCACAGTGGATCCCGGTGGTGACAATGCCGAGGTCGCACAAAGCTGGGACCGAGGGGTGGAGAATGCACTCTGCGGTGACTGCTGTGGACGGCCCTGCACCAGGGTGGCCAGTGGTGTTAGGCGGCTGTGACTGCAGCGGTGAGCCGATTCAGGCCTGCAGTCATGTCCCTCACATGTGTGTGGCCTCGACCAGGAGCTGCTCAAAGTCCCAGTCATGCCACCCTGTGGACTGGCGCAGCTCTGTGCGGAGTGCATGCACCCCTGCCACGACCAGCATCTGTTGCTCCACAGATGCCTGGAGCAGACGGGTGTGCTCGGTGAGAAGGTCGGCGCCCTGGGGGGCTTGGGCATTGCACCGACCCGCGGGAGTTGTGCAGCCCCACGGCACAGCCCCTCGCGCAGGTAGGAGCTGCACAGCAGGGCCCCCTTGGGCCTGTACTGTCTGCAGTGCAATGGCAGTGGCCACTGCATCCAGACCCCCCTCTGCACCATCCTGCTGCCACTGCTGCCCCTCTGGCCGCTGTGCGCGAGATGGTGCCAGGGCGGCTGGACCACCACCGCCACGCAGTATGGTCAGTGCTGCAGGTACGTCATCCACCGCCTCACCAGGTGGTGTGGCTGGTGGGTCGACAAGCACCACCTGGGCACCATCAGCGCTGCTGTGTCCGGTGTGTGGTAGGGGTGCCTCCCCTCAGTCGGCATCACCACTGTCCAGGATAATGAACATGTCGTCATCAGACATGGACTCAGCCCCAATCAGTGTCTCAGCATACTGGACACCATGGCTGGCATCCCGCTGGAACACTGCCTGAGCCTCATCTGTGCCCATGCCACAGGCTTCCGGTCTGACAGTGGGGAAGGCCTGGCAGCGGTCCGGACCCTGGACTCCAGTGGAGGTTGATGGGCGCTCCTCCAGGTCCACGTCAGCCCCCAAGGTGGGCACCGCCACCCCTGCAGCTGCACTCAGGTGCTCAGGATCTGTAATCGAACACATACACATTAGTGCCGCCACCACGCACCCCTGCCCCCTTGCACCCCTCACCCCCATCCACATGTGCCATTGTACCTACCATGCAGTGATGGGCTTCCCCGTCTGGAATCCACCATCAGGAACACCCTCCATGGCATTGTGCCGCATGGTCGCCACCACCAGCTCCTCCTGTGGTGTCAGCTGTGGCACCTCCGGCTGTCCACCACCCATGGCAGCATGTGCGGCATGGATTTCAGCCACCTTCTCCTTTATGTGCCTCCGGTCTGTGACCACCTTTTTCTTGCACTACTGTGCTGACCTCTGATGGCTGCCCTGCAGGTTCACAGCCCTGGCCACTCCCTCCCATGCCTCCGCCCTGGCCTGCGGGGTGCCTGTGGAGCAACTCAGAAGGAGCTCCTGGTTCAGGTATGCGTCAAACAGGGCATCACACTCTGCCCTTGTGAAATTGGGCCTGCGCCTCTATGCAGGCCCCTGCTCCTGAACCTCCTTGTGCACCGACATGCTCACTCCTGTGGGTGGGGATATGTGGTTAATGCTGGCTGCCACACACGATGCGCCTCCCCCACCCAAATCCTCTGTCCCGACATGACCACTGCCTGGTGTCTTACCTGTGAAGGATGCAGTACCGGTCTGGTGCCTGTGCAGTCCCATGGCGCCTTTATAGTGCATCACATGCAAATGAGGGAATGCGCAACTGTAATGAGATGCAAATGCCTCTGATGCACCATGGATATGCTGATCAGCTCATCTGCATGTGCCGGCTGACTATCGTGGAATTGCACATGGTGCATTGGAGATGTGCATGCTCAAGCCATGGCGCAACTGTATGACGTGCGCAGTCCACCTGGCACAGTGCATGCGCACACTGAAGCTGTGTATGTCAGTAGCACATCCTACGCACAGTGTGCTATATGTGGCATGGCGCTCTACTGCTATTGGGCATGTGGTGAACGTGCGCTGTACACCCTATGGCACCCGTGCGCCATTGGCACATGGCCCATGGGGCACACTGGACCCTATAGCGCACCATGCCTTCTGTGCCCTGTCGCGCTGTCATGCATGGTGTGCATGCTGACCTCTGACCCCTATGTGTGTCCCTTGACCCCCGAGTGCCTGTGGCATGTGCCAGCACTAACCCAGCTGTATTGCGCATCGGCGAGACACACGCGACTGGGGATGGCAGCGCATCACCAGGCGTGTTGTGCATCCATTGCACGTGCATCTTGTGCGCTCACCAGCGCCATTTTGGCTCAGCATTGTAGTTAGCAGGCATGCCTCATAGGAGCACACTGAGGGTGCCCAGTTGGAGCCAGGTTGAGCTAGTCAACCTGGTGGCACTGGTGGAGCCACATGTTGGTGCCCTATATGGGTAGGTGCCCCTGGACCAGCTACGCACAGAGGTGTGGCAGGGGGTGGCCGAAGAGCTGGAGGAGGCCACAGGGTCATGGCATAGCAGGGAGCAGTGCTGCCACAGGTACAGGGACCTGTGGAGAAGGGATCTGGACCATCTGAGGTCACTGCAGGCATGCATCTGGAGGGGCGCAGTGCCACAGCCAGGTGAGTGCACATATCCACGATTGTGCCATGTTGCTGTTCTGTGGGGTGCCAGTGGGTATCACGCCGTGCTGTTGAGGGTGGGGGGGCTGTGGCTGGGAATGCCACCGGCCATGGCAGCGAACCATAGGTGTGCTGTGCCACGGCAACACCACTGCACAGGGACATAGGGTATGCTGTGCTGGATGGGGGGTGGGGCACGTGGGATGCTGCCCAGTGCTGATGTCTGCCTCTCACTGTCTCCCTACTAGGCCCTGAAGATTGGCGCAGAGCCTGGATGGCAGGAGCCACTTCTGGGTGGCAGCAGGACAGCGGTGGCAAATGGCAGAAGGATGCTGGCCAGGCAGGAGGTGCAGGTGGACATTCGCCAGTCGGGCCGCAGCTTGCAGGTAGGCACTATGTCAGTGTACGTTATTGTGTGGGATAGGGGTGGGCCACAGACCCCCATGCTCATAGCCATTACAGCCGTGCATCGCTGGTGAGGTCCATTGCACCATGCTGCACCTTTTGCATGTGTGTGTGGCCGCTGTGGGTGGGCTCTGGGTGCATCCGGGTCCCAGCCAGGCAGCTGCCATCCCCACGCAATGGCTATTTGCTTGGCAGCCATGGCTGTGGCATGCTGTGCATGGCTGGTGGTGGTGTGCAGTGCTGTGCATGACTGTAGATGGTCGGGATGGTGGCTTGAGTGGGCACGTACACTGCAGGTGGCTGTGTGCCACCTACAGGGCACATGTCACTGCTGTCTGCTGCGCACGGTGGATGGGCTACAGTCATATGGGCGTGCACTCATCCATGTCCCCTCCTTTGTCCTAGGTGTCCATCAGGTGGATGTCCACACCAGGCTGCTGGAGAGAATACCAAGGGTCACCACGGCCACCCTTGCAGTGGCCCGCATCATTCAGCAGGCCCTGTTCCGGCCGCAGAGGCAAAGACAGAGAAGGCGCTGGTAGGCATGAACACCTCAAGGGGCCCGTTGGCCTGCTTCACCCTCCCTTCCCCTGAGCCCCCCCTCCCATTCCTCCATTGTACCCTGCCTAGCCATTACCCCTGTCCCCCTGCCCCCTTCCCCAGCCTACCTTCCTGATTGTGGCCTCCCCGTTTCCTGCTCCCTATCCCTGTTCCCCTGTATATAGTTTCTGCTATACTGTACTTTTAATACACTTCTATTTTGGTAGTCAGCCATGTCTGTGTCTGCTTTACAGCTGGTGTATGGAGCCATGCTGCAGTGGTGTGCATGGTGGCTGTGTGGTGTGTCTGGGGTCGACTGGGGTTTGTGTCTGGTGGTCTGTGCCCAGTGGCCTGTGTGTGTGCCCTGGGGCGTACTTGTGTTCCCTGCTGGGCTGTGTGGCCTGTGTGTTGTGTGCTGTCGGCATGTGTGTTGTCAGCTATGGTCCCATTGGCATGTCCCGTGCCATCCTGTGGGTGTTGCCCATGGCTGCCTGCCAGTGGCCATTGGTGTCACGCCACTTCCATGCACTGCTGTGGTTTGAGTGGTCAGGGCCTGCAGCCATGTGCCTGCCTTGCCTCCCTCCAGACATCCCCTGCACCCTGGTGGCAGTGTGTCCTGCTCTTGTGGCCTGCTCCACACTGTGCCAGGTGCCCTGTGCTATGGCCCATGTGCCTCTGTCCCTTGCCCGGCCCATGTTGTGCTCTTGCACTTCCTGCCTTTGCTCCATTGCTCAGCCCAGGTTCTGTGATGGTGCCTTCTGACTTGTTCCTGCGCAGCCTCGTTTTGCGATGGCGATCCCTCGATATTCAGCCATCTTGTGCTGTCTCTGCCATTGTGCTCAGCCTTGAATATCTACAGTGCACTGGCACAGTGTACATGCGCTGCGCTGCTGTTGTGCCTGCCTCTGGTGCATTTCTGAATATCCCACCCCATGTGTTTTGACACTGTGGCTGGTAGCTGCTTTTGGAATGGGAGGGAGGTTATTCCAAGTAAGCAATATGTACCATGAAAAAGTTTTATATAAAAGCTGGGATATGGGGGCTGCTAGGGCCTAGTGGCACCCAGACCTCCAGCCTTTATATAAAAATCTTTCACAGTACATTACACTAATGCCTTTGGGGTGGGTTGTTGATGACATTGGTCAGGCAGTTGCCCACCCCAGTTATGGCTGCAAATTTTAAGGTCAGCCAGAGTCTCCCACATCCCTGTCTCCGGGGGAAAAAAATATTTTATTTCCCTGGAGTCAGGGGTAGGGACGATGTGACAAAAATCTGTTTTATCTTCAATAAAAGCCCCAAAACTCACCATAGGGCACCTAAACCCCCAGAGCTTCTGTGGGCCTGGCAGCCCCCAGATCACCAGCTTTTTATAAGAATTTTTCACAGCTACACCTCACCCCTGCACCTTGGCCCCCCCCACTTTTAGAAAGGTTCCGGTGCCACTGCTCGACAGCCCCTTACACTGTCTGAGCACCAGTAATATGTTCACTTTGCGCATGCATGCAAGCAAACATAAAAAACAGATCAAGAATTGTTCTGATTGGTTGTGAATAAATGGATAAAATGTAATGAAGTGAATTCAATGGCTACAGGAAGGTCTTTTACATATTACAAAGCTAAGTACCACGAAAATGAGAACAAAAGCCGAAAATTCTGGCCTGGCAATTAAAGACAGAAATGCAACAAGGGTATACTTTGCAGATTCATTTGTTCTGTTGTAGAGAAGTCACTAAATAGCATATGATCAGTTAGGCCTTTGTTAGGACTGGTCTGCATGGGATCAAAGTCAGGAAGTATTTTGCAGCTGTCCCATTTATACACTGGGGGAATGGGATATAACCTTTTTTTTTTTTTTTTTTAAATATCACCTTTATTTAACTATTTTTGCTCACAGTCATCATGTTCCAGATAAGTACCCTCGGTTGATTAGTTTTATACAGCAGAGGACATAGGGAGCCAATATCCTGTTCTCTTACTACAAATTAGGAGTTATATAGCAATCATAGGTAAATTATAGCTCACATAATAGCATGGGCCCTCCATCCCTTTTGTACAATGCGGGGGAGGATGTCCCAGGTAGAACAGTGGAGCTCTCCTGTTCTGCTGCTGCAGCTGAATGTGTATCTTTTGGGATCAGACTCTGACTCTGTGGGGGATTCACTACCAGCGGGGAGGGAAGGGGGCTGGTCTTCACTACAGGGTACAGTTTATCTTCCTTTTTTGATTTTATGAAGATATTAAATGGACAAAGTCCCTGTCTTTGGTTATGTAATACATTATCCAACCTGTCCAGCGAGATGAGCATTGTTTCTGATCGTTCAGCTTATATGTAATTCTATCCAGCTGGTAAATTTGCTTAACTGTATTCCACCATTCTATGATGGTGGGCTGTTTCATAGTTAACCATAATTTGGTAATAGTTTTCTTTGCTGCGGTAATTAGCATGCCCAGCAGGTAGCGGGAGTTGGGGTCTCTATAGTCTCTAGCATATTGTAATAATAGGCAGAGAACTATGGTTAGTTGTATCATTCTCCCAAATAATTTCTCTAGTTCTTCCTGAACCTGATTACAAAATGGTTATATAACTGGGCATGCCCACATAATGTGCATGTGGTGGGCTAGTTGTTCTACACATCCCCGCCAGCAGCTAGAGTCCCCAGTGGAGGAGTAATGCCTGATGATAGCTGGGGTCCAAAAATAGTGTATTATTTCCAGGCATACTCCCTTCACTGGTGAGAGCTGGTTATTTTGGCAGTGCGTTGACAGACCCTCTGCCAGTCCTCTGTCCTGACCGGGGACATTGTTTCTTCTTGCTATTTTAGTTGGAAGCTTAATGTGCATTCCTCTGTGGTTTCTAGGATGGTTTTATAGAGGGTGGACACCAGATGTTCGGAATGTTTTCATTTAATTAGGGTCATCACTGTCATTATCAATGGGGGATAGGATTCAGGCACAAAGACCACCCTGGGTAGCAACTGGCTATAATGTCTGAGTTGCAGAAATCTGTAGAAATCTGACCTCCTCAGGTCGAGTTCACGTTGTACAGTATCAAATTGTTTAAGTGTCCCATTGGACATTAGTTGTGAGATATATTTTAGGGAGTACCGTTCCCACTCCTGAAATCTATGATCCATCAAGGCTGGGTCGAAAACCAATAGTTGTGTGATAGGGCAAATAAGCGATGTAAAAGGGGTGAGGTGAAATACCTTCTTTATGGCATGCCAGGTTGTGATAAGGTATTTGATCCATGGGTTTGTGGAGGGTAGTGTTCTGGGGTTATGTTCTGGGTAATACATTAGCCAATGATAATCTTGATCAGACAAAAGAGAGTCCTCTGTTACTCTTCAATGGGTCAAAGTGGGAGTGAGCTGTCTAGCTAAGAGGTGGCTCAACTGTGCCGCCCAGTAGTAGAATTATAAATTAGGTAAAGAGAGACCACCTTTCATTTTGGGAAGACATAAATCCTACATTTTTACCCTAGGGTGTAGTCCTGCCTATAAGAACCTGGAGGTCGCTTTGTTTCATATTGTGTAGAGGTCCTGTGTAATAGGGAGGGGAACATTTTGAAAAAAGGTACAACACTCTTGGAAGTGTCACCATTCTTAAACCCTCCACCTGTTTGGTGAGCCCAAGTGGTATTGTATTCCAGTGGGTGAGGTCCTCTATAAGCTTTGTGTTAAATGGTTGGTAGTTATTTTTGTATGCCACTCCAGATGTTCTTGAGAGGTATACTCCAAGATATTTTAATTTGTCAAGGTTCCACTTATATGAGAACTGACTATGAGTTCCTTGGATGATCTGGTAGTGGAACGTAAGTACTTCTGTTTTGGATGGGTTGATTTTATACCCTGATATCTGACCAAATTCTTCCAGGACCTCGATGGCGGCCGGTAGGGACGTTTTAGGGTCATTAAGGTATAGCAGTGCATCATCTGTGGTGTTCAGTCCCCTTCATCTGTATCGCCACCAGTCACTTAGACTCTCAAATCTGCTTTGCGAGCTAACTCTGTATGCAGTGTAAAGAGTAATGGTGAGAGAGGACATCCCTGACAAGTGCCTCTCTATAGGGGAAAAAATGGAGTATGATGGCCATTCACCTTAACACAGGCCCTTGGATTGCAGTAGATGTTCTGTAGCACCTGTATCATGGGGATCGGGAATCCCATCCTCCCCATCACCATATATAAGAAAGGCGAAGAAACCCAGTCGAACACTTTTTTCAGCACCTAAGCTGATTAGGGCCGATGGATGTTCTTGGTGTTCCATTTCATGAATAATATGGAGAGTACACTTATATTATCTGAAGTTTTGTGGGACCTCACAAACCCAGTCTGGTCTATTCCAATTAATTGGGGAAGTGGGGAGTCTAGCCGGCAAGCCAGAATACTCATGAAATACTTATAATCGGTGTTAAGAACCAATATTGGTCTATAGAAAGGGCAATGTTGTGGGTTCCTTCCTGGTTTTGGGAGTACCGATATAACAGCATATGACCAGGATGTGGGAGGAGGATCTCCACTCAATGTAGAGTTACAGGCCTCTAGTAATAGTGGAGATATTTGTTCATTTATTGTTTTGAGGAATTAATTCCCATAATCATCAGGTCCTGGGGCTTTTATGGTTTTAGAATGGTTAATAGCTGTTTTAAGTTTATCCTCTGTGATAGGAGTCATTGGGTGTTCTCCCTGCTCCTGCATGAGGTTTGTCAACTTCAGTGCTTGCAGACATTTGTCAATATCCACCTGGATTACTGTTCATTCTGGGGTATACAGGGTCAAGTAATATGCACTGAATCCTGATACTATATCATGTAGCTTAGTTAATTTTTGACCTGTGATGGGGTGTATTAAAGCAGTTATAGTTATGGACCTTCTTTGTTTGTGTATCTGATAGGCCAGTAGTCGGGTAGCCCTGGTTCCCACCTCATAACATCGCTGTCTAAGGAACATGAGGGCGATTTCCATTTGGTGTCTAAAGAGGGTGTCTAGTTCTGATTTTGTTTGTTTTAATTGATCCTCAGCCGAATGGTCCCCCTGTTTGTGAGCCATCTGGAGGAAATGCAAAGTCTCTTCCAGGTGTTGCTGGCGTTCTGTATGCTTCTTTTTTGTGCTGAGGTGTACTGGATGATGTTCCCTCGTAGTACTGCTTTGAGGGTCCTCCAGTACATTGTAGGGTCCGATTCTTTCGGATGATTAATCTTTTGGAACTCCTCAATGTACTCTATCACATGTTCCTTAAATTGTGGTGATTTTAGGTAATATGGGTTTAGGCACCAGAACTTATTACGGTGCTCCTGGCTCATGCCCCAGAAACTAAAGATCGGTGCATGGTCTGAATGGAGAATGTCTCCAATTCTGCAGTCACAGAGGTGGTGGAGACTCTCTACTTGAGTATAGCAGTGATCTATACATGAGTATGTTTTGTGGACTGCGAGTAGCGAGTATAGTTTCTGGTACATGGGTGTGAGTGATGCCAGATATCCCCCCAGCCCACCTCCCAGGTGAATCTTTTTAAGAATTTGTGTGTTGTGGTTTGTTTACCTGGGTTTGGGCTGGATGAGTCCCAGCTGGGGTTTGGGGAGATGTTAAAGTCCCCTCCCAACATGAACTCATCCCTTGAGACCTGGATAATTTTATCTAATAAAGGTTTCAATGCCAAAGTTTTTATTCTGGGGGTAGATTCGCATTGGCCAGAATAACTTCAGTTTGGTTCAGTTTGCCTTGTACTATCACAAGGTAGCCCCCCACCCCCCCTCCAGGTCCTCTCAAGTGTGGTTGGGCATCAGGAAAGTCACTCCCCTCTTTCTCCCATTGCGGAACAAGGAAGAGTAGACTGCACCATTTAGGCGAATTTAGTTACTTTGGCATGCTTGGAGCTAGACAGGTGGGTTTCCTGAAAATAAATTACATCAGTGTCGGTTTTCTTTAAGGATGAGATTATGTGTGATCTTCTAATTGGGGTGGAGAGCCCATTCACATTAAGTGAGAACAACTTAATTGCAGGTGTCATTTTCCCCAGTTAAGAATAGCAGAGATATCCTGTTGCCCTCCTCTTCACCCACACACCCCCAAGGCACCTCTCCCACAGAGTACACCTTCCTTTGACCAGGTTCGTACTAACACAAATTAACATCACTACACATATATACATTAACAACTTCTACTATTAATTGACAATCAACTCCTATTTGGGGAACTTTGGGTGTAACATCTAACCCTACACATAACTGCAAACTCAGCCATCTAAGGACCAACAGGGTTCTTAGCAGTCTGAGTGAACTTTGGTGTACTTCCATCAAGTAGGATCCATTATAAGATCCATGAGGCAGGGCAATCATACTGCCTGGAGGAAAAACCTCTTCAGAGGGGCATCCTGGCATATTATATGTCTGAGGGTAGGCTAGGGATAGGGAAAGAGATGGGGAACGGGTGATGTCAGTTGCCGCCCCATTCTCTGGAGAGTTTTGCTTCATAAAAATAGGGAAGAATCCTGTCGTCGGGCAGGATGGCCTCTAGTATACCAGAGGAGTCCTGGACTGCACTATGTTGCACCTGCATGGTTCCTCGTCAGTCAGGAGAATATTTCCGTGGGCCCCATCCACCTAAGGGGTTCTAGTTTTCGTAGTGGGGAACACGGCTAGCAGATGACTCTGAAAGCTTGGGAGTGCCCGCTAATCCCCTGTTCAATAGGGTTATTCAAATAAGAGGGTAATATTTCAGCCACTGTTGGGGGAAGAGAGTGTTATTGGGCAACCATGCCTCTCCAAACACACCTCCACATAGGGTCAGCTTTGTTAATCTCCCCTCCGCACCTTTTAGTGTGCCCTTCTCATCTTAGACCTTTCCTGCCTATCCCTTACATCCCTGTGCCCAGTCACTTAAAAAAGGGGGAGCAAATAACATGGGTGGGGGGTAGTCAGGGTGTTCGAGTATTGCCCAGTATTCCCTCATTTTCTCCCCACCCCCATCACTCACAACCACCTTGCTGGGAGTAGTAGGTACCTATGGGTAGTCAACATTACACTCTCACATGTTCACCCACTATTGTACTAATGAAATTCCCTTTGTGGTGCTCTATGCTGCATGATCACTATAAACATTCACTGTATATGTCTTATTTACTCTATTACCCAAGTTCAGCACCCCTTCCCCACCCATTACCTCTTTCCCAGCCCACTCCTCATCCCCAGCACAGCAATAGCACAATTAAGTTTTCAACCCTCCATTGTAACATACCTGCTGAACCAAAAGAGTGGAGGAGCCAGGTCTTCAGTTTGGGGTTGTGGGAGGGCGGGGCAATGTGTCTGTTGCCTCCTTGTCTCCTCATCAGAGCCTAAGCCACAGTCTTTGGCAATGGATGCATGTGCTACATCATCTGGGTTATGCTGCCAGGCAATACAGAACAGGGATGGTCTGACATGTCTGAAGTTCCTACGTCGGCGCATCTGAGCAGCAGCCACGGCTTCTAACAGGGACCTTGTATGAAAAAAGGAAGGAAAAAAAGGTCAAGAGCCCTTTGTCAAACATAACTAGGTACTATGTATCCGCAACATTCTTTAACTTTTGTATAATATCTGTATCTCTTTAATTGCCATTGTTAATTCAGTGAGGTAGCATTCAACTCGATGGCTTAAGGGTCCCATGTCAATTCCACCATCAATTGCATGCCGTCTCTCCATGCAGAGTGTTAGGGTAGTGGGGCCTTGAAGGTGGCATGGGGGGGTCAAAGAGAGAGAGAGAGAGACCCACCTGGCTGACCTCCTGGACAGATCGCACTTTGTCATTGTGTGGCTCTGTGAATCAATAATACTGGCATTCAAAGGTTGCCAGCTCCCCCCCTCCCGGACCCAATGTCACAAATGAGCATTGGTTGTGGTCTTTTCATTTGGCCTAATCCATCTGGATTGCCATGAAGTAGGAGTCAAACAGTCAAGGGGCCACCAAAAGTGAACAGAATAAGGTAAGCAAGGAGGCACTCTCACACTGCTGCAGAAGTCATCAGCTCGCCCCCTGTAAATCTATCTGTTTCAAACCAGCTCAGGTGATTGTTGCAGCCTAGGACTGGGATACCACTGTCTGCTGTCTGTTATGTAAGTCTTATTTTCTGTAGGGATTCAGCTCCCTGTTTATGTCTGTCCTCATTTTGTTTCTGTTGCCGCACACACTGGGTCAGTTTGCCTGCTAGTATAGATTCAGTGGTGATTGGAGCTGTGGAGCAGCAATCTTTCTCCAGGACAGCTGAGCCGCAAGTGCCATTGCCATTTGAAAGGTCTGTGGGCCATCCAGAAAATAATCTGTCATTTTTGCAGAGCACAGGGTTTGGAACCGGAGGTTGGCCACCTGAACATCCTTCATTAGTGGCATGTATGTCTTCCTCTGCACCATTATTTCAGGCATATAATAATTTTCAAAATAGAGCCTCTGGTCCTAGAGAAGCACAATTCCCTTCTTCCAGATTGTATGCAGGATGGTTTCTATCTCCTGAAATTGGTGAAACCTGACCAGGATTATGCGTGGTCTGGACTCCAGGGCCAGCCTAGGCCCTGATGTTCTGTGCACACGATCGATCTCAGCTGTTACTGTGCCTGGGAGCTGAAGGATTGTACAGAGTGTTCTTTGTATAAATTATATAATTTCATTACCTTCAACTCCCTCTGGTACTCCTGAGATCCAGATATTATTTCACCTGGTATGGCTCTCAGCATCCTCCGTACAGTCTTGTAAGTTTTGCACCATGCTATGGAGTTGGAGGAATGCCCTTTCAGAGTTTTCGAGCCACTGGTCTGTGGAGGTAAGCTGTTCTTCCATGCTTTCCTGTCTTTTCTCAAGTTTATTTATACCCATTCTCAGCACTGCTGTTGTGGAGCGCATTTATTTTCTAAATTCCTATCTTTCTGACAGCATAATGGCCATTTGTTTTTAAATTGAGGCCATACCTGTTTTTCCAGTTTTGGCATGGTTGCACCTCCTGTGTAAGGAGGCCTGTGAATCCTTGCTCCCAGTTTCTCCCTCCGATAATCTTCTGCTGTCCTGAGTCTCTCTGTGTTGCTGGTTACCCATTCCTCATGGTCGCATGTTAAGTACGCCTTCCGCTGTAAATTATTTCAGGTTTTGTTTACAAAAAAGGGTGTTTTGAGAAGGTTCCACCAAGATTCTGGGGAGCATGATGTATCTACCGTGTGACCTGGGTCATGACGTCACCGGAAGTCCAATATAACTTTTTAGAACTGTCAATGAGTGAGTTGTGTATTACTATTGCTTCTTGCAGCTGTCTGTCATGCTTTGCCAACTTTCTGTTGGCTGCAAAGAGGAGAATGCACGAGAAACTGTTGAGCGAGTGGCAGCTCTCTTGCAAATGTGCAGTTGGCCTAGGTGATATCACTGAAGAAGTCATCAGGGTGTTTTGCCTAGACACCCCCCCCCCACTGTGATGGCAAGAAGGGCAATGAATGAGCTCAGAGAGGAAGTACAATTCACTCTCAGTCTGCACAACTTTGTGAATGGAAAGCTAACCTTATTTTTTTTCTGAAAAAAATAAATACAATTGCCTATAGATATAAAACTGAGAGTTTTCATGCTACCAAATTATTGCAATTTGAAAGGACAAAGAATAGAACAGCTGTGGCACCATCTGATGCTTGTAGGAACTAGAAAGCCATGCGTGGGGCTTACCTTGCTACATCTGTGGGTGCTAATCTGCCTTCCTACCAGGTCCCAGATTCATTCCTGGGTCTTTTGTTTTGCTCCTGATAGCCCCCATGTGCCCAGGTCCTGTGTGGGAGACCAGAGGAGCATGTGGAGGTGAGCTGCCCAGCTGCTCCAATGTGTGAGCTGGTGGCTGGCGGCTGCTGGCTCAGCTTGGCATAAGTGCTACAGCGCTAAGTGTAAAAACCACTTTGGCAGCCCTGGCTCGTTTGATCACTCTGACCCGCTGTATCTTAGAAATATTAATTGGGGGTGTGGAGGTACACTGGAAGGGGCAGAAGAGAAATAAATAAAACATGTTATAACAGCACTCTTAGACACCATTGCAATAGGAGCACTGTTACTTTAAGAAGCAGCCATAGCTGCTATATGTGAATGGGAGTTCTGCTCACTGCCTGGGGGATAGCACTGCAGCACAAGCGACTGGCCGGGGGAGCCCCAGTTTGTGTCCATTTTACCACCAGATGCCAAGGCAGAGGGGCAGCAAACAGATGCAGGCATTTAAATTAAAAGTAATGTTTGCCTGCAAAAAGATTTAAATGTTGGGACATTGTGTGAACTGTTTGTCAGCCACCATATTTTCCATCTTTGACTTGGCAGACAGCCAATGAGGAAGGCTGGAACCCTGGAGGGCTTAGCCAGCAGACTTCTGGGAGGAGGAGAGGACAATGTCTTGGCACCAATACAAGGAACCAGTCAGGCGTTGAGTGACCATGATGCATATTAATTTTATAATCAGAGGCTGCCATGATCCCCTGAAATCCAGAGAGTAGATTAAGCTTGAGTCAGTTCAGCTGGAGCCCCTCCTGGAGGTGGGGGTGGGGACTCTGGCCCTTGCTCCCGAGAAGATGAAAAAGGCCTGCTTGGGGGCTTGCACAGCCACCAGCCTTGGAGGGATGCTGTGTTGCCTTCCAGTGTCTAGAAGGAGCTGCTTCAGAATCAAAGTGTTGATTTGTGTCCAGAGGCAAGAAAATTGGGGGAGAGGAACTCTTTCTGTGATCTTCAAGTGAAGAATACCTGCCTGGGGGGGCTTGCGCAGCCACTACCCCAGGAGGTGCTCTGCATTGCTCTGTGTTGCATTCCAATTTCTGGAAGGATTTGTCGCAAGAATGAAGTGTCGTTTTGCTGACTAGCATCAATGAATTGTCTGAAAGCTTCCAGAGAGGCAGGAAACTCAGCTGTTATGCCTGAGAGAAGTTTGGAGGCTACTTGGGGCCTGCATGGCCAAATAGCCAAGGGACGCCTGCCTGATGTTTCCAGTAGATGAAAAGTTGGTAAGAAGGAGAAAGTCATCTCCTGTTCAAATGCTGAGCATTTAAAGTTCAAAAATGAAAGTTGTCTGAGCCAGTAAAGTGAGAAGATCTGTTCTTCTGTTCAAGTCTGAGTACTAAAGTGAGAAGATTTGTTCTTCTGTTAAGTCTGAGATTTTAAAGTGAGAAGATGAATGGCAGTCTCTGTCTCTGATATGAGCATTCAGAGCTAGAAGAGGAAAGCTGTTTGCTTTGCAGATCTGAACAATTAAAGCCTGAGAATGCGAGACTGTTTCCTGCAAACATTTGGTGGGAGATCCAGAGACTATGATTCAGCTCAGTGAGAGCCATGGCTGCCAGCTGGCAGTGTGGCTGAAGTCATTTACAGCCGGATGTTCCTCAATACTTAAAGGAGAGTAACTGCCATCCAAGGACAGTCTGGGGAATCAGCCAGGTAGTGTCACTGCTAGGCATTACTCCTCACCTCCCCCTGAGGCGTGTTGGCCCTGGTCACCAGTACTGGCCTGTTCCAGTTCTGTGATGATGCAAAAACAAGATGATAAGCTGCAAGAGAAGCTCAGAGGTATCCAGCCTGTTACAGCAGCAATAGGCTGCTGCTGAGAAGGCCCAGGCTGCAAGAGATGCAGAGAGGAGGTCCATGCTGCAAGAGCCTGCAGCTCATCTCAGCTACTGTGTTCAAGTTTAAAAGTTTCCACTAGTTCCAGGCTCTCCAGAGCTCCAGTCTGCAACCATCAGCTTGCAAGCCAGACACTGCTCTTCAAAACCATGAGTAGTTCAGGGCTAGCCCCTTCGTCTGACGAAACTGTATATAGTTGCCACCAATGTTTCTCTGCTTGGCTAGCTGGTCCAAAGTTGCCAAGTTTCACCAACTCGTTGTTGCCACCATTAAAATAAATTAATTTAAACTGTTGTTAAAGTGCACCAACACTGGCCAACCAACTGCATCACATCAGGCCTGCAACTGCTGCACCGGGTACCCAGCTAGACTGTGGGAGCTCCCTAGGTAGACAACTAGGGAGACTGATACCAGTCAGGGAGTGGGTATGTGGTTGAACAAGTGGGCTATAACTGATGCTAATGTATACACTGGTGGGAAGTGGGCACAGAGAATGTTCCTGGGTTTACAGACAAAGTGATTGGTTGGTGTTTCACAAAATACTAATGCAGAAAGTTACTTATCCTCCATATCCATTTCCCCTTCTCCTGCCCTCCACCATGTAAATAAATTGGTAGTCAACCTTTTTACAAATGTCTCATGAGCATATTATTATTCAGCATATTATTAGCTGTTGTCTTTAACTGCAAGTATATTGAGATACAGTTTTGGCTTAAGGTAATCCATGTGTAGGGTGACTGTAAGGGGAGGTGGGTAAGTACAGCATCCCAGAGGGTTGTACCCATTACCAACTGGCCCACTATGTATTACTCTGGGTGGAGGCACTGCACTTTTTATTTTCTATCTGGGAAAGAACCCCTCCTTTACCATCAGAACAGAGCCGAGACCCCGCAACCTCATTGGACCCCAATAGGTAAGGGCAGTAGTCCATTGCTATATGGCAGCTGGATCACAGGTACAATATTAAATATCTTCTAAATTTTGGGAGTGTCTGAGGAAACTCAGTAAACTGATCAAAATCGGAAGCTTTTCCAGTTCACCTATTAATATTTAAAATACCCCAGGACTAATTTACTATTACTATTAACTAAATAAAATGATCATATCTGGGTAATGAGTAAACTAGCAATTTATATAAACTAAGTGAGATAGATTTGGATGCACTAATAAAAGCTAGTGGTTAGGATTTATCAAGGTGGAAGGACGTATCAAGGGATTGCAGGATGTCTAGGATGCTCTATGAGATAATTTAACTCAAAAATCCAACTGTGATTTACGAGTGTTTGTGACCCCTGGAGCTATTTCCGGGTCACATAACACTACATAACTCTGCCCTGTGGCGAGCAGGGTGCGTTTTTCCATATGTGGAGACGCACGTAGAGACACGTGTGTCAGCGCGTGCCAGCTGTGTCCGCTGGGTCAGTGGGCCAGGGGCCTCCATAGTATATATTTTGAGTAATTCAGGCATTGGATATGGATACTACTTACTACTGTTGTTCCAGTTGTGGTATGTACACTGCAGAAGTACTTAGTACTGATTCTGTGTGTGATAACTGCTGTTTGATAAATAAATTGAGGGCTGAGATTGCTACATTACAAAAATGTTTGCAGGTTCATGCAGATATAAACAGCTTGGAAGACTACATAGATTCAGTAGCTGATAGCCTAGTTGAGATATCACTTAAGCAATCCTTTGTTGAATATGAACACGAGGATAATGATTGGTGCCTCTTAAAGAAATCTACAGAGAAAAAAGGTGGAAGAAATAGGGGGTGAAGTTTTGACATTCTGACTGCAAATAGGTTTAATGCTCTAACAGCTGAGCCCATCACTGGAAATCCTTGTGAGTCTGCTACATGGGAAGTAACAGCACCTGTGTACCCTCTCCCAATTCAAGTTGCACCAAGCACATCTAATCCCCCAGTACATGAACTTATTAAAAGTAATCTCTGTGAGACTGTTACACCAGAGTTATTAGCATCTGTGGTCCCCCCCCTCAAATTCAAGATACTCCTAGCAACAGCAACATGATTGTTCCAAGAGATGTATTGGTTGTAGGTGATTCTACAATACGTTACACTGACCATATGTTATGTAAAAACAGAAATATGTATACTACTGTTAGTACTCTACCTGAAGCTGGTATACATAATATCAAACATATGTTTTCAGGGTTACAGGAACACACAAATTCCTGTCTTACCCTTATACACGCAGGAATAAACGATCTGGGTAGAAGATCCATACTGGAAATCCAGAAAGATTTTGAGGTAATTGGTGACAGGATAAAAATTCATGGGGGTAATTTAATTATATCTGGGCTCTTACCAATCCCTAGGGCTAATAATGCTAAAAAAATAGACATCACGACACTAAACGGATGATTTAAAAGGTGGTGTCTCAGAGAAGGGTTTACTTTTTTGGAAAAATGAACAGGGTTCTTAAATAAGGATTTATTTGCTAGGGATGGTCTGCATTTGAACAAATAGGGAAAATTAATCTTTGCTACAAGATTAAGGTACCAGATAGACCAGTATTTAAACTAGTAGGTGGGGGGGGATGTGTATACCTACTAGTAACACCTGTAAAAAATTACCCCTATTAGCCCCTCAGAATGGAATTGCCTTGTTATTAATGTGAGAAGTCTTACTAGTAAGTTTGATGAGTTTATTTTTTCTTTGTATCAACTTGATATTCATATTTGTGCAATTACTGAGACCTGGTGGCGTGATGATGACCCCTGGGATAAGAATATTCTGGGTTAAACTTTGTGTCATAAAGACAGGAGTAATACTAGAGGGGGTGGGGTGGCGTTGTATCTGTCTAACGTTATCAACTCTGAAAACATTGAATGAACCCAGTGGCCAAATACTGAAGCAGTTTGGGTCAAAATATTCCCTAAGTCATCAGCTTGTATCAATATGGGGGTGGTCTATAGTCCTCCATTAATAACACATGATGAGGATTCCCATTTGTTGGACTTTGTGGAGAAACTATCCTCTACTAATAATATATTGCTTGTAGGAGATTTTAATCTCCCAGGGATCAATTGGAAGACTTTACATACTTCATCTCCTGTTGAGAAAGCTTATCTAGAGACCTTTGTGTTGTCTAACATGGAGCAAATAGTTAAACATAGTACTAGGGGTAATAATACCTTGGACTTAGTTTTACATAACTTAGGCAGTAAAATTACTAACTGTTTGGTTTTACAACCCCTTGGGTCTAGTGACCATTCTATGGTCAAATTTACTTATAATGGCTACTTAGGGCATGATGTTGGCGATACGGTGGTCTATAACTTTAAAAACGGGAATTTCATGGGTATGGTAAATGACATGGCAACCTGCAATTGGAACCAGGTGTTCTTGGATAAATCTGTCTCAGAAATGTGGCAGATTCTGGTTAATAAACTAATAGCAGTTACCAACAAATGTATTCCTACCATTAAAAAAGCTGATAGAACCCAGTTAAAAAGGTCATGGATGAATGCAACAGTAAAAAAACATATTAAATACAAGAATAGGGCATACAAAAGGCTAAGCTTTGTAGGTCCCAAAAAAGTTGGGAAAACTATAAATTTCAGCTAAGGGTGACAAAATTTAGTATTAAAAAGGCAAAAAAGGACCATGAGGTAAGATTGGCTAATAAAGTAAGAGATAATCATAAAACCTTTTATGAATACATTAATAATAAAAGAGGAGGTACTCCTACTATCGGTCCACTAAAAGATAATTCAGGAGAGTTAGTAACTGATAAGACACAAATGGCCTCTATTAGTAGTAGGCAATTTTTTTCAGTCTTCAATATTAAAACAGTTACTAGTAATAATCATAATGATCATATCTTGACTGGGCAATTTATTGTGGATGCAGCCACAACTCAAAAATTGTTACAGAATTTAGACCCACATAAATCAGCAGGTCCAGATGGTCTTCACCCACGTATACTTAAGGAACTGGCTATTCCCCTTTCTGGCCCTATTGCTGCCCTGTTTACGAAATCCATACAGGATAGGCAGGTTATCAATGTTTGAAGACAGGCAACAATGGTCCCTATTTTTAAAAAGGGTTCCAGGCAGGAAGTGTCTAATTATAGACCTATTAGTTTGACATCTGTTCTGGGTAAAATTCTTGAAGGGATTATTAATGATCATCTCTGCAAGTTGATTCAACCAGACCCTACACAGCATGGCTTTGTCAAGGGAAGATCATGTCAGACCAATCTGTTGGGTTTTTGTGGTGGAGTGAGTAGGGCCTTGGATAGGGGTGAGGCTATGGATGTTATCTTCTTTGATTTCTCTAAGGCCTTTGATAAGGTCCCTCATGGAGAACATTTTCATGATATTATTAACATAAGAATAGGGGGTAATATAACACATTGGGTGGAGTTGTGGTTGAAGGGTCAAACTCAGTGAGTTTGTTTAAAGAGCTATTATTCCAAGTGGGACAATGTGACCAGTAGGGTCCCTCAGGGATCGGTTCTTGGTCCTTACTTATTTAATATCTATATTGCATCACTTAAAACATCAACCAATGCTTGGTTGACTAAATTTGCAGATGATACGCACCTAGGATACCCACTTAACAACACTAAAGATATAAATACCCTACAGTATGCCCTTGAAGAACTACAGAATTGGGCTAACCTTAAAAAATGTACCTTTAATGTGGACAAGTGTGTACTAATGCACTTTGGGAGAAACAATCAGCATGCTAATTATAAATTTGGTGGTACGATTTTAAAGGTGGTTGATGATGAACGTAACTTGGGAGTCAGAGTATCCTATGATCTAAGTCCAAAACTTCATTGTCATATGGTAATTAAGAAGGCTGCAGGTATATTACACTGTATAAATTAACATATTAGTAGTAAAAGTAGTGAAGTTTTGCTTCCTCTGTACTCATCATTGGTGAGGCCCCACTTGGAATATTGTGCCCAGTTTTGGGCGCCTGGTGATAAGGGCTCTAAAATTGCTCTGGAAAAAATTCAGAAGAGGGCCATTAGAAAAATTGATGAGGTAAAGGTCTTGGATTATATAGCAAGACTGAAGAAACTCGGACTGTATACATTGGAATATTGTAGAATGAGAAGAGATTTATTTTTGGTATTTAAAGCCCTGCATGATGATCAATTATGGGAGCTGCTTGGCTTAGGGCTCAGGAAATCTGTTTATAATACCAGGGTACATCCACTTCAACTCACAGTAGAACATTTTAAAACTAAAAAAAGAAGTACATGGTTTTCAATTAGAGTATGGAAAATATGGAATAATCTGCCACTGGATGTAGTAGCATGTGAAAATATGGGCACCTTTAAATTACATTTGGATAATTATTTAGGTCTAAATTCCATATTGGGCTATAATTGATATCAGCGAGCATCATGGACTTTGGTCTACCAAGCTCTGTATTACCTATGAAAACCAATGAAACCTATAACCTTTGACCCAATGGGACATATACACATTATAAAGATGAATATGACATATATTCCAGACAAATTGAATGACAGTCTCTAAACAGTATTTCAATGTGTTAGATAGAATTGTACCAGAATGTATTTGGAAAAATGGAAAATCCAGACAGAAGAAAGTAAAAATAACTGTTCTTTACATAATGGCAGAGTTGAAGCTCTTGAACTTTTTATTTTATCTCTATGTAGCAATCATAGGACCACTTAAGGAGTGAATTAACAATGATTCACTTCCATGGGTTTCAATTGAAACAACCCAATCCCTAATTTTGGAAATTAATCAATTCTCTTTCAGAATTTAAAAAAAATACGCAAAGACACGATGGGCTGGATTCTCAGACAGCCTACATAGAAACATAGAAGCATAGACTTTGACGGCAGATAAGGACCGCTTGGCCCATCTAGTCTGCCCATTTCCCTACCTACAGGATAGGCCGTAGATCCTAGTTAATCAACAGCCTATTTCTTCCTACCCCCCACAAGAATTGCCTTATGTCTGTCCCATGCATTCTTGAATTCTCCCACAGTTTTAGACCCCACAACCTCCTCAGGAAGGCTGTTCCATGCATCCACTACCCTCTCTGTGAAATAATACTTCCTCACATTGCCCCTGAACTGCCCTCCTTCTATCTTTAAATTGTGTCCCCTTGTTCCTGCAAGTCTCTTTTTCTGAAAGATGCTACCCTCTTGGACTTTGTTGATTCCACTGAGGTGCTTAAAAGTTTCTATCATGTCCCCCCTCTCCCTTCTTTCCTCAAGGGTATACATATTAAGCTCCTTTAGTCTCTCCTCATACGGCTTCTCTTGCAGACCCTGAACCATTTTAGGTGCCCTCCTCTGGACTACCTCTATCCTGTCTATGTTCTTGCAGAGATGGGGTCTCCAGAACTGGACACAGTACTCAGATGGGGTCTCACCAACTGTCTGTACAGAGGGATAACAACTTCCTGTTTTCTGCTGCTGATGCCTCTCCCTATACATCCCAGTATACCCCAGCCCTCCCTACTGCCTTCTCACATTGCTTGCTAACCTTAAGGTCATCTGATATGATTACCCCCAGGTCCCTTTCCTTTTTTGTTGTTGTTACTACCTCCCCACCCACTGTGTATTCTTCCCCTGGGTTCTTGTTTCCCAGGAGCATTATTTTGCACTTCTTTGCATTGAATCCTAGCTGCCATACTTCTGACCATTCCTCCAATCTTGCCAAGTCCCTTTTCATCCTTTCCATGCCTCCTTGTGTATCAACCCTGTTGCAGATCTTTGTGTCATCTGCAAAAATGCATACTTTTCCTTCCAGTCCCTCTGCAATGTCACTGATGAAGACATTAAAAAGGACTGGACCCAATACTGAACCCTGCGGTACCCCACTAGTAACCTCTCTTTCTTCAGAATGGACTCCATTTACAATTACCTTCTGTGTCCTGTTGTGCAGCCAATGTTTTACCCAGGCTACCACCCTGGGACCCTCTCCCAGGCTGGTTAAAATTCTATAGTTGCGGAAAAATGGCTAGTAGCACTGCAGAAATTTAGTTGCACCATATTCACAAAGAAAATTTCAGAAGTTGTGGAAAATTTCAAAACAGGGAAGTTGTGAAATTCCACAAGTGCTGAAAATCTGAAAAATGTTTTCTGCAACTGTCGAAAATTCACAAATGCAGATCCGCAGCTGAGGAAAAGGCTCAGCAGGCACAACAACAAGTGATTCATTATAATTGGACCTGCAGACTTTGATAGTCTTGCCATAGATGCAGTAGAAAGTGCTGAGAGAGAGATCAGCAGCCAGTCCCTCAATTGGGACCACTGCAGCACCACTGGGACCAGCAGGACCATGTAGCACAGTGGCTGTCTGTAACTGATGGTGGAACTGATAGTTGTGTTCCTCCCTGGAGTGTTTATGTTGCCTGCTTCAATATTACTCGCTGCAGGCTGTTACCAGCTCTGCCTCTACTGCCTGTGGAGCTCCTTTATGGGCTGCACTGGGTCTAGTGGTTGTGGAATTTTGCCTTTCAATGAAAATGTGTGCTATTTTTGTTGTAACAACTGACACTACTATACACCCACTGGTTTTCTGTTGCTTGGTGCCTAAACCTCCACTGTAATTGTATCTCAGTTGTTGGTACACTGCATTTTGCTCAGGGTGAGCTATGCCTCACTCTCTGTTGTGCAACATGTGTGCAAAATTTTTTCCGCTACTGTGAAAAAACACTGGCTGAGAATGCCTTTAAGGGGGTATGCCATACATTTCAATGCCTTTTCTTCCTCAGGAACTTCCGCAGCTGCACTTTTTTCCACAGTTCCCAGTATATTTTTCTGCAGCTACGGAAGTTTTGTGTATACCACTGAATGCAATTTTCACTTTTTTTCCGCAGCTGTGAACTTTTGGGGACTTGTGAATGGTTTTGTACCTTCAGAGCATTTTCAGAATCCAGCCCAATGTTTCTGATTCTATGTTCAGGGAAATTTCTTAAAATTTTGGGTTACTAAAGGGGTCAAAAATATTGGAGAGCCTGTTTGAAACAAATTTATTAAAATCATACAGGACAGGGATGAGCAATGCAACTTAGCAAAAAAACAACAAAACAATTTTCAGATATTTGCAAATGAATGATATTCTTTTGAAATTGTTACACAAAAAATAACAGTCTTAAATATGGGAATGGGATGTATAATCTATTTACCCAGGCACCAAATATGCAACATTAATTTAAACAAAATATTCTTACATCTCATCTCATAATTTACCAGACTTGCAAGAACAAAAGACAGTTTGCAGAAGGAACTCCAAAGACAAATTACACAGAACAAATAGTATATATTATGCAACTCTTAGAGGATCTCATTGAATAACAGGCTAAACCAAATACAGTATTATCTATTTTATAGAATTTACTATGCACCCTATTTATTGAACTAGTTCAATCCCAATCTGCCATCAGTTTGTAATAGATGTAGGAAGGAAACTAACACTTTCTCACGTTATCACTTCCTGTAGTGAGTTAGCAACACCCTGGGAAAAGATATTTTTAACTATAAACTATATACAGTACCTATAAAAGAGCAGGACCACTGGAGAATGCAACAGATGGAGGCTGCCATTGAAAGCGGAGGAGCAGTGTTCCGGAGCTGAAGCTAAGTGCTGCAGTGTTTTTGGTTTTATGGTGCAAGGGCTGAGTCCTGTATTGTTAATTTAAATTAAACTAATAAATTATATAGAGTGCTATGGGCATGGATGTTAAGGACTACTGGGAGAAGGGTGGAAAAACAAGAGGATGGGCTAAGGGAAGGAGATCAGTGGCCATTGCCAGGTTCTATTGGGGGTCTCAACAGACCTTGTGACTATAGCCAGTCAATAGGGCAGCTGTACTTCTCAAGGAACTTAAACAGTAGGCGCGCCAGACCACACAACTGATGGAGGATGTCATCAAGAGCTGAGGAGTGGTGTTCTATAGCTGAACCCAAGTGCTGTAGCATTTCTGTTTTTTGTGGTGCAAGGGATGAATCCTGTATTGTTAATTTAAAGTAAACTAATAAATGAGATGAGTGCTATGGGCTCGGGAGTTAAGGACTTCCGGGGGGAAGCACCAGAGGGTGGGCTGAGGGCAGGAGATTGGCAGCCATTACTCAGTGCCATTGGGGTCCCAACAGACCTCATGACTACAGACAACCAATAAGGTGGTTGTAGTCCCTATATATATTACCCAGAGGTCCAAGCGACCCCTCATATGATTGACCCAAAAGCATGACTGCCACGAAGCAGGAGTGTGGCATCTGTCCTAGTGGCATCTGGGGGTATTGGTAGGGCATCTTCAGGGAGGACTGCAGGCTGCAAGCCATTATGGTCACAGTAATTGAGGTAAGGTGGCAGGGGTGGTAGAAACTTTGTGCTACAGAAGGGAAGGGGGTCTACAGCAGAACCAGGATTGGGTGGCATTTGAATAGTGTGTCAAAGAAGGGGGTTTGGGGGGCAAAGCAAGGTGGAAAGGGAAAGCAGATAATCCCCATCTTGGGTCAGGCTACATTTGTGATAAAGATAAAGGTTAAGAGTCAGGGCAGTAGGGGGCTAGCAGATAAAAGGGGTCATGGTGGTACACTGTAAACAGCACTGAATGGGCCACAGCTGAGTTACATAGCTGGGGTTAGGATAGGCTGAGAAGGAAGGATGTGGGGGAATAGGAGTTGGTACAGGAAACAGAATAACTGGGAAGGGTGGAGGTGGAGAAATACGAGTATGTACAGGAGCCAGGATGATGAAAGGAGGATCATATGCTGTAATAGATATGGGGCCATAGTCTTTCTGGGGATGGTGTGGAGAGTAGGGGACTGTCCAGTGTGCAGGAGACTGGAACAGCTCAGAGCAGAGGTAAGAATGCTCACATGGAAGGTGGAGAGGGTGGAGTGGGGATACAGGGAAGCAGAGCACAGCAGTGGAGGAAGGGACAGGTAGGGGTAGCCCTAGGGCAGGTGGATTGCAGGCATGGGTTGGGAGCAGGGAGGATACTACATTGTCCAAGGATATCTCCTCCTTGAAGATGCTAGGGAACTGGTGTGGAGGAATAGCAGGTAGTAAAGGGGAAATCATAGGTGGGTAAGAGTATCAGCAGAAGTGGGAGGGGGAGGGACTGGGAGAGGAAGAACGGGTGGAGATCTGATGTTAGGGTGCCCTTATTGAACATGTATGCAACACTAACAAGTTTAGGGGTTGGGGTAGGTGATGAGGTGGAAGATCGAGGTGACCCAGAGTCACAGGCTGGAGATAAGAGGAGGAGACAGGTGAGTAGTTTGGGAAGGCAGGGAGGAAGATGTAGTCAGGGTGGAGTGGTGGGGGGTGGAATCAGGGTAAGGGAAAGGGGAAGGAAAGTGGTAGCAAGCAAGGTTAGCCAGGGAGGAAGGGAATCAAGGGGAGGGACGTGAAGAAGAAGGGGGGTATAGTGATGGAGGTGGCAGGAAGTTAACCAGAGTAGATTGGGTGCAGTTGAGTGAGGAGGTGCCTGGTATACTAGGAGAAGATCAGAGGTTGGAAAACACACCTGCATGGGACGGAAGCATGATAATGATTGGGGACTCCGTAATTAAGGGTATCCACTGCAGGAGGAAGGCAGACCCAAAGGCAGAAAGGATGGTGGTTTGTATGCCAGGGATGATAGTGGGGAGGGCAGGACCAAGAATAAGGGAGGTTGGTGGAAAACCTAACTTAGTCATCTACCTGGGAACCAATGACTTAGTAAGAGAAGAGGCGGGGGTGGTACAGGATATGTTCAAGGAGTTGGCAAAGGCCTGTAAGGAAATAATGAGCACGTTGGCCTTTTCAGGAGTGATACCAGTCCCCAGAGCCAGCACAGTCATGAAAAAAGAGGATAGAGGAGTTTAATGTCTGGCTGAGGAGCTGTTGCAGGGAGGAAGGGTTCATATGTAACAGTGGCTGGTGAGGGCACATGGTTGAACAAGATACTGTATTCGGTAGAAAGACTACACTTTAGTAGGGAGGGCTCAAATGTACTCAGTGACAAACTAGGGGAGTACATATCCAATGAACTGAGTTTAAACTGCTGAGGGGGGTAGATGGGCCAGCAGGCCCAGAGACTCCGGGATGAGGAGGTCAGCAGACCCCCCTCCACACCAGCAGTAGTAATTGGGAAGGTAAATGTGGAGGGGAAGGAGAGCAATTAAGTACAGGGGTGAGGGGAGGGTACAGGAGAATAGCAGGTCAGAAGTACAGAAAACAGGCAAGGAAGTACAGAGTTGAGGAGAAGGGTGGTGACACTTAATGTTTGTAGTCTCGGTAACATGATGGCATGCATGCAGGCCCTCTTACACAGCAGCAATTACCAAGATCTGGGCAACACCACACTATCACTGGGACCTTTTGATAGCAGTCTACAAGTTATATAGAAGAGACAGGGTGATAGGAAAAGTGGGGTGGTGGTGGCTTACATCAGGGAAGGGATAACATGCACAAGGGAGGAGACAAAAAGGTGTGCGTGGAAACTCTATGGATTCAGCTCCAGACCAATACAGGGAGAAAGATAAGGTTGGGGGTGGTCTACAGACTGCCCAACCAGGAGGAGGAAAGAGACAGGAAACTGAGTTCACAATTGCTGTAAGCTGCAAAAAAGGGGGAGGTGGCAGTAACTGGTGTATACCAGCCACATCCTGTTCCAGGATTCAAGCGATCCTGGATGCGATACAGAGTGAGATCTGGACTCAGGGCATTACTGAGCCCACCAGGGAGGGGGCAATCCTTGATCTAGTGCTCAAAAATGTGGAGCATGTACAAGAGATAATGGTGAAGGAACCCCTGAGAGGTAACGACCACAGCACAGTGTGGTTCAGGTTGGATAATGGCAGGGAAAGCACCATGACCAAGACCAAAATACTGGCTTTTAGGAGGGTGGACTTCAGGAGGATGGGAGAGGTACTAATAATGCACCTAGAGGGCGTCAGAGTGGACATGGGGTGGACCAAAAATGGACCATCATCAAAGAGGTAATACTGGCTGTCAAATTGGAGTGTGTTCGGCTTAAGGGGAAGAAATTGTGGGTCAAATTACCCGTCTGTTTCAACTCAGATTGCCAGGGCAGTGAGGGGATAAGAGGATGGCCTAAAGGAAATACAAAAGGACTGTGAGTGAGGCAGATACCTAACTGAAGTTGGCCAAAGTGGCAGGCAAGATGGTGCAACAAGGTAAGGCACAGAAGGAACTCCAAATAGCTCAAGGGATTAAGAGGGGAGAAGGCCTTCTTTCACTACATAAGTGAGAAAAGGGACAGTTGGGTAGGATAGTTAGGCTTAGGAAAGGGGATGAATGCGTGGAGGAAGAATAGAACAATGTGGAGGTATTGAACAATTACTTCTGCTCTGTCTTCATTAGGAAAAAAAGAAGGGCTTATGCCATCTGGGGAGAAGGTGAGAGAGGGGTAAGGAAGCACAGATGTAGTGATAAAAGAGGACATAGAGATGGAGGGGCCACTGACACTGAAGGTAGACAAGTTCCCAAGACCAGATGGCATGCACCCAAGGGTGCTAAGGAAACTGGAAGAGGAGCTTGCAGGGCTGCTGGTGAGCCTCTTCAATAGTTCCCTGGAGTCAGGCATGGTACTACTGGACTGAAGAATCATGCATGTGGTGCCTCTCCCCAAAAGTGGACCCAGAATGACCCAGGGAACTATAGGTTGGCCAGTTTAACCTTAATCATGTGCAAACCGATGGAGACTGTACTTAAGGAGAGGCTGGCAAGGTACATTGAAGTTAATGGTCTCCAGGATGAGAGGCAGCATGGATTTGTAGGAGGAAGGTCATGCTAAATGAACCTGATTGACTTCTTTGACTGGGTCACCAGAACAGAGGATGGGGGCCAAGCGGTGTACATCCTTTACTTGGACTTCAGCAAGGCCTTTGACTCAGTGCCCCACAAGAGGCTGATCAGGAAACTGGTGGATCTCATGCTTGGGGAGAAAATGACCAAGTGGGTAGAGAACTGCCTGAGCAATAGGATCCAGAAGGTGGTGGTGAGAAGACAGTTGTCCAGCACCCGGTAAGTCCCCAGTGGGGTCCCACAGGCTTAGTGCTGTGGCCGGCATTCAATGTCTTCATCAATGAACATTGGGAATGGCATTAAGAGAAAATGTGCCTGTTTGCGGACAACACCAAACTGGAGGGTGGACACAGTGGAAAGGATACAGGACCTGTGGGAAGACCTCCAAAAACTTGAGAGATGGTCAAGGATCTGGCTACTTGACTTCAATGCCAAGAAATGCAAAGTTACTCATACTGGAGCCAGGAACCCTAGGACTGAGTACTACTAGGGAGGAGGGTCCGGGTGCCAGCAGCAAAGGAGGAAAAGGATTTGGTAGTGAAGATTATTAGTGACCTGAAACACTTCTTGCAGTGCAAAGAGGCAGCAGCAAATGCAAACAGGATGTTGGGGTGTGAAGCCAGGGGAATCATTAGTAGATGGAAGGAAGTGATACTACCCCTATACAAATCACTGGAGAGACAACATTTAGAATATGGAGTATGATACTGGTGTCCATACCTTGAAAAGGATATCAGCCTGCTGGGGAAAGTCCAGAGGAAGGCAACCAATATGAATGTGGGTCGGCAGGGGAAGTCTTACGAGGAGAGGCTGGGAGCTCTGAGAATGTACTCAGTGGAGGAGAGAGGAGAGAGAAGAGAGAGAGAAAGAGAGGGGATATGATAGTGGAACGGAAAAGTATCTTAAAGCTAAGAGGCAGCAAAACCATGAGGGGACACAGTTTAAGGCTGGTGGGGCGGGGAGGGGTTAGGAGATATGTTAGAAAGCATTTCTTTACGGAGAGGGTGGCGGCCAATTGAAATGCGCTGCCAGAGGAAGTGGTCTCAGAGAAGATGGTGGGCAGCTTTAAGAGGGACTGGAATAGGCATAAAGGGAAACCATGGGACCTGGTGGGGGGGCAGACAGGGAGGGAGGGGAGACAGGAGAAGGGGCAATGACGTAAGCTAGAGACCCTGCATTAGAAGCACACTCGATAGACCAAATGGCCTTCTTCTGCTGGTTGTTTCATGTGTTCCTACAAACACTGTCCTAAATATTTATTTAGCTCCCGAAGCACAGCTCTGTTTATTGGTCACCTCATCTATATAACCCTTCCCTGAGGGTCCCAGCTTAAAATTATTACACATGGCCCTAATCAATGACTGGCAATGCATTGCTCGCCTTTGGAAGAACCCTATCTCTCCTACTTTGGACCTATGAAAGAATCTGTTTTTAGACTGCATGTGGTTACAGAAAATTTGCTGCTATACAATTAAGCATACTGTAACCTACTGGACAGTATGGGACCTGCCACAGAAGGCAATTAATAATGACCAAATATAAAGTTTCCTCCCTACATCTTTTTGGAAAACACTATTGCAGCTGTAATTGGCTATGACACGACTGAATGTTAATTTCTAAGTCTGGTACTTGTTAGTTATTGTAGTTTTCTTTATAGGAAATGTATTTTTTTTTCAATTGTAATAATATTGTACCTTCTCCAACAATAGAGAAATGTTAAAAAAACAGGTGGGAAAAATTGGTGACAAGACCAAAGTGGCTTTGATTCCCCTACCCATGATTCATGAACCCTAACAATGGGTAGCTTTGGATATTGTGGGGCCACTAAGCATCCTGAGCCACACAGGCAAGTGGTAGATACACTGGTGGTCGTGAACTATACAACTAGGAACCTAGAGGTTGTGTCCACATCCTCCACAGAGGCAGGTGAAGTGGCAGATGAATAGCTGGGGAAATCTAGCCAAGTGGGATTTCTCCAGGAGATTCTATCAGGCCAGGACACCAGTTTTATGTCTACCCTTATGATCAATCTCTGGGAGAAATGTGAAGTGTGGCACCACCCAGCCTCTCCAGACCAACCCAAGGCTAATGACTTGGTCAGCTCTTTTAACTTCACACTTAAGACCATGCTAAGGGTATTCACCGACCAACATGAATGGGAGTGGGTCAAGTATTTACCCCATCTTTTAGTTGCATAGAGGGAAGTACCATGGAAGTCCACAGGGTTTTACCTTTCAAGCTCTTGTTTGGCCACAGAGTGAAGGGGCCCGTAGATCTGGTAAGAGATTTCTGTAAGAAAAAATGTGCTTCCCAAGAGAAATCTGTTTTGTAATATGTGCTAAACTTCCGGTGATGGTGCATGACACTCACAGGAGCACCTAGCCACTGTACAGCAATGGTAAAACATGGTATGACCATGGGACCAGATTGTGACAGGGAGATCCTGCCACTCTTTAGGACCAATCTTTCTTAAATCTGTTGCAACAGTTCTTCTGTTTTTTAGCCTAATCTATCCTTTACAATTTCTAGTCCATATGGTTGTCCACCTATGGCCCCCCCTTCCCTTTCTTGACAATGCTATAGTGTCCTCTTTAATTTTCCTTTTGCCTCTGAGGTCCTCGTACAGGTAGGTTATTGTGGTGACCTTTGAGCTTATGTAAAACAACAGGCTGTGTTTATCATTGTTGGATTTAGTATGTAATAGCACTATGTCATGGAATGCCTTCATGTACATACAGTACCTTATGGTTATGAAACCTGTAAATGTTGAAAATACCATGGCATTAGGTATTTTTGCTAAAACTAAAACATAGTAGGTAACTATATTATAGAAATTAAGTTGACTGTGTTGTTAAATGCATGTAAACTGGTACCATGTATTCCTGCTGTAAACTGAGCCAATCTGAAATTCCATGGTGATTTGCATATATACCATGATGCTTTACATTATAGAAGTATGTGTGATGTGTTTCTTTGAAACTTGGCTCATTGCCAATGCCTTTAGGGGCAACCCTTGTTTCAGTGCTTCTGTACTGAGGGTCTTTGTCTGTAGCTTGTTTTGGGTTTTTTCCTTTTGAGTCCCCACCACCCAGGCAAACAAGGCAACCATAGGGATGAAGGGTTTTCCCTGAAAAGTTTAGATCTGAGATCAGTGAGTCAGTAGGTGCTGGCTAAGACATGCATAGCATGTTGCTGCAAACTGATGTACTGAAGAAGAGATATGCCATTGCTGAAGATTATCTTTTGTATTTTGAATAAACATCACATGGAGATTGTGTGTGGAACCTGAAGTTCGGTGTCTGGTCCATCTGTTATCCTACAACCCCACCACATAGATACCAGGATTACATGCCAGGACAGTGAAGTGTGTGAGCAGGGCCTGTTGTGGCTTGAGAGAGCTGTAACCAGGATGGCGTCTGTGTGACAAAGTAAGTGAACCAGACCACCTTGTCACACACCCTAGAGCTAATGGGAGTGTGCTAAGTGTGTGTGTGACACAAGAACTATAGGTTTATTGTATTGTTAACTTGCATCTGTGCATCTGGTCAAATGCAGTTCATGATAATACAGTCAGGGAAAGGTTAACCCTGATTCTTGTAACTTATTATTTTGTAGAGTGTCTGGTGCAACACTGCTGGAAAGTGATCCCTTGTTAACAGCGTCTGATGCAGTTGCTGTAGCAGAAGTAGTGTAGTACATTAACTGCACCAGAAAACTCTAATAAGGCAACAATTTCCGGCAGTGTTACTCCAGATAATCTAAAAAAATTAGTTATGAAAGTTGGGTTAACCTTTCCCCTACTGTGCTAGCATGTACTGTATTCAACCAGATGCCCAAACACAAGTTAACAAAACCATAATCTCATAGCTCTTGTAAACTAAAAATATAAAGTAAAAAACTTGTAGTGGGACCGAACCACAGAACAGAGTGCAAGGTAAAGCAACAAGTGTGTGGAGTGCGATGCTGGTGATCTAATTTTGGGAACAAGCTAGATCATCAGAAGGCAAGTTGATGAGGAAGAGGGCATCCCAGAGGACATGCATTTCCTCTGTAGAGGGAGGGATACGAGTCCTGCTGTCACACTTCCCTTCCAGGAGCTCATGGGGTGGGGGGGAGTACAGTTGGGATCACGAGTTGGGGGAAGGACATCACTGAGACTGACATATAGGTTCATATGATATGCACCAGTGCATCTGATGGCATTGAGTTGTGGCATCCTCAGGCTGTGGGTGGATGGCCAAAGGTGGCAAATCCCCACTTACAGCAGGTTATGAAAATGGGCTTAGTAAGTGACGCCCACAACAACCAGTTCAGTGTTCACAGAGCTTTTAATATTTAATATTGCTTGTTTTCAGATTCAAATTCATACAATCCCATGCCAATTCCCAATGTTTTGCTTGTTTGACACAGGCTTTATCATCCTGCATTAAAAAAATACATAGAGAGAGAGAGAGAGATTGATAGAGACGAAAGTACAATAAAGTAAACTTTTAAGACTTAATTTTCTTACACATTTCAAAATACTTTTCAACTCTTGAACATCTAAACAAACTCCTTAAGCAGACCTAACAAATTCTGAAAAATTTTGCTCACCATGAAGCAGTCAGGTTTCACATGCAGCATATCACTGCTGAAAATTGCCAGTGATATCTTTTATATATAGGTGTTTGTGCTCTTTGGCCACAGTGGGGGAGGGCTCACATTCTGCTGGCTTTCCCACTCCATTAAACCATCCATAGTCTCCCCAGAGACTCACCTTGTGGCTCAGGACCACACGGATTGCCCCCAGTAGCGGAGTCTGGAGGGGGATGGCCATCCTCCCCCCCATGCCTGAAATCCAGTCTGTTGCCGTAGGTTGTACCAGTGACCAGGCTGGTGGGGGTGCGGTGAGTGGGCATCATATGTCCCCTCTGTGCCATCCATTTTCCTCCTTTTTCTCTCTCCTCTGCCCCAGCCATGGATTACTCGAGGAGCGAATGTGTGTGAAGGTGTTCATGTGTCCTGAGACCGTAACTCCATACACCTCCCTTTGACCTACGACTGCCACTTTGATGCTTCTTTGGGTTTACCACCAGGTCTCCACCTGGTAGCAGCCAAGAGCCAATACAGCCAACCTCCCAAATCTGGGAAAGGAGAGCTGCCTGTTGGCTGCTCAGTCCTCTCCCAGCCCTCTCCCACCAGCTGACTCCAGCAACTTATGCTCATCACCCAGCATGGGTTACCAACATGGCAGGAGGTAAGGCACCAGCGCCTCAGCCCTCCACGCCTCTGGGCTGGTCAGTGATGTCTTTTAAATGCCATTAGCAGCATCTGACTTTCAAACACCTTTCGTGGTGCTCTGGGTGCTGATGGGTCTGAAAAGAAACACATACCTCCACTTTTCTTCTCTGATACCTATTGATATTCAATGCATCATATGATGCCCTATCATCCCTCACATCCTGGCGTTCGGGTGCATGATGACATCACCATGGTGCTGACATCACATGCTTCCAGAATGAGTAGAAGATTGGCTGCTGATGCAGATGAAGAGGAAGGTGGTCCCTTTGAAAAGCAAATACCGCTAATGGAGTTGACAAGACACCACTGAACACTGATTTTCAGCAGTGACATGCTCCTTATAAAGCTTGCTGGTATAAGCAGCTCATGGTGAGTAAAATCTTTCAGTATTTGTTGGATCTGCTTAAGGAGTTTGCATAAATGCTTAAGAGTCCAAAAGCATATTAAAATGTGTAAGAAAATAAAGTTTAAAGAGATTACTACAATATATTATACTTTTTTATATATCTTGTTTTAAACACAGGACCACATCCCTTGATGAAGCTTTTATCCAACAAGTGAAACATTGGTAATTGGCATGTGACTGCATGAATCTGAATCTGAAAACAAGCAATATTAAATATTAAAAGCTTTGTGAACACTGAACTGGTTGCTGTGGGTGTCAGTCTCAAAACCTGTTTTCCTGATTACCACGTCCTCCAGACACTGACTCTGGTGAACGTTTGGGCTTTGGGAAAGGCCGGCATAGAGGCTAGTGACTTTACATCAGAATCCTCTTATGTAAAGTCATGCCAGCAGAACACACCCGAACTCATTTACTAACCACAAAAAGTCACTGATGCAGTAGGAAAAAAAATTAAAGTGACACTTTATTAAATAACTTACATAAAAAGCTAAGGGCTGCAACAGCAAAATCTCAACATTTCATGCTTGTATCAAGATAATTCCATAGTCCATGTTCTATATCCTAGTAGAACCCACACTTTGTCACATATTATTTTTTCCATGGCATATGCCAGACAACAAATACTACATTGTCAGCTGGAGGGCTCAAAGTGGGTTCTGGTGTAAATTTATTTTCCTAGTAACACCCCTGCCCATGATCTGTATAGAAACTATTTTGCACAACAGGTTTGGGGGTAAAAGATAAAAGTGATATCTTGGCTGATGACAACAGTAACAAGGCATGAAAAATATGTTGCTATTAGTACTGTCGTCACAATGGATATCTTGAAGGTTAGTATCTTTCCAATGGAATACTGCACCAACAGGTGTGGAGTAAAAATGTATTGTTTTTTATTTCGAAAAGTTCACAAGGAAAACATGCTGAGTTGGTAACAGCTCATTTCCAGATGTGTCCTTGGGAGGGAGAAGGTAGGACAGTGAGGAAAACTAAGAACAATAGTACAGTAGTAACAACAATAGGAGAATAAGCATCATAAATAACACTTGTGTGAAGACAAGGATAGCAAGAAGTAAAATACATTGCTATACAATAAAGTGCTGGAGGATAACCGCATTTGCAATTGCAGTACAATAAAGTGCTGGATGATAAAAGCATTTGCATTGTGCAAAGGCAATACTGAATTAAGGGTGGGAGCAAAGGATGTCAATTTGGGAAGGCGAAGAAGGGACTACACTAGCGTAAGTGTGGAGTAAAGGGGGAGCAGATGTAGGAGGGTGGCAGGTAGCAGCTCTGGGACCAATATCAGTACTGGGGAAACTCTGTTGGATGTCCGAATAAACAAACAGTTGATGTTGGAGCAGTTCCCATGTGTATCATTGCCTTCTTTGTTAGTTCTTGAACCAGTATCAGAGGCAACTGCTGGAGTGCATAGTGAAGTCATGGAGAAGGGAGGAGAGTAAGTGGTAGGAAGAGGCAGAGATGATGGTAAGGGGAAGAGAACCCCATGGTCTGGGGAAATGGAAGGAGAAAGCAGCAGGACTAGAATCGGATTTCCTTGAGAGAATTGTGAAATAATGATAGCCAGAGTTGTGAAGGTGGTAAGAAGTGATTGGGGAGGAAGAGAGGAGGGTACCAAGGTAGGAAAGAAGGAAGCGAAGTCAGTATTTAGAGATGAAGGAAGCACAATGGACTTTCATCTGGCCTCAAGGGAGGGGAAGAAAAGGGAGGAGGAGTACAGGGAGCAATGGTGGATGCAGGGGTCAGGACAGTCCAGCACAAAGCAGCAACAGGAGTGAAAGGGGGGAACCAGTCTGACCAGGGTGGACATGGAAGTAGCACTGTATACTATGTCACAGTCATTGAAGATGAGGAGTAATGTCTTCCAGACAATCTCTTGACAAGAAGGAAGGGGAATACACCCTTTCCTTCTGTAAAATGCACTAAATTTTAGGTTAATTTTCTTGGGGATGGCCTCAACAATTGCTGAGAAATTGAGATGCTTGTTCAGCCAGACCATGAGGTACTTGAATGAGGGGACATCCTCAGTTGCTGAACCATCAAGGATATGGAAAAAGAGGAGAGAGTGAGCCTGACAAGCCTCTGGCTTGTGTCAAAGGTCATAGAGACCATTTCTTTGGCATTGAGAGACAGCTGATTTGCCACAAACCAGTGCTGGATATTAATAAAGTCCAGCTGGAGCCTGGCTGTGAGGTCAGAGGCAGAGGAGCAGGAGGCAAAGAGTACCATGTCATCTACATCTGTGGATGGACACAGAGGAGCATGCAGCAGGGAGGTCATTCAGGAAGATGGAAGAAAGTACTGGGCCATGGAAGGATCCCTGAGGGCCAATTGAGCTGATAGGGATGAATATGGATTCTCCAATATGGACAGCTTGAGACCTGCTCCCAAGGCTGGAGTGGAACCAATCAACTGAGGAGTCCCAGAGCACTGCAGCCTTGAGCTTGTCCAGGAGAAGGGTGGGGGTCAACTGAGTCGACAGCTTTGTAAAAGTCAACAAAAATGGTAGAAGTGACCAAACCTTCATTCATGCCAGATAAAATGGAGTCAGTAAGCCAGAGGAAGGAACAAAAGAAGAGTTCACACCTATTGAGAGAAATAGAATGGCAGAGACAGAGGCCAATGAAAATATGTGCATAATGTACAGTACAAAATTAAGTGGAATCCATACACCAAAGAGATTGTTGATCTGTTAGTTAATTGGCCAGAATCGGAAAGTCTGATGAATAAATTTGAAGATGACGAAACAACAAATTTGATAGAGGACTTTTCAAATTATATGAAATTAGTAGCAAATATGTTACAACCTATACATAGAATAGCTAAAAAAATATAATATTGTAGATTGTAAACCTTGGTTTGATATGGAATGCAAAAAATTAAGAAAACCATAAATAAAGTATGGATATACACAATCACACATACAGATATCCTAGGAAAAACTGCATTACACAATTTAAAACATGATTACAAAAAACTTCTTGTAGTGAAAAAAGGGACATAAAAACATCTATGGGAAACACTTCAGAATTCATTATGGAAGAAAGATATGAAAACTTTCTGGTCTCTTGTGGCGTATGGGAGTGTATAAAATAACAGAAGATTTGATATCGGTGTAAATATTCCTGCTTTAGAAAGGCTGAAACATCATAAAGATACACATAAAACACAGGGGAAATTAAAGCAAACTCAAGGGGAAACTGTCAAATGTCAGCCTAATGATCTAAAAGAACGGACATCTGTGACAGAAAAAGAAGTTGTTAAGGCAATACTAGCTCAAAAAAATAATATGGCCTCATGTATAGATGATATACCGGTGGAGATATTTCAACAAAACACAAACTATTGGGCTAAAATATTGGCATCTATAAATACAAAAATAAATAATGATTTAGTTATGCTATCAGAGTGGAATTATGGAATAATTGTACCATTATTTAAAAAAGGCAAATTCAGTGATCCAAAATGTTACAGGCCAATCACTCTCCTGCCAATCTCACAAAAATATATACAACAATAATATTAGGGAAACTAAAAACTTGGATAGAACAAAAAAAACTAATCTCTGATTATCAATGTGGTTTTAAAATATGCCACAGCACCTTGGATTTGGACTTTACTTTGAATTATAGAAACACAGAAACATAGACTTTGACAGCAGATAAGGACTCTTTGGCCCACCCAGTCTGCTCATTTCCCTACCTATTGGTTAGGCTGCAGATCCTAATTGACCAACAACCTACTTCCTCCTACCCCCCACTAGAATTGCCTTATGTCTGTCCCACGTATTATTAAATTCTCCCATTGTTTTTGGCCCCATGACCTCCTCAGGAAGGTAGTTCTATGCGACCACCATCCTTTCTGTGAATAAATACTTCATGTTGTCCCTTAGCCGTCCTGCCCTCTATCTTCAAATTGTACCCCCTTATTCTTGCACATCTCTTTTTCAGAAAGATGCTACCCTCTTGGACTTTGTTAACTCCCTTGAGGTACTTGAAAGTTTCTATCATGTCCCCCCTCTCCCTCCTTTTCTCGAGGGTATACATATTAAGCTCTTTAAGTCTCTCTTCATATGGCTTCTGGTGCAGACCCTGCATGATTTTAGTTGCCCTCCTCTGGACTGCCTCCATTCTGTCTATGTCCTTGCAGAGAGGGATCTCCAGAACTGCACACAGTACTCCAGATGGGGTCTCACCAACTGTCTGTACAGAGGGATAACAACTTCTTATTTTCTTCTGGTGATGCCTCTTCCTATGCATCCCAGTATCCCCCCAGCCCTCCTTACTGCCTTCTCACATTGTTTGCCTACCTTTAGGTCACCTGATATGACTACCCCCCAGGTCCCTTTACATTTTTGTTGTTGTTAATACCTTCCCCCCTCCATTGTGTACTCTTCCCTTGAGTTTTTGTTTCCCGGGTGCATTACTTTGCATTTCTTTGCATTGAGTCTAAGCTGCCATACTTTTGACCATTCCTTCAACCTTGCCAAGTCCATTCTCATCCTTTCCACCCTTCCCTTGTTATCAACCCTGCTGCAGATCTTTGCATCATCTGCAAAGAGGTATGCTTTTCCTTCCAGTCCCTCTGCAGTGTCTCTTATAAAGGCATTAAAGAAGACCGGTACCAATACTGAACCCTGTGGTACCCTGCTAGTAACCCCCCTTTCTTTGAGCCACAGCAGATGCTCAGTGAAACCCCATCCCAGCAGAGGTCTTATCCTCTGCCTGGGATAGTGCAAGTGGTGTAATACCACATACAGCAGTATTCGTAGTACTGCACCACTCGCTGTCTCAAACAGCGCTATTCTGGGTTAGTGCTAATCTTGTACGCTATTAAACGTATGACATTATGAGCCAGTAGGAGTGTTTTTTTTCCTTTATTTTGTTTTAAACCTATCACCTAGGATCCTGGTTCTCCTCCTGGACAAACGCAGACAATTGCACCAGATTAGGACTCCAGTATAGGCCTGCATCTCTCCAGGTGGACCCCCAGTCCCCAATGAAGCCAATGAAGCCAAGACCCTGAGCTCTGCACCAATGTTTCAACCATTCATTGAATCCCATGGTGCATAGTACCCTAGCCTCACCCATGCCATAGACAGGCAGCACCTCCAAGAAGGTTACCATGTGTACTGCTTGACTAAGGCCCCTTCCCAACTCAACAAACTCCTGCACTGCTCTGATCCCAATCCCAGCTAGGTCATTTGTCCCTAGGTTGACAATGACATCCAGCTCCCTCACCCATGCAGCTGCTCCTGTGATCCTGAGGATTCGATTCCTGTTCCTCTAAGTCATGGTGTCAGGCAGGCACCTTGCCCCTCCCCCAGTTCTACTCCCTAATAACTGAGTCCCCCACCAAGAGTTGTTTTCTTCCCCTGTGGGGTCCCATGCCACCCTCCTGTAGGTTTTCTTTGTGGAAGTTCCTAGCATTCTCCTTGGTCTCCACTGTGGGTGCTTCCATAGAGGAACCATGCTCTGCTAGAATGGTGTATGAATTGTGGAGAGGTACAACTGGAGGAATGCACCTGTATTCTACCACTCTCACCCTCCCTGAGCCCACTGTGGTCCAACCACTCATCTTTCTTGGCAGCCTCTAAGGCAGTGGCAGTGGCCCTTGTAGTCTCTGGGGGTGGAGGTCTCCCAAATCCTCACCAGGTCAGCCTAGAGATGGGCAGCCTCCTCCCTCAGACCAGAGAGGTCAGCATCACAGTCTCCAGAATGTCTCCTGGAAGACTGCTGCTCCACAGCCATTGCATTGCATCATGCACCACATGCCTCTCTCCCTTTCTGTTTAAATATTTTGTTCTTTTTTGTTAGTGTGTCCGAGTGTGTGTGTGTGTGTGCCTTTATCCCCATGCAGTGTGCTGAGTTGTTAAGGTTGTGACAGGTGTATGTCCTTTGCCCTTTTGGGGAAGGGATGTCAGAACCCCTGGTATAAAAGAAATGATGCATTTGGGGTGGGTGGGGTGAGGGCAGGGTGGGTGGGACCAAGCCCATGCTCTCCATAAACAATCAGCTACAGCACTGATCCACCACCCCAGTATGTGCTTTCCTTCATTTCAGCAAGACAACCTGCACAACAATTTAACAGAAAATATGCCCTGCCAAAAACAATTTAAGTCAGAGAGAAATAAAGCAGTAAACTGTAAAACCTGTAAGCACAAAACAGTAACAAAACTTGTAAGCACAACCTGTACCAATTTAACAGATAATATACCCTGCCAAAACAATTTCAGTCAGAAAAAAATAAAGCAGTAATCTGGCAGAGAACTACATTTGCAACAAGGGGCAAAATATGTATGCCTGCTTTGGGTACATAAACTCAGCATTCAATACTGTAGACAGAGGAATCTTATGAAAAATGCTGGAGGAAATGAATATTGAAAAAAAGCTCCTATGTATTTTGAAAATGAAATGTTATATTCTGACACTAAGGTGTGAGTAAGATATGCTCTGAATGGTGCATTAACAGAATCAATAGAGATTGAAAAAGGTATAAAGCAGGGGTGTCTGTTGGCACCACATTTGTTCAACTTATATGTGGAGTCTCTTGTGAAAAGCATAAGTAAGGTCAATACATTTCTGCCAGGTATTAATTATAAAAAAATAAGAAGTATGCTATACATGGATGACACTGTTTTACTTTTCCCAGACCCAGTTAGGGCTAGAAAAAGGACTTAGTACCATTATAAGGAAATTGAAGAGATTTAAATTGGACATAAATGTTGAAAAGACTAAAATAATTATATTTGGGGAAAAAAACCAAAAAATACATACAAAGTCAGTGAATGACATCAGGTTTGTGGAAGTTAAAAAATATAAATATTAAGGTTTAAATTTTGATGCGCATTTAACTTGGAAAAACCATATCCAGCTAATTAAGACCACCGCATACAAGACAACAGGGACAATAATGGAATTTGGAAACAAATTTGCACATGATTCTTTAAGGTGCTCAAATCTGTATATGAGGCCAAAACCATTAATCAAAGCCTATATGGCAGTGAAATATGGGGGGGGGGGGTAATATTAACAGTAAAAACATAAAGAGCCTCCACACTGAAGTTCTACAAAATTACTATTTCAAGTATGTATTAAATCTCACCAAAGACAGTCCTTTGGCTTTTATAAGATTAAAAACTAGGATTTTATCATTAGAAGCCAGGATTTTGATCCAATTGGACAAATTCTGGAAAATAATTATATAGATTACCAATGGCAGACTCTCAAAAATGGCATGGATAGAAACAACAAAAGATGTTCAAAATAATAGAATGACCAAATCTTGGTTTACAAGTCTAAATGTTATGGTAATAAAAATTGGGATATCAGACTTGTGGTCACATAGAGCCAAGACACACATTAATGAATATTGTAAAGAGTTTATTCAAAGAATTCAGTATGTATATATCTAGAAATATTTTGAAATTATACATGATTATGATAAATCAGGTTTATACTCTCAAGTTAAAGATATCTTTAAAACAGAAAGGTACCTGTTGTTTTGCAAGAAAAAAAATACATAGAAATGTATTGTGCAAAGCAAAATTGTTATTATTAAGAGGTATTAGTGAGCCCCTGGTCAGTAACGTTTTGTCATATAACTGTGGATGGAATAAGGAATTGAGCACAGTATACATTATTTATATTCTCTTGGAATGTCAGAAGTTCCAAAGGGAAAGAGAAAGATTGATTAATCCATTTTGTCCACAAAGTTGGGACTAACACAAAATGAAAAATGTATATATGTCTTGACTTTAAAAACAAATCCTGCACTTTATGCTATGGCACAATTTTTTAGCATTGTAAGATATAGAATCATTTTTTAAAAAATATTTATAGGACTGAGGTAAAGAATTGTATGATTTTAAATGTGATCATTCTGTGAATTTTATACATTTTGTAAATAAAACTTGAACTTGAGTCAGTAAGCCAGAGGAAGGAGGGGGTAGTGGAGTGTGACTTTCAGAAGCAAGACTAAAAGGGAGTGAAGAAGGAGGAGGAGGATGAATCAAGGAAGGGGAAGAGCTGGGATAGCATAAGGTGTTCTTAGATTTTAGCCAGAGTGGGGAACAGGGAGATAGGGCAGTAGTTGCCAAGATATGAGGAGTTACCCCCTTTGGGAAGGGGGATGCCTGTGGCCTGTTTCCAAGTGTCAGAGACAGAGGCTAAGGTGAAGAAGGGGTTTAGAAGGGAGGTAATAGGCAGTGCAATTGCAGGAGCAGAGAGGTGGAGGGGGTTGGGGTCAGAAATATCAGGGATCACACCCTTGTGGGGGTTAAGAACCAAGAGTGCCTTAAAGAAAGCAACGGGAGCGATAGAAGAGAAGGAAAAAAGATGGTGTGGGGTGAAAGGGAAATGGGAAAGAGGAGGAAAAGAGAAGGGAGTGGGCACAGGAGGTGAAGAAGGAGTTGAAAGCTGAGATGACAAAAGAGGGGTCAGAAATAGGAGTGTCCCTCACCTTGGGGACCAGGGGAAGGGACTGGGTTGGGAAGGAGCAGAAGATGCGAATAACCTTCCAGAACTTAGAGGGATGATTAAGGTTATGCTGGAGTGTAGATATTAAGTATTTGGGCTTGGCGGCAAGCCTGGTAACTCTGATACAGACATTATGAAGGGTCTGGTACTTGATTAGGTCAGTAGGAGAGCCGGAGGACTTGTAGATCCATGAGACAAGGTGACATGCATGGAGACAGGCCAGCAACTCAGCCAAGATCTATGGAAGATGGGAACCTTGGACCCTGTTTTTTCTAATGGGGGCATGGAGATCCCAGGCTGACATAAATTTGGCACTGAAATAATGGACGGCAGTATTTAAGTTGCAGGCTGTAAGCTGGATGACCAGCCAGTAGCCACATAAAGGGAGGACATGACCAGCATACCTCGTAAAAAGGGTGATTAATAAAGCACCATGTGTCACAACACAAGCTAAGATACTAAAAGCGCATTACAAACATTGAAAAATTTCCAAAAATAATAAAAAAAATTGACTTACCTGTGCAGAAAAATATGAACACCATCAACACCTCTATGTGTTGGAGTCCACTTGTAATGGCAAGAACAATCCATTTCAGCTGCAGTGCAAGCATTTGACAGTGCTGATAATTAAAAATATAATCAAGCTGTTTAGAGGCTTCAACATAGAAATACAAAATGCTTTAAAGTGCTTCAGTTAATTACCTTGCTACCCAATTACTTATAGTGACAATAAAACATGTTAAAAACTATCACCCGAAAATGGAGTATTGAGGCAGGACTATATGCAAAATATGACTTCAAAATAACTACTGTGACCCTGTTTACACATGTTTAACACAATATCTTACATTAATTGATAATAACCATTTGATCCATAGATTACAAATTGTTAAACACATGAGTAAAAGAGCTTTGTTATAAATTCAATTGACATTTTTAAGTCAAAATAGTTCATAGAGGCCCAGTCATATAATAATATTAACGTCAAGTTCATATTAAAATACATAACATAAAATAGAGAAATCATTGCATAAAGGTTAATAGTTGTCAGATGTCTCTAAAATCCAAATCCAAATCCAAATAGATAAATACAATGAACAATTAAATAACAACTAGAGACCCTCTATTTTTCTCTCGTGATAGGTCTATTTATAACTTCAGAAAAGATTATGCTTCAGATCAGATTTTGATTTTCAAGAGTCCCCAACAGGTCTGAAAAGTTCAGCAATGGTGATTCAAAGATCAAAAAATGACTTTTATCTAAGTAATGAAACAAGAAAAGGAGGCTTGAGATAGATAGATACAACAGATTTTGCTATACTACACACATTTTTGGGTTTATTAATAACCACAGTTTCTGTACCAATGTTAAAGACATACTGCGATATTCTGTATGTCCTGATACTTTTTAAATGGTTGCTCAGATTCAGAAAAACTGGAAATATTTTTTTTGTCTTTTTGGAAAGGTACTCAAACAGGACTACATAACACACTACTGAAGTACAGATTTCGATAATTATTCAAGGCAAGAACAAGGACTATTAACATAAAGATGGGACCTGTGAACAACATTAATGAATAATTTCTAATGAAGTCCTCTATAAAGAGAACACATATAAAAAATATGTAGTACAGGAGAAAAGGGGATGAACAGGAAGGGGCGGGGGAGAAAGATTTTTAGGGGAAATAAAAAATAATAAATAAATAATGCTCCAAAACATCATACAAATGAATATCAAAAAACTTCATAAAGGGAAAAGCACATAATTCTATTCCTTATTATATTTAATTAATTTTCTATATAAATGGACTAATATCCAGCATTGCATTTAATCCTATCAGTACCAAAGTGTTTGAATAATACATCTAACTTATTTTTCTCTGCAATAAATGTTGCAGTTGAGGTCCCCTTCTTTCATATTTTAGAATTGCTTCTAATATTGTAAATTTGAAGCTGTCTGGATTACTTTTATGGGCTTCCATGTAACAGGCTCCCAGTGCACTTGCTCAATCTTTATTTTTAGTAGGTCTGATATGCTTCTGCAGTCTAACTCTTGCCAACCTTGTGGTGCATCCAGCATATATTTTGTTACATGGACACCTTGCTGCATAGATAACATGATCTGTTGCACAGCTCACATATATTTTGAAACTTCATTTCAACTTGGTATCTGGTATTATAGGTTCATTTTCTACCACTGCATATCTACATACATAGAAACATAGAAGCTGACGGCAGATAAGGACCGCTTGACCTACCTAGCTTGCTCATTTTTCCTACCTACTGTACATACTGCAGACCCTAATTGAGCTGCAGCTTACCCTCCTATAGTTTCTCCTCATACAACTTCTGGTGCAGTCATTGCACCATTTTGTTGCCCTTCTCTGAACTGCTTCTACTCTGGCTATGTCCTTCCTGAGATGCAGCCTCCAGAACTTGACACAGTACTCCAGATGAGGTCTCACCAATTATCTGTACAGTGGCATCACCACCTCCTTTTTTCTGATGGTGATACCTCTCCCTATGCACCCTAGCATACCACTGGCTCTCCCCACAGCCTTCTCACATTGTTTGCCTACCTTTAGTTAATCAGCTACGATTACCCCCCAGGTCCTTTTCCTGTTTGGTGAATGTCAGTGTCTCCCCCAAACATGTACTCCTCTCTTTAGTTTGATTTTGTATGTCTTCAAGAACCCTGGGTAGCAGGGGATTTGTATCTTGATGAATATAAAATATATTGTGAAAAAACTACCAAAGCAAAAAAAATATGACAGGAATATAGGAGGCCTAGCAGCCTTGTGTAAGCATAACATCAGTATTAGCACAGATAAAATAGACACCCCAGTAATAGTATATTGATAGTAAAAATCCAAGAAAAAGATAATAGAGAACTATTTTTAGTAAATGTATATGAACATTGAGAGAGTAGTGGATATGGTGATAAAGACCAGCTTAAAACCTGGGAAAGTCATATTGAAAAGATACAGTAAGACAACCCAGACAGCTATATTATTATCATAGGAGATTTCAATGCTAGGGTGGGAAATTTCCAGAGCCTCTCTGAGGATGTGGAAAATGTTATGACATATGTTGATACAAAGAACATCAGTCCGATAAGGAAGGCGAGGGACCAGGAATTGAATAAAAGAGGAATAGAGCTCCATAAAACTATAACTAACAGGAACTTACTCCTACTGAATAATAGAATTAGTCTTGATAGAGAAGGTGAATACACTTTTATGGGAGGCATTGATTCATCCACCATAGATTATGTGTGGGTAGATATAAACACCATAACTCATAGTAATTCATTACAAGTCACTATTAGGCCAGAAAGCCAGCATGCAGCTATGGAACTGGGGGTTGTTATTAAGAAATATTATCGGGGAAATAATCTAAAAAAGATCCCATTACAAATAAAGAAAAACTGTATAGGGTGGCAAATAATTGAAGGTAATGATTTTGAATCAATCTTGGGGGATTTTAAACAAATGAAAAGAATTAGCAAATAGATAACCAGATAATTCCATTAGAGCAGAATATGAGCTAATAATGGGCATGGTAGCCTACACCATTTTAAAAGAAATAAACCTAGACAAAACAGAAAGGCAGGCATGGTTCAATGCTGAATGTAAAAAAGGCAAAAAGAGAGCTAAACAAACAACTGAGGATCTTGAAGCAAAACACCAATAGACAGAATAATCAACTAATGAATAAAATGAGGAAAGAATACAGAATGATATCACAAAATAATAAACAAAATATATATAAAGCAATTACAGATTGAACTGGAAAGCTGCACAATCTAAAAATAATAAAAAAAATCTGGTATATTGTCAACAGAAGTACGAAAGATAATAAAATAGAAATTTACATTGAACCAGATATCTGGGTAAAGCATTTTAAACTGCTGTTTTATAGAGAAGACTCAGATTATCTAAACTGGATGTCAGAGACACAATTATCTGGAATTGTGAGTATACCCAATACTAATATAACCTTAGAAGAGAGTGAACAAGCATTAGGTCTATCCCAAAGTAGAAAAGCCCCAGGTCCAGATGGGGTACCACTGGACATGGTGCCAAAAACCAAAATGCACTGTTTGCCATTTCTTTGCAATTTGTGGAGATATCCCCAAAAGCTGGAGGCTAAATATTATTGTTCCAATTTTTAAATAAGGGGAAAAAATAATCCTGAATGCTATAGGCCTATCAGCCTGATGGACTGTGTAGGGAAATTGTTCACTAGAATCTTAAATAGTAGATTGATTTCATGGATAGAAAAATATAACGTTTTAGATGAAGCCCAGGCTGGATTTAAGAATAAACATTTCACTGTAGAGCAATGTTTCACACTCGCACATTTGATACACAAGTATAGGGTGGTGAAAAAAAACAACTATATTGCACTTTTATTGACCTGAAGGCAGCTTTTGATAAAGTGAATAGAATAACCAGGCATGGAAAAAGCAGTGTTAGAGATTATAAGATTGCTGTATCAAGACAACCTTACAAGTGTAAGTTACAATGCAAAGGGGGAAGTGAGCAATTGGTTTCAATCCAACACAGGTATAAAACAGGGATGTACACTTTCATCATTGCTATTTAATTTATACTTTGATACAATATTATGAAAAATGCATAAAAAGGAATTCCATATGCCTAGAATTGGATCTTACCATACCTAGCGTATGCGTAAGACGAAGCGCTACTGTCCACCAGCTATTTGGGCATGAAAAAGATGCTTGAGAAATTTCAGATCAAATGCAATAAAGCTGATTTGCAGATTAATTACAGTAAAACCAAAGTTTTAGTATTTAGCAGAAATAAGTCACACAATTTTTTTTTAGGTAATTATAACCTGGAGATAGTATCAGAGTTTTGTTATCTGGGCTTAACAGTCAATCACAGAGGAACTTGACGTAATCATGTTAGGGGAGTAGAAAACAAAGCTAAGAAATTTCTCCCGATTCTAACCTCTTTTTCATATAAATATGGAGGAAAATCCATCAAGGGCAATATTAGTATAGCCAAAGCTAAACTATGCAGCCAGCTTTTACATGGGGCAGAAATATAGGGTGTCCAAACAAATTTAAATTTGGAACCCTCATTAAATAAGTTTTACAGAAGGGTGCTAGGCCTCCCAAAATGTGCTCCATCAGCCATAGTAAGGGCTGAAATTGGTCAAATGCTGGTTGAATGTCAGATTCAACTAAGATTGATAACTTACTGGATAAAAGCAGTTAGAACTGAGGAAAAAAGACTCCCTGTGTTATGTATAGAAGCCATAGATTATTTAAAACTAAATATCAAATTCCCAAGTACCCAGGTTGTGGAAAAGAATATCAAGCCATTAGATTCCTGCATATTATAGCAGATAGCCTAAGATTACCTTTCCCTTATATTAGGGAAACATAAAGAAATAGAGTAAGAGATGTTTACACACTAAAGGTCATGGAAGCATGTAAGCAATCCAAAGCATGCCCATGGTTGGCTATAAACAAAAGAATTTATAAAGCAGAACACTCTCTTCAAATATTACAGAACCCTACCCAAAGGAAAATGATAACTAGGTTTAGATTTGAATGCTTCACCAGTAATTGGAAATTCTCCTAGTATAGTAAAGATAAAAAAGATAAAAAATACAGTATATTCTTTGCAAGTGCAATTTGGGGGAAGATAATCTTGCACACCTTGTTATCTTGTGTCCGTTATATGATAAATGTAGAAACCAATTATTAGGAGAAATCCTTGGAAGGCTAGAATATGAACCACAATATTTGTTGACCCACTTCCTAAAATCAAGGGACTTGGGGGTGCTGATCCCTGTGGCCTCCCTTCTAAAAATTATTGAAGAAAGGAAACTGCACATGCAGTCACAGGAGGATTAACATTGCATGAAGTGACTATAATAATATTTGCACTTTCAGTTTCTACTGTATAACCTATAAAATTATGATGCTGAGTTTGTATATGTGATGTGATTATGATAATAAGTTATTGGATTATAAATGTATGCAGCTGGACTAGGTTTTATTTTTAATTTAAATACCTGTGGTTGTATATGTATGTTTTTGTAATGACTTTTTTTAAAGTCAAACAATGAATCTGAAATTGAATTTCATTGAAATACTTCTCTCCTTTGTTTTTGTGCCCCAAATACATGATTTTGCATTTCTTTGCATTGAATCTTAGCTACCACACACTTGACCACTCTTCAAGCTTGCTTAGGTCCCTTCTCATTTTTCTACCCCAAAACAAGAGTGTCAACCCTGTTACAGATCTTTGTGTCATCTGCAAAGAGGCATACCTTCTCTTACAGCCCCTCTGCAGTATCACTTAGGAAGACATTAAAGAGGACTGGCCCCAGCACCGATCCCTGTGGCACCATGCTGGACATCCCCTTCTCTTTGGATTGAACTCCTTTCACCACTACCCTCTGTGTCCTATACCTCAGCCAATTCCTGACCCACTTTACCACCCTGGCCTGGGACTCACTCCCAGGTTGTCCAATTTGTTTATCAGCTTCCTGTGAGGGATGATGTTGAAGACCCTGCTGAAATCCAGGTAGGCCATACCCACCGCCTCTCCCTGATCTACTGCTCTGCATTGCCCAGTCAAAGAAATCTATCAGATTTGTTTGACAAGACCTCCCCACTGTGAATCCATGCTGCCTTTGATCTTGTGGTCAACTGGATTTAAGATATAACAAAATCCTTTCCTTTAGCAATGTTTCCATTAATTTCTCCACCACCGAGGTCAGGCTGATTGGCCTGTAATTGCCAGCCTCCTCCTTGGTCCCACTTTTGTGGAGTGGGATTACATGCTTCCTCCTTCAGTCCTCCAGAATCACCCCTGTTTCCAGCAATTTGTTGAACAAGGCTGTCAGTGGTGCTGCCAGCACCTCTCTAAGTTCTTTTAATATTCTGGGGTATATCCCATCTGACCCCATTGCATTGTCTACTTTCAGATTTGCAAGTTCCTTTAGGACTCTCTCCAGTGTAAATTGGTGTCCACCTCCCTTCCACTGGTGTCTCTATTACCTAACCGTGGTCCTTCCCCTTCCCCTTTTTCTGTGAACACTGAACAAAATACTTGTTCAGGATTTCTGCTTTTTCCAGGTCCCCCTCCACACACTCCCCTCCTTCTTTTTTTAGCCTCACAATCCCACTCCTGGACTTTTTTCTTTTACACTGAAAAATGTCTTGTTCTCTTTCTTTATTGCCTGGGCTATTTTTTTCTCTAGATCTTTGCACTGCTGATTGCTTTCCCCACCTACCTCTGCTTTTCCAGACACATTTCCCTGTCCTCCTCCCTCTGTGTTTCTTTGTACCTCCTGAATGCTAACATTTTTACTCATACCTTCTCGGCCAGTTCCATTGAGAACCATAGTATTTTTTTCTTCCTCTTTGATTTGCTTAATTGCCTAATGCAAAGGCTGGTTGTCTTTGATGTGGCTCCCTTTAGATTTGACCACTGTGCCTCAACAACCCCCCCCTCCCCTGCCATGACTTTCTTGAGACAATCCCCCAACTTTGCAAAGTAAGCCCATCTGAAATACAGGACATTTGCTTTCATGTGGTATGACTTCTCCACAGTTCTCACATTGGACCATACCTTATGGTGATCTCTGGACTCTGGGTGGCTACCCACTATTAAATCTGTAACTCTGTCCCCATTGGTGAGTACTAGATCCAGTGTCAGTCCCTCATGGGTGGGCTCTACCACTAGCTGTCTCAAACATGCCCCCTGAAGGGCATCTAGGGTGTCTCTGCTCCTGGCTATGGCTGCAGCATGGGTACTCCAATCAACATCCAGCATGTTGAAGACCCCCACAGTCAGCACTTTACCTTTAGTTGCCATTCTATGGATGGCTTCTACTAGTATCCTGTCCAGCTTTTCCCCTTGTACTGGAGGTCTGTAGATCACACCAGTGTGAATGGTGTGGCCATTTCCCACCTCCAGAGTGACCCACACTGCCTCTTCCCTTTCCTGCATTCCCTGTACTTCAGTTGCTTTAATGCCCTCCCTGATGTAAAGAGCCACTCTTCCTCCCTTTTTACCCACCCTGTCTCTCCTGAATAGACAATAACCTGGTATGGCTACATCCCAGTCATAGTTCCCATTGTATCGTGTCTCGGTGGTGGCGCCAATGTCCAGGTCTGCCTCTACTATCAAGTCCACTAGTTCTGGGATTTTGTTTCCCAGGCTGTGGGCATTCATGCACATGGCCTTCCAAGTCTTGCTACCTTTCCTCTTAACAGCCACCCTCCTACCTTCCAGTCATCCCTCTACACCCCTCCTGTCTTTCCACCCATTTTTCCTTATCACTGTCATTCTACCTATATTGGTTTTAGGTACCTTTGGTGATTTTCCAAACATGCTGTCCTCCCTACAGACTGCTTCATCCTGTTTTTTGGGGGGCAGTTTGATTCTTCCTGCTTACCTCTGCCACCCCCCCCCCCGGCTAGTTTAAATGCTTGCCATGGAAGCATTTAAACCTTTCACTGAGGATTCTTGTTCCCACTCTAGGTAGATTCAGGCCATCTCTCTTGTACAGGTGTACACCCCACCACATGGGACCCCAGTCCCTGATGAAGCAAAATCCCTCAGTTCTGCAACAGTCCTTCAGCCATACATTGAATCTCATGGTGCATAGCACCCTGTCCTCCCTCATGTCACAGACAGGTAACACCTCTGAAAATGCTACAGTGTACACCACCTGTTTGAGACCCCTCTCCAACTCCTGAACTCTTTCTGCACTACCCTAACCTCATCACTAGCCAGGTCATTTGTCCCCAGGTAAACAATGATGTTTAGCTCAACCTCCTATCCTGCTACCCCAGTGATCCTTAGGATGTGCTTTCCATCCCTCCAAGCCATGGCACCAGGTAGGCACTTGACCTCCCTCACTCCCTTCCCTCCTGCCCCAAGTCTACCCTTCTAACTATACAGTCCCCCACCAGGAGTTGCTTCCTCCTCCTCTGGGGTCTTCTGCCTCCCTCCCGGGGTCTCCACCATGGAGGACCCCCCATCCTCCTTGGTCACCACTTCAGGTGCCTCTTTGGGACAGTCCCACTCTGTCAGCACAGCACATGAGTTGTGGAGTGGAACCATATGAGGGTTGAGCCTCTATCCCACCGCCCTCACCCTTCCCAAGCCCACTGTAGTCTAGCTGCTTCTCCTTCTTGGCAACTTTTGAGACAGTGGGGGTGGACATGGTGGTCTCTGGGTGGGGGAAGAGGTCTCCTAATCCTTGCCAACTTGGCCTGGAGATGAGCAACTTCCATCCTCAGCCCAGCAAGGTGCATGCAGATGGGACAGCACTGCACTGCAGCGTGAGCATTTATGGAACCTCTATTTCTTTCTGTTAGCCAGTTTTTATTTCTTTCTGAATTGAGGTGGCTGCTTGTTACTAAATCTCCACCATTAGGTGCCCTAGCAAAGGGGATCCTAGCTTTGCTGTCAAGAATGTCTTGGTTTCTGCATCAGCATGCAGTATACACTAATTATTTAATATGATTTTTAAAACTTTTTATGCCCTTTTGTCATACATTGTGACAAACATTAAGCTTTGATTTGTTCCTGATTTTGTTTAGGTTTAACTTGAAGCAAAGCATCTCAATTAATTTTTTGACTTTGTTTAAATCTTTGTTAAGGACTCCATAAGAGTAGCCCCTTACTGTAGCTTAAAATACTCAGAAATCACTTTTGCTTATTCCAAAAATAATGCAACTGTAGAACAATTACATTTTAACCTGATGAATTTCTCTAATGTAATACTTTGTATCAGGTTTAGTTGATGGGCACTTTCTGCTCAGAGTAAGCAGTTCCTGTGGTTCTTTTTTCTGTAGACATCTGTTTCAATTTCTTTTTTTTTTTAATTAAAGTTTATTAAACTTTGTCCAGGACATCAACAACACAATGCGTACATGAGACAATAATATACAATGCAAGCAAAAACTACACAAAGGTAAGGGGAATAAGGGGAGATCTAGGGGACCCCCAGTTGGGAGCCTGGAAAATGTCCTATTTATTGTAGCAGTCCAGATCCAGAGCAGGGCATATGTGACAGCCTCAGCATGCCTGCAGGTATGGAGCACTATCCCTCTATGATGAAGGCCCCTGTGGGGAAGGGAAAAAGCAATAGTGGAGAACACACAATAATCATAAATCTTACACAGTTGATCCTCTATAGAAATCGTAGAGGAAAATAACAAACTTATGATTGGGGTACGCAAAGCAAGGTACAGTGTTTAATGCGTTAGAAACCTATAACAAGTGTGTAGCTAGGAAATCATTACAAAAATTCCAATTATTAAGACATGTACTCTGAGTTAAGGGAGACTGGCAGTTCGGTCAAGGATTGTGACACTTTCTATCACCTCCAAATAGTCAAAGAAGGGCAGCCAGTTGGATTTGATCTTTTCTACCCTATGCCTCAGTTTGGGAGTAACCCATTCCATCAACATGATTTGCCTACTGTTTGCCGCCCACTCTCAGGAGTGAGGGGAAGGGTTGGCTGCAGCCACAGCTGTGCTACAGCTTTAGGTGATGCTACTGTTATGACCTGATAATGATATTGCTTCCCTTTCCCATTTATTCCCCACAGGTAAAATCCCAAGAGATGATTCTTAATACTTCTGGTGGAGGGATGCCAAGCACCTGCCCTAGCGCCTCAGTCACCTCTTTCCACAAAGCTGCCAGCTTGGGGCATGCCCACTGAACATACTCATGATGACCTCGCTGATAGCATAATCTCCAACATTTATCAGTACTACCCTGGCCAAAGTTAACCATCATGACTGGGGTCCTAACATAGCATGAAAAACCTTTCACTGGTGTTTATACCAATTGTTGGATGCTCTAACTTTAGAAGAGTTGTTCCAACAAGCTTGCCATTCCTCCTCTGTAAGTGTTACCCTGGTTTCCCCTTCCCACTTATGCTAGCAAGCCTCTAAAGCAGATCTACTTGGTGTAGAGCACAGACTGTACAAAGGCAAGACCAAGTGATCCATTTTATTGCCCACTAAAAATTCCCCTCCAACCGATTCCCTCGAGACCCAGTAGGATTTACTGGATAGGTTCCATGAGCACAAGACTTGTTTGTGGAATGTCCCAAGTCAAAATAATACTAGTACATGACAAAATTTGTAGCCATACATAGTAACACATAAACACGTATACAAGATCAAACAAATAGAATACAACACAACAAATAATCAAATTGAGTTACTCATTAAAAATAGTTACGAATGGATTGTTCCTGTAGAAACATTTTCTTGAGATTTTGTTTAAAAATATGTAGGGCAGGATTTACAAACCTTTCAGGAGCTAAGTCCTACTCCACAACCCCAGTGGTGGACTGAAAGCACCCACAGCAGTGGTGCGTGCGATTCACAGCCGCAGCAGTTGTGGAGGGTGTTACGGCTGCTCCCACTGGCCATAGCAACTGTCTGCAGCTGTGGCTATAGCCCTAGTAACACCATCCACAAGCTGCCATAAGTCATGGAGCTGGTCATAATCTGGCTCCACCTATGTGAATACCCACCACTGTGGGACCCCTGCGGCTCCACAAGTGGGCACCCTTTGGCACCGAAGTTTTGCCGTAGCTGAGGGACTTTCACGGGGTTCGTGAATCCTGCCCGTAGTGTCCGGGAATTACATAACTTGGGGGAGAGTTTGTTCCAGCATAGAGGGGGCATCAAAAGAAAAACAATTTCTTCCCAATTGAGTTTTACATCTAGGTAAGAGTAAGCTCCAATTAGGAACTTCTCTAAGATTATGGCTATGGGTGGAAACTAGTAATCTGTTCGAAAGCTAAACTGAGGTTAGCTGATTTACTGTTTTATAAATCTATGTGAGCCAGTGATGTAAAACGTCTTGATGAGGGGGACAACCAATTTAATTGAGTTAGAAGAATGTAATGATATTCATTTTTGGGACTGATTAAAATAAAACGTAATAACTGAAAGTAAACCTTGTCAATTAAAGAAAGATGTGTAGCACTGGAATTTCAGTAAATGGAATCACCATAATCCAAAATTGGAAGAATTGATTGAGCCACTATGGTTTTCTGATCTTGTACTGCAATTGAGATTTGACAGGCTCTTTTGTAACATGTCCCATACTTGTAAATACCAGTAGAAATCCCTTTGTGGCAACTGAAATTTGCCCTTAGTTGTAGGAAACATTTCATTCTACCTGCCTCAAATAGTTGATCAACTCTACAAAGATCCACTCTCTCTCATCTCTTGAAGTTTGGGTCAGTTTTTATCAGAAGAAAGTCCTTGGCCAACTGGACAGAGGAAAGGCCAGGGACCCCCTGCCTCCCTGCCCCCTTCTTTCAGTACTGAGTACCAAGAAGTCAACATCTTCCTAGTGTTGGCATTCCCTGTGCATTTGATCTCCCTAGGCTCTAGACCCACCAGAGCAAGGGTTCTCAACCCCCCCTTCCTCCAGGGCATGCTGCTCTGGGAGTGACTGGATTAGAAGATGTTGGATGTGTGCTGCCTGAGAGTGTGCCTTAAATCAAGGATACCCAATGTCCTTTGTTCCATAGAAGGTAGCAACATTTGCCATGGGATTCTAGGCCTGTCTTCCCCCATAAACAAATCTGGACCATGCTTTTTTAACTCTTTGCCACATGGCTTTAGGAATGGTAACAGGCAAGGATAAGAATAGGAACAAAATCCTTGGGAGGACATTCATCTGAAGTGTTTCTACCTGGCCAACAATACTTAAAGGTAGTTCAGCCCACATCTTAGGGTCTTGTGGTACTGTCTGTAATAAAAGAAAGTTATTCACTATGAAAATCTGATTTCTATCTTTGGTGATCTGAATGCCAAGATGCTGAAAGTGAGAATCCATTCATGTATCTGGGGACTGCTCAACCCGTTCTGAGGACAACTGACCACTTAACAGCATCACCTCAGATTTGTCCATGTTAGCTTTAAAGCTTGATGCCTTCCCATAATCCTTTGGAATACTCCTTGGTGTGCAAAACTACCCATTGAGTCCTGAGTAAATAGAAGGATATAAGCCACAAAAAGGGAGATGCAGATATCCTCATCCTCCACCACAATTCCCTGAGTCACAGTAGAAAATTGAATAATCATGGCTAGTGGTTCTGTACTTAGCGCTAACAGTAGGGTAGACAGGAAGCAACCCTGCTGTGTCCCCCTGTCAATGACCACTTTGCCCAATAGCACCCCATTGATTCTGATCCAGATTATTGAATTTTCATACAGTGCCTGTACCTTAGTAATAAACAAGTCCCCTAGCCCAAAGGCTGTTGGCGTTTGACCACAAAAAATCCCACTTGAGGTGCTCAAACACCTTTTCAGCATCGATTGCCAGTAGTATACTAGGGGTGATACTCTGTTGCATGGCCTCTATAACATTCAGCACTTTGCATATGTTATTAAAAGTATGTCACTGGGGCATGAATCCTGTTTGATCTGAATGGACCACCGAGCCCACTACCTGCTGTAGCCTGTTTGCTAACACTTTGGCAAATATCTTGGCATTGTGATTTAACAGGGAATTGGGATGGTATGAACTACAACTGGGGGGGGGGGTCCTTTCCCAGTTTTGACAACACCATAATGTTGGCTTCTAGCCCAGTGGGAGGGGTATCTTCCTTCTCCTGTATCCCATTAAAAAGGATTTGAGGGTGAGTACGAGTTCAGTCAAGAAGGTCTTATCAAATTCGGACCCAAACCCATTGGGACCTGGAGCTCTATTATTAGGCATCTCTATCTTAACCCCCATGATTTTATTTATTTATGTTTTATTTTAATATTTGTTGACTGGGTAAGTGCACTAGACAAATCATGCCTATTTTCAGGCACGATCCGGGGGAGGGGATACAGATGAATGCCAACTGACCTTGAACCAGATTAAGCTCTTGGTGGTATTTTTAGTGAATGAGGGAAATTTGGCTAGGACACCGCGGGAAATTCCCCTACTCTTTTCGATAAGTGCCATGGGATCTTTAACATCCACCTGAACTATCACCAATCCAGGCAGATGGGACCTCGGTTTAAAATCTCATCTGAAAGATGGCACATTAGAAGTGCAGCACCCCTCTCATGCTGCACTACAGTGTCAGTACTGAGATATTAACCCAAGTGCCAGATGTGGGAGCTGAACCCACAACCCTCTGATCTCCCGGCCTGAGAGGCAAGTGTGCTACCTACTGAGCCACTGACACTGTGATGGGTTGACATAGCATTTCCACGTGGTCTTGTGATATCTGTGAGAGCTGTGTCCTAGTCAAAAATCACTGAATGTACTCCTCCCTACCAACTCCTGGTTCCCATTGATACAAATATCTATAGAAAGCCTCAAATGTACTACTTCCCTTGGAAGATAGCTAAATTCTCTTGAGTCGTTGCCTTTCCTTATTTTTGGTATGTGCCTGTCCATCTACCTCTTGTGGAGCTGCATACCCTGGAAAGTACAGGGTGCTGTGTGGTAAAGATTGGCTGGCACAAAGGACTGTTCTGCTAGTTATTCAATGTGAAGGCTTCTGCTCCATCTGAGCCTTCATCACAGGAACCCCTAACAAAGGCTCAGAGTGAACTGAAGCACTGGGGTACCAGTAATGTCTGCCTCTACTGGGTGAAGCCTTTTCACATTAAATAACTTGCAGAACAGTCCTTTGTGGTAGCATATCTTTATCACACAACAGCCTGTACTTTTGTGTGTATGCAGTTTGTTTTTCAGTTTTTGTAATAAGGGTTGCAGTGTATTACTCAGAAGTGCATTTTTTCTGTGTCTGTCATGGAACTGGAAGGTCAATAGTCTACTGGCTCTACTAACAATTCAAAATATTTTTGATTTCGAAATCACAGTTGGGCCTCTGTCTTATACTGGGCCATTGGAGTTTAATTCCACCTGTACATCCTTTGTTGCTTACGCTGAAGTTCTAGCCTGTGGAGTTTGATAGCTTGTTTTTCCTGTCTCTGCTTTTTCTTCAAGGAGGCATAGGCAATGGTGTGCCCACAAAGGACTGCTTTGAACTCAACCCATATAAATTTCTGAGCTGTATCTCAGGACAAGTTAACTTTGAGATATTGTCATGTCTCCTCCAGAATCTTACTCACAAAGATCTGATCATTAAGCAGACTGTTATTAAGGCACCAAATGGAATATAATTGTCATAGTACCAGAGCTACAGTAGCTGCATCCTGATAGGGGCCTGATCTGACAGTGTTGTCGGTAGAATGGTAGTAGCTGTAACTAGCTGAAGATGAGGGACAGCGATATAAAATCTGCCCAGCCTGGAGTAACTACCATTTGGCTGTGAATAAAATGTGAAATTTTTAGTTTTAAGATTAAGTCCCCTCCTGGGGTCCACTAGTCCCAACATTCCCTTATGACATCTGTCTGCAGACTTTTCCACCATCCGGGAGCTGGATGAGTGGTCCAGCTCAGGCTGATCCTCCGTGTTACAGTCTCTGGCGATTGACAACATTCCCAGAACCAGTGAAGCCAACCTTTGAAATACTCTCCAAAAGAAAGTTTGTGATTCAGGAGTGGGGCTGTAACCATTTACAATATGAAACAGTTCATGGGCCTGTTGCAGGGTGACCCTCACCAATCTACCCTCTTTGTCATTGAAAGTACTTAACACCAGGGGTGTCAATAGAAATTCTTGGACCTGGGACACACCTTTAGGACTGGGCCCCCCTTAGCCTCAAATCCTCTGTTACAGGTCCCCCTATGTCCCCCGCTTTGGGCCGCCCTGAGCCACTGGGCCCAGGACAGTTGTCCCCCTGTCTGCTCCCCTGCTTAACACCTTCCATTGCAGACCCTTTCTCAGAAATGTTGCCACATCTGCAACATTTTAACCTGGATTGGAAGTAGCTGTCAGATCCCCAACCAACTGCCTACTCAACTTGAGGTTTTTATTAGCCAACATCCTAGTTTTTTGTAAAATACTGATGTTATAGCATGCATTTCAAAGTTTCCTCAAGACTCTGGCCTTATTTACCACCAGACATAATCATTTTACATTACATGAGAGAATATTTGTATCAGACCCCCCCCCCTTCAATTAGTAACCCAACAGTTTGCAACCTTGAACTCTGTGCCATCAAAAAAAAACCCACAAATAACACAGAAGAAAAATGAACTCACAACACATTAAAGCCCAAAAACTACTGAACCAGAGAAACAAACTAAATAAACTAAACCCCTTCTAACCAAGGAATATAATCACCAGGGACTAGGTGGGCACCCTTACAAGGCCCAGTGGAATGTGGGGTAGATTCCCTCCTCTCTACACAATTCAAAAGGCACGAGTCTCCTTGCACACTGTGGAACCAGTGGGTTCTTGGAAGAAGTGTCTGCCCTTCCAGAAAACAGTTGTTAGCTAGCTAACCTGTTGTCCAGGGCCACCACTCATGCTACTCCAGGCAATCCCTTCTGGAAGATTGCACTGGTTAGGCTTGCACTAGAGAACAAATAACTGCCAGTGGCAGCTAATCCCCTCCCCCCTAACAAAGCCAGATTATGGTCCCCTTTCATAGAGTGTCAACAGCTCATCTCTGCAGAAGACCCCAGCCACCACAACAGTATTGGCCTGGAGCAGTCCCATCTCTGAGGCCCCCCTGCTATCCATCCATCCATGACTGCATGATCTTAAATCCAAGGACTCTCCCAGGGCAGCTTTCTAATTTTCCCCAGTATCCACTACATTGTCCTCCATCCACACTGAAAAATCAAAAATATGTAGATGAGCTCCCTCTGAATGGTGATACCCTGAAGATTCCCCTTTGTTAGTAACCACCCCCATTTCTGATGCTCTCCTCTATCCCACTCCAACCCTTCTGACAAGAAAAAGGGAATTCACCTGGTGTACACCATCCCCGTCAGCATTCAGGGCACATCTCTGCATCAGAACTGCTATCATTTTTCACTCCCACCCTCCAACAGAGTCGACGTGAAATGTCCCACTGCGAGGACCACACAACCATGCTGGGGCATAAGGAACAATCTTTACTGGCAATTGTTTAACCTATCCAACCCACCACATGGCAGCAAAGCCCACCGCGTAGAGGAGATTGGGTCCCCCAAGAAATTAAACCATCCTGCACAGAAAAGAGAAATAATGAATTTTTGAATCAAATCCTTAGATCAGTATGCCATCCAAATGTCATCTGCATTTCCCCAGTCTACTACATCATTCTGATGCTCCTGTGACCCTTTGGTAATGGGAGGGAATTTATACCTTATGCCTGCAGGCGGGCCACCAAGTACTGCCAAATGCCTCTCCATTTTCCCATTAAACAGATCACAGATCCCACTGCCCAGGGAGTATGAAAGGTGAAGCCGGAGGTACAGTCAGCATAAGTGGCTCAGTCAGGTGCAATAACCAAGCTGTTCCTTGCTAACGACTTCCAGTGGAAAAATGTATTTACTCAGGCTGCTGAAAAGCAGCAGTTCTCCCCATTAATCCAGTCTAAGCACCTACTGTCTAGCAAGAGCATGGGTGGCCAGGAATGTGGGGGAGAACAGCCATGGGGTCTAAGAGAGTCAAGAGGAGGATTTCAAAGGGTACTTACTCAGAAAAATGTTGCTTGCCAGCTGCTATTCCATTTCTGTGTCTTGTATATTTTGTACAGGTGCTTGAGGTCAGCTCTTATTTCAGATGTCAGTCCTCGATCAAGTTGACATCCTACCACTTGATTCATCACCTTCTCTACCTTGCTCCAAGCCATCTGCTGGATATCCCTCTCATAGAGTTCTTCTGGTTGCTCTGGTACCGAGATGCCCAGATCTTCCAATGCTTTGCTAGCCTGCAGTAGGGTGTCATATGTTTTCACACCAGTTTCTTTATGTAGCACGATTTTAGCTGGGCATGGGATTTGTGTCTTTACATTTTTATCTTTCAACTGTTCAGTAACTGAGAACACCTATTTTCATTGTCTCATCATGTCGGGCAGGAAATCCTGATCAACATACACTTGCTTTCCATTAAAGTTTCAGTTTTGGTTGTCCCACATTTTACACATTAAGTCCTCTTTGACAGGATATTTTAAGAACATGGCAATAATGGACTTAGGTGGAGTGTCTGCCTTAGGTTTATGGCCTATGACTCTGTGGGCCACTCGATCTCAATGTTAAAGTCCACAAGAAGATGCAGCTCTTGCTGTACTCAGGAGATCAGAAATGTGCTGAGGCCCAGGTTCTCCAAATCTTCTGGAATCCAAAAAAATCTCAAGTTGATTCTCCTTGCCCTTGCTTCAGTGTCCTCAGCTTGAGTAATGAGTTCCCCCTGTCTCTTGCAGAGGAAAAGGACCACCCGCCTGAGGCAGTTGCTATCTTCCTTTTGCTCCACCATGGACTTTTCCATGGCTACTGTGTGCTGCTCTAATTTCCATATATCCCTTTTACTATCTGCCACATTTGCGTCAGTCCTCTGCAAGGGTTTAAGAACTGTGGCTGTACTGCTTTTATTGCAGAGCATGTGTCTTCTTCCTCTTCCTCCCGACACTACAGTGAAGTAGGAGGCCCGAGAAGGAGAGTTGCTGGGGCTGCATAGGTGGGTCATGAAACACTTTATCAGTTTGCTTTTTCTTCCAGATTCCAAAGCCTGTCCAGGCTGTTCATCTTCCCACTGCTGTGAGTCAGTTTGCTGGAGCTCAGGTATGTGCTAGCTGTCGGGTGGAGAGTAATTCTCTTTGTTGAGAGAGGGAGTCATTTCGCAAGCTGCCATTGCTATCATTGAGCAGAACTGGAAGTAAGACATCTGTGTCAGTTCTGTTTTCATCACTGACAGAGTTTTAGAGAATGAATTCCTATGAATTTATTTAAAACCTTGTGACTAAAAGATAAATTACAGTTATTACCTGACATTCAAGTCTCAAAATTATCTGCTTCACACTCTGAACCATCTCAGATGAAGAATATGTTGTCCATAAAGTAGTATCACCTGACAATCTTTCCCAGGGACTCATTACCATTAACAAAAACATTTGTTTCCTCCCACTGGCTCAGGAAAACATTTGCATATGAAGGGGCCATTGTCAATCCCATCACTGTGCCCCTGAGGTGGTGGTAGTACTCCCCTTTGAAGAAAGAATAATTATGCTTTAAAAAAGTTCAAGTCCCTGGAGAAGAATTTGGTTGGGGGGGCAGGGAGTTTGGTTTGGAATGGTGAATCTTGCACATGCAGTAGACCATATGGTGGTTACTGAGGACACCATGAAGGGTATCAACATCCATGATAATGTGGATAGGAGAGAGTGGGAGCCCAGTCCAGAAGGGAGCGATTAAGGGACGTGTGACTGTGCCAGGTAGTGTCCCTGATCAGCTAGGTAAGTTGGAGTGACTTAATGTTTTGGCACAATTTATTTAGAGTGGGGGAGAGCAAACTGGGGTTAAAATCACAGAGGATGAGGATGAGCAGCTCACCAGAAGATGCATGGGAGAAGATAGTGGTGATGAGCTCGATGACTAAAGGTGTGGACATGACAGGGCAGCAGTAGGCACCAGCCACAAATATAGTGGCAGAGAATGGGAGGGAGAGTTTGAGAAGGAGCAACTCCTAGGCAGAGGGGGAAGAGATGATGAGTACAGGCTTGAACTGGGTGTTAGAGTAGAGGCAGATTGTAACTCCACCACTCCTCTTAGCATGATCCTGCATAATGATTGCGTACCCGGAGATAGCAACTGCAGTATCAGGGATCTTGGTGGATAGCCAAGACTCTGAGACCACCAGCACCTCGGGCTTGAGATTAACCATGAGTGGCCGCAGCTGATTAATCTCTAGGAGGAGGATGATATGGATCACTCTTAGTCTTTTAGGGAGATAAGAAGGAGATGACTGGGAGGGTTCAGGACTGAGCTCAGTATCACCTGCTACTAAAAGCAGCAAAGAGACAAGGAGTTTGAAGGAGCCTATGAGTCACTTATTGGGAGAGGAGGGGAGGGTGAGTGTGGGGAGGACAAGAGGAGTAAGAGGGAAGAAAGCACCTGAGGGCTTCAAGGTGAAACCAAAGAGAAGGGAGGAGATTACACCCAGGATGCCATGGAGAATGGGAAAGGGTGGAGAATCTGGAGGAAAGGAGGGTGGCATAGGTAGAGAGGATGGGAGAGATGGAGGGGGGGAGACAAGGGTAAGCAGTAGGGAGGAGGGAGTCAAGGAAAAACAGGAGAGGGTATGACATGGTTAGAAGCAACATTATCAGAGGGACAGTAAGCAGTTGTGACTCTGTACTTTGTCATTTTATGTGGTAGGAGAGTAAGCTTCACCCTGGAAGGGAGGAAGACAATTTAATAATTTGGGCAGGGGATGCAGGTTTCAGCCAGATAAGGAGGGAGTCTAGGTGAGACAGGGTGTGGGGAGGTGCAGTCTTTACCCAAATAGAGAGAGAGCCTAAATTTAAACAATTGGGAGGTTGCAGGTTTCGCCCATATAGTGAGGAAGTCTAAAATTAGACAAATGGGGAGGATGCAGGCTTCATCCAAATAGGGAGGAAATGTAAAATGTAAGTACTGGAGGATGACGGTTTCACCCAGATAGGGAGGAATTCTACAGTTAAACAAATGGGGGGATGCAGCCTGAAATCAGATATAGGATTACTACCTTTCAGAAGCCCAAATCAGGACATTTCATATTGAAATAGGATTTTTCACAGGACAATTTGTAACCTCAGTCAATGCAACAGACTTCTTTTCTATAAATAATTAGAACTTAGGCAAAGTGTTTTAGTTTTAGTTGTTCTTATGGTTTCCTATAATTTTAAAGCATTTTATTTAAGGTGTCTTAGTTTTCTGCATTTTCTAGGGGAAAGAAAACTTTTTTTTTTCCTAGTTTAAAATCAGGACATTTTGTATTTTTCCTGTTTTTTGGCAGGACTCTGTCCCCCAAACCAGGATTGTCCTGATGAAATCAGGACAGGTGGCAGTCCTACTCATATGACTATGCAGGAGGGGAAGGAGGCAACACACTATTTAAGCCTCTGTTATTCAGTTTTAGAAGCTCAGGCAGGAGACAGATTACCCTCTGGAGATGACCTGTACAAAAAAAAACCAAAACAAAAAAACACTATGCAAAGCAAGGAGCAGCTGACACGGGAGGAACACAATTCAGACTTGACAAGATCCCAACTTTTTATGATAGTGCAATATGAGCCATGGCCTAAATACTGTGCAGCAGTATGAAACTCAAAAGGCCCCATCAAGAAGCAGTAAACCAAAGTAGTCAAGATAAGAATGTCAATGCAAAAGTGATTTCCTGGTTGATGACAACAGTAACAGCAAGATATCAAAAATATGCTGCTTTTACTGTTGCCACAATGGATATCTTGAAGATTAGCACTATTCCAATGGAATACCAAACTAATCAGAGAGCAGCTTTCACAATGCTAGCTAATGACATTATAATACCTAGAGCAGCTTTGAAACCAGCAGTAGAAATCACAGACAAGCAAGTACATCTTCAAACCGCTGGCAAATTTAAAAAGTAAAAATAGTAAACAACTGATGTGTAAATTGATTATGCAATGGTCTGACTCAAATTGCTTAGTTTATCATCACTTGTGAGGAGGCAGGACCTTCATAACTCACTCATGGCTCTGCCTGCCAATCATAAGTTATGGTTCTGCCCCCTCAAACTCAGAGAAAAACTACATATTTTAAGTCAGGTCATTTCATATCCCCTATATGTTCAGCTTCAGACGTGCATAATCTTATACTAAAAAAAATTGTTGTGCAAAGAAACCCCCTAATTTAAGGACACCAGCAGAAATAATTTGACTTTTGATTCCAGTCTCAATGGGACAAAGTACATGGAATCAGTTCCTGTGCAAAAAAAGGCAAAGAAGCGAAGTTTCTGCTGCTGCAGAAAAAGAAACCATATAGGAACTCCGTTACTGTTTTTATTCTGCTCACTCGCATTATTGACTACAGTGAAGATTTTCTGAAAAGCGGGTCAGTTCCAGCGTAGTTTATTATCTGCAGAAATAAACCTGCACTTCAGGATTCTCCTGTTCTTCAATAAGAGCCTTTCAGGTGACAGAGCCAGCATGCCAGATCAGAGAAACATGGTACCATGACGTCACCTGCAGCTAAATACTCCTTTATTAATTTAAAGACAAGTCAGATAAATATACAGTACACAGTACTCACCTATGCCAGGAAAAACACACAGTGGCGATGCCCCAAGCGTAAACTAACCCTTCGTGATAGAGGTGTCTACACCATGTGTTTTTACAGACACATGTGTATACAGTATATATTTATTTGCCTTATTTTTAAACTGCCATTAAAACAAGGAGATTTTAGTTTGCAAGCGGAATACTGGTGCACTGTTTCTCTGACCAGCTACGTAGTTCCATATTAAGTACAGCAGAGTTCCTGAGGAGCCTTGATTGGATTTTGGACTGAGCCAGTATGACCTTGGAGAGTCCTAAGGGTACCTAAGGGTGTAAACTAGAGAGATGCCTTTAGTAAATTTGTAAAACCTGACAATATTGATTCATAAAATAGTGTAAAACTAATTATTTTCACGCAAATTAATTTTAGTGGTAACACAAATGCAACCATAATTGTGTAAATGAAATTTAACGCTAAGTCATGAGCATCACATTCACTTGGAAAAAGTGCCAACTGGTGCAAATTTATTTTAGCCCAAATTACTGCTTCAATGAAAATTATTTGACCGTGAAAATTTCAAGTTTTAAAGTATTCTTCCTTCTCAAAAGTAAACACTCCCCTCAAACTGACAGTATTAATTTGCCTGGGAGAAGTTTTTTTAGTTCCATTGTTAGAATTTAGAGCCACCATTATGTTAACTGATAGATGTGGTTGCCCGTATAAATTGGAATATAAAATAAAAATAAAAGTGAACCATACAATATATGTCTGAAAATAATCCAACTATTATATTTGTGTCTCCGTGTCTTTTTTCTGTTGTTGTTGTTAAATGGACTACTCCCCACACAGCATCAGAAATTATGTGCTGTGACAGTGAAATTGTTCAAAACCAGTAGTGAAGTTGTACAAAAAAAAATATCTATATATGTCTTGCCTGAGCACATACATCGAACAACAAAAATATTGTAAAGTAAAGCAATAAATGTTACACCTTCAGCAGCTGGGTCTGATTATATGCACCTCTCCCTGCCCACCACCAGAGTCCCGGTAGCTCAAGTTCCAAACACTGTCCCGCCTTCTCCCTCCCAGTCCTAACAACAACATCAACACCAACCAAGGTTTTTTTTTGGTTGCAGCTTAACTTTAAATGTATAAGCAAGCAAGCACTGCAAGACAGAAGAACCTGAAGGCTGAACACATGTAGATTAGTTCTAATTCAAATTCAAAGAAATACAAATCCCTGCTGCAGGTGGCACTGCCTGCCATGTCACTGAAGGTCCCGAGTGCCTCACGACAATGGATTTATTCACTCAAAATTAAAAAAATCTATTTCAAATCAGTGCTCACTGAGTCGCCAGCCCAGGATGGTGATTGGCAATCATCAAGACCACCAGACATCACTGCTGTCATCCCAATACCAATACAAGTGAAGTCAAGAAACTCTTCTGTCCAGTGTGTTCACACCAGTCCACAACAACCATGGCCCCCCTTCACCACCACCAGCAGTGACAGCTGCAGCTGTTTACAGCTATCGATGTACAGTATGAGACATGAGACACTTTTGTATGCCACCACAATGGAGATTGCAGCGACAGATCTGCCCGGGAACCTCTATGGGCCCCCGGAGATTTCAAAAAAACCCTCAGAATCTCTAGTAACCCCTCATCTGCCGAGTGGAGCAATCGCTTAGGGTGGTAGGGTACCAGAAGCTCTTTCAAGTAGTCTGGGCCCAGTCCGTGTAGGCTTTATAAGTCAGAAGACTGACTTTAAAGGTGATCCACCATTGTATTGGCAGCCAGTGCAGTTCGTGCAGCACTGGAGAAATATGACAGGTACGAGAAGTACCTGTTAATAACTAGACCACAGTGTTCTGCACAAGCTGCAGGCATTGGATATCAACCCCAGGTAACCCTAGATAAAGGGAGTTGCAATAGTCAAGGTGCGAGATCACAAAGGTGTGGATCAAAGTAGGCAGATCACCAGATGGAACTGGGTGCTTAATTCTGGAGATGTTCCTCAGATGGTAAAAGGATGATTTGATGACTGCTGACACCTGTGATTGCAGCGTCAGCCCATCATCAAAAATCACCCCCAGGTTCTGCACCTGTTCAGAGGTTAGGAGCTGGGAGCCATCCAGAAATAGTCATGAAGGCAAACCAGCTCCCATCCCCTCTATCCGGTGGCCCGGGTCCACAACCATCACCTCCATCTTCTCGGAGTTCAACCTCAGCCAGCTCAAATTCATCCAGTTCTGGATTTCAGTGAGGCAGTTGTTAAATACCGAGAGAGCTCTATCCTGGTCAGGCGCAAAAGATAGGTAGAGCTGGGTATCATCAGCATAGCAGTAAAACCTCAGCCCATACCTTCTTACAATGTCTCTGAGGGGCAGCATGTACACTGCGAACAACATAGGGGACAACACTGAGCCCTGAGGAACCACATATGACAGAGAGACTGGCCCAGAGGAATTTATCCCAGACACCACCCCCTGAGTTCTGCCAGTGAGGAACAATCTAAACCACCTGAGGACTGTACTAGACAGGCTGCAGATTTGACCTCAGGCATTTGAGAAGTACCCCATGGTCCACAGTGTCAAATGCTGAAGAGAGATCGAGAAGAACCAAGATAGAATGGCTCTTTCGATCTCTTGCCATCAAGAGATCATTGAGCACCCAAGCCAGTGCAGTCTCAGTACTATGCCTCTTTTGAAAGCCAGATTGAAGTGGCTCATAAATGTCATGGATGGTCAAACGGTTCTCCAGTTGTATGGCCACTACTTTCTCAATCACCTTCCTCACAAAGGAAAGGTTAGAGATGATTCTGTAGTTAGCATGGCAGTCTGGGTCCAGAGAAGCTTTCTTCAGGAGGGGCGTTACCACTGACTCCTTCAGGGAGCTAGGAAACTCACCCATCTCCAAGGAGCACCAGATTATCTGTGCTAGGACCTGGCTGATAACATCACAACAACCCTTTATCAGGGAAGTTGGGCCCGGATCCAAACTACAGCATGTAGGGCGCATATCCTGGACAATCCGCATGACATCAATGAACTCTGGCCGGTCAAAGGAACTCCAGGAGAGCCCAGGGACAGTGACCAGGTGCCGCTTCATCAGTTCTCCCATACAGGATGGAGGTTGGAGTGCCGCCTTGTTGTCAGCCACCTTAACCACAAAGAAGCGAGCAAGCTCTTCACATTCTACTTGTGAAAAGGCTCTTCAAACCTGCAGGCAGACTGGATTGCACAGTCTGTCTACAGTTAGAAAGAGCTGAGCTGATCAGTTCTGAGCAGCTGCAATCTCCCCAGACAGGAACTCTGCCTTCTCAATGGAGATTGCGGAATGATAGACTTGGTAATGTTCCATCAATCTAAGATGGTCGGCATCAAGGGCGGATCTCTGCCAGCAATGCTTCAACCTTCGTCCTTGTCACCACATCTCCCTCAAAGTCCCATCAAGCCATGGGGACTGAGGGTGAAGGGGGAGAGGACGAACATGGACTGGAGCAATAATATCCAGAGCTGAGGCGATGGCTTTATTATAGGCCAAGACCAAGGCATCCGGATTATTGCTCACTTCAAGAAGCTCCTATAGGTCAAGTGTCACCGCCAGGCCCTCAGAGCTTACATCTCACAAAGGGTGGTACCTGACCATCTCCACAGGGGTAGGCCTACAAAGGGGGGGCTAAAAAGTGAACTCCACGGTGTAATGATCAGACCATCTGACAGATTCCACCCCCAAATCGAAGGCTTTGATCCCCAAGAGGAAGACTAAGTCAAAGAAGTGTCAACCTTTGTGAGTGGCAGAAGTAACAACTTGTGTGAGGCCCAAAAACATCATCAATTGGAGGAAGAGTTGTCCAAATTGCAAGAGTTCATCATCGATCCAGGCGTTGAAGTTGCCCAGGACCATCAGCCTGGGCGACTTGAATGCCATGTCTATCATGATCTACTTCCTGCAGGAACCGCTTCTCATCACCTGGTGGATGGTAGATAAGGACGATCATACAACCCACACCTGCCACTACAATACACTCGAATGACTCAGCCTCCTCAACTATATAAAACAGCTGGTATAAGAACTTACTGGTCCACACATGCATCAGAGGAGTTTGAAAGTTTCACACTTTACAATTTTGATACAGTGTTAACTTTATTTGCACATGCATTTTTTTTTACATACAGCTATCTAGTTACATAAAAAAACATGTCAATGCTATTTCTTTATAAATAAATATTACAATCTTATATTCGCAAATACGGTTTGTCACTGTGTATTTCTTGCCACACTACTACTTTAAGCCTCTGGGATAGGGACTATTTTATGTTGACTATTAAGAATAACTAAAATAAATACTGTCTGTTATTAGAAAACTGCAACAAATACTGAACCCAGTTATAATGTTCATAGGTTCATAGGTATATACGAGTTCGAGGGACTAGCCCATAATGAATTCGCCATCCCTAACCTGGATGGAATTCATATTTTTTATTACCCATAAAAATGTCAAGATTTTTTTTGAATAACTGGAAGGAACTACTGTATACTACTTCAAGAGGCAGTGAATTCCAAGTCTGGACTATTCTCTGGGTAAAAAATTGATATCGACTAGTAGACCTATTTGTGACTGATTGTAATTGTAGTATATGGGATCTGGTGTTATTTCTTTTCTTATACCATTCTAAGCATATTGTTTTAGCCAGAGAATTATTCTTGGAAGCTTTATAGATTAGGCATAAATCCCCTCTTAAAGAACAATATTCCAAGGAATAAAGTTCCAATTTTTGTAATCTACTGTTATATGATAAAGTTTTACAATTATTCACTTGTCTGGTAAATCTTCTCGGTATTTTTTCAACTAGTATCTTATCCTTTACCATGGTTGGAGCAGAAAAAGAGGCGCAAAAGTCTAGATTTGATCTTACTACACTGCAATAAATAGGAAATAAGACTTCCGGTTCTCTAGATTTAATATTTTTAAATAGGCAAGTTATTAATCTATGACATTTTTGGGAAGTGTTTTGAACATGTTCAGAAAATTTTAAATTATTAGTGATTAAAATGCCCAGGTCCTTTTCAGAAGTTACTTTGTTCAGTAAAAGGTTGTTCAGATAACAATTAGCACATCTGTTGTTAAATCCAAAATGCATAACTTTACATTTGACAATATTAAAATTAAGTTTATGTTTCACAGCCCAGTTGAATAAATCATTTAGGTTTTCTTGTAACATAGAAATAGATGTACAGTCATTAACAATACACCCCAACTTAGTGTCATCAGCGTATTTATTGACCCAAACCCCGTTCTTGGTTTTCATACCTGAGATGAGAATATTGAACAAAGTAGGACCAAGGACCGACCCCTGAGGCACACCACTAGTCACCTTGCTCCAGGTTGAAGTATAACCCCTAATATTTACCTGTTGTTGTCTATCAGTTAACCACGCAGAGATCCAACTGACAATATTTTTATGCAAACCAATATTCACCAAGCTTTCTATTAGGATCTTATGAGAAACTGAGTCAAACGCCTTTTCATAATCAAGAAAAACAACATCCACAGGGAACCCTGCATCCAGGGCTGCACTAATAGGTTCAAAGAAATTAATCAGGTTGCTCTGACAAGATCTACCAGCAACAAAACCATACTGTGTAATGTCCTCTAGGCCATTCCTTGTGATGTGCATGTTAATTCTATACATTATAAGTTTTTCCAAAATATTTCCTATGCAGGATGTTAAACTGATCCATATTGTTCCACCCTCTGTTTTGTTCCTCCCTTGTGAATAGGTATGATCCAGGCTTCTTTCCAGTCATCTATTACTATACCAGTGTAGAGTGATTTATTGAATAGTAGTGTTAGGGGGCCAGCTACTTCATAATAAATTTATTTTAAAAACTGGGAAGGAAAACCATCAGTACCTGCAGATAAAGAAGACTTAAAGGAGTTTATAGCAGAATATACTTCTGGAATTGTAATTACCTCCAGACTCTCTTGAATTTTGGGGATTTTAGAATCAATAATTTCATTAGCTTTATAAATACTAGTAAAGTATCTATTGAATTCATTAGCCATGCTCAGTTCATCAGATATTAATTTATTATTTATTAATAGTGGACCCACTTTCAAGAAGTTCTTTCTCATAGAGCCAATATAATTAAAGAACTGCTTTTATTATCTTTATTGGTAGTAGCTAGTCTGAACTCCATTTCTTTTTTGCTTTTCTAATTGCTTGTTTAGTTTTTGCTTTTATTTTGAACCTGTTCCAGTTAATTACAGTTTTGTGCTTTTTGTATTTGTTAAAGGCTCTTTTTTGATCTTATAAGTGTTTTAATTTTGGATGAAAACCATATAGGAAGTCTTTATGATTGAAATATTTTCTGCGTACAGGTACCCATTTGTTGACACAGTAACTCAATTTTTCCTTAATCCGGTGTCATATTGTTTACTTGTAACTCTTTCAGTTCCTTTTCCCAATTCCATTCCATTAGATATGTTTTATTTCCTTGTAATTAGCTTTAGAATAGTTTCTCATTTTTGGTAATACCTTTAACATCCATTGCATAATAATTAATTGCCCATAATACCATGCAATGATAGCTATCTCTAGAGGGCAACAATTGTTGAGGATTCTGTCTGTTCATAAATGTTAGTGAGTATTAGATCAAAATGTTAGCTTTTCTAGTTGGATTAAGTACAAGTTGTTCCAGGCCCATGGAAATAACTAAGTCAAGAAATTTAGCTTCCTGTTGACTAGAGCCCATAAGTGCGTCCCAGTTGATTCCTGGATAATTAAAGTCACCCATTAATATAATATTATCAAGAGGATTGATTTTCTGAATATAGTCCAGAAATAAATTACTACATTCCTTATCTAGAGAGGGCGAGTGATAACAAATACCCAGGGTAATAGGTTCTTGTTCTAATAATAATTTAACCCACACACATTCTATACAATCAGGGTTCGGGATGTCATTGTATGTTTCATAACAATTTATTCCTTCTCTAATATAGACTGCAACATCCCCCCCAAGTATGCCCACGATGTTTAGTGAATAAAGTGTAACCAGGGATATTTTGGCCCCAAAATTCTTGAGTAAACCAAGTCTCAGTTACCCCAAATATGTCAATTTTCCTAGTTATTAAAGTTAGACTGAGTTCATCAATCTTATTGTTTAGGCTTCTTGCATTCAATAATAGGATGTTTAGTTTGGAATGTTGTATATTAAGATTTTGTTTTATATTTTTACCTTTTTTATAGGAGAGTGTTCTGTTCATTTTTCCTGAACTGGTTAGAAGTGTTATCTCAGAATCAATTGAACAAGCTTTGTTCTTTATTTATTTATCTTATTTAGAATTTGGTAACCAGGAAAGGCACACTGAGCAGAGGCTCATTTCCAGGTATGACCCGGCTGCGCCCCATGCCACATTGCGCTCCCAGGGGGTGATTAACTAGAACATTAACATAACCCCTTGTCATATCTTATTGCTTAAATAATGGTGCTTGCTATGGGGGGATGATTTCCCCCCAACCCAGCCAGATACTGTATGATATCCTGATGTCAGCAAGCTTGCATGCACCTCATTGCACCATATGTATGCTACACTGTCATGCTAAGACATGGAGTAGCTCTGGCCCATCAAACATCTTGCTCATAAGCATAGCCCATTCTAGCCCACCTCTAGGATAACTAAGCCTTCATGGTCCAGTGTTTCCTCTCACTTTAGTGGCCCATTGTAAGGCTCTCTGGCAGTCTGGTTAACCCCACCCTAACCACTTCCCCAAATGTATGCCCATATAGTACAGTGCTTCCTCCACCCTAGCCCCAGTGTTCAACCTCACATGGTGACATAGTGGTCCCCCCTCTCAAATCTCTGTCCTTTTGTGTGGCTTCTATACCCAGTCTTAATTGCAAGTGATGGCACCGAATGAACAGTGCAGCCATGCAACACTGCTGCTGCCATTATACAGGACATAATAAGATAAGCTGTACAATGAAATAAACATAGTATTTACAGTACATAGTTGGAAATATTGTACAGTGACTTGACAGAGTATTACTGTGCATAGTAGGTAGAGCTAAGCAACAGCAGTATTATAGTATGCATACCTAGGTTCAGCATATACAACACATGTTAGGGCCAGCCAAAAGTTGAAGACAACATAAAGATAACCAGTGAAGAAGGGAGAGGAATATAGTAGGTAGGAAATTAGGTGAGGTTTACAGGAGGAGACCAGGAGGGATTGTTAGAGGTAATGGAAGAAAAAGAGGGAGAGGGAGAAGGAGAGAAGTAGACAGAGTAGTGAAGTAGGGGTGGAGAGCTTGGGTGCAGTTGTAGGAAGGAGATTTAAAGCCTTGGAGAAGATAAAAGAGAGAGCGGAAGGAGGTGGCAATGTGGATGGGGAGGGAACGGACGTTCCAGAGTTTAGGGAAATGGAAGGAGAATGCAGCTTGACCGGAAGAGGATGACCTAGATGGGAGTGCTAGGGTCTGGCAGCCAGCACTACAAAGGGAATAGGAGGAGTAGGTGGGAGTGGAGAGCAGAGATGCAAGGTAGGAAGGAAGTGAGCTCAGCCAGTGCTTGTCAGTAAGGGTGGAGACATAGGCAAGTCATCTGGCATCAAGTGAGAGAAGACTGAGTGAGGTGTAGAGGGAGCAGTGATGAGTAAGAGGAGGGCAGTCAGGAGCAAACTGGCAGAAGGAGTGATAGAGGGGGTCCAGTCTGGCTAGGATGGACTTTACAGCACTGCTGTACAATAGATGGTGTCTCCATAGTCAAATATGGGGAGAATCATTCTTTGTATAATGGCTCTGCACACTGCAGGGGAATACACCGGACTGCCAGTGGCTCAGTAGGTAGCACACTCACCTCTGAGGCCATGAGATCAGAGGGCTGAGGGTTCAGTTCCCACATCTGACACTTGGGTTAATATCCCAGTGCTGACACTGTAGTGCAGCATGAGAGGGGTGCTGCACTTCTGAGTTGCCGTCTTTTGGATGAGACATTAAACTGAGGTCCCATCTGCCTGGATTGGTGGTAGTTCAGGTGGATGTTAAAGATCCCATGGCACTTACCGAAAAGAGTAAGGGAATTTTCCTGGTGTCCTGGCCAAATTTCCCTCATTCGCTAAAAAAATACCACCAACAGCTTAATCTGGTTCAATTTCAGTTGCTTACAATCTGTACCCCCCCCCCCAGTCATCCCTGAAAAAGGGACTTCTAGGTCCAGTGGGCTTACCGGTCAACAAAATTCAACAAAACACCCTCTGCTCTAATACAAGTCATCTAGTTTTGGGTGGAGTGTTTTGTGGATAGAGTCCATGTGAACTGAGAAATCTAGGTGCTGGTCAAGCAACACCCCAAGGTACTTGAAGGAAGGGACGTTTTCAAGGATGGACCCATCTAGGGTGTGAAATGAGGGAAGGACTGGAAGTCTAGAGAGCCTTTGCCTGGTTCTGAAGGTCATACAGGCCATTTGTTTTTTGCATTAAGGGACAGCTGATTTGAGTGGAAGCAGAGCTGGACGTTGTCGAAATTCTGCTGTAGGCTGGTCATAAGATCAGCAGGGAAGGAGCCAGAGGCAAATATGACAGTATAATCTGCATACATATATATGGATGCAGATATACAGGCAGAGGGGACGCTATTTAGAAAAATGGAGAAGAGTATGGAACCTAGCGCTAATCCCTGGGGAATGTCAGTGCTGCTAGAGAGAGGGGTGAACAGGGAGTTACCAATTTTAACTGATTGAGTTCTGCCCAGAAAGTATGAACGGAACCAATCTGTAGCTTGTGGGGAAAGTCCTGCAGCAGAGAGCTTTGCAAGGAGTGGGTGGGCTATGGTGTTGTAGGCTTTGGCCATTTCAACAAAAATTGCAGAAGTGATCAGGCCCTGATCCATGCCAGATAGAATGGAGTCAGTCAGCCTGAGCAGGAAGGTGGAGGTGGAGTGGAATTTGTGAAAACCTGAATGGAAAGGAGTGATGTAAGAGGATGAGTCAAGAAAAGGAGAAAGGTGAGAAAGAACCACATGATCTTGAAGTTTAGCGAGGGTAGAAGTAGAGAGATAGGACAGTAGTTCCCAAGAACAGAGGAGTCACCACCTTTAGGGAGTGGAATGATTGTTTGACAGGTTTAAAGGAGAACTGTGCTTAACCTGTCAGCTTTTTTTCCTGTAAAAACTATTTTTATGTTTCCTTGGGCATGCACAAAAAAAATCTTGCTTTGCTTCAGAGAAGAGCATTTGAGAGGTGTGTCATGGTAGCCCAATGCAGAGTGATCTACATTGGGCTCATCCCTAACAGACCAATGACTACACAAGCAGAGTATGACACTGGTCACAGTTTCATGAGCATAAACTTTGTGTACTTGAAACAAAGGAAGCGCTCCAATGAGAGAGCACTTCAATCCTTCATTTACATAATGCTGCATTTGTATAAAGCCAGCTGGCAAACAGCTGAGCTGCTTTATGACTTTGTGTACAGGGTCCAATTTGTTACTCTCTCCTGGTGTTTCATTTCTCCCTCTCTGAGTTTAATGTTGCTTGCTGCAGTTACACTTACCTGTTTCAGAAGTTCCATAAGAGTGTGGCCCCCATCTCTGTGTTGGAGAGAGGCAGAATAGCTAGCAGTACAGAGTGAGAGACAGAGAGTGGTATTGCAGACTTTCCCCCACAGTGCTGGTAAATGAGTGAGTGGCTCAGTAGGAGAGCAAGAAAGCGAGACACAGGTGCTCAGAACAATACGTTTACATGTTGTATTGAAACCTGATGATTACAGAATGAATCTGACTACTTGAGAGTACATGTACAGCATTTTAGATTTTGAAATCTGCATCCTGTTTACATTTGCACTGATTCTGATTTCTGTTCTTTGGGGTTGTCAGTTACTTGCAAATGTGTGGTCCCAATTTTTTCTTTGCACATGCTCCGAGGCTGCCATAGAGACATTAGGTGCTTGCGCTTGTATGCCATTTGTTCCCGCTATCTAGTTCAATTCAAAGCCACATGCCTATTTTAATTGATTCCTTAATGTTCTACTGCATGCAGTTCTGGCACCCGTTTATGAAGAAGGATGTCACATTACTGGAGTGGGTATAACGCAGTGCAACAAAGATGATCTAGGGTTTGGGGGACAGACCCTACAAGAACAGGCTGAGGGAGCTGAATATGTACTCTCTGGAGGAGAGACGGGATCAGGGGGATATGATTGAGACCTTTAAATATATGACGGAGATAAACAAGACAGGTACAGAAGGGGTATTTAAGTTGAGGAGGGGGAGGAACATAAGAGAGCATGGTCTCAGATTAGAGGGGTGAAGATATAGGAGAGATGAGGAGACATTTTTTCACAGAGAGGATGGTGGCTAAGTGGAATGCTTTGCCGGAAGAGGTGGTATCCTGTTGGACAGTGGGTAGTTTTAAAAGGGGGTGGACAGCGTGAGGGGGGGATAAATGTGAGTGGAGGGTGGAGCAGCTGCAATGTAGGGGGCTAGCTACACATTTCAGCAGACTTGATAGACCACATGAGGCCTGTTTCTGCTGGCAGATTCATATGTCCGCATGTACGTTATTTATAAAAACTTATCCTTATGCATGTTGCTTGTGTTTGAGATATTAAATATGATAGTAAGCATGAATGCAATACCTGTATAGCTCTCTCACACCTGTCAACAGACCTGATTTTCAGAAAGATCCCTGACCCTGACACAAACACTTCCTGTTTCCTGATTAAATAGCCTATTTCTGCTATTGAGCATTAGGACACCTGAGCAGCGCAAAATTCAGTACACAAACTGACACATTGATTTGACAGGCTGCATGCAATCCTTCAGAAGCTTGCACTAGATACATACCGGGTTTGCAATACACATTGCACATGTGCAGTTCAATGACAGGATTCCAACTCGCCAACTGCTTGTTTATATGTACCAGTAATTGGACTTGAACTTGAAGAAACCCAACACTATTGAATGAATTCCAAAAGGTAATTCAATTACATAAAATATAAAAATTCCCGTTCACATGTCTCTGCATTTCCAACTCGATTCTGGTTGCTAAATTGGAAGGAATTCCATTTCCAACCAGATTCAAGCCTGCATGTAAACAAGGTGAATGAGGGGATCATGTAGGGGCCAGTCAACCGAAACCTTGACAGATGGTATGGCTCAGACTTGGTACACAGACAGTTATGGGACTGCTGGGGGGGGGGTGCAGTGCCAACAGTAAAGTGCCGTGACAGAGAGAACAAGACAGTGGGAAAACATCTCTCCGATGGGAAAGCAGTGCAAACTCAATGTGCATTTTCGATTTGCCAAATCTGCAAAACATAAATTCAGAATTGGCAAAGTAAATTTTTTTACATTTTTGATTTTTTTTTATCTCAGACTCCTAGCTCCTACCAACATATATGCATGGGCACGTGCGCGCTCACACACACACACACTGTACTTTGTTGGCCACAGGAACAAATTATTGCCGAAATTTTTACTTACATCAAATACATTATACATTTAAAATTATTTGATTTTTCATGAACCAGACAAAAATGGTACTATCACAGGAACCCATAATTAATGCTGACAGGTCATATGCTCTTCTGAGTATGGTAGAGTCTCAGATCGAGGAAAAAAAACAGTAAGTCATGGGGGGCTTCAAATGGTCTCAGCCGAGAGCTATGCTTTATTGTCTGTCCACCCCTCCCATCATGGCAACAGAGTGCTAGAAAGCAATTATGTATGTGGAACTGTTTTTTTACGTACTTTGAAATTAATTTCCCATCACTAAATCAATTTTCCTTTACCTGTCAGTCATATGGCATCATTGTGCATAAGTTTTCTGTTTGAATTAATAATGCATTAGGGATGAACTGGCAAATGTCGCACCATGAAGAAAAAAATTACTTCTACAATTGTTCCTGCAAGGTTTTAATTCTGGGTGCTGAACACCTCTCCCTCCCTCCCCCATGAAAAGATTTATACAAAACCACTTGTCAACTCATTGCCCAAGAAATCAGTACCATGGTGTATCAAAATGATGACTGTAAATAGCAGGAGTAGTGGCAAAGAAAGTGGTGTTTTGGGGCTGTTGAACTGTGGAACTTTCACGAAAGTTCAGTGGAATTTCACGAAAGTCCCACTGGTTTACATGGGGGAGCTTTCGTGAAAGTACTACTGAAATTAGTGGAAGTCCTGCCATTGTCGATGCTGAACTTTCACAAAAATACCCACAGAACTTTCACAAAAGTCTGTGGAACTTTTGTGAAAGTTCTGTGGCTAAGATGGTGGAAAAACTTTAAAAACATATTTCTGGGCATCCTGGTGAAAAACTAATGCCAGGGTCGTATTCCTGAGGCCTCATTTAGGTAAACCCAAGTGTTGGTATTTATATAGGGCCAGTATTTTTTGAACCACAACTTTTTTCCGCCTCGCTAACTGAAAACTAGATGGCAGATCTGCAAAAGTACCAAACCCATTTGCGAAACTAAAAACTGCTTTCGCCAAAGTAAAAAGTGATTTTGAGGGCGACATGTATTTTTTTCCCCATAGGCTATAATGGGAACCTTTAAACTTTAATAACTTTTGAACAGATTAATATGTTTTCACCAAACCTTAAAAGGCACTTCCCTGACCCAGTCCCCATATACCCTGAAAATTTTGGACCAGACGGACAAACTGTTCGGGCCGTAGAAACAAGAAAATAATTTGCCAAAAATGGCCAAAAAGTGTTGTTTCACACTCTTTTTGGTACTCTGCAGCTCCACAACTGCATATCAGACTGGAACACAACTTACCAGATCCAGAGATCTAGCATAGCAGATGGCACATGCAAAATTTCAGGCAAATCGGACAAACGGTTGCTAAATTATTAAAGTGCAAAATTTGAGGCTTTAACACTAAAGTGCCTACCCAAACTATATATATATGTGTGTGTGTGTGTGTGTGTGAATATATATATATATATATATATATATATACTGTGTATGTATATATATATATATATATATATATATACCTTCCCATTAGGGCCAGTATAGTTAGGGTTGCATAGTCACCTCTATGTTAAACCCACAATTTTGCACTTTAGTAACTTTTCAACTGTTTGTCCGATCTGCCTGCAATTTTGCATGCAGGGTGTGATACCATAGATCACCATAGATCTCTGGATCTGGAAATTTGTGTTCCAGTCAGATTTTTGGTTGCGGAGCTGCAGAGCATTGAAAAGTGTGAAAAATCCTCAACTTTTTTCAATTCTTTGCTCTCCTCTACAGCCCGAACGGTTTGTCTGACTGGTCTGATATGTTAAGGGTACGTGGGGACTGGGTCAAGGAAGTGCCTTTGGAAGACTGGGTGAAAAAATATTAATCCATTCAAAGTTATGAAATTTCAAAGTTTCCTATTCTAGCCTATGGGAAACCTTATACGTTCAGTTTGAAAGCTTTTAAAAGCTTTCACGAAAGCTAAAAAAGCTTCTGAGCTATGCCAATAAGCTTTTGAGCTGTCACCATCTTGTTTGCAGTTAGCGATGGACATAAATGGTTGTAGTTCAAATTTGGTTGGGCCTAGGAAAATACTGATGGTTGTGTTTACCTGATCAGGTCCTGAGCTACACAGCACAACCTGTTTGGGGGTTAAATCCCTCCAGAAATGTGTTTTCTGAGAGCATTTTTCTATACTGTCACAAACCAAATGTTGTACGATTTAATGAATGGTTGAAGAAATGGTGTGGAGCACAGGGATTTGGCTTCATTGGGGACTGGGGTTCCACCTGGAGGGACACCAGCCTATACTGGCAGGATGGTCTGTATCTGTCCAGGAAGGGAACAAGTCTTTTGGGCAATCGGTTTAAATGCTTCATTGGCAAGCTTTTAAACTAGTCAAGGGGGGAGGCACTGATAAGCAGAAGGAAATTCCCAGCCTCCCCCTACAAAAGAAGGTACTAAATGAGAAAAAGACCAAGGTAGAAAGGACAGTGGGGGATGCTGCTACAAAGATGAAGCCATCAAAAAATGGACAGCAATGAGTACTAATGCCCATAGTCTGGGTAACAAGCTTCCTGAATTAGTGGTCTTGATGGAGGAGGAACATTTGGATATTGTGGCAGTCACAGAAACATGGTACATACAGAACCATGACTGGGACATAAACATACCAGGATACACTATCTACAGGAGGGACAGGGAGGGTTAAAGAGAAGGAGGAGAAGCTCTCTACATAAGAGAAGGAATCAAAGCAACAGAACAAAAGGGTAAACAGGGAGGAGAAGAAACACTGTGGGTCAACTTAGAGACAGGCAATGGCACCACAATCCGCACAGGGGTCGTACACAGACCCCCCCCCAAGGGGAGGAAATGGACAAGGAAATGATAGAAAATAGAATGGCAGAAAAAGGGGAGATATTGCTGATGGGTGATCTGAATATGCCAGATGTTAACTGGAGTGCAGTTGCAGCAGCCAACTTCGAAGAGTGGGGTTATTTTAGATGCCCTACAGGGGGCATGCCTTAGACAACTAGTATTGGAACCCACTCAAGAGGGAGCAATCTTAGACCTGGTTCTCTCAAATGGAGACGGAGAGAGGAGCACAGTTGTAGAAGTGGGTAGCCATCTGGGAACTAGCAACCATCGAACAGTATGGTTCACAATAAACACAGCAATAGAGTCAAGCCATACAAAGGCAAAAGTACTGGACTTTAGGAGGGCTGACTTTGCCAAAATGGGTGAGGTAACAAGCCTTTGTGTGAAGCAAATAAACAAAACAAAATGATGTAAGAAACCACTATGGTTCTCAAAGGAGGTGGCAGTGAAGGTTCAAGAGAAAAAGAAAGCATTCAGGAAGTACAAGGAATCACAGAAGGAGCAGGACAGAGAATTGTATCAGTTAAAGCACAAGGAAGCTGAGAAGGCAAGCAGAACAGCAAAGGCCCAAACCGAGGAAAAGATAGCCAACTCAGTTAAGAAGGGGGATAAAACCCTTTATAGGTACATCAGGGAGTGTAGGAAGACCAAGGGAGGGATAGTGAGGCTTAATAAAGGGGAGAGGGGGATGAGCAGAGGGTGATGGTGAAAAGGCAGAGATACTAAACAAATATTTTTGCTCAGTATTTACAAATGAAGAGGGGGAGGTACCTAATCCAAACAATAGAAACACTCTGGATACAGAAGTTGATACCAGCCCATTTACAGAAGAAAGGGTTCTGAAAGAACTCTTAAAACTGAAGGTGGACAAAGCAATGGGGCCTGATGGGATTCATCCCAGAATTCTAAAAGAACTAAGGGTAGAACTAGTGACACCACTGACTACCCTCTTTAACAAAATCATGGGAGGATGGGGTGGTACCTGAGGACTGGAGGAGGGAAGATGTGATTCCAGTTCACAAAAGTGGGAGCAGGGCAGAAGCAGGAAACTACAGACCTGTTAGTTTAACCTCAGTGATAGGGAAAATGATGGAATCACTTCTGAAGGAAAGAATCGTCGAGTACCTAGAGGCCAGAGGGGCACAGCACCCAAGGTAGCATGAATTCACAGCGGGGAGGTCATGCCAGACAAATCTAATAGATTTCTTTGACTGGGTGACCAAAGTAGTAGATCAGGGAGGGGCTGTGGACATGGCCTATCTAGACTTTAGCAAGACATTTGACACAGTCCCACACAAAAGATTAATATGCAAGTTAGCCAGCCTGGGAGTGGGTCCCAAGATGATAGCCTGGGTAAAGAATTGGCTGGAGAATAGGACACAGAGGGTAACAGTAAATGGAGTCCACCTTGAAGAAAGGGGGGTTACTAGTGGGGCACTGTAGGGTTCAGTATTAGGACCGGTCCTTTTCAGTGTCTTTATAAGCAACATTGCAGAGGGACTGGAAGGAAAAGTATGTCTCTTTGCAGATGACACAAAGATCTGCAACAGAGTTGATGCACAAGGTGGGGTGGAAAGGATGAGAAGGGACTTGGCAAGATTAGAGGAATGGTCAAATGTATGGCAGCTTAGATTCAATGCCAAGAAGTGCAAGGTAATGCACCTGGGAAACAAAAACCCAGGGGAAGAGTACACAATGGGGGGTGAGATACTAGCAACAACAAAAATGGAAAGGGACCTGGGGGTAGTCATATCAGATGACCTAAAGGTGAGCAAGCAATGTGAGAAGGCAGTAAGGAGGGCTGGGGGAATATTGGGATGCACAGGGAGAGGCATCACTAGTAGAAAACAGGAAGTTGTTTTCCCTCTGTACAGACAGCTGGTGAGACCCCATCTGGAGTACTGTGTGCAGTTCTGGAGACCCAATCTCCGCAAAGACATAGACAGGATGGAAGCTGTCCAGAGGAGGGCAACTAAAATGGTGCAGGGTCTGCACCAGAAGACATATGAAGAGAGACTTAAGGAGCTTAATATGTATAGCTTCGAGGAAAGGAGGGAGAGGGGGGACATGATAGAAACTTTCAAGTACCTCAAGGTAATCAACAAAGTCCAAGAGGGTAGCATCTTTCAGAAAAAGAGGTGTGCAAGAACAAGGGGGCACAATTTGAAGATGGTGGGGTGGCTCAGAGGTAATGTAAGGAAGTATTTTTTCACAGAGAGGGTTGTGGATGCATGGAAAGGCCTCTGGAGGAGGTTGTGGAGTCAAAAACAGTGGTGGAATTCAAGCATGCATGGGACAGTCATAAGGCAATTCTAGGGGGTGGAGGTAGGAAAAAGTAGGCTGCTGGTTAACTAGGATCTGCAGCTTATCCATTAGGTAGGGAAATGGGCAGACTGGGTGGGCCAAGTGGCCCTTATCTGCCGCCAAATTCTATGTTTCTAAGTTTACTTTCATGAAAGTACTGTACTTTCACGACACTACAATATCCCAAAAACAGAGGTATTCTTTGTCACTCCACTGTACCTCAATGGTTGGTTCTTTTGGGCTGAAATGTGCAGAGTAGTAAGCACTGGGTCCACTGATGTGCCTATTGTTGATTTGGCCCCAAACCATTAAATGCTTCCTTAGCTGCAGCATTGCAAAGTTGAGAAATTTCCCATAGGCTAACATGGCAGTGTCCGTGTTGCATTCCGCCACCCATATCTCGAAAACAATGCAAGCTAGAGATTTTTCGCTACCCGCAGCTTAGTTAACTTCTAGGTGAACTAAACTTGTGAGTAAGCTTAAAAGGCATAGATTACAGCTACAGAGGAAGTTTTTTCATAGGTTGTATGGTTACTGAAATATGGGCAAATTTGTGTTCCATAGGTTCATTGTCATGTTCGTAGACTTGCATTATGTTCTCATATTTATGTGTAGCTGGTAACTCAGGGCTCAGAGTGCCTATGCTCTCACATCTGCATACCACTATGCAAATAATTTCAGCATTAGGGGGGCTTAGGGCCCGGAGGGCTTGCGCTCCCACAACCACATATCAGTTACATTGTACTACATTTACAATGGTAACGTTGTAAATTGTTTATGCAAATTTGCAAAAGGCCGCTATGGAACACACTACTGATATATTGGTGTTTGCACCACCTTTTTGTGCCCGTATCTGAAAAGTGGATTAGAAAAGTGGTAGTGGTGTTGCAACACTACCCTTACTTTACAGAAAGCTTCAGTAGTGTTGTGACATTACCACTATTGTCATGAAAGTAACAATACTGTCGTGGCACTATCATTTGTTTTCATGAAAGTACCATTAGTGTTCTGAAACTACCTTTTGTTTCATGAAAATGACAGTACTGCTGTGACGGTACTCTTTAGTTTCACAAAAATATTGTATGTTTGCCTGTAGGAGTTTTGCAGAATTAAAGTGCCAAATGAGGCAGTTTCTTTTGCAGTGCTCACAGTGCTTTTCGGTGCCTGTGTCTTGGAAATAATGCAAGATACAGATTTTGACTATCTCAACTGAAGATGTTGCTGTCATGATTACAACGACACTTACTTTTTTTTCATAGCTGCTAAGGTTGCTGAGATATTGGCAAATTAGTGTTACAAGTGTTCCTAGCCCTATAGGGCTGCTGTATAGCTGCATAGTTATGTGTAAGTGGGAGCACAAGCCCAAAGGGCCCATGATCCCACAGACGCATATCATTGTGCACAAATAGGCAGCTTGCTGGTGGTGGCATGCGCTCCCACCAACACGTACTATTTACTAGTTGTATTATACTTTTTCAAAAAGTAAGGAAATTCATTGCAAAAAAACTTTGTTAATGCATCAGTTAGGGTTAAAGTGACAAAAGTTGGAAATGAGACATTAGGGTTGAGCCCCTAACCCCCCATCACCACACCACGCCATCCTCCACAGACCGACAGACGCTGGGGGTGTGCCATGGGGTCATCAGGCCTAACTCTCACCCCATTCTCCTTTACTGTAGCATGTCAACCTGTTTACACATGGAATGGGGTGAAAGTTGGGTCTGATAACCCATGGCACACCCTGGCATCTGCCGGTCTGTGGAGGATGGAGGGGTGGGGTGGTGGGGTATAGTGCTCAACCCTAACATCTCATTTCCCACTTTTGTCGCTTTAACCTAACTGATCCATTAACAAGTTTTCAATGAAATGTATATATATATATATATATATATATATATATATATATATAAGTTAGCTCCATCATGCAGTTTTGTTAACTAACTCCTGGATTGACTCCTTTCCTCTTCTCCCCATCTTCTTCTCCTCCCTCTCCTGAATCCTCTCTCCTCCCACACATACACACACACCTTATGTGTGTGTGTTTGCTGCATTATTTGTGGCCTGTCCTGGGAAAGATTCAAAGAAACATTAAGGCCTTTTATACAATGGTAATCCTGAATTTCACTAGTTGTACTGCTGCTCCTTCCTTCCCTTCCCTTCCCTTCCCTTCTCTTCACTTCCCTTCCCTTCATTTACTTAAAATAATACAGTACACATACACCATGCAAGGAAACATGCAGCACTGACAAATGCTTGCTCCAGATATTGATTTAGATTCTGTTATTTTGTTCAGTCTTTACTGATCTGCCAGTATACTCAGTTTGTGTTTCTAATTCACATGTACTAGAGGGGGTTGGTAATAATTAAAAACTCTCTGATGTGCAGCAGTTTATGTTCCTTTCAATGGTAGCATTCTATAGTAGAAGGCAAATAGTACATGGTGTCAGCAATGAAATGGCTTAATATGGACATACTGTAAAATGTATCATACTGCTCTACAGAGTGGCCATATAGACAGGGCAGCATTTCTGTCTAAAAGCCAGTGGAATGCACACACACTGTGGCATTTCTGCCCATGGACCACACAGTCCTTTCTGTTGTCTCTGCACACCTTCTCCTCAAATGCTGAAGGAGTGAGGGGTCATGAGTCAGGTGAGGGTTGCTCTACAGTTCTTATTGCAGAGACACATTCTGAGCTGCATGGGTTAACCAGCCCCAATACCAGAAGAAACAAAAAGACAGCGTACTCTGGGAAAATTATAATGAGCAGCTAAATTGTTTGCTTCAAAGAGAAACACAAATTGGGAGTACAAGGAAGGAAAACACTATCACTGCACTCACCAACAGCTTACTCAATGGGACCTATGAAAGCAACGTCTAGCAGCTGAAGACATGGATCATGTTCAAGCACAGCAAATACCACAAGTTGCTGTATACTTAGGCCAGAATTTGACTAACCTATGCCTGTGGGATTGCATGGGTGAGGTGCTTATATATGACAAGCTTGTATTGGAGATATGCAGGGGTTAAAATGTGTAGTAGCCCACAGGAACTTTGTTCCACCACGTCTTACAAAATTATATGAGAGTTCCTGCACCTACATAGATACATAGATACATAGACAGTGTAGGCAGATAAGGGCCTATGGCCCACCCAGTCTGCCCATTTGAGCTTGTAAGTTCAGTTTGTTTTCCTAGAAGTCTGTTGCCCCTTACCCCTGACCTCCAGAATTCCTTTATGTCTATCCCATGCATTCTTAAATCCATGATTGTTTCAGCCCCCACCACTTCCTCTGGCAGGGTGTTCCACTTGTCCACCACCCGTTCTGTGAAGAAATTCTTTCTCATGTTTCCTCTGAATCGTCCTCCTCCAACTTCATCCCATGCCCTCTAGTCCTGGAACATCTTTTTGCTTAATAATAGTGTTTTCCTGCACCCTGTTCCTCCCTAAGATACTTGTATGTCTCTATCATATCCCCTCTCCCTCCTCTCCTCAGGAGTACATGTTCAGTTCCTTCAACCTGTCTTCATAGGACTTGTGATGCAATCCATGCACCATCTTTGTTGCCCTCCTCTGAACCTTCTCTACCTGTCTATGTCCTTACGTAGGTATGGTCTCTAGAACTGTACACTGTACTCAGGTGGGGCCTCACTAGTGTCTTGTATAGCGGAATTATGACCTCCCTTTTCCTGCTGGTGATGCCCCTGCCTATACATCCCAGCATCCTATTTGCTTTACCTGCTGCCTTGTCACACTGTTTCCCTACCTTGAGGTCATCAGAGATGACAACCCAAGATCCCTTTCCTGCTTGGTGCATGCTATATCCTCACCCCAACTGATATATTGTGCCAGGATTTTTGTGCCCCATATGCATTATCTTGCACTTCTTTGCATTGAATTTCAACTGCCAAACCCCTGACCATTCTTCAAGTTTCTGCAGGTCACTTCTCATTCTGTCTACACCCTCTGGTGTGTCTACTCTGTTACAGAGCTTTGTGTCATCAGCGAACAGTGAAATTCTGCCTTCTAGGTCCTGCGCAACTGTATCATCTTTCTCAATTGAATGCTATAGCAGAGTTCCACCACCAAGAAATGACAGTTCCCCATCTAAAAATCTAGATTTAAGAGTTCCCCCACCTAAATATTTCAAATTTATCAACAGGCGATACGAGAGCAGACGGGTAGAGTGCCCCAAGTGGAGACTTCTTGGGTGTCTCCATGGATGCTTCATCATGCCATGTCTGATAATGACTATACCTCTAATGCAAATGGGTCAGCTGTTAGTGAGTTACAAGCCCAAATGAGAGCCCTGAAGAGCTGGTTCTGCAGCTTTGCAACTTGACTTGCCCATCACAGTCTTCAAGATTGCCTCTAGAGGGACTCATCAAGACCAGACCTGCTGTGATGCAGGACACCGGCTGGCAGGGTGCCAATTGGCGATCACCACAGGGAAGAAGGATGGAAATGCAGTTCCTTGAATGGGAAAAAAGTAAACAGTCTTGTTGTGGAGGGTCTTCTGTTACCACTGTGGAGGAGATGGACACTTGATGAAAGAATGTCAATCCCAAGAGCATCCAAGGAGAATCATGGATCAACCCAAAAAGTGTGTCCAAACAAGAAAACTTCAAAGAGAACAAGTAAAGGAATGCACTGGGACCCTGGATGTTGGAGGCAGTATAGTGCAGTGGTCTAAGGCTCTGGGCTGCAAATCTGGTGACATCCAGCAGACCAGACCTGGGTTTGAATCCCACAGCTTCTACTTGCATACTGTGTGACCCTGAGCAAGTCACTTAACTTCCTTGTGCTCCCAGGTCACACATGGAAACAAGCTCCAGCTTAGTGCGCCTTTTCTGGTTAAACAATTTCCCCTTTCCCAAATCAATGGCTAAGCCAACAGCTACCAGAGATTGAGTTCCCAAGGTACTGGATGGACCTTCATGTGAAGTTACTGTCAACATCTAGGGAGTGGATGCTTGAGTCATTCTCAACATTAGATCACAAGTCACCATCACCTTCAAGAATTGACATGAAAAGTACTGGCCACAACTGAAGTTGTATGCCCTTGATGTATGGGATATATGGGGTTTGAGTGACCAGACATACCCATATCTGGGATATATGAAAGTCTGGATCACCTTCCCAGAGAATGTAACTGGAATTGAGGTGCCAGTAGAGAGTTTGGTACTAGTATTTCCCAAATCATGGATTGCATTGTCTACATTAACAATTCTTTCCAGGGGCACATCCTTCCCCTACCCAACCGCAGTGCAAACCTGCAAAGTCTTCCAAACAAACTCCTGCTGGGTGATCACAAGACACTTATGATACTCACAGTTTACATTCCACCAAAAACCACAACACCTGGAACCAGTGACCTGATGGACTTTATCATCAAACTGAGCCTAAACTCAGAGATTGTGCTGCTCGGAGACTTCAACATCAACTGGCTCTCCCCTGCTGCTGCCACGGTGAGGGACTCATTAACTGCTATCCACGTCTTCCAAATAGTGGTGACCCCAACAAGGGTCAACTACAAAATGAGTACTAGTACACTACTGGACTGGGTTCTGTCAAACCAACCCACACATATCTCCAACACCACCGTCCTCCCTGACTCTCTGTGATCACTTCCCTGTGATATGCACTTGGAGTAATAACTTCTGCAAGCCCCCACCCAGAACCATAACCAGCCATGTACTTCTCAAAGGATACCTACCTCAACTGAAGGCGAACCTGCAAAGCCTAGACTGGTCTGGCCTACATGAAACGGAGAATGTGGATGATGCCCTTAACTACTTCATTATGAAATTTAATGTTGCCTGTGATAAACACGCCCCCATAAAAACAAGAAAACTAAAAGGTCCCTTCAACCCCTTTCCTTCCTGCCTGAAGCTCTTAACTTGCTTTCTGCCAATATACCCTTGTAATATAAATCCTTCTTGCCCAGTCCCCTGCCTTACCCTAAATATCCCTTTTCTCACAATGGCTGCTCTTATCCACATTCCTGACCTTATCTCTGAACCTTGCCTTGTCCCAAACCACAGCTGTCTCAACTTTCCTGTCCTCTGCATCATACTCCCTTTGCACTTATCAGTTATTGTCTCATATTTTTTAGATCTGTTTGAAATATCTTTCCCCAGGGTTATACCTGCTGTAATGATTTATTTTTTGTATTTTTGTTTAATGCTGTTGGTGTGTTTCCCTGCAAGTTATGACTTTACTGCTTTGTTAACTTAACTAATTGCTTTATCCTGATGCTATGACTGGAACTATTGTTCTGTACCCTACTCTCAACACTTTGTATTTTGTTTTACGCTGCACACCAGTGTGTAACACCTTGTTTTGTATCTTGCTGTAACCTGCTGTTTGTTATATCTGTAATGTTTACCTTGTAACCTCCCGGGTTGTGCCTGAAAATAGTCACCTCTATGACTAGCGAGTCACAGATTCACTCAGCAGGTCAGGCCCTCTACTCCTAAAGTGCCAACCTCTGAGCGCAGTCTTGTGAACAGTGTAACAGACAAGGTAACCCTCTTGTCTGTTTCTGTGAGTTCGGTTCAATCTTTGGTCTCAAGTTCTGGAGAGATTCAAACTGTTAACCTCTTGCTAGCATAACCAATGCACAGGCTCAGATATATCTGTCTTCTGGGAGCCAGATATCTTTGCCTATGGGCACCTAACCAGGCGTGCAGAAATGAACCCTAAAACTTTAATAAAGACCTCAGATTTAAAACGCTTCTCTTTCCAGATTGGTACCACCATACAAACTTATGTCTGCTGTCTGCTATAACCATACATATTTCTTAGCAAAAGAAAGCAATTCAAAGACAGACCAGGTATGCTCTAAAATTAGAGTTTTTACTAAAATATATAATGATATGTCAAACATACAATACAGAACTCTTATATCACAAGACATACATATCTTTAAACAAAACAAGGTTTAAAACAGTGCAAGTCCTACAACAATATTTAGATTTTGTCTAGCTTTCTAAATACCTGTATTCAGTGTTCAGATGTTTTCTTGGACAGTGTTAGATAAAAGTGTGTCTGTAGTGAAACAGAATAATCTTTAAAAGCTGGTTTTGCACACCTCTTTTGCATGAGGTCATCTAGCTCCTCCCTGTTAAAATATCTAAAAAATATATATTTCTATACAACCACAGGATGTAATTTCAAAGTATTAATTCTGCAACCTTAGCATAACTCAATTTCAATGACACCACTTTTGATTCATGCTACATCCTCCTCACACAGGCTTCATATGAGCATTTACAACCTCTCACCTCTGTGTAATAACCCGTGTTTTCTCTTCAACGTCATAAACCTTTTTTATGATTTCCCTCTTAACAAAGTTAACTTAAACAACTCTGTAATTAACTCAGAGAAACAGGATCCTTGATTAAAGTCTTCCATGTAACACATTGTCTCTAAAAACTGAGTGTGTGTGATACATGCTGTCAGCATTCTCTTGCTGCATCTGTCAGCTGAAATCTGGGGTGGGTGGGGGATGAGTGAGGTCATTCCAAGTGCACTGACATTTCCCAAAGACAAATTCAATACCACATTTCTGTTATTTTAAGAAATAAAAAATGATACAGCACTCAGAGCTGGCTCTCTATGTCACATAGCGCACCTACCCGGCTAACAAAAACGAAATAAAAAAATAAATAAACCCCTGGATAATGCTGGACCTCCTACATCGACTTAGTGCCAGAGACCAACTTTGGCTGAAGGCTCGAGCACATGGTACATCTGCCAACATCCAACAATATAAAAAAGCTAGGAATGAGAGTACAAAGGCTATCCACCTTGCCAAATGCTCATACTATAAAGACACCCTCTCCAACTCCTGGAACTGCAGCAAGTCCTTCTGGGCCAACCTCAGTGATATAACAGGTAAGGACTCAAAAACTGCCCCCGCTATGCTCATGGTCGACGATGTACCGTCCGTGGATCCACTGCAAATAGCAAATGCTCTGAACAGTGCTTTTACAGACCTAAGTGGAGGACTTCTTGCAGACTACTTCAATCCTCCCACTCAGAAATATCCTAAATGTGAGCCAACTCCAGTCGGCAACCGTCCGTTATCTTACTTTAAAGAACTTACCCCCAACGAGGCCAGAAAATACCTGGAGAAGGTACTGGGCAAATCAAGACACAGCAGGGACACCCTGAACCTTAAATTTGTTGTGCTGATACTTGAAGAAGTCCTAAGCCCCCGACCTCGGCGACCATAACACCAGTCCACAGAAGTGGGGACTGTGGATTACATAACAACTACCGGGTGATCTCCACACTCTTGCCACTCTCCAAAGCACTTGAACAGATTATGGCAGATCAACTTGTGGAGTACCTGAACCAGCATCAACTCCTCTGCCCAGAACAATGTGGTTTCCGAGCGGGGCACAGCACCATCACGGCACTGCTGGAGTTTACAGGATATATCCACCAAGCTTTAGGTCAAGGATAGCTGGTTGGAGCTGCATTCATTGACCTATCAAAAGCTTTTGACATGGTTCACCATGCACTGCTCCTCGAGCAGCTATCCCACACTGGACTGTCTCCTGATACAGTTTCAGAAAGAGGGGTTACTAGTGGGGCACCACAGGATTCAGTACTGGGTCCAGTCCTTTTTAATGTCTTTATAAGTGACATTGCAGAGGGACTGGAAGGAAAAGTATGCCTCTTTACAGATGACACAAATTATCTGCAACAGGGTTGATACATAAGGAGGAGTGGAAAGGATGAGAAGGGACTTGGCAAGGTTGGAGGAATGGTGAGAAGTATGGCAGCTTGGATTCAATGCAAAGAAGTGCAAAATAATGCTCCTGGGAAACAAAAACCCTGGAGAAGATTACACAATGGGGGGGGGGTAGTAACAAGGAGGTAGTAACAACAACAAAAATGGAAAGGTACCTGGGTAATCATATCAGATGACCTTAAGGTTAGCAAGCAATGTGAGAAGGCAGTAGGGAGTGCTGGGGGGATACTGGGATGTATAGGGAGAGGCATCACCAGCAGAAAACAGGAAGTTGTTATCCCTCTGTACAGACAGTTGGTGAGACCCAATCTGGAGTACTGCATCCAGTTCTGGAGACCCTATCTCTGTAAGGACATAGACAGGATAGAGGCAGTCCAGAGGAGGGCAACTAAAATGGTGCAGGGTCTGCAAGAGAAGCCATATGAGGAGAGACTAAAGGAGCTTAATATGTACACCCTTGAGGAAAGGAGGGGGGGGACTTGATAAAAACATTTAAGTACCTCAGTGGAATCACCAAAGTCCAAGAGGGTAGCATCTTTCAGAAAAAGAGATGTGCAAGAACAAGGCGACACAATTTGAAGATAGAGGGGGGGTGGTTCAGGGGCAATGTGAGGAAGTATTTTTTTACAGAGAGGGTGGTGGATGCATGGAACAACCTTCCTGAGGAGGCTGTGGGGTCTAAAATTGTGGGAGAATTCAAGAATGCATGTGATAGACATAAGGCAATTTTTGTGGGGGTAGGAAGAAATAGGCTGTTGGTCAACTAGGATCTGCAGCTTGTCCTGTAGGTAGGGAAATGGGCAGACTAGGTAGGTCAAGTTGTCCTTATCTGTCGTCAAAGTCTATGTTTCTATGTAAGTTCAATGGTTCAACAGCTATCTCAGCAATCACTTCCAGTGTGTCAAGATTGGGGATGTCCTCTCAGATAGCAGACCAGTCTGCTTAGGGGTCCCTCAGGAGTCAATCCTGGGACACCTTATGTTCAGTATTTTCCTAAACAAACTCTCAGGCTCTTGCACCAGTTGTATGCTATTGTACACAGACGACGTGGTCATTTTCACCAACAATTCTCAACTTGAGCAACTACAAACTGGCCTCCAACTAGGATTTTCTGCTGACAAAATATGGTTTAAGGATCACAGACTAGTCCTTAACTGTAAAAAACAAAGACCATGATCTACTCCAGCACCCATAGCAAACACAAGACCTTCCCTCTATCCATTCTGAATGACAGTGGCGACTCATTGGACCTCATGTAGCACTTCAAGTACCTGGGCATCACACTTGACTCCATCCTGTCCCATGCCCAGCACATAGATAACACAGCAAAGGCCATAAATTCCAGAATGAGGATACTCTACCACCAAAGGCACAGCCTAACATATGAAGCACTAAACTTTTCCATCACCAACACAATTGTCACCCTCATTGATTATGGCCTGGCCGTATATGGGTCGGCTACGGACTCTGCTCTTTAATGCATCTCCCTAGCCCTAAATAAGGCCTGCCACCTCCTCACAGGTGCTGCAAGACTCAAGCACACCTGTGAGCTCTATGCCCAAGCTGGATGGCTCCAACTGAAGAACAGAATCAAATATCAAACCTGCTTACTTGCCAAACAAACACACCAAACCTGATACTACCAGGAGTCCAGAACCTGCTTATGTACCATGTGAGTACTAGGCTGTCCAGAAGCTCTCACAGTCAAATATTCAGTGTACCAAGATGCCACACTTCACAGGCTCAGTATGTGTTCTCCTACTGTGCACCTCACTGGACAAACACCCTACCTCCAGCCATCTCCGGTATCACAACCATTGGTGCCTTCAAGCGTAAACTCAGACAGCACCTCACCACTGAGGACACCTGTGCCTGCTTCAACTAACCATACGTCCATCATAAATTACTAAAGTCTGGACCACCCTACCCATGGCACCTATGACAGGCTCCACCATCCCTCTCAGTAAAGCACCGACAGCACTTAGTCATACCTCTTGTCCCTAGGGGTACCTACCAACACAACACTTCTCTGGTCCCCCCATCTGCCCACCCCAGCTCTCCATGTGACACTCCCCTCCCTCTTGCCCCTCTTCCCCACCCTTGACCTCCTCTATGTTGCCTATGACTGCTACCTACTCTGTGTCTATCCTCCTCATGTATGTTTTAACCTACTGACACAGGCATACATTGTACAATGCCTCAGCTATGTCTACATGTTGCAAACACCTGTAAATTACTGTACCATTGCTGTAAATGTATTTCTTGTATTTTTCTATTTTCTGTTAACTGACATGGGACCTACAAACGAGCATCCACTGACGTGTTATTCCTAGATCTTAATAAAAAAAAAAATAAGTGGCTCAGCAGGTAGCACACTTGCCTCTGAGGCCAGAAGATCAGAAGGCTGTGGGTTCTATCTCCACATTAGCCACTTCAGTTAAATCATAATACTGACACTGTAGTGCAGCATGAGTGAGGTGCTGTACTCCTGAGGTGCTGTCTTTCAGATGCGACATTAAACCGAGGTCCCATCTGCCTGTTCTGGTGGTTGTTCAGGTGGACATTAAAGATCCCGTGGCGTTCCTCAAAAAGAGTAGGGGAAAGTTTTATTAGAAGAAAAAAATAATCATAGCACAAGAATACAATCATATCAATGAATCACTAAGCAGACAAACAAATACAGAACAAAATCATATAAGAAAAGGAAATAAGTGAAAAAAGAATTGATTTATTTTTAAGGCTATGCAGTCAAAAAACATCTACAATTCTTCCAGTTATTTTGGAATACAGAAACAGATAAATATTTTCCTCAGTATCATAAATAGACTGCAAATGTTACACTATCTGTGTTAGAATTTGAACATTAGTATAAGTGTTTTGTCACAAAAGAAAAGCACACCTGGCTTGCCATAAGTAGAATCTACATAGTGCAAAAATTAAGCATAGGATGCTAAGGTGATAGTGCTTTAGTGCTGGGGGAAATATGCTATAGATTAAAATGTCAAAAATGAGTGCCATGAGTGCCTTTTCTTTCCATTTATGGAGTAGAAGGGTCCATAAAGAATGACTGAAGGGACATTCTAGAAAAAAATGTTGCATGGTTTCGAGAACATTGGGACAGGTGTTCCTTCCGAGGGCACATTCTTTCCTCCACAGTTTTATGTTTTAAATTATTTCAGACTCCTAACCTTCCATGACAAGCCAGCCATGTGACATCCCAGAGGTGAATTGGAATCCTAGGGTCTGTTAACTGAGAAAAAACTATAGTCTGATCCAAACTATTCCCATAGGTGACCACCAGTGGGGGAGGATCTGAGAAATGTGTTCCAAGAACAGATTGGTATAACTGTTTCCTAGTAGACACTGTTATGGTTGTGGGTGACAGCCCCCATATTGTCGTATTTTTAGGAAGATGGGAATTAAATAATAAGGAAGCTTGTATTTCCTGAAATTCCTGGGGATCTCAAAGGGGGGGTTGTTGCCTTATATGGCACAATGGAAGTGTAAAATAATGCATCAGGGAGTACCAGAAAAAAGGGTGAGGCTGGAGGAGAAGTGGTATATTCAATTTCAAAAAAAGACAATGAAAAAACTATTAGATTCAGATTTCTGACTCCACCATGGCAATAATCAAGATATGTGTAGATCCTCTTAATTGGGTTCAGGCGACTGCCCCAGAACCCCTGAAAAAAAATATTTACCCTCGCCTCTAGAGAAAATAGTACTGAGAAAATTGCAGCCAAGTGGAAGAAAAGGGGAAGTATTAATGTTTTTGGTAACATCACTCTTTTTCGTTTGGCTATAGTGCATCCTTTTCAAGAGGAAACTGTATATGAGGCTTTGTCCATGGTAATGTTCCAGTTGTGAGAGGCATCATTAGTGTTACCGAAAGTCAAACATAAAATTCTAATTTGAGAAGAAGCCAGGGTAATGTCTGCTATTTGAGTAAATGAATCTGGAGTTGCTGAAATTGGGATATAAACAGCAGAGCTTTTGCTATAATTCAATCTAGAGCCAGATATTGCCTCAAAAGTCCTGCTAAGGGGCATGAGATCAGCCTCTTTAAATGAGGGAGCAGTACAAATACATAAGTCATCCGCATTTGCAGATACAGGAGGAAAACTAAGACCTGAAAGGAGCATAACTCTCGGGAGGGTTGGATGTTGTAAAAACTTTCTGAGTAGAGGGTCAATCTGAAAGGCATAAAGAAGTGGACTAAGGGAGCAACCCTGTCTAACTCCTTTCCGGCCTAAAAAAGGGGGGCATGGTGTTCCATTAATGTGCGGCTGAATCCAGGCTATGTTATATAGTAATTTAATCCAAGAAATTGACTGCTGAGGTATAGGATAATGTGATAGTGTTTGAAAAAGATACATGTGATCTACTCAGTCAAAGGCCTTTTCTTGGTCTAAAGAAATTAAGAGTGAGGGTGTATCTGGAGTGCTGTAAGCAGAAATATCTCTAAGTAAAGATAAGTTAGAAGTTATTGACTTGTGTGGAATAGCGCAGGCCTGCACTATAGATATTACTTGTGTTGCTATGGGGGGTAAATCTATTAAACAAAATAGATGCAAAAATCTTGTAGTCAACATTCAGGAGGTTTAGAGCCTCCAATTCAGAAAGTCAGACTTATCTCCCTTTGTGAAGAATAAAATCATTATAGCATCAGAAAAGTAATGGGGGATAGAGTTAGAGTTTATGATACTACTGAAGACTAAAGTCAAGAAGGGTGAAAAAAGGCTGAAAATTGCTGGTAAAGCTCAGCAATAAGCCTGTCTATACCAGAAGTACGCTTTTTCTGATGGCTTATGGCTTGCTGAGTTTCTTCTAGAGATATAGGGACAGTCAAGGTATTCAACTGATTCACAGGTACTAAGAGGATGGAGATATCTGAAAAAAAATCTGCAGTGGGGGAAGCTGTGGAAACAGTTCAAACATATTTTCTAAATAGGAGCGTGCTTTTCTCTTTATTGTTGGTAAAGTATTATAAATAAGAGTAGAGTCTAGGTCTGTAAACTGTTCTATACGTGTGGCTGCCACTCTATCCGTACAGCTTTTATAAATGCCCAGTGAGGGTTTAGAACTTTAAGTTCCATACTGTGCTTCCATTTTTAGGGAAAGTGCCCTGTTGTACTGATACTTCTCCATCTCTATTTTTAGTGCTTTTATTTGTTGAGAGCAGTCGGAATTAGTTTCGAAATTGTGTCCATAAGTTTCTGTCTTAGTGCTAAGTACTTTAAATAAGAGTTTTGAAGGCTCTACCATGCCGGCACGACAAAAAAGAGCGTGACCGGCATTACAGAGATGGGCTCCATGTCGACTGCAAGTTGCAGTTGGCATGGAGCTGCACAATTTGGCTCTATTTTTTACATAGGGGGGCTTTGCCCCCCACACCACCCGAACTAAAGGATTCTAACTCCAGGTTGGAGTTAGTTCAGGGAAGGGGTGCAGGTCGAGGGAAGTGGTTGCCCTCTTCCAGCGGCATTTCTACGGTGGCATGGCACTGTTGTTGAGATTGATGCATGTTGGCGTAGAAATGTCACTACTAGGGTGGCATACCAGTTTTGAGTTTTGTTCTTAGCATGTCTAATAAAAAGGATTTTAAGTCTTTTTTTCTATCTTCCCACCAACTTAGTGATGAGTAATAAGCTTCCAAAACAGAAAGCCGAGCATTTAGAAGCTCCTGGCAGGCAGCAGAGATGCCAGGGTCAGTTAGTAGGGAGCTGTTTAATTTCCAGCGAGAACAGGGTTTATTAGGAAAGGATCCATTACAGGGAAAACATAATAAAGAGATAGCTAAATGATCTGAAGTTTTGCATGGAAGTACTTCTGCTTGTTTTACTAAAATATTCTGAGAGATGAAAATATAATCTATACACATGGCAAAGGGACCCCTATGGTATGTTTTTGACCCAGCACGGTGTACAGCACAGTACCCATCTGTAAGTGTTGTAGTTCTAATAAGGGTGTTTAAAGTGGCCATATCACCAATTTTTTTTTGGTTAGCACCTCCTCTATCTGCAATAGTGAGGCCACAGTTGAACCCCCCCCCCCCATATGAATATGTTCACTGGTGTGTAAGAACTGCTGTAATGATTTAAACAGTTCTTTCCTGGATGCTACGCTTTGAGGTGCATAAACATTAATTATTCCAAGTTTTAACTGTTTATATTTACAGTCTAGTAATAGAGCCCACCCAGGGAAAATATCTACCAGTCTAGTTATATGATAGTTAAACCCTGAGAATAAAACCACAAGCCCATCGCATCTATCTTTCCCAGAAGACCAAAAGATGGGCCCTTTTGTCCACCTGGTTTTGGCCTGAGAAAGCTCAAATCTAGTTTTCAGTCAGGTATCCTGAAGTAAATATATGTCATGGTGCAAATCAGTCAGGTACTGCATAGTGGTCACCTGTTTTCTGTAAGATTTGATGCTGCACACATTAAGTGTGAGGTAGCGCAGTGCAGTACTGGAGTGCATAAGGAATGAAAAAAAGAGAAAGAAAGAAAAGGGAAAAATGTAGTGAAGACCTCATGTCTAAGTTACTGCAGCCTATGCACCCATGAGTCCTTTAGAGGGAGAAGGATTATGCTCTGAGTCTGAAGAGTAATCCATTTTGGAGGAGGAGGCAAGGGAAGAATCTGAGTCCCCCTCCTCCTCCTCCTCTGTATCCCCCCATTGTCTTCTTTTTGCCAGGGCCTGGTATCTATTCTTAGTAAGAATGGTTTTCTTTGGAGAGGAACCATATTCCTTTCTTTTCCCTTTCCCTGTCTGGAAGGGGGGGACTACCACAAAAGGGGCCATGTCCTGGGGTGGGGGGGTGGTGGCATTTGTTCCTGGCAGAACTCTCTAGGTGGGTCAGGAACTGTAATAGGTAAAGTGTGTCCCTGTGTTTCTAATACCACCGGGGAACAGGGTAAATTGGTAGCAAGATTGGAGGCAACTGCAGTTAATGGTTCTGCTTGGGGGTGAGTAGCAAGGGGTTTGGCCTCCTTACAATGGAGGGCCTGGACCTGGGAATCTGTTATCAAAGCAACCTGATCCTGGGGAGGGTGGTCTACCCTATTATGATCCGCCGATGGGCAATGTTTGTAGGAGTACCCAGATTCGTTGCACAGGTTGCACTTCTGGGGGTTAGGGCACCCCAGACTTACATGCCATAAACCAAACAAAGATTGCACCTGGGTTTATGACAGGTACTGCTGAGATGGGTTCTTGCCCCACATTTATGACAAGTGCGGGGCTGGCCTGGGTAGAAACATAAACCACGGACCCTACCTATATGGAAACTGCCAGGCAAGAGAATAATACCCATATCAGACTGTTTTAGTTGCACATTTACTTTCCATCCCCCTGTCCAAACTAGATCCTCATCCAAAATAGGATGAGAGGCCTCTAATATGTCACAGCGCTGCTTCAACCAGTATTGGATGTTCGCTATGCTCACCCCCTCACTCCTAAAATGCAGGGTAATGGTTTTAACTGTGGGTTTAGTGAGGAGGATGACCAAAAAGGAGGCCCAAAGAGGCTGTGACTTGACTAACTCATATTTGCCCCAAAATTTCTCCAATGTGTATACATTCTTAAAACTTATATCATATAGCAATTCACCATGTACATGTATGAAGGCAAAGACTGCAGAAGGTCCAATCCCAGAGAGTCCTGAAGCATACTGTGCAGGACTGTTCTCTGATCAGGAGCAGTGCTAATATCCCCCAAGAATTTCAGGTAAATGGCATTCCTGCACTGTGCAGGTTCGCCTAAGTTCTGGACTAAATCACTAAGTCTAAATGTGGTGTTAGCCGCTGGCTCACCTTCAGTTTAGGGGACCTGGTTACTAGTTTCAGCCACAGATACAGTTTCATCCTAGGATGATGTTAGTCCCACAGGATTTTGTTGTAGCTGTGTATCATTGGGGCCTTTCATGCAGTCAATGTCTACAGTAACATGTGCCAGCCGGCTTGTATCGGAAGCTCCCATTGGAGGATTTTGGTCTGTTGATGTGGATGTTGCAGCTTTGCTCCTTGCTATCCGCTGGTTGTTTACTTTAGTAGTAAAATGTCCAGAAGAAGTACAAGCATCTGAAATAATACTGACTGGCCCAGGTGAAGTCCAAGGAGCTCCAACAGTTGTTTGGTTCCAACCAGTCATATGGAGAGCAGTTTCTGGGGACCAAACATGGTCCGTAGGTATGTCAGAATGATGACTGTCCCTTAGGTGTAAGGAAGAGGGAGGAGCTGTTTGTACTTGTGCTGTAGAGGCTTCATTTTCATTCAGGACACTTGAATTATGTACCTTGTCATTACTAGGTACTGAATAGGTAGCATCAGGGATTTTAATCTGAGAGGTGTCATCTTTCCATATGAGCTGCAATAAGAAGGTCTTGTGCTGGAGAAATTCCTGTCTCAATTGTTCCTTAGAAACTGTGTTGGAATTTGTGATATCTGTAGCCAATGCCTGTAGTTCTGGGTTCAAGTCCACCCTCCGGGTGTTCAGGGTAAGTGGTTCCAATACTTGAGAGACAATATTTTCTGCAAATAGCAGCTTGTCATCCCCTGAAGCAATGAGTACATCCAATGATTCTGTAGAGATAGAGCCCAAGGTCTGAGAGGTAGAAAGCAGTCCATCATTACCTTCACCTTCTCCTCCATCTTGGATGTCAGCCATCTTGGAGATGACTGACAGGGGCTCCCCCAACAGCAGAGTAGGGGAATTTTTTTATTGAAAAAACAATACATCACAACAAAACACTGTGGAAATATCAATAAAACAGGAGAAAATCAAAACATAACAGAAATCATAAAGTAAATAACAACAAAAAAGAAGGGGACATAATATAAGAAATCCTCTGCTCAAACAAAACAAACAATCCCAAAATAAAAGAAAATCTGTGTTTGAAACAGCAATGCACTGTAGCAAAAAATACAACTCAGTAGCAGAAAAGAATCCTAAAGGAAAATAGCAATGTCACAACCAAAAAATATGCTTCCAAAAAAATCAGAAACTTTGGTAGAGCAAGAAGTGTCCGTTTAGAGTCCTGCTGCTTACGAACCATGTTCTCAATTTGTGAAATAACACTTAAAGTCGGGACATTCAAATGCTGCAAAGAAAACTGACAGCGGGCCTGTCAGAGAAAATACTTAATACAAGCAAACAATAAATTCAAAGTACTGGGGTGGTATTTTGAAAAAAAAAAAAAAAACAGTGTAATCCCACAAAATCAAAGTCTCATAATTGGCCAATGATGCTAAACCCCAATGCCACTTAGAAGCCAAATCTTGCCAAAATTGTCGAGCATAAGAACAGGTAAAGAAAAAATGTTCCATGGTTTCTTCAATATCAGCACATTCCAAATGAATGCATAGCCTCTCCAATAAAGGCTTATGTTTTAAATTACCCTTAACCCCAAGTCTACCATGGCAGCAAATCCATTGTATATCCCACATGTGGACCCACTTGTCCACCAAAGCACGCAAGGCATTAGTTAACCTCGTAGGGACACATCTGGGGAAATCTACCTAACAAGCAGAATTTCTCTGCATAATATCCACATATAAGCATTTACGAGAAAGAGTCATGATAAGCTCCTTCTTAATTCCCAATTGATTAAGTTTCTATATAGCAGGAATAGCAAATTCTGGAACTTCTAAAGTGGCACAGAGTCTAGGGATGGTGTTTCCCCACTGTAGTACAAACTGCCTAAAAAGCAAATCTGTCCAACCATCCCACTGGTGTCTACTAACCCCTGTTTTGGGAAGCATGGCAGGGGGGGAAATGAAAAAAAGGAAACCAAAGGATGTATCATTCTGAGACCGCCTTTTTAAATTGGCAAATAGGTAAATTTCCATTTAACCAGATTAAGGCAACTCCCCCAAATCTTCTGGAAAAAAACACTGTATAATCTTGTGTCTAAGGAGACTGGAAGAGGGAAAGAAGTACACATGTACAGAAATAAAGGGAGAGTGCATTTTTTAACAATTAACACCCTCTTCGTTTTTGATAAAGCCCATGTTTTCCAGAGTTGTACTTTACATTCTCCAATTTTAATTCTGTCCTCCCAATTTAGAGAAGCAATATCCCCTGGACCAAAATAACACCCAAGAATTTTAATTAGCTCCCTAATAATAGAAATTTGTCCAATCCTTGAAGTGGGAACCCCATCCCTCACATATGCCCCTTTACTCTTGGAATAGTTAATAGCTGCTCCTGCAATAGTGGCATATCTATCTAAAACTCGTAAGGCTGCCACACCCGGTCCTGAATCAGGGACAGTAAGTACTATATTGTTAGCATAAACAGCCAATTTCTGAGGTTCTAAAATAGGAGAGGGTGATAAACCCCAAATAGTAACATCATTGAAAATCTCCTGGATTACAGGATCCAGGACAAATGTATATAAAAGAGGGCTTAGGGGACATCCCTGTCTAACTCCTCTGTGTACAACTAAAGCTTCATCCAATTCCCCATTTACTGTAGGGAAAATTTTAGCCCCTTTGTAACAAAGACTAATCCAAGTCCGAAAGTGACAAGGAAGCTCATAGCAGTCAAGCACTTCCCAGAGAAACCTATGGGACACTCTGATCTAAAGCTAAAAGATAACCCAAGAGGCACCGTTGTCGCCCGAATTCACAAACATTGCACAAAAACATCAAATTTAGCTGAATATTCATCCCCGGAATTGAACAGTTCTGTGCAGGATGTATCAAATGGGATGCCACCATTTGTAATCTATGACAGAGAATAGCGGATACAATTTTGTGATCCATATTAAGTAAACTAATAGGCCTCCAATTTCTGCTATCAGTCTTATCACCCTTTTTAAATAAATACAGTAGTATTGCAGCTGAAAAATCCTGAGGCATGGCCCCTGTATCCAGAATTTCATTATAAATAACATGTAAAACTTCACAGCGATCATCCAAAAAATACTTATAAAATTCATTTGTAAGGTCATCTACCCCTGGGGAAATGCCTATAGTCAAATTGGAAATCTTCTGCCGAATTTCCTCTACTGAAATAGGTTTTTCCAATGCCTCAATATCTACATCAGAAAAGCTTGGCAGTACACAAGAAAAAAACACGTCATCCCACTGAACCCCTGCAAAATAACTAGGCCCTTGAAGATTGCAGAGAGACTGCCTGACTACCTGAAACATTCCAACTGTAGAATTGACTACCACCCCATCAGAATTCATAAGTCCTTCCATGAAAGTATTGTCCAATCTAGTTTTGCAAGCTACAAAAGGGTTGGCAGAAGGTGACTTAACAGTACCATACTGCATTTCTGCTCGTAGAGACACCGCATAATCATATTCATAATTCCTCATTTGTTGTTTAATAACATCAATCTGTAGTTTAACCCTAACATCTGCAACATTGGGTGAAGAGGTCAACCGATAAAACTGCTGTAGAAAATCCAGGTACTGTATATATTTTTGGTTTTGTGAATACTTCCCTTGAAACATAAAGAAATCTTTAAAATCCCATTTAGTGTCAGCCCACTAATGTCCCAGAGAATCATGTAAAATCCGAACTGAGTTCCGAGGCTACAAAAAGGGACCGCATTTTAACCTACATTTTTTGATCTTGCAACCCTGAAGAATTAAGTTTCCACCGAGTTGGTACCCCAGGAAATCTGAGAGGAAACTGGGACATACGTAATGTGCAAAGCAAAACCATATGATCTGAAAATTCACATAAGCGAAGAACAAAAGTATGAGGAAATAAAAACTTGGATAAAAAGAACAAATCAATCCTGGAGCAAAAAGCACTTCATCTCTAAGTAGCACCTTCATCTTTATGCAGCACACAATATGCATCCTTAAGAGAATCAGTCTATAAAACTTTCAAAAGAGCATGGGAATCACAATATACTTTAGCCTGAACTGAATCCTTAAATTTAACATCTAGACCACAATTCATGTCTCCACCCCATATAAATTGTTTCCTAGTAAAGAAGTATGGCAAAATACTGTTAAATAAATCAATCTGCAAGGTCTTAACTTGAGGTGCATTGGTATTAATAAGATGCAATGGGAAACCCTTATAAACACAATCCAAGAGTAAAGCCCTCCCATGGTGTATATCTACTAATCTAGAGACATGGACAGAGGTATGGTTGGACAGAATACCAAGGCCATCAGCAGCAGCATCTTCCCCATATGACAAGAAAATAGGCCCTCTAGTCCAGAACTTAGATGCCTGCCTAATATCAGGGAAACAATGAAACCTAGTTTCCTGTAAAAAAAAGATGCCAGCTTGCAGTAAAAGACAAAAATGTAAACAGGCCATTCTTTTTTTTTTTATTCTTTATACTACAAGTATTTAAGGAAAGAAGTTTAATTTCTTCCATGAATCAGTAAAAAAAGGATTGTAACAACATCAAGGGTTGGGAACATATTTTTTCTTCCTTTTCTTCCCCTTCTTTTTCTTTCCCTCCAAATGCCCCCCACCCCTGTCTACCTCACAATCCATGTCAGAAACAACTCCAGATTGAATAAGACATCTGACATTGAACCTCCCTCATGGGCCTGAAGGAGCTGAAAAAGGTTTTCAGTGGGAACTTCAGGGGGTTGAACCAAAGTCCGACTAGAAGCTCTAGTCACTCACTTAGGAGGGGGTATTTGAAACTCCAAAGTGGAGGAAAGTGAAGGCCTAGCACCCTGTGCAGGAGGGGGTTCCTCAGAATAGGGAGTTTCAGGAACTCCAACAGAGGACTGTCTCCTATGTTATATAGGGTCAGAGTCAGCGGAGGGTACCGAAGGAAAAGCTTGAGGGGCCGGGGGAGGCTCTGAAAAAAGTGGACCATTAGTGGAATGGGCAGTAGAAGAGGTGGGGTCAGTACCTGCAGAAGCAGGGGCGGGGCCTGGATCAGGTCTTTCCCTAGATCGAAATCTGTCCTGTGCATTATTGATAAGATCTTCCTTATCAACCCCACCTTGTTTATTCTGACCAGCCCAAGAGCACTGGTGATAAGCATGACCATGCTCATCATAGAGATTGCAGTGAAAAACATTTCTACAGATACCACTATCGTGGTCAAAGTCCCCACACAGAGCACACTTAACTTTATTGCAGGCACTACTGAGATGCCTTCTGCTACTGCATTTATAACAAGTCTTGGGTTGTCCAGGGTAGAAGCACACTCCTCTATCCTTACCTAGAAAAAAACTATTAGGAATATGTGCCACCTCATTTCCCACAATATGCAGTTTTACTTTAAATTTCCAACTACCCATCCAGAATCCTTCCCCATCGATAATAGCTTCAGGAGGCCCCAAAACTGTACATTTATGTTTCATCCAAAAAAGAATATCTCCCACATTAACCCTTTCATTCCTGAACATGACATGCACAACCTTTTAGATGGGTTTTGTAATTGGGATGGCCCAGAAAGATAACCACGGGGACTGTGTTTTGCAGTTTTCATAACGATTCAAAAATGTATCCAGGCCTGAAAAAGTTTTAAAACTAATGTCAAAGGTGTCTTCCCCCCCTGTACATTAATTAAAGCAAAAATGTCACTGGCTTGAAAGTTCATAGATTCCTTCAACAGTTTTCTGGCTACATAGAGCCTGTCAGGGTGTTCTTCTAGGCCGCCTCGATAACAAAGGTGAACAGCGTTCCTTCTGGATGACTGTTCTAATCTATTATTCCTAAATACATCAGAAAAATGAGCCCCAGGGTGGTGTTGTGCTCAAGGTGGAGAACAACTGTCACAAGGGAGGCCCACAGAAAGGAGGCAAAGGACACCACAGGGAAAGGAAGCAGCTCCTGGTGGGGGACTCAATTACTAGGGGGATAGAACTGGGGGGAGCAGGGAAAACTGAAGTAAGGTGCCTGCCTGGTGCCATGGCTTGGAGGGACAGGAAGGGCATCCTCAGGATCACGAGAACAGCTGCACGGGATTCTGAGCTGGACGTCATTGTCCACCTAGGGACAAATGACTTGGCTCATCATGAGATTAGAGCAGTGCAGGAGGACTTTGAGAGTTGGGAGGGCCTAAAACAAGTAGTACACACAGTATCCTTCTCAGAGGTGCTGCCTGTCAATGGCATGGGGGAGGCGAGGGTAGTTTGAACCATGCAGTTTAATGAATGGTTGAAAAAATGGTGTGGAGCACAGAGGTTTGGCTTCATTGGGGACTGAGGTTCCACCTGGAGGGACACCAACCTATACTGGCAGGATGGTCTGCATCTATCCAGGAAGGGAACAAGTCTTTTGAGCAATCGGTTTAAATGCTTCATTGGCAAGCTTTTAAACTAGTCAAGGGGGGAGGCACTGATAAGTAGCAGGAAAATCCCAGCCTCTCCCTACAAAACAGGGTACTAAATGAGAAAAAGACTGAGGTAGAAAGGTCAGTGGGGAATGCTGCAATAGAAGGTAAAGCCATCAAAAAATGGAGAGCAATGAGAACCAATGCCTGTAGTCTGGGTAACAAGCTTCCTGAATTAGTGGCCTTGATGGAGGAGGAACATCTGGATATCATGGCAGTCACAGAAACATGGTACACACAAAACCGTGACTGGGATGTAAACGTACCAGGATACACTATCTACAGGAGGGACAGGGAGGGTAAAAGAGGAGGAGGATTAGCTCTTTACATAAGGAAAGGAATCAAAGCAACAGAACAAAAGGGTAAATAAGGAGGAGAAGAAGCACTGTGGGTAAATTTGGAGACAGGCAATGGCACCACAATTCGCACAGGGGTTGTATACAGATCCCCTTCTCAGGGGAGGAAATGGACAAGGAAATGATATAAAGTATACTTAGAATGGCAGAAAAAGGGGAAATATTGCTGATGGGTGATCTGAATATGCCAGATGTTAACTGGAGTGCAGTTGAAGCAGCCACTGAAGAGTGGGGTTATTCTAGATGCCCTACAGGGGCATGCCTTAGACAACTAGTATTGGAGCCCACTCAAGAGGGAGCAATCTTAGACCTAGTTCTCTCAAATGGAGATGGAGAGGATCACAGATGTAGAAGTGGGTAGCCATCTGGAAACTAGCAAACCATAGAACAGTATGGTTCACAATAAACACAGCAATAGAGTCAACCATACAAGGCAAAAGTACTGGACTTTAGGAGGGCTGACTTTGCCAAAATGGGTGAGTGCCTAAGGAATGCACTAGCAAGTGTGCAGGAAGGAGGGGTGGAAAAACAATGGGGAATAATAAAAACTGCCATCACAGAGGTAACAAGCCTTTGTGTGAAGCAAATAAACAAAACAAAACGATGTAAGAAACCACTATGGTTCTCAAAGGAAGTGGCAGTGAAGGTTCAAGAGAAAAAGAAAGCATTCAGGAAGTACAAGGAATCACAGAAGGAGCAGGACAGAGAACTGTATCAGTTAAAGCAAAAGGAAGCTGGGAAGGCAGTCAGAACAGCAAAGGCCCAAACCGAGGAAAAGATAGCCAACTCAGTTAAGAAGGATAAAACCTTTTACAGGTACATCAGGGAGCAAAGGAAAACCAAGGGAGGGATAGTGAGGCTTAATAAAGGGGAAGCAGGGTGGGCAGATGGTGACTGTGAAAAGGCAGAGATACTAAACAAATATTTTTGCTCAGTATTTACAAATGAAGAGGGAGAGGTACCTAAAACAAACAGTAGAAACACTCTGGATACAGAAGTTGATACCAGCCCATTTACAGAAGAAAGGGTTCTGAAAGAACTCTTAAAACTGAAGGTGGACAAAGCAATGGGGCCTGATGGGATTCATCCCAGAATTCTAAAAGAACTAAGGGTAGAACTAGTGACACCACTGACTACTCTCTTTAACAAATCATGGGAGGATGGGGTGGTACCTGAGGACTGGAGGAGGGCAGATGTGATTCCCCTTCACAAAAGTGGGAACAAGGCAGAAGCAGGACACTACAGACCTGTTAGCTTAATCTCAGTGATAGGGAAAATGATGGAATCACTTCTGAAGGAAAGAATTGTCGAGTATCTAGAGGCCAGAGGGGCACAGGACCCAAGGCAGCATTGATTCACAGCGGGAAGGTCATGCCAGACGAATCTGATAGATTTCTTTGACTGGGTGACCAAAGTAGTAGATCAGGGAGTAGCTGTGGACATGGCCTACCTAGACTTTAGCAAAGCATTTGACACAGTCCCACACAAAAGATTAATATACAAGTTAGCCAGCCTGGGAGTGGGTCCAAAGATGGCAGCCTGGGTAAAAGAATTGGCTGGAGAATAGGACACAGAGAGTAATAGTAAATGGAGTCCACTCTGAAGAAAGGAGGAGTTACTAGTGGGGTACCGCAGGGTTCAGTATTAGGACCGGTCCTCTTCAATGTCTTTATAGGCGACATTGCAGAGGGACTGGAAGGAAAAGTATGTCTCTTTGCAGATGACACAAAGATCTTCAAAAGAGTTGATGCACAAGGTGTGGTGGAAAGGATGAGAAGGGACTTGGCAAGGTTAGAGGAATGGTCAAATGTATGGTAGCTTAGATTCAATGCTAAGAAGTGCAAGGTAATGCACCTGGGAAACAAAAACCTAGGAGAAGAGTACACAATGGGGAGTGAGATACTAACAACAACAAAAATGGAAAGGGATCTGGGGGTAGTCATATCAGATGACCTAAAGGTGGGAAAGCAATGTGAGAGGGCAGCAAGAAGGGTTGGGGGGATACTGGGACGCATAGGGAGAGGCATCACCAGTAGAAAACAGGAAGTTATTATCCCTCTGTACAGACAGCTGGTGAGACCCCATCTGGAGTACTGCATGCAGTTCTGGAGACCCAATCTCCACAAAGACATAGACAGGATGGAAGCTGTCCAGAGGAGGGCAACTAAAATGGTGCAGGGTCTGCACCGGAAGACATATGAAGAGAGACTTAAGGAGCTTAATATGTATAGCCTCGAGGAAAGGAGGGAGAGGGGGACATGATAGAAACTTTCAAGTACCTCAAGGGAATCAACAAAGTCCAAGAGGGTAGCATCTTTCAAAAAGAAGTGTGCAAGAACAAGGGGCACAATCTGAAGATAGAAGGGGCGGCTCAGGTAATTTAAGGAAGTATTTTTCACAGAGGGTTGTGGATGCATGGAATGGCCTTCCGAGGAGGTTGTGGAGTCAAAACAGTGGTGGAATTCAAGCATGCATGGGACAGTCATAAGGCAATTCTAGGGGGTGGGGGTAGGAAGAAGTAGGCTGCTAGTTAACTAGGATCTGCAGCTTATCCAGTAGGTAGGGAAATGGGTAGACTGGGTGGGCCAAGCGGTCTTTATCTGCCATCAAATTCTATGTTTCTATGTTTCTAAACAGGAGGGGAACATTGTGGACAACTCCTAGGATTGTTGTCAGTGTTCAGTGCTCCCTTCCCCTCAGAAACTCTGGCATCGTTCAAAGTAAAAGTCTGACCTGGCAAAGAGTCCCCAGCTTGTCCCGAAGCATTCTGCACAGATTCCGGTGTGAACGTTTCCCACTGTGAATCAGGCATCCATTTGCTCTCCACCAAAGTCCAGCCAGCATTGGCCAGAGCACTATCCTTCAACCAGCCTCCATTAGGGAAGGAATCCTTTCGAGCAGTACGCTTCCGCATTCCCGGAATTGGAACGTCATCCGGGTGATTCATGCCGTCAGAATCTGTCAGAATCGGCCGCTCAGAATGTTCCACAGGCGCTAACAAGACTTTAGGAGCAGCTAGAGAAGTGGCTTCAGTTGAAACAGAAATATCAACCACTGGAGCTTCAGTCTGCAACAGAGGTATCACAGAGGCCATCGGCAACACAGGTACCGATGAATGAGACTCTGCTTTTGAAATATTATCTCCTCCCAATGCATGGCGTTCAGCATGCACCACTGCACAAACCTTTACATGAGCACCCAAAGTGCTCTTATCATCCTGTACCCGAAACCCCACTGAGGAAGCTTGATCAAAATGAACAGCGTCTTGGACATGTTGCTCCTTCACAGACCCTTGGGCATCTGCCATGTTCACAAAGCAGCCGGTCCCCCTACCTGTGAGTATGGGAATTTTCCTGGTGTCCTGGACAAATTTCCCCCATTCACTAAAAATACCACCAACAGCTTAATCTGGTTCAATTTCAGTTGGTTGCCATCTGTATCCCCCTGTTGCCCCTGAAAAAGGGACTTCTAGTCTCAGTGGGCCCACCAGGTCAACAAAATTCAATAAATAAATAAATAAATAAACAAATTAACATTCATGCCACCTCATAACTCCACCATTTCAGTTTTTGAAGAGCTGTATCTGCAGGACATAAAGAACTTGAGGAAAAATCCACTCTGTCTTCGTTTTAATAATTGTATAGTGCCGGAGAGGCAAGCAATTGACAATCTAGCTAAAAACAAAGATATTGTTATTAAAAAAGCTAATAAAGGCAGAACACTAGTTATCATGAATTTTGTGCAATTTGAAAATTAGATGATTAGGCAACTAAGTAACAGCAAGTTTTATTTACCTCTCCTTTCTGACCCTACTAATAGATTCAAGAAAGAAACCGACGTTTATTTCCATGAAATGCATGTTTCTGCCCATATCTCTAAACACACTTATGATTTTCTGACAGTTAAGCATCCAGCTAGGACTGTGATATATGGTTTCTATAAAATACATAAAAATCTGAAGACCCCCCCCCCCCAGCATGCCCTGTAGTGTCTTGCACTCCCTCCCTCACAGAGCCACTTGCTCAATATGTTGACTAACAAATAAAACATTTGGCTAAAGGTACCACAAGCTACATTTGAGACACCACCCATATACTGAAACATTTGGAGGACCTATATGTATACACCTAGAGTGGTGGTTGGTAACTTTAGACGTCAATGTTTGAAGATACTGGATGACCCTGAATTAATGAAAGATTTAGAGTTACGGTACAAGGAATGTAGACATGATCTAAGTGGGCACAAACGTCAGCCGGTGGACACTGTACCCAAAACTGAACTCAGGAAGTATGTTTTCTTTCCTAGAGCACTAGGAGCATGGAATCAGTTACCATGGTAGTTGTGGATGTACCTAATTTGTTCCACTTTAAGTCAAGATTGGAAAAATACATACAGGAAGGTAACCTCGAAGGTCACCTCCACTGAGCAGTGGGAACAGCAATTATGATCCTAGACCTACTACTGTCCTAAACCAAAGTATCAACCAAAGTATTACTAACCTATATACAAACATAACCTATCAGGTGGGCTTGGAGGAGTTGAGAGAAAGCCTTTATGAGCATACTGAGTACAGTGGAAGATACATAGAATTTATTTTAACACTGGCAGAGAAAGTACTTGCTGTACATGTGTTGCTTTTATGTTTTCTGATCAGTTTTATTTGCAAGTAAAGGGAACCATAATGGATGCTACCTTTGTGACCACATATGCAAGTATTTATCTAGCACATTGGAAAAAGGAAAAAACCTTACTTGGACAAAATAGACATGTATAGGAGGTGCATTGATGACCTCCTTCTGGTGTGGAAGGGCACGTGTGAGGAGCTTGGGTGTTTTGTCACATATCTAGAATCCACAAATGAAAATCTGAAATTTAACATTACAGCTAGCCAGAGCACAACTGATTTTTTTGGACCTAAGAATCAACAAAGATGGCATGGAAGAAAGTGGAGTAATAACTAGCCTCTATCGCAAGTCTACAGACAGGAACTCTGTTTTGGAGTTCACCAGCTGTCACCTGAGACATGTGGTGGAAAGCATACCTGTCAGTCAATTCAGTAGGCTAAAATATAATTGTTGTTCCACATAAGATTATGACAAGGGTGTACATGAAATGAGGGTAAGGTTTACTAACAGGGGGGATAATCGAACCTGTGTAAACAATGTTAAAGTTAATAACAGATGCAGAGTGCACCTTTTGACCCCTGGGAGAGGCAGGGTTAATAGTACCAGTAACAAATGGTCAAACTTTGTGACTGCGTTTACACCACATACCCCAAAAGTTGCAGATATCATAAGAAAACACTGGCATGTTCTGCAGGTAGAATTCAGACTTAAAGAGTACACCACGGAAATGCCAAGGGTTACACACGGGAAGGGGCGCAACCTTACAGTTATATTAGTAAGGAGCCACTACACACAGAAATCTGTGCCAGCTTGTACACCCCTACAGAATGGTAATTTTAAATGTGGCACCTGCAGTTTTTGTAAATATATAACAACTGGTAATGGGTTTTATGATGTGCATGGGAATAGAAAGTATAAAATAGGGAAATCGATTAATTTGTATACTGAGAATCTTGTTTATATGGCTACCTGTACATGCAAATGTTTCTATGTAGGGAAGACTACCAGGAAATTCAAGCTCCGTATTGGGGAGCATTTAAGAGCTATAGGAAAACAAACTCTGGTTAGAGCCGATACAGCTGGGCCAGGCTCTTACCTGTCCAGGTAGCAGAGCAGCGCAGCACGGCTCTCAGAGTGGCGGCAATGGCAATATCAGTGTGGCGGCAGCGTGTGTCATGGAGCTGTGGTGGCAACATTGGAGTGCCAGTTTCAGAGCAGCAATGGTTTGCCATTCGAACGATGGTGGCAGTGCTGAAACTGTGCATGTGCAGTTGTGGCAGAAGTGCATTTGCAAAGTAGTGCACTGTGGGGAAGGGGCTGACCTTGCTGTGGAGGGGAGCTCTGTCATGAAAGACAGTGCCTATGGCATCAATGCTGTCATGATGTCGCTGCATCACTGTAGGAGAACACAGGGTCATGTTCGGAGGCGACCACTGTTCTCCTACAGTGATAGCAAAATGTTTGTGGAGCTCCACCAATGCAGCCGTAGAAAGGCCGTAAACAATGCACTTGCAGCACATGTTTTGATGAGAGGTCCTGAGCACAGATTTATGTTTCAAGGTATTGAAAAAATTTTCCTTCCCGCAAGGGATGGTGACTTAAACAGAATACTCTTAAGAATGGAAAGTTTCCGACAATTCAAACTGAATGCTATAGGAGGCTTGGGACTAAATGATACATTCAGCTGACACCTTATTTATAGATGATGTGCAAAGATGCAGTATTATTGGATAGTTGTATATAGAACATAATACCTTATGATTTTTAGAAAAGCATTTTTTTAGCTTTTTTTTAACATGTCTATTTATATTTTATCTAATTGCTCAGTTCTTATTGGGCTTAAGATACAGATTTGATGTCCTAGTTAAAGTCGTTATCTCCCCCCCAGCTGCCCCTTATCTTATTCTTAAATGTTGATATAATGTATGTATATTAATAAAACTAGTTTTATTAGTTTGTTAGTATGTGGGTACGTGGAGGATTAATATGTTTTTGCATTTTTATGTGCAATTTTAGATGTTTTTATGTATGTATACCTTTAAATGTTTACCTGAAATAGGGAACAGGTAACAGCCTCCACTTTACACCTTGAGGAAGAGCATGGGCTTCACTCAAAAACATTTGGTGGTGTGTGGTGGGAGGGCTGCTAGCCAGTAACCATGTAATAAACTTAAGGTTTTGACTCAGACAAGCTAACTTCACTTTAATTTATTTCCTGTGGTGCCTTAGCATGGACTTTTGTGTGGATCTGGTGACTTAAATATGCCCAGAGCTTGGTTTATCCCTCTGGTTGCCACCTCCAGCTGTCTGTTTTTACCCAAAGTACTCCTAGTGAAACCCAGGGTATTGCCATATGTGCTGATGCGTACGTGAGAAGGGTCACTGTCCAAGTTGTGAACATGTCAACAGAGATGTCAGCTTCAGTAAATAATGTGCCCTGGCTGCAGACACTGTTGAAAACCTAAAGCCATCTACTGAGGGTGTGGGAGCTGCGATCAGTCCAGAAGCCTTTGATTTAGGATTGTCGCTCATACTAGAGGGATGGAAGACCCAGGTTATTCTAAAACTGTCTCACCATATGTGAGTGGGATGTTGGATATGTCCAGAGAGAAGAAACTCATCAGACTGCATGACAACAAACCTTTCCAGGAGAGGACTCAAAGACTGGCACCTGAAGACACAGAGGATATGAGATACCACCTTTAAGAATTGTTGGCTGCTGGAATCACAAAGGAGCCAAGAAGCCCATATGTCTCACCCATTGTGGTTGTACAAAAGTAGAATAGCAGTGTATGGATGTGTGTGGACTGCTGAACAGTTCACAAGAGAATGATTCTAGAGCAATACACCATGTCTAGGGCAGAGGATACCCTGGACTGACTGAATAGAAGCATGTGGGTTTTTGCTTGGCTATTGCAACTGTTGTTACCAGATCCAAATGGCCAAGGAAGGTCATGAGAAGACACCCTACATCTGTTAACTTGGTTTCTATGAATGCAAAGATGGATTTCAGGTGCCCAAGCCACTTTCCAATGCCTTATGGACTGAGCTATTGGGGACATGAACCTACTAGAGTGCTTAGTGTTCTTGGTTGCTGTTTTCTCTTTGGGAATGCTCTTGAGGAAGACAAGACATGCCTACAGAAAGCTTTGGAGCGGTGGAAAGAATTCAGGCTCAAACTCTCCTTCAACGAATTCCAATTCTTCCAGACATCAGTCAATTACATAGGATACGTAGTATTAGAGAATAGCATCAGCACAGACCATAGGAAAGCAGAAATGCTCATCACCTGGCTTCGACCAAAGAATCTAAAGGATTTACAACACTTTCTTGGGATCTGAGGTCATAACCAATGTTTCATGAAGTACTCATTAGAGTTGTACACCCTTTACTGAGCTTTACCCACAGGTACCCTTCAATCAACAAGCCAAGAGAGCTACATTGGAAAGAAACTGGCACAAAGAGCTACTTTAAGGTGCATGACTCATTTGGATGGTCTTTTAAGGAGACTATCCAATGACTGACCCAACTTACCATGGCATATGCTGATTCCACAGGAGTACATACTGTATGCTGCACACTGTTGCCAGCTTAAGGGGCCTATGAGGTGTACTTACCCTAAAGGCATGAGACCAGTAGCCTTTACAAACAAAAAATTGATGCCTTCTGAGAAATACCCTGTCCATAGATTGTAGTTGTTAGCACTGAAATGAGCCATTGCAGACCAATTCCACATATATTTGTATTGTGTAAGGATGTTGTTGTTTTGTAATGCTGAATTGCCTGTAACAACCTTGCAATCTTATCATGCCATGTCTTGTACTTAATTATTTTAGCTGCTGTGCAGTATATTGTTTTGTGTACCAATGAATCCACTGTTTGTACATTTTGTACTATCCTTTGTCTTGCATCCTTTGTAACCACTGAGTTTTTTTCTGTACTGTATCATCCTAACTAGGACCTCCTCGCAAATGAGCATCACTCAATGGAGACTTTCTTGGTAAAACAAATAATATTAATTAAAAAATAACTGCCAAGACTTACAACAATCTGGGGTGTGGCTTAACACCAGACAGGAGCAGTTGTGCCTTGCTGTAGCTCCTAAGAGAGATTCACTTATTAGGTATATTTTAACAGCTTTTTTCTGAATAATTCAGTGCCAAGCAGCCATAATAACACCTAGCTAGCCCAGCAGCACAGTAAGAATGGGAAAGCTAAAGGAACTCTGGGTCACATTGGAGACAGGGAATGGCATCACAATCCGCACAAGGTTTGTATACAGACCCCCATCTCAAGGGGAGGAAATGGACAAGAAAATGATAGAGGGCATTCTCAAAATAGCTTAAAAAGGGGAGATACTGTTGATGGGGGACCTGAATATGCCAGATGTTAACTGGGCAACATGGACTGCAGCCACATCCAAGAGCAGGATCATTCTCGATGCCCTACAGGAGCATGCCTTAGACAGCTAGTGGTGGAACCCACTGGAGGGAGCAATATTAGACCTGGTACTCCAAATGGAGAGAGGATCACAAACTTAGAAGTCAGTAGACACCTGGGAACAAGCGACCACTGCACAGTGTGCTTCACAATAAACACAACCATGGAGACAAGCCATACAAATACAAGGATACTGGACTTTAGAAGGGCTGACTTTGGCAAAATGGGTGAATACCTGAGGAATGCATTAGCAAATGGCCAGAAAGGAGGGGTGGAAGAACAATGGAGAACAATCAAAACTGCCATCATGGAGGCAACAAGCCTTTGTGTGAAACAAATAAAGAAAACAAAGCGGAATAAAAAACACTATGGCTCTCAAAAGAAGTGTCAGGGAAGGTTAAGGAGAAAAAGGCTGCATTCAAAAAGTATAAGGAATCACAGACTGAGCACGACAGGGAACTGTATCAATTAAAGCAGAAAGAAGTGGGGAAGGCAGTCAGAAAAGCAAAGGCCCAAACCGAGGAAAGGATAGCCAACTCAGTTAAGAAGGGGGATAAAACCTTTTATAGGTACATTAGGGAACATAGAAAGGTTAAAGGAAGGATAGGGAAGATTAATAAAGGAGAGGGGAGGTGGGCAGAGGGAGACAGTGAAAGGCAGAGATAATGAATGAATACTTTTGCTCAGTATTCACAAAAGAAGAAGAGGAGGAGGAGTTACCTAAACCAAACAGTAGAAGCACTCTGGATAGTGGGGTTGATACCAGTCCATTTAAAGAAGAAAGAGTACTGAAAGAACTTCTAAAACTCAAGGTGGACAAAGCAATGGGGCCTGACGGGATTCACCCTAGAATCCTAGAAGAGCTAAGGGAGGACCTAGTGACACCACTAATCACACTTTTTAACAAATCATGGGAAGATGGGGTGGTACCTGAGGACTGGAGGAGGGCAGATGTGATTCCCCTTCACAAAAGTGGGAGCAAGGCAGAAGCAGAAAACTACAGACCTGTTAGTTTGACCTCAGTGGTGGGGAAAATGATGCAATCACTTCTGAAAGAAAGAATTGTTGAGTACCTAGAGGCCAGTGGGGCACTGGACCCAAAGCAGCATGGATTCACAGCAGGAAGGTCATGTCAGACAAATCTAATCGATTTCTTTGACTGGGTGACCAAAGTAATAGACCAGGGAGGGGCTGTGGATATGGCCTACCTAGACTTTGGCAAGGCATTTGACACAGTCTCGCACAAAAGATTAATAATCAAGTTAGTCAGCCTGGGAGTGGGTCCCAGGGTGGTAGCCTGGGTAGAAAACTGTCTGCACAACAGGACACAGAAGGTAATAGTGAATGGAACACATTCTGAAGAAAGGGGGGTTACTAGTGGAGTACCTCAGGGCTCAGTACTGGGTCCAGTCCTCTTTAGCGTCTTTATAGGTGACATTGCAGAGGGTCTGGAAGGAAAGGTATGCCTCTTTGTGGATGACACAAAGATCTGTAACAGAGTTGATACACAAGGGAGGTAGACAGGATGAGAAGGGACTTGGCAAGGTTGGAGGAATGGTCAGACATATGGCAACTTAGATTCAATGCAAAGAAGTGCAAAGTAATGCACCTGGGAAATAAAAATCCAGGAGAAGAGTACACAACGCAGGGAGGTACTAACAACAACAATAATGGAAAGGGATCTGGGTGTAGTCATATCAGATGACCTAAAGGTGGGTATGCAATGTGAGAAGTCAGTAGGAAAGCCAGGGGATACTGGGATGCATAGGGAGGGCATCACAAGTAGAAAAGGAAGTGGTTATCCTCTATACAGACAGTTGGTGAGACCCCATCTGGAGTACTGTGTGCAGTTTTGGAGACCTCATCTATGCAAGAACATAGACAGGATGGAAGCAGTCCAGAGGAGGGCAACTAAAATGGTGCAGGGTCTACATCAGAAACCATATGAAGAGAGACTGAGAGAGCTTAATATGTATACCCTTGATGAAAGGAAGGAGGACGGGGATATGATAGAAACTTTTAAGTACCTCAGGGAGTCAACAAAGTGCAGGAGGGTAGCATCTTTCAGAAAAAGAGATGTGTAAGAACAAGGGGGCATAATTTAAAGTTAGAGGGGGGACGGCTCAGGGGTAATGTGTGGAAATTCTTTTTCACGGAGAGAGTGGTGGACACATGGAACTGCCTTCCTGGAGAGGTTGTGGGGTCTAAAACAGTGGAAGAATTCAAACATGCATGGGACAGACATAAGGCAATTATAGTGAGGGGTTGCAGGAAATAGGCTGTTGGTTAACTAGAATCTGCAGCTTATCCAGTAGGTAGGGAAATGGGCAGACTGGGTGGGCCAAGTGGTCCTTATCTGCCGTCAAAGTCTATGTTTCTATGTTTCTATGTTAACATCTGTACCTCCACTGGGAGACTTTTTTACTCCTAAACCAATGAAGTCTAAAGAGACAAAGCAGCCACTGCATGAGGCCGCTTCCACTGCAGCGGATGATCAGGGAGCTGGGGATGTCTTGTTACATACAGTCAACGGGATATTAGCCATCTTGTTGAATTGGTTTTTGATATGGACCAAACATTGCACCTCCTGAACCCTCAGGTGTCCACCCTAGAGGCCGGTTCCACCATGCTGCAGTGAAAGAGAAATGGTCAATGTGCAGTACAGTGAATGTTACAATGTCACCAGGTGAAATTTTGTCTGTCAGACATTGTGTCTTTTGTTCTTGGGGGGGTGCCCCCCTGCACCCCCCCTTCTTAATATATCTAACTCCAAGTCAGAGTTAATTTGGGGGGGGGGCCAAGGACAGAAAAAGGGAAAAATTGCACCCTTGGGTCCCTTACAGTGAAAATCTCAAAACCTGTCAAGATTGTCGCTGTAAGGGATTTTGCCATGTTGCATTCGTTGTGCGAACAGCACACCCTAGATGCCAAGGGGGACATGATCGAACACATGATTCAGAGAGTGGAGTGGACCTGCATAAAAGTACATGACTCCATCTTGGGTCTGATCAAAGAAAATTCACTCCTCACAGACAATGTCTAAAAACACTGGAGAATCAGGCCCAAAAGAGAAAATTTCTGTTGTGGGACTTCCAGAAACAGCCAAAGTGGAAGATCCTCTTGACTTCATCTGTACCTTCCTCTCACAGATCCAGGGTCTTATGGAAGAAGAAGAAGTGCCAGTCTTGCTGGGAAAGCACATCGCCTCACCCCAAGGTGTGCCCTGGCCGACCCAGAAGTGCCACAGACATTTTTGGTGATTGGGATAGAACCTTGACCACTGTTAGATGACTGAGGAATCTCCATTATGGGGAAGCAGTCATTACATTATTCCCCTATTTAGTGCACAGCACCTGGCTCCACTGGAAGGCATTCAACAAAGTCTGGGGCATCCTAAGGCAGCACAAGGTCCAGCACCAGCTTCTCCTGTCCGCAAAACTGTATGTTGTCTGGAATGGTCACATTTATATCTAGAATTACCCCAGAGAGGTGGTAAGAAAACTCAGCAGATTGAGCTGAAGCTGAGCACTCCAGAGATAGAAGAATCAGGGTCGGACTGAGTGGTACTTTACAATTGTGTGAATGGGTGAAATGTAATGTTTCTCATTTTTCAGCCTATGGACTAGAACTGTATATGTTCAGGACAGTTTAAAGTTTGGACTTTGTCTCCCCCACCTGGGATATCACCTTTATAGAACTCTGTTTCTAGTTTTCATAGAAACAAGACTAGAAGACATGTGAACTCTTAGATTAGCACAGTTACAAATAACAAGCTATAAAGCTTCTTGTCTTTCTTTGTATAATACCCAAATTGTAAGGTTTAATGTTTTATTTCTTTGTAAACCGCATGGTCAAAATAGCAGTCTCCCACAAGTTTCTTCTTGCCCTGCTTGTTCTCTCAGCAGTGAGCAGCATCGCAGGGATCCCACTGCACTGAAAATGTGGGATAAGAGAGAGGTAATGGCTCATCCTGACTATGATGGATTATTTTAAATAATATAGCTTGCTTTTGTTTTAATGGTGTTTGGGGGGCTACTAACATTATAATATGCTCCAATGTTAAAGATATTCCAATGCAAGTTGTTAAAAATAGTTTTCTCTTATACAGCACATAATGGTTAAATTGTAGCTTAATCTAGTTATATCAGCTATAAATTGTCAAATATCGCTTAGGATGCTGTACTTGTAAAAATAATGATTATGAAGGGTATTGTTTGACATTTAGCCTTGATGGCAAACAAGGAATTGGGATTACCATTCAGATAAATTACCCTTGTGGAGTTCTTAGATATATGCCTTCAGAATGTTTAATCCTTTATGTAGTACTGTTTGGAAGTTGGAACCCCCCAAAAGATGTACCAAATGACAAAGGGTCTGAAACATCCTTTATAAGAGATCATATTAGTTCTGTTATCAATTGATATCCTTCTGTGCAAATTTGTACGCACCTACTGTACTTGCAAAATTATAAATAAAATAGTAAAAAAAAAAAGTCTGACAACAATTCTTTGATGTACAGTATGTGAAAACCAGAGCCAGACTTGAAGCTACCACACATCACTGCCTGTCAGCTCTGTCTGCACACGATTATAGTGTGGAGTACTGTTGAAGACTCAGTCATATTGGTCTCAATGACATCTGGAGATTCCAGTGATACCCTAGAATGAATCCACATTCCCGAGAACGCAATCAAAGCCTTGTGTAAAAAATATGACAGAGAGGAGCTTGTCACCTCCGCCAACCCCACTTGTGGACACTCTGAACTTTTGCAGAGTCCCTCTTATAAGTCTACTGTATTTTTTATGAATTGCAAATGACTTCATTGCTATGATTGAATGAGGAGGAGGACTTAATCCCTCTGAGGCAGCCATTTTATAGCAAGGATAAGCAATGAACTGTTTGAACATCTAAGACTGGGAGAAACAAGGAGCAAAGGGATGTAGAATGTTTCAAGCACTTCTTTGCTGCCCTAGTAATAGGAAAGGAGGCCAATAGAGTAACATTACATCAACTCAGTACATGTTTACTCTTACGAGACAGGAACAAGCTTAAATTGAAGAATCAACTCCTTTACAGAGAAGTTGAAGAACTCAGCGGGTTCCACAAACACCAACTGCTGTTTCCAACAAAATACAGCAAGACTGTCATGTGAGCAATAACTGATGGCGTGGAACAGACTGTGGATCTTGCCAAAGCCCAATTCTACTGGGTCAGGATGGGAACTGAGACAGAAAGTTACTGCAAGCAGTGCTGTCACTGCATTCAAAGAAAGATCCTATCCAAGAGGACAGCCCCTCTAGTGAACATTGCAACAAGTGCAAAAATAAAACATGTGAATTGACATTTCAGTTTGGAGCCACATGGTAAGAACATAAGCAGTGCATTAGTAGTGCTCAACCTTTTCACCAGAAACACTAAAGCCTTTTTGACAATAGACCAGATAGCAACCACCATATCTACAGTCATGGTAGAAAAGTTCTTTATACACTACGGAGCACCAAACCAGATCCACTCTGAACAAGGTAGAGACTTTGAGAGCAAACTCATAAAGGAGATACTGTTCCTGTGAGAGAATCTAGGGTGATCCACAGCTTCAATAGTTTAATCATGCCTTACTGAACAGGTTGATAATGCTGGACTCCAATCGGAAAGCCAGATGGAGTCAGCAAGTAAGCATTTTGGTCCGTGTTTACAACAGCATGAAAAGTGATGCCACAGGATTTTTGCCCTATTGCCTAATGTTTAGGTAGGAAGCTATGTTTCTCATGTAACACTGCTTTGGGGCCTCAGAGGAAGGAGCTAGGGCAAAGACTTACCTGCAGTATGTTTAGAGGTTGAAGCGTCAACTAAATGCTGCCCACAAGTTAGCCCAGGACACTGCAATAAAAAGGAATCATGCTAACAAAGAACACTATGACAAGAAGGTCAGAGCACACAAATTGCTGTCCAGAGATAGAGCTCACCTAGAATCATAGAAACACAGAATTTGATGGCAGATAAGGACCATGTGACCCACACAGTCAACCCATTTTCCCTACCTGTGTTATTTCCACAGAACATACTTGATCTACAGCTATTTATTTTTCCTTCCCCTTTCCTTTCCACCATGATTCCTTTGTGCCTATCCCATATATTCTTGAACCCCACCATTTTCACCCCCCGCTGCCTCTGCTGGAAAGCTGTTCCAGGAATCCACCACTTTTTCTAAGGGAATCTCAGCTTGCCTGGTAAACATACTGTAAGGTTGCAGATCAGAGGGGCAATACCCCTTGTTTAGTACTGGAACAACTTGGGAACTTGTCAGGGTGCAATGTACAACCAGAGGGACACTTTGGATGTGCTAAGGCAAGGAATGGTGCAAATGATTTCAGGTTCAGACACAGCTAGTACAGAGCTGCCTAGACAACCAGCTACAAGAAATGCTATGCACAGATGTGAAGCCAAGAAAGTTAAACAAGTTGCCCTTCAACCTCCAACTGATGCTCAAGGAAGAGATCAGGACAGTTTAGATGTAGAAACAGAGATGGTGAGATCCTATTCCACAAAGAATCCACCCTGTCTAACTTAACTGCACTACCCAACAATGTACCTGCAGAGAAGTTCAGTTTTGCAGAACACCAGTTGGACCACAACGCAACACTGTTTGTGCCTTCTGATACATGGCAAATACATGAAGAAATTGCAGCTGAAGAGGAAGATGGGAATGCCTTGAATGCAGAGAATTAAGTAAAGCCCATATTAACTGAGGATGCTGTCTTGCTGGTTGAGGAGGTGGGAAGAATCCAAACTATTTCCAAAGAAAAAGTGAAAGTTACATTATGTTGCTCTGACAGAGCCACATCTTTACTTGATATATGACTTTCGTGGTGCCTCCACTGACCTGCCCATGCATGTAGTACACAGAGGAATTTATATCATCCCTAAGGTCACTGCTCTTTATCAGCTTTAATACTTCTCCAGGATGAGGAAGTGTGGAAAACAAAATGGTTACACGTGTTATTACATGTTTAGTTCAAGAAGCAATTGTCCAGACAGGATGTAATGATACTGGTTACCTATGCTAGCTAGAAAACAAATTGACTGGGTAGGCTGCACTGTATATGTGATTATATGTACTTGACTCTGAGCTTACCTTTATGAGGACATCAAGCATTTAGCCAGTGGTGAGTGTGAACCCTCAATTTAGTGGGACTTTCCTTGGTTCTATGGCTCAGCCAAATTTATTGTGCCACTTTGGTGCTCATTTCTGATCCCTGTGGATTGCTGTGATGGGGTTCAGAGGGAGTAAGGAGGAGGAGGATTTCTTCAGTGACTTCTGTACCATCATTCCATACAGTTTTTAAATACTGCTTATGGAGAAGCACAACTAGTGCTTGTGTAGAGTGGGGGTTTACCCAACTACCCCCACCTGATCAGAACACTAATGTGACCGCACACAACAGGACTGGGAGCAAAATTAGTGTGTTTGGGGCAGGCATTCTTTGAGGAAGTGACTTTGATAAACAGTTCCTTTGCAAACTACAAAGGGAGCAGCTGTGTTAGCCACCTTTGACCCTCAGACATTGCAACCTGGATCAGAACGGGTAGTTCAGCCAATCAGGCATCAGAAGCTGGATAGGGACCCACATGGGTTTCAAGGGCACTGGAGGACTTCATTAAAACACGAAGGCGTGAGGTAACCAATCCAATGTAGAAACGCAGCCAATAGACTCTCCTGCAGACTGACAGTGGTATTCCACCAATTAGAGGGCTGCCTGCTCATGGCAAGAAGATTATTCAAGCCACAGCTCAGTCTGAATGTGCCTGCCAGTGACAGAGTAGGACAGCAGAGTCATTACTTGTGATTGAGAGCCAGAACTACACAGCAGTGATGGCGGGAAGATTGTACTTATACAGCCAAGAAGGAGGACAGTGCAAATCACAAGGGAAACACTGCGAACTGTAGATGAGGGCAACCAGCAGTCAGTGTAACTTGCTCTGTTGCAGAATTTCAGTGCAGACACTGATATATTCCCTGATCAGAACTAACGGTCTGCAACTATGCTTGAGGAAGAAGCCTGGGAGCCACTTCTTCAAGCATCACAGCTAGGTGACTGACCACAGTAGGAGCTGCCTTAGTGTAGCATTCTAAAAGGTAAGCTAGCCAGACAAGGATTCACCTGAACAAGTGAGCCAGCTGATCTGTGAGAGGCGCCTGACCACAACTTAAGTGCATCAGAGTGCAAGGAATGCAGGACTAGAGCTGCTATATCCAGACAGAACTCCAGTGGGAGACAGATCTAACATCTTAAGGGTAAGCCTGAGTAATCTATCAGGCCATAAAGGCTCAGCAACACAGATTTGGGGCTACTAGTTGTTAATGGACTATTTGGGCTGCCATTTATTATTTGTTGTTTAAGCATGCAAACATTGGCCAGCCACACACAACATCATCAGGCCTGCCACAGTCTAACATCTGGGTACCCAGGATTGCCCATGAGCTCCCAGAAATAAAGGCTGTTTACTAGTACCAGAGGAAAGTGAGGGTATGCTTGGCAGTGCATTCAGTCTGGACTGCAGTGTTGGCGTGGGCCCCACGTGAAGCAGCAGAGCCATAGGGAATGGCAATGGATCTGCAGCATGCTTTATGCAGGGCCCAGCTGACCACAATATTTAGGCTTAAAATGTTAAAAATATGTAGTTATGGGTGATAGGTTTTGTTTTCAGTTTTTTTTCTTCTAAGTCGTAGTTCATGAATCTGGGGACTTAGGGGATTTTTAGGTGTTTTTTTTTTTCTTTTTTTGAATCACCCATTATATTTTTAATTTTTTTTCATTTCTGAACCAAATTTCAGGACCAATACCCCTCTCACAACCATACTGCTCTTTGAATTCGGTCCCAAAATACAGTTTTTGGGGACCCAAATTCAACCCTTTCATTACTGAGAAAAAATAAGTCATTGTGCATGCGCAGCAGTGTGTTTTGGACTCTGTTTTTTCCCAGCATTTTATCCTTTATTTAGTGAGCAGTGTCAACTAACCAGAGCAAAGGACATCAGCCCTCTGAGGTGGGTGGGGGGCTGTGCTGGTCTCCCACTGTAGGAGTGTTTGATTAAGTATGTACTGTGATGGCCGTGGGGAGAGGAGGAGGGTGGCATGGGTGCCAGAAGGGGGTTGAGGGAGGGGCTTAATTTTTCAGGCATAGGATAGGTGGGGGGAACTTCCTGGACAGTGGGTGTAAGGAACATTTTTTTGTAATGAGAGTGGGGGGGGCAGAGGACTGGCAACAGGATAGGGCACCTATCTGTTGAATGTAACAGTGACTGGGGTGAGATGTACCAGCAGTGGAGTCTGGCACCCTCCACCAGTTGTGACAGCAATCAGGGGTGTGGCTTATGCCAGCAGCAAGGTTGGGCACCCATTTTCTGGTTGTAACAATGATCAGAAAGTGGGGATTGTCACGGTGAGGTTTGGTACCTGTCGCCCAGTTGTTGCAGTGGTGGGGGAAGGGTAAACACAAGGTATTTTTTTATTCCTTGCTATCTTGGAAGCCAATCCTGAATGAAACATGTTCTGGTAAGATCCAAAATAGTTGCTAATGCAGTAACCTGAGGAGCTATATAGAATTAAAGTGTGGGCTTGGTTTTAATTTATGAGCTGTGATACCTTGTTTTCATTAGGGTCCGGCTTTCATCCATTTTAACACGGTATTTGTCCAAGACAGCTCAGCTGGGATGCAATATTTTGTTTTTAGTGGGATCCTACTTTAAGCCATTTTTACAGTGTATTTACCCAGGCTAAGGTACTGCAAAACAGCTCCACTGCAACTGAGTATGCCGATTATAAAGTTCACAGAAAAGTACATAAAATCGCCACCACTCAGACTGTTGTTATCAAAACAGGCTTCTTTAATAAGATGTTTGCAAAACATAAAATCCACCACAACCACAAGTCAGCAGGTGGAACAAAGATCCCCTACTGGTTTCACACTATGTGCGTTATCAGGAGGATGACCAGATCATTGAGAAACCCACATATAAATAGTGTACTTAAAGGCACAGCATCTCATTTACACATTATACTGTATGTAATGAATGTACTAGCACTCAGCTCTATATTTTTAGAGGCAAGATGAGTAATAAAGTACAAATCTACTAAAATACAAAAATGCCCTATGCAATTAACAAATTTAAATACATTATTAATAAAAAGTTTAACTTTATGCAGAATTGCATGGTGCCGAAAGACCTCTCACACAGTTTGCAAAGGGTGCTTAGAAGTCTTCTGTTGCACCCTTTAAGCAATGTTTCATGCAACATTCTCTTAAAGTTGGACCAATATAACATTCTGTGGTGATTTGCATATGCAGCCCATGATGCTTTGCATTGTGGGGGCATGTGTGATTTTATACAAAATACTGTTAGGAACAAACACAGACATACATTAAATTCACTTTTTAATACATTTCAGAATGTCATTCCTGTCACTGAGGCTGGGGTGTTGTAAGGCACACAAAGTATAAATCAAAAAGGAATCACTCTGGATCAGTTTAAGATCCAGGCCCCCCCACCACCACGTGGATCCAAACCAACCTTTTCTATATCACAAAATTTAAAGATATGTGTTGTCCCTGTATTTTGTGGGGATCTGCAGTGATTTGATAATGTATTATTGTTATCTGCCATCTGTATGCTGCATAAATGTTCCCCTATCCATAGTCTGAATGGTCTAGTAGTCTTGCCTACATAAAATGCTGCACACTCACATACTGCTAGGTACACTAAATTTGTTGTAACACTGTTGAAAAATACTTTGGACTCATAAGTCTTTTCTGCATTAGTGGATGTAAATGTTCTGCACTTAAAGAAGAGCAGACTTTACAATTGCCACATGGAAAAGAATCACATGTTGTTATGCTACCATTCAATTGATTCCACCTCACTCTTAGCTACTAGTTGGTAGCTATGTATAAGTTTGTCTCTCAGATTTGTACCCCTTCCTGTGTACTATTCTAGGGGTAAGAGCAGTAACTTCCTTCAAATAATACAAGTGATGCCCATCCACAAAGGAGTCTATTGGGACGATCCGGGGAACTACAGGCCAGTTAGTCTCATGTCAGTAGTGGGTAAACTATTGGAGACTATCCTGAGGGAAAAAATAATGGCATTTCTGGAGGAGAATCGTCTCTTAGCCGAAAGGCAATGTGGGTTCACACAGGGAAGGTCTTGTCAGACCAACCTTGTGGATTTTTATGACTGGGTGACTAGGGCTCCAGATGAGGGTAAGGCAGTGGATATTCTGTACATGGATTTCATCAAGGCCTTCGACTCTGTGCCACACAGGGGACTGATAGGCAAGCTGAGGGACCTGCGGGTTAGTGATAGAGTGGTCAGATGGATTGGAAGCTGGCTGGAAAAGAAGCAGCAGAAGGTAGTGTTAAGTGGGGAATTATCAACACCATGGGAGGTTATCAGTGTGGTCCCACAGGGCTCGGTGCCGGGACCAATGTTATTCAACATCAATGTAGCTGATTTGTCAGTTGGGATTCAGAGTCGGATAAGTATGTTTGCTGATGATACCAAATTGGGTGCAGTGGTGGATGGTGAGGTGCTGCAGAGGGGACCTAGAAACCTTGGAGAGGTGGTCAAGTACCTGGCAGTTGGGCTTCAGTGCTAAGAAGTGCAGAATTATGCACTTTGGAAACAGGAATCCTGGATTTACCTATAAGCTGGGAGGTGTGCAGTTACTGATATCCATTGAGGAGAAAGATCTGGGTGTGATAGTCACAGACCATGTGAATCACTCTGCACAGTGTAGGAAAGCAGCAGAGAAGGCTAATAGGATGTTGGGGTGTATAGCAAGTGGAATCACCTCAAAGAGTGAGGATGCAATCCTGCCAATGTACAGGGCATTAGTGTGGCCTCACTTGGATTACTGTGTGCAGTTCTGGCATCCCTGCTTAAAAAAAGGACATCATACTGTTGGAGGAGGTACAGAGAGGAGAGCAACCAAGATGTTGAGTGGGATGAGGGAAAAGCCCTTTGAGGATAGACTACAGATGCTCAATTTGTACTCTGTTGTACTATCTTGAGGACAGAAGGGTCAGGGGGGATAGGTTTTATGCGATAATGGTGAGTCTGAAAGACCGCCAATCACATACAGCAATGAAATAAGCGCCTGACGTGAAGAGGGTGAACCACGCAACACCGACCATCGCAAATAGTAACGGTCACTTACAAAATCAAACATCGCAATAAAAAACAAATATTTTTATGCGGGGGGGCAGACTTGCTGAACTAAAGATTAGCAACTCTGGAGGAAGCGGACATAGACAAAAGAGAAAAACCCACAGGAAGCAAAATAGTTTCCTGCACCAGGATCAGAACCAGGTACCACTGGTTTCAGGGACAGTGACTCAAGCCACTACACCACATGGCCAGCTCAGCAGGACTTGGCCAAACTGATTCTCTTATACCCTCTCTATCGAGTGTAGTGAGTGTACCTCAGTTTTACACTTTCTATAGTAATTTCTTGCTCTTTTTCTCCATTCACTCTACATGCGAGCAGTATTACTGAGTTGCTCATACTAAGCCGATCAATAATACTCACTCACATCACATGATACTGGGGGATATGACTGAGACATTTAAATATTTGAAGGACATTAATAGGGTAAGTCATGGGGGTCTGTTTAAAATTAGAAAGGAAGGAATTACAAGAGGGCATATTCTAAAGTTAGAGGAGGGAGGTTCAGAAGGGAGATAAGGAGGCACTTTCTGACTGAGAGGGTGGTGACAGCATGGAGTGCTCTGCCTGAGGAACTGGTTTTGAGAGCATCAGTGGGGAGATTAAGGGGGGGTTATGATAAACTTAAGGGCAAAATCAAAACCGGGAAAGAGGAAAGGGTAAAACAGTGGGATCAGTTGGTGGGGATGGGGAGTGAGTGGGGGGACAGCATCAGTGCACAGCACTGAGAGCTGCACACTCGAGCAGACTCAATAGAATGTTAGGCCTTTATCTGCTGGCTTCTTCATATGTTCGTATATTCATAAATAAGGGTCAGATTGCAGCACTGAACAGTTTTCCTTTATGATTCTTTCTATCTCATTTGTATGCCTAGTGAATGTACTAATGAAATGCATTCTATGGGGACCTTTTTCTCGCTGTTTCACTGTAAGTAGATCCTCTCTCTTTTCACTGCAAGGGAGTCCTGGAATGCTTTCTCCATAACCCTGCCACTATATCCCCTCTCTAAGAATTGCTGGCCTATTTCAGTACCTTGAATAACATTGTCACTTTCTTCAGAACAATTCCTCTGCACCCTCAAAAACTGGGCCTTGTGTCAGCCCAGTGGCATGGAGGGCTGAGGCATCTGTGCCTTACCTCCTGCCATACCAGCGACATGTGTTTATGGTGCGAGCGGGCCACCGGGGGTTGACTAAGAAGGGAGAGGACTGAGCATCTGAAGGACTGCTCTCCTCTCCTCTCCTCTCCTCTCCCAGGGAGGGAGGATTGGTGCTCCTGCTGAATGACTGTGCCCGGGTAGAGGCCCGAGGGTAGTGTGGGACTGTTGGGCACCAAGGAAGGGAGGGTCCTGCGGGACTTCTGAAAACGTATGCACGCCTCCATGTACGCATGTCCTGCATTGTGTGCCACAGCAAGAGGGATGGGAGAAAAATGGAGTATAACACCCCCTGGCTGTGGAAGACGACTGACCCTCTACACCAGGTGACCGGGCAACACTCTGGAAAGTAATTCCCGGCAATACTGGGGTGATGTGGCTGGGGGGGGGGATCAGTCAGAAGGGATAGCTAGGGGCAGCAAGGAGATAAAATGTCTATAAAAAAAAAAGTGGGCCTTGGGAATATTATCAGTCATATGGCATGGGTGGCAACTAGAGGTATACAGGAAAGAGTTACAGTCAGTTTCTTTATGAAATACATTTGTGCAAATTGTACCATCCAGATTTTTAGAAATCTTCAAATCAAGAAATGAAACCAAATCCTTCTCACACTGTATAGAGAATTTAAGGTTATCATTTGTTCCTTCCAAATATGCCATGAATGCATCCAATTCACCCCAATGTACACCACACCATAAAAATGTCATCAATAAAGCGATGCCAAATGTCAGTCCCATTGTAAAAAGGATTGACCTGGCTGTCATAGACTTTCATTTTCTCCCAAAGACCTAGATAGAGAGTTGTGTAGTTGGGAGCAAAAGTTGCTCCCCTAGCTGTTCCTCTTCATCAGGGAGGTGGAGTCACAAAGTTACACACCTTGTTAAAATACATTTAAAGACCATTACATTTTTCTAATTTCTCCCAACATAGGGTTATTTTTATATATATATATATATATATATATATTAGAGGCAAAAAACTCCATTTAATGCATTAGTTAGGGTTGTTCACAGCGTGACAAAAGTGAGAAATTCGCTGTTAGGGTTGAAAACCTAACTCCAGTCACCCACACCACACACTCACAGACACACACACACACATTCAAGTATGGGGAGGACCAAGTCAACACAACCAATGACAGACATCCAGCAGCAGGTGACAGAAATAACAAACAATTGTCTAAATGTACTACGAGACATCCCCACCCACCTGACCAGGTACTGCATGCTCAGTGGAGATCAACAGCAAAACTGAGGCCATGTACACCAAACGTACACATCCCTGATTGCAGCTGCACACAACCTACCACACTTAGTAGTTGCATGGCCTTACCTACCGATGCCCCACACCACACCACAACTGGTACTGTGCCATTAGTCAATATAAATGCTGAAGGTGCATGATGACAGTTGTAGAAAGGTTTTAACACTAGTGAGTATACATTAATTAAGAGAAGTACATAAATTAACCACAAGACACTAGCATGCTCAAGATAAAAGTAGTGTTACATTTAGTAGGTGATTTACATAGTAGTACATTTACTGCAATGGTTTACTCAAGATAGAGAGGCTGATGTAAGCGTATGGAAAAGCATTGCCTGTTCAATGCTCTGAAATTCTGCTGCCAGTATCAGATGCATTCTTACTGATGAAGGTGTACTGCTTATGTACATACATAGACCTTCAGTGTGTTTCAATACTAAAGATGCAGTAAGTATTCTTTGTAAGAAACATTGTAATTGCATGGATCAGGCCACAACTTCTAAATATCATAGCACTACTGAGCCAACAATGACGTACCTGTATCGGAGATGTATAATGGATAGATTTTCCTGTAGGCACTTACTGAGTATGTTGTATCTGATAAAGACAATCTCATTGCATCGGTGATGACTAACTTATTCAAATAGTAATACATTTACTATTGTTGCAATGAGTGATCTATGCCACTTATGGACACAGTGTAATTTTTTTTAACAGTTGTTTCATACTCAGGCTGTATGCCTAGTGTTTGGGTTGCCACTTCTGTCACTGATGCTATCAAAGTGATAACCATGTAATTGTGGTACAACAGGAATCAAGTAGGTATGGTGTAGATATAAACAGAATGTCTTTTAGTATTGATTTAACTCACAATAGGCTAAGTGTACTAGGACAGCAGGGGTTATTCTCTATCACTGACTCTGTCAGTTATAATCACACTAACGTTTCGATGACTGTAATGATCAAGTTACACTGTTCATCTTCATGAGTTCATATTCACAGCCATTCTCCAGTAGTAACTAGACAGTGTATGGTGTAACTGGGTGGGACACTGTGTTGCAAAACTGCTACAGTGCCTAGCAGAGGGAGACTATCTACTCATAAAGACAATTAAGCAATAAGGCATGACCAACAGTTATGTTAAATGGTCTGTTAATCACCCTGTGGGGTTTAATGTTGAATGAGGCATAGCCGAGTGCCACATGTCGCTAGACAGTGATAAACTGACCATTAACATAATACCTGGGAGTGGCTTACTGCTATCATAATAAAACTGTTTTTAAACAACATTAAACCATGTTCATCATATGGTTAGGCTCTACATGTATGTTAATAAAAGTAAACATAAGGCTGTTACAATGTTTACAGTCAATTAGAAAGCTGCATTTCTCAAACCCTTGTTATAATCAGAGATATTATACTAGTACAACTCCTTGGTTTTGCTGAACTCTATTGCTCAGGTGGCCCACCACATGTGGTCTGGTTTGGTGTGGAGCATGGTGGAGTAAGGCCATGCAACTACTAAGTGTGGTAATGCTGTGCAGCTGCAATCAGGGATGTGTACGTTTGGTGTACATGGCCTCATTTTTGCTGTTGATCTCCACTGAGCATGCAGTACCTGGTCAGGTGGGTGGGGATGTCTCGTAGTACATTTAGACAATTGTTTGTTATTTCTGTCACCTGCTGCTGGATGTCTGTCATTGGTTGTGTTGACTTGGTCCTCCCCCATACTTGAATGTGTGTGTGTGTGTGTGTGTGTGTGTGTGTGTGGTGCTGGGAGGGGGTGAATTCGGAGTTAGGGTTTTCAACCCTAACAGCCAATTTCCTCACTTTTGTCGCTGTGGAACAACCCTAACTAATGCATTAAATGGAGTTTTTTGCCTCTAATTTCCCTTCTTTTTGAGAATGGTGACGAGAAATAGTGAATGTAATGCAGCGGTGGGAGCGCGGGGCCCACCACATGATGTCTTGTGGCATAGTAACAGGAGCAGCAATGCAAACAGAAATGCTAACAGTGGCACACATGGTAACACAAGCGCGAATGAGAACAGAAAGGGTAACGCACATGGTGGCGTAGACGGGAACGGTCTGCCACGTGATGTGTTATCACATAGTAACATGGTGCCTGTAAATGGAAATGTCAATGGGCATGGTGATGCAAAGTGAAACAGAAAGAGAAACAGTACTGTAGACAAAATGGCAAAAATAACAGAAAAGCAAGCGCAAATGAAAACGCAGCGATAACGCATATAGGGTCCCGCTATCTGCACGAATGTGGCAGTTGAAGGCCGGGCCCAAAGGCCCCCACACTCCCACCACATGATGTCTTGTGGCATAGTAACAGGAACAGCAATGCAAACAGAAGCACTAACAGTGGCGCACAAGGTAACGCAAGCGCGAATGAGAACAGAAAGGATAACGAACAGGGTGGCGTAGACAGGAACGGTGTGCCACGTGATGTCTTGTCACATAGTAACATGGTGCCTGTAAATTGAAATGGCAATGGGCATGGTGACGCAAAGTGAAACAGAAAGAGAAACAGTACGGTACACACAAATGGCAAAAAGTAACAGAAAGCATAGCGCAAGTAAGCATAAGGATGATGCATGTGGTTGCATGAGCGTCAGAGGTAAGTGAAGCGGGCATGGACATAAGCGGAAGAAAGGGCAATGGTAACAGTAACGGAAGCGCACAGGCTGGTTTCAAAAAGCTGAATAGAGAAAGACAGTGAGTACAAAGAATGCATAATAATGGGTATCGGAGCAGAAAATGAGGACTTGGAATACTAAATAAGTTATATCTCAGGAACCGTATGACGTGAAAAAAAATTTAAAGTCGTATGATTTATGACTGTCCTGGCTATTTTGTGTTTAGCCCTGCTAGGGGGCTAAGAATTTTCCACGAAAAACTCTGTATCTGCACTGCTTAGATACGGGCCCTGAAAGGCGCAGTAACATCGTAATGTTATCCTATGGGAAAAAAGAGAAGTTTGAGCACCATAACTTTGCCTCCTGTAAAATTTTTCACCAAACCACTGAAAGGCACATCTGTGAGCTGTTGGCTGTCTTCCCTCCAAATTTCAGGAAAAAAGACCAAACCGTTATTTTGCAGCAGGGATCCAAAGGATTTCTGTAATGCGTCGGGTGCCGTAATGTTATCCTATGGGAAAAAATGTCAACTTTGGAGTGCTGTAACTTTGCCGCCATGTAATATTTTTTCAATACAACACTGAAAGGCACATCATTGAGATGTTGGCTCCGTTCCCTCCAAATTTCAGCTCAAAACTCCCAACGGTTCTTTTGCAGCGCAGTGCCAAAGTATTGCTGTCATTTTCCTACAGACTGAAAACTACTATGTAATTGCGAAAGCTTCATAATTTGCATTTCACTTCATGAGCAATGAAAGTAATTTGTGAAAGTACTTTTTCCAGAAATTTGAAAAACATATTTCGGGGTGTTTTACCACAAAATAAAGACATGGCAAGCATCCTCAGGGCCCGACTAGGTGAATACAAAAAATTAGGTTGCTAGAGGGTCCCAAATTTAAATGCCAACCATTTTTTGATCACCAACTGAAAACAAAATGGCCGATTTGCGAAAGTAACAGGCCCATTTAGAAAGTAAAAATGCATTTGTGAAAGTGTTGAACTTTTGTACTTTTCCATTGACTTATAATGGGAAACTGTTTTGAATAACTTTTGAACCGTTTAATTTTTTCTGAAATCTTGAAGGCACATTGGGGACCCAGCCGCGTTCCCTGAAGATTTTGGGCCAGTCACGCAAACCGTACGACCTGTAGGCGCGACCATAGAATTCCAGAAAAGCGTAAACACGCGCACAGATCACACTTAATAACTCCGCAGCCGTATATCCAACCAGTACAAAACTTGGCAGATCCCAAGGCCTATGGTTCTTGATCATAAATGCCAAATTTCAGGCAAATCCATCAAACGGTTGCTAAGTTATTAAGGTGCAAAGTTTTGGGGTTTAACATAGAAATGGCTCCTCAACCCTAACTATGGTAGCACTACCGTGCTACCATAATATATATATATATATATATTTATTTATTTATTTTTGTACTAGTTAAAATTTCTTGTGGGATGTAATATAGGCTAACCCCAAAAAATAATATTTTGAAAGATGCCAAAACAATTACAGGAGTGATCACCAAAATGGCAGATTCGCCTGTCATTGCAAAACATACACCCACAAGCATTTAATTTAAGTGTATGTTAAAGAACACCTTAAAGAACATCTTAAAATTATGATATAATAGTTGTACATAATATATTATAGCAACCGACTAATGAAATCAATTAATTTGACACGCGGATAAAAAACTCTTTCTAACACTTGTGCTTTTTAATATTTGTATTTTGACTAGTGAAGGTATTATAAAATACTGCAATTGATTGGTGGTATGGGAGAAATTTGAAAAATGTCATGGTCTTTAAATGCATTTAACAAGGTGTATAATTTTGTGACTCCACTCCCCTGATGAAGAGGCTTATCCCTCGAAACACCGGGGAACTTGTTTGTCCACAATAAAATTTGAGTATTTGGATTTTTCGTGTGTATCACTACTATGTTTTGTTTTCAAGTTTACTAAGCCAATTTTTGTAGTGGATCCACGTCCTTTCTAGTTCAGTGCAGATTTAAATAGTATTTTTTTTACACCTGGATTATGTTGCCTGGGAGGAAGGACTACCCTTCCCCTCCTAGGCCCACTGTGGGGTGTGGCAGTGGTATCTGCAGGAGACCATTGCTGGTAACCCAGCAGTGGTGGAAGCCAGCTACAGGTAATGGGGATAGGGCAGAAGAGCCGCCCATCTGACCAGATGTTAGAAAAATCTTTATGGCAAAGAAAGCATGTTTTGGAGGAGATTTGAAAAGTGACACCTGTAAAGTGACACCTGTTATGTCCATGAGTTTGGGTATCAAATGATCTATGTTGAGAACTTGGGCCCAAAGTCTGCAAAAATCACAAACTTATGAGTAAACATTGAGAAAATTATATGTTGCCTCATAACTTTGTTGTTTTTTAACATTTTGACCCCAAGTTTTCAATATGGCCTTTTTGTAACCCCAGCTCATGAACCAGGTAGGTAACATTTTTGAAATCCCCTCTAAAACATGATTTTGCTGAGCAACTGCAAATACACTTTTCTGGGGGAGGAGAGAGTCAAACAATTTCACCTGCTTGGTTCACTAGGTGGGGTTAAAACAGGCCATGTTAAAAATCAGCGGGAAAATATTAAAAAATGACAAAGTTATGAGTAAAAGTTAAAAATGCATCAAAAAGCCATTAACCAAACTTACAAAATGGCAAGAAAAAAATCTGGAAATGTAGTTGGCAAAGAGATGTCACCTCACCATGTATAATATTTCACTTTAGTTGCTTCTTACAGGATTGCTGGTTTTAGGAATGACTGGACACCATAAGTAACTTCTAACAGCCCTGAGGTTTATTCAACAAACATACATTAGATAGATCAGCAGGCCTCAGCAGAACTACTACTACAATCTGCTCGTGCAGTTTCTAAAACCCAGTTTCCACCCCAGACATACCATTGGCCCAAAACTGCAGGGGATGTGGACTAAACCATTCTACAATGTTACTAGGGTAAGTTACCATATACTACATCTCACCTTCTAGTAAAAGAAAGCAATTACCTTGATTTCGGTTTGCATATCAATGACAAATAATTACCAAGCAATATTAACATAATGGTTGAGTCTTACTTTGTGATGAGTTAGGGTCTAAAGTCACTGGTCTCAGCTTTGTTGAAATAAGTCTTTACCACTGACTTAAGTTATAACAAAATCTCTGAACCTCTCAGGAACTTTAAGCAGATGCCCTCTTCTGGTCATTCGAGTAGACTGCGCACTGGGTACAGCCTCAGGACTTTCTGGCAAAGTGTCATTGAAAACAACAGGTTCCATCTCAGGTTGCTCATACTCTTGACAAGTGTCCTGTTCCTGGTTGTTGTCCCTGGATTGCACTGTTTGTGACAATACGGATTCAGTTGACTCATCTGCCTGTTGCTCTTCAGCCTCCAAAGCAACTGTTTGGTCTCTCCTCAGGTGTCTCCTGTTCCTGCGGTATCGCTGTCCTGCAGGTGTAATCACACTACAGGATCTTGGCTCATCACGGATTCTTTCCATTGTAGCAGGTTGCCACCCACTAGAAGTCTCTATGCATACCCTTTCCCCTTCTCTGAATGGAGTAAGTGGAGCTGCATTCCTGTCGTAATACTGTTTCTGTCTTTTCTGTAGTCTTTTCAGACATTTATGTGCATCCTTTGGTATTTCAGGTTGCAGTGCCCTTGCACTTGCAGGTAATGTTGTCCTCAACATCCTGCCCATTAACAATTGAGAAGGTGTAAAGTTCAGTCCTGTGACTGGTGTATTTCTAAGACTGAGCAATGCGAGATGTGGATCGGTCTGACCTTGCATAGACTTCAGAAAGATTCTTTTTACTGTCTGGATCATTCTTTCAGCTAAACCATTAGATTGTGGGTATCCTGGGCTGGAATGAGTTATTTTGAACTCCCACAACTTTGCAAATTGCTTTATTCCATGACTTGCAAATGGTACATGATCCACTACCAGTTCTTTTGGGAATTCCATGTCATGCAAATACAGCTTTCAATTTTGCAATAACTGTAGCTGCTGTCTTGTCAGGCATTCTGAGAACCTCAGGGTATTTTGAAAAATAGTCCACTACTATTAAGTAGGAGTGTCCCCTAAAGTCAAAAATGTCTGCACCAGGCTTTAACCATGGCATGTCAGGTATTTCGTGTGGACACATCGGCTCTTTATGGTTGCTGGGTAAGAGTTCCTGACAAGGTCCACATGCTTCAACCATCATTTCTACTTCTCGATTCATGCCTGGCCAATACATCACAGCTCTGGCTTGTGCCTTCAACCTTTGTATTCCTTGATGTGCTGTGTGAAGTCTTTGTAGCATATCTGTTCTCAGCTCTTTGGGTATGATGATTCTTTTACCCACCATTATGAGATCATTTTCTATGTATATATATTGTGTCTCATGGGCCAATAGCGCTGAAGTTTGTTGCTGACTTGTTTTTTCCTGTTAGGCCATCCTTTGAGGTGCATTTCTTTAAGCAACTGTAAATCACTGTCCCTCTGTGTGGCCTGTTTTAGCCCCTCTAACATGCTGTCAGGCAGTGTTTCTGTTGCTTGGATTGAGTATATGACCTTTTCACTACTTAGAGCAATGTCTCCCTCTGCTGGTTTTCTTGGTACTGCCCTGGATAGAGTGTCTGCAATCAGAATATCTCTTCCGGGAGTATATATTACCTCTATGTTATATTTCTGTATCTGTAACAGCATCCACTGCAATCTTGCTGGAGCCTTTCCAATTGGTTTGTTCAGTATGGACTATAGTGGCTTGTGATCTGATAGTACTTTCACTGACCTTCCATAAACATACTGATGAAATTTCTGTAGAGAGAACACAATTGCTAGCAACTCTTTTTCTATCTGTGCATAGTTTCTTTCAGCACTGGACAATGACCTAGATGCATAAGCTATTGGTCTGTTTCTTTGTAGTAGACAAGCACCTAGTCCGTCCTTAGATGCATCTGCTTGATTTCAATGTCCTCTTTTGGATCAAAGAATTTTAATACTGGTGCACAAGAAATAGTCTCTTTCAGCTTTTGTAAGGCTTCTTCCTGTGCTGGCTGCCACTGCCACATAACATCTTTTTTGAGTTGCTGCCTTAGTGGTGCAGTGAGGTTTGCTTCATTCGGAATGTACTGCGCCTAGTATCGAGTCATTCCTAACAGCCTCTGTAGTGCTTTTTTATCTTTGGGAGGGGGCATCTCAGCTATTGCTTCTACTTTGGCTTCATCAGGCCGTAGTCCATTTTCAGTTATGATGTGCCCCATGTATTTCACCTCACTCACCAAATACTGTATTTTGTCACTATTGAACTTTACATTGAGTTCCACTGCTCTGTCCATTACTTTTCTCAAAGTGCTCTTCCTTGGTAGCTGCGGCTATAAGCATGTCATCAGCTATTACAAAAACACCTGGTATGTCCCCGCAGTGTTCAGCATTTCTCTGCTGGAATACTTCACTTGCAGACCGTATACCAAAAGGAAGTCTGTGAAATCTGTACCTTCCCCATGGACTGTTGAATGTACGTAGGTCTGCAGATTCATCATCTAATTTGATCTGCCAGTACCCATCTTTTTCATCTAGAATTGTAAAAAACTTTTTACCTGCAAGCTTACTCTGAATATCCTCCAATGTGGGGATGGAGAAGTGATGTCTTCTGATAGCTTTATTTAAAGTCTCTAGGGTCCAAACACACCCTGATCTCACCATTTTTCTTTTCAGTAATTACAAGGCTATTTACCCATGTTGTAGGTTTTCTTACCTTGCTAATCACCCCAATTTGCTCCAGCTGTTCCAGTGTCTGTTTTAGTCTGTCCATAATTGCATATGGGACTTTCCTGCACCCATGTACCACAGGAGTAACATTTGGGTCAGTATGTATGTGGTAAACACCAGGGAATTCTCCTAGGCCTTCAAACACTGTTTTATATTGTGCAAGAAGTTCCTCTTTTGCGCTTGGTGGCTTGGTTTTAAGCACCTTTACTTTGCGAATCAGATCCAGGATGATACATGCCTGTTGACCCAGTAGAAGCTCCCGATGTATTAGTGACATAAAACTGCAGATTGGCCTCTCTGTCTTGTGTCTTACACTTTAGCGTCACTTCCCCTTCTGGATTAATTTGTGCTCCTCCATATGCCATTAGGATAGCACTGGTCGGCTTGATTTGTACCTTGCATGGAAACTGCACAATCACTTCTTTAGTCAGTATATTGGCTTCAGCCCCAGTGTCCAACTTGAACTTAACTGGCTGTCCCATTATCTTCAAGGTAGTGTACCACCCTTCATCTGGTATTTGTGTCTGCACAATTTCTTGTTTTCTTTTTACAGCACCCACAAATAGTGCTTCTACCCCTTTTGTCATTTTTTCATGAGGTTTGTTGGACTTTTTGGACCTGCACATTTTTACATAATGGTTGAGGCCACCACATTTCGACATTCTTGTCCATACACTGGACAAACCTTTAGCCTTATGTCCTTGCCACACCTCCACCGTGTTTGATTTTTGTGCATGTGTCTCATGTGTTGGTAGCTGGCGGTCTGGTTTTCGGCCTGTATTACCATCCTGCCTTGAACAATAATTCTTAAATGCTTCCATAACCTCAGCCGCTTTTTTAGCTTGTGGGTCAGCATACATTATATTGAGGGCATTGTACACCTCGAGGGCCTCATCCCGATTGTGTATAGCAGGACTGCAATTTTCATTTCCTCTGATTTATCATCTAATCCCATAGCTGTGAAGTACAGACTTAATCTCTGTGCCCACCTTCTCCAGTTTTCTGCAAGATTTCCGGTCAACAATAGTGGTGGAGGTGGCTTAAATTGCTCCATACTGCCAAAAATACTTGTTATACAGTCTTTTAGTAAGCTTTAGGTACTCACAAATACTGTCTTTTGTTTCTTTTCTTGGCAGCACAAACATTTCTTCTTTCTTGCAACTGCAGCACTGCAAGTTCACTTCTGACACCATATAATATTTCACTTTAGTTGCTTCTTACAGGATTGCTGGTTTTAGGAATGACTGGACACCATAAGTAGCTTCTAACAGCTCTGAGGTTTATTCAACAAACATACATTAGATAGATCAGCAGGCCTCAGCAGAACTACTACTACAATCTGCTCATGCAGTTTCTAAAACCCAGTTTCCACCCCAGACATACCATTGGCCCAAAACTGCAGGGGGGTGTGGACTAAACCATTCTACAATGTTACTAGGGTAAGTTACCATACACTACACCATGCATTAAATTTTTATAATGCAAACAGGTATGCAGGACATTCCAGACGTCAGAGGAGTTTGTCAGATAGGAAAGTAAGGGTGCGGGGGGATATGTGCTGAGAGGTTGGGTTAGGGTGGCGGCTGGAGGGTGTGGGGAGTAGAAAACATAGAGGGACTTTTTTTTTTTTTTTACAAGTGTTGTGGGGAATGAGGTTGCCATGCAGAGGCAGGGTGTGGGAGGGATTTGGTTGGTTTTGGGGTATGAGGTTAGAGGGTAGGAGCAGGAGATCATGCAAAGAGAGTGAGCAGGAGGGATTTGGTTTGTTTTGGGTGATGGGATTAGAGGGTGGGTGCAGGAAACTATGCAGAGGGAGGGAGGGAGTGGGGGGGATTTATACAGCTACACTGCTCCCCGACCCCATGGCAGGCAGCTGTGTTGGGAAGGGAGAAGAGCTGGCACCACCATTACTTGCTTCCTGACCTTAGGGTAGGTAGCAGTGTCAGAAGCAAGAGATGGCACCAGTGGAACTTCCGAAGGTGAAAGAAAAAATGTAGGGGGATAGAGAGAGAGAGAGCAAGGAAGAGCACTGATTCATGCATACTCTTTATGTGCTTCAACTTCATTGCATGGAATGGATGCGTTCAGTATCCAGTCATACCCTTCCAGACCCATGAAATTATCTCTTCCTCCTCTGGCAATACATCAGCATAACTCTAGCTATGCAGCCGTAGTAAAGGTCTTGTATTTTTCATATATTTTTTTCACCTGTTTCATGCATGCAGGTGCACCACAAAGCAAAAACTCATATAACTTTTTTATTTTAATTTTACATCGCAAAACAAAGAAAAGGTCACATTCAAGGCAAATGTCCCCTGACAGGGAGTTAGCATGCACATACTGTAGAAACTGACATTTCTGCAGTACACGAGTTCACTACTTGTGAATCAGACAACTGCCAGCTGATGTGGTGAGGAGAGGGCCTGTGCCAGTCACTATCAAAGGACCTGATGGCTCTCATCTATGGATAGATGGTTATGTCAGGGGCCAAAGGGGGGTGTGAGGGGTGGTTGCAGAGTAGGTGAGCTGGGCAATGGGAGACTAACAGTGATTCAGTGGAGGGTAGCACTAGACTGTCAAGGATGATCATTAATATATTGGGTGAGGGAAGGGGTCCACTGAACTTCCAGGAAAGCGCTTTAGTATAGTTCCACAACACTGATGGGGATTGGGTGAGGAAGGGGGATCTACTAGACCTTCAAAGACCCATATAAACCAGCACAGACTTGTACAGTAGCATGAAGCCAGATCTGTAGCTTAGCCTTGGGTCACATGGGTAGAACAGGGAAGGGGGTTGGGATTAGAGTTGCGTTTTACAAATGTTAAATATATTTGCCCTCTATGAGGTACAAGATAAGTGATGCACTACCCTGATCCTGTAGTGTTGCCTTGGGTCTTGAGAGTACAGGAGGTTGGAGGAAGATGGGAGTTAGGATGAGCAACCCTAATAACACATTTCCAAACTTTGTGGGCATTGGGTTAACAACCCTAGTATCACATTTCCAGCCTTTGTGGGTATTGGGTTGACACCTGTATTAGGACATTTCCAGCCTTTGTGGGGTTTGAGTTTTGTGCAGTAGCAACCATGTAACATATACATAGATTTGTAATATAAATATGTTTCCTAATAAGAGAATAATTCTTACACGTTCATCAGGGAGTTAGAAATGGCTAATCATAAAACAACTGTTAGAGTTTAAAGGAATGTCACAGGCAAAGCTTTTTAAGGGGCTGTAGTCCATTCAGAGCCATTACAAAGGACTCCTGTGATAAGCAGATTACTATGTGTTGGAGTGGGCCCAGAAACACTGTGCTTTAAAATTCATCATTATCATATCAAAAAGGCTGTCTGGGTAAGAGCCCTAGTTCTGAAAAGCCACAGCAGTTTTGGGACCCTTATCAAACAATAGAAATAGCTTTGTTTTTAGTATGTAAACTCCCAGTAAACAACCTCATTTGGGGTATGGGTATTAGACTGGAAACTGGCCTGGATCAGCTTCTGGAGGAAATGGACAAAGGGAGGCTGGCCCTTGTGACCAACAAGGGCAAACTCCTTAATAAGGTTGACTTTGCACCACAGATCAGGCCATGGTAGACTTAGCTGGGCAGCAGAGCATATCAGATATTCACTGCAAGAAAGGGAATGTGCTATCCACTGATCACAGGCCTTAGTAGCAGCTTAGTTCCTAAGAGAGGAAGCAACCCAGAGTTGAAGCAAAAGCTTTTAAACTAGTCTAGATACTGCAGAGGTTCTTTCTTCTGTAATCTTTTGTTTGAACTCTTCTGTTTTGCATTCTATATTTTTTATCCCTTTTGTATTTTACTGTATATTCTGTAATTTAGTAGTGCACATATTAAACATTTACAGTATATATTTCATATTCTCTGTGACTGTGCAGTGTTTTTTGGGGACGGTAACAATCCATTTCTATTGAGCAAACTGATGTTCCGTTACCAAAGAACAGGACTACCAAGTATGACAGTAACCATATGAGCAGTTGAGAGGTTCCTGGGACTGATTCAGGGGTTGGTTCTATTGTTAAAATAAAGGTCTTGAACTAGGTGAGCAGTGCCCAGTGGTGTAACAAGAACCAGATGAGATAAGACGCAAAAGAGTGCGCACAAGGCTGTGGTGTTCATGAGTAGAACAAGACACGAATGGTAAAAATCCAGGCACTCACCACCACATAGGATGCTGACACTGTGTATAGAAGTAAAAATGAAATTTATTTATGTGAATAGTTGCAAAGAGCCTGCCTAACATGTTTCAAGTCCCTCCTGGACCCTTTCTCAAAGTGTGAGAAAGGGTCCAGGAGGGACCTGAAATGCGTTAGGTGGGCGCTTTGTACCTATTCATGTAAATAAATGTTATTTTTATTTCTATACATGGTGTCAGCATCATATGTGGTGGTGCATGCCTGCGTTCTTACCATTCAAACCAGATGAGATACCCTAGTAACCACAAGGTGGCAGCAATGAAATACAAGGAGCTGTCCATGCATCCAGTCACTCTTGCATGGGAATTCATGACAGACCAGGAACAGCAGGGCAGAAGTTTGTCACAAACCTTAAGTAAGCATTAAGCTATGATGAAGATGGCATCTAATGGGGACTTAATGCATGGTTGGAATCGTTGTGGCACGAGACTGCAGGCCAAGTGCCTACAACAGCACAACCATGCTGTCATGAATCCCCATGAGATGCCACACCTCGGCGGCTTAACGCCGTACATGGGTGCAATGGAAGTATTAATTAGATAACGTCTTACTTGCTGTGAAACACGCATGAGCAGCTGGACTTATTTCACTTACAGATTTATGGCTGACGTCTGTTACTTTCTACGCCTGTGTCTAACTGGAGGCGTGCGCATGCACGTTGTGGTAGCCACATCAAGTAAAACAGTGTGTACCACTTTATCAGATGTCACAAAGATGCTTTATGTAGGAACATACAGATAAAATACTGACAAGACCTCAAAAGTTGGTACTTGTAATCGCGTGTTCTATTGCTGTTTGTCCGTTTGTACCTTAGATTCGTGCCGTGATGGATTGTGGGGAACATTTAGTAGCTGCATAGTTCTTTATGCCCCAAGACTGACAGACGTTGTGTGAGGTGACTGTAGAGCACGGCAGTGAGTATTTCAACCAATGGGTGGTGCTTTGAGAAGTGCACAGCACTTCTGATGTGTTTCTCACTGATGTCTTTGCTATGGTCAGACTTTCAACATGCCACTGTGCTGTGAGTACTACTCTGTGATTTGGGTGCCTCGGTGCGCGACAAAGAGCACACTTTGAGATTCAACACATTTGCTGCACAGTGCTCCGCGCACTGGTTCACATTTCAACGACTAGCTAATACACCGCCTTTTGGCTGAAGCCTTGGTCATTATTCCGACCAATAGGTGGCGCTTTGCAAACTGGATTGCACTTTTGTTCTGTTTTGCAATCATGTGTTTGTTCAGCTCCTACTTATAGCACAGAACTGTGCTATGACTAGTATTATGTGACTTGGTTAACTCGTTCACTGGAAACAAGCACAGTTGTCACTTACATAACTATTCTCTGTCCTGCTCATTGTTGTGCGGAGCCATTCGCAGTCACACCACTGTGGAACAGAGCCCATTTTGCCACACCTCTTGGTCATTATTCTGACCAATAGGTGGCACTTTGAAAGAAGGACGACACTTTCCCTGTCTGTTGATCTTATGTGTTACTAACGTGGTTCGCAGTGCTGTGTTTCATTCTGGTATGAGTGCTACAGTATCTACTGGGTGGGTGGGTGGGAAACAGCACACTTTTCTCTTGATTGCTCTGTGCACTACTTTGCAAGAGGAGTAGCGGGGAACACACCGCTGCACTCTCTGTGTCAGTCTCCCACTTCCCTTTGACTGTCTCTCTTCCTGGTGCCATCTATTGGTTGACCAAGTGGTACTATATAGAACAGTGAGTTTTACCTTTGTAAGTGCATTCACGCTCTCAACATGACATTATTGCTGAAATAATGCCGTGTTGCTCTTGTACCAGGTAGCGCAGTTCCACCAATCATTTTTGTTGCCTGCAGTACTGTTATTTTAGCCATGTGACAGTGACCATTAATGTAGTTTTGTGCCATGAATTTCCTTACTTTTTCAGACATTACAGTGGTAAATTGCTTTGTGCACAACCTTTCAACCCTACACAAAGCAAAAAGTTACTCCTAATATACTTTTTGCAGAGCTCTTTGTGCCCTGTAAAAAGTTGGATGTGCATGGCCATTGGGGCCCTACGCATAACCCCAAACTTTGTGTGTGCAAGGCCATGCATGCCCTGCACAAAGCAGCACATGCAACATAAGTACTATGTTGTTTATGTATGGCTTTAATTGTAGTACAAAATGCAGCCAATTATTTTCCTTTTTTTTTTTACTCATTTTTATTGTGGAAAGAAAACATAATTGTCATTCAGGGCCAGACATTCAAAACTTTGCTTCGGGGCTAAATTAGCACTGCCTGGCAGGCAATGGTAGCCTAGAGCACAAAACAAGCTATGTTCAAAAGGAATAGCCCAGAGCAAACAGCCTCTGAATATAGCATGGGAATGAGGCCGGGCAACCTGGGCTGGGAATGCAGGGCAAATGTAGCCCTGTAATATGACAGCTCTGAATATAGCAACCAGAAGTGCAGACCACAATAGCAACACAGTCCACAGCGACGTGAAGGTAGGTAGAAGCAACCTATGTGGCCAATGTGTGTTCCAGCAAATGTGTGGACCCAGTACAGCTGCAGGGAGCAGCCTATGGGACAGTACAGTGTGCAAAACAGTATAATATTCCCTGAACTGTTTGCCTGGCACTAATGTGTTTGTGCGGGATTAGCGCAGAACTAAGCTGTTTGCCCAGTGCAAACACATTTGCCCGGCGCTAAACTTTGCCATATTCAAAAGTGACATGCAAATGAGCCTACTTAGGTAGTCTCTGGGCAAACAGCCACATTAACATGTCATTATGCCCTGATTTGCATGCAGTTTTCCCAGCATTACTGCAGGGTCCCTCAGCTCCACCTGTAGGTCAGTCTGGAAGTACAGGGGCTGGCCAGGTCTGACTGCAGCTCCACCTGTAGGTCAGTCAGGCAGTGCATGATGATAGTTGCAGGCTACATGTAAACAGTACAGCATAGCATAGCATATCGTACCCCAAGGGACAACACAGCATAGGCACAGGTGGTGGTGGTGCTTCATGCAATCGTCTTACTGTAGGTCATGCTACAGTGCACAGCAGACACTACAGTAGCAAGGGGGCTGGTAGTGTGAGGGACATGGCAACGTCTATGGTATGTAGGGCAATGATGACCACTGAACTGTACACAGTGACAGGCCAGCTTGCAGGTGATTACTGACAGTGGACAATACTGTTACGCTGTTGTGTGATCCACAGATGCTGCACCTGTGGCATGGGATGCTCACAGTGACATATACATGGCTGGCTGTGTGTGCTGTGGCATCTGTACAGTTGTGCAGTATGTGGCTGGGGAGGGCATGTAAGATCCAACAGGCACACAGGTGGTGGGGTATTCCCACTACTGGCCCATGTGCACTGCATGATGTGTCCCAGCCTTGTGGCCACACCTGGGCTATGGTGAGGTATGGCCACCCATACACCCTCCCCTCAATGGCCACCATGCCCACAGTGCTGCATGTGTGTGCTGGCATTTGTTGGTCACCACAGACGTATGACCTGCAAGTGTGTGCTGTATGGCCACACTACCATGATGTCCCCTGTGGGCCAGATCACCCCTTACTGCCTGGCATGGCTGGGACTGGTGACAGCTGTTGGCATCATGGTGGTGTCATCAGTGAGCAGCATGTGTCCTCAATGTCTAGCATTTTCTAAGTGTCATATTCATATGTTAGGGTCACACAAGCCACGTAAAAGCTGCACAAACACCACGCAAAGCAACAATGTCATGCAAAGCTGTTTGCCCCAGGTTAAGACTTGCTTTTGCTGGGCGGTAATTTGTCACGCTAAGTCGCGCTAAACACCTTAGCGTGGTGTTAGCCAATGAATATCCCATAGTGCCTGTATTCATGTTCAGTGTGCCACTTGCATATAATTATGGTTTGCCCATGCTAATGCAATTTGCGCGTGCAGTTTGGCCTTTTGAATATAGCAGACCCGCACTAATCCCGTGCTAAACCTGCACAAATGGTTTGCGCACCATGCAAAGATTTGAATATCTGGGCCTCAGTTTCTTATGTATCAGCTTGAAGCATTTTGTTTCTGTAGTAGTTACAACATTTTTAATGTTGGTTATTATTAAAAATCTTGATGAAGCACATTTATTTTCAAAACATTTATGAAAGATTTATTTACAAACATTTTAGGTTTCATAAGAACATTTCTTTTTTTGTGTGTTAATATAGTTTTTATTAATCTTTTCCAGTGGTGTACAGTACATAGGAACTGCATTATACATAATTACGGATGGAAATATTCAGTGTATTACACCTTATAGTATGACATTTCAGGAGTTTATCCCATAAACAGATATTTTATAACCAACAAGGTGTCCTCTCTGTGGAACAGTTTGAGAGGAACACCTATGCAAGAGCTGTTGAAATGTTGTGGAAGCAGTGTCGGTTAGGGTGGCTGTTGTTATAGAACCCATCATTAATTCAATCAACAAGGGGGAGAGAGGTACAGCCACAGGTAAACTCTGCTAATGAGACGGGAAGGGGGATACTCATACCTACTAACTTTTGATGTGTGCTGTCTGCACCTATGGAACAATTTTTTTTTTTTGCCATAGCATTTAGGAGGCACCTGGACCAATGGACATCTGATTGGCCATTCAGGAAATAAGTTATTTTTTTTCCATAAGGTAGATTTGGTTCACTATCCCTCACCATGACTGGATGTCAGGTGCTTTGGGGTTTAGCCATAGTCTTGTAATGACCTTTTAAGCAGCTGTTATTAACATAAAGTAAACTTACAAGCTCAGATGGCAGACTGGGTGGGCCGTAGGCCCTTATCTGCTGACACTGTCTATGTATCTATGTATCTAAGATGCCAAGCAGGGATCTTGTGTTCTTGTCTCTGAAACCCCCTGGGTATTGCAGTAGCAAGAACATCTGCATTGAGAGGTGGAGGGAGCTACCGAATAACTCGTTGTGTTCAAGATTCAATGTCTGAAGAGTGGACAAGTATCGGACATGACCACATAATGTGAGTATGTGTCACCCCTTGTTCCCCACAGGAGTGCCAACAGGCCACACACTGGGAGGTCAGAAAGCGGCCTGAGATCACTGGAGTTCTAAAGTATCTTATAAGCTGTTTCCAGCTGTATTCTCAACAAACGTGAACTGGTGACTTTGGAGGAAGCCAGGCAGGATTTTTGCTATTTCTCCAGTGGAATTTGTGTTTCCCATTTAAGAGCTATCTTCAGAGTAGAGTCGCCTGCAGTGCTATAAAGCTTTGTAAATTTGCGAGACCATGTGTGGTCTGGCACAAGTTTTAAAGAAAGTGAGAAAACAGTTGGTAAATGCTGGGTAGGAGGCCAGAGAATGGGTGCCTATCAGCATAGCTTGAATGTAGTGGCATATTTGGAGAAATCTATAATGTTCCTGTCTTCTGAGCCCAAGTGTTTTGTACTTCAGTGAAGGAGAGGACCCCTGCCTTTGAAATTAGCTGTGGAAGGTACTGAACGGAGTATCTTCCCCAGGTATGATAATCTAGGTCTAGAAGTGTGTGTGTGTGTGTGTGTGGGGGGTTCTCCAGTAAATGTATAGGGCATTTCAGTGGGAGGAAAGGTGTGAGGTATAGTGTCTTATGGATGGAGTTCATACATCCCTGTTGCTGTAGGCAGGGGTTATCTACCCATTGGGACTCCAAGGGTGGCACTGTGTAGTATAGGGCCCAAAAATAGTCTAGATTTGGGCAGACCTCTCCAACTCCCAGAAGTAGAGGTGGATATTTGGTAGGGATAATCCTCCCTGTGATTTGGATAGGGATAGCATTTTCAATTTTACTCTAGGTCTCTGATCTGCCCAAATAAAATGAGAGAGTTCCCTGTTCCAAGCCACCTATCATGCTTCTGTGATGTACAGAGGTATATTCTGAATGAGGTGCTCTAGGGAAGGTCACCATCTGGACTACCTCTATGCATTGGAAAAGTCTCAGTGGCAGAGTGCACCATTGGGAGTAGTCATGCATCATTTGTGTTGTGAAGGGTTGATAGTTATTGTTATCACAACCCCGCTCAGCAGGTCAGACCCTCTGCTCCCACAATGCCAACCTCCGAGCGCAGTATTGTGAACAGTTAACAGAACAGGGTAACCCTCCTGTCTGTTTTGTGGGTTTGAATCAATCTTTGGTCTCAAGTTCTGGAGGGATTCAAACTGTGAACCTCTTGCTAGTGTACCCAATGTACAGGCTCAGATAATTCTGCTCTTCAGGGGGGCCAGATATCTTTCGCCTAGGGGCACCTAACCAGGTGTACAAAATGAACCCTTAAAACTCTATGAAAAACCTCAGAATAAACTCTTATCTTTTCCCAGTTTGGTATTACCAATAGCTTTGCACAGTGTCAACTTTAACCATATATGCTTCACTTGTCAAATTAAGAATTTCAAAGGCATGCCTAGTAGTCTCTAAAATGAGATGTTTACTTAAAAATAGATAAAAATGAAAAATGTAATTACAGAACCATATATCACAAAATATACAAATCACTTAAAAAAACAGGTTTAAAGTGCAAACAAAATCTATCACAGTACACTTACAATTGTCTTTCTCATGTATACTAACAGTGCCTGATGTTGCTTTTTCAGGGTCCAAACATGTGTGTGTTTCTAAATGGAATACAGACTACAGTTTAAACTGCTGTGTTTCAGCCCTCTTCATGATGTCATCATCTAGCTCCTCCCTTTCAGAATTCATAAAAAAATATATATACAAAACAGGAAGTCCCATCAAGGTATTGAATTCTGTGACTCCAGCAAGACTCATTTTCCAAATGATGACACTCTTAACTAAGACTGTAATTTCTCAGTCCCTTTGATCCATGAGCAGTTTCCTTTCTCAAACACATCAAAGGACTTTTTATGACACTAGGTGCAATTAACTGACTTTCCTGAGGATGTCATAAAATGGATATTCCACTTCCTTATGATACCAGGTGCAATTAACTGACTTTCCTGAGGATGTCATAAAATGGATATATTAGTTACTGACTTCAAAGCAAACTGACAAGTTAATTGCATTTAGAGATCAGCTGTTTAACATATACCCTGTCTTTTGAACTGATACCTGGGGGTTGGGTTTGTCATCCCAGGCACAGGATTTTTCATGACAGACAATCACACTACATTTTTATATTACAAAAATCATAGAGCAATCAGAACCAGCTGTCCAAGTGTCACAATCTTCCCCACCTAGATTTAATTTGAGGGCTCTATCCCCTGCATGGGATAAGCTTCCCAAATCAGTTCACTCCTCATAGACATGAGACAGTCCATCTGAGTTCTGATTGGTCGCTCCAGCCCTATGTAGAATCGTCATGTCATACCCTTGCAAAGCAAGACTCCATCTTAGCAATCTACCATTGTTTTTTTCCATCTGCGTCAGACAAACCAGGGGGTTGTGGTCAGTCTGTACCACAAAATGCTGCCCATACAAGCATGGCTCCAACTTCTTTAGGGCCCACACTATGGCAAGACACTCCTTTTCCACAGTGGAGTATGCCTGCTCCTTGGGAAGTAACTTTTTACTCAGATATGCTACAGTGTGATCTTTCCCTTGGCTGGATGTCTGACTCAGTACTGCCCCAATACCCACGTCTGAGGCATCAGTCTGAACTATAAAGGGTCTGCTATAGTCAGGGCTTGTCAAAACAGGAGCACTGTACAGTGCCTCCTTCAATCTGGTAAAGACTTCTTCACAGGGTGGTCCCCAGGTAATTTTCTTTGGCATCCTTTTCTTTACCAGGTCAGACATGGGAGCAGCCAGGGCACTATAATTGGGTACAAATTTTCTATAGTACCCTGCTGTCCCAAGAAATCTCCTGACCTGCTTATGCATTTCTGGTCTGGGCCACACCTGGATTACCTCTATTTTTATTTGGTTAGGATGGAGCTGTCATCGGCCTACCACATGCTTATGATATGCCACTTCTCCCATGGCCACCTGACACTTCCTGGCTTTGACAGTGAGCCCGGCCCTCTGTATCCTGCCCAGCACTTCCCTAATGTGGGATAGGGGTTCCTCCCAGCTGGTACTAAAGATGGCAATGTCATCCAGGTATGCCACGGTGTACTCCTCAGTACCATTTAACACCTGGTTCACAAACCTTTGGAAAGTGGCTGGGGTGTTATTCATTCCGAAAGGCATTACTTTAAATTCAAATAAGCCTATCAGAGTGATGAAGACCAGCCTCTCCCTAGCTCTGTCAACTCTACCTGCCAATACCCCTTGGTCAGGTCAATGGTCATAAGGTAGGTCGCCCCTCCCAACTTGTCCAGGAGTTTGTCTGTCTGGGGCATCGGATGGGTGTCTGACTTCATGACTGCATTCAGTCCATAATAGTCCACATAGAAATGAGTAGAGCCATCTGGCTTAGGCACAAGGACTACGGGTGAGGCCCAGGGGCTGTGGAATCTCTGGATTACCCCTAAATCCAGTGTCTCCTCCACTTCCCTCCTAATGTCCTTTTGGACAGCCTCTGACACCCGATATGCTGGCCAGTCGTATGGGTGTCTGTGTCCCTGTCTCTACATCATGAGTCTCTAAGGGGGTTAGTCCAGGCTTGGTGCTAAACAATGGGGCAAAGTCTGCTAAAACCTCCCTTACTTTCTGGATCTGGTCAGGGGTCAGCTGGGGAGACAATTTAACTGCCTCCACAGAGGACTCCCACTTACTTTCTTCCAGCATGTCCAGAAGGGAGTCTCCTTCGTCTGTGCCATCCCCAAGACTACGCACTGCAAACACCATGTCAGCCCTATTTGCATATGGCTTCATCATGTTGACATGGACATTCTTTCTCTCTGTCTTCTGTCAGGCAACTCTATAATATAGGTCACATAATTTACCTTCCTAACCACTTTGTATGGTCCTGCCCACTCAGCCTGAAGCTTGTCTTTCCAGACTGGAATAAGGACCATGACTTCCTGACCCACCATGTACGAGTGAGCTCTGACTCTGTGGTCATACCACACTTTTTGTTTCTGTTGGGCAGCTGCCAGGTTGCTCTGGGCTGTCCCCATAACCTCCTTCAACCTTTCTCTAAACCTAAGGATGTAATCCACAATGGGAGTTCCCTGGATGGCATGCTTGCCTTCCTAGTCCACCTGGATCAAGTCTAGGGGCCCATGTACCCGGCGTCCATATAAGAGTTCGAAGGGGGAAAATCCTGTCGACTCTTGGGGCACCTCCCTGTATGCAAACAACAGGTGGGAAGGTATTTCTACCAGTCCCTCCCATGCTGTTCAGCAAACACCCGGAGCATTGACTTCAGGGTACCATTGAATCTTTCCACGAGCCCATTGGCTTATGGGTGATACGGTGTCCTGCATCTCTGCACCACCCCACACTTCTCCCATAAACATTTCATCAGATCCAACATGAAAGAATCCCCTCAATCGGTGATAACCTCCTGCAGAAACCCAACACGGGAGAAAATCCCAAGTAAGGCATCTGCCACTTTATCTGTCCTCTGTGAGGATAAGGCGACTGCCTATGGGTACCGGGTGACATAATCCACCACAATCAGGATGAATCTCTTCCCTGAGGAGCTGGGGGTATTTAAAGGCCCCGCAATATTCATTCCCACCCTCTGGAATGGCTCCTCCACTATGGGCAATGGAATCAGGGTGGCTTGGGTTTTCTTGCCCGCCTTCCCTATTTCTTGGCACCGGTGACAAGACCTGCAATACTCCTTCACCTGCTGGGTGAAGTTAGGCCAATAGAAATTCTGGAACAACCGCTGCATAGTGCAAGTGATTCCCAGATGACCAGAAAGGGAATATCATGTGCAAGCTTGAGCAACTGCTCATGATACCCCTGGAGAACAACAAGCTGCCTGCCTAGGGCCCCTCCCTCTGTCTGCAAAGCCTAAGTATACATAAGTCCATTTTCCCAATAAACCTTATGTCTGCCATCACCTCCCTGTGCCCCGTCAGAGTCTGCTGAAGCCCTCAGCTTCTCTAGACTAGGATCACTTTGGTGAGTGCCTGCAAACCCCTCACACATTCTCAAGGCATGGGACAGGTCCCCTTCAGTCACTAAACTAGGGTCCCTAGCACTAGCATCAGGGCACTCAGGATCACTGTCAATCCCAACCCTCTGACAATAAGTCACCCCTCCCTCTTCAGAGTAACCCTCCATAGCTGTGTGGTTAACTGCTACTGGGGAAATTTCTTCCCCTTTTCATTACTCTCCCCATCTGGAGACACAGGCTGGGGAACCAGCCTCTCAGTGGTTTCCACAATGGCTTCTGTGGAGTTCAGGGAACTACAGTTTTCCCTTGCTGCTTGGCTACGGGTAACTGCACACACCATCTCCTGTTTGAGATTGTTGCCCAGGATCATATCCACTGCTAAGGTGTGGGCTACAGCCACCTGTTGCACAGTTCCCCCTGTTTCAACCCAGTCTAGGAGAACACTAGCAAGGGGCAATGTTTTCTCTTCACCGGTGAACCCTTGTACAGTGACGTATTTATTGGGTATAAGCTGACCAGGCTGTACCAGATCCCCTTTTACCAATGTCAGGGATGCCCCTGTGTCCCTTAACCCTTGAGTCTGTACACCATTCACCATGACTGGGTACATGTGTTCCCCCATGTTCACAGACATGCTTCCAGTGACACACAAACAACCCACTTCCTTCCTAGCACCACCTTGTGTATTATTGCTCGTCCGTTTGGGACACTGTCTTGCAATATGCCAAGTTTCTTTACACAACCAACATTCATTTCTTTTCTCAGAGAAATCTTTTCTCTCAAACCTGGGGATAACTGGTTTTGGTGGAGGCAGTGAGGGTTTTAGCTGCCCTGAAGGCACGCTTTTCCCTTTCTGCACTGCCACATCTGCCCCATTTGCTCTCAGAGCAGGTCTGCTCTTAGCATAGCGGTCCGAGAGTTCAGCAACCTCTTGCACTGTTTTGGGATCTCAGTCCTCCAGCCAGGTTTTCAGCTCTGTTGGGCATGCCCAGAAAAAATGTTGTAACAGAATCACATTTTCAATTTTATCAACATAGTTTGCTTCAATTCCTTCCCACCAAAGTTTTAAAAACTGACGTTGTTTCGTAGCTAGCTTCTCCTAGCTCATGTCAGGGCTTCTCCTGAGCTTATGGAATTTAGCTCTGTATGATTCAACAGTTAATTCAAATTTCTTTAACAGTGCAGCTTTAAGTTTGCTGTAATCATCATTGTCCTCATTGTCCATTTGACCCAATGCATCCCGAGCTTTCCTGGTAAGTAGCAGGGATAGCTGGAAGCTCCAGGACTCCCTCAGAATTTTAGCCTAAATACAAACTTTTTCAAAAAAATTTAAAAAGGCATCCATATCCTCCCCCTCTTTAAAATTGACTATCAATTTGGAATTCAATTTGTAACTCAGTCCTGTAGTCCCAGTTAAACCCAAGCCACTTACCTGCTCTGGTGCTGCTGGTTGGAGTTGTAGCTTCTCCAGTTCATGTTGCCTCTGGCGCTCATGCTCCTCATGGTCAATGTCTCTCTGTTCTCGCTCTGCCTCTTGGTGTTCTCACTCTGCCTCTCGGCATTCTCGCTCTGCCTCCCTCTGTTCTTGTTCCCTCTTCTCCTCTGCAGCTCACTGGTAGTCACGCTCCTCAGGCTCAGCCTCCCGCTGTTCCCGCTCTGCCTCTCGTCTCTCTCCTTCTCTCTCCTCCTGGAACTCCAGCTCCATTTGGTGCAACTCAATCTGCAGCCTGAGTACTTCTGGATTTGGGATACTGGTGACCTTTCCCTGCTGCTGTGGCCCTTCACTGGCACTGGCCCTGTTGCCCTCCTCATCAGATCTGGACACTGCACTGACTGCTAGCCCAGCCACACTCAAGGTTTGGTCCTTTTCAGTCACTCTCAGTGACTCAATGCTCTGGGTATCTGCTACTGTCAGGGCATCCATGAGGTTCTGCTTGGTGGCTTTAACCTCAAACGAGACTCCTCTGTCCCACTGTCCCACACAACTGCTTTAAGTAGTCTACAGTGTGCCTGCTGTAGTTGGAAGCCATCTTCTTCCCTAACTATGGCTACTCTGACTTACACTTTAGAAAAAAAATAAAATGGGTAGGAACTTGACTGTACGCCAAGTGATATAGTTCTGTCTCCTTTTTAAAAATAAATCACTACCTTTTTCTTTCTTTGCAAGTGAGCTGACAGTCGCAAGCTGACACACTGAACAATAAAAGCTTGTAATACCAAAATTATTACACCGCTGCCAACCAAATCTGTCACAACCCCACTCAGCAGGTCAGGCCCTCTGCTCCCACAGTGCCAACCTCTGAGCACAGTATTGTGAACAGTTAACAGAGCAAGGTAACCCTCCTGTCTGTTTTGTGGGTTTAAATCAAACTTTGGTCTCAAGTTCTGGAGGGATTCAAACCATGAACCTCTTGCTAGCGTACCCAATGTACAGGCTCAGAAAATTCGGCTCTTCGAGTGGGCCAGATATTTTTCACCTACGGGCACCTAACCAGGTGTACAAAATGAACTCCTAAAACTCTATGAAAAACCTCAGAATAAAATGTGTGTGTTTCTAAATAGAATACAGACTACAGTATAAAAATGCCGTGTTTCAACCCTCTTCATGGTGTCATCATCTAGCTCCTCCCTTTCAGGATACATAAAAAAAAATATATATATATATATATATATATACAAAATAGGAAGTCCCATCAAGGTATTGAATTCCGTGACTCCAGCAAGACTCATTTTCCAAATGATGACACTCTTAACTAAGACTGTAATTTCTCAGTCCCTTTGATCCATGAGCAGTTTCCTTTCTCAAACACATCAAAGGAATTTTTATGACACCAGGTGCGATTAACTGGCTTTCCTGAGGATGTCATAAAATGGATATTCAACTTCCTTATGACACCAGGTGCAATTAACTGACTTTCCTGAGGATGTCATAAAATGGATATATTAGTTACTGACTTCAAAGCAAACTGACAAGTTAATTGCATTCAGAGATCTGCTGTTTAACATATATCCTGTCTTTTGAACTGATACCTGGGGGGGGGTTGTCATCTCAGGCACAGGATTTTTCATGACAGACAATCACACTACATTTTTATATTACAAAAATCATAGAGCAATCAGAGCCAGCTGTCCAAGTGTCACAATTGTCAGCTGCTGTGTGTATGGAGTTAGAGACTTTGATACCTAAGTACTTCAACACAGTTAGTTCTCAATGAAACAGGTAATGATTTCTAGTCTTCGGAAGGGTGTGTACTGGAACCATATGGTTTCTGTCTTGGCCGTGTTTGTTCTGTACCCAGACATTTTGTTAAATGCCTGCAATAAGGAGGTTATTTTGGGGAGGGTCTCATCAGGGTTGGAGAGATATGGCAGCACATAATCTACATAAAGGGCAATATAGTGCTCTTCTGCTCCCACCATTATACTCTGTACCTGAATCAGTTTCCGAATGGTCTATGCCAGGGGCTCAGTACAGGCTGCAAAAAGGAATGGGGAGAGTGGGCAGCCCTGGTGGGCGTTGTGTCTCAAGGGAATGTCTGGGGAGTGATGTTCTGTGAACTTTGATGTATGCCCAAGGTGAGATGTATATTGTCTGCAGCAACTGGATGAATTTGACCAGAGCCTCAGCTGCCCTAGGACAGAGTATAGAAATGGACAGGACACCCAGTCAGATGCCTTCTCTGCATCAAGGCTGATAAATATGGAGGTTGTGGGGGTCCTCTGCATATGGTACACCAGATGCAGCTTGCAACAGGTGTCGTTCATCATTGTTAGCACACAAATCCAGACTGGTCCCTGCTTATCAGGGCTGGGAATAACCTACTGAGGCACTTAGCCAGGACTGACATAAAATAATTTATAACTGGTGTTCAATACCAAAATCAGGCAGTCGGAGGCACGTTGTTGCACATTTTTGTTGGGCTTCAGAATTATAGAGATGAGCAACATGCAACCAGGATAGAGGGGTATTACCTTTCTCAAGTGAGGAGAAAACTGCTTGGAGGGGCTGAGTAATATACTCCAAAGTGAGTTTATAGAACTCGGTTCCAAAGCCATGTGGTCCTGAAGCTTTCACTGTCTTGGACGGGCTTATTTCTCCTAGCAGCTCCTCCATGGTAATTGAAGCATTGGAGAGAGGACCAGTAGTATTAAGGAATCCAGAAAGGTGGAGACTGACTTTGGGAATGACTCAGTTTCTAGAGTGCATTACTCCTGGTAATAGGCCTGAAATGTTGCAGCTATCTCCTGGAACTTTGTATGCCAGGTGTCAGTCTGTAGGTGTTGTATGGCAGTTATTGTGGCCTGCTTCCTTTGTTTTGTAAACTGATACACCAGCAATCTGGAGGAATGGACCCCTATTTTATAGAACTTTTGTTGCAGAAACATCAAGGATGACTCCATCTGTTGAGGACATATGCACTGAGTTCCAGTTTCACTCTGGCCATTTGGGTGGCCACAGAGGCGCCACCCTGTTGATGTACCAACTGTAAGAAATGCAGAATTTCTTACAGTTGGGTATGCCCTTCTTTCCATTTTTTCTTCCGTGTTGCTCCATTCTGTGTAATCAGGCCCCTCAGAACCACTTTAATCGTGTCCCACCTCGTAGCCAGTGTAGTGTCCTGGGCTGGGTTGTGTCTCAGAATTTCCTCAACCTTCTCCTGGAAGAAAGTTTGAAATTCCAGTGTTTTTAGATAGTGTTGCATGCTGAAAAATTGTATCAAGCACCAGGAATTGCCGGTGGTGCACTGAAGCTAAAAGCTCACAAGTGAAAAAACAAAATATGAGCACCCATCATGAACCACAAACCAAAAAGATGGTTAGTTTTTTATTCCATCATTTATTTAGACAAACAAATGCAGCATACCACAGCGTGGAACAGCAGCGGATAACAGACCGCAACACACCAAAACGTGCTAACGTTTCGCAAGGGAGACCCTTGCTTCATCAGAGCTAAGTGCATGTGCTTGCAAGTTTAACTTATATAGTGGATAATTAATTAAACAATTAAAATATTCACATTTTCCTTAAACAAAATTAATAACATGGTATTAGCTAAATACAGGCTAAACCAGGCACATCACTTACTTATTTTATTTATTTATATGCTTTTGGTAACTGGGTAAGTGCACTAGGCATAAGAATGCCTATTTTCAGGCATGACCCACTTCAATTATCAATTAGACATTAGTCAATATTACATCAGAGAAACCCTAATAAATAGGCAACTAACACATAGAATCATGAAATGATAAAATAATCCACATTGAAACAATCAGCAGCTTATTCAATATAAAGACAAGCAAAGACAGATTAACAATTACAATGAGAGGCTAATTTTTAGTGCAAAGTATATTTTTAACCACAATATTTATTCAAGACTTTTTATCTTAAAAAGACCCATAATATAATGAACTCCTATATAACAGCTTGAATGAATGGTCTATCACGTCTGCTCGATTGTGCAGCACAGAGGTTAGACTCCTGCTGCTCCTCCCCAACCCTGGACCCCCTCTCTTCCCCCCTCATCTTCCCATTGACTAGTAACTTGCCCTTAACCCTATCCCACCCCCTTTTAAAGCTCTCCACTGTTTTAAGAGATACCACTTCTTCAGGGAGTGGGTTCCATCCCCCTACCAACCTCTCCACAAAGTAATGCTTCCTCTCCTCCGTCCTGACTCTACTCCCCACCAACTTCAGGCTGTACCCCCTAGTAATCCCTTCTCCTTTTAATTGAAACATGCCCTCTGTACTAACCCTGTTGATGCCCTTTAAGTACTTGAAGGTTTCGATCATATCACCTCTTTCCCTTCTCTCGTCCAGTGAGTACATGTTGAGGTTCCTTAACCTATCCTTGTAAGGCTTCCCCTCCATAACTCTGATAATTTTGGTCGCCCTCCACTGTACCCCCTCCAGTAACCTGATGTCCTTCTTTAAGTATGGGTTCCAGAACTGTACACTGTACTCCAAGTGCAGCCTCACCAGTGACCTGTACAGTAGCAGAATGACTTCCTCCCTCCTAGAAGTGATTCCTCTGGCATTGCACCCCAGCATTCTATTGGCTTTTGTCTCTGCTTTCCTAAATTGAGACGAGCGGTGCATGTTCTTTGTGACCATTACCCCCAAATCCTTTTCCTCCTCAGAGACGGACAGCTGAACCCCTCCCAGATGGTAACTGTACCCAGGATTCCTTGCTCCGAAGTGCATGACCTTACACTTCTTAGCATTGAAACCCAGCTGCCAAGTGTCTGACCACTGCTCAAGCCTTCCCAAATCTTCTTGGAGCCTTTTCCTCCCTCTACCCCATCCACAACTGCCCCTATCTTGGTGTCATCTGCGTAAAGACCAAGTCTGCTCTTAACTGCAACTGCTATATTGGTTATGAAGATTTTAAACAGCACTGGTCCCAGCACTGAACCCTGTGGGACCCCATGGTGACTGCCCTATGAGTTGAGAGTTCCTCCCTACAACCACCCTCTGATGTCTGTCCCCCAACCAGTTACCAACCCACTTAACCAGTTTCTCCCCTGCTCCCAGGTTCCTCAATTTACTAGTTAATCTGCCCATGTGGTACGGAGTCAAAGGCCTTGCTAAAATCCAGATACAGGACATCTATGGCCCAACCAGTGTCTAGTTCTTTGGTCACCCAGCCAAAAACGTAAACGAGGTTTGTTTGACATGATCTCCTGGAGACGAACCCATGCTGTTTGTCATCCATAAACCCATTCAGCTCCAAGAAGGTCACCAACCTTTCCTTTAGGATCGTTTCCATGAGCTTACCCACATTTGATGTCAGACTGACTGGTCTATAGTTACCAGGCTTCTCCTTGGGACCGGTTTTGTGCAGGGGTACTGCATGTGCCATTCTCCAGTCCTGAGGGATACACCCCGTCTGCAGGGAGGTATTGAACAAGTCTGCCAGCGGTGCCAGCAGGACCTTAGCTAACTCCCTCAGGACTCTAGGGTGCAGCCCATCCGGCCCTGGAGCCTTGTCCCGGTCCATTGACTTAAGGCCCTCAAGCACTCTGCTCACAGGGATCTCCCCATCCATATCCTATCTCCTCCCATGCCAGTGTTGCCCTGCTCCTGCGGTACTGGCCCATCTCTCTCTCTCTCTCCCCCCCTGGTAAAAACTGAGCATAAGTACTCTTTGAGCAGTTCTGCCTTTTCAACCCCCTTCTCTACCCAACCTCCATCCTTCTTTATCCTGGTGATTTGCTCCTTGCAGTTTCTCTTCTCCCTTATGTACTTGAAGAAGGCCTTGTCCCCTCTACCAGTCCCCTCTGCTAGCCTTAGCTCCTTTGAAACCTTGGCAGCCCTCACAGATCTGCTTACCTCGATGGTTTTCCTTGTGTACTCCTCCTTATCCTCCTTTCTTTTGGATGCCTTCCATCTTCTGAAGGCAGTATTTTTCTCCCTCACCCTTATCTGCACCTCCTTTAACCACATACATGGCTTCTTGGTCCCTGCCTTCTTACTGCATTTCTTTGTGCAGGTGTCTGCTGCTGCTAACAGTCCTTCCTTCAGGATGGCCCATTTCTGAATGGTATCCATGTCAGGGAAATGCTAGTCATATGCCCCCTGGGGATGTCAGCCATCCTGCTGAAGTCAGCCCTTTTGAAGTCCACTGTCTTGGTTTTTGTAGACATCCCCACCCTACCCACATGCAGGGAGAATCAAACTGTTCGGTGGTCGCTGCCTGCTAGGGGGGTCCTCAGTCCATATGCCCTGCTCGTAGTCTCCATTGGTCAGCACAAGATCCAAGATGTTCCCCTCCCTTGTTGGTTCCTCTGCTTTTTGTGACAGGAATGCATCCTGGAAGGCTTCCAGAATGACCTGCTCCCTTGTGCTAGACATGTTTTTCCAATCCACCCCTAGTAGATTGAAATCTCCAACCACCACAGTGCCACTCCTTCCACAGTGTTTCCATAACTGATCTGCCAGTTCTGTACCGATGTCCTCTGACTGTGAGGGTGGTCGGTACACAACCCCCAGTCTGACCCTTTTACCTTTATTGTTCTGTAGGTGAACCCAAAAATGCTTCCGGCCTCCCCTCGCCTCCCTCCTCCCTACTGCTCACTATCCCTTCCCTCACAAATAAAGCCACCCCTCCACCCTTCCCTTTTGTCATATCCCTGCGATACAGTCTTTATCCCTTTAACATGATGTCCCAGTCAAGGTGCTGGTTGATCCATGTCTCGGTGATGGCAGCTATATCCATTTCCCCTTCTGCCATTAATGCTTGGAGCGCAGGTATGTTGTTCCCCAAGCTCCTTGCATTTAGTGACACCACCCTCCAGCTGGATTCCCTGCTTACTCCAATACTCCCCTCCTCTCTACCTCCTCCACTTTTTGATTGCCCCCCCTTTCCCTGCTAGCTAGCTGGGAGGGGGGGGGAGGAGCATTGCCTCCCTCTCCTTTTGACTCTGGCTGCTGCCCAGTGCTAAGCTCCCCCTTAGTCAGTTTAAATTATACTTGATGTAAAAAACAAAAACAAGGCACTGCGTCAGCATGTGGTCTAAAAGCAAAACAAAATGGTTATATTAAATGCACGCTGAAAATAGAGTTAGAAATCCACGTTTCGACCTTAGATCTTTTTCAGGAAATATCTAAAAGAGAAAAAAAAACAAGGTTAGTGTAGAGGAGAGGTAAAATGAGGGATATATATATATATATGTGGGGAAAGAAGAAAGGGGAGACTCGGGGTGAAGAAGTGATAAATGGCAAGATAAAGAGAGAATCTGTGAAACAAAAAGGTGATGATGGGAAAAATAAAGCGTAATAGGAGTGAAAAAGCTAGAGCCTGGTGGGGACTAATTAACAGGGCCTAGTAAGAAGGCTGAAAGGTAACAAATGTGTGGAAAGGAGACAAAGATGGAGACTTATGGTGAAAATGGAAAAGAAAATAAATGTGTACAGATACAAACAGACTGTAGGGAAAATAAGGGGTGGCTGAAAGATGTTAGTAGAAAATAAGTCTATCATGTAAACCAGAGGGCTGCTGGGAGCCAAGGTGGATGATCAGCTTGGCTTCCATGTTTTTTCTGCTGTCAGAATCCCAGAAGCCCTGCTGTAGTACACAAACAGAAAGGTCATTGGCATTGTGGTCCCTGGAGATAAAGTGGGATACAATGGGTTTAGCAGTATCACCATTCCTGACTGCTCTGTAATGTTCCCTGAAACGGTCTGCAAGGTGCCTACCAGTCTCTCTGATGTAAATAGCAGTACACTTCCTGCAAAGAATACAACATACCACATTAGTGGAGGTGCATGAAAACTCCTTGGTGATATGAAAAACACCGGTAGGCCCCCGAATTTCAGTCACACTGGAAATAAATTTGCAGGTGAGGCAGCGAGTCCTGTTGCAAGGTTTGGTACCTGGTAGGGAGGAACTGTTAGGAGTAGGTAGGCTGCTTTTAACCAGGAGATTCCACAGGTTAGGTGGCTGACGGTAGGAGGCAATAGGTGGTTCTATAAAGGAAGCACCAATGTTAGGGTTAGTCTGCAAAATGGGAAAGTTACTGGTGATGATCCTGTGAAGAGAAGGTGTGCTCTGATGGAAAGGAAGCACTAGTAGAATTTGCCGTTGTTGTGGCATATTGTACTCTTTGCAGGAAGTGTACAGCTATTTACATCTGACTGGTAGGCACCTTGCAGACCATTTCAGGGAACATTACAGAGCAGTCAGGAATGTTGACACTGCTAAACCCACTGTATCCCACTTTATCGCCAGTAATCACAGTGTCAATGACCTTTCCGTTTGTGTCCTTCAGCAGGGTTTCTGGGATCCTGACCATAGAAAAAACAAGGAAGCCAAGCTGATCATCCACCTTGATTCCCAGCAGCCCTCTGGTTTAAATGATAGACTTATTTTCCACTAACATCTTTCAGCCACCCCTTATTTTCCCTAAAGTCTGTTTCTATCTGTACACATTTAATTTCTTTTTCATTTTCACCATAAGTCTTCATCTCTGTCTCCTTCCCACACATTTGTCACCTTTCAGCCTTCTTACTAGGGCCTGTTAATTAGTCCCCACCTGAGGACTTCTCTAGCTCTTTCACTCCTATTATGCTTTATCTTTCCTATCATCACCTTTTTGTTTCACAGATTCTCTCTTTATTTTGCCATTTATCACTTCTTCTCCCTGAGCCTCCCCTTTTTCTTTATATATATATATATATATCCCTCATTTTACCACCCCTCTACACTAACTTTGTTTTTTTTTTTCTTTTTTAGATATTTCCTGAAGAAGACCTGAGGTCGAAACGTAGAGTTTTAACTCTATTTTCTATTTTCAGTGTGCATTTAATATAACCATTTTGTTTTGCTTAAATTATACTTGACTGTAATGAACTCCCCCAATTTCTGTTTCAGGACACAGTAACCCTCCTTGCTCAAGTGAAGCCTATCTGGCGAGCAGAGGTTCTTGTTATCCCATGTTGCCCCCAACCCACTACTAAACCAAAACCCGTAGTTCTACACCACTCTGCCAAGCATACATTAAATTCTATGATCCTGTTTCCTGGCTGTGCTTTCCCTGGGTACTGGTAGGATCACAGAGAATGCAATTGTTTGCCCCTCGATGCTGCACAACCTGCCCAACTCCCTAAAACTGTGCTGCACTTCCGTCACTCTGCTTCCCTCCAGATCATTAGTGCCTAAGTGCACCACTATGTGTGGCTTCACCCCCTGTCTTCTCACACATTAAATGACATGCTGTCCTACTGTACCTGCCATCATACCTGGCATGCATCCCACCCAGATAGAACTCTTCCTGGCTCCTTTGCCCCCCACCTGATACCTTTCACTATTGAGTCACCCAGTATAATGACCCTCTCTTCTAATCCCTGCAGCCCCCCAGTTTTCTCACCCATAATGTGCCTCTTATCCCACTGTCCCACCCTCCCCCAGTACTGTCATCATCCCCTTTTGTCTCTGCTTCCTCCATTGTGCTCTCTCCAGGGAGAGACTTTTCTTTCGCTGGGATAGCGTTTCTGCCCTCCCTCCTGTCTCCCATGATCTGTGTGATCCCCTTCCTCTCCTATATCCCAGTCCCCCAATCCAATGAACTTCTCCACTCCATCGTGCTTGCCTCCTGGCTAGCCTCCTCTTTGCAGGCCACAGTCCCCATCTGGGTCCTCGTTCCCCATGCCCCTGTTTTCTTCTGCTGTACCTATTCCTCCTTTCCCCAAAGCCTTCTTAAGCTCTGATGCCCTCCTGACAGCCACCCATGTCATATCACAAGCTGGCCCACTGTAGTCCCCACTGCCCACCCCTCTTGTCTGCCCTCCCAGCCCCCGATCGTCACCAACATTACCACCTTCATTCAACCTCTGCCCACCATCTGCTTGCTTACTCTTCCCTAATACCTCCTCCATCCCACCCTCCTCCTTAGCCTCTGTTATCCTACTTGTATCCTCTGACACCCTGACCTTGCCATCAGCCAGGGCCATGGCCTCTGTTGTGTTTCTCCTCCTCCTTGCTATTGCCTCTCCCTTGAAATTCCTGCCCTCCAGCTTCTTCAGACTAGCCAGCACAGAGAACCAGTTGCTCTCTTCTCTCACCTCTCCTTGGATTGTCCCTGATCCTTTGTATGGAATGTTCCAGTTCCGTTCCCTCCCTGGTCCATATCTAACCCTTTTTTGGACCATTGTCCACCCCTTTGCCCCTTCCTGTAGTGGCTCATGAGGGTATGGTGGTGCTGGCCCATTTGCTCCCCCTACCTGTTCAATTCTGTGCCTGCAGTCTGTGCCATTTGAGTATGCCTTCCTATGGTCCCTTGTTCTCAGTTGGCCCCTCCACCCCCTTTCTTCTCTTCTGCACAGCTCCATCTTCAGCCATGCAATTTCGTCCTTTAGTTGCACAAGCTGTTTGCACACCAAGCACTCCCCTGCCCCCATGCAATCTTTAAGAAGATGGCAGCCCCGTATCCATTGCAGTGAACTATCCTTCCTACATCCCCTCCTGCACTATTCCTGCTCATCCTCCCCAACCAAGTGCCCATCCCCACTGCTGCCTCTGCCCTTGAAGCCTGCCTGCCCAATCCCCTGGTACCCCTGTACTCTTTACTTACCTAGTTCCAATGCCCCCAATCTAGTACTTTATCCTAACTCTATACCATTTAAGATATATCTTCCTTGATCATTTAATTCTGTTGCACAGCTCAGACCATAATGTTACATCGATACCTGTGATTGTTAGGGAAGTCCCTGTTAGGGAAGCCCCTTTCTCCTCCAATCAGGAGGCAGGTGCCTCACTATAAAAGGAGATGAGGCTGGAGAGGGAGGGATGGGGGAGGGTGGATTTGGGCTCACTTCTAGCGTCTCTTATGAGACAATCAACCCTCCCAGTAAACAGCAGCAACCCTTGGCCATTTTATGCCCTTACTGGTAAAAGAAACAAATATAAAGTTAAATTCACTTCATTCCAAACTGTGCTCCTGCCGTCCTCTGCTATAGCCTGTTTGCTCCTCGCCCACTGCAGACTGCTTGTTAACATTACCTGCAGTCCCCATTGAAACATTTCTCATTACTAATTACATTTTTTATTAAGCAATAAGGCACAACAGGGGGGTGCGTTGTGGTAGGATAACAGCCTACCTCATGTGGGCTGAAGCATGAGGCGAAGTCAAGTGCATCCACCATCTGAGAAGGGTCGTTATCCCATCTCAACGCACCCCCTGGAGTGCCTTATTGTGCTTATGAAAGGGGTCCCTATTTGTTAATAGGATAGTTTAAAAAAATAATTTTTATACAGCTAAATTTAGCAAAAAATTAAAAAGTAAAAAAATATAGAATAAAAGTTTCAACAAAAAAAAAAGTCAAATTTGGACATTGCATTATTGCCACATTGCCAGTAGGTGGCACCAATGCTGCATGCAAGCAGCTGTTTTTTTACCTAATGGCAAATGGGGGCAAGTTGTTGCTTTCAACAGCAGAGTGGCATAGAATCTGCCTGAGCCGGCCAGGTTCACTGCCAGTGGTGGTTTTGAGGGGCATCTAGTAATTTGGTTCTTTGGTGTTGTTAGAGGATGTCATATCGGCGGCATGTATGGGAGCCATCATTTTTTTTAAACACCCGCAATATGTGGTTTGTTGAGAGGCAGTCTGCACGTGAGCGGGAGCTCCACTGCCAGTAGTGGTTTTGGGGGGCATCCAGTAATCTGGTTCTTTGGTGTTGTTAGAGGCTGTTATATCAGTCTGCACATGAGCAGGAGCCATTAATCATAGCAGAGAAGAGAGCACACGGAGAGTGGAAGCCGTTGATGTTGACTGCGATGGAGAAGAACATTTTTTAAAGCAGATTACTAGAGGCAGCTGCATGTGTGCTAGGTGTTTCAGTGAGTTAGCAGGGAAACTGAGGAAACAGTATGGAGCCAGTTGTTCTGGAAGCATGTATTACTAAGGTAGGATCTGTGTGGGACTTGGACTCTGTGGCGCAGGAGGCTCGATGATTGGCTTAGATGAAGGGCTCCAGAGCTGCATGCGGAGCCTGTTGGTCTGGGAGTAATTTCAGCTGGGCTGTTGTGCTGGGATAATGGCCTGGCTGAAAGTGGCTCTTGACCAGTCAGGATTCAGCATTTTTAGTACCCATTTCATAATGAAGGATATTGGGTGTCTAATTATATCTCCTTCACAAATACTAAAGTATTACGCTTAACATGTAGGTATTTAATAAGTCATCTTACATTAAAGTTTTGGTCTACGTGAAACTTTAACACTAAGAAAAATCCTTCACATAGCACATCGGTTTTCAAAAACAAAACCATAATGCAGCATGTACATTTTTTAAAAACAACATGCAGCACCTAGAATTTCAAAACCTTCAGAAGGATTTCTGTGTAAATGTTTAGTAAAAACCAGTGTGAAGCACATTGATTTTGAAAACCATCACACAGTAGGCAGATTTTGAATACCACTGAGCAGCATGTAGATTTGGAAAAATGTTGTGCAGCATGTTGATTTCCAAAACCATTGTGCAGCATAAAGCTTTTAAGAACTACTTTGTTAGTGCCTCATGAACATTTTAAAAGCTGTCACACAGCACGATAACTGTCACACAGCATAAATATTTTAAAATCCTATTTAAAATGTTAAAGCGCTAAATTGATTTTCAAAAACACAGGTTTGAAGGAACCTTGTGAGAAATCTGTTGTGTTTAATTAAGCAATAAGGAACGACAAGGTGTGTGTTATCATGTAATAACGTCGCTCCTGGGGTGGGTTGAAGCATGAGGGGAAGCCGAGTGCTTCCACCACCCCAGGAGTGACGTTATTACACAATAACACACACCTGCAGTGCCTTATTGCAATTATACAATGGCTCGATGTTATACAAGATAAACAAAAAATTAAAAATGTTTTGAGTAGATTTTTTGTGTTTCTGAAGAGAAAAAAGCAATTAAATGCAATAGTCCAAGAGGTCCAAGTGGTCCAATAAATCCATACAGTGATGTTATTGTGTAATAACATCACTGTCTCAGGCATCCACTGACCAATCAGAATACAGGAAATTTCCTTGCCATTGTATAATTAACGATAACTAACTGATAAGTATGTTATTTTAGATGCATTGTATGCTTTGTACTACCTCTCAGTCACATATGTTAAAAGGTCATCCTTATATTTAAATATTTTAAAAGTTATATTACCTTAAAGTTTTTGTTCCTGCCAAATTTTAAGGTACCAGGTCATAACCACGCATATTAACCCACGCATAGCAGAAGCACGTTACAGGTAGCGCATAGAGGATTAGAGTGACAGGGGAATATCAGTGATGCAATTCTATCACTATCCCCTGTCACTCACCAGGAAGGATGAAGTGTATGTAGCCACTGCCAGTCAGGTGCTCAGCTGAACTGCTCCCATGGTGGAGTGGCTAGAGCACCTGACCCTGCAGTGTATGGGTTAGGGGAACTGTGGTTTGATTCCCTGCTAGGGAAGCTCTAAGTTTTATTTTTTTCTTGCCTCAGTGTCCACACCCACTCGGAGTTGATTATATTAGTTCTGGGGGGGTGGGGGTGCAAGGGGTGAAGCCCCCCCCGCAAAACAAAGGAACAGCTATCTGTTGTTGCCGCACAGTTTCCTCCTGCACGGTGGTTATATGCATGGTATCGTCTGCAACATTATGATCATGTGCCAAATTTTAACAAGAACAAAATTCATGCATTTTTCAGCAGGTTTTTTTTTTCAGTGAACTGAAAATGCATGCCCAATTAATTGTGATGTGCTTAAATACTAATTGACCTTTTTGACAAAACCCCTTAAAGAACCTAGTGCTCTTAAACAAACTCTGTCATTTTTATGTTTGCTTGTACGCATGTGCAAGAAACATAGTGCCATCATCCGAGTATTTGTAGGTGTGGCACCCGTCTTCTAATTCAGTCAGTGTGTTTGCAGGCACGGCCGCAGTTCTCCAATGAATGCTGCAGCTGTCTATGACAGCAGTTGAAAATGCAGTGCCGTACAGTTGAAAGGGAGAGCTCCACTTCAGTGAGCAGCGCCCCCCCACACACACACATGCACGCATGCATATGCGTGCTCATCGCTCCCCCAACGCACACACTGTATGGTCGACGGGGTGCCCAATCCACCGTCAGCTCTGCTGCACTCCCCCCCCAGAAAAAAAGGTTTCCAGGTGCCACGCTGGGAGCCCACCCCAGAGTGGCAAAAATTGTTATGGCCGACAGGGGTACCCAATCCTCCGTCTGCTCCAGGTCCCCCAAACAGCCTACCAGCTGCCATGCTGGGAGCCCACCCCAGCATGGCAAACATCCTGCGTCGTCTTCCTGAAAAAAATGAACCTGTAAACAAAAAAAGTTCCCTCGGTGGTCTCCTGCCCCACTATTGCCCACCCCTCTGCGCCTCTGCCTCCCACACTCCCACCTCACCCCATACTTACCTCCGGAGTCCGGCGCGATGACCTTCGGGGGACTGGGAACACGTCTGCACTCTTCAAAGCCGACCGCGAACTGAGGAAATGCTGATAAGCTGTATAATGCCATAAATAGAGTTTTTTCAACTTTGATGCATATCTCAGGCATTTTTTGGAATTTTGGCACCAAATTTTCAACATGGGGTTTTTGGGACTCCTCCTCATGAATTCTGAACTGTCATGGCATTAATCGGGCCCGAAGGGTGATTTCGCGGTCACTGCGTGGAATCACCTTTCAGGACTGATTAATGAAACGACAGTGCCAGTTTTCCTAAGGTGGGCTCTCAAAAAGCCTATGTTGCAAATTTAGTGAAAAATTCCTAAAAATACCATTTACGAGCGTCGTTGAGCAGTTCCTATCTGCGCCTTTCGTAAGTTCCTTTAATATTTACACTCCAGATTTTCAACATTGCCATTTTACCACACCGCCTTATGAGCAGTATAGCTGTCATTTTGCATCTTGCCCAAAATGTGTTTCACGCATGTAGTTCACAATGGCGCAGTCGGTGTTGGAAATCAATGTATGGGACACATTAAAAATCACAGTGACACTGTTCATGAGTAGAGTCTTAAAATGGCTATGTTGAAATTGGTGAAAAATTCTAAAAATGACTGTTTTGATTAGCGCAGCTGCACAGTTCCTATGCACGCCGCAAGTTTGAAAATTTCAATATTTGCATCTAGATTTTCAACATTGCCATTTTACCACACCTCCTTATGAGCAGTACAGCTGTCATTTTTCACATGTCACCCAAAATGTGTTTCCGTGCATGTAGCGCACAATGGTGCAGTCGGTGTGTGAAATCAATGTTTGGGACAGATTAAGAAAATCACAGTGACACTGTTCATGAGCAGAGGTCTTAAAATGGCTATGTTGAAAATTTGGTGACAAAAGTCCATAAAATGACTGTGTTACGAGTGAGCATTGAGCAGTTTCCTCGTAAGTTCATGACTTTGTAATATTTTCAGTACAGATTTTCACCAGTGGCATTTTTCCACACTTCCTTATGAACAGTACAGCTGTCATTTTTCACAACATGGCCGAAATGTGTTTTCACACTTTCAGCACAAAATGCATGGTTGTTGTGGAAATCATTGTTCAGGACAGATAAAGAAAATCACAGTGACACTGTTCATGATCGGAGGTCCCAAAATGCCTGTGTTGACAATCTGCTGTTAAAAAATCCTGGCGCCTCTGATGAACGCCTATTGTTTTGCAAACCTATGCTATGTAACCTAAAACTCTATGTATGTCTTTAATGTGACGAGGTACCTTTGGAAACGAGCATCTGGCTCAAAGGTTGTAAACTGATTTCACAAATAAATAAATAAATCCCCAAACTAATTACATTACGGGTGTGCGTTGCACAGTTTTTACACACGCTCATGATTTCACCATTTTTTTACATATTTTCACTGTAGATTTTCAACATTGCCATTTTTTACATCTCCCCATGAACAGTACAGCTGTCATTTTTCACATCCTGTTCAGAATGTGTTTTTGCACCTGTGATGCCAAATGCCGTAGTCACTGTGCAAAAGCAGCTTTCGCCTAACAAACTAATATTGCCACTGTTCATGAGGTGGGGGTCACAAAAAAACCATGTTGAAAATTTGGAGTGAAAATACCAACAAATGCCTGAGGCGTTAGGGTTTCTGACCATAATGCCCCACCCTGTAGAGAATGACAGGCATCAGGGCTGTGACTTGGGATTGTCACCTGCAATGCTCATACCATTCCACCCCCACCCGCACCCTGCAGCCAGTGACAGGCATCGAGGTGTGCCTTGGACTCTTCAGCCCCAAAGTTCACCCCATTCTCCTATACCACACCCATCTCACCATATTTCCTAATGGAATGGGGTGCACATAAGGGCCAAAGACCCCAAGGCGCACCGTGACACTTGTTGGTGTTTGTAGGGTAGGGTGTGGTGAAATGGCATGGCCGTTATGCCTGACGACCAAAAGGCACACCCCAATGCCTGTCACTATCTGCAGGGTGATGATGGGGTTGGCTTCAGTTCAATACTTCACTGCCATTCCTATTATGCAGCTCTGTAACTCCTGCACTACAAGAGCCAATGCAAGCAAGCAAACATTTGGCATTGACAAATGCTTGTTTCTCTTTCCTTTGGCAAAATGTTAAGCTAAAAAATTGGCAAAAATATGTGAACTGAACACTAAATTACTCAGAAATGGACAGAGTTTTGTAAAACTTTCTGTGTTAGTAGACCTTATGACTGAGATGGTGCATGCCAAATATTACAGTCCTAGGGTCTAAGATGGCCATGTTATAAGCATTTGAAAATGGGTTTAAACAGAAAACTCCAAAGCAACCCTAATATAGGGGAATTAGAATTTCCCTTCTTATGCAAGCACTACATCACAATGAGGTGTGGTTGTTGTATGATAAATACATGACACGGGTATATAGTATGGCATGGGTTTTCTTGCCCCAAGTGCCTTTAGCACCTGAAAAGTGTGTCTGTCTCACAACAACCCACATCCTCTGAGTGTCTTATTGCACTTACAAAATGGATTTGAAAAGCAAAACATTAAAAAATGAACAAATTTAACACAATATATATAATAAAATTGATACTTTCTGGTGACCCCCTTTAATGCACGGTTCAGAGACAAGTTTCAAACACTGTAATAACTGGGTCACCCAATTATTATGGCATTTTCTTTTAACTCTCCTGTCAGTCACATTGGTTGCGCTACCTCATTGGCTCCTACTCCATGTGCAGGCGGGATGAAGAGTTCTGCAAACATGGCGGCTCCATTTGTAGCTTAGAGATGAGGCACTAGAGCAAGAGATCGTTTCCCCCAGTAAGTCTTTCTTTATTATTTTTGTATTTATTTGGTATTTATCCAGCTGTCCCTGCCTTTACAGTCTGAAAAATGTATCTGGTTGATCCTGCTGTGCAATGGACTCGGAAACCACGAGTCCGACCCAGTGCAATTTCCATTGGGACTATCCTTAACAGGGCTGGCTAACTTCCCGCACCACAACACAGTTTCATAGCCATTATTCTCTATGTAAAGCAGCTTTTTATTGCTGTTGTAGAGGATGGGATAACAGATGGACACCACACTTCAGATAAGGTACAACCCACTTGACTTTGTGAGATGTTTATTGATAGGAACAAATAAATCAAAATAAATACTGCAATAACTTTGCACAGAAAATAAAGGTTCAAAATTAGCAACTAAACATAAAGACTTGAGTGGCAAACTAGCGCTGTTTCCACTTTACCAGTGTAGCAAGATGCTCCCCTAACCTTGTCCTACACAGTCAGCTCCAACTGTCTTTATAAGTGACATTGCAGAGGGACTGGAAGGGAAAGTATGTCTCTTTGCAGATGACACAAAGATCTGCAACAGGGTTGATACACAAGGTGCGGTGGAAAGGATGAAAAGGGACCTGGCAAGGTTGGAGGCATGGCCAAATGTATGGCAGCTTAGATTCAATGCAAAAGAAGTGCAAAGTAATGCACCTGGGAAACAAAAACCCTGAGGAAGGGTACACAATGGGGAGTGAGATACTGATAACAACAAAAATGGAAAGGGAACTGGGGCTAGTCATATCAGATGACCTAAAGGTGGGCCAGCAATGTGAGAAGGCAGTAAGGAAGGCTGGGAGGATACTGTGATGCATAGGGAGAGGCATAACCAGTAGAAAACAGGAAGTTGTTGGCCCTCTGTACAGACAGTTGGTAAGACCACATCTGGAGTACTGTGTACAGTTCTGGAGACCCCATCTCCTCAAAGACATAGACAGGGTGGAGGCTATACAGAGGAGGGCAACCAAAATGGTGCAGGGTCTGCACCAGAAGACATATGAAGAAAGACTAAAGGAGCTTAAGATGTCTAGCCTCGAGGAAAGGAGGGAGAGGGGGGACATGATAGAAACTTTCAAATACCTGAAAGGAATAAACAAAGTCCAAGAGTGTAGCATATTTCAGAAAAAGAGATGTCCAACAACAAGGGGGCACAATTTGAAGATAGAGGTGGGACGACTCAGAGGTAATGTGAGGAAGTATTTCTTCACAGAGAGGGTTGTAGATGCATGGAATGGCCTTCCTGAGGAGGTCGTAGAGTCAAAAACAGTGGGGCAATTCAAGAATGCATGGGACAGACATAAGGCAATTCTAATGGGGGGTAGGATGAATTAGGCTGTTGGTTAACTGGGATCTGCAGCTTATCCGTTAGGTAGGGAAATGGGCAGACTAGGTGGGCTAAGCAGTCCTTATCTGCTATCAAATTCTATGTTTCTATGACTCCCCTATCTGTCGTCTCTCTCACAGGTGGGCTTTATATACCCACCCCTCTGTGGTCAGGTGATCACAGCATCATACTTTTTAAAAGTCTCTTATTTAGCCCTCTTTTAAATTATATAACATTTGAGGGTTTACTAATAAGTAAAAACAAACAGAAGGTCGTCCTGCAAGAAATATATGCTAAAACACAAAATTACAGCTAAGGGAAATGGCAAACTTTCCATTCCCTTCTGAGTGACAGGTTTAGGCTTATAAAGTGGGGCCACTGATTCCCTAAGGAAACCTCTCTTTTCACTTCTCTGTAGCCTGAACGCAGGTAAGCACAGGTTTATTTATTTCTCCTGCTATCAAGAGTGTAACCCCTAGGTGGCACTATCCCAAGGGCTACTACCCCTGCCTGCTTGGCTAGTAGCAGGTTAAGGGGCCTGGGTAATGAAACGGGTGCCTCCACCTGGAGGTCAGGGTTGTTAGTGCTCATGCTAACCTGGGCACAGCCCTCCGGGACACTGTAACCCCCCTCTTTCCCTTCTAGTGGCTTGAACAATATACAATAATTACTTTTACAATGACCCTTATTCACCAGGCAATTACCCACACTGTTTGCACTTACCACCATGGCTGGTTCCTCTAGCTTGACCCTGGGGACCCCCTGTAAAACAAGGTTAAGCACAGCAAATAGCAACAGTACAATATTTTTGGCACAAACTGGAACCACAGTCAGGTTAAATGCAAACAAAGTTAAATCTAATTTATTTAGGGGACTTGAACAAGGGAGGGACGTAATCAGGTTGATTTGCTTAAAAGCTATATTAATCAGACAGTTATGCATGCAGTTCAGAGTCCCTACACAGTCACACACTCTGGGTACCCAGGTAGGAAAACAGTGGGCTAGCCAGGAATGTTGCAGCTGGTTGGGGCCCTGTGATGGAAGAAAGCAACATGCACAACACACACTATTTGTAATCTGGAGCCGGAGGGCTCAGTTCATGAAAGAAAAGGCAACAAGACAATCACATGACAACACTTTTAGATTTAGCTGTTGTTGCAGGGAGCTACCCTGATGTTTGCTCATGTTACCCAATAAAGGATACAGGCAGGACGAAATCGAGACTGCAGGCTGTTGAGCTGGAGTGCCCGGAGAAGCAGGGCCCACACGAATCACCAAGGCGTCCTTCCTGTTCAAGGCATTGAGCAGGGGGCTGATCCCCAGGCCGGTCTCTCGTCGATGACTTTCTATGCGTATCAGGTATTCTGGCTGGACCAGTGTCGAAAGGCCCAGGCAAACGGAAATGGATACGGATTCAGTCCGTGCAGCTGGATACAGCCTCCAGCAAGCAAAACACAGTTCAGACACACAGTGGGGAACCAAATCACAAACCACTATAAGCATACCGCACATTCACATGTATGGAAATTCCACTGTACCAGGCATATGGCTCTCCGGTCACAATTGCAGAGTCTCTGCACAATCCAGGAGTTCAGAGGTAGCTGGAAGTCCTGACAGGACGATCACATTCAGCAAATCTTCGTTCCTCTTCAGGTTAAAGTCTGGTCACAATTCAGTGGCTTCATTCACTCTCCAAATTCAGATTCAGTCCGGAAAAAAAAGCACAAGTTCTCTCTCAGGAACAGCAGGCAGGCATGCAGGCCAAACTCAGGCCTATCCACAGTTCTCCTGCGTGAATCCACTATGGATTGCTGCTCGAACTATCTCAAGCTGTTACTTCTTCACTTCCCAACTCAGATCTAACTGAAACTGCAAGCAGTGCGGGACTTTCCCCAAGATCCAAAAGGTTCGGTTGGCTGATCTCTCTGTCAGTCACAACAAGAGCTCCCCCTCCAGGTTATTTCAGGCGCCAAAAGCTCAAAACTACAACTCCTGCAAGTTTTAGCCCCACCAAGCCCCTGTAGGCAGGCTCCATTTTAGAGTCTCAGTTGTACTGATTGGCCCATTCTGCAGTCCAGGACCAAGATGATGGAAACAAACAGAACTGTCCATGCTGAAAAGTAGGCAGGTTAGAACAAACTGCAATATTATTACTACTCTAACAAGTGATCAGCAAACACGTACATCTTCTAACAGAGCTCACTCTCAGATTAATTATGACTGCAATCCAGGCAGCTCTTAAAGAGACAGTAGAAGAAGAAGAAGAATCAGCATTTATATAGCACTTTTCATTCACAGTGTATCCCAAAGTGCTTTACAAGCAATGCTAGACTGGTAGTGAAGTGACTGAATGTGTAGTGGCAGCCATATCGCACATCATCATCTACACACAGCCTGGATAATTGCATGAACCAGTTTATGGGAAGGGGAATGTTGGCCAGGACACCAAGAATGTCCCCTACTCTTTGCGAAGAGTGCCATGAGTTCTTTTACTTCCACCTGGACGGGTAGAAGGGACCTCGGTTTAATGTCTCATCCGAAGGACGGCACACCCCAGCACTACGGCACCCCCTAATACTGCACTTGGATGCCAGCGAATTTTTAGGTGCAAGCCCAATCCTGGTGTGGGACAAGAACCCACAACCTTCTGGTCCAGAGGCAGATGTGCTACCAACTGAGCCACGCTGTCACCTGTACACAGAGGCTATACAGACACTCTCTGGCAACACATTTAAACTGCTAAAACGCAGAACACTAGCCTGGCAGTGAGCATTTAGGCAAGCTCAAGGAAGACTTTTCTGGAACCCCCATTTGTAGGGGGGGTTACATGCTTATAGCAAAGCCTGTATAAAGCAATACATATGTTTGGTGGGGAACCAATGGAAAAAATAACAGGCCACAGGTCTTTACTGTGGACCTTAAAAGTATGTTTCGGTCAGTCCTACAGAGTGTGCTTAGAGTTATCTTGCACAGTATATTATAAGTCCCTTTTAACATATTTTATTAACCAAGCAGCATGTAGCTGCTATCTACTCTGAGGGTCAATTGTAGTACTAAACTACTAAAATCAAATCAAATCAACTTTATTTTTATAGCGCCTTTCAAAACCAAGGCACTGTACATAAAACCAAATACATCAAATATAAACAGAATTAAAACAAGCATTTAAAACAGATCATCCATAACTAAGTAAGGCTAAATTAAATAAATATGTCTTTACCTCAATTTTAAATTTACCGACAGTTGGGCATTCTCTTAAATGATGAGGTAGAGAATTCCATGGGGTTGGAGCTGAAAAAGAAAAGGCATGAGAGCCAGATGTCTTCAATCGTACCCTGGGAATCTCCAGCAATCTCTCATCGGCGGATCGGAGAGGATGGAGGGGGCAGTAGGGTACCAGGAGATCTTGCAGGTAACTGGGTCCCTGATCATGTATGGCTTTAAAGGTTAGCAAACCAACCTTAAAGGTGATCCGCCACTGAACAGGCAGCCAGTGCAGTCCATGGAGCACAGGCGTAATATGGCTGGTTCTAGAAGTCCCAGTCACAAGCCTGGCCACCGCGTTCTGCATCAGCTGCAAGTGGCGGATATCAACCCCTGGTAGCCCTAGGTAGAGGGAATTGCAGTAATCAAGACAGGTAGTGACAAAGGCATGGACCAATGTTGGAAGATCATCAGGAGGAACCAGGTGTTTCACCCTGGCGATATTCCTCAGATGACAAAAAGAGGACTTGATGACATCTGACACCTGAGATTTTAGAGTCAGACCATCATCAAAAATGACGCCCAGGTTACACACCCGATCTGAGGTAGTGAGCGACACACCACCAAGTAACAAACCTGATGGTTGTCTGGCCCCCAAACCTGCCCCCGGATGACCTGGGTCCACTACTAGCACTTTAGTCTTATCTGGATTCAGTCTCAGCCAGCTGGAACTCATCCAAGATCTGATCTCAGTAAGGCAATTATTTAGTATGGAGAGTGCATCATTCTGTCTGGGCAGAAAGGACATATACAGCTGAGTATCATCTGCATAGCAGTGAAAACTCAGACTGTATCGCCTGATGATATCTTCCAATGGCAGCTTATACACTGTAAACAACATGGGGGCCAAAATGGAGCCCTGCAGCACCCCACAAGGCAGGGAGTGAGCATCAGAGAAATAAATTCCAGTGACAACTCTCTGAAACCTGCCCATGAGGTATGAATTAAACCATTTAAGGACTGTACCAGACAGCCCGCAAAAAAGCCGCAGGCATTCCAACAGCACACCATGGTCCACAGTGTCAAATGCAGCAGAGAGATCAAGAAGGACCAGAATGGTACATGCCTTTCAATCTCTGGCCATTAGGAGGTCATTCAATACCCAGACAAGAGCAGTCTCCATGCTATGCTTCTTCCTAAAACCAGACTGGAGAGTATCAGACATTATGAGTTGCAAGATGATCATCCAATTGCAGAGCAACCACCGTTTCAATGACCTTACCAACAAATGGCAAGTTAGAGATAGGCCAGTAGTTAGCTAGACAGTCTGGATCAAAAGGGGATTTTTTGAGGAGTGGTCAAACGATGGCCTCCTTGAGGGGGTCAGGAAAGACCCCCCACCCCAAGGATTTCCAGATAATGTCAGCAAGGAGCTGAGCCGGTCGATTCTGTGTGGCAGAAATCTCCCTGGACAGGAATTGTGCCTTCTTATGGGTGATTTCTGATTGATAGCCATCATAATGTGCCATCAACCTAAGCCTGTCAGCATCAAGGCCAGACTTCCGCCAGACTCTCTCCATCCTTCAGCCAACTCGCCTCAACTCCTTCAAGGAGCCATCAAACCAAGGACTCCTTGGGCGAAGGGTGAGAGGCAACACCTAATAGAGCAATTTGTCCAGAGCATCTCCCACAGCCTTATTATAGGCTATTACGAGATCATCTGGACTCATGCATTCACCCGACAAGCCCGATAGGTCCAGTACCGCCAATAGGTCACTAGGGTTAACATCCCTAAGGGCGGTACTGAACCATCTCCTTAGAGGCAGACCTATTGGGGGGCCCTGAAGCTGAACCTTATGGTGTGATGATCAGACTAGCTGACTAATTCCACCCCCAGATCAGCAATCTCCATACCCAAAAGAAAGATCAGATCCAACGAATGACCCCCTACATGGGTTGAGGAGGTAACTACCTGTGTAAGGCCCAGCATCGTCATCAGCTGGAGAAGATTTTGACCAAAATGCAAGAGTTCATCGTCGACCCAAGCATTGAAGTCCCCAAGAACTATCCATCTGGGAGACCTCAACACCATGTTGGCGATGAAGTCTGCTATCTCCTGGAGGAATTCTCCTCCATCTCTTGGTGGACGGTAGACGAGGAGAATCCTGCAACCTACACCCTCTCCCAGGATATATTCGAAGGATCTGGTACTTCCTAATGGCACATCCACAAGGCCCAGCTTAGTTTTAAACATAATAGCCACACCCCCGGCCCTACGATCCAACCTTGGATGGTGTATCACCGAGAACCCAGCTGGAGTTGCCAAGGCCAATACAGGGCCTGCATTTTCATCCAGCCAGGTCTCGGTGATGCAAGCCAGATCAGTTGTCCCAACAAGATCAGCTATAATAGCTGTCTTGTTTTTAATAGATCTGGCATTGCATAATACCGCCAAGGTAGGATGAGCTGTCAGGGAAGACCTCGGCACCTGCCCACTCACATCGGAGCCCTTGGGTATGGGGACAAGACAAGGATAACCACTGTCTTGACTCCATTTTGCCCCAGGGCATCTCCTGGACCCCACGACTCCAATCCGCCCTCCTCTTTCCTGTCCCCACCAGGCCCAACTCCCCTTACACTTTCTAAGTATGCCCAAGGCGTGGCACCTAAAATAGGTGTCAGATGACAATGGGGGGCATTCAAAAGGACATAATTCCCTGAGCCTGGTGGGGGAATAATGCCCAACTGTCACTAAATCTCCCCAACACATTATAATAAAAACCAATTAAACTAAAATCAAAAACCCACCCCAAATAAAATAAATAAATCTAGTCTTAATAACAATACTAAATTAAATACTTTCCACTCTCTCTCTCTCACAGAGTGTGGAAGGGGAAGGTAATGAAAAATAAAATAAAATAACAAACATAAAATAAATAAACAAAACAAAGATCTACCCACTCTCAAATACCAGAAAATTCACTCCTCCACTCTCTCTCACAGAATGGGGAGGTTAACAAATAAAATCCCACACAATGTCTCTCACACGATGGGGGAAAACAAATATGTAAACTTATAAAGCAACAAAAAATACCCAAAATGAATACACATTTAAATTTAAAACAAAATAATAAAATAAAACACTAAAACAGCAAAATAAATTTTGATTTCTTAATTTGTTTATGAGTCCAGATTAGTCCAACACTTCTTGGTTACAAGCAACTTTAAAGCTCCTATTATCCATTAAAAATAAATGAGTGTACCCAGGAGCTCACACCTCCAAGGGACTATTGAGCGCTGCTCAATTTCTTTCATGGGCTCTCACCTCCACTTAAGAACGAACAGAGCCACAATATGTTGCGGATAGTCACAAATCCCAGGAAGCAGTCCAAAGTCAACTTCTAGAGCTAGAAACAGAATACCTCACTCTATAATCCAAAAAGATTTTGGGTCATTCCTCAAACTACATATCCCACCACAGCCACTCCTCACACTGGCCATAGTCCACACAGGCTGAAGGAAGTAAATCACCAAATCTTCACTCAGCAGATATCAGGCTGAGCTGCAGTCCAGACACTCCAGACGGCGAATCCACGGCCAATATTTTGGCCAACACTAAAAGAGTCCCACCCAGCCCCTGAACCCTCCCCAGATCTGCTCAATACCATGGCTGCCCACCAGCTACCGCACAGCCGAACGGAAGTGCTGCAGAGACAGCCACTCAACAGCAGCAACCCTACAGCACACCACAAGGTCGGGGCCAAGGCCAGGAAAGAACTCCCCCAAACAATTCACCAGCATCTGCAGCCAGACCGAGTCACTACCAGCTCCGCTCCTTCTTTTCCGCTGGTGCAGTCTTTCACCAGCACAGCCCGATTAGCAGAAATGGGACAATCTTCACTCCACCACCGGGACTGCACACCCTGCTTACAGCGCACCCTTAAGCAACCAGATTCCTGAAACACTCCAGGTAATGGATACAAATTGCAGTTCATGTGCGGACACAAATGTCAGTAAAAGAGTCCGCAGCTTAATTTTCCGCAGAGGACCAACCAGAAAAATAGAATTAGTAACTAAATAAACAAATGAATAAAATGATTTAAAAAAAATTAAAACGAATAAACTAGTTTAAAATAATCCTACTCCTCACTACTACTTACAGCCAGCCCAGCATGGTGGCCATCTTACAAATACTACACAAAGAAGGGGAAAAAAAAAGAACAGAAAACAGCTGTTCTTGTTTTTATCGATGGCTGCAATACTTAGCTGTTGGCCTGACTTTTCATTTTGGCCTGTGCCAAGGGCTGTTTTGTATTATTCATATAGAGAAACAGGTACCCTTATAGGAACTCATTGACAAGGGACCTGTGTCTGAGGAGGTTCAGGAATAGATTATTATCCTGAGGCAACCTGACTTTCTAACATTCTTTCCTTTGCCAGGTTGCCGAAATATTGCAGCAGCCTAATGAAGAGAGAGTGATGCACTTCCAGAGGCAAGAGCTTAGACTCCTCTACTCTTCATCCCATACTTTTATCCGTATCTTGCAGGGCAAGGTTCTTTTGGGTGGCTAATGCCATGGAGCAGTACCAGAGGGGCCGCTATCCCAAACAAAGGAGCGAGATGCACGCAGCATATAATAACCAAGTGGCTTCTTACATGCATGGCTCAGCCCTCATTCAAGTGGCTCCTCTTCTAAATAATTGCCACAGTGTGTGACTTGGGAGCAGCATGGGAGAGGGAGAGGGTACAATTACCTTTGCGCTATGGTACCTACCCTCACTTCTCCAACTCGTGCGCTCCTCAGGGCACCTTTCTTTCTGGAATCAACGGGGTGAGTCACAGGTGATGCATTTGAGCACCGCATCCTGCAAGGGCAGCTCGCTCCCATAGCAGCAAACAAGTTCTCTCTTTAACTTGTGGCAAAAAGCCGCCAGATAACCAACAACAAACAGTTTAAACAGTACTAAAACAGTACTATACATATACTGCTATACTAGAGGTTCTCTCTCTTTACCATTAACAATAAAACCATTTTATTGTGACAGAGCAGCAGGGGAAGGGAAACAAAAAGGGAAAGGGGTTGCTGCACCTGTCTTGTCAATTATACATGTTTTATGTATTCCCTATACAATATTTTACTAGTGGAGCATGTGTTTCAGAGTGTATTTCCCACTATCTGCACAGCCAGTGCATAGATTACCCCATCTAAGGGAAATGTCTGTTTTTACCTCTGGAGGTCAATGAGCACTTGACCTTCCCAATACTATAGGACCCAAGAGGATATAAGAAATTATAGGGAGAAGGATAGTATAAGTAAGGGGAAAGTTTTGCCCAAAGGTGGCCTGCCTTCTGGGACTAGAACAAACAGAGATAGAAATAGCAAAGAAAGGTTGCAAACAGGGTGTTTTAGAATAAAAAAGGGTCCTAAATCAGTGGCAGGGTCATCCCCTGCCACACGTCCCCCCTTTAAGAGGAAAACAGGTTTTCAAGAACATCAGTACCTGTTTATCCACCTCCTAACCCTGGAGGGGTTGGAACTCCATCCCACCCTCTCCATGAAGCTCCGTCCCAGGGCCCCTTAACAACATTTTCAATGGCACAATGGCATACACCTAAGCGCACTATCATTCACATCATAGTCATAACTTTATCCTGGGACAATTTCAACAGTCTACAACATTGTGTTAGACATCAAACATTATTTCTTGAACATCTTCATGTTTCATTTCAGTTTCCTCAAGATCGGCGCTGGCAATACCTGCTTCATAACGTGACAGGTAGTCCACATTTAAATGCGCTGTTCCCTTCCTATGTGTCACCGTAAAATGGTATGGCTGTAATGCCAAGTACCACCACATAAGGCGAGGGTTTTTCTCTCACATCTGTTGTAGCCAGCATAGGGGATTGTGGTCAGTTATCACCTGATATTCTGTACCCCACAAATAGTATTTGAGGGACTCAATCGCCCACTTCAGAGTGAGACATTCTTTTCCTACCGTAGCATACCTACGTTCATGTTCATGTAATTTTCTACTAATGTAGACTATGGAGTGTTCCTCCCCTCCCACTCTCTGTGTCAGTACAGATCCAATCCCAGCACCCAATGCATCTGTATGCACTTCAAATTTCTCATTGAAATTAGGGCTCTGAAGTACTGGGGACGTACACAATATTGCCTTGATACGTCTGAATGCCTCATCACACTCAGGGGACAACTTGACTAGGTTTGCATACCTTTCCTTGGTGAGATCTGTTAATGGGCATGCTAGATCAGAGAAGCTGGGGATGAAACGCCAATAATAACCAGCTAACCCTAAAAAGGATCTCACCTGCTTTTTCGTCATAGGGACAGGGCTATTGGCTACTGCTAGAACCTTGTCTTGTTCCGGCTTGACCTGACCATTGCCAATTATAAACCCCAAATACCTAGTTTCCATGTTTGCCAATGAGCACTTTGCCGGGTTGATGGTCACCCCTGCACTCTGGATAGCCACTAGAATATTTTCTAGGTGTTTCAAATGGGTGTCCCAGTCAGGGCTAAAAACTACCATGTCTTCCAGGTAAGCAGTGCAATATTCAGAGTGAAGTCTCAACATCTGATCCATGAACCTCTGAAAAGTGGCGGGTGCCCCATGCCAACCAAAGGGCATGGTAAGGAAATGGAATAAGCCTATAGGGGTGCTAAAAGCAGTTTGCTTCCTCAAGGCAGGTGACAGGGGAATCTGCCAATAACCTTTCAGTAGATCCAAGGTGGAAATGTATTTAGGCTGACCCAATTTGTCTATGATCTCATCTATCCCTGACATTGGATAGCTGTTAAACTGGGATGCAGCATTTACCTTCTGGAAACCTAAACATAACAGGATGTCCCCTTCCTTTTTCCCCACTACCACTATTGGGGAGGACCATTCACTTTTAGAAGGAACAATGATCCCCAGCTGTTCCATCTTTTTCACTTCTTGAATTACTTCCTCGCTAACCTGCATGGGTAAGCGGTAGGGTCTTTGATGTATGGGATGCCCCTGTGGGACAATTATCTCATGTTCAATCCCTGGAACTCTCCTGGGTACATTAGTGAAGGTGGGGAAATATTTCACCAAAAGATCATTCAGACCTTTGGCCTGGATAGGAGACAGCTCTGAATTTATCTTGATGTCTGTCAAACATCCAGGTTTGTCCAAACATTGGTATGCTATCTCAAGTTAAGATTCCTTACACTCAGGTTGTATAAAACATACAGGATATGCCTTCTCTTGCCACCTCTTGAGTAAGTTGGCATGGTAGATCTTACTGCATTTCCCTGGTATGTCTAGCTCATAGCTGACGAGTCCTACCGGGCAAGTGATGGTGAAGGGGCCCTGCCACTTCATGAGCAGCTTATTCTCTGAGGTGGGTAGAACTAACAGAGCTTTGTCACCTGGCTGATAACTCTTGCTACCTACCCCTAATCATAAAAAGCCTTCTTTTGGGCCTGCTTCTTCTTTAAGGACTCATGGGCCAACCCTACATAGCGTACCAGTCGCTTTCTAAGTTGGGACATATACGTCAAAACATTCTGTTGTCCAATGGTTTTCCACTCCTCCCAGCATTCCTTCACCATGTCTAGAGGCCCTCTGGAATTTCTGCTGTATAAGAGAGAAAAAGGGGAAAAATCTGTGGAAGCCTGTGGTATTTCTCTGTAGGAAAACAACAAATATGGGCGATATCTGTCCCACTTCTTCCCTTCTTCATTAACAAACTTCTATAACATTTTTTTCAATGTTTGATTGAACCTCTCGACCAAGCCATCCGTTTGGGGATGGTATGGGGAGGTTCTCACAGCACTGATCCCCAGTAATCAGTATAGCTCTGTTAACATTACATCAGTAAAATTCTTACCTTGATCAGTTAGTATGACTTGGGGTATCCCCATTCTGCTGAAGACTTTAGCCAATTCCTCAGCAATCCGAGGGACAGTAACTGTTCTCATCGGTATTGCCTCTGGATAGAGTGTAACATAGTCACAAAGGACCAGAATGAAACAGTTCCCCTTGGAACATTTTTCCAAGAGACCAACTATGTCCATTGCTATCCGTGAAAAGGGTTCTAATACCAAGGGTATGTTCTGGAGGGGTACTTTCTCATGTTGTCCCACTCGGGCTACCCGCTGGCACTCAGGACAGCTCCTTACATAAGTGGTCACTTGCTCATACAGGCCGGGCCAATAGAATCTTCCCATTATTCTACTGAGTGTACTGTCCCTTCCTGAATGCCCTGACAGGGGTATGTCATGCACCAGCTGGATTACCTCCGCTCTATACCTGATTGGCACTATTAACTGGGATACCATTTCTTTTGTTTTGGGATTTACACTTTCCCTATACAAAATACCATTTTGCAATACATATTTGAGGGCCACAGGGGTTTGCTCATATCCAACCTGTGAAAAGAAAGGTTTTAATGAAACATTATCATTTTGTTGAGTTCTGATTGTCTCACTTTTCAACAATCCAAGGGGTAATGTCCCTTCTGCCTGCTTGTCTTACCAGGCCTTCTTTTCTTGTCCTTTATTCTGATTGTCTTTCCCTTTCCATCTTTACCAGGAGCCTCAAAAAGTTAATCTTCAAAAGGGAAGACGGTTGCTGGGCCTGTTGCCTTGCTTGCGCCCTTGTGGTTACAGAAACCAGGGGTACCAGTCCTGCAGGGCACTGTATAAAATTTGCAAACTCCGGATTGTCATGTCCAGTAATTATTGGTATGGGCAAATTAGGTACAAGGCCTACTTCCAGCTCGTTGGTCTTTCCTTGGACAGTTAAAGATAATGGGGTGGTGGGATAACAATGAATGTCCCCGTGAATACAAGTCACATCAGTCCTTTTGCCCTGTCTTCTTGTAGTTCCCACCAAGACTTTCCTGACCAATGTCTGGTGACTTCCTAAATCAATCAACCCCATTATTGCTGCAACCCCACCTCCACTGTAGCAAAAATGGTCCTCAATTGGCTAAAGCCAAATGTCCCGGCTCTTTCTTAATGTTAGGGCAATTCCTAATTAAATGTCCCCTTTTCTTATAGCCATGGCAAAGTATCTCTGATAGGGACAATCGTTCCTTTCTTTCAGGCCTCCAGTCATTTTTATTATTTACAGTAGTAGAAGGAGGGTTTCTTACCAGAGGTATGGATGTGGTGGTCATTACTCCTTGGTAGTTCCTGGGCCTTGATGGTCTGGTTGCCAAAAAGTCTTCGGCTAATATGATGTTTTTTTCAGCCCCCTCTGGTTAATGCTCCTTCACCCACAGTTGCACATCTTGCGGTAGGATCTTGATAAATTGTTCGATGATAATGACTTCCAAACACTGATGTACAGTTTTTGCATCTGGTTGCAGTCATTTGTAACATAGGTCCTTCAAGCATGCATATATTTCTCTAGGGGCATTGGTAGCTAACATCTTTAGAAATTGAAACTGTTGACAGTAAGTCTCTGTACTTATATCGTAACATTTCAAGATTTCCTTTTTAACGTTCTCATAGTCCTCAGCCTCACCCATGTCCATCCGGCTATAGACTATCTGTGCCTTTTCGGTAAACTGAGGGGGCCAGTCAAACCACCCACTGGTCCCGAGGCCACCCACATGTGAGGGCCACCTGCTCGAATGTAGTGAGGTAGGACTCAATGTCATCCGTATCTTGTATTTTCAATAATTTAATGTCTCTTGAGTTGTTATTCTTTTCAGATGCTCCCAATTGTATAGCTTGGAGGACCTGCATTGTGTCTGCCCACTTGGCATCCTGGTGCCATCTCTCAAGCTCCTGTTCTTTGTCCAGCTGGACTTGTCTGATGCTCAGCCACTTTAGGAGCTCTCCAACATCCTCTGGAGCCGCATCCTCTAACTCTGGGAAAATGGTGTCTTCCTCCTCTTCTCCTGGCAATCCCTCAACATCATCCTCCTCCTTCTGTTTTATCTTTGGATGAGTACCAAGGCCTAGTAACAGCTCTGCTTCCCTCGGTTCCACCATCCTGCTGGTCAGGACCTGTGAACCTTCTGTGCCTTTTGTCTGTTCCTCAGACATGTGCTTTCCCACCTGGTATACCTGGCGGTATCCGCTGTATCTGCATCTCCCTGCCTGGTAAGACACTGACAGCAGTTATCCCACTCCTAACACCACTTGTTGTAGAGGGTGGGATAACAGATGGACACCACACTTCAGATAAGGTACAACCCACTTGACTTTGTGAGATGTTTATTGATAGCAACAAATAAATCAAAATAAATACTGCAATAACTTTGCACTGAAAATAAGGGTTCAAAATTAGCAACTAAACATAAAGACTTGAGTGGCAAACTAGTGCTGTTTCCACTTTACCAGTATAGCAAGAGGCTCCTCTAGCCTTTGCCGACACAGTCAGCTCCAACTGACTCCCCAATCTGTCTTCTCTCTCACAGGAGGGCTTTATATACCCACCCCCCTGTGGTCAGGTAATCACAGCATCATACTGTTAAAAGTCTCTTATTTAGCCCTCTTTTAAATTATATAACATTTGAGGGCTTACTAATAAGTGTATAAAACCAACAGGAGGTCATCCTGCAAGAAATATATGCTAAAACACAAAATTACAGCTAAGGGAAATGGGAAACTTTTCATTCCCTTTTGATTGACAGTTCAAGGCATATAAAGTTGGGCCACTAGGGGCCACTGATTCCCTTAGAAAACCTCTCTTTTCACTTCTCTGTAGCCTGAACACAGGTAAGCACAGGTTTATTTATTTCTCCTGCTATCATGAGTATAGCAAAGCCTGTATAAAACAACACATTTGTTTGGTGGGGAACCAAAAGAAAAAATAGCAGGCCACAGGTCTTTACTGTGGACCTTAAAAGTATGTTTCTGTCAGTTCTACAGAGTGTACCTAGAGTTATCTTGCACAGTGTATTATAGGTCTCTTTTAACATATTTTATTAACCAAGCAGCAGTAGCTGCTATCTACTCTGAGGGACACTTGTAGTACTAAACTACTGCACAAAGAAGGAAAAAAAAGAACAGAAAACAGCTGTTCTTGCTTTTACAGATGGCTGCAATACTTAGCCGTCAGCTTGACTTTTCATTTTGGCCCTGTGGCAAGGGCCGTTTTGTATTATTCATATAGAGACACAGGTACCCTTACAGGAACTCAATGATGAGTGTGTCTGAGGAGGTTCAGGAATAGATGATTATCCTGACACAACCTGGCTTCCTAACATTCTTTCCTTTGCAAGGTTGCCGAAATATTTCAGGAGCCTAGGGACTTGGAGAGAGAGTGATGCACTTCCAGAGGTGAGTGCTTAGACTCCTCTCCTCTCCAACCCATGCTTTTGCCCCTATCTTGCAGGGCAAAGTTCCTTTGGGTGGTCAATGCCACGGAGCAGTACCAGAGGGGCCACTATCCCAGACAAAGGAGTGAGCCGCATGCAGTATATAATAACCAAGCTGCTTCTTGCCTGCATGGCTCAACCCTCAGTCTAGTGGCTCCTCCTCTAAATAATTGACACAGTGTGTGACTTGGGAGCAGCATGGGAGAGCAAGAGGGAGTGCTTAGCTTTGAGCTACAGTACCTGCCCTCACCTCTCCAACTCGTGCACTCCTCAGGGCACCTCTCTTTTGGGGATCAACAGGGTGAGTTGCAGGTGGTGCATTTGAACACCCCATCCTGCAAAGGTGACTCACTTCCATAGCGGCAAACAAGTTCTCTCTTTACCTTGTGGCAAAAAACTGCCAGGCAACCAACAACAAACAGTTTAAACAGTACTATACATATACTGCTATACTAGTGGTTCTCTCTCTTTATCATTAACAGTAAAACCATTTTATTGTGACAGAGCAGCAGGGGAAGGGAAACAAAAAGGAAAAGGGGTTGCTGCACCTGTCTTCTCAATTATACATGCTTTACATATTCCCTATACAATATTTTACTAGGGAAGCATGTGTTTTCCAAGTGTATTTCCCACTATCTGCAAAACCAGTGCATATTTTACCCAACCTAAGGGAAATTACAGTTTTTAACTCTGGAGGTCAATGAGCACTTGACCTTCCCAATACTGCAGGACTCAAGAGGATATACAAAATTATTGGGACAGGGATAGCATAAGTAAGGGGGAAGTTTCACCCGAAGGTGGCCTGCCTTCTGGACTAGAACAAACAGAAATAGAAATAGCAAAGAAAGGTTGCAACCAGGGTGTTTTAAAATAAAAAAGGATCCACCTGTAAATCCATGGCAGGGTCATCCCCTGTCACAATCGCATTTGAGAGAGAGTAGTTTAATGTGCAGTAGTACTGTGCTGCAAAACTACCGCAGTGTAGCAGGAAGTGCCACTAGAGGGTGCTGCTTTCTTTGTTTTGAATTTTGCTTATATGTTTTCTCACTCCCACCACCACACACGTACTGAAAAGTTAGTTACCGCCTTGGGTCTCAACCTTATTTTTTACCTCCTCAGTGTAAATAACTTTTTATTTAATTATCAGGGTGTGGGTAGAGGAGCACAGTCAAAAGCCATGGGGGGAGCAGGTCTGTTTTTTGAGACCCATCAGCTCTGTGTTAAGTGGTCATGCATGCATGAGTGACAGTCTCTCAATCATATTTTTTTCCCCAAAAAAATATTTTGTGCCAAAATGGATGTAAAGAGATATTTGCTCCCATTTGTGGGAGACAATAACCTTCTTTGGCAGTTGTTAATTAAAACTGCATTATCCTGAGAGATAAAGATGCAGGGGGAGTGAAGGATTGACAGAATGCCAACTTGATCCTATGGCTAACTCCAACAAGCATTTCTCAATGCCGAATGTTTGCTACTGGTATTGCTGTTTACCGGGTCTTGCTTGTACACATGTTTACTATATACAGTATTTACCCAGGATAGAGCAGATGCGATGCAATATCTCATTTTCAGTGGTGTCATGCTTTGACACATTGTTAAATTGTAATTACCCAAGACAGAGCAGTGAACAGGCAATATTCTACTTTTAAGTGGGCTCCCACATTTTGATCCCAAATCTCCAACAGTCTTTATATGACATGACGTTATGATCAGTACAGGTCGAATTTTTAAAATCCCATCTGAAAGATAATTTCGCGGTGTGACTGTGGAAACAAGTTTCAGAGGAGATTTGAAAAATGACACCTGCCATGTTCAGGAGGTGGGGTACACAAGGGATATGTTGAACATTAGGGGCAAAAATCTGCAAAAAAGTTATGAGTGAATGATGGCAAAATTTGTTTCCTCAAAACTTAGTTATTTTTTTCACAATTTTACTCCAAATATTCAACCACTCCTGAGCATGACAGGCGCCATTTATAAAACAATGGGTGAAACGTCAGTTTGCGCCACAAGTGTTAAAACATGTTTTGGGTAGGATTTGAGAAATGACAGATGTCACATTCATGAGGTAGTGTAAAAAAATGACTGCGTGAAAGTTGGGGTCAAAATATTGAAAATTACCACAGTTACTAGTGTGCATTGAAAAATTGCAATGTAGACTTATAACTTTGTTGTTTTCTAATATTTGTGCCCCAAATTTTCAGTGTAACCTTCTTATGACCCCATATACAGTAGCCTTCTTATAAGCCCACCTCATGAACAAGGGCAAAGAAAATGTCCAAATCCTGTTCAAAAGATGACCACAACTGCAAAAACACATTTTGGCCAAGATTTGAAAATTGAGAGCTGTCAATTCATGAGGTGCTGTGAAGAAATGATTATGCTGAAAATTTAGGGTCAAAATATTGAAAATGATCAAAGTTATGAGCCTGCATTCGAAAATTTCAATGTAGGCTCATAACTTTGTTGTTTTATAATATTTTTACCCCACATTTTCTACATAACCTTCTTATGACCCCACATAGCCTTCTTATGAGTTTGCCTCATGAACACGGGCTAAGAACATTTTCAAATCCTGGCCAAATTGTGATTTTGCACCACAAGTGCAAAAACACATTTTGGCCAGGTTTTGAAAAATGACAGCTGTCAGTTCATGTGGTGCTGTGAAGAAATGGTTATATTAAAAATCACCAAAGTTACAAACCTACTTTCATAAATTTAAATGTAGGCTCATAACTTTGTTGTTTTTTAATATTTTTAACCCAAAATTTTCTGCATAACCTTCTTATGACACCACCCCATGAACAAGTACAGAGAAAATGTTCAACTCCTGCCAGAAGTGATTTTACGCAGCAACCTCAAAATCAACTTTCGGGATGGATTTGCCTAATTTTACTGCTAGTGTTCATGAGATGGGGTCACAAAAAGGCACGTTGAAAATTTGGGGGCCAAAATATTAAAAAATTACTAACTTATGCCACTAAGTTCAAAACCCCATTGAAATACATTGAACCACATAACTGATTTCATCAGTTCACAGTCTGGCATTGAAGAGTGAAGACATGTCTGTGGTCCATGGAGGATTACAGCATTGGATTCCAGGTGGGTAAGTAAGGGCTTGGGAGTTGGGGGTTCTGTGTGGGAGGGTTGGGTGGGGACAATAATGGGAGCAACAAACTCAGAGGGTGGTTTTCTCTTTTACAGGATTAAAAAAAACTACAAGGGACAGTTTTCTTTATTTCAGGTAGTGACACTGGGGGATTGGACACTCCCAGTATCAGTGTTATGTTTGGCAGTACCAGGGGTGGGCTCCCCGGTGCTGAATAGGTAAAATGGTCAGGGTGGGGGGGGTAGCAGCCTTCATAGGGGATTGAGCATCCCTGTGCCAGAATATTAACAGACTTTGATAGACGGTTTTCTCTTTCACAGGGTTTGAAAAAAATAAAAATAAATAACTAAAGAACGGTTTTCTTTATTTCAGGTGGAGACATTGGGGGATTGGGCAGCCTCCAGTGTCAATGTTATGTTTGGCAGCACCAGGGTGGGCTCCTCAGTGCTGCATAAGTAAAACTGGCAGGGTGAGGGGTAGCAGCTGGCATTGGGGATTTCTCACCCTCGTGCCAGAATATTACTATGGGTTGGGCTTGGGTGGAGTGGCAGCTGCAACAGACATTAATGACTGTTTTTCTCTTTTGCAGGATGTATGTAAAAAAATTATGAGTGATGGTTTTCTTTATTTCAGGTGGCGACACTGGGGGATTATGCATCCCCAGTGTTGGTGTTTGTTAGGGGGGTGCTGAGTGGGACCGTCAGATGGGGGGACAGAAAGGGTGGGGCAGCAACAGACATTGGGGTTTTCTTTGTTATAGGGTGTAATTCAACCTCAGCAGGCTGATCATGACAGATCAGCTGTGCTTGGTGGGTGGCTGTTATTTAGATCAAAGGAAGGAGCCGATCTATGATTGGGTCAGCTATCTCCTTTGAAATATACAAAGTTCCTGCCGTGCAAGCCAGAACAGTGTCATGATCAGCCTGGCTGATGATTGGTGTGACACTGATGAGCCCCTTACAGAGCACTCTGCATTGGACTGACTTTGTCACACACCTCAAACGCCACTCTCCTAACAAAATGTTTGCTGCACATGGGCACACAGCGAACATAGAAATTTCAAGGCATTGGAGCCAGCCTGCCAGCACAGTGGTAGCACTACAGCTTGTGATGCCAGCAACCCAGGTTTAGAAATGAGCCTGGGTCATCTGAGGGCTGGCCAGGGGGGAGGAGGTTTGAGTATCTGAGGGACTGCTCATCTCCTCTGGGGGTGGAGGGAGCACTGACTCGGTGCATGCCTGGCCTCTGGTGGTGGCTAGAGGCTCAGCAAGCCCAAGGCCTGGTTTAGGGGAGGTGTGACAGACGTTGGTGTGTGCCTTGACATCATAGCACATGTCATGCCTCCAAAGGGGGGTGTACATGGAAAAAGCTCAGGCCCTGTGTGACAGTGATGAGAGGGTCTGAGTACTGGCCCTCACCTAATGGCACTGCGACCCATGAGGAGAACCACAATGAGATTAAGGTATGAATGGCTTAAGGGGAGAAGCCCCACTTCATTCCCGCCTGGGAGGTATAGCCAAGGCTCTGTGGGGGGAAGGTCCTTGGGGGTGAGCGGTATCTGGTGGAGAGTCAGGTGGCAATGCTGGAGACTTGAGGGGGCATAAACAGAAATTACAAAAAAAAGAGTTTTCAAGGCATTAGTTGTGTACACTACATTTGTTATAATCGGCTGGCTCAAGGCAGGTGAAGGCAGTGGAATGTTGGCTGCTGACTACTCATTTGTGAAATTCAGGATTAGCATGATTGGGAGGCAAGGGGATTCTCTTCAGGCATTTTTACTAATTAGTGTTGCAAAAAGAATGGTTAGCAAAGGAAAAAATTGAGACTGGCTGGTAATGCTGATGTCAATAAGGCATTGTATTTATGGTTTTAGTGTCAGCGGGTGACTGGTGTGCCGCTGTTTGGGGACAATCTTAAAAGAGAAAGCTGTGAGTATAGTGAGTAGTACTGCCATCCCTACCTGAAGAAGGACACTAAACTACTAGAGACAATCCAGGGGAGGCAACTACAGTAAGGTGGTTAAAGGTCAGCAGGGCAGGACATACAAGGAGGGGCTGCAGGGCCTGAACATGCACTCCCTGGAGTAGAGGAGGGAGAGGGGAGACATGACTGACACCTCTAAGTACATGAAGGGCATTAACACGGTGAACAAGGACAGCCTGGTCAGTCTCATGCCAATAAAACTATGAAGGGACATTGCCTTAAACTGGAGGGGGGCAGGTCCATGAGAGAGTTCAAGAGGCAATTCTTCACAGACAGAGTGGTTGCAGGGTGGAACAAGCTCTCTGAGGAGGTTGTCTCATTGGAGATAGTGGAGGGTTTCAAAAGAGGATAAGAGGGGGAGGGACAGTAAGGGAGCGTGCTTCTGGGGAGGGGAGTGCAGCCTTTAGTTGCCACTTGGGAATCCACAATACGAGCAGATTTGTTAGACCACTAAACCTTCTTCTGTTGGCAATCTTCATGTGTTTGTATGACTTCTTTGCTAAGCAGCTTACAGGAAATAATTGCAACAGTAAGGCATCACCTGAGTGGCTTTGGGATTTTCAGTGCTGAAATGGCATTCGGCAGCTCAAAACTGCAGGCGAACAGAAATCAGTGATGGTATTGCCATGATCAACTTCCTGCTGAAGCTTATTGAAATTTTAGAACCTGCACAGCTGTACAATGTGGATGAAACTGAACTGTCTTATAAATGTTTACTAGACTGCATATTAGTGAAACAGAATGAGCAAGATACCTCAAAGGGCTACAAGATCTGTAAATACAGGCTTACACTTCTTGTTTGCGGAAACACTACTGGGAAGTATAAACTGCAGCTTTTATGTATCGGCAAATATGTAAACCTAATGTACTTCAAACATATTAACCATGATTCCCTTCCAGTCCTGTACAGTAACATCAAACCCCTGGATGACAAGGAGGAGTTTTGAAGAATGGTTCCAACACAACATGGAGAATACAGCCAATGGATAAGGGCAATTTTGCCAGCCTTACAAAGCTTTACAGAAAGCTATTACTTTGGAAGATCACCACATGCAACACTGGCAGAGAACTGGTTGCCTTCCTAATATCTTACACAATTAAGGACAAGATCTGTTACTGCTTATGCCTGGGAGAATATGAATGCTACTAAAATCTACAACTGCTGGCAGGATGCACTGGGCCCTATATGTGTGGACTGCACATGGGCACTAGTTAAAGAGTCAAAGGCCAGTACAACAACAGCTGAGACTGACAGTGATGATGATCTTGACAACACCTGCGGACTGGTGCTCGTATACAGAACATCAGCTGAAGTTAAAGAGTAGCTCTAGATTTGGTTGTCATTTGTTGAAGAATACGCTGACAATTAACCCATATCAGATGCTAAGAGTGTGGCAGAAATAAAAGGGGAAAAAACAGAGAGACTGAGAAACCGGATGCCGAAGAGGATGAGGATGATTTGGATGAACATCAAGACGTCCCTGTGAATAAAGGAATTGCTGCACAACTGGGGCTCTGGTACCACAAGAGTCATCCATACTGCATTTCTCATCACTTCATCTGCTCCAGCTCTGGCAGCTAATCATGCTGGCCAAAAAAGAACACATCAAAATCAACCAGTTTAGACAACACTGGAGTCCTTGTTCATAAAATAAATAAATGTACACAGATACAAAAACAGTGTGTATTCCTTTTAGTGCAAAATAATGGACTGAGATTAGCAGCAACGAAGAGCAAAATATGCCAGGGTACAACTTTCCAGTTCACTCTGTATTACAGACATAAATTGAGTATACAGTGCCTGGAGCACAGTTATAGCTTTAAAAAGAGAGAAATGTGGTACCTGGTTCTGGGAGCTCCTTGCTTAGAGGGATGAGTTTATGTTGCATCACTGTTCCAAATATATGCAGCAGCACTCACCAAGCCTCCTGTATACCTTCAGCTACACAAAGAGATAGAGAAAGAAGGAGAGTACTCCCATAAGAGAAAAAGAAAATAGAATAGACCTGAATAGTTTTATACATTGTGATATATGTAACAAAATAACTCTACCTAACTAGCTAAACCAATCAAATGCCAACATTTTCAAACAGCATTTATTTTTCATAACCAAAATTCAAATTAATATTATTTCAGTCACTATTGCTGGAAAGCCTGACATACAGCAGAGCCAGCCACAATGCAACACAGTAACTTGCAGTAAATTATATGTCACAACATACTGATGTGAAAAAAGGCTTAATTGCCATTGAATTACACTGTTCCCTGATGAAATCTTGGATTTAGTAGCGTCGTATTGGTCCTTGATTAGATTCATATAATGATTTGATACTTTTTTATCGGATGGGTAGTCAAGAATGCCAGCTCTTTGGCAGTTGTTTGAGCTACTTATAATAGTTAGATAATGCAGAAAACAGAAATTCATTGGTTTGCACATTATTTTAAATAGAAGATGATGTCAGAGAAAGTTGGAGTTGGTTACTGCCAGTTGATCGAATTGTAAGATGTTATAACAAACATAAAGAATTCTAGGCACATATTTACTTGACATAAGATAACACTGCTGAAGCAGATTGGGGTTATCTGCTTCAGCAGTGTTATCTTATGTCAATTAAATTTATGTGCAGTAGGATTTTTATGTTTGTTGCACCAAGCACATCTTAACCCAAGGTTCATTCGGACTGAGGGCAGTATTGTACTGTTTAACTTCTCTGACATCATCTTCTGTTTTTTTTTTTTTTTTTTTTAAATGAGTATTTTAAACCAATGGGGATTTTTTTCTGTTTTTCTCTGCATTATCTAGCTGTTATAAGTATTGTATTTTCTAAACAACTGCCATGAGCTTCTGAAGAAGGACTGGTTGGTCCGAAAGCTAGAGCACTTTGTTCTTGTTGTTACATCTATGTTGGTCCATTAAAAGGTATCAAATCATTTGCTTCTGGAACTGTTCCATGAAGCATACTGAAACATTTTATGACATACTGTACTGCAGCATTACTGTGTTGCATTCTGGCTGGCACCTCTGTAAGTTAATGCTCACTGGGCAAAAATGACTTAGGGGCTACAGAACAGGATACACATTTATAGAAAGTGCTTCAGATCCCAACTAATGTTTGGACCGTGTGGTGTTAAGGTTCCAGTGGTGAAAATCCAGTAGCTTTCTCACTGGAGTAGCTTCTGGAGGTGATTGCTACCTCTTCAGAGACACAGACTTCAGAGACTTAATAAAGGGGAGGGAATGTGGGCAGATGGTTACAGTGAAAAATCAGGAATACTGAACGAATATTTCTGCTCAGTATTCACAATGGAAGAGGAGGGGGAGGTACCTAAACCAAACAAGAGAAACACTCTGAATAAGGGGTCGATACCAGTCCATTCACAGAAGAAAGGGTTTTGAAAGAACTCTTGAAACTGAGGGTGGACAAAGCAATGGGGCCTGATGGGATTCACCCAAGAATTCTAAAAGAACTAAGGGTAGAACTAGTAATGCCACTGACTACTCTCTCTAACAAATCATGACAGGATGGGATGGTACCTGAGAGCTGGAGGAAGGCAAATGTGATTCCACTTCATAAAAGTGGGAGCAGGGCGGAGGCAGGAAACTACAGACCAGTTAGTTTGACCTCAGTGGTAGGGAAAATGATGGAATCACTTCTGAAGGAAAGAATTGTTGAGTACCTAGAGGCCAGTGGGGCACAGGACCCAAGGCAGCATGGTTTCACAGATGGAAGGTCATGTCAAATGAACATAATAGATTTCTTTGACTGGGTGACCAAAGTAGTAGACCAGGGAGGGGCTATGGATATGGCCTACATAGATTTCAGCAAGGCATTTGACACAGTCTCACACAAAAGATTAATATACAAGTTAGCCAGCCTTGGAGTGGGTCCCAATGTGGTAGCCTGGATAAAAAACTGGCTGGACAACAGGACACAAAGGGTAATAGTAAACAGAGTCCACAGTGAAGAAAGGAGGGTAACTAGCAGGGTTCCGCAGTGGTCGGTACTGGATCCAGTCCTTTTTTAATGTCTTTATAAGTGACATTGGACAGCACCTGAAAGGAAAAGTATGTCTCTTTGTAGATGACACAAAGATCTGCAACAGGGTTGATACCCAAGGTGGGGTGGAAAGGATGAAAAGGGACTTGGCAAGGTTAGAGGAATGGTCAAATAGATGGCAGCTCAGATTCAATGCAAAGAAGTGCAAGGTAATGCATCTGGGAAACAAAAACCCAGGGGAAGCATACACAATGGGGGGTGAGTTAATAACAAGAACAAAAATCGAAAGAGACCTAGGAGTAATTATATCAGATGACCTAAAGGTGGGCAAGCAATGTGAGAAGGCAGTAAGGAGGGCTGGAGGGATACTGAGATGCATTGGGAGAGGCATCAACAGTAGAAAACAGAAAATTGTTATCCCTCTGTACAGATAGTTGGTGAGACCCCATCTGGAGTATTGCATGCAATTCTGGAGACCCCATCTCTGCAAAGACATAGACAGAGTGGAGGCTGTTCAGAGGAGGGCAACCAAAATGGTGCAGGGTCTGCACTAGAAGACATACGAGGAGAGACTAAAGCAGCTTAATATGTATACTCTTGAGGAAAGGGGGGAGAGGGGGGACATGATAGAAACTTTCAAGTATCTCAAGGGAATTAACAAAGTACAAGAGGGCAGCATCTTTCAGAACAAGAGATGTGCGAGAACAAGGGGGCACAATTTGAAGATGGGGGGGCAGCTCAGTGGTAATGTTAGAAAGTGTTTTTGCACAGAGAGGGTTGTAGATGCATGGAACAGCCTTCCTGAGGAGGTCGTGGTGTCAGGTACAGTGGGAAAATTCAAGAATGCATGGGACAGACATAAGGCAATTCTAGTGGGGGGTAGGAGGAAGTAAGCTGTTGATTAACTAGAATCTGCAGCTTATCCATCAGGTAGGGAAATGGGCAGACTAGGTGGGTCAAGCAGTCCTTATCTGCCGTCAAATTCTATGTTTCTTTCATTTTTCAACATCCCAGTCCCATGAACTTCAGACAGTTAGGATTCTAAGCACGAAAGTGAGACAAATGCTCTCCCATAGGGGTATGCTCATTACAGTTTTTCATGTCTCTGACATGCTCCTGTAGCCTTTGTATGCGTGGACATATGGTGCAACCAATGTAGATTTTGGTACAATCACACCAATGTGTGTTAACTACAAAATCTTTGCCACAAGATATAAACTCTCTGATCTCTATCTAATGGTTCTGTCCATCTACTACCAATGTCTTAAATTGATTCACTTGCTGGCATACATTACAGTGGTTACATTTATACATCCCTTTTGGCTTAGGTAGCAGCCATGAGCATGCCTGGGGCAGTGTGATGTCCCTTTTGAATTGGCTATGCATCAGCTTGTCACTGAGATTTGGTGCCCTGCTGAATGTAATATGCAGTGCAGTGCCAGTTTCACCTCTCAATCATGGATCTGATATAAGAATGGGCCAGTACTGCTGCACAACACTCCCAATTCTACCTGAAGATAAATTGTGTGACAAAGGTTTCAGGGCCTGTAACATTAGAGGTTTGGGCTTGGGTTTTAGTAATAGTTTCCTTTCCAGACCTTTTGTCCTTCGTGTCGCTATGTCCACAATACTCTCTTAACTAACAGAAATCTCTTTTTAAGTTCAGCAGCTTCAAGCTCAATGGCCCTGTAATCAGAACAGTTCCTTCTCAGGCAGATGAACTGCCCATCAGGAGTGGAATTGTTAAAGAAATGGGGGGTGGGGACTTTCAACCCTCAGGAGAATATTGCAGGCTGTCTCTTTCCTGTACCCCTTAGAGATGACCAGTTTCCCATTTTCAGAGAGTAAAGTGATGTCAAGAAAATTTAGTTTGGCTTTCTCAATGGTAGCTGTAAATTTCAGATTAAGAGTGTTAAGTTAAGCCAGTTCATGAAAGAGACAGCTTCTTCCCTGGTGCCTTTCCACATGCAGACCACATCATCAGTAAAGAGTTACCAGCATATGATGCTGTCTGTGTGTGGATTTACTACATTGTTAAGGACTACCTCCTTTTCCCAAAGTCCCCAAAACAGGTTAGTGAAAAAGGGGACCATGGCTGACCCATCACTGTACCACACAGTTGGAGATGAAATTTCTTATTGAATTCAGTGTCATTATGCATGAACATCAATTGTCGTGTCTCAATTGGGAATAGGATGGGTATGAATTTGACTAGGGGGGCCTCTTCTGCAAGCTTTTATGCCACTGTCATGAGTAATTGAGGTGTAAAGCAATTTGATGTCAGTATCAATCCACCCAAAATCATTATCCCATTGGAATCCCTCACATTTTTCTGGGATGTGCATAGTGTCCCTGAGGTGGCATCCCAGACTTATGACACTTCTCTACAAGAAAAAATCTAGGAACTTGCAAAGATTGTCTGCCAAGGATCCCACCACACAGATGATGGGGCTGCCAGGTGAATTTGTTATGTCCTTACGCACCTTTGGCAATATGTAAAATGTTGGAATAATAGGTGCTGTGGACCACAGAAAGGCAAATTCAGACTATGGAATCACATTACTGTTTTTAGCACTTTCTAACAAATGTAAGAGCTCTTTACTGAACATGGGGGTAGGGTCCTGTGGTAATTTACTATAATTGGTTGCATTACTGAGTAAATGCAATACTTTTTCATAGTAAAAATCCTTGGTTATCAACAGATTATAATAACTGGCTATGGTCAATAGTAACCCATTTTCAGGTATGTTCAAAAGTTGTATCAACCCACAGGTTGATACGAAAAAACTCATATCAACCTATGAGTTGATACAACTTCTACATCCTCGCACTGAGAATCATAACAAATCAGCACACACAGTTACAGGCAGCGCGAGACATTTCTCCAACGGCAAATACACACAGGCAGTTCGCTCATCACAAAAAGAACACAAATAAACCAGGGAGAGTTAACATCATAAAATATATTCACAATCCAAGAAAACACATGCTTTCACCACTATCCCTTTCTCTATTGCCAGGTTGGACTACCTTTCACCTCAGATCTGAGGAAGCAATGCTCGAGGATTTCTACGAGTCACAACTTTTTTTAGTTAAATAAAATGTAATTCACTAAAGAATAGTATACAAATTTGTTAAAAATAGTAAGTTGTCTCCTGCTGATCTTATCAGATAGAGTCTCATGAACTTTGCCCTCATACTGAAACTATCCCGAGACATCTAGATGATACAACTACAATATGTTTGAACTGTCTCTGTCTCTCGAAACGAACATAAAAAAAGGTACCAGTAAATTGTTATTGCATTCTATTCACTCCACTATTAGTAAAATACGTACTGAAATCTGCTTTGCCTGCCTTCTATTATAAGAAATAATAAACGCTGCATATGAAGTGATGTGAGAGCTGTTTGTTTTATGGAGTGATGCGAGAGCTTTTTGTTTTCTTTAGCCAGTCATTATATAAAATAAAGCATATGTAGGTAGTTGATATGGAGTTTTTTTTTCACACCCTCGATGTGTGATAATATTTAAGATATTATCACACATCTTGGGTGTGTAAAAAAACTCCATATCAACCACCTACATATGCATTATTCTCTATATATCCCCCTCCCCATCTGCTTGTTTGATGATATCAAGTAGATTCTTAAAATAGTCAAGTGCTTCTGATTTTACTGGTGTCAAGTTTTTGAAGCCAGGGTTTTGTTGTTCATCTAAAGTTTTATTAATTTTGTTTAAGATTACCTTTTTATAACTGTTTATCACAGGATTGAGGCCATGGGGAACAGAACAGTGACTTGGGTTTAAATATCACTTTTCTTTGTTTTTAGGAGTTCCTCACTTTCGGACTGCAACAAGAAGTCATTGAATATGTTCAAAGATTCATTAAAAATATTCTCATTCAAATCAAGTGTGTCATTCTCTAATAGCAGTTCTTCTACAATTGCAAAGTTCTCTGCATCCGTTTCAGTTAGGATGACTGACTCAGAGTTTTGCACAAAGAGTGCAGAATTCTGATTCTCATTATCTTGATGGTATGCAGATTACCTATATAGGGGTCCAATGAGGAGAAAGGAGGAAGAATTTTTAATTGTTCATGTTTCTGTGGTAGAGTACTGGTGGTGGACAGAGAGGTACCACAATGGAAGTTTTTTTTCAATTTGTGAGTGACACAGTCAATCTCTAATGAAAAAAAACATGTTTCTTCATATGTTTTCTTACAACTATGCTTTTTGTTCATGCACGTGCATGCTAAGCAGTTTATACGATGTTATAACTTTTTAATTTGGCATTTGTTATTGTGAAATATATGAAAGACTCAATTCTGGGCCCATATTTAAATAAACCTGAAAGTTTCAGGTTTAAAGTCTGTGCATTTTTCATTGTCCACGTGCAAAAGAAGTGTCTTAATTTGGAGGAATTTTACATAATGTTGTTGCTCAGTAGCGCAGACAGTACTGGACATACTGTATTGCTTTGAAAATTGGCAAAGTCCTAGCTCCTAAGACTGACAGGTGCAAGCTAATTTTAAAGCCCTAGGTTCTAGCATGGCTGAGTAATAAACTATTAAAACTGGGGTTGTGACACATTCACTAATTCAACTCTAATATTCTGGCGATATCGCGCCAGTGTTCTATAGGCACATAGCACCAGTATATTAAGAGTTTTGGAAGCAATTGTGTGTTAAATCCCACATTTAGCAACTTAATAGCTTGAATTTTGTTCAGTTGATTTGTCTGAAATTTGGCAGGCATGGAGTCAGTGCCTGTATTGCTGGATTTTGTAGATGTTGTGATGATCACTTCAGTGGGGGCAAAGTTAGAAAGATGCAAAAACACAAAAAAACAAATCACCAACAAATTTACATTTTCTTTTGCTTAATTATAGCCCAAAAATGGCTTGAATTTGATTTTTTCAAACTTCATTTTATTAAGACAATGTTAACACCAGCATGCAGGACACACTACATAATATAGCAAATGAAGATGTCCCATCATAAATACACACAGAACTGTCTGTCATAATGAAATTACACAGTAAAGGTTTGTAATGAGTCTTTGCCGCTTCCCAATCAGCAGTGAGTAAGCAGCCTTCCTTCATGATTAGTATCCATTAATTGTCTATTTGTACATTTTCCTAGGATGGTAGAACATTAACATCTGTCTTCCAGGCAAAAGTCATTGATGCGTTCTAACAGTTCATACCTTAGGGCACCAAAACAGTGGCTACAAGGAACCCAACACATTAATAAGAGTAGAAAATGTAAACAATTCACAACAGGTGGTACATTTTGTTAGCACGATATTCTGATTCTGGCCCTTGAGACTATACTCTACAGAGTACATGGAGCTGTAATAGTGACATTACATAGAAGTTCTAACCTTACTATCACCAGGGTTTCTTCTTCATAACCTAAACAAGGGAGTCATCTGGAATTAATTTTGTCCTTGTTAATTTTTAATAAAGCAGTAATGGCCTCAGTTTCTTTTATTTAGTCACACTCTGTAACCCAGGTCACTAAATTGAGGTGCTTGTGGAACTAGCCAATTCTTTTTCTCTCTAATATGATTTGGATCTGAAACTTTAAACTTTCAGGTTTGATAGAGTTTTGCCCAAAGCTGGTTCATTTGTAATGTTCTATTTTCATCGATTAAGCCATTTTTTTATTATTTACAAAAATGTGTGCCATTTTCTGTACATGCTAAGTACAAAAAATGAACGTTCTAAGGATAACTGTATTTTTGAAAAAACATTTTGTGATGGTTCCATATGGCGAAATGCTTGAAAGATTTAGTGTTTTGTAGGCTTAGCAATGTGAAAGCTAAATAACAATTAAATCTCTGTGCGTGTAAAACTAAACAATTATGACCAGTGGTAATCTGTAATTTGAGTGGTCAATATGAAAGTGTGAAAGGAAAGCTCCTAGACTTTATAACTTTGTTCTCTGTTTTTAAAAGAGAAAAAAGGTTGGATGAAAAATCATGAGTGACAAAAGCATAAAGAAACAGGCATTTGTCAATGCCGAATGTTGGCTTGCTGGCATTAGCATTGGTAGTGCAGGAGTTAGAGATGCATAATAGAAATGGCAGTGAAGTATTGAACTGACGCCAACCCCACCCCCACCCTGCAGAGACTGACATGCATTGGGGTGTAACTTTGGATCATTGGCCATAACGCTCATGCCATTTCACCTCACCCTACTCTGCAGACTCTGACAAGTGCCGTGTTGTGCCTTGGGGTAGTCGGGCCTTACGCTCACCCCATTCCATAAGGAAATATGTTGAGATGGGTGCAGTATAGGAGAATGGGGTGAACTTTGGGGCTGAAGCATCCAAGACACACCTCAATGTCTGTCACTGGCTGCAGGATGGAGGTGGAATGGTGTGAGCATTACAGCCGACAATCCCAAGTCACACCCTTGATGCCCGTCAGTCTCTACATGGTGGAGCACTATGGTTGGAAACCCTAATGCCCCAGGCATTTTTTGGTATTTTCACTACAAATTTTCAACATGGGCTTTTTGTGACCCCACCTCATGAACAGCGACACTATCTGTTTGTTAGCCAAAAGTTGATTTTGCACAGCAATTGTGCCATTTGGTGTCATGGGTGTGAAAACACATTTCAGGCAGCATGTGAAAAATGACAGCTGTACTGTTCACGAGGAGGTGTAAAAAAATGGCAACATTTAAAATCTGAAGTGAAAATATGAAAAATTGGTGAAGTCATGAGCATGCGAAGAAACTGTGCAATGCACACCTGTAACGCAATCATTTTGGGGATTTTTTTAACCAAATTTTCAAAATAGGCATTTTGGGACCTCTGCTCATGAACAGTGTCACTATGATTTTGTTAATCTGTCCTGAACATTGAGTTCCCACAGTGACCGTGCCATTGTGCACCACATGTGTGAAAACATGTTTTGAGCAGGATGTGAATTCCTTGGAATTTTTTCACCATATATTCAACATAGGCTTTTTGGGGCCCCACCTCATGAACAGTGGCACTATCATTTCAGTCTTGAAAGGTGATTCCATGCAATGACCATGAAATGACCTATCCAGAACAAATAATGAGATGACAGTGCATGTGTTCATGAAGTGGGGTCCCAAGAACCTCATGTTGAAAATCTGGAGCCAAAATTCCAAAAAATGCCTGAGATATCCACCTAAGTTGAAACTCCCCATTTATGCCATTATACAGCCTACCGGCATTTCTTCAGTTCGTGGTCAGCTTTGAAGAGTGCAGACATGTTCCTGCTCCACCGAAGATCACAGTGCCAACCTCTGGAGGCAAGTATGGGGTGAGAGGGGTGTGGGGAGGTGGGGTGTGCAGAGGGTGGGTGCGAGCTGGGGGAAGGGAGGCACAGTGGACAACGGACCATATTCTTTCTTTCAGGTGTAACTCCCCCACAAATAGGGGTTCCTAAAAACCTTCCTTGGGTGTGCCTAAATGCCCTCTGACAGGCAGGTGTCCTGTGTTTTAGCTGTTTAAAGCGAAATTGCATGAGAGTGCCTAATCTCCTCTGTGCCTGTCTCAGGTTAGCAAGAGGAAAAGGAAGAGGAGACCATTATGGTTTTCCAAAGAGGTAGCGAAGAAAGTGAAAGCCAAAAAGATTGCATTCAGGCAATACAAAAAGACACAGGCAGAAGGGGATAGGGAGAAGTACCAGGAGAAGCAAAGGTAGGCAGGGAGGTCAGTAAGGCAAGCCAAAGCTCAGACAGAAGAACACATTGCAAAATCAGTGGGTAGAGGGACAAAACCTTTACAGGTACATAAGTGAAAAAAGAAAGACAAAGGAGGGATAGTGAGACTGAAGGGGAGGATGGGAGCCATGGAGGATGACAACAGTAAAGCTGACATATTGAACAGGTATTTCTGCCTGGCCTTACTGAGGAAGAGGGGGTAATGGGTCTGAAGGGAGTACAAGGGTGAGAATGGTGCAGAAATGGACACAAGTCCCTTTACACGAGAAAGGGTCCTGAAGGAACTGGAAGTAATAAGAGTTGATAAAGCAATGGGGCCAGACGGGGTGCACCCAGGGTCCTTAAAGAACTAAGAGAGGTGGTGGCTGAACCTCTGGCTATCCTGTTTAGCCGATCACTGGAAACAGGGGAGGTACCCAAAGACTGGAGGACAGCAGATGTAGTCCCCTTATACAAAAGTGGGAACAAAGAGGAAGCAGGGAACTACAGACCAGTCAGCCTCACCTCGGTAGTGGGGAAGATCATGGAAGCACTACTGAAGGAGAGATTGGTGGAACATCTGGTTGTCAATGGACTACAAGACCCAAGGCAGCATGGTTTCACCAGGGGGAGGTCATGTCAGACCAACCCATCTGAATTTTTGACTGGGTGACTAGGGAGGTGGATCAGGAGGAGGCAGTGGACATGGCCTATCTGGACTTCAGCAAGGCCTTTGACACTGTGCCACATAGAAGACTATTACAAACTGGGGAATATGGGTGTGGGCAGGACAGTAGTGTGGTGGGTAGGTAACTGGCTGGGTGGCAGGACACAGAGGGTGGTGGTAAATGGCTGTCACTCCACAGAGGGAAGAGTGACCAGTGGAGTACCACAGGGATCAGTGCTGGGACCGGTCCTATTCAACATTTTCATCAGTGACATTGCGAGGATCTGGAAGGCAGAATTTCACTGTTCGCTGATGACACAAAGCTCTGTAACAGAGTAGACACACCAGAGGGTGTAGACAGAATGAGAAGGGACCTGCAGAAACTTGAAGAATGGTCAGGGGTTTGGCAGTTGAAATTCAATGCAAAGAAGTGCAAGATAATGCATATGAAGTACAAAAACCCGGCACAATATATCAGTTGGGGGTGAGGATATAGCATGCACCAAGCAGGAATGGGATCTTGGGGTTATCATCTCTGATGACCTCAAGGTAGGGAAACAGTGTGACAAGGCAGCAGGTAAAGCAAATAGGATGCTGGGATGTATAGGCAGGGCATCACCAGCAGGAAAAGGAGGTCATAATTCCGCTATACAAGACACTAGTGAGGCCCCACCTGGAGTACAGTGTACAGTTCTGAGACCATACCTACGTAAGGACATAGACAGGGTAGAGAAGGTTCAGAGGAGGGCAACAAAGATGGTGCATGGATTGCATCACAAGTCCTATGAAGACAGGTTGAAGGAACTGAACATGTACTCCCTGGAGGAGAGGAGGGAGAGAGGGATATGATAGAGACATACAAGTATCTTACAGGGAGGAACAGGGTGCAGGAAAACACTATTTTTGCGTGAAAAGATGTTCCAGGACTAGAGGGCATGGGATGAAGTTGAAGGAGGATGATTCAGAGGAAACATGAGAAAGAATTTCTTCACAGAACGGGTGGTGGACAAGTGGAACACCCTGCCAGAGGAAGTGGTGGGGGCTGAAACAATCACGGGATTTAAGAATGCATGGGTTAGACATAAAGGAATTCTAGAGGTCAGGGGTAAGGGGCAACAGACTTCTAGGAAAACAAACTGAACTTACAAGCTCAAATGGGCAGACTGGGTGGGCCATAGGCCCTCATCTGCCGACACTGTCTATGTATCTATGTATCTATGTATCTTCAAGAACTGCCTATTTTGCAGTGTATAATTATTCTGGGTAGCGGTCAAATGTGTCTAGGCTCGAGTCTCGCTCAGGCTTCAGTGTTATCACTCCGTTCTACCATCGCTAATTGCTCAGAGGGAGCTTTATTGGAATCTGTAACCGTTTACTGTTAATATGCTTTAATGGTGATAGTATTGTAGTTTGTTTAACCTGCCTTTTCTGCAGCATGGACTTTATGTATTGCACCACTATTTTGGTTTCGGACTGCCAGTCAGCACCAATCAATACCTTTTGGGACATTTAAAATGCAGCCTGTCCCCAGGGGTCTTGGGGGAGCAAATTTCTGTAGGAATTGTAGTTTTTGTGCCTTTGTGTGAAGCAAATAAACAAAACAAAACGATGTAAGAAACCACTATGGTTCTCAAAGGAAGTGGCAGTGAAGGTTCAAGAGAAAAAGAAAGCATTCAGGAAGTACAAGGAATTACAGAAGGAGCAGGACAGGGAACTGTATCAGTTAAAGCAAAAGGAAGCTGGGAAGGCAGTCAGAACAGCAAAGGCCCAAACCGAGGAAAAGATAGCCAACTCAGTTAAGAAGGGGGATAACACCTTTTATAGGCACATCAGGGATCGAAGGAAGACCAAGGGAGGGATAGTAAGGCTTAATAAAGGGGAGGAAGGGTGGGCAGAGGGTGACTGTGAAAAGGCAGAGATACTAAACAAATATTTTTGCTCAGTATTTACGAAGGAAGAGGGGGAGGTACCTAAAACAAACAGTAGAAACACTCTGGATACAGAAGTTGATACCAGCCCATTTACAGAAGAAAGGGTTCTGAAAGAACTCTTAAAACTGAAGGTGGACAAAGCAATGGGGCCTGATGGGATTCATCCTAGAATTCTAAAAGAACTAAGGGTAGAACTAGTGACACCACTGACTACCCTCTTTGATAAATCATGGGAGGATGGGGTGGTACCTGAGGACTGGAGGAGGGCAGATGTGATTCCCCTTCACAAAAGTGGGAGCAAGGCAGAAGCAGGAAACTACAGACCTGTTAGTTTAACCTCAGTGGTATGGAAAATGATGGAATCACTTCTGAAGAAAAGAACTGTTGAGTATCTAGAGGCCAGAGGGGCACAGGACCCAAGGCAGCATGGATTCACAGCGGGAAGGTCATGCCAGACAAATCTGATAGATTTCTTTGACTAGGTGACCAAAGTAGTAGATCAGGGAGGGGTTGTGACATGGCCTACCTAGACTTTAGGAAGGCATTTGACACAGTCCCACACAAAAGATTAATATACAAGTTAGCCAGCCTGGGAGTGATCCCAAGATGACAGCCTGGGTTAAGAATTGGCTGGAGAATAGGACACAGAGAGTAATAGTAAATGGAGTCCACTCTGAAGAAAGGGGTTACTAGTGGGTACCTCAGGGTTCAGTATTAGGACCGGTCCTCTTCAATGTCTTTATAAGCAACATTGCAGAGGGACTAGAAGGAAAAGTATGACCTTTGTAGATGACACAAAGATCTGCAACAGAGTTGATGCACAAGGTGGGGTGGAAAGGTTAGAAGGGACTTGGCAAGGTTAGAGGAATGGTCAAATGTATGGCAGCTTAGATTCAGTGCTAAGAGTGCAAGGTAAGGCACCTGGGAAACAAAACCCAGGGAAGAGTACACAATGGGGGTGAGATACTAACAACAACAAAAATGGAAAGGACCTGGGGTAGTCATATCAGATGACCTAAAGGTGGGCAAGCAATGTGAGAGGGCAGCAAGGAGGGCTGGGGGGATACTGGGATGCATAGGGAGAGGCATCACCAGTAAAACAGGAAGTTATTATCCCTCTGTACAGACAGTTGGTGAGACCCCATCTGGAGTACTGCGTGCAGTTCTGGAGACCCAATCTCCACAAAGACATAGACAGGATGGAAGCTGTCCAGAGGAGGGCAACTAAAATGGTGCAGGGTCTGCACCGGAAGACATATGAAGAGTGACTTAAGGAGCTTAATATGTATAGTGTCGAGGAAAGGAGGGAGAGGGGGGACATGATAGAAACTTTCAAGTACCTCAATGGAATCAACAAAGTCCAAGAGGGTAGCATCTTTGAAAAAGAGGTGTGCAAGAACAAGGGGGCACAATTTGAAGATAGAGGGGCAGCTCAGAGGTAATTTAGGAAGTATTTTTCACAGAGAGGGTTGTGGATGCATGGAACGGCCTTCCGGAAGAGGTTGTGGAGTCAAAAACAGTGGTGGAATTCAAGCATGCATGGGACAGTCATAAGGCAATTCTAGGGGGTTGGGGTAGGAAGAAGTAGGCTGCTGGTTAACTAGGATCTGCAGCTTATCCATTAGGTAGGGAAATGGGCAGACTGGGTGGGCCAAGCAGTCCTTATCTACCGTCAAATTCTATGTTTCTATGGCGCCAAAACAGATCTGGAGGGGAGCCCTGGCTTTGACAGACAGATGGATCAACCAATTGAACCTTGTGGATCAAAGGAAAATCCTCAAGCTGCCTGCAGCAGTGAGGCAGAAGTGAGTTGGAGCTGGAGGAGTGAGCAGCTCATGCTGTTTGAGTTGCTGCCCCACGGGGTAGTGTGAGGACTTGGCAGGAAGGCTGAGTCTGGCCTGCGTGCCATCAGCTCTCCCGCATGGAGAGATTAAAGAAGCTTTATTTTGGCCCACATCTCCAAGCCATTTCGTTGTGCCCCGATTAATGGGCATGGCGAGCAGAAGAGTCAGTCTGGAGTTAAAGTTTCAAGAGACAGCTTTAGTGATTCAAGCAGCTGCTTTTTGGCCTGTCTGCAGTCCCTTGAGAGGGAATCCTTTGAAAGGCTTAGCAATTGGACTATACCCGAATTGGAGTGTGGCAAAGTCACTGAAGAGTGACCAGATTTGAACCTGAAGAAGACCGATGATTTGCTATACACGATCGGCCTGTCAGGACATCCATTTACCACAGAATTCCAGGTTTTGCTCAGAGACACCGATATTGTGGCTGGACTGCCTTCTGCATTGTGGTATGGTGATTGCTTTACTATAAATGTGCTGTGTGCTGTTAGATGGTCGAAATTTGGTTCCCCACTGTGTACATGTGCCATGCTTGCTGGAAGCTGCATCCAGCACTACCAGACTCAAAATCCGAACTGTTCTACCCGGCCTGGGCCTTGCCACCTGGTCCAGCCAGCTACTTCAGGCACAGAAACCATCATCGACGAGAGACTTGCCTGGGGATCAGCCCCCTGCTCAACCATGTTAAACAGGAATGACACCTCGGTAATTCCTGTGGGCCCTGCTTCTCTTGGCAAACAAGTCATCAACCTGCAGTATCCATTTCATCCAGCCTGTGTCTCATATTGGGTAGAGTGAGTAACAATCAGGGTAGCTCCCTGCAACAACAGCTAAATCTCAAGTGTTGCCATCTGATTGCATTGTTGTTTTTCCTTTCACGAACTGAGCCTTCAGGCTCTGGATTACAAATTGTGTGTGGTTGTGCATGCCTTTTCTTTTCATTACAGGGCCCCGACCAGCTGAGACGCTGGCCTACCCCAGGCAACGTTCCAGGCTAGCCCACCTTACTTCCAACTGGGTACCCAGAGTGTGTGACTGTGTAGGGACTAAAAGTGCATGCATAATTGCCTGACTAGATCAGTTTTTGAATCTATCAACCTGATTACCCCCTTCCTTGTTCAATTCCCCTGAATAAATCAGATCTAACTTTTTTTTGCATTTAATCTAACTGTGGTTCCAGTTTGTACCAAAAGCACTGTACTGTTATTTGGTGTGCCTAACCTTGTTTTACAGGGGGTCTCCAGGTTAAAACTGGTGGAACCAGCCTTGGTGGTAAGTGCAAACAGTGTGGGGAATTGTATGCTGAATAGGGGATATTGTGAAAGTGTTTGTTGCATATTGTCTAGGCCACTAGAGGGGAAAGAGGGGGGTTACAGTGTCCCGGGGGGCTATACCCAGGTTAGCCTTGTTACTAACAACCCTGTCCTCTGGGTGGAGGCACCTGTTTCAGCACCCAGGCCCCTTAACCTGCAACTAGCCATGCAGGCAGGGGTAGTAGTCCTTGGGATAGCGCCACCTAGGGGTTACACAGGTACACACAAAAAGAATTGGACCTCGTGGGACCATCTTCTTTCTTTACAGGTGAATTAAAACAAATGTTAGGCACACTGGGGTGGGCATCCCATCGTGCCCCATAACTTTCAGGGGCCTTGATGTTGGCCACATGGGGGTGGGCTCCCAGTGTGCCCACGCAATGGTGGTCAGCTGGGAGGAACATGCCAACACAGTCGTCTATTCTTTCGTGTGGTAGCACACTCAGGATGGGTTACCGCGTGCCACAACGTGGGGGACGGATACCAACACGGGATTGCACCCCGATGTCAGCCTCTTTGGATTGTGTGGTGGCTGCAGGACCCGCCGCCATGTTTATTGAAATGCTTCACCAGCAAAGTCACGTAGGGAGATGTGTCATCTTTGCCTCTGCATGATAAGCTTGTCTCTGATTGCAGCGGCACATTTGTTTCAGGTTGGTGGCACGCTGCATAAACTTGTGTCAGCACTAGCATGCTGGCTAATTGGTGAATGAGGAACGTATGTACTAAAGTATGCCCTGCATTGCCAACACTGACACACTTCTGCATTTCTCCTTCTACCACAAAATGTTGCTTTTGCATGCGCAAGACAACATAAAAATGCTTTGTTTTGTCATGATTCTGCGTGAAAAATGCTTTTGTGAGATAGGTAGCTTTTGTATGAGTTAATAACCCAAAAGCGTAAAACGCACAAATTTTTGCTCACTGAAAAAAGAAAATGTAGGTAGAGGGTGGATTGTGTAGTCCAGATATTAAAAAGATAAATATCTGGCATATTTCATGGGTAGATATTGTCTTTTCTTTGTTGAAAATATGATATTTAAAAAAAAAAATCACGAGTGAAGAAAGTGTAAGCCAGACCGACTCTTACCTTGGTGTAGTGCACGAAGGGCCTTATGCATCTATAGCCAGACAGACTCTCACCTTGGCCCTAGGCATTCTCATTATTTTGCACAGGTCTCTTGAGCATAAGCTTACACTATCACAAAAAGAATGGAAATTCGATGGAAAAAAATAACATTAATGTAAACATTAGGGTTGAAGAACATAAACTGCACAAAGTAAGGATGTGAAAGCATTAGAATTTGGGATCTCAGGATTTTTGACAACTAGGTGCTGTGGTGTTCCTTGGAGTTTTCAACCCTAATGCCTACCCCATCCCCTGAGCAATGAAAGTAAAGTTACACATGATCTCCAGTGTCACGCAGGGCCTGGAGGGCCCTGTGTACAAACATTTATGACTGATTCTGTGTCTCCATATTAACAGCCACAGCAGCCCAGCTCCAAACAATGTACCTATAGGGCACAGGCGTGGACCTGTAGCTTATGCTTTGGTCAGGAGGCTAGAGGCTGGGGCAGAGGAATGGGCATTAGGATTGAAAACCTCAAGGAACACCACACCACCAATTTGCCAAGACTCCTGGGACTCCAAACTCTAATTTGTTAATTTCCTTATTTTGCATGCTTTATAGTTTTCAACCTTAATGTTTGTATTAACGTAGTTTTTTGCAGTGAATAGAATATAGTGTGTGTGTGTGTGTGTGTGTGTGTGTGTGGTATATCTGTATGTTTTTTAAACATTTGTATAGTGCCCTTTATGATGTTCAGATTATTGCCAAGTTTATGCATGGTATTTCTCCGAACAGTGTTAACATGCTGTTAATGGGCCTATATTTTATATCCCATGCCTCCTTCCCCAAGCCACACCTGGAAACAAGCTTCAGCACAGTGTGATTTTCCTGGCCAACATTTATAAATAAATAAAATACATAAAAATGGTACTTATCTTAAGTGTGTTAATCAGAAACAGCCAGCCGGCCTGTCAGTGCAGCAGTGGGGGCACCGCTCATGAAGCTGGTGACCCGGGTTCAGGAATAAGCTGTAGTCATTGGGGGCTGGCAGCCAGAGGGAAGGAGGATCGAGTCTCCCAGAGGATGTGCTCCTCCTTCAGGGAGGAAGGGTCATTGTTCTTGCTGCAGTACTGTCACCTGGGTGACCACAGATGGCAGTGCAGTCGAGGGCACCATGGGCAGGTCAGATGCAGGCTAGGGACTGAAGCAACAGCAAACTTTGCATGCCAATGTGTCCAGGTCTCCCTTGCGAGCCTTCATCTGCTGGGATGGGAGTAACAAGAAAAATGGGCCAGCTGCTGAGGATTACGGACCTTGATGCACCCGGAATGCTCAAGCTAGCCCAGCATCTTCTGAAGAAACTTGAGCAGCTCCTTCAGGGATATATCCCCTCCATACACCTGGTCTGGGGGGAGAAACCACGGCAGCATGGAGGACGATACTGTGGAATAGGTGATGCACCTGGGGGGACACCATGGTATATCCAGAGGAAGTTCAGCAGCAGAGAACAGGAAGGGGCATAAATAGAGAACATTAATAATCAGAAACACCCCGTAGGTGTACTAAAAGGCCTGTGAAGGCAGAACAGTAACAAAATGCAAATCAGTATTTGAAAAATGCCTCTACAGGAAATATGGGCATGTACGTTAAATGCAGTTTTATCAGAACCAATTTCAGTTGGAAAAACAGAAGTGCAAAATAAGGTGCAGGACCTCAGTTCCTGATGCATTCTGATTCACTTTTACTACCGAGGCTGCTGTTACTACTTACATGTCTGTCTGCTGCCACCTCATGGCCAAATGTAATCATTCTTCTCTAGTACAGTACAGGAAACAAAATATTATTAACAAAGCAAAACACTAATGATAGGCTGAAAGGGGTTCTAGGTCATTCAGGTCTGCTCTGCTCTGCCCCGCTGCTTCGTAATCAGATTAAATCAATATGCTGCACAATATGTACTGATTTATAGGGTTCCATACCCTCTCTATTATTCAGGGTACCCTGAGATTACTTTGGTAGGTGGACATCTGTCCATTACCCTGAAAGCCTGTACTGTCTTCTTATCCAGTGTCTCAGCTGGAAAGTAGAAGGCTGTTTCATAGTCTTACCGAGAAGTACTGCCTAATGTTTCCCTTGAATGTTGCACCTTTGTGCTTCAGGGTGTTTCCTGCAGGAAGACGTAAGATAAGATGTCTCTGCCAGTACAGTCTTGTTGATACCATTGAGTAGGTGGAAGGCTGTGATCATGTCGCTGCTCAGTGTCCTCTTCTCTAAGGTGAACATGTGTCTGTAATTGTGGGGCCCCAAACTGCATGCTTTATTCAGCGTGGGGTCTCACCAGTGCCTTGTAAAGTGGTAGGACTACTTCCCCTGCGCTTTCTTGTGTTTTATTAGTATTTTCTGTACTATGGAATTCCCAATCTGGAGGTCATGGGGGGGTGGGGACTGGGACTTTTCCTGGAGAGGGATGGGCCATCTAATAATTTATTTGGTTTATTTTTAAAGGCTCAGATAACATTTATTTATTATCTGGAATGAAGACTTAAATCCCAATCCATCTGAAGTGCAGGCATACCTGCATAAGCACCACTGGAAGGTATCGCTGGGGGCACTGCCTGGAAGAATCACATGAATCGGGAAGGGATAAAATTGGATGTTACCCTCATGAGTGGAGTCTTCCCAGGGTGAGTGCCCCTTCCATATGCTTTAAGAGCACAAGATATTGATACCTTACAACACCACTGGGTCGCATAGACATCATGACATCTGGGTTCATCATTTCTCCATTAATATTAGAGGTGGTTCATATACTCTACGTTAGGAGTAAGAAGTGTCCCTGTGCCTCCACACAGGAAAATACATTTTTGATACTGACAAGTCTGTTGCAACCCATTTGACACCATACCTCCCCGCCCTACTCTGTGGCCACCCCACTCGTGGACTCACTCAATGGCTGTACAGCCTCAGTAAGCATGCACCCAAACTCTAAACAAATTTGCAGCAGACTAATAATTTAAATAGTAGGCATGGCTTTGTTAGGGCATCAGACCCTAAGAGGAAAAGAGGATTAAAACAAAAAATCCAGTGCACATCCCCCCCTCCTCCTCAAAATTTGCAAGTCAGTTGTTACGAAGTACATTCTGCCTCAAATGGCTACTCACTTATTACAGCCCAAAGTGTAGTGTGTGTGTGTGTGTGTGTGTGGGGGGGGGTCTCTTAGTTTTTCATATCAGAGCTCTGGTGTGAAAGGAAGCTGAACCACCAGTCAGCAAGGTAGACGTCCTATTGGCTGAGGCCTTACTCTAAAATGTATCTGCCAGAGTTGCTCCCTTTTAAAATATGCTGCACTGCCTTATTGGCTCCCTTTAAATAAGGTGCAGTCCCCAGCCAATGTACTTGCACTGCGCTATTGGGTTACTTTAAATAAGGTGCAGTGCTGAGCCAATAAGGCAGAACACCACATTTTAAAAGGGAGCAACTTGGGAAGTTACATTTTAGAATAGGGCATCAGCCAGTGGAAGGTCCACCTTGCTGACTGCTGACTGAGATTACCTTCACACCAGAGCTCTGATCTGAAAAACTAGGAGACACCTGCTCCCCTTTGGGATGTAATAAGTGAGTAGCCATTTGAGGTAGAAAACATATTGTAACATTTTTTTTAATTTTTTTATATATTTATTTAAAATCTGGGAATTACAACCTTTGAATCAGAGACTCATTTCCGAAGGCTCCACGTCAATACACAATACAGACATAGGTAAATACAATAGACAGTACGATACAGTATACAATGCCAGGGCAGTTTGATGCCAAGGTTACAGCATGAAACAGTATACTGAGATGTCTAATACAGAGTTGAGGCTGTAGGCTATGGGCAACACAATAAGCAGTACGATACAGGGTACAGTGCCAGGGCACTTTGACTTCCGGTTACAGCATAACCATTTTACAAGGATGTCCTGACCAGTTTACAAGGATGTCTAATAATTGTTGTGGCTGTTGACAGTGCATAGGATAAATCTAACAGTAAGAGGTCAGTAAGTGGTCAGAGAGTCAATTGGGGGACAGTGCACATGCCTACCATGCTTGGCTGGAGCTGAGTAAACTGGGAAGGTTAGGGGAGGCAGGTAGTACAAATTCTAGAGCAGTCTGTCGGGATACTTTGTCCAAGTACCTGAATAAGAATTGCAGGTCATAGACTGTGAAAGAGGTGTGGCCATTCTGAGTGGGTGGTGAAGGCACTGGTGGTGGACTTAGAGTGTGCAGGTGCAGGTGCAGGTGGCAAGGAGGTGGGTCTTGAGTGCCTTTTTAAAGGGATCAAGTTTTTGATGGTTAGATACCGATGGCGGGAGGGCATTGAAGTAGGAAGGAGCCCTGACCAGAAAAGACCTCTGGGCGAGTGTGGTTCTGACTCTGGGAATGGCCAGTGCAGCTTTGGTTGAGCTGCATGTGTACACTATGGAGGGAAGAGGAGATTAGAGAGGCAGATAGGCCTGGGGGGTCAAGCCAAGGAGGGATGTTTTCGTCAAGAGGCAGGACTGGTAGTGGACCCTCTCGTCAAAGTTCAGGATCTGGGCAATGGAATATGGCATGCATGTGAGCGTCATGCAGTCTGCAGCAGCTAAGAGCCTGCAGGCTTTGTTAATGACCACTTTTATTTTACCAGTAGCTGTTGTATCTGCGGCAGCATAGACCAGCAACCCACAGTCGATCAGAGACATTACTGAGGAGGTTATGGCTAGTCTCAGGGCTTCTAGCATAAGGGAGTCTTTATGGCGATAAAGGAGACCAATGCGTGCATTGGTAGGAGATGTGAGGGTGTTGATGTGTGCGTGGAAGGAGAGGGAAGAGTCAAATATAACCCCTAGATATTTATAGGATGAGACCTGCTCCAGGGTGTAGAGTGACTGTGCTTGAATATGCAGTTGGGAATTTTTTAATTTGCTTTGGTGATGTGCGAAAAGTAGGGTTTGGGTTTTTTTCAGGTTCATGACTAGTCTGTGCTTGGCAAACCAGAATTCAGCTTGGCTGAACGCATTCTGGAGTGAGGCCTGAAGGTTGATTGGGTTGGTGTGGGAGGCACAGATGACGGCGTCGTCTGCGTAGAGGAGGATCTTTTTGGGGCAGGCAGTGGGAATTGCATTCAAGAATATGCTAAAAAGCAGAGGCCCTAGAATGGATCCTGTGGGACTCCTGAGTAGATGGGATGCAAGCAGGAGACTGTGTTATTTATCCGCACACACTGGGACCTAGAAGACAGGTAACTAGTAAACCAGTCCAAGGGCCCTTGTGAGAACCCCATTAGGAGGAGAGAGTTTAGTAGAAGGGAGTGACTGACCGTGTCTAAAGCCTTGGATAGGTCTATGAGCATGGCCCCTACGATGTGCCCTCTATCAAGAGCAGTATGTATGTAGTTTGAGAATTCTAGCAGGGCCATGGTGGTACTATGCCCAGCACGGAACCCATGCTGTTCTTTGCAGAGTACGTCATGGGTTTTAAGGTAGTCAGTTAGTTGATCCACCACAACTTCTTCTAGCACTTTGGACAGTGGGGGAAGAATGGAGATTGGTTGGTAGTTTCCCGGTATTAGGGTGTCACTGCCTTTGTGGATTGGTGTAAAAACTGCATTCTTCCAGGCTGTGGGAAACTGACCAAGGCATAGGGAGTAGTTCAGGAGGCCAGTGAATGGGGTAATCAGCATGTCGAGTGCCAGACGGAGGAGTTTGATGTCAATTGGGTCATTCAGGGGGCTAGTACCATTCAGGGCTTTGGCTAGGTATGGCCTTGCTTCAGTGGTGGAGTTAGCCCGGAGATAGAAAGGTGGCCGTGGGTGGTGGGAGCGGTCAGGGGTGGATACTGGGTCAAAGAAGTTTGGGGGAAGAACGCAGCTTAGATCAGTAAACTTGTCATTGAGTGTGTTGGCAATCTCCTTAGGGTCTGTGGTGACCAGTCCCTTAGATGCAATTTGGGACGGGGGCAGCATGTATGTTTTTCCATTTAGGGACTTTATGTTGTCCCAGAACTTGCGTGATGAGCCCCAGGAGGCAGTTAGGGTGGCTTGGTAGTGTTCGGCTTTTGCCTTTCCAATAGCCCAGGTGCAACTGTTCTGAGCAGCTCTGTATGCCTGCCTGTCTGCAGGTTTGCCTGATTCATTAGCCCTGCGCCAAAGGTTATCATGATTTTCGAGCTGCTGGAGGAGGGATGGAGTTGTCCATGGTGTGCTCTGTTTTTTGATGCTTGCCTTTTTTATATTGACTTGACAGTTTATTCATATAGTTTTTGTTGATCAGGTAAGTGCGCTACATCACCGAATGCCTATTTTCGGGGATGACCCGGGAGGTTACATAGGGTCAGGGTCAGCAGACAACAAGTTACAGTACAGCAACAGTAAGTGACATTGTCAACAGCATATAAATAGGGGATATAACATGGCTTGACTGAAGATATGATATCTTCAGTCAGGCCATATCATGTTCTGTTTATAAAACATGTGTTTTGGGACTTCCAACAAACCCTCCCCTACATCCCCCCTCAACACAATCCTCCACATAACTCATGTTTTGGTCCCCCTCATGGTGACTTACACATGTTTTGCCCCCCAGCACAATCACGCATATCACATCCCCAGCACAACATGCAGCATATGTCATTTTAAAGACTTATCTGGTTTATCCTATTTTTTGACTGTCTTAGGAACAAGCACGTTCACTTTTAGGAGTCTAGTGTAGCTTGACTGAGTGCTGTCAATACTGGTAAATAACGTCCTGGCAGAAATTTAAAAGAAGGTACTGTCTGTTAAAAAAGTTGTAAAACTGTGTATGTTATTGTAAGTTTACTTAGTTTTCTTGAAAAGAAGCTGCCGAATATAGAAAGATGAGAGCGAGTGAGTCAGCGGCTACAGAAACGTAGACGCAAGTGTGATCATGTGTTGCCATAGCAACGGTTGCTCAGGCTTGCATCTACATTTCTGAAGCCACCAACTCGCTAGCTCAGGTCTTTCTACGGACGGCTGATTCTTTTAAAGAAAGTTAAGTAAATTTATGATAAAATAGAGTTTTCTAACCTTTTAAACAGAGTACTTTCTTTTAAATCTCTGCCAGCATGTCATGTAGTAGTATTGAGAGTGCTCGGTCATGCTACAGGGGCAACTAAAAGTGAAAGTGCTTGTTGCTAAGACAGTGTCAAAATGGCAGGATCAACCAGATAAGTTTCTGTATGACATATAGGAATGTGGAGATATCAGAATGACATATAGGAACATAGAGGGATCAGAATGACGTGTAGGAAGATGGAGATAGTGATATTTCTACTGTCTACCTCAGATAGCAGTTTTTATCTCTCTTGATATCCCGAAACATATGTAGTATAAAACATTACATAGCAAAAGCAGTACACAGATAAGCAAATAAGGTCAAAATTACAAGGCACAGGAAGAGCAAGCTAATGGCTTGTTAATGAGACATGACAAATATAAATAGTTCATAGTTAATTTTAATAGTTAATTTGGGGGAGGAGAGAGAGGCTGTGCACTGGGTTTTTTGTTTTAACTTGTGAGTGCCATAACCAGTAAGCACCCCAATGAGAAAATTAATTTAGAGTTTGTGAAAGTGATTGGGTTGAGCTGCTAATTTTGGATTTGTTGAAAAAAAAAGGATTAGCAGTGAAAAACAGAGGTTGACAGTATATCAGGCTAGTCTTCCCATGCTCTGCGTGGGCCCAGCCTGTTAACATGTGCCTGCTCTTCAAAACCCTGATAGGTGCAGCCAAATTAAATGCTTAATTGAACTGGAAATAAAAATGCCATCTCAAGGAAAACCATCTAACTTGCAGCTCACATCAACATCACAGTGTGCACTACAGTGTGTCAGTCTCATGGTCCTGAATTGGAGGCACTACCCTCTCCCCACTGGTACCAATACCCTTTAACAGCCCTTTAACAACTCTTTAAGGGAACTCCCAAGTGTTACTGGGTACCCAGTCATGGAATAATCAGTGCAGGCCTGCTGTCATTGCTCGTGGTTGGCCAGCTGACGTGCACTTCAAATTAAACATTAAGCATGCTCAGTGAGGTGAGAACACCAAATCCAGAGGCCATGCAATTGTAAATGACAAACCCCAACCTCAGATGTAGGCATTTGTAAACTTCCTCGTCAACTGGCCAAATCCAGTAAATGTTTTCCCAACTATTCGGTAGCCTGGTACTGGGGTACGGCACCCACTGAGCAGATCCCCGTAGCATCCCAGGCTGTAGTTCAGCTCAGTTTCTCAGCATCTGCAGCTGCCAATGGCTGATGTGGCAAGCCTGCTGGCTAGTGCGAGAAACCCTCCTATTCTGACTGAAAGGAATCTGCTCTGCATTCACACTGTTTGTCAATGACAGATGCACAGTCAGCTACAGCACAGTTCTTCATAGCAGCCAGCAGATCTACATTCCTCAGGAGTTCAGAAAGAACTGACTGGGGTTTGGAACATACCCTGCTTTTCACAAGGGAAACAGCAAAGCTGATTGGTCCTACAGACTGTCAGTTAGGACAGGCAGTTCTAGAAATCTTCATTTCAAAGGCACGTCAAATTGCTCAGACATTTCAATCACAGCACAGTGATCTCATATAGAACTTCCTTCTATGTCGTGTCTGAATGGGTTGGGGAGGAATGAAGACTGGAGAGAGGAGGGACCCATGGCATTATTGCAGTGTATGTCCACAAATCCTGGATCAATAACAGACTGCAACACTCATTGGGAGAGTTGCCAAAGATCTCAGGAAAGTACCCCAAACTGTATTATACATTAAATGATTGATTGTGTCTATGTCAGTAGAGTAAGTTATTCACTCCAAGCTGGCTAGAATGGACATCTTGGTCATCCTGTGCTGTAAGGCAAGGGGCTGTGTATCCTTCTAGAGGGCCAAAATAATGTTCTTGGCCACTAAAAGAGCACCAGACAACCAGTTGCAGTTGGACACACAGTGGAATTGCCTCTCCTCTAATCCATGAAAGACTTACCTCAGAGGTGAGAACAATAGGTTGGTGCCAGATCTGTGAGACTGTCTGTTCTAACTCTTTCCAAAACTTCTGTAAGATGTCACAGTGCCAGAACAGAGGGGTACTGGTATCAATCTCCACTAAGCATTTTTAACAGGCATCATCTTCCTGTAATCTCACCTGTTACATCTGCAAAGGGGTCCAGTAAATGTGATGAATTATTTAGAACTGGGACATCTGGGACTGGAACTCCATGGAGGACTCAGTTATTACCCATATAACCTAGGCCAATTGGCCATCCTTCACGTCAGTGTTCAGGTCCCTCCATCATAATTTCCTTTTTTTTTTAAATTCAGTACACTTTATTAAATTTTCTTCCAACAGAACACAGTAACATAAAGAGGGATAACATTCTAGTACAGACAGCAGAAACCAACACTACCCTCATTTAGCACAAGCAGAGTAATAATAACACCCCTCCCAGACCACCAAGGTCCCTCGTTTCCCCCCCCCTCCCCAGTATCCCCCATCTCGAGAACCTTGGGAACCCCAAAAAGGCAGAGAAATGTTCTACACACCATTTGCTAGGGGTTGAAGACTAATTATTTGAAATGGGGTATATAGTTAACTACCTGTCCAGTTAAATTGTTGCGGATTAACACAGTTGTATCAAACATTGGTAAAAACCAGTAAAGAAGCAGGTCAAAAGATTATCCAGACACTTGCTTCATGGAGCCAAGGAGAGTGGGTACATAGCGTGGAGTTTGTCCCATCTTTTATAATAGACTGATAGTCAACCCCTCAGACTGGCAATAATTTTTTCTAAGCAAAGGTTGGCCAGAAATTCATTCAACCATTCTGAGTATGAAATAGCTGATTGGTCTTTCCAATGACGCAAGACTACACGCTTAATAAAGAGGGAAATGAGAGACATATAGTACTGCCGTTCTTTCAACCTGATTTGTGAATAGTCTCCCACCATACAAATTTCTGGGGTAAAGAAGTCCTCTAGCCCAGAAGGGGGTCCATCTTAGACTGAATAAGCTCCCAAATTTTGGGACAGTCCCAGAAAACAAGAAACAGGATGTCAGACTCTTGACTACATCTAAAACATAACGGGTGAGGTAACCTCCCCATCACTGCAGTTGGTGAGAGTGAAGTAGATATTATGTAATATGTGAAACTGCTTCAGACAGAGCCTATCATTGGAGGTGTGGGTATAGAGGTACTGCCATATCCGCTCCCACTGAAATACAGTGGTAGGAAATAGGGAGGACCAATATGAGGATTGCCCCTGCAAATCAGGATAGAATTTGGAAAATAAAGTAGATGCAAAGTGGGATACAGCATGTAGCTGTCAAACTATATCTTGAAACATGCAGAGGAGGTCACCATGGTCGTTCTACCAAGCAATTGGGCCAAACCAACTAAGTAGTAAATGTTGAATCTGGTAAGTACCAAAAGCGCCCTTAGGCAGGAGTTGGAGTCGAGCTAGCAGTTCTGGGTAGGTCCAATCTTCCTTTGGGTAACCAGATTACTAATCCTGATGTCTGCATCACAGAACATTCTTCCAGGAGTTACCATCTGCCATCATATCCAGAAATTGGGATTGTAGCACAGTGGCTGAGAGACATCTTTAAGGTTATCATATCTGAGGGATTTACAGAGCTGGGTGTGAACTTTAAGCGAAGTGTTAATCACGTTATTACAAAGAAACGGCAGTAAATTCTTGGGGGCAATGAATAGAAGGCTATGCGGAAAGATAGCCAATTCAGATACCAAATGGTGCTCTATTTTAAGCCGGGGGGGGGGGAGATATTTGGGTTCCTCATATTGAGGAGGAGCCGAAGATCAGCGAAAGTATTTTGCCCCTCCACCATAATTTCACCAAAGGTGTTGCCAGGGCATGTTGGTGTGGCACCTGAGGACTGGAGGAAGGCAGATGTGATTCCCTTTCATAAAAGTGGGAGCAAGACAGAGGAAGCAAACTACAGACCTGTCAGTTTGACCTCTGTCGTAGGGAAAGTGATGGAATCACTTCTGAAGGAAAGAATTGTTGAGTACCTATAGGCCAGTGGGGCACAGGACCCAAGGCAGCATGGGTTCACAGCGGGAAGGTCATGCCAGATGAATCTAATTGATTTCTTTGACTGGGTGACCAAAGTAGTAGACCAGGGAAGGGCTGTGGACATGGTCTACCTAAACTTTAGCAAGGCATTTGACAGAGTCCCACATAAAAGATTAATAGTAAAATTAGCCAGCCTGGGAGTGGGTCCCAGGGTGGTAGCCTGGGTAAAACATTGGATGGACAACAGGACACAGAAAGTAATTGTAAATGGAGTCCACTCTGAAGAAAGAGGGGTACCGCAGGGTTCAGTACTGGGTCCAGTCCTTTTTAATGTCTTTATAAGTGACATTGCAGAGGGACTGGAAGGAAAAGTATGCCTGTTTGCAGATGACACAAAGATCTGCAACAGGGTTGATACACAAGGAGGCATGTAAAGGATGAGAAGGGACTTGACAAGGTTGGAGGAATGGTCAGAAGTACGGCAGCTTGGATTCAATGCAAAGAACTGCAAAACAATGCACCTGGGAAACAAAAACCCAGGGGAATATTGCATATTGAATATTGGGTAGTAATAACAACAAAAATGGAACGGGACCTGGTGGTAATTATATCAGATGACCTTAAGGTTGGCAAGCAATGTGAGGAGGCAGTAGGGAGGGCTGGGGGGATACTGGGATGTATAGGGAGAGGCATCACCAGTAGAAAACAAGAAGTTGTTATCCCCCTGTACAGACAGTTGGTGAGACCCCATCTGGAGTACTGCGTCCAGTTCTGCAGACCCCGTCTCCACAAGGACATAGACAGGATGGCGGCAGTTCAGAGGATGGCAACCGAAATGGTGCAGGGTCTGCAAGAGAAGCCATACGAGGAGAGACTAAATGAGCTTAATATGTATACCCTTGAGGAAAAAAGGGGGGGAGGACATGATAGAAATGTTTAAGTACCTCAGTGGAATCAACAAAGTCCAAAAGGGTAGCATCTTTCAGAAAAAGAGATGTTCAGGAACAAGGGGACACAATTTGAAGATAGAGGGGACGGATCAGGGGCAATGTGAGGAAGTATTTTTTCACAAAGAGGGTGGTGGATGCATGGAACAGCCTTCCTGAGCAGGTTGTGGGGTCTGAAACTGTGGGAGAGTTCAAGAATGCGTGGGACAGACATAAGGCAATTTTTGTGGGGGGTAGGAAGAAATAGGCTGTTGGTTAAATAGGATCTGCAGCTTATCCTCTAGGTAGGGAAATGTGCAGACTAGGTGGGCCAAGTGGTCCTTATCTGCCATCAAAGTCTATGTTTCTGTGTTGATCTTGCAGGAATGTATATATCAGTGAGGCACAGTAAGGACCTTCCCAAGGCTGCTGTAGAGAGTCCTACTCAGGTAATCTGTGGTTTATCTGCAACTCAACTCAGCATTGCTGAGAGGGTGCTTCTTAACTGTAGACATCACCAAATTTAGAATTGCTCCATACCATACTCAATAGATTAAGGACCTCATGGCCCACCCAGTCTGCCCATTTTCTTCCTGCCTATCCTGTCACTGCAGGCTGTGCTTGATCTCTGCCCCCCCCACCCCTTGTTTCCTTATTTAAGATTCCCTTAAGCCTATCCCATGCAAGCCTGAAGTCCACCACTGTTTTCACCCCACCATCTCCACTGGAAAACTGTTCCATGCATCCACCACTCTTTTAGTGAAGAAGTACTTCCTCGCATCTCTCCTAAATTTTCTCCCTTCCAGCTTCATTACATGTCTCCTTGTTTTCATGTAGGTTTCCCTCAGACAAATTCTCCCATCCTGTACCTTATCTAGCCCCATGAGGTATTTATAGGTCTCTGTCATGTTGCCCTCCACCTCTTCAAGCTTTACATATTCAGGTGCTTTAGTCTCTCCTCGTAGGGCTTCCTTATCTGCCATCAAATTATATAGTTCTGTGTAGGTTGGTTAAAGGGTGGCAAAGATGGCTGCTAATTTGCAGTTCTAATGGCAGATTTTACACAAGTCCTGAGTCACATAAAGCACAAAGTTCAACAGAATTCCACACCTGAACCTGGCTTGCGTGGGTGAGGCCCTTAACCAGGTGCTCATTCTCGTGAGCGGCTTGTGGCTTTTCTCCTGCTGCTGCCCGCCCCTCCAGGACTTGGCCAAAGGCCGTAGCAGCCATGAAGAGACACTGGCTCCAAGGACTGCCCAGTGTATAACTGCCCTCTAAGTGTGAGGCCCCTGACCAGGTGCTCACTCTCGTTGGCAGTATGCAGATTTTCTCCTGCTGTAGTCCATCCCTCGAGGACCAAGACTGAAGGCTGTAGCAGCCATGAAGAGACACCAGCTCCAAGTACTGCCCAGTGTATAACTGCCCTCCAAGTGTGAGGGCCCTGATTGGGCACTCACTCTCATTAGTGACTTGTGGCTTTTCTCCTGCTGCCGTCCACCCCTCCAGGACCTGGACCAAATGCTGTAGCGGCCATAAAGAGACACCAGCTCCTCCAAGAAATGCCCAGTGTGTAACTGCCCTCCAAGTGTAAGGCCCCTGACCGCGGGCTCACTCTCGTCGGTAGCTTGTGGCTTTTCTCCTGCTGCCACCCACCCCTTTCAGGATCCAGACCAAAGGCCACAGTGGCCCTGAAGAGACACCAGCTCCAAGGACTGCCCAGTGTGTAACTGCCCTCTAAGTGTGAGGCCCCTTACCGGGCACTCACTCTCATTGGTGGCTTGCAGCTTTTCTCCTTCTGCTGCCAGCCCTTCCAAGACCGGGACTGAAGGCCATGGCAGCTGTGAAGAGACACCAGCTCCAAAGACTTCCCAGTGTGTAACTGCCCTCCAAGGTATGGTAGCTCTCCATGCTACCAGTTCAAAATCGGGCACCAGGACAGCTTCTTCCAGATTGGCCATCTTTCTCGTCTGCAGCTGCCTATTGGCAGGCACTCTATATTCCGCTTTCTCCAAGCTCCTCTACTTTCCCAATCCTTTCAGATTTATCCTTTTTATATGCTAAATTACTGGACTGCATTTTAGTTAAAGTCGTACTTGATTTACCCTACTTCTTGTTTCAATAATCCAGATGCCTAGGGACTAAGTGTAATTACTGTTAAATTAGGGCAGTGTTTCAGCTTTTTTGCTTGTAAATCTGCACAGATTTTACTGGTTTTTACTATGCATTTATTGTTCCACTACCCTGAATGCCTAGGGACTGAACCTTTATAGTTTGCTAGCTGAAAAGCACAGGGACTAAGTTTAATTTTTGTCAAACAAAGTCAGTGATTCAGGCTAATTGCAGCACAGGGACTAAGTTAAATTTCTGTTAAACAGGGTCAGCGATTCAGGCTAATTGCCTGTTAAATTGCTCTTTGCATTTCTTAAACTACTTGACCTTGCCTCTCTCTATGTCCCTGCTTCTAGCCCACCTCCCAATTTACCTACCCTTTTGTCTTTCTACCCCCTGCTGTCTGCCTGTCTCCCTCTGTCTCCCTGCCCTCCGATTCTCTGTTCCATAATGAATCTGCTCTCTCCTCTTTCTCTCCCCAGTGTGAAGATCCTGACCGGGTGCTCACACTCGTTGGTGGCTTGTGGATTTTCTCCTGCTGCCATCCACCCCTCCAGGACCCCGACCCAAGGCCGTAGTGGCCATGAAGAGACACCGGCTCCATGGACTGCCCAGTGTGTAACTGCCCTCCAAGTGTGAGGACCCTGACTGGGTACTCACTCTCGTCAGTGGCTTGCGACTTTTCTCCTGCTGCCACCAGCCCCTCCAGGACCCAGACCAAAGGCCATAGTGGCCGTGAAGTGACACCGGCTCCAAGGACTGCCCAATGTTTAACTGCCCTCCAAAGTACGGTATCTCTCCCTGCTACTGGTTCAAAATCGGGTGCCAGGACAGCATCTTCCTGATTGGCCATCTTCCTCAGCTGCAGCTGCCTATTGGTTGGCACTCTATACTCTACTTATTCCAAGCTCCTCTACTTTCCCAGTTCTCTTGGATTTATCCTTTTTATATGGTAAATTGCTGGACTGCATTTTAGTTAATGTCTTACTTGATTTACTCTGGTTCTTGTTTCAACAGTCTAAATGCCTAGGGAATAAGTGTAATTACTGTCAAACTAGGGCAGCAATTCAGCTTTTTTGCCTGTCAATCTGCACAGATTTTACTTGTTTTACTATGCATTTATTGTTTCACTAGCCTGAATGCCTAGAGACTAAACCTTTGTATATTGTTAGCGGAAAAGCACAGGGACTAAGTTTAGTTTCTGTTAAACAAGGTCGGCGATTCAGTCTAATTGCAGCACAGGAACTAAATTTCATTTCTGTTAAACAGGGTCAGCGATTCAGTCTAATTGCCTGCTAAATTGCTCTTTGCATTTCTTTAACTACTTGACTTTGCCTCTCTCTGTCCCCATTTCTAGCTCACCCCCCAATTTACCTACCCTTTTGTCTCTCTACCCCCGATGTCTGCCTGTCTCCCTCTGTCTCCCTTTCCTCCGATTCCCTGTTCCATAATTAATCTGCTGTGTCTCTTTCTCCCCCCAGTATGAGGATCCTGACCGGGCGCTCACTCTCGTTGGTGGTTTGTGGCTTTTCTCCTGCTGCCGCCCACCCCTCCAGAACCCCAACCCAAGGCTGGAGCGACCATGAAGAGATACCGGCTCCAAGGATTGCCAGTGTGTAACTGCCCTCGAAGGTACAGTACCTCTCCACACTACCAGTTCAAAATCGGGCACCAGGACAGCTTCTTCCTGACTGGCCATCTTCCTCAGCTGCAGCTGCCTGTTGGTTGGTACTCTATACTCTGCTTTCTCTAAGCTCCTCTACTTTCCCAATCCTTTCAGATTTACCCTTTTTATATGCTAAATTACTGGACTGCACTTTAGTTAAAGTCTTACTTGATTTACCCTGCTTCTTGTTTCAATAGTCTAAATGCCTAGGGACTAAGTGTAATTACTGTTAAACTAGGACAGCGTTTCAGCTTTTTTGCCTGTAAATCTGCACAAGTTTTACTTGTTTTACCCTGCATTTATTGTTTCACTAGCCTGAATGCCTGGGGACTAAACCTTCGTATTTTGTTAGTTGAAAAGCACAGGGGTTAAATTTTAATTTTTGTTAAACAAGGTCAGTGATTCAATCTAATTGTGCCACCTATGTAAGAAACTCACTACATGTCAACCCGGTCTCCTTCTCTAACACTACGCCTGGTGCCCAAGTCCTAACCATTAAACTAAGACTGGGCAATACCGGTAAGACACTATATATCGTGGCTGTCTGCATCTCTCCAGGTAACTAAAAACTTGCCTTTGAATTATTTCTGTCCAGCATCGCTCAACTCCCCTCCAAGAGTAAAATCATTATTTTGGGAGATTTCAATGTCAATTGGCTAACCACTGCATCTTCCCTCTACAACGAATCCATTCTAGCTTATGACCTTACCCAAGTGGTCCATACGCCAACCAGAGTAGACCCCAAACATGGTACCTACACTCTTATTGACCTCTTCTTCACAAACCGCCCAAACAACCTCACCAAGGTCTAAGTGCTCCCAGACTCACTAAGTGACCACTACCCAGTTATTCGCTGGTGGTCAAATAAACAGCCCACTATCACGCCTAAAGTTCATGCCCAAAAGGCACCTCAAAAAAGGATCCCTTCCCCACCTCAAATCATACCTTGCTTCCTGTGACTGGACCCCTATCCACATTGCTCCATCCGCGGATGCTGCCCTCACCTATTTTATCTCTACTTTTAACTCGGCCTGTGATCTCTTCGTTCCCTTCATCAAGCATATTGCACAACAATGGGACACACCCTGGATCTCCCAATCATTGCTGGACCAAATGCACCACAGAGACAACTTCTGGCACAGGGCATTGGACTTGCAACTCCCCCATGACAGACAGCTATACAGAGAAGCCAGGAACAAATGTACCTGGGCAATACGGCAAGCTAAAGCTAATTACTATAGGCAAACCCTAACCTCCTCCTGGGGCTCTGGGAAAAAATTCTGGAACAATATAAAAGAACTCGGTGAGAAAACTGTATCCCCTACTCCTGACCAGCTACTAATTGATGGGGTCATTTCCCAGGACCCTGCAGCTATCTCCAACGCCCTCAAGCTGGCCTTCTCTGACCTCAGTAACATCCTCCCCCATAACTTCTTCAGCCAGATCCAAGTTCCACTACTTACAATCTGGCCACCACTGACCACCCCTCTTTCTGGATACAGGTCCTCACTTGCAGTGAAGCAAAACGCTATCTTACTAAAATCTTGATGAATGCCCACCATAGCAACGACTCCCTGGACATCAAACTCCTCCGGCTCACCCTGGATGTGACCCTGCCCCAGCTCACCAAAATAATTAACCTCTCCTTATGTCTCAACCAATTCCCCACACCCTGGAAAAAAGCAGTTATAACCCCTATTTTGAAGAGTGTTGATTGCACCTCCACTAGCAATTATCAGCCCATTTTGATCCTACCCCCGCTCTCCAAGGCACTCGAAAAAATCGTATCGGACCAACTTACAGAGTACCTGGACAAACATAACCTACTCAGCCATGAACAACATGGCTTCTGGAGCGGCCACAGTATTACCACTGCCCTTGTTGAATACACATCATACATACATGAGGCACTAGAACAGGGCTCCCTTGTTGGTGCAATCTACGTTGATTTAACAAAAGCGTTCAATACTGTCAACCACACGCTGCTTCTCCACTCCCTCAGTGCTCTGAACTTCTCCCTGGAAGCCACATCCTGGTTCAAGGACTATCTATCCGGCCGCACTCAACAGGTCAAAATAGATACCACACTCTCCTCCAGTACACCAGTCCTTGCCGGGGTCCCACAAGGATCCATTCTTGGTCCACTACTCTTCACCCTCTTCCTAAACTCCCTTCCCCAACCCTGCAATGGTAAGTTACTGCTCTATGCAGATGATGCTATGGTTTTCTGGAAACACCCCCATCCTAACTCCTTCCAAACCACCCTGCAGGCCTTCTTTGGGGAACCTGAAGCCTGGTTCTCTGAGCATCACCTATTGCTCAACTACCACAAGACAAAGTCTATGATCTTTGCTCACCATCAGAGTCCTCTCTGTAACACCCTGCTAATTATGAACTCGCTAGGCACCAAACTTGAACAGGTCTCCTCTTTCAAGTACCTTGGTATCAACTTTGACACTTCACTCACCTACCACACACATATCTAACATGTCTCATCCTCCATTAACACCACGCTAGGGATCCTATTCCGACATAAGCACTGCCTACCCCCCCAGGCCCTCCGTCTAGCAGTGTCCTCCTCAGTCCTTTCCTTGGTGGATTACGGCATAGTGATTAATGGGACTATAGACCAAACAGCCTTATGATGCATTAACTTAGCTCTCAATAAAGCCTGCTGCATGATCGCTGGTTGTGAATGTTTTACTCACATGTGAGCTGTACAATCTAATGAACTGGCTAAACTTCGAAGGCAGGCTTAAGTATCACACTTGCCTTCTTGCAAAAAAGATACTCCTGAAGCAAGCCCCTCAAGGCCTTCACCACCTCATCCAAATAGTTCCTAACAGAAGAGCCCCCAGGCATTCCCCCAATACCACCCTCCTGGTCCCCCACTGTAGGACCTGCCTTGGTCAACGATCCTTCTGGTATCGGGCTCCCCTGTGGTTAAACAACCTTCCGCCCTCCATTTCCATGGTACCCAGCCCTGGTCGATTTAAAACCGGCCTCAAAACCCTCCTCTTTGCCTCCACAGCCTGTGACTGCACATAATATTCCATCTTCCTACTTTTCATCTCTATAGGTTGCATAGCTTAATCCCTAGGAGGAATAGTTTCATAACTTGTTAGTTTACTCAATTAGGATACATACTGGAAAGGGGAACCATATCTGTATCTTGATTAATGCCCTCATTACTCCTCTCACACTGTGTATGTATTATGACTCAGGGTCCACTTAAGACCCCCTGAAACTGAAACCTACCATATGTAAATATCTATGACATAGGGTCTACTGTTAATGACCACTACAGCTGTAACCTGCCAATTGTATATATTCCCTGTACTGTATTACCTATGTAAGTATCCTGTTATTTTATGTATATGTATCGATCTGACGTGGAGCCTTTGCAAAGGAGTTTTTGACTCAAAGGACTGTAATTCTGATTTCTCTTTTAAATAAAAAAAATAAATAAATAATTGCCTGTTAAGTTGCTCTTTGCATTTTTTTAACTGCTTGACCTTGCCTCTCTCTGTCCCCGCTTCTAGCTCGCTCCCTGATTTACCTACCCTTTTGTCTCTCTAGCCCCTGCCATTCGCCTGTCTTCCTCTGTCTCCCCACCCTCTGATTCCCTCTTCCATAATTAATCTGCTCCCCCCCCCCCCAGTGTGAGGCCCCTGACCGGGCACTCACTCTCATCAATGGCTTGCAGCTTTTCTCCTGCTGCCGCCCGCCCCTCCAGGACCCGGACCAAAGGCTGTAGCGGCCGTGAAGAGACACCGGCTCCAAGGACTGCCCAGTGTGTAACTGCCCTCCAAGGTATGGTAGCTGTCTGCAGTTCTGGTTCAAAATCAGGAACCAGGACAGCTTCTTCCTGATTGGCCATCTTCCATGGCTGCAGCTGCCTATTGACTGGCACTCTCTACTCTGCTTTCTCCAAGCTCCTCTACTTTCCCAATCCTCTCGGATTTACCCTTTTTATATGCAGAATTACTGGACTGCATTTTAGTTAAAGTCTTACTTGATTTACCCTGCTTCTTGTTTCAGTAGTCTAAATGCCTAGGGACTAAGTGTAATTACTGTTAAACTAGGGCAGCATTTTAGTTTTCTTGCCTGTAAATCTGCACAAGTTTTACTTGTTTTATCCTGCATTTATTGTTTCACTAGCCTAAATGGCTAGGGACTAAACCTTTGTATTTTGTTAGCCGGAAAGCACAGGGACTAGGTTTAATTTCTGTCAAAGAAGGTCAGCGATTCAGGCTAATTGCCGGTTAAATTGTTCTTTGCATTTGTTTAACTACTTAATCATGCCTTTCTGTCCCCACTTCTAGCCCACACCCTGATTTACCTACCCTTTTGTCTCTCTAGTCCCTGCTGTCTGCCTGTCTCCCTCTGTCTCCCCGCCCTCTGATTCCCTGTTTCATAATTAATCTGCTCTCCCCTCCCCCCCCAGTGTGAGGCACCTGACAGGCACTCACTCTCTTTGGCAGCTTGCGGCTTTTCTTCTGCTGCCGCCTGCCCCTCCAGGACCAGGCCCAAAGGCCATAGCAGCTGTGAAGAGACACCAGCTCCAAGAACTGCCCAGTGTTGTTCCCACCAGTACTGTGCACTGGCTCCCCATCCACCCCACACCCACCTGCCCTATCTGAACACTTTCTTATATGGAGTCCAGTGATCACATGACCGCTCTGATATTTAGTAAGTGCCTAAATTTCTATTAGCACCTTATACGCCGCTGCCACTAGAGGGAGTGCAAATGTTTGATCACATCCCGGTTGACATATGCTCTCCATCTAATTACAATATCCACAGAATACCAGAAAATTGACTCTGCCTAAAACTGCCTTCCAAATTCTCAGTACTTGGAACTCTGAGTATACCACAATGTCCCACACGACCATTAGGACCATAAGGGGCCTCATCCTGTTCACTCTAATGTCCTTCGCAGGTCCCCCCTGCAGACTGTACCCTCAATTCACACAACTCAACAACCAACAGGTAGTGCTAAATGTATATGGCACCATCACATCTTATAACCTTGGGGTCTCTAGCAACACCCTGCATGGGCATCATATGCCCTGGGCTCAGGAACACCAACCAAAAGATCCCTCCATGATGACACTCTTCCCTGGGTTTGTTGCACACTTTAGCACCATGAAAGAATGATCACCCAGCAAGAGAAACCAGGAATGGAATTTTAAACTCCTGCTGCACCATCTCACTTGCGTGCTACTGCTCCTATTCCTGTTATTAGGCAATGTGCACCCGATCCCCGGCCTGCCACCCCTCTGGGTCAATCTGTCACCTAAGCCAGCAGGGCTTACTCTTGCTTTCATAAATATCTGCAGTTTACTCCCAAAGATGGATAACCTGAAAGTATGGATTATTTGGCACAACCCTGACGTTCTCTCTGTAGTTGAGTCATGGCTCTCTCCCAAGATACCTGACTCTGCCATCATACTGCCAGGATACACCCTGTTTTGACAGGACTGTCTCTCAAAAAGATGTGCGGGCTGCGTATTGTATATCAGGGATTCCCTTCAGGGACATATCCTACCCACCCCCAGTTGTAGTGACAACTTGCAGGTCCTGACTATAAAACTACTTCTGGGATAACATAACAGGGCTCTTACAGTACTCTCTGTTTACATCCCACCTAAAGTAACCATGGCTGGTACCAGTGACCTGATGGATTATGTGAGCACCCAGAGCCTAAATAATGAAATCATGATGCTGGGAGATTTCAACATCAACTGGCTCTCACCTGCTGCTGCCTCAGTCAAGGATGCCTTATCAGCCATCCACTTCTCCCAAATTGTCAGGTCACCAGCCCGAGTCAGTTACAAAACTAGGACCAGCAGTCTCCTTGATTGGGTACTCTCTAACCGGCCTGCTCACAACTCCAATACTACTGTTCTGCCTGATTCATTGAGTGACCACTCCCCTGTTACATGTACTTGGACCTACAATTTCTGCAAACCACCTCCTGGAACTGTAGCAAACTATGTACTGCTAAAAGGTCACCTTGCGCTGCTAAAAGTGGACCTCCAGTGCATAGACTGGTCAGACCTCTATGATGCCAGTGATGCAGATACAGTCCTGGACCACTTCATAAACAATTTTAACACTGTTTGTGACAAGCATGTCCCAATAAAGACTAGAAAAATAGAAGGACACATCAACCCCGGATCACCCTGGACCTCTTAGATCAACTCCATGCCAGAGATCACTTATGGCAGTTAGCGAGCGCACATGATACCACCGCTAATATCCAGAGGTACAAAAAAGCTCATAATGAGTGCACGAAAGCCATCTGACTTGCCAAAAGCAAATTCTACGAGGAAGCCCTCTCCAGCACTTGGAATAACAGCAAGTTGTTCTGGGACAACCTCAATGATATAACCAGCAAGGATCCCAAAACTGCCCCGTCAATGCTCATGGTCAACAGCGTACCATCGTTGGACCATCTGCACATAACCAACACACTTAACGTGTTCATAGACCTAAGCAGTGTACTACCAGCGGACTACTTTAATCCCCCAACCCTGGCTGATCCTACTGTGACCCAGCAATCATCTTCTAACTGATCGCTTTTCTACTTTAAAGAAGACTCAGAAGCTGAAGCCAGAAGGTACCTGGAGAAGGAACTGGGGAAATCAGGACAAAGCGGAGACACCCTGGACCTTAAATTTGTCAGCTTGGCCCTGGCAGAAGTCCTTGGCCCACTCACTAAAATAATCAACCTCTGCCTTTGCCTCTCACAGGTCCCCCAGCGATGGAAATCAGCAACAGTAACCACAGTGCACAAAGGTGGGGACCAGACTCTGCACAACTCCAGACCTATCTCCATACTCCCCCTCTTTCCAAAGCTCTAGAGCGGATTGTGGCAGATCAGCTTGTCGAGCATATAAAACAGTACCAACTCCTCTGTCCTGAACAACATGGCTTCCAATCCAGACACAGTACCATCACGGCCTCACTTGACCAAGGTCTTCTGGTAGGGGCAACTTTCATCGACCTATTAAAAGCTTTTGATACGGTGCACCATGAGCTCCTTCTGGAGCAGTTGTCTGCCACTGGACTCTCTCCAGAATCTGTATGCTGATTCAACAGTTACCTTCTCAACCACTCCCAAAAGTTCAGGATAAGGGACATCACTCTGATAGCAAATCAGTCCATTTCGCAGTCCCACATGGGTAAATTCTGGGACCTCTACTATTCAGCTCATTCTTAAACCAGCAGCTGGCCACATGCCCGAGCCAAATGCTCCTATACGTGTATGACGTGATCATATTCACCAGCAACCCTCATCCCGAGCAGCTGGTGGTAGACCTCCAAAAGGGGTTTTCATCTGCTGAAAAATGGTTTAAGGATCACAGGCTAGTTATGAACTTCAAAAAAACAAAGACAATGATGCACTCCAGCTCCCAAAGCAAGAACAAGACCTTCCCCCTTGCATAGAACATATAAACATAGAATTTGACAGCAGATAAGGACCGCTTGGCCCACCTAGTCTTCCCATTACCCTACCTAACAGATAAGCTGCAGATCCTAGTTAACCAACAGCCTACTTCCTCTTACCCCCCCACTAGAATTGCCTTATGTCTGCCTCATGCATTCTTGAATTCCCCCACACTGTTTTTGACTCTACGACCTCCTCAGGAAGGCTGTTCCATGTATCCACAACCCTGTCTGTGAAGAAATACTTCCTCACATTATCTCTGAGCTGTCCCCCCTCTATCTTCAAATTGTGTCCCCTTGTTTTCTGAAAGATGCTACCCTCTTGGACTTTGTTAATTTCCTTGACGTATTTGAAAGTTTCTATCATGTCCCCCCTCTCCCTCCTTTCCTCGAGGCTATACATCTTTAGTTTCTTTAGTCTTTCTTCATATGTCTTCTGATGAAGACCTTGCATTATTTTGGTTGCCCTCCTTTGGACAGCCTCCACCCTGTCTATGTCTTTGTGGAGATGGGGTCTCCAGAACTATACACATTACTCCAGATGTGGTCTTACCAACTGTCTGTAGAGAGGGCCAACAACTTCCTGTTTTCTACTGGTTATGCCTCTCCCTATGCATCCCAGTATCCCCCCAGCCCTCCTTACTGCCTTCTCACATTGCTGGCCCACCTTTAGGTCATCTGATATAACTACCCCCAGGTCCCTTTCCATTTTTGTTGTTGTCAGTATCTCACCCCCCATTGTGTACTCTTCCCCTTGCAATCATGAATGACAGCGGAGACACTCTGGAGCACGTCCAGCAGTTCAGGTACCTGGGTATCACAATCAACTCTACACTGTCATATGTCCAACACATAGACAGTACTGCAAGGGTGATGACAACAAGAATTGGGATTCTTTACCGACACAAGCACTGTTCAACATATGAAGCTCTGAACCTGGCCATCAACAGTTCAATAGTCTCCCTCATAGACTATGGCCTGGCTATTTACAGGTCGGCAACTGACATGGCCCTGCATCTCCACTGCACTAAACAAGGTGTGCTGCCTTCTCACAGGTGCTGCAAGACACTCGCACACCTGTGATCTTTACACCCGGGCAGGATGGCTCCAACTAAAGGATAGAATAAAATACCAATCCTGCCTCCTTGCCAAGAAATGCTTTCTCAGTCAACTACCTGCAGAGGTCCAGAACCTCCTAACCCTGCACTTGAGCACATGACTCACAAGAAACTTCTCTGGTCAGCTCTACAAAGTACTTAGATGCTGCACTGCCCTGGCACAACGTACTTTCTGCTATCGGGCTTCTCTCTGGACCAATGCCTTACCACCTGACATTGCTGGTGCTGCAACTATTAGCTCATTTAAAGGCAAACTTTGGCAGCACCTTATTACAACCAGCAACTGTGGCTGCTACCATTAACACCCCTCTTTTAACTACAACCACCTATTTGCACTTTGCCTCATGTCAACTCTATACATTGATGTATCCCAACTTCAGCACTTCAGGTCACCACCCTACCTCACACACGGTGCCTCCTCTACTCCTCCCAAACATAACCCCCCCCTCCCACTCCCCCCTCTGTCATCCCCCCAAGCCTACTCCTCCTACTTTCTGCTTTGTGTTTGCAACCCAGTAGGGTGTCCGAACTTCAGACACTGGCAAACTGTTATACTGCCTAAACTGCTCAATTTTGTGTGTACCTTATTGTAACTCTGTCTGTACCAAATGTAATCCTGTAATGCTGTACCTTAGTGTCTTTGTAAACTGCTGTGGAACCTATAAATGAGCATCCGCTCACTGGTGTAATCCAAGATCTCAATAAATAAATAAATAAGTGTATGTCCAGTTCAACCAACACGTAGATAAGGTGATTTCTGGTTCGGTCATTGACACAGCAGTGTTTGCTGCATTGGCAGTGGTTAATGCCTTTAACAGTTAAGCAACAAGGAAGTCTTAAAGGCACAGTAACCCACTGAGGGGTTACACACGGGAGGATAAAATACAAAAGGCTATCCACCCTTGTGTGATGCTCAGTTTGAGATCATGCCCTCTAGTTCTGCTTGCACTCATCAGCTCAAACATCTGTGTAGAATGGTAAACTAAGTAGAAATCTGCATTCGTACTGCTGCTGACACATCTGGCACTGGATCCTTGTCCAAATGGTGGACAAACCTTGGGGAAGGGAGGACGGCCCTCCCCCCAGTGCCCCTGCCACAGAGGTTAGAGCCATGGGAGTAGCAGGTTGGCTGCTGAGGCTTAGGGGGTCAAGAAATGCAGACCTGAGCAGTGTATATCCCTGGAACCAAGGTACATCCCGGACTGACAAAGATGGCCGAGTGGAAAAAATCTCTATGAAAGAAAACAGATTCACTTTTGCAGCAACTGTGCCTTGCTACTTAAGTGCTACAAGGTCAGCCGAATGTGTCAGCATGCAGTAAGAATGCAGGTTTCTACTTGGTTTGACGTTCTTTATGATGAGGGGTGGTAACCCCGAAATCAGCACCGATTCCCTGCACAACATAACACATGCTCACTTTTTGCTGTTTTGTCAAGCATCTATGTATACTCCATCCCATCCATCCCTTTTAGTATTCAGAAATCTGATCATGTCCCCTCTTAGCCTTCTCTTTTCTAGTCTAAATAATTTTGAGTATGTTCAATCTCTTCTCTTGTCTTGGTCCTTGCTTCCTAAATCACGAATGAGCTTGGTGGGTTCTTTTCCCCTTTAGGTTGTCTGAGTCGAGGTTTTGCCTCCTTTATCTTAGATGCCTACCATCTGGTAGGATTGCTTGCCAACATCTGCCAGTTTTGCAAAGTTTACTGACTGGATGAGAGGGTATGCCCTGAGTTAAGAGATCATGAAATCGGACCACCTCAGAAGGAACAGAGAGCATGTAATCGATCCACCTCATGAAACACAAGGAGGAGAGACAAAGCAAGGGCTAACACATTGCTTAAATAATATAATGAGTATATCACAAATCCCACAGAAAGCACAGATAAAATCAATATATGGATAAATATAAGAAAACTAAGGCATTTGCTAGCCAAGCGGGCCTATTTAATCATACTTTGTGAATAAATGGGCAAACAGTGTTTACAGAATAGAGACTGAAATGTCTAAAAATAATCAAAGATCAAATACACATCATGTGATCTAAAATAAACAGCATAAAAACTCATATCTAAAAAAATCTAAAGTAATCTCAGATAATTCAAGCTAATAATTAACTTATTGCTGCAGATCATAAGCAAAGTATCTAAGATCACAGGTCCACACTGCGCTAGGCCAATTCCAGCTGGTTTCAACATTTAGTTACATGCTATTTACCTAATTTCTAAAATAACAAGCATTTGTCAATGCCGAACATTCGCTTGCAGGTATTTGCAGTGGTGTTTGGCACTTGGACATGGCTTAAAAAATCAGTAACAAAGAAGTAAAATGAGGGACACAGTTTAACAATTGGTTCTATCCCCTGAAGCAGGCAGCATAAGAGTACTGGTGTAAAATACTTTGTCTGGAGAACAGTAAGTCTGTAAGTCTGTTTGACAATATTGTGAGCATACAGTATACTCACTGTTCAGTCACAGAAACACAAATTTTAGGAGGGACAGGGACATTTTGAGGCAAAATCAGGGTCATCCCTGAAAATCAGGGAAAGCTGAGAAGTATGGTCCATCTCCCCTTCCCTCTCTCCCCCCTCCATATTCTCTCTCTTTCTCTCCCTCTGCCTCTCTCTCTGTCTTTCTCCCCCCGTCTCTCTCTCTCTCTTAACCCCCTCATCTCTCTCTCTTCTCCCCCTCTGTCTCTCTCTCTCTCTTCTCCCCCTCTGTCTCTCTCAGCAAACAAGCATTTGTCAATGCCGAATGGTGGCTTACTGGTATTGGCATTGGTAGTGAAGGAGTTAGAGAGATGCATAATAGGACTGGCAGCGAAGTACTGAACTGACGCTGACCCCAGCCCCATCCTGCAGAGAGTGACAGGCATTGGGGTGTGCCTTTGGGTCGTCAGCCATAATGGTCATGCCATTTCACCTCACCCTTCCCCACAGACACCTAGAAGTGTCACGGTGTGCCTTTGGGTCTTCGGGCCTTAAGCTCACCCCATTTCATAAGGAAATATGCCAAAATGGGTGCAGTATAGGAGAACTGGGTAAACTTTGGGGCCGAAGAGTCCAAGGCACACCTCGATGCCTGTCACTGGCTGCAGGGTGAGGGTGGGGTGGAATGGTGTGAGTATTACAGCCGACTATGCCAAGTCACACCCTTGACGCCTGTCAGTCTCTACAGGGTGGGGTGTTACAGTTGGAAACCGTAATGCCCCGTGTGTGTGTTGGTATTTTCACTCCAAATTTTCAACATGTGCTTTTTGTGACCACACCTCATGAACAGTGGCACTGAGTTCGTTAGCCAAAAGGTGATTTTGCACAGAGATTGTGCCATTTGGTGCCACAGGTGTGAAAACACATTTCGGGCAGGATGTGAAAAAATGACAGCTGCACTGTAAATGACATTGTTGAAAATCTGAAGTGAAAATATGAAAAATTGGTGAAGTCACGAGCGTGCGTAGAAACTGTGTAACTCACACCCGTAACACAATTATTTTGGGGATATTTTTTAACCAGATTTTCAACATAGGCATTTTGGGACCTCCGCTCATGAACAGTGTCACTGTGATTTTTGTTAGTGTCCTGAACGTTGATTTCGTACAGCGTCCGCACTATTGTGTGCCACATGCGTGAAAACACATTTTGGGCAGGATGTGAAAAATGACAGCTGTACTATTCATAAGGAGGTGTGAAAAAATGGCAATATTAAAAAATCTGGAATGAAAATATTAAAAATTGTCGAAGTTACGAGCGTGCGTTGAAACTGCACAATGCACGTTCGTAATACAGTCATTTTTTTGAATTCTTCCACCAGATTTGCAAGATAGGCTTTTTAGGACCCCACCTCATGAACAGTGGCACTGTCATTTTGTTAATCTGTCCTGAAAGGTGATTCCGGCAGTGACTGTGAAATTACCTTTTGGGACCAAGTAACCAGACGGCAGTGCATGTGGTCATGAGGTGGAGTCCCAGGCACCCCATGTAGAAAATTTGGAGGCAAAATTCAAAAAATTGACTGAGATATCCAACTGAGTTCAACCCCCCATTTATGCCATTATACAGCTTACCGGCATTTCTTCAGTTCGTGGTCAGCTTTGAAGAGTGCAGACGTGTTCCCGCTCCAACAAAGATTGTGGCGCCAACCTCGGAGTAAGCATGAGGTAAGGAGGTGTGGGGAGGTGAGGTGCGCAGAGGGTGGGTGCGGGTTGGGGGACGGGGAGGGAACCCAACAGCGAGGGATCGTTTTCTTTGTTTCAGGTAATAAAAAAGAAAAAACAAACACAGCTGATGGTTTTCTTTCTTTACAGGTATAAGAAAAATGTTGAGCACACTGGGGTGGGCTCCCAGTGTGCCCCATGACTTTGGAGGGGTGATGTTGGCCACACTGGGGTGGGCTCCCAGTGTGGCACACAATGGGCGTGGGGCAGGGGCAGGAATATGCCAACGCTGATAGTGCTTCCAAACACAGGGGTACACTGGGGTAAATTCCCAGTGTGCCACACAATCTTGGGGGGTTTAAACATGCCGACAGGGGGATTGGGCACCCCCGAAGTCGAATTTCTGGTGAATGTGTGTGGCAGACAGTGGCAGCAGCCACCATGTTTATTTAAATGCTTCACCAGGAAACACTCATTGGGAGGCATGTCATTGGTGTTTCTGCATGACGAGCTTGCCTCTGATTACAGCGGCACTTTTCTTAGAAGTTGTGTCCACTTTACATAATGCTGGTGTCAGCACTAGCACGCTGGCTTATTGGGGAATGAGGGACGCACCTATTAAAGCGTGCCCTGCATTCGCCAACACAGACACACCTCTGAAATATGCTACTAGCACAAGACGTTCTTTGCACAAGCGCGCAAGCGAACGCATAAAGGAGTTAGTTCTTCACAGCACTGCTGTACTGTGCTCTGCATTATATTGTAAGATACTTAAAAAGTAACAAGGCTGTATACAGAAGAAAAAGGAGAAGCAAAATGATAGTGAACTATCTTAAAGGTACAGGGATTGTAGAGAGAGAGAGAGAGGCTCTCTTTTCTGGTTTCTTATTGTACTTTTTGCCATTTTATGAGGGCTCAGCTAAGAAGAATTTTTCTTTTGTTGAACCAAACAGTTTTACAAATTACAGCTGGTTCTACTTGTTCAAACCAAGTCAAACTTTACTATACAATTTTGTGCAAAAGTTTGTGTTGGCCTGAAAGTGATTGAACTGCCAGAGTTCATCCAGTTTGAATCTTTCATAGAACCAAACTTGCAGGTCTAACATACAATACACCGCAGAATACAGAAACATAAAGAATAGGGACAAAATAAGACTATTAGTCCATCAAGTATGCCCTAGTGCCCAATAATGTAGTACTCTGAACTAGTCTTCCTCTCAGAGTCTCCTCTGTCTCCTACCACCCTTCTTTTTCTAGTAACTCCCTTAATTAAAGATGTCCCATTGTGTCTTGAACCCAGATATAGTCTCAGCATTGACCACATTGCTGGGAAGACAATTCCCCATGTTCAGTGCATGCTGTTTAAAAAAATACTTTCTAGTGACCTTGTTGAATATCCTCCTCTCAGCTTGGGATTATGCCCCCTAGCAGATGAACTGTTCCTAAACTTGCACAGCTCTCTAAAGCTCACCCTATAGTACCACTGTATGCATTTGTATTTTTCTATCTGTCATATCTAAGAAAAAGCAGAAGAGAAAAGCAAGAGCAAAAGAAGTAGGAAACCACTTTGGTTCTCAAAAATAGTAGCAGAAAGATCAGAGCCAAAAGGCTGGCTTTCAGGAAATATAAGGGAACACAGCGGGAAGAAGATAGGCAGACATACCAAACTTCCCTAAGGAAAGCAGGGATGGCAGTAAGGCAGGCAAAGGCCGAAACTGAGGAAACACTAGCATGAACAGTAAAAGAAGGGGATAATACTTTCTATAGCTACATTAGTGAAAAGAGAAAGTCCAGAGTGGGTATTGCTAAGATCAAAGGGGGTAAGGGGGAGTGTGTGGAGGAGGACCAAGGAAAAGCATCTATCCTAAATAGATACTTCTGCTCAGTATTTACTGAAGAGAAGGTAGGGCAGGGCCCACAGTTCAGCACCATGGACACGGGGGAGGGAGGTGTGCACTAGTCCCTTCACAAAAGAAAGGATCCTACAAGAACTCATTAAGCTCACGGTGGACAAGCAATGGGACCTGATGACATACATCTCAGGGTACTAAAGGAGCTAAGGGTGGAACTAGCAGAACTGTTTAGTGAGTCTCTGAGCACAGAAGAGGTCCCAGAAGACTGGAGAAGGGCTCATGTGATCCTGCTCCACAAGAGTGGTAGCAGGGAGGAGGCAGGGAACTACAGACCAGTCAGTCTTACCTCAGTAGTGGGCAAGACAATGGAGGCATTCCTTAAAGAAAGGATAGTGCAACTCCTGGAATCCATAGGAGCACAGGATCCAAGACAGCATGGATTTACAACAGAATGGTCCTGTTAAACTAAGATTTCTTAGACTGGGCAACCAGAGTGGTGGACCAAGGGGGTGCAGTTGATGTTGCCTACCTTGACTTCAGCAAAGCTTTCGATACTGTTCTACACAGAAGATTGATTAATAAGCTGGGTAGGCTCGGGGTTGGTCAGAAGTTGGTCAACTGGGTGGCAAACTGGTTGGTGGGCAGAAAACAGAGAGTGGTAGTAAATGGTATACAGTCAGAAGAGATGCAAGTCACAAGCGGGGTACCTCGGGGATCAGTCCTGGGACCAATCATCTTCAATATCTTCATCAGTGACATTGCAGATGGACTGGAGGGTAATGTTCGTCTGTTTGCAGATGACACCAAGATCTGCAACAGAGTAGATGATCCAGATGGGATGGGCAGAATAAGAAGAGATCTGGATAAACTGACAAAATGTTCAGAAGAGTGGCAACTGGGGTTTAACACAAAGAAGTGCAAGATCATGCACCTAGGGAAGAGAAACCCTGAAGCCACCTACAGGTTGGGAGGGGAGTTATTGGTAATCACAAGGGAAGAAAAAGATCTGGGCATCATCATCACAGATGACCTGAAATCATCCAAGCAGACCACTAAAGCAGTAGGTAAGGCTAGAGGGACGTTGGGGTGTATTAGTAGGGGTATCGCAAGTCATAAGAGGGAGGTAATAATTCCTCTTTACAAGACACTGTTTAGGCCCCATCTGCTGTACTGCATGCATTATTGACTACGGCTTGGTTATCTATGGAGCTTCCCCAGCCACATCTCTCAAAAGACTCTCCTCCTGTGCCTGCCCCCTCCCCCCCCATCTATCCCTTCCTGCCTCACTCAATATGCTTGACAATGCCACCCGCTGCATTCCCCCCACCCCATTCTCTGTCCTGCTGCTACTCTTCATCTAACTCCTCCTTCCTTACTATTTCCAAATGGGAGTAGCCACCCATGTTTCACCTAGTGTCTTCAGAATGCCAACTATGTATCTAATTGCAATCATCTCTTTTTACTATGTATTGTGCTGTTACTGCTGTTCTCTGTATTTGATTTTATCTGTACATGATATTGTGCTTTATCCTTTGTCTGTCTTGTAACCTCCCCTCCCCCCACAATATTGACATGGAACATTTGTAAATGAGCTACTCTGTGCTCAAAGGTATTCTCTAATCCTAGACTGAAATCAATAAAAATAAATAAATGCAGTACTGGAGGCCATACCTGCACGAGGACATTAACAATATGGAGGCAGTCCAGAGAAGGGCAACCAAAATGGTGCAGGGACTGCATCAGAAAACATATGAGGACAGATTAACGGAGCTCAATATGTATACCCTAGAGCAAAGGAGGGAAAGAGGTGATATGATCGAAACATTCAAATATCTTAAGGGCTTCAATAAGGTGAAAGAGTTGAACATGTTTCAATATAAGAAAAATAGTAGTACAAGAGGACACAGCATGAGATTAGAGGGAGGTCGATTAATGGGTAATATGAGGAAGTTCTTTTTCACAGCAAGGGTGATGGATGCATGGACCAGCCTACTTCAGGAAGTGGTGGATATGAATACAGTGCAGGGCTTCAGACAGGCATGGGATAGGCATTAGGGAGCAATACAAATGAGTATGAATAGATTGTCCATTAACATAGTAAAGGCCTATGACACATTCATATGGTAGAAAAATGGGCAGACTGGATGGGCCTTGCAGTCCTTATCTGTCGTTAACTTCTATGTTTCTATGTTTCTTCTGTCCTCCAGAGAATATGTATCGAGTCTTTTCAGTGTCTCCTCATAGAGCCTATACTGCTGTCCCTGGATAATTTTCTTCACTCTTCATTGTGTAGTTTCCAACCTATCTCTATCCTTCCTCAGCTGTGGGCTCCAAAACTGCACACAGTACTCCAGGTGTGGTTGAACTAATGATTTATACCGTGGTAGTAATACCTCCCTCTTGAAACCTCACCTGATATACCCCAATATTCTGCTTGGGAGTAAGACTAAATGCTGAGAGTCGGGATCCCGACATTCAGGATCCCAAGTTTGGCTGCCCGACATACACCTGCCCAACAGATGGACGCTGGTGTAGGCATGGGTAAGGTAGCGGATGTGACGAACCACTATCCTGCCTCTAGCCGTGCACCACAAGAGGGCAAAAAATCCAGTGGTTGGCTGAGCTGCTCCCGTGGTGTGGAGGGCTAAGTCACTAGCAGTTTGTCCACCAGTGCTCTCAGACCTCAGTTCTATTCCCAGAAGGCAACTTTTCTACGCGGTGCTCTTTTGCCCCTCATAACTTGTTGTAACCTACTGTGAGGTACGCTCCCCCTCGGAGTTGGTTATTTTAGTTACGGAGGTGCGGGAGGTGGAGCACTAAGACCTTGTTGATCTTCCGACAGTTGGGCTCATAAACTCGGGCTGATGGAGTTTTTGAGAGATTGACTGTTGGGATTCAGTAGTAGAGCCATCCTACTTGCCTTCCCAAAAGCTTCAGTGCGTTGGAAATAACTTTTTAATTTAGACTGTTGATAATAATCGTCCCAGGTCCCCTTCTTCATTTGAGCGCGCTCAACCATTACTCCATTTATGCAATAATGTATTTGCGAATTGCTGCTATGAATATGCATTAATTTACATTTCTTACTACTGAAATTTTTTAAAGGAAAAGTACTTGTATAAATGGAACAGCCACTGCTGCATAAATTGGGGCTTTAGAACCCCAATCCACCTTGCAGGCACATTAGTAAAAGTGCTAACATAACCAAGCCATTGTAAAAAATCACCACTCATTTTGTAGCAGGCAGGTATTGTCAGACATGTCTGTGTCCAGCCCCTGAGACTGTGAGATTGTGCTCCACCAGACTGCTAACAACGTGACATCATGACGTGCCATTGCCTCTGCCTATACAGTGTCTTATGTACAGAGATTTAATAATCTGTTATTTTCTATGCTCTGCTATATTTTCAAAGATTAAATGTAAATGTCATGTTAATCATACATTAACATGACATTTACACTTAGTCTTTGAAAATATAGCAGGGCATAGAAGATACGGAGATTATTAAATCTCTGTACATAAGACACTGCATAGGTGGAGGCAATGGCGCATCATATGAATGTACGAACATACAAACATATGAAGAAGCCAGCAGAATAAGGCCATTTTGTCTACCTAGTTTGCTCGTATTGCAAGGTCCTCAGCTTAAGCTACTGATCTTGCCTTCCCTCCCCAAACCTCCCGTTCTTTCCATCCGCCCCTCCCTTAGTCATGATCCTGCTTTGTTAGCAGTCTCACGGAACGCAACTTTGGGGGCTGGGCAAGACATGGCTGACAATGCCTACCTGCTACAAAACGACCGGTGAGTTTTACAAGAGCTTGGATACGTTACCACTTTTACTAATGTAACCCCTAGATGGCGCTATCCCAGGGGCTACTACCCCTGCCTGATTTGCCACTAACAGGTTGAGGGGCCTGGATCCAATGGTGGGTGCCTCCACCCAGAGGTCAGGGTTTGCAATAGTTAAACTTACTTGGTCACAGCCCTCTGGGACACTGCAACCCCCCTTTCTTCCCACTAGTGGCCCACACAATATATCAGAATTACCTTCACAGTATACACTTACCCCCAGGGCTGGTTCAGGCACTGGGACCTCCTGTAAAATAAGATACAGTGCAACAATCACAGTACAATACTTTAACATAGACAAATACCTCAGGCAGTATAACTTTGCTGAAACAAGCAGCTCTGATTTATTTAGGGGGAATATAACAAGGACAGGGGGAAATCAGGTTAATTAGCTTATCACTTTACTCATCTACCTATGGCTCTGTGCACAGGCCTATCCCTACCAGTTACTGTCCCTGGGTACCCAAGCCCTAGTGGCTAGTCCAAACCGTGGCAGCTGGTAGGGCCCTTTCCCCAGAGAAAAGAAAATTAGTTTAAACAGTCAGCAGTACAGTGATTCCATTTGGATTCAATGTGGCAATTCAACAGGAGGCGACCCTGAATTAGTACTCACGACCTCCAAACAAGATAGGGTCCTTCAATGTCAGCAGGGCTACTCTTGAGCTCCACGAGACTCCTCACACATTTATATGGCAAACTGCAACAGGCAAAAGTCCTTTAATGGCAGCAGGATTCCTTGAGCTAACCAAGCCTCCTCACACATTTATATGGTGAACAGTAACAGGCAAAAGTCCTTTAATGGCAGCAGGATTCACTTGAGATACACAAGCCTCTTCACACATTTATATGGTAAAACAGAAAGTACTATACCAGGCAGGCTGCTTCTCTATCGATCGCAATTACTGCACAATACCGGAGAACACACAGCAGATTCAGTTCTGACAGACCGAGTGCAATTCAGCAATTTCTCCAGTCTTCTACAGGGTGAGCCTGGTTTCTACTCTTCAGATATCCTTTGATTCTCTTCACAGGACGGATTCAGTCCTAACAAGCAGTTACACAAGCTGCAGACCGGAACTCTGGGCCTTACACACGTTTCCGACTAAAACTGCACACTGAAAAGCACAGGGCTCCTTCCTTCTTCACTGCCAGAGCTCAACTGAAACTCCAACAGACAAAACGGGCACTTCCTTTGAGTTTCCTCCAGTTCTTGACTGGATTGGCTGTCACTCACAATAGACTGCTCCTGTTGGTCCAAAAGCGCAAGTCAAAACTACATCTCCAGAGTCACTGCCCATACAATCCTCTTGTGGCTGGCTCAGATTATGAGTCCAAGTTCTGATTAGGTCAAGGCACCATTTTAGAGCTAGCTTACCCCACACTGATTGGTCCAGTTCAGCAGTTCAAAACCAGAATGGGGAACTAGGCAGACACAGTTCTGACTGCAAAGAAAGCAGGTTAGACAAACTGTAATTTCATTATTACTTAAATGGTTTCTGGCAAACAGTTACATCTTTCAGATAGGTTCCTTTGCACTCCTAGTGACTGCAAAATGGAGTGAATTGGCAGCAGCTCGAGTGGTACTCAATCAAAGAAACACACAGTCCCCATACAAACTAATTATGTCTGCAAGCAGACAGCTCTTAAAGAGACAGTACCAGAGGTTCTAAAAACACTCACTGATAAATGGCTTAAACGCCAAACACCATTCAGGCTTGAAGCATTCAAGCAAGCTCCTGGAAGTCTTTTGGGAACCCCCATTTGCAGGGGGGTTACACTAACATTGTGCCTGCAGGGGGAATCAGGGTTCTAAAGTCCCAATTTATGCAGTGGTGGCTACTTTACAGTACTTGTACAAACAGTTCTCCTTTAACTGCCAAGTATTAGCCCACTTCTCCAGTCTCCTTACATCTTTTTTCATGTTGCTAATTGCCTCCCCACTATCCACTCCACCACATTGTTTTGTATCATCTGCAAACAGACTCGCTGTCCCTTGCATCTCCACCCTACTTTGACTTGTGTAAATGTTAGAGTAATGGCCCCAGGACAGATCCCTGAGGCACCTTACTAGTTAACTCCCTGACTTGAAAAAAGTTTTAATTCAGGACCACTCTCTGAGCCCCATCTGTCAATTATTTCAAATACATCTAAATAGCATACAGAAACATAGAAACAGAATATGTCGGCAGATAAGTACCGCTTGGCCCAACCAGTCTCCCAATTTTTCACCCTGCCTATACTGTCACCATAGACCCTACCTGATCTCTGGCTACCCAACCCCCCCTCGCTTTCCTGCCAAGATTCCTTTGTGCCTATCCCATGCATGCTTGAAGCCCACCACTGTTTTTGTCCCCACTACCTCCACTGGAAGGCTGTTCCAGGCATCCACCACCCTTTCAGTGAAGAAGTACTTTCTCACATCCCTCTTATATTTCCCCTTCCAATTACATTGCATGTCCCCTTGCTCTCATGCACCTTCTTTGAAAAATACTTCCTTCTTGTACCTTATTCACCCCTGTGAGGTATTTATAGGGCTCTATCATGCCCACCCTCGTCCTCCTCTCTTCCATGGTGTACATATTGAGATTCCTCAGTATCTCCTCATAGGACTTCTGATGCAGCCCCTGCACTATTTTATGTGTCCTCCTCTGGACAGCCTCTACCCTGTCTATGTCCTTACTGAGATGTTGTCTCCAGAAATAGACGCAGTACTCCAGATGGGGTCTCACCAACAAGCTATACAGTGGTAACACCACCTCTTTCCTTTTGCTGGTGATACCCCTTCCTATAGAAACATAGAAACTGATGGCAGATAAGGACTGCTAGGCCCACCCAGTTTGCTCATTTTCTCTACCTGCTGCAAAACCCACAGACCCTACTTGATCTCTGGCTGTGTTCTCTTTCCTTTCACTTGTGTTTCCCTATGCCTATCCCATGCCTTTTTGAAAACCCCCTACTCTATCTGCCTCCACCACCTCCTCCGCTGGGAGGCTGTTTCATGCACCTGCCACCCTTTCTGTGAAGAAATACTTCCTCATGTTACCCCTTAATCTACCCCCTTCCACCCCGACTGTCATGACCCCTTGTTCTAGAACATCTCTTTTTCTGAAAGGTACTATCCTCCTGTACCTTATGTATACCCTTGAGATATTTGAAGGACTGTATCATATCCCCACTCTCTCCTCTCCTACAGGGTATACATATTGAGGTCCTCCAGTCTCTCCTCATATGTATTTTGGTGCAGGTCCTGCACCATTTTTGATGCCCTTCTCTAAATTGCCTCTACCATGTCTATGTCCTTATGGAGATGCAGCCTCCAGAACTGGACACAGTACTGCAGACGAGGTCTCACTATTGATTTGCACCCCAGCATCCCATTGGCCCTACCTACTGCCTTGTCACACTGCCTTGCTGCCTCGAGGTCATCCGATATGATTATTGCAAGGCCCCTTTCCTGTTTTGTGAACATCAATACTTCTTCCTCCATTTTATACTCCGCCTCTGGGTTTCTGTTCCCTAGATGCACAATTTTATCCCTGGTGCTAGGTCACCCACCTGCTTCACTAGCTTCCTAGCCAGCATTGCATCAAAAGCATTATAGTCATCTAGATACTGGATGTCAACTGCCTGACCTCTATCAACAATTTTGTACATATGAACATACGACAATGCCAGCAGAATTAGGCTTCAAAGTCTAGCTCGTCTGCTCGAAAACGCAGCTCAGAGTTCAGAAAACTGCTACTGCCCCCCTTTCCATCTCTACTGCCAAATTTTCCCTCCCTGAGTTTACCACCCTGGTCTATGCTCTCCTTACTTGTATCTTGCCAATGAACCTATCCCTTCCCTTCTTAAAACTCCCCCCAGAATCCAATGAGATCACCTCCTCAGGCAGCGTGTTCCAAGCCGCCACCACCCTTTCCATGGAATAATGCTTCCTCAGCTTCCTCCTGAATCCCCCCCCCCAACACACACACACACACCAGTTTCAGTCTATATCCCCTCGTGGTCCCTTCCCCCTTCAATCTAAACATACCCTCAGTATTAACTTTGCTTATGCCCTTAACTTGTCACTGCACTGAAAAACTCAGCTAAGTTCATTTGACGTGATTTGCCTCTTGTGAACATATTTTGATTTCTATCCAAAAGCATGTTGGCTTCTGGGAATTCAGCAACCATTCCTTTAGAATTGTCTCTAATAGCTTGCATACTACAAACGAAAGGCTCACTGGGCCATAATGGGGGGAGGGGGGTCTCTCTCTCTCTCTCTACTCTTGTGCAAGGTACTCTCCTTTGCCAGCCTCTTGTCCATCAGCACTTCACCCGTTGCTGACTCATTATATAGTTCTGCCAAAGGTACTGCCAGGGCCTGTCTTCTCTCCCTCAACACCCTTGGGTGCATCCAGTTTGGCCTGGGGACCTTTCATTTTTTAGGTCTTGCAGACTCTTTACTACGCTTTCTTTAGATGTATGTCTTGTCATCTCCAATTTGTGACAAGCTGTATGCTCAAAATTGATCTTTTTCTGAAAAATACTTCTCTCTTGTACCTTGTTTATCCCTGAGCAATATTTAAAGGTCTCTATCCTATCACCCCTCTTTCTCCTCTCTTCCAGGGTGTACATTTTGTTTGTTTGTAAAATGTTATTCAAATTCATATGCAGATGAACAAGAATAGGATAAACTCCACTGAATTGAAACTCATTTCCAAGGAGATCCATACATACTTAGGTCCTTTAGTCTCTCCTTGTAGTGCTTCTGATGCAGACCCTTCACTATTTTAGTTGCCTTCCTCTGGACTGCTTCCACTCTGCCTATGTCCTTTCTGAGATGTGATCTCCAGAACTGGACATAGTACTCTAGGTAGGGTCTTACCAGTGATCTATACAGAGACAGCACAACCTCCCTCTTTCTGCTAGTGATACCCCTCTCTACTCCATCATCCCACTTGCATTCTCAACTGCCTTGTTGCACTGCCTGGCCACCTTTAGGTCATCTGATATGATCACCCCAGGTCTCTTTCTTGCTTGGTGGTCATGAGTACCCCCCTCATTTTTTACTCCTCCCCTGGGATTCTGAGCCCCAAGTGCATTATTTTGCACTGAAACCCAGCTGCCATACCCTTGACCACTCCTCAAGTTTTTTCAGGTCACTGCTTATCCTTTTCACCCCTCCCAGAGTATCCACCCTATTGCAGAGTTTGGTATCATGAGCAAAGAGGCAGATCCTCATTTCCAGCTCCTCTGCAATGTCACTAATAAAGACATTGAAGAGGACCAGGCCCAGCATTGATCCCTGAGGTACCCCGCTGGTCATGCTTCGTTCCTCTGAATGAAGTCCATTTACCACCACCCTCTGACTCTTATCCTTTAACCAATTTCATACCCAGTTTGCCACCTTTAGATCCACTCCTAAGCTATCCAGCTTGCTTACTATATCCTATGTGGAAAGGTGCTCAATGCCTTACTGAAATCGAAGCAGGCTGTGTTCACTGCTCCACACTCATCTAGTTTCTTGGTCACCCAGTCAAAGAACTATCAGATTCGTTTGATGTGACCTCCCCCCAACCCCCGTGAATCCATGCTGCCTTGGGTGTTGTAACCCATTGGCTTCATAAGGATTAACCCACTACAGAGCATGGGTTTACTTGAGAATTAATCCATGTCAGTGTGTGTATGTGTGTGTGTGTGCATGAGGCCACAGGCCAAGTGCCTCCAACCACCCAGGTGTGGATTAATTCTCAAGTTAATCATACCCTGGAATGGGTTAATGCACTTATAATATGGCTAACAAAAAGGGGCACACACAGGTATTACTAATATGCTGGCAGCTGGTGATGGAAACCATTCCCGACACAGGATGTGTCATATCGGTAAGAAACACGGCTATATACAGGAACACAGAACAAAGGACACAGACACTGTTCAGTGGAGTGAACAGCAATGTTTAATATTGTGCCAGTGGGGGAGGGAAATAACTGTCGATACAGATAGGGGAAGGTGGACAAAAAGAAAAAATTACTCACCTTAGTAATGTTGTTTCTTCTAATGGAGTCTTGCTATATTATGACATATGCAGTGAGTCCCAACCTTCGAACTGCTCCGGAGGTGAAAGAGTTAACTTTCCATGCCAGGCATGGAATGCTGAGCTCGAGCTCGGTTGAAACTCTGTCTGTTGTTCTTCAAACTCAACCCGTCAGATCTTTATGAGCTAAACTCACTGAGGTCCTGTGTGGAAGCTGTAGACCTACACTAGCCAACTGGCTACTAAACATAAGAACACATTTTTTGGTCCCAAAACAAAGACTCAAGTCAGGAGACCCAAAAATGAAAAACACAACACCAAGTCACCCCAAAAGGAGGGTGAAAACAACAAGGTGGGCATCTACTAAGTGCCAACACTGCACTGCCACCCAATCCCAAAACAGAGGTTCTGAGAGGGGCAGGCAGGGAAGGTCATAATATAGCAAGACTCCATTAGAAGAAACAACATTACTAAGGTGAGTAATTTTTCTTCAAACAACATGAAGTCTTGCTATATTATGACATATGCAGACTACACAGCAGTACCTCCATGGAGGAGGGTCAGAACCTACTTAGGAAATAGGCTCTGAAGCACAGCTGTGCCAAACCGAGCATCACTCCTAGCCTGGATGTCCAGGGAGTAATGCTTGGTAAAAGTGTGAACTGTTTTCCAGGTAGCTGCTTGACATATCTCTAGAATAGGGATGTCCCTGGCAGCAGCCAGGGAAGCAGCTGTACCTCTGGTAGAGTGAGCCTTCAGGCCTGAGGGAGGAACCTTACCCCAGCTTTTCATAACAGAATTGGATACAGAGACAATCCACCTGGCAATGGATCTTTTAGTGGCAGGTTTCCCTTTACCAACCTCACCATAACTGAGGAACAGTTGGAGGGAGTTAAACCTGTGACCCTTGGTATGCTCTATGCAATAACTAAGGGCTCTCTGCACATCTAAGCTGTGCAGCCTCCTCTCGCTAGAGGAGGAATGGTCAGTGAACTACACTGGAAGAGATATAGATTGATTAAGGTGGAAATCTGAAACCACCTTAGGCAGGAACTTCCTGTTAGTCCTAAGGACCACCTTATCTCTATGAAAGGAGATAAAATCAGGCTCCACTGACTAAGCTTGTAATTCACTTATGCGTCTGGCAGAAGTGATGGCTACCAGAAACACAGTCTTCCAAGTCAAGTACTTAAGCTCTGCTGAAGACAAGGGCTCAAAAGGGGGTTGCATAAGCTGAGCAATGAAAACATTAAGATCCCAGGCAGGGGCAGGGTCCCTGAATGGAGGGTTGGTGTGAAGCAATCCCTTAAAAAACTTGGAGAATACAGGATGAGCTGAAAGAGAAGAGGGTTTACCTGCTGAAATAAAAGCAGACACAGCTGCCAAATGTACTTTTAGGGTAGCTGGTTTCAGCCCCAAGGTATTTAAATGGACCATATAATCCAGGACTGTGGGTAAATTGGCAGATTCTGGGGAAATATGCTTCCCAGAGCACCATATGGAAAACCTCTTCCATTTGGAATTATAGGTAGCCCTGGTGGAAGGTTTCCTAGAAGCCTTCAATATATCCATTACACCTTGGGAGAGGTGTAGATCAGCAAACTCTAACTCTTCAAGAGCCAGGCTTTGAGATTGAGAGATTTGAGGTTCGGGTACCAAACCCTCCCCTGAGCACAGGTTAACAGGTTGTGTTTCCTTGGAAGGCACAGGGGAAGATGGACTGCTAAGGACAGTAGGAGTGGATACCAGGGCTGTCTGACCCAATCTGGAGCAATCAGGATCATCTTGCAGGATTGAGATCTGATTTTGACTAACACTTTGAACAGGAGAGGGAAGGGGGGAAAAGCATAGAGAAACTTCCCTTCCCAATTGAGAACTAGGGCATCCAGAGGGACTGAGACCAACACTGGGGGCCTGCAGCAAAAAAGGGGAAGTTGGTAATTGTCTGGGACTGCAAAAAGATCTATCTGCGGGGTGCCCCATCTGGCAAAATTACCTCCAGGACCAGGGGGTCCAGTGACCATTCGTGATGGCCCTGGGAAATCCTGCTGAGAGCATCTGGCAGGACATTGTCCTTGCCTGGGAGGTGAACTGCTGTAAGGGAGGTGTTCAGGGAGTAAGCCAGAGACCACAACTTCATTGCTTCGGTGCACAAGGCCGTAGACTGAGTGCCTCCTTGCTTGCTGATGTACCACATTGTGGTGGTGTTGTCTGTTCTGACCTGTACAACCTTGTTCTGAACAGATTTGGAAAAAACTTGAAGTGCTAGAAAACCTGCTCTGAGTTCCAACAGATTGATGTGGAGCAGAGATTCCTGAGGGGACCACAATCCCTGGGTAGTGAGGTCGCCCATGTGAGCTCCCCACCCCAAGAAGGATGCACCTGTAATAAGGATTAAGGAGTGAGACTGAGTGACAAAGGGAACCCATTGTCTCAGATTGCTCTGATCCTGCCACCACTGTAGGGCTTGGATCAGGGATCGAGTTACTGGGATCAATTTGGTTAGAGGGTCTTTCCTTTGAGACCAGAAGGCTCTCAAATGGAACTGGATGTCCCTCATCTGAAATCTTACTCCCTGCACTACTGCTGTGGAAGCAGCCATGTGCCCCAGGAGCTGTAGAAAATGCCTTGCTGGTCGAGAGACCTGCAGGGTGAATGAGGAGGCCAGAGAGACCAGAGTCCTTGCCCTGGGCAAAGGAAGGAAGGCTCTGGCTTTCTCTGTGTTCAGCTCTGTGCCTATGAAGGTGAGGAGCTGGATAGGCTCTAGAACTGACTTTGAAAGGTTCAGAAGGAAACCTAAGGAGGTGAGCAGTTGCTGAGTTATCTGCAGATGTAACTTGACTTGGTCTGAGGACTGGCCTACTATGAGCCAGTCATCCAGGTAAGGGAAGATGGCATTTTTTGCCTTCTTAGGGCAGCAACTGCTACTGCCAGGCATTTTGTGAATACCCTTGGAGCAGAGGTGAGGCCAAAGGGCATTGCTCTGAACTGGTAATGGCCTGAGGGCAGCTCGAACCTGAGGTACTTTCGATGGGAGCTTCTGATGAGAATATGGAAGTAGGCATCCTTGAGGTCCAGGGACACTAGCCAGTCCCCTGGCCTTAGAGAGGGTAGGAATAATTCCCAGAATCACCATTTTGAACTTTGGTTTTAAAAGGTGCTTGTTTAAATATCTGAGATCCAGGATGGGCCGCCATTCTCCTGTCTTTTTTGGGGTAAGGAAGTACCTGGAGTACAACCCTTTGCCCTGGTGTAGGGGTGGAACCCTTTCCACAGCTCTGAGAGCCAGGAGGGAAGAGACCTCTGCCTCTAGGGCAAGTGCCTCTGGAGGATTTGCAGGTGGAAAGGATCTGGTTCTCATCTTTGGGAATTTTTTGAAGCTGAGAACCAGTCCCTGGCTTACTACTTCCAGGACCCACTTGTCTGATGTCAGAGACTTCCAGTCCTGGACAAAGTAAGCCAGCCTGCCCCCTACAGGTAGCTGAGAATCGGCCCTAGCAACCCCATCAGGGTGCCTGCTTGGCAGGGGCTTTGGGCTGAGGGGTGGAAGCAGGCCTGCTTGTACCCTGTCTGCCTCTCCCTCTAAAGAACCCCCTCTGGGCATAAGCAGAAGAGGAGGCCTGGGCTTGGTAAAAAGGCCTATGAAAAGGCCTGCCCCTGCCCCTTGAAAGCTGCCTTTGAGGAGTGGCCTGCCTTTCCTTGGCCTGTGCACTCCTATAGGTGGTCTATACTCATCCATTTTCTTCATGTAATTCTCTGTCTGCTCCCCAAACAGAGAATTACTCACAACAGGAAAATCCATGGCCTTAGTCTGGGTATCCTGTGACAGGCTAGTACATCTGAGCCAAGCCATTCTGTGAAGTGCCACAGATGTCGCCATGACTCTTGATGACACATCATTAGAGTCCACTGCAGCATGGAATTGCACCTTGGATGCCTCAGTACCATCAGCAGCCACCTGCTCCAGCTCCTTGGCAAGCTGGCCAGGGACCTGTTTTGCTAGAGCCATAACAGTATCCCATCTGGATTTCTGATATCTAGCAAAATAAGCAATATAATTTGCCTGTCTGAGTCCCAAGGATGCTGCCATGTACTGTTTCTTTGCCATGGCATCAATCCTCCTGGAGTCCTTGTCAGGGGGGTGTGAAGCCAAGGGAATATTTGCCTTGTCACAGGCTGCAGCCTGCACTACCCCAACATGGCTGCATTGTTGTGTAAGGAACTCCGTATCAGAGCCTGACAATGTGTACCTCTTGTCCATTCTCTTATCCACAGGAGGTATAGTGTGAGGAGTTTTTAGAATTTTAACTGTCTGTTTTCCAAATGATTTATGCAAGGGAATAGACAGTCTCCTAGACTCTGGGATATCCATCATTTCCACATAGTCAGGCTCTCTTGATCATCCACAGCTTCTTCCATAGGGAGCTGGAGGTTTCAACCACTTTTTATAAAACATAAAATGAGAAGGGGACTCAGAAAGCCTAGGAGGAGACACTCCTGAAGGTCTGTCTGGGGAGATGTCGGGTCAATAGGCACATCAAACTTTCAAATCCACATTCACTCTCCTCATACTCCTCTTCCCCCTCCTCCGGTTCATAATATTCCTCTAAATCATACTCTTGAACCGGTCGAACCGTAGGCTTACCTGATGGTGCCGGTTCGGTCGGAACCGGGGAAAGCGACTGGACAATTTTAATCGCTCTGGCTATTTCTTCAGCGGTTGGAGAGGAAAGTTTTGGCTCCACACCAGCTGATTTCCTAGTCCTTTTTGCTGGAACCGACTCCTCAGAGTTGGATCTCCTTTTGCCCGAAAAAGTCTCGCCCTGGTCAGAGGGACTCCCTCCGGTTCGGTTGGAACCGAACCGGGCTGGCCATCCGGTTCAGCGGACTTTTTGGTCTCCATTTCCCTGAGCCTACCAACTCTCTTTTCCAGGGTAGCTGCAGGAAAATTTTTACAAATCTGGCAGTTTGCACTGAGGTGGTCAAACCCCAGACAATAAACACAGGTGGTGTGGGGGTCAGCCTTGGCAAAGACTTCCCCACAGACACTGCAGTGTTGAAACCCAGTGGGCCCGGTTTTTCTTTTGGGTTTCTCAGACATAGTGCCAGCCTAACCAAACTTACCCATTTATGGCAATCCACAGGGTAAGACTCTTTATTGGTTCCCAACCGTGTCATGGGTCCTGGAAAAAAACGTAATAAAATCCGCTTTTTTAGAACCGATAAGAACCGGTAACCACACTCTAAATGACAGATTAATATATTTTAAACAACCTGATCGGTTCAAACCGAACCGATAAACCGTTTACAAGTTCCACACAGAATAGAAATTAATGTAAAACCTATCTAGTACTCACAATACCACAGACAGAGTCTGAACCGACCGGTTGCGGTTTAAATTCGGTCGAAAACCGAGAAAAACAATACTTTAACCGACAAAATGAACCGAGCAGAAGGAGAAATCTCAGCGACTGTTCAGTGAGGCGGAATAAAGAATCTGACGGTTTGAGTTTGAAGAACAACAGACAGAGTTTCAACCGAGCTCGAGCTCAGCGTTCCATGCCTGGCATGGAAAGTTAGCTCTTTCACCTCCGGAGCAGTTCGAAGGTTGGGACTCACTGCATATGTCATAATATAGCAAGACTTCATGTTGTTTGAAACAAAATAACTGCAGTACGCTGTCATTCAGCAAGAGAGGAACGTATAGAAATAACAGGATAACTGCGGTACTGTGTCACTCAGCAAAGTCCAATGTGGAAATAGTGATACAGGACACAGCACCATCTGCAACACAATGAAGACAGAAAACTGGAATGTGCAATGAGCACGTTCAGCAAACACAAATAAGTTCTTTAAATTGAGCACATCGGAAACTGCAACTAGCATGTGAATACTAAACAAAGAGGTTGTTTCTTGTAGCAAAAATAGCACACACACGGAGGAAAACATGGAACTTGGGGTACTAACTGAAGAATCCCAAGAAACTCTGCAGTTCTCTCAGCCAGGTAGGTTTTGGTTATATTTTTTTTTCTTCTTAGATTGCTGTACTTATACACTTATGATTCTTCTAATGAAGTACATTCAATTAAAAAAAAAAAAAAGAAACAAAGAATTTGTCAGCAGAAAAGGACCGGTAGGCCTATCTGGTCTGCCCTACTTTCACCTGCCTGTTACTCACCCTGGACCCTATCTGATCGCCAGTGTCCCTCCCTTCTCTCTTTCCTCCATTTATTTTGCCCATGAGACTATCCCATGCATGTTTGAAACTCCCCACAGTCTTCACCCCCACCACCTTTCCTGGCAGGCTGTTCCAGGTGTCCACCACCCTTTCTGTGAAGACATATTTACTCACATCTCTCTCAAACCCCCCCCCCCAACCAAGCTTCATTGCCTGCCTCCATGTTCTGGTGCTCCTCCTTCCTTGAAAAAGACTCCATTCCTGCACCTTGTTCACCCCTCCCATGAGGTACTTATAGGTTTCAATCATGTCTCCTCTCACTCTCCTCTAGGGAGTACATGTTGAGCTCCCACAGCCTGTCCTTGTATGGTTTCTCGTGCAACCACCATACCATTTTGGTAGCCCTTCTCTGGACCATTTCCACCCTTTCAATGTTCTTGGGGAAGTGCGGCCTCCATAACTGGACACAGTACTCCAAGTGGGGTCTCACCAGTGAACGATACAGCGGCAACAACACCTCCCTCCTCCTGCTAGAATTCCCCCTCCCTACGCAACCAAGCATCCCACTAGCCTTGCCTACTGCCTTATCACACTACCCTGCCACCTTGAGATCATCAGATATGATTACTCCAAGGTCCCTTTCTTGCTTGGTGACTGTGTACCTCCCCCCCATCTTATGCACATTGTGCACAGCTCCTGGGTTTCCATGCCCCAGGTGCATGACTGCACTTTCTGGCATTGAAATACAGCTGCCACTCCCTAGACCACTTCTCTAGTTTCACCAGATCCCTTTTCATTCTCTCCACTCCTTCTCGGGTGTCCACTCTGTTGCGGATTTTTGTGTCATCTGCAAAGAGACACACCTTCCCCTCCAGTTCCTCAGCAATGTCACTTATGAAGACATTGAAGAAGACAGGACCCAGTTCTGATCCCTATGGCACCCAACTGGTCATGCTCCCATCCCCTGAGTGACTGCCATTTACCACCACCTTTTGCCTCCTATCTTTCAACCAGTTTACTACCCAGCTGACCACCTTCTGTCAAACCCCCAGGCTGCTAAGTTTATTAATTGGCCTCCTGTGTGGCACAAAGTCGAAGGCCTTACTGAAGTCCAAATAGGCAACATCCACTGTCTTCCTCTGATGCACCTCCCTAGTCACCCAGGCAAAGAAATCTATGAGATTTGTGTGACATGACATCCCCACTAGGAAATCATGCTGCCGGTGATCCTGCAGCCCATTTGCCTCCAGGTACTCTATCAGCCTCTCCTTCAGCAGGGTCTCTATTAATTTCTGCATTACTAATGTGAGACTGACTGGCCTGTAGTTGCAGGCCTCCTCCCTGCTGCCGCTCTTGTGCAGAGGGACCACATCAACCCTCCTCCAGTCCTCTGGAACTACCCCCATCTCCAGTGAGGTACTGAATAGTGTTGCCAGAGGGGCAGCTAGCACCTTGCTCAGCCCTTTCAGAACTCTTGGGGGAATCCTGTCTGGCCCCATTGCCTTGTTTTCCTTTAGGGCGTCCAATCTCCTCTGAACTCTCTGCTCAAAAAATGGACTTGTGTCTACTCCCTCTTCCCCTCGATGCCTGCTGATACATGTTGGTCCATCCTTCCCTCACTGTGAAGACTGAGCAGAAGTACTCATTTAAAATCTTAGCTTTTTCTTGATCTTCCTTTGCAAAGGCATCCCCCCGCTCTCCTGATCCTCACTATCCCACCCCTTGTTTTTCTCTTTTCACTCTAATACCTGAAGAAAGTCTTATCCCCTTTTTTTAACCTCCTTGTTAATCCTGTTCTCTGCTTGTGCCATAGCTGCCCTCAGCCACCTTCTTGCTTCTCTTTGTTTATCCAGATATACCTCCCTGTCCACCTCTGTCTGGGTCTCCTTGTACCTCCTAAAAGCTGTTATTTTTCTCCCTTAGCACCTTAGCCACCTCCCTCGAGAACCATAGTGGCCCCTTCTTCCTCCTCTTACCATTGCTTATGTAAGTCCCCCAAATGGGCTTACTTTGTAGGGCTATGGCCCCTTTGGTCCCTTGGCAGTGTTCCCACAGTGGCTCTGGGTGGGCTCTGGACCTGGTGGTCCTGTGAATGCCTCCATGGCTGCAAGACACCTAACTCTATGTCTCACCCCCCCCCCACTGTGTAGACGGGGGCTGAGTTTCATTGGTGTATTTGCACCTCCAGGTGATGGAGAGGTTTGCTTTGGGGTCCCAGAGGCATTATGGGCCCTGTACGAAAATGTAAACAAGAGACATGATGGCCTGAGCTCCACTGAGCATGCACAACTGTCAAGAGGCAAATTTAAAGAAGCCACAGCTCCCATTATGGTGTGGGCAATTTGGCCACTATTAAGTGGTATCCCGGGCTCCTGGAAAGGCATGAGAGTCGAGGACCAAGTGAAATAGAAACTGGGAAGCCTCCGGTTTGGGGGGAACTGTTTGTAGCCCTGTGAGGGGCAAGCATGTTTAGATTTAAGGAGTGGATTGTTGTGGAGTTCATGTACATAAAGATGGCAGCCCCCACTAAAAGACTACAGAACGGGGGCTGCTAGGTAAAGTATAAAGGGCACTGGAAAGCCTGGGACTGTTGCAGCCAATCATTGGTGGGCTGGAGAAAAGAGTATAAATAGGACTGACAGCCTGCTAAAAGAGGGGTATAACTAGAGGGGAAGTGCTGTGCAGCTGAGTGGGCTTCACAGCCCCATAACTGCACTCAGGCCCCACAGTCTAAAGAATAAAAATATACTGGAAAAGACAGCATAGAGTGAGCTCAGAGTTTGCAGCAGGAAACAGAGCTAGGTTTTGGAAGTGGTTGCAGATGACTCAGTGCCAGATTTTTCTGCCAGAAGAGAGAAAAATGAGCTGAAAGCTGCAGAAGGAGCTGAGAGACAAGTGTAATGTTGTTTGAGTGTTCTAGCTGGTAAACCTTGCTTCGCAGACAGTGTTCCCTCCTTGGAGGAGTATTTCCTTGAAAGCATTTCAGCAAGGGGAGTGACTGAGAGTGCTGGTGGCCAGAGACGGTGAAGCGACCAGCCTTCCTGAGACAGGAAGACAAAGTGCATAGAGCTGGCCCCAGAGACTGATAAAACCCATCTGTAAGTTATCCACCCAGTGTGTGTAACAGAGAGGGCCTAAGGGACCAAGAGTCAGTTCCTACCCTTAGGCTGAAGACCAGGTCGGAGAGCATCTGCATTGGATGACGAGAGGCCTGCCTGGTGATGCTTGTCCCTAGAGGCCATAGGGTGAAGCTGGAAAGACTAGGCAGGTGAAGATCAACTGTTTCCTTTTCTACAGTGTTTCTGCATAGCTACTGCATCATCAGGGAACCTCCACGATATCGAGTAGCCACAGCGCTGACTGCAACTTATTCAACTTATAAAGGTGAATCACCTCTCAGGTTCTTGGTGGTAATAAACCAACAGAAGAAACAAGAGACAAATGGCATAAGTGGTAATAAACTTGTTTATTACACAAAAGCAGACATATGCCCTCATCAGAGCCTTACCAAAGTAGACACTGGGAGCCAAAGTTTTCCTGTACCCCAGGATATGAAGACAGTCTTGGAGAAAATACGTTATACAGAAGCTTATATGGTACAATAATTGCTATGGAAACTTGTCCTTTGTGCATAAATTAGATATAAAGAATGATATCTGGAATGTGTCCTGATTCCAAATCCCGGAAGAGATTATTCATAGAAGTTATAACATAAGAGCCATAGGCAGAACATAAAAGTTCCCTGGCAATACTGTATAGCAGGTTGAATTTGCTTCCCCCTGTTTTCGCACAATACATGCATTAAACATATTCGTGACTTGTAGAAATCGCACTGCGGAAGTACCAGTAAATATGGTGTTTAATAGACTGACAGCTGATTGCAATTTGGGAGAGTATTTGGCTAGTCTGTGTATAACTTACCATTACTGCACCGACTGCCCTATACTGAATCTCTGTTAAGTATGTCCCTAGTGAAAGTGGATAAAGTCTTCCCAGTGCAAGCGCAGGAATCCGATGGAGCTGAGTGCTGTAGATGCCATCGAACTTTCTGAGAACTCAGGTGTGGAGCTTCATGTTGCGGCATCTGTTTCAAGAGAGCTGTCAACCCCACCGACCAAGAAACCCAGGCCCTCAACATATGCCACATACACCCCTGACCTCCGTTACGGACTCGGGAAGTACGCGGCTGAGAATGGGGTAATGGCAGCTGTTCGCTTTCAGCATGGCGAGTTGGTTAACAAAAGCACAGTTTGAAAGTTCAAAACCAATTACCTGGCAGTGATTAATGTGGCTGAGGATCCCACAACAATGTCTTCCTCATTGCCTTGCAAACCACAAGGAACACCTACACACCTGTTGGATGATTTTGAGGATAAGCTCAGCAATATTTGTCCTAACCATGCGAATGGAAGAAGCGATTGTAAACGCTCGAGTCATCCATGCAGTAGCTGTCAGCATCATAAAGACAAATGCACCACAGCTTCTGTTTGAAAAAGGGGTTTTCTGGTTCTTTCAACAAAATGGGCATGGGGTTTCCTAAATCGAATGGGGTTCAGCCAGAAGAAGGGGATGAAAGCTGCCCGCAAAGTGCCTGCTGATTTTCAATGTTTAAAAGCTGGCTTCTTACTTAGAATTTCAAAAGCCTGTGCTCAGGAACTGATCCCCCTGCAACTGGTGATCAATTTAGATGAGACGGATGTAAGCATGGTACCAGTGTCCCAGTGGACAATGGAGGAGACAGGATCAAAGCAAGTCTCCCTTACAGGAGTCAGGGACAAGCGACAGGTGTCTGTTGTCCTAGCGTGTACCTTGGCTGGTCGGATGCTTTTTCCATAGGTCATTTACTAGAGGAAGACCTCCGAATGCACACCCTCTTACAAACTCCCTAGGACATGGCACATCACCCACTCAATCAACCACTGGGCAAATGAGCATACGACTGTGGAATTCATTGAGTGCTTGATTGAACCGTATGTACAAGCAACCTAAGCCGAATTGGGACTGCCAGATGAACCAAAGTACCTCCTCATAATGGACCCGTACCATGCCCACAGTACAGAGACTGTACTTAACAAGCTGGAGGAAGCTAGCATAATACCGGTGTATGTGCCGGCATTGTGCACTAATGTCTTACAACCCCTCGATGTCTCCATCAACAAAACTTTTAAGGACTTACTCAAAAACTGTTTCACTGAATGGTATGCCAGTTTAATTTCAGCAAAGATTGCTTCTGGTGGTGCAGAGCTGACAGTGGATCTCAAACAGCTAACACTGAAAGAAAAGCATGCCAGATGGATGGAGTCAAGTTTTAATGCATTAAAGATACAGCATGAGGACATTGTGAGTGGACCTGAGCAATCAGGAATATTGAGAGCGCACAGTGATTGCCTAAATATGGTAAGCACCAGCATTATTCAATGCTACATTTAGTGTGATTTGTTTTTGTCTAGTTTAACATTTAGTATTTAGTAGCTAAGACCAGCCATTCTCTCTTTTTTTTAACATGTGCTAACACAGCAGAGAACTGAAGATGGTGATTGAAAAAATGCGAGACACCTTTCTGTTTTTTTTCAGGCTTTTCAAGTGCTGGTCATTTGAATAAAAAGGAAATGGGGATTGGAAATGAGGACTGAACCGGGCGAGCAAGGAGAACATTTTCTGCTTTGTTTATGGCCAAACAATTTCTGCTTTTTAATTGGGGCTCCTGAAGTACTGGGCTTTAGATTAAAGTTATAACTTTTTAATTTACTGCTTGATGACTATGTGTTTTGTTCATCGATGCTCAGTAACCATGGCTATGTCATTTGGTAATTTTCGCATCCTGCTAGATTTTGCTTTGTGAATTCCAATAGTGAATATAGCGAAATATATCAGGACGCAAAATATACCTGCTATACAGTATATTGCTTGCCTACTTCCTTGTTATTCTGGAACACAAATTCATTGATTTTATTCCTAGTGTCATTGAAACTTTTGGCAATATCGTGCAAGTTATACATGGTATATCTCTCTTACATAGAAACATAGAAGTTGACGGCAGATAAGGACCGCAAGGCCCATCCAGTCTGCCCATTTCTTTTTCTACCTTATAAATGTGCCATCGGCCTTTGCGATGTCAGTGACCTATCTATTCATAGTCATTTGTATTGCTCCCTTATGCCTATCCCATGCCTGTTTGAAGCCCTGCACTGTATTCATAGCCACTACTTCTTGTGGTAAGCCATTCCATGCATCTACCACCCTTTCTGTGAAAAGAATTTCCTCACATTCCCCTTAATCGGCCTCCTCTAATCTCATGCTGTGTCCTCTTGTCCTGCTATTTTTCTTATATTTAAACATGTTAGACTCTTTCACCTTGTTTATGCCCTTAAGGTGTTTAAATGTCTCGATCATATCACCTCTCTCCCTCCTTTGCTCAAGGGTATACATATTGAGCTCCGTTAATCTGTCCTCATATGTCTTCTGATGCAGTCCCTGCACCATTTTGGTTGCCCTTCTCTGGACTGCCTCAATTTGGTTAATGTCCTTGTGAAGGTGTGGCCTCAATACTGCACGAGTACTCAGATGGGGCCTAACCAATGTCTTGTACAGAGGATTAGTACCTCCCTCTTACGACTTGTGATACCCTACTAATACACCCTAACACCCCTAGCCTTACCTACTGCTTTAGAGGTCTGCTTGGATGATTTCAGGTCATCAGTGATGATGATGCCAAGTCTCTTTCTTCCTTTGTGACTGCTAGCAACTCCCTCCCAGCCTATAAGTGGCTTCAGGTTTCTCTTCCCTATGTGCATGATTTTGCACTTCTTTGCATTAAATCCCAGTTGCCACTCTTCTGACCATTCTGCTAGTTTATCCAGATCTCTTCTCATTCTGCCCACCCCATCTGGATCATCTACTCTGTTGCAGATCTTGGTGTCATCTGCAAACAGACAAGCCTTACCCTCTAGTCCATCTGCTGGGTCACTAATGAAGATGTTGAATAGGACTGGCCCCAGGACTGATCCCTGAGGTACCCACTTGTGACTTGCATCTCTTCTGACTGTATACCATTTACCACCACTCTCTGTTTTCTGCCAGTCAACCAGTTTGCCACCCAGTTGACCAACTTCTGACCCACCCGAGCCTACCTAGCTTATTTATCAATCTTCTATGTGGAACAGTGTCAAAAGCTTTGCTGAAGTCAAGGTAGGCAACATCAACTGCTCCCTTGGTCCACCACTCTGGTTACCCAGTCAAAGAAATCTATGAGATTAGTTTGACAGGACCTTCCTTTGTAAACCCATGCTGTCTTGGATCCTGTGCCCCTATGGATTCCAGGTGTTGCACTATCCTTTCCTTAAGGAGTGCTTCCATAATCTTGCCCACTACTGAGGTAAGACTGACCGGTCTGTAGTTCCCGCCTCCTCCTGCTACCACTCTTGTGGAGTGGGATCACATGAGCCCTTCTCCAGTCTTCTGGGACCTCTCCTGTGCTCAGAGACTCACTAAACAATTCTGCTAATGGCTCTGCTAGTTCCTCCTTTAGCTCCTTAAGTACCCTGGGATGTATGCCATCAGGTCCCATTGCCTTATCCACCCTGGAGCTTAGCAAGCTCTTGTAGGACCCTTTCTTTTGTGAAGGAGTAGTGCTCACCTCCCTCCCCTGTGTCCATGATGCTGAGCTGTGGGCCCTGCCCTACCTTCTCTTCAGTGAATACTGAGCAAAGTATCTATTTAGGATAGATGCCTTTACAGGGTCCTCCTCCTCACATGCTCCCTTTTCTCCATTAAGCTTAGCAATACCCCTCTGGACTTTCTCCTTTCACTAATGTATCTATAGAAAGTCTTGTCACCTTCTTTACTGTTTGTGCTAGTGTTTCCTCAGTTTGGGACTTTGCCTGCCTTACTGCCTTACCTGCTTCCCTTAGGGCAGTTTGGTATGCCCCTATCTTCATCCCGCTGTGTTCCTTTATATTTTCTGAAGGCCAGCCTTGGCTCTGACCTGACCTTTTCTGCTACTGTATTGAGAACCAAAGTGGTTTCCTTCTTCTTTTGCACTTCCTTTTCTGTCTAACACAATGGGATGTTGCTTCAAGTACTGTATCCTTAATGCTTGCCCACTTTGCCTGTACCTCCTCACCTGTGTTTCTTTTTGCCAGGGCTAGCTTAACTCTGTTGGCCATCTTATCAAAGTCAGCTCCTCTGAAGTCCCATATTTTTGCCTTGGAATGGGATGATTTAGATGTAGTAGCCAAATTGACCATACCATGTGATGGTCACTGGCCCCAGGTGACCTTCTACCTGGAGATCTGTGATCCCTTCTTTGTTAGTCAGTACTAGATCTAGGATAGCCCTGTCTCTTGTGGGTTGCTGTACCAGTTGTTTGAGGCCCTCCTGCAGGAGTCCACTATGAGTCTAGTTCTGGCAGATGTTCCTGCTGGTATTGACCAATCTGTATCTGGCATGTTGAAGTCTCCCATTATCAGAACCTCCTTTAGCTGTCATGTTTTGTATATCTTCTAACAGTAATGTGTCTATGTCCTCCCTCTGGTCTGGGGGCCTGTAGACAACCCCAGTTCTTATGGCTGTCCCATTTCCTGTTTCCAGGGTGACCCACAGTTCTTCTGGCTCCTTATGTATTCTAATTTCTGTAGCTTTGATATTTTCATTAACATACAGGGCCACTCCTCCCCTTGCACCTCGGTCTCTTCTGAACAATACATAGCCAGGTACTGAAGTCTCCCAAGTGTGGTTACTGGTAAACCACGTCTCACTAATTGCTACTATGTCCAGTTTAGCCTCTGACATTATTGCCTGCAGGTCTGGGATCTTATTCCCAGGCTGTGAGCATTTGTGACATGATTTTCCATTGGCCAGATTTTGGTGTGTTAGTTGTTGGGTGAGGTTTGGCATTACCCTGTGCATCGTATGGGAGACAAACCTTTTTCACCTGGTGATGCAAATGAATGGCAAACACACTGAATTCCAGTTTGACCACTAGCTGAGGGGAGGGGTGTTCTTCCCATTCAACGTATGGGTGCTGCACCTCTCCCATTTGCTAGTTTAAATATTCTGCAAAGACGCCAAACTTCTGCCCCAATGCACTGACTCTCTTTAGTCAGATGCAGTCCATCAAATTTAAAGAACTTTCGCCCCAGAACTGTTGCCAGTTCCTACAAATCTGTGTCCTTTTCCTGGCACCAGTCCTTGAGCCACGTGTTTAGCTCCCCTATCTCCCTTCTCTGACCTTCAGTCCATCTGCTCCCTTCTCCCAGACTGGCAGGATCTCAGAGAAGGAGATGCCGGACAAATAGATGATAGTTTGTCACCCAGCCTAGTCAGGTGTTCCTTGGTCTCCACAACTGACCGGCTGGCGAGGATCATTAGTCCCTATGTGTACTAGGACATCAATGTTTTCTCCTGCTTTGTGAACAATTTTAGCAATGCGGTCAGTGTCTCTCCATGCTGATGTACCTGGAGACATCTGACCATCACCCTGGCTGGAGATGGGTATCAACTCCCGAATCATGGAGTCTCCTATGATCAGAAGTTTTTGGATTTCCTTTGTGCTAGTTTAGTTTTGGTTCCTGATTTGGGTGAGTATTGTTGTGTTAGCTCCTGTGCCGCAGTGTCCTGCTCTGCAGTGTCTTCTGCCTCTTTATTTGATTTCAGAGATAGAGGCAGATACCTGTTTGTAGTGTTTATATGGTTTTGGAGGTAATGTGTTGGAGAGCGAGAGTGATGGGGCACCTGATTTGCTCCTCCTAACCACCTGCCAACCTCCTGGACCAACTACCCTCTGCGGTTGAGGTTTTTCTGTTGGATGCTGGGAAATGGCGGTGGTTCTTATAATGTATTTCCTCTTCAATATGAAATTTGAGGCGTGCAATCTCTGCCCATGCTGCCGGAGCTGAGACCTAAGATCTCCAAAGGCCCAGCATGTAGGACAGTGTCCTAAATCCTGTAAGAATGTCCTTCTGAAAATTGTTCCACAGTACCTGCAGTTAATGAAATCCATTCCAAATAAGTTGCTGGGTTTGTAACCTAGTCAGAGTAATTAGAAGGAAAAAAAATGCAAGTAATGGTTTAATTGTGCTTTGTTTAACTTGTTATAACAAGTTAAATTACTAGTGCCCTGTAAATGAGATCACCTTGTGAGGCCCCACTGATCCGCCCTTCCTGCTCTGCCACAGGAAATGTCACAACTGTGGTACCCTATAAAAGGAGTGTAGCGTGGGGTGGTTGGGGATGGGGTGGGTGGCTGGGCCCTTCCCTGCCTAAAAAGAAGAACCCAGGACGAAAGAACAAGGAGGTAAGCAGAAACAATCAGTCAACAACAAATGCAGTAACCCTGAAAGCTTATCCTAATGTTAGATAAAACTGTAAAACCTGTAAAGCACCACCTGTAATAATTTCAGAGAAGATATACCTGTAAGAAACACTTTGCTCCAGAGAAAATAAAGCAGTAACAGAAGATATACCTTGCAAAAGACAATTTGAATCAGAAGATTACAGCAGTAATCTGTTAGCACACACCTGTAGGCACACCTTGTAATAATGCAGAAGAAGGTATACCAGCAACAACAATTTGAATCAGAGAAAAATAAAGCAATGAAATGTTAGCAACAAACAGTAGCAATCCCTGTGAGTAAAAAATAAAACACCACCACACAGTAAATCTGCTTAGCCAAACTAAGTCTTAATCCTTCTCCCTTGCTCTGGTAAGTTTCTCTACTCTGCCTTTCAAGCAGTCTTAGAAGGAAAGAGCTCAGGTGAAGCTAGGTGCCTTGGCCAGCAAACCAAGTCTTCTACCTCCAAGATATCAACTAACCTGACTTTTTAACCTTCTTTCTGTTGGAAATTACTGACAGTTTGCCAGCTCCACCCCCACATACACACCTAATCCTTTGGAAGAGCTGTGGGAGGAAAAGCAATTAGCTCCTTCAATGTGAGAAGGAGACTGAAACACCTCTGAGACAACAAACCTTTTCAACAAACAAGAATAAAATAAAACACAGTGTCAAACAGTAATTTTGCTTAGCCCAATGATAAAAAAGTCACAAAAATGTAAGCTCCACCTGTAATACAGTAATTTCAGAGAAGATATACCCTGTAAGAAACACTTTGCTCCAGAGAAAAATAAAGCAGTAACAGAAGATATACCTTGCAAAAGACAATTTGAATCAGAAGATTACAGCAGTAATCTGTTAGCACACACCTGTAGGCACACCTTGTAATAATGCAGAAGAAGGTATACCAGCAACAACAATTTGAATCAGAGAAAAAATAAAGCAATGAAATGTTAGCAACAAACAGTAGCAATCCCTGTGAGTAAAAAATAAAAACACCACCACACAGTAAATCTGCTTAGCCAAACTAAGTCTTAATCCTTCTCCCTTGCTCTGGTAAGTTTCTCTACTCTGCCTTTCAAGCAGTCTTAGAAGGAAAGAGCTCAGGTGAAGCTAGGTGCCTTGGCTAGGTGCCTTCCTGGCTTAGCCCATCTACACCATGCAATAAAGGGGGGTAAAACATCATTCTTCATGCCGGTCTGGGATTTTACTGTTTGGCTTTCAATGGCTGCAAAATCTGCCCTGTTTCTGATGGACATGCTGGTTCCAAAGAGACCGGATATGGTGCCAATGGCGCCCGTAATATCAGCAGTGGTACACTTAGTGCATTTCTTATTCTTATTATTGGGGTTTGGTCTTGGCCAAAATACACCTAAGTGTTCAGTGGTATGTGGCCCAGCTACTGGGTCTTGCATATGTGTCTGGTATGCTGCAAGAATGTCTAATAACATGGTACTATGAAAGTTAGATGTGTTTTAGAGCACATGCCAAATTTGGCCATGTTCCAACGTGTAAGGTTAAAGATAAGAGGGATGTGCATGAACTGCACATTGTTGACAAGTGTACCTGGAAATGATGTGGTGGCCAGACTGCTAGCTGGTCCTGGCTCCTGTATGGGGCAGTCTGTGAGTTCTGCTTCAGTAGGGGGGAACTACTGATAAAAACATAGCTGCTGTAGCCATGTAGTGTCATGTGCAAAAGTCTCTAGCAGAGTCTTCTGGGTAGTGATCATAAAAGGTGGGACTGATCAGAGCAGTGAGGTTGTATAAACCAGTATGTTTGTAATTAGCTTGTCTGATGGACAGTGTGCCATTAGGGGCAATTCTGGTATTAGGCCAGCCTTGAAAAGTGCCTTTGGAGAGGCCGGCCACAGGAATTTGTTGTCTATTACCGTCAGTCTGCCATTCAATTTGGAGGGATGATTTGTCTGGTGCCACAACCATGGCATTCAGATAGGTATCTGTGCCTTCCTGAACAGCGATTAGTTTGTTGGGAACATCTATGCTGAATCCTTCTGGGATGGTGGTAGGTTTGTTGTGTGGGGTGAGGTATCAGTGTCAGTGGCTGAGCAGGTAGCTCACTCGCCTCTAAGGCAGGGAGATCAGAGGGCTGTGGGTTCAGTTCTCACATCTGGCATTTGGGTTAATATCCTAGTACTGACACTGTAGTGCAGCATGACAGGGGTGCTTCACTTCTGAGGTGCCGTCTTTCGGATGAGAGGTTAAACCGAAGTCCCATCTGCCTGGATTGGTGGTAGTTCAGGTGGATGTTAAAGATCCCATGGCACTTATCGAAAAGAGTAGGGGAATTTCCCCAGTGTCCTGGCCAAATTTCCCTCATTCACTAAACAAAATACCACCAACAGCTTAATCTGGTTCAAGGTCAGTTGGCATTCATCTGTATACCCCTCCCCCAGGTTGTGCCTGAAACAAGGCAGGATTTGTCTAGTGCACTTACCCGGCCAACAAAAACTAACTAAATAAATCATTCTTCTGCAGGCTAAAGAAGTGAAAGGAGTCACCTTAGACATTGGTTGGTATTGGATATTGTAGTCATATCCTTGGAATGGACAACGGGAAGTATTGCTGCAAGGAGGAACAAAAGCAAGATAGCCATCTTGTGCGTGTACCTGTAAGGAAGAAAGGAAAGGTCAGTAGGTACTATTCCACCCAATGGGGTTAGGAAAAGTAGTTATTCTCCTTTATATAGCTTGAGCTGATTAGCATGTAGCCATTTATCAGTAGGTTCCTTCATATGTATGAGTCTAACTTGGTAGACGGCTGGATTGAGTTTGTTGATAATGGAGTAGGGTCCTTCCCATTTGCTGGCAAAGGAATGTGTATGGTGTGCAGATTTGAGTACCATTACCTGGTCTTCAACTTGCCAGTCCACTTCTTATGTGTGTTTGTCAAAGTGAAGTTTAGAACATTGTTGGGCTTTACCCATGTGTTGTGCTGCATACAAGTGGGTCTTGATAATGTCATTTCTGAGTTTAGCAACATAAGTATCTACAGACACTCTGTCTGCAGTGGGTGTGTTCAGGTAATCTCATGGTTCTACCAGTCATAACCTCAAAGAGTGTGCACTGGGGGGGTGCAAGTAGGAGTACCCTTAATTGCCATAAGGAGTAAAGGCAAAAGGGAATCTCAATCCTTGGGACTGTCCTCAATGAATTTGGATAACATGAGTTTTATCTGTCTGTTGACTCTTTCTACCTAACCCGAAGATTGAGGGTGGTAGGGGATGTGAAACTTCTGGTGTACCCCAAGAAGTCTGAGTGTTTTTTGCATCAACTCACCTGTAAAGCTGGTTGCTTGATCAGAGTCTACCTTAAGAGGTAGGCCCCACCTGGAAAACAATTGTTCTACCAGGATTTTTGCGGTTGCCTTTTCTGTGCTTTTGGGGGTGGGAAAAGCCTCAATCCATTTAGAGAACAGATTAGTGACCATAAGGGCATATTTGTTGTTTTTGCTTGTATTAGTCAATGGTCCAATGAAATCAAGTTGAATTGCTTGCCAAGGGCCAGATTGTCTCTAGGGAAGTAATTTAGCATTTTGTTTGGTTGGGATTGGATTGTTTAGTTTACAGATCAGTCAATTGTTAATGTAGTGCATAACATCTTTAGTAAGACCAGGCCACCAACCTACAGTTTTCAGTCTTTTGACTGTGTTGTCCACCCTCTGATGTCCACCAGTCAGGGTGTCACAAACCTGATGAAAAACTCAGGCCACAGTGATATGGGGACCACTCACAACTTGTAGTTTATGTCATCAGGCTGGTACCATACCAGTTTATCATGTGATGAATGCAGTTTTTCTGCATGCCTCTTGTAGGGGTTGCTGGTTGACAATTCTGGTTCAGTCCCTTTGTCTAGGAATCTAAATACTTCCCTTAGCTGTAGATCAGCTTTTTGTGCTGTGGATAGATCCAATGGCACAAAGGTTTAAGTCTTCTTCATAGCTGCTATGTGTATTACTACGAGAGCAACTGGATGAGCTATGTTCTATGTGTCCCCCCTGAGCACCCTCCTTGGCAAGGGTGTCAGCTCGGTCGTTGAACACATGGTATAAATCTGACTTTGAGTGAACCTTCACCTTGTGAAAGTACAGTTTGTGTTGAAACTGCTGAATCAGTGTGTGATTGTATACAAATAGATATTTGTATTTGACAAGGGTGCCATGAGAAGAGGTTAAGGAGTTTCTCTGCTAGAAAGGTAAAAATTCTGTCCAAGAGCAACAGACCCAGTTAGAGTCTATGAAAATGATGGTATTTGCTGTACCATGGTGTATGAGCTCAATAGCACAAGCCACAGTTGCCAGTTCTGCGTATTGAGAGGATGTAATACTGCAACGTTTGGATGTACGGACAGTGTTACCATTAGGATAGAGGATCAGCACTCCAAATCCAGCTACCTGTTCCCCTTGGTGATATGAGGCAGAGCCATCAGTAAAAACATGACATAGGGAAGTGTCATCCAGGAATCTCATGGTAGCAAGGAAGAAAGGAGCCTGGATCAAGCAGGTCTGGAGGCTAGAGTTCACAGTCATGTGGGGTCCCTGTATACAGGAGACCATGGGCCAGGACTGAAGACATTTTGGCAGTGTGGACCTGTAAGTCATGATCCTGCAAGAGAAGAGACCAATGTGTTAGTCTGGTATTGGACACAGAACCATCCTTGACTCTGTCTGATAGCAAAAAGTTGGTAGGTGTGTGATTTTGTGTAACACAAAGGGTGAGCACCCTGTAATGTACAGGAAATGCTTCACAGCCCAGTAGGTAGCCAAAAGACTTCTTTCACAGGTATTGTAGTTTAGTTCTACTGGTGAGAACATCTGGGAAGCACAGATGATGGGTCTAAGAGTCCCATTCACCTTTTGGGCCAGAACTGCTGATATGGCAATGTCAGAGGTAGCAGTTTCCAGATGGAAAGGCAGTAGTGGGTTTGGATTGACCAAAGCTGGAGCAGGGGCGAAAGATTGTTTCAGTAGGGTCACTGCATTGTTGTGAACAGGAACCCATGTCCATGGGACATCTTTCTTAAGGAGCTCATACAGAGGGGCACCTTTCTGTGCAAAGTCACAGATGAAATCTCTGGAATAGTTGACCATTCCCAAGAAATGTCTGAGTGTGGCAACACGTGTTGGTAGTGGCAAATCTTGTAGGCCTTGGATCTTGTTCCAGGCTAGGCTCCTGCCTTGTTCAATGATGTACAAACCAAGAAAGATAACCTCTTTTTGGCAAAGTTGTGCCTTTGCAGGGTTGCATTTGAGGCAGGCTCTCTGCAAGAGAGTAAGTAGTTCATCAAGGAGATCAAAGTGCTCCTCCCTAATGGTGGTAGTTAGAAGTAAATCATCCACATATTGTAGAAGACACTGAGTGGTAGAGAAACCTTGCAAGGCATCCGTCATGTGTAGATGGAAAAGGGAGGGGCTGTTGTAAAAGCCCTGTGGGAGGGAGGTTCACGTGTACTGGCAGCCCTCAAAGGTGAAAGCAAACTTGTATTGGCTTTTGTGGTCAACAGGAAGTGACCAAAACCCATTGGAGATATCAAGGGTGTGAAACCAGGTACAGTCTGGTGTTAGCAATTTAAGCACATCTGGTATTGATGCTACTGTAGGGGAGCAGCTAGGAGTGACTTGATTAAGCTTCCTATAATCAGTAGTGAGTCTCCAAGAGTTATTGGGCTTCTTCACAGGCCAGATTGGTGAGTTGAGGGTTGAGACACAAAGCCTGATAACACCTTGTTGAAGGAGTGACTGAATGGTTTCCCTGAGTGATGGCAAGGTTTCTGCAAGAAAAGGATACTGTCTTTGCCTGATAGGATCAGGGCCTGGGACTTCAGTGCTGGTTTGCATTCTCCTGCAATCATGTTTGTGTTTCATAAAAACATCCAGCTGTTTCTGCAAGATGGGTAAGAGTTCCTCAAAGAACTCATGAGTTTGGAATAGAGCTATGATATCATATTCCTTGTTGTTAAATGAAATAGCAGCGACAACATGAGAATCAGGGATCATGACAGCATGATATTGTCCTTTGATTTGGATCAAAAGCCGATTGGTTAAGTCTACTACACAGCTGTGTAGTGCTAGGAAATCAATTCCCAGGATGCTGGGTTGATGACGTACTATCATGAGGTCAAAAGTGAAATCTGTGGTAAAGGTCCCCAATACCACAGGAAGCACAATGGAGCGGTAGGTAAGCAGTATAGTACCATCTACACTTTGGGCATTGGTCCTCCATCCAGTGGACTAGGAAGAAGGGGATGGGTCTTCGTCATGTAATACGGACATGGCTGTGCCTGTATCCAGAAGTACAGTAAGTTGGCAGCCCCCAACCATGACCTTCATACAAGGCTGTCTGTTTGGATCAGTGGTGATATTATTTACAATACAGACTGCAGCCTGTAATAATCAATCTGAACTATCATCTTCAGGTGGGTCCTGGAACCATAGGCCTGCGGGGTCCCGCTGGGCATCTTCCAGGTTCTGTATGGGATACAGGTGCTCTTGGGTAGTTGTGGCAGCAACAGACAGAGGATTGGGGTTTTGGCCTGTTGCAGACTGGCCAAAGGAAATTCCAATGTCTCCTTGGCCTGATGAAGGCAGGGCTGCAGGTGTAACTACCGGTATGGCTTGTTTTGGAATAGACTCGGCCACTGACTGGACTTTCCCAATAATTTTCCAGAGGTTTTTATTTTCCTCCACTACCTGGTTGTAGGAAGGGCCCGATCGGTAATTCTGATTGCAGTGATTGCCATTTTGGTTGGAATCATTCAATTTCTTTTGCTGGTTCTTGTTCTTGCTGCAGTCCCCCCCCCCCGATAGGGTTGTTTGTCATTGGAGGGTGTGGCCTTGCCATCCTGGGATCTTGCCTTCCACCGTATAGTGGGTTGTGGGCTCATTGGCAGGTTATACCTTGGCCACCTTGGCTTTTGAGCTGGAACTAAGATCTCAGAGGTAGAGTTGGTAAACTCGTTCTGTTCTCGCAAGGATGTCAGTGAACTTGATGGTTCGGGAAAAAACGCAGGTACAACCTTGTCACATAGAACCAAAAGCATTTTCTGAATGAACAAGGATTTGTACTCAATCTGGTCCCCATCTGCTCCCTCTTGTGAGAGAGACTTGCCAGTGCAGTAGAACAACCATAACTGCTGATGGTATGACACCAGGCTTTCCTTGACTTATTGTTTTTTTTGCAGTCAATTTATTTATCTTCCCTGGGTGGCATACATTCAATCCTGATCCCCCAGCCCCGTCTCCTGCTCGTGGCTTACCTTCCGCTGTCCTCCATGGCTTGCCCCACCATGGTGGGGCAGTGGGGACCCCTCAACCCGCCAGAATGGATCTGGTGTGGAGGTTACCACTATTCACAGGAGTGGGGCCGTCAGGGATCGGATGTCATCATGCCATGCCCAAGACTCCTTTTCCACTTTCTACCCCTAGGAGAGAAGGCGTGTAATGACCCCCTAAGGAGAGAGCATGCACATGTCTGCATGCACTCCTCCAAGTATCTGCCTCCTCTCCACCCCTTTTGGAGCATCAGTGTGCCATCCCCCAGCTGCCGCTAGGGGCTAGTCGACACTGACTGCTGGTGACCCCCCTCCCCAGAGAAGGAGAGCAGTCCCCTGGATGCTCAATCCTTCTCTTCCCCTGCTGACCCCCAGCATCCCATGCTCATTCCTGAACACGGGTCACCAGCGCAGCGCGAGGTAAGGTGTCCAGTGACTCGGCACCACCTGGTAGGCCTTTGGCGAAGTGTTTGACAGGGTAGGTCAGTATGATGCCAACCATGCCTGGTGAGAGAGCGGCAATGAGTTCAGCAGCTACATCATCAAATGTTGCATCTGCAGCTTGGTGGACTGCTTCTGGGAGCTTTGCCCAGAGGCTTGGGCTGACAGTCTGTTGAAGAACCTGTACCTGATAGTCTGCTGGGAGACTAAGCATTTCACACTTAGAATGGACCTTCTCCAAATGATGACTGCGGTTGTCACTAGGGCCCATGTGGCCTATACTGCCAGTGATCTGCTGAACAGAGTGGGCTGCCTGGAGGGGATTAATGGGAACTGCTAGATGCAGATCAGGGAAGGGACTGGAGCATGCGCCATGGATGGTGGCTTCTGCTGCGGCATCGGCCACAGTGCTGAACATAGATTCAAAAGTAGCAGCTTCTTTCAACATTTGTTCCATGTTTTCTTGAAAGATTTGTTTTTGCTCTTCAGTCATCTTGGTCCTGGCAAGGGCTGCATTGATCATTTGATCAATCTCCATTCTGTCTTCCTTTTTCAGGACAGCAATCAGAGGTGGATACTTTCACCCCCCTCCAGTGTCTTGGCATCGCACATGAAAGTTGCCATATTTCTCATGAAGTAGGGTCGTGTTATCATAGCATAGGGGAACACCATCTTGTGGGTGGCGTGGGTGGGAAGCGCCATTTTGAGGATATGGCTGGACACTGCCATCTTGGGTGGTTTCATCATCTGAGTCATCATCGCCTGATGACACAATGTCAAAGGAGGTGTAGTGAACCCAGCCCATCACTTCAACATGACCAGCCAACACCTCTTGCTGATGATGCAGTTTCACCATTTTAGTTCTACACCTCTTGTGACTAACTTTTGCATTATTCTGCCCAACACCTCGTGATATCTTTCTGTAACACTCTATATACGGCGCTGAGTTCGCAGTTGTTCCTAAGCTCCCTGTCCAGTTCACCACTTGCCCTTTTCAGATCCTCATGCAATGCCTCATTCTCATCTTGTAACGTGTCATTTGTTGCACTCAACAAATTATTACTTTGCAATATCTGCCTCTTATCCTGCTCCAACCTGTCACAATCCTCTCTCAGCATACATAACTCTCGTTCATTATTCTGTACAGCACAGTGCAAAAGGGTCTCGATCTTACTGCACAAAGACTGAAATTCTTTGTCCAGTCTCTGCTCTTTCCTAACAATTTCAGTTGCCTGCAAGCCCAACTCCTTTTTTAGAGTGGAGTTTTGCAGTTCAAGGGAATGAAACCTTGATTCAGAGGCTTTTTGAGCAACATGAAGAGCAGCAGCTAACAGCCCTTTTAGCATTTGCTTTTTGGCTGTTTGTCTCATCTCCAAGTAAGGCAGTATAGCGCAGTGGTTTAAGGCTCTGAGCTGCAAATCTGGAGACCTGGATTTGAATTCCACAGCCCCCACTTTCATACTGTGTGACCCTGAGCAAGTCACTTAACTTCCCTGTGCTCCCAGGTTGCACCTGTAAACAAGCTTTCAGCTTAGTGTGTCTCACCTGGTTAAACAATTGGAAGAAAAAAAAAGTACTGGGTTATCAGAAGATTTTGCTTCCAGCGTGAAGTCACTCCAGCCTCCATGAAAAGCGAGAAAATTAGAGACATCAAATCTCAGATCTGCACAGATATTGGACATGTTAGGGAAACTTAAAATAACCAGTCAGTGTTGCTCCACCTGTGTATCGATCCACAAGACAAAACCAAAAGACAGTCGGACATCTGTACTCACACAATCCTATAACTCAAAACTGCTGTGGAGCAAGGCGAGATGGCATTGCATTTGGCCAGTGTTCAGCCAGACTTTGCAGGGTGCTACAAAGTAAAAGAATGGGTGAAGTGATACAGGGGTTACATCTGCTTACAACCTGTTAGGATGCTAGTGAAATAGGGAATCTCTGTTAGTTTAGAGCACCTGCGCACAGTCGCCAAAATGTAAAGGTGAATCACCTCTCAAGTTCTTGGTGGTAATAAACCAACAGAAGAAACAACAGACAAATGGCATAATCAGTAATAAACTTGTTTATTATACAAAAGCGGACATATGCCCTCATCAGAGCCTTACCAAAGTAGACACTGGGAGCCAAAGTTTTCCTGTACCCTAGGATACAGAAGCTTATACAGTATGATAATTATCATGGAAACTTGTCCTTTGTGAGTAAATTAGATATACAGATTAGGCCCTATTGGACAAAAGTGAGGTGGCTCCTCAGTGTGAAAGTTATACATTTTTTGTAAAGTCAGCTAAAAAGTGTGAACACAAAGGATCCTCACAGAATACAGAGATAACAGACAAATAAGTGCTGTGCTACATAAATCTGCATGATAGTGCAGTCTGTGTAATACAGTACGACTTCTCAGAAGATGGCTTACATAGAGTTATACAAAGAATATAAAATGCAATAATCACAGTAATAATCACTACTAATGTCCCTGATACCTTACTCTTATATGATAAGTATCCACGCCCTAATAAGTTAGTACTGATTGTGGCTCATTGAAGCTGCGATTAGGTAATATTGTAGATGCTGTCAGCGGTGTATAGTGGGTTGCCAATATGGGTGAGGGAACCAAGTATAACAGGCTGCATCACCGCTGTGTGGACTACAAAACTATGAGTACCCCAAGTTGTGGTTTTGGGGCGTTTCTTGTAGCTAGCTAGCTAGTTAGATTGCTGGGGGCGAGCCACTTCAGCACTGTCTCAAGTGAGAATAAAAGTTTGGACAAAGCAAGGTTTAAAGTGTTGCAAGTGTTTAACAAGTAATTGGGCCATGATGAAAGTAATCAGGCCAGCATCTTCTTCTGGTGAGGTATCCACCACAACAGGGACATTTTAGGGTGCACCCTAAGGTGGGAGGCAAAGGGACTGTGTGGGGGATTGTTAGAAAGCATTTAAAAAAGGTTATGTTTTTGTTTACCTTCTCTACCCCCGCTCCCCAGATAAACTAAAACATTGGTTGCATGTTAGTTCTTGTGGCTGTAAATTTGCATACTCCAGTTACTGTATGTAGGGAAATTATTACAGTGTGGGGAAGTGTACTGGGGGATGGTATTGTTATTTCCTGGGAGACGGTAACCTGCAAATTGTCCATGGGTATTCCCTGCAACTGCCCCAGGTGGAGGCACCATGCCAACTTACTGCCCAGTTACAGAACCCAGACTGAGCCCCTCAAGAAGGTGTACCAGGTGGATCCAAGGGCCCTGGAGCAGCCAAGGTGAGTCAAAGGGCTGTTACACTATCTTCCTTCAAACAACATGCCGTTGCCCTTAGATATCCTTTTTTCAAACTTTTTCCACTGGGTCTTCTCTCCCCCATCATCTCCCACTTCAAGGTATTTACCGAGGCAGTCTCCCATTTCTTTAAAATCTGTCCTCCTGACGTCTAGGACCCTAGTCCTAGTGTGTTTTTTCTCTTGCCCAGTTGGTATGCTAAACCACACTGTATGGTGATCACCTTGTCTTGTACCCAGGGGACTATCCCCCATTACACCTGCAATGCTGTGCCTGTTCATAAGTACTAGATCCAGCACTTCCCTATCTCTAGTGGCTTCCATTACAGATGCCTGAGAAATGCCCCTGCAGGGAGTCGAAGATGGCCCTGCTCCTTGTTGAATTGTGGCAGAAATGCTCCATTCTACATCTGGAAGATTGAAGTTCTACATAATCAGTACCTCCCCTTAGCTTGCCATTCTGCCAGTGGCCTCCCCAAACCTTATCTAAGTCCTCCCCCTGTGTGGGTGGTCTGTATGCCATCCCCATGCAGATAAAGGCCCCGACCCAGTCTCTAAACCAACTCCCAGAACTTCCAGCTCTTCCTTATCCCCTGGTGCCACTCTATCTCTGTGGCTTTTATACCTTCCTTCACATATAAAAACAACCCCCCCTTCCTCCCTGTCCTGTCCTTCTGGAACATGGTGTAATCTGGAATAGCCTCATCCCAGTTGTGGTTGTCAGTGCACCATAATTCTATTATGGCCACAAGATCCAGGTCTGCCTCCGTAACGATTGCCTCAAGGTCAGGAATTTTATTTCCTGGACTCCTTGCACTGGCATACATGACTCTCCACAACTTATGTTCCTTCCTGCCTCTGCTCTGCTCTCCTACTGTCCTCCCCTTTTTAATGATCCCTCTGCCCACCCTCCTAACACTTCTCTCATCCATATACCAAACTCTCAACCTGCCCATCCTACCCTTCCCCTTGTTCCTACACCCCTCTATCCCTGAGGAATTCATTTCCCCATGGCTTCTCAGGGTTTTATTTAACTCTAAAAATTGATTAGCGTTTTGCTCATAAAAGTTCTAAAACATTGTGAAAATGCATAGCACTTGCCTCACTGTGTTTAATAAACATAACACTTCTAGAAAACCTCTATAAATGTTTTCTTTACAGTTAGTATTGTCCCAAGAAAAAAACCGCTAATCAATTATTTAAAACCCTGCTTTTCCTCTTTGTTGTGCCATTCTCTGGGAGGAATCACTGCCTCCCTCATTTTTGTCTGCCTCATCCTGGCTACTTTAAATGCCCATAAAAGCAGCATCTAAACTTTCCACCCAGGAATGCCCCTCCTCCAGATGGATGGAAGCCATCTTCTTTGTACAGACCTCTATGCTCCCAGGTAGGACTCCAGTCCCCAATGTAGCCAAAACCCTTCTCCCTGCACCAAGCTTTCAACCACTTTTTGAAGGCCCTGGTGCGGCATTTCCTAGCCTCACCCTGGCTGTATACAGGTAGTGCCTAAGTGAAGGCCACTGTGCAAGTTAAGTGCTTCAGGCCTTCCCCAGATCCCAATAACTTTCCTGAACCACCCCTGCTGCATCCCTTGCCATGTCATTAGTCCCCAGAAAGACAATGACATCCAGCTTCTCCTCCTGCTCTGTCTCCTTAACTATCCTAAGTATCTGCTCTCCATCCCTTCATGCTGAGGTACCAGGTGGGCACCACTCCCCCCTCTTTCCATCCCGTCCTGCTCCTAAAACTATCCCTCTAATGATTGAGTCCCCACCAGAAGTTGTTTCCTCTTCTGATGGGGTCCTCTGCCTCCTACCTTGTGGCATCCCCTATGGAGGACCCTCACATCCTTCCCGGCTACTACCACATGTGCCTCCTATTGGCAGTCCTGTCCTGCAAGAGCGGCGAATGAGTTGTGTAGTGGCACCGGCTGAGGAATGTGCCCTTATCCCACCAATTCCACCCTCCTGGAGCCCACCACAGTTCAGGCGGCCCTCCTCCTTGTCACCATCTGAGATAATGGTGTTTGACTTTGTGGCCCCTGGGTAAGGGAAGAGGTCCCACAAATCCTTGCCAACTCAGCCCAGAGTCTAGTGACCTGTTCCCTCAGCCCAGAAATTTGCACGCAGTTGGGGCAGCACCTCAGTCTCCAAAAGGTCTCTATGAAGACTGCTGCTCCACAGCTCCTGCTCTGTACCACTCCCATCATTTCCATTTTCACGCTCCCTGCAATCCTGGAAAAGACTTGTGCCCTTACCACAGATAGGCTGTTTCCAAATTTCCCTTTTTCTTCTTTCATTTATCCCTTTGTACTTTGATCCTAGCTAGGGTTCTTTATGTTTTCCCCTTTAGTTTTTAATCAGACTTTTTCTAAATTTCTCCTATTTTGTTTAGCTTATCCCTCTGTCACAGAAACCTAGATAGGGTTTTTAAAATGTTCCCCTTTTGCTTTTTTTCTCCCTGTTTTTACTATTACCCTAGAGATGGTGTTTTAGCTATTCCCACTTTACCAGGTGCTTTTAATTACTATAATCTCACACTTAGGCAGCAACAAGTATACAGGTAGACTACCTTACCTTATTGGACCAGCAGAGTTCCCCGTGTACTGATACTTAAGACACCATTTTTTTTAGTTTCACCCCTGTTCTGTTCCACTCACATTATGGGACATGTTAGGAGTAAAGCCTTTTACATTGCCTGAGGGACCTCCTTTAGGCAGGACTTCCTGCTGAGGCCCTGATTGGCCCTTAACCTGTCACATACTCCATTGTAACCCCCGACCTGAAGAGAGAGAGGGAGAGACAGACAGAGAGGGAGAGATCCTGCCCTGCAAGACAAGATCCTCTTTCAGCAGGTTAGTTCCTTTCACAGCACACAGACTCAAACTTACTTTCAGTAGCTTAAATGTACCTGCAATGTAGAACACAAGCCACTCTGCTGAATTACTTGTTCCCCTAACTGCTGGCACCTCCTCTCTGACTGAAGGAGCACGCCCAAACAGAAAAGCTCTTTGTTTAATCTGCTAGTAAAAAAACCTGTCGAGTGATGTTGTACTTCAAATTAGCACTGCCTTTACTTTTTATTTGTTCGATTAAGAAAAAACCTACCACGTTGAGTATTGTTTTACTGTTGTAAAACCCCACCTGACAGATTTACTTCACTCCCCGCATGGTGGTGTGCAGCCTGACTCTCCCATGGCAGCTCTGCACTCACCTCCTGCTGCTTGGCCGAGTTCTCTGCTTCGATTTCTGGGTGCTCCCTCTCAATGGCATGCAGCCCAGTTCTCTCAGCTGCTCTGGTTTCTCTTTCAGCTGCTTGTTTGAGTTCCCGGATTCAGGTTCTGGGTGCTCCCACTATTGCTACTGCACCCTGATGAGTAGCTTGTAGGTGATTTTAAATCCCCCGCTCAGTTTCTGATCCATCCTGTTGATGCCCTGATTGGCCCTTTTTTTTTTTTTTTATTTAGTTGTTTTAACCAGGTATAGCACACTAAGCTGAAAGCTTTTTTACAGGAGCGACCTGGGAGCACAAGGAGGTTAAGTGACTTGCTCAGGGTCACATAGTATGCAAGTGGAAGCTGTGGGATTCAAACCCAGGTCCGGTCTGCTGGATGTCACCAGATTTGCAGCTCAGAGCCTTAGACCACTGCGCTATACTGCCTCCTTTGCCTGCCATGTGCTCCTTCTCCATATCCCCCAACCTGGAGAGAACGAGAGAGAGAGAGGGGGAGAGATCCTGCCCTGCAAGACAATATCCTCTTTCAGCAGGTAAGTTCTTTTCATGACTCAGAGACTCAAACTTACGTTCAGTAGTTTAAATGTACCTACAATGTAGAACACAAGCCACTCTGCTGAATTACTTGTTCTCTCAACTGCCTGCTCCTCCTCCTCTCTGACTGAAGGAACACTCCCAAACAGAAAAGCCCTTTGTTTAATCTGCTAGTAAAAACAACAGCCTTTACCTTTTATTTGTTTCTTTCAGAGGAAAAAACCTACCACTTTGAGTTTTGTTTCATTGTTGGAAAACCCCACCCAAATGCTGCCATTTTTACTTCAATCTCCACCCACTGGCATACAGTCCAGTTCTCCTGCAGCTGTTCTGCACTCTCTTCTTGCTGTCTCTCCAAGTTCTCAGCTTTAGTTTCCTGGCACTCCCTCTCCAGCAACTGTGCCCCATAGAACCTCAGGGGCAAGATGAATGCAGTTCGTTCTCTATCTTGCTTGGTCATGCTGATTTGACAGTAGCTGGATCTCAAATCCATCACACTGAACCACTGACTTCCATTCAGGCAATCTACGGCATCTTGTACTAATGACATAGTATATTGGTCAGGTACAATTTGTCTGTTTAGAGTCCTGTAGTCCACACACATTCTGATGGTCCCACTCATCTTGCTGACAACTACAATTGGTGACAGATAGAAGCTCCTAGATTCAAGAATAATGCCTGCGGCCAGCATCTCCTATAAGTGGTGCCAGACATCATCTATGTCTGTGGAGCCAGTTGATTGACCTTTCCTGAAAAGGTCTCTCATAAGTGGCCCAAGTGTGGTACTGTACAACACTGGCACACTCAATGTTCCATTCTTTCATGGAAAGAACTTATGTTCATTGTGCCAACTTCTTTTCAATTCTGTTCCTCCACTCTGTGGCAAAGAAGGGTCTCCAAACTCGAACAAGGAGGGTTCTTATTGTCATGGGCTGGGTTCTCTCTATTTTGTGACTGCACAGCCAGATCAGTACAATATACCCAGGCAAGTGTCTGTCCCCTTCAGATGGCCACTGGTTGGATCTGTTACATTTGTCACATGTCTGATGGCCTAAATGTGGCCCAACAATGTGCCAAGGTTGTGGGAAGAGCCAGTGGGATGTTTGGGTGCATAGTAAGAGGTGTCACCAGCAGAAGAAAGGAGATGGTGATGCCACTGTACAGATCATTGGCAAGGCCTCATTTGGAATGCCGTGCCCAGTTCTGGAGGCTGCATCTCTGTAAGGACATAGACAGGGTGGAGGCAGTTCAAAGAAGGACAACAAAGATGGTGCAGGGTCTGCACCAAAAGTCATATGAGAAGAAACTGGGAGACCTCAATATGTATCACCTGGAGGAGCAGAGAGACAGGGGAGAAACCTAAAAATATCTAAAAGGCATAAATAGGGCACCAGAAGGTAACATCTTTCAGAAAAGGCGATGTCTAGGAATGAGGGGTATGACATGAGTTTGGAAGGGGGTAGACTAAGGGATAGCATGAGGAAATATTTCTTCATGGAAAGGGTGGTGGATGCATGGAATAGACTCTCAGTGGAGGTGGTGGTGGAATTCAGACATGCACGGGACAGGCAGAGGGGAACCCATGGAGAGGCAGTATAGCGCAGTGGTTTAAGGCTCTGAGCTGCAAATCTGGTGACATCCAGCAGACCAGACCTGGATTTGAATCCCACAGCTTGCACTTGCAAACTTTGTGACCCTGAGCAAGTCACTTAACTTCCCTGTGCTCCCAGGATGCTCCTGTAACAAAGTTTTTAGCTTAGTGTGCTACTCCTGGTTAAACAACTAAAAAAGAAAAACTCTAGCAGTAGGAATGAGGAGGTAAAGTTGGAGATCAAGTAGGGTATGTGTCTTTTACAGTAGGCAGGGAAAATGGGCAGACTAGATGGGCCTAGCGGTCCTTATCTGCTGTCAGTTTCTATGTTTCTGTGTTAAACTGTTAATTGTCTGACATGTGTATGGGCTTTAGCTGGTAGTATGCTACATTTGACTATGAGTCCCTCTGACAAACTGGCTTCCTTTGTGCCATCCAACATTAGCAACTGATTATGGCAAGATCCCTCTTGAGGCAAATTATTCCCTTGACAGCACACTCTGCATTGGAGGTAATGCCACTTCAGATTAGTCTTGGCACCAAACTGTTCCCATGGATTTGTCCTCAGGTAGGACAGGGCGTTGTGAATGTAAGCTTGTCTGACAAGTCCATGGAGGGGCACTGGAGCTGTTCCTCTTCTGACTTCATACATTGTACGGCTGACCCACGTGCTACAGCATATAGGCATTGGTTCCTACAATGATCAGGATCCTTCTGTACATATTCATCTGTGGGCACGCAAGGACACACACCTCCACAGCAGGAGAAGTTCCAGCAATGTTCACTGGGAAGGAGATCCAGATACGAATCCGCCCCAGACGAGGGTATGATGCTTCACTGAGGCCCCACACATCCAATCCAACTTTTTGTGAGCCAGATACTTATCATAGTTTTGGAACATTATAGTGACATGGTAGCCACTACCTAGGAGTACTCAGGTTGACCATCCATCAACTCCAGCTTCCACATCTGCAGCAGGACCCACAGTATCATCTCAATCCCTTGATACTTTGGTTTTAGTGTCCAAAGCATTAGTTTTGACACAAACAGTAGCTTTAGCAATGGTTACTGGTGAGTAGCTTCTTCCTAGGGCACCAGGATGCTCCTCTTCTGGGGTCCGTGGAAGTTTCAAGGCCTTGTGATTTGTGAACAATTTCTCTTGGATTAGCCTGTCTGCAACCCTCTGAAAGTTGCTTTCTGACTGACACGGATGTTAGATATGCCCATCCTCATCACAGCAGCAGAAATAAATATCACTTCTATGCATTGACTGTCAAGGGGTTCCAGCACGAGAGTTCCATAGCTGCCCCCCCCCCCATGTAGTGGTCCTAGGCAATTGCAGAACTTGGTGGTTCATTGATTCTCCCATCATTTTCTTTAGCTCAGTCAGCTGAGTATGGCCTTCCTCCAGTAAGACTACATTTAAGGTTTGCATTCTAGTGCTCAAGGCAGCCAACACGACACTACTTGACACAGACATGCTGGAGACTAAGGGTTCAAACTCCCCAGGGAGTGGGCTGCTCTTGACAGGTTGAATTATCACACTTTTTATTTCTTGAATCAGTCTCTGTAGCTTTGTGACATCAAGGGAGCCCCCCCTTCCCGTTAGACACTTGGGCATTAGTGGTGGAAGCAGGCAAGGGTCCCCATTGTTCACCTTGCTCCTTAGCCTCTCTAACCTCTCACAGCAGGACTTGGTGGGAGGGTGTATCAACCAGTCTCTTATAAATGTAACATTACCAGCAGTAACTCTGAAACTTAGGCAGCTTTCAGCACTTGTTCAAGTCACACTTTGCACAGGTCCTTGGACTCTATTCCACCTCTGCGGTACACCGTCTGTAAGGCCCCCTTAATTCTGTGTAGACAGGCAGATAGGGGCTCCCCCTGATGTTGTTTGGCGGTCTTAAACTTCCAGTACAAGTTTTCACAGAATGCCATACTACCAAACACACACTGTCTAGGGAGGCAAGGTACTCATCTGCTTGGGCCTGTATGTCTGTGGCACACAAGGACAATAGAGTGTACAATGCTGGCCCCTTCAAGCTCTCTGCCAGTCTGCTGTGTTTTTCTGCCTTGTTGCACTGTAATTCCTGGAGCAGTGGGATAGCATAAGCAGTCCAAGTTTCATAATCATCTTCTGCAGCAGGGGTGGGAATGGTGCCAGAAAAATTTCTTATGTGTCTGTAATAGTTTCAACTAGCAGGGCGAGTTAGCCAAGATTCTTCAGAGGTTTCCTGGGGAGGTAACAAGGTCTACACATCCTTAAAGGTCTTCCCTTCACCAGCCAGCAACAGTTTTAGTTTGTCCTTGAAAATCCCCACAGAGTTCAGGTGTGGAAGGAGGTTTCAGGCTGACAGAACCCCCTTTGCTTATCACCACCCAGGTCTCTTTAGACACCTCAGGTGTTACAGTTGCAGGCAAATTCATGGCCCCTAAGTCCTTCTCAGTTTCTACAATTAAGTTTCTAAACCGGGTAGCTGGTTCTGTAGTCACTGTCTGAATTTTCATGTTCCCAAAATCTTTCAGGGCATCCTCCATCACTTCCACGATGGACCCCCTGTCTTGCTCCTCAGCTACATTCTTTACCAGAAGTAATTTCTGAAGCTCCAAACCTTAAAACACATGCTAGTCCTCTACCTCCTGAAAGCCATTTTCACTTCTGAAGACATTTTCTGGGGGGGGGGGAGTAATGGCAAAGAGTCTCTGAAAAGCCCCCAGGTGTATCCAGATATTCAACAGGACATCCCAGCAGTGCCTCCAGTGTGTGACCCCCTGGGTCGCCATGTCCAGGTTCACAGTCCTGCCTGGTGACTATATAGGGCCCACCTGGTAGAGGGGGTTGGATTTGTTCTTTTTTCTGCTGTAGGAGGGAACAGGTTTCCAAAACTTTCTTTTAATTCTCATTTAACATAAACTTATCATCTTTACAGTTCTGTGCATATGCAGTAATCGTTTTCCATAACAACTAGTACAGCAAACAGCTAAGTTTAAACCCACACATTCGGGACTTCCAGTGGCATCACTGAAATGGTGGCAGCTTGAAGATTCAGCTCTCTTCTTCCCCTCATCAATCTTCTGCCATCCTTTAGCATTTTAGTGTAACCCCTAGGCGGCGCTATCCCTAAGGTTGCTACCCCTGCCTGTATTTCTAACCACAGGTTGAGGGGGTTCAATTCGATATTATGGTGCCTCCACCCAGAGCAACAATAGTGGGGCTATCTACCTAACCTGGTATAACCCTCTGGGAAGCTATAACCACCCAAAAGCCCACCTAGTGTCCAAATACCTTGTAACAAGTAATGACCTCTTGCAGTAAGTGAGACACAGTCAGCAATGAACATTAATAATATGCACACACCCCCTGCACTTACCACCAGGGACTGGTCTTCAGCAACTTCCCTGGAACCCCCTGTAAAAGTAGAATTATCAAGACAAGCGTACACTTTCAGTACTGTGTACCAACTAAGAATATACTCATAAGCCAATTTAAACCTGAAACAACAAATCAGGTTTAAGGGGAACGTGAACAAGGATGGGGCGTGAAACTAGGAAAATGATTACTTTACTAATTTGATTCAGGTTACTATGCATGCACTTTAGTCCCAAATTAAACAGTCTGACAACCCTGGGTACCCAGAATGTTATGCTGGCTGGCCAGAATCAGTGCTCTGGGTGGCCGGCATTGCAGCTGTGTTAGGGCCCTTGATGAAAAGAAAAGGCAGTTAACATGCACTAACAAGACTGGTTATTTGTAATCCTGGCCGGTTGGCCCAGCCTCTTGTAACCCTATGAAACACTGAAGTAATCAGATGGTACCATAAAATGATTAAAAGAAAGGTTGTAGGGAGCTACCCTGAATTTACATACAACACCAGTTGGTTGGAATTGGTCAGGTGGTATGAAGACCTGCTGCTGGTCATCAAAGAGCATGGGGAAGCTGGGCCAGCACGACACACCTCCACTTCACGGCCTTTCCCTCCAGGTAGCCGCGACCTGCGAACACTTGCTACGAAGGGGCTAGATCCCCAAGCTGGCCTCTTGCTGCGACACAGTCTCTCGTGCAGGAATGGTTAGCTTGGACTGAGACTGGCATAGGCCCAAGGCTGAAGAAACAACTCTGGCAAGTTCAGTTTGTTTGCTGGTGAAGGCCTCCAGCTGGCAACACAGTTCAGACACTGGCAAAACAGGCTACGATCCATGATAAACATTTAGCACATTTAACAGAAACAACATTAACTTCTCTAACTCTCAATTTGGTGTTCAGACCAGTTGCTATTGCAGTAGTTTCACTGAGCAAACCTCTTAATTCAATAAACAGTATCTCACACTCTCTTGGGCCAATCGTTTCACAGAAGCTTCTCGTCGGTCCACAATCTCAAGCTGTACTTCTAACCGTTTTGGAGCTTTCTGCTGCAGTTGAAAGTCACTCTTTGGATTCAGTCCGATTACTGCAATAAGGCAGTCCCAGGCAGAAGAAATGCAGCAGGAGGGCAAGTCAGGCCTTTTCCCATCAATTCTCCTAGGCTCCTTCCTTGGAGCAGTCTCTCGATAACTTGAGCTGCTCTCTCTCCAAACTCTAACTCCAACTGACACACTGTCCTCTAACAGTTCTGGGGATTCTCCTGCTTTTCTGTGTTCTGGTAGGCTGGGGGAGTTGTCAGTCACAGTTTGGATGCTCCCACTAGTTCAGTTTAGGCACCAACCTGAAAAACTACAAGAACTACAGTTTTACTTCTCACGAGGCACTTGAACTAAGGACCCTTCAAGGTCCCCTCTGTCTCATTGGTCTGAAGTCCTGGACCAAACATGGTGACTCCCATTTGAATAAGCAAAGCTGCAAGAAGGCAGGTTAAACAAACACTCTAATTCAAATATAACAGCAAGTTAGAAGTAAATATTTCCAGTACTGGTTAAAACTCCCTGTGCTTTACTATCGACAGCAGAGTGGAGCAAATTAAGGCAGCATGTGGCTGGTTGCGAGCCCTGAAACACTGGGACCCAGCCCATGCCATTTACTATACACACATTGGATAATGACTTAAAGGGACAGACGTGGAGGCACATCATGGCACTCACATAAATCAACAGAACCAAACAACCATGGATTTACTATCTCTGCAGGACAGCTGCCTAGTAGTGAGCATTACTGGAGCCCTGGAAGACACTTAAAGGAAAACTACACCCTCATATCATTTAAATTTTGTTTCCATGTCAACAGACAACTCCTTTCCTGTAGCTGTTAGTGCTATATGTGTTTGGTTTAGTTTGTGTTCACTGCTCAAGATAGCCCCGTGACTGCCTGGGAGTTTCCATTTCATGGTTGTTGAAATGTCATTGTCCATAAGAACTGCATTAGCAAATGAGAACATGATGTCAGATCAACCATTTTTATCATGTATCTCTATGCTGAAAGAACAAATACCCTGCAAAACCTCTCTGGAAACTCATAAACTGAATGGAGTTTGAAGGAAAAAAAACTGCATTATAACTCAGTTTGCAAACCTCACTGAAGATAAATGTGGTATTTCACACCTTCCTGCAGCTTGTTTCTTTTAAGACTAATTGACCAGACAGGCATACAGTGGAGTTTAAAGGCTGAATACGCATCATGTTCTCATATGCTAATGCAGCTATCAGGGACAATGAGATTTCAACAACCATGAAATGGAGCCTCCCAGGAGAGTAACAAGACCTAGTATGAACTGCGAAAACAGACTAAACCATTTGCATACATCTTTAACAGCTACATGAAAAGAGTTGTCTGTTGACATGGAAACAAATAAAATTTAGAAGATATAAGGGTGCAGTTTTCCTTTAAGGTAAGTCCCTAAATTGGGGGGCTACATTAGTGTTACGCAGTAGTTGGAGTTGATATCTTAGTTATGGGAGATGGCTACTAGATCTGGCAAGCCGAAAATTTCTGCCTCAGAACCTAAAATCACTGAAAAGTTGACCGGGAAGACACGGAGTTCGGTAGCTCCTAAGGCCTTGTCAAACGTTCCCATTCGCCTGCCTCTGTTTCTTCAATGGAAATAGAATAGGATGAGGATGGGGAGCCTATCATGGCAGAACAGTGTGCCATGTTTTGACTACTGTGCACAAAATTGAATCCACATTTGCTGACCTTAAAATGCATATGAAGACAAGAAAATAACATTCACAATGCAGCAAGTTGGTGAGCTAGTATACAAAAGAGGGGTTCATGATCGCATCCTCCTCTGTTTGTTACAACGGGAGCAGGAGCTGGAACGCCGGGTGGAGGATCTGGAAAAGAGAGCCTGAAGAAATAATTTTCATATTCACGGTCTACATGAGGATGTAGAGGATAGTTTTTCCTCCATGATAGACTGTGTGAAACATGTATTAAACACGACTGTGGACCTTCCAGTGGACACCCCACTTCAGATTGAACGGGCTCATCGTTCTTTGGGCCAACATCCCATGGATCAGACAGCATGGCCCCGCTCCATTATTATCAGGATGCTGGACTTAACTATTAAAGAATTAATTCTGTCTACTGCCTGGAAGAAAAAGGGTCTCACTTATGACAATCAACCGATTATCCTGGAGCAGGATTTTTCCACAGCATTGCAAGCAAAGTGGCAGCAACTTTGTACTGTCCTTAAGCAGCTCAGAGAGAAGCAGGCCATTAAGGGTGAAGTACTTTTTCCAGCCAAACTTAAACTGTTTTTGGACTCTGGTCCAATCATTTATGACAATTTGGCCGAAGCAGAGCCTCAGTTAAAAGAATGGGACATTAACCTTTCGGATCTGGCAATGGAGGATTTAGAATGTTTGCTCTCTAACTGGGCTTGGAGCACGGTTGCAGGACAGGAGGCAGGAAAAAATCCCATCCAGGTGGTAACCTTCCCCTGTACCTGAAAAGGGACTTTTAAAAGGCACAACTGTTACTGAAGATTCCTTTAAATCTCCCTCGCAGATGTCTGGCTCCTCCTAACTTTCTAATGTTCAGTTAGCTTTGCCGGTTTGCTTTAGTGCCCAACTCTGACCCATTTCAGCAAGTTAAGCAGTGATTACCCTGTCCGGCCCTTTGGATTGTTAATGATTGTAATTACTTCTTTATCTCATTCAGTCGCTCCCCCCCCCTTTTTTTTGTCCTTTACCTGCAGCAGCAACTGGATTTGGTCTTGTGTGAAGGTAAGGGGTTGGGGGTACAGTCTTAGGGTAGTGGAGGTGGGGAGGATGGTGGTGGGGCCCTGGCCTGGGTCAAGTATTCAGGTCCCTCTGTTTCACATTGTTCACACTTACTGCTATATTTAGAGGGGGCTCATAGTATAATTGTAGACAAGATGTATTGCCTTCCTTTTGACTGGCTAGATCTTGTGATCCTAAGGAGCTAGTTCTCTCTCTCTTGAACTGGACTGGCATTTTTTAGATGGAGGGGTCTTCTCTCGGCCTTTGAACTGTGCTTTCTTTCTCATTCTCTAATGGCAATCTGCTGTCAGACAGGGTGGGGGGAGCCCCTCGTGGCCGTAGTCAGAATCTTAAACTTAATGCCAGGAGTTGGCCCTTTCCCACATAGTGCTGGGGAGTGCACTGGTTTTGTGGCATTTTTCCTCCTTGTTTGGTTGCCATGGTGGAGTATGTGTGTGCCTGGTGCTGTATTTAAGTGGAGTTACCAGCCAGTGAGGAGTGCCTTTGCTCTGGTTTTTATATTTGCCTCAGAGAAGAGGCAGAATTTTCCTCCCCTTGCTGGGTTTTTGCCCTCCTTGCCTGTTATGTGGGACCTGACTCAGCCCAGGAGTTGTGGGAACGCTGTGGGGGCCCGTCCCTTTTTACTACCTGTGCCCGCATCTGGCTCTTCCGGCCCTTCCTTTGAATTTGCCTGGTCATTTGAGCCACTGTTTACTCCTATTTAGTTCCTGGAAATATGACCCCCTTGGTAGGGGGAAGCTTTGGGTCATCTGTTGCAAATTATTGTGGTGGATCAGTGGAGGGCTGGATTGGGGGGGAGATTGAGGGACTTCTTCTTTCAGTGACTTGGGGTTCTGATTATGGCCCCTTATGTGCAGGTTCGGGACTTCACCATATATTTCGGTAGTCCTGCTCATCTTATGAACTTGAGCTGGTGTCTAAGGGATGGGGGATTTTATCTCTCACCTTTCTAGTACACTTGTGTGAGGTCAGAATACCTCAGGAGTATGCCTGTTCCTTGAAGCAGTATTACCTATGCTGTTTGCTGTTGTTGTTTCCCTTATTGTACTTGTTCAGTTTCCTTTTTCTTGTAGTTTCTGGAAGACTCAGGTTCCAATCATTCTATCTTTTTTTATCCATGTTTTGGACTGAGTTTTGGGTTCTTGGGCTTCAGATTCGCACTGTAATGGTGGTGTCCCTCTGTTGTGACCTGGGTTTTGCTCCTCCCTTGGCCATCACCCTGGGACTCCTGAATACAGGTCAGGTGTTTGTTTATGGATAAATTGCAAGTCATTTCATATAATGTGAAGGGCATTAACACAGTGGTTAAGTGGGTAAATATTCTTGTGTAATTGTATAAGCTTCATGCAGACATAGTTTTTCTGCAGGAATCTCATTTATCCGATATATAGAGCATCTAAAATTTAGTAGAATGTGGGTGGGCAAGGTGTATGCAGCTTCTCACCCTAATGCTAAATGCAATGGGGTAGCTATCCTGATTCATAGAGGGGTCCCTTTTGAAGTGACACATTTCAAGACGGATCAGGATGGTAGGTTTATAGTAAATTCTGGTTCTATAGGCTCTCTCAGAATTCATTTGATTAACATTTATGCACCCAACTCTAATGCTTCATCCTTTTTTATTTTTTTTTTAATAAGCTAGCCACTCTGGGGGAGGGTGTTTTGGTGTTGAGGGAGACTTTAATTGTGTACTGTCTTCTGCCTTGGATAGAACCTCCACACAGCCAGCTACCAACAAAACTGCGAGTAGAACTTTGAGGGGGCTCATGAAGAAGTTCGACCTAGCTAATACAGTATATGGTATAGCCAACATTTTGGGGAATGGGACTATACTTTTTTTTCTTGTCCTTACCACGAATATTCTAGAATTAACTTATCTTCTTTCATTCACAGGACTCCCACATGATTGGTTCTACATGAATCCACTCTATCACTCAGTCTGATCATGCTTCTATTTCCCTTGTTATCCATTTAAATAAAATATACAGACAACCACACTGACAGTTTAATTCCAGTTTATTTTTTTGTGGCTACACTTTATTCGCCTCTCTCCCCAGCAGTCCCCATCTGCTCAACCCTACCTCCAGCCCTGTCACCCGGTTCCTCCAGGATCATACCTTAGGAGCCATCCTGGCCACATGCGGAGCCTGCGGGGAGGGGGTGTCAATCATCATTCGACACCTCGGAATGTTTTTCCTCCATTTTTCTCCCAGTCATCCCCTTTGCTGGGGCGTGACACATCACCATGTGTACATGGCGGTGTACGCATGCTGCAGAGTCCCACAGCACCCACCCTTCCATTGGTGCCCCCATCCTGTTCTTCCCTCAGGCCTGCACCTGGGGACAGTCTTTCCATGGGGCTGCCAAGTCACCCTGCCTGAGAGAGGAGACCTGTCATCTGGACACTCACTCCTCTCCCTTCCCGGCCGATCCCCTGCAACCCACTTGCACCACAAATGTGGGTCACCAGTGTGGCAGGAGGTAAGGCACTGCTGCCTCACCCCTCCACACCACTGGGCCAGCCCTAATTCCAGTTTATTAAATTATCAGAATTTTCTTGCTGTGTTAGATACTGAAATAAAATCCTATTTTCAATTAAATGCTGAGGGTCCCCCTTCCGTACAAATCCACTGGGATGGGTTTAAGGCAGTTCTTCGGGGCAGAGTCATAAGTTGGTTTTCAGCTAAAAATAAACAGAGAAAGGCATTACAAAAGACCCTACAGCAGAAACTTAGTACACCAGAAATTCAGCATAAATTTTCTCAGACCCCCCCAACTCACTACTGAATTACAACAGACTAGAAGTAAACTGATGGAGAGATATAATAAAAAAAAATAGAAAATCTGTTACGTTTTCATCAGCATAACTATTATGAAATAGGTAGTAGTAGTAGTAGTTATAGTAAAATATTTTATTCATAGTGTAACCCCAACGTGGCGCTATCCCAAGGGCTACTACCCCTTCCTGCTTGGCTAGTAGCAGGTTAAGGGGCCTGAATTTTGAAATGGGTGCCTCCACCCGGAGGTCAGGTTTGGTAGTGGTCAAGCTAACCTGGGCACAGCCCTACGAGACACTGTAACCCCCCCTCTTTCCCCTCTAGTGGCTAGAATAAAACACAATATATAGAATAGTGGATGGGCGACCATCCATAACAAACCTGTGTTTCCATGGGGAGTTGATGATGTCATAGAGACCTCGAGGCGAAGCGCCTTGAGAGGTCTTGGCATCATCAACTCCGAATGGAAGCTGAACTGTTAATGGATGGGCGACCATCCACCGTTTTTGTAGTATATGGTTCCCTCAAAATAGATACAAGGTTCATACCTTGTTCTCGCTTCTGCACTCCTCCTCGCTCGAGTCCCTTTCCCTAAGATAACGGTCCTCCTCCTCGCTGCAGTTACGTGCTCATGTTTCGGTCATGTCTGCGCTCCTCGCCACAGTCCCACTCTGCTTTTACCAAAACTGTGCTATTTTGTTAAAAAAAAAAAAAAACAGCTAATTGATATTTTTGACAGACCAACCCAATTATGGTAGTATGTGTCCACACTGTCTGCTCCTCAGACCGCTCGCTAAATGAGTCTGCCATTTTTGTATGTATTTTTTGAATCTCTGCCTATTTCCACCAATCAGGTAGGAGCTCAAGGGGGAAAACTTGTTGTACTATCGATGTGATGTCAGAGCGATAGTACAACAACTTTTTTGACCTTTGAACTGTCCTACAACAAGATTTGGAAAACCTTTGTTTTCCATACACAGTAAGCCCTAACCATATACTATAATCACTTTCACAATACCCCTGATACACCATACAAGTACCCACACTGTTTACACTTACCACCAGGGCTTTCCTCTGGCCCGGCCCTGGGGACCCCCTGTAAAACAAGATTATACACAGCAAATAACAGCAGTACAGTACTCTTGCACAGACTGGAACCGCAGTCAGGGTAAAGGCAAAAAAGAGTTAGACCTGATTTATTTAAGGGACTTGAACAAGGGAGGGGCGTAATCAGGTTAATTTGCTTAAAGGCTGTATCAATCAAACAGTTGTGCATGCACTTCAGGGTCCATAAACAGTCCCACACTCTGGGTACCCAGATGGAGAATGGTGGGCTAGCCAGGAATGTTGCAGCTGATTGGGGCCCTGTGATGGAAGAAAACAACATGCACAACACACACTATTTGTAATCCAGAGCCGGAGGACTCAGATCGTGAAAAGAAAACAACAAGACACTCAGATGACACACTTTTAGATTAGGCTGTTGTTGTAGGGAGCTACCCTGATGATTACTCACGATACCCAAGACTAGATACAAGCTGGACGAAAATCAAGACAGCAGGTGGTTAATCTGGAGTGCCAGGAGAAGCAGGGCCCACACAAATCACAGAGGCATCTTTCCTGTTCAAGCGTGGTGCAGGGGGCTAATCCCCAGGCAGGTCTCTCATCGGTGGCTTTGTCTGTGCAGTAGGGTAGTCTGGCAGGGCCAACGTGGCATGGCCCAGGCCAAATGGAGATGAACGCGGATTCAGTCTGATTAGGCTAGATAAAGCTTCCAGCAATCAGAACACAGTTCACACAGTGGGGAACCAAATCGCGACCCACTTTCAATACACCGCACATTTACATGTAAGAAAATTCTACTGTATCAGGCAAACCACTCTCCGGTCATGATCGCAAAGTCTCTGCACAAACTGGGGATTCAAAAGCAGCTAGAATTAGGGCAGGCCAATCGCATTCAGCAAAATCTTTGGTCTTCCTCAGGTATGAGCCTGGTAAAAAATCAGTGGCTTACTTCATTCTCACAAACTTGGATTTAGTCTGAAATAATTCTCTTCTCTCCCTCTCAGGGGCAGCAGGCAGACATGCAGGCCAAACTCAGCCCTTTCACAGTTCTCCCATGCAAAACTACACAGAACTGCTGCTCAAAATCATCTTGAGCTGTTACTACTTCACTTCTCAGCTCAAAACTGAAACAAGCTGCAGCAGCCTGGGAAATTCTCCAAGATCCAAAAGGTTCAGCTGGCTGATCCTCCTGTCAGTCACAACAAAGGCTCCCCCTTCAGGTGCAAAAAGCCCAAAACTACAATTCCTACAGATTCTGACTCCAGACAGCTCCTGTAGTCCAGCTCCATTTTAGGTCCCACCAGTACTGATTGGTCCAATTCGTAATCCAGGACCAGGATAGTGGAGATAAATAAAACAGTTCTTGCTGCAAAGAAGGCAGGTTAGACAAACTACATTCACTGACCTATGCAGCCAGTATAGTGTTATGCTTGCACAACTGTGTTAGTTTGGTTTTGGTCATTCGCACTCTCTATTCCAGAGGAATTACCAGCTTGTAGGGGTATGATGGCAAGGAACTCTCAGAGAGGGTTCCACCCCTAGAGGTGCCTCGGGATGGTTCCCGTGGCTAAAGGTACCTTAGGAATCCCCCTAGGGAGTGAGTGCTGCTGCTGGAGGAGGAGGGGAGGATGGTTGGGCAAAGAAAAAATGCTTCACAGTGAGGCTTAGAGGAACTGCTTATATAGCTTAGGAAGTGGGAGTGGCTGGCTGCTTGGCCACTGAACTTCAGGCATAGCTTTACATTTCACTGACCTACTCAGCCAGTATAGTGTTATGCTATTGCAACTGTGTTAGTTTGGTTTTGGCCATTTGCGCTCTATTTCAGAGGAATTACCACTCTGTAGGGGTACGACGGCAAGGAACTCTTGGGGAGGGTTCCACCCCTAGAGGTGCCATGGGACGGTTCCTGTGGCTCAAGGTACCTTAGGAATCCCCCCTCCAAAAAAAGTAGTATCATCCCCAAAAAGAAGGCAAAACAAAGCATAATGCAAGCAGTAAGAGTGACGTAGAAGCAGTAACTGTAACGTAGTAGTAGAGAAGAATAGGCAGTTTGATAATGCAGTGATATGCTCAGTTGTCATAGTAACAGCCCAGGTTTGCGTAGCAGGATACTGATGGCTTGCTTTGAGAGAGGGGATCCTCTAAGGAGAGAGGGAATGGCAGGACATCCTCCACCTCCATCCAACAATGGAACCTACCTAAAGAAACTAGGGAAAACAACTATGCTAACTAAGTGTTATGACCTGAGGCAACGGAGGAGAGAAAAAAAAACCTATGAGGAGGAAATCTCTGGGGATCCAAGGCCTAGGTCGCCTTCCCTCCAGGCTTGGGAAAATTTATTTAGTGACTGCTCTTCAGCTTTAATTTGGAAAACCCAATTAAAGGGAGATGGAAAATATTCCAATTTGGAGGGAAGCTCTCACTCAAACCCTCTAGAGGGAACGTCGTGGAATGTTGCGAGAAAACTCTGCAACAATACGTGCATCCAAGGTGCAGGAGGAGAGCAACAACTGCTGAGACACTCACCTGGCCTATCCACCTTAAATCAAACCAGGTGAACCAGAGGCAGCTGCAGGGAGAATGCGGTGAAGCTGCCTTGCTAGGGAAACCACTAAAGTCAATGGCCAACCGTTGTAATGGAACACTAGAGCCAAAGGAGATTGTCATAACCACCCCTCACCGCTAGTCTTAAATTCTACATCAGGAGCTGCTGCTGCATAGAAGGCATCTAAAGCCAAGCCCATGGTGAGGACATTCCCAGCTATGGGCCAGGTGAGAAGGATCCCACCTCAAGTTGGACATGCTCGGTGATGCGGACTAAATGCAGAGCGAGACCGTCAGCCGCAGGAACCCTGCACCAGATTAGAATGGTTGGCATGCCCCAGAAATTGATTGAGAGCTGAAGCTGGTGAGCTGAATGAGCACGGTGTGCTGAGATCATAATGAGCATGGAGTGCTGAGACCTTGCAAGATCGAATGCAGATCGAGTGCAGCAGAATCCCAGGTCGAAGCTGAAGGAATGGCAGTATGCGTGAAGTAATGGATCATGTAAGCGAGAGTAACAGCTGCGTAAGCAAGTGTAGACCTACACATAGGTCAGTAAGCAGCAGTCATGATAAGTAAACCAGTATATCAAACTTGTATAGCAATTAGACAACTGAATTGGGATCAAGGCAGCCAGACAGTACAAAGCCAAATCAAGGTGACAGACTCTGAGGATTTTCAGCGGCGAAGACAGATTTTTTAATATCAAGCTATATTAACAGCCTCAGCAGAAGCTAGTTGGCTGACCTCAGAGTTATAAGTGCAATAAAACAGGGAGACAATGCTTGAAATCAGGTGTAGCCAGGCAGTGCAGGGAAGCTGCAAGTAAAATGAGAAGCACAGGTAGGGTCAGAGTAAACTGTGTCAGGTGCAAAGAACTGAGTATGCAACATGAAGCAGCTATGGCTGAGCTGAAACACACAGGTAATGAATGCAGTTGCATTGCAGTAGTTTGAGCGTGGTGAGCACAGTGTTAAAACACAGGCACTAGGTACAATAGCAATTAAAGGCTCCGACCCCATAACGGACAGAAACCGTTACAGCCGGGGAGTGGTATAGTGTGTCCACACTGCAGCGGTGACCGGTATGAGACCAGTACCACCAGTCCACACCTTGAGAACTGGGCGACCGTTACCACGGCGCTCAATCCCGCAATGCAGCTTGCACTGCACTACGGGCCCTGCAGGGGACCGTTACCACCCATCCACACTACCGCCAGTAACGTCACTGAAGCGGGACCGGTTTCATAACTGTCGTTGAAACCACCTCATATGTGGTTTCAACAACGGTTACAAAAACACCTTCTGTAAAGTTACAGGTGTAAACGCAAACCGTTGCAGTAACGGTTTGGGCACTCTGTAATGTTACAGAGGCGTAGTGTGGACAGGGCCAAAGTAAACAGTCAGCAGCAGTGGCTGTAGTTATAGGTAACTGAAAGCAGTAGCATGAGCTCTGGGTAGCAAAATGCTAGGAGTTGCTGTGTAAGTAATTTGAGTTGTGAGTAAGTAAAAGCAAGCAGCTTGAGCTCCAGAGTACCAGTATGCTAGGAGCTGAGAAACAAAGCCCCCCCCTCAAAAAAAGGGAAGGAAGCACACACAGCCGAAGGCAAAATACAAGCCAGAAGTAGAAAAATAAGCACAGAAGCCCAGCAGAGACAAGCTGGAGCGGGGAAGGGGTGGTAGGCCTCAGCCAGCTAGGGAGGCCTAACCAGCTCAGAGGACAAACTGGCAGAGCCTTCAGCTGCAAAGAAAAAATGCTTCACAGTGATGCTTAGAGGAACTGCTTATATAGCTCAGGAAGTGGGAGTGGCTGGCTGCTTGACCACTGAATTCCAGGCATAGCCTTACATTTATCATTATCACTCTAAATGATTTTCAGCAAATATTTACATCTTTCAACAGAGCTCCCTCTCAGATTACTTATGACTGCAATCCAGGCAGCTCTTAAAGAGACAGTGCACAGAGGCTATACAGGCACTCTCTGGTAATCACATTTAAACTGCTAAAACGCAGGATACCAGCCGGGCAGTGAGCATTTAGGCAAGCTCAAGGAAGACTTTTCGGGAACCCCCATTTGTAGGGGGGTTACAATAGGCTTTATGAATCAGGATTAACTCGATTGAGTTTACAACTCATTTACAATGAGGTCCATGGAGCGTATAAAAAAAACATTGTTTCAGTTACATAAATAGGTGGCTGGGCTACAAAATTATTGGCATATCGTTTTTACAAGGAAGCAGCGGAAAGCACTGTTCCAAAGATCAGAGAGGGTTCCCACCCAGCTGTTTATAAATCCCACCTGGAAAAGCTAGCTAATTGCTTTCATACTTATTATGCTGCTTTATACTCAGAAGATAAAGCCCCAGAACAAGTGTTGCATGCTACCCAAAATTTTTTGAAACCCTTGCAGTTACAGACTTTGGGGTGTGGGGACCAGGAGATGCTGGATAGTTCAGTCATCATCTGGGAAATTTTAGAAGCTATCAATTCTTTAAAATCAGGTAAGGCCCCTGACCTGGATGGATACAATGTTGACTTTTATAAGCAATTTAAACATAAATTGGCTCCAGTTCTGTGTGATTTATTTCAGGCTTGTCAACAAGCAGGTATTGTACCTACCCCGTGGAATTATGCCATTATTTCTGTTATTCCTAAACTGGGGAAAGATGCTGAATTATGTGAATCGTACAGACCTATATCTTTGCTGAATCAAGATTTTAAATTATTTACTAAAATATTAGCCACTCGACTACAGAAGGTAATACTCACTTTGATCCATCCGGACCAGACTGGGTTTATCCCAGGGAGACACCTGAGCAACAATATTAGGCGCATGCTGAATATCCTGAGGGTGCTAAGGCTGCTTTACCCCAGGTACTGTAGCTCTTTTGTTTGTGCCAAAAAAGCCTTTGATTGGCTTAACTGGGTGTTTTTAAGGGAAACTCTTCAAAAGATGGGGTTCAGTGAGGACTTTTTTAACATGGGTCAACATGATATACACTTCCCCTAGAGCTGTGGTCTGAGTAAATGGTACCTTCACTTCCCCCTTTGCAATTGCGAGAGATACCAGGCAGTGTTTCCCCCTCTAGCCTCTCCTCTTTGTACCCCCAGTTTACCCCTGTGAGACTTGATTTGGGTTTTCACCTGTGGGCGCGTAAAGTGCAACTTTTTTTTTTTTGGGTGGGGGGACAATTTACAGAAGGAGGAACTATTCTCTAGTCTCTCATTCCAGCAATTACAGAATAAATTTCAGTTACCCTCTGTGGACTTTTTGTGATGGCTACAGCTGAGGCATTTTATCATCACACACAGACTTTCAGAGGTTCTGTTCGAAGAACCCCCTCTGCTTTTGATCGAGGTAAAGAAGGCAGCAGAATGGCCTGTTAATGGCTACCTAATTTCTAAATTATACACAATTTTAAATAAGGAGCAAGGGCTGGTACAGATGGCATGGGTGCAGGGTCTTTGGGAGCAGGAGGCTAATATTCATCCACTAGATAAAATGTGGGGAACAATTTGGTACGTGACACATAAGACCACAGGATCAGCCATTTGGTGTGAATTCAAGTGGAAGGTGACAGGATGGTACTTTTTTATTCCGGATAACATTTTCCGTATGGGTACCACCTCTACCAATCATGGTTAGTGGAATTGTGGCCAAAGAGGCACCCCTTTTCATGTTTTTTGGCGGTGTCCCTGTTTAATACCTTTTTGGCAGGAGATATGTCATTTAATTACTAAGGTGCTGCAGTTTCGCACCCCACTTGAGTTTGTCCATGTTGTACTTGGGCTCCCCCCCAAAGGAGGCCAGAAAGGGGGATCAAAGATATTTATTTGTTATTTTGACAGTAGATGCCTTAAAAGCAATTACACAACTTTGGCCTTGGCCCACTCCTCTGAGTGTTTCAATTTGGTTGCTAAACTGTAGACATATCAGATTGATGGAACACATTACAGCTTGCTTGCATTCCAGACTACAGCAATTTAGTTCAAGATGGTACCCATTCACATTTACTGTAGAGGAAGTCGAGGGTACTTCTGTATTAGAACAATTTGTGGCTTAGGATGATGGGTGACTGTTTGGAGGGAACACCAGGTAAAGTTTACATATTTGTAGAAGTAAAAGTAGCATTTCATGGTTTCTTACCTTAGGGATTTTACTTTGCTACTATATTACTATTGGAGACAGACACCACTGTTTCTTCCTGTTGTTTTTATTCATTTTTTTTTATTTTATTCCAGTGTAAATGATAGTAAACATGTTGAATGGATTTTCTTTTTCAGATATGAGTTAATGGCGTACTGTGGGTTTCAGGAGACAGTCTATGTTTTTACAGTAATATTATGAGTGGTAATGGAGTGTTCCCTCTTTTATGTAATTGGCAGTAATTTTGTTATTATTCATGCTTATGAGTCCTTCTTGCTGTGTGCTATTTAATATTGCATTTGTTATTTACAGATATTTTGCAGAGGCCTGATGTATTCTTTGTATTTTTGAAAAATCTTTAATAAAAAAAAATTTTTTTTCAACCTTTAGAATTCTCATTTCCTGATCCATATCTTGACAGAAAATCAACACTGACATTCCCTTTTCCATATGTGTGCATCACTTTGAATTTAAATGGCTGTAGTACCAGGTACCACCTCATGATTCTGGATTTTTTATCCTTTATTTGCTTAAGTCAACAGAGAGGATTGTGATCTGTTATAACTATAAAGTCAGCTCCTAGCAAATAAAACTTAAGGGACTCCAAGGCCCACTTTGCTACAAGGCATTCCTTTTCAATGGTGGAGTACCTTTTCTTTCTGTCATGCAACTTTCTACTGATATATAGAATGGGATGGTCGTTCCCATCTATATTCTGATTCAAGACTGCACCTAGGCCTACCTCTGATGCACCTGTCTGTAACAAAAATTGTTTCTCAGAGTGTGGGCTTCTTAAAACAGGGGCTGAAGGTAATGCAGCCTCGATAGCCCAAAAATCTTCATCACACTCTGAGGACCATTTCACTTTATTTGGGAATCATTTCTTCATGAGTTCAGTGAGGGGAGCAGCTAACTGGGCAGAGTTGGGAAAAAATCTCCGATAGTAACCAGCCAGCCCTAAAAGTGACCTGACATGTTTCTTTGTTTTATGGACAGGACTGTTAGCTACAGCTTCTATCTTAGAAATCTCTGGCTTTACTTCTCCATTTCCCCAAATATAGCCCAAATATCTGGTTTCCTGCATGCCCAATGCACATTTGATAGGAGTAATTGTCAGACCTACCTTTTTGATAGATTGGATAATTGCTTGTAGGTGTTCCAGGTGGCTTTTCCAGTCTGGACTGTAGACCATGAGATCATCCAGGTAAGCAGCACAATAACCAGTCTGAGTAGCTAAAATTACATCCATGTACCGCTGGAATGTAATGGGTGCACCATGTAAATCAAGCGGCATGGTGGTGAACTGATAAAATCCACTATGAGTGACAAATGCAGTTTTGTCTCTAGATTCTTTAGCTAAGGGAATTTGCCAGTAACCCTTGAGAGATCGAGGGTGCTGATGTACTTGACACTTCCTGATATGTCCACCAAATCATTTGTCCCTCGCCAGTGTTGGGTAACTTACTTTTAAAAAGTAATCGGTTACAGTTAGTAGTTAATGTCCCAAAAATGTAATCAGTTACAGTTACAGATTACTCGGACATAAAAAGTAACCAGCAAATGTAACTGTAATGCATATTACATTTCATATTACTTTATAGTACTTTTGATACATGAAGTTTTTTTTTAGACATGAATCATATTCATGAGCTCTTGGAACACCAAAAAGTCATCCAAAACAATAGAAATGGAGTCTTGGACAAGAAATCAGTTTGAATGTTATTTTATTTCATGTTTTCCATGGAAAATATGAAAACCATGAGTCACTTTGCATTCATGGGTGGTTTTGTTGCACATAAAAAATAATGCAATAATAAAGCTCATTGCATCATGAAAGGATGAATCATTTTTCTTACAAATTTTAACCATACTACGCCATATTATCTATTACTACAATATAGTACAGTATATTATGCCTCATTTTCTTATTACTTGTTGCTATTTCCTATTGTCATGTGTGGAAAGCTTAAAATATATGTTACTACTTCAAGTGGCATACCCAACAAGTATAGTCAGACAGTGACAGTGTGACAGTACGTACCTCATCTGATTTTTCTTTCTGTCTTTGTCTCTCTCACCCTCTCTCTCTGTCTCTCTTGCTTTCACTCTCTGGCCTTTTCTTTCTCTCTCTCCCTATCTCTCTCTTTGTCTCTCTCTCTCTCACTCTCTCTTTGTCTTTCTCTCTCTCTCTCTCTCTCTCTCCTGTCTCTCTCTGTCTGTATCTCTGTCTCTGTCCCTCTCTCTCTCCATCTCTGTCTCTCTCTCTCTCTCTCTCTCTCTTTCTCTCTCTGTATCTCTCACTCTGTTTTGTTCTGTTTCAATAAAAAATAACTAGTTAGGCAGTACCCCAGTGCTTTGTTGTGGTGGGTTACATCAAATAAAATCCTAGAAATGTTACACTCAGTAGAAGCATAGTTCCATATTTAAGTGCTTTTTTTTGGTGGGGGGGCATGCAGTCAGCTGCCAGAAATAAAGCTGTACAAATACAATAAAGACAAATTGACAGACACTGCAATACAATGCAAATAGATTAAAAAGTAAGCCACACAAGGCTGCCACACTTGACATTACACTTAGACAAAGTGAAGTAGCCACACACTTATTGTTTACTACACTATGTGCAAATTTTGTGTTAGAGCCTTCATTCACCTGTGTCTGACAAAGCTGTCAAGATAGTTCACCAGTTGTGGTGGATACTGTCACTCTGGTCTAGTGAAGGTCAGGTCAATGTCATTGACAGTAACACTGCCAAATAAGTGCCATTGCTATGCCATCCTACCTACACAGCAGTGTATTAGTAGGCAGGCACTGTGTTACTGCTTGTGACATTGTATGTGAACCAACACAGAGTTAGTATTATGAGCAGCATAGCCCCTACCCACTTCAATGTGTGCATTAAGTGAGAAACATCACGTTTTCACTCAGTGGACTATATCAAAGCAGTATGATATCACTGCAGATTGTTTGTATAATACTGATTCTGCTATCTTGCAAGCTGACAATTATACTAACCACACAATGATGGCAGAAAACTTCAAATGTTTTAACAGAAATAGTAGAAGAGGGCTGCAGCAGCATGACATTCAAAATCCTAAGGGTAGTGCATGCTAAGTTTTTTTTTGTGTACTGCACTCCTACCACCCTCACTAGGCTAAAGAATAGTCTCAGAATAGTGTATTAGCCCAGGACTACATGGAGAAGAGTAGGATGGATGTGCAACAGTGCAAACATCTTTGATCGTGGCTTATTTATTTCTCTTAAACAGTCACTGCAGACATTGTATCGTTATCTCACATTGTTGTAGGCCATCCTTGCCCTCTTTTGATGTCAGTGGTAGGGGCTAGGATTTGAAGATTGTGGAATGGTTACAGTCTAGATAAAATGTTAGCTTGCAGGTCAGTAGAATCTGTAGTATACAAATTGTTGCAGTCTGCTGTAGTAGTCAGTAAAGTAATGCAAATGATACTATGTAGTTTTTGCAATGCACACAAATACATAATGCCACTTTGGTTAATAAATGTGAACAGGGATGTGGCTAGCTCAGTAGTATTAGTGTTGCTGACTGACTGTTCTCCCCTTCACCCTGGAGTGGTGAATAAAAAAATGTGAAAGTCAAGTGTAAATAACCTTAGGTAGCAGCAGATTTGCTGCAGAAGTGGCATTGTTTTGAACCCCTGACCAAGTGTCCCGTCATAGTAGCTGCCAAGTCATCAACTTCCCATGCCCATGGTGAAGTTGACAAGTTTCCCTCTACTATGATGGGTGGTGGGGGACAAGTAATCATCGTCAAATCCTCGTAATATTTGGAAGACCTGAATGTGGCTGAGAAGTCATTAACTGTCCCACATTGTCATGGATGCAGTGACTAGTTGAGTTCACACCAGCTCAAGTACAAGGTGGCAGTGGCAGGTTTAGCCAGTGTCGGTGTGCAGCGTGAGACTGACTGTCGACCCCACCATGCCCTTCCGTGTGTGGCCCCAGCCACATTACTGGTTGCTCAGTGCATGCACAAAGCTGATTTCTGGCATGATTTCATGATGAATGCCTTTGGTCATTGACTGTACTCTGTGGAGCAAGAAGATGAATGATGATAATGATGACCATTCATTGTGGAGGAGGAGGAGGAGGATTACAGCTGACAAAATACCTGTTGTCAGTATGCGAATGACATTGGATACGTTAGTGGTGCTTGCTCACCCTCGTTTTTGGTATTCATCTTTTGGTTAACAGTTGAGTATTGAAATAGTTAAGTTTCTTGTTTGGGGTTGATAAGTGCAATTGCAAGACATCATGAGATGCCCATGCCTACTGGTAAACTACCACTTTCAAGAGTCTAGTCGAGACTGGTAATAGAAGTCATAATGCACTCGTTGTCTAGGGGGAGATAGATAGGACTCGAGAATTGGATAAGCAAGCGTGTGTGCTACTACTACTACTGTTGTCATAACAGGATCCAATAGCTGGTGCCCAGGTGCTTGTGTTAGCTACACTGACATCAAGCGACTGTAACTTAATCATGCTCATTGATTGGCTTGTCTAAGCAGCAGGGGAGAGAGGGGACGGGGAGATAAATGGTTAGTGGCAGACAGGTGATGCCTGCTGTTAAGCTACAGTAGACTATCAAGGGACTCAACTTAATCATGCTCATTGACTGACTTGTCTACTGCAGACCACGGGGGACAGTTGAAATAAATGGCTTGTGGCATCCACAGGTGGTGGTGCCTGTCAGTGTGTATTTTTAACCTAGACCAGTAGACCATCATCTTAATTATGCTTATTGATTGACTTGTCTAGAGACAGAAGGGGAGGGGGCGAGAACAGATAAGTGACCAGTGTCGCCCAGGTCATGCCTACCTGTTAAGTGACTCAGTAGAGCAGTAGACTGTCAAGAGACTTAATCATTCTCATTGACTGACATATACAGACAGCAGGGGACAGTTGAGATGAACAGGTGGTGGTGCCTAGATGGTGGTACCTGTCACTGTGTTAAGCAACACCAGTAGACCTAGACTGGTCCATCATCAATTTGTTATGACTACTAATAATTTTGGAACCATTATGCATTTCTCTGTATACTCAGAGATATGGATAAGTATTTTTTTTTTACTTAGGTGACAAGCAAGCACAGTGGCACACACACTCAGCATCATACCATTCCTAGCATTGCTAGAGCTTCTCAGTAGCAATCCATGACCAGGACCAGAATGCAGCTATTTTTATTTATTTATTTATTTATTGAAATGTTTCACCAGGAAGGCATACTGAACAACAAGTTGCTCATCTCCCAGTGCAACCTTGGGGGGAGAGGGTACAATTGGATGAAGAATTAGACATGCAGTTTAACATTTAAAATATACAAGAAATTAAACATTCAATTACATTTGTAACAACACATACAGTTAAAAATATTATAAAATAATCAGACAGTCGCATTTGTAACATAACATACAATTAAATATATCATACCTGTGAAATATGCATTTAATTACAAGAGGTATATCTGTGGAACATAGTACATAGTAGTGAAGGGAGGGGAGAGTGTGCTGAGATGCAGGCTGGGGTGGTGGAAGGTTAATAGGTGATGTGAGTCATGGAGAGGAGGAGAGGCATAGGAGGACAGTTAAGGAGGGTTAAAGCAGGAGCAGTTAGAAGAGAGAAAGTTATGTAAGGCAGAGACAAGGGAGTGGTAGGAGAAGAAGTGCCGTATTTGGGGGGGGAGTTCCAGATTTTTGGGAAATGATGGGTAAAACCTGACTGACCGATGAGAGTGGTACAATGAGGGATCAACAAAGTGCGAGTGTCAGAGGATCTGAGGGAGTGGGAGGGGGGAGGTGGGGAAGAGAGTGAGCATGAGCGGTAGGAGTGAGGTTCTTCTAACCAAAATTTAGAAGTGAGTTTGGCACAATGAGTGAGGCACCTGTTGGCAAGCGGGGGAAGGGAAATGGTGTGGTAGAGGTCACAGTGATGAGTGCATGATGAAGCATCAAGGGCAAATCGACAGAAGGAGTTAAATAGAGCATCCAGTCTGGTAAGTGAGGATTTGGGAATGGCACCATAGACTACATCACAGTAGTCAAAAATGGGGAGGATCATCTTCTGGACTAGTTCACATCATGCTGAAGGAGGGATGCAACTATGATTCCTGAATAAAGCACCAAGCTTGGAGCACAATTCTTTCAGGATGGCGTCAATGTGGCCAGAGAAGTTGAGGTGTTGGTCCAACCAAACCCCAAGGTCTCTGAATGAGGAGGTGTCCTCTAATAATATTCCATCAAGGGTATGGAAAGTCAGTAAAGGGTGGAGCATAGAGAGTCTCTGCCTAGTGCCAAAGGTCATGGAGACAGTCTTTTTGACATTTAGGAATAGTTGATGTGAGGCAAACCATAACTGAACCTGGTGGAAGTCAAGCTGAAGGTGGTTGCAACATCAGTAGGGTATTTACCAGATGAGAACAGGACAATGTCATCGGCGTACATATGGCTAGAGGTGGAGGGGGAGCATACTGAGGGCAAGTCATTTAGGAAAATGGAGAAGAGTATGGGTCCAAGCACCGAGCCCTGTGGTACTCCAGTTGAAATAGAGGGGAAGAGATTGTATTCTGGATCTTGACTGATTGTGTTCTGCCTGAGAGGTAAGCTCTGAACCAGTTTTGGGCAGAAATAGACAACCCAGCAGCCTTAAGGGAGTTAAGAAGAAGGGCATGGGAGACTGTGTCGAAAGGTCAATGAAGATGGCAGAGGTAATGAGGCCATTATCCATCCCAGTGAGGATGGAGTCAGTGAGCCTGAGTAGGGAAGTGGTAGTGGAGTGGTTCTTCCAAAAACCAGATTGGAATGGGGTAAAAAAGGAAGAGTCATTGAGGAATGAGGTTAGCTGAGAGAGGATCAGGTGTTCTTGGAGTTTAGCAAGAGCAGGGAGTATTGAGATTGGGCAAAAATTTGCAGAGGAGGGGTCACCACCCTTTGGGAGAGGGAGGACCACTTTATGTTTCCTGGATGAAGGGACAGATGAGGATGAAAAGGAAAGATTTAAGATCAAGGAGAGAGAGTAAGCTATAGCAGAAGCTTAAAGGTAGAGGAGTTTAGGGTCAAGGTCATCCGGTGATGAGCCTTTAGAAGGATTAAGAGAGAGAAGGGCCATTACAGTTTCTTCTGGAGAGATCACAGAAAAAGAGAAGGAAGGATGGGTATGTAGGGGTTGAGTACTGGGTGTGGGAGGATGAGGAGTGGGGAGGTTAGAGGGGAGTGACTTTAGAAATGCAGTGGCACAGGAGGTATAATAGGAGTTGAGCTCTTGAGCCACTGCACATGCTTCAGAGATCAATGAGTTGTTTATTTTAAGCTCAGGGGGAGGAGGAAGTGAAGGGAGAGAATAGGGCATGGACCATGTTCCAGAATTTGGAGGGGGAATTGATGTTATTGAGAAAAGATTATTTAAAATATTCAGCCTTGGCAAGTCTGGCAGCTTTTGTGCAGGGATTTCTTAACATGCGATACCTGGCATGGTCTCGGGGAAGCTGTGAGGCCTTATGTTTCCTCCAAGCTTTGTCCCATTCCCTGAGGTAGGTCAGTAACTCAGGGAAGACCCAGGGATGATGGTTGCAATGAACTCTAGTGCATTTGAATGGAGCATAGGCATTCCATGTAGTTAGAAATTTATCTTTAAAATAAGCGAGGGCTTGGTCAATGGAAGGGGAAAAGGCAATAGGGGCTCAATCAGAGCTAGCCAGTTCATTAAGAAGGGGATTAAGGTCTATATATATTTAGAAATTCAGAAACAGTTGGGGCTGGTAGAGGTTGTGGGAACCTGCTTTTGCTGTGCAGCTGGTGAATTTAGTAGCTGGATAAGCTTTAAATTCTTATCAGTCTGTGGACTTTTAAGCAGGACTGCTGACTTGTTTAATAAGTGTTGTTTTGTATGGGGGATCCATACAGAAAGCTGGATATTCATTTATCTTTTCTACAGGTATTGTAAGCAGCTTCTGGAAGGTTGTGTCTTTCTCAGCCAGGATCAATTTACAGCTCATAAAGGCTTAAATACCAGGGCTTCTCACATAGCAGTACTGCAGAAACAGTTGGGGCTGGTAGAGGTTGTGGGAATATGCTTTTGCTGAGCAGCTGGGAAATTTAGTAGCTGGATAAGCTTTAAATTCTTATCAGTCTGTGGACTTTTAAGCAGGACTGCTGACTTGTTTAATAAGTGTTGTTTTGTATGGGGGATCCATACAGAAAGCTGGATATTCATTTATCTTTTCTACAGGTATTGTAAGCAGCTTCTGGAAGGTTGTGTCTTTCTCAGCCAGGATCAATTTACAGCTCATAGAGGCTTAAATACCAGGGCTTCTCACATAGCAGTACTGCAGAAACAGTTGGGGCTGGTAGAGGTTGTGGGAATATGCTTTTGCTGAGCAGCTGGGAAATTTAGTAGCTGGATAAGCTTTAAATTCTTATCAGTCTGTGGACTTTTAAGCAGGACTGCTGACTTGTTTAATAAGTGTTGTTTTGTGTGGGACCTTCCTCTAGAGGTGGTTGCAGTGCTTGGAGGTGCAGTGAGGGGCAGATACAGGGATGATACACTCTCATGAGAGTCGGATGTGGGCCCTAATCCACCCTCCCCACCCCTCCCTCCCCAGAGCACAGCTCATTTATAGGGGAACACCTGACCTGCAATTGGAGGAAAAGGTTTCAGTGCAGCTCACATAGTTCTAACCATTGAGGGTTGGGTTTTAAGGCTGAGAGAGAGGAGCTTAGGAAGTTGTAATCTTCCCCTGTAAACTAACTCTTAAGGCAAATAGTCAGGCGGGGAAAGGTTCAGCCACCCAAGCATTGCAAGTTTAAAGGTCTGCATGCTCTATGGGGAGAATTGCCTAGCCAGAGGTACTGTTAGCTCGAGAAACTGCAGAGCCACTGAGTTGATAATTTGGCCTAGAAAAGACTGCTGTGATGATGGGGAAGGGACCGCATATCACTAGAGCCAGTATCTTTGGGTGGGTGGTTGGGTGCACAGGATGTGGTGTGGCCATGATACTGGACTAGGCTTGGATGTTTGGGGGATGCCCAGTGTGCTACCAGCTGGCACAGCTTAAGGAGGAGGTAGAGAGGGTCCGAAGGCAGCTGGGGGGCTGGGGGGAAGGATTGGAGAGGTAGGAAGTAAGCGGTCACCTACATGGAAGCACTAGGTGCTGGGGCCTCCCAAGTTGGGGAAGGAGTGAGGAGAGGTGCTCAGACTAGCAGAGAAGGGAAGGGGGTACACAGAGGGCTCTCAGGGACCCTGGCAGATGGGGCCCAAAGGGTGGAAATTTCCACATCAGTAAGCAAGAGTCTGGGGGTGTCCAAAGGAAACCAAGAGAGGCAGTAGGGATGGGGGGCACTGGGGGATGGGCTATGGCTCACAAATTGTTTTAACCCTCTACGCCCATTGGTAGAAGAGGGGTGTGTGGGGGGAGTAAGAGGAGGAGGAGGATGATGCTGCTGCTGGTGTATCTGGGGCAGGTATGGATAAAACAGGTGTTGAGGGTAAGTGTCAAGGGCACAATAGAGAGGGTCCCGGACAAGATGAGGGAAGATGGGTAGGAGGGGAGAAGAAAAAGGAGGATCAGGGGAACAAAGAGGAGGCTGATGGTATGGAACAGGGGAGCACGACAGGCAGGAAAGCACAGGATGTAAATGCGATGATAGCTAGCAGAAAGCCAAATAGGCAAACGGATAGGATGGATGGATTAGTAAGGAGTGGGGAAAGAGATACAGAGAAAGATACTCGGGTGGGGGGGATAAAGAAAGCCAGGACATGGGCAGAGGAGGTGACCAGGGACAATAGTGAAGGGGCTACCTTCAACACCCAGATTGTGGGAAGTGTGAGGAGCCGGTTGAAGGGAGAATCCAGACAAAGGGATGAGGAGGGGCATGGAAGGAGGGTGAACCTGAGGGGTAAACAGGAAGGCAAGGGGGAAGTTAGAGTACTGCTACTGGGGGACTCCATTATCAGAGGCATACAGTGGGAGGGGCAGGAGGAGGGTCAAAGCTGTCTGATCAGAACCAAATGCCACCCAGGCCTGACAGTGCACAAGGCCAAGCATGAGTTGTATTCACTGGCAAAGGAATGCAGGGGGACCAAGGACATAAATGGTAATAGTGAACTAGAAATTCAGGCAAGGATCTGGGAGTTGGCCAGGGTATGCTTTTCCATAGGCTGTAAGATTTCCTTTTCAGAAATCCCGCCAGTGCCAAGGGCTAGTGGGGAAAACAAGATGAAGATTAGGGAGATAAATCAGTGGCTTAGGGAGTGGTGTGGGGAATTGGGGTATGACTTGGTGAGAGACTGGGGGGAGACCTGGGAGGATAAGGGGCTGTATGCTAGGGACAGGCTCCACCTTAATTTGGAGGGGAATGAAATCCTAAAGCTCAGACTAGCTGGATTCATCAGCGAAAGGTGGGGTTTAAACTTGTGAAGGGGGAGGGATCCAAAAGGGACAGTGCCAGCAGATACCATAAATGAGGGACATGGTCTCCACTCCTCAAGGGGGCTAGGGAGATATGGAACTGGGTCACCATGTAGGGTGCAGGAGCTGAGAAATGGGAGCTCAAGGGGGAGAAAGGAGAGGAGGGAAAAGGGGTGGAGAGTGGTCCTGATAAATGCCAGGAGCTTAGGAAATAAATTGCCTGAGCGCCAGGCAATGCTAGTTGAGGGGGAGGTAGAAGTGTCAGCAGTCACTGAGACCTGGGCCACTCAAGGGTATGAACGGGACCTAAATCTGGAGGGCTACACTATGTTCAGAAAAGATAGAGGGGAGGGAAGGGGTGGTGGTGTAGCACTGTTAGTCAGAAATGGCATGGGTATTGGAGGGGTAGAAGAGGCAGAGGGGAATGTGGAGGCTATTTGGGTCACCTTGCTGATGCAGGGGGGTAAGAGAGTAAAGGTCAGAGTGGTACACAGACCACCAGCACTGGTGGAGGTCCTAGAAGAAAGTTTGGTGGCAAATCACGAGGGACACTGTAGATTAGGAAAGGGAAGGGTAATAGTAAAGGGGGACCTCAACATGCCAGGAACAGACTGGGAGACTATGACATCTCCAGTGGCCAGAGAGCAGAGGCTGTTGATGTCTTCCAGGATGCGTTTCTGACACAACGGGTGGGTGAGCCAACCAGGGAAGCCCAGACACTGGATGTGATCCTGGCGGACAGTGATCAGATTAGGGGCCTAGAGGTGAGGGACCCATTGGCTGGGAGTGATCACGCCACAGTCTGGTTCTTCCTGGACCTGGGGGGGAGAAAAGCCGAACAAGGATGGTAATAACTGACTTTAGGGATGCAGACTTCAAGGAGATGGGAAGGATCCTTAAAGATCATCTAGACAGGATAAGGCCAGATATGGATGCTGACAGCAGGTGGGGGATCATTAGGAGAGGAATACAGGAGGTTACCAGATCTTGCGCAAGGGAAAGGCGTAAGTTCGGTAATTCCAGAAAACCCTGCTGGTGGGCCCGGGAGGTACAGGAGGTGGTGAGGGAAAAGAAGGCAGCCTATAGGCACTTCAAGTGGTCAAGGCGTGAAAGGGATCAGGAGGAATATGAACTGACAGCCAAGAGAGTCAACAGGTTGGTGAGAGCAGCTAAGGCAAAAAAGGAGCAGTCCTTGGCCAGTGGGATCCAGAGGGGGACAACGGGTTCTTTAGCTGCATAGGGGAAAAAAGGAAAGTAAGGGGGCAGATCAGCAAGATAAGGGTAGGGGATGGTTGGGCACAGGAGGCGGGGGAACAGGCAGAAGTCCTAAAGGAGTACTTTGCCTCAGTTTATACCAGGGGGACGGAGGGGCTATGTCTTGCGAGGGGAGCAGGGGCAAACCAGAGCAAGGGGTGAGACTGGTAGAGACCAAGGGCCCTGATGGGTCTGGGGAAAGGGAGTGGCCACTACAGACAGGTGGGGGCCCAGCAGTGCATGGTGAAAAGGGGGAGGATGAGGTTGAAATCCCAGTAGAGAGAGTAAGGGAAGCCCTCAGGTCCCTTCAGACAGAGAAAGCACCTGGGCCAGATGAGATACATCCCAGGGTGCTGAGGGAGCTGGCAGATGTCCTGGCAGTCTCTCTAGCGGAGCTTTTCAACATCTCTCTGAGGCCTGACATTGGTGGTCAGCAAGGTGATGGAGGGTACTGTCTAGGAAAGGCTAGGGGGGTTACTGGAGCAAACTGGGTACTTGGATGATAGGCAGCATGGTTTTGTCACTGGAAGATCGTACCAGACAAATCTTGTTGAGTTCTATGACTGGGTGATGAGGGCCCTGGACCAGGGTAGGCCAGTGGACGTCCTCTTTCTGGATTTTAACAAGGTGTTTGATTCGGTACCCCACAGTGGCCTTCTGGCTAAGCTGAAGGAAATGGGGGTAGGGAGACAGTTGCTAAGATGGATAGGAAACTGGCTTTCTGAGTGTACTCAGAAGGTGGTGGTTGGAGGGTTAGCCTCATCCCCAAGGTGGGTTACTAGTGGGGTTCCCCAGAGGTCAGTGCTGGGGCCACTCCTGTTCAACACCTATATCTCAGACATCAGGAGGGGGAACAGGAGTGAAATGAGTCTCTTTGCAGATGACTCAAAGCTAGGTGAAGTGGTGGATGGGGAGAAGGGGAAGGTGGCCCTACAGAAGGACCTGGAGGCTCTGGAAAGGTGGTCTGGAAAATGGAAACTAAAATTCAATGCGGGGAAGTGCAAGGTTCTGCACCTGGGAATCAGAAATCCAGGCCAGTGGTATACTCTGGGAGGAGACATGATTCAAGTCACGGAGGATGAAAGGGACCTAGGGGTAGTGGTAGATGTCAAAATGAACAAATTGGAGACCTGTAGGAGGGCAGTGGCAAGGGCAAATAGGATGCTGGGATGCATCACCAAGGGGATTACCTCCAGAAAGGCGGAAGTGATCCTTCCACTGTACAACTGCTTAGTTAGGCCACACCTCAAGTATTGTGTACAATTTTGGAGACCACATTTAAAGAGGGACATTACACTCCTAGAGAGGGTCCAAAGGAGGGTAACCAAAATGATCTGGGGCCTGGGGGAGAGGACCTATGAAGGAGCTCAACATGTACACCCTGAAGGAGAGGAGGGACGGGGGGACATGATAGAGGTCTTTAAGTACATGAAAGGGATCAATAAAGGAGGCCCAATCAGGGTGCTTCAAAGGAAGGAGGGTGAGGCAACCAGAAGTCATGGGTGTAAGCTGGAAGGGGACAGGCTGAGAGGGGAGAGAAGGAGATGTTATTTAACTGAAAGAGTGGTGGAGCCATTGAATGCACTGCCCAGGGAGCTGGTAGAGATGGAGACTGTGGACGGGTTTAAGAGGGGATGGGACAGGTTCAGGGGGAGGGTAAATCTGACCAGGCACAATACAGGTGGAACATCTGGGACTGGGGACAGTATAACCCAAGGGGGAAGGGGGACACCAAAATCGGCCCTCAGTGCAGGTGTTGAAAATCGAGCAGACTCAATAGACCATTAGGCCTATTCTGCTGGCATTTTAGTATGTTAGTGTATATATAAATATATTTATTCCCAGTAAGTTTCATTGCAGTGTTAAAGTAGCTGCATTTCAAAGTTTTCATCACCAAGTCTGTTTCATCTAGCTGTAAGGACCTGTCCACCAACACTAAACCATTTTTCAACAGACAGGAGTACTAGATAGTAGCGCAGTATTGTAACGCAGGAATATTTTCTTGATTGTGGGGAAGGTTTGTAAAGCTTCAATATTTTTATTGGTGTCTTTTAGGTACTGCTCCAGTTCATGAAGAACTCTACCACCATGGGTAGGTTGCTGAGTTTCATCAAATTTGAAGAAATCGTCATCATTGTCCTCAGGATTGTCCTCAGATGATGGGCTGCCACAAACAGTATCTTTCTGATGTGACGACAACAGCACTTCATTCTCAAGCATATTCTCACAGCTTGGCCTTCTTCTTCATTCCCTAGCCATCTGAGATGAAATTGTGGTAACGTGCTACTAGCTGGAATCAACTCTCTCTGCTCAAACCTGGTACTAAACAGAGTGTCTACAGTTTTCAAGATTGCATCAAGAAGTGGTGATGCATATCTTAATACTGGTCTCATATCAAGCAACTTTTTTTTCAAAGCAACCAATGTAGGAAGAAGAAATGCCCATGTAACATTTTCTTTCTGCCTGCAAAACATTCAGCGAGTTTGCTAAAGGCTGCTTTACTTTGTAGTAGTCCACTAAGAAAGCAATGTTATCTGCTTGAAATCTAGTGAGGCCAAGTTCATCACATATATTATGCAACACGTCGTCATCTTTTTCCACAATGGATCTTAATTTGTCAACCGCTCTATAGTAAGAATTTCATGTGCCATTGGGGACAGCTACTGTAGTTTGGTACCAACTGTGTCAGAGGCAGTTTTACTGGCTTGAGAACTTCGGTGTACTTTGTTCCAAAGAGCTGAGCATTTGGCTATTGTGCTGCAGATGACCTTTTTGTAGGCAGCACTGGATGTAGCAAATTTTATATCCTTCACTGCTATTAAGTTCAGGGTATGAGCCACACAGCATTGATGTGAAGGAAGATTGTATGTCTCTTCTATGTCTTCATCCACATCATCTAAAAAGCGACATATGTCAGTAAAGCTTACAACATCTTCCTCTGTGTCATTGCCTTCTTCAGCACTACGACTGTACTTCCAACTGCTGCTGCTGATCATGGTCATCATCATCATCATCATTTTCCTCATCGTGAACTGTGACAGTGCCAGTGGTGGGTGTGGTATTATCAGAGCCAAACATGTGAAATGCCTTTACAAAGTCTGATCCGTTACCCGTGACAGTTTTAACAACATTGTTCTGAATGCAATATTTCAAGTGTACCTGCTCAAGTTTTGAGGCAATAACATCATATGTGTGTCTGCCTTTTATTTGAATGCATGCCAGTACTGCTGATTTTCTCAGCAATGTTTTCACATCAAGCCAATGCACAGTGACACCTAGGTAGCTCCTATCATGTGCTGTCCAAATGTCAGCAGTAGTATGGATGTGTCATATGTTGCTGAATTCAGTAATCAAGTTTGATTTCATGTTTTGGTATATTTTCTCTATTCTGTCTGGCAGTGTTTTATGTGTCATGACTTTCTTATTTGGCTGTAGACCCATGACTAATCTGACAAATGAAGGTTGTTCAACAACATTGAATGACTGTAGATCTTCAACGACAAACTGAATAATAAGTGTGTCAACGCGAGACTGACTGACAAGGGAACTCTTTGTGGATTCAAATAATTTGTTTTTGTAGGAAATATTTCTTAATTTTATTCACAGCTGCTTCTGACAGCACAGAATTTCCACTGCTGATTGAGCTGGAAAATTCAACATCCACCTCTTCTTCATGATCATCTTGTGACCTTTTGTGAGCAAGGGTGGTCATTTCTGGATTAGTATGACCACTGCTGCTACCGTTTGACACAATTTTTTTTTAAATTTTTCCAAAGATGAAGGATGGATTTGTTCGATATGTTTTTTTAAGTTTGACGTACTATTATTTGAGGTTCACATCAGCTTCACATTAGGCACACAAAGTTTACACTGAACAGAAATTTTTTTTCCCTTCTCAGATTTTACCTTAAAAAACTCTCCCAAATACCACTTTTGAAAAACAGACACATTCCTTGACTGTGACTCACAATGTGGCGGCATAAAGAAGGATGAAGAAGAAGAGGAGGAGGATGATGCATTTTGCTGTTCAGCTTGATCAGCCACATTGTCTTGTTGTGTTTCTTTCTGGTTCATAGAGATGACTGCTGAGGAACATGCCATAACTAAGTTGAAAATCTAAGAACACAAGTCACTGTCTGTGGCCGTATTGTGGCAGCAGCATGTGTAGGGCACCAGGCTTAAGGGTGAGACCATCACACTGACTCATTGAGTGATGAGAGATGATGATTAAACAATTGTGACTCAATCAACTGGTCCGTGTCATGACACTGATACTGACAGCGACACGCTGCACACCGACACTGGAAAATCACAATATGGTTTCCCTATAAATGCGAGAATATTACAGTTTAGAGACAGACAAATTCAGAAGCATAGCAATAACTGTACTGTACATGCTAAATGTGAGTGCTTCAAACAGTAACAGTGACTCTAGATTTACAGCTGTACATACTGCTAGTTAGCGGCAACTTGTTACCTATCGACTGAGCAAACCTTTTTTCTTTCACTTTCTTTGGTTTTGTAAACACTAAGTAACCCTTCCAAAGACTACTGAACACAGCATGGAGCTGTGATCAACAGTCAGGGTCTTGGTATGAAAAAATCAGGATGATTGCAAAAACTCACAAGACTGCTGCTCATCACTGGTATGAAAAACACAGTCTGAAAAGGTCAATAGTAATAATGACTTAGTTAATTTGTTTTTTTTACTGGCCTGCACCACCTGGCCTGATGCAACTAAATATGCTTCTTCTGTGCTCAATCACACTGTCTCTGATATCTGCCTTGCTGAAGCCTGAAGATGCTGATGATGATGATGGTGGTTTGGATAGTCAAGGTTTTTCCTCGTCTCTTCCTGAACTCTCTCTTGAGTTTTCTTGTGTTAACAAACACAATAGTAACTCAGTCTAGTCAGTGACTCCAGTCCCTCCCTCTTCTGGATGTCTTTCTGTTTGTCACACTCCTTTAACAAACAACAAATAAAAGCTATGGTATGCACGCTCAGCACAATGCATCACATCTCTTCTAACTAGTACAGTACAATCTCAATTATATCTGAACCCCAATTATCCAGACCTCCCTATTATCTGAACTCTGACATTGTGCCCCAACTCTCAATTGCTTAATGTTATGGACCCCCAATTATCCGAACAAATCTGATGTCTCCCAGTGCATTCGGATAACCAAGGTACTATACTGTGTCTTTGCCTGCAGTAACTACTCCAGAGTCCCGCCCCATGTTGTTCCAAGTAGTTCTACTCATACCGCATACTACCTCCTGAAGCTGTGAACACTCCAACGGGAGGGGGGTCACAAGTACAGACAGACAATGCAATGACATAAGTTTTACCTGTAAACAAACACATTTTTCTGCATTAACACCCCCAGGCAGTATGGTTGTTCGCATTAACTTACAAAGGTGATAGGAACATTTTGTACATGCCCTTGAGATGCATGTCTGTTTTTCCTTAAGTGTCTATCCAGCAGTATTCTCACATGTTTTAACTTTTGTGGTGAAAAGATTGATTGTTATGTCCTCTGTAAGTGCCACGAGAATGATGAGATGCCTACCTTTCTTATCAGGAGATTCATGAAACAATGAAAGCAAAAGCAGGAGCAGTTATCTGAGCATACAGAAAAACAACTATGCAGATCTGAGACAACATAACTTACATTGTTTTCGTTTATGTCTTTCACTGAATTTTGTTGACCATTCCCAGGTAGTCCCACCCAGACTAGAAGTCCTTTTTTCCGGGGTAACCCGGGGTGGGGGGGATACAGATGGTAACCAACTGAAATTGAGCTACATTAAGCTGTTGGTGGTATTTTAGTGAAGGGCATGCTGTTAACTAATTATTTTTAATATTAATTTCCTATCCCATTGAAAGGAGATATGAAATTATTTATTTTTTTACTGTTTAATAAATCAGAAATAGCCAACAAAAATCACCTGTGTTTGACTCTTGTTTTTGATTATCAATGTGTAAAGTGCAATTTTTTCTATGTTGTTTATTATTTAATTGCTGAAAGCACCAATGGTTTCATCTATATTTTTTCCACCAGTATCTGCAGTCAGCACCTGGCATGTTTGATTTGAAATGCTGTCATCACAGACTCCAGATTAGGTATGGAGATAGCGTGCCCGCTGACCACCTGGAACTCATTCATAAAGCAATCATAGTAGTACAGTACACAAAACGTGAACGCTGACTCCTAAATCTCAGACAGCAACTACTCTGCACAGTGTGCAGTATACAAATGCTGAATATGTCTCCTGTAATCTGTAAAAGCCGCGACTCAAAAAACATAATCTTAAACATAGAAACATAAACTTTGACAGCAGATAAGGACCGCTTGGCCCATCTAGTCTGCCCATTTCCCTACCTACAGGATAGGCCACAGATCCTAGTTAACCAACAGCCTATTTCTTCCTACCCCCCACAAGAATTGCCTTATGTCTGTCCATGCATTCTTGAATTCTCCCACAGTTTTAGACCCCACAACCTCCTCAGGAAGGCTGTTCCATGCATCCACTACCCTCTGTGAAATAATACTTCTCACATTGCCCCTGAACCGCCCTCCTTCTATCTTTAAATTGTGTCCCTTGTTCTTGCACATGTCTTTTTCTGAAAGATGCTACCCTCTTGGACTTTGTTGATTCCACTGGGTATTTAAAAGTTTCTATCATGTCCCCCCTTCTTTCCTCAAGGGTATACATATTAAGCACCATTAGTCTCTCTCTCCTCATACGGCTTCTCTAGCAGACCCTGCACCATTTTAGTTGCTCTCCTCTGGACTGCCTCTATCCTGTCTATGTCCTTGCAGAGATGGGGTCTCCAGAACTGGACACAGTACTCCAGATGGGGTCTCACCCACTGGCTGTACAGAGGGATAACAACTTCTTGTTTTCTGCTGCTGATGCGTCTCCCCATACATCCCAGTATACCCCCAGCTCTCCCTACTGCCTTCTCACATTGCTTGCTAACCTTAAGGTCATCTGATATGATTACCCCCAGGTCCCTTTCCTTTTTTGTTGTTGTTACTACCTCCCACCCATTGTGTATTCTTCCCTGGGTTCTTGTTTCCCAGGTGCATTATTTTGCACTTCTTTGCATTGAATCCTAGCTGCCATACTTCTGACCATTCCTCCAACCATGCCAAATCCCTTTTCATCCTTTCCATGTCTCCTTGTGTATCAACCCTGTTGCAGATCTTTGTGTCATCTGCAAAAAGGCATACTTTTCCTTCCAGTCCCTCTGCAATGTCACTGATGAAGACATTAAAAAGGACTGGACCCAACACTGAACCCTGCGGTACCCCACTAGTAACCCCTCTTTCTTCAGCGTGGACTCCATTTACAATTACCTTCTGTGTCCTGTTGTGCAGCCAATGTTTTACCTAGGCTACCACCCTGGGACCCACTTCCAGGCTGGTTAATTTGACTATTAATCTTTTGTGTGGGACTGTGTCAAATGCCTTGCTAAAGTCTAGGTAGGCCATGTCCACAGTCCTCCCTGGTCTACTACTTTGGTCACCCAGTCAAAAAATCTATTAGATTCGGTCTGACATGACCTTCCGCTGTGAACCCATGCTGCCTTGGGTCCTGTGCCCCACTGGCCTCTAGGTACTCAACTATTCTTTCCTTCCAAGTGACTCCATCACTTTCCCTACCACAGAGGTCAGACTGACGGTCTGTAGTTTCCTGCCTCTGTCTTGGTCTCACTTTGTGAAGGGGAATCACATCTACCTTCCTCCAGTCCTCGGGTACCACATCATCCTCCCATGATTTATTAAAAGGAGTAGCCAGTGGTTTCACTAGTTCCTCCTTAATTCTTTTTAGAATTCTGGGCTGAATTCCATCAGGACCCATTGCTTTGTCTACCTTCAGTTTTAGGAGTTCTTGCAGAACCCTTTCTTCTGTGAAAGGACTGGGATCGACCCCCCTATCAAGAGTGCTTCTGTTAATTGGATTAGGCACGTCCCCCTCCTCTTTTGTGAATACTGAGTAAAAAATATTCATTCAGTATCCCTGCTTTTTCACTGTCCCCCTCTGCCCACCCACCGTTCATTCTATTCAGCCTCACTATCCCTCCCTTTGTCTTTATATGCTCGCTGATGTACCTATATCCCCCTTCTTAACTGAGTTGGCTATCTTTTCCTCAGTTTTGGCCTTTGCTATTGTGACTTCTCTCCCTGCTTCCTTCTGCCTTAACTGGTACAGCTCTCAGTCCTGCTCCTTCTGTGTTTCCTTATACTTCCGGAATGCTATATTTTTCTTCCTGACTTTCACAGCCACCTCTTTTGAGAACCATAGTGGCTTTTTCTTTCATTTTGATTTGTTTATTTGCTTCACACAAAGGCTTGTTGCTTCTGTGATGGTAGTTTTGATGATTCCCCATTGTTGCTTCACACCTCCTTCTAGCCTGTTTGCTAGTGCTTTTCTGAGGCACTCTCCCATCTTGCCAAAGTCAGCCCTCCTAAAGTTCAGTACCCTCACTTTTGCATGGCTTGACTGTGTAGCTGAGTTTAACATGAACCACACTGTTTGAAGGTCACTTGTCCCCAGATGGCAACCCACTTCTTGATCTGAGATCCTCTCACTGCCCCCGTTTGAGAGTATGAGGTCTAAGATTGCTCCCTCACAAGTGGGTTCTGAAACTAGCTGTCTAAGGCCTGCCACCTGTAGGGCATCAAGAATGGCTCTGCTCTTTGATGTAGCTGCAGTAAATGTGCCCCAGTTAACATCTGGCATATTCAGGTCTCCCATCAACAGTATCTCCCCTTTCTCTGCCATTCTAAGAATGCCTTCTATCATATCCTTGTCCATTCCCTACCCCTGACATGGGGGTCTGTACACAACCCCTGTGCAGATTGTGGTGCCCTTTCCAGTCTCCAAGGTGACCCACAGTACCTCTTCTCCTCCCTGTTTACTCTTTTGTTCAGTTGCTTTTATCCCTTCCTTTACATACAGAGCTACTCCTCCCCCTCTTCTCCCCTGCCTGTCTCTCCTGTAGGTTATGTACCCTGGTATGCTAACATCTCAGTCATGGTTCTCTGTGTACCATGTTTCTGTGACTGTTACGATATCCTTCATCCCTCTTCCATCAAGGCCACCAGCTCAGGGAGCTTGTTGCCCAGACTACGGGCATTGGTACTCATTACCCTCCATTTCTAGATGGCCTTACTCCCTTTTGCCCCATCCCTGTCCTTCTTGCCTTTGTCACTTTCTCCATTTACCCATGCCCTTCTCCCTATCGACACCTCTATGTTGGTGTTTGCTGCACTTACTACCATGATTATTTGGGGGGGCTAGGATTTCCCTGTTCCTTTCCAGTGCCTCCCCCTTGGCTAATTTAAATGCTTGCCAATGAAGCATTTAAATCTATCACCTAGGATCCTGGTTCCCCTCCCAGACAGATGCAGCCCATCATGCCAGTATAGGCTTGCATCACTCCAGGTGGACCCCCAGTCCCCAGTCCCCAGTGAAGCCAAATCCATGAGCTCCACACCAGTTTTTCAACCACTGATTGAATCCCATGGTGCGGAACACCCTAGCCTCTCCTATGCCATAGATGGGCAGCACCTCCGAGAAGGTTACCGTGCGTGCTACTTGACTAAGGCCCTCCCCAATTCCACAAACTCTTCCTGCACTTCTCTAATCCCTTTCTTAGCCAGGTCATTTGTCCCTAGGTGGACAATGACATCCAGCTCCTCCTCTGTGCAGCTGCTCCGGCAATCCTGAGGATTAGCTCCTGTCCTCAAGCCATGGCACCAGGCAGGCACCTTACCTCCCTCCCTTCCTCCCCCAGTTCTACCTTCCTAACAATGGAGTCCCCCACCAGGAGTTGTTTCCTTCCCCTGCAGGGTCCCCTGCCACCCTCCTGTGGGTCTCCTTTGTGGAGGTTCCTAGCATCCTCCTTGGTCTCCACTGCGGGTGCCTCCATAGAGGAACCACACTTTGCCATAATGTCATAGGAATTATGGAGAGGTACACCTGGAGGGATGCACCTCTGTTCCACCACCGTCACCCTCCCTGAGCCCACTGTGGTCCAACCGCTCCTCCTTCTTGGCAACCTCTGAGGCAACAGCAGTGGCACTGGTGGTCCCTGGATGGAAGAGAAGGTCCCACAAATCCTGGCCAACTCAGCCTGGAGATGAGCAACCTCCTCCCTCAGCCCAGAGAGGTGCCTGCAGATGGGACAACACCGCATCCTCCAGAACGTCTCCCAGAAGACTGCTGCTCCACAGCCACTGCACTGCACCACTCCAATCATGTCTTATTTCTGGCCCCTTAACTGTTTGCAATCCTTACTCTTTCCTCTGTTTTTTTTTCTCTCTTTCCTTACTTTCTGCCTGTGTGCCCTTTAAGCTCCTGATTGTACTGTTCTGAGACAAGAATATCCTATATTTCTCAGTAGACCCCTTACTTGCTCAGAGGCAGACCTCCAGCAGCTAGAGGGGTCCGGAGAGCTACTCTTGCCCTTCTAGGATGGTGGGTCTTTGGTGGAAGTTCCTGTTGTCAGTCAAATCCTGTGCCTATAAAAATAGAACTAGCTTTGGGTGCGGGGTGGAGGGGAGGGAAGGAGGGCAATATAGTCCCAGTAGAGAAGTTCAGTCACACAGCAGTCCTTTCTCCTGGTGTCTTCGGCCAAGCTATAAAGCTTGGGTCTGAGATATACGAGTCCGCCAGCACACATGTTTTGAGTACTGTACTACCATGACTAGTGTCTGAAACAGTTTGAGATCAATGGGTGCCAGGCACGTCATATTTATGATGAATTGGGAGTCTGTCTGTGATGTCAGGATTTCAAAACATGCCATGCGCTGACTCCCAAATGCGATGCTTGAAAAAAAAAACTTTAGTTAACCATTTCCTGTTGGCTTTAAACAACAGTAACAATAGAATTAGATGGAAAGAGTCAGAACCAGAACATTACCAAATAAAAGTATAAGAAAACCATTTGGAGACACCGCGTAGTTGTCAGTAGTGGCTGTGTGCAGTGGAATGGAGCATAACATAATAGTCACAATGATGCACTACTGACTCAGTATCAGACTTTTAATTATTTAACAAACAAACAGCATTTCATGTATTGACTACCAGCATGCAGCATCCACTTGTGTTTGCATGCTGAGAGATGCGCACAGCGGTGGTGTGTGTTGCTGCACACTGGTAGCAAACACTTAGAAGTGATTGGAGCCAAGCGGTTAACCTGTGAATGGAGGTGAGCATGTATTGGTCTGGTCTGGTGTGATCTGACAATCCTCATTCTGTGATGTTCCACCCTACCCTGTGGCTGTGTGATGGTGATCATGTGCCTCAGGGCAGCAGGGTGCAAACATCACAGAATAAGGATGGTCAGACCACATTAGAGCAGCATATGCCCACCTCCACTGACAGGTTATGTGCTCTACTACTTCTAAATGATTTGGCACTCGACTAGAGGGAGGGGGTTGAACACTCCATCATATCCTGCTCTGTTTGTGCTGATGACATTGAAATAAGTCACTCACACAGATAACCAACAATTAAAAGTACCGACCAAGTACCTCGCTCAACTTCTCCACCAGACACTGCGCGTGCTCCTCTCAGGCTCTAAGACAGCTCCCCTCCTGACCATATCATGGACACCGATGCTGTTGTTCACATTCACATAGTTGGCTGCTGAGATGAACAAGGGCCCAAGTTCCAACATATCCTGAAATGGAAAAATGGACTGTAACGAACTTGGCAAAAAAAAAAAATCAAGTGGTCAGATTTGAGACAGTGCTAGCATGACTCACTATTCCTGCCCCACCTGCACAGTAAACAAACCACATCCTATGTAGTTTAGAAACTATTTTATGTTAATTTTACACAAAAATAAGCAAACATTAAAAACATTATGCAAACAAAAGTAATCCAGAATTGTAACCCAATTATAATAATAGCAATAATGAACAAGGGGGGTTACGTTACTGTTCAAGGTAAGCACCCCCTTGGGGCAATATGACACTCAGCTGTGCCTCGTGCCACATTACACCCCCAGGAGTTGATTAACTGGAATATTAACATAACCCGTTGTTCATTACTGCTTGAATAGCTTCAACCCCACCCAGTCACCCCCTCCATATCATAAATTCTGTTCTCCACGTAGCAGCCAGTAGCCCTGCCACAGAATACCCCTTCATATATAGGTGCCATGGGATCACTCTGTTTTCCACTACACCCTGGGCTAGCTCCATCCCCCAGACCCATCCCACAGTGATGGCCACCACCACCCCACACCTCCTAGTTCTATGCATTATCACCCCACTGTCTGCCACATGAGATGGTGAGTGGTGACCAGAGCATCTCTCCGCTCACCATCACAGCCTGCCAAAATGTGAGTTGTTGTCAGTGATTGCACAGCTGACAAGTCAGATGGTGGCTGGCTGTGGGGGTGAGAAAGAAGGCTGTGCCATGCCAGTTGCTGTGTCTGACAATGTGGGGGACATATAGGACTTGGGGACGCAGGTCGCTAGGAACTACTGGACACTGCAGGGATTCTACATTCATAGAGACTGAGTCTGGAGGGGTATTGGGGGGCCTTGACCCTGACCTGATGGAATATTATAGCACTGTAGTCGAGAGGTATGTCAGGTATGATTTTAGGATACAGGATTTTTGGACTGCATCTCTGAAAATCCTGAATCTGATAATTTGATCAGAAGCTGATGCTTCTGTCTGTAAGTCACATTCAAAACCCGCGCATCCCTAAGTAACGTCAGGCAGAGTCACAGTACAGTACACAAGTACACGACCTTCAACTCAAGTCTCAAGATCAGTGGTGGTTATGACTTGCCTTATGTATGCTGCTATAATTTTAAACTTTTTTTCTTCTTCTGCTTCAGAAAAATACATCAAATCGACCTAAAATAAGAATAGTAAAGAAGCATTAAAGTAGTGGATCACGGGAGGGAGGGAGGGAGGGAGAGGTGCTGCACACTGGAGTGGTATACAGGCTGCCAGGGCAGCAAGAAATGGTGGACAACCAAATGATGGAAGAGATCCTAAGGATGGCTAATAAGGGAGATGTGCTGCTTATCTGGGACCGCAACCTGATGGATATGGTATGGGACACACTATCAGCAGCCTCAATCATAAGCAGGGCAATTCTAGATTCCCTTCAAATTGCCCAACTCAAGCAGATGGTCAGTGAACCAACTAGGGATTGGGTGGTGTTAAACCTGGTGCTAACAAATGGTGTCAGGGTTGGGGAGGTGACTGTGAGGGAAAACTTCAGCACAAGTGATCACGATACCGTGTGGTTCACAGTACGCACGTCGGTCACTATGAACAGGACCAAGGTGAAGGTGCTTGATTTTAGGTAGCAGATTTTAGCAGAACTGGAGAATATGGCCGGCAGGCACTTGAAGGGTTGAGGAATCTTGGGGATGTGGAAAACATGTGGGCTACGATAAAGGGAGCCATTGTGGGGGCCATAGATCTCTGCACAAAGAGGGTGATCAAAAACAGGAGGAAAAGGAAGCTACTGTGGTTCAGTAGGGAAGTGGAGGTCTGCATCAGAGCTAAGAGGAGAGCCTTCAGGAGCTTTAAAATGATGCAGGGGGAGCAGAATTGGGAAGAGTATCAGGCAAAGCAGAAGGGGGTGGGAAGGACGGTCAGAAGAGCAAAGGCAAGGATGGAGGAGAGCATTGCCAAGGTGGTCAAGAAGGGAGATGAGACCTTTTTTAGGTATCTAGGCAAGCAGAGGAAAACAGCGAGAGGGATACCCAGTCTGAAAACAGAGGCAGGGGAGAGGGTGGTGGGGGACCAAGAGAAGGCTGAAATGCTGAATAGTTACTTCAGCTCTGCATTCATGAAAGAAGAGGAATGAAAGGGGGGTAACCCTGAGCCAGTAGGGGACGTGGGGGATGGGGTGGACATGAGCCCCTTTGGGGTGGAGGAGGTCCTGAGGGAACTAAAGGGCTTGAGAGTGAACAAAGCCATGGGGCCTGATGGGGTTCATCCATGGGTATTGAGGGAGCTGAGGGAGGTAGTAGCAGCTTCCCTGATGACTTTATTCAATTAATCCTTAAGATCAGTGGTGGTACCTAAAGATTGGAAAAGTGCGGACACAGTGCCCCTTTACAAGGGAGGAGGAAGGATGAGGTGAGCAACTACAGGCCAGTGAGCTTGACATCTGTGGTTTGCAAGCTCATGGAAAAGCTGCTGAAGTACAGAATCATCAGTTACCTGGAGGCTAACGGCCTTCACAACCCAAGGCAGCACGGGTTTACCGAGGGCAGATCCTGTCAAACGAACTTGGTTGAGTTTTTTGACTGGGTTACCCAGGTGGTGGATCGGGGGGGGGTTAGTGGACGTGGCCTACCTTGATTTCAGGAAAGCTTTTGATTCGGTGCCACACATGAGGCTATTGCACAAAATGAGTTGCCTGGTGTTGGTGGGGGTAGTAATAAGGTGGGTGCAGAACTGGTTGGAGGGCAGAACACAGAGGGCTGGATATTCAAACTGCACCCAAAATGTGTGCAATAGCAGGAGCAAGCACAAGTCCATTGCGCACATGCGCAATAGACGCAATATTCAAAAATGGAGCAAGCCAAATTGAGCAACCAGCCAGCGTCTGAATATCGTACAACCTACGCCACAGCGCAACCAGGAAGGAAGCTGAAGCAGATCGATCGCTATAGCGCAACAAGGGCAGCCAGCTGAGCAGCCCAGAGGCACCATAGCGCAAGCAGGGAGCCCTCCAGCAGCAGAGCAATGGAACTGCACAACCAGGGAGGTAGGCAGGGGCCCACCACCCATGCCACAGATGGGCACAGGAACACACTGCAGAACTGACAATGCACCCCCACACCCCAAGCACAGCACAACTGGGGGAGGGACGGAATATCCACTGGCCCATGGGGACAAGCAAACAATGCACAGCCGGGCCATGTTGCCCCAGCACACCCACTGGCAAGCTGAGACTGCACACACAAGTGCGACCACCCCAGTGTACAGTAGCCCCCACTGTGCACAGCACACCCTGCACTGTGACCCCAAGACACCCCCATGAGCAGTGACCATCACTGCAGGAATCCCCATGGCATACCCCCATCATACTGCAACCTCGTACCACAGAACCATACAAGCCAGACCCACCATGAGCACCCAGCAGTGGGTGGCAGCACATGGCAATGCAACAATGGCAGACACAGTGCCAACACGCACAACCCCCCTGAGGCACAGCTGAGAGACCAAACATGTATCGCCACAAGTGGTACCCCACACGGGAAAGGGCGTGCCCCTGACACCACTGCCATTGATGCAGCACCCTGCACAGTAGACAGGTGTCACAGCGCGACCCACCGTGAGCCACAGCAGCCAGCACAGACACCCACAGTGGTGCATGGAAGCATGCAGCACACCGGATGCAACACAGTGCAGGGGAAAACACACACCCATACCCTTGGGGACACCAACACAGGGACACAGTAGTGTGGCAACCCAGCCCCCAGTGTGGGCACATGTAAACTGTGCACACACAGCCTGCAGTCCACCATGGCACAGGGGTGACACCCACCCTGTGCATGTACTGTGGCCCTGTACACCACCAGCACACGCCTGGATCACAAGTCACAGACAGTGCTGCACAGCCTCTGCAACACACACAAGACACAGCATGGAGGTGGGACAGCAACTGTGGAGGCCACAGTGTCACCCGAGGCAAACATGCACCCCACCGGTGACAGGTGGCAACCCAGCATCGTGACGGTCACAGTGAATGACCTGCAGGGACAGCACCCACTGACAAGGCAGCAGACCTGGCAGGCCACAGACATGCAAGGGTGTCAGCTGCATAGGCCAAGGACAGCTTGACAGGGGCACAATGGACACAGAGCAGGCACCATGGAACACTGCACACAGCAATGCAATGCACAGAGAACAACACACACCGCAGATACCAACTGAAAGCCACTCCCACACCAGAGACACCTCCCCATGCACACACACACATACCCATGACTATACCACCCCAGATGCCATGCACACCACTGCAACTGAGCACCTATAGCCAGCTGCAAATCAGAGACAACCACAGTATTCATATCAAAATAATTGTATTAGAAAAACAACAACAAAAATAACAACAACATCAACAACTATTTACATATGTACAAAACAGGGTGGAGGTACGGGTACAAGGTAGGGTGGGTAAGGCAGGGTGAACAACAGAGAGGAAGGTGGGGGTGAGAGGGCTAGTCAAAGGGGGGAGGTGATGGCCAGCTACTGTCCTCCAGCCTGCTCCCCTGCTGCCTGGTGCTGGTCCCGGGGCCTCCGTCTCCTCCGCACCCCATACCGCTGGAGGTCCTGCAGGATCTCAAGGGAGTCCATGGCCACCCGCAACAGCTGCTGCATGGATCTCTCAATCCGTAGTAGTAGTATCCGGACACCTAGGACAAGGGATCAGAGTCAAAAGGTGTGACTGTCCATCTCCCTGAAGTCCACCCATCATGTTTGGCATACAGCCAAGTGCCCCATTCCTGTGATGGACTGCACCCATGCACAGTGACCGTGTGCACAAGACATGCCCAACCAGGCAGCAACAGCCATGTGTACCACTGCACACACACACCGCCCATGTCCAGCACAGCATAACCAAGACGGTACAATAACGTGGCTACGCGGTGGGCAGGCAGTGTCACAGCCATGTGCCCAGTGCTCGCATGGACCACCATTGACACACTCCCAGACATGCAGTGTCACTGGACAGTGCTGACTGTCACATGTCGCTTGCATGGTAGTGGTGTCCATGGATGGTGGCCATGCCCTGCTCCCCACCCTGTCACACAGCATGCAATAGCAAGCATGTTGTCATGGCACTCACCCTCATTGGGCTGTTGCTGGTGTTGTGGTTCTCCACCGCCACACTCGGGCACTGCTGCCACCACCCTCTGCTGCTCAACCATGGCCCTCCTATGCTCTGCCACGCCTGTGGGAAACAAAAGGTGAGAAACACATCAGTACAATCCCAAAGCATATTCCCCCTGCCCCAATGAGTGTGCCCACCCACCCAGCCAGACCCATACATCACATACCCTGTAAACACCGCCACAGCCAACCCTAGACCAACCCTCCCCCATGTGCTGGACACCATAGACAGTGTTACCCATATGGACCATACAGGTGCGTAGACGGATCACCCACCTGGATGAGGCACCATGCCCCTCCTGGCACGCGACTGCAGACATGCCAGTAGTGCTGGCTCCCTCCTCCTCAGGTCCCCATAGCGGTGCCTGCACTGTTCTGAGGTCCTCCGTTGGCCAGTGGCCGCCTCCAGGTCAGTGGCCACCTGTTGCCACACCTGGGTCCTGGCCCTGTCCAGAGGAACCTCCCCATACAGTGAGCCATAGTGAGGCTCCACAATGGCCACCAGGTTGGCCAGCTCGAGGGCACTCCACTGGGGGGCTCTTCTGCGTGCCATCTCTAGATCTATAGTCGGCAATATGGCACTCCGCAGCGCGGCAACCCCACTTGGAATTGCTGCGCAATACAACACCGCTATTCCCTATCGTGCTGTTGGTACAGCGCCGCCATTCCCTATCGTGCTGTCACCGAACAGCGCGATAGAGCTGCAGACATGCCATACGCACAGCTCCAAGGGGGCAAAGGTCGGGCACAGGGTCATGGGTCTCTGGCGCATGGCCACTCACAGCGCCATCGGACATCTATGCATCCAGCATGATTGGTCGCCTGTGTGCCATTGCCACAGCGAACTATTGCGCAGTTGTGCCACAGCGCCATGTAGTGACCGTCGCCATAGCGCCACTGGCACAATGGTGGCCATGCCCTGAATTGCCTACCGTGCACAGCACGTCATCAGTGCGGCAGACGCCTGTGTAAGCTACCTGGGCATGTGCAATGCGGTGTACCACGCAGTCACAGAACTGCGCCATTGGCTCAGCACGTTCAACCGTAGTGCGCAAAGCGCAACAGCGCGATATTCAGCCATCATATGCAAATCATCCGATCAGCCATTCAATGGCGCAGCAGCGCAATTTGCATCTCATTAAAGTTGCTCCACACCTAATTTGCATGGATTGCACTATAAAAATGCGACACTGTTCTGCAGTGGCCATATTCGGTACTGCAGTTGATAGGTGAGTTGTATGCTGTGTGATGTTCTGGACTATGGTCTCAGGGAATTGCTGTGTACTGCACAGTCACAGGTGACCACTCTCACCCATACAGGCTGTGAAATGACCGAGCAAGGACTGGGTGAGGAGGAGGAGGATGATGGGCGGAAGAGGAGGCCTAACTTTACGAAGGCTGAGACGGAGGCACTTATCGAGGCCTACCTGGATGAAGATCCACTTCTCAGTGGACGGCGGGGCACCCCTCAGGCCCGTGCTGCTGCATGGGAGGGGGTGGCACGTGCCGTCAACCTGCACGGCAGCCACCAGCACTCTGTGCAGGAGTGTAAAAAGAAGATGGGAACTGACAGGACGAGGATGAAGGAGAAGGTGGCAGCCATCAGGGTGGCACGTGCTGCAACAGGCGGGGGCCAGCCAGAGGTGGTGCTGCTGACTCCGGCAGAGGACAGGCTCGCTGCAAGCATGCAGCACAGTGCCAGTGAGGGCGTTCCTGGAGGTGGCTTCCAGATAGGTGGTAGCCCATCACTGCATGGCATGTCATGGTCAGGGGGGAGGTAGATCACATGCACTAACGTGTCCTTCCTTTCTGTTACAGATCCTGTGTGTCTGCAGGGGTCAGCGGTGGAGGGCTTGTCCTCTGTGGACAGCCATCCGGAGTTGGAGGAGGGACCATCCACCTCCGCAGGTAGCCAGCGTGCATTGCACCAGTGTGCACGCCTGGCTGCCATCACTGATGTCGTTGAGACAGGTGTGGGGGGTGCCCTTCCTGTGTCTCAGCGGTCTGGCATGCAAGCATGCCAGCATGCTGTGGCTGTGGCTGTGGCTGTGGCTGTGGCTGTGGCTGTGGCACAGACCTGCACCATTGATGATGCAATGACCATTATGGTCATTGACATGTGTGTCACAGAATGGACACACAGCAGGACAGCTCACGCCCATGGACCTAGCTGGTTCCGACGTGTGTGCCAGCACATCAGCACAGTCCCAGGCTGTGCCTGTCAGCACCGGTGGGGCAGCACCGGTGGCTGTACAGGTCACTGGCACTGTTGCGGCCACAGCAGCGGAACAACTGATCCCTTGGGCACAGCAGGCGGAGGGGCAGCAGCAGCAGTAGCAGCCACCCACCGGGGCTGGGGATACAGGGTTCAGCGGTAGTGTATGTGCACCACCTGTGGACTTGCCCATACCTGGTCCTGGTGAGCAGCACCCAAGGGGTGCTGAACATCAGGCCCTTCCAAACCCTGAGGGACAGGTTGCCGATGTGGCAGACGACCTCTTTGATGAGCACACCCGTCTGCTGAAGCAATCAGTACAGCAGCAGATGTGCGTTGCAACGTCTGTGGAGGCAATGTGTATGGCTCTGGAGTGGCACAGCAGGGACAACGAGAGGATCCTGTCACGGATTGACCATTTGCAGATGGATGTGACCGCCGCCATTGACAGGTAGACACAGGCATTGGTCGCTGTCGTGGCCACATTGGGCACACAGTCAGGTGCCCCTGTGCTGCTCACACCGTGCAGTACGCTATCCCCTCCCTGTTCCCGGCGTCGTGCGACACCCACCCTGTCAACACCGGGTTCAGCTGTGGGTATCCCGAGCACTCCTGGTGCAGGTATGTTCAGTGTGCTGCAGACCCCTGTGCGGGCAAGGTCGCGTTCGCACAGTGGAACCCCTTGTGGTCCATCGGTGCCACCCCATGAGGCCCGTGCTCAGCCTGCTAGTGCTGCTGGGTCTTGGTGGGGCTGCCCATGCATTTGAGGCGGCCATGGCACTGTGCCGCAAGACTGAGCTGTCTCCCAGTGCAGGCACTCTCTGGTGCTGCCCTGTGTGCAATGTGTGTTTCGGTGGGCAGTGCACTGGTGGGTGCCCAGCCCTACACGCAGACACACGGACCACCTGCACACCCTCCCGACTGCTGTCCACAGGTGCGTGTGCATGATGATGCCTGCATTGCGTTGTACACCACAGTGCGAAGGTGCCCAGCATCTGACACATGTACATGGACAGTCAGTGGACATGGTGGCCTGTGGACAGGTGTGTTTTTAGTGTCTGTGTTTCGGCTCTGTTGTGCACCTGACCCCTGTGCACTTTGTGCCTATGTGTGTGTGTGTGTGTGTGTGTGTGTGTGTGTGTGTCCGTCCATGTGGCGTGTTACTGTTCACCCCTCCCTGGTTGTATGTGTGTGCTTTTGTGCCCTGCCACATCCCTTGCCATCATGGACTCCTGGTGTGTTTCCCTGTGTGTACGTGGGCTGTGCCCTAGCCACTGTTGGTTGCACATGGCCCCATGACTTACCTGTGCTGGGTGAAGTGCTCCTCTGTGATGGCGTCCCGGTGCAGCTGGGCCAGCCGGATCAGTCGGGGGTCCCGTCGTCCAAGGGGGAGCTGCCCATCCCCATCATCACCGGCGTCACCGTCGTCCTCATCGCTGTCCCCCTCTTCGACCTGTACGGCTATCCCACAGTCTTTGGCCATGTTGTGCAGGATACAAGAGGCCAGGAATATCCCACAGGCCTTTGAGGGGCTATACTGTAGGGCACCACCGGAGGTGTCTAGGCAACAGAAGCGTGCCTTCAGCATCCCAAACACCTGCTCAATGATGTTGTGTGTGGCGGCATGTGCCTCATTGAAGCGTTGCTGCGATGGGGTCGTGGGCTGCCGGTAGGGTGTGAGCAGCCAGGGACGGAGTGGGTATCCACTGTCACCTGTGTGGAGATTGTGGAGGTTAGTGTCTTGTTCAGGCTCAAATTGCCCCTAACCCTGTGTGCCACATCCATGGCACCTGTGGCTTACCCACCCTTGCCCCCGATTTGTCAGTTCTACGTGCATACTCACTCACTAGATGTCCTGTGGGGATGTCCCCACTCTCGAATCGATGGCACAGTGCTGACTGGTACCATATGAATGAATCGTGCACTCCCCCAGGGTGCGTGGCACAGACATTGATGATGTGCCCACTGGCATCACACACCACCTGGCAGTTGACACTGGCATAACCCTTCCAATTCATATAGGCGGCCCCATCGGGGCCAGGTGGCATGCGAATGGCCACATGGGTGCAGTCTATCGCCCCTAGCACACCAGGCATACATGCTACCCTGTGGAACTCCTGTATGTTTGCTGTGCACTCCGCTGCGGTGCTGGGGAAATGGATGTACTCTGCAGCATGTGGCAGCAGTGTGCTGAGGAATTGGGTGAGGATGCATGACGTGGCCGACTGTGTTATGCCTGTGGTGTCCCCTGTTGGTCTCTGGAAGGTACCCGTGGCGAGCAAGCACATGCAGGTTGTTACCTTTGTCTCCACTGACAGAGTGTGACTCCGTCGTGAGGGTGCCTGCATCACATCACTGCACAGCTCATAGAGCCGCCTCAGTATTGCCCTGTTCAGGCAGTACCAGCCCACAATCTAAACATCTGAGTAAAGCTCAAAGTTGATGCGGGCTCGGTACTGCCTGTTGGGGGCGTACCGCCGACAGGCCCTTCCACGGCCATGTCCCCCTGCAGCATGCCTTCTCACCCCCCTCATTACAGCTTCCATGTGGAAGGTGGCACTGTCCATGTCCCTGGCTTGTGTTCCCCCCCAGCTCTTGTTGTTCTGTTCCCCCCGCTGTCCTGACTGCTACCTCCACTGCACCGGGTACACCTACTGGCCTCTGCACTCTGTGGCCCCACACACCTTCCCTTGCCCCTATTTTGTCCTCTGCTCTCCCTGGCCTGCCCTCTTTGTCCCTCTGGCCTTGTCTCTCTCCCTGCCTCATGTGGCTTCCCTAGCGTTCTTGTGCCTCTTCCTTGCTCCTTTTTATTTTGGCTCATTTCGCTATGATGCACCTTCCGCCTGATCCACTGTTGCGCATTGCGCAAGTCTTTGAATATCCCACTACGCACTTTATGCATGGTTCCACCCCATTCAGTTGCGCATGCCTTCATTAGCATTGCGCTGTTGCTCAGTATGTTTTCAGTAGTGCAACTGCCTCCTGCTGAATATCGCAGAATGGTGCATTTTCTGACTTGCACAGGCGCAACCCTATTGCGCATTGTGCAACCCTTTTGGATATCCCACCCAGAAAGTATTGGTCAACAGGGTGCCCTTGGGAAAGATGAAGGTCACCAGCGGGGTTCCACAAGGGTCAGTAATAATACCACAACTCTTTAACATCTTTGTAGGAGACATAGCAGAGAGTCTGGAAGTGAGGGTGATTCTATTTGCAGATGATGCAAAAGTCTGCAATAGAGTAGACACACAGGAGGGGGTTGAGATGATGCATAGAGATCTGGCAAAGCTGGAGGAATGGTCCAGGGAGTGGCAGCTTTCATTCAATACCACAAAGTGTAGGATCTTGCACTTAGGCAGAAAAGATGGGAAAGCAGAGTACAGAATGGTGGGTAGGCCACTGGAGGTAACTGAGGAGGAAAGGGACCTTGGCATCATCATTTCACAGGATCTGAAGGTGGCAAAGCAGTGCGGATGGGCAGTGGCAGAGCCAGTAGGATGTTGGATTGCATAGAGAGGGGGATCAAGAGCAAGAGGAGGGAGGTCATGATTCTCTTGTACACCCAGCTGATCAGGCCACACCTCAAATATGGGGTACAGTTCTGGAGGCTGCACCTAAGCAAGGACATGGAGAGGGTGGAGCGAGTTTAGAGGAGGGCGACCAAGAAGGTGAGGGGGCTCTGACACTTACCATATGAGGAGAGAGACTGCAGGACCTAAACATGTAATCTCTGGAGCAGAGGAGAGAGAGAGAGAGAGAGGGGTGACATGATTGCAACATTTAAACATCTAAAGGGTATCAATAAAGTGCAGGTGGAGAGCCTGTTCAAAGTAAAGGAGCAGCCTAGGATGAGGGATCAAGAATTCCAAATCAAAGTGGGAAGGTTCGGGGGTAACATTAGGATGTACTTCTTCACCGAGAGGGTGGTAGACAGCTGGACTGGTCTGCTGAAGGAGGTGGTGGGACAGAGTATGGTGGGGGGGTTCAAGAGGGCTTGGGATAGGCACTGAGGGATGCTAGCCAAGGGGGGAAGGTTAACAGAACAGGCCTAGTAGATATCTAAGCAAACTGGGCAGACTTGGTGGGCCTGGCAGTCCTTTTCTGCCATCACATTCCTATGTTCCTATGTAGCAGAAGGGCACTGGAAAGGAAGGGTTGGAAACACAGGTAAAACAAAACCATATCAACTTCCACATTGTACATGCTGAGATCCCTCAGTCTCTCCTCGTAGGACTTTTGATGCAGCCATTGCACCATTTTAGCTGCCCTCCTCAGCACTGCTTCCACCCTGTCTATGTTCTTTCTGATACACAGCCCAGCATCCCTCCCTCTCTGTGTTCTGAGCACTCTGCCAGCCTTACATGTACAGGTGGATGTAGCCCCTTGGGAAGTGTCTCTCTCTCTCTCAGAAGGAACCCTGTGCATCCATTGAAATTCTCCCCCCTGAAGCTGGCCCCTGACAACCTGAGCTCAAACACAAAACCGACTTACCAGCGTGATGACTTATGAGTTTTACCCCTATTGCTGCTGCACCAATAGGCCATCTCAGACATGTCAAGTTACAAACAAAAATATATATACAGTATATATATATATTTATTGCTTGGTACCCTATGGCGCCTCCACCCTCACCCATCTCCTTGAACAGTACTAAATAAACACAAAGAATATTGTGTGTCTTGACTCCTGGAATTCACCAGGGAGTTAAGAACACAGGGTTCAAGAAATAAATAGATGTATTTTTTATCTCAAAAGACAACTCTCGTCTAAGATGGCACGTTGGTGCAGCATTAGGGGAACTTCTTGTGACACAGGTGATCTGGGTTTCTAGAATTAGCCCGCCCTGGTCATTAGGGGCCAGCTTGTGGGGGGGTGGAGGATCGAGCATTTCAATGGTCCAGATGCCCTCCTACTTCTGGGAGGGAAAGCCACATGCCCACATCCCACAGGACTACAGCCACCTCTGGAAGTGCGTCTGGCATAGAACTCGGGACATGGGGAGGGAGGGAGAGATGCTGCATGGCATAACAAGAAAATGCATGCTCACATTGGGGTCCTCGGCCCAAAATGCTGGCTCCCCTGTGGGGTTAACATAGAAACATAGAAACATAGAAGTTGACGGCAGATAAGGACCGCAAGGCCCATCCAGTCTGCCCATTTCTTTTTCTACCTTATAAATGTACCATCGGCCTTTGCTCTGTCAGTGACCTATCTATTCATAGTCATTTGTATTGCTTACATTGGTTACAGGCACAGCAAAAGAGAAAGGGGAAACTAATAATGGTAAAACCCAACCGTAGTTCCTTGAAAGCTGCTATATCCAGCCCAAAGGCAGTACATGCCTGAGCATTGGGTTGCAGGAACAACAAGTAATAAAAAACTGGACATGCATGAAAAGAATTTACCTAGACACTTGAAAAAAAATATTGGGGGCCAGCCTGTCAATGTAGTGCCACAGCGGTCGTAACAGCCCATGAAGAAGTGAGGTACGTCACTTGCCAGCGGCTGGATGGGCCCAGATGCATTGCCAGTATTACAAGGCTGCCAAAGGCAGACAGTATAAGTAGAATGAAAAAAAAGAAAGGAAAAAATGTATTGGTATGGCTTACCCAGATCTGGCATAGACTTTAAAACACAAATATTAACTTCTGAATTCCATTGTGGGTTTCTATTGACATAACAAACCATAAATAGTACAGCACAGCAGAACTATTTTTACATGATAACAATCACCATTTGATTTTTATCACATGAAAGATTGTTGCACATACATGACAGATAGAAACAGCAGAACAAAGCCAGTTGCAACCTTTAAGAGAAATGGTTGGATGCACGGCCATCCCATTCCCAACGATAAAATCAGAAGCACTGAGCAGCCCTGGCAGGCACAGGCAATAAACAGTGAAGCACACTGGTGAGCTGATCTTTTAGGGAGAAACTGACAGTGACGACCTGCCACCTGGGTCAGAGCCGTGGTGTTCTTTTGGAGACATGAATAAATAAAATTACCTTTTTGCACCTAGACCGTCTCGTCTGGGCTGTGTTGGTATTTACTGCTGGACGGAACTTAACAGTTCATCAGTCAGTCCATGATGTCCACCAGACTGGTTCAAACAAGCTAAACATGCCACCATTTACTGTCTACATAGAATAATGGTTGCAGCAGGGCCAATGAGGCCATAAAGGCTCTATCTGAATTGTTATGTAAAACTAGTGTGGCTCTGGTGGTCACTCAACTGCAACAGGCTCTTCATGAATGATTCTCATAAAAAAAAGTTAAAATAGGGTAACTTTTTAACAACTGACTGTTTACCATCCTTTATAGGCAAATAAGCTTCTACTAACCCTTTATAATTATTTTTTTTATGTAACCCCCTTGTTCCCAGGGGTTACTAGAATCCCACTTAGAATCAGTGGCAGGCAGGGAGAGGCAGCTTGTGAGATGCCAGTTAAATGGATTTCACACTGTCACACTCTCTTTTCAGTCTCAGCTGAGCTGGAGTGATGATGTCACTTTAGAATTTTTGCAGCAGCATAAGCCACAATGGAATGCTAGCTGGAGGAGTTATCTGTAGAATGTGAGTTAGAGTTCAGTAGTCTGTAGAGTTGAGAGAGAGAGGAGGAGGCTGCTGCCTGGGTATCCTCAGATTTAACTCTGACAGAGAGCTACCTCTGTAGTTTGGGTAGTTTGTTTTCACCCTAGAAGAAGAACATAGAAGACCTGAGAGTGAAGTGGTAGAGACCATTCCTAGAGGGTTTTCCAGTGCTCCATCCCTGGAAGGATGGGGGGAAGGATTCCAGGATTCAGGGGCAATCCCCTGGTCTAGCCTGGACTGTGTTGAAGCTGTCTAGATTCATCTGCTCTGTGAGTACCCAAGACCTTTGTGTGGAAAAAGCTCTGGGGCACCTGCATTCCTGTGGTAAGTTTTTTCTCTGACAAAGGGACTCTGTCACCAAGATTGTTTCTGTGTAAAAGTGTCTGCCTACTATGAGGTCCAGAGAGAGACTTGCCAAGTACAGAACTTTTAGTTTGTGTCTGATTTAAAAGTGTCTGCTAAAGTGGGGGTTTAGTGAAGACATTGCCAATTACAGAACTTTTAACTTCATGACACCTCAGAGGTGTGTAAAGTAGTATGTTAAATGTGAAAGACATTTCAAGATAGCACCTACAAGAGTTTCTGAGAAGGGTGTTATTAACCAGATGACTGGCTGAGTATAAATTTGGAAGCAAAAGGTGGGAGACCCCCCCAACTGGAGTAACCATGTTTACCTCTCCGGGTTCAGTTTGGGCACCTTTGTTTTCTCTCAGTGCATTTGGCCAATGCCTGAAGAAAATACCCAGATGTGGGATTTAGGATTTTTCTGTGAGCCTTAGTGTGCTCTTTGGTGGTTGAGGGTGCCACCAGTAATTCCTCATGAAATATGGGAAAGTTTCCTAGTACTGGCAGACAATGCCTAGTCAAGGTAAATGTACCAGTTCGGGCCATGTGTGCCAAGTTCCGTTTGGAACCTGAGGGTTCACTGTGTGTGTGCTCTGTACCTCAGTAATCTGCATTACCAGTAAGAGTAACCCTGTGGGTCCATCTTCGCTCTGTGATTATTCTGTATGTATGTGAATAAAAGCCACACTGTAGAATCCCAACCTGGTTTGGACAGTACTGTTATTGCTTCCACTGTATCTGGATTTACTTGGGTGTCCCTGAACAGAAGTACAAATCTAGCATAATTCTGAGCAAACGTTTTCTCCCAGGTACCCAGGTTGATGGCCACGCTAAATGGCCCCCCAGGAATGAGCCAGGTAGTTGCCACACTTGGTTTGCCTGTCTGAGGATGGCAGGCTCCGAAGTAGAAGTATTGGTAAACAGAACTGTTCATAGTGACAACCCCTATCCTTCTTGTTGGCACCATGTGTGAGAGGAGCAGTCCTGCTACTTGAACAAGGGGGACCAGTGGGGGGAGGTTATATTTATTTAACTAGCTATCCAAATCTTCTCATTTCATAAGTACAGAAGATCCAAGCATCTGATTGACATAGTTAGCTAAGCTTGCCTGGTCACACAGACATCCCCTTTTTAGGGCTGTGGGCAAAGCCTACAGCCCTTCTGTCATCAATCGGATTGTAGCTCTAAAAACGGCTTTTCTTGGAACTTCCTCTTTAGACATTTGTATGTATTCCTCCACAGCTGCAAAGTAGTGCACTTCCCCTCTGATTTTTGCTATTTGCTGCTCTATGTTAAAATCATCTGAAGAGGGGAAGGGATTGCTACTGTATTGTACCCCAGAACTTCTCAGGATATTAACAAAACACATACTTTAAACTTGTTTCTATCATCTGTCCAGCTCAGTCTAACAGATTTGTTCTATTTCTTTCAGCAACCTAGGGGTTAACTCATTTACGCTAGGCTTTTGTGAAGCGAAAGTCAGACTCAGTGTCAGATTACAGATAGTGGGATTGCAGTCTGTTAGCTATCATTCCTTGAGCAGGAAAGGTTACAGGTAAGCACTGGAAGCAGAAGACTGTTTTTTTTTCTCATTTTATAATATGATGTACTGAGTGTGTATTTAATTGCAGGGTCAGGGCCTTGAAGAAAATAATAACATGTATGTAACTCATTCAAGATTCCATCAGGTGGTCAGAAAAAAGTCTGAGAGAATTTGTGTAAAAACTAACAAATGAAAGATGCAAAAAATAGCATGTACACTGGCCTCTGAAACTGGAAGATCAGAAGGTTGTGGGTTCTATCCCCACACTAGGCATGTGGGTTAAAGAGCTAGTGTACTGCCTAAAACTAACAATAGATTTTAAAAGCAGTCAACCATTAACTTTTATATTTGAGGTACTTTTTATTTTCCCTTTGCTTAATTAGAAGATGGTTTACCTGATGTTAATATGTGTGATGTGTAGAACAGCACTCTGTGTGGCAGCTGACATAACTAACTATACTGCCCCCACTACATCACCAGCATTTTGACCTCACTGACTGTGACATCACTGCTACTTATGTACAGCAATTCAGTGACTGCCAGGTCATTTACCTGTGATTTTACTGTCAGCGAAATCACATTGCTGATGATGTAGTGGGGGCAGTAGAGCTAGATATGTCAGCTGCTATGCTAAGAGCTGTTCCACACATCCACCATAACATTATGACATAGAAGACTCTCTGATGGGCAAAAGGAAAAAGAAAGATACTTCAGAAATAAAATGTTATAGCTGACTACTTCTTAAAATTTATATGGCAGGATTCACAAAAGAGATGCGCTGCGCGCATCTCAGATGTGCCGGCGTAAGTCAAAAATGCACCGTAGAATGATTCACAAACAGGGTGAATGTGCCAGTGCAACAGAAATGCCCTGCACCAAACGAGATGTGCCATAGGTGCAATGTAATGATATGCGGCGCAAATTCAGGGGGTGTGCCCATGCATACACAGCACAACGCGATTCACAGTGCAAATCCACGGCGCATCTATGGGTCATCTCCAGCGCAAAGGCAAGATGTGCCATAGAAATATAAGTATAAAAGAAGTAGACTTAAGTCTAGCCCACCTGCAGGTCATTGACTGAATAGCTGCAGCAGCACACTGCCTGGGCCAGAGAGAGTGAGAAAGACAGAGACAGAGACAGACAGACAGCCAGCAAGCAAGCCAGAGGGCCATACAGACAGACCCCACAGCAGGATTAACCCAGCTGCAGTTGCCATCGCAGGTGCACTAATGAGGAGGAGGAGGCAGGGTGGTGGAAGGCACCGTAGGCAGCTGGCCCCACGGCAGTATCGTGCCAGGCTGTCCTTTGAGTAGCTCACTGATGTGGAGACAGTAGGCTGATACCGCCTGAACAGGGTCATGCTGAGGCAGCTCTGTGTGCTGTGCCACGATGTGATGCAGGCACCCACTGCACGAGGTCATGCCATCTTGGTGGAGACCAAGGTGACAACAGTCATGTGCTTGCTCACCACGGGAACCTTCCAGAGGCCCACTGGGGACACCACTGGCATTTCACAGGCCTCTACATCCCGCCTCCTCACACAGTTCCTCACCGCACTGCTACCACATGCTTTGGAATACATCCATTTCCCCAGCATGCAGGAGAAGTGGACAGAAGCCATGAAGGGCTACAGGGTGGCATGCATGCCAGGCATCATAGGGGCCATTGACTGCACCCATGTGGCAATCCGTGCACCAGCTGGCAAGGATGCCATCACATACACCAACCAGAAGGGCTACCATTCCGTGAACTGCCAGGTGGTGTGCGATGCCACAGGGCACATCTCCAATGTCTGCGCCACACACCCTGGGAGCGCACATGATTCAGTCGTATGGCACCAGTTGGCACTGTGCAGGAGGTTTGAAGATGGGAACATACCAACTGACCATCTGTTAGGTGCATGTGACAGGGCCCCAACAGCACAGGAGGGCGCCAAGGCCGGGACACATGGGGTGGGCTGTGGGCAACCCATGCAGTGTGATGCAGGCACATGGGCCCAGGGACAGCAGGGGTGCGCAAGGGTACACAGGTGGACACAGGGTGGCACATGAGCACTGTGCACCACACATCATACGGGGGCATGCAGGCGCAGCAGGGGTAGGGATGCAGGACTGCCTGAAATGTGGATACATGGGGGGGTAGAGCAGGACAGGTGCACACACCACTGAGGCCAGGGCTGAGGACAGGGTACATGCCAAAGTGGTACCCAATGCACTAATGGACACATGTCTTCCCCCACAGGAGACACCGCATACCCGCTGAGGCCCTGGCACCTCACCCCCTTCTGACGACCCAGAACAGAGGCAGAGGTACGCTACAATGAGGCACACATTGCAACACGTGCCATCATAGAGCGTGTCTTCGGCATGTTGAAGATGCACTTCCAGTGCCTGTGTCAGTCAGGTGGTGCCCTACAGTATAGCCCTGAGAAGGCCTGTGACATATTCCTGGCCTGTTGTATGCTACACAACATGTAGCTAGACCGTGGAATACTTGTCGAGGCCGGTGAGGGCGACAGTTCCGAGGAAGAGGAGGAGGAGGATGGGGGAGGGCAGGACAGAGCACCCCCACAGGGACAGGGAGGTGATGCTGGGCAGGGCAGGAGGGACCCGAGGCTGGCGGCCTGAGTGAGGGAGCACCGCAGGTGTGTGGTGGAGGAACACTTTGGGCTTGTAGGTGAGTATGCAGGTATGTATGTTTGCAGGGTTTGCACCAAAGTGTGGAAATGGAAGATTGTGGGCACAGTGGACACTGGACACCACACAGTGGCGGACACAGGCACACACACAGTGAGAGACACACAGACAGAGATATGCCAGGCATGCAAAAACCATGCACCACCCGTGCCATGTCGCAGACGTCACAGGTCAGTGTGCATTGCAGCCTGCACATGGGCACAGCAGACACTAGAATGCACTCATCATTCCCATGACACATGGCACAACAGTGGCACACACAGACACGAAGGTGGTCCTGCATAGGTAGCACAGAGTGGTTATAGGGCTACAGTGGGGTGGGTGACTGCCACACACACACCACCCCGGCACCACCAGCAGGGTGTCCGGTACACACAGGTGTGCCATCCCGTTACCACGGGCCCAGGAAGATGGCCATCACAGGGTGGCACCCCAGCTGCCATGGACACGAGGGGCAGTCTCTGCCATGACTGGTGGTGGTGGGTGTGCCACCACCAGCCATAGGGGGTCACCTGCGACCCTGCAGGGGTGCTGCACTGAGACCGTGAATGGGTGCTCAATGGAGTGGCTGACCCATGGCCACTGCCCAAGCCATGGACGCTGGGCGTTATAAGGATGAAATATATCTGCGTTGTGTTTTCTATCTTCAAATAACCTCAAGCCACACCAAATGAATGTTTCTCTCTCTGGTTTATTCTTGTTGCGAGTCTTCAGTACAAGTGTTTTGGTTAACTTCTCAATACATGTAGTTTTGCCTCAGAATTGGTGCAACTCATTCAGTTCATAGGCAATGCTTATATATGAAATTGTTATCTTGATAAGGCCAGCACCCCAGTATAAACCAATCATAAGACAAATAACATGTCTATTTGAAGCTGTGATGTAAATTTTCTTCGAAAACAGGCTATTTATAGACTGTGTGGCTAGCTTGTAACAACTTTATGTCTTCATGTTAGGCTATATTTACAGTCAATTCCACTTGTGTGCAATTCGGATATGTGCACATTCCGGTTGTATGCACACATTCCTCCGGTCTCGATTCCATTACCATTACTGTAATGTTAAAAAATTTGGTTGTGTGCACTATGAGTTTCGGTTATGTGCACAATTCTGACAGCATTTAGCTGTCACTAGCAGCGGTAGTGAGGTGTTAATTGCGTTGTTGGATGGCTGCTTTTGTTCAGTGCTTACGTTTCCTGAGCTGTCCACTCCACAAACATGGGTAGTTAGCACCTAATCTCTCTCAGCTGGTCTGAGGTGGTGGGGTATGAAAAAGCATCATTTTGGGATCCATTGAAATCAGCGAGCAGGTTTGGTGGTTCAAGTCAGTGTCCCGTCTTCCCTGAGCAGACTCAATGCTGTGGACACATTATTTAGCTTCAATTACTTTTTAAAACAAGTGGAATTGGCTGTATTTTTGGATATCGAACCTGGAAAACAATCTACAGTTTCGCTGGGTAGATCCATCCTAATTCCCAGCCAAGAGCATGCAGTTTAGACTTTACTCCCGGACGAAATCCTATTGCCGTCTCAGTCGATCGGGTCATGTTGTCAGGCGGCTCATAAAACTACTGCAAATTGCCTATTTATTAACTGCTGCAGTATTTTTAACATGTTGACACAAGATAAAGTGTTTAATAAGCTGATGTTATGTTTTTACCGCAACCGCAATTCTCTCCTGTCTATAAAACTGCAATTTCGGTTTAGTGCATTTTCGGTTGTGTGCACACTTTCGGCTGGTCCCGAGGGTGTGCACACAAGCGGAATTGACTGTACTTCTGATTAGCAGTAGCACCCATCATCGAATGTCCTAACATTTCCAGATACTGCTGTCATTTGTCCCTATTATTTAGTACATCAACATCTGCACTCCATCCCTTTCTGATGGACACAGTTAGTTGGTCATGTACCTACCTCGTGTACAGTACATGTTAAATTATTCCACTACTTAAGTAAGCATTCTAGAAAAAGGCTATACTTAAACACTCAGTTTAACTATTATGAAAGGTTATACTGAAAAAAGTGTTTTACTACAAAATGTTACACTACAGGCGTGAAGGCCAGTGGCGATGGGGTCAGCAGCAGGGGGTCCACCTGGCTTTGCTGCCAGGGTGTGCAAGACATGCTTCTGGGCATCCGACTGGATGTCCGATGTCCATAGCGGGACATGGAGGCAGCCACTGCCTCTGTAGCAGCTGTGATCCGCTTCAGTGCTGAGGTTGTGCCCACCTGCATGAGGTGTGCCTCTGCCAGCATCTGTGCATACCAAGCAGCTGCAGACTTGTGCTCTTGGACCATCACAGTCCTGTGGCTACAGAACTCCACACGGAGGGCCTCCTTCCCCTCCACAGTTGCCCACAGGAGGGTGAGGTAGGCCTCCATGTCGTTGGCAGGTGATGCTTCACGTGGCGTCGCCGATGAGCAGGGGATGCATCAGCCTATCCCGGTGCATCCACTGGTGGTGGTTGCACCCTGGCAGGTTGCAACATGGGCAGGGCTTGGCTGGGCACTGCCATTGACTGCCCATGGGTGGTGTCCTCCCAGGCCAATGGAGCGGGTGCTTGCACCACGGCACCCTGCCCGGATGCCACCGACATCGCCAGCACTGCACATGGCAGTGGGGCAGGGGGCACAGCACCCACAGCTGTAGGAAGCTGTGCCACATCTGCAGCTGCACCATGCACAGTGGGAACAGCAGCGGCAACCAGTGCCATGTGCACCACTGTCTGCCATGTCCGCGCTGGTGGTGGCAGTGATGACTGTGGTAGTGCCAAGACCCTCCCCTTGCAGATCACTGGTGAGCATGAGGAGGGCATCAGCAATGTCCACCGTGTCATCTGGGTCATCATCAGACAACCCGGACAGGCTCCCCAGCCAAGAGATGTATCTGCTGGCTGTCCTGCCAGGGCTGGCTGAGGATCCCGCAGTGCCCGCCTGTGCCGGGGCTGTGACCGCTGTTCCTCGGGATGTGGATGGTCCGGTTGCAGAGTAGTCCGCAGCGGTGTCATTGGCCCCGTGAGACGGGCCTGCATCATCGCCCGCTAGGGCATCGTGTGCAGCTGTAGCCACGGCTGCACCTGGGAGGTGTGATGGTGCTGTGGAAAGACAAAGAGAGAACATGGTTAATGCACAGTACACATATGTCACATTGATGTTGCACAACAGTACACGGCCGTCCACACAGTGCCAAGGTGGCAGGCCTGACTATGGCAGGGCCATGGCATGATCGCACTACACAGGCTATGGTATGGTCATGCCCTTCACTATCCCATTATGCACACTGCGTGGCATTAGTGGCACATGCCACACGGATGCACAGCAGACACGTGCCCCCCTGGTGAAGTGGCATGACAGCAGCAGCACCACGAGGCATGTTGGGTCTGGTCAGGGGCGACCGTCCACAAGGCGCTGTGCCTGGGTACACAGTGACAGTGCATAGCACGTAGGGACAGGTGTGGTGGCCTTGGCACATTGGGGAGCCGACCTGTCTAGGGCACACAGCTACTCACAAGGCTGCAACGGGCTGCCACTGGTCTGGAACCCACCACCTGGGACACCCTGTGTAGTATAAGAAGATGGCTGCATTGTGTTTTCTTATCTTCAAATAATTTAAGCCACACAGAAGTTGGTATGTTTTTCTGTAATATTTATTCTTGCGAGCTCATCATGTATCTCAATATCACTTGTTATGCACTCATCATAGCATGCAAGGATATACAGTATCTTCAGTTGGTAAGTGCTAACTTTTCACTCTACACAGAGAGCTTATATAGCGTCAAGTCATCAGTATATTTCTCAATATTTACAACTGCTGTTAGCTTTTTACCAATCATGTCTTTGCCATAGCAACTTTATGTCTTCATGTTATGCTATATTTACTTTTGATCAGCAGTGGCACCCGTCATTGGATGTCCTAACATTTCCAGATACTGCTGTCATTTGTCCCTATTATTTAGTACATCAACATAACAATAGCACATCAACATCTGCACTCCATACCTTTCTGATGGACACAGTTAGTTGGTCATGTACTTACCTCGTGTACAGTACATGTTAAATTATTCCACTACTTGAGTAAACACATTTGGTTAGCATAAGAAATTACACTGAAGCAACCTGGAAAAAGGCTATACTTTAACACTCAGTCTACCTACTATAAAAGGTTATACTAAAATAAATGTTTTACTACAAAATGTTACACTACACCCTGCACAGCTGTCTGGGACACACATGGCCAGGAGGACCTCATTAGGGCTCAGCTGTTCCGCTGTGCTTGGGCCACCCTCTGTCCGCAGCAGGGAGGCCTGGATGCTGGCCTCCATCTCCTTGGCCTTCCTGTGCCCATTTGTTCCAGTGCTTGTGACACTCCTACACCGTGTGGTTGTATGGTGCCACGGCATTCACCTGCCGGGCCACCTCCTCCCAGCCCACTGCCTACGCAGTCCAGCTGCCTCCCCCGCCGGTGAAGATGTCCAGGCATAGGTGTCATGCTTCAATGAGTGCCCTCTCCTCATCCTTCATGAAATTCGGTCGCCACCTGGTGGTGGCACACGCATCCTCCGACATACTGGCTACTGTTGGGGGAAGCATCCAGGTGTTAGTCGTGCCTGTGGGTACACATGTTCCTGCACCCACCTGCCTCTGTCTGTTCCCTGCAGCTGGTGGTCTGGGTGGTGGTTTGCGGGTGGGTGTCCTGGCATGGAGGGTGGCGCCACATGGTACATGGCCCGCTGGGGAGGGTGCACCTGCCATGCATGGCCACCAGTCCACAGCTGGGGTAACAGTGCTGCCACCCCAGAGGGACACACGGTACAGTCTGCCATGGACATGAACTAGTACCTCAGCGGCATGTGTGTAGCTGCAGCGGTACCCTGCTCGACCTGGATACCGCCCTTGCTATGCCTGGGTGGGGCACAGGACAGTTGGCTACAGCCATGGTGCAGCTGGCTGCAGTGTGTGGCATGGCGACACTGTCATCATGCCTGCACAGGTGCCGCCATGTGCCTCGGACAGACCTGTAGCACATCGCTGCATCCACCACACATGGCCAGTAACACCCATTCACACATACCTCTCAACAGTCCCACTATACAGGGAACAGTACCTCCATTTACGACGCATAACCACCTTGTTCCACAGTGCAAGGCCTTGTCCCACTGTCAACCTTACCAGTGTACAGCAGTATTCTATTGTAAATGCTGCCATGTGTACACCATGGATCAGTAACAGGCATTTTGGACATGACAGCAACCAGTCTAACAGTGTTCTGTGTGTTCTATGTAATGTTCTGGTTGAATGTTCCACATTATGAGCATTTGTTCCATATTATGAGCATTTGTTCCATATTATGAGCATGTGTTCTACATATTGGGAGGCAATGTTCCACATATTGGGGACCTAATTGTTGAGAGGTATGCATGCACATGTACAATCCCCCCAGTAAGTTCTGTACACCATGTAAATATAGCTGTGTACTCATCTTCAGTGCTCTGTTTCCTCTCAGTTACCCGATCTCAGCCTGCTGATTTGGGACCATTTATGGCTCAGGGCATGCAAATGAGGCCTGGGCCTCTGGTAATGAGATGCTAATCTGCTGAGATGCCCATGCATGTGGAATGAGGCAGTTTAAGGCATATTGTCTGTGAATTGCTAAATTGCCCCCAGCTCATCTCACTTTACAAGGAGCGTCTCAGATATGTGCCTATGATGTTAGAGCGCATCTATGGCGCATAGCATTGGGCACAAGTTCCTGCATCTGGGGCAGTCTACACGGCGCATCTATTGTGCATGCGCGGACACCGTGTTCAATGGCACATCTTCCAATCCGCACCGCTATGCTGCTTACCCAATGTGCTGCTGCAGGGCCACTGGCCATTGCGCTGTGTACTCTGTCATGCAGTGTATACCCACATGCACAGTACATGCTGCACTGAGTGGTCATAGTGACCATGACTCACGCGCTGTGTGCGATAGACGTATGTAACGCATGCAGTTCACAACATGGCGGCCGGATGTGCATCATGCATGTGCGACCTGGCCGTGACCTTGCCACACCTTCGTGGTCGGCATTGCACATGCGTGGCCGTGTTGCCTTTGACCTATCGTGCTTCACGCACAGTGTGCGGTGTACTGCATGTGCCTCAGTGTTTCATGTGGAGCATTTGGAGTACTCAATCACACTTTACTGCGTTGCTCTAGGAAACTGTACCTGACAATGGCAAAATGCCTAGAGCAGGGAGACAATCACCTAGGGCCATGAAGTGGTCCCAGGTGGAGCTGCTGCATCTGTTGGCTCTTGTCATATCGGTGGAGGGGCAGCTGTTTGGGCAGGAAGACCTCCATGTGCCCAGGGCTGAGGTGTGGGCCTCCATTGCCAGGAGGCTGGTATGCTGCACAGGGATGCCACACACGGGGAGCAGTGCAGGCATCGGTTTGGCAACCTCCAGAGGTGGGACCTGGAGAGACTGAAGTGGCTGCATCGCTCTGCATGCTGGGGTGCACTGCCAAGGGCAGGCAGGTGTTGCTCATCTGGCTCCTTTTGTGGCGCATACTGGGTGTGTGTATCGAGGCCCTCATGGGGCATCCACATGGGTGTCAGTCATTCTGCACACATGGCAGTGGCTGCACCTGCCTGGTGCAGCCATATCATGTGTGCCATGGGGGGGGTTATAGGCAGGGCTGTATCTGCGTGCAGGCCACTGGGGAGTGCACGGCTGGTTACCACTGTGTGCTGCATGCACACAGGCTGGTGGGGGGGTACTGTGGCAGTGCATACTGAACAGTGGGAGTATCTGGCTCTCCCTACACCACCTGTGCATGTCGGTGTTGTGGTGTGTTTCTGGCACTGCTGTGTTGACTCATGGTGCTCCCTGTCTGTTGTGTTTTGCAGGACCAGAACCCAGGCAGAGGGCTATGGCCGACATTGAGGCACAGAGGAGGAGGCTTATGGGTGCCAGGCCTGGTGCCTACGCAGGGGCAGGTAAGCAGTGCATTCTGCTGTTGCTATAGTTCAGCTGTTCTGGGTTACTGCTGGGTGGGGATGTTGTCCACGTTCAGGCCCTCAGTGTGTGTTATCTCTGTCATTGCTGTAGGTCTCCAGGATCAACATGCTGTGGCTGGGGGTAGTGCACAAGTGGACGTGGACAGATGAATCCATGTGGCCATCCAGGCAACCCTGAGGCCATTATCCAGGACTGTTCGGCACCTGTCGGCTGCCCTGCAGGGTGTACTGCAGTGATTGCCCTTACGTGGCCATGCCAGGGTGTGGCGTGGCAGGGCATGGTGGTGCTAGTGGCCTCCTGCCTCTTCTTGGGGCTTGACTCTGTACATAGTTTCTGTATATAGCCCCCCGTTTCTGTCCCCTTCCTGCCCTTCTTCCCATCCAAGCCATTCCCACACTTCCCCTTTCTTTGTCTGTTATTTCACTTATTTATTGTTCTGGTTTTTGTGTTGTACGGTTTTGTATCTGATTTTACACTTTTATAAACATGTTGCTCTCAGCACCTGAGTCCATGGGTTTCGTTGTTTCAGCTTCATTGATGCTCCCTATCGCCCTGCTGGCTTGCTCCACTTGCCCTGAATTGCTCCCCTGTGTGGCTCAGGGCATCCAGAGTGCCCTGGCACATCTCTAGTTGCGCTGTACTGTTTCTGGGTGATTCACAGAGGGGCTGCGCTCGGCGCATCCCATTGCGCATGCCTCGGTGAATCGTTCTGTCTGTGCTCGGCGCATCTGGGATACACTCAGCACATCTTCTTTGTGAATCCTGCCCATATTATTTTCCTGTCTGCCTGGTTTGGCTCCACTAGCTCTTTAAATCCCAATACTGACACTGTAGTGCAGTACTGGTGGTGGGGGGGGGTGCTGCACTCCTGAGGTGCCGTCTTTTCTGTCTGCCTGTTCAGGTGGATGTTATGGCACTTCTCAAAAAGAGTAGGGGAATTTCCATGGTGTCCTGGCCAGATTTCTCCCATTCACTAAAATGACCACCAACAACTTAATCTGGTTCAAGTGAGGCTTTATGCCATGTTACAATTTCAGTTGGTTACCATCTGTACCCCCCCCATCACCCCTGAAAAAGGGGCTTCTAGTCTTAGTGGGCTTACCCGGTCAACAAAATTCAACAAATAAATAAATTCCCCCATTATGCCTTATGGATTCCATGTAAATCCAAATCATTCCAAGGCCACCTTGACAAATAATTGTAATACCTAACAGCAAATCAGAGCCCTTTTCCTCATAAAAGGCTGCCAACATATTAAATTTAAATAAACAGCAAAGTCACAAATAAGGAACTAGTGACTTATGAAAAACTCTGCAGGGATTTATACAGGGATTTGATGCTGCCTCTACTGGGAAAATACAGGAAAAATGAGGGCTTATAACAGGAAAATGGTTATTTGGATCTGGGAGCACTGTGATTGTGACTACACAGCATTATATGGCACTAACAAGAAAATAACTCTGGTCATTTGGTAGCTCTTCACTGCCCTATCAGCTCTGACTAGAACTTGTTCATTCTGCGCTAACTCTTTCACAATGTACAGCTTCTTTCACAGTTTGTTCAGCCATAGGCCTCTAAGACCTCTGCAGTCTGCTTGTTTGCTGGAACATGAGACAGTGTTGTGGAAGCTATCAGGCATCACCCACTTGGGGGTAAGCCATCAACAGGCCTCTGCTGACCACTGTCCTGGACCTTGGTTAAGATCTGAGCATCCTGAACTGGCACTAGAGGGAGCCAATGCCACTCAGAAATAGGACCCTGCAAGCCTCCTCAGGCCCATCTCTGGCCAAAGAAAGTGCTTCAGTCTGAAGCTCCAGTAACATGGAAGGAAAAGCTTCAGATTGTCCCAATTCTCCCATGCCAGTTCTAGCTGCTGCAGATCCAGGCTGTTAGTACTACCCATGCCAGCCATCAAGAGAACCACCAGCCTGACACAAGGTCAAAGTTTTCTGACTGGTCAGTGTCCATATTGCTGTAAGCAAGTTGGGCTTTCCCTGTCAGGTAAGGTACCAGCCTGATTGCCCATTGCTGCTTTGGCCACTGGCAGGCTGGGGCAACCCTTTCAAAAGTTGTCAGGTATGCTTTGATATCGTCCGAGGGAGACAACTTTGTAAGTTTAATGTCTTAAGTTGTTTGTATTCTGTTGATCTGCTGGATCTGTACCAGATCCTCCAGCTTTGATATCTTGCAAAGCATCCAGCCATTGCTGCTCCTGTTGCTGCACCTCTTCTTTTCTCTGCTGGAAGGGGGGAAAAGCAAGGAGAATCAATATGCCCCCCACCCCACAGGAGGAAGCAGTCAGTAGGGAGGACCCTAAGGATGAGAAATCACCAAAGGTACCTAGAATCGGAAAAGGTAGAATGGCAGAGAAAAAGAGAAATGGGAGTAAAGACAGGAGGAATAAAGAGGGAAGGCATGAGGATAAGAGGGGAGCTGTCAGAAGGGGAAGTAGCATAACTTGGAAGGCCATGTGCATGAATGCTTGCAGCCTAAGAAATAAAATCCTGGACCTATGGTAATCAAAGGAAGTGGCCAGGCAGGTAAGAGTGAAAAGGCTAGACTTCAGGAGGTTCAAGGAAACACAGAGGGAGGAGGACAGGGATGTGTATTTAGAAAAACAGAAGGAGGCAGGGAAAGCATTCAGGAGTGCAAAAGCACAAACAGAGAAAATTATAGTCCAGGCAATAACAAATGGGGACAACAGATTCTTCAGGTATATTAGTGAAAGAAGAAAGACCAGGGGTGGGATTGTTAGGCTAAATGCCCCCTGACGGAGGGTTGTTACTTGAAGTGCCAGGGCCAGGTGGAGTGTAGAGTGGTATTCACTCTCTAAATTGAGCATTAAAGCTGTTATTTACTGCATTTGAGTGTGGAAATTATCTTTTTCCTGGAGTGCAAGCTGTCTGGATTCATGTTATGTTGTCAAGCTGGCTGCCTGTTGCTTGCACCCACTGCAAAAGAGGATTCACGGTCTGTCTTGTGGATTGTGTCAGGCTAAAAGAGGAAAAAGAGTATGCAGAGGGGGACCTGTAGAAAGCAGCAATCCTGAATAAATATTTTTGTTCAGTATTCACAGAAGATGGGGAAGGTGTGGGACCTTGATTAAGCAACAGGATGATTGATGGAAGGGAGATGGACACCAGTCCATTTACGGAGGAGAGAGTCCTAAAGAAACTCACAAAACTGAAAATGGACAAGGCAATGGGGTCGGACAGGATACATACAAGAATATTAAAGAAGCTTAGACAGGTGTTCACAGCACTACTGACAGCCTTGCCAACAAATTGCTGGAAATGGGAGTGGTTCCAGAAGACTGGAGGGCAGATATAGTCCCTCTCCAGAAAAGTAGGAGCAAGGAGAAGGCTGACAATTAAATTAATGGAATCACTGCCAAAGGAAAAGATTGTGGTATATATTGAATTCAGCAGATCACAGGATCATAGGCAGTATGGATTCACAGTGGGGAAGATCAAGTCAAATAAATCTGATAGATTTCTTTGACTGGGTGATCAGGGAATTAGATCGGGGGGGGGGGTGGATGTGGCTTACCCGGACTGCAGCAAGGCCTTCGGACACTGTTCCACATAGGAGGCTTGTAAACAAGATGGGCAGCCTGAAGGTGGGTCCCAAGGTGGTAAACTGGGTCAGAAATTGGTTAAGGGATAGAACACAGAGGGTGGTGGTAAATGGAGTTAATTCCGAGGAGAGGAGGATGACCAGTAGAGTGCCACAAGGATCAGTTCTGGGGCCAGTGCTCTTTACTGTCTTCACAAGCAACATTGCAGAGGGACTGGAAGGGAAGGTATACCTCTTTGCAGATGATACTAAGATCTGCAATATGGTTGACACTCCGGGGGGGGTGGACAAAATGAGGGACCTAAGCAGGCTTGAGGAGTGGTCAAGAGTGTGTCAACTAAGATTCAATGCAGACAAGTGTGAAATCATGCATTTGGGGTACAGAAACTCATGGGAGGAGTACATATGAACATACGAAGAAGTCAACAGAAGAAGACCATTTGGTCTATCAAGTCTGCTCATATTGCAGGGTCCACAGCTTGAGCTAATGTCCCTGCCCTCCCTCCCCACTCCTTCCATCCTTCCTACTGATATTCCTTACATTCCCCCATGCCTATCCCAGTCTCTCTTAAAGCTGCCCACTGTCTTCAATGAGATGACCTCTTCTGGCAGCGCATTCCAAGTGTCCACCACCCTCTCTGTGAAGAAGTGCTTCCTGACCTCCCTCTTAAACCTCCCACCCTCGAACTTAACACTGTGTCCCCTCATGCTATGGCTGCCACTCAGCTTAAAGAGATTCTCCTTATCAACCTTATTTATTCCTTTCAAGTACTTGAAAGTCCCAATCATGTCCTCTCTCTCTATCTCCTGTCTTCAAGGGAGTACATGTTCAGTGCCCTCAACCTCTCCTCATATGCCTTGCCCTGCTGACCTCCTCTGGACCTTTTCCAGCAGGTTAATGTCCTTTTTGAGGCGTGGGCACCAGTACTGAACTCCATACCATAGATGCAGCCTTACCAGTGACCTGTACAAGAGCAGTATAACCTCCTCTCTCCTACTACTGATCCCCCTAGATATGCATCTCAGCATCTTGTTTGCCTTGCTGCTGCTTTCTTGCACTGCATGGAGTGCTTTAGGTCACTAATGATCTTCATTCTCAGGTCCTTTTCCTCCTCTGATGCAGATACACGGACTCCACCCAGGTAGTACTCTGTCCTGGGATACTTGGCTCCAATATGCATAACTTTGCATTTTTTGGCATTGAAGCCAAGCTGCCAGATCCTGGAATGCCTCCCCAGGTTTTCCAGATCTTCTCGTAGGTCCTGTATCCCTTCAGCTGTGTCCACTCTCCCGCAGAGCTTGGTGTCATTTCCGAATAGGCACATTTTGCCTTTAATGCCATCACCAGTGTCATTGATGAAGACATTGAACAACACTGGCCCCAGCACTGAGCCCAGCGGGACCCCACTGGTTACCTCTCTGGTGCCAGATAACTCTCTCCCCACAACCACCCTCTGGGTTCAGTCCCTCAGCCAGTTTTCCACCCATTTGGCCATTTTTTCCCCAAACCCCAGATCTGCCAACTTCCTGATCAACCTTTTGTGGGGCACAGAGTCAAAGGCCTTGCTGAAATCAAGATAGAGTATGTCTACCGCTTGGCCCCTGTCTACTGTCTTAGTGACACAGTCAAAGAAGTCAATCAGATTCGTTTGACACAATCTCCCCCCCATGAACCCATGCTGCCTTGCATCCTGGAGACCATGCCTCTTTAGATAATCCACTAACCTTTCCTTTAGTATGGTCTCCATGGGCTTGCCCACAATGGAGGTCAGACTGATTGGTCTGTAATTCCCTGGATCATCCTTGGGACCACTTTTTGTGGAAGGGTACTACATGTGCTGCTCTCCAATGCTGTGGTACCACGCCTGACTCTAGTAAACTATTAAATAGGTCTGCTAGTGGGCCGGCCAGCTCCTCAGCCAGTTCCCTTAGTATCCTTTGATGTACTCTGTCCGGGCCTGGTGATTTGTCCACCTTCAATGCCAACAGCCCCTCCCTCACTCTATTGTCCTCTATCACTACATCTGTGTTCACCTCTCCCTGCTTCTCTTTTCCGTCCTGAAGGCATTGGTCTGTCCTTCTCCCTGGTGAAGACAGAACAAAAGTATTCATTTAGTATCTCTGATGTTCCCCCATTAGTCTCCACCCACTCCATCCCTTTCTTAAGCCTAATAAGCCCTTCCTTCTTGTCCCTTTTCTCACTTATATAGTGGAACAAAGCCTTCTCCCCCTTCTTAATTCCTTCAGCTATCTGCATGATGGGGGATGGTACTGACAAACACCAAACAGGAAAGGGACCTGGGTGTAATCATATCTGATGACCTAAAAGTGACCAGGCATTGTGAAAAGACTGTGGGGAGAGCCAGTGGGACGCTGGGGTACATACAGGGAGAGGTATCACCAGCAGAAAAAAGGAGGTGGTGATACCAATGTACAAATCATTAGTAAGACCCATCTGGAGTACTGTGTCCAATTCTGGAGGCCGCATCTCTGGAATGACATAGACAAAGTAGAGGCAGTTCAGAGAAGGGCAACAAAAATGGTGCAGGATCTGTACCAAAAGACATATAAGGAGATACTGGAGAATCTCAATATGTATACCCTGGAAGAGAGGAGAGAGAGGGGGGATATGATAGAGACCTTCAAATACCTCAAGGGCATAAATAAGGCGCAAGAGGGTAGCATCTTTCAGAAAAAAATATGTTCAAGAACAAGGGGTCATGATATGAGGCTGGAGGGGGGGTAGACTCAGGGGCAACATGAGGAAGTATTTTGTTCACAGAAAGGGTGGTGAATGCATGGAACAGCATTTCAGTGGAGATGGAGGGGCAAAAATGGTAGGGGAATTCAAGAATGCATGGGATAAGTGCAAAGGAAATCCTAGTAATAGGAAAGAGAGGTTAAAAGCCGGAGATCAGGGTCACGTGATGACAGAGTGAAGGGTAGCAGCAGTCTCCCGTAGCTCCGCACCTCCGATCGAGTAAACTTTACTTTCTGCCAAATCCCACTACAAAAAGTGCACCTTACCTACACCCTAAGGTCGCTAGAGCTTCGTAGTAGACAATTGTCCTTTTGGAATGGATGTCTTTATGAAGAAACCGACGCAGCGTCACTCTCCACCAACGACGCTGGAAAAAGAGCAGGCCGCGAAGAGGCCTCGACACCAGCAGGTGAGAGACAGCAAAAACCCAGCCTCCTCTACAGCTCTATCAGAGGAGAGATTCCTGGAGGTAATGAGACCACTCCAAGAGCGCATTTCAGAGATCGCTGAAGATATGCAGCAAGTCAAAACCTCAGTGCAGGCCCTGAGTTTGACAGTGGGGGATTCAGAAGTCAAGATCACTTCATTAGAGAGAAAACAAGACAGAAATGATGCAATGTTTACACAACTTGGAAGAAAAGTGAAAAAACTCGAAGAAAAATTAGAAGATCTTGAGGGGAGGAGTAGGAGAAATAATTTACTAATTTTTGGTGTGCCAGAAAAAGAAGAGGGCTCAACCCCGATCCTTTTCCTTCAGAAATTCTTTGAAAAGACAGTGGGGCCCTCTCCAAATGGAGCGGTGTATGTTATTGAGCGAGCACACAGGGCGCTACGACCTCCCCCACCTCCCAGCTCCCCCCCCACGACCCCTGATCTGTCGCCTGCTCAACTATTTAGACAAGCAGCATATCCTGACTAAAATCAAAAACCTACAAGAATTGGGAAGGACATCGACTGAGGGTAACGCAAGATCTGCCCCAGTCGGTCAGAGCGAAACGGCAAGAAATGCATTCCATTGTCTCCAAATTGATCGCAGCAGGTAAATCTTTCAGAATGCAATATCCTGCAGTGCTCCAGATCAAGCATCAAGATAAATGGATCTCCTTCGAAAGTAAAGAGCAAGCCCTGACGGAGCTCCGGGAATTATTCCTGGATCTGTTCAAAGGAGTGGAGTGAATAAAGGAGCACGATGTACCTGGTGAAAGCTCGCAGTGATAGAGTGTCTGGATGCATTAGTGTTTTGTCGGTCTATTCAACGACTCCCGGGTCATGGAAATAATGTGAAACTCAGCAAGTGGTCTGGGCTTTTGGTATCTGTTTTTCTCTTTCACAGACAGTGGTTAGGGGTGGCCATGGTAGGCGTTCTGAGTCTACCCATCAGTGACTTCTGAGGGAGCGGTTCTTCGAGCTCAGCCCTTTTTTTCCTTTTTATTAATGGGTGCTCCTGGAACGATGGTGGACTAACCAAAGGTTTCTTTTGTTTTGGGCCAGGAAGGACTGTACCTGGTGATGGTGAGAATCTTCTTTTTATCATGGCCGGACATGTGGACCAAAGAAACAGTACAAAGGCACTGTCTGCTAGGGCCTTGGGGGGTTTTCTCTTCCTTGCTTCGGGCCGAGGGAATTGGCGGCTGCACTTCCATCTGAGCCTTTTACTACTACAGAAATAAGAGCAAGGTTTCTGTTATAATTTGAGCTGGGAATTTCCCCTCATGTTGGCTGGAAAGGGTATATAACTAAGAAGAACAAACGGGACTGATCCAGAAGCAACCCTGGGAACTGCGAGTGTTTCATGAGACACCTGGGCCACTTGATGGCTTCCGTAGCTTCCGGCTGGGTCATGTAGTGGCCGGAGACACGGGGATCTAGGGTTCAAGGGCCAGCTGAATTCAGCTACTGATGGCAATAAGAATAGTCACATGGATACTCATTACAAATACTTATTACTTTGCTTTTCCCATGTCATCCACTGTTGGCGATTTCGACAATGGGAGGCAAACTACCTTACTGCCCTAACATGTGTTATGCAGGGTTATGTTCTGCCTGTTTAAATTTATATAATGTTTACATTCTAATTTTGGGTTAAGGAGATTGTCTAACTCACTTGGGTTGGGCATACTTTTTGTACAATGGAGGATGGGGAGCGGGGGGGCATGGTGCGTATCACTCTGTGATAAGACATTGCGTACCATGGTGTTTTGGGAGTTGCAGTTCCTGGGAACTGGGGGAGAATTAAAGGGATTAAGGAGAATGTTTAATTTGAAGGGGGAGGGTAATACAGGAGGGGTAAGGGCAATAAATAATGAAAATGATTTAATGGGGGAGGGGGGAGGATGTCAAGTGTGGCTAAAGTGACTGAAGGGACATACCATGGAATAGGTTACCATACCAAGCCTAATTGGGTCAAAGGGTTAAGTAAGGGAGTAACCCCTCCGGTGCCTTTTTTATCTCCTGCAATGACTAGTCATTACAGGGTTATCAGTTGGAACGTCAAGGGTGCCCAGGATAAGGGCAAAAGGCTGGTTATTCTCAGACACCTGCAGCAATTAAAAGCGGGGACAGCATGCCTTCAGGAAACGCACATGAAACGGGAAGATACTCAATTATTTATCAAAGCCTGGGTTGGACAGGCTTTCAGGGCTGGGGGGGTCTAACAATAGTGGAGGTGTCATTATCCTCATAAACAGGAGTATCCCCTTTATACTAAAGAAGGAAACATATGACCCTAATGGGAGATATATCATTTTGTTGGGTAGCATAGGGCCGAATCCAATCCTACTGGGGGCAATATATGATCTGAATGGAGAGGCTCCTGACTTCTTTATATGTTTATTGATTATGGTAGTCACTGATCCTCCGGTGACAACCATAATGGGAGGGGACTGGAATGTGGTGCCAAACATGCGATTGGACAGATCTGACCCTTGAAGATGGAGACTTTCCCCAACACAAAGGGTGCTCCATGACCTGATGAATGGTGCAAATATTCTAGATGTATGGCGTGTGCTGCACCCCACGGAGCGCCAATATACATTTTACTCTCCCCCACATAAATCACTATCCCGCATCGACTGTATATTATTAAGTTCCCACTCACTTCCACATACAGTTTGCTCCGAAATCCATGAGAGGGTCATCTCTGATCATTCGCCTGTCTCAATAGCATTTTATTTTGGGGAAGCATATAGGAGGGAATTTGTTTGGAGGTTTAACAATCAGCTACTCCAGAAGTCTGAGACCATACAGCAGATAAGAGATTTCCTTACTAATTTCCTTTCAATAAACAGGGGCTCAGTCTCGAGAGTTAACATAGTTTGGGTGGCAGCAAATGCACCCTGAGAGGAGAATGCCTACGCTTACGCCTGTTAGAGCCAGGCAACATAAAGCCCAACAAGACGAATTGCTCTCAGACATCCGGAGACTGGAGGCTATTCTCAATAACAAGTCCCCCGATGCTGAATGGGCAATGCTGCATAGACTACAAGCCCAGTACTCAGCCCTAATCACTCAGAAGGTAGAACTGTCACTAAGACGTACCAAAATCAAATATCTTAACACCGGGGAAAAAGCTGGGAAATTGTTAGCTCTGAGGCTCAGGCAGATAGAAGCTTCATGCTTCATTGCTGGTCTCAAAGTGGGAAACCACCTTATTACGTCCCCCAAGGAGGTGGTGGAGGAAATTAAGAATTACTATATGAAATTGTACTCAGTCGATCAGGTGAGTTGTCCCAATGTCCAAACTATCCATAATTACTTAGCTACAGTACAGTTGCCAATGGTGAACCCTCAGAGTGCCCAAATGTTGGGCAAGCCGATAACAGTACAGGAGGTTATGCAGGCCATACAGCAGCTTGCACTGGATAAAGCGCCGGGACCTGATGGTCTCTCCAACAACCTGTACAAAGTTTATACACCAGAACTTTCCCCCCTGCTCACAGAGGTCTTCCATCATTGGCACTCTGAGGGCATGTCGGAAGACAGTTTCCTAAAAGCGTTGATTACCCTCATCCCCAAGCAAGGGAAGGATCTCCTTAATCCCGCCAGCTATCGACCTATTTCGCTGATCAGTTCTGACGTCAAGATCTTGGTGAAGGTCTTGGCCAATAGACTAAGTCCGGTACTAGCTACCCTCATTTGGCAGGAGCAAATTGGGTTCATGGTGGGGAGATCATCTGTTGACCACATGCGAAAGATCATGCACATCCTCTCGGTGTCCAGGGACTCCGATACCACAGCGGTTTTGGTGTCCCTGGATGCCGAGAAGGCCTTTGATATGGTCTCTTGGGACTTTTTATTCCAAGTAATGGCAGGATACGGTTTTCCAGCTGAATTCATCAAATGTGTCCAGATTCTGTATTCCTCCCCATCTGCGCAGGTATGGTGCAATGGCACCCTTTCTGGCCCTTTTCGGCTTCAGCGGGGGACAAGGCAGGGATACCCGCTATCCCCTCTCCTATTCAACCTTTACTTGGAGCCTCTCCTCAAGAAAATTAATGCCTCTCCTCAAATTAGAGGAATTAAATTGGGGGAACATCGATATACTTTATCAGCCTATACGGACGACCTGCTGATACATATGGAAGAGCCGGTAGTCAGGATCCCTGCACTTCTGAAGCTGATCAAGTCCTTTGGAGAGGTCTCCCACTACAAACTAAATATATCCAAATCCAAGGTCTTTCCCCTAAATGATAGGACCACCCGAGCATCCATAGATGGCACTGGTTTGGAATGGGCACCAGACACTCTTACCTACTTAGGCATTCATGTGGCCAGAGATCTCCCCGTCATGATGAAATTGAATCTCGTAGAAATACTCAAGGTTGTTAAATTGGATTTGGAGAGATGGAGCAATCTTCCGCTCACATTGTGGGGGAGAGCTAACATAATAAAAATGAATGTTCTCCCCAGGGTTCTATACCCTGTCGGAATGTTAGGGTTTTATCTTCCCAAAAAGTGGTTTAACTACTTACAGTCAGTTATATCTGCTTCCTTGTGGAAAGGCAAGAAAGCCAGATGTACATATCATAAACTTACAGGGCCCAAAAGACAAGGCAGACTAGCTCTACCCTCCTTTTTTACTTACTACTGCGCCCACCACCTCAGTAGGGTAGCCCACTGGTCAAGAGCAGGGTTAGACAGGGAGAATCAGGCATATACACCCCTATGGCTGGATATAGAACAGGCATTAAGCTCCCGGTGTCAGGGTAAGCTCACCTCCTTGATTTATGTTAGTCCCTCGAAGCTTCCCACTAAATTGAGAAATACTCCCATAGGATGGTCAGTCCGAGCCCTTCAGCAGATACAAACATTTCTCTCATGCAACTGGCACATATCCTTGGATCAGCCTATTGTGGGTAATCTCCATTTTCAAATAGATCATAAACCCATATCACCCGGATTCAGGCCGTTTCTAACCGAAAAGAAGGTCACTGACCTCCTTGAGGGTGGATAACTGATGTAATTTTCAACCCTACAAACAAGTTACTCGGTCCCAATTACGGACTTCTTTAAACATAGGCAGGTGGTAGTGGCGATTAAGAGCCACACTGGGAGAGGCGACACCAACTGTGTAGACTTGGAGAAACTGAAAAGGCTCTTGCAGGTAGCTGGCGAATCCCATGCAGTGTCCAAGACTTATAAAGAACTTCAGGTTCTGGACATTAGTCTTCCCCACAGGATTGGCTACTATTGGGTCCAGGAGTTGTCAATTTCACCTGATGTAGTGACCTGGGGCGGGCCTGGAGGAACAATTACTCCTTGGTAAAGCAGGACAGGTTACTTAAATACACAGTTCAATATTATGAATCCATTTGTATTTCACACCAGCCAGACTGCATAAGGTGGGGTGTGCCCTTCTCCTGTATGCACCAGGTGTCGCCGCCTCGGCTCACTATACCATATGTTGTGGGGTTGTCCACTGTTCAGACATTTTGGCAGGCTATTAGACATTTGTTGGATCCATGGCTTGGCCTGGACTCCCTCTTTACTCCAGAAATTTGTTTATTATATTTGCTGCCAAAAGGTATTCCTAAAATCAGGAAGGCACATATTGCTTTAGTCTCAGCGGAAACCAAACTCATAATTATGAGGCACTGGAAGGAAGAAGCCCAGCTGTCTGTGAGGGAATGGAATAAAGAGATGCTAACTGCCTTGCAATTAGAAAAGCACATCCTGTTTATGGGCAACCGATCGCATTTATATCAGCCTAGATGGGGCCCCTTGGAGGCTTTAATTACCGCTTAAAATCCACATTGACTTAATAGCTTGTGGATCCATTGGCTAATAAGTAGAACATAAGATGATATCCTCAAGAATAATGTACACACTTGACATGGGGGAGGGTAGTATCTGGGGATCTTGGAGGACTTGGAAGAGGGTGAGGGATTCTTAGTCTGGGATAATGTAGTGGATCTTAGAGTACATAATGTTTATTTTAGCCGATGTAACCACAAGGCTATCATGGCATGTTTCACAATATCATGTAATAATGCATATGCTTAACAATCCACGGTGCTGTACGGATGTTGTTGAAAAGTGTGAATAAATTATACTAAATAAAAAAAAAAAGCCGGAGATCAAATAGGATTTGCGGTATTACAATAGGTAGAGAAAATGGGCAGACTAGGTGGGACAAGCGGTCCTTCTCTGCCATCAGTTTCTATGTTTCTCGAGTTGCTGAATCTCTTCCTTTCTCTGTGCCTCTAAACATTGAATCTCTTTCTCTCTCCGCTGCATCTCTTCTCTTCTCTGCTTCTCCATCTCTCTTTGTTGTATAGCCCACCATTTGAAGAAGACAGACAGACTCTCAGGTTCTGTCCCTGCCTCCTCTGCTTCCATCACTGGTTCTGTCTGTACAGTCTCAGTTTGGACTTTTGCCTCTGCTAGTTTGGCTGCCATTCTTCTGGTAATCACTCTTGGGCTCACTGCTGCAGAATCCATACCTTTCTGCTATGCTTCCTTGGTACCAGGTCTAGTACCCATGCAAAAAAACTCTTGGCTTAGCGTATGTATGGTGTAAATCCCATTTAGGCTGACACAATCTATCATCAAGGCTTAGGTCAGGAAACATGCAGACCAGAAGAAGTTGTAAAATTCACAAGTAGTGTTTTATTACTAACAATAGCAATAGAAAAACAATAAAATGTACAGAATGGTTTCAAACATAGGCAGTCCAAACAGAGTCCACTTTCTGAGCTTAAAACAAAAACTAAACTATCCAGCCCTCTTTCCTCTTTTATATTGTTTTTATTTTAAGCAGGTTAAGGTAGCACATCAATTCAGCAAAGTAATAATAGGGACAGCAATTTCAGCAATGGCATTACAGAAACTACAATTACGGCACCTGTACATATGGGCGAGCACCATTACGGTGACAAACGTATTCCTCTCTCCTGAGTTGCTACGACCTCAGGGTTGGTTATTTTAGTAAGGGGGTGCATGGGCTAAACCTCCTGCAAAGGGGGGGTGAGGGGTGAAGCCCCCCACAAAATAAGCATTTGCCATATTTTCACCGAAATGATGTTCGCCCATATGTATGGGCACCGTAATTGCAGTAACTGTAATGCTGTCATTGATATTGTTGTCGATAGTATTGCTTCACCGAATTGACATGCAGCTGCAGGTTAACTGCTACCTCCTATTGGAGACAAAGTGTCTCTTAGTTGTGCAGAATATGTTAGTCTCCTTCTTGCAAAAAAGCACATTGTGAACCAAGCTGGCCCCCTGCTGACAGTTTGCAAAAGCCTGATGTCAAAAATGATAACCTCTCTGCTACAGTTTGTTATGTAGTATGTACATTTGAAACCAAGGAACCCATTTTCACATAAAGCTTCACACATTTTTATAACCATATATAAGCAAGGTAGAGACAGCAAGAAACAAAGGCAGTGAGATATCAGGGTGGGAACATGAAACCATCGGAGTGATCAAGTCCTAGATTTCACATGAAAATTTAATTGTGCAATCAGACAGACAAAAGGCGAAAATAGAGGACAGAAAAGATCCTTGCTTTCTGCATAACCATCGGGGCAGGGTCTTATTCTGCCCTGTCACAGGAGGGTTTGTCCTCATTCAATTCCGACTAAAATCACTTCCCAAGGTACTATCATTTTGGATCAAGACATAATCCTTGAAAAATTGAATTCTCTCTTTACTGCTAGTCTAGCATTTGACTCTTCTCCAGCTGCTCAGCTACTGAACAGTTCCTCGTTGGAGGATGCCAATCCCAGCCCACAATTTCTGAACCCTTTCTGCTTCTCCCTGATAACCTTCAAGTAGGTTGAGGACATGTTAGTGAAGCTTGATATTAAAAAGAGTGCTTGTGCTGGTGAGATAGACTCCTTTTTCTTTCAGTCCAGCTTACACTTCCTAATAGCCCCTATAACTCACCTCTTTAATATATCAATCACCTCTGACATAGTCCCCTCCTTGTGGAAAACAGCCCACCTACTCCTCCTGTTCAAATCGGAGTGACCCCTGTGACCTAAATAATTGTATTCCAATTTCTATATTACCTATATTATCTAAACTCTTAGAAATATTAATTAATACTCAACTAAGGGATCACCTAGAAAAAATGGAGTTGCTTAACCTGCTTCAATCAGGCTTCAGACATCATAGCACAGTCTCAGCCCTGGCCAAAGTGACAGATGATTGGCTCATTACTCTTGATCACAAACATAGACTAACAATCCATAATGAGATTGCGAAACTGGAAAATTATATTGATGAAAAGGTCTGTAATATTAGTCAGAATACCCATGAAAAGAATAATATTAGAAGGGAAGGTGAAACTGAAGAAAGGCAAAATAAGATTGATACTATGATTTTAAATGAGCAGTTAGATCATAATCATGAAACATTGAGCTCGCCACTTCAGTTATTTAATAAATATGATTGTTTACCAGAAGTCAATGATGTTACTTATGGAGCTAATAATCCACAACCCTTAATTGAAGATATTAATCCAAATGAAGGCACCATAGGTTTGACTACCACAGAGAAAGAAAAAAACAATAGGGACATAGTGGTTATCAGGGACTCAATTATCAGAGGAATAGATTCAGCAGTGTGTTATGGACATAAACATACCACCACAGTTAGTATCCTGCCAGGTGTCAGACTTCAGGATGTCTCCAGAATGATGGAGGGGCTTCTTGAAAATACAGTAGATCCCTTGTGATTCTGTTTGTTGGTACTAATGATGTGGGTAGAACCAGTACGGATAAAATTCAATCAGAATATAAAAATATATCTGAAATGATTAAGCAAAAAAAAGGGGAAATTATCATTTCTAGTATCTTACCTACATATGGATATCAATCATATAAGAATAGGCTAATTACATAGGTTAACTCATGGTTAAGACACTTTTGCAAGACAGAAAACTTAGGGTTTATGGGTAACTCCGTGATTTTTAACACTAAAGCACTTTTCAAATTAGATGGCCTACACCTAAATTATTCAGGTACAAGGATTTTAGGCAAAAAATTGAATGATGTTATAAATTTCATTTAAACTGGGTAAAGGGCCAAGGAATTTAAAACGCATTTAGATACAAAGCCCACTCATATAAAATCTTTAGAGTGGAATGCAGTCTTTATTAATGCAAGGAGTTTGGTGGGTAAATTTGATGAATTTAGAATACTGCTATGCACTCATAATATTCACTTGGCCATGATCACAGAAACCTGGTGGGATAGTGAAGATACATGGGACAAAAGTATCCCAGGATACAAGCTATTTTCAAAATCAAGAACTCACCGCAAGGGAGGTGGAATTGCCATATTTGTACATGATTCCATCAAATGTGAGGAAATCCAGTGGGGTACCTCCACCCTGGAACTGTTATGGGTCAAATTATTACCTCAAAATAGTACTAAAATCACATTAGGACTTTTGTATAGAGCTCCCTCTACTATCCTTGAGGATGATATTAAGATACTTAACAACATTAGTGTATTAGATCCTAGTGATAGAGTAATTTTGGTGGGGGATTTTAATTTGCCTTATATTGATTAGGAAAATCTGCAGGCTAATGGAAGTATAAACAAGAGGTACCTTGACACATTTGAGCAACTGGGTCTCGAACAAGTAGTACAAGGAAGTACTAGAGGGACAAAAACGTTAGATTTGGTTCTTGCAAACATGGGTAATACAATTAGCCATGTATTAGTCAAAAGTCCGTTAGGAAATAGTGACCATTATATTGTCTTTTTTAACATCTCTGGGCCTAGTTTAGAAAATACTCTGGGTATTACATCTATATTGAATCTTAGTAAAGCTAACTTTGTGGGCATTATAAATTAATTTGATCATTGGGATTAGCAAAGTGAACTGAATAGTATGTCTGTTCAAGATATGTGGGATTTGTTGTTAATTAAGCTAATACATTTAACTGAGAAATTCATACCAACCAAACTCAAATACAATAACTCTAATAGGACTAAGCCAGTATGGATGAATAAATCTATTAAAAAAATTATAAACAAGAAAAATAGATTGTTCAGAAAGTATAAGAGTTATGGATCACCATTACATTTTAAATTGTATAGAGATTGTCTTAAACAGATTAAACACAAAATCAGGAAAGCAAAAGCACAGTATGAATTGACTCTGGCAGATAGAGTTAAAGATAGCAAGAAATCATTTTATTCCTATATAAACAATAAAAGAAAAGGAAGTAATATGATAGGACCATTTATGAATACTAAGGGACAGATAGCCACTCCGATGGAAATGGCTGACATTCAAAATGATTATTTTTGTTCAGTTTTTCACATAGGCAACAAAGATCCATATGGCAAGAAATACAGTTCAAGACCAGGACAAATTATAAATAATGTCAAGGACATACAGGATAGGCTATCTAAATTAGATGTAACTAAGTCACCTGGCCCTGACGATGTTCATCCAAGGGTGTTAAGGGAAATGGCATATGTTTTGGCTCCACCACTTGCCCATATCTTTCAGACTTCATTAGATCAAGGAAAAGTGCCCTGGGATTGGAAAAAAGCTGTAGTAGTCCCTATATTAAAGAAGGGGGCCAGATCCAAACCAGAAAACTTTAGACCTGTAAGTTTAACATCTTTGATGGGAAAGAGGGAAAGATCTTGGAAGGGGTAATCAAAGATCTGGTTATAAATCATTTGGAAGACAATGGTTTGGTGGACCAATCACAACATGGGTTCACCAAAGTCAGATCTGGCCAGATAAACTGATTGGCTTTTTATGAAAGGGTTAATAGGGAATTGGACCTGGGTAAATCAGTTGATGTGATTTATTTGGATTTTGCAAAGGCATTTGACAAATCGCCTCATATAGAATTAATAAAAGTGCTAGAAGATATCAATTTAAATCCAAATATTTGTAACTGGGTAACAGAATGGTTACAGGGAAGACAACAAAGGGTCTCCATTCTGGGTACACTGTCTAAATGGTCAGAAATCACTAGTGGAGTGCCCCAGGGTTCCATCTTGGGACCCAGTTTATTTAATATCTATATAGCTTCCCTACAAGTCAAAAATCCGAGTATATGGCTGTATAAGTTTGCTGACGACTGCAGGGTGGGGGCATTGGTAGACACTCAGGAAGAAATAAATGAATTACAAATTGTAATAAATGACATTTCAGATTGGGCTATTGAAAATAAGTTGATATTTAACACAAACAAATGCAAAGTAATGCATATGGGGAGAACAAATCTACATAGCAATTACACTTTTGCTAATTCACATCTAATAGTTACCAAAGAAGAAAGGGACCTGGGTATTATAATTAGTTCTGACTTTAAATTTAGTTCTCACTGTAAGCAACAAATAAAAAAGGCTAATCAAAGTTTGAATTGTATATTAAGTTACATATCTAGTAGGGATGCAAGGGTAATGATTCCATTGTACGCTGCATCGGTGAGGCCGCATTTGGAGTATGCAGTCCAGGTTTGGTCACCTCAAAATAGAGAGTACATAAATAGGTTGGAAGCTGTTCAAAGGAGATTCACAAAATCAATAGCTGGCTTACAAACACAAGCATATCAAGATAGATTGAGCACCCTAAAATTATACTCATTAAGATATAGGAGATTTAGGGGAGACGTGTCTACTGTTTAGAGCAATGAGAGATGCTAACAGCTTAGTTGACTTGGGAATTACTTCAACAGCAGATGAGTACAGGAGTAAAAGACATAACAAACAAATTATATTAACTAACTGGAAACATAACTTGAGATGGCACTGGTTCAGTCAAAGAGTGGTTATACCTTGGAATGCCTTACCAGCAATTGTGGTCAATAGTGCTACTATGAATCAGTTTAAGGACAATCTGGATTTACACATTGGGGAGACAGCATATAAATTTTAATCAATATATAAACAAACAAAAGGGCAAGCATCATGGATGCAAGTCTTACCGCTTGAACAAAACTATGAAACTTCACTGGAACTGTGTTCCTGGACCTGAGCAAAGCATTCGACACGGCTGAGCATAACCTATTATTGTTGAAACTTTAAGCACATGGACTAAATAACTCATCTGTAAGTTGGTTTGCTAGCTATCTTACAGGTAGAGTCCAAAGCATCAATTCCAGAAAACTCTGCACTCCAGTAACAAAAGCACAAGTCCGGTAGTAAGCTTAAGTAGCTAGTTTATTGTGGCAGGATTGCCGATGAACACTGCCCTCCTCTCTGAGACTTGCCCCCTGAGGAAGGCCCTGTGTGGGGTTGAAGTGCTGGGGAAGTAGGGCACTGTTCGTAGGCATTCCTACCACGATAAATTAGCTATTTAAGCTTACTACTGGACTTGTTCTTTTGTTACTGGAGTGCAGAGACTTCCTGGAATTTGAGTATTTTGGCTAGCAGCCTTTCTCTGCACAAACAAGCTGCTTCTGAGCACACCATTTCACTTCAGAGTCCAGTGTATCGAGGCAGATGGGCTCCTATCCTCTCCTCTCCTCTTCCACTCGAGAGGTGTGCCTCAGGGATCTATTTTAGGCCTCCTTCTCTTTTCAGTCTATATCACCTCCTTAAGTGATAATATCCACACAGTGAAATTGCATTTTTTCGCAGGTGATACTGTCCTCTACATATCAAAACCTTCTCTAGAAGAAATTTGCACCATACTTCAATCTCATTTTAAGTAGTTACAAATTAACTTTACTAGTTCAAAACTCCTGTTAAACATTAACAAAACAAAGGTAATGCATTTCGCACCAACCCTATCTACACCTTCACCTTCAAGGCAGGCGCCACTCTATCTATATCAACATTGCTAGGGGATTCCTTAGAAGTCGTAGACAAGTTTAAGTAACTGGCTTGACAACCATCTCACCTTTACCATGCACATTGAAACACTTACAAAAAAACTGAAAGTCAGACTAGGATTCTTTTTGAGAAATAAATATCTATTTTCTATTGATGTCAGGAAAAGGCTAGTCCAGGCTACTTTTCTCCCTCTGCTGGACTATACAGACATTTTATACGCCAACAGCTCAGCCTCCTACCTTCATAAGCTGGACGTCCTCTTCCACCAAGCTATCCATTTCATACTAAATGCTTCCTCTACGACCCATCATTGCTCACTTTATTCTGCTGTGGGCTGGACATCACTTGCCTCTAGAAGGAAAATGCATAGCTGCTTATGGCTATATAAAGCTATGCTCAATAAACCCCCTCCTATATCTTGTCCCTATTTCACTGCTCCCTTAGTTGTTATTCTCTCAGGAAAAAATCCATTATTTTGTTAGACGTGCCCAAGTTTCATACCAGATTTGGAAAAATTGCAATCAGTTATGCTCTATCGACTGTTTGGAATAAACTCCAAAATACCCTTAGCCTCTCCAATTATGTCTCACTGAACATTGCCAATCCCGAATAAATACCTCTGTTACTCCAGTTAATTGAGCCCTAGGTTCCCTTACTACCCCACTGGGTTTTAGCACTTTTGTTTATGGTGGGGACCTTTGCACCCTCATGTTTTGCCCCATAGTGCACTTTCTGCTTTTCACACCCTGTGCTGCTGTCTGGAAATAATTGTTTCTTGTCATACTTGTTTTATGCCTTTACATGCTAATTGTTTTCATCCATTATATTTTGAGTTTATATTGTTTACCATTGCATTGTCATGTATTGTGTTATTTTTTTATATATACTTTATCAGCTTGTGACAGATACATGAGGCAAATTGTAACAGCCAATATATAACAAGCATGTACTGAAGTGCAAATATCATCTCCTTCATAAAGTCCTTTGTTTAACAAATGATCAAAAGAACGCCTCTGTCTTCTAAACTATGTCTGTAATTCAAATATATTTCTTACAGATTGAGAATTAATATATAACTTATTTTATAATACAATCCAAAATAGGCAAGTGGGGTGCAAAAAACATTGAAAAAAGTAAACCGATTCTTGGATCTTCATGGGGGGGGGGGTTGCTGTTCAAAAGGGTTCCCTTCCTTCCAAATGGAATATTCCTAATGCGGAGGTGGAGGAAGCTAAATCAGCTTCCGCTCCTTTTTGTTCCTTTTTGTATTGAACCATTTTATGTCTGACATGAGCCTATTTATATATGGTAAAAATAGTAAAATGTGTCTTAACATTATTTAAGTCCTCCCTTCCCTTGTCCCCTGTTCTCATAAGTCTTGTATTAAATTCCATCTTGCCCATCTTTCGACAAATTTCTCCTGCTTGTTTTGGACCTGATAAGTTAGAACCTCCATATTTTGAATGTTCATGACAATCTGTTTCCAGTCTTCAGTAGTTGGTGGAAGCGGCTTTAGCCAGCTTCATGTGATATCTTTATTGTATGCTACTATACAGATATACCATAGATAATACAAATTGTTTTCCTTAATTTCCCATGGTGGAAGTCCTAGTACCATGTTATAAAAGGATAGGGATCCTGTTGTTTGAAATAGGTTGACTATGGTTCCCATTATCTCCTTTTTTAAATGATTCTAAAATTGGGCATGAAAAAATTGTACGAAAATGAGAGGCATTCCCTTCACCACACATCCGCCAACAGAAAGGAGATATACTCGAGTTCCATTTAGCAACTTGATTAGGGGTTAAAAAAAAAAACAAAAAAAAAAAACAGACCTTTAGCTTCCAAAAGTATTCCTGCCATAATGGTAAGCCTGTCACTTTAGAAAAGTTACCCCAAATATTTGTCCATTACATTTTTTGACAAGCGGGAACCAGCTTCCTGTTCCCACTTCACTATGATAGATTTAACTGCTTCTCCCTTATGAGAGTTCAAAAACTGGTATATTTTTGATATAGCCTGCTTGGGTTTTGTAAGGGAGAAAAGCTCTACTAAAGTTGGGCCTAGTGTGGGATCTACTATACCTCCAGGGAACTGTCTTAGTTTCATTTGTATATATGCTTGAATTTGTAAGTAACGCAGTTTATCCCCTGGAGACCACCTCAGTTGTCTAGCGCATTCTTCAAATAGAAGGAGAAGATCTCCCTTCATTATCTGTGCTGGGCAGCAAAAACCCAGGGCCAGCATGTGCCTATACCACAGTTCTATCGCTCCGGACAAAGAATCTGAGGCCTTGATAAACCAGCATTGTCTCTAGATTTCTCTTTTAACCCTGCTATATGTCTGAAATGGGTCCCATGCCTTGTAAGTCACCTGGATAGCTAAATAATTATTGACTATTGAGAATCTTGTTTGCAGGGGAGCAAACAGGCAAGAAGAAGCCACAGTGTCCTGTAGGAGAGTTCTCTCCATATCCTGCCAGTGTGCCGATGTAGGGTTGTGTGACCAAAGGCGTGCACATTTCACTTGCGCTGCAAGCCAATATTCTAGCAGGTCAGGTACAGCCCGTCCTCCTAATTTCTTATTTGCCATAAGAAGGGCTCTACGAACCCGGATCTCTTAGTGGCCCAGATAAATTTGAAGATTTTTGCTTGAATGTCCTTAAACTAACATTGGGACAACTGTATCGGTACACATTGAAATAAATATAACAGCCTTGGAAGAAGGTTAATTTTTACTGCTTGGATTCTAGCATACATATGTAGGGGAATTAAGGACCAATGTTTCATTTCTTCTCCCAATTGGCCAAGCATTAGTTTATAATTATCGAGGTAAAGGTGTTTATTACTATTTCTTAGTGTGACCTCTAGGTGTTTAAGGGTAGACAGATCCCAACTCATTCTATATTTAAGATGCAGACGGGGGGGGGAGGTTCATAATTCACCTTCAAAATTTCAGTTTTGGAAGAATTAAGTGAGTATCCAGAAAGCCAGATAACTCTGTAATCATGTCCATTATTCAGGGCAGTGACATGTTTGGGGAGGTAAAATACAGAAGTATGTCGTCTGCATATAAAGCTACTCTATGTTCCCAGCCTCCCACCTCTACTCCTTTTATTGTCTGATTCATCCTAATCCATTAAGCTAAGGCTCAGTATATAATGAAAATAATAGTGGGGGATAGTGGGCATCCTTGATGTGTGCCTCAGCCCAAATCAAACTCCTGCAAAACTATCCCATTTGTATGTATATAGGTCTGAGACCCTGCATACAGGCGCTTAATGGTGTCCACAAAACTGTCTGGGAACCCAGACTGGCAAGGACCCAATACAGAAATTCCCAGTCAACCTGGTCAAAAGCTTTTTCAGTATCTAAACTCATGAACTAAGCGTTGTGTGTCTTGTATTTGTTCAAATGATCTGTGATATGCATGATCCTACGGACACTATCCGTGGCCTGTCTATCTGGGAGAAATCCAATCTGGTTTCTATGCACTATCAGTGGTATTATTTGTTGGAGATGTTTAACTAAAATAGCAGTAAGAAATTTATAATCTACATTTAGAACAGAGATAGGCCTGTACGATGAGCATAATGTAAGGTCCTTGCCGGGTTTGGGAATCACTGAGATCACCACCTGTCTCCAGGATGGCAGCATAACGGAATCATCCTGTAGTATCTCCTGATAGGCAGGTCTCAAGAGGGGAACAATTGTCTCAAGGAATTTTTTTATAGAATTCTGTGGGGAGACCATCATTACCTCGAGATTTTCCAGTTTTTCCTTCCCCAATTACTGTACTAATGTCCATTTCTGTAATAGGGGCCATGAGATGGGTTCCTAGTTCCTCGTTAAGCTGTGGTAGGTTCAGCCCTCCCAAAAATGTCTGGACTTTCCCTATCTCCAGCCTTTCCTGATGTGCATAAAGACATTTATAGTACACAGTAAAGGCTTCAGAGATTTGGTCTAGGGTGGTGACCTTGACTTTAGTCTGTGGGTGGACAATATTAATTATCTGTGCGCGTGCTCATCTGGCCCAAAGACGGAGAGTCAAAAGTTTTAAGGCTCTCAGTCCCACCTCATAATATTTTTGTTTAAGGAATTGAGAGATTTCTCTCTACCCTCAGGACTAGTATCTTATTAAGCTCTTTCCTCAAATCTGTCAACTCTTTTTCTCTCCACCTAATAAACTGTTCTTGTTGTTGTTTTCTCTAAGGTCTATATCCTTGTCTCCAAACTTTTTTGTTTTTCATATCTCTGCTTTTTCCTAGCTGTGGCTATTGCTACCAACTTACCCCTAACCACTGCCTTGATTGTGTCCCACATCACCCTACTACTCACACCACTATTGCTATTATCCTGAAGCATCTGCGTTATTGTTCTGGGAATTTGTTCCACCACCTCTGGGACATTTAGGAGAGATAAATTTAGTCTCCAAAATGTGTTGTTCCTTGGGAGTGAAAAGGCCATGGTCAGGGTCAGTGGGGAGTGGTCCGACAGACCAAGTCATGCATTATGTTATTGCTGTCTGGTATGTACCTGATGTTTGTTATGCCTGTGGCAGGACCTTCTTGTAAATGAGCTTGCTCAATGGGGCTCTCCTGAGAAAATAAATTTCAACTTGAACAAATATATAACACAATGCCTCTACCCAGAGAGAATAAGTGGGCCAGATGTTTTGTGCAGTACCACCCCCTGTGATGCAATACCTACCCACCTCTGTGCACTGGACTGAACCACCCCCTGGGGACCAAAAAGACAATTGTTACCTTTACCAATAAACACTTCAATCAGATTATACATAATGGGTATACACACAAAAGTAAAATTCAGCAAATGAACTATGCTTTTATTTTAGAATGCAGGCTTGAAAATTGGAGAAAAAGATGGGGTTAGATAACTCACTCACTCACTCCTACTCCCCAAACTCAGTTCAGCTGGTCTTTCAGTCCCTGCTACCCATTGGTTCAGCTCCTACCTCACAGGGAGATCTCAATCTATAAGGCTAGGAGGAGCCATATACCCCCCCATTACCACTGGAGTCCCCCAGGCTCCGTACTCGGTCCACTTTTATTCTTCATATTTCTAAATGACTTTCCCGCTGCCTGCTCATCTGCATCCATACACATGAACGCAGATGACGCTGCCCTATTTGTTGCTGGTTCTTTACCAGCTGAGCTAGTATCCAAATTCCAACCTGATTTTGACTCAATACAGAAATGGTTTCAGCCAAATCAGTTATCGCTAAATGCCAAAAAGACAGTCTTTATGTGCTTTGGCACTAGACCAAGGCTCTCTAAATTCCCGTCCCTTCCTTCCTTCCACACCCTATATGGTATCCCAATTGACTACATACCTGCCTTCATATACCGTGGTGTCTTGCTTGACCATAACCTCCATTTCTCGCAGCACATAGACGCTATTCATAAAAAGCTCCACCCTTAACTGGGTGCCTATTTTAGGCATAAGAGCTGTATTCCACCTCCCTGCTCACAGACATCTTTACCAAGATGATTCTCCCCATCTTTGACTATGATGATATTGTTCGTGGTGCTGCCCCTAACTCTACCCTGGCCAGACTGGATCCCCTCTTTCACTGCTTCTGCCATTTTGCTCCCAGCTGCCCTACCTGCAGCCACCACTGTACTCTCTACTCTGGTCTTTCCCTCCCTTCCCTGGATGATCACCATCTGTCCCACTGTGCCTCCTTTACTTCCAAATTCTGGCTATCCTCCCTACCCCTGTATCTTGACTCCCTACCTTCTCCATCTACCCTCTCCTCCTACTCCCTCCAAAACTCTGGGTATCACTCCCTCAAGCTCCCATCCTGTAAAACTCTCACTGGTCAATCAGCCTTTTCTTTCTGCTTTCCTAAACTCTGGAATTCTCTCCCCTTAAGCTTTCGCTCAGCCTTTTGTTTTTTTTTATTTACACTTTTCTGCTCCTCTTTCGGAGCTGGCAGGTAGCTCCAGCCCCTCCCTCAGAGGGGACTCATCTCTCTGGCCATGCTTTCCCCACACCCATCCCACCTGGCCATCCCCCATGGGTTACCCCCCTCCCGTGACAGGGCCAGTAGCGAGGGGTGCCAGCCTCCCCCCACCTCCAGAAGCCGGCATCCAGATTGCAGGGGGTTGGCACAGGTGCAGTCAGCCATCATGGAGCCTGCCAGCTCCGATTATTTCCTCCATTTATGCCCCAAGGCCCACAAATGTGCAGTGGGCAGAGTGACTGTCTCTGCCTCCACAAAGGCAGCCCAATGCCCTGGATGTGGGCCCTCTCCATTCTGGGCAGCTCACCTGTGCCGACACCCAGCCACTGCTGCGTGACAGTCTACAGTGCACTGCACTGTCCCCCCTTCCCCAAGGAAGGAGAGCTGTTGGTGGACACTTGATCCTTCCTTGCCCTGACTGACGCCTGAGCAACCCGAATCCAGTCCCGAACCCGATCGCCGGCTTGGCACGAGGTGTGGCATCCAACACCTCAAACCTCAGTGCCACCGGGAAGGCAGCCTGCTCTGCCTCTTTAAAACCCTCACTAATCTCTCTTCTCCACTCCCACACCTCTCCCTCCTGCCACTGTCCTTAAGTGTACTCTGACCCTCCCTCTTTTCCCCTGGGTCCAAACTACTGTGACTGTATTTTGCACTTATTGTATTCACCTACTTGAACATTGTATGATCTCAGGTTACCTAACTGCTACCACCGTATATTGCACTTATTGCATATACCTACATATTTCTGTTACATTCTGTATATTTAATCCACCTCTGTACTCATTATCAATCAATCAGTCAATCAATTAATCAATCAATCTATATTTATCCAGGTGAAACACCATTGAGACAACTCATTTACAAGGTGGACCTGGGTTAGTTACTGATACAAATACAAGGCAAAATAGGAAATATGATACAAGGCACACAAGACAAGAGATACAGTGCTTCAATTAGGTTAGAGAGTACACGTGATATACATTAGAACACAAGAGGGATACACATATACAATATATAAATTACATACACAAAAAAGTATACAATTCTTACAGTGGATAAGATCATATGGGAATGGAAGTTTAACTGTTGGAAGGAGTACCATAGTGATTAATTAGTGAAAACAGTTGCAAGATTCCTTAAATGCCCTTGCAGAAAGATTTTTAAAGTGGGGTATTTTCACTGGTAGTACAATTTTTAGGGTTTTTTGCACGTTATTCCAGAGGACAGGGAGAGAGTGACTTATGGCCGCTTTGCTAAAACTTGTTTTAACCTTTGGAATAATGAGGGAGATATAAGAAAGCCTTCTTAGTGGGTAGCTCCCTGCCAGGCAGAGAGGAAGGCATTCAGAGATGTATTTAGCAAGCTTATTGGAGATGGCTCTAAGTGTCCAAAAGATTGCATTTTTGTGGCGTCTGTAACTAAGAGAGCTTCAACCTACCATAGAATAAGGGGTGCAGTGATGAGTGGAGTGTGGTTCATCAGTGATAAATCTAATGGCCTGATGGTAAAGGGAGTCAAGTTTCCCTAAGGCTGTACTAGGTCTATGTCCATATAGGATATCAGCATAGTCCAAGAATGGTAAGAAGGTGGTTTGCACTAGTCGGATTTTGGCCTCTTGTGTAAGTAGATGCTTTATCTGGAAGAAGATACCTAGCCTCTGTCTTAATTTTTTAGTTAGGTTCTCAATATGTTCCGAAAATGATAGCCTATTGTCAACCCATACCCCAAGTATTTAAAGTCTGACACAAATTCTAAGGGCTCACCTAAAAGCATCCAAATAAGAGGGATTGTGGGAGTGCCCTTGGTTTTGTTAGTGTTTGCAGAGGGAGCAAAGAGCATAGCCTTAGTTTTTTTAGCATTTAATAACAGCTTCAAATGCAGTTGGTTTTCCTGCAGACAGTTAAATTCAAGCTGGAGGTCTTTGTAAGCCAGTTCAGGTGTAGATCTGTCTAAGTACAGCACAGTGTCTTCAGCAAATACATGAATCCTAGCGTCCTTGATTCCATCGTTTAAGTTGTTAATATAGACAGCAAACAACAGTGGTCCTAAAATGGACCCTTGAGGCACACCTCTTTGCACAGTTTTCAGTGTGGAGAGATTGCCCTCCGCTTTGACTTGTTGACAGCGATCGGTAAGGTAGTTAGAAAACCACTTAGTAGCCAGAGGGTCTACTCCAATGATACGTAGGGTGGTCATGAGCAGGTCATGGCCCACCATATCAAAAGGCTTTGCTAAGATCAAGGAATAGGGAGCATGCATACTTTTTGTCATCTAATGCCATCTGCCAGTCGTTGATGACCTTAGTAAGCATGGAGATTATACTGTGGTGAGGTCTAAACCCAGGTTGTACAATGTTAAGTAGATTGTGATTCTCAAGGTGTTGCCAGAGTTGTGAATTCACTACTTTTTCCGATAGTTTGGACAAGATATGAAATAATGAAATAGGGGGATACTTGTTTAGGTCACTGGTATCACCAGACTTAAAGAGTGGGATCACTTTTGCTGTTTTCCATATTGCAGGGAGAGAACCCTGCATAAGGAACAAATTAAATAGATGAGTAATTGGGGCAGCTAAAGTATGATATCCTAACTTTAGATAGTAAGGCTCTATATGATCTGCACTAGGGCTTTTCCTGCTGTCGAGGGCCAAAAGGAGATCCTCAACTTGCTTCACAGTGACAGGGTAGAAGGTGAAAGCTGGTTTAGGATTTATTAAGCTAGGAATGAGCCATTCAGGTTTCTGAACACATAACTGTGCTCAGAGATTATTGGCCAACGAGGAGTCGAAGGCTAATCCTGCTGTGGCAAAATGGTTGTTAAGAAGTTCTAGAATTGATTGTTTATCGGAGGTGGAATCACCACCCACAGTGATTTTTGGGGAAGAGAGTGTGCTGGAGAGTAGCCTTCGAGGTCCTTTAGCGTTTTTCAGAATTTCTTTGTGTTGTTCGAAGCAGCATCAATTTCTGCTTGGAAATACCTTGCTTTCTCAGTTCTAGTGAGCTTGGTGCACCAGCTTCTAGCTGCTCTGAAGGCTGTCCAATCAGTTGTAAGTTTAGTTTTTCTTGCCTTTTTCCATAAAGAATCCCTGTGCAGTAATGCAGCTTTCAGTCCACCTGTGAACCATGGGCACGTTTTCCTTTTTGTCCTGATTTTTACTAGGGGAGCATGTTTATCTAAGGCCCTGACCACTATTTTATGGAATTGCTCATACGCAACATCCACAGTTGGTGCCAAATAAAAATCCTGCCAGTCAGCATATTGGAGGTCCGAGCAGAAAGCGAAAGGATTGAAATTCCTCTGGCTTCTCTTAAAGATACACTTAGAGGATGGCACTGCTTCAGGAATGCACCTCACACACGCTATTATTGTACAATGATCACTGATGTCATTAAAGAATGCACTTGCATGGGTAAACATGGGGTTTGCTAACTAGTATTATGTCAAGCAATGTGCTTCTCTCTGGATTTTTAACCTTAGGCCGGGTGTTGTCAGATATGATTTGCGCAAGGCCAAAATTGTCACATAAATCTTTTAGGGGTTTGGATGCTGTGGAAAACCAGTCCATATTTAGGTCACCCAAGAGTATCACTTCAGAGGACAGGAAGTCTAATACATCACTCAGATGCTTCAGCACTTTAAGTCTTGCAGCAGGAGGCCTGTAACATCCAATGATATGAAGAGAGACTGTGTGGGTGAGCAGAACTTTTAATGTAAGACATTCAAATTCCTTGGCCAAGGTAGTGGAGTTTACAACTAAGGTAGCATATTTGTCCTGAACGTAAATTGTTACAGCCCCACCTCTTGAAAGTCTATACATTCTAAATTTGTTATATGAAGGAATATTAACTTCATGATTCAGTGTCGCAGGTTTAAGCCACCTCTCAGTGACCACCAGCACATCTGGGCAAGTGTGATTGATCCACGTTTGGATAGCATCAAATTTCCTAAGCAGACTGCAAGAATTAATATGTATAATGCTCATTCCGTTCAACTGGCCAAGTTGGGAGGAAGTTGAAATTGGGAGAAAGGGTCCGGGGTTAAGCTCAACATTACCTGCGCAAATAAGCAGTACTAGAATGAGTTTTTTGAGGGCTTCCAGAAGTAACCTTGTCAGGCGAATTTTACCTCTTTTGCGGCAGTAAGGATCAGTGGATGGTAATGATGCGGCTCTGGCTGTTAGTGGGCCCATGTGAAGGTATAGAAGAGCCCTTACAGAAAGTGACAGTGGGTATAGGAGGGTAAAAGATACCAATAGTTGATGATTGCATCTCTTGAATAAGGAAGGCCCAGTACTACTTGGTACATCCGATAAACTAACCTGTATAGAGGGATGCCTTTCATAACTCACTAGGATCATATGGCATATTATTTGTTGCCTGTCTACTTTGAAGAGTACATCATTACAGCAATCCTGGAATAGATCACGCGAGCCTGATGAGCAAGGTAGAAACATCGCTACCTTTGCATGGAAGCTGGTATAGCTGTCTAGGTGCTGAACAGGCAGTAACCGAAGGAGCATACTAGGCACAGCAAAATAAGGATTTGGGGCAACATTTTTTTAGGGCTTTGAAAGCAAGCAGAATCACAGACAAATATAAAAGATAGTATCTATTAGTAGCCCTACATCTTATGGGACAAGTAAAGTAGTTTAGGGGGACCCTTTAAATATCGGGTCCCATGTCTTTCCTATTAGTAGAGGATAAGGAGTGTGGGAAGGGAGTGAAGGAAGGGGATGGGGATTACTGCTTGACAGGGGCCTAGCATAGTGTGTGGGGGGGGTCGACCTAGTGCTGGAGAATGCAGGTAATGTATTGGAAGGATATGGAGAGGCCAGAGGTGGGGGTTGAGGATACTCAAAGTGCAGGCAAAATAAATGGACATGTAACCCCTAGATGGCGCTATCCCAGGGGCTACTACCCCTGCCTGATTTGCCACTAACAGGTTGAGGGGCCTGGATCCAATGGCAGGTGCCTCCACCCAGAGGTCAGGGTTTGCAATAGTTAAACTTACTTGGTCACAGCCCTCTGGGACACTGCAACCCCCCTTTCTTCCCACTAGTGGCCCACACAATACATCAGAATTACCTTCACAGTATACACTTCCCCAGGACTAGTTCCGCACTGGGACCTCCTGTAGAAATAAGATACAGTGCAACAATCACAGTACAATACTTTAACATAGACAAATACCTCAGGCAGTATAACTTTGCTGAAACAAGCAGCTCTGATTTATTTAGGGGAATATAACAAGGACAGGGGGAAATCAGGTTAATTAGCTTATCACTTTACTCATCTACCTATGGCTCTGTGCACAGGCCTATCCCTACCAGTTACTGTCCCTGGGTACCCAAGCCCTAGTGGCTAGTCCAAACCGTGGCAGCTGGTAGGGCCCTTTCCCAGAGAAAAGAAAATTAGTTTAAACAGTCAGCAGTACAGTGATTCCATTTGGATTCAATGTGGCAACCAACAGGGAGCGACTTCTGAATTAGTACTCACGACCTCCAAACAAGATAGGGTCCTTCTACAATGTCAGCAGGGCTACTCTTGAGCTCCACGACTCTCACACATTTATATGGCAAACTGCAACAGGCAAAAGTCCTTTAATAGCAGCAGGATTCACTTGAGGTACACAAGCCTCTTCACACATTTATATGGTAAAACAGAAAGTACTATACCAGCCAGGCTGCTTCTCTATCCCGATCGCAATTACTGCACAATACCTGGGAGAACACACAGCAGATTCAGCTCCTGACAGACCGAGTGGAATTCAGCAATTTCTCCAGTCTTCTACAGGGCGAGCCTGGTTTCTACTCTTCAGATATCCTTTGATTCTCTTCACAGGACGGATTCAGTCCTAACAAGCAGTTACACAAGCTGCAGACCGGAACTCTGGGCCTTACACGCTTCCGACTAAAACTGCACACCGAAAAGCACAGGGCTCCTTCCTTCTTCACTGCCAGAGCTCAACTGAAACTCCAACAGACAAACCGGGCACTTCCTTGAGTTCCTCCCAGTTCTTGACTGGATTGGCTGTCACAATAGACTGCCCTGTTGGTCCAAAAGGCGCTCAAGTCTAAACTACATCTCCCAGAGTCATTGCCCATACAATCCTCTTGTGGCTGGCTCAGATTATGAGTCCAAGTTCTGATTCGTCCAAGGCACCGCTTTAGAGCTAGCTTATCCACCTGATTGGTCCAGTTCAGCAGTTCAAAACCAGAATGGGGAACTAGGCAGACACAGTTCTGACTGCAAAGAAAGCAGGTTAGACAAACTGTAATTTCATTATTACTCTAAATGATTTCTGGCAAACAGTTACATCTTTCAGATAGGTTCCTTTGCACCCTAGTGACTGCAAAATGGAGTGAATTGCAGCAGCTCGAGTGGTACTCAATCAAAGAAACACACAGTCCCCATACAAACTAATTATGTCTGCAAGCAGACAGCTCTTAAAGAGACAGTACCAGAGGTTCTAAAAACACTCACTGATAAATGGCTTAAACGCCAAACACCATTCAGGCTTGGAGCATTCAAGCAAGCTCCTGGAAGTCTTTTGGGAACCCCCATTTGCAGGGGGGTTACACCCTTCCTGGCCTGGGAAAGCTTGACGTCCGCGTCAAGCAAGTACCCCCATAAGTTTCAACTGCAACCATATACATTTGCATTAGGCTCGCATGGAGAGCTTTTTGACACTGGCAGTGGACTGTCAGGGCACTCAAAATACTCTTCTTGTTCTGGTGTATCACCAGTCTGACCCAATCCATCATTTTCTCCCTGAAAGCTCAAACAGTTCAACCATGCACAATGATTCCATTTCATCTGATCTGATGCTTTGCACTTCACTTTCTGGGAGCATTGGCTCAGGGACAGGCTGGGGCTTGGACAGTCCAGAAGGCCCAGCTTCATCTCCAGTATTGACTAGGGATTGCCCGAAACAATTGACTCAGTTCGTAAGAAGGATAGTATTCAAAGTCACTCACTTTCTTCCGATATGGACTGACAGTCATGCTCAACTGGGACTTGTGGAGGGAACACTTTAACTTTGCTTCTGTAGGTGCAGACTTTCTTGATCTTTTCTTAGCAGCAGCTCTAGTCACTGGTCCAGAGGGGCATCTTCTAGGGTCCGACCAATTAAGATTTGTCCAATGGGCAGTAAATGATTTCTATGCATTGTTTTTACATCTTTTGAATTATTCTCAGGCCTTACTTTGTACACTGGCAGATCATCTAGTTTGCCCACTACAATGTGAGGGAGATGGTGCCATCTGTCAGCAATCTTTGTGCTTGCCATGCAGTCCCAGATTTCTTAGCAATACCCAATCTCCTCCTGGAGTTCCTGTGCTTTCACCTTTTATCATACCTTTCTTTGTTGGCCAGATTTCTTTTGGCAGCCATGGTTTGAGCCAGTTATACGCATGAGTTAGCTGGGCCTTTAACTTTGCACATACTGTAAATAGCTGTCAGCTTGAACCCCATCAGGAGAGACCCCAAAACACACATCTACCGGTAGTCAAGCTTTCTTCCAAACATCAGGCGGTAGGGGGAGAACCCAGTGGCATCACTTTGGTGCAGTTATAAGCATGTACCAGGGTGCTAATTTGTTGGCTCCATCTAGTCTTGTCCTTTGGGTGCAGTGGTGCCCAGCATGTCTAGCAAAGTGCTTGAAACGCTCAGGCTGTGGGTTCCCTGGGGTGGTAAAGAGTGGTTCTGGACTTTCTCACTCCCCACAGAGAAAGCATCTCTTGATCAGACGACTTTCAAAGTCTCTCCCTGATCAGAATGGATTCTTCGTGGAGCCCCATAGTGAACAAAAAGTTTTCTACAAGTACTTTGGCTACAGTGGATGCTTCTGGTCTTTGGTGGGAAAGCTTGGGCATATCTCGTGAAATGGTCATGACCATCAGCACATTACTGATATTTCTTTGATCTGACTCAAACTCAGAAAATCAATACAGACCAGCTCCATGGGTGCACTGGTGGTTATGTTAACAAGGGGCAGCCCTCTGGGGCAAAGTCTCTGTAGGCAGCGACTACAAGTTCGAATGTGTTGCTCCGCATCAGCCCCATCTTAGGCCAATAGAATCTGGATCTCACCAAGTCAAGTGTTCTGTTTATACCAAGGTGCCCCATGTGGTTGTGCAAGGACCTCAATACTGAGTCTCGAAAAGGCAGTGGCAGCACCAGTTGTTGTTTGTCTACTTGTCCCCCCTCTGTCTACTGTTCTCTGTATAACAGTTTATTGATCAGTTTCAACTTAGGACCTTCTTTGTATAACAGTGCAGTTCTCAAATCAGTGGGGCGTAATTTGACACATCTTTTCCTGCATAGGGCTTCTAAAGCTGATTTGATCATGGGATCGCGGATTGAGCCGCCGAATACTGTCATTGTCCAGCTGAGGCAGTGCACCAATGTCTATTGCAGAAAAGTAGCAATAAGCAGCAGGTATGCAATTCTCAGAGGGTCCCAAGCAATCCACCATGCAGTCCACTGCGTCCGTGGACATTTGTTCCTCCCTGTCAAACTTCCGGCAGAGTGCCCAATGTCAGGTTCTGCCAATCGGACCCAATCATTCTGGGGAACAGGCCTCCGGGAGAGAGCATCAGCATCTATGTGTTCAGACCTGCTCGGATTCGAGAGCATAGTCATATGTAGATAATGCGAAAGCCACCTGTGGCCAGTGGCATCCAACAGCTGAGGAGTCCATAGGTCAAAGGATTATTGTCAGTTTTACTGTTTTCAGCCCCATACAAGTACTCATGGAATTGGTCAACAATAGCCCACTTCAAAGCTAAGGAACTCTAACTTATGTACAGGATAGTTCTTTTGGATGGGTCAGGCTTCACTGGCAAAGGCCACTGGTCTCAGGCCATTCTCGTGCTCTTGGTACAACACAGCCCCCAACCCTTGCAAGCTAGCATCAGTGTGCAGGATGTAAGGTTTTCTTGGATCGGCATAGGCCAGCACTGGAGCATGGGTAAGTTGATATATGATCTCATGAAAGCAGTCTCACAATCAGGAGTCCAGCGGGCCCCAAATACTTCACCGGATGAAAATACACTCTTTCAGTCTTGAGGACGCTGACTTTTGGTATTTTTGTGGGTTGGGGATCCCTTGAGTAAGGTTAAGCAAGGGGCGGATCATCTTGAATAGTCCTTGATGAAACTGATGCATAACCACAGAATCCCAGGAATCTTTGCAGTTCTTTAGATTTTGGGCTGTGGCCAGGTGGTCAAGGCCTCAACTTTACTTGGGTCGGTCTCTATTCCCTCGGTGGATACTATGTGTCTACCATACTTTACTGATGTTTGAAAGAATTGACACTTATCAATGGACAGTTTAAGGCCAAAGTCCTCCAGTCGGTCCAATACCTTAAATAATCTGCTCTCATGTTCCTCCAGAGCTGCCAAACACAATAACATCATCTAGGTATACCAGGCACTCTAGTAAGTTCATGTCCCCCACTGCACGCTCCATCAATCGTTGAAAAGTGGCTGGGGCACCTGAAATCCCTTGAGGCATCCTCATGAATTCATAGAAGCCAAGTGGACAGATAAAGGCTGTCTTCTCACGGTCCTCTGGGGCCATCGGGATCTGGTAGGACCCACTGCGGAGATCCAACACAGAGAACCACTTGCTCCCGTTTAGGCAGTCCAAAGCATCCTGAATGCGGGGCATTGTGTACTGATCAGGATAGTCCACCGGTTTAGGTCACGATAACTACACATCCTTACTGTCCCATTCTTTTCCTCACTACCACAATGGGGAAGCATAAGGGCTTCTGGATTCTTGTATTACACCAGCAGCTAACATCTCTGCAGATGCCGTCTCACATCATCTATGTCAGCAGGTGCCAGGCGTCGAGACCTCTCTCACGAAATGGTTCTTCGTCTAGCCGGATATTGTGCTCAGCTCCTTCACGCATCCTGTGTCCCATTCTTTAAAGAAAACACCTGGTCTCTCTGGGCAAGTTCTCACTGATCCTCACTTTCCATTCAGCTGGCAATGTGAGTCGTCAAATCAAACAAGTCAGGCGTTACTCTGTCATTCTTCCTGAACTCTTGCTGCTGGGTAGCACTGCAGTGTCTGCACAATGCACATTAGCCAGGATGCAACTCTATTTACTCGAATGTCTCTTTCAGACACATTATGAACTTGGACCATTACCCTTCTGGCATAAGCATGGGCTCTAGCGGCAAAATACTAGGCTTGACCAGCAGTCCCTCTGGCAATTTTCCACGCCTGGTGCATCCAACATTAATATTTTATTCTTAACATCCTTTCTGATATGGACCTCTCCCTGTAAGGTACACTGGGCATTTGGCACCAGGATCAGAGACTCACGATCCTTCTTCCCTACAATTCCGACCGGTTCCTCTGGTTCTATTTTTTCAGCATCTCTCTGTGCCTCATAGGCCTTCTTAATTAAAGCCAGAACCTTAAAGCTCTACTAGTCTTTGACCCCTGTTTTTCATAACATAACTGTGCCAGCCTTCCGAACATATGAGCATTTGTTCCAATCAACAAGGGACACCATCCTTACAGTCCAGTGGGGGACACACTAAGGCTAGGGTCTCTACTTGTTCGGCCACTCCAGCCACGGAGGGTGGAAGACAGCCAAATTCGGATGTACCCAGAATAGGGTAGGCCTTTCTCACTTAACCCCATACATGCAGTCCTTCTAATGGTTGTAAGCGTACGCTCTGACAAATGCTTCTGATACCAATCTTGGAACATAATTATCACTTGGGAGCCACTGTTCATCACAGCTCTTGTAGACACTCCATTCACCTTTACAGTGGTCTCCATGGAGGGACCCACTATTCTGGACCAGTCTGGAGAGGTGGTAGTGGGGGCCTGGGCAACGGACCTTGCCACAAAAAGACGAGTTAGCATTTTGGTGCCCTCACTGGGATCATTTTGTGCACCTCTTAACCACTGATTTGTTCTCCAAGCTCTCCTGTAGCCTATATGCAACTTTGTCAGTGTCTTTTGGGACCAGCATTCCTCTTCATGTGCCCATCCTTCCTGCAATTATAGCAAAACATACTTTCTGGAGTTTGAGCTGGCCGAGGCGCCACATCGGGAGCCAGGGCGGGGTACTACTAACTAGGAAACCTTGGTGCCATCTCTGTCTGCGGATGGGCATTTGCTTGAGACATCTCGTCAGTTTCTCCACTTCCATGGTCAAGGAATTGAGTTTGAGCTGTTATCAGTAGGAGATACATGGGTGGGTACCCCCACCCCCATAGCAGATGCAGTCGGATATAGGTCAGGGTCTGCATTGCAGGCGTGGCCTTCATAAAGGGACTGTTTTTGAATTCCTGGATCTCTCAATAGTTTGCCCCATTGTGACATATCTTTTCCTTGTCAGAGCACCATTGACTGTCAACCTCTGCCCCTGAACTTCACTTGATGGGTCACCTCAGTCACTCGGTCGAGCCACAGCTGTTGGTGCAGGTCCCTCCCGAGGTCGCCTTTTCTCAACTCCTCGAATTTCTCTCATTAACTCATCATAGGAGGGTGGGATTCCAGTCGATTCGGCAGGCGAACTGAAGCAACAGCAGTTCTGAGAGGGGGGCAGACTTAAGGATTCTGTCCAGTCTGGTTTGGTCCAGTTCAATTGCTGGCAAACTACCCTTTCTGGAGGCATTCTTGCAACAATTTTTCCAGCCGAGAGACATACACAGACAACAACTCCCCTTGGTACTGTTGTGCATTTCTTACTCTCCACCATAGGTCCTCATCAGAATCTGGGCTCCCATACACATTCTCCAAGGCCTCAAGATAGGCCTGTGCAGTCGCTTCAGGGTTACTGGCCTGTTTAGCATGGACGGTAGCCAGGGCAGGACCTCGGAGGCTCTCACTAACCCTCTTTCGCTTTTCGGCTTCCGAGCATTGCCATTCTAGCACTTGGGGGGCAACATAGTCTATCCAGGTCTCCCAGTCATCCTCCCCTTGGGGGTTGGGGAGGGTGCCAGAGAAGATCCTCAACCTTCGGTAAGAGTCGTGACTAATGGCAGGTGCAGAAATAGGAGTCTGCATTGGTTCAGCCACCATTACGGGCACTGGAGCGGGAGAGGGTGTTGGGGGAGGAACACCCCCAGGTGGCAAGAATAGTTTCTTCAAGTCCTCCACAGTTTTCCCTTCTCCCAGCAACCATTTAGCAAATTTCTCCTCAAAAGTTTCAGATAGTGGTGGTGGCTCATTCCCCCCCGGGTCTTTACTGTCCTTAGTTATCACTCTCCAAGCAGTGAGGGCTCCCTCTGGGGTAATGGTCTGTGGCACTTTGGAGCTATCTATGGGATCCTTAAACTCTACTAGGGCCAGAAAAGTGTGGGTGAGCAGATTAGCATGCTGACCCACCACCACAGGGTTTTGTAAACTTCCACCTTGGAAAGTACTCCTGTACAATGTCCGTGATTGATACCCAAGAGGATGTCCAGTATAAGCATAGCATTTGGGGTCGATCTCCTCCCCAGTACACCACTCCACCAGCCGGGTGCACAGCCACTTCTGTCGGGGTACCCATTTTTTCTTAACAGTGGTTCAAATATGGCCACTAGAGGACACACAATCCCAGCGGTGAGCCTCAAGATGTAACCCCTAGATGGCGCTATCCCAGGGCTACTACCCCGCCTGATTTGCCACCAACAGGTTGAGGGGCCTGGATCCAATGGCGGGTGCCTCCACCCAGAGGTCAGGGTTTGCAATAGTTAAACTTACTTGGTCACAGCCCTCTGGGACACTGCAACCCCCCTTTCTTACCACTAGTGGCCCACACAATATATCAGAATTACCTTCACAGTATACACTTACCCCCAGGGCTGGTTCAGGCACTGGGACCTCCTGTAAAATAAGATACAGTGCAACAATCACAGTACAATACTTTAACACAGACAAATACCTCAGGCAGTATAACTTTGCTGAAACAAGCAGCTCGGATTTATTTAGGGGGAATATAACAAGGACAGGGGGAAATCAGGTTAATTAGCTTATCACTTTACTCATCTACCTATGGCTCTGTGCACAGGCCTATCCCTACCAGTTACTGTCCCTGGGTACCCAAGCCCTAGTGGCTAGTCCAAACCGTGTGGCAGCTGGTAGGGCCCTTTCCCAGAGAAAAGAAAAATTAGTTTAAACAGTCAGCAGTACAGTGATTCCATTTGGATTCAATGTGGCAATTCAACAGGGAGCGACCCTGAATTAGTACTCACGACCTCCAAACAAGATAGGGTCCTTCAATGTCAGCAGGGCTACTCTTGAACTCCACGAGACTCCTCACACATTTATATGGCAAACTGCAACAGGCAAAAGTCCTTTAATGGCAGCAGGATTCACTTGAGGTACACAAGCCTCTTCACACATTTATATGGTAAAACAGAAAGTACTATACCAGGCAGGCTGCTTCTCTATCCCGATCGCAATTACTGCACAATACCCGGGAGAACACACAGCAGATTCAGTTCCTGACAGACCGAGTGGAATTCAGCAATTTCTCCAGTCTTCTACAGGGTGAGCCTGGTTTCTACTCTTCAGATATCCTTTGATTCTCTTCACAGGACGGATTCAGTCCTAACAAGCAGTTACACAAGCTGCAGACTGGAACTCTGGGCCTTACACACATTTTCCGACTAAAACTGCACACTGAAAAAGCACAGGGCTCCTTCCTTCTTCACTGCCAGAGCTCAACTGAAACTCCAACAGACAAAACTGGGCACTTCCTTTGAGTTCCTCCCAGTTCTTGACTGGATTGGCTGTCACTCACAATAGACTGCTCCTGTTGGTCCAAAAAGGCGCCGAAGTCTAAACTACATCAATCAATCAATCAATCAATCAAATCTTTATTTATCCAGGCGGACACCATTGAGCAAGCTCATTTACAAGGTGGACCTGCATTTGCAAAATGACAGTTATACACACATAACTTAAAGATGAGTTAAACAATGTAAGGAAGGCAAAAGAATAAACTTACAAACATGAGGTGGGTGCAATAAATACAATTCCAAGTATTCACATAGGATTACATGGCATTAATTACAGCCTTTAATGACATAGGATTTAGAGTTGCATATTTGTCCATGACTTTACAGGATGGTACAAGTTAATAGCATTACCGGCCCCGGAGGGCGGTTCAGTGCATGGGAGGTGACCAGGGCTTCAGGGAACCCATGTTGCTCACGTATTTGGGTGGCAGAGGGAGAAAAAGGAAAAAGAAAAATGTCTATGGTTCTAGTGGTCAGCATGGCAGCTGAATGCTGAATAGGTTTATGTAGGCGGGGAGTGGTTCGGTTATAGCTGCATATGGTGACGCTAGAGCATGAGCTATCAACAGGACTACTATGTACTATGGAAACATTTGCAGATTTCGGCAAATGTTCTGTCATACAGGTTCCTAAACACAGAGATACTGATAGGAGAGCTAAGTTTCAGTGAACCTTGTATCCTTCTCCAGAGTGTAGGCAAGGCATGGCTTATAGCTGCCCTACCAAAGTGGTTATTGATTCTGGGGATTTTAGTGAAGTTAGTGAGAGGCTTCTTATGGCATAGGTGCTTGGCGGACACAAAGGGAGGCAATCAACAATGTAGTTAGGGAGTTTGTTGGTAAGTGCACGGAGTATCCAGAGAGCTGCATTTCTATGTCGCCTGTATTGAGAGAAGGCCACCCTACTGCAGTGTATAACAAGCAGTGATGTGTGGAGGACGGAGGCCAGTAATGAATCTTAATGCTCTATGATACAGTACATCCAGTTTTGCAAGGTATGAAACAGAGCATTGTCCATATATGATGTCAGCGTAATCAATTAAAGAAAGGAAGGTAGAATGAACTAGCTGTCTTTTCGGCTACTGTCAGGAGATGTCTGATTCTATAAAATAGGCCAAGCCTCTGCCTTAGTTTTTTCATCAGTTCTTCAATGTGCTCCATAAAGGAGAGTTTGTTATCCAGCCATAGACCCAGGTATTTGAACTTAGTTACGAACTCAAGTTTTTCACCTAGTAGGGTGGTTATAGGAGGAACTGTACCAGCTAGTGTGGATTTGGCCCCAATGCTGGATGGAGCGAATAGCATGGCCTTTGTTTTTTTTGCATTTAGCAATAGTTTTTTGTTGATAAACTGGTTTTGTAGCCTATTGAATTCGGCTTGGAGTTCTGAGCATGCAGCTCCAGGAGAGTCACGACTTAGGTAGAGCACTGTATCGTCAGCAAACAGGTGGATACTGGCTTTCTTGATTCCTAAGTCCAGATTATTAATGTAGATATTGAACAGTAGGGGGCCCAATATGGAACCCTGAGGAACTCCTCTTTTTAGCGGTTTGAGCGGAGAAAGTTCTCCTTCAGCTTTGATTTGTTGCTGCCTACCAGACAGGTAGTCCTGGAACCATTTCAGTGAGATAGAGTCCAGACCTATGGTGTTTAGCGTGGAAAGAAGTAGGCAGTGGTCGACGGTGTCGAACGCCTTGCTGAGGTCTAGAAACACTGCACAAACAAATTTTTTTTTATCGAGTTCCCGTTGCCAGTCATTAGTAACGTTGGCCAGTGCCATAGTAGTACTGTGCTTAGCTCTAAATCCGGACTACATGGGGTTAAAAAATGCAGAGTTGTCTAGGAATGATGTCAACTGTGTATCCACAACTTTTTCCAGCATTTTCGAAAGTATAGGTAGTAGGGAGATTGGCCTATAGTTGTTCAGGTCACTTGGGTCCCCTGATTTGAAAAGCGGAATAACGAGCAGTTTTCCATTCTGTGGGGAGAGAGCCTTGAGTTAGGGATAGGTTGAATAAGTGCGAAATGGGCGCGGCAAGTATGTGATAAGCTATTTTCAGAAAGTATGGGTCAAATAAATCAGCTCCTGCGCTTTTCCTAGTGTCCAACCGTAGCAGCAGGTCTTCAACTTCTTTTATGTTGATTGTGGAAAAGGAAAAAGTCATACTAATGTTAATTGGTTCATATGGCTGGGCTTTGGAAAGTGGATGAAGACTGCTTACTGGTGCATTATCAAAAGCCATGCCTGCTGTGGCAAAATGGTTATTAAAAGCTTGGAGAATTTCAGATCTGTCAGTGACAGTGACATTGTCAATCATAATTTTAGATGGTAGCATACTACTTGGTGAGTGTCCAGATAGTTCTTTTATAGTGGACCAGAATTTGGTAGGGTTGGTGGATGCAGAGCATAATTCCTTTTGGTAATAAATAGCCTTAGTTTCCCTGATCATTTTTGTACAGGCATTCCTAGCTGACCTAAAGAGACACCAATCAGCATCAGCATGTGATTTTCGGGCATTTTTTCATAGCTGGTCTCTTTTGAGCAAGGTGTTTTTCAGTTCTGGTGTGAACCAACGGCAGGTCCTTGTTTTTATCCGAGTTTTGATCAAGGAAGCATGGGTATTGAGGGCACTGGCTATGATTTCGTGCAGAATATCATAAGCCTCACTCACTGATTTGGCTAGGTAGAAGCTCTGCCAGAGCAGAGAGTTTTTTAGATTGTTAAAATAAGCCGTGGGGTCGAAGTTCCGTTTGGATCTTTTGATAGAGAATTTTGAAGTGGATAGTGGCTTGGTGATGGTTCTGATGCCAGCTGTTACACAGTGGTCGCTAACGCCAGCTGGCAGGATACCGGCGTGTGAAAAGTATTGAGGTTTGTTAACAAGAAGCACATCAAAGGGTGCTCCTCATAGGATTTTTTGTTGATACGGGTTGGTTCAGTTATAAGTTGGGTGAACCCATGTGAGTCACAGAATCGCTTTAGGGGTAGGGATCCATTGGTTAGCTAGTCATAGTTTAGGTCACCTAGTAGGACTGTCTCCATGGGTGTTGCATCCATTTGTGATGACAGGTGAGTCAAGAGCTGTGGTCCTGCTGCAGGAGGTCTGTAGCAGCCAATTATGCGGAAGACCACTGAGTGAGATGCTTCAATTCTGAGAGACAGGCATTCAAATCCTCCAGCCACGGATGTAGCGTCTAATATGGATACTGTGAATTTATTTTTAACATAAATTGCTACCCACCCCAGTCTTTCTGTCTGCTCTGAAAAGTAGGTAATTTGGGAAATTAACCTCGCTGTCCGGCGTGGATGCCCGGAGCCATGATTCCGAGATCACAAAAATATCTGGAGAGGAGTGAATGATCCAAGCCTGGACAGAATCCAACTTTTTTAGAAGGCTGCAGATATTAGCATGCAAGAAGCTGATTCCTTTCAAAGTAGTAATTTCGGACGGTGATGAAAGCAGCTTTGTGGGGCCAGGATTAAGTTCAATGTCTCCTGCACACAGTAGTAGAAGGAGGAGAATTCTTCTCAGATAGACAAGGAGATTTTTAAGAGTACGGGTCTTTCTGCGTTTGCTACAGGCTAAAGCGCATGGGTCCAGTGGTCGGATGGACCTATTGCTATGCCCTATGGATACATAGCTTAGGATCCAGGCAGGGTAGTAGTGACCTGTACATTGTTTAGGTACCAGAGGTTTGGGGATAGTCGTGGCGTGGTAAATTGCTGTACCACTGTTGGTAATAACAACGTACTTCGGTTAAACAGTGGCAGACAGGGGCAGCATGATAAATACATGGATTTATTGTGTGTGAGGACCAGTGGGGCGGAACATGTCTCTGTAATTAGGTTGGGTCTGTCAGGGGAGTTCATTTATATTATGTAGCAGAATGATATTAGCTAGTAGGCAAAGCCAAATAATGCTGCCCATATTTGTTTTTCACAAAGTGTTTCACAAGTTGTTTTTCACAAAGTGAGTCACTGCCCATACAATCCTCTTGTGGCTGGCTCAGATTATGAGTCCAAGTTCTGATTCGTCCAAGGCACCATTTTAGAGCTAGCTTACCCCACACTGATTGGTCCAGTTCAGCAGTTCAAAACCAGAATGGGGAACTAGGCAGACACAGTTCTGACTGCAAAGAAAGCAGGTTAGACAAACTGTAATTTCATTATTACTCTAAATGATTTCTGGCAAACAGTTACATCTTTCAGATAGGTTCCCTTTGCACTCCTAGTGACTGCAAAAATGGAGTGAATTGGCAGCAGCTCGAGTGGTACTCAATCAAAGAAACACACAGTCCCCCCATACAAACTAATTATGTCTGCAAGCAGACAGCTCTTAAAGAGACAGTACCAGAGGTTCTAAAAACACTCACTTATAAATGGCTTAAACGCTAAACACCATTCAGGCTTGGAGCATTCAAGCAAGCTCCTGGAAGCCTTTTGGGAACCCCCATTTGCAGGGGGGGGTTACAGACAGATCACACAGTACAGTGGTAGGGATGCTGACTTCAGAGTGGAAGATACTGGGATCTAACCTCAGGTATATAGGAAACAGATAGGCACTTCAAGTATGCTGTTTCCTGGTTGTGATTCCTGAGCATTGTTCTGGTACTAAATTGTAATTGAGGAACAGTTATGTGGACCTAGGTCAGGACTTAGAGTTTAAGACTGAACCACAGCAACATTTACTAAGAGTGCTCATTTCAATGCAGAGATATGATCTGGGTTCGTAGTGCAGCTGACTAAAGAGCAGAAAGCACAGGGATCAAAACCTGGGCAGGGAGGAACTGCAAAAGGTGTTGATTCCTGGCTATGGTACTTGAGAATTGTTCAGGTACCAATTTGCAACTGAGAAAAAAAAGTTTTGTGGATCTAGGACACAGCTTTAGTGTTTCAGACCCAACTACAGCAATGTATGCTAAGATTGTTTATTGCAATGCTGCATGATGGTCTGGGCTCTTAATACAAAGGAAGTACTGCTGGCTTTAGAGCAGAGGGTAGAGGGATCAAGACTCAAGCAGGAAGAAAGCACAAAGTCACTAAAGGATATGATGCCACCTGGTGGTGATGCAGCAATATGTCTGCTGTTTGTTTGAGGCATTAATTTGTTTCTAAGATGGAGTGAACTTTCTCCGTAAGTCAGCCTGTGCAATTGTATATATCTTTTCAGAATGTTCTAATGCTTTCCTTCCCCGCTTTCCCCCATGACACATCTGGAAACAAGGTATTTTGTGCTCAGTATGTTTTTCCTGGTGAAACACTTTAATAAATAAACTGCAAGTCATCTTGAATACTCCCACCCTATAGCAATGCCACACCGGGTGCCACTGTACTGTGGGTCACTACCACCCTCTCAGATTCTACACAGTTTATGAAGCCCCAACCCAATCAAGGGGCACAAAAAGATCAATTATATGACAAAGGATGCGGTAACTCTTCAACTGGTATCAGTAGTACAACTACAATTTCAAGTATGTCACAATAACCAATTACCCTGGGTACCCAGGCATTACACTAGAGTCCTGGTACAGGCCTGGTAGCTACAGTGCCTAGTTCAGTCAGTGGTTCATAGAAACATATAAACATAGAATTTGATGGCAGATAAGGACCGCTTGGCCCACCCAGTCTGCCCATTTCCCTACCTAATGGATAAGCTGCAGATCCTAGTTAACCAACAGCCTACTTCATCCTACCCCCACCCCTTAGAATTGCCTTATGACTGTTCCTTGCATGCTTGAATTCCACCACTGTTTTTGACTCCACTACCTCCTCCGGAAGAGTGTTCCATGCATCCACAACCCTCTCTGTGAAAAAATACTTCCTTACATTACCTCTGAGCTGCCCCCCCCCCAATATCTTCAAATTGTGCCCCATTGTTCTTGCACACCTCTTTTTCTGAAAGATGCTACCTTCTTGGACTTTGTTGATTCCTTTGAGGTACTTAAAAGTTTATATCATGTGCCCCCTCTCCCTCCTTTCCTTAAGGCTATACATATTAAGCTCCTTAAGTCTCTCTTCATATGTCTTCCGGTGCAGACCCTACACCATTTTAGTTGCCCTCTTCTGGACTGCCTCCATCCTGTTTATGTCTTTGCAGAGATTGGGTCTCCAGAACTGCATGCCAGTATCCCCCCAGCCCTCCTTACTGCCCTTTCACATTGCTTACCCACCTTTAGGTCCTCTGATATGACTACCCCCAGGTCACTTTCCATTTTTGTTGTTGTTAGTATCTCACCCCCCATTGTGTACTCTTCCCCTGGGTTTTTGTTTCCAAGGTGCATTACCTTGCACTTCTTAGCATTGAATCTAAGCTGCCATACATCTGACCATTCTTCCAACCTTGCCAAGCTCCTTCTCATCCTTTCCACCCCACCTTGTGTATCAACTCTGTTGCAGATCTTTGTGTCGTCTGCAAAGAGACATATTTTTCCTTCCAGTCCCTCTGCAATGTCGTTTATAAAGACATTGAAGAGGACCAGCCCTAGTACTGAACCCTGCAGTACCCCACTAGTAACCTCCCTTTCTTCAGAGTGGACTCCATTTAATATTACCCTCTGTGTACTGTTCTCCAGCCAGTTCTTTACCCAGGCTACCATCTTGGGACCCACTCCCAGGCTGGCTAACTTGTATATTAATCTTTTGTGTGGGACTATGTCAAATGCTTTGCTAAAGTCTAGGTAGGCCATGTCCACAGCCCCTCCCTGATCTACTACTTCGGTCACCCAGTCAAAGAAATTGATTAGATTCGTCTGATGAAAATTAGCAAGCTCACAATTTAACCCCCCAACAGGCTATAATGTGATAGTACAATTTAAAGCACTTGAAATTCAAATAGAAAATGCTTGAAACCCAACTTGTAATCCAAATGTAATCACTGTAATCCAAAACTGGAAAAGTACAAAGACCCCAGCCAGTAATGCCAGCACTCATGTGACCCATGGATGCAGCAGTACAGCAGAGGCAGGGGGACAGCACACAGCAATAGCCCTTTGAAAGTCTTTCCAGCATTGAAGAAGATGGATCTAATATCAAAATGGCTTTCCTCTCTTCTGTCAATATTAAGGAAATATAATCTTCTTCATCTCTGGAAAGACTTTCAAAGGGCTATTTTCATATCCCCCAATATAAATTTATAATGAAAAAAGATTATATATAATGGTGCAACAACGGGATATGGAGACCATCAGAGCACAGAAAGGTGCCTCCTGGTTCAGAACTAACAAACCTGATCACAACACGGAAAATTATCTCACTTTACCTTTAGCTCATACCCAAAGGAAATTTCTTACCTGGACAAGGCTTGGTATAATAATCTCTAAATACTCCTACTTCAATAGGAGAGATAGAGCAAGAAATGTTTTAAAGGAACTCAATTGCTTGTATAATCCAGATATAATAGAAACTATTCCTCATTTGATTTTACAAGAAAGGATAAGACATGATGAGGTGTGGTTTATGGGTTGACAAGAGTACACTCCAGGTGCATAATAAGGCGTGAGGCTCTTGCACCGAGTACGTTTAGCACCTGGGAAGTGCTTTTATCAGCCCATAAACCACACCTCAGAGTGTCTTATTCTGCTTATAAAATGGGTCTCCAAACTAAATATTTGGGGGAAAAAAGACCAAAAAAGATGTTAAAAATGGAAGAAAAAGATTTTAATTGCCAAAATACAAAAAATTGTTCCCATATTCCTGTACAGTGTGCTGACATTTTTGTTGACATTGGCTTGGTGGCCAATAGAGGGCTCTCCCCCACACAGAGTGCTCAGGTCCCCCCCTCCCAACAAATACACAGACATACAGTGTATTTTATTTTTACAGTGAATGTTTTCCTTTTTCTGTGGTTGTGTTGCTTTTGCAGGGAGTGAGCTACAAGCCAGCGTGTCCATTTGCAGCTCAGAGTGGTTTTCTCTTTCATAGCATCTGTTGGAGTGAGCGGGTCCTAACAGAAACAAAAATGTTCAGCGAGTGTAATGGAAAGCCACTACATAGGAGAGCAGCTGCTGTCCACAGTGTAATGTTTCTTGCCCCCCCCCCCAAGATAAAAATATTTTTTTTGTGCCCTGAGGTGTGGTTTTTTTTTTTAATGTCCTCTGCATTTACACTGAGCAGCTATCAAAGAATCAGAGAGAGCCTGTCCCTTAGTGGGCACCATACAGAGCTGTTTCCTGGTTTGCAGTTTTCAAATCATAACTTGTGCTCTGCGGTGCCATTGAAGATTTTTTGTTTGCTAACTTTTGTGGCCACACAATATCAGGGCTGTACTGCTATGGTGGCAGCATGGGTGGGTCTTGCTTTGATTTAAGAGTAATTTTGTTGGCAGCACGTGGGGATGTGCCGTGTATCGCATACAGCTCTCTGTGGAGATTGTGAATGGCTTTATCGTGAAATGGGGGGAGCAGAGGTCAGAGTTTTCCATTTAAAAGTTTTACTTTACTGTATTTCGGTGCTGTTGCAGGTGGGGTGGGGGGCTGACTGTTGATCGGCCACTACAGGATGGAGTTCTGGGAGGCACCAGCTAGGACAGGACAGACGTCAAAGTGATTTCTATTGTTATCAGTCCTGACTGACCAAAGAGGTGTCGGCTAGCACAATATACCCTGACAAGGACAGGGCCACAGGTACCTCTCAGCCAATCAGGATGCAGAAAACTTAAAGCCCATTTTATAATGTCCAATATACTCTGATTTTCAGTTAAAATATTTGAAGGATATTCTAGCATAATACAACAAACTGATTATGATGTGTTAGAAAATGGGCTTGCAAAATACTGGCTTCTAATTGGTCAGTTCCCTAACAAAAGCCCTAGTTTATGTGACAGTAGAGCTCAGTACATAACAAGTGTCAACCCCATTGTGCTTAGCCTGCTTTCCAATAGGCTGAAAGTGCCCGAGTGAATTTAAAATCTCCACTATTATTTTCCTCTCGCTTAGCGAGAGCGACTGGTCCCCAAGTGCTACTTAGTCCAAAGGCAGCATCTGCGTCTTACATTTCTTTTTAGTTCTTTTTTTTTAAATAAACAGCACCATCTAGTTCCATGCTCCCTCATTCCCACAGTGTGAGTCTGGGAAAGTCTTCCCTGCTGCAGCCGGCCACCCTGTCTTTCTCAAAAATGAAGCAGCCCACCCAAAACGCAGACCAATGAATTAGGACAGCACGTCTTCATCCCCAGGGAGATGAACTCAGGAAAGCACCACTATGGAAGTGCTCCCACTAACCTTGGCTGTCAGTCTCCTGCATGCTCGCAACTTTCAGTTGTTTTCTCCTTTGTTTTGCCTTGCAGTCCCGGACACTGTATTTCTTGCAGCTTGTTTCCATTCACTCCTCTGCTTGTCACTGATCTTTGCTTCTCAGAGTCTATCACCGCTTTGAAGTACTCAGCCCACCACTCCATCGCTCGCTCCCTCACTTGTCCTCTCTCCTTTCATCGTGCTGGTTGTACACAACTTAAAAAAAACAACAGCAAGACTAAAAAAAAAAAGATATAAAAAGGGACAAAAATAAAGAGCAGTTATTTCTGTGTGAAAGTGCTTCTACATGGTGGGGGAAGTTATACTAGCTTATCTACTTGCTCAGTCCCTTGCTTGCTGTTGCAACTTTATTGCTAACAGCAACTTAATAAAAAAAGAAACTGAATCAGAAACAAAAAGTGCTGCATGAGGAAGTGTGTGTATGTGGGGGGGGGGGGTTGCCAGTTGTAACTGCATACAGCCTCCAGTATGTCAAAACTCCATAGCTTAAGAAACAAAAGAAACTGCAACATTCTAAAGCAGGCAGAGGAACTATTTTATAACAAAACTTATTTTAAATTAGTTTTTTTAGTAATTTTCTTTTTTTTTGCAATGCCCATTTTCTAAGTGCAATTATACCTGACAGGGTGGGTGGTATTGTGCTATGCCGGACTTTCCAGGGGCTATAAGGCCCTACAACTGCAGCACTGGGCCTCATTACACCCCTGGGCGGTCAGCTATGGCACAATACCACCCACCCTGTCAGATATTATTGCTTACATATTTATCCTTCTCCATCCATTTACTCATAAGGATGCAGAAATAATAGCTTCCTATTTTTCTTCAGTGGTTAAATGAAAACAATTCATAACAAAAAATATCACTACACATATAAATTAAAAGATAACCTACAGGACATTCCCTCACACACACACACACACACACACACACACACACACACACACACACACACACACACACACACTCTCTTCTGGTATATCCTTAAACTTTTGAACAAATCAAGGAATTATCATTAGTTTAAGAAAAACTGTAACCACCTTGCATAACAAATTACTGTACTGTATGATTTGTTTCATGTTTAAAGTGATTTAAAATGTCCGATTATATTTCTTGGAAATTTTATATTTTGTAATATACCTAGGTATATCTCTGCCTTGGTTGATCAAATAAAATCTATTCTATTCACAGCAATAGGGTGAGCAACATCTGGAACAGGGCCCAGTGGCCTGGGGAGGAAGCAGTTTTTTTTTTATGCTTAGTTTATTACCTTTCATTTGCCAGCATTTGTTACACCATACACTTGCGGTATGAGCCCCTTATACTGACAAAATCACAAAGGTGTTACATTACTTTTGGTTCCTAGTAACCAACTTTAATATGTTTTACCATTAACAATAACAGTAATTGTAACTGTCTGGGGTGCGTTCCGTCTTTCTTTTATCCACAACCAATTTTCCATTACACAAGTTTCTGATATCAGAAGTCAAGTGAGGGAAAGCCTCTGACACTGAGGGGAGAAGTTTAATATCTCCTTTAGTTAGGTTCAAGCATTTATCTCCTAACCACTGTCATGGAGTAACCATCTAGTCCATTTCTGTTGGTATATTTGTGGTTTTTGATTAAGATTAATTGTTAACCTCTCCATCAAATGTATGGATTTAACCATTTCCTTCCATTCCCCTAACCCTGGGGATCTTGGTTGCAACCAGTTCCTTGTAATAACTTTTAAAGCTGCCGCAACCAAAATCTTCCATAGGTACCTGGCATTATTGTCTTTAACCTCCCCTGGGATTAATCCCAGTATTAAATGTTCTGGCCCCAACTGTGTCTGAGTTGAAAATATCTGCTCTAGGTGTCTCCTAACCTCCCCCAGTATATGGTGATACTTGGAAAAAAACAAAATACATGTGCCTGTGAGGCATGTTGTTCTTCACATGCTCTCCAACACCCCGCCGTGGCCACCCCCCCTTCAAATGCTCCATCTGTGTTGGTACCAAAAAGTATCTGGCCTTCAACTTCCAACAGAAGTCTCTCCACGCCAAAGAGCTAGATGTTGACCATGTGCTTTTCCACATCAGGGACCAGTGTTTATCTGCGATGGGAATCCCTAGGTCTTGTTCCCATTTATTCTTTATATGCTGAGACGTGTTCCCCATATCTGCCACATAATTATTATATAGCAGTGAAATGGCATGATCTGCCCCCCTAGAGCCCCAAATCCTTTGGAACAGCCTGGTCTCCTCTAGTGCAGGCTCCTCCAGCATTGTTTTGTTAATTTGTATATTCAAGTAGTCACCTAATTGGTAATACCTGATTGTGTCAGTCTGCTGCAGACCGTATTTTTCCTGAATTGCTTCAAAAGAGAGTAGGGTGTTTCCCCTCATTATTTGATAAGGTGCATACAAACCCCTTCTAGCTTGTTTCTGATCCCATCTATCAACTATTGCTGGTATAAATTGTCGGTCATAAGCCCACCATCTATAAATCCAGAGATTCCTATGTGTGGCAGCCCTACTTATTCCCCATCTCCACCCTTCTAGCACAACCTTTGTGCCGGAGAATCCCTGTATTTCATCCGAGTCCAGAGACCCAAACATCAACGCCCACAATGGAGGATCCTTCTGTTTCCAGAGATCTATTCTCTTCCAGTGGGTATCATATCCCGGGTTGCCCCAGAGTAGTACAACCCTCATCTGGGCTGCCACCCAGTAACCCTGCAGGCATGGAAATGCAAGTCCCCCGTCCTCTTTTGGAAGGTAAAGAAGTGATCTTCTCAGTCTGGGTTTTTTACCCTTCCATAAATAGGAAAAAAACATACTTTGCCAGGCTTCCAAGTTCGCCGGAGTTAACAGGCATGGAACACATTGGAACAAGTACAGGAGGCATGGCAGTGTATTCATCTTGAGGGCTTGTGCTCTGGCACAGAGTGAGATGGGCAAAAGAGACCATCTTTGAAAGTCTCTTTTAAGCTACGCTATTATTTGTGAATAGTTCAGCTCCTTCAGTTGTGCATTGTTTCTCCCCAACTTTACCCCTACATATTTTATCTCTGTCTGGTCCCATAACATAGAGTATTTTCTTTTAAGCTCCTCGGTTGGGGTATAATTAAAGCACAACATTTCCGTTTTATTGCTGTTCAGTTTGTATCCGGATAACCTGGAAAAATTATCTAGCTGACTGAATATTGCAGGCAAAGACACCTCAGGGTCTGCCACATATAAGAGAACGTCATCAGCATACAAAGCCAATTTATGAATTTGTCCCCCCATGTTGAACCCTTTTATCTCTGGTCACTGACGAATGCTCTGAGCAAGGGGCTCAATGAAAAGGGCAAATAATAATGGAGAGAGAGGGCACCCCTGTTGCGTTCTCCTTCCCAAGTTAAAGGTCTCAGATATATGGCCATGCGCTCTAACCTGCACTCTCGGGGACTCATATAGCTTGAATGTGGCCGTTATCAACTGTTTCGGGAACCCAAACCGGGAAAGGACCTCACTCAAAAACGACCAAGACACTCTATCAAATGCTTTTTCAGCATCTAAATTTACTATCGACGACAGTAATTTTTGCACGGTGATTTGGTCAATTATATGTGTTGTTCTACATAAGTTATCTTGTGCTTGTCTGCTCAGTATGAAGCCTGATTGGTCAATTTGTATTAAAGAAGGGAGATACTCCTGAATGTGTCTTGCCAAGAGGGAGGAAGCAGTTTGAATCCCCTCAGACATTCTGCAGCAGGGTGGCAGAAAAAGGGGAGATATTGTTGATGGGGGACCTGAATATGCCAGATGTTAACTGGAGCACCTTTGCTGCAGCCACATCCAAGAGCAGAGTCATTTTTGATGCCCTACAGGGGGCATGCCTCAGACAGCTAGTGTTGGAACCCACTCAGGAGGGAGCAATCTTAGACCTGGCACTCTCAAATGGGGATGAAGAGAGGAACTCAGATCTAGAAGTGGGTAGCCATCTGGGAAAAAGTGACCACCAAACAGTGTGGTTCACAATAAACACAGCTGCAGAGTTAAGCCATACAAAAGTGAGGGTAGTGGACTTTATGAGGGCTGACTTTGTCAAAATGGGAGAGTGCCTCAGAAAAGCACTAGCAAACAGGCAAGAAGGAGGGGTGGATGAACAATGGGAAAACATCAAAACTGCCATCACAGAAGCAACAAGCCTTTGAGTGAAGCAAATAAACAAATCAAAATGAAAGAAAAAATACTATGGTTCTCAAAAGAGGTGGCAGGGAAGGTTAAGGAGAAAAAGGTAGCATTCAGGAAGTATAAGGAAACACAGAAGGAACAGCACAGAGAACTGTACCAGTTAAAGCAGAAGGAAGCAGGGAAGACAGTCAGAATAGTAAAGGCCCAAACCAAGGAAAAGATAGCCAACTCAGTTAAGAAGGGGGATAAAACATTTTATAGGAACATTAGGGAGCGAAGAAAGACCAAGGAAGGGATAGTGAGACTTAATAAAGGGAAGGGAGGTGGGTGGCAGAATGGGACAGTGAAAAGCAGGGATACTGTATGAATATGTCTGCTCAGTATTCACAAAAGAAGAGGAGGGAGAGGTACCTAATCCAATCAATAGAAACACTCTGGATAGGGGTTTGATACCAGTCCTTTTATAGAAGAAAGGGTTCTGAAATAACTCCTAAAACTGAAGGTGGACAATGCAATGGGGCCTGACGGGATTCATCCCAGAATTCTAAAAGAACTAAGGGGAGAACTAGTGACACCACTGACTACCCTTTTTAACAAATCATGGGATGATGGTGTGGTACCTAACAGGGTTGTACTGGAGTACAGGGGGCCCACCTGGAAGATCAATAGGGGAGTGCACTGGGTGACTCACTCATATCAGTATTCCACTTAAATATTATGAAATATCTCTGTGTTTGCATCTTCCCTTTATTTGCAGTGCTCAAAGTAATCAATTTAATTAGAAGAAAAGATGATAAAACCAAAGATTTTCAGAGTTTAGAAGGTGGCTAGGCACCCAACAGAGAGGGCCCATCTGAAAATTTCCAGGTATCACGGTGGGCCAGTCCGACTCTGGTGGTACCTGAGGACTGGAGGAGGGCAGATGTGATTCCTCTTTCTCAAAAATGGGAGCAAAGCAGAGGCAGGAAACTACAGACCTGTTAGCTTGACCTCAGCGGTAGGGAAAATTATGGAATCACTTCTGAAAGAAAGATTTGTTGAGTACCAAGAGGCCAGCGGGGCAAAGGACCCAAGGCAGCATGGATTCACAGTGGGAAGGTCATGTCAGACGAATCTAATAAATTTCTTTGACCGGGTGACTAAAGTAGCAGGCCAATGAGGGGCTATGGACATGGTCTACCTAGACTTTAGAAAGCATTTGACACAGTCTTACACAAAAGATTAATAAACAAGTTAGCCAGCCTGGGAGTGGATCCCAGGGTGTTAGCCTGGGTAAAAAACTGGCTGGACAATATGACACAGAGGGTAATAGTAAACGGAGTCCACTTCGAAGAAAGGGGGGTTACTAGTCGGGTACCGCAGGGTTCAGTACTGGGTCCGGTCCTTTTCAATGTCTTCATAAGTGACATTGCAGAGGGACTGGAAGGAAAAGTATGCTTCTTTGCAGATGGCACAAAGATCTGCAACAGGGTTAATACACAAGGGGAATGGAAAGGATGAGAAGGGACTTGGCAAGGTTAGAGGAATGGTCAAAAGTATGGCAGCTTAGATTTAATGCAAAGAAGTGCAAAGTAATGCACCTGAGAAACAAAAACTAAGGGGAAGAACACACAATGGGGGGGGGGTATTAACAAAAACAACAATGGAAAGGGGCCTGGGGATAGTCATATCAGATGACCTAAAGGTAAGCAAGCAATGTGAGAAGGCAGCAAGGATGTCCGGGGGAATACTGGGATGTATAGGGAGAGGCATCACCAGCAGAAAACAGGAAGTTGTTATCCCTCTGTGCAGACAGTTGATGAGACCCCATCTGGAGTACTGCATGTAGTTCTGGAGACCCCATCTCCGCAAGGACATAGACAGGATGGAGGCTGTCCAGAGGAGGGCAACTAACATGGTGCAGAGTCTGCAATAGAAGCCATATGAAGAGAGACTAAAGGAGCCTAATATGTATACCCTTGAGGAAAGGAGGGAAAGGGGAGACATGTTAGAAACTTTCAAGTACCTCAAGGGAATCAACAAAGTCCAAGAGGGAAGCATCTTTCAGAAAAAGAGATATGCAAGAACAAGAGGACACAATTTGAAGATAGAGGGGGGGATGGCTCAGGGGCAATGTGAGGAAGTATTTTTTCACAGAGAGGGTGGTGGACGCATGGAACAGCCTTCCTGAGGAGGTAGTGGGGTCAAAAACAATGGGGGAATTCAAGAATGCATGGGACAGACTTAAGGCAATTCTGGTGAGGGGTAGGAAGAAGTAGGCTGTTGTTTGACTAGGATCTGCAGCTTATCCAATAGGTAGGGAAATGGGCAGACTAGGTGGGCCAAGTGGGCCTTATCTACCATCAAAGTCCATGTTTCTGTGTTTCACAGCCCTTCTGGCTCACACCTCTCAAGACACACCTCTTCTAGCTCAGCTCTCAGTCACAGGAGCACTACACAGCATCTTCCTTGTTCCCAATGAACCCAGACCCCAGAAGAACCCCCCTAGTCTGACTCCTCTCTGGATTGAGAATACCCACAAGCTCAAGGCATATACCTAGTGGCTCCCAGTTCCTCGATCCATCCCACTAGATAAGGGATAGCAGGCCCCTTACTGACTCTGGAGCAACCCAGGTAGGATGTAGGTTTCTGTTTCTGCTCAGTACAGCTCAGCAGCTTTGATATGGAGCCAAGAGCCCACAGGCTCACACTCTCAGCAATTTCTTCCCACAGGTGCTTGTCTTACACAGTCTCTGAATAATGTAAGCCTAGACAAAGGCTCACAGTGAGTTTACAGAATGAACTCTGGCAAGGGCTCGCAGGACTTTTGGCCTGGATAGGCTTCTTGATTGGTCTCACCAGCAGCAGGTCTGAACACCTCAGTGTTTCTCTCAGACTGCCATGAGCTCCTCAAGAGCCCAGAAATGTCTTTCCTCCACTCAGTGTCTCATTGCACAGGCAGGGCTGTCCATCAGTTATTGTGCCCTTCCTAACCCTCTGACTGGCCCTCTTAGCCCGCCAGTACAGTGGGAAGGTCCAATTGCATCATCATCCTCCCAAATCCTCTGCTTCTGTCTCTAGGGTGTCCTAGCCCTCTGACTGACTGGTGGGGTCAAGGAGCACAAAGATGGCTGTCCCCATCTTTTGATGGAGCCCTGATGCTCAAAATAATTTTTTTATTTTATTTGAGTCAATTCTTTGCTCATTGTCATGTGCTGGTCTTACACTAGACCTTACTAACCTGTGCAAGTCCTGTAACCAAACTTAGCCCATTTCAAATTCTCCTGCTCCATGACTGACCTCTTGTCCTGCAGGTCACTCAGAAACTCTTGTACAAAGACTGCAAGTGCTACTAAGGCTCACTACTTCAAATCTAACCTCCAGACTAACCTGAATTCCCCAGCAAAATTCTGGAAGGTTATCCACTTCATCTTTGACTGCCCCCCCCCCCCAGTTCAGTCTACTGCCCCAGTCCTCCTGTTGGGTGGCACACTGGTCTCTGACTTTCCCCTGTTGCTTCTTGCTTTAATGAGCTCTTCATCACCAGTGCCTTCCCTCCCCCTCCCCACATGACCTCTCCATCCCACCCACTGGAGGGCTTTCACTTTCCTCCTGTCACTCCTCAAGGAACCTTGCCTGTCTTTTCCTCGCTCAACCCTTCTAAGTTCACCCTGATGGGCTGTATCCTACACTCCTCCATGTCTCAGCTCCTGCCATTGCCTCTCCACTCACTCAGCTCCTGAACCTCTCCTTCTCAATCTGTGCAGTCCCACAATCTTGGATGTTTGCTAAGGTCCTTCCTCTGCACAAACTGTGTAATCCCTCCTCCCCAAGCAACTTCTGGCCTATCTCTCTCCTCCCATCTTGAAAAGCTGCAGGAGAAACTTGACTGCTCCAGGCTTGCTGACTTCCTCCTCTTCCCCTACCAGTCTGTTTTTTGGAAGCACCACTCCACCGTCTCCTTCTTGCAACATGTCACTGACTCAGTCCTCACCAAGTTGGAACAAGGACACATCACTGAGGCTATCTTCTTTAATCTGGCCAAAGCCTTCAACTCAGTGTTCCCCCCACTCCTTCTGGAGAAGCTGATCTCTGCTGGGCTCTCAGCTCCCACTGTTAAATGGTTCTGTTCCTACCTCATGGCATGCCAACAGTTGGTACAGCTAAGAGATGCCTTGTTTCCTCCCCCTATCCATCCTAGTTGGGGACCCACAGAGCTCCATCCTGGATCCAGTTCTCTTTTCACTTTTCCTCAATGACCTGCCCTCTGCCTCTGTCTTCTTACATACAGTATATATATATGTATGCAGATGATGCAGCCATCTACACCTCTGGCCACTTGGCCATGACTGTGGAAGGCCTGCTTAAGCAAGACTTCCACAATGTCCTTTGCTGGTTCCATGCCAACCAACTCCAGGTCAATACAAAAAAAAAACAGTGTCCAAGACCTTTGGCTCAAGACAGAAAATGGCCAGGCTCTCCCCTCTCCATCTTTCTCCATGCTGGATAGCTCTTTCCCCTTGAAGAAGTCCCCACTTTCAAGTACCTTGGTGTGTAGCTAAATAGAAGGCTGGACATCTGTGCCCACACTGATGCCTTCAGTGCCAAGCTGTGCCCTAACAGTGCCCTGTACCACAGTAAGGACTGCCTTTCTCCACAAACCCCCTGGGAGCTGGTCACCAAAATGGTTCTCCTGGTTTTCGACAATGCGGATGAGGTCTATGGCACCAACCCTCCTCTTCCCTTGCCTGACTGGATACCCCTTGCAGTGCTTTCTGCTGCTTCACTACCGACTCAGCCTCTTGTGCTCACCATTGTTCCCTCTACTCTTCCCTTTTCATCTTTCCTTTCCCTTCACATCCCCAGTCCCACTGTGCTTCCTTCATCTCAAAATACTGATTGGGTCCCTTCCCACTTATGTGTCCTCACTCCTTTCTCCCATCCCCTCTTCCTTTTACTCCCTTCACTCCAGGGACCCTTGCACCTTCTCCCTTCCCCATCTTCACTCCTCTGCTGGGCACTCTGCCTTCTTCTATCCTCTCCCCTCCCTCTGGAACTTCCTCTCTTCCTTCCTCTGCCCCCTCCCACTACCAGCCCTTAGGCAGCAGCTAATACTTTCCCCTGCACCCATCTATTCCTGCATGCCCTTCCCCTGACCTCCTGCTTCTGCCCTCCCTTCCAGCTGTTTCTCCACACCCCATGAGCCCTTGGCACTTACCAGTTGACTGTAGCTGCCTGTTTTGACTCATCTGCACTGCTTAAGCACCATCGCCTTTTTTTTGCAAGTACCTTGCACTTTATTTAACACCTGTCTATGCTGAGTGCTGCCCTGTAAGCTATTTTATGACTTCATTTGTCATGGTTAGATCACCTGATTGCTCTGTACATTACTTTGCATTTTGTTTTGCTGTGACTTTGTCTGCATTTTGTTTTTACGCATTGTGTAATTTTGCAATGCTGTACTCCCAATTCCTCTCCCTTCAGGTTGCACCTGGAAAATGAACCCTGACTAAGTGTGCCTTTCCTAGTAACACATTTTCAAACATAGTGGATTTCACTTGTATGCCATTTGGATGTATGCACATTCCGGATGGATGCACAAAAATGGCATGTCCCAATCCCAACCCTATACACTTAAAGGGACAGTAAACATTGCAGGGGTTGATCAAACTGTGAAAGCTCATGAAAAGTTATGCTGAATGAGGTATTTGTCTTCCTTGTAGGTGTCAAATGTTCCAAGATATAACTATTTAAATAATATGAAAATCAAAACAAGGTAGCAGCCATTCCATGCAGTCTTACAACAGAAAGTGATGTCACTGAGGGGCAAGCTGTAATTAACAACATAAAGCTAGCCCCTCAGTGACATCACTTCCTGATTTTAAGACTGCATGAAATGGCTGTTGCTATGAGTTGATTTACACATTACCTAGCTATTCATATCTCAAGACTCCTGTCCCCTACAGGTAAATCCAATACCTCATTTTAAAGATATTTTCATGGGCTTTCACAATTTGAGTCTCCCTTACAATGTTTAGTGTCTCTTTAATAATAAAAAATGTGCGTGTATTGACTCCAAATTTTGGTTGTATGCACACCTTGTCCTCCAAACAGGGGCTTCACAGGCATTAATGCTGTTAATCATACCTGTTAAACAGGTGCTAACTGAGCTGTCAGTTGTTAAAGACATGCAAGATTTATTCAGTTTCAGCCTTTTTGCCAGAACAAGGAGCTTTGGAGAAAACAAATAGCTTAAACAGCTCAGAGTATGCAACATTTAATGACTTGGCATGTTTTCAGTGAGTGTGATATATTCACAATAAGTAAAAAGTGACTAGTGAGAAAGTGTGTTTTGCTTAGTGGCTCCACACTGACTGTAAATAAAAATACATAAATTGCTGCCCTCCTAAGTCTCTCTTTCCTCTTGGACAAAGTATGCAACATATGGACAAAGCTATCGTTAACAAACCCCCTAACTAAAGGGGATGCTCTCTTGATCCAAGAGAACTACCACCTTATCTCCCTCCTGCCTGCCTGCCTTTGCCAAACTCCAAGAACTCCTTGTTTTCTTCCAGCTCTCCCATGTATGGATTTCCCTTCCTCCTCCTCCTTCCTCACTACATTCCAATCTGGCTTTCAGAAATCACATTTCACTGTATCCTCCTTCCTCAGCCTCTTAGATACCATCCTGCAGAGGAAGGATCAAGCCATGTTTATCTCTGCCATTTTTGTTGACCTTGCCAAAACTGATTCCATTGCCCAGTTCATTCTCCTGGACAAGCACAAGGGAGCTTGTGTATCTGCTCTCTCAGTTAAAGGAGAACTGTCATCTGTAGGATTTCATAATGTCTGAAAGCCCATAAAAAGCTAATGTAAATGATCATTTGTGTTTATCTGTGAGTCTTTGCAGTCCAGAGTTAGTCATATGTAAATCAGCCTTTAATTAAGGGCTGGCGGTAGCCACATGTTTTGGGCTCCTGACAGGATATGATGTTACCAAATTCTTGGTCTCCTTTGACTGTATTTAATCCAAATTGTTAAATAGGAAATATACTATTTTATTAAGTGTGTTTTAAGGTGTTATTACTACATTTTCTACATCTATAGTAATTGTTTTGTATGTGCATTGAAACAAATGAGTTATCACCTTTACATTTCAAACTGCTAGTGGAAATAATCTATCTTCAGGATTGCTTTAACCTCTAAGCTATACTGCCAGCTGGACACGTCAGTACAGATTTCTGGGGCTGCCACAGTATCAACTTCTGTCTTTTTCCATTCCCTCTCTTACAGCCTTTTCTCTTACAATTTTGGGTATGAACTCGGGTCTACAAGATGCAAATGTGGCTACGTACCTACTGGCCTAGCAGCATGGCCTCCCTGTGCTCCCACAACATACCCGGGAACAAGCTGTTGTTCAGTGTGCCTTTCCTGGACAAAGACAGTAAAACCAATCTGAGCATGTGTTATGATTCTGAAACTATTATGCTCTTTCTATCTAGGTTTGACTTGAAAAGAAAAAAAAGGTCACAACTACTTGTTTATGAATTGCAAAACACATAGATGGATAACATTGTTAAAACATGCATAATCTGAAATGCATTACTAAAACAGTATTTTACTTCTTTTGATGAAGTTAAAAGTATAACAGTTTCTTACTGAAATACTTTGGATGGAATGGGACTTTGTAATTACAACACTTTCTACATTTATAATAATTGTTTTGTATGTGCATTGAAACTAGTGAGTTACCACCTTTACATTTCAAACTGTTAGTAAAAATAATCCAATGTAATTCTGGCATTGTTATGGTAGAAAATCCCATTCCATCCAAAGTACTTCAGTATGAAATTGTTGTACTTTTAACTTCATCAAAAGAAGTAAAATAATCTAATAAATGGTAATCATTTTTTACATACAGATAAAAACACTTTTGTCTCCAGTTACAACCTTCCAGTTGATATTGTTGGTTACAACCAGGAGGTTGTAATCAGCACCTGTCAATCAAGCATCACCACAGAAAGTTAGCTGGTGCACCGTTTCACTGTGGGCGGGCTGAACATCTTGCCCAATGTGGTGACTCCATTACCGGCACTCAAGCTTTGCCACACACTGTTAAGACAGGTAAGATTTTAAATATTTTTAAATATCTATCTAGTTGATCCTGCCTTGAAAATGAAAAAAAATCAGTCTGGTTGATCCTGCCACTCATACCCTTCAAGCGAGTCTTACATGTCACAGCTATGCTGATGGACCACAACCTATCAGAATGGCGTTATCACTGTAATGTAAAACAAAGAAAAAAAATGGGAGAGGCAGACAATATATGTGTGTGTGTGTGTGTGTGTGTGTGTGTGTATGTGTCTATCTCTGACAGAAGTGCTGCACTAACTGAACTGTGCTGAAAGGGAAAAAATGATCACCATTAATTAAATAAAATAACGTGTGTGTGTGTGTGTGTGTGTGTGTGTGTGTGTATGGTGTAAAAAACAGAATTTTACACTCACGCTCAGAGAGGATGCTTCATGTAACATTCCACACCTCATGTGTGTGTAAAATTCTGATTACACACCCACCCATACATTATTCTATATTTTAATAATGCATTTCAGATTATGCATGTTTTAACAATGTTGTCCATCTATGTGTTTTTGCAATTAATAAACAAGCAATTGTATCCTATTGTTTTTTTCTTTTCAAGTCAAATCTGGATAGAAAGAGCATATTATTTTCAGAACACATGCTCTAAACCCATTCTACTGAATGAATGAAGCTTGTTCAATACTCATTGCTTTAAGCTCTACCATAGGTTGTACTGCCAGCTGATAATCAAAAGCTACACATTTCAAGAGTGGCCCCATGATGCCAGGCCAGTTGGTATGTAGCCACATTTGCATCTTGTAGACCTGAGTTCACACCTGAAATTGTAAGAGAAAAGGCTGCAATAGAGGGAACAGAAAAAGACAGAAATTGGTGTTACAGTAGTCCCAGAAATCTGTATTGACATGAACACAGCCAGGGTTTAGAAATCCTGACATGGGGCCCCAATACCTGTTGGCATCACAGAGCCAGCCTTGATATGTGTAGTTTTTGATGATCAGCTGGCAGGATAGCCTAGAGGTTAAAGCAATCCTGAAGATGGATTATTTTTACTAACAGTTTGAAATGTAAAGGTGATAGCTCACTAGTTTCAATGCACATACAGAACAATTATTATAAATGTAGAAAGTATTGTAATAACACCTTAAAACACACTTAATAAAACAGACAATCTCCTATTTAATCTGTTGGATTAAATACCATCAAAGGAGGACCAAGACCCCCGGTGACATCCTTTCCTGTCAGGAGCCCAAAACATATGGCTACCACTAGCCCTTAATTACATGCTGATTTACATATGAATAACTCTGGACTGGAAAGACTCACAGATAAACACAAATGCTCATTTAAATTAGCTTTTTATGGGCTTTCAAACATTACAAAATCCTGCAGATGACAGTTCCCCTTTAAAGGGTTTTGCTTGTACCTGGAGACCAGTTAAACAGTTTGAATAGGTGAATCCATCCACCTGACCACTTCCTATCAGTTCACGTGTCCCCCAAGGCTCTGTCCTCAGCTCTATTTGTTCACAGTGTTCCTTAATGATCTCCCCAAAGAACGCGTGTACTTGAAAATAAACATTTTTGCAAGGTTCTGATTCGGTATCAACCATGAATGCAACTCTCACAAAAACCTCCCTCATCCAGTAAAATGTCAAAGAACTGTAGTGGGTCAGAAGAAAGCCCTTCCCCACCCTAATCTCCCTCCCCTTACCTTAGGTGTCCATCCATGCTGCTAATTGGGATGGTCCCAGTCTCCATGTGATACTGTAGCCAGGGTTGGCTCAGACTGAAGCAGTCTGGTCTGAATGAGCCAAGCAGAGTCAGATTGGTGGCTTCATCTCCCTGCCTCCACAGAAACAAATGGCGAATTGGCAGTGACCTTCTGCCCAGCAAGCTGTGACCCCAAGGTCCTCATCCCAGAACCCATTCCCCGACCCCTGGTCCATGAGTGTGTGCCCCCCTCCAATTTGGACAAAGTGGTGCACATTAAAGTAAGCACTTCCACCACTATGAAAATGGCGGTGCTACCAACAAAAAAGTCAGTGTGTGGCCACAAACAATTGGTGCCCCCCCCATATAGCTACCATGCAATTATATGCACTGATACCACCCAGTTGTAAAAAACTTGTATAAATACCTGGATAATTTTTTAGAAATTATTTATTCATACTCAATATATAAAATTAGTTTAAAAAACATATATACATACTGGGAAGTCCACAACAGAGGAACATACTGTGCAAGGTGATAAAATCATCTCGACATGCAGTACATTACACTGAAGCATTGTGCTGAGAACAGCACATCAGAATTCATGTTGTGCCTTGATACCATGAGGTTTCCTCAGAGTTATTGCTACAGGGTAATAAAGGTCCTTAAATACAATACCGATTATGTATGTTAGCATAGAAATTAATTAATCCATGACACTAAAAAAGTGCACATTTATCAATACAAAACAAAACAATATTACCGTATATTTCTCATATAGTACCACATATAAATAAGTAGATGTTCTAACAGCACACATATAAAAAGCAGACCTAAAAAAGTTAAAACAACAAATATAAAAGTAGCAATAAATTTGTATAGCTGTATAGAAAAAAGTGAATTTAACAATATTGCACTTTAAACAATTAAGTCTCACTCCCTCACTATCTGCCTACTGTATTTATACAGTTCATTCTCATCACAGACACATGAATGCATATTATACATGATGATGCACAGGCTTGTTCTCCCATTATCTGACTGTTTATCAGATACGCCATACTTATTTTCTTGGGTGCCCTGCTGTCACCACTCAGACTCAGTGGAGCAAGAAACTGATCTGTATTAAGGTCTGCACTTTGTGAATGACACCAAAATCTACAACAAACTGGACACTCTTGGGGGAAGGGGGGTTGGAAAGGCTGAACAGAGACTGGAGAAAACTCGAGGAGTGGTCATGGGTATGGCAGGTGGGTTTCAACGTGAAAAAGTGCAAAGTAATGCACTTAGGATACAGAAACCCAGGGGCAGAGTACAAAATGGGTGGAATGGTACTGACGTCCACCAAGCAGGAAACAGACATGGGGCTAATCATATTGGATGACCTAAAGGTGGCCAGGCAATGCAACAAGGCAGTTGGGAGGGCTAGTGGGATGCTGGGGTGCATAGTAAGGGGTATTTCAGTTTAATCTTGGGGATGTAGCTCAGTGGTAGAGTGCATGCTTTTCAGGTATGTGGCCCCTGGTTCAATTTGCCAGCACCTCTGCTAATTTCAGGAGGTACGGAGGGGTAGGACCCTGGAGAAACAGTAGGTCCAAGGGCTAGATAGGGAACTTGGGCAGACTGGCTGGATCTTTCATCTTTCTGCCATCATTCTCTATGTTTCTATGACCAGCAGAAAGAGGGAGGTGATCTTGCCCCTGTATAAATCACTAGTAAGGCCTCACTTTGAGTATTGTGTCAGTTCACGAGACCGCATCTTTGGAAGGATACAGACAGGGTCAAGGCGGTCCATAGGAGGGCAATGAAAATGGATCAGCACTGCACCAAATGACAAGAGACTAAAGGATCTCAATATGTACACCCTGGAAGAGAGGAGGATGGAGGGGTTGTCTGATGCATACATTTAAATACTTCACAGGGGGAAATAAAGTACAGAAGCAAAGTATTATTCAGAGAAAAGGTGCTCAAGAACAAGGGGACATGTTATAAAGCTGGAAGGGGGTAGATTCAGGAGAAATGTGAGGAAGTACTTCACAGAAAGAGTAGTGGATGACTGGAACAGCCTTCAACCAGAGGTGGTGGAAGTGAAGATAGGGTGGAATTCAAAAATGCATGGGACAGGCATAAGGGTATCTTAGTGGAAAGGAAGGGGTGATGGAGAAAAAGCCAGAGATCAATTAGGGCTGGCAGTTATACTGCAGGTGGCGGGAAAAATGAACAGATTTGGTGGGCTACACAGTCCGTATCTGCCATCAAATTCTTCTTTTCTATGTTAGGTCCTTTTACTGTTAATGATACAAAGGCAGCTTATAAGAATAGTGCATGTATCAAATTCAAGCATCACTTCAGTCCTCAATGCATACATTTTCAATGACTATCTCAGTATTCTATTGTAACCCCGGACCCCTACCTTTTTGCAAAACGACAGGTGGCATGCTGTTGAAGCTGACAGCAGTACCTGGTGGGGACTGGGTTCGGGGAGGATTAGGTTACTTGGCACAGGGGGGGCCTAGGTTTGGCTACTCTGCACAGGGGCACCCAAGTAAATCCAAACACAGGAAGCAATAACTGTAATGTCCAGAACCAGGAATGGGATTCTACAGTGTGGCTTTTATTCACATCCAAATTGAACAAACAAAGCATAGATGGACCCCCACAGTGCTACACTCCTGGGAATGCAGATTAGAGACAACAGAACACTTCTTCACATTTTCAGCCCTCAGGCTCTGAACCCACCAGGCACACAGCCCAGACTTGCACTCAGCTTTGGGTACACAGCCCGACTTGTAGACTACTTGGGTTTTCCCCACTGGCCCGGCTCCCCCGCCGGCCACTTGATCCATGGTCCATTTTGGGAAATGAATCAGTTTTCCAAATGGTGGTTCCCCAAACCACCTTAGAGCCTTCGACTCCTAGAGGGAATTTTCTTTCCAATCCCATCTCTGGGTACTTCCCTCATCACTGGCCAAGTGCATGAGGCAAAGTAGAAATCCACAGAGCAAATCTGTAGAGGTGGACCTGGTCACTAAAGATGGGGGGTCTCCCACCTCCAGCTCCCACAATCCATACCTGGCCATTTCTCTGGAAACTAAACAACTTTTTTACTGAAAGCTTGGCAATGTAGATTACTGGGTAGACGTATGTCACATCTCCTCTACATGTCTTGACTTCCCGTAAGTGCTGGACTTGAACATACTTTTACTTTTGGCTAAGCCTATTACTCTAGGCCTCCCACTACTTCAGTAGTCCAATCCCCACTAACACACAAGTCCCAGGGTGAAAAACATAGGCCCTTTAGAAAGAGCAGAAACTCACCCTCTGGTTGCAGGTGCCCCACAGGCGATTCACAAATCTTCTTGTTTCCCAAAAACTCTTGAACAAATAAGGCAGCTTCTCCACTAGTAGAAAAAACAGGGGGTTGTCCCTGGAATAAGCAGGAAACCCTTTCCTGCCCCCATCCCCGGAGGGAGGGGGTCATTAGACCCGAATCAGCGGTCTCCACCACTTTGAAAAATATCTTCTGTGTCTCTCTTATGGTGGAAACACACACCTTTTTCCAAGAATGTAGCTCTATATCAGGGCTGAGGCTCCAAAAGCCTAACCAGAGCTGCTGTGCTCCTTTCACAGCAAGCTCCAAACTCCAATTGACTTACAGACTACTGTTCAAACCTCCTAACATTCTACTCAAACTCCCTGCTGCAGATTCCATTGTGGCTCATGCAGCTGTGACAGTTCTATGGTGATGTCATCCCTCAGTCTCAGCTGAGACTGAGAACAGAGTGAGACAGTGTGAAATCCATTTGACTGGAGTTTCACAAGCTGCCTTCCCTGCCTACCACTAGGTCTTACTGGGATTCTAGTAACTCTGGGTAACAAGGGGGTTACACTATGTTATACTGTATCAATAGATCACAGACATAAATAGCTAGTACATAGAATAGGCAAACTATTATTCCGATTTGCTAAAAAGGTACACTCTGTTGTACTAATGGCACTGATCTCAATTATCTGCCTGTTCCATTTCACCAGAAAACTACATATTATGTTAAAGTTGATGGATTAACTCAATTGAAGCATTGAGACCCAATGGGAGGGACATGAAGCCCACACTTTAAAAATTCAGTAACTTTGTCTTTTACCAACTTCTCTCTCCCAGCCCCCAATATTTTTCATATTTCTCTTAATTTTTTGAATGCCAAAAAATTGAATGGTATGTTGTGTAGGATCCTTTCCCAAACATGACGTCCTATCACATACTTGACTTGTGTTTTTTCTTGTCTGGGCCCAAACGTGCTCCCCTGTTCTTATTTTAAAGTTTCAGGTAGTCCTGCCAATATAGATTGACTCATATTTCCACAACATAAACATCATCCCCTCACTACTGCATGTGATGAGAGTATTACTGAAAATGTATCCCTTACCTCTGAGGTGTGCTATGCTATCTCTTTGGATAATATATCTACAGTATATACACTTCCCAGAGGATGTAACTTTTGGAACCAGAGGGACTGTGTCTACATGGAGCTCATTAGATAAGAGAACATTTTCTATATTTTTTTTTAGTTTTTAAATATTTTTATGTACAATTTGTGGACTGAGAAGGAGGGTATTGTTGTTGCTTACATGAAGGTGTGGAATGTGTTTGTTTCAGGTTAGTTGGGAACAGTATAGTCAGCATGTTTGTTTTGTGGTGAATCATATCTTGTGTAGGTTTCATTTTGAACAGTAGATAAGCAGTTTGATATTATTGTGGAGTTGTCCTTGTCACAAGGATTATCTGGCTTGTTGCTGGGTGGTGGCATGTTGTTTAAGATAGTACTGTGACTTACTTTGTCAATGTTTCGTGGGATTTCTGGGCTGATGATTTAAAAGGCATTTATTAAAAATATTGTTTTTAGCTACAATCAGGTGGTTGCCAAGAAACAGCTTCTTTGGCATAGTGTTCTAGTGTTGATAGAACACTGGAACAATTCTAGATTATTGAAATTGTTGTTACATTTTGATGGTAAAGTAAGACAGAAATGAAAAAATTACTCATCTTAATAATTATGTTTCTTCCAATGTAGTCTTGCTGTATTCTGACTATTGCAGTTAGCCCCAGCGCTCAAACTGCCCTGGAGAGAAGGGGGTTAATTTTCTAGCAGTGAAGGTTCAAGAGAAAAAGAAAGCATTCAGGAAGTACAAGGAATCACAGAAGGAGCAGGACAGAGAACTGTATCAGTTAAAGCAAAAGGAAGCTGGGAAGGCAGTCAGAACAGCAAAGGCCCAAACCGAGGAAAAGATAGCCAACTCAGTTAAGAAGGGGGATAAAACCTTTTATAGGTACATCAGGGAGTGAAGGAAGCCCAAGGAGGGTTAGTGAGGCTTAATAAAGAGGAGGGAGGGTGGGCAGAGGGTGACTGTGAAAAGGCAGAGATACTAAACAAATATTTTTGCTCAGTATTTACAAAGGAAGTGGGGGAGGTACCTAAAACAAACAGTAGAAACACTCTGGATACAGAAGTTGATACCAGCCCATTTACAGAAGAAAATGTTCTGAAAGAACTCTTAAAACTGAAGGTGGACAAAGCAATGGGGCCTGATGGGATTCATCCCAGAATTCTAAAAGAACTAAGGGTAGAACTAGTGACACCACTGACTACCCTCTTTAACAAATCATGGGAGGATGGGGTGGTACCTGAGGACTGGAGAAGGGCAGATGTGATTCTCCTTCACAAAAGTGGGAGCAAGGCAGAAGCAGAAAACTACAGACCTGTTAGTTTAACCTCAGTGGTAGGGAAAATGATGGAATCACTTCTGAAGGAAAGAATTGTTGAGTATCTAGAGGCCAGAGGGCTCAGGACCCAAGGCATGGATTCACAGCGGGAAGGTCATGCCAGACAAATCTGATAGATTTCTTTGACTGGGTGACCAAAGTAGTAGATCAGGGAAGGGCTGTGGACATGGCCTACCTAGACTTTATAAAGGCATTTGACACAGTTCCACACAAAAGATTAATATATAAGTTAGCCAGCCTGGGAGTGGGTCCCAAGATGACAGCCTGGGTAAAGAATTGGCTGGGAGAATAGGACACAGAAAGTAATAGTAAATGGAGTCCACTCTGAAGAAAGAGGGGTTACTGGTGGGGTACCGCAGGGTTCAGTATTAGGACCGGTCCTCTTCAATGTCTTTATAAGCGACATTGCAGAGGGACTGGAAGGAAAAGTATGTCTCTTTGCAGATGGCACAAAGATCTGCAACAGAGTTGATGCACAGGTGAGGTGGAAAGGATGAAAAGGAACTTAGCAAGGTTAGAGGAATGGTCAAATGTATGGCAGCTTAGATTCAATGCTAAGAAGTGCAAGGTAATGCACCTGGGAAACAAAACCCAGGGAAGAGTACACAATGTGGGGTGAGATACTAACAACAAAAAAATGGAAAGGGACCTGGGGTAGTCATATCAGATGACCTAAAGGTGGGCAAGCAATGTGAGAGGGCAGCAAGGAGGGCTGGGGGATACTGGGATGCATAGGAGAGGCATCACCAGTAGAAAACAGGAAGTTATTATCCTCTGTACAGACAGTTGGTGAGACCCCATCTGAGTACTGCGTGCAGTTCTGGAGACCCAATCTCCATAAAGACATGAGACAGGATGGAGGCTGTCCAGAGGACGGCAACTAAAATGGTGCAGGGTCTGCACGGAAGACATATGAAGAGAGACTTAAGGAGCTGAATATGTATAGCCTCGAGAAAGGAGCGAGAGGGGGGGCATGATAGAAACTTATAAGTACCTCAAGGGAATCAACAAAGTCCAAGAGGGTAGCATCTTTCAAAAAAAGAGGTGTGCAAGAACAAGGGGGCACAATTTGAAGATAGAAGGGGGGCGGCTCAGAGGTAATTTAAGGAAGTATTTTTTCACAGAGAGGGTTGTGGATGCATGGAACGGCCTTCCGGAGGAGGTTGTGGAGTCAAAAACAGTAGTGGAATTCCAGCATGCATGGGACAGTCATAAGGTAATTCTAGGGGGTTGGGGTAGGAAGAAGTAGGCTGCTGGTTAATTAGGATCTTCAGCTTATCCATTAGGTAGGGAAATGGGCAGACTGGGTGGGCCAAGCGGTCCTTATCTGCCGTCAAAATCTATGTTTCTATGTTTCTATGCAGAGCGTAGAACGTTGAGCTCAAGCTCAGTTCCAACCTCTGTCTGCTGCATTTTGAAGCATAACTGTCAGATTCTTATGAGCTAATACTAACTAACTACTATGTGGAAATTATAAATTTTTTACTAGCCAAATGGCAACCAAATATTTTGGATCCCCAAAAGACTTAAGTCAAGAAATCAAAAATCAAAAACCAGGTAGTACACAACTTAAGACTGCTAAATTAATAATATAACCCACTCCCCTCTCTAAAAGGAGGGAGGACCCACATGCACCTCTGGGATGCAACACTGCACCTGCCAGCCCACTTCCCAAAAACAGGTTCTGAGAGGGGAGGTAGGGAGGGAGGTCAGAATACAGCAAGACTCCACTAGAAGAAACATAATTACTAAGGTGAGTCATTTTTTCTTCAAACCACATGAAGTCTTGCTGTATTCTGACTATTGCAGACTACCAAGCAGTATCTCCATGGAGGAGGGAATCAAACCTACCTTGGGAATAGGCTCTGCAGTACTGCTGTACCAAACTGAGCATCACCCCTAGCCTGGATGTCCATGGAGTAATGTTTGGTAAATGTATGGACTGTTTGCCAGGTGGCTGCTTTACATACCTCTAGCAAAGGAATATCCCTGGCCACAGCCAGGGAAGCAGCTGTACCTCTAGTTAAATGAGCCCTCAGACCTGAGGGAGGTATTTTGCCTAGCTTCTCATAGCAGAATTGAATACAAGAGACAATCCACCTGGCAATAGTTCTCTCATTGGCAGGTTTGTCCTTCCCCCACTTCCTCATAAATGAGAAACAACTGGAGGGAGTCAACCCTGTGAGCCTTAGTATGCTCAGTGTAGTAACTAAGGGCTCTTTTAACATCCAAACTGTGTAAACTTCTTTCTCCTAAAGAAGAATGATCAGTGAATAACATAGGGAGAGACGTAGATTGGTTCAGATGAAACTCTGAAACCACTTTAGGTAAAAAACCTCCTGTTAGTTCTAAGGACCACCTTATCTCTATGGAATGAAATAAAATCAGGCTGCACTGACAGAGCTTGCAATTCACTGAAACGCCTGGTAGAGGTAATAGCTACCAAGAACACAGTTTTGCAAGTCAAGTACTTAAACTCTGCTTAAGACAAAGGCTCAAAAGAGGATTGCATAAGCTGAGCAATACAAACATTAAGATCCCAAGCAGGGGTAGGATCCCTAAAGGGGGTTTGGTATGAAGCAATCCCTTGAAAAATTTACAGAATACCGGGTGAGATGACAGTGAGGAAGGCTTTCCCACTGACAGAAAAGCAGAAACAGCTGACAAATGTACTTTGAGAGTATCTGGTCTGAGGCCTAGGCCATTAACATGAACCATATAATCCAGAACTGTAGACAATTCAGCAGTGTCTGGGGATATATGCTTCTTGGAACACCAAATGCTGAATCTTTTCCACTTGGAGTTATAAGGTTTTCTGGTGGCAGGCTTTTGAGAGGCTTTGAGAATATCCAGAACCCCCTGGGACAGATGCAAATCTGCATACTCTAACTCTTCAAGAGCCATGCCTTGACATTGAGAGATCAAAGACTGGGGTACCAAATCCTCCCCTGAGAGGAGGCTAACAGGTTGTAATTCCTGGGAAGAGACAGGGGAAAATGGACTGCTAGGGACAGCAACAGGGGGTACCAAGGCTGCCTGGCCCAGTCTGGAGCAATCAGAATCACTTTGCAGGGTTGTGACCTTATCTTAGTAAGTAGTGAAAATGTATTTTTAGACGGGAAAGAAACATGTCATTTGGGCTGTAAAGCCCAGTTTACAAGACAGTCCTGTACAGTATTCTCTAATGTTTCACATATAACAGTACAATATATAGTAGACAAAACTTACATCACAACACATATTAAATAATAAAAACCAGAATAAGTTAATAATTAAGAAGAATACAATACTATGTGCAAGTACAATTATGAACAAAGAAAATATTGACTGCTTTAATAAAAGCTTGTGAGTTTATTTCAGCACATATTCTAAAAGGAAGCTTATTCCAATATATTGCAGCTCTGGTTATAAGAGTTTGGTCACCATATTTGTTTAAACATCTTCCTTGGTAAATTAGTTTCCAAATGTACAGATCTTGTTTGTTCTTTTCTCGGAGTAGGTACATCAGGGAAAAGTTTACATGTAATATTATGCTCAGGATAATATGTTTTGTATTTAAAAATAAACTTTGTCCAAGTTCTAGAGAACTCAGCGTTAAGAGGTTGCCACCCCAGACTCTCTAACATAAAGCAATGTTGCGTCATGTAATTACACTGCAGGACATACCTTGCTGTATTGTAAAATAATTTATCAGTCCTATCCAACAGATTTTTGTTTGCCACTCAATAAATCGATTCCCCATACTTTAAGGTGGGCAAGATAAGTTGTTTCGCTATTTTATTTCTATCTTGGATTTTTAAATCTGTGGTGGTTCTTCTCAGAGCTCCAAGTTTCCTCGTAGTTTTTGATATTAATGTTAAAATATGATCTTCAAAAGTCAAAAAAGAATCAATGAATACTCCGAGATAACAATATCTAGGTACTAATTCAATTTCGTTAAGAGAACTTGTAAAGATCTGCAAATGTGATATGTATTTTTTATTTTTAGGAACAAAATGCATCAATTTAGTTTTCTCTGTATTTACAAGCAACTGTGACCAGGTGAACCACTCCTCCACTCTACTAAAATTGGCCTGGAACTTTGTCCGAAGGTCCAACTCAGCTACCCCTGAGGCAATCAAGACTGCAACATCTGCGTATAGTCTTATATCTGATTGGTCTACCACAGAAGGTAGATCATTAACAAAAAATCAAAAATAAGAGTGGTCCAAGGATGGATCCCTGGGGAACCCTCTATACAATAGTAGATTTAGACAAATGATACTGTATTGTAACCCTCTGGGTACGTTAGTTTAAGTAGGAATTAAACCAGTGTAAAAGGGCCTTCGGCAAAGCCCATGGCCTGCAATCTCTGAAGTAGGAGAGAGTGGTTCACCAGGTCAAAGGCTTTGGATAAATCAATAAAAATAGCAGACGTTTCCCTTCCTGAACTCAAGGAGGTACAAATGAGGTCATTAAACTTCAGGAAGGCTGTTGTTGTAGAATAACCCCTCCGAAAGCCTGATTGATATGGTGTTAACAGCTTATATTGGGTTAAATAATCACATATTTGTCTATTTACCAACTTTTCTAAACATTTTGACAAAACTGGTAAAATGAATATCGGGCGATAATTTCCTGCCTCTGCTGGATCCCCACCCTTATAAATAGGCACGATTTTACTCCCCTTCCACATCTTTAATGAAATAACCTTGTTGAAGGCTCTGATTGAAAATACATGTGACTATTGAAACTATATTATTAGCTGCTAATTTTAAAAATCTTCCCTCCAAACCATCCAATCCAGGTGATTTATAAACATTTATTTTCAATAGTTCTTTCTTAACCTCTGAGATAGTTAGCATCTTAAATCTAAATGGTTGTTTTTCTGCAAAAGAACTGTTATCATTTATCAAACTTTTTGAGCCCATACTAGTAGAAGTCCCAATGCCTGGAAGGACAGAGAAAAAAAAAACATTTAAGAAATCCGAAGTCATTTCAGGAGAATCTGTTAGACTATTTCCAATTTTTAGAGTTGGGGCTTTTTGTTTACCACTACCACCTGGATCAGTTAGCTGCTTAATAACAGCCCAAAATGTTTTTGGATCCAAGTTCTGATCCATTTTATTTCTGTAGTATTTCATTTTAGCCCCTTTTGATAATTTTCTATATTTGTTTACTTCAATTTTAAACACTTCCCAATCTGTGTCCAGTTTTGATTTTAATGCTTTTTTCCAAACCCTATTTTTGATCCTTATCTTTTTTAATAATGATTCTGTTTTCCATGGAAATCTGGGGAGCCTATTATTTTTCTTGTTTACTTTTGGGGCATGGAAATCACATATACTTTGGAAGGTTTCAGTAAAATACTCCATAGCCTGTTCTAAATCAGGAGTTAATTTGCAACGTTCCCATTTTTCAGCATTCACACTTTGCAGAAATTTAGGTTCAGAAAATTTTTGCACATCCCTTGTCCAACTCTGTTTTAAATGTTTTTGAAAGGTAATTAATTGTGAGGTATTCAGGATTAACCAGACGGGATTATGATCACCGAAGTGGGGAGGGGGGGCAAAGTTCCTGAGGATTCAACTTGTGAGTGCAAAGAAATAAACAATAAATCCAGGATAGAGCCTAAGGCAGATGTTTTAGTATACCGTGTTGTGGAATTGATTAGTTGTTTCAGTCCTAAGTCCGTAGTAACCTCCATTAGTTGTTTATCCCAGGATTTTGCCCAGTCACAGTTTAAATCCCCCATAAGAATTAATTGTCTATTTCTTGTACTAGCTCCTATTTTGTTAAGTACACCTCCTAATATACTTAAATTGATTTTAGGAGGAGAATAAATAACAGCTATTACCAAATTAATTTGCACTAGATTAACAACTAAGTACTCCACATTACTCTCACTTCCTTTTATTACTGTTTCAATATGGCCTAAGGAGTGTTTGATATATAACATCACCCCCTCCCCCACCTTTCCTATCTTCTCTGATATGTTGGTAACCTGGAATAGATAGTTCTTGTTCACTCATTTTCTGAGAGAGCCATGTCTCACTAAGTACAAGGACAAAAGGATTTTGAGCATTTATTAAGGCAGCCAGCATATCAGTTTTTGTGGCTATGCTACGAGCATTATCATGCAAAATCTTCAACTTTATCTTGTCAGCTGGACCTGGGTTTATTTCTACATCCCCTCCTAAAATTAATATTAAACTTAAGACCCCATAGTGCCCCTTTATAGATCTATTAAATGAGTAGGGGTTTAAGGTCAATTTTCTATTTGCCAGAACAAAATTACTCCAATTAGCCGAAAATACATTCCGTCTGTGAGTTTGCTTATGAGTTTTGATATTATTTAAAAGACCATTTGAGGTGTTCAACCAATTAGTACCTCGTACAAAGCTATATAGTTCATTCAATGTTGAAAAAAACATCAATTCACTCAAAATTAAATAACCCAAACTATTCAAAAGCAACATTTTTTTTTTAGCAATAGCAGTAACCTGGGAGAAACTCCAACAGCAAAATAGGTTTTTACACCTATTAAACTTCATTAGATGTTTAAAGAATAATTAAATTCTGAACTCACCAAATATGCCGTGGAGTGTATCTGAGGAAATGGCTATTTAAGTTTAACATTTTTCTTCCGAGTGGTGCAGCCACTCGGTCTCGCTCCCTTTGGGCAAGTGCAGGAGTTTTAAGCACTGCAGCCCTGCCTCTCCTGTGCCCCAATTGGTTGGATGGCTCACCACTGAGCCCCCTCTCACAGCTGATTCCAACCAAGTGGTCAAAGTCCGTTCTTCAGCAGAAAAACACCAGCTCCTGTAGACAAGTTATTTTATGGCAGGCTGGGGAAAATAAACAGTATCAGCAGGCTAGGAACAGATTACCCTCTCCAGGCGCAGCACAGATGGTGATGGTAAAGGCCAGAACCTTGAACAGTAGAGGAAAGGGAGGGAAGGCATATAGAAATTTCCCCTCCCAGTTCAAAATCAGAGCATCCAGAGGGACTGAGCCCAAGACTGGGGGTCTGCAACAAAACCTAGGAAGTTGGTGATTGTCTTGGGCTGCAAAGAGATCTATCTCTGGAGTGTCCCACCTTGAAAAAATCACTTTCAACACCAGAGGGTCCAGGGACCATTCGTGATGGCCCTGGGAGATCCTGCTCAATGCATATGCTAGCACATTGTCCTACCCTGGAAGGTGGACTGCTATCAGAGAGGTTTGCAGAGAATAAGCTAGGGACCACAATTTCATAGCTTCCATGCACAAGGCCATGGACTGAGTGCCTCCCTGCTTGTTGATGTACGACATGGTGGTGGTGTTGTCTGTCCTGACCTGAGCCACCTTGTTCTGCATTGACTGAGAGAAAACTTGCAGGGCCAGAAAGACCACCCTGAGTTCCAAGAGATTGGTAGGAAGAAGGGATTCCTGAGAGGACCACAGTCCCTGGGCTGTGAGAGCCCCCAGATGGGCTTCCCACTGCAATAGAGAAGCATCCATGGTTAGGACCAGAGTGTGAGACAGTGATGAATGGGACTCCTTGTCTGAGGCTGTCCTGATCCTACCACCATTGGAGAGCCTGGATCTGAGCCTGAGTCACTGGAACTAGTTTGGTTAGAGAATCTTTCTTCTGAGACCAAAAGACCCTCAAGTGAAACTGAATGTCCCTCATCTGAAATCTGGCCCCTTAGACCACTGCTGTAGAAGCTGCCATGAGGCCCAGAAGCTGAAGGAAGTGCCTTGCTGGCTGAGAGACCAGAAGGTGGAATGAAGAAGCCAGCTTTACAATAGCCCCTGCCCTTTCCAGAGGAAGAAAAGCTCTTGCTTTGACTGTATCCAACTCTGCACCTATGAAGGTGAGGAGCTGTACAGGCTCAAGAACTGTCTTGGGAAGATTGAGAAGGAATCCTAGGGAAGTGGACACTTGCTGAGTCACTTGCAGGTCTGACTACACTTGGTCTGGGGACTGACCCACAATGAACCAGTCATCCAGGCATGGAAATATTCTTCCTTCTTAAAAAGGCCACTACTACTGGTAGGCATTTTGTGAATACCCTTGGAGTTGATGTCAGGCCGAAGAGCATAGCTTTGAACTGATAATGGCCTGAAGGCAATTCAAACCTGAGGTACTTTCTGTGGGAGCACCTGATGGGAATGTGAAAGTAGGCATCGTTTAAGTTCAGGGAGGCTAGCCAGTTCCCTGGCCTTTGAGAGGGAAGAATTATTCCCAGAGTTACCATCTTGAACTTTGGTTTTAAAAGATGTTTGTTCAGGTATCTTAGGTCTAGAATGGGTCACCACTCCCCTGTCTTTTTTGGGGTAAGGAAGTACCTGGAGTACAGACCTTTGCCCCTGTACAATGTAGAAACTCTTTCTACAGCTTTTAGAGCCAGTAGAGATGAAATCTCTGCCTCTAGGGCAATGGTTTCGGAGATGCTTTCAGGTGGAAAAGATCTGACCCTCAGCTTTGGAAATTTCTTGAAGCCGAGAACCATCCCCTGGCTTACCACCTCCAAGACCCACTTGTCTGAGGTGACAGACATCCAGTCCTGGATGAAGTAAGCCAGTCTGCCTCTTACAGGAATGGGGGAGTCGACCTGGGCGGACACATCAGGGTGTCTGCTTAGCAGGAGCCTTAGGATGAGAGGTGGATGCAGCCCTGCTCATCCCCTTCTGCCTCTCCCTCTGAAGAACCCCCTTTGAGGAAAAGGAGAAGAGGCCTGTGCTTGGTAGAAAGGCCTATGAAAAGACCTGCCCCTGCCCCTAGCTTGCTGCCTTTGAGGAGTTGCCTGCCTTTCCTTGGCCTGTGCACTTCAATAGGTGGTCCTATACTCATCCATCCTTTTCATGTAATTCTCTGTCTGCTCCCCAAACAGAGAATTAACCACCACAGGGAAATCCATGGCCTTAGCCTGGGTGTCCTGTGAAAAGCTAGTACATCTGAGCCAAGCCATTCTCTGAAGAGCCACAGATGTAGCTATGGGTCTAGATGACGCATCATTGGAGTCCACAGCAGCATTGAACTGTACCTTAGATGCCTCAATCCCATCAGCAGCCACCCCCTCCAGCTCCGAGGCTAGCTGGGGGGAGGCCTGCTTAGCCAGTGCCAGTACAGTGTCCTACCTGGACTTCTGGTACCTTGCTGCATAGGCCATATAATTAGCCTGCCTGAGTCCCAAGGCAGATGCCATGTACTGTTTCTTTGCCATGGCATCCAGCTTCCTAGAGTCTTTATCTGGGGGTGTGAAGCCAAGGTATACTAGCCTTATCACAGGCTGCAGCCTGCACAACCCCAACATGGCTGCATTGTTGATACAAGTACTCTGTACCTGAACCTGATAAGATATACCTTTTGTCCATCCTTCTGTTGGCAGGAGGTACAGAATTTGGATTTTTTAAAATCTTTTGTGTCAGTTTCCAAAAAGACTTATGAAGGGGAATAGACAGTCTCTTGGACTCTGGGATGTCCATCATCTCCACATAATCAGGATCCTCTTGTTCCTCCATGGCTTCTTCCACAGGGAGCTGGAGGGTTTCTGCAACTTTTCTGTAAAACATGTAGTGGGAAGGGGACTCAGAAAGCCTAGTAGGGGAAACACCAGAAATCCTGTCTGGGGAGATATCCGATTCAATGGGTTCATCTAGACCTTCCCACCATCGTCATCATCATCATCATAATCTTCATCACCCTCCAAATCGTTCATGAAAATCTTCAGAGGCATAATCTTGAACTGGAGGAACAGACAAAGCCGAGCACCTGCCAGAAGGTGCAGGATCAGACAGAACCAGGTGAAGCAATTCTACAGTCCTTATTGCTTTGGCAATCTCTTCAGCGGTCGGAAATGGGTTTCTGGATGGGAAACCGTGATTTTTCTTTGCTTTGTCTTTTGTGGGAACTGATCCTCAGGATTAGCCTCCCTTGCCCAAAGAAGTATTGGCCTGATCAGAGGGCACTCCTCAGGTTCTGGTCAGAACCGAACCAGGCTGGCCATCTGGGTCAGTGGACTTCTCGGCCTCTTTATCCCTAAGCTTACCTAATCTTTTTTCCAGGGTAGACATAGGGAAACTTTTACAGATTTGGTAGTCTGAATTGAGGTGGTCAAACCCCAGACAATAAACACAGGTGGTGTGAGGATTAGCCTTAGCAAAGACCTCCCCACACACACTTATCGGTTTCTAATCATGTCACGGGTATTGGAAAAAACCACAAGAAAATGAGTTTTTTTTAAACCGATAAGGACTGGTAACCACACTCTAAGTTTAGAAACAAAGACAGACTATGTAATTCACTAAACAGCCGGTTCAGCCGAACCGATTGAAAAATACATTTTTACAATTTCCACAAGTTTACTATGTCTAGTTCACTACCTAGTACTTACTGCACCACAGACAGAGATCTGAACCGAAACTTGTGAAAAATAATCGGTAAAACCGAGGACTTTAACCGACTTTTGAACTGCGAGCAAAGGAGAAATCTCCAGAGCGACCGTTCAGTTAGGTGGAGTAAAGAATCTGATGGTCGTGCTTCAAAGTGCAGCAGACAGAGGTTGGAACCAAGTTCGAGCTCAGCATTCTATGCTCTGCATAGAAAATTAATCCTCTTCTCTCCGGGGCAGTTTGAGTGCTGGGGCTAACTGCAATAGTCAGAATACAGCAAGACTTCATGTGGTTTGCATTATATATATTTGAATTTTATAGTTATTTTATAGTTATGAATAACTGGAGGCTAGGAGAAGCTGGGCTAGGAGGATGTGGGGAATGGGTTCATATATGGGAAGCAAGAGAATGGTAATCTGCAATAGCTGTGGGCAGCAGTCTTTCTGGGGTGATGTGGAATAAAGGGGATGTCCTGTGTGTAAGAGCCTAAAGCAGCTAAGGGCTAAAATAAGGCTGCTCAGATGGGAGCTTGGAAGGATGGTGGGAAGTCAAAGGAACAGAGCAGTGGAGGGAAAGGCAAAGGGTGATGCCTAGGGAGTGACGCCATGAGGCAGGGAAGGGAGTGAGGAGGAGTACCCAGTATTCAGGAGTATCTCTTCCTCAGAGGACTACAGAGCCCAAGGTGGAGGAATGGCAAGTAGTAAGAGGAAGGTGGAAATGTGAGAGCAGCATCAGGGCAGGAATTTCTAACGGGTGCATTTATTGAACCAATTTGCACCACTGTCTGGAAGGAGCAAGAGGTCAGCAGGAGGTGAGGTAGGAGGTCAGTTTAAGCCAGGGTTGAGAGCAGAAGTACAGGGGAGGGGGGAAGGAACTAATCAGGCTGGGCAGGGAAGAACATGCAAGCAAAATGGAGTAGAGGATGGGGGAGGGAGAGTAAAGGAACAGAAGAGGGGAGGGAAAACTGAAAGCAGATACAGATAGTCATAAGGGGAGGGGTACATTGGGAAATGGAAAAACATTTATGGGGATAAACTGTGGATGTGTAGATAAGTTTGCCAAGCTGCAGAGGGAGCAGTTAGGTAGGGAAGCAGCTAGTACTGAAGGTAAGAAAGGAAGGATATGGAACACGGATGCAGGGGATGGAAGGGTGGCAATCATAGGGGATTCCATAATATGGGGTATTCACTGGGGAAGGAAAAGGAACTCAAATGCAAGCAGGAGGGTGGTTTGTATGCCAGGGATGACAGCGGAGAAGGTGGGCCCAAGAATAAGGGAAATTGTAAGGGGGTTGGAGGAAAACCTAATTTAGTTATACATTTGGGAACCAACAACCTAGCTGGGGAGGAGGTTGAGATAGTGCAAAGTAGGTTCAGGGAGTTAGGGAATATCTGCTGGAAGGAAGGAAGTTCACTAGCCTTCTCAGAAGTGAATCCAGTACCAAGGACCAACACAGCTAGAAAAAGACAAATAGAGGATTTTAAATGACTGGCTGAGGAAATAGTGTAGGGAGGAGAGGTTCATCTGTATTGGGGACTGGGAGAAGACCTGGTCAAACAAAGCACTCTTTTCACCAGACAGGATACACCTCAGTAGGAAGGGTTCTAGTGTACTCAGAGACAAGATGGGGGAATACATAACCAATACACTTAATTTAAACTACTGAGGGGGAGGCAGTGGGTGAGCAGGTGATCAGTAACCTCCCCCCCCCCACAGTGATGAAAGAGGTCTGGAGGAAAGAGGTGGAAGGGGCAAATACACAATTAGCAAAGGGTGGAGAGGTTGAGGAACACATAGCCAGGGTATGTGGAGGGGTGCACACAGAGGGGATAAATGTGAATATAAGAAAAGAGGGAAGAGAAGGAAGGTCAGACTCTAGGTAGAGGGTGGTGTCTCTGAATGCGCGGAGTCTTGGAAACAAGATGTATGACCTGCAGGCACTATTAGCAGACAGGAGGGTGGACATAGCTGCAGTAACCGAGACTTAGGCAACATCACACCTTGACTGGAACCTTGCTATCCCTTTATATAAACTATACAGGAGGGGCAGAGTAGTCGGGAATGGGGAGGGGTGGCAGTTTATATCAGGGAGGGAATAACTTGTTGTGGAACCTTTGTAAAAGAGCCTGGCTCAAAGGTACTTGTAATCCTAGTTGTAATAAACAAAAATTGCATGAGGGAGGAGTCAGAAGAAGGGGAGGTGGAGGCATTATGAGTTCAGTTAAGGTCGAATAGAGGGAGAAAGGTGAGGTTGGGGGTGGTTTACAGACCACCCAGTCAAGATGAGGAGAGAGACAGGGAACTGATCTCACAAATATTGGAAGCTGCTGGGAAAGGAGAGGTGGTAATTGTGGGGGACTTCAACCTGCCCAAGGTGGACTGGAGTATACCATCCACAACATGTACTAAGAGTTAGGTGATCCTGTAAGGACTGGAGAATAGTATATGTAGTGCCCCTTCACAAAAGTGGTCTCAAGGATGATCCAGAGAATTACAGACTGTCACAAATCGCTCAGTCGGTCAGCCCTCTACTCCCAAAGTGCCAGCCTCTGAGTGTATGATTTGTGGACAGTGACCAGAACAAGGTAACCCTCTTGTCTGTTTTGTGGGTTTGAGTCACCTTAGTCTCAAGTTCTGAGGATTCAAACTGATAACCTCTTGTTAGCGTACCATTTATCAGGCTCAGATAATTCTGTCTTTGGGGGCTAGATATCTTTCCTCAGGCAACTAACCAGGTCTACAAAATGAACCCTTAGAACTATATGCAAGACCTTAGAGAACTCTATCCATTTCCCAGTTCAATATAACAATAAGCTCAAAAACAGTGTTAACTGTAACCTTTAAAAGCTTCACTTAAATAAAAAGAAATGTAAAGGCACTCCAGGCAGTTTCCGTTTTAAAATATATATCTTTACTTTAAAATAGGAAAACAGAAACTATTACAAAATAAAATATCCCAACACATACAGCCTTAAAACAAACAGGTAAAAGTGCAGATTCCTACAAATAATAACATTCAGACTAATCTTTGTCTAAGGTCCTTACTTCAGTGCTCTGAAGTTCCTCTTCTCTGTCAGAATTATGAAAGTGTCTGTCAAGGTTTTCTTAGTATGTTTTAAAACCAGTCCTGAGCCAGCCCTCTCACAGAGGTCACCAAACTCTGCCTTGGTGTAACAAAATCTATATTTATTATAACACCAAGATGGCCTACTAAGGTATTTAAAAAAATAAGAGATAACATAATAAATCTCTTCTTATGTTTGACTGGTCAGAACCAGTTTGTGCTTTGCTTTACCCACACATCAAAGTCTCTTTGATATTAGTCACTGTATTCAAAGCAAAAGTGTATTTGACTCCTTAATTCCGTCTGGGCTTTGGTATCTACACATCAAGGGTCTCTTTGATGAAATTAGCTGGTTTCCTGGGCTGATACCAAAACACATGCATGTTCTTTCCATTATGACACCTAGAGCAAAATCAAAGGATTTCCTGGGGATGCCAAGTGAATTACATTTACTTCCTGGATCAAAGCAAATTGACAAGAGAATTGCACCCCAGATATCTGCAGTTTAACAATGTTCTGTCCTTTGAACTTATCCCTGGGGGTTTGAGTGTCAGCTTCAGCAGCCAGCACCTCCCTCTGCCACAGTCCATCATACATTAATTTCTTATATTTACAACAAAATACACAGTCAGTCTGACCCCATTGTGGGCAAGCTGATGGAGACCATACTAAAGGAAAGGTTGGTGGAATATCTAGAGGAACATGGTCTCCAGGATGAGAGGCAGCATGGGTTCATGGGTGGAGATCATGTCAAACAAATCTGATTGACTTCTTTGACTGTGTCACTAAGACAGTAGACAGGGGCCAAGTGGCAGACATCCCCTATCTTGATTTCAGCAAGACCTTTGACTCTGTGCCCCACAAAAGGTTGATCAGGAAGTTGGTAGATCTTGGAGTTGGAGAAAAGATGGTCAGATAGGTGAAAAACTGTCTGATGGAGAGAACCCAGAGGGTGTTGGTGGGGAGAGAGTTATCTGGCACCAGAGAGGTAACAAGTGGGGTCTCACGGGGCTCTGTGCTGGGGCCGGTGTTGTTTAATGTCTTCATCAATGACATTGGGGATGGCATTAAAGGCAAAATGTGCCTATTCGCAGATGACACCAAGCTCTGTGGGAGAGTGGACACAGCTAAAGGGATACAGGAATATTTGGAAAAGCTGGGGAGGTGGTCCAGGATCTGGCAGCTTGGCTTCAATGCCAAGAAATGCAAAGTTATGCATATTGGAGCCAAGAATCCCAGGACAGAGTATTACCTGGGTGGAGTCTGAGTATTTGCATCAGAGGAGGAGAAGGACCTAGGAGTGATGATCACTAGTGACCTGAAGCACTCCATGCAGTGCAAGAAAGCAGCAGCAAATGCAAACAAGATGCTGGGATGCATAGCTGGGGGATCAGTAGTAGGAGAGAGGAGGTTATACTGCCCTTGAACAGGTCACTGGTAAGACCGCATCTAGAGTATGGAGTTCAGTACTGGTGCCCACACCTCAAAAAGGACATTAACCTGCTGGAGAAGGTACAGAGGAGGGCTACAAAGATGATAGCCGGTCAGCAGGGCAAGGTATACGAGGAGAGGTTGAGGGCACTGAACATGTACTCCCTGGAAGATAGGCGAGAGAGAGGGGACATGATTGGGACATTAAAGTACTTGAAAGGGATAAATAAGGTTGATAAGGAGAGTCTCTTTAAGCTGAGTGGCAACCATATCACAAGGGGTCACAGTCTTAAGCTGGAGGGTGGAAGGTTTAGGAGAAAGGTCAGGAAGCACTTCTTCACAGAGAGGGTGGTGAACACTTGAATTTACTGCCGGGAGAGGTCATCTCTTTGAAGATGGTGGGCAGCTTTAATAGAAGCTGGGATAGGCATGGGGGAAGGTAAGAATCGTGGGTAGGGAGGATGGGATGAGTGGGGAGGGAGGACAGGGACATTAACTCAATCTGTGGACCCTGCAATACTAGCAGACTTGATAGACCAAATGGACTTCTTCTGCTGGCTTCTTTGTATGTTCATATGTTCTTATGACAAAGCAGGCAACTAAGCAAGCATCCTTGAGTTCACACTTGGCTTCCACTTTCAGCCAGCCCTATAGCAGCTATATAGTCCAATAGTACTGTTGGTCATCCAAGTCAGACTGTCAAGCTGTGCCCCCGACTCCTCTTACACCCAGCAGCCCTCTCCCCAAGTGGTGACACAGCTTGATGGGGAGGGGTTGCACCTAACTCACCATTAGTTTCTGCGGTTGATGGGAGGAGATGAAGCTGTCAGCTAGAGATGTTACAAAGTTTTAGTTCGTTGGTGAAGTTTCGGCTAAGTTATAAAATTCACCATCACAAACATCTTTGCAAACTGCTCACTTTACAATGGATTTTCCTGGGAAAGTAGCCCTTTTGCATACGAAGTCAGGTGAAGTCATAGTGAAGTTGTGACTTCACCACTGAATTTGCATGACTTTGCTAGAAACAGTACCTCTTCACCTGCCAGAAACTTCGTGACGTTGTCACATTCGAATTTGGCAAACTTTGCAACAGATGAATTTGCAAAGCAAAGTTTAACTTTACATATTTCTTTTGCTGGCTCTGACACTGTCAATCTCATTCAGGCCAGACTCCTCCCACCTGATCCTACCATGCATGCAGCACCACATGGGGAGTGGGACCAACCCAGCCAGCAGCATGGATGGAAACATAAACTAAAAGAAGGGAGATTGGAGGGACTTTTCTTCTCCCCCACTATATCTTCCCTGGGGTTTCTAATACCAAGTTATTTTGTAAATTTGTTGGCACTTTAATGGAACAGCAGTAAATGTTGAGGTCCTGTGGTTTACTTGAACTATGCCGTGATCGAAACATCGAAAGCCCCTCAACCTATTTTCTGTATACTTGTCTAGTTTGTAGGCATGAACAATGATTCCGTCTCTTACACCCCGCTATTTAGCTCTGAATTTAAATTTAAATGAAGTTGTTTCACTCTGTTCTGCCCTGATGTGAAAACCTGTTTGACCCCATTGCAGAAGTCATGCCTCCACTCATGCACGGCAGCATGGCAGTTGATGATGTGTACATGCACAAGCCAGCTGAAGTGCTACTGTCAGTCAGTTCTGTTGTATATCTTCTGAAGTCCCTGTGTGCTTCTCCTGTCCTGGCCATCAAGCTTTTCAAGGCAAGTTCCCTAATGTTTCCTGTGGTTTAAAATGTGTCTGAGTTGGAAAAATGTAGTTGGAGTGATGCTGGAGCTTGTGACCTTTTGTTATTCAGAGAAGTTCTTTGCTTACACACTGAGCATGGCGTCCCTTTGATGTGCAGATATGCATTATCAACTCCCATGTTTTCTTTTACGAATGCAGTCATGACATTTGAAATGGAGTCAAACAGGGTTTTTTTTTTTTGCAGAAATTTTTTTTATTTTCAGATAAAAGGTGTACAAGATACAGTATACATCCAGAGAGTCTGTTCCATATAATTAATCATTCAGCTAGCAATGCACATGTACAAACTTCCATGAAGCATAGGGAAGGAAAATATAGCTGGGTAAAAGAGGGAGGAAAAGGACAGGTGGGGGGGATATAAAGTTTGGAAAAGAGAGGGTTAGGGAGTAATACAGACATCAATTATTATTCTCTCAGAAGGTGTGCAGACATTTAATTATACATACAGTACACAGGAGGAAAGGTCAGACATCAAGTTAGAAAAAACAGTCCGTTATTCAGTTGTAAGCAGATTGTTATCACTCTTGTAACCACTGAAATTGTACACCGACTAAAGTTTGATGAATTAAAAAAGGGGTACTGAACTGGGGGTGGAGCTAGGGAAAGAGTATACTGTTTTGTCCTTATTCTACTTCCGGGTAAGTGACAGATTATTGTACTCACCAATGTATGAGTCCTTCCTGGTCAGTCAGCTTTGCTGCACATAAACACACCAGCCTGATTCTATAGATTTAGACTGGCCCATTCAGTCCTTTTCACGGCTTCAGGAGAGAAGTTGGACCAAGTGTGTATATGCTCTGCAAAATCTGGGTATACCCTGGGACAAAAAACAGATGAATCCCAAAGCTTAAGTTCTTAACTTAAATACATTATAGTAGAAGTACCATATGCAGGGTACAGCCAGTGTAACCGTCAAACGGGTTTTCATACCAGAGCAGAACAGCATGAAACAACTTTGTTTATGTAACCCTCCTACAAATGGGGGTTCCTAAAAGCTTCCCCAGAGCTCGTTTAAATGCTCCATGCCTGGCTGGTGTTCGGCGTTTAAGCCATTTTAAATGGATAGCCGGTGAGCGCCTTTAAAGCCTCCATATACTGTCTCTTTAAGGCCTGCCTGTTCGCAGTCATAATTAGCTGAAATGTGGGAGGGCTGTGTGGTTGTATGCCCAAGTCCCGCCTGGACTGCCCAGTAAGTGCTCCGTACTGCCCTCGCTATGTTGTGCAGTGGGAGGCCTCTGGAAAGATGTAATTGGTTATTGATAATAGCGTAGAGTACTAATGATAATGTGTTTGTTCTAACCTGCCTTCTTTGCAGTAAAGACTGTTCCAATTATCTCCTCCATTTTGGTCCAGAACTGCCGAATTGGACCAAACAGTACCTCAGGACTCTGTAGAGCCGTCTGACCAGTAGAGGAACTGCTGGTAATTTGGGAAAGGCATTATGGGCTATGGCGCTCTTTCAGGCCACTGAGGGCCGGAGAAAGTGACTGGCATGTGACGCTAGCCAATGGGATCGGGTGTTGCCCGAACTGTAAGGAATGCTCCATGCTGTTAGGGGCAGATTCGTGCTGACTGTGAAGGGGAAAGGAGTTCCTGCATCGTTTGAGTGTTCGTGCTGGAAGCGCGTAAAAGGCCTGAGGCGGCCGTTTGCTTGTCAGTGCTTCGGACTAAATCCGCCGGTGGGTGGTCGGAGGAGGCTGTGTAGGGACACAGCTACCTACCAGGCTTCACCTGAGGGGGACTGGAGAATCTGCTGAATCGCGCTCGGTCCATCAGGACGTTTGGAGTGGCTGCTATCGCCCGCAGTGGCTGTGAGTTCGTTCGGGTACTGAAAGCAGCTGCCTGGTATGGTACCCCTCTGTTGTTGCCATATAAATGTGTGCGGAGGTTGTCGACGCTCAGGCTCAGCTCAGCAAGTGATGAAGGAAGGGTATCTGCTGGAGTCGTGAGTACTGGGTCAGGGTAGTTCCCTGTTAAGTTTACAAGCAGTGGACAAAATCTTTTTATTATACTGCTGCCTGTATTAACTGAGCCCTCTGCTCATTCTGATCTGCTCAGGGAAGTGAATGCTTACTTGCATCAGGGCCCCAACCAGCTGCCACGAGGGACTAGCCATTAGGGCTTGGGTACCCAGGGACAGTAACTAATAGTTTTAGGCCTGTGCACAGAGCCCTAGGTAGATAAGAATAGTGATAAGCCAATCAACTCGATTTCCCCCTGTTCTTGTTACTTCCCCCTTAAATAAATCAGATTGTTTGTTTGCAACTGTACCCTTGCTGGATTGTGTTCTACCCTCACATCTTGGTATACCCAATGCTGCACTTTTCACCCTCTTGCCACCCTTCCTACATTTCTTCTCCCCCCCCTTCCCTCTCCCTATGACTCTGGCACTTCTTATCTGTTGTCTATCTTCTCTGACAAATGCCGCTGACTGCCTTGTTACAATGCTACCCTTGAACTGTATTAATCTGTACTCTGTTTGCAATGTCCACATTGTTGTAATGCCTGTCTTGATGTTCCCCATAATTTGTATTTCTCTGACATGGAACCTTTGTTAAAGAGCCATGGCTCAAAGGTATTTGTAATCCTAGACTTGATAAATAAATAAATAAATATACTGTACAGTGAAAGTGTGATAATGGTGCCTTACTTTCCAAGGGGTCCCCAGAGTGAGCTGAGAGATACCAGCCGGGGGGTAAGTGTACAGGGGAAAAGTACTGTCATTACTTCGGGCGAGCCACTAGTGGGGCGAAAGAGGGGTTGCAGTAACCCAGAGGGCTGTGACCGAGTCAATGTCGACTGTTTTAACCCCCGACCTCTGGGTGGAGGCACCCGTTAATGGATCTGGGCCCCTCACCCTGCCACAGTTGAGGCAGGCAGGGGTAGTAGCCCTAAGGGTAGCGCCCCTGGGGGTTACATTTAAATTAGGATAAAATTAGGGGATGCAAGAGATAAAATCATTGTTATGCCTACAGACTACACAGGCATACAGAAACAAACATTATAGGGGCTTTCCCTTTAACCATGATTGCCACTGTGTGCGGACTCAGTGAGTGCAAGCATTCTGCTAAAAAGTTAACATATTGGTTGCTGCATTACGGTACCTGCATAGCCAGAGAAGTTTTCCAGGAAGAAGATCTGCAACAGATATCAGCAGTTCCAGTTCACTGAAGCCAAGCACCATCTGTCTCTAGCAGGATCATTTCATTTTCATTTTATTTTAAAAAGGAAAAACTAATAAGTACAATACAAAACATAAATAAGGATCCTTTCCATTTGATGACACCAAACTGGGAGCAGTGGTGGATGGGGGCAGGGGCTGCAGCAGGACCCGGAAACATTGGAGAGAGATGGTCATGCACCTTGCAGTTCGGCTTCAATGCTAAGAAGTGCAAGATTATGCAATTAGGAATGCTGAATTCAGTTATAAGCTGGGAGGTGTGCAGTTATTGGTATCCATTGAGGAGAAAGATCTGGGTGTGCTAGTCGCAGGCCATATGGTGTATAGCAAGGGGAATTACCTCAAGGAGTGAAGAGGTGATCCTGCCACTGTACAGGGCACTGGTGAGTCCTCACTTGGAGTATTGCATGCAGTTCTGTCACCCCTATTTAAAAGAGACATCAGACTGTTGGAGGGAGTACAGAGCAAAGCAACCAAGATGTTGAGTGGGATGAGGGAAAAGCCCTATGGGGTTAGGTTAAAGATGCTCAATATGTATTCGCTGGAGGACAGAAGGAACAGGGGCAATATGATTGAGACCTTCAAATGCTTGAAGGGCATTAATTGGGTTAGCCATGAGGGTCTGTTTAAATTTAGAAGTGAAGGGATCACAAGAAAGCATAGCCTAAAGTTGGAGGGGGAGGTTCGGAAGGGAGATGAGGAGGCACTTTCTCACTGAGAGGGTGGTGACAGCATGGAATGCTCTGCCTGAAGAACTGGTTTTAAAGGCATCAGTGGGGGGATTTAAGGGTGTGGGGCAGGCTTAAGGGCAGAATCAGAATGGGAAGGTAGGTAAGTCAGTTGGATCAGTTAGTGGGGAGGGGCAGAGAGGGGGTGGGGGCAGCATTGGTGCCCAACACTGTGAGCTGCACACTCAGAGCAGACTCGATAGACTGTTAGGCCTGTATCTGCTGGCTTCATCATATGTTCATATTCTGAAGTGTTGTTACAACATTTATGCATGTGAACATATTATGTCTGGAACCATCGAAATGGTAAGTAAAGTTCAAGTTTGCTCATTTAAACTGTTGCCCAAATTGTTTCTCCAAGGATGTAACTTTTGTCTCTTATGACCTGTGGTCTGAATGGTCTGTACACTAGAGCAGGCCCCCTTTTTCATTCACACCCTTGCAGTACATTTCTTCCCACGAGATTTGCCCACAGGACACCTAGTTGGGGCATCCCAGCTGAGCATACCAGATGTGAAGTGGAAAGGAAAGAAAGAACCCTACACAAAAGCATTAGCGACGTGCTTTGTTCCCCAGTGTTACACTGTGGTATAACGCACTGTATCTTTTGCCATCATAATTTGCTTTGTATTTCTCCCCATCCCTCTTCCCCAAGGATGCATCTCGAAATGAGCTGGTACCAGTTCAGCGTGCAGTTCATGCTAAACTTTTAAGTAAATACATAAAAATACAGTTAGAAAATTGCTATAGCTCATGTCCATTTTATTAACACCTGAAACAGTTTCCCCAAGTCTACAATTACATACAGTTCAGCAGTTGGGGAGCCTTTTTGCAGCTCATGCTGTAATTGTGCTGAATGAAGGCTTTGCAGATTTATGATTCTGCTGAACATAGTCAGTTTTATGTATTTATTTATTTCAAACATTTTACCAGGAAAGACATACTGAGACATTAACAGCTTGTTTCCAGATGCATCCTTGGGGGGTATGGAAGACAGAGACATAGAAAGATAGATAATGACAGCAGAAAAAAAAAACATTGATCCATCCAGTCTGCCCATTAAATCTTTTTTTATTTTTTTATTTATTATACCTTTTCCCCCACTGCCGTCAGCCCAATACCTCTTGGCCTCCACCTCCATATAGGACCGTGACCATTAGATACCTCCTGGCTTGCCCCCCAGGGTGGGGTTGCGGCACTGACCCCCTTAACAGTGAAACATAGAAACATAGAATCTGATAGCAGATAAGGACCGTTTGTCCCACCAAGTCTGCCCATTTCCCTACCTAATGGATAAGCTGCAGATCCTAGTTAACAAACAGCCTACTTCCTCCTACCCCTCCACTAGAATTGCCTTATGTCTGTCCCATGCATTCTTGAATTCCCCCACTGTTTTTGACTCTATGACCTCCTCAGAAAGGCTGTTCTATGCATCTACAACCCTCTCTGTGAAGAAATACTTCCTCATTTACCTCTGAGCCATCCGCCCTCTAACTTCAAATTGTGCCTCCTTGTTCTTGCACGTCTATTTTTCTGAAAGATGCTACCCTTTTGGACTTCATTGATTCCCTTGAGGTATTTGAAAGTTTCTATCATGTCCCCCCCTCTCCCTCCTTTCCTCAAGGCTATACATCTTAAACTCCTTTAGTCTTTCTTCATATGTCTTCTGATGCAGACCCTGCACCATTTTGGTTGCCCTCCTCTGGACTGCCTCCATCCTGTCTATGTCTTTGCAGAGATGAGGGCTCCAGAACTGCACACAGTATTCCAGATGGGGTCTCACCAGCTGTCTGTACAGAGTGATAACAACTTCATGTTTTCTGTTGGCGGTGCCTCCCTATGCCTCCCAGTATCTCCCCAGCCCTCCTTACTGCCTTCACGCATTGCTTGCCTACTTTTAAGTCATCTGATATAACTACCCCAGGTCACTTTCCATTTTTGTTGTTGATAGTACCTCCCCCCCATTGTGTACTCTTCCCCTGGGTTTTTGTTTCCCAGGTGCATTACTTTGCACTTCTTTGCATTGAGTCTAAGCTGCCATACTTTTGACCATTCCTCCAACCTTGCCAAGTCCTTTCTCATCCTTTCCACCCCCTCTTGTGTATCAACCCTGTTGTAGATCTTTGTGTTGTCTGCAAATAGGCATGCTTTCCCCTTCCAGTCCCTCTGCCATGTCACCTATAAAGACACTGAAGAGGTCCACTCCCAGTACTGAACCTTGTGGTACCCCACTAGTAACCCTGCTTTCTTCGGGGTGGACTCCATTTACTATTACCCTCTGCGTCCTGTTGTTCAGCCAGTGTTTTACCCAGGCTACAACCCTGGGACCCACTCCAAGGCTGGCTAACTTAGAAACATAGAATTTGATGGCAGATAAGGACTGCTTGGCTCACCTAGTCTGCCCATTTTACTACCTAACAGATAAGCTGCAGATCCTAGTTAACTAACAGCTGGTTTATTAATCTTTTGTGTAGGACTGTGTCAAATGCCTTGCTAAAATCTAGGTAGGCCATGTCCACAACCCCTCCCTGGTCTACAACTTTGGCCACCCAGTCAAAGAAATTGATTAGATTCATCTGACATGACCTTCCTGCTGTCAATCCATGCTGCCTTGGGTCCTGTGCCCCACTGGCCTCTAGGTACTCAACATTTCTTTCCTTCAGAAGTCATTCCATCATTTTCCCTACTACTGAGGTCAAACTAACAGGTCTGTAGTTTTCTGCCTTTGTCTTGCTCCCACTTTTGTGAAGGGGAATCACATCCACCCTCCTCTAGTCCTCAGGCAGCACACTATCCTCCCATGATTTGTTAAAAAGGGTAGTCAGTGGTGTCACTAGTTCTCCCTTTAGTTCTTTTAGAATTCTGGCGTGAATCTTGCCAGGCCCCATTGCTTTGTCCACCTTCAGTTTTGGGAGTTCTATCAGGACCCTTTCTTCTGTGAATGGACTGGTATCGACCCCCCTATCCAGAGTGCTTCTATTCTTTGGTTCAGGTACCTCCCACTGCTCTTCTTTCGTGAGTACTGAGCAGAAGTATTCATTCAGTATCCCTACTTTTTCACTGTCACCCTCTGCCCATCCTCCTTCCTTTTATTAAGCCTCACTATACCTCCCTTGGTCTTTCTTCGCTCCCTAATGTACCTATAAAAGGTTTTATTCCCCTTCTTAACTGAGTTGGCTATCTTTTCCTCAGTTTGGGCCTTTGGTATTCTGACTGCCATTCCCACTTTCTTCTGCTTTAACTGGTACAGTTCTTTGTCCTGCTCCTTCTGTATTTCCTTATACTTCCTGAATGCTACCTTTTTCTCCCTAACCTTCCCCGCCACCTCTTTTGAGAACCATAGTGTTTTTTCACTTCATTTTGTTTTGTTGATTTGCTTCACACAAAGGCTTGTTGCCTCTGTGATGGCTGTTTTCCCCATTGTTCCTCCACCCCTCCTTCTTGTCCGTTTGCTAGTGCTTTTCTGAGGCACTCTCCCATGTTCCCAAAGTCAGCCCTCGTAAAGTCCAATATGCTTGCTTTTGTATGGCTTGACTCTATGGCTGTGTTTATCGTGAACCACACTGTTTGGTGGTCGCTTGTTCCCAGATGGCTACCCACTTCTAAATCCAAGATCCTCCCTCTGTGTCCGTTTGAGAGTACCATGTCTAAGATTGCTCCCTCTTGAGTGGGTTCCAACACTAGCTGTCTGAGCCATTCCCCCTGTAGGGCATCGAGAATGACCCTGCTCTTGGATGTGGCTGCAGCAAAGGTGCTCCAGTTAACATCTGGCATATTCAGGTCCCCCATCAACATTATCTCCCCTTTCTCTGCCATTCTAAGGATGCCTTCTATCATTTCCTTGTCCATTGCCTCCCCCTGAGATGGGGGTCGCTATACAACCCCCGTGTGGATTGTAGTGCCATTTCCTGTCTCCAGGGTGGCCCACGGTGCCTCCTCTACTCCCTGTTTACCCTTTAGTTCTGTTGCTTTGATACCTTCCCTTACATAGAGAGCTACTCCTCCTCCTCCTCTTTTACGCTCCTTGTCCCTCCTGTAGATTGCTTACCCTGGTATGTTGACATACATAATAAAGCCAACTTTCAGTACAGAAGCACTGAAGCAAGGGTTACCCCAAAGGTCATTGGTAATAAAGTCAACGTTCAAGGAAACACTACATCACACATACCCCCATAATGCTAAGCATCATGGAATATATATGCAAATCACATGCTTCTTATGTATGAACCAATGTGATTAATTGCCCTACCTTTGTTTCTTGTATGCTAATGTGCCTTTCATCTGTAATTAATTCTTGGTCGCCCCTAAAAAAGGGACTCTGTTGTCTCAGTGGGCTCACCCGGTCAACAAATTTCAATAAATAAATAAATAAATTTCAGATTGGCTCAGTTTTCAGCAGGAATGCATGGTAGCAATTTAAGTGCATTTAACAACATTTTATTTATTTATTTTTTCAGAGATCGAAAAGTACCTTTGAGTCAGAGACTCATTTACAAAGGTTCCACGTCACATATATTGAACAGTACAAAGTTAAGGTAACATACAGGGCAGGGAACATAAACACGCTTGATATATGGTAAATGTAAGAAATAAGGCTTGCAGTCTTGACCTAACAGACTTATGGAGGCTCAGATAATCATCTAGTATGAAAGAAAGAAATGAAAAATTGTCGGGGGTTAGCCAGCTAGAGGCCGTTGTCATTGTGGGGGGGGACATATGTCAAGGTCAGTAACAGTCACAGCAGTTTGAGGACTGGAGTTGACCCTTGAGGTGGGTTTTGAAGAGTCCAATAGAGTTTTGGGTTGCGATGAAACTGGGTAGGCCATTCATCCAGGAGGGAGTCTTGTAGCTAAAAGACCTTTGAAACTGGGAGGCATGGCATTGGGGAACTGTGAGTTGTTGTTTGCTGGAGTTACGAGTTACTTTTGGGGTTGTGGATGGGTAGATTAGGGTGGTGAGACCCGGGAGGGGAGAGAGACCTAGGGTGATTTTTTTGGACATAAGACAGGTGTGAAATTTGATCCTATTGTCGAGGTTAAGCCTGTTAGTGGAGTTATAGTGGGAGCAGATGTGTGTGAGGTGGTGCAGCCAGGACAAGGTGACAGGTTTTGTTGAAGGAGATGGAGCCTCTTTAGGGCTGAGGTGGTGGCAGCACTATTAACGAGAATATCATAGTTGAGGAGGGAGAGGATACAGGACAAGACCGCAAGCCGGAGGGCATCTTGGGTAAGGCAGTGTTTAACGTTGTATAGCAGTCCAAGGCGGATGTTGAGGGCCATGGACAGGTGGTGTACATGCTGGTGGACATTGAGAGCCAGGTCCAGGGTGATGCCTAGATATTTGAAGTAGTTCACTTGTTCGAGCGGGGTTTGGTCAGCAGTTAGTACCTGGGGGCAGAGTTTCTGCTTAGTGTTCTGGGGGTGGATGAAAATCATGAACTTGGTCTTCTTGTAGTTCAGTATAAGGTGTTGTGCAGTGAACCATTGCTCAGCTTCACTAAAGGAGGACTGGAGGGTATGGTGGAGTTGCAATGGGTCATGGTTGGAGTCATAGAGGGCAGCATCATCTGCATATAGTAGGAGGTTGCTAGAGCAGTTGCTTGGGAGGGAGTTAAGGTAAAGGCTGAAAAGAAGGGGACAAAGGATGGACCCCTTGGGGACCCCAGAGCAAACTGGGAGACTATTGGACAAGGTAGTGCCGATTTTGACCTATTGGCACCTGCCCATTAAGTAGTCAGTGAACCAGTGTAGGGCATCCTGTGAAAAGCCAATGTTGGAGAGTGTGACTAGCAAGAGGTAGTGATGTATGGTGTCAAAAACCTTAGAGAGGTCAACAAAAACAGTGCCAGTGGTGTGGCCTTTGTCTAGTGCAGAGTGGATGTGCAGTGAATTCCAGGAGGGCAGTACTGTGCCCTTTGCGGAAGCCATGCTGCTGTTTACAGAGGAGATCATGTTTGTTAAGGTGGTCAGTGAGCTGGTCATAGACAATGTGCACGAAACCTTTGGATGGGCGATAGATATGCGTGGTAATTTATTGGTGTCAATGCGTCCCTGCTTTTAAATATGGCAGTAATGGAAGTAGATTTCCATGTGATGGGAATTTACCTTGAGAGAGGAAAGGTTCAGAATATGGGTGAGTGGGCAGAGTACGCCTTGGAGGGTGAGCCAGAGAAGCTTCAGATCCAGGGAGTCACTACTATAGCGAGCGTGGTTTAGAGCATTTTTGAGATAAGGCTCAGCAGCCTTGAGGGTGATGCACCACAGGTGAAAGGGAGGGTTATGCTGGGAGGGGGGGCAAGGCAGTGGTTTGTCAAAGAAGTTAGGAGGGAGGACATGGCTAAGGTTACTGAAATCTTGGTTGAAGGCCGAGGCTATGCTGGAGGGGTCAGAAGTCAGATGCCCATCCACCACTATTAGGTTGGGTAGGGTGTTAGGATTTTTTCCTCTGATTTCCTTGACATTAACCCACTGCCCCAGGTATTGGTAAGGGCAGCTTTGTAGTGTTCGGCTTTAGCTTTGCGTAATGCCCACGTGCATTTTTTCTGGGCCTCTCTATACATCTGCCTATCAGATGGACGACCTGTCTCATTTGAGAGGTGCCAGAGCGAGTCACATGTACACATCAAGGCATGGAGCTGGTCGGTGATCCAGGGGGCAGGGTCACCTTTGGCCATCCTTTTGGAAAGGGGGGCAAATAGATCCAAGACGGTGTTAAAAGTGCAAATGTAGAGGTCAAGGGCTATGTCAGGGTCAAGGGTATTAGTTAAGAAGGACCTGTCCAGTGACCTGAGATGAGATCCTAGGAGAGCGAGTTTGCCTGGGCCTAGTTTGCAAAAGACAATTACCTTGGGGGGGGGTCTTGATCATTTTGCAGGACCATGTGCAGAGAACAGGGGAGTGGTCGCTGATCGTAGTTGGTAGTACCATGGTGCTAGTGATTTTATGGGGATGGTTGGTGAAAACCAGGTCCAGGAGGGAGGAGGCTCTGGTGCAGGGGTCCAGATGAGTGGGAGGGGGGATTATTTGTGTGAGGTCTTGGATAGTAGCTGCGTCTATAAGCGGGGTTACAGACTTAGCCAGCCAGTTGGTGTTGAAGTCTCCAAGGATAATTTGTTCATTTTGTTGCAGGAGGGAGGCAAGATATAATAGGATTGAGTGGAATGCCACTTTCTGGTCTCTATTCGGAATATAGGCTGCTGTGATGAGAAGGGGGGATTTGGGAGTGACCCATAGTGAGCTTGAGTGTGATGGCCTATGGTCCTGGAACTAGCGAGGGGAAGGGAAGTGGCTGACAGTGTATTGTGTCCTTAATGTAGATGGCGCAACCCCTCCGCTTCCCCTGTCAATCTCGCTCAGAAGAGATTGAAACCGGGCATGGCTACGGCGGAGTCCGGGATCAAGGGGAGAGCTAGGTTTCAGTTAAGGCAATGACGTTGGGCTGGTGTTGGAGGACCCAACCCTAGTAGGAGTCCCACTTTTTCAGTAAACTATAGACATTGAGACTGGCAATGCGAAGTCCGCTATTGGGGGTATGGCTAGGTATTGAGGTTGCAGCTGGACCAGGATTAGGGTGGATATTACCAGATATAAGGAGGAGTAGTAAGAGGAGGGACCTGAGTGCAGAGTTCCAGGCTGATTTTCGTATATGATGCTCTATGCGAGTGCAGCCCCTGGGGAGCTGGAAAGGGAGGGGATAGGTAGGGGTAGTGTGCAGGGGGCAGACAATAGGAGAGTGTGGGATGAGAGAGGAGGTGGAGGGTTCACAGGTTTCTTAGGGAGCAGTACCTCATGTAGTAGTGTCCTTGTGAGGGTAGTCTGTGTGTGGTAGTGGTCATAGTTGCATGTGGTACATGTGGGTAGGAGGAAGGTCCCATAACTTGGGCGGAGGGCGGACGCAGTGTAGGTCAGGTTCTCCTTGGTGTGCTTTGCAGGAGCTGGTGGATGCCAGGCAGTGTGGATGTAGGGGTAGCCTGTGGCTCTGGAAGCTTGACTGGTATGGGAGGTAGAGGAGGGGGGAATGAGTACAGGGGACAAAGCAGAAGAGAGAGACAGGAGTAGGGGAAGCATGTTGAGGAGGGGGAGGCTGGAGGGTGAGTGATAGGCAGTAGTGGTGTAGAGAAAAGAGAGTAGAGCAGCCTCTAGTGGAGACTGGGTATAAGATGCAGATGGAAAAGTGGTCTGATTGGTTCAGCCATATATCGTCTCCTATATAAGGAGAAGTTGAGCAAGGGTGGTCGGTGGGTGTGGTGGGGAGCAAACGCAATGTGTTGGCAGGGTCTAAAATTTGGATTCTCTTGGAGAAGCAGGCAGGTGAGCAATAGGAGGCCTGGTCACCTTGCCCTGCTATTTCAAAAGTTCAGCGGTTTACCTGGGATTGCTTTCGGGGGGTGGGGAAGGGCAGCTTCAGTGGCCCTCACAACCTCGTCGGCTGGCATGACCCTCGGTGAATCCGTGGCTCTGGTATTGCTTTTGGGGGTGGGGAAGGGCAGCTACACTGGCCCTCATGACCTCGTCGGCTGGCAGGAGCCTTGGTGGATCCATGGCTCTGCGATTGCTTTCGGGTGGTGGGGGAGGGCAGCTTCACTGGCCTTCGCGACCTCATTGACTGGCAGGACCCTCAGTGGATCCATGGCTCTGCGATTGCTTTCTTGGGGGTGGAGGAGGGCAGCTTCACTGTCCTTCGCAACCTCATCAGCTGGCAGGACCCTCGTGGATCTGTGGCTCTGGGATTGCTTTTGGGGGTGGGGAGGGCAGCTTCACTGGTCCTCATGCCCTCATCAGCTAGCAGCACCCTCGGTGGATCCGTGGCTTTGGGGGGTTGATATCTCTATCCTGGTATCTTAATTTCTATAATACAGTCACTTAGTACTTTTCATATTTATCAAAAACACCTAGTGCCATGGTATTTTCAACATTTACAGGTTTCATGCACATAAGGTATATACATCAAGGTATTTTATGACATAGTGCTATTGCATACTAAATCCAACAATGAAGAACACAGCCTGTTGTTTTACATCAGCTCGGAGGTCACCACAATAACCTCCCTGTACGAGAACCTGAGAGGGAAAAGGAAAACCAAAGAGAACACTACAGCATAGTCAAGAAAGAGGTAGGGAGTGCCCATAGGTGGCCAATCTTATGGCCTAAAAATTGTAAAGGATAGATTAGGCTAAGAAATAGAAGAACTGTTGCAACAGATTTAAGAAAAGGTTGGCCCTCAAGAGTTGCAGGATCTCCCTGCCACATATCCCCCACCTTAAGAGGAAAGCAGTTATTTCAGACTGCTTACCACCATCCTGTCCCAGGAAGGGATGGAGCTTCCACCCATCCATCTTCAGAAGCTCTGTGACAGGGTCCCTTTTAATGATAACATTCCATCATAAACATAGTGGATATCCTAATTCTTTACCCTGAGGTGTTAACACATTTCTCAACAGAGACTAATGGTACCTTCCCTGCACTATCTCCTTTTAGGGAAAGTCCATCATATTTCATTGACATAAATTCCTGCACCATACCTAGACATGAAATCAGTACTTGCATGTTTTGTCCCTGCCCTGTGGGACACAGTAAATCAATAGGGCTGAAGAGCTAAGTACCACCACATTATACAGGGATTTTTTTCTCTCATTTGGTACAACCAGCAGAGGAGGTTATAATCAGTTAAAATCTTAAATTCAGCCCCTCACAAGTAAGATTTCAGAGACTCAATAACCCACTTCAGAGCTAAGCATTCTTTCTCTATGGTAGCATATCTTCTCTCCCTCTCATGTAGCTTCCTGCTGATATACATGATTGGAAGTTCTTCCCCATCTATTTTCTGAGATAAGACTGCCCCAATACCATTCTCTGATGCATCAGTTTGAACCTCAAACACTTGGTTGAAGTCAGGGATTTTTAATACAGGAGCTGTACAGAGAATGGTCTTGATATACCTAAATGATTCATCACAAATAGGGGTCCACTGAACCTTATTCAGCCACCTCTTTTTAGTTAGATTAGTCAAGAGACTGGCAACGGCAGAGAAATTAGGAATAAATCTTCAGTAATAACCAGCCAAGCCTAGGAAAGATCTCTCATGCTTTTTTGGGGTAGGTATTGGGCTGTTTGCTACTGCTATAACCTCCTCTACCTCAGGCTTCATTTATCCATTGCCTAAAATGAATCCTAGGTATCTTGTCTCAGTCTTTGCTAGGGCACACTTAGCAGGGTTAATGGTCACTCCTGACTGCTTTATTGCTTGCAATACCTGGGACAAGTGTCTAACATGGGTTTCCCAGTCAGAGCTGAATATGACCATATTGTCCAAATAAGCAGCACAGTACTCAATGTGTAGTCTTAGTATGTGGTCCATAAAATGCTGAAAAGTGGCTGGGGCCCCATGTAGTCTGAATGGCATTATGACTAGCTGGTATAAACCAATTGGGGTGCTAAATGCAGTTGTATCTTGTGAATCAGGTGACAAGGGGAATTACCAATATCCCTTATTGAGGTCAAGGGTGGAGATATACTGTGCATGTATTTATTTATTTATTTATTTATTTATTTATTTAAACATCAGTTTAGAAACCTTTGAGCCAGAGGCTCATTTACAAAGGTACCTCGTCACAAAATTGCATTGCCTAGCCTGTCAATGATCTAATCTATTCAGGGCATTGGGTAGCCATCAAATAGTGACACGTTGTTAAGCTTTCTAAAATCTAGGCACAGATGTATTCCACCTTCTTTCTTGTACACTATGACCATGGGTGAAGACCATGCACTCTTTGAGGGCATAATTATGCCTAACTGCTCCATTTTTTTGACTTCCTGAATCACCTCATCCCTCACCTTCATGTGTAAGCTGTAGGGCTTTTGGTGTATGGGTTTGCCTTGCGTGGCAGTTATGGTGTGCACAATTCGTTTGGCCCTCCCTGGGACGTTTGTGAATATGGGCTCAAATTCTTGTAATACCCCCTTCTAATCTTTCTGTTGCTGAGGCTCCAATTCAAGGTTTATTTGTATCTCATCCAATGGTCCAGACTACTCTAGCCTTTTATAGGTAACTTCCAGCTTTGACTCCCTAACTTCAGAATGGATATAAAGGGAAGAGTTAGGCTTCTCACACCATCTCCTAAGGAGATTCATATGATAAATTTTCTGGGCGGACCTCTTTCCAGGCATGCTAAGCTCATAGTTCACTGCTCCTGTTTGCCTCAAAATGGTGAAGAGGCCCTGCCATTTCATGAGTAGTTTGTTCTCTGTGGAGGGAAGGAGTAACAACACTTTGTCCCCTGACTGAAATGTTTTAGTCCTCAAACCCTGGTCGTATCTTTCTTTCTGCAATTCTTGCTTCTGTTCTAAACTCTGGTGTGCCAAGTTGATATTCCTCACCAGGCGTTTGCGTAAGTGAGTCATGTGCTCTATGATATTCCCACCTCCTTCCCTTCTTCCCAGTGTTCTTTAACCAAAACCAGTGGCCCCCTGGGGTTCCTCCAATACAATAATGAAAAAGGAGAGAAACCAGTGAATGCTTGGGGGATTTCTCTGTAAGTGAAAAGTAAATAGGGAGGTACCTATCCCAGTCTTTACCTTCTTTTTTTACATACTTCCTCAACATTCTCTTTAATGTCTAATTATACCTCTCTATGATGCCGTCAGTCTGTGGGTGGTATGGGGATGTATGCACTGCTACCACGCCCAACAGATGGTAAAATTATTTTAGCAGGTGTGCTTTAAAATTACTCCCCTGATTGGTATTTCTTGGGGGATTCCCATGCAGCTAAAAACATTTGCTAGCTCCTCTGCTATTCTTGGGGCAGTGTCATTTCTCATGGGGATAGCTTCTGGGTAGGGGGTAGCATAATCACATATTACCATAACAAATCTATTACCCTTTCAGCTCTTTTCCAAGGGGCTCTCTACATCCATGGCTATCCTGTCAAAGGGGATGTCACAATGGAGATGGGTTGTAGAGGTACTCTATCCCTTTTTCCTGCCTCAGCTACCTTCTGACACTCAGCACATGCTCTACAATACTCAACAATGTTCTTGTGGATAGAGGGCCAATAAAACCTGGGTAATATCCTATTCAGGGTGCTACCTCTGCCTGCATGGCCTGCTAATGGGATGTCATGCACCAGATACATGATTTGGGAGTGGAATTTTTCTGGAACCATTAATTGGTCTACTATCTCTCCTGTTCTGGGGTTAGTGTATTCTCTATACAGTATTGCCTGTTTTACAACAAACTGAGGGGCACCTTTTTCTACTCCTTTCCCCACCTGTGAAAAAAGGATTAAGTGAAGGGTCTGCTTTTTGCTCATGCTGCATATCACATTTGGAAGGCTGGGCCTGTAGTTCAATGGACAAACAGCCAGCCACTCCCACTTCCTGAGTTATATAAGCAGTTCCTCTCAGCCTCCTTCTGAAGCACTTTTTCTTTGCCAGCCAGAGGCTTTGTCAGTCTGTCCTCTGAGCTGGCTGGGGCCTATCTTCTCCGCCGCCTTGCTGCTCCTGCTTGTCTCTACTGGACTTCTGTGTTTATTTTCCTGCTTCTGGTTTGCATTTTGCTTCTGGCTTTGTGCTTCTTTCTGTCTTTGTGCCCTGTTTTCTGTGTTTGTGTGTCTTTGATTTTGTCTTTTTTTTTTTGGGGGGGGCTTTGTTTCTAAGCTCCTAGCATATTGCACCAGAGCTTATACTACTTGTTCCCAGTTACTCACAACTCTCAAATTACTTGCAATGCAACTGCAGCAATTATCTGTGTGTTTCAGCTCAACCATAGCTGCTCTCCATGCTGCACTTTCAATTGTTTTCATCTGACTCAGGCTCACTCTGAACCCTAGCTATGCAGCTCAGTCATGCTTTCTCAACTCGTTCTACTTACCTCATTGCTTCAGTTTCATTGCAGTGCCAGGTGATAGCTGCTTCGGAGCATTGTGCCTTCTTTATTTTATGTTTATTAGAGTTTACAACTCATTATTCTCAAAACAGATGCTGCTTCTACGTTTATACACCCTGTTATACTCTGAGGTGAGCTAAAGCTACTGCTGATTCTGTAAATTAGTTTCAATTATAGAAGAAAGGGTTCTGAAAGAACTCTTAAAACTGAAGGTGGACAAAGCAATGGGGCCTGATGGGATTCATCCCAGAATTCTAAAAGAACTAAGGGTAGAACTAGTGACACCACTGACTACCCTCTTTAACAAATCATGGGAGGATGGGGTGGTACCCGAGGACTGGAGGAGGGCAGATGTGATTCCCCTTCACAAAAAGTGGGAGCAAGGCAAACGCAGGAAACTACAGACCTGTTAGTTTAACTTCAGTGATAGGGAAAATGATGGAATCACTTCTGAAGGAAAGAATTGTCGAGTATCTAGGGCCAGAGGGGCACAGGACCCAAGGCAGCATGGATTCACAGCAGGAAGGTCATGCCAGACTAATCTGATACATTTCTTTGACTGGGTGACCAAAGTAGTAGATCAGGGAGGGGCTGTGGACATGGCCTACCTAGACTTTAGCAAGGCATTTGACACAGTCCCACACAAAAGATTAATATACAAGTTAGCCAGCCTGGGAGTGGGTCCCAAGATGACAGCCTGGGTAAAAAATTGGCTGGAGAATAGGACACAGAGAGTAATAGTAAATGGAGTCCACTCTGAAGAAAGGGGGGTTACTAGTGGGGTACCACAGGGTTCAGTATTAGGACCGGTCCTCTTCAATGTCTTTATAAGCGACATTGCAGAGGGACTGGAAGGAAAAGTATGTTTCTTTGCAGGTGATACACAGATCTGCAGCAGAGTTGATGCACAATGTGGGGTGGAAAGGATAAGAAGGGACTTGGCAAGGTTAGAGGAATGGTCAAATGTATGGCAGCTTAGATTCAGTGCTAAGAAGTGCAAGGTAATGCACCTGGGAAACAAAAACCCAGGGGAAGAGTACACAATGGGGGGTGAGATACTAACAACAACAAAAATGGAAAGGGACCTGAGGGTAGTCATATCAGATGACCTAAAGGTGGGCAAGCAATGTGAGAGGGCAGCAAGGAGGGCTGGGGGGATGCTGGGATGCATAGGGAGAGACATCACTGGTAGAAAACAGGAAGTTGTTATCCCTCTGTACAGACAGCTGGTGAGACCCCATCTTGAGTACTGCGTGCAGTTCTGGAGACCCAGTCTCCACAAAGACATAGACAGGATGGAAGCTGTCCAGAGGAGGGCAACTAAAATGGTGCAGGGTCTGCACTGGAAGACATATGAAGAGAGACTTAAGGAGCTAAATATGTATAGCCTTGAGGAAAGGAGGGAGAGGGGGGACATGATAGAAACTTTCAAGTACCTCAAGGGAATCAACAAAGTCCAAGAGGGTAGCATCTTTCAAAAAAAGAGGTGTGCAAGAACAAGGGGACACAATTTGAAGATGGGGGGGCAGCTCAGAGGTAATTTGAGGAGGTATTTTTTCACAGAGGGGGTTCTGTATGCATGGAACGGCCTTCCGGAGGAGGTTGTGGATCAAAAACAGTGGTGGAATTCAAGCATGCATGGGACAGTCATAAGGCAATTCTAGGGGGTGGGGGTAGGAAGAAGCAGGCTGCTGGTTAACTAGGATCTGCAGCTTATCCATTAAGTAGGGAAATGGGCAGACTGGGTGGGTCAAGCGGTCCTTATCTGCCATCAAATTCTATGTTTCTATGTTTCTATGTAATACCTGCATGTGGGTCCCAGCCCTTCCATCACTTTCTTATTTTTCCTACAGCAGGGACTTGGAGGTGTTTGGGGAGTTGTGGCCCCGTGTGGCTAATTATTTATTTTCTAAATATGTTTCCACCACCAAAACAAAATCCTCAGAGTATTTATCACCTTTATTGGCTTTTAGAATGCCTGGCTGGCTTGCACCACTATTCACAGTACTGCTCCTTTGCTACTACATTTTGCAGACCTACGTGCAGGTCCAATTATTGCTACTACCTATTGACCTACATGCAGGTCCACTCTTGCTTACACAATTATTGCGTTATACCTACCACCATCCTCTTGGCTTCAGCCTCTGGGATGTCTGCTGCGCTCACTACTGCATCCAACCTTTGCAAGGTCTCAGTACTTGATGCTCATAAGGTCTTAGCACCCCAGTGCTCATTCAGATGCTCACCAGTTTCAGCTCCTTATCAGTTTCTGGGGCATGCCAGCCATACCATTCTGGTGTAAGGTTCCCTGCAGCCAATGGTCTCACTCTGCATTCTAAGTCCGCATCCTGAGAATGCCCGACTTGGGGCGGGGTCCTTCTCACCTGGCCCACAGTCGGGAATGTCCTTGCTCTGGGCTTGGCTTTAGCTATTCACTGACATGACAGCAGCTCCTGGTGTAGCATTTAAGACTAGCTGTGAAGGGTGGTTACTCCGATCTCCTTTGGCTCTAGTGGTTCCACTATGACTGTTATTCATTGGCTTTAGTGGTTTTGCTAGCAAGGCACCTTCACCGCATTCTCCTTATGACTGCTTCTGGTTCACCTGGTTTGTATTTAGGGTGAGTAGGCCAGGTGAGTGCCTCAGCAGTCGTTGCTCTCCTCCTCCCGCCTTGGTTGCCCCTGTTGTGGCAGAGCACTCTCACAACCTTCCACGGCATTCCCACTACAGAGGTTGAGTGAGAGCTTTCCTCCAAATTGGGATGTTTTCCACCTCCCTTTAACTGGGTTTCCAAACTGCAGCAGCAGAGCTGTCACTAAATAAAATATCCTAAGCCTGGGGGGAAGGCAACCTAGGCCTTGGATCCCCAGAGATTTCCTCCTCATAGGGGTTTTTTCTCTCCTCCATGCCTCAGGTCACAACTGTTAGCACAGTAGTATTCCCTAGTTTCTTTAGGTAGGTTCCACTGTTGGATGGAGTTGGATGGTGTCCCTACCATTCCCTCTCTCCTTAGAAGGTCCCCTCATTCTCAATGCAAGTATTGAATCATGCTACGCAAACCTGAGCATCTCATTATGTTACCAAGCTGCCTGATGCTTTATTCTACTACTATGTCACAGGTCCTACTGGCTTATATGCTTCTTACTACATTTCTTTTGGGGATCCTTCCTAAGGTACCTTTAGCCATGGGAATTGTCCCATGGCTTCTCTAGGGGTGGAACCCTCTTTGAGGGTTCCTTGCCTTTGATACCCCTACAGGGTGGCAATTCCTCTGGAATAGAGAGTTTGAACGGCCAAAACCAAACTAACAGAGCTACACAAGCATAACACTATACTGGCTGTGTAGGCCATTGAATTGGAAGGCTGGGCCTGTAGTTCAATGGACAAGCAGTCACCCACTCCCACTTCCTAAGCTATATAAGCAGTTTCTCTCAGCCTCCTTCTGAAGCACTTTTTCTTTCCCCACCATCCTCCCCTCCTCTTCCAGCAGCAGCACCTCTCTCCTTGGGATCCTTCCTAAGATACCTTTAGCCACAGGAATCGTCCCATGGCACCTCTAGGGGTGGAACCCTCTTCAAGGGTTCCTCGTCATTGGTACCCCTACTGGGTTGTAATTCCTCTGGAATAGAGAGTGTGAACGGCCAAAATAAAACTAACACAGTTGCACAAGCATAACAGTATGCTGGCTGCATAGGCCATTGAATTAAAAGTATGTCGCAAGCCTGGCTGTACACCAGTATGAGTATCAGTCCAGTCATTCTTTAGCTTCCTCTTCTCTGCCTTACTTTCACGGTCCTTGTCAGGATCCTCAAAAACATCATCATCAAATGGGAACACAGATGGTAAATGTCCCTTGTTCACTTGAGCTCTGGTGGTTACAGCAACTATAGCAGAATCCTGGGCAGCATGACAATGTATAAATGAAGCAAAGTCTGGGTGGTCATACCCGATAACAACTGGCACGGGTAGGCAAGGTTCCAACCCCACTTCTACCTCATGTGTCTTTTCTTGAACAGTCATTTGTATGGTGGCTATAGGGTAGCAATGGGTATCACCGTGCACACAGATGACTGCTTTATTTGGCCCTTTATTATTCCCAGTCACCAGATCTGCTCTCACAAGAGTCTGCTGGCTCCCTGAATCAATCAGTCCTATCATCTGCTGTGATTCAATCTGCACAGTAGCCATAAAGTGACCCCAGTTTTCTAAGGTGGCATGAGCTGTCTCTTTCTTTATATTAGGACAGTTTCTTACATAATGTCCCTTCTTTTGGCACCCATGACAATCTCTGCTACTGGAATTTGACCCCCTCTCTCTGCTCTCCAGTCTTGTTTTACTGGGGCTGGATTTGACAGTTTATAAGTAAAAGGGTTCCTTACTGGGTTGCTGGTGGTTGCAGCTGCTGATCTCCCTTGGAACCCTCTTGGTCTGGATGGTCAGGCTGCCAGGAAGTCTTCCGCCAGCATGATGGTTTTATCAGAGGAATCAGGCTTATGCTCCTGAAACCAAAGTTGTACATCCTGGGGTAAAACTTTACTAAACTGTTCAATAATCACTGCCTCCAGAAGTTGGTCCTTGCTCTTGTTATCTGGCTGCAACCATTTATAGCAGAGTTCCTTAAGATGGGCATAAGTCTCTTGGGGGGTTTTCCAGTGACTGCATTTTAAGAAACCTGAACCTCTGGCGATAGGTTTCAGTGTTTATGCCATAGTGCCTGAGGATCTTCTGCTTCACACAATCATAGTCCTCTGCCTCTCAGGAGTCCACGTGGCTATAAACCAACTGGGCACTGCCTGTCAGGTGTGGTGCCAGTCGAACAACCCACTGTTGCCTTGCCATCCGCATCTTCGAGCGATCTTCTCAAATGCTGTGAGGTAGGCTTCAATGTCATCACTGTCCAAATGTTTATACAGTTTAATGTCTTTTGGGCTGCTGGCGCTTTTTGTTTGCCCTGCATTGATGGCATGCAAGACCCTCATGGTATCCACCCATTTGGCATCTTGCCTTCTCTGCTCAATGTCTCTATCTATCTACTCAATGTCTCTATCTCTTTCCATCTGCTCCTTTTTTGAGCAGAGCCATTTCAACAATTTCCCTCCATCCTCAATTGGAGTGTCTTCAAGAGGAGGCAGTTCCCTCAATTCTTCCTCATCCTCTTGCATCTCTTCATCATCTTTAGACTTGGCCTTCGTCCGAGCTCCCAGGTCCAGTCCAGGCAGCAGCTTCTCTCCCAGTCTGTCAGCCATGGTTCTGGTTAGAACTATGCAGACTTTCTTCTCTGGGTTCTCCTCTGGCAACTCCTGGTGCATCAGTCCACCCTAGGATATCTGGGCAATATCCACCAAAACATCTCTCTTAGACCAGTCAAACATTTCCAGCAAGTTATACCACTTCTCACACCAAGTCTGTGGAGGGGTGTGGGATAACAGATAGACCAGACACAGAACTTCAGGTTCAACACACAATCTCTGTGTGATATTTAATCAAAATATAGAGGATAACCTTCAGCAATGGCATATCCCTTCTTCAATACATCAGTTTTCAGGAACAGACTATGCATGTACTTCCTCTGCACTTAGTCAGCACCCACTGATCTACTGATCTAACTTTTCAGTTGAGATTCAGCTTCCCCTATGTTTGTCTTGTTTGCTTGGGTGGTAGGGGCTCAAATAATAAAAAAAAGCTAATGACAAAGAAACTCAGTGCAGAAGCACTGAAGCAAGGAGTTACCCCAAAGGTCATTGGCAATAAAGCCAAGTTTCAAAGACACATCACACATTTTATTTATTTATTTATTTATTGAATTTTGATGGCGGATAGGGGCGCTGGACCCGAAGGTCCCTTTTCAGAGCGACCCAGGAATAACAGTACAGACATTATGAACTTTGTACAATTACATATACAGGAAGTCATGGGTATACAGTATTGACTGTTTACACATAGCAGTAGTTATTAGGGTAATATGTATCATGTTGGTAAGTTGTGTACCTACATATGCAAACCATCATTGGATATATATAAAATCTGCATGAAATTTCAGACTGGCTCAGTTTACAGCAGGAATGCATGGTAGCAATTACATACATTCAACAACACAGCAGGGGGATCTGATATCTCTACCCCTGTAATTTAATTTCTATAATACAGTTGCCTAGTACTTTTTATCTTTATCAAAACAGATAGTGCCATAGTATTTTCAACATGTACAGGTTTCATACACATAAAATATATACAGCAAGGTATTTTATGACATAGTGCTTCTGCTTACTAAAGCCAACAATGAGGAACACAGCCTGTTTTACATATGCTTGGAGGTCACTGCAATAACCTCCCTGTATGAGGACCTGAGGGGAAAAGGAAAATCAAAGAGGACACTACAGCATAGTCAAGAAAGGGATGGGGTGCCATAGGTGGCCGACCTTATGGACTAGAAATTGTAAAGGATAGATTAGGCTAAGAAATAGAACTGTTGCAACAGATTTAAGAAAAGGTCGGTCCTCAAGAGTGGCAGGATCTCCCTGTCACAGTGACACCCCATTGGTGACCTCCCTTCTCTTCTAATTTGCCTCTGTTAACCACAACCCTCTGCTATCTCCCAATCAGTTTCTTACTCCTTCACTGCACCCAGGTTGTCTTGCTTCTTTGACAATCTTCTGTGAAGTACTGAGTCAAAAACCTTGCTGAAGCTGATGTAAACTCATAACGTGTCCCTTATTCAGTACTCTTGTTACTCCATCAAAGAAGACTATCAAGTTGGTCTAAAAAGACTTTCCGGCCAGAAACCCATGCTGTTTACAATCCTGAAGTCCACTGCTCTCACGGTGGTCCATGAGGTCCTCTTTGACTAGCGTCTTCATCAGTTTACCACAATAAAGATACATGTAAGAGTCACAGGTCTGTAGTTTTCGGTTGCTCTGTCCCTCTCTTATGGAGGGACTATTACTGCTACCTTCAGTCTTTTGGAATTAACCCTGCCTGAATTCAGCTATTAAATGGCCCTACCAGAGGTTCAGTTATTTCCAGTGTAAATTCCTTGAGCACCCTCAGATGCCGTAAGATAGTACAAAGGGTTAAAAAACCATAAAAAGTCATTAACACCATTTCAAAATACATACATGCAAGCAATACAGTACATCAAAGGAAACTGACCTGCTGTCTTCCACTAAAAATAAATACAACATGTCATTGGTTGTACTGAGAATAAATGCTGTGTATATGGCTGCAATAAAACACATGTGTGGCCACAGTGGGTCAGGCGGGAGGGTGCAGCTATGACTTGACTAATTTTTGGGGCCCAAACTGCTGAAATTACACTTCTCAGTGTGGAAAGTGATGAAAAGCCCCTCTCCCAAAGCTGATCCTGCTGCTAAAAAAAAATAACACCTCTTCTCATGGTGGACAGGAAAGAAAAGACCCCCACCAAAGACAGTTCCTGAAATGTTGCCTCTTCTCAGGGTGGACAACAATGAAAATCCCAACCTTAAAGCTGAACCTGCTTCTGCTTCTCATGGTAGACAGCAATAAAAAGTGCCCCCCAGGTGACTCCACTGCTGAAATGCCTCTTCTCAGGGTGGACAGGGATGAAAAGCCCTCCCTTCCCCTTCGTAAACTGACCCTGCTGCTGAAATGATTTCCCTTCTAAAGCTGGATAGTGATGAAAAGGCCCAAAAGCCAATCCTGCTGCTGAAATGACACCTCTTCTTAGTCTGGACAGGGATGAAAAGTCCCACCCAAGCTAACTACTGAGTGGTGAAAATCTAACCCAGATTTTGAAAAAGACACTTCTTCTCAGGGTGAACAGTATTGAAAAGCCCTCCCCTAAAAGTCAACCCTGGTGTTGAAATGACAGTCATTCTTAGGATGGACAGCAATGAATTCCCCACCTAACTAAACAATTCTGCTGAAACAACATATCTTGTCAGGGTCGAGCAGTGAAGAAAAGCCCCCAAAAAAAGCTGACTCTACTGCTACAATGATGTTTCTCCTCAAGGTGGATAGCAATGACCCCCAAAAAATAACTGACCCTGATGCTAAAATAACACCTCCTCTCAAAGTTAACCCTGCTGCTGAAATGACCCCTCTTCTCAGGGTGGACAGTGATGAATGACAACCGATGTAAGGATAAAGTAAGTTATTCTTTTGTGAGGTATCTAAAAATTTTTTGTTACATTATTTGTATTGTCACTATAATTTATAACACAACAAAAATACTTTTTATATCATATATTATTTTAGGAACCCATTGTAAATGAGCCTCAGCTCAGCTGGTTCTGTACCACCTTTTATCCTGTTCTAAATAAAAGATCTTGAAACTCTCCCCAAATCAACTCTGCCACTGAAATGGCACATACTGTATTCTCAGGGTCAATAATGATGAAAAGCTCCCCCTTCCCCAAACTGACCATGCCACTGAAATTACACCTCTTCAAGGGTGGACAGTGATGAAAAGCCCCCCTTCTCAAGCCAACCCTGCTGCTGAAATTATGTCTCTAAGGCCTTGTTCGCACTGTGCTATTTAAAATGTTTTATCAGTGGTAAAACGTTTTAAATAGCCACAAGCACAGTTTGAGTTCGCATAGCACAACTTGGGAACCATTTTAGTAAGCGTGCTCAAACCCTGCTGAGGTAGGCTTGAACACGTTTGAAAAATGGTTCCGATTGTAATTCGGACTTACTGGTAGGCGATCAGGAGAACACAGTTTCTGCAGCTCGATTCTTTAGGTTTGTGTGTTAAGAAAAGCATGATGGTGCAGCAACTTTCAGCTGCTGCGGGTGTGAAAACCCGCTGGGACACCAATACCACAACAGTGAGAACACGCTGACACGGATTGCTGCAGGTACCAACACAGTTTAAACTCACTTTTGACAGTGTAGGCGCTCGGAACCGACAAGCTTTAATCCATTTTAAGAACAGTTTAAAGAACCGTTTTCCAGCGTCCTGCAGTGTGAACAAGGCCTAGAGTCTTCTTATTCTCAGGGTGGACACCGATGAAGCCCCACCCCACTTGTGTTTGTGCTAATCCCATGGTGATATTTTATATGTCTTTTATGTACCCCTCCTTTCTTCAGGGTGTATATGTTAAGTCCTCAGTCTTTCCTCATGTGGTTTCTCCCCCAGCCCCTTGAATCATTGTGGTCACCCTCCTCTGCAGAGCCTCCGCACCATCATGATCCTTCCTCTGGTGGCTGGAACCTCGCACAGTACTCCGGGTGAGGGTGAACCAAGGACCTAAATGGGGAAGATCACCTTCCTGCCTCTATTACTGATGCACTTTGCCTTGCACCCCAGCACCCTCATCTTGTTTGCTTTGCCCACTGCCCTGTTGCACTGTGCCATAGTTCTCAGGCTTTCTGATACCATCACCTCAGTTCACTTTCCTCAGCTGTGCTCTCCATTACCACCCTATCCATCAGGCATTGCGTTTTTAGGTTTTTATTCGTGATCTGTAGTACCTTCCATTTCTTGACACTGAATCTCGGTTGCCATATCCTGGACCACTTTTCAAGCCCTTACAGGTCCTCCCTCATTGCTCTGACCCCAGCCTCACTGTCTTGAGGTTATCCGTAAAGAGGCATATATTCCCCTGTAATCCTACCCCTGTATCACAAATGGATATGTTAAACAAGATGGGGCTCAGTATCTCCAATGGCTATATTAAAGAGGATGTGTCCCAGGACTGAGCCCTGTGATACTCCACTTATGACCTGTTTAGTCTCTGAGTGTTACCCGTTCATTTTTTTTTGTAAATTTAATTTTTATTGAATCTGTAACCCCTAGGTGTTGCTATCCCAGGGGCTACTACCCCTACCTATGTGACTAGTTGCAGGTTAAGGGGCCTGGGTACTGAAAATGGGTGCCTGCACCAAGAGGACAGGGTTAGTGGTAGTGTAGCTGACCTGGGTACAGCCCTCTGGGACACTGTGACCCCCCTCTTTACCTTCTAGTGGCCTAAACAATGAACAGCATACACAAGTACAATAGCCCCTAATCAACATACAAATCCCACTCTGTTTGCACTTACCACCAGGGCTGGTTCCACCAGTCAACCTAGAAACACCCTGTAAAATAAGATTAGACCAGCAGGTAACAACAATACAGTGCTTCTGGTACAAAATGGAACCACGGTCAGGTTAAATGCAAAAGAATTAGATCTGATTTATTCAGGGGAATGAACAAGTGAGGGACATAATTTGGCTGATTAGTTCTGTAACTGATTCAATCAGGCAATCATGCATGCGCTTTAGAGTCCTTTCACAGTCACACACTCTAGGTACCCAGCTTAAACAAAGGGGGCTAGCCTAATTCGTTGCCCAGGGTAAGCCAGTGTTGCAGCTGGACGGGGCCCTGAGATGGAAAGAAGCATGCCCAACCACACACAATTTGAAATCCAGAGCCAGGAGGCTCAGTTTGTGATAATTAGACAAAACAACTAAATCAGATGACACACACTTTGATTGAGCTGTTGTTGCAGGGAGCTACCCTGGTATTTCCTCATGCTACCCAGTACAGGACACAGGATGAATGAAATGGAGACTTTAGGATGACTTGCCTGTTTGCCAGGAGGAGCAGAGCCCACACGAATCACCGAGGTGTCATTCTTGTTTGAGGTGGTGAGCAGGGGGCTGATCCCCGGGCAGGTCTGTCTTCGATGGTTTTCTCTGCATCGTGAGTAGCTGGCTGGGCCAAGCTGGCAAGGCCCAGGCTGAGTAAACAGTTCAGATTCATTCCGGTAAATGCTGGATGCAGCTTCCAGCAAGCATGACACAATTAGGCAGTGGGGAACCAAATCACAGCCCACTAACAGCATTCAGCACACTTATGGTAAAAGAGAAGTAATACCACAGTTTGGATGACAGTCCGGTTGTAGTTTCAGCTTTCCTGAGTGAAACCGTGATCTCTGCGGTGATTCAGGTGTCCTGACAGGCTGATCGCATGGAGCAAATCTTCGGTCTTCTTCAGACAAAGGTACAGTCACAATTCGGTGGCTTTTGTCACAATTGGTTCGGATACAGTCCGGTTATGTAAGCACTCTTTAAGGATCCCTTTTGAGGGATAGCAGGCCAAACTCAGCCTTTCCACCAGTTTCCCACGTGACTACGCAGGAGAAGTTGCTCAAATCACTCGAGCTGTTCACTCTCTCAACTCCAAACTCAGACTGACACTCTGCTGCAGGCAGCACCGGGACTTCCTCTGAGATCCAAAAGGTTCAGTTGGTTGATCCATCTGTCTGTCACAGCTAGAGCTCCCACTCCAGGTCCATTTAGGTGCCAAAGTGGAAAAACTACAGTTCCTACAGAAATTCACTCCCACAAGACCCCTGGGGACAGACTCCATTTTAAGGTCCCCAAAAGGTACTGATTGGTGCAATACAGAAATGTCCATGCTGCAAAGAAAGGCAGGTTAGACAAACTATAATACCATTGTTATTAGAGCAGCTAATCAGCAAACAATTGCCAGTTCTAACAGAGCTCCCTCTGCACCATTAGCAATCACAGAACAGAGCAATATTATTGCAGTTCAGGCAGAACTCAAGCCTGGAAACACACGGCCCCTACCCAGATTAATTATACACTACAAAAATAATATTTCTTAAAGAGACAGGCATGGAGGCTAACAGGGCACTCGCATGCAAGCACTTTTACATCTGTAAAGACACAGAATGCCCGCCTGGCAGTGGGCATTTAAGCACACCCAAGGAAGACTTTAGGGATCCCCCATTTATAGGTGGGTTACACCCTTTCCTGTCTGGAAAGAACTTAGCATCCGCATCAAGTCTATGCTCACAACAACATTGTTTGAAGACATTGTACTTATACAAAATAAATGCTTCATTACCATTACTATACATATCCAAAATAGCTAATACATGTGGTTATATATATATATATCTATATATAATAACTGGTGATCCCTGTTATCAACCCGTTTTTGAGAACTGTAAAAGTCATATCAACCCGCAGGTTGATACGAAAAAATAAATATCAACCCACTTTTACAGTCTCATAGAAGCCTGCAGCACTTCGCATTCCAAACTGAACAGTTTCAAACACAGCAAACACAACACGGAGACCCACTGCCAAAATGCTCCTACTTCCTTACTAGTGAAGCACGCCCCCCACGCTAAGCGTTATGTGATGTCAGTCTTTGAATAGCGTGGGCGTTCCTGTTAGTAAGGAAGTAAGCATTCATCTCAGCGTCTCGTAGTGGTAATACTTATATTTAATTTGTTTTGGTGCCAGTTATTATAAAATAAAACATATGTATGGGTAGAAATGAAGTTTTTCACATTACCTCAACAGGACAGGCGAAACCTCGAGCGACGCTCGCGAGGTTTACCTATTATCACACAACTTGGGTGTGTGAAAAAACTCCATATCAACTCCCTACATATGCATTATTATCTATATATTATGACAGTTATGTATTTTTCATACATTCAGTAATGATTTCACTATGATTCACACAATAATATTACTGTACTCATTCATGTTATAGCTTCTTGCATTCTAAACAACATAGATGGGGTCCCATCCCTATCAGCTAACTTGGGGCTAGATGGGGCAGGGGCACCATGTCCTCAAGGATGGACAATCAACTTGGAAGTAGCAGAAAGGCTCAGTTTGGGCAGTTTGGGCTCTTTGAAACATAGATACCCTTATGAACAACATTTAAAGGAAGATCTACTGGTCTCCCAGGGGAGTCGTAGCTCAGACATATTATGGGTATAACTGCTTTCCCAGACTTCCTTGGGGAAAAAGGTACAGTCTCTGGAGTACCAGCATTTGCATCAGTCTCTTCTTCAGTAGAAAGGGGTACCTCTGCACTGGGTGAAGTCTCCAGTAGCAGAACATTATTGGCTTCTTGCACGGCAGATTCTGCTGCCACATTACTTTGCTTATTATTCTCTCCTGAAGAGGGCCCATGTTGCTCAGCCTGAAGGAGCTCTTGGATCATTGAATTTTGTGGCACTTGAAGGGTGCTGTCAACATTGCCATATTGTTCTGCAGGTTCTGTGTGTCACCAGGGGATTTTCACTGCAGATTCCTCCTCAGGTAATTCAAACAGTTCCACTAGACACAAGGAATCTGCTATTTCAGATGTAATACTCTGCACCTCACTTTCAGGGCATTGGTTCAGGAAGAAGCCAGGGGATAGGCAGCTCTGAAGGCCCAGCTTCATCACTACAATTCTGCAGAGGATTGCCTCAAAACAGCTGGCTCAGTTCAGAAGAAGGGTAGTAGGCATTGCACATTCACTTTCATCAGAAATGGACTGACAGTCATCATCATTCAGGGCCTGCAGGGGGAAAGGCCTTAGGTCTGGAACAACAGGGGCAGGTTGACTCTGTGTCTTTTTGGCAGCAGCACAAGTCACCAGCCCTGGAGAGGTGTCGGGTGTTGGTTCAGCATCAATGATCATTTGACCGATGGGCAGTAGGTGATTGCGGTGCTTGGTCTTGACAGCTCTAGTTTTGTACATAGGCAGTTCATCCAGTTTACTGATCACTATGTGTGGAAGATGATGCCACCTGTCAGCAAGTTTATGCTTTCCATGCAGTCCCAAATTGCACAACAATACACGGTCTCCGGGCAGTAGCCCTTGAGCCTTCACTTTCTTGTCGTGCCTCTCTTTGTTGGCCAGGTTTCTCCTGGCGGCCATTGTTTGGGCCAGTTGATATGCATGGTTCAATTGAGCTTTCAGCTTCTGTACATATTGTAAATAGTTCTCAGCTCGGACCCCATCCGGGGAGACCCCAAAGCAAACATCTACAGGCAGCCGGGCTTCCCTTCTGAACATGAGACAATAGGGCGAGAATCCAGTAGCTTCACTTTTGGTGCAGTTGTAGCGTGTACCAAGGTGCTAATCTGCTGATTCCACTTAGACTTATCTTTAGGATGGAGAGTACCCAACATGTCCAGAAGGGTTCTGTTAAAGTGTTCTGGCTGGGGGTCCTCTTGAGGGTGATAGGGAGTGGCAGAGCACCAGGAGGAAGGAGCTGCAGGTATAACTAAACTTCTCTACTGGGACTAAGAACTAGAACTCTTGTACTGGGACCTTCAATTTAGGGTAAAATAAAAACAAAAAAAGTTAGTGTGTTTGTCAGAGTTAGTTGAAGTGAATTATCTGTGTATCTGTTATATGTGTTATCTGTGTAGTTATCTAGGTGCTTGTCACAGGTAGCTGAAGGGAATTGTTATCTGTGAAATTAACTAAGTGTAGAAAGATTTGCGAAGTAGGGGGAGTTATCTAGGTGCGTGTCACAGGTGACTGAAGGGAATTGTTATCTGTGAAATTAACTAAGTGTAGAAAGATTTGCAAAGTGGGGGAGTGGCTTAGCTAGAAGGAGCCAGGTTAAAACCAGATTTAAACACTGCCCTAGATAGCTTCTGACAGAGCATCAGGAGGAAGGAAGAAGGAGCTGCTGGTATAACTAAACATCTCTACTGGGACTATATTGCCCTCCTTCCCTTCTCTCCACCCAAAGGCAGTTCTACTTTTATAGGCACAGGATTTGACTAACAACAGGAACTTTCTGCTTGGGAGCAGGAAGTGAGTGATCCTAGAACCACCAAGACTCACCATCCTAGAAGGGCAAGAGTAGCTATCTGCCCCCAGCTGTTGGAGGTCTGACTCTGAGCAAGTAAGAAGCTACTTAGAAATATAGGAACTTCTTGTCTCAGAACAGGAAGATCAGAGCTAAAAGAGGCACAGAGGTAGTAATTATGAGGGAGAGAAAAAAACAGAGGAAAGAGTAAGTATTCCAAACAACAGCTAGGGGCTAGAAATAGACATGATGGGAGTGGTGCAGTGCAGTGGCTGTGGAGCAGCAGTCTTCCAGGAGACGTTCTGGATGATGCGATGTCCCATCTGCAGGCACCTCTCTGGGCTGAGGAAGGAGGTTGCTCATCTCCAGACTGAGTTGGGCAAGATTTGTGAGACCTCCTCTCCCACCCAGGGACCACCAGGATCACTGCCATTGCCTCAGAGGTTGCCAAGAAAGAAGAGTGGTTGGACTACAGTGGGCTCAGGGAGGGTGAGGGTGGTGGAACAGAAGCGCATCCCTCTGTTGGAACAAAGGCTTATAATATCACTTTTAATAAGAATGCACTTGGATTCACCTTGGGCCTTACACAAAAATAATTTCATAAATTACCAATAATAATAAATATTCACATGTGATATTGTCCTGTGTTCTCCAGATTCAAAAATGACAGCAAAAAACACTGTTGCCACACTTTGGATTATATAAGAGATAAATATATTTTATTCACATATGTACAAGTCCTAAATATTCGTAACTAGCATAAATATCAAGCATAATAAAAGTAATGTAAACAAACTGTAATGTAAACAAAACAGATTTTAGAAAATCAAGTAAATCATTTAAAACAAATAAAACAAATTTCAGCAATAAGCTATAAATAATCAAGCAATGTTCAGCATAATAAATGACAGTTTATACTATTTCTTTAGTATACTTATAAATAGCATGACTTTTTCTTTTTACTATGAGAACTTGCAACTCATTACACTAGTGTTTCAGATTATCTTGGTAAACTTGTTTAAACTTTATAGTATGAAAAAGGTATTTTCTTTAGATTTAAATTCAAGCTTCACCATACACCTAAGGGTTGAAGCTAAAATGCACTGTTATCACCCCAGATAGCCAAATAAGTACTAAAAGTAGAATGAAGGAATACTTATGTTTTAGTTATCTGTAGATGTGATCCTCTACTTTTTAGCTTTCAAAGTCTTGGTGAGGACTTTTGGTTTTGGATGACAAATATCCTTGGTGGTGAGTTTGGCTTAGTCTGCTGTCTTTTCCCTTGAACCTGAAACTGTAGAGTCTTTTGACATCAATGAAACAATGCAAGCCGGATCCTTCTTGCTTGATGTCACAAATCATCAAAGTCACTTCAGGATTTAGTAGAAAAAATCAGACATGATTTCAGCAGTTCAGCACAGTCTGTAGAAAGATCTCTCCCTGTGGACAGCAATGTTGTTTAGGGTAACTGGACTCTGTGACTCTTCTGTTTCAGTTCATTTCTGCTTTTGAAACTGCAACTCTGGACTCACTACTATTCAACAGCACTGCAGGCTTGCTGGCTATAAATTCAAAGTCAGTCTCTTGTTCAGGCTTTTAACAGAAATTCCAAAACATTACTTTTAGTCCAAATTCTCAGTATGCAAAACATAGACCTTGCTTAATCCAATACTGGAAGGAAGTCTTTTCTTTAACAGACAGTTTCAGCAGCTGGACCTGTGGCAGAGTTGTGCAGGCTTTCAGGTTGGTTTAGCACTCATAAACATAGAAACATAGAATTTGATGGCAGATAAGGACCGCTTGGCCCTCCCAGTCTGCCCATTTCCCAACCTAATGGATAAGCTGCAGATCCTAGTTAACCAGCAGCCTACTTCTTCCTGCCCCCAACCCCTAGAATTGCCTTATGACTGTCCCATGCATGCTTGAATTCCACCACTGTTTTTGACTCCACAACCTCCTCCGGAAGGCCGTCCATGCATCCACAACTCTCTCTGTGAAAAATACTTCCTTAAATTACCTCTGAGCTGCCCCTCTATCTTCAAATTGTCCCCCTTGTTCTTGCACACCTCTTTTTGAAAGATGCTACCTTCTTGGACTTTGTTGATTCCCTTGAGGTACTTGAAAGTTTCTATCATGTCGCCCCCTTCCTCCTTTCCTCGAGGCTATACATATTAAGCTCCTTAAGTCTCTCTCTTCATCGTCTTCCAGTGCAGACCCTACACCATTTTAGTTGCCCTCCTCTGGACAGCTTCCATCCTGTCTATGTCTTTCGGAGATTGGGTCTCCAGAACTGCACACAGTACTCCAAATGGGGTCTGACCAGCTGTCTGTACAGAGGGATAATAACTTCCTTTTTCTACTAGTGATGCCTCTCCTATGCATCCCAGTATCCCCCAGCCCTCCTTACTGCCCTCTCACGTTGCTTGCCCACCTTTAGGTCATCTGATATGACTACCCCAGGTCCCTTTCCATTTTGTTGTTGTTAGTATCTCACCCCATTGAGTGCTCTTCCCTGGTTTTTGTTTCCCAGGTGCATTACCTTGCACTTCTTAGCATTGAATCTAAGCTGCCATACATTTGACCATTCCTCTAACTTTGCCAAGTCCCTTCTCATCCTTTCCACCCCACCTTGTGCATCAACTCTGTTGCAGATCTTTGTGTCATCTGCAAAGAGACATACTTTTCCTTCCAGTTCCTCTGCAATGTAAGCTATAAAGACATTGAAGAGGACCAGTCCTAATACTGAACCCTGCAGTGCCCACTAGTAACCCCCTTTCTTCAGAGTGGACTCCATTTACTATTACTCACTGTGTCCTATTCTCCAGCAATTCTTTACCCAGGCTGTCATCTTGGGACCCACTCCCAGGCTGGCTAACTTGTATATTAATCTTTTGTGGGACTGTGTCAAATGCCTTGCTAAAGTCTAGGTGAGCCATGTCACAGCCCTCCCTGATCTACTACTTTGGTCACCCAGTCAAAGAAATGTATCAGATTTAGTCTGGCATGACCTTCCGCTGTGAATCCATGCTGCCTTGGGTCCTGTGCCCTCTGGCCTCTAGATACTCAACAATTCTTTCCTTCAGAAGTGATTCCATCATTTTCCTTACACTGAGGTTAAACTAACAGGTCTGTAGTTTCCTGCTTCTGCCATGCTCCCACTTTTGTGAAGGGAATCACATCTGCCCTCCTCCAGTCCTCAGGTACCACCTCATCCTCCCATGATTTGTTAAAGAGGTAGTCAGTGGTGTCACTAGTTCTACCCTTAGTTCTTTTAGAATTCTGGGATGAATCTCATCAGGCCCATTGCTTTGTCCACCTTCAGTTTTAAGAGTTCTTTCAGAACCCTTCTTCTGTAAATGGGCTGGTATCAACTTCTGTATCCAGAGTGTTTCTACTGTTTGTTTTAGGTACCTCCCCCTCTTCCTTTGTAAATACTGAGCAAAAATATTTGTTTAGTATCTCTGCCTTTTCACAGTCACCCTCTGCCCACCCTCCCTCCCTTTATTAAGCATCACTATCCCTCCCTTGGTCTTCCTTTGCTCCCTGATGTACCTATAAAAGATTTTATCCCCCTTCTTAACTGAGTTGGCTATCTTTTCCTCAGTTTGGGCCTTTGCTGTTCTGACTTCCTTCCCAGCTTCTTTTGCTTTAACTGATACAGTTCTCTGTCCTGCTCCTTCTGTGATTCCTTGTACTTCCTGAATGCTTTCTTTTTAACCTGAACCTTTACTGCCACTTCTTTAAGAACCATAGTGGTTTCTTACATCATTTCATTTGTTTATTTGCTTCACAAAGGCTTGTTACCTCTGTGATGGCAGTTTTATTATTCCCCATTGTTCTTGCACCCCTCCTTCCTGCCCATTTGCTGAGTGCATTCCTTGGGCACTCACCCATTTTAGCAAAGTCAGCCCTCCTAAAGTCCAGTACTTTTGCCTTTGTATGACTTGACTCTTTGCTGTGTTTATTTGAACCATACTGTTCGATGGTCGCTAGTTCCCAGATGGCTACCCACTTCTACTCTGTGATCCTCTCTTCATCTCCATTTGAGAGAACCAGGTCTAAGATTGCTCCTCTCGAGTGGGCTCCAATACTAGTTGTATAAGGCATGCCCCTATAGGGCATCTAGAATAACCCCACTCTTCGATGGCTGCTGCAACTGCACTCCAGTTAACATCTGGCATATTCAGATCACCCATCAGCAATATCTCCCTTTTTCTGCCATTCTAAGTATACTTCTATCATTTCCTTGTCCATTTCCTCCTGAGAAGGGGGTCTGTATACAACCCCTGTGTGGATTGTGGTTCCATTGCCGGTCTCCAAATTTACCCACAGTGCTTCTTCTCCTCCCTGTTTTCCCTTTTGTTCTGTTGCTTTGATTCCTTCCCTTATGTAAAGAGCTACTCCTCCTCCTTGTGGTAGCAATGTTAAAGCCCAAATAATGTTCCCAACAGTGTGGCTTCAGGCTTTTAGTCTAGAATAAGTCCAAGCTTATCCAAAATTGTCAGGACATTGAACACAGGTCTTCACACACCGAAGAATTAAGTAATTCTGGGCCAACTTTGCCAGCATCCTATTTATGTCCCCCTTACTGGGCGACATCGCCATCAAGTTATGATTGGTCTGAGCACTCTTTGAGGGTGTTGCTGTTAGCCCCTCCTAAGCCATCTTTTCTCAATATGACCTCATCCTGAAAAACTATTTTTGATATGAAACAATTTTTTGCTTGCATCTACGTCCACCTTTGTACATATCTAAGACTCACATTTTTACATGCAATTAAAGGAGTGGATTCATTTGAGACCAAACATGATGGTGTCAATTCTAATACAAAATCTATAATTTATAAAAGTATTATAAAATGTTTTCCTTTATAGATATCTAAAAAGTATTTACAGATTTCAGAAGTACCTTTTTTCCTGTTTAAATTTATGTTACTTTGGCACACCTGCTATCATTAGAACTGTGTAAATTTAATAAAATTTCTTTAAAACAGGGATCTCCTTTGTTCAAAATAAATGAACCATGACCTCATGTAGCTATCCAGAGGTTTATAATCCACCTGACTAGTTGTTTCTATTAAATAAACACTTTACCCTCATTCCACTGAAAAGGTGGTAAGGTCAGCTTACTACAGACACCAAATCTGTCAATATATTTTAAACAGTTTTGAGGCTACAGATTTTTGTAAACAGCTCATAATGCACTTTGTTGATGGGTTTAAAACTTACTCGCTGGGCAGGTACATGCATTTCCAATAACCTGTATCATTTTGAAATGTATCAGAGTTTTGTATATTTTCTATAAATTTATTTATTTTATTTATTTAGCTTTTGTTGACCGGTAAGTGCACTAGACAAATCCTGCCTATTTTCAGGCACGACCGGGAGGGGATACAGATGAATGCCAACTGACCTTGAACCAGATTAAGCTGTTGGTGGCATTTTAGTGAATGAGGGAAATTTGGCCAGGACACTGGGGAAATTCCCTACTCTTTTAGATACGTGCCATGGGATCTTTAACATCCATCTGAACTACCACCAATCCAGGCAAATGGGACCTCGGTTTAACGCTCCCATCCGGAAGACGGCACCCAGAAGTGCAGCACCCTCTCATGCTGCACTGCAGTGTCAGTACTGGGATATTAACCCAAGTGCCAGATGTGGGAACTGAACCCACAGCCCTCTGATCTCCCAGCCTCAGAGCGCAGTGTGCTACCTACTGAGCCACTGACACTGACTAAATAAAAGTCTTAATTTCCTAAAACCAGTCTAAATCTGTGTTAACCTCTGAGATGTGCTCTGGCTGGTACTGAAAAACAAAGTTGTAAATTATGTCAAGTTTCAAGCTCTGCTGCTACTAATTGGAAGAGGCCATTCAATTTAAACAGACTATCCTAGAAACTCTTTTTTTCCTGAAGTTGACTATGTATGCTGTATTCCCTTTTCATGGCATCATTATTGTATTTTAATATTCAAGCCTTAAGCAGCATTGCCCTTGTTTTAAAGATTCATTTAGACATTAATTTGATCAGAAACATTTATAGGACTTAATAATTCAGTCAATATAAGGATATAGAATAACAATTAAGAATATAATAATAGTAATATAATAAAATATTTAACTCAAATTAGTTCTGTTCCTACACCTCCAGTTGTACCTCTCCACAATTTCTATGCCATTCTGGAAAAGTGTGGTTCCTCTATGGAGGCACCCACAGTGGAGACCAAGGAGGATGCTGGGGACCTCCACAAAGGAGACCCACAGGAGGGTGGCATTGAACCCCACAGGGGAAGGAAACAACTCCTGGTGGGGGACTCCATTGTTAGGAAGGTAGATCTGGGGTAGGAAGGGGAGAGGGAAGTAAGGTACCTGCTTGGTGCCATGGCTTGGAGGGACAGGGAGCAAATCCTAAGGATCGCAGTAGCAGCTGCACAGGGAGGGAGCTGGATGTCATTGTCCACCTAGGGATAAATGACCTGGCTAAGAAAGGATCACAGCAGTGCAAGAAGCATTTGTGGAGATGGGGAGGAGCCTTGGACAAATAGCACACACGGTAACCTTCTCTGAGGTGCTGCCTTTCTATGGCACAGGTGAGGCTAGGGCGCTCCACACCATGGGATTCAATCAGTGGTTGAAACTCTGGTGCAGAGCTCAGGAATATGGCTTCCTTGGGAACTGGGGGCCCACCTGGAGGGATGCAGGCATATACTGGCATGATGGTCTTCATCTGTCCAGGAGGGGAACCAGGATTCTAGGTAATCGGTTTAAATGCTTCACTGGCTAGGATTTAAACTAGCCAAGAGGGGAGGCACTGGAGAGGAGCAGGGAAATCCTAGCCTCCCCAAAAAATCAGGGTACTAAGTGAGGTAGACACCAACACAGAGATGTCGATAGGGAGAAGTACAGGGGTAAATGGAGAAAGTGACAAACACAATAAGGACAGGGATGGGGCAAAAAGGGGTAAGGCCATCAAGAAATGGAGGGTAATGAGTAGCAACTACCCATAGTCTGGGCAACAAGCTCCCTGAACTGGTGGCCTTGATAGAAGAGGGATGCCTGGATATCACAGCAGTCACAGAAACATGGTACACAGAGAACCATGATTGGGATGTTAACATACCAGGGTACACAACCTACAGGAGAGACAAGGAGGGAGAGGGGGCAGAGTAGCTCTCTATGTAAGGGAAGAGATAAGAGCAACTGAACAAAAGAGTAAACAGGGTGGAGAGGAGGCACTGTGGGTGACCTTAGAGACTGGAAATGGCACCACAATCTGCACAGGGGTTGTATACAGACCCCATGTCAGGGAGGGAATGAACAAGGCCATGATAGAAGGCATACTTAGGATGGCAGAGAAAGGGAGATACTGTTGATGGGGGACCTTAATATGCCAGATGTTAACTGGAGCACCTTTTCTGCAGCCACATCCAAAAGCAGGACCATTCTTGATGACCTTTAGGTGGCATGCCTCAGACAGCTAGTTTTGGAACCTACTCATGAGGGAGCAATCTTAGATCTCATACTCTCAAATGGGGCAGTGAGAGGATCTCAGATCGAGAAGTGGGTAGCCATTTGGGAACAAGTGACCACCAAACAGTGTACTTCAGGATAAACTCAGCTACAGAGTCAAGCCATACAAAAATGAGGGTTCTGGACTTCAGGAGGGATGACTTTGGCAAGATGGGAGAGTGCCTTAGAAACACACTAGCAAACAGGCTAGAAGGAGGGGTGAAGCAACAATGGAGAAATATCAAAACTGCCATCACAGAGGCAACAAACCTTTGTGTGAAGCAAATAAACAAACCAAAATGAAAGAAAAAGTCACTATGGTTCTCAAAAGAGGTGGCGGGGAAGGTTAGGGAGAAAAAGATAGCATTTAGGAAGTATGAGGAAACACAGAAGAAGCAGGACAGAGAACTGTACCAGTTAATGCAGAAGGAAGCAGGGAGGGTAGTCAGAAGAGCAAAGGCCCAAACTGAGGAAAAGATAGCCAACTCGGTTAAGAAGGGGGCTAAAACCTTTTATAGGTATATCAGGGAGCATAGAAAGACAAAGGGAGGGATACTGAGACTGAATAGAATGGACGGTGGGTGCAGAGAGGGACAGTGAAAAAGCAGGGATACTGAATGAATACTCTGTTCAGTATTCACAAAAGAGGAGGTGGGGGAGGTGCCAAATCCAATTAACAGAAGCACTCTGGTTAGGGAGATCGATCCCAGTCCTTTCACAGCAGGAAGGGTTCTGAAAGAACTCCTAAAACTGAAGGTGGAAAAAGCAATGGGGCAAGATAGAAGTCACCCAGAATTCTAAAATAATTAAGCAGAGAACTAGTGACACCACTGACTACCCTTTTTAACAAATCATGGGAGAATGGTGTGGTACCTGAGGACTGGAGGAAGGCATCTGTGATTCCCCTTCACAAAAGTGGGACCAAGACAGAGGCAGGAAACTACAGACCTGTCAGTTTGACCTCTGTGGTAGCAAAGGATGAAATCACTCTGAAGGAAAGAAGTGTTGAGTACCTAGAGGCCAGAGGGCACAGGACCCAAGGCAGCATGGGTTCACAGTGGGAAGGTCATGTCAAATTAATCTAATTGATTTCTTTGACTGGGTGACCAAAGTAGTAGACCAGGGAGGGGCTGTGGACATGGCCTACCTAGACTTTAGCAAGGCATTTGACACAGTTTCACACAAAAGATTAATAGTCAAATTAACCAGTCTGGGAGTGGGTCCCAGGGTGGTAGCCTGGGTAAAACATTGGCTGGACAACAGGACACAGAAGGTAATTGTAAATGGAGACAACTCTGAAGAAAAAGGAGTTACTTGTGGGGTACCGCAGGGTTCAGTACTGGGTCCAGTCCTTTTTAATGTCTTTATAAGTGACATTGCAGAGGGACTGGAAGGAAAAGTATGCCTTTTTGCAGATGACACAAAGATCTGCAACAGGGTTGATACACAAGGAGGCATAGAAAGGATGAGTAGGGACTTGGCACGGTTGGAGGAATGGTCAGAAGTATGGCAGCTTGGATTCAATGCAAAAGAAGTAAAATAATGCACCTGGGAAACAAAAACCCAGGGGAAGATTACACAATGGGGAGGGGGTAGTAACAACAACAAAATGGAAAGGGACCTGGGGTAATCATATCAGATGACCTTAGGTTGGCAAGCAATGTGGAGAAGGTGGTAGGGAGGGCTAGGAGGATACTGGATGTAAAGGGAGAGGCATCACCAGTAGAAAACAGGAAGTTGTTGTCCTCTGTACAGACAGTTGATGAGACCCCATCTGGAGTACTGCGTCCAGTTCTGGAGACCCCATCTCCCAAAGGACATAGACAGGATGAAGGCAGTTCAGAAGAGGGCAACTAAAATGGTGCAGAGTCTGCAAGAGAAGCCATACGAGGAGAGACTAAAGGAGCTTAATATGTATACCCTTGAGGAAAGGGGGGGAGGACATGATAGAAATGTTTAAGTACCTCAGTGGAATCAACAAAGTCCAAGAGGGTAGCATCTTTCAGAAAAAGAAGTGTGCAAGAACAAGGGGACACAATTTGAAGATAGAGGAGGGACGGCTCACGGGCAATGTGAGGAAGTACTTTTTCACAGAGAGGGTGGTGGACGCATGGAACAGCCTTCCTGAGGAGGTTGTGGGGTCTAAAACTGTGGGAGAATTCAAGAATGCATGGGACAGACATAAGGCAATTTTTGAGGGGGTAGGAAGAAATAGGCTATTGGTTAAATAGGATCTGCAGCTTATCCTTTAGGTAGGGATATGGGCATACTAGGTGGGCCAAGTGGTCCTTATCTGCCGTCAAAGTCTATGTTTCTGGACTTTCGCACCCCCCATAAAGAGAACATGTCTTTGATTAGTCTACTTTCGAAGTCTCTTCCTTGGTCAGGATGAATATGTTGGGGTGCACCATAGTGGACAAAGAACTTTTCTACCAGCACCTTGGCCACCGTAGAGGCCTTTTGATCCTTGGTCGGGAAAGCATGTGCATATCGGGTAAAGTGATTGGTTATTACCAGTACATTACCAATGTTCTTTTGATTGGGCTCCAGAAACAGGAAGTCTATACAAACCAGTTCCATGGGGGCACTGGTAGTGATGTTGACAAGTGGGGCAGCTTACTGGGGCAAAGCTTTCTACTGGAGGCAGCGGCTGCAAGTTTTAACATGATTCTCAACATCTGCTCCCATTTTCTGCCAATAGAATCGGGACCGTACTAAGTCTAGAGTCCAGTCAATACCGAGGTGTCCCATGTGGTTATGGAGGGACCTCAGTACCAGCTGTTTGAAGGCTGTGGGTAGGACCAACTGCTGCTTGTCCACTTGACCTTGACAATCTACTGTCTCTATATAATAACTGATCTTGTAATTTTAGTCTGGTGCCTTCTTTGAATAACAGAGCAGTTTAGTAAGTGCAGTAGAATGTAATTTAGACACATCCTTCCCACTGCATGCAGGGTATCAGAAATCTGGGCTGAAGCATGGGGTCATGGGATTAAGCCCACTGAATGCTGCCACTATCAAACTGGGGCAAGCTACTGATATCTAATGCAGAAAATGACAATAAGCGCAGGTATGCAAGTATCGGGAGGGAGGCCCCAAACAGTCCACTAGGCAGTCCACAGTGTCTGCAGACAATTGCTCATCTTTGTCAATCTTTTGGCACAATGCTTTAATAGAAGGTTTAGACAGCCTCACCCAATTGTCTTTGGAACTTGGCTGCCGTGAAAGGGCGTCAGCATCAATATGGTTCAGTCCAGGCCGGTATTCAACCACATAATCATAAGTTGACAAGGCAGAAAGTCACGGTGCCCAGTGGCACCCAACTTGGCTGAAGTCTGTACATACGTTACAGGATTGTTATCAGTCTTTACTAATATCTTGGTCCTATGGAGGTACTCATGGAACTGATCGACTATGGCCCACTTTAGAGTGAGGAACTCCAACTTCTGCACAGGATAATTCCACTTGTAGGGTGTCAAGCTGTGACTGGCGAAGGCCACAGGTCTCAGGCCATCATCATATTCTTGATATAGCATGGTCCCAAGCTTTTTCAGACTGGCATCCATGTGCAGGATGTATGGTTTGTGGGATCAGCATATGCAAGGACTGGGAAGTGGGTGTTTGGCTAGATAATCTCAAGAATGCCATCATGACTAGGGGTCCAACAGGTTCCAAAACGTTCACCTGTTTGAAAATACACCTTGTCTTCTTCATTGAGGGACCCCTTCTTGTATCTGCGGTTGGTGGGAGGATAGCCTTGGGTAAGATTAAGGAGTGGATAGATTACCTTCGAACAGTCCTTAATGAATCTGTGATAGTAGCTGCAAAACCCAAGAAAATGCTGCAGCTCTTTCAGGTTGGTGGGCTGGGGCCAGGTGGTCAGGGACTCTACTTTACTGGGGTCTGTCTGTATCCCCTTAGCTGACACTATATGTTCCACATATTTTACAGACACTTGACTATAGATACTTGAGGTTGAATTTCATGGTATTGAGGACTTTTAACTAGTCTGGCCTTATGTTCTTCTAGCATGCGACCAAAAACAATGACATCACCCAAGTACACTAAACATTCTAGTAGATTCATGTTTCCTACTGCATGTTTCTTCAACCTCTGGAAGGTAGCGGGGCACCCGAAATCCCCTGTGGCACCCTCAAATTTATAGAACCCCAAAGGACAGATGAAGGCTGTTTTCTCATGGTCCTGTGGGGCCATCAGGATTTGACAATATCCACTGCAGATATCAAGTACTGAGAACCACTGACTCCTGTTCAGGCAGTCCAAGGGCATCCTGTATGTGGGGCATGGTGTGTTGATCTGGGACAGTCCATCGGTTAAGGGTCCGATAATCCACACACACATCCTTAGTTTATTCTTATGAAGAAACTGGAGGACAGGATCAGTTGTGTTCCAGGACAGTAGCTGCTTCTTGTTGTTTTCATGGGTTCTTTGTGGATTTTACTTGGTAGAAGTTGTTTCTTTTCTTCTTACTTGCAAGGGGCTATAGGGTATTGTTTTGGGGGCTGTTGGAAGTTTTGAAAACTGGTTTGTGGCTGTTAGTGGGCTCATTTGTTGGATGTTTCACTGTGTAACAGGCTGCGCTGTGTGGATGCCTATTTCTTCTGATTTAAAACCTATTTGGTGGGATTTGCTTGGGCCTGGTTCTTTGGCTGCTGGGCTTGGAGGGGAGACACAGGGCTGATACACTCTCTCTCTCGGTCAGGTGTCTGCCCAGACCCCACCCTCCCTCCCCAGAATTCTGCTAATTTATGGGGAACCTGCCCTGCAATTTGAGGGAAAGGCTGCAGGTGCAGCTCATGTAGTTCTAGCCACTGGGGATTGGATTTAAAGGCTGGGAGAGAAGAGCTTGGGGTTGTTCATTTCCCTTATAAGTTTAATGTGTTGTACTGCACCTAGTAACAGGGTTACTGGTGTGCAGTGGGACTGTCTCTAAGATTAGTGGGTGACCTGATTAGGCAGTAGGATGTATCTTGGACTAGGGGGATCTCGGTGGCTCACCCAAGGAAACCTACTTGGAAGGGGATGGAACCACACGTCATTGGGACCCGGCATCTTTGGGAGGGTGTTGGGGTGCTGGGGTGTGGAGCAGCCATGATACTGGACTGGGCTTGGAAGTTCGGTATGGTTGCCCAGTGTGCTACCAGCCTGGCACAGCTTAGGGAGGAGGTTTCAGGATTAGGAGACAGCTGGGGAAAGGGGAGGTGATCTCATGGGGTTGCACCAAGCACTGGGGGCGGGGGCATAGGGGAAAGGAGTGCAGGAGAATGCTCAGGGGTCACATAGGGACCCTGGAAGAGGGGTCCAAGGAGACTACCATGGGCAAGCAGGGTAGTAACTGGGGACCCTCACAAAGGAGGGACAGAGGGACAACATTCTCTCAGGGAAGTAGGCAGATGGCCAGGGCTGGATCAGAAGGAAGCAAAGCGGGGAGGTGGATCAGACCTTACACTCAGTAACTGCTTCAAATCTCTTCTTCTGCTCGAGGATGAGGGGGGTGATGTATTCATGACAGGGGTGGTTAGAGGCGGAAGAAGGGGATTGGGGGCAGGAGACAGGGGCCAGATAGCAGGAGGATCAGGGGAACCTAGAATGCAGGAAATGGGGAGCAGTGAATCAGAGCAGAAGGGGCAGGGGAAGAGGGAGGAAGCGCAAGGAGAAGGACCAGTTGGGAGGAAAGGTAAGGAGAAGGACCAGAAGTACAAGAGGATTCAGTAAGGGAGCTGAGGGCGAAATAGGGGAGAATGACAAGCAAGGAGGGACTCAATGGAGACAGAAAGAAGGAAGGGAGGATAGTAGGTTAGTTTAGTAGATGGGGAGAAGGACCAGTCATGAGCAGTGAGGGGGAATTAGCAAGGTGTAGAAGGATACTCAGGAGGAGGAGGATAGGATTGGAGGGAGGGGGTATGGCGGTAAATAAGGAGGTGGAACAAGGAGCCGCTGGTGGAGGGGCCAGTAGAAAGGATGAGGGACATGGAAGGGGGAAAGGAGCAGTCAGAGTGCTCCTGTTGGGGGATTCTATGATCAGGGTATCAAATGGGATAGAGAGGAGAAGCCTGGCCAGTTAGAACAAAATGCTTCCCTGGACTAATGGTGCACAGGGCTAAACACGAGGTATACTCAAGCTGGCAAGGATTGTGGGAGTTCCTGACATACTGGTCCACCTGGGTACAAATGACATTGAGGGAATAGGAGCTAGAGATGCTGTGTAAGATTCAGGGAGTTTGCCAGGTCTGTCATGACATAGGATGCACAGTTTCCACATCAGAAATCTCATTGTTAAAGGCCAGTAAGCTACAAAAAAAGAAAGATTAGGAGATAAACCAGTGGCTCAGGGAGTGTGTGGAGGCCAGAGGTATGGGTTGATGGGGGATTGGGGAGACCTGGGAGGATAAGGAGCTGTATACAGAGATAGACTCCATCTCCATCTCAATTTGGAGGGAGGAGAACCTTTGTTGAAAATAGAGGGTTCACTGGTGAAAAGTGGGTTTAAACTTGTGAAGGGGATGGGATGGGAGAAAAGGCTGTCAAGGGGGTGCCGATAAAGGAGGGACTCTGTCTCCACCCCTGGGGAGCTGGAGGATTGATGAAAAGGCCAACTGGCAAAGTGCAGACCAGGGAAAACAGAATCCCATGGGAACACTTGCAGGGGAAATGGAAGTATAGGGAAAGGTGGAAGGTAGTCCTGTTAAATGTGCCAGGAGCTTGGGCAATAAAATGCCTGAGCTCCAGGCGATGCTGCTAACTGAGGGAGAATGGATGTGGCAGCGGTCACTGAGGACTTTGGGGCCACTGCAGACATGACTGGGACCTGAACCTGAGGTTACACTATGTTCAGGAAGGACAGGGGGAGGGAAGGAGGAGGGGTAAAATGATAGTCAAAACTACTGGCATGTGGGGGAGTAGAGGAGGCAGAGGGAACCGTGGAGGCAATTTGGGTCACCTTGATATCGGGGGCAAGAGAGTAAAAATAGGGTGGTGAATAGACCCCTTGCCCTGAGCGGGGAGCTGGAGGAGAGTCTGGTGGCAGATGTTGGGAGACACTGCAGACTGGGCAGAGAACAGTGGTGGTAGTTGGGACTTAAACATGCCAGGAACAGACTGGGAGTCATGACATCCTCTGTGACCAGGAACAGAGGGTTGTTGGATGTCTTTCAGATGGTTCCCAACTCAGCAGGTGGAGGAACTGACCAGGGAGGTGGGGTACTGGATGTGGTCCTGGCAGACAGTGACCGGAATGGGGCCTGAGGTAAGGGACCCATTGGCAGGAGTGAATGCCATGGTCTGGTTCTGCCTGGACCTAGGAGGGGTAGAAGGCTGCACAAAGACGGAAGTAAACTCTACTCATGGGGCGGATTTTAGTGATATTGGAAGATCCTTACGGAGCATTTGGATGGGATTGGGTCAGACATGGACGCTGATAGTAGGGGAAATCATCAGGAAGGGGTGCAGGATGCTACAGAACCTGTGCAAGAGTAAGACAAAAATGCAGTAGGCCCAAAACCCTGCTGGTGGACCAGGGAGGTCCAGGAGGTGGTGCAGGAAAGAAGGCAGCCTATAAGCAATTCAAGTGCTCAAGGAGTGAAAGGGATCGAGGGGAGTATGAGCTGATGGCTAGAAAGGCCACTAGGGTGGTGAGGGCAGCTAAGGCAAGGAAGGAACAGAACCTGGCCAGGGAAATTAGGAGAGGGAACAAGTGGTTCTTTAGATACATTGAAGAGGCAGATTAGCAGGATTAAATCAGGGGGAGATGGGCACAGACCCGGGGAGCAGGCTGAGGTACTAATTAGTGCTTCACCTCAGTTTTCACCTAAGGAAAATGGAGGTGCTGCATCATACATGAAGGAGACAGAGACATTGAGGAGGGGGGACGCTACCATCGAGCGGGTCTGGGGAGAGGGGAGGCATCACTGGCAGGAGGGGGAGGGCTAGCAGGGAGAAGAGGTACGGAAGTGAAATCACAGCAGAAAGAGTGAGGAAGCCTCAGCCCTTTAAGATGGAGAAAGCACCGGGTCGGATAAATTACATCCCAGAGTGCTGAAGGAACTTGCTAATGTCCATGCAAACTCTGGTGGAGCTTTTCACCATCTCTCTGAGGACAGGTGGGTGCCCCAGGAGTGAAGGGCACATATAGTGCTATCATCAAGGGGATCTGGGAGGTGGCAGAGGGAACTAAGGCCTGTCATGGGCCTGACATCGGTGGTGGGCAAGGTGATGGAAAGGTATTGTCAAGGAGAGGCTGGGGGCCTGGAAAGTCAGGGGTGCTGGACGATAAACAGCATGGATTCATCCCAGGAAGTTGTGTCAGACAAATCTTGTGGAGTTCTATGACTGGGTGATGAGTGCCTTGGACCTGTGTAGACCAGTGGGCTCCTCTTTCTAGACTTCAGCAAGGCATTTGACTCTATTCCTCATGTGGGCCTGTTGGATAAGCTGGGTGAAATGGGGTGGGGAACCAGATGATCAGATGGATAGTAATTGGCTCCAGGTGGACGGAGGGTCAGTTAGCGGGATAGTCTCATCCTCAAGGAGGGTCATTAGTGGGGTCCCACAGGATCAGTTCTTGGGCCCTTCTGTTCAACGCCTCGTCTCTGACATAAGGACAGGAATCAGGAGTGAGATGAGTCTCTTTACGGATGACTCAAAACTGAGGCGGTGGTGGATGGGGAGGAAGGAGGGTGGCCTACAGGGGACCTGGAGGCTCTGGAAAGATGGTCTAGAAAGTGGAAGCTGAGGTTCAATGCAGGAAAATGCAAGGTACTCCACCTGGGGGCCAAAACCCAGGCCAAGTGTACACCCTGGGGGATGCTACAAGTCTCAATGGCTGAGAGGGACCTGGGGGTGGCGGTGGATGTCAAGATGAACAACTGGACTTGTAGGAGGGCAGCAGCCAAGGCCAACAGGATGCTGGGATGCATTGCTAGGGGGATCACCTCCAGAAGGAGGGAAGTGATACTCCCTCTGTATAACTGCTTGGTGAGAGGTCGCGCCTTGAGTACTGCGTGCAGTTTTGGAGGCCACATTAAGAGGACATTAAACTCCTGGAGGGGTCCAGAGGAGGGCAACAAAATGATTTGGGGCTTGGGGGCAGGACCTATGAGAAGAGGCTCGAAAAGCAAAATATGTACGCATTGGAAGAGAGAAGGGACCGGGGGGAAATGATAGAGGTCTTCAGGTACATGAAGTGGGTAAATAGGGGAGGAACAGTCAGGGTGCTTTGAAGGAAGGAGGAGGGGGCCACTAGAGGGCATGGGTGGAAGCTGGAGGGGGGAAGATTCAGGGGAGAAAGGAGGAGGTGCTACTTCACTGAGAGAGTGGTGGAGCCATGGAATGCGCTGCCTAGGGGGCTGGTGGAGGCAGAGACAGTGGAGGGGTTCAAGAGGGGTGGGACAGTACAGGGAAGGGTTCTGGGCAAATCCATGCAGCAAGAATCTCCAGAACTGAGAAGGGAGAAGCCAGAGAAGGCGAGGGGGGCAGCAAGGTCAGCACCCAGGGTGGGGGCTGACCAAACGAGCAGACACGAAAGACCATTAGGCCTATTCTGCTGGCATTTTAGTATGTTAGTATCCTCACGGACCCATTTTTCTTGCACACAACTATGATGGGAGATGTGTAGGGGCTTCTTGACTCTTGAATAATTCCGCAGCTGCATCTCCTGTAGGTGCCACTGAACATCGCCTATATCAGCTGGAGCGAGGTGGTTGGACCACTTGGAAAGGTCTGTCATCGCAGCTGAATATTATGCTCAGCACCATGGGCACATCCCACATCCCATTCTTTTAACGAAAACACTTGGTCTCTCTGGGCAGGTTTCCTACTGATTCAAGTCTTCCATTCATCAGACAAGGGGGAATCACCAAAGTCAAATAGGTCTGGGATCACCTCCTGCTTCTCTTCAGAATATTTGTTGCTGGGTAATACTGCAGTGTCTGCACAGTGTACTGTAACTAGTGTACACCCTCTGTTCACTTGGACTTTAATGTGACACATTTCTAATCTGGACCATTACTTGTCGTGCATAAGCATGGGCACAGGCAGGTAGAATACTGGGTTTAACCAATAGCCCTCTGGCAACTTTCCTTCACCAGCATTAATATTTTGTTTTTCACATCTCTTCTAAGACAGACTTTTCCATGAACAGTATACTGAGTATTGGGTGGCAAATATCAAGGAATCAGGGTCCTTCTTCCAGAGAATTCCAACGGGCTCATCCTGGTCTTCTGCCACAGACTGCCTCTGCAGGTCATAAGCTTTTTTGATCACAGCTGGAATTCTCATTGCCCGACCAGTCTGTCGGTCTCGTTTCTCTTGGCATAACTGCGCTAACTTCCCAAACATGTGGGCATTGGTTCCAAAGAGTAGAGGGACCCCATCATACATCCCTGTAGGAGGTCACACCAGGACCAGCATCTCTACTTGTTCATCTACACCAGTTACAGCCGCAGGAAAAGATAGCCAGAGCCAGACATATCCTAGGTAGGGATAAGACTTGTCACTCAGCCCCACACATGTAGACCTTCTAGAGATTGTAATGGCACATCAGATAAGTGTTTGTCATATCAGTCCTGGAATACAATGGTCACTTGTGACCTGATGTCAAGCACAGCCCGAGCATGGACACCATTTATAGTCACAGTAGTCTCCATCAAAGGGCCCACCAATTTGGATCAGTCTGGAGGGGTAGTTGCAGGGACCTGGACAGACGATTTAACCACAAAGAAGTTTGGGTTAGTATTTCTTGAGCCTTCACTGTGGTCATTGTTGGTGCCCCTCAGCCATGGTCTCGCTTTCCGGAGCTCCCCTTGAAGTCTGTATACAACTTTATCTAGGTCTTTTGGGACCGCATTCTTTCTTCATATGCTCGTCCTTCCCACAATTATGACAATATATGCTTTCCGGGTCTGGCGTCACGAGACATCACATTGGGAGGTGAGGCAGGGGTACCACCAACTGAAAAGCTTGGTTCCACCTCTGTCTGCGGTGTGGCAAGCATTATGAGACGCCTCAGTAATTCTCTCCTTCCATAGTCAATTCATCAATTTTGAGCTGCTGTCAGTGGGAGATGCCTGGGTGTGTAATCCCACCCCCATAGCAGACACACTTTGATAAGGATCGGGGTCTGTACCTGCAAGAGCAGTCTTCATAAAGAGACTGGCTTTTGTTTCTCTGAACTCCTTCAGCAGTTCATCCCATGGCGGAGCATCCTTAGTGGTCCCTTTCTTGCTGGGCTCCCTAAGACTGGCACCAGCATTTAGTTCTCGGATTCTGTCATGTGATTTCTTCAATTCCAGGCCATCAGCGACTGACCCCATGCTTGGAGCAGGGGTTGGGGCAGTTTTGACTGCACAGGGTTCCTGAGAGCCTTCCTCCTCCTCAACTTCCCTGACTTCCTTCATCAACATATAGAAGGGCAGGGGACCAGATTTCCTTTGGTGCAGCTGCAACCTGAGCAACACCCAGCAGGAATGCCAGGCACAGTACAGTATATGATCCAGTCTTACCTGGTCCACCTCACTAGAGGCTCAGCCTCCTTTCTGAAAACTGGTTTGTAGGAGTCCCTCTAATCGATCCATGCAGGCAGATAACAATTCCTTGGCTGTTGTTTAACATCTTTAAGATTCCATTGCAATGCCTCAACACTAGTGGTGCCCTCAAACACATTTTCAAGGGTGACTAAGTACTCTTGGGCTTTGGTGTCAGGGTCAGAGAACCTCAGGAAGTGAAAAGCACATAGGACGGGCCCTGGGCATTGCCAGTCTTGTATGCAAGGGTAGCAAAGTCTATCTAGGTCTCCAGGTCGACTTCCCTGTTAGGGTAGGGAGGATGCCAGGGAACACCTTGAGCTTGTGGTAGGGTCATGACTACCTGCTAGTACAAAGGTACAGAAGTTGGTGAAAGAACAGGTGCTGGGGCTGGTGTGGACAGTGGGGAAGGGCACTCCCAGGAGGCAGGAATAATTTTTCAAGTCCTCCACGTTTTACCTCCTCCAGTAACAACTTGGAAAACTTCTCCTCAAAAGACTCAGATAATGATGGGGCTCATCTTCTAAGGGATCCTTACTATTTTTAGTTATCACCTCCAGGCAGCTGGGAATCCCTCTGGGACGATAGTCTGGGGCACCTTTAACTCTCCAGGGGTCACTACACTCCACCAAGGCCATGAGAGTTTGGGCAGTTAAATCAGCCTGTCGACCCACTATTACAGCTTTTTTCAAACATTCAGCTTTGGAAAGTGCCCCTTCAACAGTGTCCTTACTAGTGCCTATAGGTATATCCAGTATTATCAAGGCATTGTGGGGGTCAATCTCCTGCCCAGCACACCACCCCACCAACTGGTGTACAGCCATTTCTACTGGGGTAACCATTAAGCTATAACAATAATTCTTGATTTTGGCCACTGGGGGATGCTAATCCTAGCAGTAGCCTCCAAGTTGTAACCCCTAGGTGGCGCTATCCCAAGGGCTACTACCCCTGCCTACATGACTACTTGCAGGTTAAGGGGCCTGGGTACTGAAAACGGGTGCCTCCACCCAGAGGACAGGGTTAGTGGTAGCATAGCTGACCTGGGTACAGCCCTCCAGGACACTGTGACAACCCCTCTTTCCCTTCTAGTGACCTAAACAATGAACAGCATACACAGGTACAATAGCCCCTAATGAGCATACAAATCCCACTCTGTTTGCACTTATCACCAGGGCTGGTTCCACCTGTCCGACCGTAGAGACCCCCTGTAAAATAAGGTTAGACACAGCAGGTAACAACAATACAGTGCTTCTAATACAAAATGGAACCACAGTCAGGTTAAATGCAAAAGGAATTAGATCTGATTTATTCAGGGGGAACGAACAAGGGAGAGTCATAATTTGGATGATTAGTTCTGTAACTGTTTCAATCAGGCAATTATGCATGCACTCTAGAGTCCCTTCAGTCACACACTGTGGACACCCAGTTGGAACAGAGGGGGACTAGCCTAATTCGTTGCCCAGGGTAGGCCGGCGTTGCAGCTGGTTGGGGCCCTGTGATGGAAAGAAGCATGCACAACCACACACAATTTGTAATCCACAGCCAGGAGGCTCAGTTCATGATAATTAGACAAAATAACTAAATCAGATGACACACTTTGATTGAGCTGTTGCTGCAGGGAGCTACCCTGGTGTTTACTAATGCTACCCAGTACAGGACACAGGATGGATGAAATGGAGACTTTAAGATGGCTTCTGGTTCACCAGGAGAAGCTGAGCCACCACGAATCACCAGTGTCGTTCCTGTTCGAGGTGTTGAGCAGAGGCTGATCCCGGGCAGGTCTCTCATCTATGGTTTTCCCTGCATTGTGAGTAGCTGGCTGGGCCAAGTTGGCAGGGCCCCAGGCTGGGTGAACAGTTCAGATTCAGTCCGGTAAATGCTGGATGCAGCTTCCAGCAAGTGTGATACAATTGGGCAGTGGAGAACCAAATCACGACCCACTAACAGCATTCAGCATACTTATGGTAAAAGAGAAGCAATACCACAGTTCGGAGGACAGTCCGGTTGCAATTTCAGCTTTCCTGAGCAAAACCGTGATCTCTGTGGTGATTCAGATGTCTTGACAGGCCGATTGTGTGGAGTAAATCTTCAGTTTTCTTCAAGCAAAGGTACAGTCACAATTCGGTGGCTTTTGTCACAATGGGTTCGGATACAGTCTGGTTATTTAAGTACTCTTTAAGGATCCCTTTCAAGGGACAGCAGGCAGACAGGCTAAACTTAGCCTTTCCCCAGTTTTCCATGCGACTACGCAGGAGCAGCTGCTCAAATCACTCAAGCTGTTCACTCTCTCAGCTCCAAACTCAGACTGACACTCTGCTGCAGGCTGCTCCGGGACTTCCTCTGAGATCCAAAAGGTTCGGTTGGTTGATCCATCTGTCTGACACAGCTAGAGCTCCCCCTCCAGGTCCATTTAGGCGCCAAAGTGGAAAAATTACAATTCCTACAGAAATTCACTTCACAAGACCCCTGGAGACAGACTCCATTTTAAGGTCCCCAAAAGGTACTGATTGGTGCAATACAGAAATGTCCATGTTGCGAAGAAAGGTGGGTTAGACAAACTATAATACCATTGTTATTAGAACAGCTAATCAGCAAACAATTGCCAGTTCTAACAGAGCTCCCTCTGCACCATTAGCGATGGCAGAACAGAGCAATATTACTGCAGCTCGGGCAGGATTCGAGCCTGGAAACACTCGGCCCCTATTAAGATTAGTTATACACTACAAAAATAATATCTCTTAAAGAGACATGCATAGAGACTAACAGGGCACTCGCATGCAAGCACTTTTACACCCGTAAAGACACAGAATACCCACCTGGCAGTGGGCATTTATTTATTTATTGAATTTTGTTGACCCGGTAAGCCCATTGGGCCTAGAAGTCCCTTTTTTAGGGGTGACCGGGGAGTGATACAGATGGTAAGCAACTGAAATTGAACAAGATTAAGCAGTTGGTGGTATTTTTAGTGAATGGGAGAAATCTGGCCAGGATGCCAGGAAAATTCCCTTGCTCTTTTTCAATAAATGCCATGGGATCTTTAGTATCCACCTAAACTACTACCAATCCAGGCAGATGGGAGCTCGGTTTAACATCTCATCCGAAAGACAGCATCTCAGAAGTGCAGCACCCCCTCATGCTGCACTACAGTGTTAGTATTGGGATATTAACCCAAGTGCCAGATGTGGGAACTGAACTTGCAGCCCTCTGATCTCCCGGCCTCAAAGGCGAGTATGCTACCTACTGAGCCACTGACACTGACAAGCACACCCATGGAAGACTTTTGAGAACCCCCATTTATAGGGGGGGGTTACAAATCTTCTTTTTTTCCTTTTCCACAGTCACAAGTTCATTGTTTGTATGTAGCATCAACATCAAGGATACAGTTCATGGCTTTAGAAGTAATACAGTTCTGAAAATAACATACTGTGGGAGCCTTTTTTTCCCTTTAATTAATCTCAACTTTCACAAATCACATTTCAAATTGTTAAGGCCAAGTGCAGGCCTACAGGCTGATGTGCAGTAGGGGTTAGAGGTAAATGACAGATGCTATGTGGACCCAGCTCCACAGGTCAGGGGAGCATGGCGTGGGTCAATCTATGATCGGTGTCTTGGTCATTCCTATGGGACAAAATCTGGGTCCTTTTGTCATAATGTGTATAATCCACCTGTTGCACCTTATGGTACAAAGTTCAGAGCTGTCATTCAGATTATGAGTGATTCTCTCGGCCCTCGTGTTACCCATTCATGACCACCTTCTGCATTCACCCCTTTATCCAGTTTTTCCACCCATGTTGTAACACCTTTCTTTACCCTAAATTCTCTTGGTTTCATGAAGGCCTTACTGAACTCCACGTACCATATGTTTACTGCCTGTCCTCTGTTGGCCACCCTTATTACCACATCAAAGTATTTGATCAGGTTTGTCTGGTATGACATGGAACAGCCTACCAGAAGAGGTGTGTGTGTGTGGGGGGGGTGAAGACAGTAAGGACTTCAACAATGCATGGAATAGACACATGGGCATAATTAGTAGAGGAAAGGGGGAAGGATGCAGGATGTAGTAATAAGCAGGAAAAATATGGCAGATTTGATGGGCCTACTGGTACTTTTCTACCAACAAATTTTGTGTTTCTATAACCTCCCCTTGTGAAGCTGTGTTGCCTAGTGTTTGACTCCAGGAAGTCTACCAGCCTTGCTCTTAGAATAGCTTCCAGTAATTTCCCACTATAGACATCAGACTGACTGATCTGCAGTTTTTGCATCCTCCCTACAACTGCTTTTGTGCAAGAACACAAGGTCGCTCCCAAAAAAATAGAAACATAGAATTTGACGGCAGATAAGGACCGCTGACCCACCTAGTCTGCCCATTTTCCTACCTAACAGATAAGCTGCAGATCCTAGTTAACCAACAGCTTACTTCCTCCTACCCCCCACTAGGACTGCCTTATGTCTGTCCCATGCATTCTTGAATTCCCCACTGTTCTTGACTCCACGACCTCCTCAGGGAGGCTGTTCCATGCATCCACAACCTCTCTGTGAAAAATACTTCCTCCTTACTTCTGAGCCGTCCCCTCTATCTTCAAATTGTGCCTCTTGTTCTTGCACATCTCTTTTTCTGAAAGATGCCTCCTTCTTGGACTTCGTGAAAATGAGCAGTTAAATGTGTCTTCTAGCAGTGAGCCAAGCACCTTCTTGAAGCACCTGCACCATTTCTCTTAGTATTCTTGAGTGCATCCCATCTGGACTCTTTGAGATGTCCACTTTTAATGCTCTCATACCCTCCAGCAGCACTGTCATTTACTTGCTTATTTCGTTTTTTCAGATCGGGAAAGGAGGACTAGACAAGCCTGCTCATTTTAAGCCTCATCCTTTAATTCAGGGGTTCTCAAATGGTGAGGCCAGCCTCCCTTGGGAGGCCCCAACCTGTTCCAAGGGAGGCTCAAGCAAGTCTGAAAAAGTAATGTTTTTTTAATTTTGAGTTTTATATAAATTTTGTTTGAAAGGATGAAGCAAACTGAAAGAGGATAATTGTAGGTGAAATTTATGTATTTATTTACAAATCAGTGGAAGGGAAAGTGAATGAGTCGAGGCTCATTTCAGGTGTATCCTGAGAAGGTAGGCAGCGAATACAATTCAAAAGGTAACTGCAGAACAGTCAAGCAATACAAAATGAATAATAGTGCAAACAAATATGAAGAATAAACTAACAATGAGTGGTGGTAATTGTTCAATTTGTAGACTGATGGTAGAACAGTCCAAATACAAGGGCAGAGAATAGAAGTGCTAAGAGCAATAGTAGGAAAGAGGAATAATCCCTGAGAAGTTGCTTAAGAGCAGGCAAGAGGGGAGAGGCGAGGTATATAGGAAGGTTATTCTAGATAGAGAGGAACAGAGAAAGTTGTCTGATCCCATGAAGGTACTGCAACAAGGGTAACAATGGTTCAAGAATCAAAATAGTGGAGCAAGTAGGCTGGCCTGTGGTGGGGTTACAGTAAGCTGAATAACATTTATTTTTATTTTATTTATTTATTATTCAGATAACACCGTTGAGCACATGTGATCTTATTCAAAGGTTTCAGGTCAGTAAAAGACAAAGAACTGAATGACAGCCAAGTACTCAAAGGGGGTTCAATTTATTCATAGTGTACTGTGCAAAGTACAGTATGTTAATTTTCTTTGGGGAGGCTCAGAATCTTTTCCATGGATTTGGGGAGGCTCAGAATCTTTTCCATGGATTTGGGGAGGCTCACTGTGACAAAGTCTGAGAACTGTTGCTTTAATTGGAAGTGGAGCTCAGTTTAAAGACAGGACTCGTCCCGTAGCTCATACATTTCCAAAACTGGGGTGAGCAACATTAAAACCCCGCCCGCTTTCACTGTCGGGCTCTGCCCGCGTTGTCCTGGCCGGCTCAGAACTCCTTGTTCTCTGCGTATCTGATTGATCGCTGATCAAAGCTCGCTCACTCCGTTCGTAAATCATTGCTGGAGAGACCCGTCATGCGCACCGCAGCAGAGCTCTGGAGAAACAAATCCTAGGAGAGTAGTTCACTTTTGGAAAGCGTCGCTGTGTGGAGACGGTTTCCCCACCTGCAGCTGCAACAAGTGTACTCCTAGTCCTCCACACTGTCGCCAAATACTGCAAGTATGGAAAACGGAGTGTACGCGCAGCAGCACATCCATTCACAGGAGAAAGTATGCGAGAAGGATGTCGAGGAGTCGGCAGAGTGCGATCTCCCTCACTCCCCACAGTGTCCGCCGAAGAAGAGCCTGTCTACCAGACGCCCGCGTCGCCCACCTACGATGCGCCTGCGCCGAGTCGACCCATCTACGATGTGCCGAGTCCGAGTCGCCTACCTACCAAAGGCTTGACTCCGTGTCATCTGACTACGTGGTACCCCTGCCGTCATCGCCCACCACTAGCCCAGAGAGCATGGAGCTGGGGGGTCGGGACGGCTCTGTTTCCTCCTCACTGCTGGAGGACGAGGACGGGGGCTTACGTTCCGGGGACCAGGAGGACTACTACGATGATGTTCTGGTGAGCCCCCAGCCTGATGGGCACCTCATCTCGGGCTTTAGCCTACAGCAAACCCAGGGTGGCGGAGGCAACGTGCGGCAGGACAGCAACTCAAGCAAAGTGCAGCAGGTACTAACACCACCACTATCGTCAACCAGCAGAACAACGCCAACAATAACAGCCTGTACGAGGAGGACATGCCCGAAATCTGTCTGTATGTCAAGGTAGGACTTCCCAACATAGTGTGGGTAGTCTCATTACTTTTAACAGTTGACTGCATCTACCGCCCCTCCATCTCAGCTGCAATCTTACTCTTTAGATACGCTAACTTAGATGCTGATCTCCATTCTACTGAAGTTGAGCAATGTTTTGTGGGTGGAGGTGGATTGTAAATGAAGTGTTATCAAGGACTCTGAGAATAGCGCGAGTCTTACTGGCAGTGAGAGCACCCTCAAAGGTTTGTGACAGCACAGCTTCACTGCATGTCATTCAGTCTCATTCAAAATGGTGTATCAGGAAAGTAAAATTTAAACAATATACCATGACAGGGTGTGGGTTATGCTAGGATTTACCGACGTCTGGTGTGGTTCGGTCACGAGCGTGCAGACCCAGTAAGTAAATCACACCAGAAGTGGGTAAATTCCAGCAAAACCCACACCCTGGCATACCTTTCATCACTCAAATGTGTGACAGTACATGTGACAAATGGGCAAAATGTGTGACACATCATCAAAAATGACATTCAAAGCTCAGAACACAGTCTAAATCTGCGCACTTATGTTATTCATGTTTGCTGATAACTGAATATCATAGATTATTATGAATTTCTGCATTGAAGTTTCAGTGGGCAGTGTGGTATATTACCTGTGCCATGTGAGATAGAAGATTTCTGAAAGGTAAAATGAGCGACGTACCTTGTAAAGTGTGTCAGTTGAGAGGTATGCACCTTGGAGTAGTATATTGCGATTATACACTGTCCTCTTTTTTTATGTAAAACAAAAAAGAAAAATAATTTTTTTGTATTTGCAATTAATTTTATGTAATTTATTACATTATTGTTGTGACAGAAAAAATAGCACTGGGTTGCACATGTGTAGTAGTGTTTTGTTTCAGTTCTGCAGAGAAGCAGTGGGAGGGCAAGGTGTGAATGGGGAGAGAAGACAGGCAGATTGGCTGTTAGGGACATTTGATTTGGGAGCAGACTATTTTTAATTGTTTATGCTTGGTCTGGGAAAGGGGGAAGTGAGCTGCATTTTTCCCCCACACAAACTGGAGTGACAGGGAGCAACAGAGTTAGCATGAGAACAGTCAGGACGGTGTGTCTGTGCTTTTCTTTCTGTTAGCACACAGCGGGTGGTAAACTGAAAGAGCAAGCAACACCGCACCCAGCCCCAAAATGAAACAGAAGTCCATAGTCCTCAGCGGATGTTTGATGACAGGGATTGTATGCCTGCTGCACATAACTGGTTAGTAAAACTAACCAAATTAGTTTTCTAATATTTGTATCCAGGTGGAGAAAGAAGTGAAAACAGGGATGGATGAGTGGCATCATCGCAACTTAAATAACAGGCGTCACCTACGGGAAAGTTATTGTAGTGCAGGGTGTAAATGAAGCTGCCAGATAAAGCGAGAATAATGGATAGGCAAGTGAAACCTCGACAGCGAAGCCCTAGAGATTTATATGATCATCACACACTGAGGGTGTGAAAGAAAAAATCATAAACACACATTTGAGTATACCTTATTTTTTATTTTTTTTTTATAAAATGGGCAAGAAAATCCTTAAATGCTGATTGGCTAGAAGGCCTATCCAGCCATGTTCTTATCAACTAATATAGCTTCAATGGGCACTACATGTGCCAGACATCATACAGCACATAATTAAATCAATCTGTGTCCCTGCTCTCCATTGCAGCGTGCAGCTTCTTGGTTACAATCTCTGAAAACAGTATGTACTGCGGAGACCTGTAACCCCGCCACACAAATCAGGAAAAATAACATATACTATCATAAGCTGCCACTTCCCACACAACCCCAAAATATTTTTCTGTTGGCAAAATTGTATTAGACTTACTGGACATTTTTCATACACCAATGTCTCAGCTGCCACTGCTTACAATTTCCACAGTCCTCGTCATTTCCTGAGTCCCTCCGACACATATACCATACTATTCGAGCCTCAATAATCCACAAACTAAGTAAGTAATGTCAACACAAAACAAAAAATATTTATTTTCAGATTCTTATAGTTTAAAACCATGAACCACCCATGGAAACAGAAAACAAGTATGTACGGCTATAGCGGCTGCCTAGTGACACACTGAAGCCTGCCATTTTATATTAAAAACACAATTATTTACGAGCTTTATCAATGCAGATGATCAAAAAACTAAGAAAAACTGCACATTGAATTGATCCTTTCAGTGTGCCAGGAGGAAAGAGGCAAAAACATGATATTTCAATAAATAATGATCTGGAACATGCTTATTCTCTAACAAGCGGACGACATAATCACTGAATAGATGATGTCACTCTTTCTAAAACCACAAAATACATTATAAATTTAATAGAAAAGAAACCAATTCAAAATAAAATATCCTATCTCTGCCATTGGTGCTAGTGAGGAGGGCGTGGGAGCTTATACATATATGACGGGCTATTTTTTCAGCATTTCACCTATTATAACCAATTTTCATACATATATTGTAAACTTGTATTTTATAATTTTATTTTAAGTAAAATAATTACTGGGGGGGCATTTTATAAGTGCAATAACACACTCTGAGGTGTGGGTTATCTCCTGGTAAGAGCACGCCCAGGTGCATAAGCAGTCAGCACAAGTGCCTCATGCCTAACAACGCACATGGGCATGCTCTTATCAGGAGATAACCCACACCTCATTGTGTGTTATTGCTTGCATAATTGCTGGTGCTGTGCAAGGAGTTAGCCTCAAAGACAGTTGTAAGGTGGATTTTGCACACATACACACACACTCTTTCTTTCTCGTGTGCTTTCAAACTGAATTTTTTTTTTTTATTTGCTCACTCCGGTGCTGTCATCCATCCCTGTCTGAAACACACTCGGTATCTCCCAATGCGGATAGGCAGTGGGATCAACCAGACATTTGTTTTAACATGGAGGACCAGCCAGATAATAAATAAGGAAAACAAAGTTTTACCGCTGTGGGGCTGCTTGATCACACTACAGTGAGCAAGGAAAGTGAAAGTTGTTTCTTGAATGCTCTAATAACCGGATTTCGGGTTATTATGGTGTCAAAGGCTGTAATAACTGGATTTCGGGTTTTTACGGCGTGTGATACTACCCATAATCGAATTGATAAACTGGGTCTCCAGTAATTATAAAGCTAAAAAGAAGGGCAGCTGTCAGGCAGAAATAGTAACATAGAAACTGACAAAGAGCCCCCAGGAAAAAGTCTGGAACTGTGACATGGCAACCTGTGGCTCCCCTCCATAGAAACATAGAATTTGATGGCAGATAAGGACCACTTGGCCCATTCAGTCTGCCCATTCCCTACCTAATGGATAAGCTGCAGATCCTAGTTAACCAGCAGCCTACTTCTTCCTACCCCCATCCCCTAGAATTGCCTTATGACTGTCCCATGCATGCTTGAATTCCACCACTGTTTTTGACTCCACAACCTCCTCCGGAAGGCTGTTCCATGCATCCACAACCCTTCCTGTGAAAAAATACTTCCTTACATTACCGCTGAGCTGCCCCCATCTTCAAATTGTGTCCCCTTGTTCTTGCACACCTCTTTTTTTGAAAGATGCTACCCTCTTGGACTTTGTTGATTCCCTTGAGGTACTTGAAAGTTTCTATCATGTCCCCCTCTCCCTCCTTTCCTCGAGGGCTATACATATTAAGCTCCTTAAGTCTGTCTTCATATGTCTTCTGGTGCAAACCCTGCACCATTTTAGTTGCCCTCCTCTGGACAGCTTCCATCTTGTCTATGTCTTTGCGGAGACTGGGTCTCCAGAACTGCATGCAGTACTCCAGATGGGGTCTCAGCAGCTCTCTGTACAGAGGGATAACAACTTCCTGTTTTCTACTGGTGATGCCTCTCCCTATGCATCCCAGTATCCCCCCAGCCCTCCTTACTGCCCTCTCACATTGCTTGCCCACCTTTAGGTCATCAGATATGACTACCCCCAGGTCCCCTTCCATTTTTGTTATTCGTATCCCACCCCCTATTGTGTTCTCTTCCCCTGGGTTTTTGTTTTCTAGGTGCATTACCTTGCACTTCTTAGCATTGAATCTAAGCTGCCAAACAGTTAACCATTCCTCTAACCTTGCCAAGTCCCTTCTCATCCTTTCCACCCCACCTTGTGCATCAATTCTGTTGCAGATCTTTGTGTCATCTGCAAAGAGACTTTTTTCCTTCCAGTCCCTCTGCAATGTCGCTTATAAAGACATTGAAGAGGACCACTAGTAACCCCCCTTTCTTCAGAGTGGACTCCATTTACTATTACTCTCTGTGTCCTATTCTCTAGCCAGTTCTTTACCCAGGCTATCATCTTGGGACCCACTCCCAGGCTGGCTAACTTGTATATTAATCTTTTGTGTGGGACAGTGTCAAATGCCTTGCTAAAGTCTAGGTAGGCCATATCCACAGAAACATATAATTTGACAGCAGGTAAGGACCGCATGGCCCATTCAGTCTGCCCATTTCCCTACCTAATGGATAAGCTGCAGATTCTAGTTAATCAACAGCTTACTTCCTCCTGCCCCCTACAATTGCCTTATGCCTGTCCCATGCATTCTTGAATTCTCCCACTGTTTCTGACTCCACATCCTCCTCAGGAAGGCTGTTCCATGCATCCACAACTCCACAACTCTCTCTGTGAAAAAATACTTTCTAACATTACCTCTGAGCTGTCCCTCCATCTTCAAATTATACCCCCTTGTTCTTGCACATCTTTTCTTCTGAAAGATACTACCCTCTTGTACCTTGTTAATTCCCTTGAGATACTTGAAAGTTTCTATCGTGTCCCCCCTCTCCCTCCTTTCCTCAAGGGTATACATATTAAGCTGCTTTAGTCTCTCCTCGTATGTTTTCTGGTGCAGACCTTGCACCATTTGGTCTGCCCTCCTCTGAACAGCCTCCACTCTGTCTATGTCTTTCTTGAGATGGGGTCTCCAAGTGCATGCAGTACTCAGATGGGGTCTCACTAACTGTCTGTAGGCGGGATAACAACTTCCTGTTTTCTACTGTTGATGCCTCACCTACGCATCCCAGTATCCCAAGCCCTCCTTGCTGCCTTCTCACATTGCTTGCCCACCTTTAGGTTATCTGATATAATTACTCCTAGGTCTCTTGATTTTTTTTGTTGTTATTAACTCAGCCCTCAATGTATTCTTCCCCTGGGTTTTTGTTTCCCATATGCATTACCTTGCACTTCTTTGCATTGAATCTGAGCTGCCACGTATTTGACCATTCCTCCAACCTTGCCAAGTCCCTTTTCATTCTTTCCACCCCACCTTATGTATCAGCCCTGTTGCAGATCTTTGTGTCATCTGCAAAGAGGCATACCTTTCCTTCCAGGTGCTCTCCAATGTCATGTATAAAGATATTAAAGAGGACCGGTCCCAGTACAGATCCCTGCGGTTCCCTGCTAGTTACTCTCCTTTCTTCACTGTGGACTCCGTTTACTATTACCCTTTGCGTCCTGTTGTCCAGCCAGTTTTTTATCCAGGCTACCACCTTGGGACCCACTCCAAGGCTGGCTAACTTGTATATTAATTTTTTGTGTGAGACTGTGTTGAATGCCTTGCTAAAATCTAGGTAGGCCATATCTACAGCCCCTCCCTGGTCTACTACTTTGGTCACTCAGTCAAAGGAAATCTATTAGGTTCATCTGACATGACCTTCCTGCTGTGAAACCATGCTGCCTTGGGTCCTGTGCCCCACTGGCCTCTAGGTACCCAACAATTCTCTCCTTCAGAAGTGATTTCATCATTTTCCCTACCGCTGAAGTCAAACTAACTGGTCTGAGTTTCCTGCCTCTGCCCTGCTCCCACTTTTGTGAAGTGGAATCACATTGCCCTCCTCCAGTCCTCAGGTACCAATCCATCCTCCATGATTTGTTAAAGAGAGTAGTCAGTGGAGTTACTAGTTCTACCCTTAGCTCTTTTAGTATTCTTGGGTGAATCCCATCAGGCCCCATTGCTTTGTCCACCCTCAGTTTCAAGAGTTCTTTCAAAACCCTTCCTTCTGTGAATGGACTGGTATCGACCCCCCCATTCAGAGTTTCTCCCTTGTTTGGTTTAGGCACCTCCCCCTCCTCATCTGTTGTGAATACTGAGCAGAAATATTTGTTCAGTATCCCTGCTTTTTCACTGTCACCCTCTGCCCACATTCCATCCCCTTTATTAAAGGAAAACTCCATGTTAAAATCAGAAAAAGATATGTAGTAGTCTTTTTTTCTGTGTTCTAACAAGTTCCCAGCATTTTCATTTCCTCTGGCTGTGAGATATGTTTTTTCTAACTTTCCCTAACTGTTTTATTGCCCTTGGAGGTTGCCATTGTGGTTTCTTTTATAGCCTCTAGTCTTCCCAGAGTGCCCTTTGGTGTGATGTCTAATTGCCCCTGCAGTAAGCCAGTGTCTTGTTACAGGGTCTGTCACAGCTCAGCCACAGAGAAAATACTTCTTCCAGAGAAGACAAACTGCTAGATTTTGGGTGAGTGTAATCATTATTATTTTTTGATATCAGTACCTTGTCCTGCTATGCTCTGCTGTGTGTGTGTGTGTGTGAATCATGTCACTGTTTACTCTATTCCTCTCAGTTTTTGCTCCAGTACTAAGTAACAAAAAATTGAACATCACCTTATAGGTTGTAACATAGCAGGAAAAGGTACTAATATCAAAAAATAATAAAGATTATACTCACCCAAAATGTAGCAATGTGACTTCTTCTCTGAAAAGTATTATCTTTGTGGCTCCAGCTGTCACAGACCCTGCTAAATCTAGGGGCATAGCTACATCACTGTCACATGAACCAGGGTGCATCGTAGGAGAAAGAAAGCCAATAAACCTATTGTGATGGAGATCCCAGGGGTCATAAAACTACCATACAGCTAGCAGACTAATTTAGGAAAAACTCCTAATAGCAGACAGAGGGAAGGACACACTAGGACTTAACATACATATCAAAACACTCTACATAACATAAGTTTTTGCACATTCTGGGTGGACTTCTCCTTTAAGTCTCTGTATCCCTCCCTTGGTCTTTCTTCACTCCCTAATGTACCTATAAAAGGTTTTATCCCCCTTCTTAACAGAATTGGCCATCTTATCCTCAGTTTGTGCCTTTGCTATTCTGACTGCCTTCCCTGCCTCCTTCTGCTTTAACTGATAAAGTTCTCTGTCCTGCTCCTTCTGTGTTTCCTTATATTTCCTGAATGCTATCCTTTTCTTCTTAACCATCCCTGCCACCTCTTTTGAGAACCATAGTGTTTTTTTCCTACATTTTGTTTTATTAATTTGCTTCACACAAAGGCTTGTTGCCTCTGCAATGGCTGTTTGATTATTCCCCATTGTTCCTCCACCCCTCCTTCTTGCCCCTTTGCTAGTGCTTTTCTAAAGCACTCTCTCATTTTCCCAAAGTCAGCCTTCCTAAAGTCCAATACTCTTGTTTTTGTATGGCTTGACTCTATGGCTGTGTTTATTGTGAACCACACTGTTTGGTGGTCACTTGTTCCCAGATGGCTACCCACTTCTAAATCTGAGATCCTTTCTCCTTCCCTATTTGAGAGTACCAGGTCTAAGATTGCTCCCTCCTGAGTGAGTTCCAACACTAGCTGTCTGAGGCATGACCCTGTAGGGCATCAAGAATGACCCTGCTCTTGGATGTGCCTACAGCGAAGGTACTCCAGTTAATGTCTGGCATATTCAGGTCCCCCATCAACAATATCTCCCCTTTTTCTGCCATTTTAAGGATGCCTTCTTTCATTTCCTTGTCCATTTCCTCTGCCTGAAATGGGGTTCTGTACACTACCCCCATGCGGACTGTGGTGCCATTCCCTGTCTCCAGGGTGACCAATAGTGACTCATCAATTTCCTGTTTACTCTTTAGTTGTGTTGCTTTAATCCTTTCTCTTATATAGAGCTCCTCCTCCTCCTCTTTTACCTGCCCTGTCCTTCCTGTAGACTGTGTATCCTGGTATGTTGACTTCCCACTTATGGTTCTCTGTGTACCATGTTTCAGTGACTGCCACAATATCCAGTCATCACTCTTCCATCAAGGCCACTAGTTCAGGGAGCTTGTTGCACAGACTGTGGGCATTGGTACTCATCGCCTTCCATTTATTTTTTATGGCCATACCCCTTTTAGTCCCATCCCTGTCCTTAACACCTTTTTCTGCATTTATCCCTGTCCTGCTCCCTACTGACTTCTCTGCGTTGGTGTTTACCTCTCTAACTACTGCACTTTGTTGGGGAGGCTGGGATTTCCTGCTCCTTTTCAGTGCCTCTCCCCTTGGCTAGTTTAAATGCTTGCCAATGAAGCATTTAAACCTGTCACCTAGGATCCTGGATCCTCCCTGGACAGATGCAGACCGTCGCACCAGTATAAGCCTGCATCCCTCCAGGTGGCTCCCCAGTGAAGCCAAAACCCTGAGCTCCACACCAGTTTTTCAACAATTCATTGAACCCAATGGTGCAGAATACCCTAGCATCATTCTTGTCATAGACAGGCAGCACCTCCGAGAAGGTTACCATACATGCTACTTGTCTAAGGCCCCTCTCCAACTCCACAAACTCCTCTTGCACCACTCTGATCCCATTTACAGCCAGGTCATTTGTCCCTAGGTGGACAATGACATCCAGCTCCCTCCCTTGTGCAGCTGCTCCTGTGATCCTGAGGATTCGCTTCCTGTCCCTCCAAGCCGTGGCACCAGGAAGGCACCTTACCTCCCTATCCCCTTCCTCCCCCCTAATGATTGAGTCCCCCACCAGGAGTTGTTACCTTCCCCTGTGGGGTCTCGTGCCACCCTCCTGTGGGTCTCCTTTGTGGAGGTTCCCAGCATCCTCCTTGGTCTCCACTGCAGGTGCCTCCATAGAGGAACCACTCTTTGCCAGAACAGCATATGAATTGTGGAGAGCTACAACTGGAGGGATGCACATCTGTTCCACCACCCTCTCCTTCCCTGAGCCCACCTTGGTCCAACAGTTCCTCTTTCTTGGCAACCTCTGAGGTAATGGTGGTGGCCCTGGTGGTCCCTGGGGGGAAGGTTTCACAATCCTAGCCAGGTCAGCCTGGAGGCAGGCAACCTCCTCCCTCAGACCAGAGAGTGCCTGCAAACAGGGCAGCATCACGGCCTCCAGAATGTCTCCCGGAACACTGCTGCTCCACAGCCATTGCACTCCCATCTTGACTTATTTTGTGTCCCTCTCCTGTTGCTTTGTATGCTTATTGTCTCTCTCTCTCTGTATTTTACTCTTACTTTCCTACTGCCTATATGCCCTTACAACTCTCACCTTTCCTGTTCTGGTACAGGAACTTTCTGTAGTCTTTAATAGTCTCCTTCCTCTGTGCTTGGATTCAGACCTCCAGCAGCCAGGGGAATAAAGATTTTTTTTTAGGTTCCTTCAAGGTTGCTGAAACTAATGTGTCTCAGTGATCCTTACTTTCCTACTGCCAACAGGAAGTTCCTGTTGTCAGTCAAATTCAGTGGCTATAAAACTAGAACTGACTTTAGGTGGGAAGGAGGGCAATTAGTAAAAAAAAAAAAAGCTGTAGTTCTGGACTTCTGTTTCTTGCTCTGCAACTAGTTCTCTTCTGCCAGAAACAGCCAGAAGCTGTAATTGGAGGCAGCTGCTTTTGTACACCTAAGCTGCTAAGCCACACCCCAATTAGATTTACTCTCTGCTCTCAGTAAATTAAGCTGATACTGTCCCCTTCCTCAGAAAAAACACTTTTTTTTTTTTTACTAAATGAGACCCGTTTTCTAATAAAAGTATCTGTTTGCTTACTCCAAACAGTACTACTCCTGCCGGGACAAGTGATTAGTGCCCCCGTCCCGATCTACTACTTTGGTCAGCAGTCAAAGAAATCTATTAGATTGCTCTGCATGACCTTCCCGCTGTGAATCCATGCTGCCTTGGGTCCTGTGCCCCTCTGGCCTCTAGGTATTCGACAGTTCTTTCCTTCAGAAGTGATTCCATCATTTTCCCTATCACTGAAGTTAAACTAACAGGTCTGTAGTTTCCTGCTTCTGCCCTGTTCCCACTTTTGTGAAGGGGAATCACATCTGCCCTCCTCCAGTCCTTGGGTACTGCCCCATCCTCCCATGATTTGCTAAAGAGGGTAGTCCATACCTACTATATCAAATCTGAATAAACAAAGTAAAGAGAGTGGGGCAGATCCCAATCTACTCCTTAATGCCATTCCAGAAACTGTAAGGGGCTACAGCTAGTACTGACTTCTCGGCAATATTGAGAGCAGGAGGGGGCTGTGTCCAGCCAGATATTTGTTGCACAGCCAGACTGGAGGATCGGCGCAGCATCTGTCGGTACACAATAGGGAGAGGAGAGAAAGCCACGGTCTGAGAAGAGAAAACTGCGGTCTCAGTTTGGCCCATATTCTGTTTTAGAGGTATGTTAAATTTTTTGCAGTAGTCTATATATCATGTAATTGGAGCTGAAAGTCTGTTTCAGCTAGTCTACAGGCATTACTTTGAAGTTGCACTAGTATTTTAAAGTCATGACTTTATCTCCGTTTTATCTTTGATGGGGGTGGTGAAGTCTGCTTTACCGGAGGGCAATATGGTGGTTTTGCTGTGTGTTTTTTTTTTGGGGAGGGGTTGCAGAGATTTTAAAATTATTTATTTATTTGAGGAATCTGAATTACAACCCTTTGAGTCAGAGACTCCTTTACAAAGGCTCCATGTCCTGGTGAAACAATGACAAACGTGCTGATAATAACATAATAAGATAGGCAGAGGTGACATAATAACATATGCAGATATAACACTGTAAATATACATTAAACAGGTTACAGAAAAGAGTTGCAATGGGCAGGTTACCCAGAGTCAATGTATTTATATGGAGGGAACAGTTCAAAAAGCAATGTCAACAGTACATTGAATATTTAGAGCAGAACTTTAAGTCATAAAGGTAAATGATGGGGGAAAGAAGAGGGTGGGAGGGTGCTGGGGAGCAGGAGCTGCCGGAGGACATTGTCAATCATGCACCTGGCTGGCACATTTTCCCATTGGTGATACTATGATTTACAATGGGTAAATCATGCCAGTCAGTCAATCAAAGAAGAGCATTTTTCAAGCCATTGTATAACAATATATTTTTATTTTGAATCCATGTGTAGTGTTGGGGAAACAGTAAAGTCCTGTAGAAGACAGGGCTGCAGTTTTTGGTGAACTTGGAATACCAAAGGAGTGAAAACTTGAGACCTGAGAATACAGTTTAAAATAAAACTTAATAACCAGGGATCCTTTTTTCCCTAAATGAAACCAGGTTATAATTCACCGTTATAACCAGGTTATAATGGCAAACACACGCCCAGTTTCCCTTGTGCACATGGCCCAGCAGCAGCAGCTCTTCATTCGCTGTTTGCTCAGTGCCAGTCCTTCGCGATCGGATGCTGCCTCTGTCGTCAGTAAGTTTATTTACAAAAAGAGAAAAAAAAGAAGTAATAGGGCACTTCAGCCTACAAAAAAAGCAACAAAGTTTAAGAAAATAAATTAGAAAAGGAAGGGAAACCTTTCCCTTCAGCAGCCACTTTCCAACCGCATGAATGCGCTGAAACCCAACCAGACTGCACAGGAAGTAAGTCTTTTTATATATATAGTGGCTGTGGCGAAAAAAGGGTTTCCAGCAATTATATAAAATAAAACATGAGGTGGTGTGTTTAACTCGAACTTTTAGACACACCCGTCGATGTTGGATGCTTAAATAAACCCCTTGAGCTTTGCTCTCGGGGTTTATATAGCATCCAACACCTCGGGGGGGGGGTGTAAAATCTTGTTAAATATGTCACCCCATGCATTATTCTATATTTTATACATTGAGGTCCAAAAATACTGGGACCTGATTGGTCAGTTGGCATCTTTATCTTTGAGTAAATCCTAGCATAACCCATGGGTAGAGTGCCAGCAGACTAATTTACAATAAAAAAACAAACACTACACTATCTAAGGCCCGAAACATTTGGATTTGGTTACCATCTTGACTCTTGCTTCCATGATGCCAACGTTTTATTTTTGAAATAATACATCAACATGTAACAAAAAAAAAACCTTTTTTAAATGCTTACAACCACAGACAGTCCCACTGTAGCACTTGTATGCTACTTGCAGATTGCAGAAACATACTTCTAAACTGAAAAGTGGCCCATAGTCAGACTGGGGCTCGCCCACACTCTACTCATTTTTTACCATGGCCTGTCTAGTCTCTGTAGTGAATTAACCTCTCACAGTACCCATACAAATACTGATTAATCATCTTGTCTGTACCTGCTCACCCCTCACACCACGCTCTCTGCAAATCTGGAATATCCGAGGCTGCTTACAGCTCACAACAGACTAGTCTCTAGACAGCACAACTTTACATCTTCTCTCTCTAAAAACAAAAAAAAAAAAACAAGGATGCCAGTGTATGTGTGTAGCTGAGTTGGGAAAGAATGTATCGGCAGTAATAAAAGAAAATTAAACATATTGTTAGGTTTTAATACTTTTCTAAATAAAACTTTAAAATTTCTCCAATGGTATAATTGCAGTAATCCACTCCAAAGTGTGAGTTGTGCTGGGATGTACCCACTTCTTGTGAGGTTACTTGACCTGTGGTCTGTGCAAGGCCCTGGAATTCTGTGGGTTCTGCGATGCTGAATTTTCTGCAGAATTTGCATCATGCTAGAATATATATATTGTTGCAGAATTCATTGTTTTGCTGAATTTTCATTTAAATATACTGTTTTCCATAGTATCAGGCTTTTTTCCCATCTCGTTTATCCTGAAGCCCCTCCTCTATGCTCAGCATATGATGTCATTGATGACGTTACATCATACTTAGCCAATGACAGGACTGTGTTCTGCCAGAAAGTTAATAAATCATGCAGCAGAAATCAAAAATGCTGCTGCAGCCAGTCCCGTTGGAGCAGCGGTGGGATTTCCGCTTGCGGCCGGTGATCCGGGTTTGGGAACGGACCCGGATCGTCGGAGGGCCGGCCGGGGAGAGTAGGATCGAGCATCCGACACAGCTCTCCTACTCCGGGGGAGGATGCGGGTAGCGCTCAGAGCGCTGAGGACCCCTGGCGGAGGCCAGGAGATCTAGCGCTGCCATCGCTTGACGTGGGGAGTTGGGGAGGCGGGGCAGATGCTGGCATCATTGCACATCCCTGCCCCCTCGAGGAGGAAAATTGGAAAAAATGGCGGGCGGGACCACCGTAGGATGAAGCCCTCCCTGGAGAGCCTCGCCTCGCCACCGCCGCTGTGGGACCCCAACCAGTCACAGTTCCGTCACAAGTACTCATGGCCCCACCTCTGGGGGTAAGCCGGGGTGACCGGGTCCTTAGCAGCTATAGGCTGTGGTGGAGGTCTCCGGGCCGTGACCAGGGCGAGTGGCACACGGTGGTACCGCCAGGAAAAAGGGTAAATAAAAAAAAAAAAAAAAATGCTGCCACAGAAGCCAAGGAACCCTGCCACAGAAATCAGAAAATTCTGCCGCAGAGCACCAGGGCCCACTCCATGGCACATCATGCCAAATGTGAATAAATCCAAGCATATAACCAGTACCCTGTCATACCTTTCAACCTTTTGTCACTGAAATGTGGGACACTGACTCTTGAAATAAGGGACAAAGTGTAACACTGGCCCTCATAGTGTAGGACACATCATCAAATATAGGGATAGAAGCTTAGAACACTGTGGAAACCAATACATTTATCTGTACATTGTTTAAAAGTCTAAATTTACAGCACCTGGACTGTGTGGGCAGCAACTTTCCCATGTGGGATGGATGTGGGACAGAGCAATTTTTTGTTTCTTTCTTTATTCCTTTGGTAGCCAGGTAAGGCCCACTAGACCCAAGGCCCATTTTAAGGGGCGACCTGGGCACACTGTGGAGGTTAAGTGCCTTGTTTAGGGTCACACAATATGTGGAGGTTGGGGGGATCAATCTCAGATCTGCTGGATGGACCAAACTTATTCACAATTAGTTATTCTAATCTCTATACTGCCAGCCAATATTAAGGGGGTTAAACTAGACAAGTCCCTCATAATGAGGGACATTTGAGAGGTAAGCACCCTGTTGTGGATTATTGCTTAATTATTCTAACACTTTGAGATCCTTAATGCTCCATGGGTTACATTAAGAAAGGTATTAACACCTGCAGTGCCAACTAAAATGTTTTTATTCTGAATGTTTTAAGATTTTGATTTTTTTTTTACTGTACATGAGGTTTTCTAGTCGGTAATGTTACCCTGCAGAATACAGTACTTACAGCCAATCAGAAAGCTCAGTTTCCAATCATTGTTTTATACATAGAATAATGTATGGCTGTCTGTGTGTTATGAGATATTTTTTTTACATCCCAAGGTTTGTGATGCAACAGAAACCAAAGGCGCAAAGTGAGAGGGGTTTTAAAACAGTGTCACACACACAAAAGGCTTGTTCACATGGCAAAATCTAATCCAATTCTGATGGTGTACCTCACTGGGATCGCTGCATTAGGTCCCGTCTGAATGCTGGTTTTGTTTTGTTTTCCATGGCATAGTGGTGCGAGCATGATCCTCATTTTCCTGGGATCGCGTGGTGGTGTCACTGGCCATCTGACTGCCCAGCAAACAATGCCCCACTCTCCCATGCTATACCCAGCCTGCACAGTGACAGATGTGCATCTTCAATATCAGTGTACAAGGCTGCCATCTGAGCGGGGTCAGTTGGCGTTTCCAAACCGGAAGAAACAAGGCCTTCATGTGCAGCCCTGCCATGTGAACGAGCCTAAAGAATGCTCTGTTTCCAACCATTGTTTATATATAGAGTAATTATGGCTGTCAGCGTGTTACGTAGATATTATTTTATTGTACAAATCACGCATCACATAGGTTGAGTGAAGATATCTTATTTATCTTCACTCAAGGTTTTTTGATCCTTATGCTTATGAGTACCGATATCTTCACTCAACCTGTGTGAATATCCCCTATGTATTGTTTTTGGAATGCTGACTATTAAATCACTTAGAAAATCTTTAAGGTTCCAAAACTTTTTATATTATATGGTACAGCATTATTGTTACCCTAATTCCATCATTTTCCAGCATTGTTATACCATTGTAGTACGTCCACATCAGTGGTACAACAACATAGAATATCTTTGCACATGCACAATTCACGATGCACCAGGTGTCGGTAAATGGCAGCACTGATGAGTACTGGCACAGAAAGTGAACAGCGAGCAATGCACTTAAAGTAAGGGCTTGTTTCTTTTTTTTACTGTTGCCCAGAACACAGCAGGAGACTGTAATTTTTTTTACTATTTAAAAAACTCTGTGAAGAAGGGACTGGGATAGAATGGGGCTTGTTCTTTTATTGGGGGCAAAGTCTGACACCACAGTGCGACACTGAAGAAGTGATCAGCTGTTGATTTACTGGTGCCCATACACTATAAAAACAAGGATGTGCAGCAGCAAACAACAATGCTGAGTTCACTTCTGGGGTTGTATGACAACGAAAACCTCTCAAGCTTTGCTCACAAGGTTTACTTGGTTGTCATGACAACTGCCGAAGTGAACACAATGTTGTTTACTGCTGCCCATCCATTATCCTCTATATGGTATATGGTTAGGGTTTATTGTATATGGAATTCGGTGGTCTTCTAAAGCTGTTGTAGGATAGTTCAAGGTCATGGACAGTTGTTATAGTATCGTTATGACATCACAGTGATACTACAACCATTTTCTCCTTTGAACCACCCATATGACTCCTAAGCGCCAAAGTTCTGATGGCAGCCTGTTGAGTGCGGCTGAATGGAGCTGCTCAGTAAAGTCATATCGCAGCTATCTGAAAAAAATTAAGTTAGTTTAGGTAATTTAAGTTTTTAAAATAAAAATGCTGCAGTTGTCTTACTGTTGTTTAAATATGCAGACATGCATTCGCTGAGCAGAGCGGGGGTTGTGGCGGTAGATGAGCTGGTGACCAAGCGTGCACTGAACACTGTGTATAACAAAAAAAGTATTTTTTTTAAACCATATACTACATAAAATAGTATGTGGACAACCACACACTAGTAGGGCTGTGTTACCATCCCCACCTTCTGAGACCCTCCCTCACCCACATCACAGCAACAGTGAATGAACAAATGCCTATTGAGCAGATGTGATGTGTGGGGGGTGGGATGAGCTGAGGCCCATTTCATGTCTCTTCCCCACCATTGCAGCAAAACATAATGTACAGACAGTCACTACCATGACCCTTCCCAACCGCCACCATAACAGCAGCAGAAATGAACAGATGCCCACTGAGGAAATGTGATGTATTGGAGGTGGGATTAGCTGAGGTCTGTTCTCATGCCTCCCCCCCCATTACAGCAAAAGTCAGTGCACAGATAACCACTACTCTGACTCTTTCCCTGCCACCATTACAGCAGCAGAAAATGAACAGATGCCCACTAAGGAAATTTGATGTGTAGAGGGGTGGGATGAGCGGAGGTCTATTCTCATGTCTCTCCCCCCCCCATTACAGCAAAAGTCAGTGCACAGACAACCACTACTGCGACTCTTTCCCCTCCACCATTACAGCAGCAGAAAATGAACAGATGACCATATGTTATGTGGGCGATGGGCAGAGGTGCAGCATTGGCCATCCCATTCTCAAGTGTCTTCCCACCCCCACCACTGCAGCAACAGTCAATGTTCAGACAACTATTTACCTGATGTGAGGGGTAGGATGTGGGGTTGGGAAAGGATGAGCTGAGGCGCAGCCTGGCCAATACCATTCTTACCTTTTCCCACCCCACCCCCTTGCAGCTACAGTGCATGGACAGATGACCACAAAGGTGATGTGAGGGATGGGTCGAGGTGCAAGTCTCAGCCAGTCCCATCCTTGAGACTCTTACCCCCATTGCAGTAGCAGTGAATGGAGAGATGACAACTAAGGAGATGTGAAGGCTGGGAAGTTGAGTGCGTCTGTTTGTGTGTATTGGATGGGGCTATAGGGCAGTATGACTTATTTTATGTTTGTTTTTATCTGTTTTGTTGGTTGTTGAAGCAGGACTAGAAATATCTCCACTGTTCTGTGTATTTCTTTTCTTGGGACTGCATGAATGGGATACAATTCTACTGTCATAAAAAGAAGGGACATTCATTACAAATAAACTATGCTAATGCAGACATTAGGGTTTAGAACACAAAGTGTACAAAGTAGGGAAAAAAAAAACAATAAGGTTCTAGGTCTCCAGTCTTGGTGAATCAATGGTGGGTGTTCTTTGGGGTTGTCAACCTAATGCCCACCACCTCCTCACAGGCATGGTCAAATGTGATGCTTTTTTCTTAATGCTGGGATCTCAGGGCTTTGTGTGAAGAAAGCAGATTGATTTTGCTGGCAGCATATGGCAAGCCATACTGTCTGCCTCTGAAGAGTGTAACACTAATGAGGCACTGGCTTGAAACTGTGGCTTGTGCATCAGACAGGAGGCTATGGGCTGGGAGTAAGGGGTATTCGTTAGGTTGACAACCCCAAAGAACATAGTCTTTAAGGTAGGCAGGTGGATGTCTATTAAGTCTGGTTGGGTACCTCTGGGGTGGTGCATTGGTGGTTGGTCACATAGGCTCTGCATCATCCTCTTCCTCAAGGTTTGAGGCAGCATCATTGGCAGGTTGGAGTTTCTTGAAGAATGAAGAGTTTCTGGTCACTGAGTGTCCATCTCTTGTAGCTGTGGCCATGGAACCTTTCACTTGTGTGACTGTGTAAGGCTTGGTGTTTATCTGGGGTAGAGAACTTGTTGGTCTTCTGCTGCCGATACAGCACAGTATGGTCATATGTAATTGCAATAGTTATTGCATGGTGACATCTGTCTGAGTAGGCTTTCATCTTGGCTTGCAGCCAGAGAGGTAATTTCCTGTGCTGAAATCGCAAATGTGTTGCAGATTTGTTCAACTGATCACTGTTGAATGGCAGGCACACTTGGAAGTGTTTTAAGCTTGTCAGTGCCTTGAAGGAGGTGAGGATAATGGTCCACAAGTTGATCTGCCATACTGCTTGTATCTGTTAGGGGTGGTATTGCATTAACAATTTTGATTGGTCCCAATTCTGAAGTTGATTGGTAGCTGAGAAGTGAAATGCCGTTTCCTTGGACAACATAAAATGTCCTATATGCGATTTTGCATTTCAACTCTATGGAACTGGCAAATTTTCTTAGGACTGCAAGTGCTTATTTAGAGCCATAGGAGTATATCTTTGTGTTGTTGTTTGGCTGGAATCCCTGGTGTACCTTCAGTGTGTTGTACATCATTTCACTTATAATGTGTACTACAATGCCAGAATCAACCAGTGCAGTCATCTTGGGACCATGGATTTGTACCTGCACTTGCGGCTCTTTAATATGCTTGTGGCTGTTGACTACAAACTTATAGGCCTCATCACTGCTAGACAAGTCTGGTTTAGCTTCTTGAGTTTGTGGTGTGATTTGATTGACCCTGCATCATGAGTTGTACCTTTTATTTTTGTTACAGGTAGTCTGGTAATGTCCTGCTTGCTTTAGCCTTGAGCGTCATTTTCTGGCAAAGTGGTTTGGCTTGCCACATGCTCTGCAGTCATTGCCTTTCACTGGGCATTCTCCCTGATGTAGATATGAACCACCAGTTTCTGCACCGTTTGTGGCATGCTTTTGTGGCATGCTAGTGGAAACCGGCTTGTAATTTTGTCTGTGGCTGATTTTTTTGAGAGTGGTTTCTTCGCTTGTCGTCCTTTTCTCAATGCCTGAAGCTTGCATGTCAGAATTTTTTTTGTTTTAATTTGCATTTTATATCCCCCCTTGCTCCCTGAGTCTCGCATCATTGGAGTTGCCTATGGTGTCTGCCCCTGTGCTCTCCACCTACCTAAGACCTGTGGGTGAACCCCCATGGAGTTGTGGTTATACCCCCAAGGTGGGTACGAGGTGGGGCCCGTACACTCTGAAGTGCTTCTTGTTTTCTTCAGGCACTTAATAGGATAGGCAGGTGGGAGTTGTGGGGTCTGCACCAGGTGCTCCAGCTTCCCAGTGCTCCGGGAGCTGATTTTTTTTTTCTGCTGTTCTAGGGGGCATAATGTGCGCCCAGACATCAAGGCACTACCGCCGATGTCCATTATGACCCAACCCTCTGACTAGCTCTGATACTTGCTACACCTCCGGCTTCTGCCAGAAACCAGTCATGTGCCGAGTTTCAACCCCCTTCCCTCCCTGGAGAAGGCAAGCGGTCCTCAGATGCTCAAGCCTCCATCCCCCCAGCTGGCTCTCTGTCTCCCTGTGCTCATTCCTGAACCTGGGTCAGTGGCATCATAAGTGGTAGTGCTACTGTTGTAGCAGCCTGCCTCTCGTCAAATTTTCAAAGCGCTCTGCCATGAGTCGGGAGCTCGGTTAAGGACAGTTCTGGCTCTCTTAATGCTGGGCGTAGTCTAGAGGAAGTGCAGTTCTGTATAATCTGTACTTTTTATTATTTCTCTACATCATCAAACTTGCAGTTCTTGGCTAATAAGCATAGTCTGGTCTTATATGTTTCTAGATTCTCACTAGGTTGTTGTGAGGCTTACTGAAGCACTGCGCATATTTCATACCGGACATTCTTTTTGGAGAAAATAGTTGACAAGCTCTTGTTTCACATCTGTGTATCTGTCTGCACTTGCCAACAACATGTCTTATGTCATGCAGTTTCTTTTCAGCAAAATGCAAAATATGGGTCTTAGTCTCACATCCTGTAGTATTCATTGCAGTAGGGTAATGTTCAAATTTTTGCACCCATTTTATCCACCACTGTCTTACACAGCTGGGTTCAGCATCTAAATCAAAAGTGGGAAAAGCAGTGACTGGGCAGGCGCCATTATGCAACTTTCAGAGGTACTCACAGAGGGTAAACCTTGACCTCTTTTGCACTAGCCAGCAGAGCAAGTTGATTCAAAATTGCACTAACCTGCAGATGGTTGCACTAGCCCTGAATTATAATGGTAAATTTTGATCCTTATACAGGAAATAATGGAAGCCAAGAAATACTCTTGATTATTGCACATTTATCCTGCTTCCACTGCTTCCAGCTCCCAGCAGAAAAAGACTGTGGTGCCATCACACACAGTGAGCCCCTCCCCACCCTCATTGTTTTGTACCATGGCTCTTCACTTCCTTTTTCTGCCCCCCAAACCAGATGACATCACAACAGCAAATATTCAATCAAGCAGTCCTAGCTCTGCACACACACACACAATAGCTGACATCATCATGCACCTCACCACACTCTCACCACCACCCACAGGGCAATGAACAGAGTCAGGCAGAGAAAGACACCTCATCCCCACCCTATAGCCAACCAGTGACCTGCACTTCTGGAAGTTTTTGTAGTCTCAAGTCAGCCAGGAGCACAGCTAAGACTTCCTTTTTTTAACCAGGAGAGAGACACTATTGATTTATTGAATTTTGTTGGCTAAGTAAGCCCAATGAGACTAGAAGTCCCTTTTCAGGGGCGACCTGGGGTGGGGATGCAGATGGTAACCAACTGAAACTGGACCAGATTAAGCTGTTGGTGGTATTTCTAGTGAATGGGGAAATTTGGCCAGAGACACTGAGGAAATTCCCTACTCGGGAGGCAGAGGCGCTGTTGCATTGTTGGAGTGAGGAGCAGCTCAGTCCGTCCCAGACCATGGATGGGACAGGTCAGGCTTACGGAGCTCCAGTGGAGGAAGATTTACAGTCGGCAGTTGCCGATCTTTCTGTGCAGAATTTAGTCCCTGAAGTTGTTCTTGAAACATGTTTGGAAACACCTTGTTTGCAGGATAATGTTGGAGGTATGAGTTCAGAAGAAATTAAACTGCAAAAGGAACTGGAGGACAAAAAAGCTCATTTACTGGCTCTTGTTTCTAATGATGAATTGGACTATAACCAAAGTAAATCCAAGTTGGAGGAAGAAAGAAAGAAACGGAAGCGGTCAATAGCCAGTCCTACATCGAGTACTGGCAAACGTCTCCCTTTATGTGCAGAGTCTGTTTTGGAAGAGGATATGGAGAGTGAGTATGTGATTCCAAAGACCGACCTTGTGTTACAAGCATCGCAAACTGAATGGTCTACGGAGTCGGCTTTGCAACATGCTGGCTGGTTCTATGATGGGAATCCCTGGGTTCCAGATCCATTGGTCCCACTTCCGGGTTCGTCAGACTGCACCGGGACACACTCTGGCTGTAGACTGGAGCAGCAGTCAATGTTTGCACAAAGTTCTACTGCTTCTGCGCACGTTAACATGGAGGCTCGGTTTTGGATGCTACGACAGGCGCGGTGGCTCCGGTGGTGTCTGGTGCAGTTTCAGCCGTTTTGCAGGAGGAGCGACATGGTATTTTCCCCACTCACGGACGGAAGGTAAGAGACATGGGGGCAGATTTGCTGACATCGTCAATAAAGGACAAAGAGGAGACAAGGTTGATGATCCGCTAGCTACTTCACGATGGTAGAGACAATGAAGAACTTATGCTGGACTTTTTCGAAAACCTGAAGTTGCGGCCCGACGGAGATTTTTGGTTCGTCTTAGATATGTGGGGTCAGCTCCGCTTGTCCCTGATCGGGTTTGGGTGGGGAAAACCCTGATTAAGGATAGGATGGGTTTTACCCCTATGGATGTATATGCTTTCATCCATGCTTCAGGGGATCGGAATTATGACAGCTTCTGTTCAATGGCTCTGTTGGACAAGTTTTGGAAGTTATATTATGAACAACAGGATTCAAGTGATTGGTTAGATTTTGTGCTATTCCTATCACTAAGCCCACTATTAAAATGATAACAGTGTTATTTCGGAATGAAGGGGTTGATGTCAATGATATCAAATTTTGGTTAGAAAAGAAATGTGCTATTTTTGAGCATCCTAAACCTATTATGGATGTGAACGGTTTCTGGACTGGTGGTTGGAACTTTCGGGTTCAATTGCCACAATCGGATAGAGGGATCCAGCATCTACCGAGCTCCTTTTTGGGGGCGTGACAGGGGTATTTTGTTTTATATGGGACAACCGAAAAGTTGTTATAAATGTGGCGACCTAACTCATTTAAGTAGTGATTGCGTTAAAATTAAATGTTTTCAGTGTGGTTTACTAGGTCATTCGGCTGCCCAGTGTTCTGCCTCTCCTACGTGCAACCTGTGCGGGGATGAAGCCCATGCTTTTCAAGACTGTCCCTGGGCAGCCCACAATTTAGAGACTGTTTCTGACCATGAGGTACTTCTCTCCCGAGCTCATGGGCCACGGGTGGATGATGTGGGCAGTTTAGGGTACCCTCCTCCGCCCGCATAGAGGCAGGGTGGCATTAATGCCTCCTCTTCTAGAGGTAGTGTGGTGGTTCAGCATACGGGTATCCGTAGCTCAAGTTCCCCTGTTTCTTTGATATCTGATCGGGCTGGATTCAGCAGTTTGGTAATGGTGAACCGCCCTTTGCGACCCTCAAGGTTCCCCAGCGAGTTTCCACTTCGCTACTCATTCCTTCTCCAGATCTCTCGGAGATGCTAACCATGCAAGACGAGTGTTTGCAAGATCCTTCTACACCCTTATGTCGTGTGGAGGATGTAAACCCAGGGTCGGCCCCATTCCCTGTGTCTCCATTGCCCCTTTCAAACAGATTTTCGACGTTAGCTATGTGGGGGGAGCAAGTGGACAAGGATGTTCCTTTAGAGGATGTGGTACAGTGTACGAGTAAAGAATTTTCTGATTCAGCATTACATTCTTCACAAAATAAGGTGGTACAAAAAAGGGTTACTAGGTCCAGTAAAAAAGTTGTGAACAAGCCCCTTGATTCCTTGAATTTATGGGTGGCATGCTTAAATGTCAATAGTATTAAGTCGGATTACAAACGTAAACTAACTTTTGGTTTGAGTCAGTTGCAGTTTGATGTCTTTATGTTACAAGACACGAGACTTCATACCTTGACTGAAACTTCAAAGGCTTGAAAGGATTGGTGGTGGGGCTCTTCTTTTTGGTTGATAGGATCGGAAGCCTGTTGTGGGGTGGGTTTTTGTTTTCATGCTTTTAATGTTCAGGTTTTACGTTTAGTAGACATTGAGGCTGGTAGGGCGTTTTTGTTAGATATCATTATAAATTGTCTGTCATGCAGATTAATTACAGTTTACGGCCCACAAACTAAGGCTTTAAGGATTGACTTATTCACCAAAATCCAACCGTATTTATTTACAAGTAGACAGATTTTTGGGAGGTGATTTTAATGTTAATTTTCAGGTTAAGGAACCTACAAGTAAACAATATTGTGATAAAACCTTTTGAAGTCACTGATCTCTCAAGCTGGGTTGAAAGATTTTCAGGGGCATAAGTTTGGTTCAGCTAAAGCTACTTTTTTTAAAGGGTCTCTTTCCTCTCGGATTTATTTTTTATTTTTAAAGCAATCATTAGATATTTCAGACGTTTTGATTATGCCTATGGAATCTTCTGACCATATGTTGATTGGTGTTAGTATTGGTTACAGAACCAGGTTTTGGATTTTGGCGATTAAATGTCTCCTTACTAGAGGATGCTGCGATTTTGTCTCGCTTTAAGGAATTTATTTTTGATAAAGTTTCCACGATGTTTTTATATGATAATGTGGGGTCCTGGTGGGAGGATTTGAAAGTTCTTCTAGTTGCATTTTTTAAGTACCAAGGAAAGTTTCGAGCCATGTCTAAATATAAGAATATTTAGTTTTAAGGTGTACTTTAGGTGAGTTATTATACAGGCAATGTGTGGAAAAGATTGATCTTAGTGCGGAGATTGCTAGTATTACACATCAGATGAGATCATATCAGTATGACTGTTTATGTTATCTCCAGAGGAACAAATGTTTGATACATAAGGAAAAGCTGAAGATGTTAATCCTTTTGTTTCTTGTCAACAACGTAGGAGCGGAAGCTAATCACTGGCTTACAATCTTCACTGGGCACTCTGGCCTTGGATAATGGTTCCATTATGGATACTATAGTGTATTATGTTACTGAAATGTTTGGTTCCTCAGTTGACCCTTCTTATTATACCCCTCATGTAACCCCTAGATGGCGCTATCCCAGGGGCTACTACCCCTGCCTGATTTGCCACTAACAGGTTGAGGGGCCTGGATCCAATGGCGGGTGCCTCCACCCAGAGGTCAGGGTTTGCAATAGTTAAACTAACTTGGTCACAGCCCTCTGGGACACTGCAACCCCCCTTTCTTCCCACTAGTGGCCCACACAATATATCAGAATTACCTTCACAGTATACACTTACCCCCAGGTCTGGTTCCAGCACTGGGACCTCCTGTGAAATGAGATACAGTGCAACAATCACAGTGCAGTACTTTAACATAGACAAATACCTCCAGGCAGTATAACTTTGCTGAAACAAGCAGCTCTGATTTATTTAGGGGGATATAACAAGGACAGGGAAATCAGGTTAATTAGCTTATCACTCTAATAATCTACCTATGGCTCTGTGCAGGCCTATCCCTATCAGTTACTGTCCCTGGGTACCCAAGCCCTATGTAGCTAGTCAAACCGTGGCAGCTGGTAGGGGCCCTTTCACAGAAAGAGAGAATTAAACAGTCAGCAGTACAGTAATTCCATTTGGATTTAATGTGGCAATTCAACAGGAGGCGACCTGAATTAGTACTCACGACCTCCAAATAAGATAGGGTCCTTCAATGTCAGCAGGGCTCACTTGAGGTACACAAACCTCTTCACACATCCATATAAAAGAAAGCACTATACCAGGCAGGCTGCATCTGTATCCGATCCAATTACTGCACAATACCGGGAGAACACACAGCAGATTCAGTTCCTGACAGACAGAGTGCAATTTTCAGCAATTCCTCCAGTCTTCTACAGGGTGAGCCTGGTTTCTACTCTTCAGAGATCCTTTGATTCTTTTCACAGGACGGATTCAGTCCTAACAAGCTGTTACACAAGCTGCAGACCGGAACTCTGGGCCTTACACGTTTTTGACTAAAACTGCACACTGAAAAAGCACAGGGCTCCTTCCTTCTTCACTGCCAAAGCTCAACTGAAACCCCAACCGACAAACAGGCACTTCCTTTGAGTTCCTCCCAGTTCTTGACTGGATTGGCTGTCACTCACAATAGACTGCTGCTGTTGGTCCAAAAAGGCACTGAAGTCTAAACTACATCTCCCAGAGTCACTGCCCATACAATCCTCTTGTGGCTGGCTCAGATTATGAGTCCAAGTTCTGATCGTCACAAGGCACCATTTTAGAGCTAGCTTACCCCACACTGATTGGTCCAGTTCAGCAGTTCAAAACTAGAATGGGGAACTAGCAGACACAGTTCTGACTGCAAGAAAGCAGGTTAGACAAACTGTAATTTCATTATTACTCTAAATAATTTCTGGCAAACAGTTACATCTTTCAGATAGGTTCCTTTGCACTCTAGTGACTGCAAAATGAAGTGAATTGGCAGCAGCTCGGGTGGTACTCAATCAAAAAACACACAGTCCCCATACAAACTAATTATGTCTGCAAGCAGACAGCTCTTAAGAGACAGTACCAGAGGTTCTAAAACACTCACTGATAAATGGCTTAAATGCCAAACACCATTCAGGCTTGGAGCATTCAAGCAAGCTCCTGGAAGTCTTTGGGAACCCCCATTTGCAGGGGGTTACACTCAGATTTTACAAGGGCTGCTTTACCTCACCTTAATGCTAAACTTTGTGATGTTTTGATATCCCCTTTTCTTCTTTAGAAATGGAAAAGGTTGTTAAGAGTCTTCGTAAGGGTATTTTGCCTGGTTCAGATGGATTACCTATGAAATTATATCAATTATTATGGGACATTATTCCGGTGGAAATGTTAGGTGTTTTTAGAGTTTTTCAGGATGAATGTTACTTACCGAATGAAATGTATAAAGGTTTGTTGTTTTTTTTTGTTTAAATCAGGAGGTTCTACGGATTTAGGGAATTGGAGACCACTTACTCTATTAAATATTGATTTTAAAATTTTTGCTAAATTACTGGGAAATCGATTAGCCTTGGTTATGGATGTCCTTATTAGTCCAACTCAATTTTGTTCAATCCCTGGATGCAATATTACGGATGCTTTGCTGTTACTTCGGGAAACAGTAGAAGGGGATGGAAGAACTAGTACGGAGGATAATTCTGGGTTTTTGGTCAGGTTGGACCAGGCCAAGGCATTCGATAAGGTGTCTCATTCCTTTTTGTGGGAATGTTTACTGGTCTATGGGCTACCGGTAGTGTTTGTAGATTGGTTAAAAGTATGTTATAGTCTTGCCTATGTAGTTCCTTTTGAGAATGGTATTATGGGCCAAAGATTCCGGTGCTGAGAGGAGTACGTCAAGGTTGCCCCTTAAGCCCCCTCTTGTATGTGTTTTTTCTTGATCCCATTATGAGATTAGTGAAGCTCTCCCCTAATATTTTAGGTTTATCTGGAGGTTTTTCGTCTGGTTGTAAAGTACTCGCATATGCAGATGATATGTGTTTGTTGCTTCGGGATGCCCAGTCAGTAATTATAGCTTTAAATCTGATTCAGGTATTGGGACAAGCTTCGGGGGCAACATTGAATTTGAAGAAAACAAAATGTATTGATTTGCAGAGTTTCCAGGAGGATTTCAGAATGATTGGGGGTAGTGAGGTGGCTTCTGCTCCATGTAAAATTCTAGGTGTTTATTTTGGCGGCAAAGACATGGCAGTTTATAATTGGGCTAGATTATTAGCAGTGGAGAATGAGATGGTGAGTAGGTGGAACCGTTGGAAGGTTGGGAAAAAAAAAAACCGGTCTTTTTGATCAAATCCTTTTTGGCTCCAATTTTTATATATATTAGTGCTATTTTTATGGTACCAAAAAAATTTGAAGTTTCATTATCTAGATTATTTTTTACGTGTTTTTGGGGTAGTCGTTTGAACCCTATTAAAAGGAATGTACTGTACAAACAAATTAAAGATGGTGGAATTAATATGTTAAACCCTATTTTGTTTTTTTATTCTATATTTTTATATGCCAATATTGGTCCCTTAATTAAAGGATCTACACAGTTATGGTGTAGATGGGTTATTTTTGTGCTTAAAGGGATTTTGTTGGAATGGGAAAAGGGTATTTTTCCATAAAAACAAAGAAGGCCTCGTTGGTTAACGCTGGGAGGAGTTTTTGATTGGGTAATTAAATGGGATATTCATTTTACTATGGTTCAAACCTTTACTAGGAGCGTTTCTATGACTGACTGTTGGTGGTTCAGTTTCAAGAACATCCTTTTTCGAATTTTACTTGCTCTCAGCGAGAGTCAATATCGAGCTATGTTACAGACTCACGAATCCCTGAGCATATGTGGGATACAGTCTGGTTAGGGGTGCACCAGAAGATTAACATTAAAGGAAACCAGAAACACAAAGCAGTGCATGAAAGATATTGTCCAAGAAAGGGTTGTGAGGACATAGTTGAAACGATTAATCATTTATACTATTCTTGTCCGTATATTATGCAATTTTGGGATGTAGTTAAGAGTAGGTGGAAAATTAATGCATCAATACCTCCATCCTCTGCTTTGTTGTTTTTTGGGATTCCTGACTCTAAGTTTACTCAGACACATATTGGTCTGCTTAGAATTCTGTATGCCCATTTTGTTTATTGGATTTGGATTTGTAGATGTTGTTTGGTTTTACAGCAACAAGATATTTCAACATCGGATCTGTATTTTGTTATTATCACGGGAGGTTATGAAATGAAATGCAGTGAATTAGGACAGTTCCATTCGGCAAATTTGGGATCAGAATGGTAATTTTGATTTTCTATGGAACTAGGGTCAGGAAGGAAAATGGAATAGGGAGAGAATAAAAAAACTTTGGGTTTCATTGTAAGGAATAGTTTTCATTCATGTTATTTGTTTTGCCTTGGTATGATGTCATTCTTTTTTTTGTATGGGATACGAGTTGTTGAGTTAGATAAAAATTCCCCTACTAGAGTGGGGAGAGGAGGAGGGGTTAGGTACAATCTTCTTTTTATGTTTGGGGTCATTGTATGAATTAATATTTATGTTTTGAAATTTTTCCCTTTATGGATTTGTATGAAGAAATACTGATTTGTATATATTTTGTTCTGATTTTAATAAAAAATTCCCCTACTCTTTTCGAGAAGTGCCATAGGATCTTTACCGTCCACCTGAACTACCACCAGAACAGGCAGACGGGACCTCAGTTTAACGTCTCATCTGACAGATGGCACGTCAGGAGTGCAGCACCCCCTCATGCTGCACTACAGTGTCAGTACTGGAATATTAATCCAAGTGCTCGAGGTGGGGATAGAACCCACAGCTTTCTGATCTCCCGGCCTCAGAGGCAAGTGAGCTACCTGCTGAGCCACTGACACTGTCTCTAAAGCTTATTTACAGGTGCGACTTGGGAGCACCAGGAAGTTAAGTGACTTGCTCAGGGTCACACAGTATGCAAGTGGGGTTTAAACCCAGGTCTCCAGATTTGCAGCTTAGAGCCTTAAGCGACTGTGCCATACTGCCTTCTACTGGGAAATAGAAAACTATGACATTTTTATTTTTAAAAGCATTGATTTTAATATGCTCTTCCCCAACAATAAAAGATTTTCTTTAGCATTGTCCTTTCATCAACCCAGGAAGCGGTACAGGCATAATGCTATACTATCTTTATTTCTATATAGGATGATCTGTGTACCCCAGGAATACCTATTTGAAGTTGTCAAATTATGTATATTATTAAGGTTTATTTTTGCACCATACATGATCCAAAGCTTTGTTTTTAGGATGAAAGGGCATGCTGGGTGGGATAAGGGTGGGACTGTATGGATGGTGATGGCTGGCATGATCCATTTAGGAGAGCTGGGGACCCCTACACTTGCCAGCAATGGCAGCTGTGGATGGTCTTTTCAGAGTCTGGTCTGCAGTGAAAGAACAGAGTTAAGAGATTTGGAGGGGAGAGGGAAGTTATGGTGAGACTGGGATAAAACCCACCACCTGCCGGGCTGACCCAGTATGCCTCTTCACATTTTGTCACTGAAATGTTGGCTATAGACCCTCAAAATGTAGGGAAATGGGCACTAGTTTTAATAATATGGGTCAAATTGTTAGTCAAAGACATTCAGTGATCACATCCTGGACTCTAGCTGAAAATCCTAACAGTGGAGTGATAATGACTCACATTGAGTCTTTTGTGGGATCGCCCTTTGAACTACTAGATAATTGTAGCTCTTAATGAGCTGTTAATCATGCCAGGCCTTCTGGAACATTGAGAGAGATTAGCATGAGGACTTGAGCCTGCTGAAGTAGAGACTTTTTTAACTTCATTAACAGCCATGAAAACTTGCACTAGTTAGGATGGACAAGTAGAGAGTTAGATGCACTAGCCCTGACCACTTTGCACTGGGGTTTGGGCTAGTAAAACAATATTAAGATTGACCCCTGTACTCACAGCTGTTCTCGGCTCTTTCTCTTCCTTCTTGTTCAGTTTGGAAGTCTGGTCCAAAGACAGGGTTTCTCCACTTTGGTTCCGAATCCTTGTCACCAGTGTGGTATTTTGATACTAGTGTTATTCGGCACTTGTATTCACTGCACACTCCTCAGCTGCTAACATGCAGAAGGCAACTGTGTACTGAGTACTGCCGTAAAGCAACAGGTGCGCACAATACTATCAACATGCTGCAAACTAAGTGCTGCAGTAATAACTAAGTACACTAGGTAGTTCTGTTGGCTGATACTGATTACAACGTACAACTGCGGTGTTGCTTCATTTAAAGGTGTACCTAGAAATTCTCTGTTCCCAGGGAGCATCCTATTTGGGTGACTTCCTATTCTTGTGTACCCTGGAAACACCTGCCTGAATAGGCCTATTTTTGCAGATTTTTCTACTTGCTGGGGGTTAGCAGGAGTCCTCTCCTGGTGCTCGTTGTCCTTGGTGTTACTTGTGTTGCTAATTATACTACTGATGCTGCATTATTTAAAGGTTAATCCTAGGTAACTCTGTGTACTGTGGACACATTGCATGAGGCTGACCCCAGTATTGCTGCTGTCACATTCCTCAGCTTTGTATTTCTAGCCTTCGATTGCTTATCTTGCCAGTTGCTTTACTGCATACTCAGTTAGCAAACTAAGTGACCCTTATCTACTCCTTACTAACTTAGCAAACTAAGTTACCCTTATCGTAAGTGACTACACCTTCATGAATCCTCTAGTATTGGTCATGTTCCCTGACACCTGGTGGTGCCAACAAAGGTTAAATGGAGTCTAAAGGAATTGTTGGGGCACTAATGGGCTTATGTGTTTGTTGTGGGTGGACACCCATATGGCCACTATGCATTACCCTCAAATTGCCTCAGTCTGCCCTGTCCCCATAACTTTATATTGGGCCCCTACCTCTACACCCTTCAATTTACTGGCTCTTTATGGACTATTTCACAGAGATTGATTCTATTTGTTTTCACACAACTTCCTACAGCCTATTGAAAGTAAATACTTCCTAGTAATTGCTTATACAGAGCTCTGCTGCATCTGTACTTCTCATTGCAGGAGATGTTGAAACCAATCCAGCCTCCCCCACCCTTTATTCTCCCACTCTGATCCCATGTGGACTAGCTGCAGATGACTGAAAGTTGAACATTGGGAGTTTTAAGAAAAAACTTCAAGACCTGTAAGTGTGGTGTGCACTTTATAAACCTGATGTCCTAGCAGTCACAGAAACCTGAATTAAACTTCAGATCCCTACCCATGACGTGACCATCCCTGGGTATACCAAACTCAGAAAGAACCAAGTAAAAAAAAAAAAAGTGGGGGGGCCACGTATGTGTAAAGGTGTAAGTAAAATCCCTGTGTCATCTTAAAACCACTCTTCTTGTGAGAGTTTAGAGGTGCTCCTGGGAGGTATCAAGCCCCTTATAATTGGCTGTATCTATAGCCGCTTTTACACAACGCTTACTTTTACATTTTATTCTGGCACACAGTCATTCCACTGCAAGTGTAGTGTTCCTCATTTCCATTTACACGCAGTTCATCTTTCATTGTCATCTCCCTCCCATTGCATACTGGCACAGAAACAACAAACGGGATGTCTGTGGTAAAAAAAAGAGTAGTGTGCTGAAATGACAGACATGGCATGATTACATGCCAGGTTACAGCGTCACAGAAGCCTGAGAACCAAGAAAAACAGGGAACCCGTTTTAAACGAGCGCTCAATATGTTGCGGCATGGATTGACTGTACACGCAGAAACATGTAACGTTACAGTGAGTCTGTACCAGTCATTCTGATTCAGACCACTGTGTGTAAAAGGGCCTTATGATTCACCCACTCTGGCATGACCAGCACTTGAGAAATTTCTTGTCTGCCTTGCTCAGATTCAAACAGGAGACATGATCATGCTAGGAGGATTTTAATTTAAACTGGTTAGATGATAGCTCAGTTTAGTTAGATTATCACTGAGCCTACTTGCCTCAATGTAAAATCAGGTAATCACTCTCTGCTAGACTGGGTGCTAGTCAATCGGAGTGATGGGGTCAAAAGGAGCTAACATTCTGGTCAGTGCACTCAGTGACCACTCGCTTACCTACTGTGTTTGGAGAAATAGTTTTTTGAGACCCCCCCCAAAAAAATGGTCTGTCCAGATAAGCGATTATTCACAGATTATTTATGATGCCTTCCTTAATGACCTGTCTTCAGTGAATTGGACAACCTAAGTAGGTGTGGTAAGGTTAATGTGACATTAGAAGTTCTCGTCAGTAACTTCCTGAGCGTGGTTAACTAACAAGTACCCATGATTCAGAGGCATGTCAAGTGGCTTTGCTCTAAGAGTTGTTTACTGCTGCCCTGCATCAGCTGGTGAAACACAGGGACCAAGCTTGGGGCTGGCATAGATCCTCTGGTCAGGTATTGGACTGGCAGCAGTATTGTCTTCTGAGAAACATATGCAAAGGGAGCCTCACGAGTGTCAAGCGGAATTATATCGGAAGCCTGCAGTCTCACAATGTACATAATCCCAAGAGGTTCTGGTCACAAGTCAACTACCTCCTCAAGGGAGAACAGGCCCCTCTCAGGTGACATCCTTGGCTGACAAAAGCTCTTAATGACCCGACCGTGGCCGCTGAAGTCTTTCACAAGTTTTCCATGGACTTGGGTAGCTTCAAGTCCACCTTGATCATCCCCTCCCAGTTGTTCTCCCCCCCCACCAACTCTACCTCCCCACTCAATCGCTATGAGTTTCACTTCAAATTAGTCACAAAGAAGGAGGTATTGGCTCTTTTACAAGGTATAAAAGTTGATAGTTTGGCTGGACATGCTAACCTGGAACCCAGGCTCCTTAGATTTAGCACCCCAGTGCTTGCCAGACCCACAGCAGCTCTTTTCAATATGTCCCTCCTCCAATGGACATACCTAGTATGTGGAAAATGGCACATCTTGTTCCGGTGCATAAAGGAGGGACAAAAGAGCCAGTTGACCACTATCTGCCTATTTCACTGTTGTGCACCATTGCTAAATTACAAGAAAGGCTGATCTACAATCGGACACAGTCCTATCTAGAGTTATATTCTGTTTTACCTGAAGTCTAACAGGCTCCAAAAACAGCATGGCACTGATATTGCCCTTGTACACCTCATGGCTGACCTGTTCAGTGCTAAAGATGCTGGCCAGGCCATGGGTGATCTTTGTGGAGCTAAGTATGTGACTGTCTTAACCCTCCCTGAGTAGCCTGGTCCTCTGCACAGTATACTTGAGTGCATTCATTCCATGTATCTTGCAAATGTGTACATTTGTATGTATCTATATGTATGTATATATGTATATGTGTGTGTGTATATGTGTGTGTGTGTATATATATATATATATATATATATATATATATATATATATGTATATATATATATATATATATATATATATACATATATATATTATTGGTAATATGTTATGCTTCTCCTGACATCTGTGTATCTGCCCCACTTACTTTAAATTGTACACTGTATATTTCTTTGATTGCCTATACTCTCCCGGGTCGTACCTGAAAATAGGCATGTGTTTGTCTAATGTATTTACCTGGTTAACAAAAGCTAAATAATAAATAAATAAACAAGACATTTGACCTTGTTAATCATGACCTTCTGCTGTACAAATTAAGTGGCCTGGGCTTTGATCACCTGTCATGCAGCTGGTTCCACAGCAACCTATCGAGGCACATGAAGCTTGTTAAATGGGGGGCAGCCAGTCCTCGCTGTGGGCAGTCACTGATAGTGTGCCCCAGGGCTCAGTTCAGAGCCCTATTTTTTTTCATTGTTCATAAATGATTTGTCTCTCAAAAATACTACATACTGATGATGCGGTTCTATACAGAACTTGCATTATCCTGTTTCAGATTCAATCTGGCCTACAGGCGGGCATAGTCTCACTTGTGTCTTGGTTCAGTCAGACTTGCATATTTTGAATGCCAAAATAACCAAGGTCATGTTATTTGGTACTCATTGGCGGGTCATGATAGACAAAATCTACTCAACATTACTATTTTGTCAGGGCATGTATAGATACAATGGCTTAGGTAAAGTATTTGGGAATCTAACTGGATCAAGAACTTTCCTCAGGTCTCATGTTGAATTAGTGGTTAAAACCCTGAGCAAAAGCTGGGCCTACTATACAGGCTATACCCTTACTTTAATAAGGAGGCCAGGCACTTGATCACCAACATGGTCCAACTTCCTGCTATCACCTATGGGCACCACTTCTATTGTCTCACAAGGAAACTGAACCCTCCAAACTGAAGTTTGCCTACCATAGAATATAGTGTGTTTTGCTGCCAGGGTCTACAGCCAGGAACATCACTGCAGGGTACTCTCTGCCCTAAACTGGCCTCTGGAGGGGAGGCTTCATCTCCCTGTGCTTTGTGTGGCACACAAACTCCTTTACTCCCCTCCCCCAAAAAAATCTGGCTGGCATCATGGACTTCAAACCACTGAGAAGGTCTCTCCAATCTGTTGGACAGAAATTTGCTACCTGCCAAGGGCACTCTGTGCTGCTAGTCAGTGATCCTTTGCAGCTACTGCACCAAGACTGTGGAACAATTTCCTCCCTGAGGTCATGGAATGCCTGACCTTTGCATCCTTCAATCCACTGTGAAGGAGCGCTGCTCCTTGGCTATGTAACTACTGTTATGATGTTGAATCTACTGAATGCTGTTTCATTTTTTCTGTATGTATCCCTCTGCACTTTCCCCCAGGATGTGCCGTGAGACAAGCATATTGTTGCTCAGTGTACCTTTCCTGGTGAAACATTTCAATAAATAAATAAATAAAATAAAAATTTGTTAACAGGCCCTGTGCCTGCTTTAACTAGATTATCTGTTAATCTGACTCGTTGCATTTGTCTTTGAATAGTGTCCATGTTTAATAGAACTAAGTGCTTCTGAGTACTTGTCTGTATCCTGTATCTAACTACTGACCTGTTGCTCGTTTTCTTTCAGAGTGTATGTTCATTGTTTGCACTTTATTTTTCATTTACATATGCACTGTATGTTGTTACTGTTATCTGTATATATTCCTTTTATTTCATGTAATTAATTCCAGGTTGCTCCTAAAAAAGGGTCAGCTTGTCTCAGTGAGCCAGACCAGTTACCAAAATCCAATCAATAAATAAATAAAGGAGCTGGGAGAGAAAGTCTGCCTCTTTGCAGATGACACTAAAATCTGCAACTGGGTGGACACTCTGGGGGGGGGTGGGGAGTGGAAAGAATGCACAGAGACCTGAGAAAGGCAACTTTCAGAAGGTGTAAGAAGACATAGAGGAGGGATAGTGAGGTGTATCAGGAGAAACAGAAGGAAGCAAGGAAAGCAGTAAGAAGAGCAAGGTACAAACTGAGGAAAGAGTATTGAGCGTAAGACTTTTAGGTATGTGATTGTTAGTGAAAGTGGAAGGCTGCTGGGAGGGATTGTAAGGTTAAGAGAAAGGAAGTGGGGGTTCGTTCAGAAGAGGACCCAGATAAGGTCAATATCCTGAACAAATACTTTAAGTATTCACAGAGGAAAAACAAGTGGAGGGGCCACAAAAAAGTAACAGGAGCACTGGAGGGAGGGAGGGAGGTGGACACTAGTCTTTTTTCAGAGGAGAGAGTCCTGTAGGGACTCACAAATCTGAAAGTGGACAAGGCAAGGGGGCCAGACAGGGGAAAATCCAAGGGTATTGAGCAAGCTCAGGGAGGTACAGGCTGCACCTCTGACAGTCCTATTTAGCAGATTACTGGAAGCAGGGTTGGATCCGGAGGACTGAAGCAGGGTAGATGTAGTCTCACTTTACAACAAGCATTCATCGATGCTGAATGTTGTCTTGCTGGCATTGGCATTGGTAGTGCTGGAGTTAGAGAGATGCATAATAGGAATGGCAGTGAAGTATTAAACAGATGCCAACCCCACCCTCACCCTGCAGAGACTGACAGGCATATGGGTGTGCCTTTGGGTCGTCAGCCATAACACTCATACCATTTCACCTCACCCTACCCTGCAGACACTGACAAGTGTCGTAGTGTGCCTTGGGGTCTTTGGGCCTTATGCTCTCCCCATTCCATAAGGAAATACAGTGAGATGGGTACAGTATAGGAGAATGGGGTGAACTTTGGGGCCGAAGACTCCAAGGCACACTTCGATGCTCGTCACTAGCTGCAGGGTAGGGGTGGAATGGCGTGAGCATTACAGCCAACGATCCCGAGTCACACCCCTGACGCCTGTCAGTCTCTACAGGGTGGGGCGTTATGGTTGGAAACCCTAATGCCCCAGGTGTTTGTTGGTATTTTCACTCCAAATTTTTAACATGGGCTTTTTGTGATCCCACCTCATGAACAGTGGCACTATCAGTTCGTTAGCTGAAAGGTGGTTTTGCACAACAACCTGCACCATTTGCGCCAAGGTGCAAAAACACATTTCAGTCAGGATGTGAAAAGTGACTGACAGCTGTACTGCTCGCGGGGAGGTGTAAAAATGGCACTGTTGAAAATCTGGAGTGAAAATATGAAAAATTGGTGAAGTCATGAGTGTGTGTAGAAACTGTGCAATGCACACCCGTAACGCAATTATTTTTGAGTTTTTTTTTTCAGCATAGGCTTTTTGGGACCTCACCTCATGAACAGTGACACTTTGATTTTGTTAATCTGTCCAGAAAGTTGATTACCCCATAGCGATCGTGCCATTGTGCTCCAGATGTGCAAAAACACATTTCGGGCAGGATGTGAAAAATGACAGCTGTACTGTTCATAAGGAGGTGTGAAAAATTGCAATATTGAACATCTGGGTGAACATATTAAAAATTGTCAAAGTTACCAGCGTCGCTTATAATGTAGCAACTTTTTTGTAATTTCTTCACCAGATTTGCAAAATAGGCTTTTGGGACCCCACCTCATGAACAGTGGCACTGTTGTTTATTAATTTGTCCTAAAAGGTGATTCCACGCAATGAACGTGAAATCACCTTTCGGAGCTGAATAACGAGATGACAGAGCATGTGTTTCTGAGATGGGGTCCCAAGAACCCCATGTTGAAAATTTTGAGCCAAAATTCAAAAAAATGTCTGAGACATCCACCTAAGTTGACCCCCAACTGATGTCATTATATAGCTTACAGGCATTTCTTCATTTTGCAGTTCGGTTTTGAAGAGTCCAGACCGTCCCACTCTGCTGGGATCCTAGGCGCTTGGCCCTCTGGAGTAAGTATGGAGTGATGGAGGGTTTGGGGAGGTGGGGAGCTCAGAGGGAGGAAGTAGGTTGGGAGGGGCGCCAGGACTACGGGGACCTTTTTTCTTTTTTACAGGGAAAAACCAAAAACAGATATCGAAGGACAGTTTTCTTTCTTTACAGGTGAACTAAAAAGAATATTGGGCACACTGGGGTGGGCTCCCAGTGTGCCCCATGGCTTTCTGGGAGGGGAATGTTGGGCACACTGGGGTGGGCTCTCAGTGTGCCCCATGAGTTTGGGGGGTTTGATGTTGGTGGGGATTGGGTCCCGTTGGCAAAGAGTGTGTGTGTGTGTGTGTGTGTGTGTGTGTGTGTGTGTGTGTGTGTGGACTGATGCTGATGGGGATTGGGCTTTGTTGGCAAAGAAAGTGTGTGGGGTGGGGGAACATGTCGACATGGGGATTGGCCACCCCTGATGTTGGTATGGGGATTGTGTGGCAGATGGCAGGACCCACGTGTTTATTGAAAAGTTTCACCAGTGAAGGCACGCGTTGGGAGCCTGTCATCTGCCATTGCATGATGAGCTTGTCTCTGATTGTAGCTGCAGATTTCTTTCAACTTGGTGGCACTTTCCATAATTTCTGCAACAGCACTAGCAGGCTTGCTAATTGGGGGATAAGGACACACCTACTAAAGCATGCCCTGCATTCGCAACACTGACACACCTCTCAATGTGGCACTACTGCAAGATGTCGCTATGCCTGCACGACAACATATAAAATGGTAGCAGGGAGGTTTCTGGCAACTGTTGGTCAGTCAGCCAGGCATTGGTGATGGGAAAGTTAATGGAGTCAGTGCTGAAGAAAAGTTTATCTTGAACCCAATGGATTGCAAGACCTTAGGCTGCCGATTTCATGGGGATGGGGTCATCATCTAATCTAATAGTTTTCTTTAACTGGATGACCAGGGAATTAGATCAAGGTGGATGGTGAATGTGGCCTACCTAGATTTCAGTAAGGCTTTCAACACTGTTCCACGTAGGAGACTTGTAAGGAAGCTGGGCAGCTTAGGGTGGGTCCAAGGGTGGTAAAGAGGGTAAGAAATTGATTATTGGATAGGAGAGAGAGGGTGGTAGTAAACTGAGTTCACTCTGGAGAAGGGAGGGTGACCGACAGGGTGCCTCAGGGGTTAGTACTGGGACTGGTTCTCTTTACTGTCTTTTTAAGTGATATTGCAGAGGAGCTAGAAGGGAAAGGCTGCCTCTTTGCGGATGACACCAAAATCTACAACTGGGTGGACACAACCGGTGGGGGTGGAAAGAATGTGCAGAGACCTGAGAGAACTTGAGGAGTGGTCATGGTATGGCAGCTGGGTTTCAATGCAAAAAAGTGCAAAATTTGCAGGGAAGACTCAGGAGAGATGTGAGGAAATACTTCTTCACAGCAAGAGTGGTGGATTCACGGAACATCCTTCCAGCTGAGGTAGTGGGGGCCAAAACAGTGGTGGAGTTCAAAAATATCTCGGGTAGGTTCAAGGGAATTGTAGGGGTAAGGAAGGGGGAAGAGAACAGCACCACAGATCAAGTGGATCTACAGCAGAAATGAAGATAGGAAGAAAAAAATGAATAAAATGGGCAAAGTGTGAGGACCAGTCAGCCCTTATCTGTTGTCAGATTCTATGTTTCTATGTTAAAATCATGTACTTAAGGCACAGAAACCCAGGGGTGGAGTACAGAATGGGAGCTGAGGTAATTGCAAACACTAAACTGGAAAGGGACCTGGTGGTAATCTTGTCTGATGACCTAAAAGTGACCTAAAAGTGGCCAGTGTGACAAAGTAGTTGGCAGGGCCAGTGAGAAGCTTGGGTACATAGGGAGGGGTATCACCAGCAGAAGGAGGGAGGTGGTGTTGCCTTTATATAGATTGCTGGTGAGACCCCACCTAGAGTACTGTGTCCAATTCTGGATACCACATCTCTGGAAGTACATACACAGAGTACAGACTGTCCAGAGAGGGACTACTAAAATGGTGCAGGCTCTCCATCAGAAGCTTTATGAGGAGAGACTAAAGACCCTCAATGTGTACACGCTGGAAGAGAGGAGCAGAGAGGGGATAAAATACCTCACAGGAGTAAATAAGGTATAGCAGGTGAGCATTTGCAGAAAAAACAGATGCTGAAGAACAAGGGCACATGAAATGAAGCTGAAGGAGGGGTAGATTCAGGAGAGATGTAAGGAAGTACAAAGCAAAGCAACTGAAGGGGTGGCAGAGGGAGTCTGGACAGGGTGGACTTAGGAGCTGCACTGCAGACAATGTCTCCGTAGTAAAAAATGGGAAACATTTGCTGGATAGTGGCAGGGGGATGCAACCACGGTTCCTGCATAATACACCTAGTTTAAAGAGTGTATTTTTTGTGGATAGCATCCACATGTCCAGAAAAGTTGAGGTGATGATCAAGCCAGACCCCGAGGTATTTAAAGATGGGCACATCATCACCCCATCTAGGGTGTGGAAGGAGGGGAAGTCAGTAAGCCTTGAGAGTTTCTGCTTAGTGACAAAGGTCTTGGCATTGAGGGACAGTTAATTTGAATGTAACCAGTGCTGGATATTGTCAAAATCTGCTGGAGCCAGACCATTAGATCGGGGACACAGAGGCGTGAGAACTGTATCATCTACGGAATGTGGATGGATACAGAGATGCATGCAGCAGGGAGGTCTGCGACAGGAGATCCTGCCACTCTTGAGGACCAACCTTTTCTTTAATCTGTTGCAACGGTTCTTCTGTTTCTCAGCCTAATCTGTCCTTTACAATTTCTAGTCAATAAGGTTGGCCACTTATGGGTGCCCCATACTCTTTCTTTACTATGCTATAGTGTCCTCTTTAATTTTCCTTTTCTCTCTCAGGTCCTCTTATAGGGAGGTTATTGTGGTGATCTCCAAGCTGATGTAAAACAACAGGCTGTGTTCCTCGTTGTTGGATTTAGTATGCACTAGCACTGTGTTATAAAATACCTTGATGTATATGCCGTGTGCGTATGAAACCTGTAAATGTTAAAAATACTATGGCACTAGGTGTTTTTTGATAAAGGTAAAAAGTTACTAGGGGACTGTATTATAAAAATTAAGTTACCAGAGTAGAGATATCAGAAAACCCCCATTGTGTTATTTTAATGCATGTAAATTGCAGATTGTTTGAGAGGCCCTTTGACACCATGCATTCCTGCTTTAAGCTGAACCAGCCTAAAATTTAATGGTGATTTGTATATACATCCCAAGATACTTTGTATTACAGGGGTATGTGTGATGATGTGTTTCTTTGAAACTGGGTTTCTTGCCAATGCCATTTGGGGTAACCCTTGCTTCAATGCTTCTGCACTGAGGTTCTTTGTCTTTAGCTTGTTTTGAATTTTTTCTTTTTTTTTTTGAGTTCCCCATCACCCATACACACAAAACCAACACAGTAGATAGTTCATTTCCCACAGGAAAGATAGATCAGTGGGACAGTAGGTTCTGACCAAGTGCAGAGGAAGGACATCCATAGTCTGTTGCTGCAAACTGATGTATTGAAGCAGAAATATGCTATTGTTTAAGGTTATTCCCTATGTTTTAAATAAACAGAGATTGTTTGTTGAACCTGAAGTTCTGTGTCTGGTCCATCTGTTATACCACACCCCTTCACAAGGTCATTCAGGAAAACTGAAAAGTATTGGGCCAAGGACAGAGCAGACAACAAGTTAATAACCTTCAACAATGAAATACAGTGCAAACAAAAAGTTAATCACAAGGAGAGGAAGGAAGAAAAGGGACAGTAGGAAACATGTGAACCACAGGGTAGAAGTCAGATTTCTTATGCTTTACACTTATTCTGTCCCCAACAAATGCTCACCCCAGTAGTCCAGAAGTCCCAAAATGTGGCTGCATCTGGCTTCCTCCACAAAGGCCTTAGAGCACACTCTACTATTGCAGTGGATACCTCACTGGGCTGCATTTGCTGCTAGCAGAGCAGGTGGATTGCTGGAGCGCTTAACAAACTGTTGCATTAACAAATAATGTTAAAACCTGAACAAGGGGCCCCATCTGTAATTCACAAATTAGGTAACTGGTTGGCTTCCTCAAATTTTCTGCCTGGGCCTATACAAATTAACAGTCCCACCCAGGGCTTTCCCATCTCTTCTGTAGCACAGACTTAAATACCCACAGACTATAACACCCCAGTTTGCAAGACCAGAACCCTGGTGGTTACTAATAGTTCTGCAGTGTCTTGGATACCACTGTTTCCCCTGTGACCAGAGCCAGGCAAGATGCTGGACATGCCTCACGGCTAGAATAGGCATCTTCCTAAGGGAGGTCTGGACACTTTCATTGGTCTCTTTCTCCAGGTTGTCTTTCAGCTGATTTTGCAGCAGGCTCCACAGAACCCTCTGGCAGACAGTGGTCTTGGTCAGTTTATCTCTTACTGGAGCTTGCTGCCCATGGGGGGAAGTAACTTAACTTTGGATTAATGCCAGCTCCACTTTAATGCTTTCCTGCTTTTCAGTTCTGGACAAACATGCTTCCTCCCAGTTTGTTTCAGACATGCACACTCTTCTGTGGCCTGGCAGGACCTCAGCTCCTGGCAGCCACTGTGTCTCTAGCTCAGAGATTCCATGGTCATGCAGACAGCAACATCTGAGCCCAGATCCTTGGCTACAGTTGCATTTATACTGTACTGAACTCAACATCTCATTGATCAACCGGGCAAAACTGCGCTTAGGATATTATGTAATCCCCCACAAATGGAGGTTCCTGAAAAATCTTCTTTGCAGTTAATCTTTTATTGTAATTATTGTGATTATATACAAATACACTACATTTTCAGTATACACTTACATAAATTCTTAATGGGAGAAGGAAAAACATGTTGTCTGGAGTATTATGCAATGATATTAAAGGTGAAAACAAATGTTGAGAAAACAATATATAGCAGTACAATCTGTATAATATAAAAATATGGCAATTTATGGTTCACGGGTTAAAAGAAGTAGATACAAACAAGAAATATGAGCAGTCGTGATTGTACTTCTATGATGCTGTAATTTAATACAAGTATGTGTAAGACTATATAAAAGAAGAACATGAAAAAGAGAAAAATATCTAAGAAAGTGAACAAGAATGAAGAGGGAAAGGGAAGAAGAAAAGGAAATAAAAAGAAAGAGAGGAGATGAAAAAGGAATGAAAGAGCTAGAAGCGAGATTCCAATGTGAACATATAACAACCCATGGATTAAATGACGCTATGTGTAGACGTGTTTAAATATTTAAAATAGTCCTGCCAGCATTTATTATATAAATTAAGTCCGGTCAGAGGCTAAGTGTGACATACGATCAAGGATGGCATATTGAGATAGTTGTTTGAGAATATCCGGGAGGGTGGGAATGATGTTGGATCTCCAATGCATTAGTACAAGGTGTTTAACTTGAAGGAATAGTAGGGATAACCATCTATTCTGAGAATGGGATATTTTGTATGAATGAGCATTGGAAATACCAAGTATGCAGTATTTTTGATCTAATGCAAAGGATAGACCAATCACTTTCATTGCAAAGAAATAAATATGACGTCAAAGATTGTGTATGGGAGGACAATGCCATAAAATATGTAGCAAATTGCCATTGGGGGAGTTACAGCACCAACATTTATTATTGTTCATTAAGCCCATTTTTTGCAAAATCTCAGAAGTTCTGTACCATAGATGTAGAATTTTGGTTTGTATGGGTGAACTTTGATTATCCTTGAAAGGTTTATGGTAGGAAAGCCAGCAGTTATGCCACTGTGAATTGGTTATGTTATAATTTAAAAAGGTACTCCATTTTTTGGGGGCAATGATAGATTGATCTGGAATTATATTTCTGATATGTATGTAAATGATGCTATTTAACTTAGTTTGTTTTGCTCCATTTAGAAATAAAAGTATCATATATAGATTGATGAGGAATAGTAGGAAGATAAAGGCTCCATGCGTGCATAACTGTAAATATTTCCAGAAATCGTGCTGGGAAGATTCCATTGTTTGCATGAGGTCAGAAAAGGATTTTAATTTGAGAATCTGAGGTATAAGTATATCCTCCAAAAAAAATGCCCTGTTTTTCCAATTACAATAAAAATTGGGTTATTATCAAGAATGATGTTACGGTTCCCCAAGCGGAGGCATATATGAGAGGGGTTGGGTTGGATTTCAGGTGTTTATGAATTATTTTCAGTAGTATACGGATTATGCTATAGTGGGGTGAGATTTAAATTGGGGAGAGGGTTATAAATGAAGGAAGTGGTGACATTGCCGGACATAGAGATGTTTCCATATTGACCCACAATGGTGATTTATTGCTGGGTTTTTAAACCATTTGACAGTTTAGGCAGTGCAGAAGGCCCAAAAATATCTTGGAACTGGGAAGCCCAAAGCCCCTTTGGACCAGTGGGAACGCAGTTAGTTATGACTAAATCTGGGAATTTTGCCTTCCCATAATAAATTGCCAATTATATTATCAATTCTGTAAAAAAAAAAAAAAAAAAAGTAGGGAGGGTTAAAGAGATATTAGAAAATAGATACAGTATTTTGGGAGCTATTGACATCTTGATAGCGGAGATTTTCCCCTTTAAAAGAGAGGCTAAGCAGTTTCCATCTGTTGAGAATGTTTTTAATATTTGCTAATAACGGGAAAAAATTGACATCCCATATCTTGTCTAATTTAAAGGTGATCTGTATTCCAAGGTAAGAGATACCTTGAGGGCCCAACAAAACCCTAATATTGTATTCATAGAAGGGTTGCAAAAATTGTTCAATTGCATTGTTTTTGATTTGTTTAGATTCAGAGCAAGCCCAGAAAGTGAAGTAAAGTTGCTAAGTAACTTAATTAAGGGTAAAAATCTTCTTTGAGCTTGCCTAAATGCTCACTGCCAGGCTGGTGTCTTGCATTTTAACAGTTTAAATGTGATTGCTAGAGAGTGCCTGTATAGCCTCTGTGTACTGTCTCTTAAAGAGCTGCCTAGATTACAGTCATAAGTAATCTGAGAGGGAGCTTTGTTGAAAGATGTAACTATTTGCTGAAAATCATTTAGAGTGATAATGATAATGTAGTTTGTCTAACCTGCCTTCTTTGCAGCAAGGTCTGTTTTGTTTATCTCCACTATCTTGGTCCTAGACTGCGAATTGGACCAATCAGTACTGGTGGGACTTAAACTGGAGCCAGACTACAGGAGCTGTCTGCAGTCAAAATCTGTAGGAATTGTAGTTTTGGGCTTTTTGTGCCTTTTTGCACCTGAAGAGGGAGCCTTTGTTGTGACTGACAGGAGCATCAGCCACCTTAACCTTTTGGATCTTGCGGAATTTCCCAGGCTGCTGCAGCTAGTTTCAGTTTTGAGCTGAGAAGTGAAGAAGTAACAGCTGAAGTGATTTTGAGCAGGAGTTCTGTGTAGTTTTGCATGGGAGAACTGTGAAAGGGCTGAGTTTTGACCTGTCTTTCTGCCTGCTGTCCCTGAGAGGAAAAATAGTTTATCCGGGTTTAATCTGAGTTATGAGGACTATTTAAGTCACTGGACTGTGACCAGTCTTTAACCTGAAGAAGACCAAAGATTTGCTGAATGCGATCGGCCTGTCAGGATTTCCAGCTGCTTTTATAGTAGGAGTCATACTAAGAACATTAAGGAGTTAGAGAGCCCAAAGGTCCATATGTACTCCTATCATTACTGATAACAAGGGCAAAAATCTGATAATATAATATTATCCAATCGAGATTTAAACATATCCTTAGATGTGCTAATGATTACATCAATTGGCAATGCATTCCAATGCTTGATAACTTGTAAAGTATAGAAATGTTTTCTAGGCAAACAGTTGAACTTCTGGGTTGTAACTGAAGAGGGTGACCTCTAAGATCATAAAAATCCTCTTTAAACTTAAACCCAAGACTATTTAGAAGATGAGGGTCTTTCATAATATCATATAATAAAAGTAGATCACCTCTTAGACGTCTGATAGAAAGTGGCATCAGATTCAAAGAGAGCAATCTAGAATCATACGATGTATTACAACCCACGTACCAATTTGGTATAACCTCTTTTGCACTCGTTCTAATAGCATGATATGCTATTTTCTATAAGGAGACCAAAGCTGAGAGGAAAAATCCAAATGAGGGTGCACATAGGCCCTATAAAGAGGCATAAGAACATTTCTGTCCCTAGAATTAATATTCATCTTAATGGACCAGATAATTCTATTAGCCCATCAGATACCAGAACACCTACATCCTTCTCTGTATCAGTAGTGTTCAAAACAGAATTGGCCAATCTGTAGATATGGTGGGGATTATCAATACCAAAATGCAAAACCCTACATTTTTTATTGTTACCAGTCATACCACATGTATTGATCCATGATGACAGTAAGTCCAGATCATGTTGAAGAGCATTTATCTGCTCTAAATTGACACATAAATCACCAATTTTGATATTGTCGGCATACTTAATGGTATTGGAACTACATAGAATTGTAATGTCTGCTATAACTAGCTGAAATAAAGAAGGGCCTAAAACGGAACCCTGAGGCACACCACTTGTTACATCACCCACTTGTGAACGTATTCCGTTGATCAGGACTTAATGTGATCTATGTGACAACCAATTTGCTATCCACATGATAATGTTGGAGTTTATATTGAAAGAACAACGCTTTTGCAACAATGCCCAATGAGGAAGTAAATCAAAAGCCTTGCTAAAATTGATGTAAACTACATCATATGGTAATTTGTCATCAAGATTCAAACTGACTTCCTCATAAAAACATAACAAATTGGTAAGGCAGCTATCACCTTTTTTGAAACCATGCTGTTCATTGTTAGATGTATTCAAAATGGGAAATATTAAGTCCTTAATCAAACTTTCTAATGTCTTGCACATGGGGGAAGTAAAGCTAATAGGTCTATAATTATCCCAGTTATTCCTGGGACCTTTTTTGTGAATGGGTATGATGTAAGCAGTCTTCCAACTATGAGGACAAAATTATGGTTGATACAGTACTCAAATAATAATTTTAAAGGAAATGACAAGCTATCAGCCAAAAGATATAATAGATGACCAGGAATATCATCAGTAAACATTAATTTTACCTTTAGCGACATTAATTTAGAATGAATATTAGAAACAGGAATAGAAATTGGACAATCTATAGGCACATTAATGGTACTAATATTTTGAGTCTTTTGAAAAATATTACAAAAGTTCATATTGAATAAATTGTCCATGTCCTTTGGGTCATATATTAAGGTACCATTGTCCAAAAGTGGGCCCACCTGACATAGTTTTTTTTTTAAAGGAGTTAATATATGCATAAAAGCATTTGGTATTATCCCTACTTGCATTGGCAGCTAATCTCTGCTCCCAAGTTTTTTTAACTCTGCGAATACTATTCTTGCACTTTTTTTGAGATTGCAAAAATATACTCCAATTAGAAAAATTAGGTGATTTTAAATAAACAGAATAGCATTTTCTATTTTTCTTATGAGTTTGGATATAGTTTTATTCATCCATTTCGGTTTTGGGTTACTACACTCAGATTTTATCTTAAAGGGAATATGACAGTCATGAAGCTTAATGATTATACTATGTAGTGTAAAAAAAATAGTCCTCAATTCTCACAGAATTAAAGATAGAAATCAATCTACCTTATCCAACTCATCTTTAATTTTGGATATATCAGCCCTGTCATACATATATACAATAGATTTATTGAATAATAGAGAGGTTGAATGTTTCAAACAAAAATTGACACAGCAGTGATCACTACTTCTGATCAGAGCTGACATAACATTTTTAACTAACAGATTCTTACTGTATAGAACAAGGTCAAGAATCTTATTTCCCCTGGTTGGTAAAGTCACACCTTGCACAAGATTACACTGTTGAGACATGTTAACCAATTTTTTACCCGCACTAGAGGTTGCTTTTAATTCCAACCAATCTATATCACTCTGATTAAAGTTCTCTTAAAGAATGTCGTCACCTGGGGCACATGCTGTTTCTATTTCATTAATTAATGTTTCTAAAAGTTCAATAGTTGAACTCGGGGATGATAACAAACCCCTAGAATAACAAATTGGCTTTTATTTAACATAAGTTTTATCCAAACAGACTCTGTGTGGTTAGTCAGACTCTTAACTTTATTAGAAATGTCAACAACTTGTAATACATTTTTTTTTTAAATTACTTATCTTTTCTACCTCCTCGGCAGAGTGGCCCCCACGATCTCTGGCCACCGGCCCCTGCACCCCCAGGCCCAGTCGTGCGCACAGGCCACACGAACCCATACCCCCAATGGGCTGGCCATTATCGCTGTCGAAACACATTGGGTACACGTCCCTCTCAGGTCACTTCTGGGAGTGCAACGGCACGACCATCAGCCGCAAAGATTGCCCTCTGCATTTTTCCACTTTTCTTCCTTATGGAGAGCTGGCGGTACAATGGCATCCGAGCATGTAGGGCTGGCGCCTGCCACGCTCTCCTTCCCTATTTGCATGCTACTGTAGTGCGGTTGGCCACCACCAGTCACCGCCACAGAGCAATGCAAGCCCCATTACCCACCCCAGAGAGAGGAGAGCAGTCGTCAGACGCTCGATCCTCCCTCTCCCCTGCCAACCCCCGACAGCCAGGATCCATTCCTGAACCCGGGTTGCCGGCGTAGCGCAAGGTGTGACATCCAGTGCCTCAACCCTCAGCGCCACCGGGCCAGCAACTTGTAATACATTTGTAACAAAAATGGCAGCTCCACTCCCTTCCTATTAGGCCTATTGTAGCTAAAGTTGGTATACCCAGGTAAAGAAAAGTCCCAAGATTTATCATCCCCCCCGAGTTTCTGTAATCAATACAATATCAGTGTGTTTCAAGTTAAGAGTGGCCTTGAGTTCATCTAGTTTATTATTAAGGCTCCTTGCATTAAAATATAGACACTTCAACTCAGATATTTTGGCATGCATGTTTTATTACCTGACAGTGTCTTGTGGGAGAGCCAACATTCTTTCCTAAATCAAGCAGTTTAAATGCAGGTTAATATGTTTTAGTATATGCTCCCCAAAAGAAGTTACCCTTATGGTTCAAGTGAAGCCCGTCCTACAGAAAAAATCTATTCTATTAAAAATTCTTCCTTGTGTGTAAGACATTTTTGATCCTGTAACAAGCATCTCATATGGAGCCAGTTGTTAAAAGCACGTATCTTATTGTTAAAAGGCAACAGAGGCTCTGGGAACTGGTAGGACTTCGGAAAAGGCTATCTCACATTCGATGTCCTCCAATAAGTTGGAAAGAGCCACTAAGTCCTGTTTGATGTCTAAAAGGGATGAGGTAGAACAATCATTGGTTCCCACATGTACAATAACCAATGAGTTTGGGTCACTTCCTGCTAGGATGTTATGTACCATGCTTGAAGTATCTTTAATTTTGGTGCCTCAAAAGCTTGAACAAGTTCGATTAACTTTATCAGGATTACATATATGCCTATCCAGATGTTTAATCATGGAGTCACCTATAACAAACACCTGCCTGTTAAAAGACCAGAAGTAGAAAGAGGCTCACTTGGGCTGAAACAGGCACACTATCATGATTTGGGTCACTAGGTTCTACCTCTTTTGGAACTAATGGGATGTTAGAGGGTAAGGGCAAGATACAATTGGGCTAGAATAGATGGTAGGAGAGTCGGTGGGATTTAAAGAAACAGTAGTGGTGACATCAGGTATCATGAATCCTCATCTGCGGATCAAGTATATTCAACATCTGAAATCTACTGCTTGTTATTAAAGAAACTGGGAGGCCTTAAACCATTTTTGTATGTCGTTTGCTCTGCACCTCATACCAGTGATCATCAGGGCTTGCATTGATCATCTGGGTTATCGAAATGTCATTATCCCTAGGCCATTTTTTTGTTACCATTACGTGTATATGATGTATGACTTCTCAAGTTACTACTAACAACAGAGGGGAATCTGGGCCAGAGACCCTATAGTTGATTCATAAGAGTCAGGAGAATCACTGGGGGAGCCTGATTTAGTGCTTGAAATCTGGCTTTCATCTGAATCTGGCTATCCTCAAGTTCGGATAACCTAGTGTTAAACAAATCCACTGCTTGTTTTAAAGAGGTAGTTCTCAATGCATTTTGAGCAAGTAAATTCATAAACAGCTTCCATACCTTACCTAAAGCAGTACATTTGACATTCAGCACAATACTAGCTACTAGAAATGCACACAGAATTAATGAGGGTTGTCATATTAAACTCACATACAATGGCGGGTACAATACACGTTCACGCTTTTACCAATATCCCAACTCCGTGTTATAACATACGGTACAGGACTTACTTTTAACTGCTCCCACTGCTACCGCTGAACATACAGAACACATGCAGATGTGTGTCTCTGCGTATCTCCACACGGCGCTTCTTGGCGCACCTGTAACAACTCGCCCTGCTCGCCAAACAGTCAGCTTTTAAAGCAGAGAAACCGGTTTGTGCAGAGACTTTGTGATTGTGACTTTAGAGCGGTTTGCCTGGTACATTAGAATTTCCTTACATGTAAATGTGCTGTGTATTGAAAGTGGGTCCTGATTTGGTTCCCCACTGTGTGAACTGTGTTGTGCTTGCTGGTACCGTAGAACCCTTTACATGTAAATGTGCTGTGTATTGAAAGTGGGTCATGATCTGGTTCCCCTCTGTGGGAACTGTGTTCTGCTTGCTGGAAGCTTTATCCAGCCTAATTGGACTGAATCCACGTTCATCTCCATTCGGCCTCGGCCATGCCATGCTGGCCCTGCCAGACTACCCCACTGCACAGAGAAAGCCACCGATGAGAGACCTGCTCCACGATTGAACAGGAACGATGCTTCGGTGAATTGTGTGGGCCCTACTTCTCCTGGCACTGCAGATTAACCACCTGCTGTCTCGATTTTCATCCAGCCTGTGTTCAGTCTTGGGTATCGTGAGTAATCATCAGGGTAGCTCCCTGCAACAACAACCTAATCTAAAAGTGTGTCATCTGATTGTCTTGTTGTTTTCTTTTCACGAACTGAGCCCTCCGGCTCTGGATTACAAATAGTGTGTATTGTGCATGTTGTTTTCTTCCATCACAGGGCCCCAACCAGCTGCAACGTTCCTGGCTAGCCCACCATTCTCCATCTGGGTACCCAGAGTGTGTGACTGTTTATGGATCCTGAAGTGCATGCATAACTGTTTGATTGATAGAGTCTTTAAGCAAATTAACCTGATTACGCCCCTTCCCTGTTCAATTCCCTTAAATAAATCAGATCTAACTCTTTTTTGCATTTACCCTGACTGTGGTTCCAGTTTGTGCAAAAGTACTGTACTGCAGTTATTTGCTGTGTATAGCCTTGTTTTACAGGGGGTCCCCAGGGCCGGGCCAGAGGAAAGCCCTGGTGGTAAGTGCAAACATTGTGGGTACTTGTGTGTTGTATCAGGGGTATTGTGAAAGTGATCATTGTGTATTGTTCCGGTCACTAGTAAGGAAAGAGGTGGGTTACAGTGTCCCAGAGGGCTGTGCCCAGGTTAGCTTGACCACTACAAACCCTGACCACTGGGTGGAGGCACCCGTTTCGGAACTCAGGCCCCTTAACCTGCTACTAGCCAAGCAGGTAGGAGTAGTAACCCTTGGGATAGTGCCACCTAGGGGTTACAATTAACGTAGCTGAGCTGGGCTTGCATGTAGGCTTGACAGCAATCCTTTGCATTGACTGACTGAAAATCATGAGAGAATTTGTGTTTTTTGCCTCTAAGTCCTTACCAGAAGTCCCTTTGTGATTAGAGGCTTGAGTGCTGCATGGTTGGGGCCATGTTTTTTTTACATATGTGGGTGTCCTTTTGCAGCCTTCTGCTGCTTTGTTTAAAGCCCTAAAGGGCTGCTTTTCTCCTGTTCTGTCCTACTACCTGCCCTATGATGTGTTTGGTGTAGTGAGTGGTCTGCCTGGAAAGGAGTTATGGGTTTAGGAGAGGAGAACCAGCAGGGGGCATGGAGCCAGTTTCTTTCTTCCTGTGTATGGTGTGCATGCTCTGCTCCAGTTCTTGGCCCCACTGCCTGCCTTTGGGCCGAGAAAACTCCATTTGTGTGTTGATGGCTTTCACTTTCTTTCCGGTGTCACTGTCTGCTCTGAAATCTAGGATCCTCTTTGGTTGTGGGCACTTGCCTATCATGTAAAGGAGCTCTGGCTCCAATGGCATGCTGTCATGCATGCACAGCATGCTGGATCTCAAAGCCACCACTGATTCCTTCTCCCTGACCCTGCTGCCTATCCAGGGCTTGTGGAACCTGGTATGCACAGGAATGGTGCTCCTCCACCTGGTCTTAGCCCCACTAAACAACCCTGGGACCATGGATGTGGCTGCAGCAGTAATGAAGAAAGGCGCTTGAGCTCAACTCCTGCCCAGGGTTGCTGATGACTGACATCAGAATTGCCCTGCCAATTCCACAGCAGCAACAGCAGTCCAGGTTTCATGTAACAGAAGGGTGAAGGCAGGATTCATGGTCTGGCTGGTGGCAGCAGAGGCCGTGAGTCCACACAGATAATTCTCCAGAAATGCTGGGGGTGAAGATTACAGCATTTATTCCTGTAGAGAACTGATAGTTCTGCCAACACCTGCCTTGTTTTCTTTAACAGTCTAGAATGAATCCTGTCTAGGCCTGGTGATTCATTTGTTTTTTAAGTTTTTCTGGTCCCTATAGTACCCATGCCTTTATAACTTGTCCCATGCATCACCCATGAATTGCCTCCTGCTTTCTATGAGTGGGCCTTCTTGAATATTAACACCAAACAAAACTATTTATTTAGTATTCTTGCCTTTTCTTTATCAACAACTGTACTAACCCAATATTTCTTCATCTTCCTTATGCTGTCCTTATTTTCCTTTTTGACAGATGTCACTAAAGAATGAGATGTAATTTTCGTTACTCTTTCTGCTAGCCTTATGTAAGCCCCCACCCATTTCTGGGGCTTACCCTGTTTAGACTCATTGCCCCTGCTGCCCTCAGTTGGACAGAGGATCACTGTCTTCATCCTCTGGTGTCCCTGAACTGGACTCTCTGTTGGAGGACTGGGTAGGGCAACGTGGGTAGCCAGCTGTTTTCCAGGGCAGGAGTTGAGCCTTAGCTCCTGTAGTCCATACAGCTGAAGTCGCCTGGCTGGCCCCATGAGCATGACCCCAGAACTAGCTGGGGGACTGAGACTGGTGAGAAAGCCAGTGATGCCACAGTATCCTTAATGTTGTGCAGGCATGGCCCTGTGTTAAAGAAGCTATTGCTCCATTTACAAAACTGGGCTATGCACCTACTCCCATCAAGGGTCCCAGACTCCTGTGTAGGCAGCAGAGCTGAGATTGAAGACAAGGAGTGCAACCAGCACAAAACAAAATGTGTTTCCTGGTCCCAGGCCCAATAATGTGGCCGGGAACAGAACAACCACAGCAGAGATGTGCATGTGTCACCCCTTGTGTGGGGGAGAGAGTGGATCCAGTGCTGCCTCTGTACTTCGAGCCCCAGACTCCACAATGGGCTAAGGGCCTAAAATAATAAATACCTCCTTGGTCCCCAGGCAGCCAGAGGGGTCAGAACTGATGGAAGCAGCCCAGAGAGGCTTAAAACAAAGCAGGATGAGGCTGTAGAAACTGGGGCAAAATTGTAAACAAACATGGTGACGGCCATGCATCTTATCAGACCTCCAACTATGCATGGACTGCTGGGATAGGGTCAGGGGTTACTAGATAAAAGGGCCCATGAATTTCAGCCAGTTGTGGCCCTGCCTTGTACGAAAGTCTTTATGCAAGCCCAACATTGCTGGGGTAACCTTCTGAACCGTGTTTTGCTGGAGAAATGTGTACCCATCTGAAATAAATTGGAAGAACTAGTTTATCTGGAACTGGAAAAGAAATGCACATTTTTCATGTCATTTGAGTTCAGTTCCAAGGCAAGCAAAGTGCTTTTAAAGTTTTTAAAAGCTCTGGTTTACTTGCCAGGCCCATTCAGAATATACATGTTCATGAGCCACCTTGACGGCTGCACATTGCGCATACAGCTTTCAAAGCTGAAGAGATCTCGAAGAAGGAAAGTTGCTTTACAAACTGCTGACATCTGCTGTCTTTAGTGTGGACCTATACTAATTACAAACTAACCATAAAACAATTTTAAAAGTGGCCGTGAAGAACTACAAGTATTGCTGTGGAGGCGCTAAGGATATTGGAAATCTATGACTGCTAAAAAAAAAATTAGTGTAGTGAATACTTTTCACAGCTAGCTTGAACTGCTTGTATATATTACAGCAGATAACCCAGCAGAAAACCAAGGTGCCAGTACCTGGTGTCCTCTCCTTGGCTGTCCGTTTTACATTTTAATGACCTTTGTTCACTGTTAGGCTAGTTGGAGTACTGAGAGATGTACTTGGTTGGTAATCTCATTATGTAGTGTGTATGGTTGAAACTCAGAATCTTTGCTGGTGCTCTGGTTTCAGACTTTACTGTTTATGTGCCAGTCCTTAAAGAGCCACTGACACCTCAAGAAGAACTTTGAAAAACCTAATATTTGGAGACACAGCAGCTTATATTTCATTAACTCTGTATTTCTTATCCCCATTATCTATTACTGAGACCATATGCATGAAAACAGAAGAACTGTTCTTTGAGGTTAATCTGCTCCTACTGCTTCTTCCCAAACTCCATGTCTACTCTGTTTATGACATCACAGGTAATCCAGTACCAACAGACTGTGATGTCACACAAGCATATGATTTCAAGTAGGAGCAAGCTAAAGGGCAGATGAACTCTAGGGATAAAGATCTTGTTTCTATAGAAATATTTTCAGTAACAAATAACAGAAAGCAGACATATATGGATATATATGAAATACAAGCAGAATTGTGTCCTGCTAATATGTTTTCAAATATTTCCCAGTGGCGTCAGCTGCTCTTTAAAAGAGGACTATGCTGAAGTTGTAAGTGATTTTTTTCCCTGGTAGAAGTGGCTTTTTTGACATTAATCTAATTCTGTTACTGATCCATCTATACAGGCCTTTCAGTAACTGCAGTATATGTTTTACACTGTTAAGTAGCCTTCATTAGCATCTGTTTGACACAATTTACGTAATATTTATTCTCCTGCTTACACCAAGTGGTATCAGATTGTACTTGTGTTACTTTGCATATTCCTGTGTTGTACCTTCAGTGTAAATGTACTCTTTGTTTTTTATAGCTGGTCGCTTGTGGAAACAGGCTGTTTAGCTCATCTTGCTCTCCTGTATAATAAATAAAAATGAAATGAAAAATGAAGAGCCATTTAGAACTGTAAGATGTAGTTTATCTCCCTCTCAACCACAGAGTTCTGTAGTAGAACACTGCATCATGCAGTTGTAATATGGACCTTACCACCAGTGAGTAAATCAGAAACACCCACTGGGATAACTAAACAGCCTGTATAGATGTAAGCAGTAAGACAATGGGGTGTGCATTAGACAGTTCTAATGCATGGCCATTGGTGTAATAAAACACACGACTGAAGGGCGAGTGCTTCAGTCCCTTTCCATGCATTAGAACTGTCTAATGCACATCCCAGATATCTTATTGTGCTTATAAAATGGGTCCCTGTATTTTACATTAAACAAAACCTAAAATTGATATGTTTTAAACATTAAAAAAATTTAAATCTGTTGCTTGGTTTTTAATAAAGTAGTTCATCCACCTAGTTGCATTGTAAGGCCTATCATTTTTGCTTTAGGTATTTTGACCCTAGTACACTAATGTATTTATAGTTCGTTTCCATTTTAATAATAATAATAACTTTATTTATATCATGCCTTTCAAAAAATCAAGGTGCCTTAACAATAAGATAAAACAAAGTACTATAAAACACAGTTAAATACAGATTACCGTAAAATTCAGACTCCAATAAAATCAAACAGAGTAGGCTAGGTGCCATAGATGTTTTTTTAAGGCCTGTTTAAATCCCTCCATGGTCGCGCACTCCCGAAGCTGACGGGGTAGAGAATTCCAAATGGCTGGGGCCACGTACATAAATGCACGGGCCCCCTGAAGATTTTAAAGATACTCTTGGAATCTCTAGCAACCCCTCATCAGCCGAGCGGAGCGATTGCTCGGGGCAGTAAAGAACCAGAAGCTCTTTCAGGTAGTCCAGGCAATGTCCATGTAGGGCTTTATAAGCCAAAAGTTCGACTTTAAAGGTGATCCACCATTGAACCAGCAGCCAGTGCAGTTCACACAGCACCGGAGAGATGTGACAAGTCCGGGAGTTCCGTCAATAACCAGGCTACAGCGTTCTGCACCAGCTGCAAGTGGCGGATATCAACCCCAGACAGCCCTAGATAAAGGGAGTTGCAATAATCAAGGTGTGAGGTCACAAAGGCACAGACCAGCGGGAAGATCGCTGGATGGAACTAGGTGCTGGAGATGTTCCTCAGATGGTAAGAGGATCTGATGACTGCCGACACCTGTGATTGCAGTGTCAGCTCATCATCAAAAATCACTCCAAGTTTTGCACCCATTCAGAGGTAAGAAGCTGGGAGCCTCCCAGGACAAGTCCTGAAGGCAGACCCACTCCCAACCCCTCTATCCGGCGACCCGGGTCCACAACCATCACCTCTGTCTTTTCCGAGTTCAACCTCAACCAGTTCGAATTCATCCAACCCTGGATTTTGGCGAGGCAGTTATTAAACACTGAGAGAGCTCTATCCTGGTCGAGTGCAAAAGACAGGTAGAGCTGGGTGTCATCAACATAGCAGTGAAACCTCAGCCCATACCATCTTACAGTGTCTCTGAGGGGCAGCATGTCCACTGAGAACAACATGGGGGACAATACCAAACTCTGAGGGACCCGACATGACAGGGAGACTGGGTCGGAGAAATAAATCCACGACATCACCCTCTGAGTTCTGCCGGTGAGGAAAGATTTAAACCACCTGAGGACTGTACCAGACAGGCTGCAGATGAACCTCAAGAAGTACCCCATAGTCCACAGTGTCAAATGCTGATGAGAGATCAAGAAGAACCAGGATGGAACATTTTTTTCCGATCTCTCGCCATCAGGAGATCATTGAGCATCTGAACCTGCACAGTCTTGGTACTATGCCTCTTTCAGAAACCAGATTGGAGAAGTTCGTAGATGTCATGGATGGTCAAGTGATTCTCCAGTTCTAGAGCCACTACTTTCTCAATTGCCTTCCCCACAAAGGGGAGGTTAGAGATTGGTCTGTAGTTAGCAGGGCAGCCTGGGTCCAGAGAAGCTTTCTTCAGGAGGGGTGTCACCACCGCCTCCTTCAGGGAGCTGGGAAACTCACCCGACTCAAGGGAGCACCAGACTATCCATGCTAGAACCATGCCAATTTTGCAGTTTATTTTTACAGTACTAGTTTTTCAGTCCTGTAGTAATGCCTGTACAAAGAATTGTGGCTGACTGCACATCTGTAGTGCGAGAGAGGTGGCAGCATGATTGTAGCCCCCCCACCCCCGATTGTCAATATGTAAATCCCGATTGAAAAAAATTATCCTTGGGAGTTCATCTGAGGTCAGGACAGCAGGGCCTGCCAGCGACAGAACTGAGAAAGGAAAAAGTGTTGGCTAGTTGAGTTTAAAAACACCTTTTTGTTTAAAACAGATTATGCTTTAAAGAAAAAAAAATGGAGTACGGCATTTAAGTCTGGGTGGGGGAGGGTGTTTGGAGTGTGATTGTAACCCCTAGGTGGCGCTATCCCAAGGGCTACTATCCCTGCCTGCTTGGCTAGTAGCAGGTTAAGGGGCCTGAGTTCTGAAACGGGTGCCTCCACCCGGAGGTTAGGGTTGGTAGTGGTCAAGCTAATGTAGCCACAGCCCTCCAGGACACTGTAACCCCCCTCTTTCCTTACTAATGGCCAGAACAATACATAATAATCACTTTCCCAATACCCTGATACACCACATAGGTACCCACACTGTTTGCACCCACAGAGACTTTCCTCTAGCTTGGCCCTAGGACCCCCTGTAAAACAAAGGTTATACACAGCAAATAACAGCAGTACAGTACTTTTGCAAACTGGAACCACAGTCAGGGTAAATGCAAAAACAGTTATAGCTGATTTATCTAAGGGACTTTAACAAGGGAGGCGTAATCAGGTTAATTTGCTTAAAGGCTGTATCAATCAAACAGTTATGCATGCACTTCAGGGTACATAAACAGTCACACACCCTGTGTACCCAGATGGAGAATGGTGAGCTAGCCAGGAGCGTTGCAGCTGATTGGGCCCTATGATGGAAGAAAACAACATGTCCAACACACACTATTTGTAATCCGGACCGGAGGGCTCAGTTCATGAAAAGAAACAACAAGACAATCAGATGACACACTTTTAGGCTGTTGTTGCAGGGAGCTACCCTGATGATTACACATGATACCCAAGACTGGACATAGGCTGGACGAAAATCGAGACAGCAGATGGTTAATCTGGAGTGCCAGGATTTTATTGAAAATCGCTTCCTTAAAGATTCCGTCCAAGTGATTGCCCCAGTATTGACTAAACTGTTTAACTGGATTCTAATTGAAGGTATTTTCCCTGACATTTGGAAAAATGCAAAAATTATACCTATATATAAAGGAGCAGGGGATCCATTTCAGCCTACAAACTATAGGCCCATCGCTTTGTTATCTGGGTTATCCAAGATTCTGGAAAGATTGATTCAGGCACAGCTTACTGATTATTTAGAAAAATATTCATTGTTAACAAAACAACAATCGGGTTTTCGCAAGGGACATTCCACGGGCACGCACTCACCGATATGGTGGACATCATAGCATCAGAGCTGGAGGGAGGCCTCTCGGTGGGTGCGGTGTTCATGGATTTAGCCAAAGCCTTTGATACAGTAAATCATGGGCTTCTAGGAGAACGATTGGCTGAGATCGGATTAGCTGAAGAAACATGCAGCTGGTTTAGGTCCTACCTTTCGAACAGAACACAGCAGGTTTGTATAAATGGAGAACTATCAGATTTTATTTTATTTTAGTTTTTGTTGACGGGGTAAGTGCACTAGACAAATCCTGCCTATTTTCAGGCACGACCCGGGGGAGGGGGATACAGATGAATGCCAACTGACCTTGAACCAGATTAAGCTGTTGGTGGTATTTTTAGTGAATGAGGGAAATTTGGCCAGGACACCAGGGAAATTCCCCTACTCTTTTCGATAAGTGCCATGGGATCTTTAACATCCACCTGAATTACCACCAATCCAGGCAGATGGGTCCTCAGTTTAATGTCTCATCCGAAAGACGGATAAGCTAAGTGTGCAGAGAGGAGTGCCCCAAGGTTCTATCTTGGGGCCAATAGTGTTCTTGATTTATATAAATAATGTTGTGGATTGTACAAAATTTTCAAATATTAGTCTTTCTGCAGATGACACTCTTTTAATTGCCAGTGGGAAATCTTATAGAGAAATGGAGAAAAACCTACAGGTAGATTTTACAGGGCTATGTAAATGGTTGACTGAATCTGGTTTAATACTTAATAGCAAAAAAACTAAACTTATGGTTTTTGGTAAAAAACATAAACATTTAAATAATTCCAAAGAAACAGTAAACATAAAAACACTACAAAATGAAATATTATCACAGGTGTCGGAATATAGATACCTGGGGGTATGGATCAATGCGTCCTTAAAATTTGATTATCATATATTAGATGCTGTATTAAAAGTAAATAAAAGGCTGGGAGCTTTAAGCGCTCTGGCTTTTGTATGAATAGGTCCATGAGGAAGCGTGTCATAAATCAATTTCTCCTTCCAGTTCTGGAGTATGGTAATCATGTTTATGGTTTGGCAACAAAAAGTTTGTTATTAAAATTGATCAAATATATTATAGGATGGCAAGATTTATAACACAAAAGATTATAAAACACATCATTGTGATTTACTTACTGAATTAGGATGACTACACAGGATAGCAAGCATCAGATTACTTGGGCAACTCAGATTTACAAAGTGGTAAAACAGAAACAACCTAAATATCTCTGTGATAAATTAGAAGTGAAAAACTATATTCATAATTTCTGAGATATTAATTTAAGAATTTTGTATTCCCTAAAGTTATAAATACGTATAGTAATTTGAAGTTTTCAGTAATTGTTAATAGGATATGGAAGGTCCTAAAACCAGTAATTTGCAATCAAATCAATGATGTGAAAGCACTTTCAACTAGCCTGAAGATAGAATTAAAATACGTTGTGAATGTTATGGGAAAATGGATTATTTTAATTGAATTAAGGTGTCTATATTTAGTAATTATATGCTGTACTTGTATTGTGAAATGTATGATGTGTTGGAAATCTTATTTGTATGGAATGGGATTAATGTTTGATTGTTTGTGAATTATATGTAGTTGATTTTTGTTTAAAAACACTTTAACAGGACCATCTTATAAATAGGACTATGTCCTAATGATGTGTTATTCCACCTAAACTCCTGTCTAAAAAAAAAAATAAAGGTTTTAACTTTTAACTTTAAGGAGAAGCAGGGCCCACACGAATCGCCGAGGCATCATTCCTGTTCAAGTGTGGAGCAGGGGGGCTGATCCCCAGGCTGGTCTCTCGTTGGTGGCTTTCTCTGTGCCCTGGGGTAGTCTGGCAGGGCCAACGTGGCATGGCCCAGGCTGAATGGAGATGAACGCGGATTCAGTTTGATTAGTCTGGATAAAGCTTCCAGCAAGCAGAACACAGTTCACACAGTGGGGGAACCACAATCATGACCCACTTTCAATACACAGCACATTTACATGTAAAGGATTCTATGGTACCAGCAAGTAGAACACCGTTCACACAGTGGGGAACCAAATCACGACCCACTTTCAATACATAGCACATTTACATGTAAGGAAATTCTACTGTACCAGGCAAACTTCTCTCCGGTCACGATCTCAAAGTCTCTGCACAAAACGGGGATTCAAAAGCAGCTGGAAATCCTGACAGGTCAATCGCATTCAGCAGCCTTTGGTCTTCTTCAGGTATGAGCCTGGTTAAAAAAATCAGTGGCTTACTTCATTCTCAAAAACTTGGATTTAATCTGAAATAATTATCTTCTCTCCCTCTCAGGGGCAGCAGGCAGACATGCAGGCCACAACTCAGGCCTTTCCACTGTTCTCCCACGAAAAACTACTCAGACGGCTGCTTGACTGTCTCAAGCTCTTGCTTTTTCAACTCCCAACTGAGATCTGACTAAACAGCAGGCAGTTTGGGGATTTCCCTCAGATCCAAAGGTTCAGTTGGCTGATTCATCTGTCAGTCACAACAGGAGCTCCCCTTCAGGTGCAAAAGGTGCCAAAAGCCCAAAACTACAATTCCTACAGATTTTGACTCCAGACAGCTCCTGTAGTCCGGCTCAATTTTAGGTCCCACCAGACTGATTGGTCCAATTCAGCAGTTCAGGACCAAGATAGTGGAGATAAACAAAACAGTCCTTGCTGCAAAGAAGGCAGGTTAGACAAACTACATTATCAATATCACTCTAAATGATTTTCAGCAAATAGTTACATCTTTCAACAGAGCTCCCTCTTAGATTACTTATGACTGCAATCCGGGCAGCTCTTAAAGAGGCAGTACACAGAGGCTATACAGGCACTCTCTGGCAAACACATTTAAACTGCTAAAATGCAGGACACCAGCCTGGCAGTGAGCATTTAGGCAAGCTCAAGGAAGACTTTTCAGGAACCCCCATTTGTGGGGGTACATGATCTTTTCAAAATTTGTCTAAATGCAGGCTGTGATTGCTCCTTTTTTAGTGTGTGTTTCATATCATAGACAGTTTACTGTAAATCAGAAGCAGTGTGTCAAGCAAGGGAGCAAGTGAACGGAGGGGGGGCAGGCGCTGCTTGAAGACTGCTGACTGAAGTGGGTGGGTGGAGATTTCACTGATCTGAAGGAGTAGGCAGTAGGTAGCTGTGGGCAGGAAATTCTTTACATTACACAGGCAGCATTTCACTGACCTGGAGGAGTGAGCAGTAGGTGGCTGCGGGCAAGGAAAATCTTCACAGTACAAATGCAGCAGACTACTGTTTTTGTTTTGGTTTTTGGTTTTTTACTAGAAGGTCAGTTAAGTTAATGTGTTTGCTTGTTTTTGTTTATGTACATTTGTCAGAAATTGGACAAGGAAGCTAGTGCATGTGTTAGATTGTCTCGCTGTGTGTGGGGAGGGGAATGGCAGCTGTCAGTGTTTTAAAATTCTAAGTAGTGTGTGGCTTATAGATTTCTTTACTGTTCTGCATCCAGGCTACTAGCACTTGTTTTTAGCCATGTATTAGACACTTATAATGCAAGGCTGATGAATGGCTAATGTCCAACCAGGATGCATGATTTTCTCTCCCCATTTCATAAGGAGCAGTAACAGCATTTGAAACCAGTTGTTTTTGTTTTTTTTAAATTGGCTTCTACTTGACAAATGCCTAACTGATTCAGCACAGTGTTCTTTGAGCAAAGAAACTGAGGTCATATTTTCTGTTGCTGTTGGAGACAGTACAGATAGGTGGAGTCTGGTTGTACCATTACACTGGCGCCAGTTAGCGCTGCTTAAGCAATAATACATGAAAGAGTGTGGTGTGCCATAGGATATCATCATGGTTTGGTACATTGAGGCATGAGGTCACAGGCTGAGTGTCTCGTGTGTTAATCAGAAAAACAGCTCCATCCTACAGCGTACTACAGCCAACTGATAAATTGAACCCACAAAAGAGAGCACCACCATACAGCTCTTAAAAATATATTTTATTTTACTCACATCGAAGGATCAAAAAACAGTGCCAAACACCAGCTCCATAAGAGTTGTAGTGCAGTGTGTAAAACAGCATGCCATCTGCTGTGAAAGCAGGGGACAACGATTTGCAAAACTGGCTGGAGTGTGAAGGTTTTTCCCATGATCCCCTGCTCTCCCAGCAGATGGCACGCTATTTTTGACACAGCAGTATAGTTTATTATTGGCATTGTTGTTTGATGTTGTGAGTGTCTTGTACACCTGAGAAAGGACAATATCTTGTGCCATACCACATTCAACTCTGTGGCTTAAGTACTGTCCTTTATATAGAGTGCCACTCCTCCTCCTCCCTTTTCCTTCACCCTATCCTTCCTAAATAATGTATAGCCTGGAATAGTTATGTCCCAGTTATGGTTCTGAGTAGCCCATATTTCTGTGACAGCTAAGTCCAGCTAGCTTCTGTCACTAACACATTCAGTTCTGGGATCTTGTTCCTAGATTTCTTTTATTAGCACAGAACACGCTCCAGCACTTTGTTATCCCCTTCACTTGTTCTCTACCTTCCCTCTAAGTTTATCCTATCAATGCTTATATATGGTGGGGGGAGGCCAGTAGGGCACCCCTGAGTTATAGTAGTGTTGGTGTTCCTAAATGAGCTGCCCCTAAACTCTTTCTGATAAACTGTGAAAACCTTCTTCTAAGCACCCATTTGTTCTCTTCGTTGGGAGGCAGGCCGTGTCCTGTACAGCCGCTGTCTCTACCAAGTCGGGCCTCAGATCCTGAGGAAATGAAATTTGTTTTCCCTACACCACCCTTGTTCCTTTGGTATGATTACATTAAAAATTGCAGACATCTGTATGTGAGTGAGTCTTTACATGTATATAAGCATGTAACTGCATGTCTCTGTGCATGTGTTTATGTCTTTGTGCCAGCACAGTTATAATAATTGTGTTTTATTTAACGTTGAAAATTAAGTTGTGGTGTATAAAGTAGAAAGAAGTATGTCAAAAAGAATGCTATTCCTAACAGTAAGTACTGCACTTCATAAAGTGCTTTAAGATACCATGTATCGGGCAGCCCGGTGGCATTGAGGGTTGAGGCAATGGATGCCTTACCTCGTGCTACACCGGTGACCCAGATTTAGGAACAATCTCTGGTTGCTGGGGTGTTGGCTCAGGGGGGAGGGTTGGAGCGGGATTGAGCCACGCCTCTCCCCTTCAAGGGGTGGACACCCGCTCCTCCGTTGTCCCGCTCCCACTGGGTGGAGGTCCACTGGGATGCACAGGCAGCAAGGAGCTGTGACATAAGTCTGGGGAGGGGTGGAAGGGGCCACCGGATCCTGGCGCGTGCATACACATCCATGTGCACACATGCATGTGTGTGGGCCTGTGGGGGAAGAAAACAGGAAAATTACAGACTATATGGGGAAAAAAGATACCATGTATCTCATGTGTTGGAGGCAGTGTGATCAAGTGCTTGGAGCTCCAGCTTTGGAACTTTGGAATAATTTGGATGTCTTAATATTTTGTTTAGGATACCATAGGATTTAAAAAAATATTTATCCTAAACCATTCCGATTAACCACCTCTGGACAGAATCACCAGCCACGCCATGTTCTGGGCCTTGTCCTGGGCTTACTTGGCACCTTACCCAGGACCAGTGAAGTGTGGTGGGTGGGGTGCTAGAGCAGTAATCACGGAGGCTGGGGGTGCCAGTGTCTCCTCTAACAGGCCAGGGCTGTCCTCTTCCACACTTGCAAAGACCCACACACCCATGCTGAGGAAGGCAGTATGCTGGTATCTGCACTATTTTTGCTTGTCCCAGCTATGATGCTAACTAGCTAGCTTCCATTCGGTAGTGATTTGGTGTGGGATACAAGCCAACCACCCTGAATGAGAGAGCCATCGTTGGGATGTTAGATACTCCTTTCCCCAGCAGGTCCTCGAACATGAGCTGGTTCACAAACTCAAGTCACGGCATCCCGAGGATTAGCCCTATCGCTGTGCAGATGAGTTGGCGAATCCCAGATGATTCTTAATACATTAGCATTAGCATAATATAGTATTAATTTATGTCGATGTCAACATTATTGGGAAAGGAGAGAGGGATCTTTAGGGCCTCTTCTCTCCTCCTTTGAATTGAGTTGTGCAAGTAGATAAATAATAAAATAAAATTTGAAATGGAATTGGTCATGTGCTGTGCTGAAGTTCTTACCATGATGGCTGCAGCTGCTCAGGTTAACTCTGTTGTATGAATCTGTGAGGTGTGACTGTGTCTTTACACATTAATCCGTTTTATCAAAATGGGTGCAACATTCCATGGAACAAGCCCTCACTTTGGAACCTATAGATGACTGAGCTAGTTAAATCTGCTAATTATTTACCACAAGGAATCATGCATAGTTCATGGTACACTAGCTCTTGTAAGGAAGGCACAAAGGTTGAGTTTGAGTCCGGGCTTTGGATGGTTTGCTGAGCTCCGGTATTTAGGTTTTGTCTGCTGTAATTAAAAAAATAAATAAAACTGGGATCTGTTCTTAACCCTCTAGTGATAAAAAAGGCCTATTGGATGATTTTTAAATGAAAGTGAAACAAACCTTATAAAACAGCAAATAAGCTGATTAGAGCTCTAAGCTTGTGTTTTCTTTTCTTTTTTTCAGCATGCTTTCTCTCCTGTCGACGGCCCCATCTGTCTGGACTACCATCCGTCAGCCTGCCACACACCCTGGGACTTGCCTCCACTCCCGAGCACCCTGGCTTGCCCCTGGGTGGGGCCACCAGGAGCCTTCCCTGACAGAGACTGAACAGTGCAGCGGGGTGAGAGCCTGGTCGCAGCACAGGGTCTGCTGCATGGGGTGGGTATCATTGTGCTTAGTTGGAACACCCCTTTTTCCTGTTTTCTCCCTAGAGAGAGTGTGGCATGCAATAACTTTGGTGCATACATGCTGAATGTCTGACATGCCTCCCAATCATAACTAGTCCCAGCGGTCGGACCCCTGGCTTCCACAAGGAGTCAGTCAAGCACTGATAATTTCCCACCTCTCCCCCCGAGGAGGAGCGCAGTCCATAGGACACTCAAGCCTTCTCCCCCCGGCCAGCCCTCTGACTCCCAAGGCTCACTTTTGAACCTGGACCATTGATATCGTGAATGGTAGCGCTACTGCTGCACCTGTGAACCAGCTAAGCTTATATTTTCAATAGTTGGCATCTGGCTCACTACTGAAAACAGTGGTCACCAGTCTAGTTTTTGTTGTGGGTTAGCTGGTGCCTAATCAATATTACAGTAATTAAAAAAAAAAAATGCACGGAGCCTCTGTGGCTTAAGACAAAGATGTTTAGTCAGTAGATCTAATTTTTAATAGAATTTACTAAAATTATATGCTGAGCTCTGTGTCCTATCATTATTTTCAAGAATAAGCGTTTAAAATATTTTATAGACTAGTGACAAAAAATACCTGAACACTCTATCTGGCCTGTCCACAATCCAAAATGATGTCTGTTGTCCTCTAACACTTTAAAAAATGTGAAATTGTGCTATAGTATTTTTCACAAGATTTTTGGGACTGTTTAGTTACCAGTGGGAAGGGCACTGATCAGTTAGGTTCTAGAGGTATATAAAATCAGACACTTGACTCTTCCCCAGTTGTTAATTTGTTAATGACTGATAAACCTAAGGACTTTAGTGTTGGTAGCAGGGGTAACATGGAAAGTGGGCACTGCTGGGGGCCTAACGTTAATACACTCATATCAGTGAACCACTTCAGTTTAGTACAATTGTAATCACCCTACTGAGTGTTTAGGCCTTCGGTTGGATGGTGCCTGTGTTCCAGATGGTAAAAAGGTTTGGTGTGGTGTTTTGCCTCCACCTGTGGCAAATACCCTTGACACTTAAGCCGTCAGAGTGCTGCCCCACAAGAATATGTATAACTATGCCACTTAAAGGACCAGTACACTCAGAGTTTACAACAACATATGTTGTGCAGAGTGTTTTGATTTGTGTGTGTAGTCCTAGTGTGTCCTTCCCTTTGTCTGCTATTAGGAGTTTTTTTCTAAACTAGCCTTCTTGTTTTATGGCCCTGGGGAGCTCCATCTCAGCATGGTTTATTATTGTTCTTGTTCCTGCAATGTCTCTTGTCTCATGTGACAGTGATGTAGTCAGGACCATGGATTCAGCAAGCACTGCTTTAGAGTCAGGTTACAACAGCAGAGCTGTGTAACTTTCCTTATCCAGTGAGCACTAATGGCTACATTTACAGTTTAGCAAATACTTGAGTGTTAATTGAGTAGTTTATTCTATAAGAAAACAGATAAAGTCTTTACTGACTATAGCACTGATGATCTGTGGGATTTCTGTGCTTATTATGGCTGTGTGTAGTCTGATGAAATCAAGTGTTTTAAAACCAAAATACTTACTCCTGCTGGCTGGACCTGCACACACACACACACACACACACACACACACACACACACACACACAACAATGATATTGAATTACAGCTATTTAGTGCAGGCCAGAACATCAGGCTCCTATCTCTAGCACTTGAAGAATCAGTGGTTCTGGATGCATCACTCTCACATGGCACAGGAGGCATTGTAGGAAAAAGAAGAACAATAAACCTTGCTTAGATGGAGATTCCCAGGGGCCATAAAGCTGCCATATAACTAGCAGCCTAATTTAGAACAAACTTTTAATATCAAATAAAGGGAAGAACACACCAGGACTACACACACAAATTGAAACACTCTGGAACAACATATGTTTTTGCAAATTTTAACTGGTACTCCTTTAAAATAATAGGGGTCCTAATACTTGGTAACGCATGACTCGTAAGCCAAATGTAATACCACACAATGCAATGATAACGATGGAGACAGTAAATGCAAGAAAGATAAGGGCTTTTATTAATAGAGAATAGAAACATAGGAACAGGGATTGGAAGAGAAACTGGGGAAGGCTGGTACAGTGGAACCCTCTTATAATGGACACATTTGTGCAAGCAAGTTTTGTCCATTATAAGGGGTGTCTGCTGTATCCTAAAATCTTAAACTACGGGTCTCCTCCACTACAGCTGAAACACAGGCGTTAAACAGAGAACATGTCCCCTCTGCTGCCAACGAGAAGTATGGGGAACTGCTATGTGTAGCTGATTGGGAACTAAGGAGTAAACAAGATTGGAAAGATTTTGCTGTTCAGCACCTGTGCTCATTGGGATCCAGAGGCTGAGCAATAAACATGATTGGTAAGATTTTTGCTGTACAGAACCTGTGCTGATTGGGGGATCAGGAGGGCACAGAAGTAATCCCCTGGGGTAAGGTGTCAGGTATCAGGTATCAAGTAAGGTGAGTGATGTCTTTATAGTGCCAGTCAAAGCAGCTGAATAATCAGGTGACAGTTAGCAGGCACATTTGCAGCATGTAATGGGTACAGAGGAGCTCACAGTGTCTGTTATACAAGGGTTGCAGAGTATGGTATCAATAGGACTTTCAACATTACTGGCATAGCTTTTGGCTTTTAACAAGGCAGATCTGTCTGTTATAAGCAAGTGTCTGCTATCATTGTGTCTGTTATAAGTGGGTTCCACTGTAACATAAAATAGACAGACAATCTGGGTTTAGAATCCTAACATCCTCGAAGCACAGTACACTCCTAACAGCTCCGCCAGTCTTTTCCCTCTGGTGCACTAGATGCGACAAAGTCCTTCACGTGAGCTCCCACAGTCTGTATGTGTGCATACATGAGTTAAAGGTTGTAGGCCTGTTGCAGAAACAGTGCAATACCAATTGCAGAAATTACCATGGGATGCAGATTTAAATAATAGTGCAAAATTATTATCAAAGCATTTAAAGCAACAGTCTCTTGTGGAGATGAAAACTAGTTCCCTCTGGGCACTAAATAGTTGTGCAGTCCTTGCCTTTTAGTCCCAATGAATACAAATGGAGTTGCAGGCAGGTCCCAGAGCATAACTCACAACACCAGTGATAGAGCTACTCAAGGACATACTCCACTCTGATTCTGTAATAAGGTTTGGTTATAGGTGTGTCAGATCGAACAAGCTTACAGGTGGTGAATATAGGCTGTGATGAAACTCCTCTGGAAATTTTAATCAAGTGTCTTCACCCCTTCCAGGGGATTATTCTCTTCTACCATAGGAAGTTGGGCAGTCACTCACTACCTAGGTTTGCTGGGCTCTCTACAGGGATGAGTCTCTGCAACACAAATTTTAGAAAAGCTTATAAAATGGGTGGGTAATTTTCTGCATCCCCATTGTCTGAAAGGGTTCAGAACCTAATTACTTATGGGGCCGCAGCCACCTGTCCAGGAACCTTTTATGCAGCCAGGATGCAGCACACCTACATATTCATGCCTCACATAATTTTTTTAAAACATTTCTGAACAGCCATGTTTGTAAGGGCAAAACCTTAACTCCCCTGACTTGCCATAATTTCAAAAAGGTAAAGAATAACACGTTTGAAAATCTCCCCTCTCAGGCCGGCACCTAACACACACCTAATATGTTAAAAGAAAAAGAAAATTCAACATATCCACTCAAAATTTTTAATTTCTCTGAGGTTTCTGTACTGTAGGCCTACAATCCTAGATGTCAAGTTCCATGGATACTTGTGACATACATGACAGCAGAGTGTGTTATCCTTCCCCTCCACCCATCTGACACTCGTCCTTAAACTGACTGCCTGCCCACCTACTCCATGGCATGCACACTTGTCCAGCCATATCCATCATAAAAAATTAATTTATGATTTATTAATTTTAAAAGGTGACATATTTTCTAAACCTCCTGGTGCTGCTGCTGATTGTGACGCTCCCTTGTGCTGCAGGTAAGCTTGGCATCACACAACTTCTCTCTCGTGCTTCTTTCCACACCCCACCTTTCAGTCACTTGGCCGTATCCTGTACAAATCCCATATGTCCATTGATCTTCTCTAATTCATACTGTAAGGCCTCGAAAGTCAGTGCATCCTCTTCTCCCTGGTCTGTAGCCACTCCACAATGACCACTGCAGTTTGCACCTGAAGGAGCGATGCTGTTCCGTGCGTCAGATGCAGTGTAGTCTGTCAGGGAGCCGGTTCACAGTGCAAGCCCTGGAATGCACGGATGTTCATAGGGATGGATTTTCTTTGTGGCCCTGGCGGGATCTTTTTATGGCCAATAAGAGCTTTGGGAGGTTGATTGGTTTGATGGGATGAAGTAGAAAAAAATAAATGAAGATGAGAAAAAAAAAAGTGCTGAGGTCAAGGCTTATTCCAGCATTGTTTTTTCTGTGTTAGCCAGATTTTCTCCTCAGATCAGCAAATGACTATATATTACGTATAGTGAACATCTTGCAGGTGTCTCTCATATAACATTAAATAAGCCGGCAAACAATGATATTCCATGGTCTGCTAGGTGCTGCACCTCAGGCCTCACTACTCACCTGGTCAGGTGCTTATCCAGTGAGAGCCACCTCCCCGTCATGTCTTCTTGCTTACGTTCTAGCTTTTCCAGCAGCATCAGAGCTATGCAAGGCAATTTCTGCTCCCAGAACTCTGGTGGCACTCAGCCCAGAGGCTGAGCAGAAGAAATTGTATCTGTCTCTGTCATTCTGGCTGATCTGAGCTGGTGCTGATGATAGCATTCTGCAGTAGTCACACTCACCAGCTCCAGTTTCTATTTGATGAATTACATTCAGAGGAGGTCTCTGAGGAGTCCTCCAATTGGCTGGCAGATTTGGGCCCTTTTCTTATCTTTCCACACTTCTCTTCATTTGGAAATCAGTGACCACACTTTCTGTGGTTGTCTGTTAGCTCATATGATGCTTTCTTTGGCCTTAAAGTGTTCTGAAGTTGAGCAGGCTTGAAATGACTTATTGCCTCTTCCTACAGTTCCATGGGGGTAAGATGGATCAAGATGGTAGTGCCTATGTCTGGAGGCATATTGTATATTATATGTATATGTATGTATGTATATTTCTAATATATAATAAGTCTCTTGCCATGGCTTTTGGCTGTTTCTTTGGTGCCACTGGCACAATAGACAAAAGTACTATCCATCTTGTTCTTGATCCCCTTCCCAAGGCAGACGACAAGAATATGTGTGCAGTGTCCAAGAGCGCTCCTCGTGCTCCTTTGTTATAGTATATGTGGCTCTGTTCATGGTTTCCTGCATTGGTTCCTGGGAGGAAGTCAAACTATTTATAAAGCAATCCATTCCACATCGTGGGAGCAGGTCCAATCTCCTGTCCTTTGGTGTGTGGTGCAGTGTCTGCAGTGGCCATGGTACTAAACCCCACAGGTGCTGAAAGAAAGAGACATCTTGGGAGTGCCTCTCGGCTCCCCTCAGCATTCCACAGGGACTGAGTGCAAGGCAGTTCAGGTCTGGCTGGAAGGGTTCTGCAGGCGACAACTCACTCCAGCTCCCAGGCAGGAGGGAGATTTGTCCCTGAGTTGGGGGTACACATGGGTTGTATGTTTGTGACATGGGTTGTATGTTTGTGTTGTTATAGCAACAACTTGTAGACATCAGAAAAGTCAATTTGTATTTTATTACTGATGCACTTTATTACCCGTGTATCTCAAGACTCATTGGCATGTCTTGGACACAACATGTATCATTATATAATGTGTTTAACACTGTTTCTATTTCCTGTATACTGTAACTATTTCAGAAATGAAAACATATCACTGGGTGTTATTTCAACTCTTTTCTTTAACCAGGGTCTCTTCAAGCTCTGCATAGAATAGTCCCGTCATTAGGAAAATAGACAGGCTATGAAAGGGCGTTCAGTGTTCAAGTTGTGCTAGAAGTTATGCAATTAATGAACATTTAATAACTGTTATTGACATGATGTTAGATGCCATCAGTTAGCAAGATATAAGCTCAGCCCTGTACTCCTTAAAAGTGTGGTGATAAATAATCCTGCTTTTACTGATGTAACCCCCTACAAATGGGGGTTTAAGAACTCTCCCGGAGCTGAATAGCCCCTCCCTAACTGGTGTTGGTGCAATGCCGCCCAAAATAAGGCCATTGTGAGTGCTTTTTAAGCCTCCAGTACTGTATATTTAAGAGCTGCCTGCTTGCAGGCTCCAGCTGGTTGGTATTGGGGGGATTGGTGTTTCCCTGCTCGAATCCCGTCTGAGCTGTGTTGTAATCGCCCCATTTTGTAGTCGCTGAAAAGCGCAACAGGAGCCCATCTGACAGATGTAACTGTTTGGCTGTAATTATTTAAAGTATTAGTGAAATTATGGTTTGTTTAACCTGCTTTCATTGCAGCTGGGACTCTGTGTGTTTGGCCCCTCCATTTTGGACTGGACTTTTGAGATGGGCCAATAGGAAAAGGGGGGACACTAAAATGGAGATCTTTTGAGGCAACCAGAATCAGGACTCATTTGGGAGCCGGCTGGCCATATGGGATACAGCCAGTAATTCTGGGAAAGGAAGTTCTGGGCCATTACGCCCTTTTTGCACCAGTGGGGACCGACTTAAGTGACTGGTATCTGCAGACCACCAATAGGATTGGGTGGCGCCTGAAATGAGAGTCCTTGCCCAAACTGCCAAGGGGCAGAGTCGTTGTGGTTGTGAGTGAGGAAGGGCTCTGGGCTCCTGCACTCTTGAGCTTCCAGCCCCAGGAAGCGTGTGTGGAAGAGCCACATTTGATTGGGTTGAACACCAGCAAGTGTCGAACTAAATCCACTAAGCAGCGGTCAGAGGAGGCTGTGCAAAAGTACAGCTACCTACCAGGCTCACCCTGTAGAGGACTGAAGAATCTGCTTCAATCGCGCTCGGTCTGTCAGGACAAGTGAAGCTGCGTCGTTTGGGCCCAGTGTTCTGTAGTGAAAGCAATCGGGATTATACAGCAGCTGCCTGGTATGGTACCCCTCTGCTCTTCATATAAATGTGTAGAGAAGTGGCTGAATTCCAGGCTCGGTCCTGCAAGTGTGTGTGTGAGCAATCTGTCTGCTGGAGTCGTGAGTACTAAATCAGGGTAGCTCCTGTCAGAGTGTTCATAGTGAGGCACGATTTGTCTGGCTACTCTACTGGCGACACAAACTGAGCCCGCTTGCTATGTCTTAATCCTCTTAGGAATCAAATGCTTGTTTTCTGTTTCAGGGCCCCACCAGCTGCATCGAGAGGCTAGCCTTCTATTGCCTGGGTACCCAGAGACAGTGACTTATAGGTTAGGCCTGTGCACAGTGCCCAAGATATAGATGTGTATATATATATATATATATATATATATATATATATATATATATATATACATTAGAGTAGTAAGCTAATTAACACTAATTTCCCCAGTCCTTGTTATCGCCCTAAATAAATCAGATTGGTTGTTTTGCAGAAGTATACTGACTGACCCATGTGTCTGTGTTGAATTATTGTACAGGTGGTTATGTCTAATTGCATCTTACTTTTACAGGGGTCCCCAGAGGCAGCTGATTAGACCAAGCCTGGGGGTAAGTGTATATTGTAAAGGGTACTGTGATTGACCTGTGCTGGGCCATTAGTGGGGAGGAAGGAAATTGTACAGTGACCCAGAGGGCTGTGACTAAGTCATACCAGACTGTCTAACCCCAACCTCTGGGTGGAGGCACCCGCCATCGCCAGTTCAAGCTTCTCAACCTGGTAGCTGCAAGTCAGGCAGAGGTAATAGCCTTGGGATAGCGCCCTGGGGTTACACTATTTTATTGAAAACTTGGGGCTGTACATCCACTGAGTAGTGGTTTTAATTATATTTCTTTCAGGATCTAAACTATATTATCCTTGCTGCCCATGCCTTGCTGCTTTCCAGCAGTTCCATGGACTATGTCAGATTTTATGGCCTTACAATGGCCCCACCATGAGGTAACTACAGGTCTCTGAATATTGTGATCCTAGTTTAAGATTAATTATATGTACAATTGTTTGTATTTAACAGTCATGGAAAAAGTATAATATGTAAAGTGAAAAAAAGTATTCAGTGTTTTGCAAAGTGGGAGGGACAAATGGTTGGGTGGTGGCACCTAGAAAGTTTCCAAGCAATCATTTGGCACAGTCCCAACACTGAATGAGCCAGCTGGCTGCTGTGTTAATGTCCTGAGCTCCAAACTGTAACATAGCTATTTTCTTTCCTTCCCCCCACCCCCACTGCCTGGCATTTGTTAAGAACTTCATTATTTTCAAGGTACAGTTCCCTTTCCCCTATAAAAAAAGGGTAGTTTTTCGCAACTCACGGGTATGGTTACAAGAAATGATTTATTATTGTGCAGCATTTAGTTGCTAGTGATGTTGGTTAAACTATACAGTCTCAAAGCATAATACCAAGAGTTTAAATATTTTATGCTGAACCTTATTCAAAATGGCTGTGCCTCAAGCTGGATTTACAATATTAAATGTTGTTTTGCTGGATCCTTACAAATCTTCTTGGTGACTTTGGTAGGGATAACATACAGTGGTTATACTGTACTGTACTAGGCAATGTGTACAACTGTTCAGTGCAGTACAGAATAACTGTACTGTTCTATACAATAGTGCAGTGCCTTTTACACACAGGTGTCTCAAAATACTTCACAATTAGAAGCTCTGCTTGTCATTCTTTTTTACTATACTTTTTTTCTCTGGAATTCAAGAAGACAAGGATTTTATAGTTTTTTTAGCTCAGATATTGGGTTGTGAAGTCAGAGCAGGTGTACATTGAGAAAACTGGGGGATTTCCTCTAGAATAGTAGCTAGAAAAAAATGTGTCCAAACAAACTGACTGACTGTCTTGAGACACTCCAGTTCTCCAGTCAGATGTCTAGTTTAAGAAAAGGGCATGGTAGGCTCTGATTTTGCATTTCTAGAGAATTAATGTATGTTTCCCAGGTGAATTGGAAGGCACAGGGCCAGTGACTGGAAGCCTTTCAACACACCGGAAAAGTGCATTCATTTGTAGTTCTCAAGAAGTGAGTGTCCTGAAGTGAGTTATGCGCTTACACAAATGGAAAAAAATGTAATAGAAAAAGTTTTATTTTTGGGTAGTTAGGCTGCTGTTAGGTAGATTATGTTAGGTTGGTGACAAAACATACATGTATTGGGAATAAATGAATGGTCATGTAATGTGTTCCAGTCAGTGAGGTTGCTAGGATTATGGAGAATTCTGAAGTCCATTGTATAAGGCAAGTTCATTGCTGCTATTTTTGTAGACCTGAGCTCTTCAATCTTTTAACCATTGGATACTACCACGTCAGCTATCCACCATTGTTGTGTCTGCAAATGTCTTAAACTGGTTCAGAAACTGCTAGTCAACTAGAATACAAAAAGTGTCACGTTGGGCACTGTTCTAGCCAACTTTTCTCACCTCACTTATGGTTGCCTCAGGGGTCTATACTGGGCTCACTACTCTTCTCAGTTTTTATTGCTTTACTTCTTGCAATAGCTATGAATTGCATAACATTTCTATATGCAGATGACTTTATAATCTGTACCAGATCTGAGGACATGAATACTCTAAACTAAATGCATATTTAGAAACATAGACCATGATGGCAGAAAAAGACCAAAAGTCCATGCAGTCTGCCCAGAGTTCCCTGTCTTCTCTGGGACTTATTGCCCATATGAGGTTTTATCCCTCCCGGTCCACTCCTCTGCTCCTCTCCCTACTGCTACCAACCTGAGCAACCACCAAACCCTTCACTCTGTCCCAGCCATGCTTGAAACAATTTATAATCTTTTCTCCTACCACTCCGCTGGCAGACTGTTCCACGGCTGCACCACCCTTTCCATAAACTAGAACTTCCTCACATCCCTCTTGAACCCCTCCCCAGTTTCAACTCATGACCATGGGTTCTTGACCCTGTACGCCTGCTAAATTTCACTATATTTATTTCCTTCAGGAAATCGAGTCTCTATCATACCCCATCTCTCTTGCCTGGTCCTTAGTGAGTACATGTTCAGTGCCTTCAGATGATCTTCATAAGATCTGCCCTGTTGACCCTGAATCAGTTTGGTCACCCTGTATTCCATTGCCTTCCCATGTCCTTCTTTTGGTGAGGAGTCCAGAACTGAGCACAGTAGTCTAGATATGGCCTCACCATTTGCCTGTATAGAGGCAGTACATGTTTTTCCTCTTGTCAATACCCCTTCCGATATGCTCCAACATCCTATTAGCCTTTCCATGTGCCTTGTTACACTGGCTTGATTGTTTTGAGAGAGCCACTAATGATGACTCCAGGTCCCTTTCTTCTGCTGTAGTGCACATTTAACCCCTACACCGAGTACTCTTTCCTGCTCACCCCCTAAGGTGCACATCTTGTATTTTTGGTGTTAAATTTTAACTGCCAGACCTTAGACACCTCTCTAGCCTTTGATGAGCACTCTGCATCTCCCTGATCCTCTATCACTATCTTCCATACCTTATTCAGTCACCTTGCTAGCTGTTCCCCGAGCACCCCATCTGTCTCTCTTCCCCTTGTCCTTGTGGTCTGTAGATCACACTTGTATTTGCTTGACTGAGGGTGCCATGAGGTGAACCCACAGTGACTCTGTTTCCCCTTTGCCTCCCATGATGTGTCTGTCTTCCAGTGCCATCCCTGACATATAAAACTATGCCCCCTTTGTCTTTCCTCTGTCTTGTCTAAACATGGTGTAACCTGAGGACTGACAAGTCCCAGCCATTATTCTGTGTGGCCCAAGTTTCTGTGATGGCTAAGAAGTCTGCCTCAGTGTCTGCCACCAATGCCTGGAGCTTACTGATCCCCCCTTCCCACCAGACTCCTGGTATCAAGGCAGACCCCCTTCAAACTAGCTCCAGATCCTCTTTTGCTATTTTGTTATCCTACACCAACATTCCTTCCCATTCTCCTTACCTTCTTATTTTTTCCTATTGCTTGCAGACCCTGAGAGCCAACCTCAACCTTCTTTTTACCCACCCCAACACAGGAGAGAACTAGCTAGGCCCCCCCCCACTCCCTTTACCATGGTTCTCCTAGCCTCAGTGTCCCCAGCAGCCAGTTTAACAGTGTAATGCAGGCATTAAACTTCTGCCTTAGCATATTAGTCCCTTTGTTATCGAGTAAGAAGGCTATCATGTTTGAAGAGCTTTCTGTCCCATTAGTTCCCCAGTCCCTCACAAGTGGCACCCTTTCTCTGACTCCATCCCTAACAACCCATTTATTTCCTCTATCACTTCCATCTGTACTTTATCCCCCCAACTTTACACAGTGAGGACCTCAGAAGAGGCCGGGGAGGCCAAGTGTGCCAGTTGTCTGTCCCCCAGCCTCTGAAAGTTCATCTGCTCCAAAGTCTGGTTCACCAGATCAGTGATTCCCAAGTGTACAAGCACTTGCAGCTTCCATCTTCCCTCTCTACTGTTCTCACTATCCTGTCTGTGTCTCAGATGGCTGATGCCCCAGGAAGGCACTTGACCATCCCCCACCCTTCCCTCCCTCTCTACTCCCATGCTCATAGAATTTCTGGCTACTGAGACCTCCTAGATGCCTTCTTCTTACTCTCACCCCTTGATGCCACTAGATTGGCACTCCCATTTCCCCTGACCAACCCAGAGTCCCTCCTGGTGGAGTCCGATACCTGGGTCACCTCCAGGGGTACAAAACGATTTGCCATTGGGATGGTGTGTGGTTGATTGACCTCCTTGTGGCTACCCCTGCCACCCTTCCTCCTTCCCATCACTTTCCTCTCCCCTGGACCAGTGGGCCTCTGGGGGAGTGGATGTGTGGCCTTTGGGCTGCAGCTGAGCCAGAGCCGCAGGCAAGATCTCGTCCCTTGCTGCGACCAGCTGAGTATTGAGTTCTGCAAATAACCTACAGAAGGGGCAGTGATTCTTCCTCCAGAGCATAACCCTGGAGAAGAGGGCCCCACAGTCCCCTCAACTGACTTGCTCCCTGCTAAACCTCATGAGCTTTAGCTGACACTACCCCCTGATCTCCCTAATGCACTGGTCCTGAAAGCAGAAACAAAATGTTAAAGCTGGGTGCTCCTCTCTGTCAGCAATTCCAGCACTTTCGGTATGTAATAGTTAAAATAATCAATTTAAAAACATTCTTCAATATTTCTTAATTTAATAACTTAATTATAGATAACCACAAATCAGAACAGGTTTATTTGGTTTTAGAATCAGTCAGACCAAGCCTAAGTAATTTCAAGATCCGCTGTGCTGACTCTATCGGTGAAGAAGTTGCCAATTTCAGATACCTAGGACTGCTGTTGGACCAAAACATCAGGTTTACAGATAATACCTCAAACACTGTTAAAGCTATAAATGGCAAACTATATATGGTTAATAGGTATGAACAAACCTTACAGAGATTGTCTCTCTATCGCCATGGGGTATTGACGCCAACACTAATAAATATCCTCCTCATCTACCACGTAGCCTACCCGGTGTGCTTGCAAGATGGGATATTATCTATAACAGCATATGTTGTTCTGCCCTTAGTGCCCCTTGACAACCCCTTATAGTACTCTTTATACAAAAATAGAACAACTGCCACCTAGCGCTATCCATTGTTATCTGTTGGTTTGTGTTTTCATTAATGTCCTTATAACCAAAACCCCAGTGTCCCTGTGTAGACTGTTGCATCCCTTTATCAGCACTTATGGCCTGAGATCTAGTTACTGCACTTACTCCAAATACCCTAGGTGTCAGCTGACATTGGCCAAAAAGCCTTCGGTCATGTTGCTCCAATATTCTGGAACTGGCTACCAGTAGACATAAGTCACCTACTATTATGTGCTTTAAAAAAAAGTATTTGAAAAAGCTTGGTACAAACTGCCTTGTGTATCTGCAGCTGAACTTATGTTGGATTACAGTCCAATGTGTGTTATGTATTTGAGCCATTGTATGTTATGTATTATATATGTACTGTCCCAGATAGTTGATTTTCCTGTTGTAAGATGGCTGCAGCGGTGTGCAGAACTGCATTTCCTTACAGCTTGGAGTTTTGGCAGTATTTATTCTTTCATCATTTTATTGCAGGACAGTGCATGTATGATTAGAGAGGACTAGAAAATTTAATCAGGTTAGTTTGTTTATTGTTTAACTGTAGGGGCATTTAGAGATTTGTCTGGAGATGTGCCCTGTGATTTGCAGCCTGAATGGTTCAGGCCACATTTTCTCATGAGCCCTAGTTCTTGGCAGTTGAGCAGCACGTGCTAATGCTAGTAAACCCACTGACAAAAAATATAGCTGCAGTTTTACTTGCCGATTACTGGATTCCTGATTTACAAGATTAATGACTTATTAAAGGAGCTATAGAAGTGTCTCCTCTTCATTTGTGGATTAGGCTTTTGTAAGTCTGGCTTGACCCCCCCCCCCCCCAGTGCTTGAGGAGGTGGTCTTTCATTTGCAGAAGCCAGATGGAGATTTTTCGTCCTGCTGGTTCCTGATCAAACCCAACTCTCTCCTCTTCCTGGGCTGATAGCTAGAGGAATGTTTTAGTTTCTGGAGCTTAGGATTTTCTGGTCATGGTGGCAAAGGAGGGTAAGTTGGACCAGAAGGGGGGATGATGTCATCCATCCACATAGAGGCACTGCAGGCTCTGTGCAAGGTAGTGGGCAGCTAGCCCGAAGGAGTAAATGGTGAGGCATCACACCAAAGCCCTTAGAACCCCTGGTGAAAGTATAGGCTGCAGGTGGCCACGGGGTGAGAGCAGGTGGCCCCTCTGCAGCCTTTTTTAGGCCACTGGCCTGAAGTCTCAGGAGTTTGTGACATCTTAGTAGCAGTTTCTAAGGAAGATCGAGGGGTGCTGTGAGAGAGTACCTATGGAGTTTAATTGTACTTGAGGAGAGGTGCGCTCCTATCCCGCCTCAGTGTGAGAGGTTCAGGAGCAAGCACTGCTTTCCTCTTTCTGTCAGTGGTCCCCCCTGCTTGGAATATCCTGACTGGTTTTTGACTTTAACAACAAACAATATCTTACAGCTTCACCCACCCCTTTCTTTTGGGGGCAGTGTTTGGGGATTTATTGACTTGCTCATTGTTGATTTTCTGTTTTATTTATTTTTTTTATTTTAATATTCGGTAACACCTTTGAGCATTGCTCATTTACAAAGGTTCCATGTCAGGAATTACAGTTAAGTACAGTTACACAGTAAAGTACTGTTGTACATATGGAGGGCCATGCGAGGTTTATGCTAACAGTTTAGCATTTCATAACACCTTCTGTTTTGTTTAACAAAAAAAGGTTTTTTATTTTTATTTTAGAAGAGTATATGGGAATGAATGAATGTTTAGATTTATAGTGTACAGTATTTGAGAAAGAGTGGTTGTAGGTGTGTGTGTGTGTGTGTGTGTGTGTGTGAGAGAGAGAGAGAGAGAGAGAGAGTTTTTTTTAGAGGGGTTTAGTTATTTTGGGTGTGTTTTATGTGAAGGGTTTAGAGGGAGGGTAAGTAGGGTGGGTTGTACAGGGAGGGGGAGATTAGGAGTTGAAGCTTGTACTGAGATGTGCCATGGGTCTGTGGCCCCTATGCACAACTGCTTCCCAGACTTACTCCACCAGCTCCATCCATTTAGGACCTTGGCTCTGTCTGCCTCAGTATTGGACCTTTGCAGTGGTCTGGGGATGCTGAGAGAGTGGATAATAGGCCAAGATTTGACCCCGGGGAGTGGGTGTTGGGGTGGAGTCGGACCATAGAGTGTCTGGCCGATGCAGTACCTTTCGTATAGAAGGGATGGGAAATGGGGTTTCCCCTGCCTGGTCTTGATTCCTAGGGAGCCCTCCAGGAATAGAAGGTAGATAGCTGGCTCCTCCCCTTCATGGCATGTTGTGTGGTACCAGATTCCTAAGAAATCAAACAGCCTAGATATCAGATTTAATCGCAGATCCCTTTAGGGATCTGGTATAATTCATTAAGACCTGACTTGTCAATGACTCTGGCCTATCCTGGAAGCCAGGTTCCCAGTGGTGCATTGCCAGAGGAGGAAGGGTAGGGGAGGCAAGGTGGCCATCTGTTTTAGATCCTGCCTGAAATTGACAGCATACTGAAGCAGACAAGTTCATCTGAATATGTGGCAGAGAAGGGTGATGCAGGTGTGAGGTGTAGGATTCTCCGGTCTACTGACCTCCCGGAGGGTGAGGAGGAATTCTACAATAATTTATGGATCTCATTGTCATCTTCGGCTGAATGCCTAACCTGATGGTGCTGGGGATTTTGCTATATGGATTGATGATGAAACCTCACAATTTGCTCAGTAATCCTGCAGTTGACAGAGTCACTGGACCTCACATAGGTTGTTTCACTGCTACCCATGAATTTGGCAACATCGTGGACCTCGTCTTTTCACTGGGGCTAGACATTTGGAATGTCATGAAGGATCTAGTAGGGTGCTCGGATCACGATGCTGTTCAGTTCCTTGCAGTAGCCCCCTGTAAAATATCTTCCTCTATAGAGGTGGTCCAGTATTGCCCATTATGTAATCTGGAGCCAGAAAAGACTTGGTGTGATGGACATCTCAAACATGGAGAATGTGTGTAGAGGGGTTCAAATGGCAGCTGTTGAGAGCTATAATTTGCCCATCTTGGCAGCACTGGACTCTGCAGCACTAATCTTTGTCCACCTTTGTCCACCCGCTGATTTATTTATGTATTTATTTAAAATTGGTGACGGAAGGCACACTGAGCATAGCTCATTTCCAGGTGCGACCTGGGTAAGAGGCGACACAGAAAGTAAGCGAAGAAGTACAACAATTTTTTGTTACAGACGTTATACAAACAGCAGGGACCTTCACAGAGGTATGCAGAACAGTGCAACTAATTTCTGTTCGGACATGAATTACAGCATCCAGGACAGGTCATGTCTAAAAATTACGTAAGCAGCATAACTCAAAAGTATGTATGTACAGCGTTTACAATCGGCATCACAATAGAGTGAACTAGCACCGAGATTGGACAGTAAATTAGCAGTGTGTGAAATGTGAGGCTGTCTGGTGCAGAAAATTGACCAACAGAGGCCACTCAAGGTAGGCTAGGCCCAAGTTGGGGTAGGACCAGATAAGCAACTAGGGCAGATGGGGGGGGGGAGCCTGTGGAGTAGTTTAACAGCTGTGAGGGAGAAGGCCTGGTGAAGGTTGGGAGGGAGATTGTTCCATAGGAGGGGGAGGTGATAGGAAAAGGCAGCTTGACCAGAAGCAGAGAGGGGGCGTGTGAGGTGGAAGGTGCGTGCATCTCTGTGTTGGAGGGGGTAGCCAGAGTAACTGGCTGGAGAAAGGCGGGAGGAGAGGTAGGGGGGTAGGGAGCCTAACCAGTATTTAGCTATGAGGGAGGCACTGTGGGCGGACCTCCTGTGTGAGAGCAGTGTCAAGGATAGAGTGGAGTACAGGAGGCAGTGGTGAGTAAGTGGGGGAGAGGCAGTGGCAAAACAACAGAAGGAATTTAGAAGGATGTCGAGTTTTGAGAGGGATGAGGCTGGGGCTGTACCATGGCTGATGTCCTCATAGTCCAGCAAAGGTAAGATGGTTTTGTGTCATGAGTTCGCTTGATGTGGGAGGGAAGGCTGGCTTTGTGGCGATAGAGGATAGCCAGCTTGGGCCGGAGTTTGGTGCAGATGGCCTCAATGTGAGTGGGAAAAGTTGAGGTGGCCATCCAGCCAGACCCCAGGTACTTGAAGAGGCGCACCGTCTCAGGGGGATCCTTCCAGGGTGCAGATTGATGGGGGAGCAGGTAGGGAGGGAGGCAAGCTTTTGTCTTGTACCGAATACCTTGGTAACCATTTTTTTGGCAGTTAGTTTGAGTTGTTTTTTTTGGAACCAAGTTTGGACCCTGTTAAAGTCTCTTTGAAGATCTGGAAGCACGCTATCGTGGGAGGGGCCTGAGGTAAAGATGATGGTGTTGTCAACATATAGATGCACATTTGAAGAGAGACAGGTGTAGGGGAGGTCATTTATGAATAGAGAGAAAAGGATGGGGCTGAGGATAGAGCCTTGAGGCGCCTGAGAGGATGGGTAGCGGGGGAGAGTGTCACCTACTTGTACAGACTGCTGCTTGTTATGGAGGTAAGGCGGAACCAGTTGATGGTAGGTTGAGCAGGCTGAAGGAGCTTAATTTGCAGAGTAGCAGGGGTGGAGACTGAGTCAAAGGCTTTGCTAGGTCAATGAAAATGGTGGAGTGGTTTGGCCTTTGTCCATGGCTGAGAGAATAGAGTCAGTTACATGTAGCAGGGTGGTGATAGTGGGGCGATGTTTTCTAAAACCTGACTGAAATGGGGAGAGGGAGCTGTTTGCGGAGAGAAACGTTGACAATTTGATTAGCATGAGGGATTCTTGGAGTTTGGAAAGGGAAGGGAGGAGGGAGATGGTTCTGTAGTTTCCCGGTTTGGAGGGGTCACCATCTTTATGCAGGGGAAGGATTTTGGCCAGTTTCTAGCTGGTGGGGACCATAGCTGTGGTGAGAGAGGTTGAGTAAGTGTGTTAAGGGAGTGGCTATGGCTGAGGCAGAGATGTGGAGCATTCTGGGGTGCAAGCCATCAGGGCTGGTTTGGGCTGGTTTAGAGAGGTGAGGCGGTGTAGACTTCCAGGGCATGAAGGAGGAAGAGGAAGCCCGAAGTTGGAGGGGAGGAATTTGTGGAGTCAGGTGGATGGGATGAGTCTGGCAGGGCACAGGAGATGAAGTCTGAGTTAAAGAGTTCAGCTACAGAAGCAGGTTCTGATACAGTTCTGCCATTCAAATTGAGGACTAGGCTGGCTTGCTTAGAGGGAGGGTTCATAAGAGAGTTTAAGACCTTCCAGAATGATGCAGGGGAGGCTTGGTTATAGGCGAATTGTGCTTTGAAGTATGAGGCTTTTGATTGCCGACTAGTGTTGGTGCATTTGTTTCTGAGAAGTTTGTAGGTTTGGAGGTCGCAAGGGGCAAGGGAGGCTTTGTACAGCCTCCATGCCTGTCCCTGGCCCGACATAAGGTGATGAGGTCCAAAGTGATCCAGGGGTGATGGTAACGTTTAGCTCTGATTTCCTGAGGGGCATGTGGCGGTCCCATGTCCATAGGAAAATGTTGCAGAAGTGGGATAGGGCGACGGCGAGGTCGATGTCGTGGGAGGCACAGACTGGGAGCCAGTCCGCGTTAAATAAGTTGTGCTGTAAGGCGGATTCATCGAGGAGGTGTAGCGGGTGAGACCAGATGAATTTGGGGCCAGATTATAGTGAGTAGATTTTGCGGATGCAGTAGGTGATGCAGTGGTCACTAAGGGCATCAGAGAGGGTGCCCAAGGCACTGATCCTGTGAGGATGGGTGGCTAAAATCCAGTCCAGAAGGGAATGATTTTGAGACTGGTGGTTTAGGCAGGTGGGTTCCTGGATTAATTGGGAGAGATTTAGAGCTTCAATCCTCAGGGTGTGGTTTGGCAGAGGAGGAGAGCCAGTCAAGGTTGAAGTTGCCTAGTAAAATGAGTTCGCCATTTGAAGTGACCGAGGAGGTTTCCGAGATTGCCTTGTTGAGAGAGTCAGGTGAGGGCTTTGGGGGAGGTGTAAAGAACCCCGATGTAAAGGGGGGAGGACAAGGGAAAGGATAGGTGGGCTACTAGGGATTCATGGGAGGATGGGCAGGATTCCTTGAAGCTGATGGAGCAAGTTAAGGAATACCTGACATACAGCGCCACCCCCCCGCTGATCTCTCGTCATAGCTTGCCATGGTATAATGACAAGCTGCAGTGGTTGAAGGCAATAGGGTAGAAGTTGTAGCATTCTGGAAGAGATCAGGCTTTTTGGGTGACAGATTGCTCTGAGGTTGCATTATAAAGACTAGCAGAGGGCAGTAACTCTGAAAAAGGCAGAGTTCCTGTCATAGGTTGTTGCCTCAGGTTAAAAACAGACCTTCCGCACTGGCAGAGTTTTATCATAGAATTTGTGTGTAAAGTTTGGTAATTTTCTTTCCTGGACCAAGTGTCCTCCATAAGGGCTAGGATCTCTGCAGGTGGCCTTTCAAGGGCAAGCAGTAGTCGAGTGGAAAGGTATGAGGGCACTCTGGGGTTGTGATCTTTAACTAGTATTTTTGGAGGAGGTACTTGAGATGATCTCTAGCTTGTGTCCCACCTGCTGTGACCGGGCCCCAGGCCCCACTTGTCTGCTGGTGGGCTACTGTAGGGCATTTGGCCCAGCGTTTGCTGGCATTGTCAGGTGTTCTTGACAGAGGGTTGCTTTTCCCTGAGTGCTTAAAAATGCCTTGGTTAAAACACTTGTGAAAAAAGTATCTTTGGACCCAGCCTATCTCAAACATTCCTTTTTTGTGGAAATATTTTTGAGAAGGTGGTGGCGTTTGGGTTGTCTATGTTGCTTGGCACTGTCTTGGAAACCATGGATAAGGTAAAGAATCTGGGAGTCATTGTGGACACAGGGCTGACTCTCAAACATCAGGTGTTGGAGGTGTTTCACAGTGGATTTTTTCAATTGTGAAATATCTCCCAGATCAAACCCTGTCTGATGCAAGAGGATCTGGTAACATCACCCTAGTACATGTGTGTGTAACCTCAAGACTTGAGTATTGTAATGCTTTCTACATATGGATATCTGGGAGGCTGGTGTGTCACCTACAGCTGGTACAGAATGCCACTGTCAGGTTGATTGCTGGGTCTTCATATTGTGCTCATTATTAATACCTGTGCTGTGGCAGTTTCAGTGGCTAGCAGTCGTTTGCCATTAACATAGAAGGCCAAGCATGAATTAGGTCCTGGCTAAATCAAAGACCACTTGGCTTGGTATACTCCTGCCTGCTCACTCGGCACCACCAAGGGATTGCTGTTAGCTGTCCCAGGGGCACATTTGAAGATGTCAGGTGATGTCTTGGTGGCAGCTGCTCTGATTTGGAACCCCCTACTGATACATCTCAGGAGTTTATCCCCGGTGAAGGCCTTCAAAAGGAGCCAAAATCCCACTTGTTTTCTACAACATTTGGAGATTTATGTCATATATCATAAGGGGCCTTTTGTGTGTATATGTGTGTGTGTGTGTATGTATGTGTATGTATGTATGTGTGTGTATGTATATATATATATATATATATATATATATATATATATATATGTGTGTATATAATACATAAAAACAAAAGAAAGCAATAACAGTAGAAAGGCCAATCAAATGTCATGGGTAGACATTGGGTTTGAGCGATTACCCTCAAGTGGGCACCATCATTACAAGTCCCCCTTTTTTTCAATATATGTTAGCTGGCTAGGATATGAAACTAGTGCTTGGTTATCATAGTGTATTTTACAGCATTTTTGACAAGGTCTAAAATTGGAAGGGGTCAAATGTCAGCCTTGCATCAGAGGAGGCAGCATTTCAATAAGTACACCCTTTGGGCCTCTGGAGATTCCCAGACCCCTACCTGGCTGGCTAGCAATGACAGATTGATGTTGTCATCCCCTGATTTAATATTGTGTCCAGGCAATGACGTTAGCACGCCAGATTTGAAAGTACAGTGCAAGCTTCTTATAATGGATGCATCTGTGCATACAACTTTGTCCGTTATATCCAGTGTCCTTTATATTCAGAGGAGGATGAGCCTATGTGTTAGATGTATCTATGTGTGTGTGTGAGAGCAGGGGCCCAGAGTGAATTAGAACCTACTATAAAACTTATTGATTACTCAGTATCCTGCCTAGCATATGTTTCTGTAGTCTATGTGTTAATTTAAAGTTATTTTATTGTCAGGGACCATGAGCTCTTTTAAGGAAATTTGTTGTACAAGGTAAGAAGAAGATGATTTTATTTATTTTATTTATTTATTTATTTAGTTTTTGTTAACTGGGTAAGTGCGCTAGTCAGTAAGTGACTGTTTTCAGGCACGACCGGAGAACTAAATTACAACACACAAAAGTACAGCCAGATTATTAAGACAACGAGTACAAAAATGCAGAGAGAAATACATATGGCAATGTAACATACATTAGTAAACAAAAATATACTTTAGCACTTGATCATGGAACATACTCAAAATGTGAATAGTAGAAGGCAGAAAATAAGAGAGATAGGCATCAGTAGAAAGACACAAGGAAGGAAAACTGGCAAAAGGATGGGAGGGAGATTAAGTGGAAGGAGGTGCCGTCAGATACGGCAACAGCGGGTGAGGTACCAACCCAAGGTTGGTCGCATGTGGAGCCGAAAGACGGCAGGTGAAGAGAGGGTGGTAGGGGGGAGCGGCAGTAGACGGCAACAGCAGTAGGAGGTAGGAAAATACAGCCGGGCTGGTGGAACCGATAGACGGCAGGGCGAGAGTGAGGATGCCGGTGAGAGGGGGATAGAGGCGGAGGAGTTACGGTAATAGCGGCAAAAGTGTCAAAGTCAAGCCGAGCCAGTGGAACCAAGAGACAGCAGGGCAGGGAAGGGGGGGTCGGTAGACGGTGGGAGTAGGCGGTAGTAGGTGGAGAGAGGTGACTAAGCACAGCCAGGAGGGTGGGGACTAAGGAGGGGCATGGATGAGGTAGGAACAGGTAAAGGTGAGTTTGGTGGGGGTGGCAAGGGGGAAGAGGATATAACAGAAGAAGGGGAGAGAGCAGCAGTGGGGTTAAGTGAGGAGGAGGCTGGAAGTGAAGATAGAATGTCATGGAGTAGAATAGCGACTTACAATTGTCAACAGCTAACATTAGGCTTATAAAGAAACAGGTTAAGGCAACATTAATTACAAGGCACAAAATAAAACATTAATTACAAGGCACAGTATAGAACACCCATTTGGACAGGCAAAGTGCTAGCAATGAGGAAACAGTACAAATGCAGCGGATCAGGTAGGGTCAAAGCAAACACATTTGTCCATAGTAGTGAGGAAAGTCCTGAGTTTGCTCTTAAAAGTCACATGAGTGGAGATATCTCTAGATCCTGGGTAGTAGGTTCCATAGGTGGGGGCAGCATGATGGAAGGAGCCCATGCCCTTTTAGTCCGACAAAGGGATGGATAGTAAGGTCTGATCAGCCGATCTAAGATTCCTTGTGGGAATGGCGGCCTGAGGAGATCAGACAGGATAGCAGGCTTGGAGCGTCCTTAGGATGGAATCAACTAAATTGTACAAGTAGTACTGCCTGGTAGAGGAAGGAGAGCCAACCAAGGTCCTGATATAAGAGACAATGATGCTGCAGCTGAGGTGCTTTGGTTGCATACCTGCACACATTATTGAAGGTAGTATCCCATAGTTGCAGTGAAGATTTGGTGGCCAAGGACAGGATGGGACACCCATATGGAAGGGCTGGCAATAGAATGCCTCTGGCTATCGCCAATTTAGCAGCAGGGGTGAGCAGGTATTTGGTTCTGTAGGCAGCCCCAATTTGCAGTTAATTGACTTGCAGGTTTCCTGTATATGTGCTTTCAGGACCAAGGTTTGATCCAGGTGGATGCCAACTAACGAAGGAAGTGACAGTTTCTATAGGGTCCCCATTGATATCAGAAACAGAGATGGTCAGAGGACAGGATCTAAGCTTGTGATTGGAGCCAAACATCATAACTTTTGTTTTATTTGTATTTAAAACCAGGCGTTGAGAGTTCAACCAGTGTTGTACAGCACGAAAATCTGCAGTGAGGGCAGCATTTAGATCCAGGACCTTATCAGAGTGATAATAAATTACCAGGTCATCCGACAAAGAAGTGAGTGACCTGTGGTGACCAGCTCAGGAAGTTTATTGACAAATAATGAGAATAGAAGAGGGCCAATAGACCCCTGAGGGACCCCAATGTTGATAACAGCACTGTCTGACATGGATGAATTAAACTTAACAGCTTGTGTTCTGTTGGAGAGGTAGCTTTTGAACCAGGTAGTGACTGGGAGAGAAGCAAGGTACTGAGGGTGGATAGTAGCAGAGAATGGTCAACCAGATCGAAGCTTTGGTTAAGTCAATGAAGACTGCCCTGTTAACTTTCCTCTATCCATATTGGTAACGATATCTGAAGTGAATTTTGCAAGTGCTGTCATGGTGCTGTGATGCTTTCTAAAACCATGTTGTGCTGAGCTTAGTAAATTGAATTTCTCAAGGTATTCAGTGATTTGCATGGATACTACTTTTTCCAGGATTTTATTCAGAACAGACAAAATAGCAATAGGCCGGTAATTTGATATGTCATTTTTACTGCCTTTCTTAAATACAGGAGTGACTCTGGCTGCCTTCCAGACTTCAGGGACAATGCCATTGGAGAGAGATAGGGTGAAGATGTGTGCCAGGGGGCCAGAGATGTAGTAAGAAGCCATTTTAGCAGTCTTGGTTCTAGGCCATCTGAGCCAGTACTGGTGTTTTCAGAGAGTGACCTGAGCAGCTTTAGGGACCTGATGCATAGACACTTCCCTGAAACAGAAGGGTTGGTTAAGTTTGGGGTCCTTCAGATGCTGTGGGGTTAAACTGTGAAGCAGAGGATTGTGATGGGAGGAAGCTGTGTAGGCAGATAAGTCAGAAAATTGTTGGTTAAAAGCATTTGCAATGGTAGTAGAATCATTACAGTGTACACCATGAGGACCATATCTGAGGAGTGACATCTTTAGCAGAACCTAAGAAGGACTTAATGTGACCCCAAAACTTGCAGAGGTCATTGGAAAATTAATCAGCAGGTTTTGGCAGTATTTACTTTTGGCCTGCCTGATGCATCTTTTACAGTCATTTCTGTATTGTTTATACAGAATGAGATCTGACTGCAGTCCAGTTTGTTTGTACTTTTCCATTGATTGTCTCTAACTTTTAACTTTTGAAGCAGGTCTTTTTCAGCCACCTCGAATGCTGGCCCCTTACCCTCCTTTTGACTGTGGGAGGTGCTTCTTTTGGATGTTGCCAAATTCAGTCAGAAATGAATTGAGGCAGTATCAACATTGGTTGCGGTATAAATGTTAGACCAGTCAACACAAGAGAGTCAAATAGGAAGGCTTGTTTGTCCAGGGCAGCATAGTTTGAAAACCTAATCAGACGTGGTGGAGGAGGAGGAGGTGGACAGGATCGCCATCGACAAAGTGTGGGGGAATGATCAGTGATTGAGTCAGCAAGCACTGTGGCATCTAGTACATGATCAGGTCTGGTGGATGATAACTCTAGTGGCTGGATGTTGGGGTTTTATGACACTAAGAACAAATGCAAGTGTACTAAAATGGTTTTATTGAAATATAAAATCATTTACTTTCTAGTTTAATTAATTTACTAATAAAAGTTTTTGCAGCTTGTAAAGAATTATTTTGTTAGAAATGCTATTTCTGTAGCTCCTCCATCTTAATTCTACATTTGCCAAATCTCCTCACCAGCTCTGCACCCCCCCAAAGCACTACAAATGTCCATAAAAGCTTCATAGTGTTCATTATAAGCAATGTTTCTGTCCAGTATAACCAGAGAAAAATGCATTGGATTTGATACATTTGGTTTGGGAAACCAGTTTTTGTCCACTGTAATAAATTGTCCATTATAACTGTGTCCGTCACAAGTGGGGTGCACTGTATTTGTATTGTATTTGTATTGTGTAGCAGCTGTGCAACTAATTTTAAGCATAGTTGGGAGTGGAGGAGGTTTTTCAGTGGTTGTCTGTTTTTGAAACTCCGTATCTATAGAAAAGCATTAGGATCATTTGTGCAGATAGAAGATTATGTTATCAATCAATCAATCTTTATTTAGCCAGGCAAAACATCGTTGAGAAGAACTCATTTACATAATGGACCTGGTAATAATTACATATGAGACAGAATAACATTGGAGTACACAACAGCACATCCTCATAGAGTAGATATTCCAAGCAACTACAACATACAATTGACTGTTTGTACAGATTGGTTAGGATATATACAGATTTGTTGAAACAAAGTACAAAAACAAAATACAATAGACATTCTATTAGCTAGATTGGTTAGGATAAACATAGATTGGTTTGAAGAAAATACAATACAAAAAATACACAAGCAATTCTAGACTAGTACTGGACTAGTACTAGACTAGTACTATTAGAACAGTACTGGAGCCCACTCGAGAGGGAGCAATAATAGACTTGATTCTCTCAAATGGAGATGGAGAGAGGATCACAGATGTAGAAGTGGGTAGCCATCTGGGAACTAGCGACCATCGAACAGTATGGTTCACAATAAACACAGCAGTAGAGTCAAGCCATACAAAGACAAAAGTACTGGACTTTAGGAGGGCTGACTTTGCCAAAATGGGTGAGTGCCTAAGGAATGCACTAGCAAATGGGCAGGAAGGAGGGTGGAAGAACAATGGGAATAATAAAACTGCCATCACAGAGGTAACGAGCTTTTGTGTGAAGCAAATAAACAAAACAAGACGATGTAAGAACCACTATGGTTCTCAAAGGAAGTGGCAGTGAAGGTTCAAGAGAAAAGAAAGCATTCAGGAAGTACAAGGAATCGAGAAGGAGCAGGACAGAGAACTGTATCAGTTAAAGCAAAAGGAGGCTGGAAGGCAGTCAGAACAGCAAAGGCCCAAACCGAGGAAAAGATAGCCAACTTAGTTAAGAAGGGGATAAAACCTTTATAGGTACATCAGGAGCAAAGGAAGACCAAGGAGGGATAGTGAGGCTTAATAAAGGGGAGGAAGGGTGGGCAGAGGAGACTGTGAAAAGGCAGAGATACTAAACAAATATTTTTGCTCAGTATTTACAAATGAAGAGGGAGGTACATAAAACAAACAGTAGTAACACTCTGGATACAGAAGTTGATAACAGCCCATTTACAGAAGAAAGGGTTCTGAAAGAACTCTTAAAACTGAAGGTGGACAAAGCAATGGGGCCTGATGGGATTCATCCCAGAATTCTAAAAGAACTAAGGGTAGAACTAGTGACACCACTGACTACCCTTTTTAACAAATCATGGGAGGATGGAGTGATACCCAAGGACTGGAGGATGGCAGATGTGATTCCCCTTCACAAAAGTGGGAGCAAGGCAGAAGCAGGAAACTACAGACCTGTTAGTTTAACCTCAGTGATAGGGAAAATGATGGAATCACTTTGAAGGAAAGAATTGTCCGAGTATCTAGAGGCCAGAGGGCTGGGACCCAGGCAGCATGGATTCATAGCGGAAGGTCATGCCAGACAAATCTGATAGATTTCTTTGACTGGGTGACCAAAGTAGTAGATCAGGAGGGCTGTGGACATGGCCTACCTAGACTTTAGCAAGGCATTTGGCACAGTCCCACACAAAGATTAATATACAAGTTAGCCAGCCTGGGAGTGGGTCCCAAGATGACAGCCTGGGTAAAGAATTGGCTGGAGAATAGGACACAGAGAGTAATAGTAAATGGAGTCCACTCAGAAGAAAGGAGGGTTACTAGTGGGTACCGTAGGGTTCAGTATTAGGACCGGTCCTCTCAATGTCTTTATAAGTGACATTATGGAAGGACTGGAAGGAAAATTATGTCTCTTTGCAGATGACACTAAGATCTGCAACAGAGTTGATGCACAGGGTGGGTGGAAAGGATGAGAAGGGACTTGCAAGGTTAGAGGAATGGTCAAATGTATGGCAGCTTAGATTCAATGCTAAGAAGTGCAGTAATGCACCTGGAAACAAAACCCAGGGAAGAATACACAATGGGGGTGAGATACTAACAACAACAAAATGGAAAGGGACCTGGGGGTAGTCATATCAGATGACCTAAAGGTGGGCAAGCAATGTGAGAGGGCAGCAAGGAGGCTGGGGGATGCTGGGATGCATAGGGAGAGGCATCACCAGTAGAAAACAGGAAGTTATTATCCTCTGTACAGACAGCTGGTGAGACCCCATCTGAGTACTGTGTGCAGTTCTGGAGACCCAGTCTCCACAAAGACATAGACAGGATGGAAGCTGTCCAGAGGAGGCAACTAAAATGGTGCAGGGTCTGCACGGGAAGACATATGAAGAGAGACTTAAGGAGCTTAATATGTATAGCCTTGAGAAAGGAGGAGGGGGGACATGATAGAAACTTTCAAGTACCTCAAGGGAATCAACAAAGTCCAAGAGGGTAGCATCTTTCAAAAAAAGAGGTGTGCAAGAACAAGGGCACAATTTGAAGATAGAGGAGGGGCGGCTCAGAGGTAATTTAAGGAAGTATTTTTTCACAGAGAGGGTTGTGGATGCATGGAATGGCCTTCCAGAGGAGGTTGTGGAGTCAAAATCAGTGGTGGAATTCAAGCATGCATGGGACAGTCATAAGGCAATTCTAGGGGGTGGGGGTAGAAGAAGTAGGCTGCTGGTTAACTAGGATCTGCAGCTTATCCAGTAGGTAGGGAAATGGGCAGACTGGGTGGGCCAAGAGGTCCTTATCTGCCGTCAAATTCTATGTTTCTATGTTACCAGTCTATACTGATAGTGTGTAATCTGACTGGCAGGATGTCAAGCCAATGGCTAGGAGGGCAAAGGTCTGCAGGGAGGAAAGGTCACCTCTGAGAGTTGAAAACAAGTATAGATCATAGAGTAAGAGCCCAGAGCAGTAGCTATCTGAGGCACTTTAGATATGTGGGCCAGAAAATGTAGGTAGGCAGGACCGCTTATAAGTAAAGTAAAATGCACTGGGAAATCATGCTGGTATGGACCTAAGGTAGAGGATAGATGAAAAGGTGTTAGTATAGGGGTTTTGTGAAGCACCCTTATAATTTTCTGTAGCAGTCCTGGCCAATAGACCTAAGGTACAGGATAGATGAAAAGGTGTTAGCATAGGGGTTTTATTTATTTGTTTTTTTACAACTGTTATTTTCTCTCCTTTCACTGCTGACTTGTCCTCAGGAGGGCGCCCCCAGCCCTGTCCCCCGGGGTCTACCAGTCGATGCTGACCTGAACCCCAGGGCTTGCCCCCCCCGATGGGGTCGGCGGGGTACCCAACCCCCCACCGAAGTCCGGATTTAGTGGGCCAGCGCCGTGGCTAGCCAGGAGGGAGCCTGCGAGGCGCCTCCACCATTGTGCATGGCAGTGCATTTTCTCCTCCTGTTCTCCCCAGGAGTCAGGGCTGTGCAATGACGCCAGCGGAGGGGAGCGGCGCGACGCCTGCACGCCGCCTCCTCCAGACGCCTGGCTCGACTCCTTCCCAGCTTGTGGTGTGGTGCCCTGTCTCCCAGCCTCCACCAGAGGGTGAACAAGTGCCGACCACAGGAAACCCTCCTCCCCGGAGAAGGAGAGCAGTCCATTGGACACTCAATCCTTCTCCTCCCCTGCCGACCCCTGACATCCCATGCTCGTTTTCGAACATGGGTCGCCAGTGCCTCAGCCCTCAGCGCCACCAGGCTGTCTAGCATAGGGGTTTTATGATGCACATTTATAATTTTTTGTGGCTGTCCTGGCCAATAGGGTTTTGAAAGTAGCTAGGGGAAGTGAGGAGGCAATTTGTAGTACTTTTTGAAGCTTGCTCCATAGGGTAGGGAGGAAGTAGCCAATGGAAAATTTTCCAAATCGAGTTTTGACTTTAGGAATAACAAGAGTGATACAGGTGGATCTTCTTAGTATATACGATCCAGGAGGCAGTCCAAGATATACGAGGGCAGTTTCTTGATGATAGCATGGTAGGTCCAGATTGCTGTGTTTTTGTATCCTTGTGCTGAGGGAGGTCCAGCCGACCAGGGCATATAAGGAACAGTGGTGTGTAGCATAGGGAGCTCCCGATATGAATCTTAAGGCTCATTGATATAAGATGCAAGCTTTTTAGAGCTGTGTTGTTCCCTTGTCCATATAGAATATCCCTATAGTCAAGTAAGGGTAGAAAGGTGGATTGTACGATTCTGGTTCTCACTTCCAACATTAGCAAGTGCTTAATATGCAATAATATGCAGAGCTGTTTTTTGGAAAGTTCTTCAATATGGACAAGAAAAGACAGTTTGTGGTCAATCCACATCCCCAGGTATTTGAATTTATATACTAGTTCAAGAGGTTCATTAAGGAGAGTAGTAATTGAGGTTTGCCCACCCACCACATTAGTAGGAGTAGACCTCAGAAAATGAGAGAAGAGCATAACTTTTGTTTGTTTTTTTTGCGTTGAGCAGTAGTTTAAGATGCAATAGGTTGTTCTGTAAATGGTTAAATTCAGGTTGGAGGTCTGACCATGTTTTGTCAGGGTAGGTCCAGAAATGTATAATACAGCATCATCTGCAAACAAGTGGATGTCAGCATGATGGATGCCAAAGTGGATATTATTTATATAGATGGCAAAAGGAGGACCTAGTATAGAGCCTTGCGGTACACCTCTATGAAGGGTTTTCATGGGGAAAGTTTCCTTCTACTTTGACCTGCTGCAATCGTCCCACAGGTAGCATTCAAACCATTTGAGAGTGGTACAGTCAGACCGAGTTGCGGAGGATATCCAGCAGGAGGACATGGTCCACAGTGTCAAATGCCTTGCTTAGATCAAGAATAGGGCACCTACAAAGTTTATTGTCCAGTGCATTCAGCCAGTTATTAGTAACTTTTGCAAGTGCAGAGACAGTTCTATGTTGAGGTCTGAAGCCAGATTGTATAGGGGTGAGTAGGTTACGAGTTCAAGGTGGCCTCTAATCTGCAGGCTGACAATCTTTCCAACATTTTGGATAAGGTAGGAAGCAGAGATAGGCTAATAGTTAAGGTCTGCAGGGTCCCCAGATTTGAATAATGGGACAACATGGGCAGTTTCCAGCTATCCAGAAGGGAACTCTGCTTAGGGACAGATTGAAGATGTGGGTTATGGGGACGCTAGCACATGGTAGCTGATTTTCAGAAAGTGCGGATCAATGAAGTCAGCACTAGCACTTTTCTAGTGTCTAGGTTGATTAACATGTCTTCGACTTGTTTCAGAGTTACCTGGCTGAAGGAGAAGGATGGTACAGCCTTTGTGGTCGGGAAGGGTGTCTTGTCCTGCCCATAGAGATAGTCTCTCAGGGCATTAGCAGGGGAGAATCAAAGGCCAATCCAGCTGTGACAAAGTGGTTGTTTAGCCCATTCAGTATACTATGTTTATCTGTGATCATTACGCTGTCGACAGAGATCTTGGATGGACAGATGTTGGATGTCCTATGACCTCAACTTCCTTAATGGTCTTCAAAAGGTGGATGGGCTGTGGGTAGATGCATTCAGTTTGGTGTTATAGTAACTGGACTTGGCAGTCCTTACAAGCTTAAGGGCATCGATTTCTGATGCTCTGAAGAAACCCAGTCAACATGAAGCTTAGTTTTCGTGCCTTTTTCTATAAGGCATCCCTGTGCAAAAGAGCCGACTTGAGGTTGGTAGAAAACCAGAGGCAAGAGATTTTCTTTGCATGGGTTTTTACCAGTGGACCATGCCAGTTAATTGCATCCATGAGGTTAGTATGGAAATATTATACGCTTCAGTAAAGGAAGAGGCAAGATAGAACTCTTGCCAATTAGAATGATGTAGGTCAGTAAGGAAGGCAGAAATGTCAAAATTCAGTCTGCACCTTTTTTGCATGTATCTGGAGGAGGAGATCATTTTTGGCAGGGACTTTATGCATACAACGATACAGTCGTCACTGAAATCGCTAGAAAACACTCCCCACGTGAGAGAACAGGTGAGGCTTGTTAACCAGTATTATATCGAAGCAGGAGCTGTTGGCTGGATTTTGATGTTTGGCTGGGTGGGTTCCATAATGAGTTGATGGAGACCAAAGGCGTCACTTAGCTGCTTGAGAGGTTTAGAACAGGTGGCGTACCAAAGCGAGATTTAGATCACCTACAACTATGACCTCTGAAGATGCAGAGTCGAGTAGGGAGCTCAGGCAGCAATGATCTTTAGGCCAGCTGATGGGGGGTCTATAACATGCAATGATTTGAATGGATTGGGAAGAGGACAGCTGCAATTTGATTGATAGAGCAGATGATGAAGCACAGTACTTATCCTGTACATATATACACAATATTTTTCTTGTCTTTTTGTCTTGCTTCATGATACCGGTATATAATAGCAGTTTTAGTGTGCTTGCAAGTAGTGTGCATGTGTGTGTTTGTGTATATATATATATGTATTTGTGTGTATATATGTATATATATATATATATATATATATATATATATGTATATGTATATATGTATTATATATAGAGAGAGAGAGATTGGAATAACCAGGTGGCAGAAAGGACTGTTTAGAGAGTAGAAGGAAAATGTTTTTGTTCTGCAGCTGTTCTGAAATACTACACAAAACTAATTTTGTTAGCAGACAACCACAAGATTAAAATGTCTATCAGCACACATTTTTGCAGCACTCAGTAGTGTAGCAGTATTGCGTATCATGATCCTTTCTCCTTCAACATTTTATGCGTGTTTAAAAAAAAACACTTGTGTTAATGTTACTGTTTGACACTTTGCTACTGATTTGTAATGTGAAGCACCCTGATCGCTAGGGGATACTATTCCTGGGGATAGTGTGCTGTATAAATAAAAATCTCTTGCCTTACCTTACTGTGTGGGTCGAGGCCTGAAAAGAGGCTTTTATCTTGAGCTCGTACCCAGTTCTTAAAAGTTAAATAAATAAATAAGCGGGTTACCAGACCTCAGTAGTAAAACATACAGGCATACGTTTAATCATGATGAGCTTGTTTTATTTCATGCTCTGAATTTCATTAATCTGCATTCCCTGATTCAACCTTTCCCACTACCGCCCTGTGATAGCCGCTAGTAATCCAGGGTGTTTAAAAGCAAGAGTGAAGAGCCCAAGAAACCTTCTCATCTTTGCAGCTGCTTCCTTGTTTCTCTCAGTTTAATAAAGAGTGTCTGAATTGTGCTTTGTAGCTTCTTCAGTTCAAATGGAATTGTGTCTTAATGACAAAAAGATGGGAATTCGTGATACATTCTCTAGAAAACTGAAGAGAGAGAGAAGGAGACAGAAAATGTGAGGTCAGCTGGATATCTAAAGCTTCTTAGAGGCCCGTCTGTTCTGGGTGCCCTGTACAGCTGCATATTTCATTCTGTGCCAAGGCCAGCTTAGGGTGAGACCTTGTCCCCCCTTACAAAATACAAATCTAAGGATAAAAAAATTCTTCTGGAGAACCATTCTTACAGAGTTCCATAGAACTGCTTGGCTTTGACCAACCCACTTGCATTCTCCTGCACATAACTGCTGCAGGCAACACGTTATTTTAAACACAGACTGTGTATGTATGGTAATTCAAAGAAAGTGAAAGTTGGCACACTGCGTTGACTTGCTCTACATGTAGTTGTTCTCCAGAGCGGTCATAAAGTGTTTCACACTTCAAAGCATTTGTTTTGTGTAATCATGTGGAAAACACCATAAACCTGTTCTGCTTATTCAAATAAAAATTTGCATTGCAGTTATCTCCACACATACACATTTGAGAAAATAGTTTCCTCCTGAGCAAGAAAAGCCTTCCCAGTCTCATGTAAATGGAGCAGCAGTGTTTAAGATGGAAATGTAAAGCTCCATAGCATACTGTATATTGGCTAATCGCCACCTGAAATTTTAAACCAAATAGCAAAACTCCTTGTGAAACCTTACAAAATTGCCACATTTGGATGTGCATTGTGTGGGTTTGTACTGACAATCTGGCTACTTGAACAAATTCTTTTCTAGCTACATACAGAAATGACTGGCAGAATTCTGTTTGGCTAGTGGCAGTAAACACTGGAGCATACTGCTGAGACTGGGACACTGAGGTACATATCGTGAGAGTTGAATCTCCAGAACATATTGTATGTAAGCAGCTGCTTTGTCTTCTAGAATCTGTTCATGTTCCAGCAATGTACAGCACCTGGAAAATGATGTGTTGCATTGTGTGGGCATGTGTGATTTTGTATTTACCTGGAAAATGATGCTGCCTAGCTCAGTTAGGTGCCATCTTTTCTGATCTCTTGTGGATGCCTCTTTAATCTCACACAGAGACTGAGATGTATAGCATGATCTTGCCTTAAATGATAAATCAAGCGAGTTGTGGCTCGCTGCTTTAGTGTCCTTGCATGCTAAGTCTGTTCATTTTGCCAGTGTCACTGAAGAATGGCAAAGCCTAAGCTAAATTCAAAAGGCTGACACCATTTTAGACCAGAACTTGATCAGCATATTGTAGTGGTTCAGTAAACTCTAACTGACTTCATCTGTTATGTCAAGTAACTTATGTAGAACATTTATAGATATACACTGCTCCCGCAAGCTCACTGCCACTGAGTGAGGGTACTTTTTTTTTAAACTTAAACATTTTCAGCTGTTTGCAGAGTTCATCTGCGTGTCAGCGAACAGGATAGTACAAACCATGAACATATAAGAAAGATGTATCCTGAGGGACTACAGTCAACATTTCTGGCATCAGTACATTTCAGAATTTGGATCAGCATAGTCCCAATCAGCCTCATGCCAAAAATGAGATCTTTAAGTTATGTTTTTTAAAAGTTACAAGTCATTTTACAACCCTAAATTCACTGCGGTTTAAAAGCCAGTTTGGTGAAGAGCTGCTGATGATGTCATCTTCAGAACTCAGAGTCTAGTCTTCCTGTCAGCATATTTATAGAACCTATTTCTTCAAAGGTTGGAGTTCACGTGCAATAGTTTTCACAAGTAAAACAGGCAGCAACATTCAAAAAAAACATTGCTATAAAAACTGTGTGTTTCAGGTTTTGTAAAAAAAATGACAAATGTGTATTCTTTTATATTTTTTATTTTGGTGCCTTTATGTTGTGGTCCTTTCCTCCAGGGTTGCAGAATGCTGAATCATAGCACACTGCAGTGAGGTTTGGTTTCAATTTCAGTTTATTTTTTTATACTGGAATGGCATGTGAGCAACATTTCCTAATTTCACTGGTGAGGTTTGCAGACTGAATAATCTTCTGATGTGGTGAAAGGCTGTGATCATTCACACCTGTCATTCAACTGAGGTGATTTCTCAGGATGGCACTTTAAAACAATTATTCTACCTCACTGTAAATGGGGGTGGGAGAGGTAATGCTGTTTTGAAATCTTACTATGAGTTTTTATGCAGTAGCCAACCCAGCCAACCTAGAGCCAGATATTCAAAACTTTGCCCCAGGGCAAAATTAGCACTGCATGGCAGGCAAAATTAGCCCAGAACTATTTGCACGCCATATTCAAAGGAATAGCCCCGGGGCTAGAGTGCAGTGCAACAATAGCCCAGGAAATAAGACAGCACTGAATATAGCAACTGAGAGCAGTGCAAACTGCAACAGCAGCCCAGTGCACACAGAGGTGGAGTGAGATAAGGCTGAACAATGTGGGCAACATGTGTGCTAGCAAAGCAGTGGAGAACAACAGCAAACAGTGCAGGCCAAATACTGCAGAACCATGTAATGGAACATTACAGTATTGCACGGCGCTGACACATTTGCCTGGTGCTAAAGTTGTCTATATTCAAAACTGCAATGCAAATGAGCCTACTTAGGCAATCCATGGCCAAACAGCTACATTAGCATCTCATTACAGCCTGCTTTGCATGTGGATTGCCCAGTGCTATAACACGGTGCACACAGCTCCACCTGTAGGTCTGACCAGCATTACAGGTTGGTAGCCACATTTCTTTCTGTGCTCACAGCACCACCTGTAGGTCCGACTGGTATTACAGGTCGGTTGCCACATTCATTGTGTGCTCACAGCTCACAGAACATTAGTTGCAGTCTTGGTTTGGACACAGATGCAAAAACTAATGTGGCCAGGAGGTATAGCACTGCAGGAATGGGTGGTAGTGCAGTGCATTATACCAAAATCCAAATGCCTTGTCAGTATGTTTATTTTGCAAAATTGACTTTCTTCTTCCTCAGTAACAAAGCATGGGGATTGAGAGAAGACAGAGTTGCTGTCAGCATGTTTCCCAGTCCTTTGACGTTCATGCAAAAATTACCCATTTGTGAAAGACAGGACATGAAACTTAAAGAACAGGAGGCTGAGTTTCAACTGCTAGAAAAGACATCTTATAAAACAGAGCAATATTTTGTTGAGAAATAGAGACTGAGATTTAGAGTACTTTCCATGTCCTCTTTGACTTTCATGCATATATTGCTTTTCTGCACTGATTCTGGAATTGCATTTCATTCATTTTGCAGAATGCAAAAAACTAACTGCAGAGGACAGTAATGAAATACAATTCCAGAATCAATGCAAGAAGGAGTAATTTATGCATGAAAGTCAAAAAGACTGGGAAAGGTACTCTTTAAAACTTGTTGTAAAGCAGACACTGACAAACAGCAGTGAAGTTGCCAACATTATGCAATACTAGTAGCAATACAGCTTCCTAATGGGCATAGTACAGTAGCACCCCGAATGGTATCAGCAGCCTGGACGCATGCTGACTCAGCATTCAGCAACCCTGGAGAAATGGACCACATCAAAAAGGCATTACAAATATGAATTTGTCAACTTTGTTCCAAAACCTGAAACACACATAGTTTTTATGGAAATATTTTATAATGTTGCTGCCTCTTTTACTTGTAAAAACCATTGCACATGAGTTTTAAACTTTGGAGAAACAGGTCCAGTAAGCTTGCTGACAGGGAAGACTAGACTGTGAGTCCTGGAGATGACATAATCATGAGCTCTTCACAGAAACTGGCTTTTTTGAGCAGGTAGTGAAATCAGGGTTACAAAATAGCTCATAACTTTAAAATGAAGCAACACAGAAATCTAATATTTGATATTGATTTATTGGGGTATGCTTATTCTAATTAGGCAAAGTAGCACTTTTGGCCAGAGTCCCTCTTCAAGGTACACATGGAGGGATAAACACACATAGATTAACCTTTATGGTATTGTAATCATTCAAATTTGGTCACCTGCAGCAAGACCATGGACAACCTCTAAAAATGAATAAAACAAAGTCCACAGATTGAATCCTCTGACACAGATGGGCATAAATATCCCTTGGTCCATGAGTCCAAACATTTAAAGAAGATCCCTTTTCAAGAGACTAGGGCACTTATCATGTATACTCTATAGAATACTGCATAGAGACACACATAATATAATATAGTACCAAAAAGTAGACTAAACTTTGATCTAGCCGTAGTTGTAAAAGAAATTAATCCCTAGGAAAAAACAAGCAGGATATTATTATATAAGCAGTGATATTACTCTATTCTCAAGCAAATCTCCATCTACCAGGCAGTAATAAGATGAAAGCTTTACTATGATATACTACTAATAGAAGGAAGTAAATCCAGTACAGATATAGCAACCAAAAGGCACTCATATAGGAACTGGCTAGGTTGAGAACTCTTTGTATAGTAAAAGTACATTAACTCTCATGGCTTATAGGCAGTAATCTGCAAGGGAAATAAATGGACAAAAAGATATTCATGTAACCTCTTCCCCAGATGATTCCTCAGAAGCAGCACAATTGGCAAAGTCCTTCTTAATTGCTTCCAACTTGTGCTTAGCCTCCTGAGGATCCCCATAAAGATAGACCTGCCAGCACAGACAATTTTCAATCATGCCAGTAGTTGAAGAGAATGCGAATACTGAGCTCCCACGACTCTGGCTTGGAAAGAGTCAAAGTCTCAGCTATGTTGTAGGTCTCGTAGCTGAGATCCAGAAAACAGTGAATAACTGTACCATCAGATAGTTTAAGGAGCCCAAAGATCTATATGTAGTTTTTTTTTTAATGGAATTTTTCCATTTTTCTCCCTGTAACCTAGCCCACTACCTCAGACACACACACACATGCATGTGGAGGTGTACGTACACTGCAACTCGAGGTACCCTCCCACTACGTGTCACCCCCACCATCAATGCTGACCACTGGGCCTCCACCCGGTGGCAGCGGAACTATGGGGTGTGGTTGGTAACCACCCTCCAGAGAGCAGAGCTGCCTTCTGGCTGATCAATCCTGCTCCGACCCTCCCCCTCCCTCATGCCAGCTCCCTGACAACCTGAGTCCGTTCCCGACCCCAGATCGCCAGCGTGGTGCGAGTTAAGGCATCCAGTGCCTCAGTCCTCAGCACCACCGGGCCAGCACAGGAACCCAAAGATCTAGCTTTCTGCAAGATCAGATCCTTGACATGGACCCCTGCAGCAACCACCAACATAGCACGTAGCAAGGTAAGGTTGTTCGGTTTATGGTGGGGGGTAATCAGATATGCCCATAGTATGACATAGTCTAGCTCAAGCTGCAACAAATCATTAAAGACAGTTTCAATAAACTGTAGAGGATTCAAACCCTCTATGTTTTAGGTATTTCAGTATATGGATGTTTGGAGCGCAGGCTCCATTTTAGAACACTCAAGACAGGCCTGTAGCAGCTCGTTTCTTTGACCTAATGTTAAATAGATGCTAGATACTGTGGGGTATAGGACTTGACATAAAAAACTTGCTAAATAATGGTGGGCCTCAGTGTCTAAAGGCAGTTTGGTAACTGGGTAGTAGTAAAATAGCCCTACTGGGTCTGGAGTATATGAAAAAAACAAAGGAAGGACAGGCGGTAGGAAATGTGGGGAGTGGTGCAATGCAGTGGTTGTGAGGCAGCAGTCTATGGGGAAACCTTCTGGACGCTGCTGTGCGGTCTCATCTACATGTTCCTCTCTGGGTGGAGGGAGCAGGTCTCAAGGCTCCAAGCAGCACTGGCAGAGAGTCAAGAGAATGTTGTTAGACTCAAAGTCGCATTGGCGAGGAGTCAGGAGACCATCTCTCCCACCCAAGGACCACCTCGCCAGACACAACTACCTCAAAGGTTGTGAGAAGGAAGGAGCAGTTGGACTAGAGTGGGCTCATGGAAAGTGTGGTTGATAGGATCGGGAAGGCGGGGGGAGCAGGTATCAAGAACACTCCTTATCCAGTGCCTTTAAGAAACTCCTACGCCATTCTGGCTGAGCGGGACTGCCATGAAGGGGTGCCCAGTGTGGTGGACAATGAGGATGTGGGGAACCAACCGAATGGAGTCTCATGGGGGGCGGGGAGACATACCCAGAGAAGGAGGGAGCAACTTCTGGTGGAGACTCTATAGTCAGGGGCTTAGAGTTGGGGAAGGAAAGGGGTAGAGAGGGAGGTTAGAGTTGGGAAGGAAGGGAGTAGAGAGAAAGTTAAGTGCCTAAGTGGCACAACAACGGAGGGACAGAAAGCATATCAGTAGATTGTGAGGGCTATTGGAAGGAAGGGGAGCTAGATGTCATTGTCCACTTGGGGACAAATGACCTAGCTCAGGAGGATGAGGCAGCAAGGGAGCAGTTCAAAGAGCTGGGAAAGGGTCATAGCCAGATAGCATGCACTGTAACCTTTACAGAAATGCTTCCGTCTACAACAGGGACAAGGAGAGGAGCTCCAGATTAAGGCCTTCAACTCATAGTTGAAGGAATAGTGTAGAGAGGAGGGTATGGCTACACTGGGGACTGGGACTCTACCTGGAGGGATCAGCACTTGTACCGTGGGGATGGCCTGCATCCATCCAGGAGGGGAATGGCAGTCCTCAGTGGATGGTTTAAGTGTCACTTCAATGGACATTTAAACTAGCCAAAGGGGCTGGCAGAAAGCAAAGAGGTGGCAGGAACTGCACCCTCCCCCACAAGCTGAGATGGAGGGAAGAGAATTTCTGAGAGAAAAGATTCCCACCAAAATGAAGGACAACCAAGGGTGCATGGGATCAGCATAGGGGGGAAGGGGGGAAGAGAAGCAGGTAGTAAAAAAAGGAAAGATGGGGGGGGACTAGAGAATGTGAGAAAGGGACATAAGTGGGACTAACAAAATCTGGACAGCCATGTGTGCCAATGCAAGAAGTCTGGGAAATAAGCTGCTGGACCTGGACGGCACTATGGCAGTGGCAGGCCTGGACAATGTGGCCATCACGGAAACCCTGGTGTACTGACAGCCATGACTGGGAAATGGTCATACCTGGGTACACAATGTTCAGAAGAGATAGGGTAGGAAGGAAAGGTGGGGGGAAGTGGTGCTTATGTTAAGGAAAACATCAAAGCAGCACAGGTACCGGAATTTGGTGGGGAGTCGAGGTGCTGTGGGTCAGCTCTTGAGTCGGGTAACGGAGGCACTGTTCGGATTGGAGTGGTATACAGGCCTCTAGCCCAGGGAGAGAGCTTAAACAAAGTGTTATTGGAAAATATTGACAAAATGGCTAAGAAGGGGGAAGGGGTGCTGGTGGGGGACTTTAATCTGGTAGATGTAAAGTGGAGTCTACCTGCTGCAACATCAGCCAGAAGCAGGGACATCTTGGACTCCCTGCAGGGGCATTCCTCAGGCAGTTGATTAGTGAACCCACGGGATGGGGCAATACTGGACTTGGTACTCACAAATGGGAACAGTGTGGCAGACATCAAGTGGGAAGTCATCTGGGGACCAGTGACCATTGCACAGTATGGTTTAATAGAAGAACAACAGCGGAATCCAGCTGCACAAGGGTGAGTGTCCAAGATTTCAGAAGGGCTAACTTTATAAAGATGGGGAGTGCCCAGGATGATCTGGTGGGGAGATATTGGGGGATGGAGTGCAAATGGGCCAGATTAAAAGGCAGCATAGTAAAGGCAACAAATTTGTATGTCAGGCAAATAAGCAAAGGCAGAAGGAGGAGGAGGCCATTATGGTTCTCAAGGGCAGTGGCAGGAAAGGTAAGGGCAAAAACAGTGGTATTCAGAAGGTATAAGGAGACCGAGAGGGGACCGAGAAGTGTATCTGGGGACATGGAGGGAGGCAGACAAGGCAATAAGGAGGCGAAAAGCTAAGCTGAAGGAAGAATAGCCCAGTCTGTCATCGAAGGGGCAAAACATTTTTCAGGTATATCAGAAAGAAAAGAAAGACAAAAGCAGGTATTAAATGGTTAAAAAGGGAAGGAAGGGGCTGTACTGAGGAGGACCAAGAAGAGGCAAACACCTTAAACAAATATTTCTGCTCAGTGTTCACAGTTGAGAGGGAAAGAGAGGGACCACAATTATGCACTAAGAGCTTGGAGGGGAGGGACATGGACAAAAGTCCCTTCTCAGAGGAAAGGGCAGAAAACACTCACTAATCTGAGGGTGGACAGAGCCATGGGGCCAGACGGGGTGCATCCATGGCTGCCAAAAGAACTTGGGGATGTGCTAGCTGCACCCCTGACAGACTTGTTTAACAGTTCACTTGAGACTGGCGAGGTCCCAGAGGACTGGAAAAGGGCAGACGTAGGCCCACTTCACAAAAATGGTAGCAAAGAGGAGGCGGGAAATTACAGGCCTGTCAGCCTGACATCTGTACTAGGGAAACTGATGGGGACACTATTAAAGGAAAGAATCATGGAACACCTGAAATCCAATGGACTGCAGGACCTGAGGCAGCATGGCTTTACAGAAGGAGGTCATGCCAAACAAATCTGATAGAGTTTTTCAACTGGGTAACCAAGGTGGTGGATCAGTGAGGGGTGGGGGACCTGGACTTCAGCAAGGCCTTTGACACTGTTCAACATAGAAGGCTGGTAAACAAGTTGGGTAACATGGAGGTGGGCAGTAAGGTGGTAACCTGGGTAAGAAACTGGTTGGGAGATAGGAGACAGAGGGTAGTGGTAAATTAAATGGAGTTCGATTTGAGGAGGGGAGAATGACCAGCCAAGTATCGCAGGGATCAGTACTGGGGCCAATCCTCTTTAATATCTTCATTAGTGACAGCAGAGGAACTGGAAGGGAAGGTCTACCTCTTTGTGGATGACACCAACATCTGCAACAGAGTGGACACATAGGAGAGGGTGCAAAGGATGGAGAGGATTTAGAGACTGGAAGAGTGGTTAAAAATTAGCAGCTGAGGTTTATTGCAAAAAAAGCAAAATAATACACTTGTGTTACAGAAACCGGGGTGCAGTACAAAATGGAGGGAGAAATATTGGCAACAACCAAGCAGGAATGGGGGTAAATTATATTGGATGGCCTGAAGGTGGCAAGGCAATGTGACAAAGTGATTGGGAAAGCCAGTGGGATGCTGGGGTGCATAGGTAGGGGCATTACCAGCAGGAAGAGCGAAGTGGTGATGCCCCTGTATAGGTCCTTGATAAGACCCCCCTGGAGTACCATGGCCAGTTTTGAAGGCCACATCTCAGGAAGGACATAGAAAGGGTGTAGGCTATCGAGAGGAGGGCTACTAAGATGGTACAGGGTCTACATCAAAAAGTCCTGCAAGGAGCGACTAAAGGAACTAAACATGTACATCGGGAGGGGTATGATCAAGACCTTTAAATACTTCATGGGGTGAATAAGGTACAAGTGAGAGTTTTTTTTCCAGAGGAAAGAATGCTCTAGAACAAGGGGCCACAGTATGAAGCTGGAGGGTGCTAGGTTCAGGAGAGATGTGAGGAAATACTTCTTCACAGAAAGGGTGGTGGATGCCTGGAATAGTCTTCCAGTGGAGCTGGTGAGGGCAAAACAGTGTGGAAGGGGTTCAAAAAGCCTGGGATAAGCACAAGGGAATCATAAGGAATAGGTAGGGGGTGGAAGAGAAAGTTCCCTAGACCTAGAAGGGTCTACAGTATAAGCAATGCAATAAAGGTGTCCCCAGGGGTCTATTCTGGGACCCATCTTATTCTCCCTATTTGTTAATGGCTTACCTCAGGTGCCAGTCCTTAGTAGTGCTACTTTATATGCTGATGACCTTGTGCTCCTAACCAATTCGTAGGACATCAGCATCATTAAGTCTCACCTAAAGACTGACTTTTGCAAAATACAGTCTTGGCTTCTATACAGCAAGTTAGTCCTTAACGTCAGGAAAACACAGGCTATGCTGTTTGGCTCACCAGCCAAAATCAGAATGTGTCCAGAGCCCCTGAATGTCACTAGGGCTGATGGGTTCCTTGTGATCATTGCTGACTCTTTCAAATACTTGGGAGTCACCCTTGATCCCCAGCTAGACTTCTCCTTGCATATCTGCAGTGTGAGCAATGCAGCAAACAGTAAGTTGGGCCTGGCCTGTAAGGCCAACTGCTTTCAAAAGTCACCCGTGTGCCTTGCCCTGGTGAAATGAATGCTCCTTCCCACTCTTAGTTATGGGCTCATTACCTTCACCACAAGTCCAGTCTATCCAAATGGGATGTTGCCTACAACAACATATGTTGTTTTGCCCTCTCTGCCCCTTGACTTGCTCATCATTGTGAATTAAATAACAAACTTGATTGGCTACCTCCAGGAAATTATCGTACTTTTGCTTTGGAATGTTTCATTGATAAATAACTCAGAATTGACACCCCACCAGCCTTGGCGGAACTACTTAAGCCTGTCAACACAATATACCCTATGAGGTCCAGCGACTAATGTGTGTTCCTCTTTCCTAAAAGCCGTACATTGATGGTTGACTGGGCTTTGGCTGCCTGTGCACATATGCTATGAAACTCTCTACCAGAACATGCACGTTGAGCCACCTCTCACCATAGTTTTAGAAGGTCCCTATGGGATCATCTGAAATCCAACTCTGAGTGCAACTGTATTTCAATTCTGGTGTCCACTCTTTACAAATTGTGCGCTTCATTGTTCAGTCTGGTTTCTGTCTAGATCTAAACTTGAGTAAAGTTAAAACTTTAATGTATTATGTTGTTTAACTTTATTATGTTCTTATCCCTTGTTACCTTTTTATTGTAGTGCTACCTCCTCATTAAGCCTTTACATTGTCTGTAACCTCCTAAATTGTACCTGAAAATAGGGATATATTTGTCTAGTGTGCTTACCTGGTCAAAAAAGCTAAAGAAATAAAAAGGGCAGACTGGATGGATCAAGTGGCCCTTATTTGTCATCAGTTTCTATTTTTCTATCGCTCCCTGCCACAGGTGATTGAAGGGCCCTCCTATAAGTGGTGGACATGGCAGCTTCATCTGTGTGGGCTTGCCATGCTCTTTTTCTCTCTACCCCCTCCCTTTTGCTGTCTTCCCCCCTCCATATAGTGAAGTCCCAAATTCCCACCCACACTTACAAAACCTACAACTGCTCACAACAGTGTCACTGAAATAGCTTCTCAAGGGAATCTCCTTTGGGAGAAAATGAGCAGATGAGAAGGTGGTAGCTCCACCCCCCTTCAGGTGTGTTTAATCGTGTCATGCCATCCGTTTGGAAACTATGTCAGCGGTTTGCTCTGAGAAAAATTCTGAGGCAAAAGTGACTAAAACACTTCTATGATATGGCTTTATAATGCCACCTAAGAAACAACAAATTTAACTATCTCACCAAATCGAGTATCCTGGCTTTCAGAGGTGAATACACGGTTGTGGGCAGTGGCACTGAAGGCAACATTATTAGACTGTAAAAGCCGGGAAAGGGAAGAGCAAAATGGTAGCAGGACACTGTTGAATTTGAAGAAAACGGCCCCTGAAGAAAAATCGCAGAAGGAGGAGGTGCTGACACTAAAAACTGCTCCAATTTTCTGTTGCAGAAGAGGCTCTGTTTTATTTGACCCACAGAAGAATGCTATGGAGGTTAGAACAGAAGCCGAAGTGGGGTACCATCAGAAGTAGCGAAAAGACAAGGGGATGCCTCTAAAAGAACACCAGCTGTAGAGGGAGAAGAAGCCATTACCGAAGGTGGGAAAGGGTATGTGTTGCCAACAAGCTGCATTGAAAAAATGCCAGGGCTGAACAGAAGGTGGAGAGAGTCAACGCGGGAGAAGGACAACAAATTGAAGAATTACTAGAAGGGAAAGGGTCAACAGGACCAGGCAAATCTTACCACCCCCACAAATGACTTAATTATTGACTCCAATGTTTCTCTTATAACCGGAGGACGACAAAGTGCAAAGCAGATACAAAATGCTGAAAATGGGGTTAACACCAGTATGTTAGACATACTGGACACGTTGTCGGGGGACAAGGGACAATCCAGTACGGGGGCTGATAAAGTTATACAAAAAACATGATGTACTCAAAATTACAAAAATAAACTACTGTTAAGAGAAAAGAGTTAAAGAATAAACCACAAAAGATTATTGTGCATTTAATGGCTAATGAAACGGATACAGATTCAGAAACAGAGTATCAGGAGGCCTACTCTGATTCAGAAAGGCCCCCCCCAAGGAAGAGACTAGCTGCCCCCAGCGGGTTAAACAAATTCTAGCCCAACTATCGCTACTCACAGAAGGGGTTAAAAAAATGGAATCTTTGGAAGCAAAAATATACTGCATACAATTACAGTTCAAACATTAGTATCAAAGAATCTTTTAATAAAGCAGACTATATTGGGACTGCAGCAGAGAGTATCTGATATAGAGGACATCAACACACATGTCCAGAGACAACTGAGAGATTTGAAGATGTTAAATAAAGAATTAAAAGAAAAGATGGTGGACTTTGAGGCAAGAGCCCATAGGAAAAGCATCAGAGTATTGGGAGTATCAGAAGCTTGGGATGATCTTAGACCATTAAAAGAATCTTTAAATAAGATATTTGTGGCATATCTGGACATGGAAACCTCACAAGTTCAATGAGTTGGACAAATTTCTGAAAGCAAATCCAGCTAACAAGTATCAATCTAAATTAATTAACCATGTTGTGGGTCAACATGATCTTGTGGACACCTGGAGGCTACTTCACCCTCACCTAAAAGACTATATATATATATATATATATATATATATATATAAAAATGGGCTTTTAAGAGTCTACTACATATTTTTATCTAAAGCCCTTTTACCACAGTTAGGAACAGCAGCAATAAATTCAATCTACATATCAGACCATGCACTTATACAAATAGAAATTCAAATAATTTGTTCTGCACTAAAATTAGAGGGGCTTTTAAGGATTTTTGGGAATGTAATTGTAATGGATCTCAATTAGTAAGTAAATTATGGGATGCTTTTAAGGCAGTATTACAGGGTGTCATTATCTCACATAAAGCGTTTCTTAAAAAACAAAAACAAATTGAAAGAGCTCCATAATAGATTAAAGGAACTAGATCAGTTAGTGCTTCAGGATTATAAAAATATGAAAAGAATGGTATAATTTAAAAAGTTATTAATGAAACAAACAACAAAGAGGTAGCACAAAACATGGATACAATTAAAAAGACTAAATACATCCATGGTGATAAATCAGGTAAAATGTTGGCATACTTATTAAAACAACAAAAGGAAAAAATATAATAACTAGTATACTAGACAAAAAGGTAACAACTTAGTAAATGATGTAGAGATGGGAGGGCTGTGTTAGAGGCCTATAAAAATATCTATCAAACTAATTTACGGCCATCTACCGAAGCAATTACTGAATATCTAGAAAAAGCCCAATTACCTGTATTAAATTGTGCTCAGGGGGATTTTACAGAGGAGGAGATGAGAGAAGTGATTGAGTATGCCAAAAAATAAAAGCCAAGGATTTGATAGACTGACTGCTGAGTTCTATAAAAGCTTCTTAGAAGAGCTATTTCCTTGGTTAATTTTATTGTTTCAAGAAATTTTTAGCAAAAACTAGTTTATTCCAAAGTCTGTGGAAGAAGCAAAAGTTATTTTAATTCTAAAAGGAGGTAAAATACCTACCAAAGTCGACAGTTATAGGCAAATAGCCTTAATTAATTGTGATGATAAAGTATTAGTTAAACTAACTGTTAATAGGTTAAAAGACCAATTACCGGATGTTATTCACAAAGATCAATTCAGATTTATTAAGGGGCATGCTATATTTAATGCGATAAGAAGGGTTCAATCATTAATCTATTATGCCCAGGAAAATAAAACATTAACACATGCTTTAGCGGTAGATGTCTCAAAGGCTTTTGATGTAATAAATAGAGGCTTTTTATTATAAACTTTAAAATATTGGGGAATACCTGATAATGTAACAAAAACCATTGCATTATTATACAAGAATACGAAAGTCAGATTTCTGGTAAATTCTTATCTTAGTAATACTTTAAAAATGGAAAATGGAGTGAGGCAAGGATGCCCCATCTCCAATTTTATTCATCCTCTCATTAGAACCATTTTGGAGAATATTAAGAAAAAATTAGTTTATCAGTGGTCTTAAAATACAGGATCAGGTAATCAAAGCGAATGTATTTGCAGACGATATATTATTACTAGTACATGATATAAATAATACTCTCCCATATATTCTGAATGAAGTAAGTATTTATGGAGCATTATCTGGTTAAAAAGACAAAGACCCTCAGTGCATAGCATGAGGCAATGAATTACCCAAAGGGCATTGGTGGGAAGCCAAGTTTCAAAGAAATACAAAATCACACATAACCACATAATGCAAAGCATCGTGGGCTATATATGCAAATCACCACAGAATATTATGCTGGTTCAACTTTAAGCAGAAATGCATAGTGCCGAAAGGCCTCTCACACAGTTTGCAAAGGGTGCCAACAGAAAGACACAGACACGTGTTTCATCCTACCAGGACTCATCAGTGTGCCTCGTCTATATGACACCCCAATGAAATGAACCAGCTATCCTAAGATGGGCTATCTGGGTTATGTTGTGGTGAACTCAATAAAAACAAAAAACAAGTTAAAAGACAAAGAACCTCAGACTTCGTTATACACTTAATAAAATGAAGTCAGTAATTTTGGAAATCTACTTTCCAGATTATAATATGGACGATAAAATTGGGCAGGATTTTACAATGAACATGCAATGTAAGTATTTAGGGATGTTTCTAACCAAAAATCAGCAAGAAACAATAAATATTAATTATGATAGAGCAAAGGAAAAAGTAACTAGACTATTGGAGAGATGGGGAAAAAATGTCAATTTCTTTTTGGGGTAGAATTGAAACTATCAAAATGATAGCTCTTCCACATGTACTTTTTGTTATGCAGAATATCATTGGGTTTCCACATGAAAAATGGTTTTCTACGGTAAAAAGATGTTTTACTAAGTTCCTATTTAGGGGCAGGAAACCAAGAATACCCTGGAATATTCTAGTATATAGTAGAAAGCAGGGAGGGGGTATAGTTGCCTAGATCCCATAGCATGTGCATCGGCCTTTCAGACCAAATAATTTTGGGAATGGGCCTTTCTTCCTAATAAAGAACATTTCTTTGAGGGTATTTTTTGGGAAGGGAATATCTCCCAAGCAATAAACAACCTTATTCAGGAACTGAGACCAAGAGCAAATTACAAAACTTTTCTCAACAATAAAATTCAGATTGACACGAGCTATACAAAGGTATAAGAACAGGCATTGTTTCCATGTTTTTAGTGTTTTTTATTTGGGGGAATGACACTGTAATAAATATGAAACTGTCATGAAGACTGAAGTTAGTAGAGTTTGGGGATGTGCTCACATGCTCACAGCTAATAGATGGAGGTAAATTATTATCATTAGAAAGATTTAACAAGTTCTTCCCTAAAACAGATAATGTTAATTTTAAGGTTTATCAATGTTTATTTAAGGTCTTTAAAGAACAGATATCAGGAGAACAGATCTGATATGTCCAGTATTTTGGAGCAACACAGGAAAATCTTAATACAAGGGAATGCTAAATTAACTCAGCAGATATATGCGCTCTTAGTGACGGACCCCAAAGATCCTTGGTTACTGATTAGTACTAGATGGGAACAAGAAATTGTGTTAGGATATACATCACAGCAATGGAGAAACTTAAGAATAAAAGTGCATAAGGATTACCTTGAAGCAAAGAAAAAAGTTATCCAAATTTTATTTTGCATAGGGCATGTTTAACCCCGCAAATAATGGATAACGTAAAGAAGGAAGGAAAAAAAACATGGCATGGATTTCAGAATCTGGGGAATTTGCTCCACTGTGCTTGGGCATGTGAGCACATTCAGGAATGGTGGTTAAAAACTAAATTATTATAAGAGATAGGGCTGAACATAAAAATCCCCCTGACTTTTAAACACATGATACTGAATGATTATCAGGATGTAGACCATTCAAAAAAAAAAAGAAGAGAAAATATGTTCCCTGGCTACCATGGCTACAAAAAGGTTAATTTTAGCCAGTTGGAATGCTGAGTCTTTGGGAGAATTTGACTCCTATAAATAGTCACATTTGGTTTTTGAAACAACACAGTTTGAACAATTATGGGAAGAATATAATAATGATTATACATCCGAGGAGAAGCATTGGAAAGAGGTTAAAGAATCCCTAGCACTGTTATTACTATTTGAGAATTAAATAACCATTGTGTGTGTGTGTGTGTGTTTATAAAAACCTTGTATTGTACAGCTATACTAAGTATTATTATTTACCAATGTACCATTGAAAATACTGAAATTTATACTCTATTTTTATTATTATATCAACTTTTTTATTGTTTCGTGTTTTTTTTTTGGTATCACTTTTTCTATATAAAGCAGTAAAATTATGTTAAAAAAACATTGTCACTGACATTGCACTCCCTTAGCTTTTAGAGGTCAGTGCTGCAGTAGAGACTCCCACCCCGGGATACTTAAACCTCCTCTTATTGACCTGTTGTGTCATTAAGCTTTGTTCACTGGTCCGGAAAGCTGGGGCAGCTATGCCTTATAGATGACCCTTCAACTGAGCAATCATGATACTGAACATCAAGTTTCTTTTTATTTTATTTAAAACATTTTTTTTTAATGGTAAGCTTTTTTTTGGCCTATTCAAGCTTTATGAGAAAATTATATTTTCCAGTTAGGCTCTGTGACAGGGTGGAATAAGACCCTGTCTCATTTGTTACCCAGAAAGAGTTAAATGCAAGGATCTGGTCTATCCTCTCCTTTTGTGTTTTTTGCCTGTATGATTGCGCAATCAAATTTGCTTGAGAGATCTAGGAACTGATCACTCTGATGGTCTTGCAGTTCTCCATCTCTTGCTATCACGCTACCTTCACTTGCTGTTTCTGACTTTTCTTTCTCCTTGCATATCTGCAGTTCTAAAAATATATATGGATCTGTATGTGAAACTGGGATCCCTTGGTTTGAAAATGTATATAGCTGTATTGTTGAAATGATTGCAAAAAGCTGTTTGGAACTCAGGGGGTTAACCTTGAGATGCAGCACATGCTCATTTGCAGAGTTGTGAACAGGAGATCAGTTCTGGGACACCATGTGCTATTTTGTTGCACCGGCAGGGAAAGAAACTGACAAAGTTCTGATGCATTTTGTGAGAGACGGGATGCCTTTTAACAAGATGAGATTGCAGAAGACAAAGACATTATAAAAAAAGCAGCAATCTTTTGTTAGGGAGAGAGACTGAAACTTAAATTAGAGATACACTCAGATGAAGGTCTTTGTTTTCTCTGTTTGTATTGCCAGTGTAAATAATTATACTAAACAATTTTATTTTTTATTTTATTGTTATTGATAGTAATAAACGCTACTTGAGAATTTTATAACTGCTCCTGGTTTTCCTATACTTCCTGACCTTTGCCTTGATGACAGGCTCCTTCCTTAACTTTACATTTCTCAGACCCTTCCAGTTGAGCTTCTAGAAAACTCATTCAACTGTCTCCTCTCTCCTTAGACTCAGTTACCACATTCTGAAGGGATGGAGTAGAGACTTTTGACCTGTGCAGTCTTATTGATCTTGCAAAGCCTTCAACACTATGGCCCTACTCAAGTACTTTTGTCCAAGTTAGCTGGAGCAGTCCATTCTGTCCTTGCAATCAGCTGGCTTCACTCTGTCTAGGTGATCTAGCCCAGTCAGTTAGTTTAGGCAGCTCCCTTTCCGCATAACTTCCTGTAGCCTCTGGTGTCCCACAGGGTCTGTGCTAGGCCCCTACTATTTTCCATTTTTCAAAATTACCTCCCTGAAACCTGTTCTTGTGCACATATCCACATGTATGCAGATGGATCGGTGATCTTCCTTAGTGGTCCTCTGCTACAGAGCTGGAAACTTTCTCACTTTAACAAAGCCCAACATTATCTCAATCAAACTAACTCTACCTGATACTGAAATAAGCAGTCTCCGTGACCTCTAGAAACAGACAGAAGCTTGCAAGGGTCTCATTCATCCCTGTATACAAGATTCTGGATGACTGGATGACTCTCTACTGGAGGTAGTGTCCGTCTTCAAGTGCTTGGGTGTCAGTTTTGCTCTGTAGAAATATCGCCGCTGTTTCTTTATTTCTATCAACAGTGGTCACCCAAAGAGGACACGGAGGTGATCCCACTTTGGGAGGCTGGTAGTTTTTTACAACTTTGAAGACAGTTTAGCATGTCCATAAACTGATGACTGTCTAATGGTTACCAGGGTTAGCCTAGGTTGCTTTTCTGTGACTAAAGTGGTGGTGTAATGTTCTATTAAAGAGCAGGTTTCTAGCTGGCCCAGTAGCATGGAGGGCTGAAGTGCTGGCGCCTTTATCTCCTGCCACACCAGCCGACCAAAGTTCGGGGACAGAGTCGGGTCATTTGGGGGGCTGGCCGGGGAAGGGAGGATTGAGCATCCCATCAGACTGCTCTCCTCCCTCGGGGAAGGGGGTTGTGTGACCCACTGCTTGCCTGACACCTGGAGATATCCAGGTGGTAGCGCAGCTTCAGGCACACACATAGCCAGCTAACACAGGTGTTTGAAGATGTCTCTGTGGAGGCGGAGCTCACCTGTTATGCCATTCCATGTGGATGACTGCGAGGGAAACAGGAAGAAAATGGAGGAAGAACCCCTCTGACCACAGGATGGTGACAGGACTCTCAGCCCTGCACTGACAACTGAGAACACCCTGCCATGAAGATGAAAGAGTAAGTCTCGGAATGGGTTGTACGACGCTGGGGGGGTTCTGTTCGGAAGGTGGCTGGCCATAGGAGCACAAAGTACTGATGGGGGAAAAAAGAGAAGGTTTACAAAATGGGGTATTTTACATGACTGGAGGGTGGGGAGTGAGTGCACTTTATTAGAGTGCTTCATTATACATGACTTCCCAGAGGAGCTGACAGGGCTGTCAACCTCAGCACTCATTATGGATCGGACATTCATGGAGTGCGGTCACAGGATCAGGAAACAGCATCTTTGATCATTTCACTAGTTTAATCATACCCCTGTCAACATCTAAGGGTAATGCTCTCTGTTTCTTGGTCGATTGTTAGTTCCTGTTCTAATATCGATATTTTATGTGGGAATGGGAAGGGGGAGAACGCTGTCACGTTAACGGGAAACATATCATGGATGCATAGTCATGTTAACAGGAAACAAATAGGTGCATATGTAAGCCTTGACTTTACAGCTGAAGATAGGAGAGGGAAATCAGTATAAGTTACATATTGCACAAATGAGTAATGCCTCATCCTATTTAACTTGGAACATATGGGGTGCTTGCATTAAGGAAAAGAGATATCAAGAGTTCAAGCACATTAAAGGTTATCTGTAAAGGTAGCTCTGTTGCAGGAATCTCATCTGCTTCCACACAAAGCAGTTTTTTCTGAAGGGACTGTGGGCAAGCATATGGGGTGTGGAAAGGGGTTTTATACTATTTGCATGCAGTGTTAGGTTTTAGCTTCTCCAGGAAGTAACAGACCCCAGACAGCTGTTTTTGTTTTTAGTGGAGAAACTAGATCATACCGAGCTTCTGATGGGAAATATTTATGGCCCAAATTCTGACAACCCGGGGTTTTATGTTGCTAATTAACCAGTTAACCCCCTTTCCCCACCTCCCACTCTTATTGGTGGGGGACTGGAACATTGTTTTGAATACTGAAATGGAGAGGTCTGGTATGTGAAGAAGGGGCTGTCACCTGCGTAGAGATCTCTGAGGGACATGATGGATACCTTGGGGGTACTGGGTCCTTGGAGAACCCTGGAACATACTGACAGAGAATACACATTATGTTCAGTCCTCCACGATACCCTCTCTAGGATCAATTGTTTCTTACTCAGAGTTTTCTCCATGGCCTCCATTCAGCACAAATTCAGGCCAGAGTTTTCTCAGAGCACTCTCTGGTTTTGGTTAAATATTGCTTCCATCAGGAGTCAGAGAGAGAGAGAGAGATACCTTCTGGAGGATTAATAATCAACTGCTAAAATATTTATTTATTGTTAACAGTTTAACAGATTTTCATCACAAAATTGTGATTGATAATATTGGTTCCTCTGAAAAATGGGTTATTCTTCGGTAGTTCTCAAAAGTTTTCTTCATGGAGAATTCATCAGGCTGATGACCAGTAGTAAATACATGAAGGAATTAAAAACAGTAGAGCTACTGACAGATATTAGGCAAAGGAAAGCTTATCTGCATAGGTCTACGCCTGAGGTTGAAATTGCCACATTGAACTCTCTACGAGTTCAGTATGAAAACTGAACAGAGAATAGGCAGAACATGCAATACTTAGATCCTGGGCAAAATATATCGACAAGGGGTGAAAGTCGATAAAATGTTGGCCCTCTATCTCAAGATACAAAAGGCAGCCCAGCTGATAAATGGGGTAAGACTTGTACGAGTACTTTGTTGACACAGTCTAGAGGCGTTACAAATAGAATAAAGAGTGTGGGGTGGTGTGTGTGAAAATTTACACACTGAAGTGTTGGATGCCACATAAACCCCAAGAGCAAAGAAGCTTGAGAGGTTTATTTAGCATCAACACCGAGGGAGTGTGTAAATTCGAAGCATATTAGCATCCCCATATTTTATTTAATATAATTGCTGGGTTTCCCTTTTTCATTACAACAATTATATAAAATAAAAAGCCATTGCTGTGTGGCTGCGGCCCTGTTTCAGTGCATGGTCCGCAGTCACCCTTATGCATTTATTTAAAACTTATTTTTATTTTTTTGTTTCGGTAGCCTTGTGTTTATTTTTATTGTGGTAGATTGTCTGTGTTAAAATCACTTACCACCAAGTCTGAGTTAAAATCACTTACCACCAAGTCTGAGTGGTGGCTTAGTCTCTGGGAGAAAAGACAATGCATTCAGCGGTCACAAAGGAAGAGTTGTGGCCAGCCGGGCACATGCACAGAGCGAGGGGAAACCATGCGTGTGTTTGCTGTAATAAACACTCCTTTATTATAGCAAATTACACCATGGTTTCCCTATGGGAAAAAGGGAAACGTGGTAATTGTAAACTAGTTCAGTACTTTTAATCAGGTTTTGTATAATAGCAGTGTCACAGCACCTCGACCACAAGACATTGCAGCTTACCTAGACTCGGAGCCCCTTAGGACTCTTGCCCCGGAGCAAGTTGAGATTCTGGAAGCCCCATCATATAGGCAGAAGTGGTAAAGTCCATTACACCCCTCTCTCCAGACAAAGCCATAGGCCTGGATGGATTTTTGCTCAGTTTTTACAAGTGCCTTAGAACTGTTATGGCCCCTTGCTGACTTTGCTTTTTTCTTATTTCCATACCCGGAGGTGGGGTGCTCAGGCAGTGATGGAGGCCATGGTGACACTGATTTCTAAGCCAAGGAAGCTAAGTACAGGCCTGTATTATATCCCTCTTCAATCTAGATCTCAGAATTCTTGCAAAGGTCCTGGCATCTAGAGTGAATAGGGTGTGGGAAACTCTGATAGGTGTGGATCAGGTGAGGTTTATGCCTGGCAGGGTGCATGCAGATTGTCTATGGAAAATGCCACATACCATTTCCTCATCCAGGGTACCAGACACACCTGTGGACCTGATATCCCTGGATGGGGAGAAGGCTTTCAATATGGTGTCATAAGATTTTTTATATGCAGTGCTATCCACATTTGAATTCCAAGATTTGTTCCAGCAGTGGGTAAGGGTACTTTAGTGTAAACCCAGAGCCAAGGTACTGTATATTGTAATGGAGCATTTTCTGAGTACTTTAGCTTACATTGCGGGATGAGAGAGACAGGGCTATCCTCTTTACCCCACCTCTTTAATCTTTACTTAAACTCCTTGCCCTAAGATTGAAATACCATCCCAGTATTAAGGGAATACCACAAAGTTGGAGTACCTGTACTACATCCATTTATGCTGATGCCATATTGTTGCATCTCACACAACCCTTCTCCCATTACTTGTTGCCTTGGTTGACTATTTCTGAATATAGTACCTTGTCAGACAGTAAATTAAATATTGACAAGATATTAGTTATGCCCTTTAATCAAGGTCCACAAGCAGGATGTTGAATCAGTGGGCCTGCAGTACCCATGCAAACCTAAAATCTTCTTACCTGGAAATCGTCCTTAGCAAGGACCTGAAAAGTATGAAGTTTAGCAATCTGGATTCATTAGTGAATAAGGTGAAACAGGGCCTTGGCAGATGGGTAAAACTTCCTTTAACACTGTGCGAATTGCCAGAATTAACACTTCGCATTATACACCCCTAGCCACGCTGAACATGCATTACCCATTGCCTAATTTACAGCACTGTATGGTGCTATCTCTGGATTTATTTGGGGTGGTAAATCTGTTCACAGAGCCTTCAACAAGCTTGCAGCTCCTGTTTTTTTTTTTTTTCGGGGAACTATAGCTTCCTCAGTTTTGGATCTATTATCTGGTTGCACATGCATGTAGATATTTGCTGTGGTTCAGACCAGATCAGACTGAAGAGATGCAACCCTAAACCCCCTTGTGGCTTCAGACAGAGAAGGATATTTGACAAGCTGGAACATATTGATCTAGCTACCCTCCTATTTTCCTCCCCTAACGGTTACCACGACTACTCCAGTCCTCCCTGCTAGCCACCTCTATAAAGTACACGCACAGCTTTGTTGATTTTAGACTCAGAAAGGCAAAGGGATACCACTCGGACACTGTTTAACAATCCAGATTTTCAAATAACAGGTTTAGTTATTTATTTCAATTTTGTTAACTGGTAAGCCCACTGGGCCCCAAGGGTCCCTTTTTCAGGGTAAGCCTATTTCACCATTCTTTTGGCCAGTAGTATGGGTTTCTCCATAGAGCATATGTTGCTTGTTGGTAGGATGGTCCCATTACCACCTTTAAGCTTCTAACGTTGACAGTAGGGCTAAGTTCACATTCCTGCAAATTACAATATACTTGCAAGCCTTTTGGAAGCCTCCTGACTCTGTTATAATGGGCCACAACTTAGGCAGTGAGCCTATTTAGCATCCCCAGCACCATGCTGTATCAAATCTTTTGGTAATCAGATTTTTGAGACCTTTCCTTTAAAACTGGATTGATCCTGTTCCTAATGGCAGTTGGAATTTCCAGGCTTCTTGATTAACTGGGAACACATCTGGCGTGACCTTTACGTTTTCCTGGAAAATGATAAACTACAGTCGTGGTAATCTTAATTTTACATGATCTGTATTATACGCCTATCAAACTGCTTAAAATGGGCAAGCTTAATACAAATATATGCACAAGATGTTATATGGCCAGTGGAACACTCAGACATGTCTTATGGGATTGTAGTTAAATACTATTCTTGTGGGATTCCATCAGAATTAAACTAGACCCCCTTCTGGGACTTACGAGACCTTTTTACCCCTGAGATTTGTCTCCTTGGAAATTTCTCTCTATATGTGTGTGTATATATATATATATATATATATATATATATATATGTATGTATGTATGTATATATGTCGGGAACGGAGACAACTATATGCCACTTATCTCAGCTTTACTGAAAAATGCCTTTGCGCCACTGGGTTGACAAAGAATGCATTTTATACCAAGAATGGCATGGGGAGATCTTATTTAACCTGAGGACTGAAAACTTATATTTAACATGAGAAATTGGCTGCACGCTTTTGACATACAGTGGGGGAAATTATGCATTCTACATACCTTGACTTAGCAGGGTGCCTCCAATTCTAAGGTTTAAGGTCTCACCACAGAATTGAACTGCTCATCTACTGATGTCTTGGCTCGTTACATGTAATCAACTCTTCCCTAGTGATAATGATATGGATGTACTGATAAAATCATTATTGCTTACATTATTGCAAGACCTGTGCAATTCCCTTTATGAGTTTTGTTCTATACACTGTTTCTGTGCACTTTTTGTGTGTTAAGAGAATCAGTTACGTGTATTAAAAACACACATACCTGTGTGTCTGGTTAAATAGTCGCTTTAATTTTACCAGAAACATTGACACCATTCATTCCAGACTCCTTCCCAAATAGGGTGCACTGTACAGGAACAAGTACTGTGCTGTTCGTGAGATTGTTCTCAAAATGATCTTTCCAGCATTTGGCTATGGTGATGTTATCTGTGTCTGCCCCCAATACCCTGGCCAGCTGGATCCCTCCTTCATTCTTTCTTCCATTTTGCCCTGGACTGGTATCTTCCGTACTCCACAACTGGTTCCTCTTTTCCCAGACTATCATTTTCTTCTTTTCTGGTCAGCACTCTCTAACGCTTAGTCTCCCAAGGCCTTCCTTTTACTGACATCACCCACCACTGTGAGCTTTTCGTTGGACCATTCTGCAAAGTGTGAGATGCAGACCTCCCAAATTAAAATCAGATGGCTAAGGCAGACAACACCATGTATATGTGCTCAAATATCGAAGAATGTTAGTTCCTGCTTAAGTTAGCCAGACTATGGAGCAAAGTAGCAGGAAGTTATAAAAATAAGTCTGTCCTTGATGGTTGCAGGCTGCAACACCCCAAATGTTTTATTTATTTCAAAAATTGTTTTTACAGAAAAATCATACTGAGCTAAACTACTGTAGCTTATTTCCAGATGAGTCCTGGGAAAAGGGGATGCAGTGGAACTACACACAGAATTTACAATAGTCAACCAAACCAATAAATTTAATTAAAAAAAAGTATTGAATCAATGGGAGCAGGCAAGATGCAGTAGTTATGATGCTCAGAGAGTAGTTTAACATAACAATGCTGTAGTTAAACTTGTTCAGTGAGCTGTAGTGGCACAAGGAAATTTGATAACTACAGAGGGAAAAGAGGTGATGGTGGGATGAGGGGTGAGTGGGGGTTAGGTACAGGAGCAGGTATGGGTAGCCAAGTTAAGAGGGCTTTGCCCAGTTGACTTGGGTGGGTGAGGAGAAGAAGTAGAAGAATGAGTTTCTCATGGTATAGGAAGAAGAGGTAGGAAAGAGTAGAAGAGCAGCAAAGGCAGACAAACCAGAATTTGGTGATGAAAGACACACAGGGGCCCAGTGTTTACCCTCAAGTGAGGAAGAGAACTCGAATATAAGGAGCAGTGATGGCTGTGGGGTGATCAGTTTAGGTCAAAGTAGCAGAAAGAATGAAAGAGGGATCCTGTCTAGCTAACAGAGATTTTAAGGCTGCATTGTTGCCAAAGTTCAAAATAATGAATTTTGACAACTGCTATATCGACCGATTTTCATGGAAAAGATATAGTGGGTTTATTCTGATGTTGTGCATCAGCTTGGGATTGAGAAGTCAAGATGACAGTCCAACTCCAAGGTATTTACAGGAGGAAACCTTCTTCATTTGGGAGCATTCCAGGTTGAGAAGGCTGGGGTGGATTGCAGCTTGTCAGATTGTTGTCTGGTGCCAAAGTTCATAGAAACTGTATTTTTAGTGCCAAGGGTGAGTTGATATAGCACAAAACCAGTGTTGAACACTGTCACAATCTAATTACACAACTCTCATATGTAGCAGTTCTTTGGCACTGACAGAAGTGCTATAAATCGGAAAGGACTTGTTTTATCAGAAGAGTTGATTGTCTTCTATTTTGGTAGAATTCATGAATAAGGTATAATCGATTACTATGTTCTTTTGCAGTGATTTAAGAGGACTTACTTAAAGAGAAGATCTGAGGAGGCAGTATAGCGCAGTGGTCTAAGGCTCTGAGCTGCAAATCTGGTGACATCCAGCAGACCAGACCTGGGTTTGAATCCCACAGCTTCCACTCGCATACTGTGTGACCCTGAGCAAGTCACTTAACCTCCTTGTGCTCCCAGGTCACTCCTGTAAAAAGCTTTCAGCTTAGTGTGCTATACCTGGTTAAACTAAATAAAAAAAAAAAAAATAATATTTCCCAATTATAGTTCAATGGTGCTTTAGTATTGCTTAGCTTAATGGAGAAAAGGAGCATGTGAGGAGGACCCTGTAAAGGCATCCATCCTAAATAGATACTTTGCTCAGTATTTACTGAAGAGAAGGTAGGGCAGGCCCACAGCTCAACATCATGGACACAGGGGAGGGAGGTGAGCACTACTCCCTTCACAAAAGAAAGGGTCCTACAAGAGCTTGCTAAGCTCAGGTGGATAAGGCAATGGGACCTGATGGCATACATCCCAGGGTCTTAAGGGCTAAAGGAGGAACTAGCAGAGCCATTAGCAGAATTGTTTAATGAGTCTCTGAGCACAGGAGAGGTCCCAGAAGACTGGAGAGAGGGCTCATGTGATCCCGCTCCACAAGAGTGGTAGCAGGGAGGAGGCGGGGAACTACAGACCGTCAGTCTTACCTCAGTAGTGGGCAAGATTATGGAGGCACTCTTAAGGAAGGATAGTACAACACCTGGAATCCATAGGGGCACAGGATCCAAGACAGCATGGGTTTACAAAGGAAGGTCCTGTCAAACTAATCTCATAGATTTCTTTGACTGGGTAACCAGAGTGGTGGACCAAGGGGGCAGTTGATGTCGCCTACCTTGACTTCAGCAAAGCTTTTGACACTGTTCCCATAGAAGATTGATAAATAAGCTAGGTAGGCTCGGGTGGGTCAGAAGTTGGTCAACTGGGTGGCAAACTGGTTGACTGGCAGAAAACAGAGAGTGGTAGTAAATGGTATACAGTCAGAAGAGATGCAAGTCACAAGTGGGGTACCTCGGGGATCAGTCCTGGGGCCAGTCCTATTCAACATCTTCATTAGTGACCTACTTGGATGGACTAGAGGGTAAGGCTTGTCTGTTTGCAGATGACACCAAGATCTGCAACAGAGTAGATGATCCAGATGGGGTGGGCAGAATGAGAAGAGATCTGGATAAACTAGCAGAATGGTCAGAAGAGTGGCAACTGGGATTTAATGCAAAGAGTGCAAAATCATGCACATAGGAAGAGAAACCTGAAGCCACTTATAGGCTGGGAGGAGTTGCTAGCAGTCACAAAGGAAGAAAGAGACTTGGGCATCATCATCACTGATGACCTAAAATCATCAAACAGACCTCTAAAGCAGTAGAGTGAGGCTAGGGGGTGTTAGGGTGTGATTAGTAGGGGTATCACAAGTCGTGAGAGGGTAATAATCCTCTGTACAAGACATTGGTTAGGCCCCATCTGGAGTACTGCGTGCATATTGGAGGCCACACCTTCACAAGGACATTAACCAAATTGAGGCAGTCCAGAGAAGGGCAACCAAAAATGGTGCAGGGACTGCATCAGAAGACATATGAGGACAGATTAACGGAGCTCAATATGTATACCCTTGAGCAAAGGAGAGAGAGGTGATATGATTGAGACATTTAAACACCTTAAGGGCATAAACAAGGTGAAAGAGTCTAACATGTTTAAATATAAGAAAAATAGCAGGACAAGAGGACACAGCATGAGATTAGAGGGAGGCCGATTAAGGGGAATGTGAGGAAATTCTTTTTCACAGAAAGGTGGTAGATGCATGGAATGGCTTACCACAAGAAGTGGTGGCTATGAATACAGTGCAGGGCTTCAAACAGGCATGGGATAGGCATAAGGGAGCAATACAAATGACTATGAATAGATAGGTCACTGACAGAGCAAAGGCCGATGGCACATTTATAAGGTAGAAAAAGAAATGGGCAGACTGGATGGGCCTTGCGGTCCTTATCTGCCGTCAACTTCTATGTTTCTATGTTTCTATGTTTTGATGTTGCCATGCGGATTTACCAGGACGGGCAACATTCCACCTGACTTTGCCCTTATAGTTAACTGCTAATCAAGTATGTAGTGTTGGTTATACTACTGTTTGAGGTAATTATTAACATTCATGCTGATGAAGAAACTATATGACGCATCAAGAACTAAGAAGACACACTTTAACCTCTTTTGAGTCCTGCTCCTCCCAGCCAGCATCTACAAGTATTTCATCAGATTGCATACAAGAGTGTATTTAAGCAATAACACATAACAAAGAGCAGGGTTCATGTCAGAAATTTGTGTAACTGGGACAATATCCCACTGAGAATACAAAACAGCGGACATTTGGGGAAAACGGTGGGACAAACAGCAAAATTAAAGGGAACTAAAGTTTGTAAGATCTTTGCTTGATATATTCAGACTGCATTCCATACTAAAAAAACACTTTTTTTACATTATTCAGACTAAACATTTTTAAGCATAGAGCAGTTTGTACTGTACTTCTGTCAGTGTATCCACTGCAAAGACTTCTTCAAGCTTGCTACCCCTCCCAAAAACCCTCTTCAGCCAGAATACATTTCTACTGATTTTCTGCTGTTACTGTGTGTCATTGATGGCAGTCCCATCACACATGACACCACCATGACATGATGGACAAGGATGATGTCCTTGGTGGCAATCCTGTCACATGACTCACCACCATGACATGATGGACAAGGATGATGTCCTTGGTGGCAGTCCGTCACATGACTCACCACCATGACATGATGGACAAGGATGATGTCTTGATGGCAGTCCCATCACACATGACTCACCACCATGACATGATGGACAAGGATGATGTCCTTGGTGGCAATCCCTCACACATGACTCACCACCATGACATGATGGACAAGGATGATGTCCTTGATGGCAGTCCATCACACATGACTCACCACCATGACATGATGGACAAGGATGATGTCCTTGATGGCAGTCCCGTCACACATGACTCACCACCATGACATGATGGACAAGGATGATGTCCTTGGTGGCAATCCTGTCACACATGACTCACCACCATGACATGATGGACAAGGATGATGTCCTGGTGGCAGTCCCATCACACATGACTCACCACCATGACATGATGGACAAGGATGATGTCCTGGTGGCAATCCTGTCACACATGACTCACCACCATGACATGATGGACAAGGATGATGTCCTGGTGGCAGTCCCGTCACATGACTCACCACCATGACATGATGGACAAGGATGATGTCCTTGGTGGCAGTCCCACACACATGACTCACCACCATGACATGATGGACAAGGATGATGTCCTTGATGGCAGTCCCATCACACATGACTCACCACCATGACATGATGGACAAGGATGATGTCCTTGGTGGCAATCCTGTCACACATGACTCACCACCATGACATGATGGACAAGGATGATGTCCTTGATGGCAATCCCATCCTCCCATTATGTCTCAAAGAGAAGTCTAATCCCTATAGTGTGTTCCTCCTTCCGACACTGGTGCCCACCTCTCATGACGTTAGTGAATCCAGGCTGACTGGCTCGCTCATCGCGTGACCATCACAATGTAACAAGCTAGTCCCCCCCCCATTACTTCTACTGGCTGCCCAGACCCCTTCCTCAACAGTGCTGCAGTGGTTGCACTCAGACTTTACTTATTAACAAAAAAAAACATTTTTAAACCCATCCCCCATACTGCATCAGTGCTTTGACACAGCCCACCCCACAGCCTAAGTAACATAGGCCATCACTGTGAAACAAGAGGTATGCCACTGTGTCCCCTAGCAACAGTAAACAAGGGAACAAAAACAATCAAAAAATGTGTCAGAGGTGCAAATATGTAGCCTGAAATGAACCCTGAAAGAGTGAGATTATGCTGTAATACCTACTTGACCTGGCTGGGTTGTGAGGCCTGAATCGGAGCCAAATCCTTTAAACTGTCACGAAACGTAAGAATATAGCCACATACATACAAACATATGAAATTTGCCAGCAGTTAAAGGCCTAGAGGTCTATCAGTTCTGCTCGAATGTGCAGCTAGCACTCCTTATTTTGCACCTGCCCCTCCTCCCACCCTTCCCTCCATTCACCCCCATGCCCTGTCCCAGCCCTTTGAAGCAGTCCATTGTTCTACTGGATACCACTTCGCTAGTAGCATTCCACCCGGCTACCACCCTCTCTGTAAAAAGTGTCTCCTCATCTCACTCCTGAACCTTCCTCCCTCCAGCCTCATATCATGGCCCTGGGTGTCCCTCCCCTCCCTTACTTTGAACAGTCCCTCTGTACCTGTCTTGTTTATTCCTTTCATGTACTTAAAGGTTTCATTCATATCCCCCCCATCCCTCCTCTCCTCTAGTGAGTACATGTTCAGCTCCCTGAGCCTCCTCTCATATCGCAAGTCCCCCACCTTGATCATCTTTGTCACCCTGCACTGCACCCCTTCCAGTAACGTAATGTCCCCCTTTAGATACAGGTGCCAGTACTGCACACGGTACTCCAGATGCGGTCTAACTAATGACCTATACAGTGGCAGAATCACCTCCCCCCCTCCTCAAGGAGCTACCCCTTGCTGTGTAACCCAGCATTTTGTTGGCCTTTGCAACTGCCTTCCTACATTGTGCTGAGTTTTTCGCTGACCCTGTATTGAGCACCCCCAGATCTTTCTCCTCCTCTGTCTTGGCTAGCTGCACTCCCCCCCCCCAGCTGGTAACTCCTCCTTGGGTTCTTCACCCCAAAATGCAGCACCTTGCACTTTTTGGCATTAAACCCCAGTTGCCAGGTGTCTGACCAGTTTCCAGTTTTTCCAGATCATTCTGCAACCCCTGCCATCCCACTAGGTCATCCACCACCGCTCCCATCTTGGTGTCGTCAGCAAACAGGCTGATCTTGCTCTTGATGTCCAATGATATGTCTGCAATGAATATCCCAAACAACACTGGTCCCAACACCAAACCCTGTGGAACTGCACACCCTGAAATGTATAATAGTATATGCATAAAAGGGGTCAAAATACCCTTAAAATAAGTTATTTTAACTGACCTATGCAGTAATAACTACATAGTCATGTGATTGGATTACTCCACAGTACAGATGTCTCTTTTTAGATTAAAGGGTAGATACCCAGAGACAGCAGAAACTCACTGCACCCTGCCAATATTGCACATCTTGAGTGCTCACTACCCTATGTCTTCCCTTGGGTAGTGCCAGGAGGGGAATGGAGAGCAGTGTACTCATCCCCAACCACTTGGAAATGGAAAATGTGCTCTGAGATGCCTTCTCCTTCCACGCCAGCGCACAGTTATGATCTGGGCTCGGGTCACAATCACAGGTTGTCAGCATGTCAAGTGACTCCTTTAGTTGTTGCGCAATTGAATGTCCACCATATTAATGTATTTTAGAACCTCTGCTTGCCTGTTAAGGGTCTCCAACAAAAAGGAGTGTGTGTGTGTGTGTGTGTGTTTCTATCTGTTTGTGTACCATGGTCTTGCAATATCAAAGTTAGCATCTTGTTTCTCTTACTGTCCTTCCCCAGCAAATTTGTAGTCTTGGTTTAATTGCACTCCTCCCCAGCTAGGAACTCCTCCTTGGGTTCTTCACCCTAAATGCAGCACTTTGCACTTTTGGCATTAAACCCCAGTTGCCAGGTGTCTGACCAGGTTTCCAGCTTTTCCAGATTATCCTGCAACCCTGCCATCCCACTAGGTCATCACACCGCTCCCATCTTGGTGTCATCAGCATAGCCTAGAGGTTAGAGGAACGAGGTATGAACAAGCTTGGTACATCCAGCAGACCAGACCTGAGTTTGATTCTCACAACCTCCCCTTGCATACTGTGTGACTCTGTGCAAGTCACTTAACCGCCCAGTGCTCCCAGGTCACCTCTGAAAACAGGCACTTGTGCCTGGTGGGCCTTACCCGGTTACCAAAGACTAAAATAAAAAAAAAAAAAAAAAATGTTTTGATCATTAGCCAAGAAAGGCACTTCTGTTTTGAATTATAAAACAGTGATTTTAATTTTCTTGTTTCTGGAGCTTTTAGTGGGTATTAGTATTACCCACACAAACCTGAACTTGTTTTGGGATAATTTAATTATTTTTCAATTTACAAGGAGCAGTCTGGCATTTGCCCAGCTACTGTATACAAGACTAGAATTAAGGAAACCAAGAAGGGTCTGGAAGCCAGGATAGCAGCAGGAGCTGCAGACAACACCAGAGCCTTCTTCCAGTACATGAATGTGAGGAAGAAGGTGGGAGATGGAACTGGGCTCCTGAAAAACATGAAGGAGGGAAGGAACCTGTGAAAGCCAAGGCAATGGATGAGATTCTGAATGAATACCTTACTTTTGTGTTCACCCTAAGGGCTGAAGGAGGTGCTCATTTGGAGGGCCCATGGCATCATGGTGCAGCCTGCAGACATCACCTCCATCCTGGTAACTGATTACCTGGCAAAAAGTAACCTATATAAGTTCCAATGGGTGGACTGGATAGGATACACCCCAAGACCATAGCTGAGCTGAAGGAGCAGTCAGCAGGCTCGCTTACAGTAAACTTGCAGGAGTTTGCCCATATAAGCGTGCTGCCGGTGGACTGTAAAGTGGCCAATGTGGTCTTCATCGTTAAGAAGGGGCAAGGGCAGACCTAACCAGCTGCAGGTCAGGTACCTAGCATCAGTGCTGGGCAAGATCTTGTCATCCACTATCAATGATCAAATAATTGAGGAGTTGATTGAGGCCAAAGTTTTTGTCATCTCTTAGTGTGGCTTTATGAGGGTCAGAGCATGCCAAACCAACCCGATCACCTTTATCCAAGAGGTGTACAAGGAAGTGAAAAGGGGCAGGGCCATAAACACAGTCTGCCTGGACTTCAGCAAACCTTTGACACTGTGGTGTATGACAGCTTCTAGGAGAAGTACACCAGTTCAGTACACATGATGCATAAACAAGGTGGATTGCTAACTGGCTTAGGGGAAGGTAGCAGAGATTTATAGTGTATGGGTGCTTCTCTGAGTGGAGATGTGTGCTGGGTAGCATCTGTGAGGCACCAATGCTGGGGCAATTGCTGTTTACATTTTCGTTAACAATCTGGGAGATGGGTTCTCCAGTGGGCTGCTTAAATCTGCTTATGACACTAAGCTAGCCGGGGATGGACTCCTTTTGAGGATTGAGACAAACTCTAAGAGATCTGGAGCAAGCTGCATGATTGGATGGACTCTCCTGGATTCTTAGATTCAATGTGAAAAAAGCAAAGGTAGAGCAGCTCTCCAAGAAAGAAGGATTGCAAACTTTAAATTGAGGAAGTCTCACCAGTCCACAGCATTCTGGAAAAATAAATAATTAGAGGTAATGCAGCTTTGAGAAATGGAGCACAAACTCTGGTGCTACGAGTCCCATTGTAAATCGTGGGCCCCTGCTGAAGATGCAGAATAGCAGTTGAAACGCCAGGTTTTGGCCTCCATTTCTCAAAGCTGGATTACCTTTAATAAATATTTATTTTTCTAGCATATAGTGGACTGGTGAGACTTCCTTAATTTAAAGCTTGGGATCATTCTTCCTTGGAGTTCTGTCTTTTTTTTTGCTGTCTGCTGTTTTGAGCTGGCATCCACTTGCTTGTATGGAGCATGTGGTTTCTGTTTTCAAATTCATTGTAGCCATATGCAAGTGCCGCACTATGAGGAGGAAAAGCAGAGGTGGAACCTACATACTTTGTGGGATTCCTCTTGGTGCTGGGGAGGAGAAAAAGGACCAGGGGATCATAATAAAAAAGTAGCTAATGCATGAGGAGCAGAACATAGTCACTGCTAAGAGGGCAGGCAGAATGCTGGAGTACATTAGATTGGGTGAGCAGCAGAGTAGTGGAAGAAACCCTGCCACTTTACAAGGCCCTGGTCAGACCCTGCACTGGAGCACTTCATGTAGTTCTGGGCTTCTTAATGCAATAGGGGCATTATGGCAGTCAAAAGGGTGCAGCACAGAACCATCCGAAGGATCAGGGTATGGGGACAAAAGTTATGAGGAGAGACTAGAGATTAATATGCTCATCTTGGAGAAGAGGAAGCTGAGAGGTCAGTCTGCAGCATATTGAAGGATATAAACAAGATTGAGCTGACCGAGATGTTGGATCTGGTGTCCTCCTGCAGGATGTGGGGACAAGCTTTGATGTACAGCGGTGGTAAATTCAAGGGTGATGTTAGAAGGCACTTCTACCAGCAGAGATGGTGGATATGAAGACAACACAAGCCTTCAAGGTAAGCCTGGACAGATTTCTGCTTACCAAAGGAATTGCAGGATATCCTGGGTAGTGGGGTGAGTATGGAATCCCTAAAATTAATGCACGTTTGCACAGCATGTTTATTCATCCCTGCCTATGAAATGGGGTGGAGGTGGTGGTTGTAGGGGGAACATAATGAACATAAGGTCCCTTCTGACTGCAGATAACTAGCATAAACTGAGGGGGTCATGTGTCCTTCTTTGGGAGTTTTTATGACAGGCACCGTGGAGGCAGTGCTAGAGGTGATCTGCTTAATTCTGTGAGATGGGATAATACATTATCTGCATAAGTGCTTAGCCTGCTTAACATGTACAGAGATGCTGTTCCCTAAGGGAATGCACTTAACTGGACTCCAGTGTACTATATTTTGGCATATTAAGCTATTTATCTGACTCTATTGCATAATCATTTAATACAGTCTTCAGATATTTGGGAATGAAGGTGAGTAGATAAAAATAAAAATAACAAAGCACAAAATGCTTGGCCCAGTGGTGCTGAGCAGTAGCACATTGCAGTGAAATGCAGGAGGTCTGGGTTCATGTTCTGAGCCCAGCTCCCACTGACTCGGCAACTGGAGTCAAGGGCATGTGTCAGAGGCAGAGTGCTGAGAGTCCGGAAGGGGTACGGAGCAGCTCATGCAGCTATTTCGGTAGCTGTTTTGCTTGGGTCTGTGAGCAAACTTGGTACTGTGAGAGAGTCAGAGAGACCACCGCATGTGGACTTTGAAGCTCAGTTGTAGTGTTGTGCCACACATAAGGGAGGCAGGAAGGACCTTTTCGGAGATAAAACTGGGGTGAGCAAAGCCGCATGATACCAACCAGATAGCCGTACCCAAATGGCCTGTTGTCCTCTCTGAAAGTCCCTGTCCCACATTGGACTCTGCAAGCAAGGTTGGGTCCTACATCTGGGTGTGGATAATGGTGTTGTGATCTCACTGGATATGAATGTGTTGGACAGAGCATGATTTCACCTGTCTCTACATGATTTATTTTATGTTAAACCAATTAGTAGATTGATATTGTTTAATGTTTAGTTTGCATGGCATCACCATTTATTTAAATATTACCCAGTGCTGATAAGATTCAATCTCTGGGCAAGCCTTGGCTTGTCTAGATTGGACAAAGATCACATGACTTCAGTATGAGGTACTGTACAGACTGTAAAGTATTACTTGGTCAGTTGCTATTTAAATTTTTTTTTTTTGGTTCATCAGTGAGTTGTAGGATATTATTTATGGAGGAATAACTGACTGCCAGGGCTGGGATCTGTAATATAGCTCTATACTAGTAGGGATGGGGCTGGTCGAAGTGGGAATCACCAGCACCCGTGCTGCTGGGGTCAGGGGTCACACATTACAGTGTGCACTGATAAAAGCAGAGTTTCATAAGCATTAATTGGGGCTGCTGTGGCAACCTGTCACTGCTTACAAAAACCTTTGAATATACCAGACTTTGTAGGAATTGAGTAGAAAACCATAATACTACATTTTCCAAATTTTGAGGTTTTGAGTTCTGTGCAGTAGCAACCCTAATCTGCATTAACATAGTTCATGCAATGAATTTCTTTAGTTTTGAGACAGTAGAGTGGTAACTTGCTATAGTGTATGGTGGAATGTGATTCTAACTCACTTTCCAACTTAGCCCAAACATTGTTGTTCCACAGTTCAAATGTCATGGAACTCAATTGTACCCATATGGGGTACAGTTGTGTTCCATGACTTTTGAATAGTGCTACATTAAGGTTTGAGTCTAGGTGGAAAGCGCACAAGTCACAGGCAACAGAAATGGCAAGATCAACCAAATCACTAACGGCGGTGGTGTGATCATCCAAACCCATGACTCAGGATAAACCAGATACAAGTAACAAAAGCAGGATCAAACAGATATATCCACATATGTAAAAAATATAATGCAGGATCAACCAGATATTTAAAATAAAGTTACCAAGTAAAGAACAGACTTCTTACAGCTCACCTCTCGTAAAGCGAAGAATACGGACACTATTTAAATTTTTTTGAAAATCCCTCCCACACCTGATTGGCAACCGATAGAAGGCTGCTCTACAAACATTGGGATGCCTGGTCCCTAGCGACCACACATGTCAACCAAGCAACCAGCCCTAACTTCCAGAACAATACGGTGCAAGGAACAATTTCTGTTTTGTATTTAAAACATAAAAAAATGTTAAAACTGTGTTTATTTTCTTTAGGGGGGCACCATACACTATAAAAAATACTGGATGGGCAACTCTATGCCCAACTAGTGGGTTGTGCCACCTCGGGGTTCTGATTCCCATGGACCTCTCGAGCTTCCCTCTCAAAGTCACAGAAATCAGAACCCCTCGGTGGCACAACACACTGGTTGTGCATAGTTGCCCATCTAGTGTTCTGTATTTGTGCAGGGCCCTTAAGGCCCTATGCAAAGCATGAAGTGACTCCTTTCTTTGTGCCTCCTAACTTTCTTTGAGCAGAACACTTTGGTTCTTGTACTTGAGTCCTAACTTTCTTTGTGCAGCACCCTGCAATGTGTGAGTACAGCAGAACTCACTGTCTAGTTATCAGGTTGCCAGCAAGGACAGAGAGCGCAGGACAGAGTAGTGATGGTTGCTTATGAGGATATTTTCTTTTCAATTAAAGCTATCTAAATAAAGCCTGTTAGCGCAGCGGTAGCACTGCTGCTCATGACCCCATGACACTGGATTGGGAATGATCATTTCTACAGCATTTTACACAATTGACTAACGTTATTGGCGTGTATTATATAGATAATGGTTCACAAGGAAGTAATCCATTAAGGTTTTATGCTTATGAATACTGTCCTTGGCAAATGGCCCACATTGATTATTATGCTTCCCCAATGCACAGTAATCATTCCTTAAGGATTGTTTCATCCAGGGAAATCAGTGTCAGTGTGGCCAAATGGTGAAAGCAAAAGAAAAGAGGATTCCAGGTGTGTAAAATAAGAGTAGAATAGAGTGAGTCCTGCATGAATAATAAATTGTCTGTGGACCTCTTGGACCACAATAGGAGAACTTTAACATAATTTTGTTATAGGCAAGGCGGTATTATAATAAAAGTATTGTATTAGGATCTTATGCAGCTTCTAGTGGTTCTCCACTCTGGTCCTTGAACTAAAGGACTGTAGCCTAGGGGCATCTTAGAAGAGAAGTCTGCCTGGAGTTGGCTTTGAGTCTGCCATTTGGCAGCCACGCTGCTGTCCTGGACTTCCATCCACAAGCCTCCCTCCAGTTTTCTCCAGAACTTTAAGTGTGTTCTTCTCTTTCTCTTGCTTATTGAACTCTTATGAGCCCCATGTCTGTTAGCCAGACATTTGAATTGCATTTACTCTGCTGATCTTTCTGCTTAGTCTCCTAGTTTTGTTAAATTGCTTACATTTCTAGGTATCCTAGCTACACCCTATCTTGTTATACCCTTATTTGCAATTCAAATCACTTAACTGTTATATTCTTTGTATCTTAGTTTTTTTTTTTTTTTAACTAGGGTTTGCATATCCATTAGTAGTATTTTACTTGTATAGTAAGGCTTGTCCAGTTATCTTAATTCAGGTTTACCCTGTTATATAGCATTTAATATATAATTTTTTATATATACTGCATAAGGCCTGCTGCGTCTAGTACCCTTGCTGGCCTGCTTAACATAGTCACTACCATGCTGTTTTCTAATAATTGCTGGATATTGCATCTCATCTCCTTGCCACTGTGTACCTTACTTTGCTGTGCCTTTTCCTTCACCCTCTTCTACTCATGCCCACACTCACTTCTCCCTCATTTCACCTCCCTACCTTGCCTCTCCCACCTCTCCCCTTCTGTCCCCCAATTTTCCCTTTCCTATTCACCCTGGTCTCTTCTCCCCTTCCCTGAATCTAGAGTTTCTCCACAGAGCCCTACTGTCCCTTCTCCACTAGCCCCCCCCCCGCTGTCCTTCCCAGTTCAAGGGATGTAAGTCCCACTCCATCTTTCTGCTCCTTATCCTGCTCATCCTCCTATCCATAGAATCTAATCCTGGCCCCTCCCGTCTTCCTCTCTCCACCACCTCAGTTCCCAAATGTCTAAGCATCTTCCATCTCAATGCTAGGAGCTGTCTCCCCAAACTTGACCTCCCTAATGTCTGGAATTTGCAACACTCTTCTGAGATGCTCTTCATTTCCAAATCTTGGCTCTCCTCCAGGACTCCTGACTCTAACCTGTATCTTCCTGATTTTCATGTCTTCAGGCAGGACCAGGGCAAATGTGGTGGTGGTGTGTGGCTCTTTGTGTCTGCCAGAGTCTCTCCTACACCTTTAATTTCCCAGAGACTGCATCTCCTCTCATGAATTTCTCCTTGCCAGGCTTTCCTTTCCCTCTACCATACCCATCTTTATTGTGAGCTTTTATGCTTCACCTAAAATTTCATCCTGTCTCTGGTTTGACTCTGTCTTACTGCCATCATCTCACACTGTCCTCAGGTGAACTCTTCCTGCTTGGGGACTTCAACATTAATTGGCTCTCCTTTGCCTCCGGACCTGCCTCCCTCAGCACCGAGTCCCTTAATCTTTCCCTGCTCATTACTGACCCCACCTGGCTCAGTCCTTGCTCCCCTATCATACCCTGCTGGACTGGGTTCTCTCCTCTCACCTCCACCACATTCTTGCAGCAGGTGTTCTGCCATATGCTTTCAGCGACCACTGCATGACATTCTGTGTCAGGAAAGTCTAGCATCCTCCCTGCTCTCTCAAGCACATCTGGTCTAAGTCCTTCTGGTCATTTAATATCAGTGCTGTCCTGAGCAATCTTGCTGCAGCTGACTGGACAGACATCCTCTCCGCCCCTGACATTGATGTGGCCCTTTCTCTGTTCCTTTCCAAATTTTCCTTCAGTCTGGGACAAGCATGCCCCCCTCAGAAAGTCCAGGGTAAAATATTCCCACCACCTCTAGATTACTCCCAAACTCATTGATCAGTATAGGTCCTGTGATCATGCAAGGGTCCGTTACAAATTGTCTGGCTCCATACCTGATCTTCTCTCCTACAGAGTGCTTAGAAATTCATGCATGAAGGCTGACCATGCTGCCAAATCCCTCTGATTTAAGGTCATCCTTCCTAACAACCTTAACTCCTCAGCCAAATTCTGGAAGGTGATTCACTCCCTTTTTAACCCCCGCTGCCAGGTCCCCTTCCCAAGTCCTCTTGGTTAATGGTTCATCTCTCTCTCTGACCTTCCCTCTGTAGCTGCTCACTTCAGTGAGTTTTTCACTATTTGTGCTCTCTTCCCTCCCCCACCTCCTAGCTCCTCTCCGCTCCCTCCCCCATTTTCCTTTCCCCCTTTTACTACTCAGGAAAACTTGCTAGCTGTTTCCTCTCTCACACTGTCTAAATGTAGCCCTGATTTAAGCTCCTGCCATTGCCTCTCCTCTTACCTTCTCAACGCCTCTCTTCTCCCTCTGTGCTATTTCTTAGTCATGGAAGATTTCCAGTGTTCTCCTGCTTCACAAACCTGAAAGAGAAACATGTTTACTCTGGCATGCTGACTTCCTCTGTTCATCCAGCTTTCTGTCTCTTTTCCAGTCTGGTTTCAGAAATCACCAGTCCCCCGTCTCCTCCCTGCTGCATGTCACTGACTTCATCCTCACTGGGATGGATCAGGTACACATCATGGCAGCCATTTTTATTGATCTGGACAAAATCTTGAACTCTGTGGCCCATCCACTCCTCCTGGACAAGCTGAGCTCTGCTGGCCTCTCAGCTCCCACTGTTGAATGGGTCCATTCTACCTTATGGGCCATCAACGGTCAGTACAGGTAGGAGGCATCCTGTCACCTCCACTTCCCATCCACACTGGGGTCCTATGGGGCTCAATCTTGGGTCCCATCCTCATTTCCGTTTTCCTGAATGACCTTCCCTCTGCTTGTGCCAGTTCACATATTCCATCTATGCAGATGGACAGATCTCTGCATCTGTGCTACGACCATATGATGTATGCCATTGCTCCCAAAGACTTCCGTAACTTCTTGTGTTGGTTCCACTCTAACCAACACGAGGTCAATACTGAAATAAAAACAAACAAACAAAAAAAGTGCCCACAATGACCTGTGGCACCAGTTAGAAACTGGCTAGACTCTCTCCTCCCTGTCTTTTCCACCTTGGATGGCTGTCTCTCGAAGTGGTTTCTTCCTTCAAGTATCTCAGGGTTTGGCTTGATAGTAAGCTTTACTTCTCTCCTCACAGTGATGCCATTCATTCCAAGTTCTGCCCCAAACTCTGTGTCTTGTACCGCAGCTACTGCTGCTCTCTTCATGTCCACAGTGATCTTGTTACTAAAATGGTGCTCCTGGTTTTAGAGTATGCGGATGTGGTCTTGGCACCGCCTTCTACTCTTTCCTTGCCAGACTGGACACCCTCTGCAATGCCTTTTGTTGCTTTTCTAACAACCCCCCCACACACACACACAGTCTCATCACTGCTCACTCTACTCCTCCCTGTCTGTCCTCCCACTACCTTCATGTCACCAGTTCCATTGCACTTTCTTCATCCTAAATTCTGGTTTTTGACCCTGCCCTCTTACTTGTCTTCACCCTCTCTCCCATTCCCCCTACCTCATATTCCCTCCTATCGAGGGATCCTTGCATATTCTCCTTCTCCACCCACCTCCCTCCCTCCTTTGCTTGGTAGTCAGCCTTCTCCTATTGCCTTTGCTCCCTCTGGAACCTGCTCCCTCATTTCTCTGTCTCTTTCCCTCCCTGTCTCCTTTGAGTGATGCTGCCGAACTACATTATTTTATTTTTGGCATACTACATTTTGCACATATTTATTCTGTATGGTTTTATTATATTTGTATCGTAGTTTTGTTCTACAGTGCTCTGAGCCCCAATGAATGGGTGCTTGACAGATTTTTACTTACTTACTTACTTGAGGCCCCAACTAAAACTCCTTACTGCCCCATGTACTCTTGTCATCCCCCTCCCTGATTCTTCTCCGTTGGAACCGCCACCAGCACTGTTATTGGGCTTCCTCTTGGGTTCTACCTCAGCTTGTATCAGGCTCCATTCTTTTCTGTATCTGCAGTGCCATTCATTCCACATGTTTTGTTCTCTTTCTTTGTACGTCATAGCCATTCACTGGACCTTTGCTTAGCACCATTTACTACGTGCACTGTACTATGTTAAATCATTCTGTTCCTAGTTTACTTTGTACCAGTCCTTAATACCGTTATACTTTTATCATTGTATTTCCAATTTTCAAATAAATAAAGAAAAGATGTGTGTGTGTATGTTGTATTAACTCCTTTTAAATAGCTCAGTATTGTAGGATTTTTGAGTTGTTGACTGGATTCTTGTGTCATGTGCTATACATGACTGATGAAAACTGGCAAGAAAAATGTGACCATATGAGATTATATGTGAAGGGCAGCTGAATAAAAGTTCCACATCCATCCACTTTAATTTCTCACATTTCAGGAGAGACTGTGACTGAAAAAAAATGTTAGGAAGAGTGATCATGAAATCTATTTCCTGCCGACAAGGAAATCTGGATCTGTTTTATAGTAGGTTGTCCCAAAAGAAATTTGGCAAACCTTTTATTTTTGTTTCATAGTTTATGTGTCTGCTGTTTATTTTTTTTTTCCATTTTATTTATTTATTTATTTTTTAATACCATAACTTTGTGTGTATATTGTGGATCATTTCAAAGTAGGTACTGGAAAATAAAATGACATCAAATAAAATGACATAACATGAGGTTCTGTTATGGCGGTATCCCTCACAGTTGCAGCATACGTGACAGTAATATATATTTCTATGTTGCCCTATAAGTTTGGATCGTCTGCAAATGTTGGTGAATAGTAGAGCATTGTATGTTGGGATTTATTGTTTTATTTTGTTGCTTGTAATAGCATTGCACAGATGTACCCAGTGCTCACTATGAGGCGTGGTGTAAGTTTAGCTACCATATAAGGATCTCCTAGTTTGGTACGTCAGTCTGCCAGGTGTGGATTGGAGCTTTCCAACTGCAGTTTTGACTAAAAGCAGGGCCATCCTTAACTCCTTGCAGGGGGAGTTTCTCAGGCAGCTAGCCAGTGAATCCACTAGGAATGGGGCCATACTGGGCCTGGTGCTTGCTAACAGAGACAGTATTGCAGTCGTCACAGTGGGCTGTCCTCTGGGGACCGATGATAATCGTACAGTATTGTTCAACATTAAGATGGGTGCAGGGACAAATCACACAAACTGCAAGGGTCCTGGACTGCAGAAGGGCAGATTTTACAGTTAATTTTTTTATTGTAATTATTGTGATTATAAATACAAATACACTACATTCTCCAATATACACTTACATAAATTCTTAATTGGAGAAGGAAAAAACATGTTGTCTGGAGTATTATACAATGATATTAAAGGGGAAAACAAATGTTGAGAAAACAATATGTAGCAGTACAATCTGTATGATAGAGAGAAAATATGGCAATTTATGGTTCAAGGGGTAAAAGAAGTAGATACAAACAAGAAATATGAACAGTCATGATTGTACTTCTATTATGCTGTAATTTAATATATGTATGTGTAAGACTGTATAAAGGAAGAACATAAAAAAGAAAAAAATATCCAAGAAAGTGAACAAGAATGAAGAGGGAAAGGGAAGAAGAAAAGGAGATAAAAAGATATAGAACGAGAGGAGATATAAAAGGAACAAAAGAGCTAGAAGCGAGATTCCAATGTGAACATATAACAACCCATGAATTAAGTGACGATATGTGTAGATGTGTTTAAATATTTAAGATAGTTCTGCCAGCATTTATTATATAAATTAAGTCAGTCAAAGGCTAAGTGTGACATACGATCAAGGATGGCATATTGAGATAGTTGTTTGAGAATATCCGGGAAGGTGGGAATGATGTTGGATCTCCAGTGCATTAGTATAAGGGCAGATTTTAAAGAAATGGGAGATTGCCACAGAAGTAGCCTAGCAGGGAATGATTGCCAGGGTGGGGGTAGGGGAACAGTGGAGAAAATGAAGGGAAGGCATAGTGTAGGTAACCAAATTCTGCATGAAAGAAATGAGCAAAAATAGATGGGGAAAGAAAACCAGTACTGTACTCTAGGGAAGTGGCCATGAAGGTGAAGGAAAAAAGGGTGGCATTCAGGAGGTACCAAGAAATGCAGAGGGATGAGGATAGGGAGGTGTACCAGGTAAAACAGAGAGAAGCAGGTAAGGCAGTGAAGAGAGCAAAGGCGTAAACAGAGGAAAGGGTAGCCAAAGGGGATGCAAAATGGGATAATACTTTCTTCAGGTACATAAGCAAGAAGACAAAGGCAAATGGAGGGATAGTGAGGATACGGAGGATGGCAGAGGGAGACTGTGCAGAGGAGTATCAGGAAATAGCTGATATCCTGAACTGGTACTTCTGCTCAGTCTTCACAGTAGGGAGAGAGGGGGCGGACTACTAAGGAGCAGCAGGAACACTGGTGTACGGGGGGGGTGATGGACACAAGTCCTCAAGAGGCTTGCTAATCTGAAAGTGGACAAGGATATGGGGCTGGATGGGGCACACCCAAGGGTGTGAAGGGAATTTAGGGTATGAAGGGAACTCAGGGAGGTACTTGCTGTACCACTGATGACCTTATTCAGCAGCTTATTAGAAATAAGAGTGGATCAAGAGGACTGGTGGAGCTCAGATATGGTCCTGCTTCATAAGAGCAGCAGCAGGTGTAGGCTAGCAGCTATTGGCAGGTGAGTCTCGTATCAGTAGTGGGGAAATTAATGGAAAGCCTGTTGAAGAAAGGCTAGTACAGTAGCTTGAATTCAGTAGGTTATAAGACAAAGGCAGCATGGATTCAGTGGGGTAGGGGGGTAGGGGAGAGTCCATGTTAGATTAACCTGATTGATTTCTTAGACTGGGTGACCAGAGAAATAGATCAAGGAAAGACAGTGGATGTGACCTACTTGGACTTCAGCAGTGCCTTCGCACTGTTCCACATAGAAGATGAATAAAGGAATTGGGCAGTCCAGGGGTGGTACTGAAAGTGGTAAACTGGATAAAAAACTGGTTAATGGATAGACGATAAAGGGTGGTGGTAAATGGCACTCAATCTGATGAGGAGAGAGTGACTAGCAGGGTACTGTAGTGCACAATACTGGGACTGGTCCTCTTTAATGTATTCCTAAGTGACGCTGCAGAAGAACTGGAAGGGAAGGTATTAACTAGGGCAGACTAGGTGGACCAAGCATTCCTTATCTGCTGTCAGCTTCTATGTTTCTATATTTTTGCAGATGACACTAAAATCTATAATAGGGTAGATAAGAGGAGGGGGAGGAAAGAACTGTAGGGACCTTAGAAAACTCAAGGAGTGGGTGAGGATATGGCAGCTGGGTTCTGTGCCAAAAAGTACGAAATCATGCTAGGGCATAGACACCCAGGAGCTGAATATAAAATTGGGTGGGGGGAGGTACTGACTGTCACTAAGCAGGAAATCGACCTTGGGGTTATATCTGATGACCACAAAGTGATGGGGCATTGTGACAAGGCAGTGGGTGGGCCCAGTGGGATGCTGGGGTGCTTAGGGTAAGGTATCAGCAGCAGGAGGCGGGAGGTGGTGTTACCACTGTGTTGGTCGCTGGTGAGACCCCAGCTGGAGCACTGAGTACATTTCCAGAGGCTGCATCTCAGAAAGGACATTGACAGGGTGGAGGCAGTCCAGAGGAGGGCAACACAAATGGTACAGGGGTTACATCAAAAGTCCTGTGAGGAGAGGCTGAAGGATCGCAAGATGTACACCTAAAAGAAGGGAGGGAGGGGGGAAAATAACAGAGACCTACAAGTACCTCATGGGGGTGAATGGTGGGGGACATAACGGAGACCGACAAGTACTTCACAGGGCCGAACAAGATACAGGAAGGAGTTTATTTCAAATGAGGAAGTGCACCAGCACATGACGGAATGCAATGAAACTGTAAGGGTGGACGTTTAAGAGGGATGTGAGGAAGCACTGCTTCATGTAAAGAGTGTTGAATACCTGGAATAGTTTGTCAGCACAGGTGGCAGGAGCAAAAACAGTGGGGGGCTTCAGACTTGTATAGGATAGGCATAAGGGAATACTGGCAAATAGGCGGGGGGAGGGTCAAGGAAGATCAGTTAGGGTCTGCTCAGACAGAATAGGCAAGGAAATCTTGGCAAATTGGGTGGGTCAGATGGTCCCTTTCTGACAGTTTCTATGTGTCTGTGTTTCTAGATGCCGTGTCACAGTTTCCTGCATGACAATTGCCATTGTAGTGCACTGTAGAATTCTGCAGGATGAGGTGTCTGATCCTGGAGGGTACTGCTGTTCCTCAGCACCTAGTTGCTCACCTATGATCAAACATGGTATGCACAGTGCCAATACTTTTTTTATTCTCTCACTTTATACTCCTTGCTCTGGCCCACTAGCTCTGGAGGGTGCCCCCAGTCCCATCCCCCAATGTCCACCAGCCGGCGCTGACCCATACCCCCAGGGTCTCCCCCTGACAGGGCCGGAGGGACACCCCAAACCCCACTGAAGACTGGATCCAGTGTGGCTGGCACCATGCCTATTTGTGGGCAGTACCTGCGAGGCACCCTCCGTCATCCTGCCAGAGCATCTTTTCTCCTCCAATGTGCAGCCCCCTCAGAGACAGAGCATGCAAAGATGCTGGTGACAGTAGCGCACATGCTCTCATGTGCATTCCATCTGATGTCTGCCCTGCTTCTGATCCCACGTCAGCAGCATAAGTGAGCCATCCCAGCTTTAGCTAGGTGTTGAAGTGCACCGACTGCTGAAGACCCCCTCCCAGAGAAAGAGCAGTCCTCAGGACACTTGATCCTTCTCCTCCTCCCTGCCGTACCTCCCCGCAGCCCACACACATTCCCGAACACGGGTTGCTGGCATGGCGTGAAGTGTGGCATCCAGTGCCTCAACCCTCAGTGCCACCAGGACGGCTCACAGTGCCAATGCTGTCATACTAACATGCATTCGTGGAAATGGCAAGCTCAGTAATATGTACTGTCTGTAGTCTGGCATTTGATTGGCTGTTACAGACTTTGGCATATGTTTTTATATTTACTAATGCATTTGTCATCAAACCAGATATACACATTGATAATCTGGCTTCAGGGAAACTTACATGTTTTTCATAGTGGGTATGCAAATTTAGCGGTGCAGCACTTGTTTAGCTGCATTTTAAAAGCTGGTTGCCTAGTTGCTCTAAAACATGGCATACACATTCTTATATAGTTGTTTGTGCATTATTGTACCTTCCACCCCCATGTTTAAGCTGGGTATCCAGTGACCTTCCAGCCACAATCATCCAAAGAGACCAGTCATGATCACAGAGGTTTTTTTTTTTTATTTATTAGAATTATTGACTGAGTGCTTACTGAGCTGAAGCTTGTTTCCAGATCGCAGGAGCACAGGGAGGTTAACTGACTTGCTCAGGGTCAGACAGTATGTAAGTAGCAGTTGTAGGTTTAAAACCCAGGTCTGGTAGGTCACCAGTTCACAGATTGGTGCTCCAACCTGTAGGCTATATTGCATTCTGCTTTGGTTCCCATTGACATTCCACCACCCCACCACAGTGCAACAGTTAAAAATAGCTCAACAGACTGACCAGTGGCTCAGTGGTAGCATGTTGCACTACAGTTTAGAGACCAAAGTTCACGAATGAGCTTGAGGCATTGCCAGCTATGGACCCTGAAGTTGGGGGGTGCTGCCAGCGGCTGCACTTCGAGATGGGAAGGTGGCACTGTACTGTGACCTGTACTCGTGAGGCCTTAGTGTCATGGTATGGTGCCATGAAGGAGGTGAGCATGACCGGAAAACTTAGGGGAGAATCCATTGGCATATCTCGATAATGGCCTCTGGTATTCATGGTAACCATACTGCATGGAGTGGTCCTCCAGACCAGTGGTGGTGGTGGGGCTGGGAGGCAGCTCAGAGGTGACAGACAGTGCCAGGTGAGGGAGGCAGTACCTCTGGAGAAAAAAACCTGTACAAACAATGTGCGGTAGATATTGCAGCAAAATGATACGGGTAAGATTAGTGTCATCATAAAGTGAGTGACAACAGTTGTATTCAAATGAAATTCAAAAAGATCAAGGATGATGATCTGCCACCCACTACCGTTGCAGTTGTAAATGTGTCCAAGGATTCTTGGATTCACTTGTTGCTGCCAGTATGTCACACACAGGCACCATACCTTTCATGCTGGCAGCCCAAACAGCCACCTTCATGCACTGATGCATAACACTTCTTCTAAACATTAAAGGAAAACTACACCCAAAACCTGAAAAAATATATGTTGTGCAGAGTGTTTTAATTTGTATGTGAAGTTCTAGTGTTTCCTTCCCTCTGACTGGTATTAGGAGTTTTTCACCAATTAGCCTGCTACCTTTAGGCTAGTTTTACGACTCCTGGGGATCTCCATACCTGATAGTGTAATTGTATTTCTGGTTCCCACAGTGCATCTTGTCTCACATGACTGTGATGTAAGAGAGACCCAATATTCAGCACACACATGCCAAACAAACTAAATATCTTGGAAGCTTTACAAGCTGCACAAAAATTACCAGCAGCAAAGTTTTTAAGGACAGTAAAACCTTTAGGATGAGGGTGGTCACCAAGCTGAATTCTACAGATTTTAAAATATAGCCATCTCTGTTGTTGTGAACTGATTGTAATGCAATGCTTTCTGCTGGATTTATGGTCTCTGCTACATCACCATTACAGGAAACAAGGTGCATTGTAGGACAAAGAAATGCAATAAAACTATTTGATATGGTGATCTCCAGTGGTCGTAAAACTCCCCTAAAGCTAGCAGGCTAATTTAGGAAAAACTCCTAATACCGGTCAGAGGGAAGGAAACACTAGAACTTCACATACAAATTAAAACACTCTGCACAACATATCTTTTTTCAAGTTTTGGGTGTAGTTTTCCTTTAATCCACTATCATGGCCCATTTGCCCTTCTATTCAGGGATTCTGCCAAGACAGATAAGAGAACTTGGGACTCCCACAGTTCAGCTTTAATGGTCCAGAGCCACAGTGGGAGGGTATCTGCAGTCTGTGGAGGTCACATGCATCTACATTTAAAAAGATACTGGGCTAGATAATGCAAAGCTTGAGTGCAGCAAAAACAAATGTTTTCACTTTCAGTCTGGTTGTAGTCTGGGCTTCCTGCAAAAAAGTACCAGTTTGTATGGTACAAATGTGACTACACGGTGGCACAAAACTAGGGACTGCACACATGCAAATGAAAGTTGGAGCCTGCATACAGTGAGCTAAGCTATATTCAGAGTATTATGAGGATTCTAAGGGTACTTACAGATTACTTTGTGTGAAAGGCTTGTTTGAACTTAGTGCACAGTATGGAAGACACTTTCAAACAGTCCGTATATGACTTCTGAGGCTCGGACTGCATGGAAAAACACTGGACGAAGTTGGTATGTTAATGTACTTCCTTACTTCAAGTAGGACATTTGTGTGACTGGGGTGGGACAAATTGATTTGCATGTTCGTTTTATTTTATTTCTATTTGATTCATTTTTGTGAGATATAGTTCCGTGAGAGATCAGTGAGTGAGACATCATGATATTCAGCCCATTTCAAAGAACATTACCTAAGTGTCCATAATCACATATAGATATGTTACATCACTTAAGTATTAAGGTGTGACCAGTGGTTGGTTTACCACTACTTAATCCAACCCCTAGGTGCGTAATGAGGCCCTGAGGTGTAACTACAGGTAAACCAACTCCTGGGAGTATCTTAATGCTATTATTAAAATGAACAGATGTACAGGAACATTTCTATACATTTTTACTGTACTCGTAAGTTTTAAAGAGATTTATTTTTTTATTTAGCAACTATTCTTTGCTGGTTTATGAGAAGAAAATAGTCCCTTTTTGTTACCTTTTCTCTTAGTTTAGAGTCAAATCCATTAGAGATGTTCAGTTTGATTGGCTTACACTCATTCTGAAACAAGGGACTGCCAAATGAGCACAGTAATTTAAATAAAAACAAAAAACAGAAAACATTTTTAGCCCCCACCCAATTGTCCAAGTCTTCTGTGATATTAAAGTGGTTAGATCTTCTCTGCTTCCTTAACAGCACTGAAAAGAACAGTAACTATACAGTGGTGAGACAGGGTGGCAGTAGCCAAGAGAGTGCTGTCAGTGTTTGCTTGCCATCTGTGGAGTTTGTGAGGCTCTAAACTTAATCCAGTGAATCTCTGCATATTATAACATCACTCGGTTAGACCCTCTATGCGCTTGGGCAGAGGGGACTAACAAGGAGATCACTGGGGAGTGCAGAATACTTGCGACCTACACAAAGAGATTGTGTCTGTTTTTAGACAGTTCTGTTCTAGTGGGGGGAATTGTGTAGAGCTGATGCTCCATGTTTTTAAATAGATAAGGACACAGCTTCAGTGCAGGGAGCTAGAACCCCTGTTACTCTGGGTTCAGTGCTGATAAATTCGGATGCTCACACGAGTGGCGCGAGCATGTGCGGCATGCTGAGACGTGTGGAGACGCGTGTTAGCAGTGAGCAGGGAGAAGGAGGTAGGACACACAGATTGTAAACAAGGTAAAGAGAGATTGTAGCACATTGTTGGTGGAAAATGGAGACAAAGGGTATAGAAGTGTGCAATCTGCCAGCTTCACTGTTATCATCAGAGGGGGATCTGTTGATAAGTTGTACAGGTGTAACTTGTACGAGGCGGCTGAATTGGGGGTTGACTATAACAGTTCTGAGTGTGCAAAATGTAAATTAAATAGAGAACTGCATGTCAACTTAACCAAGGTTATGGAATGGTTGGAGTTGTTTGAGAACAGTCAGATGGAGTTAACATCAAGGCTAAAGATTTTGTCAAGTTTGAATGAAAATGAGACTGGTAGGGAGGCAAATAGCTCAGTAAGTGGGCAGGGCAAAAGAAAGGTGAGTGAGAAGGGAGAAGGAAGTCATCAAGCTGAAAGGGGTGATACAGTTAGGGTTAAAATAAAACGTAGAGGGGTGAGCCCTCTTGGACCAGTTCCAACACATTTAAGAGGAGAGGATGTGGGGAATATACAAGAAATTGATAGGGATAGAGGAAGGCAGGACACATAGGACTTTGCTAAGCATGTGGAAAATTAGCTTAGTGTGTTAAATGGAATTCCAGTGGAAAATAGTTATAATGACTTGGGAAATTTAAATCAGTCAAATATGGCAGTTGGGCATGGCAGTTTGGATGCAGTAGAAACAGAAAGTGGAGGACAACCAAATCCAAAACAAGTTATTGTCATAGGAGATTCTATTATAAAATACACTGACCAATACATATGTAACCAGGATAAAACTAATAAAATGGTTAGTGTTTTTTCTGGGGCAGGTACCTTGGATTTATATAGCATGGCCAATAATATATTCAGTGGGGCAGGGGAAAGTCCCCTGGCAGTGATTCATGTGGGCATAAATGATATTATGAGGAAAACCTTGCCAGAAATGCAGAAGGATTATAGCAAGTTAGTAGAGAATGTGGTCAAAAAAAAAGGTTGTGAGATGGTGATTTCTGAGATATTACCTGAGCCCAGGGCATCTGTTTATAAGAAAAAAAAATTGCTTTAACTAATGAATGGCTACATAAATGGACTGGAGCGAATAGCCATCGATTTATAAGACATTGGGGGATATTATTTGAGAATGAAAACAACCTGTACTGTAAGGATGGGCTGCATTTAAATTATAGGGGCAGTAGGATTTTAGGGATGAGACTGAGGCAGAAGATTGACAATTGTTTAAACTAAAACGTAAGGGGACAAATACCAGAGAATCTAAAGTAAATATTACCCAAGACAAAAAAAATTAATAATAGGATGTCAGCTATAAAAGTTATGTTTTGTAATGCTAGAAGTTTTAATGAAACCAATATGATAGAATTGAAAATGATAATGAGGAGGGAAAAATTGGATATGGTAGGGGTTGTGGAAACCTGGTGATCAAATAAGACCTTATGGCATCAGCAGATACCTGGTTATAGATCGGTAAATAAAAACAGAGATGGGAAAAGGGGTGGGGGTGGGTGGTGGCTCTCTTTATTAGAGATGGATTGGAAGCTAGGGTCATTGACCGAAATTGTTACTATTGAGCTGTTGGGTACAAAGGGGAAAAATGTAGGGTTTCAGCATTTTATAGAGCACCTAATACTAGTATGGAGGATACTGAAGCTTTTGTTGAACATATTGTTGGTTTGGCTGAAAGCACTGATATGGTGCTAATGGAGGAGTTAAATATGCCAAACATTGAATGGGGGGAACAGAAGGCAGGAAACAACTTAGATTGTAGAGTGCAGGAAGAACTAATGGTGGTAGGTGTTCAACAATGCATTCAGGAGGCTACAAGGGGGGATAACATATTGGATGTTATTCTAACAAATGTACCCGATGTTATCCGACAGATCAGTATTCAACCACAATTGGGTACAAGTGATCACAATTCTATAATGTTTAGGATGGTTTGGGTAACTAAGATAGTGAAGGGCAGTACAGTACAGCTTCTTTATAAATAGGGGGACTATGCAGCTGTGAGAGAGAGAGGTCGAGCAGAATTGACTGGGAAGACATGATGAAAGATCTGACTATGGAAGAATCTTGGGAGCTATTTTCAGATACAGTAAATGAGATAATAGGTAGGTATATCCCATGAAGGAACGCATATACTCACAAAGATAAAAAGCCACCGTGGCTTACAAGATCTATAATTAGATCTTGTAGGAAAAAGCAAGCAGTGTTCCAGAATATGAAGAAAAATAAATCAGTAGCATCTCGAAATAGGTATAGGAATATTCTGAAACAACTGAAGAAGGAGATTAAAAATGTAAAAAAACAGCTTGAATTTAGATTGGCAATGGGCAAAGATAATGGCAAAAGCTTTTATGCGTACGTGAATAGTAGAAGGGGAGGAAGCAGTATGGTTGGTCCATTGAATATAAATGGGGTCGTGACCTCTGAGCCAAAGGATATGGTAAATGAATTTAGTAGATGCTTTGGGGCTGTGTATGAGAAAACATGATGGGGTTGTAGATAACGGTGTGTCTGGGTATGGGCACATTAGATCCTAAAGAAATTATAACTGAAGAAAAGGTGAAGAATAGGATCATGAGATTAAAGGCTGATAAGGCGGCAGGACCGGATGGGATCCATCCATACTTCTTAAGGGGTTGGGGGACCTGTTGACACTGGTTATTACCAGGTTGGGTCAAAATTCCTTGGCAGAGGGTTTGGTGCCAGAGATGTGGAAATTGGCATATGTGGCCAATTTATAAGAAAGGGGAAAAAGAGTGAGGCTACGAATTATAGGCCAGTGAGCTTGACCTCTGTTATAGGGAAGATTATTGAAGGTATTTTGAGTGAAGCTATTACTGATGTTATGACAAGTGGGGGGTTAATAAATAAAAGTCAGCATGGATTTGTGTCTAACAGATCATGTGAAACAAATCTGATCACCTTCTGTGAGTTTAATAGTAAGCGTATTGATGAAGGGAAGAATGTGGACATGGTGATGCTGGATTTTAGTAGAGCGTTTGATACGGTTCCACACTGTGAGATTATTGATAAGCTTATTGGTATGGGGATTGATTCAATTATTGTAAGATGGGTTGAACAGTGGTTAACAAATAGGCAGCAGCAAGTGAGAATACAGGGTCATCTGTCAGAACCATTAAGGGTGGGGAGTGGTGTTCCCCAGGGTTCGGTGCTGGGACCATTGTTGTTTAATGTCTTTATAAGTGATTTGGAAATATTAAGTAACAATAAATTAATAACATTTGCAGATGATGTCAAAATTGGGGGAGTGGTGGATACATTCAATGACAGATTCATTTTCGGTCAGGATTTATGGAATGGGCGAATATAAATGGGATGGGTTTCAATAAGGAAAAATGCATTATAATGCATTTTGGTAGACATGATAGTCAGCATACCTATTACATGCAGGGTCTTAGTTTGAATGTTTCAGAGCGTGAAAAAGACTCAGGGTTTATATTCAAAATGACCTAAAAATGGTGCCCACGGAAGAACAACATCAAATAAAGCTATGTAGCTGGTAAATTGTACAAGAAGGGGGTTTCAGTCAAGAAGCAGGGATGTTTTGTTGCCACTGTACAAGACAGTGGTTAGGCCCATCTTGGACTATTGCTTCACTGTCTCTTGCCCTTTCCTCATAAAGGATATTAAATTAATGGAGAGGCCCCAGAGATCATTTACCAGACTAATTTCAGGATACCAGGGGATCTCGTATGAGGATAGACTGGATAAGTTGGGATTGTGGTCTTTGGTTAATAGAAGGGCAAGGGGAGACTTATTGTTATTATATAAGGCTTTAGGAGATGATCTTAAATTGGGATTGGAGATGAGGGTGAAATCATATAATTTGAGAATATATAATAGACAACTGAGGGAAGAAACAAGTAGGACTGAATTGAGAATGAATGGTTTTAAGTGTAGGGCAATTAGGATGTGGAATAGACTGCCACAGGAGGTGGTGGATGCTGATAGTCTGGTGATCTTTAAGAATAGATTGGATAGGTTCTTTGCTGAAGTTGGTGACGCATGTTACTGCCACTGAATTGTGGGGGAAGTCTATATGGGCTTTGCCTTCTTGACTTCCTTAAGTCTCCAGTATGAAATCCAGTATGAAGCTGCAAGCTTTATTTGTACAAAATATGCTTACCCACACCAATGACCCGGCCAGAGCGTGTCCATTGTATAGTCATACAGGTGATATCAGTTACGGAGGGAGCTCAGGTGGTCACATTTTCAATTCAGCATCATCAAGGGGTGGTGGTAGTGGGATGATGATGCTACTTAACAATTATAGGAGAGGCCTGGAAAATGTCTAACGTTGGTGGGGGTGGTAACCTGATTAATTTGGGGATTATTGACGCCCCTAATTTGTTTTTGTTTTACCGCTGTGTTTATGTGGCAGTGCTGTGTTTAAATGAAAACCAGTTTGAAGATGATCTTTAACACAAAAAAGCTTGATTTGTCGATAGAACAGTATGTGCCCTCTGCCTACTGCAGCAGATAGCTCATGTGAAATTAAATGTCTGCCTGACTGTTTTCTTTAGAATAAATGGAGTTTTTGACATATCATGTTTTTTTTCCATTCTAGGCCATGGATCTACTGTGTCTTCGGCTCCAACTACAGGTTTTCCATTAGTTAATTTAGGGACTTAAAATATGTGTGAGTCAATTAGATTGCAACTTTCTGTTTGTCCTTTTTATGTTTGTTGTGCACATGGACAAAGCTAACATATTGGTGGTACTCAATCAACGTAGGTGGCTGTGGAGGTGTGTGCTGTATAGGCCAATGGATGTAGAAATGCAGGAGGCTTGCTACTCAAAATTCACTTCTGAGAAGGCTGATGAAGACCATGTTCAGCTGAGTGATGGGCATAAACTTTGTGTAGTTCAAGGGATGCAACCCCAGCAATTACACTGGTTTTCCCACCCATTAGCCAGCTAACAGTCATCACGTTCAGGCTTTGCCATTCAACATCAAGCCCACACTGTGTGTGTGTGTTTCCCCTAGTTACTGTGCAGACAGTAGTTTTGAGAGTGTTTCTCTGAGAGCACTAAACATAGTGGGAAAAATTAGCATATAGAATGCAACTATAATAGCATTAAATATGTGAACAGCATGTCAATAATGAACAAAAAACATCAGAAATAGTTGATTTAATCTACGTATTGTGTATGTTCCTGTTAAAGAGCCCAGAATCACACTTTATTTTTTGAAGTGTCAGTTTCAGTGTAACTACGCGGTAGGTAATCATTAATTACATGTAATGAGGGGTAGTTACACTGTAATTCACATTTGATGCATGCAAGTGCAGTTACAGTGTAGTTATATTATAACTAAAGTGTAGTTAAGGAAATGTAAAAGTGTTACTAGCCCCTGATAACCAGTTTGACAACTTTGAAAAATGTGAGATTTATTTTTGCAGTACTTTCTTTTTTATTTGGACTTTATTTTCCTGCTTCTTCTGCTGTTGACCCCCAGCCCTGTCCCCAACCTCCATGACTTACCCATCTACTTCTTAACCTCGTTGGGTGAGTGGGTGTCATGGATGGTTGTGCAGTGCATGCAGGGTTGCAGCATTATCATGCCAACAGGGGGTCCGTTCTGCCAATTTGCTTCCCTTGAGTCAGAGATGGCAGTGTGCAAAGGTGCAGACATACAGTGTGAAGATGGTGCATACTCTCATCGTCCGCCTCTGATTTTCAGTTCTGGTGACCACTGTCATGCTGCCATCCCTCCACTAGGTGGCAGCCAAGCAGCAGTACAAACTGTCCCCCAACCCTGAAAGAAGAGATCCATCCATGGACTCTAAATTCTCCTTCCCCCACCGGCCCAGGAGCGACCTTGGTCCATTCCCGAACCCAGGTTGCTGGTGATACAGGAGGTGAAGCGTCCAGTGCCTCAACCCTTCAAGTCACTGTGGTGGCTAAAAGTTTACTATAGCCCAGATTTCCTTAGACAGTATTGTTTGTGGCCCTGAGAGGGTTTGAACCTGCAATCTAGTGTCTTACAGTTTGCTTTTACCCTCTGTACCATTCAACCAGTACTATATTTTTGCATTTCTTTCTCTTTTTACTTTATTACTGGGGGAGGTGACATAAAACCAAGATTAATGTCCTTTGGACTGTATTTGCTTTGACTGCTTGTCTACACATGACATCATTATGCCCTTTATGACATCATAACTATCACCACAGCAACAGACTGGGATGTCAGAAACATAATTGTGACTGCCGAAGTAGACAAGCAGTCAGAGCAAAAAGGGGATATATCCTGTTTTCCTGCAGATGTCCTTAGTATTAAAGAAAAAAGTGTGACATTTAAGAAAGGATGTGAAATATAATCTATATTGTGTCTAAATATTATATTTTTCAAAGTTGTCCCAACAACGTCGGGTTCTTCAAAGCCCTATGACACTGCAAGCAAACATTTAGCATTGACAAATGTTTGTTACAATGGAGGAGAAGTCATTAAGGCCATATAGACAATCTTGAACTTACAATAAGTCCATTCATGGACATGGAATTTATCTAAAACAAACAATTGGGTTTCACAGCTCTAAGCTGCTTAAATCCACAACATTCCTCATATCTGTTAACAATCCGGTAAAGTTAGGTGTTCTAAGCAGACCTTCCCCAAATGTAGGACTCAAATAAAATAAATCTGTCAGAACCTGAAAATATAGCCCATGTGCTGTAGATTAAAATGGCTCCCATTCTGACTGTAACAGTGTGAAAATAGCCCTTCTCAACTGTAAGCATGTTAATGTTACTAGAAGAAAAACAGAGCACTTGAAAAATGTTTGAGTAATAGCTTTTCATGTTGCACTGTTCATAAGTATAGTCCAAAAGAAAATTCACGTGGGCAATTCACCCTTGAAATTCCTGGTGGTGCGGCATAGAAAATGTATCCTCTTACCAAGCCATGCTGCACAGTAAAATTAGAACTAATGAGAGACCTCGATAAAACAGCCACAGCCTGGAACCCCTACCAGAGCACTGCTTACACTGCAGTATATTGTACACAGTGCAAATAGAATGTTTTAAAATCCAAAATACCTATTAGACAGAGCAATCAGCTTTATTATTAAAGAGCCTGTCCCTGCCCAATCCTAAAACACAGAACAAGCATGACTCATGTCTCTCAGAGCCTCAAGGAATAAGGTCCATAGCACGCATCAGTCATCAGAATTATCAAATTCGGCCTCTGCTCCAGGTTTGAATTTTGCTTCCTCTTTTAGATCTATTTGCCAGCATGACAGCAGTCAGAAAATTGATAAACTTTTTTACCATAGGCAGTCTAAGGTCTTGTGGGAATGCAGTGGCCAGGCAGTACTCCTATCCCTCACAGTTGCTCCATCATTCCATCAGACTGCTTTTTCTGGCACCTGGTCACATAGGGAAAAGTCAAAGGAGAAATGTATAGAGTTCATCGTCATACCACAAGGGCTGATTGCTTTTCGCTGCTGGCTTAAAAAAAGAGATCCCTGACCTACTGCCATTTTTCTGATGAAGAACTTCATGTAAGTTCGAAAGCATAAAACATCTGTGAATCTTTTGTTGATCCAATAAATGGTATCAGATCACCCATTTTGTTCATCTTCTCCAATCCACTGGTAACCACAAGCAGTACTCAAAGAGTGTTACTGGTCATTGGTGACACATAGGAGTTACTCTGTCGGCTTAGAACACTCGGAGTGAGCATACGGGGGTCAGTTTGCTTGGCAAGCGGCATATGAGAGCCATAAAAGGATGGTAGGAAAGAAGATGTTACTGTATTAGCTTGTTTAAAAAAAAACCTTCTCCCTTCTCTTGCAACTCTTAATACTGCATGTTCAGCACCCATTGCAGTACAAAGTCTCACGTGCAATCTCCTGCGGCCCCCTCTTGCAAACCAACAAATTAGCTCTACCGACATATTGTTAGTTTTCCAACACCTCCAAGTGGTATCTCATAATGAAGTAAAGTTTATTCCTGGCAGAGACGGGGTGGGTTGCTTGTCAGCAGCCACGGCTGTATTCACCGCAACAGTAATATTACTATCCTGTGCTCCCAACTTTGCAAGGTTGTCTCAGTTTTAGTGCCCATGTCCTGAAATGCCGCCAGTATAGCTTCCAGTAGCAGTCCATTACCCTTTTCCACTGCTTCCGCTGTGCCATGCCCTGCTGATTTTGTAGCTGACATATCTGTTTTCGTCTGCCTTACTCCAGTTGTACCTTTATTGGGATGCACCATTTTCACACTATTAATAGTCCTTGCTTTTAGAAATAGATTGATATAAAAATAGTCAAGGTGTGAAAAGAATGTATTCATTTTTCAGTCATTTAAGATGATCTCTCATATGTAACTCACTTAGGAAAGTCCTTCGTGGCTCTGTAGCACCCCCTACTTTCCATATTCTAATGTTCACATGTCATGGGGGATATACAAACCCCAGTCAAAAGTACATATACTGCAAACATAAATAATTCAAGGGCATTAATCTGCACTCTGGTCACAGCACAACAGTACCTGTGATACTGTGCTGCTTAGTACTGTGTTGCACTGCAGCTCCAAGAGTTATCTGTTAAAATTGGGCTCTCTTCCAGCCTCCCCACAATCCAAGGAGCAGAGCCTTGTTAATGACATTAAAAGGCTACATGATGGTCTGGTAATGACACCTTAGCGCCTAATGGGCAGTGGGTTCATTTGCGTGGGGATGTTAGAATATAACACATTTGTGCAGTAGCGCTAACAAGTTAGGGACCTGCCAACTGATTTGTTGTTAGGCTGTCTTTTCTCTATGCAGTGTCCTTGCCTTCATTGGCCTGCAGGGAGTTTTCTTTGTCACCGTACAACACTGCTAGTGCCTTGCTTTGTGCTGCACTCTTTGGGTATACTTATACATGATTTGCACACTCGCAGTTTACTCTATGCGTATATGAATTCTTCGCAAAAAACTGTGTTAGTGCAACAGTTAGGGTTCAGATTAAATCAACAAAAGTAGGGAAATGTGATGTTAAGGTTTCAAACCCTAATACATGTGCCCCACCACTGGAGCAAATGGCAGGTCTTCCTTGGGGTTGTCAACCCCAATGCTCACCCCATTGCAGTAACAGAGAAGCTGAGATGTGATGGAGACAGATGTGTACAGTATGTTTCATGAGTATATAGAATAGTTGAGCATTAGGGTTGACAATCCCAAGGAAGACTCTAGCCATCATTCACTTCAGTGATGGAAAAGAGGAGTTATGGTTCGAAACCCTAAAATCACATTTCCCTACTTTTATTGGTTTAATCTGAACCGTAACTGTTGCATTAATGCAGTTTTGAGCAAATAATTCCCATACTTTTTGAGATAGTATAATCGTGTCCTTATTTGCCTGTGGAAGCGTAGGGCCCTGTGCTCCCATCCCTCCATAGATGTGTGTATGTATGTTGCTGTGGGCCCTGTGCTTTCACTTGTAAGACAACCACAAACAGATTGTCAGCATAGCCTCCTTATTACCCTACATCATGTACCAGGTACTGGAAGTGTTGAAATCCCCGCTGAAACATTATTTTGCACCACTGCAATGTCATTCCATGACACAGGTGCAAAAACACAGTTTGGCCAGGACTGTAAAAATGACAGCTGTCATGTTCATGAGGTGGTATAAAAAAAATGGTTATGTTGAAAATTTGTTGTCAAGATATGTTAAATTACTGAAGTTACGAGCAAGCATAGGAAAATAGCAACAGATGCACATAACTTTGCCATTGTTACATATTTTGACCCCAGATTTTCAACATAGCCTTCTTATGACCCCACCACATGAACAAGAGTGGTGAAGATTTTCTAGTCTTGCCAAAAAAGGTGATTTTTGCCAAGCGACCGTGAGATCACCATTGGGACAGATTTGCATAATTTCACCAATGTGGTTCATAAGATGAGGTCCCAAAAAACACATGTTGAAAATGTGGGCTGAAAATATGCAAAAATGGCAAAGTTATTCCACAGAGTTGAAACCCCTATTGAGATACAATGAAGCACATTTTCCTTACTTTCTCATATAGCTGTCGATGTTTCCAGCAGCAAGATGTGTCTTCGATCGGAGACTGGATCTTTACCCTGGGACCTGTTCAGGTGAGTGAGGGTGTGTGGGGATATATTGGGGGTGCAGGGTGGGTGGGTGCTCAGTGGGAGGTCGGTGGGGGAAGATCAGCAAGGGCGTTTTCTTCTTTACAGGTTAAAAGTCATTGAGGAAGTTTTTATTACAAGCAGGACGGTGATGGGGGTTGCCATTAGACACCAGGGAAAGCGAATGTAAACCAGGATGGCATTGGAGGGTGAGGGTCCCATTAGACACCAGGAAACATTACAGATTATGGAGATGGCAATCAGAGGGTGGGGCTTACCACTAGACATCAGAAAAAAAAAAAACAAAGCAATATTGGATGTTGATCACGGAAGTGCCACTAGTTACCAGGGAAAAGATGTCAGGAAACTAGAAAGGATTTCCCCCTCGTGAAAAAGCATATTTTTCATTAACTCATTTTATGAAAAAAAAAAAATTTCTATCACAAGTCACAAAAAAAGATTTATAATCTTAAAAAAACATTTCAAGGGCAATTCTCCAACAGTTAAGTACAGAATCCAGCTAATGGGGTCCCGATGAGCCAGACAGATGAGTTGGTCTCTCTCCAGGATGTCATTTTTGTGGCTTTTGAAATTTATTTATTTTTTCATCTGAAAAACAGAAAACAAGATGGTGGCAAATGAAAAAAGATTTTTTCACACGAAAGAGGATTTGTCAATACGAAAAAGGATACTTTTCTGTATGACTCAATTCTTGTTTCATTGTCAGCGGCTAACCTGAAAGTGCCTACTGAGCATACTAAGACCCAAAATTTGAAAAATCTATAACTTTAAAATAGATTAATATTTTTTTGCACCAAACTAGCAAAAAGCCAAGCCCTTTCTGCCCAGAAAAGTTCAAACCAAATTTCCAGACCATTTGGGTGCTAGAGGTGGACAAAGAAAACAGCAAAAACCAAAAATCACTTTTTCACACTGTCCAGGTCTCAGAATCTGCACATCAGATCGGAACGCAAGGTGGCACATCAAGAGATCTACCTCACAGGACAGTGCATGCAAAATTTCATGCAGTTCCACTAAATGGAGCCAAAGCTATTAAGGTGCAAAATTTGAGGTTTAACGTTAAACACCCTACTCAACCCTAACTATAGTGATACTACCGTGCCACTATAATACTACTGTTTACTCCTTACATGCTATAGTGTTAGTAGAAGGAACACTGCATGACAGTAACTCTGACCTTTGAATATGGGCCCATTCTTACATGTTTGGGGTCTCTTGGATCAGTTTTATGTGACAGTGCAGTCTGGGAGATATAAATCAGTATTTAGCTACAATCATGTCTGGGTAATGCCCCCTTCAGTAAACATTTTTATTTTTTGCATCCACAATGAAACTTAGAAACATAGAATTTTTCAGCAGAAAAGGATTGGTAGGCCCAGCTAGTCTGCCCTATTTTTTCCTGCCTATTTCAACACCTTGTACCCTATTTGGTTGCTGGTGTCCCTCCCACCTTCCTTTCCTCCACTTATTACGCCCATGTGCCTGTCCCACTTGCTTGAAGCTACCTACTGTTTCCACCTCCACCACCTCTTCTGTCAGGCTATTCTAGGCATCCACCACCCCATCTAAGAAGAAGTATTTCCTCACATCCCTCTTAACAGCTTCATTGCGAGCCCCCATATACTGGTGCATGCCTTCATGTGCTGGAACCTTGGTCCCTTGTGCCTAGCCTGTGCAGCATCCCAGCTGCATGACCTGCATCCCTTTTCTGACCTCCCAGTGTCGGATACTGCAGCGAGGTGCTGTAGGGAGGTTGGTATTACAAGGGTACACGGTGGTTGGCGGCAGCAAGGTACAGCGTACAGGGCAAAGGGGAATGGTATTGGGGTAGTTAGGTGCGGGAGATGCCCTGGGTTTAGGCAGAGCCTAGAGAGAAGTCAGGCACGTTTGGTCTCCGTCACCATGATTCCCACCATAATGAGTGGGCAGGTAGCTGGGGGGGGCTGGCAACATCTGCCAATCCCCTTCATGCAGTGTTGAATGCTAGACATACAGGCAGATATCAGTGCTAAATGTTGATTACAAATTGTTCCTGGCAGTGTTTGCCAAAAGACTAGACCCCTTTCTAGCATCTTTAATCCACCCCGACCAGATGGGATTTGTAAGAACCCAACAGACTGAAGACAACACACGTTACACGCTCCGTATCCTCCATCATGTAGCCGTGACGGCCAGCGCCTGTCTCTTGCCAGTCTTGATGCAGAGAATGCATTGGATAGGACATCTTGACCCTATCTGTTTGCCACCCTCTGGAAATTTGGTTTTCCAACAGAATTTATTACCCATCTCCAAAGTGTTTACACCACACCACAAGCTCTGGTAAAGATAAATGGGCATGTGTCTCAGTCCTTCCGGTTTGATAGGGCACCTACCAGGGTTGCCCTATCACGTTTGCTGCTTGCCGCATACATTTGGCCCTTGGCCCAAGCCATCTGAGAGTGCCCTGCCATCTCTGGAATAATGGTGGATGGCAGAGAACATCATCTGGTGCTCAGTGCGGACAAGGTACTGCTGTATCTGCCAGACCTGGATACAACTTTATCGGAGGTCTTCTGTGTCCTGGTGGAATAGAGTAGAGTCTCAGATTATAAATTAAACACTGTGAAGACAAAGGTCTTGCTCCTGTATTAGTCCCCAGAGTGGCTCCAGAAGCACAGGTTCCCCTTAAAATGGGATCTGTGGGAGCTTAAATATTTAGGTATTAAACTCCCATTGAGTTTGGATAGACTGTGAGTCAAATATCAAACCTCTGTCTACACAACTCATGGCTGATCTCCAGCATTGGCATAATCTGCCACTAAGTCTAGTGCATCAGGTAGATACAGTATGGATGGTGGTCCTCCCCTGCTGTTTGTACATCTTTCAGAATATGCCCATAGTGCTCCCTGAAAAAGACTGGAGAAAGTGGCAGATGGCCATCTCATGATTTATCTGGGCAGGTAAGTGCCCTAGAATCTGTTTTCATACCAAATTGTAGTCAGGGACATAAGGGGGTCTTGCCTTGCTGGACCTTAAAACTTACAATGCGGCAGCACAGCTGTGAACAGTGTTCCAATGGCACACTGTGGGTCCCGGCCCACAGTGGCTGGAGATGGAAAAGGAAATGCCCCCTTTTGGGGAAGAACAAAATACCTCTGTGGATCCCACCTACAAGACAAGGAGCAACAAATCCATAATCCTTAAATCCAGAGCATTGGGAGAACATGGAGGTGGTTGGAGTCTTCCCTGAATCTGACTCCAGTCTTTATCCGAGTGTGCCCTCTGACATAATAGGGGGACTTTATTCCAGTCAAAACTGATGTTGCTTTCCGTTGCTGGCGCAGACTAAACCTAGTTTACCTAGAACAATTATGTACAGGTCAGCAGATAAAGTCCTTCTGTGATCTACAAACTCAGTTTGGCCTTGATTGCAGGGACTTTTACAGATGTCTTCAGGTAAGACACTACCTAGACACATGGCCAGAGGAGACCAGTGGTCAAGCCAAGCTTTCCCTCTTGATCTCCAACTTGGCAGCACACATCAACTTGCAGAGCACACGACACCCCATCTCCATCACTTATCAGGCCATACAAGGCATACAATTCTACAGGTACGCTGAGCTTCAAAACCATCACTACATGCAGCTAGAACTTATAACATCAGCGAGACTCTGAATATCCGTACCTGCCTATTACCATCTGTGCCAATGGTCCACTCTGTAATCCTGTATCCTGCTACAAACTGTGTTGCTATTTCGAGCTCCCAGTTACCGGAGCTACAGAATCAATGCCAGGTGCAAGGAGGAGGAGATTGCTGCTCATCTATGCAGAGGAGGGCAGAATATTTCAAAGGCTGCGGCGCTACCACTGCAGCGGCGCAGTAGTCAATGACATGAGTGGCACTCATCAGAGAAAAAACGCTATCTTGAGGGCCTTACAGAACTATATTGATTGTATGTTTTAACTGTACGTTAGGTAAGTTATTAACAAATACTTAGCGTATATGTACATTGTCCATTATTTCCAAGTCTGTGTGGGTTAAGAGGGAGTGCTGTGTGTGCAGTTATATGTTGGAAAGCCCAGGTCTGATATTGCATTTTTATAATAGGTACCATATATTATTCATTTATAGCATTTAGTTGAAATTGTGGTCCTTAACATTATTATCTTAACTTTGTATTACAGTGTTTTAACTTGTATACTTTATATGATGCTTATAAGGAACCCTCTATAAGAGGATTGTTTTATTTTGAAGGGAAGCAAGAATGCTTAGCCGCTAAAGGAAATGTTTGTTATTCCTAACCTTGTGACCAATGATTGCTATAATGGTTTTATTAAACCCCTTTTAATTAGTAGGATTGCTTCACCTATCTGTCCCTTAAGAATTAATTTGGCAAGGGTTGTTCTGAGCATGCAAAATAAGATCTGTAGGTTTAATTCAGGAGGGATGTTAAAATGTTTCTTTTTTTTTGTTTACTAGCTTGTGGTGATGTGAATCCAAACCCAGATCCCTCCCCAGTAACTGGCTATGATACTGATGCCCCTAATCATGGAGGGCTGAATATTGTGCATTTTAATGTGAGGCATCTGGGGAAGAAGTCTGATGCTACTGGAGACTGGGTGGAGGAACATAAACCAGGGATTATTATTATTACAGAGTCCTGGTTGAGCAATACAGTTTCTGATGACTCTATTGATTTAGTTAACTATCAGACTTTTAGGAAAGACAGGAACAAAAGGGGGGAGGAATTGTGATATATACAGAGAGTAGTTTAACTACTAAGGACATTCCATGCCCTATTTCAGATTGTGGTATAGAAGCCCTTGCCATTGAGATCACTGTGCCTCATAGAAAATCTTTTTTCCTAATGGGAGTTTATAAACCCCCCAAATTGGAAGTAAAGACCTTTCATGTGCTACTGGAATTTTTGTTGAAGTATAAACATTCCCATGAGTAATTCCTAACAGGTGATTTTAATGTTAATTGGGGAGACATTGACCCAAATCATGCTGTAACTGATTTTCAAGTTGACCTGGGTCTGCCTCAGTTAATTATGGAACCTACAGTACTTAATCACTGAGAGGCCAAGAAATCTACAATCTTGAATCTCAAGTTCACCAGTTCCCCCCAATATTATACGCCATATGGGGTACTACCTGAATCATTTTCTGACCATCAAAAGATATATGCTACTTGAACTAGTATTACTGCACCTAATCCAGGCCACAGGGTGTACTGGAGAAGCTTCAGACAATTTGATTATCTATCATTCATGTTAGATTAGAAAAAGTTAAGTGGTGTAGGCTGGATTTAATTCCCACTGCAACGGATGCTTGGGAATACTTTTTAACTGAGTTCTTAAAAATTTGTGACAAACGTGTACCAGTGAGAGTTAGGAAGTCTAAATCTAAGGGGAATATTTGGTTTAACAATGATTTACATGAAGCTAGGAAAAATAGAGACAGAAAGTGGGAAATTGATAAGAAATCTAAGAAGGATGATAATTGGACCTCATATAGACAAGCTCAAAATCCCTATACAACTAAAGTTAGGTTAGCTAAACAGGAGTATGTCAGAACTAAGCTAGACAGTAACCATGAACAGAATCCAGGATTATTCTGGAGGACTATCTCTGACTTAACAGGAAATAATAAACAGTCTAATGTAAATAAAATTATGGTTGATGGAGCTGAATTTACACTTGGGGAGGAAATTGTGGATATTTCTAACATACATTTCAGTAAGGTGGGTTCTTCTGTACCGATTAAGGATGCCCACCCAGATCATACAGCAAATGGGGTGATAAATCTTCTGGGTATGAGGGCTCTGAGGTATTTAGATTTAAATATATTTCTCCCGAAGAAGTGAGAACTGAATTATTGAGATTGAATATATCTAAGGCAATTGGGTTTGATGGGATCCCTGCCAGATTGTTGAAGTATGCAGCTCTTTGTATAGCAGAACCATTGGCTTTTATCTTCAACCTATCCTGCACTTGGAGTGATTTTCCTGAAGGATGGAATGTTGCAAGAGTGAAACCCATATTCAAGACTGGGGACAGGAGCGAGCTGGGCAATTATAGGCCCATCTCGCTCCTGCCGCAGATCTCTAAGGATTTTGAGAGAATTATCTCTAATCAATTGAGAGAATATTTGGATTTAAATAATAAGATGTCCACTTATCAGTCTGGTTTTAGGTCCCAACATGGTACCAATACTGCATTGGTTAAGGTGGTCACTGATCTGCAGCTGAACCTGGACAAGAGACAAATGGTTCAAGCTTTGTTTATAGATCTTTCTAAAGCTTTTGATACTTTAAACCACCAGGTGCTCCTGTCCGGGCTCAGCCAGATCGGTTTGTCCACCCAGGTTGTTAACTGGTTCTCCTCTTATTTAAATGAGAGAAGACAGTTTGAGGAAATAGGTCCTTTCAAGTCAAATTTAGTTAATGTGTCCTCTGGTGTCCCACAGGGTCAATTTTAGGGCCATTGTTATTTAACATCTGTATCAACAAGTTCAAAAATTTGACCTCCCAGACATTAAATACCATCTATATGTGGATGACACAATAACATATGTCGAGGGTCAAACTCTGGATTTGACTAGACCTAAACTCCAGATGGCTTTTGACCAGGTGCAGGAATTCTTTAATAGGCATCTTTTAAGATTACATCCTAAAAAGACCCAGGCCCTCTTGTTTAGGAATAAACAGTGTAAAGAACAGACTTTATATCTGGCCATTACAACATTAGATGGTACTGATATAATGGAGGTAGACCATTACAAGTATCTAGGTCTTTGGCTAGACTGCAACCTGACTTGGTCCCTCCATATAAATAATATGCTAGTGGGATTAAATAAGAAATTGGGGGCCCTTTATAGATTTAAAAAGTACATGTCCATAGATATTTATTTAAATGTAGCAAATTCCTTATTAATGCCAGTTTTAGACTATGGGGACCTCCTATATGGTGGAGCATCTGGCTCCCTGTTGAACAAGGTGGACCTTATGTTTCACAGAATGGCTCGCTTTGTCCTGGAGGTACCCTGTAGAACTCACAGGTATACATTGTTCTATAATCTAAATTGGTCAAAACCTTCTATTCGCAGGAATTTACATCTCCTGAAATTTATGTTTCTAATTTTGAAAAATTAGGTTCCAGCTTATATTCTTGAGCTATTCCTTCTTAGAAGTGTGAAAGATAATTTGAGGTCAGCCCAGGGCATACAATATTCAATTGTTAGATGTAATCTGAAAGTGGGCAAGTCATCTGTTTCGTACAGAGGAGCAGCTCTGTGGAATAAAATCACTTTATACTTAAGGGAAGTTGATCAACCAGTTTACTTATCTGACCTGAATAAGTGGTACCTGAGTTGGTCAGGTAGTTCTTCTCATTGTAGCCAATGTGATGCTTGCTAATTTTTGATTACTTGTGAACATAGCTATTTGTTGCCCTATTTATAATGTATGACTGTGTACCTTTTTATGTTGTAACTGATGTTTGTTTTGAGTATTTTTATACATTGTAACTGATGTTTGCTGCTTTAACAACTGGGACTTTACTGAAAATGAGCTAAGCTCAACTGGATGCTTCCCTTATTCTTCTGAATAAAAAGGATTTACTACTAATACTACTACTGCTATAACACCCTATATATGGCAGAGAAATGGTAGGGTGAGGTGGGAAGGGCTATAGCACCAAAGGATTCGGAGAGAGGCTACAGTGAGACAGGCAGGGTAAGCTTGTCACATGTGTGGCGTGAAAATGCTTAGAACCATTTTATTCACTTCTTTAGAAAGCCGGTAATAACAGCTAAATATGGGATGAGGGATATCGTGGTTTGCTGGAGACGATGTGGGGATGATAAGGTCACACACACACACACACACACACACACACACACACACCAACGCACGCACACACACACACTTATGTGGGCCTATACTTGTCTGGTAGACTTTCTTAGGAAACTGGAGGAGGCAGTCTCTCTATGTCAATAGCCCAGATTCCCCAAGGGATGACACATGAAACATTTGCTAGACATCATGTTAGTAGCAGTGCAGAAATGAATCACAAGAAGATGGCTTACAGCACAGGTGCCAGAATGATCACACTGGTGGGAGATGGTGAACCATATCTATAGCATGGAGAGAATCACTTTTGGGCTGAATGACAGGGTTGATACCTTCAGCTCTCGGTGGAATACATGGATCATCTGTGTCATGCAGCAGTGGCAGCATGATCCCACCTTCATCCCATAGGGGTGATAGATGCTTAGCAGGGTGAGATGTTGCAGTATAGTAATGGAATAGTCTAACCAAGGGGGTATCAGCTGGAAAGACAGACCCAACTTGGATGTACCCCTCCTCCCCAGCTAATATAGGGAGAGCAGCAGCCTACTGCAGCAGTTTACCTTTATGGGGCTGAGCACCATGGGCTTATTTATTTTGCTACTGGAATACTTCTGTATATATATTGTCACTGTATCCCTACATTTGTGAAACTTTTGCATTGTACACTGTGCATAATTTCCCTTTTGTGAAAAAATGTATTTATTTAGTTTTTGTTAACCAGGTAGGTACACTAGGCAGAAGCTGCCTGTTTTCAGGCATGACCCAGGAGAGTTACAACATAATTGATACAACACCAGAACAGTTTACAGTATACAGCAAAGTACAACAATTACTCAGATAAATGCAAACATTTAAGGATATGTAAGCAGGTGTGTCATAAGTTGAGTACCACCTACAACAGATAAAGTGCTAGATGCAATAGGGAGAGATGGACACAGAGCAAGACGGTATAAGCAGTTATTATAATCCATTGGTAAAAACAGTAAGAATACTAATGCCACAGTGCCAAGCAGACTCAGGAACAGTATTGGGCCCCAGTGCACCTTCTAGGGGGACATGTACATTTTTTTTTGGTTTGTTGTTTAACCAGGACTAGCACACTAAGCTGAAAGCTTGTTTACAGGTGCGACATGGGAGCACAGGGAAGTTAAGTGACTTGCTCAGGGTCACACAGTCTGCAAGTGGAAGCTGTGGGATTCAAACCCAGGTCTGGTCTGCTGGATGTCACCAGATTTGCAGCTCAGAGCCTTAAACCACTGCGCTATACTGCCTCCTAGTTCTGTCTTCAGTATCTTTGATACTGGGCTAATAAATTAAAAAAACAAACAGACAAAAAGAAAAAAAAACAGCAAAAACTGCCCAGGCTTTCTCTGATGGCAAAATCAGCTGTTCAAGGATAAACAGACAGCATGGATCACAAGGACTGCATTCCTGTCTTACAGACCTCGTGGCTCCCAAGATAATTATGGCAACCTATTTACCTTTTTGTAAAAAAACTGGCTGTAAAGTGTTTCTCATAATATTCATACTAAACAATAGTTTGTGTGCTTTGCGATCATTTAGGAAAGATAAAATGTTTGTACAGTAAAAAGTATTTGTGAAGATATATAAAAATATATAAATCTTCATGCAGTAAAAAATATTTGGGGAAAAATGTTCATACTGTACAATGGTTTTTGTACTTAAATTTGCAAGCATTGCATATTAATTTAGAAAATATATGTAATTTGCATATTAATTGAGATGTGTTTGTGTTTTGTGAATACTTTTAGTAAACTTGATTTTTATGTTAAGAAAACTTGATTTTAATCTACCTTTTCAATCACAGTTTTACACTTACGCATACATTGCAGTTTTTTTTTTTATTTAGACTTTGTTTATTCACTGGCTGCAGGCGGGGCACTTACCCCAACTCTGTCCACTCACCTTTCTCACCCTCTTGGCTGCCCAGTTTGGAGGTCCCATAGCTTGCTCCCTATGGCAGGGCTCCCAAAGGAGAAACTGAGATCTGCCTGTGGTCTGTCCGAGACTTACACTTTACGGCATCATTCAGTTGAGGTAGAGGGCCGTCATGAAGCACAGCCTTGTGTCGATTCTCCCTCAGCGTGGACATGCAGTGACATCAGTGTGAGGGCATGCTTTCTCCCACACATGCTACGCGGATGTCCACTGCTGCTGTAACCTTGACATGTGAGGTCCTGGCAAGGTGTACACCCAGCCTGTGCTGGGTGTTGCTGAAGTGTTGGGTGGCACCAACCCTCCCTCCCCCCAGAGGTGAAGAGCAGTCCATGGGATGCTCAAGCAACCTTCCTCCGGCCAGTCCTCTGACAACTCTGGCTTGTTCCTGAACTTGGGTCATCAGCGTCACAAGCGGTAGCACCACTGTTGCACTGGAAGGCTGGCCCTTGCATTCCACTTTTAAAGAGCAAGTGGCTTAGTAAGGATGTGTATCTTAATGAAGGTCTAGGATCTTTAGATGCCTTTGCAGTTATTCAGTTTGTTTATACTTGTGTCTTTACTTACCTTGTCATCATTTTATTTGTATTTTGCCAGCGGCTAGTAAAAAAAGAATCCAATGGAATCCTGGCATTATGATGTCAGAAACTCTTTACTGGCAAGGCTGGTAGTATATTTCAGTGGGAAACCGCAAGCCTGTTTTCAGATTTTCATGGAGAAATGACACTTTCTACCATCAAAATATTATATAGTTAATAGAAATATGTGATATTTGATAACCTGTGATCTTTTGTTGACATTTAGCAGGTGTAAGCTTCTTTGTAACCAGATTTTACTTGGGAAGGAGAAAACAGAAGCCACTTGTTGTTTAAAAAAAATCGTAAAATCATACAGAAGGACCACAATAGTGCAGATATATAAAAGGCTAAATTTGTTGCTGAGAGAAGTATCTATTTCTTTTGGAAAAGACAGAAAAATATATTTAGTTTCTCACTGAAATACATTGGGCTCCTAAGTAGCTAGCAGTTTCTGACATCACAATACCATAATTGTGTTGAATTCTTTTTTACTAACAGTGTGAAATGCAAAGGTAAAAACCCATTTGTTTCATTGCACTTACAATTATAAAATGGCAGGGTAAAATCATGTAATCTGATTGGCTCTTATTTTTGTGTAAAATATAGTTTACACGTGGTTAAAAAAAGGACTGCTCAGCAGTGAAGAGTCTGCAACACAGATCAATGGGCATTTAAAACACAGGCATTTCGGTTAGCCCCCTACTGCCAGAACTGATCTTCCACCACAAACATGGCTGCTACCTTTACACTGTAAAAGGATTTCAACTGGGCCTTAAAAATAAAACTACCTTAAATAAAAAAATAAAACAAATGAATTAAATGTTGTTTCTCTGATTATCACACTCTCCTTACATACATAAACAAATTAGAAACATTAAGTATTGTTTATAGTTTTCATTACAACGGTTTCTTTGCTAACAGTGAAAAATCCCCCTTCTGTCTTCACCTGCTCATCTGGGAACTCCCTTCTTCTTGCCCCGACAGTGAGTTAAGTAAGCAGTAAGCCACGACAGGGTGTGCATTAGACACTTTAACACACGGCTAGGAGGCGTAGTGAGGCATGAGGCCACCAGCCGAGTGCGTCCAGCCTCCTAGCCGTGTGTTAAAGTGTCTAACGCACACCCTGGAGTGGCTTATTGCGCTTATGAAATGGCCATCTTTAGTGCAACTGCATTTGGTAGGTTAAATTTCCAATTTAAAGTAGGAAAAAACATGTATGTTTGTGTCATTTTTAATAAAATAGTTCCTCTGCCTAAGTGTCCTTTTCTTTCTTTTTTTTTTTTTTTGCACTTAAGGAATTTTGTCCTAAAAAGGCTTCTGTACTTTAGGTCTGGTTGTCATGGCAGTATTCCTCCTCCCCCATGTTGTGTGGAAACAAGTAAGAGGAAAAAAAAAGAGTAAAATGCGTCTTTTTTTTTTTTTTATAATTACAAGTTCAAACTTCAAGAGCAGGCGGGCTGGCAGAGATAGACACACACAGAGTGAGCAGGCGGGCAGGTACAGAGATAGAGTGAGCGGGCGGGTAGAGAGGTCGTGGTTCCGCTTTCTAAAAAAAATAGATGAACAGGCAGGTTGGGAGAGACATCGCAGCTGTATTTTACAAATAAAATGAGAATTTTAACAGAGAGCGGGCGGGCTCGAAGAGAATTGAGAGGAGCAGGCGTGCTGGAGTACAGATTGCAGGTGTTCCATCCCCCCAGGAATGAGCGTGTGTGCAGTTCGTTTCTTGCTATATTAAAACACTGGGGCAATCTGAACGGGCGGTCAGATGTATTTGTTTTATTTGTTACAGTTCGGCTGGCACCACTTATGGCACAAACAAGATGGCTGCTTTTTTTTTGTTAAGGTTCTGAGTGGGCAGCATCACCTATATCAATGCCCACTGCCCAGTGCTGGACCTTTTTCCTGTGCATCAGACTGAATATCACATCCCTAGCAGCCAATCAGAGCTCCTATTTTATGATGCCCATTTCATAACTGAGTCTCTGACTTACTGTAACAAAGGCCTTTGTTATCTATGTTTACAGTGTGTTGGGAGAGAAACATTTTGCCAGCGGAACTGAGCAGAATTTGAAATCCATGTATTCCATGGTAAATATTCCATGATAAACATTCCATATCTTGAATATGGAGAACAGCAGAGAAAAAAAAACAGGAAGTAGAAAGTAGGCAATAATACGGTGACATCATCAATGACATCACTTGCAGTGGGCAGAAGGACTATTTTATCACAAATGCACACAAGTAAATCTATTTTTTTCTACATATAAACTTACTTTTCTAAATAGTCAAAAGTAAAAAAAAAAAAAAAAAAGCCAATTTTATAAGCACAGTAAGGCACTCAGCGGTGTGTGTAAACTATATTTTACAGCACGGCCAGCAGCTGAAGTCACTCAGCCTTCGGCCCCATGCCTTACTACGCCCCTGGCAATGCTGTAAAATATGGTTTATACACACCCCTTCATGCCTTATTGCTTACATATTTTATTATAAAAGTAGCAAGTCATCAGAATTCAATAAATAAAAGTCAGTTGTTTGTGTATTAAAAGTAAGCACTTGGGGCCAGATATTCAAAACTTAGCCCCGGGGCAAAATTAGCACTGCCTGGTGTGCAAAAATAGACTGGAACCATTTGTACACTATATTCAAAGGAATAGCCCAGGGGCTAAATCAGTTGAATGTAGTGTGCAAACAGGGCTGAGAGTGCAGTGCAAAAATAGCCCGGCAAATAAGGTAGCTCTGAATATAGCAACCAGGCAGTGCAGACTGCAACAGCAGCCCAGTGCACACAGAGGTGGAGTAAGGCAGAGTTGCAGTAGGTGGCCAATGTGGGTGATGGCAATGAAGTGGTGCTCAACAACTGCAAACAACACTGCAGGCCAAACATAGCAGAACTGTGCCATGGTTTTTGACAGGTTTGCCTGGCTCTAACATATTAGCCCGGTGCTAAATTTTGCTATATTCAAAGCGTCTATGCAAATGAGCCTACTTAGGCAATCCGTGGGCAAACAGCCACATTAGCATCTCATTATGGCCTGCTTTGCATGCATTACTATGTAGATTGCCAGGCGCTATTGCATGGTGCACACAACTGCACCTGTATGTCAGACTGGAACTACAGGTTGGTAGCTGCAGGCTGGGTGTGCTCACAGCTCCACCTGTATGTCGGACATGATACACAGTTTGGTAGCTGCAGGCTGGGTTTGGACACAGAAGCGCAAACTATTGTGGCCCAGGGTACTAGCAGCACAGGAACGGGTGGTTGTGCTGCATGCCATAGGCATATTGTTATTCCTGCTACAGTGTACATCAGATGGTACAATACCATAGTAGCTGGTATTGTAAGGGACACAGCAGTGCCTATGGTATGTTGGGCAACAATGACTCCTGCTATCCACACAGCGACATGCACAGTTGCCAGGTGTGTTCTGACAGTGGACACCACAGTCATACTGTCCTGTGACCCACATACGCTGTGCCAGAGACATGAGATTACCACACTAACATACACATGGCTGGCCATGTGTGACAGGGAGCCTGACCAGGTGTGTGGTATGTGCCCTGGGGGGAGGGGGGCAGACACATACCATCATACAGGCACACTGCTGTGAGGGGCATTTCCGTCACTGGCACATGTGCACTGTGTGGATGGCCTGAGCCAAGTGGCAGCACCTACACCTATGTGGTGCAGCCTGGCCACTCGTACACCCTCCCTCAGTACCCTTCATTCCCCCAGTGCTGCACGTGTGCACTGGATTGTGGTGGTATACCCCTAAGGGGGGACTGGATGCATTTGCTTCATGGATGCACTGACAAGGTGTCCACTGGGCTCTGGGGTACCCACAAATGCCTGTCAGGGTTGGGACCAGTGCCAGATGATGGCGACATGAGCAGTGCCATCTGTGTACAGCATGTCTCTTCCATGGCATGTACAGTGGCCTAAGGGTGGCCGTCTGCCCTCCCTGCCTCCTCACTGGCTGTAGTCATCAGGTGCACCATGATGCTGTTGTTCCTTATGGCCGTGTTGGCTGTTGCTGCTGTGTCCATGCCCCTATCCTTGTTTTGCTCAGAGTTAAGACTACCTTTTTCTGGGTGGTAATTTGTGCTGCACAAAATGTCATGCAAAGTTATGCAAACACACTTCGCGCAGTGCTAACGCACAGAATATAGCATAGTGTTTGTATTCATGTACATGCCCACACTCTCTTTGCACACTGCATACATTATAATTTTGCCCGGAGCTAAAGCAGCTTGCCTGCGCTATTTGGTCTTTTGAATATAAGGGACCTGTGCAAACCTGGTGTAAACAGTTTGCGCTCAGCGCAAAGTTTTGAATATCTGGCCCTTGCTCTTTAAGTTGTATAATGTTTGAATAATTAAAAGACACCTACTACAATGTTATATGATTTTGAAATAATACTTTATTATTTATAAAAGGTGTGGTCTAACCAAAATAAGAATATTTAAAAGGTACAATGATGAGTAAATTAAGTTACTACATGATTTTCTTAGAATATAAGGAAATTTATGGCAAACAAAATATGTTATTGCTTATTAGGGTTGTTACTATGTAGCAACCCTAATCCTGACTCCTGCTCCCCTGACCACAGTACAAGTCAATTAGTCATACTACCTAACTGAGTAGCTGCCCATGAAGTGATTTTTGAGCCCTACAAAAACTGACAACTATGCGATGTGTGTAGTACTTTCACATTTGTAACAATTCTGCTTCGTGGAGGGTGTACCTAATTGTGTGACAAGTAAGGTACAGGTTATAATGGTTGTAAACCTTTACAGATATCCATCCAAAAAGTATTCTGATTACATACGTTCAATATGTATTAAATACCAGAGGTGTGTGTCATGACTGTGGAAATGTACTTTGCCTGTCGTTCATAAGGGTAAGAGAAAGTGGGGTGGGTGGGTAGGTGATTAGGTTTCCTGTATACAAATTTTAATATGTGACCCTGTATGAGGTACCATACAATTAATCTATAACCTTGTACCTGTAGACTGTCCTTGTCATGAGGGTAGGGGATATGGTAGGGTGGGAGTTAGACATAAGAACCCTAATAGGACATTTCCAAGCTTTGTGGGCATTATGTTTGCAACCATAATAGTATATTTCCAACCTATGTACGGCTTACATTTTGTGTGGTAGCAACCCTAATGAGCATTAAAGTAGTTTTGTGCCATATATGTATACATAAGCTTGGGTTTCCTATTTTTCAGTTCAATTCAATTTTTATTTTACCAGGAGAATACACCATTGAGGCAGCTCCTTTACAAGGTGGTCCTGGGAGGACGCAATCAGGGTTCAAAAATGAAAATGCAATACAATAACAAATCATAAAAAAAGTACATTTACAAAGAAGACAATACAGAATAAAATACCAAATACAATACTGAATAAAATACATTTACAAAGATAACAGTACAAGTTATGCAAAAAATGACCCTAACAAAGGGGATCTAATTACAGGTTGATAATCTCAGGTAGAAGGGGAAGCTAAAATACAGATGGGTATTATAAGGACAGGAGAGGAGATGATGATGGGGAGATTGGGCAGGAAAAGTACAGAAGAAAAAGAGGGATAACTGGATGTAGACAAAGGTAGGACAAATAAAGAGTGGAATAGAGATAGTAGGAAGTACTCAAGGAGGGGATAACTGTAAGGAGGGTAAAGCATATAAGTGCTGGGTGGTAAAGCGGAGGAGACAGAGTTAAATTGGAGGGTCAGGTTAGGAATAGCATTGACAACCTTTCTTCTGTGAATGATTTAGCAGGGATTTGAAGGAGTACATCCCAACAAATTGTGTCGGTCTAATTGAGCTTTGGAGTGCGTTCCATAAGGAAGGTATTTTAGTAAATGAAATTTACATCACCCAAAATTCAAGTTCCAAACTTAAGTTCCTTTTCTTAGCTACTGTAATCAGTCTTGTATGCTAATTAAATCAGTTGTGGAGAGCACACGCTGAGCTGCAGCTAGTCACGCCTACAGAAATCAATACCTCGCACGCAGATTAAAACCGCACTTTGCGCCTCAAAAACTAGTAGCTACCCTACTAATTAATTAAACATTTAAAGGTGAAATGTAATAAAAACTGTATGAAAACCTCATCTGTGTACAGTGTCTTGTTTGAAACCAGTTCTTATGGTTGTCTTATAATATGCACATATTGCTCACATCTGACAGCTTAGCAAATCTGACAGCTCAGCAATTCTGACAGCTCAGCAGGGACGCACTGATGTACATGCTGTTTCACAGCTAGAAAGTCAAGCGAAGAGCCGCTGACAGGACTGTCCACAGAAGCAGCAGTTTTCAATTGGGCTCCGAACGTCTCAAAACAAATTTAAAAAACCTTTTTCCCTGAATGACCACAGCAACGTGTGCATGTGTGTGTGTGTAGATATATATGACATCCACAACAACATGTTTCAAATAAGACACTACACACAGATGAGTTTTTCATATGGTTTTTGTTGCATTTGACCTTTAAGTGTTAAGAACTCGCAGGTTCACTCACCTTGTTAGTATCGGTGACATCATTAAGGCACTGAAGTTCCACCCTTGTGCCAGTGATGTCACCACACTCACTCGGCGAGTAATCCAGGACTTTCTTAACATTTATTTTATTTTTATTAGGAATGATACTCTACCTCAGTACATGGAATTGTTGCAGATGAGGAAAAACTGTTCTTCATGACACTACATGTTTCTTAAAAGAAGCAGATTTTTCTCTGGGTTTAAAGCACTTGGTCAGAATTAAAATGCATTTTACTCACCTAATTAAAAAAATGATAAATTACTTATGCCTATATATATTATTTGGAGCTCTGCTGGAGAGAGGCACCAACACAGTGCTGACAGTGGTCTAGGAGAGTGGTATAGTTAATACTGATAATGCTGTTAATGGCACCAAGGTCAAGAAGAATGAGGGAAAGGGAACTGTTATCAGAGCTGTTTTCATCTGCAGGAATGTCATTAGTCATATTGAGGAATGCAGTCTTTGTGCTATGAACAGAATGAAAACCTTAAGAATATTGACGTGGGAGTGACAGGTAAAGGGCACTTTCTCAAGGACTTAACTGACAAAGGAAAGACTGGATGTGTTAAGTTTTGCTCATGCTCTCATCTGTCATTTGTTTAAACTGTTATAATTGCTACCTTTATAGATCAGTAAGAATGTGTTTGCAGATTATTATAGATACATCAAAACATAGAAAACTGTCAGCACAAGAAGGCCTGTTGGTCTATATAGTCTGCTCTTTGAGGTGGTACATGCCATCTGGGAGTCGGTGGCTGCCCTCCCCATCCCCCACCTCAGTCTCCCCCCATGTGTATTTCACCCCTCTTGAAACCCTCCACTGTTTTGCACAGACCACTGCTGTGGGTAGTTTATTCCACCCCTTACACCACACACTTTGTAAGTACTTCCTAATATCCTTCTTAAACCTATCACTTGCTAATTTTCCATTCATCCCCTGGTGTTAGTGTTACGACTATGAACAATTTACTTGAATTTACTTTGTGTCTACCCTGCATGTATTTAAATGTTTTGATCAGACCCCCTCTAAAGTCTGGTCTTCACTGAATACACATTGAGGCTTTGCAGTCTCTGCTCGTACATTCTCCCTTGTAGGTCCTGTATCATCATGATCACCTTCCTCTGCACTCTCAAGTCTTTTAATGTCCTTGCTTAGGTGAAGGTTCTAAAATTACACACAGTATTCCAGGTGCTATCTCACCAGAGTTCTGTACAGGGGCAAGAGTACCTCTTTTTCACCTGCTGCTGATCCCCCTTTCAATGCATCCCAGCATTATGTTCAATTTCCCTATCTTTTGTTACACTGTGTTGATGATTTGAGGTTGTTGAAGATCACCACTTCTAGATCCCTTTCTTCCTTATTCACTGTTTCCCCTTCCCTCAGCCTGTATTCAGCACCAGGATTTCTGCAGCCTATGTGCATATCTTTCCATTTTGAAACATTGAAGGCCATCTGCCAGATCTTTGATCACCTCTTAAACCTTTCCAGGGCTTCCCTAAACTTGTGGATACCCTCCTCACATTTGACCTGACACAGAGATTGGAATCTTCGACAAGGAGGCAGATTTTTCCTATGATGATATATGGGGCGGCCCGCCATGGGCACAACACATGGCGCTCAATGTATGCACTTACCCGACCTCCACTGTAGTGCCTCCTGCCTGAGACTGCCGACACGAGCATCCCGATGGTCCTGGGCCATGCCTGATGCACCTGTGGGGATGGGGAGAATGGTGAGATGTGTGCACCACAGCACACCATGGCCTATGTGTCAGCATTGCACTGCTGTATGTATGGCCGTTGGCATACAAACCTGCACCTACATCATGGCCTGACCTCACCTCGGCATCCCTGCATCTCGCCATGCTGAGCAGCTGCTCCAGTATCCCGGGATCCTTCCACACCATATCCTGCCAGTGGTGTTACAGTTGACGGGCTGTCCGTTGCACGCCGCTGCTGGCCCCCAGCCATGCTCCGATTGCACACCACGCCTGGTCCCGCTTGGCGGCGGTGTGCCTCCTGCTCCCTGGTGGTAGCAGCATCCGGCCCCACTGCTGCATGCAGTTAACAAGCATGGCGGTCTCCATAAGTGTGTAGCTAGGAGACCGCTTGCTCAGCCTGAAGCCCAATCCCTGGGACATCTCCACAGCATGTGTTGAGACCTGCATGGGAGTAAGGAATAGCACACGTGTCAATACACAATAGACTGGCATCTGTGTCGACAACCCCCCCGTCCGGTGGTACACTCGCCTGTGTGCATGGTACATGGGGATGGAGCACAGCCACAGGACACACCAATGCACAACACCCCCTCAACAGCGCTGTCCCCACTGACAACATGCACTGCAGCCAGCATGGACCAGCAGTGTGGTGCCATGCGCACGCACCGACCCACACTGCTGCACACTGCCCCAGTAGTGTACCGCCAGGCCTCCAGCCACATGCAGAGGTGAGCTCAGCATGGCACTGTAGAGTGTGGGTGTGGTCAGGCAGCACTGCATGCTGCCTTGCCACATGTCTGCACTTCCACCATCGCGGGGAGCACCCCGCTGCACCCATTGGCCTGTGCCCAGGGCGCGGTCCCATGGCCCCCCCCCCATTCTGACAGTATGACATGCGACATACGCCTACCTGGACTGTGCACTGCATGATCACGTGTGGATGGCACTGCTGACTATGGTAGCACACCTGGATGGAAAATGTGCAGGTCAGCATTAGCTAGTGGTACAAACAGTGATTACAGCAGCTGCAGTGGTGTGGCAGTGTCCACCTACCTGCTCCCATGCAGCGGCGCTGTCTCCTGTAGAGGAAGTAAACAGCAATGTTAGGCACACTGTGTAGTACATGCATTGGAACTGTGCATGCTGTGCAGTGTCTAGTACTCACCTGTGGCCTGGGTGTGTCCTCTGTGGTGCTTCGGGGGATAACATGTGGATTAGCACATGACTGGTATTGTGACTGTGGCCTGCTGCCTGTGGGTGCTGCATGCCCCTCAACCATCCCTGATTCCCAGGGATGTCCCTAAATATGCCTCAGGAATGTCCCAGTCCTACGTACAGTGGCATACCTATCACTGAAAAGTAGAGACTTTAAACTGAATATATTGTCAGCAAGTGGTGTAGCAGTCTAGCTGACATTTAGAACATGCCATTCATACTGTTCAGCATGTTGTACACAGCTTGTGGAACACATCTTGATATGCCATCAGATGTGTCCCTGGGTGTGTTCAGCTGTCCATGATCATTTTAAGGCCTGTCACTGTTCTGTGATAGGGGAGGTTGAGAGGTATGGAGTGCTGTGTCCTAGTACTTACCAGTGTGCAGTCTGAATTACATCTGTTCCTCCTGTCCAGTGGCACACCTGTCCCTCAGCACTGCTTCCAGCTCTTCAGCCTGTAACCCACGTAATGGTGCTGCATCCTAGCTAACCCCACCGTAATCACAACACACACATGGCGCACGTACATGCTACATGTACATCGCAGGTTGCAAATGCGCAGTTGCAGTCTGCAGCATGTGTTTGTGCACCTGCCTGATGTACATGCAGCCTGCACTCAACTGCGGCCTACGTGGTTTGCATGCATTTGCGTTATGCGTTGTGCAGGCTGAAATGTGACATATGTCCTGTCACAGCAGTGGTAATGAGTGACAACACGCAGATGTATGGTGCAGAGCTTTTACTAATGACAGGTGGGTTACACATGGGTGACACAGTACAATACAGTTATGTACAGGTGACAACCCCCACAATTACCATCACCCAGTGCCCATGCAGTGCACATACGTGACCCCACACAGTGCCCCCCCACCCCCACGCACATGCACACCCCGCAAAAGCAGCTGCCAGACGCACCCCATGCCCATCTCGTGGCAGCCCACCCCGCAGCCGCCACTGGTGGCATCGTGCCATGGGTGCACGCCCGTCTCATGCCTGTTGCTACCACCCAGTCCTCTTCCGCTTCGTGGACTGTGTTGTGGCACTTATCTCACTCTGCATACTCTGCACCCCTGTTGTACCGCCCCTGTCTGTGGGTGCCACTGGCACCATGTCCTCTGGGTCCAGCTGCGTCTCCCTGGTGCAGGTGGTGCATGCTGTGGTGCTGTCCCTCGGCCACTCCCCCTTGGGTGCACTGCTGTCCATGGCCTCCTTTCATGCCACCGCCTGTGCCGCCATGAGCCAGTTGTCCTGTGCCCAGCGCCTTCTGCCCCATTCCCCGGCAGCAGATTTTGCTGCTGCCTTCCTGCTTGTTGTCTCTGCAGCTTGTGCTGCCACCAGTGTACGGCCGGTTGCCTTTTGTGGCAGATGTCACCCCAGTACTGTGGGTGTGGGTGGCACAGGGGGCTGCAGTGCCCATGGTGCAGACGGTGGCACTGGTGCCGGTGTTTGCGAGCTGATGCCACTGCTGTGTCACAGCTGCAGAGGGGTGGCGTGGTGTTCTGCTGGCTGGTGTGGCGTGGTCTGTGCTGGTGGTAGCGGCAGTGGGAGTGTTGGCAGCACTGCCATTGGCACCACCACTGGCGGTGGTGCTGTGGGCTCTGCGCCAGTTCCTGGAGCCATGTGCAGGGCTGGTGCTGATTGCTCCTCCAGTGCCACCTGTGTGGCTACGTCGCACCCATCAGTGACCCATGGGTGCTGGGCTGCTTGTGTGGCCTGCAGCAGGGCCACAAGAGTGTCGGCCTGCCTCGATTGTTGCACCACTGACCCCTCGACGGCCATGGCTAGATGGGTGATGGCACACGTCTGTGCCTGTGCATTGGCCTGTGTGGCAGCCATGGCCTCCACAATACGTTCTATGGCGGAGGATGTGGTCTGCACCCCAGTCTCCAGCACCCCTATGAGTGCGTCTGTCAGCTCCTGCCATGCTGCTTGGTAGGCATCCATGCTGAGCTTTATGCAGCCCAGCATCTCCGACTGCTCTGGGTGGGCGGTCACCAGGGTCTGGCAGAACCCTGCATAGTCAGTCTGGGTCCATGGCCTCTCCACCTCTCGTGATGTCGTTGTCCCATTCAGGGCCTCCTCCAGCCTCTGGTAGGATGCGGGGCTCAGGTCCTGTGCTATGTCACTCCCCAGGCTGCCACAGCTGAGGTAATCACTGAGGTCCAGCCTGATCTCCTCTTGCAGCTGATCCCCCACTGTTTGCTGCTCCTCCACCACTGGTGTCTCGGCTGTGTCCTGCAGGGCCTGCCCTGCGGTGTCATGTGCACTGTCCACCACCATTGTGTCCACTGTTGCTGTGCCTGTGGGGAGACATCAGCGCATCACTGCTAAGTACGATGTCATGCCTGCTACCGTCCCACATCTGCATTGCTCTCCCATGCATGGGTGTTGCCACTGATCATGTCCTTACATGCCCCATTGCCATCTGCCTCTGCACCAGTGGGGGAACATGAGGGGATCAGTGTTGCTGCACCATTACATGATACCCATGCCTGCCACGGCCTACTACCCTGTGGCGCCATCCCACAGGGCACTGGCACAGTCGGCCATTGGCTTACCTTCCCCTGTGTCCTCTGGCTCATCACCTGTGGGGTTAACAACAGTGCTTTAGTGCTGCCACAGTCAATGCCCAACATGCGTGCCACCATACACGCCCCTGTGTCACTGTGTACATCATGCTGGGCAGTGCTGGATGCCACCTCACCTGCCCCTGTGTCTGCTGCAGCTGCACCTGCACCTGTGGGGGTGGGGGGGGAATACAGTGTGTCAGTGCTGCCTGCCCATGTGGTGGCTGCACCGCCTGCTGTTCATATGGCCATGCACCGTGCCAGGCTACATTCCCACATTGTCCCCCCCGTGCCCTGTTCCACACTGCATTGCTGTGCCCCACCTTCACGGTTCCCACTGTGCTGTAGCACACTGTCTGTGCACACAGCATGTCACACTCCCTCTTGCCCATTGTTGCATTTCATCTGCCTGTTCCATTTGCTATGCTTCGCACATCCACGTACCCGTCCCTGCATCTATCCGGAATGTGTCCAGCTCTGAGTCCCTGTGGACACTGTGCTGGCTCACAAATGCCAGCACCCTCTCTTCATGTGGGCTTGGGGGTCACACATCCTGTGGCCCACCTCCTGTGGCCATCGCCTGCCGCTTATTGAATGCCTCCTTCGCGTTGGCAGGGCACTTGAAGTCACTGTATCGCTTCTGCAGGTCGCGCACAGTGTGGCAAGCATGTGCCACTGCATTGACCTTCTGCACAACTTCTTCCCATGCCGCCTTCCTCTGGAGTCATTCTTGTCACTTGCCCCCCTTCCCCAACAATAGGTCTGGGTTTGCCTCCAGCTCCTCTAAGAGAACATCAGTCTCTTCAAACATGAAGTTCCTCTTCCTCTTCTTGCTAATGCTTGCCGACTCTCCCCTGCTACCTGCCATCTCATAGCTCCTTCGACACACCTGCGACTTGTGCACACCTTTATGGTTGTAGAGTTTTGACATGCGTAGTGCTACGCCACTCTTGTGGGCTGCAACATGCACTAGCGGCGTTAGTTGACATGCGTGATCCAGTGTTTCTTGGCATATCTCGTGGCTGTCTTGGAATCTGGCGCAGCTCACATGCCGTAGGGATTTTGGCATATCTTCCACACTGGTGTACTTAGCGCACTGCTCTGTCCGTTGTTTTGGAATTGGGCCCACAGACACTGAAACTGAAGGAGAGTATGGGACACTGTCCCTTGAAATCAGAGACACATCATCAAACATGAAGATGCAAGCTTAAAACACTGTGGAAACCAGTGCTTTGAGTTGCTTAGTGTTTAAATTTGCTTTAGCATCATAAACTGTTAAGAATTTTTTTTTAAACTTTAATTTTTATTAACATTTCCAGAAGAGGAGGTGCTTTTGAACCAGCATCAATGGTGGAATTGTGGAAAAATGGCTCCCACATCAGTAACTTTAAATATAATTATTTATGAAATTTAATTTGCAAAAATTACTGTTTAAATGGGATAAAGTGGTAAGGTGTAATGTAGGGAAGAGCAAGCTGAGCCAACAACAAACTGGACTGACTTTTCTACCAGAGGATCTGACTTGCAGACCGGCCTCCCAGGGGGGCAAAGGCTGCAGCGTTGGCTCAGCAAGAAATAACAACTGAGACCTGATCAGATCATGCTTCTACAGTGGTATTTTCATTGGGGCTAATCCTTGGATGGTAGCAGGAGTTGCGTTCTGGTTTCAGACCCTGTCAGCACACTTAGGGATTATTCAGGCAGCAATAAAAGAGCTCCGGACTGCGACGGATAATCATGCTTGGCAGCTTATGGAGGCAGGAGGATTGATCAGTGAAATGGAGGACTGCATGAATGTCTCAGTGGCTGACACACACAAATAGACTGAGTAGGCATGACTGATGTCAGAATGGGCAGACTGCTTGGAAGTTCAATCTCAGTGATCTAACATTAACATTATCAGAATGCCTGAGGGACTAGAAGTCAGGGATCCAGTGAAGTATGCTGATAGATGGATCCTGGAAGTGGTGGGCCAAGTGTGGCTATGGCCGGTTTGGAGGTAGAGCAAGCTCACAGAGTCCTAGGATGGAGACCAGGAGAGGGTGAGGAGCTATGACCATTTTTTGTAAAACTGACAAGATTCTGGGACAAAGAAAAGATTCTGCAAGCAGCTTGGACCAAAGCCATGAGTAAGGAGGAATGCCACATTATGCTTTTATCTGGACTATAATAAGCAGCTGCAAGACAAGCACAACAAATTTTGGGATATCAGAAAGCTGCTATTCCATGTTAAGCAGCTGACAGTTGCGCACTGTTCCCCTCCTGGCTGCGCATCAACTGGCCAGATGAGCCTGCAAAATTTTATAGCATGCCTAAGGAAGTAGTAGATTGCTTCAACACTATGGAAGTGGCTGAGGAGGGCAGATCGGACCCACCGATGCATTGTTTTTGCCACCTGAGACTGATCGAGACTCGCAAAAGGGCAATCGAATCTTGAACACCTGTAAGTACATATTACACTCTATGACAGGGAAGGCCTTGCTCAAGCTCCGGAGGCTCTTGCATGTCCGCTACATTGATTGACGACTGTTTGCACTGAATAGGGCATGTTGGAATCCATATCTTCTCTTTTCTCAGCTCTATTTTGTTCTGTTTGCCGAAGATGTGTGCAGAGTTGATGCTGTTGATGTTTGGAGTTAAGTTAAAAAACCCAACTTGGACCCTCGTCTGGCAGGCCTGATGGTGTCATCACCTAGTGTGATAATGGATTGCTGTGACACATTGGCTAAACCTTTTGTGGCTTACTCTGACTAGCTGATTAAGGCGTCTTGTACAACAGACAGTTGTCTGAAACAGGGAATGTGGTCTACGTAGCAGACTCCCAGGGGGCTTGATTTAATGGCATTTTGACTCTTAAGGAGCCAGCGGGGCTCATAATGTGAGAGAGTCTTGGGCTTCCTGAGAGCACGCAACCACTGGAATACCCCTTTTTTTCTTACCTAGTACATTGATCTTGGAGCCTGGGGCGACAAGTAACAGCCTGGAGCTATGGGCTATGTGGAGCAGTGCCTGAGGTGCAGCAAAACCTGATGGGGTAACTGAGTTGAATCTACCACTGGACTGGAGGAATGGATAGGAGGACCTGCAGTACAGTGTCGCTCACCGTGATCAGGCTACAATTTCATTTCATTTCATTTTTTATTGAAAGGTTAAACCCACTGAACTAAAGCCCATTTGCAAAGTAGTTCTTCATGCATAAAACGGTACAAGTTGCACATAAATTACATAAGAACACAGCATATAAAAGATAACTATAAACAATGTACACAATGCATTATGTATATAATAAATAGAATAAAGTATGGGGTGATGTGTGTAACAAGAATATAATTACTGACCAGCACTTTTCTCAATAGGGAATCCCGGTTATAATTTTCTGTTATAACCAGCTGGTTATATCGGCAAACATGTGCTGGGTTTCCCTCGGACCAAGCATGCGCCAGTCACCAGTCTTCCTTTACTTGCGACATTCCTGGAGCAGCTTCGTCTGGCCGCAGACTCGATCACCCCTCGCAGTCAAATTGACAGTAAGGTGATTTTTTTATTAAAAAAAAAAAGTCTTTCTCCACTGACCCTACCAAAAAAAAAAGGGAAAACGAAATAACTTTTTAAACATACACCGTTTTTTCCCCCTATCAGCAGGCATGAGCTAGCGGGTCTCCCCACTTCTTCATTGTGGAAGGACTCTGCAGCTCCACAACTGCTGTTGGGTGGTAAGTTGAACTATATATAAAAAAAAAAAACAGGAAATACAACTTTTGTAAGCACCTTCTTTTACAGCATCTCCACTTGTTGGAGCACTGTAACCTGGCAGACCACGGACCACACAGAATCCCGACTGGTCGGCAGCTGCCTGAACACCAACCTGTTTGCTTATTTTATTTTGTATAATTGCTGAGGCAAAAAAGCACTGGCCAGCAATTATATAATATAAAATATGGGGTGGTTGTGTCTATGTAGCATCCACAACCTCGAGTGTGTGTGTAAAATCTCATTGCACACACCACCCCATGTATTATTCTCTATTTTACACACACCCAAGGTGTTGGATGCCACATAAACCCAGAGACCAAGTGTGTAAAGTCAAGTTTTACATCACCCCATATTGTATTTTATATAATTGCTGAGTTTTGGTTTTGTGACCCAACAATTATATAAAATAAAAGAGACGTCTCCATGCCAGGTTTCAGCATCATCAGCGGCCAGACGTGGCTGCTTGAAGGAAGCTTGTTTTTTGTCTTTTTTTATGCAGGAGACAGCTTTTTTTTTTCATTGTACTTACCACCAAGTCAGAGTGGCGGTCGGGTCTCTGGCCGTTAAGTTCACTTTTGATGATGCAGAAGAGTGGGGACTGGTGCATATGCGCAGAGCAAGGGAAACCCGCACACTCCTTTATTATAACAAATTATGGCACGGGTTTCCCTATGGGAAAAACCGAAAACCATTAATTATAGTATTATGAAGCATTACTTGGGTAATCTCAGTTGAAAGAAAAGTTACAACTACCAAGGGAAGAGGTTAACCAGTATTTTAAAGCATAGACTGAGGGATGTTTAGGGTCTATTAAGATGAACTGGGCCAGAAGGGAGTTCCAGATCATGGGAACAAAATGACTAGAAAGTACTCAGACCAAATGGTGTTAGCACAAGCTCACAAAGACAGCCATTACACAGGGAAGGTTTGACATTCCTAAATTTCCACCAAATAATCCGGTGCCTTCCCGAAAACACATTTATATACAGATGTAAATTTATGGAGTTTGCTCCCGACTACCAGTGAAGTCCAGCCCAGGCTCTTATAGAGGTCACAGCGATGAGTTTCACAAGGACAGGTGAAAATTTATCTTGCCAGCTGATTGTACAGTATTAGTTTTTGGAACCAATCATTAGAAACATGTTTGTACAATAAGTCTCCATAATCAAAAATCGGAAAAATTTGAACCATAATTCTGATAAAGGAGACTCATCCTTGTGCCAGTTTTCCATATCAAATGCTCAGAATGTTTATTCCTGGGTCTAGCCAAAACCCAAGATTTTTGTGTGACTCTACTAGCTCCAATAGTATATCGTTATGTGCAACAATATTGATATCAGTAAATCTTCATCAGGGATATCTCTTTCAGCAGGTCATACCTATGGAACTTAACAGTCAGGTGCTAGGATCCCATGGAAGCCTTTTTCTGTAGCGGTCTACTAGGGGCTGCCCATGCTGATGTCGTTGTGCCGACGTCACATACGGTATAAAAGGGATTGGTGGCCCCGCTCCCTCCACAGTTCTTTCCTGCTGTTGCCTGACTCGCACGGTCTCCTGCGGAAGCTTCGTCGTTCAGTCAACCACCATTTTTTCACATTATTTTTTATTTACTTTAATTTTACGTCTAGACCCGTCGTGTTGTCCTCTCTTTTCTGCCACTGTGGAAAGAAGATTTTCCGGGATGATGACCACGACATCTGTGTTTGATGTCTTGGCTTTCACACACTCCTGAAGCCTGCACCATCTTCCAGAAAGTTAACCTTACCACTCTCCGGCGATGCAAACATGCCCTTAAGGTTTTTCTTATGGAGCAGAAACTGGCCAGTTTGGAACAGGAGGCTCCGTGTCCTCTTTATCCCCCCTCTCCAGCTCACTTCTCTGGGTCACAGGCTTCCAAGGGCCAGGACAAGACCTCGGGAAAGCACGAGGATAGGATCCACCACAAAGACTGCTCTCTGGGTCACCTGTCCTGCTCCCTGGGCATTACTCCTAAATCCTCCAGGACTTCCTCGTTGACCCCTGTGGGGGTTACCTCCTCTGCAGCCCCAGCCCTGGGTTCCCTGAGGCTGCTTCAGGTGGTGGTCTCTCCCTCGGCTCCTGCCAACACTTGGTCTTCGACCTCCTGGTTGGTGGCCCTTGCCCTAATGGCTCTCCCCGCTCCTCCATGGTTGTCTTCGGCATCGGGCTGTGCTGCCCTAGCCTTCGACAGTGGGTCATCAATGGCTGGCCTTAAGGCAAGTTCGTTGCACCCTGCTCTGGTGGGGTCATTGACGTTGGGTCTCCCTCAGCTTTGTCACCCTCAGGGGCCAGCAGCGGCGGGTGGTTCCTCCCTGCCACCGATTCCAGTCAAGACAGTCATTCAGCAGCCCATCGTCGACCTGAACTCCTTGCTTACTTCAGTCACCATGTCTCTGGTATGGCAGTTAACCCCAGCACTCACCAAGACATTGATGCCTCTAGCATAGACTGTGGGACCTGTTCTCCCTGCACCCTCTTTACATTGTCGGCATCTGCCGCGTCGGCCCATGGCTCGGACCTTGTCGACATTGAGGAGGAGTATCACCCTGACCTTCTTCTCCCTGAGGTGGAGGAAGAGGAGTAGGTATTGGAGGCAGAGGCCTATTCCACTGACAGGTCCACTGCCTCCTCCAGAAGTGGTGGCTGTGAGGGCCATACCTCTCAGTCCCCTCCTGAGAACCCTAGTTTTTATGGCATCTTGAAACTGCTCCAGTCTGCCATTGGGTTCCAGACTGAAGAGGATGATGCCACCAGATGGAACATGGTGGAGTTCCTGGAGATTCCTGACTCCCTACCCAAGGTCATCCCTCCCTTGCTGCCAGCCTTGGAGGATGTGGCCCAGGCAGTCTGGAGCAGATCCCACTCTGTGCCAGCTATGCCCAGGAAGGCAGATTGCCTCTATAATGCCCCCTTGGGCAAGCCCATTTATTCTGCCTAACCAGAGATGGACTCGGTGGTCATTAAAGCTGCCCATGACTGTTCCAAAGCACCTATCATCTTAGTTCTCTCCCTCTGGACAAGGAATCCAGGACGTTGGATCTCTGGGGTAAAAGGATATTTGCAGGGACACTGGTTTACTGGGATTGAGAAAGGGTATATTCCGTTTTGCACATTGTAAAAAATGGTATTGTCACTGGTGTCTGCTAAGCCAAAATCCGGTTTTACCAGTATTTGGTTCTGTGTACTTTATTTAACAATTTTTAACTCTGCTAACATGCATTTTAGCAATTTTGACCTCCACTATTGCACATCCTTCTATCCTTGTACCAATTTAAAGTTATTTTAGGTACAAGATGTAATGGCAGCAGCAGCAATACAGCCCCCATCCCTATGGTGTGATGGAAGCAGCACTACCTCCCCATCCCTCAGGTGCAATGGCAGCACCAAGAGTACTACGGCCCCCATCCCTCTGGTGTGATGGCAGCAGCAACAGCACTACCACCTCCCTCCCTCAGGTGTGACAGAAGTAGCAGCACTGCGGCCCCCATCCCTTAGATGTGATGACAGCAGTACTACATTCCCCATCCACCAGTGGTGATGGCAGAAGCAGTACAGCCCCCACCCCTTTGCTGTGATGGCAGTAGCAACAATGCAGTGCACATCCCTCTGGGGTGATGGCAGTAGTGACAGCATTATGATTCCCTTTCTTCAACACCCACACCCCACGTGCACAAGTTACAAATAACTTGGTCTCTTTGCTTGTTAGAACTCAGATGTGAATTCATCTGAACCATCACCGCTAAGGTGGACTACCTTTGTTTTTTCCTATCTATAATTTAACTGCATGAATTGGATTTCTGCCTATGACACCGCTGACCAGGATTAGGGAACAGACTTGGGTGTCGGGGGCCAGCTGGTGGGTGAAGGCTTGAGTGTCCAACAACCACTCACCTTCTTCTAGGAGGGAGGGTGGGTTCATGACTCAGCATTTTCTGTCCCCTGGTGGAGGCCAGAGGCACGACAACACATTGGCCCTCACTGCGGGAGGGAGCGTGACAAACGTCGGCTTGTGCCTTGACATCATGTGGCCTGTCACACTCCCAAGAAAATGGGAAAACACCCACTGGCCAACTGAAGGACGGCTGCTGGTCCCTTCATAAGCCGCAAGCCCCAGACATGTGCCCGTTCTGACCCCTACCATGCTCAGGATACACAGGAAGCTCTTTGGGGCAAGTCTCCTCCCCTGGTAGCCTCCCACAGGGGTAGGGGCCCACTCAATAAAGGGTTACTTTGGGTTATCTGGTAGCACAGCAGTAAGGGACAGTGGATGGTGGTCGGGACTCAACAGCGGTGGTAGGGGGCCTTGGCAGGCCTGAAGGAGTGGATGGCCAGGGGGTAGGAGGAGCAAAAAAAAAATGCTAGAATTTGCTTCTTTGAAATAAAGTGTCTTCACCTAAAAAATCCACAAGTGATTAGTGGAGGACCTTCAAATGGATTCATGCATCTCCCAGACATGTGGATGCTTTTTTTTTGACTTGGTGCCCATGAAAAGGGTGTCTCCCAGTTTTCATGTCTGAGCTCAGATGTGAATTGAGCACCACTCTGCCCACCAGCATCATACAGCCCCTGGGGTCTTACATTCTGTGTGTCATTGACTGTGCTTTCAAAATCCACTGGCCAAACATAAGTACACTTAAATACTTAACATTTGTTTTTTGCTGAAGCAGTCTATCAGAAAACATTTTGTTGTCACAGAGACTGAAACAGCAGGTGGGAGAAAGGTGCAAATGATCTAATTCACCTAAATGGGGTGCTGACTGTGAAGTCTTTTCATAAGTAGTAAGGCAGCTTTTTCCTTGTGAACATACTTTCATTCAGACTAGTTTTCATTCAAACAACTGAGGATTTTGGATGGCACTGCTGATTATAAACTTCAATAAGCTAGTTGGTAACAGTGATCCTGCATTTAGCAATCTACAACCTAGATTCTCATATGCAAAGAATAATTATACAATAAAAACCTGACTAAAATCTAAAAGCAAGCTTATAAAACACAAAATGTATCTGAACATTTATCTTTACCTCTACAAAATCATTGCAGCCCAAGTAAAACTCAAGTAAATTACCTGGTACCCTGACTACTATTCTATGATGTAGTACTAAACATATATTGGTATTTTTTTATATATTCTTTGTAAACCAAGTAAGGCCCACTAGGCAGAACTGCCTGTTTTTAGGAGTGACCTAGAAGCACTGGAGAGGTTAAGTGACTTGTTTGAAGTCTCACAGTATGCAGGTGGAGGTTGTGGGAATCAAACCCAAGTCTGCTGGATGTACCCAGTTCAGTCACTGTTTGTTATTCTAACCACTAGGCTATACTGCCAGCCATAATAACACCCATATACAATGTTTTAATATATAATTTTAATAATAGTGCACAGTACCTACAGTACAAATTATGAACATTAAACACTTTACAACATTTTACTAAAACTGAGTTATTCACCACTGTATCTGCTTAGTTTTTGTTACACCAAAGTGGGTGAATAGTTGACAGAGCACTGTAAATAGCTTTTGATCAGGCTTCATTATTCTACATCCAGAAACAGATAACATTTGTTTATTCTGGATTTATTTAATATTGATTTTCTGTGGCTCACTAAATGGAATCTAGCACTGCATGAGGCAGATGTTTTTTACATTTTGGAAGAGGCAACACATCTTATCCGTTTAGGATTCATGTTAGAAACAGAAGTCTTTCTTCATATTTAAAACATATTCAAGTGTTAGTGTATTCATTTAGTAGTTTATGCTGACTAATATATGCTGTAGAAAACAATAAAGGATTTATTGTAAAGCACTCAGGCTCTATAGTAGAACTCCTGCAATTTTCCAACAAGTTTTGCAAAAAAACTCTGCAATTTCAGGTTACTTTTCCTGCAGTTTTCCAGTGGCCTTGACCATGTGTGCTGATACTTGTAGACTCTTGGGCACATACTACAAGAAAACTGTGGTTTCAGGAAGGAAAGCAGTCCTCAGGTGATGGAGATGTAGGTGGGAAGCATGGGTGATTAAACTGAATGGCTGATTACAACAAAGCAGTGCGGGTGATTTCCTTACTGACGCTATAAGCAGCAAAGCCGAAAGAATGCAAAGCACAGCAGTATTCATTTTAAAATGCTGAAATCTGGGTCGGCCTGCTGGCACTGCGGTAGCACTACTGCTTGCAATGCCAGAGACCCAGGGTCGGAAGCAAACTTGGGTTGCTGGAGGTCTGGCCAGGGGAGTAGGATAGAGCACCTGGGGGACTGCTCTCCTCCTCCGGGGAGGGTGGGCTATAGATTCTGCTGCTTTACCACCACCTGTGTGACCACGGGTGGTGGTGCAATGGTGCTGCAGAGTGATCAGGAGGGGAGAACGCTAGCCAGGATCTGGAGCAGTGGCATGTCTCTATGTGACCTACCTCCTTGGATCTCCTCTAGTGCTGGTGCCATCAGGGACAGAGTCCAAAAAAACAGGAATAATCACCCCAGATCAGCCACTTGCAGAAGGGACCCAGGTGCCCCAGACTTCATAAACAGGCTCCATGAGGGACCCACTGGGCTATCCAACACACACTAAGGGAGTGTGGAGGGGTGATCTGGGGCCCTCTCCCTTCCCACCTGGGGGGGTACAACCCAGGCAGGACAGGGGCAGGTCCACAGGAGCTCCTGAACATTACCTGGGGGTGAAGCTAGGGGATACCCAGCCCAGGGATCTCTGAAAAGTGGAGACTGATGTTGTGAGAAGGGGACATAGAAAGAGAAAATAAAAAAAAATTAAAAAGATGCTGAAATCTTAGAGGTTCTGTGCAGTGACATGCAATTTCCGTGAGGCACCAGTACAAGAATTCAAAATCAGCATACCAAGCAGGATTCCATGATTGCTACCGGTGTTACCGGTAAAAATGGAAAACCAGGGTCCCTGGATATTTGTCTCTGCCCCCCTGGGACTCAGGATTTCCATTTACGTTTTCCACATGGTCAACTATTAGAATATCCTCTGGAGGAAGGGCAGGGCAGGGCAGCTGCCCAGGCCCTCCTGGAAGGGGCACAAAAGCAGGAGATTCTTAAAGTCCTGCAGGGAGCTGAGGCCCCCCAGGACACTTCTGGAAATGAGCTGTTTACAGCTCATGATGTCTTTCCTGGTGAAACATTTTCTAAATAAATAAAAAAATAAATCTAAGGGCTCTGTATGGTATGCCTGATACTACAGCATGGGCAGCTACCTCAGGCATTCCTGGCTCCGGGTTTGCAGCCGATGTGCAACAGAAGGTCTCGAATGCCCCTTTCATGGGCATCAAGCTTTTTGGTCCAGATGTTCAGGACAAAAGCAATGAACTGCAGGCCTCAGAGAGGGTCATCAAGTCGGCCTACTCCTTTTATCATATCCAACCCAGGAACTGTGCACGGTCTTCCTTTCAGAAAGCGCAACAGAAGGCCAGCCCGGTGGCACTGAGGGCTGAGGCACTGGATGCCTTACCTCATGTCACACCGGCAGCCCGGGTTAGGGAATGACCTCGGGTCATCAGGCAGCTGGCCAGCGGGGGAGGAAGCAAGATCATGCTGCCAAAAGGCAGCTCTCCTGTCCCGGGGAGGTTGCTCGCTCCTCCATAGTTCCGCTCCCATTGGGTGGAGGTTCTATGGAAAGAGGCAGGCGGAGGGTGGCAGGCGATTGTCAGGGTTAAGGGTGGAAGTGGCCTAGCTAGTACCTATGCATTAGTATTGCCTTCATCATAGCCATGCAAGTGCATGTCTGCCAGGGTCCTGGGATCCGGGAGAAATAAGGGAAAATACACCAAAACTGTAAATTAAAAAGAAAGCCCAGCGGAAGTCTGGGCAAGGGTCCCGACCTCAGGGCAAACATCAAGCCAGTGCTCCCTGCCCACCCCCAGTGCTAGAAAATCCTCCAAGGGTGGAGCAGCCACTCAGCCTACTTCTGCCTGACTCCGTTCCTGACCCCCTTCCTCTGGTTCCAAGCCCGGGGAGGTGGTCGGGGGTTGCTTCTCCCTCCACCTACAACATTTGAGGGAAATCACCTTGGATGCTTGGATACTGCAGCTTGTTCAAAAGGGCCACACACACTGGAGCTCCTGGAGAGGCCACCCACCATCCCGTTGGGGCCCGACTATTGTCCTCCCAGCCACCTTGTGGTGCTGAGGTAGGAAATCCAGTCTCTCTTGTGCAGATGTGCCATAGAAAACATTCCTCCAGCTCACTGGAACAAGGGGATTGCTCCAGAGTTTGCCTGGTCCCTAGAAAGACAGGAGATCTTCACCCCATCTTGATCTCAAGGGGCTCAATCAGTTCATTCAGTACAAGAGGTTCTATATGGTCACCCTCCAGGATCTGTTGCATCTCATCAAGCAGGGAGACTGACTTTGTTCTCTGGACATGCAGGATGCATATCTCCATATCCTGATACATCTCGGCCACCAGAAGTACCTTGGGTTCTCGTTCCAAGGAGAACATTCTCAATTCAGAGTCTTGCCCTTTGGCTTATCCTTTACACCGTGGGTTTTTATCAAAGTCGGCAGTGGCTATATCCCTTCGACGTGAAGGACTTTATGTGTGGACGATTATCTTTTGAAAGCCCTGACCAGGGAACTCCTACTAACCACCTTGCAAAGCACTCTGCAGCAGTTCCACTTCCTGAGCATCACTGGGAATTGGCCCAAGTCAGTTCTCTCTCACTCTTTGTGCCTCCAGGATACTGGTGTCATTCTGGATACCTTGCAGGGCAAAGCTTTTCTGCCTCAAGACAGGGCAGACCGCCTGATGGTGCAGGCTTCCTGAATGGCCCGGGAATGGTATGTTCTAGATTGGGCTTTTCTGTGTCTGCTGGGGCTGATGGCAGCTGCCATAGCCACTGTTCTGCTAGCCAGGCTCCACCTGTGGCCGCCCCAGTGGACCCTCTGGGTCCAGTGGGACCAGCGCCACGATGACCTGGATCAGTTAGTCCTAGTCTCCTCCCCTCTCCGCAGGGTCCTCTAGTGGTGGAAAAACCCCATCCATCTTTTCTGGGGGATCTCCTTCCTCATCCCCTCTCCTGGACAGGTCCTCACAATGGACGCCTCAGGATTAGGTGGGGGAGCCCACCTAGGTCCTTTCCAAACCCAGAGTCCTGTTCCATGATGGAGACAAGTCTCCACATCAATGTGCTTGAGATAAGAGTGGTCCTCTATGTCCTTCAGGCCTTTCAGGACCACCTGTCCATGGGTCACCTGCCGGTCCAGTCAGACAACATCAGTGTGGTGTACTGTCTCAAAAGACAAGAGGGGATTTACTCATACCCTCTGTGCTGGGAGGTGATGGGGGTCTGGTACTGGGTACTGGACCACGACCTCGAGCTCTCGGCCATCCATGTTCCAAGGGACCAAAACGTCTTGGCAGACATGTTAAGCTGATTGCAGTCTCAACCACAAGAGTGGGCACTGCTGCCCTCCGTGGCCGAAAGCCTCTTTGGAAGGTGGGGATAACCAGAGTTAGACCTTTTTGCATCCCCACACAATGCAAAACTGCTGCATTTCTGCTTACCAGATTCTGGGCCTGGAGTTTTTTGGCGAGACGCATTGTCCCTCTCCTAGAGAGGGAGTTTTCTTTATGCCCCCCCCCCGCTGATTCAATGGGTCCTTCTCGAGCTGCAGATGGAGGGGGCCTCCCTCATCCTGGTGACACAGTTTTGGCAGTGACAAATCTGGTTTCCACTGTTGCAACAGCTGGCAGTGGAACCCCCGGTCCTGCTCCCAGTGTGCCGGGATCTGCTTATCCAGGCCCAAGGGACCCTGGTCCATCCGAATCTCAAGTTCCTGTGGCTGCATGCCTGGCTCCTGAGGACGTAGCTATAGCCTGCTTTGGCATTTTCCAGAGAGTGGCTGATGTGCTGGTGGCAGCTAGGAAGCCTTTCACTAGAGCCACCTGTTCCATGAAGTTAAAAAAAGGTTTCGCCATTTGGCCATCTGCTCGTCACTTGGACCCTTTCACCTGTCTGGTGAACCAGGTCCTGGAATACCTTCTGTCCCTTTCCAACTTGGACCATAAATATTCCTCCATTAAGGTGTATGTCTGCCATCTCTGCTTTCCATGTGCCAATGGACAGTCGTCCAGTAGCCCAATTAAAGGTGGCTTGTATGTTTTTGCTGGGTATAACCCTGTCCTGGCTGGGGATCTGAATTTTGTTTTGGAGAAACTGATCCTGCCTGCTTTTGAACCAGCCTCATCTTGCAGTCTACGCTTCCTCTTGTGGAAAGCATTGTTTTTAGTCACTATTACTTCTGCTCTAAGTATTTCCAAGTGTCAGACTCTTATGTGTGAGCAGCCTTATTTAATTTTTCACAAAGACAGGATCTCTGCGTACCAGGCTACGTTTTCTGCCTAAGGTGGTGTCTGGGTTTACTCCTAATCAGTCCATCCACCTTAGTGTTTATTTCTCAGAGCATGCCAATCCAGGGGGAACATTGCTCCATACTTTAAATGTGCATAGGATTTTGCATTACTACACACATCCTACCAAGGACTGCAGAAAGTCCAAACATTTGTTGGTTTCTTTTGCTCCTGGGAAGGAAGGTTCCCCAGTTTCTAGACAGTGCTTGTCCAAATGGTTGGCAAACTGTATTACTTTTTGTTGTTGGAAGTATGGTAAGGAACTTCCTGGGGATGTCAAGGTCAATTGCACCAGGGGCATGGCCACCTCAGCTGCTTGTTTCAGGGATGTGTCTGCTGCTGACATTTTGCTGCTGCCACTTGGAGTTCTGTCCACACTTTTACCAGGCATTACAGTTTGGACATTGCCTCTCGCAGGCGAGCAGGTTTTGGCCTAGCCATGCTTCAGGGTCTCCTCTCCTCTCCTGAGGTCTTTTTATCCTGCCTTCCATTTGGTCCTTTCTGCTGTCACTGCTTGGGACTCGTTTCATAGGTGTGACGTGCTGAAAGAGATATCCCCTATGAAGATAGTACAGTTACGTAAGACCTTAGCATAACAGCAGATCTTCCAGAGAATCTCTTTCAGCAGGTTGTGCCATCCCATGCACCATCCCCCTTTGAGGTTCATCCTGTTGCAGACTGGCTACTTTTTTCTTAGGTGCTCCTGCCTTATAGAAGCCTAGGCACCCTTTCTCTCTCCTGGGTTCTCACAGGGTAGGCCAGGCATGGATGGTCCCCGGCAGGAAAGAACTGAGAGAGAGCGGAGCCACCTATGCCTTTATATGGTATGTGATGTTGGCACACCAACATTGGTGTGGGCAGCCCCTAGTAGACTACTACAGAAAAAGGCTTCCGTTGGATCCTAGTGCCTGAGGGCTAAGTTCCATAGGTGTGACTTGCTGAAAGAGATTCCCTCGAAGATTTATTGTTACGGTAAGTTCTTACATAACTGTACTTTCTTTTGAGTTTTGATTGGTGGCCAAAAAGCATGAGTTTAGTTTTGGCCAAGTTCAAGCTTTGCCATGAATTCAAGAAATATAACTGCAATTCACCATGACTCCTCTGGAGACTTAACTATACATCCATAGGCGATTTACTGGAGGCATAAATGACAGTGTTGTCAACATACATATGTTATTTAGCATTGGTGATACTGTCATTCAGACCCCTGAGATAAATTTTAAAAAGTAGAGGGCCGAGGCACAAACCCTGCCGAACTTCACTAGATATTTCAAGGGCACCAGACTCCATCCCATTCACAACAGTAATTTGTTTCCTGGATGACAGGTAAACCTCAAACCATTTTAAAACATAAGTTCCCATTCTTACTTCTGCCAGTCAAGATAGTAAAATTCTATGGTTTACCGTGTCAAAGGCCTTGGAGAGGTCAACAAAGATGGCCCCGGTAATCTGCCCAGAGTACATACAGTAGCTAGGTTGACATCATCCAAGACCTTCAACTCAGTAGCCACTGCGCTGTGATGCTTTCAGAACTAGACTGAAATTTGTCAGATGAGCCAGAATCATCCACAAAGCAATTGAGCTGTTTGGCGTTTAATCTTTCCAGGCATTTAGATGTGACCGAGGAAGGGAAATGGGACGATAATTAGTCATTTTTCCCTGGTGTCTCCCTTTAAAAAACAGGAACAATGTTAAGTTAACTTCCAATAGTTAGGCAATACTCTCACAGAAGAGGACCAATTAAAAAGGAAAGAGAAGGATTCACCAATCGGGTGAGCAGAAACTGCAAGTATAGAGGGAGACCACCACCCCCCAACACCCGAATGATTGGAAAGAGTAGTTCAGGAGATGCATGTGCCCTGCAGGGGTTCTTACGGCCCAGATTGGACTCCTGTAGAGGCCAAGAATGTTGGCTGTAGAGTTCCATTTTCATTGGTTGAAGGGCAAGATTTGTCTGGGGGGCCTTGGATCAAAAGGTACTGGTTTCACAACCCAATGTATCCTATTGCAACAGCTGACAGGTAAGCCTGAAACTGTAAATATCTCTGGTGCAGTGGGACCACTGGCAGGGTTACACAGGATGTCCATCAACTATGAGAGGCAGCCCATGGTGACCAACTGGACAGCACCATTGGCTCAGACTGCAGAGGACCCTAAGTGACTATCCAGTACAAGGGAGGCGGGGGATATATGTGGGTTATAACCACCAGTTATGGTTTGAGGTATTATGCTTTAAAGAGGGATGCTTAGGCTCTGTATGGTGAGACAGGTTTTAAACATGTTCTGAAAAAGCTATGTAAAATGTTAAAGTACATCATAAGGAGTAAACTGTGTGTCTAAGGCACTATTAACTGGCAAGAAGATGACTGAAGCAGGAAGGAAAAGGAGTTTAGTAGGTCAACCACAAGAAACAGCTACCAAGCTTGCCTTATTTCTAAGCTTCTCTCCCAGCACCTCAAATCTCTCCTGCACTACTTTTACTCTACATCCGTCCAGGTTATTGGTTCCCAAATGGATTACAGCAGCTTCCCATCTTCCCTCCAGTTAGGGCTGTAGTCTGGGTGTGATTCTCTACCGTCATATCTGGGGGAGACACCGCCTTCCTTCTGCCTAGCTTTGGGCTCTCAGCTATCCTTCCCATCCATTTGACTGTGGAGTCCCCCAACACTAAGACTTGCATCTTAATCTTTCCCTCCTTTTTTTTTCCCCTAACCCACATAAGTTCCACCCACATGGTCTGGGCCACACACACCGCTTGGCTCCTTCCACACAGATTGGATCTCCCTCCCTGGAGTCAGTGGTGGACCTGTACTATCAGTTTGGCACCCATGGGAAGCAACCTTCTCTGGTGACTCTAGGGGCTGATATATGTTCCTTGTTAGTAACCACAGGGTCCAGGACCTGCCATTCCAACTTGCCCACCCTCCTGCACTGTAGTACACCATCTTGGCTCTTAAACTGATTGGGTCACCTGGGGAAGATGATGCATATTGTGTTATAGCTAGAAAAAGTTCAGTTATATGAACATTTTTAGTACAATCCTAGTTTAGTTACTCTGGTTTTGCATACATAAATACTTTTTAACTTAAATGCGACTTCTTAAAAAAAAATCTTGTGTATTTATATATTCATTGCTTGCTTGTTACTTGCCTTCTTATATGCAGACTTTGTTATAATGCAACTATTGTATGACTTGCATTTGAATTTAAGTAATATAATTGTTGATGCTGCCTCTTCACCCTGGGATCCTCTGCAGAGTAGGTGATGAACCTAAATGTGGCAATCTCAGTGAAAAGAAATCATAAATAAAAAGAAAAACGAGATTTTTTAATCATATGTAAGATTAATAGCAAGACCTGCATTTTGGAACCAGGCCTCTTGACAGGAATTCCAGGAATTCCAGGCCCTGGGGAAAGTTCAGACTCTGGGGCCCCTACCAACTTGCAGCCCCTTTCCTGCATATAGTATGCTGGGTGGCCTGGGTCTTTCTTGGTGCTGGGCCCCAGGAATTATCCCCTGCTCCCCTACCCTCTCAAATGCCCTGTTGGAAACATAGAAACATAGAATTTGCTGACAGAAAAAAGGCTACTGGACACATAGTGTCTACACAGGTAAATGCAGAATCCCCAAAATTTAGATCACATTACTAATTATGCCATGATATGTAAGTTTCAGTTATAAAAAAATGTAATCTAGGGATTTAGATCATACGTAATTTTAAGCTAGAACAAGGTTCTAGAAGTTACTATATCAAAGTATAGTAAACTTAAGAAATAAGGCATAACTTTGTGTGGGTCATTACGTGATTTACCCTCACCTCATATGGTGTGCGAAACCACATGCGTGGTGGCTAAATCCCACAACAACCCATGCCCTGGAGTGCCTCATTGCATTTATAAAACTGACCTTCTATGAAAAACACATACATGAACAAATAAATTCTTAAATATTTTTAAAAATAAATTAAGTAAATAATGATGTGTTGCATACACCAATCAAGAAAATAGTCCCAATTTAATAATTACGTGTAGCTTAAGTTAAGCAATATACTACGAGAGGGTTGGGTGATGCCAGGTTTACCCGCGCCTGGTGTGTGGTTTGGTCATGAGGCAGGCTGGTGAGCAAACACACCAGGCGTGGGTAAATTCTGGCATGACCCCCCACACCATCAAGGGGCATGTTGCGATTATAAAATGTGTCCCTTGTTTTGGGAGAAAATAAATTAAGAAAAATAGTTCTTTGTTTCAGTTTCAAATATTTTTAGTGCATGTATTTCTGCGCCAGTAAAAAATGGTCCTGGGTTGCTAGGGATGCAGTCCTGGGTTACTATGGGGCAGTTTGGTTTTCTGACTATGCCCAGGAGTGTTTTGGAATTTTTAACGCAGTGTTTTTACTGGCACAGGAGATGTTCTAAGCTGTACCCCATGTGAGCATTTGACTGTGTCCCAGCTCTGTTTTTTATTGTGGTAGTTGGGACACAGTTCTGAAGTTGCTTCGTTTTTTTTTTCCTTGTATTGTGTTGATGGTCAGCAGCAGTTCACATATTCCTTCCCCGGTTCTGTTCAGCTTTTGGGAGGAGAAGCAAACTTATTTTTTAAATTTATTTATTGTTTTCTTTTTGCCTTGACCACCGGAACAATGGAGAGGGTCTGAGGTCAGAGGCTGCCGAGTAGGAACTGCCAGAATAATTAACATGTGTAGTGCTTCTGTGAATGCCCTTCCGATCCATCTCTTCGGCTCTCCTGGGTCCAGAAGGTGAAGATGTCAGGAAATGGGGGTCGAGGAATCAACTTAGGTACGCTCAGGGAGGTGTCACGGATGAAGATTGTGTCAAAATAACTTTTGTGGTTTGAACAGGGGTTTGAGTATCGGGGCAGGAGTGAAGCAGCATTTCTGGGAGATAGGCGTTTAGCGGGAATTTTCTCTTTGCCATTTCTGAGTTTGTGTTGGTGAAGTGATTTTGGGGGCATTACTGATGCGGCTGACTGTTGGCTGGCACCTTTTACCATGGGGTGATACTAGGATTTACAGTGCAGGGTTTGCTGGAGGTTTTTTTGTATGCCTATTTTATAATAGAGAATTTATGTCACTGGAGGTGAAAGCATGTTATATTAAATTTTTTAGGTCCTTCCTCCCGTACTATCATCTATTAAGGCTGTTTGTCATTTTACTCCCACCTCCAACAGAACTGTCTGTGCTTTAATACAACTTACTCCCCAAACTTAATAAGTCAGTAAAGATGTTAGCCCAGATGCTGTGCATAAAAGAGAACTACAGTCAAAATTTGCACAAACATGGGTTGTGCAGAATGTTTTGATTTCTTTGTGTAGAGCTAGTGTTTCCTTTCCTTTGTTTGCTGTTAGGAGTTTTTGTAAGTTTGCCTACTAGTTTTATACCCCTTGGTATTTCCATGTTTGAATTTTTTATTGCTCTTCTTTTTCCTGCATTGCCTCCTGTGCCATGTGACAGTAACGAGTTCAGGACCAATGATTCAGTGAGTGATGGCTGCGACTGCAGCAGCAATCTGATGTCAGCAGCCTGATTTTCTGGCCTCAGCTAAATACCTCCTTCTAAACCAATCTTTTTGTTTTATAGGTATGTGTCTGAATCTCACCAGCTGGAATAAATGTTTTGTTTTTAAATCTTTTCATTTCATCAAAGTGCACACTGCCGTAAAAAGCACACAGATCACCCAGGTCATCTTTGCTACAGTTAGTGAAGAAATAGCCCAAGTATCCCTAAGGTGTTTGCCAGACTGTGAATGTAGCCTTTATTGGTGCTCACTAGATGAGGAGAGACACTTAAAGGGACAATCTTTGACAGAATATTTCATTCATAATCGTAATGTAATACCAAACAAGAGATGGCATGGTTTGCAACTTTCCAACCTTCTTTATTCTCCCTCTCTATCTCTCTCCAGTCTCTACTATAATGTCATCTTACAGAGCCATGCAAGGCATTCTGGGCTATGTAGTTCACAGGAAATACAACAGTCTGCAATCTAACAGCAAATCCTGCTTTACTATAATAGATATACTTACAAGAAATGGTATATAACAATAATAATATAGTTTTTTCTTAAAGTGACATTCTCACATAGCATCGTGTACTGGAGATCTACAACAATTCGTTTTTCATTAATTAAGATAATTATTTACAGTATGCTTAATTCATAATCACATAGTTCATATAAATCTTCAGTGGTGTTAAGTCCCAACTTTTTCCAGTAACCTGATAATAGTTACTTGTATCCCTTATAGAAACATAGTCTTTGACAGCAGATAAGGACTGCTTGGCCCACCTAGTCTGCTCATTTCCCTACCTACTGGATAAGCTGCAGATCCTAGTTAACCAACAGTCTGTTTCTTCCTACCCCACAGAAGAAGTGCCTTATGTCTGTCCAATGCATTCGTGAATTCCCTCACTGTTTTTGACCCCACGACCTCCTCAGGAAGGCCGTTCCATGCATCCACCACCCTCTTTGTGAAAACATACTTCCTCACATTGCCCCGAGACATCCCCCCTCTATCTTCAAATTGTGTCCTCTTTTTCTTGCACATCTCTTTTTCTGAAAGATGTTACCCTGTTGGATTTTGTTGATTCCCTTAAGGTACTTAAAAGTTTCTATCATGTCCCCCCTCTCCCTCCTTTCCTCAAGGGTATACATATTAAGCTCCTTTAGTCTCTTTTCATATGGCTTCTGTTGCAGACCCTGCAGCATATAGGTTGCCCGCCTCTGGGCTGCCTCCATCCTGTCTATGTCCTGGCAGAGATGAGGTCTCCAGAACTGCATGCAATACTCCAGATGGGGTCTAACCAACTATTTGTATAGAGGTATAGCAATTTCCTGTTTTCTATTGGTGATGTCTATCCATATACAGCCCAGTATCCCCCCAGCCATCCCTACTGCCTTCTTATATTGCTTGCTAACCTTTAGGTCATCTGATATGACTGCCCCCAGGTCCCTTTCCATTTTTGTTGCTACCTCCCCCTCAATTGTATACTCTTCCCCTGGGTTTTTGTTTCCCAGGTGCATTACTTTACACTTCTTTGCATTGAATCTAAGCTGCCATACTTCTGATCATTCCTCCAACCTTGTGAAGTCCCTTCTCATCCTTTCCAACCCCGTGTATCAACCCTGTTGCAGATCTTTGTGTCGTCTGCAAAGAGGCATACTTTTCCTTTCAGTCCCTCTACAATGTGACTTATAAAGACATTAAAAAGGACTGGACCCAGTACTGAACTCTGCGGTACCCCACTAGTAACCCCCCTTTCTTTGGAGTGGATTCCATTTACTATTACCTTCTGTGTCCTGTTGTCTAGCCAGTGTTTGACCCAGGCTACCACCCTGGGACCCACTCCCAGGCTGGCTAATTTGTTTATTAATATTTTGTGTGGGACTGTGTCAAATGCCTTGCTAAAGTCTAGGTAGGTCATGTCCACAGCCCCTCCCTGGTGTACTACTTTGGTCACTCGGTCAAAAAAATTGATTAGATTCATCTGATATGATCTTCCCACTGTGAATCCATGCTCTCTTGGGTCCTGTGCCCCACTGGCCTCTAGGTACTCAACAGTTCTTTCCTTCAGAAGTGATTCCATCATTTTCCCTACCACTGAAGTCAAACTGACAGTTCTGAAGTTTTCTGCCTCTGTCTTGCTCCCACTTTTGTGAAAGGGAATCATATCTGCCCTCCTCCAGTCCTCAGGTACCACGCCATCCTCTCATGATTTGTTAAAAAGGGTAGTCAGTGGTGTTAGTTGTTCTCCCATTAGTTCTTTTAGAATTCTGGGTTGAATCCCATCAGGCCCCATTGCTTTGTCCATCTTCAGTTTTAGGAGTTCTTTCAGAACCCTTTCTTCTGTGAAAGGACTGGTATTGACCCCCCCTATCCAGAGTGTTTCTATTGATTGGATTAGGTACCTTCTCCTCCTTTTCTTTTGTGAATACTGAGCAGAAGTATTTGTTCAGTATACCTGCTTTTTCACTGTCTCTGTCTGCCCACCCACCCTCGCTTTTATTCAGCCCCACTATCCCTCCCTTTGTCTTTCTTCGCTCCCTAATGTACCTATAAAAGGTTTTATCCCCCTTCTTAACCAAGTTCGGCTATCTTTTCCTCGATTTTGGCCTTTGCTATTCTGACTGCCTTCCCCGCTTCCTTCTGCTTTAACTGGTACAGTTCTCTGTCCTGTTCCTTCTGTGTTTCATATACTTCCTGAATGCCATCTCTTTCCCCCTAACCTTCTCCACCATCTCTTTTGGGAACCATAGTGTTTTTTCTTTTGTTTTGATTTATCTGTTTCACACGAAGGCTTGTTGCCTCTGTGATGGCAGTTTTGATGTTTCCCCATTGTTGCTCCACCCCTCCTTCTTGCCTGTTTGCTACTGCGTTTCTGAGGTACTCTCCCATTTTGACAAAGTCAGCCCTCCTGAAGTCCAGTACCCTCACTTTTGTATGGTTTGACTTTGCAGCTGAGTTTATCATGAACCACACTGTTTGGTGGTCACTTGTTCCCAGATGGCTACCCACTTCTAAATCTGAGATCTTCTCTCCATCTCCATTTGAGAGTACCAGGTTTAAGATTGCTCCCTCACGAGTGGATTCTAACACTATCTGTCTGAGGCATGTCCCCTGTAGGGCACTGAGAATGGCCCTGCTCTTGGATGTGGCTGCAGCACAGGTGCTCTAGTTAACATCTGGCATATGCAGGTCCCCCATCAACAATATCTCTCCTTTCTCTGCCATACCAAGGATGCCTTCTATCATTTTCTGTCCATTTCCTCTCCCTGAGACAGGGGTCTGTATACAACTTAAGGAAGATCTTCATAAAACACCCTTTTTGCCATTATAACGTTATTACTTTTTAATGACTACATTTTTGTGATGAATTAAACCACATTAATAATGCAGTTAATGGCAACACCAAATGTGGTTTTCCACAAGAATAAATTATATCCCTAGAAATTAATGACCAAATGGTTTTCTAAGATTTGATATGTCCTGATAGATGGCCACAGATGCATTTAGTTTATAAGGGAACAGAATGAAAGGTATTGAAACATATTCTACAGAGTAAAAATCCCATAGTGGGACATACGGACAAGTGAGTTATTGGTGGGGGTAAGGGAAGCAATTATATATTTTAAGGATGGATAAAAATGAAAGGAGTAACAAAGCAAATGTTCTACAAGTATGGTTGGTGGCTATAAAGGAACCAAAGTATTGGTAATATCAAATGTTTACTTTTCTCCAGGTATTCAAAGTGGGGAGAGTCTCTTAACCACAAAACCTAAGGTGCAACAATTTTATGCACACCTGTCTTGGTTAATTACAACAAAAATGTTGAAGAAAAGGCAAGTGTTAGTGGTGATAGGTGAGAAGGGGAAGGTGGTCTGTAGCTTCCAATGAGAAGATCTGTTGAAGACAAAAGAGGAAGTTACATCTAAATTCTGTAGGCTACCTAGATGTACCCAGAAGTAGTTTCCATGTGGCAGACTCATTTACAGTAAATATATCTAAATTGTTTAAAAAACAGTGTTTCTTACACAGTCAATCAGTTCCAATGGTTGTATATCATTCAGTTCTACAATACATTTACTATCTGTCTGAACGAGATTTTTTTTTTATTCTACCACCCCTGCTTTTAAATAAAGCAGTATGTTCAGTACCCATGAAGAGCAGATCTTTGGGGTTACTGTCATGGTGCTGCATAAAATATTCACCTCAGGCATTTTCATGTTTATTGTTTTTTATTGTGCTGACATGTCCCTGTATACAACATTTTTAAGATCTAACTGTCCTTCCTATGTGTAGTTTAATGCAAGGGCACCATGCTACACACACCACAAAGTTGCTGTAATAATCCATCCCAGACTTAAGTTGAATCTATTTTCCTGTATTTGGATTTGTAAAATCGCTGCTGAATTTAGTACAACTGCACATACAGCACCTGTGGCATTTTGGGGAAAAATTCTATCAGTTGTCAGCCAATTTGTGAGGTTGATTTTAGATCCAAGCTGCAGGTAAAATGGCTGTGAACTAACTGAATATCTGCTGTCCTCTTGAATGCAACCCATGGTGAATTACCCACACTTCTCTCTAAATCTCTGTCATTCTTTAAGATATGCCAATGTTTACATACTCTCCTTTTGACGTCCATGGCCCTGTTATTAAATTATGTTGTGATGTTGATACATGCCTGTTCTTATCTATTTCGGTTACTATGTGTAAGGAGAGACTGTTAGTCAAGATGCCGTTGTTGTTTGTCACGCTTGTTTGATGATAGTGGCATAGTAGCCCCTATCTCTGAATTTGTGGTGGAGATCTAATTCACTTGAGGGGAGGGTCTCTCTCACTCACAGGACAGTCTGTCACCACCCCACATGCTAGAACCTGGTGTACCTCTCCCCAAAAGTTGCAATTCAGGCAAGCACTAAGGATTTGGGCAAGAAATCCTACCAGAGGGAAGAGCAGATGAATACAGAGGATGTAGTTGCTTATGCACAGCAGGATATGGAGTCAGTGGAGAGGGACTGACAGGAGGATCTAATCACACCATGGGTTGCCCACGAGGACGGCAGTATGACATCAGTCCCCCGGAACCCTGGAGTTGAACCTGATGCAGATGATCAGAGTGATACACTTAATCCAGAGCATGATCCATCGATCCTCTCTCCCCCCTGCAAGATGAGCAGCCAGGAACTAGTTCTGATAATGGTACAAGAACTGACAATGATCCGGCCCCTGCGCAGCAGTCTCCAAGGAATGCTGGAGGAGTGAGATTGGTGGGGTAGAACCTATGCTGGACTGTTTCACACATCAGCTGAACCTGCTAAAAAGAGGAATGTTATTTGGATAAAATACAAGAGAGGAATGGAAGATCCACTGGACAGAGTGTTTGTAATCATATCCCTTTTAAAAGATAGTTTAGGCTTCCTGGCAGAAATATATGCCTTAACACACACCTCAGGTTAGCCAGCCCAGTAGCACGGAGGGTTGAGGTGCTGGATGCCACACCTTGCGCCATGCCGGTGAACCTTATTCGGGAATGTTCACAGGCTGCCGGTGGTCAGCAGGGGAGGAGAAGGATTGAGCATCCCAGGGACTGCTCTCCTTCTCTGGGGAGGGGGTATTCTAGTGGTCATCGAATGCCTGGCCTCTAGAGGAGGCTAGGGGTGGCACACCCATGCTACCAGTGTGGGCAGAGATGGGGCAGATGCCTGGCAGAGCATGCACAGGAGTGTACGTGCTGCTGCCACTGGTGTCATTGCATGCTCCGCCACTGAGGGGAGTAAAACCAGAGGAAGAAAAAGGTTGCTCCAGCAGATGACAGAGGACTTCACAGGTCCAACCCCTGAGTAGCCACTGCGCAGGCCCACTGGATCCGTCTCAGCCGGGGTTTGGAAGCCCCATGCACTGGTTGGTGACCGGCTGGTGGATGTTGGGGGTTGGGACTGAGGGGGCTCCCTCTAGAGATAGGGCCAGAGCAACAGGAGAATAAAATGATAGCAAAAAATAAAAATACACACCCTAGGTGACTCAGTCTTTGATGTGAGTTTTAAAACTGCATTAGGGTTGGAGAAATTTTGGCAGGCATACCATGAAGTTAAGAATTCTCCGCTATGGTTCCCCTTCTATGTCATCCCTCTCACCAAGCTAGCATTCAAGACTATTACGGTGTTATGCAAGAATGAGGGAGTGTCAGTTACTGACATTCTGTACTGGTTGAGATCCAGGTGCACTGTTTGGGGATTTCCAGATCCAGTTATTGATTCAGAGCATATATGGACCAGAGGATGGAAAATTATGGTACACCTACCCCCAATCTGACACTGGGTTGAAATCTCTTCCCAGCTGTTTTTATCCGGGGAGATATAGAGGTTTTCATTTTATACTGGACAACCCAAGTCCTGTTTTCATTGTGGTTCCCACTCCCATTTAAATAGTGCCTGTGACCACGTCCAGTTTTCCCTCTGCTCTGGTGTAGGACACCTCAGCATTCACTGTCCAAATCCTGTATGATGCAGTCTGTGCAAGGACACTCACCAGTCCTAGAAGAACTGTCCCTGGGCCCCACATAACAAAAGTGATCAATCTGAACAAGCAGAACAGTATGTTTTTATTGCACAGTGGCAAAAACAGAAAGTGGCCGAGGAATCAAGACAGAGATGGAACCCACCAGCCTCTTTGGTTTCACACAATCCCACAGTGCACCCAGGAATGAAAGGCCCAGAACCCCAGATGTACCTTCAGCCCATACAAACACAGTCTTGTCTGAACTGCAGTATGAATTGAGATACAGAGAGGAAACTGCCTAAGCCGGCTGAGGAAGGCCCTTTAAATATTGATTCAGAAACAGGACCACAGACCCTACTTTTGTTGGTCCAACCCAATATGGAAGCAGAAATGCCCAACCAACTATCTAAAAGAGAGATGCCCACCCCGCACCAGTGACTGAGCACTTACAGATGGTTACCAAAAGTAGAAACTGCAGAGGGCAGTCCAAGACAAAAGTTATTAGGATGGAAGGCATCTAATTGGAGAACAGATCTGAGGCTTTGAGCACACACAGATCCTAGGGAGACACAGAAGATGAATCTAATGTCTCCTCAGTGGTTTCTTCACATCCAGATCCATCCACTGATAATGATGGAGCATTCACTGGATTCAAGACCATGCAAGAGGAAGAAGACAAAGCAGAAGAGGGGGAATAAGGTTAAAAAATGATTATGGCAGTTCACCTTGTGGTAGTGCTCCTCTTCATACCGAGCTTTATGGCTGACAGTCCAACTAGCAGCTCTTAATGTCAGTAGTATTAAGAACCAGAACAGGAGGACTACCACATTTTTTGTTTTACGGGATCTGCGCTGTGACATTTTTCTTGCAGGATACTTGTCTACACACAGCTAGAGAAACTGCAAAAACCTCAGCAGACTGGTTCAGAGGACCTCCATTTTGGTCCTTAGAAGAGGATGTATGCTTGGGCGTGGGCATTCTGTTTAAAGGGACAATGTCAAGCTTTTTTGCATCATATTTGTTCTAGTTGAAAACCCATATTTTATGATTGTTTGCCTACTCTAAAATGCATTAATGTTTCTGGTCCAGAAGCAAATGGTTTGATACCTTTTATTGAACCAACTTAGATGTCCCAAAAAGAACAGAATGCCTAAGCTTTCGGAACAACCAAGTCCTTCTTCAGAAGCTTACAAGCATAATATTCTGTGGTGATTTGCATATGCAGCGCATGATGCTTTGCATTGTGGGGGCATGTGTGATTTTGTATTTCTTTAAAACTTGGCTTCCCAGCCAAATGCCCTTTGGAGTAACCATTGCCTCAGTGTTTGCGCACAGAGGTTCTTTGTCTTTGAAATAGTTTTTTGTTTTAATTGGGTTCACCACAACATAACCCAGATAGACCATCTTAGGGTAGCTGGTTCATTCCACTGGGGTGTCAAACAGACGAGGCATACTGATGAGTCCTGGTAGGACAAAACACGTGTCTATGTCTTCTGTTGGCATCCTTTGCAAACTGTGTGAGAGGCTTTTCGGCAGCATGCATTTCTGCTTAAAGTTGAACCAGCATAATATTCTGTGGTGATTTGCATATGCAGCCCATGATGCTTTGCATTGTGGGGGCATGTGTGATTTTGTATTCCTGTTTTATTATAGGCTAAGACCTTGCATAAACAGCATCTTTCTGATAAGTGTGGTGCTGTACAGTAAAAGGAGCTATAGGATACTGCAATTACTGTGTATTCAGAAGGTGGCTCTGTGGAGGGATCTCTGAGCCCCTGTGACTGGGCCTGGCTTAAGAGAGAACTGTGCCCTGTCCTTCAGCCTGTACCTAGTTTCTCAGCTTCTCTCTTGCCTCCACCAGGCTACTAGGAAATTAAAGCTTCACTCTGAAATGAAGCTGCCTGGCTCCTGTGTTGTGATAGAGTTGGGGCTAATGCTGGCACTAGCCTGCATGGACACCTTATTGGCCCCTGCAGACTGCAGTGCATCAAATGTGAACTTAGCGGAGAACTCTTTTAATTTCTTTAACCTCCTACTGGGGAAATCTTACCTCTCATGCAGCCATAGTTTCCTTCACTTCATCAATTCTGCTCATATATTGTACCATTTCTCCAATTCCCCATGGCTTGCTTCTTGGAGATACTTCCACCTCAAATGGTAGAGGGAAATGTGGCTCCACCTGTTATGTATTGCTAGGGCCGGGGATGTTGTATCCAACCCAGGTCCCCAGTTTGTAGTTTCACTGCAGCATACCCCATTATGGTTCACCTCAAAGGGTCTAAAAATTGCTCATTTGAATGTTCGCAGCCTCACTGCCAGTCTTGCTGAGTTGGAAGCCTGGGTCACCCATTACTCCTCCGACATACTAGGCCTTACAGAGACCTGACTCAGACCAACCTTACCTGACTCCCTGTGTGCTCTGAGTGGATACAAGTTCCTGAGGGCTGATCGTTCTACACCCAAATGAGGGGGAGGCATGGCACTCTATTATAAAGAACACCTCTCTATCCACCCAGCACCTGAATCACCTCCTAAGGGCTGTGAACTATTGCATGTTGTGCTTCTTCTGGGGAACTCCATGAAACTGAACATCCTCTGTGCTTACAACCCTCCAAAGAATGGACTAAAGGGTTTAATGGATGTCACACAGTACCTGACATCACTAAAGGGGAAGCCAGAACTACTACTCATTAGGGATTTTAACCTGGACTGGCTAGGGCACAATACGGGTCAAATGGAGGAAGAACTTGCAAAGCTACATCTCTCTCAAATAGTAACAAGTCCGACCAGGGTTGTGACCAACAATACACATCAATCGCTTATTGACTGGATTCTTACAAGTAGGAAGGATAGGATCACCGATGCTTGAAGGCTACCCGACTCTATTAGTGACCACGCGCCAGTTTTTTGTACTTGGAGTGCATACTCTTAGAAACCTCCTCCCAAGGAAATCCAGTTCCGGGACTTCTCTAAACTTGACTATGGATCACTGGCTCCAGCTGCTCAACACATCGACTAGTCCCCAATCTATCAGACTTCTGATGCAGATGAAGCTTTTAACTTCCTTCATACCACCCTTCTTAATCTCCAAGATGGGCTTGTTCCCCTCAAAAAGTGACGCATTAGAGGGTCCATGATCAGATGGATTAACAGCCAGCTTCTAGCACTAATGGAAAAGAGGGATAAAGCTTGGTCCACTGATAAAAGCAATCAGTCTCATGCCCACTGGACTACATACAGACAGCTGCATAAGGAATGCAAGCTAGCCATCCACAAAGCTAAAAGCACCTATTTCAAACAGCTCCTCTGCTCATCTACGCGTGATCCCCACAGTTTTTGGAATGACGTAAAATCCAGCATGGGTCAGGGTAATAACACAACAATAACTGACATGACCCTGGGCAGCACAAACTGCAACAACCTGACTACCATTGCCAATGCCCTAAATATCCACTTCTCTGACCTCTCCCATTTCATCTGCCAATTTGATCAGGATCCACCCTCTCCTCTGGATCTCAGGATTCCAAACTCCTCTCTCCTCGACCTTAAGCCAGTTACCAGGAGAGAGGTGTTACTACTTCTCAGATCCATCCCCAACTATGGTTCTGCTGGATGTGACTGGCTCCTCCCGAGGTTTCTCAAACTAGCCGCCCCCCTCATAGCGGCCCCCATCACCAGACTGTTCAATCTATCTGTCACCTCAGGGTCTGTGACTGCTTTCTGGAAGATGGCACGGATTGTCTCTGTATACAAAAAGGTGACACCAGATGTATGGATAACTATCGGCCCATCGCAATACTTTCCACTCTCAACAAACTCCTTGAAAAAATTGTTGCCTCACAGGTCACAGACTTTCTTCAACAAACCAAACAGCTTACCCCATGCCAACATGGTTTCAGGAGTGGCCGCAGCACCACCAGAGCCCTTGTAAAACTGACAAGCAACATTAGAACTGCCATGGACAGGGGGCTGCTTACAGGAGAGATATTCATAGGCTTAACCAAAGCATTTGAACTGGTTGATCACACCCTGCTGCTTAATAACCTGCTTGCCTTTGGCTTCTCACCACTCTCGCTGTCCTGGGTCAAAAGCTACCTGGCTGATGGACAACAATTTGTCGAAATAAGTGGATCCACATCTGATCCTGCCTCGTAGGGATTGGAGTCTCCCAGGGGTCCATCCTTGGGCCACTCTTATTCTCTCTATTTATCAACAATCTGCCCAAGTATCTTGGTTCATGCAATGCACTCCTATACGCGGACGATAAGGTCCTATACACCAGTGCTGCAGACATCACCAACATCAACACTATGCTCAACTCGGATTTTGCCACTGTCCATTCATGGTTGTCATGCAACAAACTCATTCTCAACACCAAGAAGACAATCACCATGCTCTTTGGCTCAGCACCCAGACTCAGAGCTTGTTCCTCCTCACTCTCTGTCAGGGGGCTTGGAGGCCTCTCCCTTGACATGGTGGAATCTTTCAAGTACCTGGGCATCACTCTTGACCCTTCTCTTGACTTCAGTCTCCATATAGCGACTGTATGTAAGTCAGTCCATATTAAGCTGGGCATTGCATATAAAACACATCACAACCTTACCACTGCCGTGACACTCGTCATCGCACAGGGTATACTAAGGTCTGGCCTCACATATGGACTCCTGTCTTTCATGGGTACAACTAAAACTACTCTAAGCAAATGGGAGACCTGTTACAACAGCATCTGTTGCTTTGCTCTATCCAGGCCTAAGCGTACACATTGTTGTGTGCTCTACACTGACCTTGGCTGCCTCTCCCCTTCCTCTTACTGATCATATGCTGCAGGATGTTTCACAGACAAATTAACCAGAGAGGGCCTCCCTGAAACCATTGCTTGCTGGTTCAGATCTTCTTCACAGATCTACTCTCTGTGATCGACAGGCAGTTCCTTACTGGAAACTCCCAGATGCAGTACCAGGATGGGTGAGACTGCCTTTGTGGTATCAGGACCAAAACTCTGGAACTCCTTTCCTAATGAGCTGAAATGCGCTCTGTCCCACCAAATCCATAAAAACAGCCTCAAACGATATCTGCAAATCAAAGACAAGTGCTCGTGTCCCTAAATGACACTTAGATCTGAATCTGGCCTATGGCTCTCCCCTTGGCCCCTCAGCACTTCTAGGGCTCTCCTGCTCCAGCCCACTGCCAAAAGCCCATAAGGCTGGGTTTTTTGTCTCCCTCCCCCCATTAGTCAACTGGGGAATGTTGCTCCCCTCTTCTGCCCTTTATATGCCCTCAGTACATCATAGGATGGGTTCGCTGTTCTGTAATGAATGCCTGTTTCTCATCTTTGTACTCTATGTAACTCTTTACTGGTGCCCCCACTGTATGCAACGTGATAATCCTGTAACCCCACTGATTTGTTTGTGTTGTTTGCTGACTGTAACCTCTCATGTTATGATATGATGTGCTGACCTTGTCTGTATCTCTCCCGGGTCATGCCTGAAAATGGACGATGCTTGTTGTCCAGTGCACTTACCCAGTAAACAAAAACTAAATAAATAAACCTATGTTTTATATGAGAATTACTGGAATGTCAGAATTTAAATCGGGCATATGGCTTTCTCCTGACCTTGGATGAGAAGAAGGCCATTGACTGGGTGTCCCATGAGTTTTAATTCTTAACATTAAAGAAATATGGGCTTCCTGAGCCTTTTTTTGAAGTGGGTTCAGATATTGTATGGTTCAGCTACCACTATTCCAGTCATTAACGATACTACCACTATTCCAGTGGTTAATGATACTTTAAGGATAACATGACAAATCAAATGTGGGGTACAGCAGGGATGCCCACTCAGCCTTATCTCATATATTTTTGTATGGATCCTATTCATAGGAGAATTGAATCAGATTAGGAGATAGGAGGGGTAATGGGACCAGGGTAAGATTTCTCCCACACTGCTACCTATACAGATGATTTATGCATTATAGTACCCGACGTGACTTCTAGGGAAAGCACTTTCAACCTTCTGCAAGTCTTTTTGCAAATTTGGGGAAATGCGTAGGGGTCACCATTTGAGATTTGTGAAACACCATTCCACTGGATATCAATGAGGTGTCCATACTTGTGATTCTGGGTATAACTTTTGGTATCCGGGATATGGCAAGGCACAACGGGGTGGAGAAATTAGCATTGGCTGAGCAGAAAATAGAAAAATGGAAGGCATGGCTGATGTTGAGGAAAACAGGGTTTATATGTTAAAAACCTTTCTTGTACCTATTTTTTTAATTCTTAGTTGTATTTTCCCTTTGCTACAGAATTTAGAGGCCAAGCTCTATATTGTATTTTTTAAACTTTTGTAGGGTAGCAGATTAAATCCAGTGAAAAGGTGTATAACATATAGAGTACTGAAAGAGGGAGGGCTGCCAATGATAAATTCGGCAATCTTCTTTAAGATTTGGTCATGGATTCCATTTTATATACCGAAATATGGCTACTTTCTTAGAAAATGGGAGATGGGATGTTTAAGCATTTTTCATAGTCTCCCAGAAGATTTACCCCAGTATTCAGTGGAACATTCAGGAAAATTAAACATTGGCAACAGGCTAAAGAAGATTTTCTTTTTAGTACTAGGAAACAAGTATGTCAGTTGATTTTGCATTCATTCTTTAAATCAGATGCAGTTTTGTCATGCTCCACAAGTGTGTTGAAACAGTATACTGTATATTGGATCAGATGATGGACTCCAGAATCCCACAGAAAATGTGGGACACCTTTTGGCTTTGCTACCACAGTAGACTAAATGTTCTTAACAACCATCACCACAAAACTCTGGCAGAAAGGTACTGCCTACGGACAAGATGTCAGCGAACCTTAGAGACTATGGAATATGCATTTCTTGAAGCTGCTTATGTTTCACACTTATGGCATATGCTTGCAGTTCAGTGGTATGAGCCCCCCCCCCCATATTTTTTTTATTTATAGTTTATTCCCAATTTTTACCCTTGATTTCTCCTGACCCTGTCCCGGTCTCACGCGTGTGTTGAGGCACGTGCATGCCATAGTACCGGGACATCCTCCTACTGCTTGTCACCCACTCGCCTGTACTGTCCATGGACCTCTATCTGGGGGCAGTGGAACTATGGCAGGTGACAAAGTCCTCTACGGGAGAGGAGAGCTGCCTCTCGGCTGCTCAGTCCTGCCCCCCCTCCGTGCTGGCTCTCCAATGACCCGGGCTTATTCTCGAACCTGGGTTGCCAGCGTGACGCGAGGTAAGGAATTCAGTGCCTCTGCCTTTAGTGCCACCCCGGGCCTTCATGAGCCCCTTTTTTAACAGTATGTCTCATAATACCTTAATATATGGAACAACCCAAGGGGTTGGGAGAAGTTCCACCCTGGAACCTTCAGATTATTATTATCAATTTTCAAGTGGTACATTTGGCAAAATAGGTGCCAATATGTACTGAAGCAAAGAGTAGTACCACTGTCGCTATTGCTGGAAGACGTTAGCATGGAAATACTCTCAGTTTATAAAAAGAGTCAGCTTTTTGTGTAGGAGGACACCGTGGGATGACTGGTGATTAAATTAGGCATGAAGCTGTGCATTGTTATGTAACTTGACCCCTTTTTCTTCATCGGGGGAATTGCTGCTCTTCTGTAAAGATATGCCCTAATCTTTTGTAAAAACATTTTTTTGGGGGGTTGAGTTGTTTGTATTGTCGCTCTGCTTTGTGTTATTGATTTTCTTAATGAAAATTCTCTTACTCATTTCAAGAAATGCCATGGGATTGTTTGTGTTCCTCTGAACTACCAACAGAAAAGGCAGACAGGTCTGTGGTTTAAAGTGTCATCCGAAAGGCGGCACACCCGGACAGTACAGTATCCCCTTAGTACTGCACTCAGCTGCCAGTATTTATGATATGTCTTGTTTAATATAAACCATAAAACCTCCTTTATAAACTATACTGAATGTGATGAGACTTTTGTTTTCTTTCTCCAAAAACAGTAAAAAAAGAACAGAAAAAACAATAGAACTGCCTGGATGCCCCGTCCATGGTCAGTACATGTATATAATGAATGTATAAATTGTTAGTGATTGAAAACATGCATGGCACCTCCATTATCTTGGAAGGAATTCTTGTAACCAAGTCATATGATAGAAGTCCATAAATATCAAGAGGCCCTCTGTTAGTAAGCCCATAGCTGGTCTCCCGGGAGGGTCTTTCATCAATTTGTGAATCTTAAAAAGTTGCTATCACAGCAAAGTCTGTTTTTAAGATGCAGCATCTCAGTTTTAGGGATCCAATTTCTCCAGAAATTCAATAGTTTCTAGCTTAGATCTAGTAAAGGGGTCTTTTGTGGGAGGAACATATGCTTACAGTAAGTCTCTCACTCAAGCTGCAGGTTTCAGCTTTTGATATAAGGGGAATTCAATCACTCAATCAAATCTTTATTTTTAAGCACTATTCCAATAGATCATAGCGCTGTACAGAAACCATAAGACCATAAGATATCAATAAATAAAATAAATCTGAAATTTTAAAACATAAACTTAAATATAAGAGATGGCAGTAGTCTAGCCAACACTTAAGTCAGGAAATGCTAAAGAGAATAAATACGTTTTCAGAGCAGATTTAAAACACTCGACGGTCGACGGTCAATTCATGCTCCATTGTAAGTGCAATTGGTGGCAGACATGGTGGCTTACATGCTGGCATGGAACTCTAAAGAATTTAGCTCCTCCACTCTCTTCAGCAGCTGTCCAGTCCCCCATCACAGAATTGTAGTCCACAGGGGCCGAGGAGAGCAAGGAAGGACTGCAGCAATCTGGCTGAGCTCTGTAGAGCTGAAGGTAAGCTCCACATTATAGAGAGGGTTACATCCATGTTACACACTGCTTTGGGTGGCCAGGCCCAAATTATATTTCACTTCCTAATTGGCAGACACTCGAAAATCAACTGTTCCATTTCTTTTTCATCATAACGACATGCACCATTGCGTGAAGAACTTCAGGGTGATTAGATTTGTTCTGGCAGCAGTCTGGGCTGAGTCAAGGTTCATCTACTGTACTTTATGGCTCAAAGATTATATCTAAAAGATATGTATCAGCAGCTGATGCTGAGGACCCTGCCACACAAGCCGACTCGATAGATCTAATGGCCTTATTCTGCTGGCTTCATCATATATTAGTATAAGACGGGTTCAAAATGTTCATGTCACTGCTTTTGTATAATACACTTTGAGCATCTTTTTCTGGTGTTTCTGAAAAGTTGTTCTCAACATTAGAATGTTGAGAACAACTTTTTGCATGTGCTGCTGATTAGCTATGAGCGTCTTTTTTGTGGTATTTCTGAAAAGTTGTTCTCAACATTAGAATGTTGAGAGCAAATGTGCGTACGTGCTGCTCATTAGCTTATAAAGTTGTTCTCAATGTTGAATGCTAATCAGCAGCACCTATTAGTGGGAGGGGCTCTCGCTAGCAGGTTTAAAGTGAAATCGAAAACAGACAAGCGATATCTAGATGAAATACTGATATTTTGAGTAGATGGAATTTTGACTAGGCAGCCCTGTTTGAGGAAACTGGCAAGTCTTTATTTGAAAAGAGATGCTCATGTTGTATTATATACAATAAAATCACCCCTGAGAGTGAAGAACTGGCTTGGTTCTCAAGCCTCGTAGATAAAGTGCCATCATATAAAGCACTCGAGCTTCACTCTTGTGCTTTATGATGTCACTGTACCTACTCAGTGTGAGAACAGGCTTGTTCTTCATACTGGGGAGAGGGGTGCATTATTCTCTATTTATAAAACTGTTACTGGTACACTGTTTACAGATAGAAACATAAAGATTGTTGGCAGAAGAAGGCCACTACATCTGTCCCTATCTGCCCTGGTTCCTGCCTAACCCACAAGTTTTGAGTCCCCATGTAGTCGCTCGTCCCCGGCTGCCTGATGTGGTTTCCCTTGTACCACTCTAAATCCATGTACCTGTTCCAACTATACTTCAACTCCACTGCTGACTTTGCACATACCACGTCTTTAGGCAGTCTGTTCCACTTGTCCACCACCCACTCTGTAAAAATGTATTGCCTGATGTTCTTTCTAAACTTGCCCCCAACAACTTCTTCAGATTTCCTTTTTGGTTGTATTTGCACTTAGGGTGAACAGTTTGCTGCTGTCCACTCTGTTGAGTCCCTGTAGAAACTTGCATGATCTGTCATGTCCCCCTCTTATAGTCTCAGAATACATCTTGAGGTTCGCCAGTCTTTCCTCACATAGTATCCTGAGTGCTTACAGTTCCCGCTGACAGGCATCTGTACATAAATAGCCAATTAGGGAAGAATATGAATGGAAGGATACCATTTTCTGACTATATTCTTAATCTTCTTTGAGGGTATCTCTATAGGATTGTAATGCATTGAACTGTAAGCAGTTACTGTATCTTCAACAACTTACAAGATGTTTTTGCAAGGCTGGGCATCCTCGTTAATGTGCCTATGTGCAGGTCATCAGCACACTCCACCTGTATAATGTGTGTGGGACCAAGTCACTTTAGTTCTTTTTCTCTGTTGTTGGAGAGTGAACGTTGGACCAGTGGAAGCTGTTTTTCCATCATGGTTACTTCACCAATGGAATTTATTTTTCTTTTATAGCTTCTCATTTGGGAAATTTCATTCACTGGTGTATTCTGTTAATGAGTAAGGTGCTATTTTGCCATTGTTGGTGTGAAAAGCAGATATATATCATGAGGACACTTATAAAATGTGTGTGTACTGTTTGAGCCTAGCCCATGGTGTAAAAAACTGACATCTGCCAAGATTTCAACCAGGCTACATGAAAGACACAAGTGAAATGCTTTGGAACATTTTTAGATGAGATGGACAAAGCTTGTGCCACATGCTGGCCCAGCAGAAGGTGTGTTGTACTTCCATGCCAATGACCCAAGTTCGGAAGCAAGCTCAATAGTCATCTCTCGGTCAGCTAGACTTAGAGAACATGCTACTGATGGTGGTGAATCCCAGCTGGGATTTGGGAGGCAGCATGTTCCAGTGTCACAGCAGCCGTTTTTGTTGGACTGGGGAGCTTGCCCTCTAGCAGGAGCATGCTGCCTGCAAAGCAAACCCCACACTGATGCTGTGCATACCGCCTAAGAACAGGGACAAAAATGGGGCAATACCCAACAACAAGTCAGCTAAAGGTCTGCCTCTTGCAGGCCCAGCACCAATGAACATGGCATTTACCTCCAGCAGATCCTGGTTCCAAGAGAGGTATCCCTGGAGGGGTTCTACTGAGAAGGCTCCCCAGCGGCCCTGCAGTAGAGAGCAAGCCATGGGGGATGGAAGTCAAGGTAAGTACCTGGAGAAATTGGGTGACCATACTGGGGGCGGACTAGATGGGGTCTGATTGGAGAGGAGCATAAACACTTGACTAAAAAAAAAACTGGACAGAGCTTCTGCAGTGCCCACCAAGTTGTCGATTGTGCCACTACCTTGGCATAAATCCTTCACTGTGGGAAGGGTGTTGAGTCGATGTTGCTCTGTAAGTTGCTTGCCCGGTTGGATTCTTCTCTGTCATTGATGGAGATCTGCTGGTCAGATCATTCATCGTCAGTGAGTGGATACAGGTTGTCCACCCATAAATAATTCAGATCCCTGCTTTCAAAATGGGATAAGTCTAAAGAGTGAAGACTCTGATCCAATACCAAAGGTACTTCAGCCTCCTAAATGTACCTCTGGAACCACATTGACGAGCTCCATCTTGTTGGTGCCAGTAATGGCAGTGGCCTAGTCACTGTCATCAGACCAGGCTGTCGTTGCTGTTCCAGGTGCAGTTCTGGTAGAATTCTCCAGTCTGAGTTGATGGTAATAGTTGCTGCACATGACATATTTGGACACCCCCAGAGGATGAGCAACAGACCTCCTGACAAGGAGTATAGAAAACTGGACATCACAGGCAAGGGCACTTTTGTTTCAGCCTTCCTTGAACTGTGCATTGCTAATTACCAGTCATATGTGACCAAGTAGCAGAACTGCATGTGAACAGAATTGAACTGCATTGTTAGCAGTATGCCTGATTTGTCTCTAGAGATAGAAGCCTTCACTTACAGTGGAGCCAGCTACGATGCAACACAGTAATGTACAGTAAAGGACATGTCACAAAATACTGCAGTAAAAAAGGGCTTAATTGCCACCGAATTGCTCTGTTTCCTGCAGTACACAGCAGTATTTTGTGATATACTGCAGCATTACTGCATTGCATCCTGGCTGGCGCCACTGTATGTGTCTCAGGCAGCATGGTCATAGCAGGGGCTTCTTTCATAGAAGCTCCCACAGCAGCCCTCCCCATGGTCAGGGAAGGGATTATTCGGCCTATCAGCAGCAGTTCATGGGGGGTCTCCTAAGGGACATGGGAATGGGGTCCATCCTCCACCCCTTCCCCTCCTTCTGAATCACTCCCCCTCCGCTGGATTTCTAGTTGGGAAACTGGGTGGAAGTCAGGATCTCTGTTTCCATCCCACAGGCCAGCAGGGATCACGAACAGATGGATTCTAGACATTGTCCAGCATGATTAAGCCCTAGAGTTAAAGTCACAGCCCCAAGGGACACCACTGAAGCCCTATCACTACTTCCTTGAGTGCTTAGATGTACTGTAGGAAGAAGTGCAGGCATTGCAGTGCAAAGGCCATTCAGGCAGTCCCCCCATCAGAAGTGAACCAAGAGTTTCCTAGAGTTAAAGCCAGGTGCTTCATGGTGCCCACGAAAACCAGGGGCTTCCAGCCTATCCTAGAACTCAGAGGTCTTAATGAGCATTTGACATGCAGACATTTATGCTTGTTGTCTCTGAGCTCCCTCCTCCTCCTCCTCCTCCTCCTCCTGTCAGTGGGGGATTGGCTTTCATTCTGGATATGCAGGATGCCTACCTGCACAGCAAATCAGGAGGCACCGGGGAATTTTCTTCAGGTCTCGCCTGGAAGGTCAACATCAGCAATTCTGAGTCTTGCCTTTTGGGTTGTCTTTGGTGCCACATAACTTTACCAAATGCTTTGTGGTGATGGCCGCATCATTGTACCAGGAGAAACTCTGTCTTCCTGTACTGGGACATCTCTCTCCCAAATGAACTGTCCTCTCTCTCCACAGAATGAGTGTGGACCTTTTAAACTAAGAATTCTGACCAAACAAGTAGACTTATTGTGGGGGAGTGGGGGGACAGTAGCAATGGGCAAGCAAAGAAAGCTCAAGTCTAATACTTAGATCTGGCTCAGCTCACAGCCCTTGCTGGGGGGTTATATGGTTCAAAAGAACCCCTTTGAAACTCACCCCTTTTTTTCATAATTTGTGACTTTTTTCATTACTTCTGTTTATTCTGTGACTGTCACAGAGTGCTTATGCACACTTGATGAACCCCAGCACTTTTGCTCTGCATGCATGCCCCTCCCATCTGCTACCGATCAGCTCCCTCAGTGCCAGTAAGATGACTGGAGCTGCTTTGTGAGTCTTTCTCCGCACCGGCCCCCTATGACTGGCTGGCCAACTGCAGCTCATGTCAGCATTGTGAATGTGACTGGAATACAGCACATGCCCACAATTCACACTGTCAGCAAGCACTCGAGGAAGATGGAGCATGGTGGCAGGCTCAGAGGCGACATCTCCAGGAGAGCAGAAAAGAAGTAGAGGACCTCGACTTATAATATTATCAGTCACCAGCAGGTAAATTTTGCCGGCCACTATTGCCAAAGATGTGTCCCTTAATAACTGCATATCAAGGGATAGGCTGTGCAGTTGAACAAGGGAGTTGTTCGGTGGGTGGGCTGAAGATTTAGAAATAAATTACTTAAATCCTCCTCTGTACAAAGTTGTCATGTTTCATATGCCTGTTTTAACTTTTCATAAGTTAAGCAAAAGAGGTACCACAGTGGAAGGGCAATGCAAGTGTTTGGAAGGGTCTGGTTGGGATCTACACTGCCACGTCCCCATCCTCTCTCTGTTCTCCTCCTTGGTCCTGTTGCCCCAGTAACCACTATTCCCTTCACTATGTCCCAGCCCTACTTGAATCCTCTGATTGTTTTTGCACCCACCAATTCAGCTGACAGACTGTTCCAAAGTTCCATCACCCTTTCTGTAAAGTAGTACTTCCTCACATCTCTCCTGAACCTACCTCCTGTTAATTTCCATTTGCGTCCATGTGACTGTGAATTGGTACACAGGCTTAATAAATAATACCCCGCAGTCCACTTTAATTCCTTTAAGGAACTTGAAGGTCTCTATCACATCTCCCCTCTCCCTTCTGGTCTCCAGTGAGTACAAATTTAGTGCGGTCCTCATAGGATCTGCCTTGCTGTCCCTGAATCATTTTAGTTATTCTGTGCTGCACTGTCTCCAACCTATCCTTATCCTTTCTGAGGTGAGGATTCCAGAACTGGGCACAGTACTCTAGGTGAGGCCTCACCAGGGATTTGTAGAAGGGAAGTATTACCTCCTTTCTTCTGCTATCAATACCCCTAGCGATACATCCCAGTATCCTGCTAGCCTTGCTGTAGGCCATGTTGCACTAACTCAATTGCTTAAATGGTATATTGAGTTGGGGAGGGTGAGGGTTATAGTAAGGGGTAAAGGGAGCTCAGGTATGAATTATATAGACTTAAAATAAGCCACAACAGAGCATACCGTAGCCCATGGTTTCTGGGAGCTTATCGGCCCCAGACCTGTGCCCTAGAAGCAAGCCAACAGTGCAGTAAGTTAGTATTATAAAATACCCAGCCAAAACCTGCTACAGACTCCACACTGAGGTTCAGTGCATATATGTATACATGCACAGACAGACAGACAGACACACACATACACAATCTGTGCCACCCAGATAGTAATAATAATCCTTAGAGCAGGAGGTAGAGGGGAGCTCACAGATGAGTTGTTTTGGTTTAAAATAAGCCACACAATAAGCCACAGAGCATCTAGTACCCCAGAGCTTTTGGGGGCCTGGCACCCCCAGTCCCCTTACCTACACACCAGTAGATACAGCTGCAGATATTAAAACTGATAACATAATATATGTGAGGCAATGCCTTAGATATATTACAGTAGCAGCATCTTGCTGTGCTCCAGTACTGAATACATATATGTATTCACCCTGCAGCCAGCCAGATAATAATTTTGCTTAGAGCAAGGGGTGTAGGAGATCTCAGATATGACTTCTTTAGCTTCACAGTAAGCCACAAAATGTACCACAGCGCATCTAGGACCCCATGGCGTCTGGGGTCCTAGTGGCCCTAAGACCAACCTTTTTTTTTTTAAAGGTTGCAGACTGCAAGCTGGCCCAGTAGCACAGAAGGCTGAGGCGCTGGTGCCTTACCTCATGCTACACCGGCGACCTGGGTTTGGGAACAACCTTGGGTCACCAGGGTGCCGGCTTGGGGGGAGGTCTGGAGCGGGACTAAGCCATGGCTCTCCCCTCCAAAGGGGTGGCTGCCCACCCATCCATAGTCTCTCTCCCAACGGGTGGAGGTCTGGTGGGTGAGTAGGTGGTACGGGCAGTGACAGAAGTCAGGAGGGGTGGAAGGCCACCGGATCCTGGCGCAGGCTCCATGCTGTGACATGCGTGGGTGTACACCGTGGCTGTGGGGAGGGGGTGAACAAAACAGAAAACGAAAATGTATATGAAAAAAAATAAAATAAAAGGTTGCAGACTGCATAAAAAGAACCCCCCTTGGAAAAATCTTGACAACGGCCCTGCTCAGCTCAACCTCTATAAGCAATTAAGAGACAAGGTCTTGCCAAGTTAATTATGGTTAAAGCAAGCACTTTTGTTGGCCTGTAAAGTTTTTAAAGTGGTGGGAACTTTCAGCTTCTCTAATACGGCTCATTACAGATATTGTCAGGACAGTGTCATAGAGGAGAGCCTGCAGTAGGCATGGCTTGGCTCATACTTTAGTTTGTAGAGCCATGCCAGACCCTTGACGTGACTCTGGCTTGAATGTAGGTCAAACATTCCTTAATTGCCCATGTCTGCCCCGGTCCATGTTGGTCAGTTAGCATAGTTCAGTTGCATTTCCAACTAGTAAATAGTGCCAGTGGCACTCTTCTGCTTAAATAAATTAACTAAAACATGTAATTAGCAGGTTTAAAGCATGACACTGAATTCTCTAATGCCCTTTTACTCTACATTAAAGTCATGCAGCAGATAACTGATGATTAAAGAAAAATACATACATTGAAAAAGTTTGCATAGTACAACACAGTGTTTGCATAGTACAACACACACTGTACTTTCAGAACCTGGTATGAAATACATGTGCTCAAAGTATGGGTTTCTTACAAAAGACATCACAAAACCACAGACCAGCCCAGTGATCAGTAGGAAGTGGTAACATTGTGGAGATGATATACTCCCTTAGTGAGGAGGGAGAGCTGAGCCAGAGCATTGTTGCACAGCCTCAGGAATCGAACTACCCTGTATGAGTGGCACTTGATGAGGTCTCGGAGGAGGCTACTGCCCATGTCCCTTGTGGCTGGGGAGGGACTAGATTCTGTGATATGATAGGGTGAAGTAGAGGGGTGTAGGGGGAACCAAGAAGATAGATTCCACAGAGGGATAGGGCCTAAAAGTACAACAGAGAAATGCATTGCCAAGTTCTCCATGTGCTGCTGCATATTAAACAATGCAAAGCCCCAAAAAGGCAAGACAAGTTTATTTATATGGTGCTCAGGCCATACAACTGTGGGTACCTTGCAAACATAGCAAAGTAATCTCCAAATAGTCATAGAAACACGTCCCAATGAAATAGTAATGCAGAAATAATTCATAAAACATCATGATACACTAACACAAAAAGATGGGATTTGAGCATCTTTTTAAAAACTTCCACCGAGGGAGTATTGCAGACAGACAGTGGGAGACTGTTTCAATTCAGTGAGGCAGCCACTCTTAAACTTCTGTCCCTGATAACTTTGATCTAGAACGGGGAACAGAGAGCAAGCCCACTCATTGGAATAAAGAGGGTGACTAGGATCATATAAGGTCAGGAGATCTTCCAGATAGGCAATGCCCAGATTATGCAGGGCCGCATAGATGAACAAGCCTATCTTGAAGTTAACAATGCCCTGAATAGGCAGCCAGTGCTGCACATGGAACACCAATGTGATATGCTGAGTTCATGAAGTTCTTGCAGTCAGCTGGCCTGTTGCATTCTGGACAATCTGCAGTCAGTGTATTAAGCCCCAAGATAACTCCAGGTAGAGAGTATTACCATAATGCATTTTGGATGTAACAAAGTCTTGTATGATCATAATCAGGTTCCTGGTGCTAGATGTGGCTTAATATGAAGCAACACAAAATACAGCAAACTGAGAGATAGTACACTAGAAGATATAATAATTAAATTGCTGCAGTGAAGGAGTACTAAACTTATAAGCACCGCTGGAAACTCCTCTGACATTTTGCAAGGCACTAACACTTTCTCAGAGGGACCCCTTGGAAAAACACAAATGCCATGAGAAGCATTAGGGTACTTTCCAGTCATGCTTCCAAGAGGGGTAGGTCTCCGTGAGTCACAAAGAGGGCCAGAAGTCCTGAGGTAAAGATTTTTGTTAGGGACCTGAGCCTTGGTGGATCTTAAATAATTCTCCATGAGTGTAATGGTCACCGGATGTACTGTATCAAAGCATCACTTTGGCTATGCCTACTGAGATCAAGGGGGAATGGAGTTGGATGCTCTGATATGCCAGGGTGCTGGGGCAACATACTGTGTTAACATAGTAATGCAAATGTAATGTTCTCAGTATAGCACTTTTATGATCCATTTGCTTCCCATAAAACTGAAACCAATATATCGACCTTTCCAGTCTCTCTTTCAGTGCTTGTAAGTACTTGAGGATACAGTGATGGATTTTCAGAAGAGATGACGGGAACATAGTTCCCAGTTTTTGGGCTGCACCTGCAACATACAAAATTTGCTAAAATGTTTGCACATTCCCCCTCCATATAGGTGTTTATCCTCCTGATTTGCCCCAGCTACCTAACATGTCACCCGTCTTCTCTGGAATTTACCTTCCATTTGTCATCCTCATCCACAGGATTGTGAGGGGTACCCAGTCACCAGTGTGTGGCCTTTGTGGGATCGGTTATTATCCTGCAGTTGAGGTGGTTTTTCTCTGAGTTTTTGCCAGGCCCCAGGATGTGCCACCCCAGTGGGTGCAATGTACAAACTCCGTCTCTATGGACACACCCCCGGCGACCTGACCTGAAAGTGGGATCCCTTCCTTCTATATGCAGCTCACATGCGCTGCCACCTGGATACCTCCAGGTGGCAGTCAAGCAGTAAACCACAGCAACCCCCCCTCCCTAAGGGAGGAGAGCAGTCCTGTGGAAGCTCAAGCATCTCTCCCTGACCAGCCCCTGAGCAACCTACATCCATTTCAGAACCTCGGTCAGTGGTGTGGCAGGAGGTGATAGATTCATTGCCTCAGCCCTCCATGCCACTCGTCTGGCCTAGTTGAATGCTAATTATTAAGCATTTTTGACAGTTTCCCTGCTTTATGGTAGTCTGCATAAAAATTAAAAAAAATTCTGCGTGCATCATTTTATTTAAACAAATTGTGGTAATTGCAACAAAAACTTATGCTACGTTTTAAGTGATACAGACTTTTGATACAGGCTTCACAATTGCACTAAAATGGTGCATCAAATCCTGGATGTCCCTTTGAAAATCCGGTCGACAGTGTGTATGACAATCACTACATAAATGCTAAGCATTTTTCTTCTTCTCAGTCTGTGCTGTCATATCTACAGAAGTGTTTGCTGAGAACAGCCCATAGGTGCCGACAGTGTGGGTGCTCAGGTGCTTGAGCACCCACAAAGTTAAAATGGGCGCCCTCAGTTTATTTTGCCTGGGGCTGGGCTGTTATATTATTATTTTTTTAATTCTGAATTCCCATTCTAGGAGGCATTCAGACCACCACCCTTGCCCGAGTGTGACCTGTAAATTAAAACTGCCCCTCTGCCCACCTCTAATTCACTCACTAAGAGCTGCTGCGATGTCTGACCAATTCTGGAGTTCTCTGTCAGTCCTCTTTGCTGTGAATGCCACAGACCTTCTCTCTCTTTGGCTCCCTCAGTGGCTGATCATGGTGATGCTGAGAAGACTCAGCCAAGACACATGGCCCAGTAGTCCCAGTCAGTGACGGGTCATGTAATGCAGGAGGGTGCTTCCAAACTAATCGCCTCATTCAGTGAGTAGAGTGTGGAGCTTGGACTGCGTAGTGCACGAGCTGCCAAATTTGTTTATACTTATTTATACACTTGGTCTGGTGACCGGAGACCACAGACATAGAATGATATAAGTCTACCGTACTAATACCCAATGTCTGAAGAGCTTAAGCGCATTGGGCAGCCCTGAGTGCTCTGGTATTATAGGTGCTGGAATGGGGGCTACTAAGGCCATGGCCCTACCACTTTCATAAGTGGCCATATCAGTTTCTGCAATCATGTCAATGTATTTAATAGGGGAGTATTTACCCTTACATCCTTGGTCCTACCACTTTTCAAACTGTTCCGGCAGCAATGTCTGGTATCACCGCCAGTGGGGGGAAGGGAAAAAGGTAGGGCGGGCTGTGGGGCTGCTGTCTGATTAATAATTACTAACTGAACGATGGACAGTCATTGCAGCCAGCAGTACAGTCAGGAAGCAGTCCAAATTCTCCCCTATATACAGTAGCACATTTAGACTCTGTATGGGTTCTAGCAGTGGCCAAAGCTATATACTGTATGTGTATATATATATATATATATATATATATATATATGTACAAAAATCAAGGATTCCTTCAAGCACAGCAGTCAAGAACTGCATATATGTATATATATATATATATATATATATATATATATATATATATAGTAGTTCTGGCTGCTGCTGTGCTTGGAAGGAATCCTTGGATTTTTGTGAAATTTAGCCCAGTTTGAAAGTAGCAGCAGCGTCTAGTCTGTCAGACAGTATTATGTACCAAAGAATTAATTATTCATCACATTTACAAAAAGAATTCAGATAGTCCAGACTGAGACAGTGGACTGTGGGTGTGTGTTTGCTAGGGTTTAATAGTTTATTTGTCCAGAGTGACCCCACTAATCAAACAAAAAAAAAAATACATATATATACTGTATATGTGTGTGTGTATGTGTATATATATATATATATATACACATACATATATATAGCAGTTCTTGGCTGCTGTGCTTGTCCCCAGGTGCTCTAAGGATTACCTTTGTGATTTTAGGTTGCAGGGCCATCACCCCACAGGGTGCAAGAGTGCTCTGGAAGGCTCTTTGAGGTTGGAGGCATCAAAGAGTCCTCCATGACACTCTTGCACTCTTGCACTCTGTTGGGTGGTGGCACTGTAACCTAAAATCACTTTTCTGACATGCCTGTAAAACTGACAGTGTGAACGATCCCCTCCAGGACACTCCCCTATTGATCTTAGCACCTGCTCAGGCATCAAAGAGCCCCCAATGGCACCCTGGCATCCTCTGCAGTGGAGTAGTTGTGATGGTAGCATACTCATTACAAAATGTACCAAAATACCCCAAAATGCACCACAAAGCATGAAAAACCCTATAGCTTCTGCGGGCCACCACCGCCATACCCCTGGCCTTTTATAATTACTCTGAGCATCCACAAAATTTTTCAAAACCTGGAACATCGGAACAGTCTCTGAAGCTTCTCTATATTATAATGCTATAGTCAGCTTTGACATATCTTTGGTGGCATTTTTGATATGAAGTTAATGGCACAACTATCAACATAGAACAAAAAAAGCAAACTCCACATACACTGTCTTAACACCACCATGCTGGGTTGAGCAAGTGCAAACAGTAATGATTCAGGTTCAAACCCGACTGCTGGGGATGGGGGGTTGGGGTAGGAAATGTTCTGACTTTAAAGAAGTACTGCAGTCAAAATTAAAAAAAAAAATGTTGTACAGTGTTTTGATTTGTGCGTTTAGTCCTGCTGCATCCTTCCCTTTGTTATTAGGAGTTTTTTTTTTTCTCAATTTGCCTACTAATTTTATGGACTTTCTTACTAGTTGTATGGCCTCTGGGGATCTCCATATTACCATGTTTTATTGCTCTCCTTTTTCATACAGTGCCTCCTGTCCCATGTGACAGAGATGCGTCCAAGTCAGCAGGTATTAGTTTACAGTCAATTTTATAGCAGTACAGCTGTGATTTTGATTCACTTTCCTTATCCACTGGGCATGGAAGCATTTACAGTTTAGCAATCACTTGAGGTCTAATTGAGTGGGTGTTCTATAAGAAAACAACTAGAGTCATTACTAATTATAGCATTGATGACCTAGGGTGATTTATGTTCTTGTTATGGCTTGGTATAGTGTGAGGAAATTAAAAGCTTTAAAAACAAAATGTTTACTTCTACTGGCTAGACATAGACAAACATATATAAAACAAAAATACTGAATTACAGTTGTTTAGTTGAGGAAATAACATCAGGCTCCTATCTTCAGATTACTGCTGTAGTACATTGCCTTACTGAATCAGTGGTCCTGGACATATCACTGTCACATAAAACAGGATTCACTGAAGGACAAAGGCGAGCAATAAACCATGCTAACATGGAGATTCCCAGAGGCCATAAAACTAGTGGGCAAATTTAGAAAAAAATCCTAACAGCAAACAAATGGAAATATGTAACAGGATTAAACACACAAATCAAGACACTCTACACAGGCTGGCCCGGTGGCGCCAAGGGCTGAGGCACTGGACGCCTTGCCTCGTACCATGCCTGCAACCCGTGTTCGGGAACAAGCACGGGTCATCGGTGGTCGGCTGGGGAGCAGAAGGATAGACTACCACTGCAGTGCCGCCACCTAGAGGAGCCCAGGTGGATGGCGTGGTAAGGTGGAGAGCAGTAAGGGCATTGGATGGATGTTGACAGAGGGGCAGAGCAGGAGGTACGTCTCAGCATGCCTCCTAGTTCATAGCCCCTCATTGCATGCCAACGTCGGAGAGGGGAAGGAAATCAGGAAAAATGCCTCTGTCCCTACTAGGTGACGACACCTCTCTGGGGGCTCCTCCAGTCTCATCGGGCAGACTCCACTGTGCCTGCCGGCTCTACACACTCGGACTCAGTATGTTGGCTTGGAGAGGTAAGCTTGGGGTATCCTTCTCCACCCCTACCTGGGGGGTATACCAGGAAATCTTCAAGAGTGTGTGTGTGTGTGTGTGGAACTAGGGGGTACTCTAGCGGCAGACCATGACGGATTGGAAGTCCACAGTCAGAGGATGTCTGAGAGAGTGGAGGGAGGAGGTAGATTAGGAGTATAAATATAAGGTTAAAAAAAAAACACTCTACACAGCATATGTTTTTGCAAATTTTGACTGTAGTACTTCTTTAAAGGGGAACTGCCATCTTCAGGATTTCTTAATGTCTGAAAGCCCGTAAAAAGCTAATTTGAGTGAGCCATTGTGTTTATCTGTGAGTCTTTGCAGTCCAGAGTTATTCATATGTAAATTAGCCTGTAATTAAGGGCTGGGGGCAGCCATGTGTTTTAGAGTCCTGACAGGCAATGATGTCACTGAGGGGCTTGGCCCTGCTTTGACTGTAGATAATCCAACAGGTTGAATAGGAAATAATCTACTTTATTGAGTATGTTTTAAGGTGTTATTACAACACTTTCTACATTTATAATTGTTTTGTATGTGCAATGAAACTAGTGAGTTATCACCTTTGCATTTCAAACTGTTAGTAAAAATAATCCATCTTCAGGATTGCTTTAACTTCTAGGCTATACTGCCAGCTAATCATCAAAAACTATACATCTCAAGGCTGGCTCTGTGGTGCCAACAGGTATTGGGGCCCCATATCAAGATTTCTAAACCCTGGCTGTGCTCATGTCAGTACAGATTTCTAGAGCTGCCACAGCACCAGCTTCAGTATTTTTGTGTTCCCTCTCTTACAGCTTTTTCTCTTACAATTTCAGGTGTGCACTCAGGTCTATAAGATGCAAATGTGGCTATGTACCTACTGGCCTGGCATCATGAGGCCAGCTTTGAAATGTGTAGTTTTTGATTATCAGCTGGCAGTACAGCCTAGAGCTGTGAATAAGCTTCATTCATCCAGCAGAGTGGGTTTTGATTCCAATATGCTCTATGTGTATGCTGTGTGACCAGAGAAAGTCACTTAACCTCCCTGTGCTCTAAAAACACACCCAGGAACAAGCTGTAGTTCAATGTGCCTTTCCTGGACAAAGACAGTAAAAACAATCTGAGCATGTGTTATGATTCAGAAAATATTATGCTCTTTCTATCCAGATTTGACTTGAAAAGAAAAAATAGGACACAATTACTTGTTTATTAATTGCAAAAACACATAGATGGACAATATTGTTAAAATATGCATAACCTGAAATTCATTATTAAAAGAGTATTTTACTTCATTTGAGGAAGTTAAAAGTATAACAGTTTCTTACTGAAATACTTTGGATGGAATGGGATTTTCCACTGTAACAATGCCAGAATTCTGTTGGATTATTTTTCCTAACAGTTTGAAATGTAAAGTTGATAACTCACAAGTTTCAATGCACATATAAAACAAATATTATAAATGTAGAAAGTGTTGTAATGACACCTTAAAACACACTTAGTAAAACAGATGATTTCCTATTTAACCTGTTGGAATATCTACAGGCAAAGCAGGGGCCAAGACCATCAGTGACATCATTGCCTGTCAGGATCCTAAAACACATGACTGCCCCAGACCTAAATTATAGGCTGATTTACATATGAATAACTCTGGACTGCAAAAACTCCCAGATAAACACAATGGTTCACTCAGATTAGATTTTTATGGGCTTTCAGACATTAAGAAATCCTGAAGCCGACAGTTTCCCTTTAAAGCCAGATAGTGACTGCTGGAGGGACAGTTACAGTATGCACCACCAGTGTCAAAGGTGGTGAATGACATCTAGGACATTTCTAGGATCAGAAACAGAACATTAGGTCAAGCGGTCTAAGGCAGGATTTAGAAGTCACTACTGATTCATCTGTGACTAGCTGTGCATAACTTTCAGATGATATGACATTTGGTTATTGGCCAAGATTTAACATTTGATGGTTTATAGCAACTCATTTATTATTACTTATGGGAGAATGTAACATGAAATTGGCTATGCCTCCAGACTTGCACTTTACATTTGTCACACTGTGCGAGATGTAAACATTACTTGGCTGTATATTAATTACCTTGGATTTCAGAGTATAAAGTTAATTGACCAGCCCCAATCCTAAATGTGCCATGCACTCCCTAGCCATTTGAAAAAGATTTTCATAACACTGGACTATATATTTCACATAGCTTCATTGTGGAACCTTCTTGTCATGCCTATAGGTAAAGAGATCCTGGCCCACTTGTGGCAGTAGTTCAAGTATCAGTGGAATCTGAACAATGCATTTTCTTACTCATATTTTCTTAACTTAATATTGAGTCTTCTGACTTTTCTAAGTTTTATTAAAGAACCTTAAGTTATTTTTCTTATTTCATTTTTATGTTGCTCCTCACTCTCTGTAAAGGCCCATGCATTGGGTCCTCCTTTGGGCTACTCCAGTCTTTTATCTGTCATAGGTAGCTGCTTTAGGCTGTCCCTTTCCTCCTTTTCTGAAGTCACCATGGCTTCCCCCCACAGTTGCCCATGTTTACTGTGATACCAGATTCAGCAAGGAAAGGATGGAGTAGGACCAAGCAGTCAAGCAGCCATGGTAGATATAGGGTAGAGCCATAATCTGGTCAAAGCCTCCTTCATGTTCTGCCTTTTTCACCCCCTCCTCTATGTCACCGAGTGGGAGCATGTAAAGTGACAACATGTCTGCTGCCAGAACACCCGGGCTATGCTCACTCATAGACAGCCTCCCTTTATTATTATATGAAACTCCTGGTGTATTGGGGCAGTTGTGCAGTGGGATCAGGATCCCTTCCTCACTGGAAAAGTGAGTATCTGCTCCCCCTTCTAGTCTGCTCCATATATCTTCAGTCTGGGACTTGAACCTGGGTTGCTAGTGTACCAAGTAGTCCCCTACCACTTGACATTATGAAACTGGCTTCCCTAAATTTATCTTAATTATTTTTTGCAATAAATATGAGATAACATCAGGCAAGGAAATCCGTGATGGCTTCTAGCCAGTGGTGAGAGGTGGATGGAGTGTTCAGAGTCCAGCTGGTTTGAATATTTGAAGTTGAGGCTCCTGCTTGATCAAGAGAGATGTCTCCCAGATGACACTGGAAATATTGTGGCATAATAACAACTTGAGTTCAGTGCTGAAGTATGTCTTACACTTCTATAAAGTACACACCTACAGTTTATACCTAGGCATATAAAATTATTTTAGTTCCATAAGGGACGTAGTCTTTTTTTTTTAAAAAGATTCCAACAAACGCACAGCAGTTACTAAAAGATGATAGGAGTGTTATCAAGTTACTTTAGTTGAGGTTTAAGTTCACATGCTTACCTTTGTTCGGGATATAAAGATTTACAATTAATGGAATCTGTTAGTGGAAAAGCCTTTTAATATTCTATCTGGTCTAGTTGTTAAGATCCTGTCAATCAGTGTTTCTGTTTCAGATCTGTAATTTAGTCAAGTTGGATGGCTAATAACCTGAGGCAGTTTTAATCCTTCTAAGCAGTTCCTCACTGTTTAATTTTATTTTTTCCCCTCCAATTTATATTGGCATCCCCAAGCAAAATTACTTCCCTTGTGTCTTTGTTAGCCCTGCGGTGCTCTGTCATCAATGAGACTCCTTCCTCTGAATGTCCTGGCGGTACATGAAAAGTTCCAATAGATAAATTAATATTGGGGGAAGGTCAGGTTTTAACTTCCAGAAAACTGCAATTTGAGAAAGTATGAACAAAAGACTCCTGCACTATGACCAAACATGATTTCACATAAATAAGAACCCCACCCCCTCATTTCCCTATTCTGTTTTTCTGAAACATAGTATAATTTAAAATCTCAACATTGTCTTTTATCTTGCGTGACAGCCAGGATTCCGAAATGGTAATGACATCAAAATCATTGGTGGTTACCCAAACATTAAATTTGTCCAATTTTGGGATGAGGCTTTGTATTTTAAAATGCACCACTAATAAAGTGACCTTCAGTTTTTCATTAGTATAAATCTCATCATAAAATGGAGGACCAGGATTCAACTGCAGATTGCCAGCCACCCAGAGTAGCATCAGAATTTACAGCCTCTTTATGCTGGGTATGTTCAGCCTATGTAACCTTCATTACCCATGGATTTCACAAAAGCCCCCAAACTAGAAAAATAAAAACCCAAAATAATATATATGTATAAATAAGCTGTAAATGTAAAAAAAAAAAATCGAAACACAAACAATAAATACCCCCATCTAAACATAACATTCAGTTTTTTATAAAGCAATACTAATGTTCAGTACTCGAGTCCTTGTAGAAAAGGGCAGATTGACTGGCCCTGGTTTCATTGCTCCTGTGACTCTCTTCTGTGCTTTCCACTCCGCTTCACACCACTGCTGAACACCACCACTCAGGGTCCATGTGGTCTTTTGATGTTGGAGGGGAGAAGTGATTGGCTGTGAGTTCGAGCAGAAAAGTTTCTGATTTTTCAGTCTGTTTAAATAGCTGACTAGCTCCTGGATAGCTCCTATTTTTATAAGCAGGCAGGCTTCACACAACAGCAGTTCTGTAGCAGAGCTTAGATGTAACTTAGGGGTCTGTAGAAGAGTCTACCACCCTCCTTGCAGACTCTTCACTCTGATTTCTGCCACCACTTAGGGTACAGGCAGTCTTTAGATGTTGGAGGGGAGCAGTGATTGGCTGTGACTTTGAGCAGGAAGGCTCCTGATTGGTCAGTCTGTTTGAATGGCTGGTTTGGCTCAGTCAGCTGGTTTCACAGATAGGCAGGCTTCACACAACATCAGTTCAGTAACACAGTGTAGATGTAATGTGGGGGTCCACAGAGGAGCCTGCTAGCCCTCTGATAGACTCTCCACTCTGCTTCCCGCCGCCACTGAGCACATGTGTTATGAAAGTACCACTGTAGTGTCTGGCAGGGAAATGAAAGATAAAAATGATCAGAGTGGCAAGTGAGAGGAAGAGAGGACGTGCCTGTGCCAGAGTGCCTCCTGGCATGAGGATGAGGGATGGAGAACAGTTATTCTGTTGTCTATTGCATACCTACCCTTAGCAGCCCAGACAGGTTTGTGTTTTAGTACATACATTTCTTATTATAGTAGCTGTTGTTTTATGATGGTCTTAAATAAATCCTTAAGACTACTCTAGCTCATGCAGTAGGAAGTGGGCAGCATGTACAGTGGGAGTATAAGTGAGTTACTATGGTTGTAGTTGCTATTAGGGCAATTGACAAACTGGATGGACCATTGGTCTGATTGGTCTCTCAGATTCTATGTTCTCATGTTAGGGGGCATGCACAATTTCTAATCCTATTTGTTTTTTTTTAAATCTGTCATATTTGTATTTTAGGGGGGTGAGCATGCTGACATTTTGTCCCATTTTCCCCTGGATCCCCAAATTCTCCTGTACCATACTGCACTGCATCCCCAACACCAATCCTTAGAGAGACATATGTAAGCTGTTTCCCTCTAAAAATGATAAGCTTTTTTACCTGATGGACCAGTCATAGCAGAACATTTTTTAAGTAAAATATACTTGAAGAGCCAGCATACTTAGAAGACTGCCTGTGTGCTATAATCTTTCTTGAAGGACAAATAGGAGTCAATGTTATACTCGGCCAGATCTTGACATGTTTTTGTGCCTTACAATTCCGAAAAGAAGATTGACAACGTTCTGAAAGCTAGCCGTATCTGAGCTATTATGCATACTATTGACTTTTTTGAATTGCTGTGGAGTTCATTGTACTATGATCTCCGGTTAAAAATCTACAGAAAACTCTGTTGTAATTAATTCTCTACTTAGTTAAACGTTAACCGATAAGCAAAAATAGAGATTATGAAACACCTTTGTCATCGGTTTCTCAAGGTAGAGAACACTACATTTCATATGTTGGGATAGAAAAATGCATTGTCTGGCATGTCTGTCTCATATACTGTACTTAATGGGTGTATCATTTTCTTTTTTTTTTTTTGGCAGCAGAGGAAGCATTAGTTTCCTTTTTTAACTCAATTGTGCTTTCAGCATTAACCACACTGTTTGGTAGTATATTTCAAAATCTAATAACTGTGAAAAAGTTCTTCCTTCATTTTGTAAAATGCACACTTCAGGGTGTTTAAACTAGCACAGGAAAAGGGGGATGGGTAGAATCTGGGCTACGGGCATCCTCGGTGGGAACTCAGGTGAGGCAGGGTTTTAAATAATTAATTAGCAGTTTTTTTCTTGGGACAATACTAACTGTACAGAACGTATTTATATAGATTTTCTACAAGTGTTATGTTTGTTAAACACAGTGAGGCAAGTACTATGCATTTTCACAAAGTTTTAGCACTTTTATGAGCAAAACGCTAATCAATTTTTAGAGTTAAATAAAACCCTGTGAGGGAGACCTAGTTAGCACCCCTCTATGGAGGATATATGGTGGTGTGATTCACCAGGAAGCAGGACTCGCAGCAACCAGAAAGGGAGGTAGAGAATGGAAAAAGGCATAGTGGGTGAGCAAAAAAGGACAGGCACTAATTAGGGAGATTAGGAATATGCGGCAGGCAGAGGACATTGTTCCGCTAGGAGATTTCATCATGCCACTCATGAACTAGAGCATCTTTTGGGCATGAAGGACATGGAACCAAGTGCTCACAGATGCCTTCCAAGTCTGTTTCCTAATACAGCATGTAGAAGAGCAGACTAGGGAGGGGGGCTGTACTGGACTTAGTTCTGGGAAAATAGGAAGCTGTACTTTAGCAAACTGGAAAAGACCAGTAATGTGGCGAGGAGGGCTTAGGTGGAGGCAGCGCTCAGAATAGCAGAAGGAGTGAAGGAAAATAGCAAGGCCTTTTTCAGGGACATCAAAGAAGAGGAAAAACAAGGGGAGATTAAAGTTTGAAGGAGGGGTGGATATGGGTGGAGGAAGACTGGTAAAAAGCGGACATATTGAATATTTCTGATTAGTATTCATGGTTGAAGGAGGGCCACTACGAGAAGGCAGCATTAAAATTGTGGTGAGAGACTAAAATGGTGATGGGAATCACCACGAAGGATAGAGTGCTCTCAAGGGTCTGAAGGTGTTTAAGGTAGGGAAGTCACTGGGGCAGATGTGCTGTGTTCATTGGTGGTCAGGGAGATGGGGCATTCTCTGGCAGTACCCTTAGAAGACCTGTTTAGCTGCTTGCTAGTGGCAAGGGTATTTCCAGTGGATTGGAGAGTGTTTGATGTGCCTCTGCACAAGAGCTGGGACCTGGAAAGACCCAGGCAACTACAAACTGATTAGCCTGACCTCCATCACAGGGAAGCTGCTGGAGGCCATTATCAAGGGTGGATTGGTAGAGTTCCTGGAGAATCACCTTCTCCAGGACAGTAAGCAGCCTAACTTTCTGAAGGGGAGGTCCTTTAAATAATTTTTTTTAGGATTCTTCAGCAGTGTCTCAGGCAGTGGTCTGAGGTTAATAGGATAACCAGTGTGGTGCTCCAGGTGCCGGCCCTGTTCTTTTTAATCTATTTTTATATGACTGGAGAAAGTATCTAGGGCAGAATATGTTTCTTTGCAGATTACACTAATATATGTAGCTGGGTAGCCTGTGAAAAAGGTGTTAGGGACATAAAAAAATTGAAAAAAGTGGTTGAAAATTTGGCAACTCAGATTTAATGCCAATAAGTGCAAGATCGTGCACATGAGGGAAAAGGAAATCAAATGCATTATTGGATTGGGGAGGAGGGTTAGGTTAGACCAGACCTTAGAGGAAAAGAATCTGAGGGTTACCATAAGTGACAACCTCAAGAACACTGCCAAATGCAGTAAGACATATGGGAAAACCAACTGAATACTAGGGTGCATAAGCAGGGCATTGTCTAAGAGATGGAAGGAGGTGATCCTGCCCCTTTACAGTTCATTGATGGGGTTGCAGATAGAGTACTATATGCAGTTCCAGACACCTCACCTTAAAAAGGACAAGGACTACTTAGGATTGTTCCAAACAAGGTAAAGCAAAATGATACACAAGCAGTGGGAGAGAACCTATGAGGGAAAACTAGCTGGCCTGAATATATTTTCATACACAGGTGTGTGGTGTGCACATATATGGAACCCAAACAGAAGAGGGAAAGAAATAAGTGCCTTAGCTGGGATTTGAACCCAAGCCACCCAGAATACCATTCCGGTTGCACTACCAGCTGCGCCACCAAGGCAGCTGGAAACCTGGAACTCTCAGAAGCACCTTAGTCTTGCTCTAATGAAAAACCTGGTGCTACAGAGATAATTACATATTTATACACAAGGGCGCGGTATGCATATATATGGAATACAACAAATAGAAAATAGAAAGAAATAAGTGCCACACCCTTGCGGATGCTCTGGGAGTCCCAGGTTTGCGTGCCCCCACTGTTCTGCACCCTCTGGCTGTAGTGGGACAGTCGCTCCCCTCCCTGCTATGCTGCTCCAGCCCTCCAGTCACGCAGAGAGGGCTGAGTGCAGCCATTGGGGTGCTTGCCTAACTTTGAGGTTTTCTGGGAACACTTGGCACCCCACAATTCCATGCTATGCAAGCAGCAGGGGATCCACTATGCCGCCAGGATGGGCACTCGATTGGAGGCCCACATGTGTCCACTGGTCCATCCCCCATGCACTTACAAGCCAGTGGGGCGGGGTCATGGACTGGCGGCCCCCATCAGTGAATGGTGTGCTCTGCTTGCCTGTCCATGAATGCAGACATGTGTGGACTGGGTACATGCCTATTACACGTACCCAGCCTGCATTCACACATAAGGCTCAATGTTTCGCAGAATGGCATTTGATATTCTATATTCCTTTGTGCATTGATTTTAGCTCTCTAGATCCTTCAGAACGGTCGCACACAAATCTCTTTTACTGATAATTTCAGAATGTGGACCAAATGTTTGTACTGTTGTCTTGGTTTGTCATTTCCAAAATGAATCACCTTACTTTGCCAATGTTGAACTTCATCTGCCAACTCTCAACCCATATCTTTATCTTAACCTTTCTCTCCTCTGTTCCTTGAAACCTACTGTCTCTCCCACTGGCCCTTTTTCTTGGCTAAATATTTGCTCACTACCATCTTCTCCTTCCTCTCCTCTCTACTCACCCTCTTATCCTGTTATTATGCTCCCTTTGCTCCCCCAATGCTCTCTTTTTCCACATTCCTTTCTGCAAAATCTCTGCTGATCAATCCTACTTTTTGGTCTGTTTTCCTACTCTCTAGAGTGATCTTCCTTTATCTTCATCTCTCATCCTCACATAACTTTCTTAATTCAGTCTTATTTGTTCATCTCTTCTCACTGTGTTCTTGCTGCTAGCCACTCAGATTGGTTCTGGCTGGCATATTACCTGCACCTGGCTGCCACTGCCCCTTCGCACTGTTCTATTACTTTTTTAACCTTTGTCCCTTGCCCACCAGCATCCCACTCCTTCAGGTCCCACAGTTGGCCCATCTTGCTGCCACTGGAGGAACCATCCAGATCTCCAGATATCCCCTATGTCACCCTAGGGCCGGCATGTCCTTGCTGGGGGGCCTTCTGTGGCCTTGATGGAGGAAATAGTTTACTAACTTGGTGATGTAGGCTGGAGGTACCCTCTATTTGTGCACTGTGAGAGTCTTTTGGCATGGTGAGACCAAACAGGGCATCATCTGGAAAACCAGTGTGGCAGTGCCACAATTTTCTCCATGCCTCCTCCCTGGTTTCATGTACACTTACTGTTGGCCTGGGGGGTGCAGATAGCGCATGATCACCCATGCCTTCCATGCACCTCCACCTCACCACCACTACGAGCTGCTGGAATTGTGGAAAGGCGAGAACCCATCCCGTTGGGAAGAAAGCATCCATCAGAGGTTCTGAACCCTCCATGCCAGCCTCCGCTCCTGATGTCCCAGGCTTGGAGAACAGCCCTGGATTGACAACATATCAGAGTGATCCTCTTGCTTGGCGTCATGGAGCCAGCTGGTGTTGTATTACTTTAGTGATTTATTACCGTCCGCACAGTAATTTTCTTTTTTACAAATTTGTACCACTACTTTAATGTTTCCACTAATTAGAAACATAGAAACACAGACAATGCTGGCAGAAAAAGAGTGAAGGTCCATCCAGTCTGCTCATGGTTCCATATCAATCCCTGGGACCTAAATGTTATCCAGGGTACTAGCCCTCACTATCCTCTTGGCTAATTTTTTCCCTGCTACTGTTGCCTTGAGTGGCCACAACAGCCTTCTCTCTGTCCCAGTTGTGTTTGAAACCATTTACGGTTTTAAAGCCGGCCTACCAGTGTAGCAGTAGTGCTACCATTTGTGACGCCGGCAAGCCAGGTTCGGGAGTGAGCCTGGGACATCGAGGGGCTGGCCAGGCGGGAGGATGGCTGAGCATCCATGGGACACTCCCCACCTCCAGGGAGGATGCATGGATGGACTCCAGTGCAGCACTGCTACCTGGGTGACCACAGATGGAAGTGCAAGCCAGAGTCACAGATCTGGGGAGGGGATGTGAACGGCATGACACTGTGGCATCAGCACAGCCTCCGATGTCAAGAGGGGACAGAAACCAGGGAAAAAATACTGCACAGGATGCCACCGGCAGCTCCTTGCAGTCTCCACACTGTTGACTGGGCTCTCCACCTCACCAACTGGAAACCTAACCTCTGCTGGGGGGTTTACAGGAATCAGGCTCCCAGTGGCCCTTCCCATCGGAGGGAGGTCATCAGTGGGGGAACATGTGAGGTGCAGGTAAGTCCCGGGGATGACAGATGATAGGGCTGGGTGGGTGGCTGGACTGATAGGGGCCAGTGGAGATGCAAGGGAAAAAGCATACTAAATTTAAAAAAAAACAAAAAACATTTATGGGTTTGAGCTCATTACCTCGGCTGGCAGACTGTTCCAAGGCTCCACCAACCACCTCCTCCATAAAATAATACTACCTCATATCCTTCTTGAACCTTCCACCTGTCCATTTCCACTCATGCCCTCGAGTTTATACTTATGCTGAGTAACTACTCACAGTTCTCCTTATCTATTCCTTCAGGAGTTTGAAGGTCTCTATCATATCACCCCTCTCTCGTCTAGTCTCAAGCGAGTACACGTTCAGTGCCTTGAGTCGTTCCTTATAGGATCTGCTGTGCTGGCCCTGTATCATCCTAGTCTTCCTTTGGTGCACTCCCTCTACTCTGTCCTTATCCTTCCTGAGGTGAGGACTCCAGAACTGAGCACAGTACTCCAGGTGTGACCTCACCATTAATCTATACAGAGGCAATACTACCTCTTTATTTCTACTGCCTGTACCCTTCCCAATACTTCCTAACATCCTATTTGCCTTACTAAAGGCCTTTTCGCATTGGCTTGGTTGTTTGATTGTGTCACTAAAGATGACTCCTTGGTCCCTTTCCTCAGTCATAGTGCTCAGCTTAACCCCACACATCCAATACACTGTTTTGGCATTCTTGCTCCTTAGGTGCATCACCTTGCACTTTTTGGTGTTCAGTTTCAACTGCCAGATCTTAGATCACCTTTCCAGTTTATGCAGTTCACTCTGCGTCTCCCTAATTCCCTGCTTGCTGTCCACCCTCCCACAGAGCTGTGTGGCATCAGCGAAGACACAGCCTGCCCCAGATTACCATCTCCAATGTCACTGACAAACATATTGAAGAGAACTGCTCCCAGGACATATCCATGTGGCACCCCACTTGTGACCTTCTCCCACTTCTTATTTGACCCCATTTACCACGAGTCTGACCCTCTGCTGCTTCCTCCTCCCCCAGTTTCCTACTCATCTTATTATGTCCCTTGCAACTCACAGATTCTCCATCTTTTTCAGCAGTCACCTGTAAGGCACCAAGTTGAAGGCCTTGCTGAAATCGAAGTAGAGTAAATCCATGGCATGGCCCCCATCCAGTGTCCTTGTCACCCATTCAAAGAATACTATTTGGTTAGTCTGACAAGACATTCTTGCCATGTATCCATACTGTATGCTGTCCTGTTGACCATTGCTCTCCAGGTAGTTTTGACTCTTACCAGTTTTCCTACTACTGAGGTAAGACCGATAGGTCTGTAGTTCTCTGCTTGTTCCTTGTTCTCCCTACCCCCACCCCCGTGGAGTAGAACCATGTTCCAGTCCTTCAGAACTATCCATCTCTTACAAGCTACGTGTATTGAATAGCCCTACCAGGGTTCAGCTAGTTTAGTTGCCAATTGCCTGAGCACCCTCGGGTGTATCCCATTGGGTCCTGGTGTCTATCTGTTTTAAGAGATGCTAACTCTGTCTAGACCCTTTCACTGGTGAGTACTGGCTGCCTCATCTCTGGAATCCCCTTTACCTCTGGAACCCACTCTCCGGCAAGGGTATGCTGTCTTGCCTGGTGGAGACTGAGCAAAAGTATTTGTTAAGGATGGCTGCCTTTTTCCCATTCTCCTCAATAACCTTACCTCCCTCTCCTTTCTTCTCTACCATACCTAAAGAATTACTTTAGGGACATGGAAATGGTGCACTTGTCTACATTTTGGCAGTCTTCCTTTCCCTTCAGCTGGAACGTGTTTAAGCTAAGCTCCTCCCACCCACCCAGATGGAATCCTCCTTGGCTCTGCCCCATGACATCTGATCTTCCTTTCCACTGGAAGAGTTAGGTCTCCTCCTTCGCAGCTCCTGCACACGGTGTAGGCCCAGTTCCAAAAAAACAACAACCTTGCTTTCATCTTCAGGTGATTCTAGTGAGTTCTTTTGCTTTTTGCTATGGTGTGCAGAAAAAATGGTTCCTGGTTCAAGCGGTGCACAACTTGCAACCAGAAGATGGCACACACTGACCCCCACACCTCGTGCATTTACTGCCTAGGAGCTCAGAATGACCCCAGGCTTGAAGCCTGTGCCAGTCCCTGCAACCCTCATCCCTAGATGACCATTATGCCCACCATCTGTTAGGCCAACCGGATGAACGGTCTGGTCCAAGGACACCTGCAGGGCCATTTCTGCGACAGCATGCTCGGCATTGCAGCTTGCCGCACTTAAAGAGGTGACAGCCCAGGCTGCAGCGGGCTCCTCCTCAAGTTCCATGTTGCTCCCAGGGGGGCCTGTATCAGGCCCTCATTCACATGTGACTTTTGGCACATGTGACCGTTTCTTCAGACCCTTGGGTAGGGCCCTTCCAGAGGGAATAAATCTTTAAAGTCCTCTAAATCTAAGTGGACCTGTTGCAGGTTGTGGGACAGGGAATGGGCTCACTCTTCCTGCTCTCATGGTTCTGTGTCTGGCTTGACAGTGGTTGAGCAGTCGACTTTGGGCAACTCTTCAGGGGTCCCTATTCAGGCCGTTAGCTCTATGGTGCCCCCTTCAGGCTTGTCGTCAGAGATACGTGCCGACCAGCTGGTCAAGATTTTTCTCGACCTGGTCAACCCATTATCAGAAGAGAATGTGGATAACTCACTCTCTCAGACTCCGGTCCTTCCAGATCTTTCCCAGGAAGGACCAGACAAACCAGCTGATCTAGCTGTCTCCTCTCAGGTAATCAGCCCCTCTGGGGTTCTGTAGCAGGAGCCAGTCAGTGCCAAATACACAAACCGTTCTTTCGCATCTCTTCACTGGTGACACGCTCGTTGTTGGATGAGGTCCAGGTTGAGAACCCAATCCTGTTTGAGATCAATGTCTTGGGACTGTCACCATTTCTAATCTCAGCCATCAACTAGGAAGCATCATTGACGCTCCTCTTCCTCCTCTTTGGATGACGAGAGGCCCCGCCGCAAGTTACTGTGGTGCTATGAGGAGCTCATGTAACAACAATGGATCCTCAGCCACGGTCAACCCACCCCTCAGTCACCGGCACTTCCTTGGTCTCCCCCGATGCAGTCTGTCCCATTTACACCATGACCGGCTGAGCCAGCACCAGCCTCCCCACCTACCTTGGTGGGTGGAACCCCCACCTCAGCAACCCTTGCTTGGAGCCCTGTCCAAGGCTGCTCGCCTTGCCTCTGGTCTACCTGGACAGCTGTCCATTCAGATTAACCACTCAGATGTGTCCTGGGTGGTCCACGGGGAGCCTGGGTTAAAAGCAGTGTTTGAGGAATCCTCTGATCCTGAGAAGGTGTTTCCATGCGTACTGCTTGGACCCCGGGCTTCAATCGCAAGTTGACCGAAGAGTCTACCGCCGAGCATGGGCAGGTTTGCTTTGAGGCCTTGCTCTGACTTATCTCAGAATCCATGGGGATTCCCCTGGAGCCAGTACAAATGTAGGCCAAATACCCCCTCATAGAGATCCTCGACAAGAATGACTCTCTGGGGGTTGCCTTTTCAATAGTGGAGATCATTCTGGGTCTTGCTTTGGAGGTTTGGCAGCACCCACCCACCTTCTTATTTATTTAGTTTTTGTTTACTGGGAAAGGAGGACTAGACAGTTCTGCCTGTTTTCAGCATCATCCTGGAGGAGGGGATACAGATAGATGCCTACTGACACCGAACCAGATTAATCTGTTAGTGAAATTTTTAGTGAAAGGGGGAAATTTTGCCCAGGACACCGGGGAAATTCCCCTACTCTTCAGAGGGGGAATCTCTGTTCAAGATGGCGGACGTCCCTGTACCTGCTGTGGAGGAAGCCATGGAGGTGGGAGTTCTGGTCTCGGCCCCCACCTCTTATTTAGTGGAGACTGCAACTGAATTCACAGAGGATCTACCACAGAATTGTACTACTTCAGTATCTGACTTACATGTCCTGAATACAGTGCCTGAACCTCAGCTCCCTAATACTGGTATGGACTCTAGTTCTCTGCCTAATGGTTATGTAGTGGAGGATTTTTCCTCCCCAGATCATGAAGTGGCTTGTAATGCGGAGAAGGTGATACGTGAACATTTGGCTAACGCAGAACGTAGTTTTGTGATCACTAGAATAAAACTCCATCAAGAACTTCAAACTTTAAGAGAACACAACGTTGAACTGTATACTACTTCTCCTCCTGTTGTGACGGGAGGTTTCGGAGGACAAACTAGGAGGACACACCTGTCGGCTGATGTCCAGGTGTGTTTGGAAGCTTCGAGTGTGTCGGTTGTTGCTGCTGTGCCCCCTGCCTCCCAGTTGTTTGTGGTGGGTGATGTGTGTGACATGGAGACAGCTGCTTCGCCTCCTTCGTTGGTGACACCCCAGGTTGTGGATTCCCCTGCAAAGCTTCCCTGGTCTGTAGACTCGGCTCTGCAGGGTGCTGGCTGGGTACAGGAACCTGTTGAAGGGAAATGGATTTCCGGTCCGTCTCCTGTGCGGTCCCCTTGTTCTGATGACTTTCCCGAGTTGCAACGTGAATCAGGCAAGGCTGCAGTTTCTCCCGACCCCTTGTGCTTGACACAGGGACTGGCATTGACTCAAAACCCTATTTTGGAACATTTACAAGGATCAGAATTATGGGCTTCTTCTACTGCTACATCCCAGGGGGCTCCAGGTACAGTTTTACTACAATCAACATCTAAAAAGACTGGGCGAGTCGCTCATTCTCATCCTTATTCAAATTTCCGATCCAAGCTGCAAAGAGACATAATGCAGTTCGTTTAGTTTGTAAGGGGGGGTTACCTGAACTCCCAGACTGTGTATATGTTGCACGTACACTTCTTAAGGACTCGTTAAAAATTTTTTCTCTTGAAATATATGCAATGATTCACATCTCTGGTGAATCTTCTTTTGATATTAGCTTTCAAACGGCTCGTGGCTTGGACCATTTCTGGTCGAAATACCATGCTTTGAGGAACACTGCTCTTTGGACCCCGTTACAAGCAATCCCCCTTTCAAAACCCACTTTTAAAACCATCACTGTTTTGTTCCGAAATGAGGGTGTTGATGTGGCTGATGTTATTTAACGGTTGAAACAGTGCTGTAATGTCCAGGGTCAGGCGGAGGCCATCCTGGATACTGAAAATATCTGGACAGGGGGATGGAAGATTAGGGTTTTGTTGAACAATACTGAGTCAGGTCCTGTACACTTACCTAGTTTTTTCTTTATAGGTTGGGATGGGGGGGTCCTGTTCTACCTGGGTCAGCCGAAGGCTTGTTACTGGTGTGGTGACCCCGCACATCTCAGTAATGTGTGTGACAAGATGAAATGCAATATATGTGGTGAATTGGGTCATGTGGGGGCCCATTGTTTGAACGAGTGCAAATGTAACCTTTGTGATGAACTGGGGCATACATTTCAGAATTGTCACTGGGCTGCTCACAGTCAGGATTCTCATGATGGTGGGGTTGATCAGCGTTTTATTATTACACAAGCACAGAAGGCTCGTATTCGAGCCACATCAGCAGTACCGCCCTCTGCGGTTTTACAGCCTTCACCGCAGGTCTCTGTGTCTGTTGAAGAACCAGGCATAGAGCCATCGGTGGTCTCCTTTTCTGAGAGTACTCTGGTTAAGACCTCTGCTACCTTTCTACCTGTCCAGCCTGTCTTGTCAGTACCTGACCCTCTTCCAGGTCCTAGCACTATGCCCCCTCCTCCCCCTCCTTGGGTACCTGCCAGTATTGGATGTTGGAGGTCTATGAGGAACAATTCCCGAGTATTATCTTCCCCTCCAGTGGTACTGGAGCCTTCTGCTATGCTTTTGTCTAACCCTTTTGAGCTACTTCAACCTGTCTCAGATGATGCTGGAGGCGAGTCAGACTCTTCCTCCATTGCTTCATCTCTCCCTGATGGAACCACTGACTCTGATTTTCAACTTGGTACTGGTCTCTCTCAAAAGTGGAAGGCCAGGGTGAAACTTAAAGGGAAAAGGTGGTTGGGAAAAGGAAGTCGTGATGAGTTTTCCTGCCTTGTTTAAATACTATGTCTCATTTTGCTTGTCATACTATTAATGTAAACAGTGTGAAGCGTATGACAAAGAGGTGGCTGTTTTTTCCTTTTATGGCTTTTGCCTTTGGGAATTTTCTTATTGCAGGATACTCGATTTCATACCTCACAGGAAATACGACATGCATAGCAGGACTGGTTGCTGGGACCTTCCTTTTGGTCCATAGGTCAAGATTCCTGTTCAGGTCTGAGGATTTTGATTAATGTCCTGGGGTTCTGTTTGTTAAAATTATATGAGCGCTCATTCTAGATTTTGTGATTGGGCCCTGTCCTTATCGGGTGATTAATCTTTATGCCCCTCAGACTAAAACGGCGTGAATAGCTTTATTTTCTTTACTTCGTCCATGTTTGCATACTTCTTTTCAAGTTATTTTTTCTGGTGATTTTAACTGTGGCTTAAGTGTTCATGATAAGAGTTATTTTGTAACTACTAGAAAATTGTTTTGTGATTCTCAGGAATTAGGGAAATTGGTCCGTACTGCCCATTTGACTGACGTTTATTTGTCCTTTACTAAACAACATACCCCTACATTTCAGAAGGGTAAACTGGCAACTCGGATTGATTTTGTATTTTTGTCTCGTACTTTAAATATTGCTTCTGCCACGGTACAAGCTGTTGCATTTTCAGACCATAAGTTGTTGTCTGTTGGTTTAGGGTCTGTTGCTCCTTTTCATAAAGGACCCGGACTTTGGAAATTCAACACATCCCTGTTACAAGTCCCGGCATTTATGCAGTCTCTGTTGTCATTCCTCCGGGCCCGTAAATCTGTTTTTATATGTTATACAGACTCTATTCGGTGGTGGTCGGATACCAAGCATGATTTGGTTGTTTTCTTGAAAAATTATAGCCGTCAGAAATGTAGAAGGGGGTATTTGGATTATTTGCAAAAGAGAGTTCATTTCCAGTCATTATTAACAATTGCTTATACGACAGGGCATGACCTTTCTCAGCAATTAAAATTGGTACGGGATGATATGTTGAATTTCCAATCCCGGCAATCACAACTTTATTATCAACATAAATTTAATACGGCAGGAGCGCATGATGTTGTATGCCCTTTTGAGGCAAATTCCCGTTACAACAAATTTCCCAAAAAACTATGACGTGTCTAGTTAATTCTATAGGTGATTTATGTACTTCTCAGTCAGATATTTGTCAAATTGTAACAGACCATACGTTAGCTTTATTTTCTTCTTTTCTAGCAGTAGCTGTTGATCCTGCGATTTTATATGATGATCTTGATATCCCAATCCCTTCACAGTCAATTTTGGACCAAGTATGTTTACCAATAACAGAGCTGGACTTGAAATTGGCCATTTCCTCTTTACCTTTACAGAGGACTCCTGGTCCGGATGGTCTCCCGGCTGCCTTATATAAGGTGCTGGGCGACCACTTGGTTCCAGAACTGACTTTAGTGTTTAATTCCCTTAGTAACAATGAAGGTCGTCCTTTGGATTTCTGAAGGGTACTTTGATTTATATATATAAACAAAAGGGGATTTACATTCCCTTGAAAATTGGCGCCCTTTATGTATGTTGAGTACTGATTTTAAGGTATTGATGAAAATTATTGCGAAGTGTCTTGTGGTGGTAGCAGAGGTGGTTTTGCATCCTGCACAGTCATGTTCGGTGCCTAATAGAAGAATCTCTGACCATCTGATTCTTCTTAGGTAATTATTTTCTTATGGTTATGCTGATGTGGTTTCGGGACTAGTGGTTTCTGTGAATCAGAAAGTGGCTTTTGATTCGGTCAACCATGATTTCTTATGGGAAGCACTTCGTTTGTCACATGTACCGGCAGTTTTAATTCGCTGGATTCGTGGTTTTTATAGAACGGCTACTGTTGTACCAGTAGTGAATGGTTGGGTGGGACCAATGATCCCCATCAAGAGAGGGGTTCGCCAAGGTTGCCCTTTGAACCCTATATTGTATGTTTTTTTTTCTAGACGTCTTGCTTTGACGGTTGAATGCCTATCCTCAGATTCATGCTATTTCTAGTTCTGTCCTGCGCTCGCCTTATAAGGCTATTGCGTATGCTGATGATGTTTGCTTTCTTGTAGCCGATGAGCCCTCTGTGGTTATCTCTCTTCAGGTGTGTTCTACATTTGGCATGTTTTCTGGCGCAGTTTTGAATTATACTAAAAGTGTGGGTATCCAGTTAGGCTCTGCTTTAGCCCCTTCAGACCATATAGGCCCTTTACGTATGGTTGTAGGCCCTATTCGTATTTTGGGGTTTTGTTTTGGGACATTGGACTCTGATTTTTACAATTGGGATGTTAAACTGCAACAGGGTAAACTTAAGGTGGCTTACTGGGATAGACGGCTGATTGGGAAAAAGAAGTGTGTTTTTTTGATTAAATCTTATTTGATACCAACCTTTCTTTATTTGAGTTATATATTCCCTATTCCTAAACAATTAGAAACTGCAGTCCTTAGCCTGTTTTTTCAAGCATTTTGGGGGAGTAGGCTGAACCCAATCAAAAGGAATGTGACATACTTGCCAATCGCAGAGGGTGGTTTGCATATGATTAATCCTTTGTTATTTTTTACCTGTATTTTTCTCACAGCAAATTTTAGGCCTTTGTTGATTAATACCCAGTGGGGGTGGGAACCTTGGTTTTATGATTCTTGTAGATTGTGGTTTCGCCACTGGGAATGTAATACCCTGACTGTGTTACGACATACTGTTGGTATACCAATATATGTTAAACATATTTTCTTACGTCTGAAACAATGGAAGATATCGGCTAGGATGTTATTGAATTTGTCTCATAAATTATTATATAATAATTTACTTTTGTCGGTCTGTGCCATACAGGTGCCCTTTGAAAAGTGCCCAAGCCAATATATCTCTTCACTTTTGTTTTTGTTACGTTGTAAGAGGGTGCCATATGTGGGACTTTCATTGGCTGTCTTGCCACGAAAGAATCAACGTAAAGGCAAATCATAAACACAAGCAATTCCAAGACCGAATGTGCTCTAGATTGTTATGTATTACTAAACCTGAAACTATTTCTCATCTGTTTTTTGACTGTTCTTTCATTAAGAATTGGTGGTCTTTTTTGGCACATGTATGGAATATTCCCTTGTTTCAGATAATTTCTTATTTTAATATTGTTTATGGAGTTTTTTCCCCTTAGTGGTCTTTTTGGCATACTGACACTTTGAATCTTGTATTTGTTATTATTAAGTGGAATATATGGATGGCACGATGTCTGTTTACATTACAACAAAAAGAATGCTCTTATTTTGAGTTGGAGAAAAAAATTGTACAAGACTTGAAGAATGTCTATCTGCAAGAAAGTACTTACTTATCTGAGGCGGCACTTTTGGAACTTTGGAAGGCCCTTCCTTGGGTAACAGACTCTGATTTTGCTGTGACGTGAATGTTTGTAAATTAGTTATTCCATGTTTTCTCTTTTTTTTTGAATCCTGTTTTGTGTGTTAATGTACGATTTATGTTGCAATAAAACTTTCCCCTACTCTTTTCGAGAAGTGCCATGGGATCTTTAACATCCACCTGAACTACCACCAGAACATGCAGATGGGACCTCGGTTTAATGTCTCATCCGAAAGACTGCACCTCAGGAGTGCAGCACCCCCCATACTGCACTACAGTGTTAGTATTTGGATTGAACCCAAGTACCTGGTGTGGGGATAGAACCCACAGCCTACTGATCTTCCGGCCTCAGAGGTGAGTGTGCAACCTGCTTGAGTCATGGACACTGCTGAGCATGGTTCTACACCCTCTGCCTGTATGGTCTGCAGGTATGTGGTTCCCACCGGGTCCCTTCCCAAGTTCTCCAACCATCCCTCAGCCAAGGGGCTGGTGGCAGACTCAGTCTTCCACCGGCCAGGCAATGTTGGGGACATTGACAAGTCTCCCAATAAGGCATCTAAGAAGCTGGATCATGCAGCTTAAAAGATTTATGCTGCTTCTTCCCTCGATCTCCGGTAGATGAGCTCTGCCATCATGATGGCCAACTTTGGTCATGCCCTCAAGGGGGTTCTGGATCATGTCCTCCCTCTCTGCAGACTTACAGTCAGCAGTCAGAATAATCCAAGACCAGGGTTATTCTGTTGCCAAGCATCAGCTTCAGATGGCCTTTGACATTGGCAACTTCTGTGTCCAGTCACTAGCTGTGGCGGTCGCCATAAGCATACGGCTTGGTTGAGGATTTCCACCTTTATGGCAGATACCCAGCATATGCTGGCGGACGTTCCCTTCTTGGGTACTGACCTGTTTGGGTGGGGGGGTAGATGGTCACTTCGCTAGGATTGAGAAGTTCAGTGCTACCATGGACTCTGTTACGTCCTGTCAGAAGGAACTTAAGGGCCAGACGCCAAAGAAGAAGCCCTTTCAGTTTTGGCCCTTTCCACCCCAGCAGTCCAAGCTGCAGCAGCCCCTTTCAGAATAATCCCAGGTCTGGCAGCCTAAGACCAAGTTCTCAACCTCTGGCTTCAAGAAGCCCAGAGGCCAGGGCGGTGGTGCTTCTTCGGCAGCTGGTGCAGGAGCCTCTGCAAAACCTGCCCAGTGATGGGTCGGGGGTGTCACCCTCCCACCCATCCTATCCCTGACACTGTTTCCCATGGGTTGGGGTAGGCTTTGTCATTTCTGGCATGCTTGGTTCATCACTACTGTGGACAAATGGGTACTGGACATGGTGGGCCCGGGGTCTGCCTCTCGACTTCAAGGCTCTCATGCCCTACCAAGTCGATGCCTCACGGGAGTCCATGGTGTCTCAGAACATGCTGTCTGCCCTCGGGGAGGACATTGCTCAGCTTCTACAGAAAGGAGCTGTAGCCTGTATCCCAGATACCACAGCCAGCCAAGGCTTTGTGTCCAGGTGTTTCTTGATCCCCAAACAGAGGGGGTCTTCTGCCCCATTCTGCATCTTCACAGTCTCAATCAGTTACTTAGGAGGCACGAGTTCTGGATGGTCACTCTGAGCCAAATAATTCCATCCCTGGAGCAGGGCATGTGGTTCTGCTCCCTGGACCCCCAGGACACCTTCTTGCACATTCCAGTCTGTCTGTCCCACAGGGGATGCCCTGTGAGTTATGAGTCATGCTGTTTAGACTCTCCTCAGTCCCCAGGGTCTTCGCCAAGTGCATTGCAGTGGTAGCAACATTCCTGCAGCCCGAAAGAGTCCAGCTATACCCCTACATGGATGACTGGCTGATTGCCAGTTCATCCCAGGAGGAGGTGGAGTGGTCCAGGGATCTGGCCCTCCATTCTTGCTTGACCTTGGGTCTTCTTGTCAACCCAGCCAAGTAGGAACCCCACCCCTCGCGGGTCATCTTCTCCCTTCGGGCCAAGGCCTGACTCCCAGTGGACCAGGCAGTGACCTTACCTACTTTACCTGATTGTTTCAGGCTGGGCACTAATGCCTATGCCGGGACTTTCTGTGGCTTCTGGGGTACATGGCGTCCTGCACTAGCATGCTCCGGTGGGCCCACTGGTGGATGCATCCCCTACAATGGGAGCTGGTCTGCAAGTGGTCTGAGTGCCTCGACCACCTAGACCAGCCAGTCATGGAGATGTAGCCAGTGTGGGATGCTGTCTGGTGGTGGCTTATCCCAGAACAACTGCAGGAAGGAGTCCTGTTCATCTGCCCGGAGCTGATGATCACTCTGATGACTGACACGTCTCTGGTGGGATGGGGAGCACACCTGGGGGATGACATGTCTCTGGTGGGATGGGAAGCACACCTGGGGCATAACATGTCTCTAGTGGGATGGGGAACACACCTAGGTGACCACAGAGCCCATGGGCTGTGAATCCCCAAGGAGTCACGATACCACATTAGCCTGCTGGATCTTTGTGCAGTGCGCTTGACTCTGATGGTGTTTGCTCCATCAATCTGGGCCAAGGTCAGGTGGTCCAGGTCCAGATGGGCAACACCATAACTGTGTACTACCTTAACAAACAGGGCTGAATGCATTCCCTCTGGTTGTTTCGAGAAGCCCTCTGTACCTAGACCCTCATACACAGCTTGGTTACCAATCTCCTGGTGAATCATATGGCCGGAGCCTCCAACAAGCTGGCGGACACCGTCAGTCGAATGGGCAAGGTGTCTCACAAGTGGTCTCTTCACCAGGAGGTGGTGGATCACCTGTTTTCTGAGTGGGGTACTCCCCTGGGTGAGCTGTTCACCTCCTGATAGAACACAAAGCTGAGACTGTTCTGTAATTGCCCCCAACAGTGTGGAACACTGATGGGGGATTCCTTCATGAGGCCCTAGACCCCAGGCCTCCTGCATGCCTTCCTTCCCGTTCCCCTGATCCACAAGGTGCTGGTCAAGCTGCGGATGATCCTGGTAGCTCAGGACTGGCTGTGCCAGATCTCCTTAGCCTTAGCAGCAGGCTTCCATGGTATTTGCCTCTATGCCCGGAACTGCCATCTTGCCACAAGGGGAAGGTCTTGCACCCAGACCTTCAATCCCTGCATCTGACAGCCTAGTTCCTGAGCTACTAGAGTTCCAGGCTTTGGGTCTCTCTGGCAAGGTCCTTCATGTTGTAGAAGCCTCTCGGAAGGAGTCGGCTCACCATTGCTATGCTTACAAATGGAAATGCTTTTCCATTTGGTGCTAGGGCAGGGAGTTAGACCCCCTGTACTGCCCCATGGCTAGCATCCTGGACTACCTGTGATCCCTTTCTCAGTCAGGCCTGAGGTCATTGACCATCAAGGTGCAGCTGGCAGCCATCTTGTTATACCAGACACAGACTGCTATGTAGATGGTGTTGCAGGAAAAGGTGGTCAGGCACTTCTTTAAGAGCCTTGACCACCTGTGTCCACTGGTGCATGAACCACCACCACCTTGGGACTTGCTGCTGGTACTGGCAGTGCTCATGGGCAAGCCATTCAAACAGATGCAGATGTGTGACATTTCTCACCTGTCATGAAAGGCCACATTCTTGGTGACTATCACCTCCACCAGAAGGATAAGTGAGTTCTAGGCACTCTCAGTGGAGTCTTCTTATTTGGTGTTCCACAGGGACAAGGTTGTCTTCCACCCCAACCCAAAGTTCCTTTCAAAGGTTGTCTCTGAGTTTCACCTTAACCAGGTGATTAACCTCTTGGTGTACTTCTCCAGTCCAACCTTGGAGGCTGAGCACAGGCTCCATATGTTGGACCTGAGGTGAGTGCTCGCTTGTTACATGGAGTGCATGGCTGAAGTTCAGGGAGAGGTTTGCCATCTCTTTGTCACCTAGACTGAAGCTGTACCTGGCAGACCGGCAGCTAAATGGACGATTGGCAGGTGGATTGTCTCCTGCATCAACTTGTGCTATAGGTTGGATGGTAGGGAGCCTCACATTGGGCTTAGGGCTCATGCCACCAGACATACCACTGCCTTGGTGGCTACTTCCAGGGATGTCGCTATCCAGTAGATCTGCAGGGTTGCTATCTGGAAGTCCACACACACCTTCATCTCCCATTACCACATCGACATTGAGTCACATGGGGATGCTGGTTTTGGGACCTTAGTTCTCCACTTCCTGTTCCTTAAACATGGGTATGTGCCATGCCCCCTCCTCCTGGAGAACTGCTAGGAGTCCGCTAAAGTGTGAATAAGTGCACCATATCTGTGTTCCTAGAAATGAGGGTTACTCACCTGTAACCATAGTTCAAGGAGTGGTATATAGTTCACATCCACGTGACCCACCCAACCTCCTCTGGCAAGTGGCACATGGATCCCTGCTTCCATCTTGCATGATCTGATGTCACAGGGTAGAGCAGAGGAGTACACCAACCAGATGGGTGGGAGGAGCTTAGCTTGAAAATATTCCAGCCAAACTTAAAGGGAAAGGAAGACTGCCAATGTGTGGATGTGCACCATATACCACTCCTAGAACTACAGTTACAGGTGAGTAACCCTCATTTCCCCATTCTTGACCCCTCAGTAATACATAGCTCAGTGTTCGCATCAGCCTCCCTTAGTGCCCTCCTTGCTTCCGTAGTTTTCAGTTGGTATTCTCCCCATTCATCCTTCCCTTGCTCTTCTTTGTATCCGATTAAGGTCTCTTATTTGGCTCTCCCAGGCTCCCCGACCCTTATTAAATACCACATTGGTCTCTTGTACCTGTTACTCTTGATCATGGTCCTCAGGCATGTCTTTGATGCCTCGAGAATGGCTCTCTTTATTACCCCCATCTCTCATGTACCCTTCCTATGCTGTGTACCCAAATTACATGATTCATTGATTTATTACCATTAACACAGTATCGTTCTATGCATTACACTGTCTGATAGTCTGCATTAATACACTACACATCCTTTTTTGCCAATGTAAATTCTTGCAACTTAGTAATGTACTTTTCATCATCTGGTTTTCCGTATTGTATGTTGCACTTGACAATTAATTCGGTATTGTACTTTGCATTAGCCACTTTTTGTATACTGTACTTTTTGCCACATTGTTAGCCGCCATCCCCCAAGACACACCTGCAAATAAGCTGTGGCTCGGTGCGCCTCTCCCAGTTGTTAACAGATTTTAAATAAATGTATATGTCTGAGCTGTGCAAGTCTTCCTTCATCTGCTTCTTTCTCTGTATCAAACTGGTGCAGCACAGATAACTCAATTGTTATGCCTGAGTAGCATGCGGTACCAGTCTGCACCAGTTTACTGTTTTATGTGAGCTTCTTTTTTTTTGCATTTGTGAGTATTGCACCAAATAAATATTTGCACTGCTGTAGTTCACTGTGTCAGTGACTGTTTGGCTTCCACCAAGTGCATCTAGTTCTGATTCTTGTTTTCAGTGTAGGAGTCGTCAATCTCCTGTAGTTTGCTGCGGCCTTGCATCATGTGAATCGCAGTCCCCCAGGCTTGGACTCTTCCTTCTGTATCTACCACTTTCCATCAGGCAATGTTGGAGTTTCATTTTATGGCACCCTCTGAGAAGGAACTAGTAGTAGTCAGGACTCCCCCCACCTCGCCCTTTCCCAGCAGTAACTAAGAGGATAGTCCCCTTGTTCAATTAAGAATGGACACAGGGGCCATGAATTACAGTGTGCCTTTTTTTGTTGTTGGTTTTGACATCTGCAAAATCCCCTTTGTTACTTATCACACAGGATTCTGCACCTCATTCTTTCTTTTTTAAACACAGGAGCAAATTGCCCATACTCTGATCAGACCTAGGAAGATAATATTCAAATCTCATAATTTTTTATTTTAGTGGTTCAATTTCCAAAACTAACCTTACAGGGACAGTGTAATAAATTGCCTATACCCTCTGTAATATCTGAGTGAAATACGTGAGCGTAATTTTTTTCCCCTGTGGGACCACCTTGCAGTGCAGATGTCTGTTTGAATTGGGCTGTCATAAAGGTATAACTTACTCTTGATAGATCTCCTCCCCAACATATACTTCGACTGCTTGGGGATCATCCAGTAGATATGGCTCTATGGAGAGAGCGAGAGAGAGAGAAAGAGAGAGCGCCTTGAAAAAGATAGGATAGCTGTTTACCAATAACACTAGATCTTTAAGAGAATCTTCTCCATAGAGCCACTACTTTCTATGTCTTCCTCCTTTCCCTTCTACTGTAGAATTACTAAAGTTATCTGCCAATAAACATTCGCTATGTTCGCGGACAGCATTATGCCCGCAAAATAAAATATTCAGCCAATTCAGTTTGTCAGCAATATAAAAAATACCTCTTTTATTTTTTACAATGAAAGAGAAAGCACGTTAAATGCTAAAGTCTCAGCACTATAACATTTTTACAGTGAAAGAGAAATCATGGTAAAGGCTAAAGTGCTAAGAACACTGCAGTAGAGACAGTAAACATCTGAACTAAATGACATTATGCGTGCTTTGTTTTGATTGTTGTAATGCGTAAGTCTACGCTCAGAGCTGATGGTGATGTACCAAGGGCTAGCTGCGCTGAGACTGCTCCAGAATACCACTCGGTGAACTCATTTTTTAGGAAGTCCTTCAGCAATTTGTTTAAACTGACGTCCAGTGGCTGGAGCAGATCAGTACATGAGGGAGGAACGAAAATAGGGATGATGTGGTGATTCTTCAGGTACTGCAAAACTTGTTCTGTACTGTGTGCTCGAAAGAGATACATTACTAGCAGAGATCTCTGCTCATGGGGGAGTTTGTGTTTTAATTTGATTTCATTTATGTAGGGAACAAGAACGGATTCTATGAAAGTAACATTGTTTCTGTGTTTGCCCAATGGTTCTCTGATTGTGTGACATACCACTTTTTCTGGAAATTGGAAAGCAGGTAGGCTGTTTTTGGTCTTACCCTGGTAAATGATTTGGGGGGGGCAACATTTCTCCAGACAAAGTACAGGCAAGGACAAGGGAGACCTGTCTCTTATCCCCTAACCCGGTCATTTCTACTTGCTTCGACCCGCTCTCTGCCATTGTCCATTGGGAGCAAGGGACAAGTTGGACACTGGTCTCGTCTAAATTAATGAGCAGTTCAGGTGGAATCAGCTCCTGTGCCGAGGCAGTTGCAATGCACTTAGAAATGCAGAGCGTAGATCCTCGAAATTCTCAGGGGTCTTTCTGCCAGTTTTGGTGTCCTTTCTTATTGCGAACCCCATTCTGTGGTGAAAGAGCCAGGACCACTGCCTTGAAAATGATAGGTTGCCACCAAACTCTGAGAGTGCCATACAGTTGTGTGTTTTTACAACCCCACGGGCTATGGCCATGACAACTCTGGCATTCACAACTGTGCCTTCTCCTCTCAGACTGCAAATTATTTTTTTTAGCTCATCTTCTACTTCAGAAAGAAGAAGGGTTGGTCTCCCACAGGGTTTTGTTGGTAAGCTGTGGGGAAGCAGACTAGGGTCAGGGATTCCTCTTAGTTTGTCGTGGTAGTCCCTTTTGAAATTTCGCACAGTGGACTCATTGATTTCTCTACTGTGCTTTGACTTGTAGAGTCTGACTGCACTCATAACTCAACTCTGCCACGTGTTTCCCGATTTGATATCGCACATCAGGGCTGTCTGTATACGGCATATTCAGAGTGGCATTTTTTTGCTGGAGGGGGTGATGCACAGTGAAGTTCAGTAACATTCTCTGCAACACACAGTGGAATATCAGCACTTTCTGACAGCAGCATTGGATCGTCTAGCTGCGAGCAATCCCGCTTTAATGATTTCTGCTTCAACCAGTTTAGAAGAGACATTATGCAACCGTAGCAGTGGCAGGGATGACAGCCGGTTAACCACTCTCTGACTTTAAAGAGGTGTCTAATTGGGTAATTAGTGTATTGCACATACTATCACTTCATTGATCATTTTAAGCTACCAGTGTTCTAATGTGGGTTTGACTGCACAACATGAGACCGCGAAGATTAATTACCGCTAACAGCTGGCCAGGATCAATAGCTTTAAATTAAACAGATGCGATAGAAAGTAATTCTACAGTATCTAGAGGGATCTTTGATGACCCTCCTGTGGAATGCATGATCAGTATTTGCGTCGCAGCATCTGTGTAACTCTGTATACATCTCCAGCCTTTGCTGAGATTAAGAAGAAAGAGAAAACAGGCACACCATTCCTTTACGGTACAGAAACCACTGTTCAGCATACTGTGACCACAACAAAGAAAATAAAAATGGCACACTCGCTGGCATAAGTTCAAACATTTACTGCAGCAGACACAGTGCGGTGCCGTCTCCCATACACGAGGGTTGGCTGTGGTTCTATGGTGCCATCCTTCTCCTGGACGGACACATGTACAATGTAAGGGGGGGGTCTGTGGCAGAATCACAAAAGTAAGGATTGAGGGGGCTGCCTGTGTTATATAGATGGGGTATATGTTGCCTGTGTATCATGTGATGTCGAAGGGGGTGCCTCAGCAGTGACATTTCTGAGTGGGCCTGATGCCAATGGCTTACAGTACAATAGGTGTGGATATACTGCGGTGATTCTCTCGAAGATCTGATGTTGCTGGTAAATAACAATCTGTTCACACAACTTGCTTGAAGACCTGAAAATTTTGTAAACAGTTTCCCAGATGTATGAATGTTTCAAGTCAGAGGTGTGTGCCTGTCTTGCAAGAATCTTCACAGAGCTTGTGTATTCAGTCGTTGTTTCAGTCAAAACATCACCTGGAGTGTTGAAATAAGTTGTTTTTCATTGGGGCATGGAAAATACAAAAAAAAAAAGCACAGGATTTATTTATGTTTTCTCTCTCTAAATATCAGCTGCATGAATTCCAGGGCCGTAGCTGCTTAGAGATGAGAACCACATGCACACAAACTCTGAAAGAGGAAGTGACAGTGTGGGAGGAATGTTGCACCACACCAGTTCATATCTACAGGCTCCCAGGATTTGTGTGCTCTTGGTTAGATACTAGCATCTGTCATCACTGGAGTAATTCAGTCATTCATTTGTAATCGTTTACACAGAAGAACTGCCTAACTTGTTGCAGATTTGAAATAATCTCCAGACTTCTTTTCTTGTCATGACGTCAGATCTTCTTGGCACAAGCAGGCTCTGCCCTTGAAGCGAGTATAAAGTGATTTTTTTTTTATATGCCAGTGTGTAGTCTGTCAGTGGATTTGCTTTTAGGTTATGTCATGAACTGGATCGTTCTCGTTTACTTTTGTCATCATAAATTGGTATATGTTTTGTGAAAGGCATTTTTATAAGAAAAACCTTCATTCGTGGCGTCACTCTGCACAGTGTTCCTGTGATTGTGATAACTGAATCACAGAGCTCAACGTGTGTGCAATTTAAAAAATGCTAACCAAGAAAATGAAATAAAATTTAAGCATGAGATCCAGTTCATCATAACATAACCTAACAGCAGATCCACTGACAGACTACACAGTGACATAAAAGCATCACTTTGTATGTGCATCAAAGGCAAAGCCTGTTCATGCAGGAACATTTACCGCCTGTAATGAAAAGAAGTCAGGAGTCAGATCTACAAAAACAAGGTAAGCAAGCCAGAGTGGTGAAGAGGGCTGAAGTGCCTTGCATCTTACCTTTACCCATGCTGGCAACCCAGGTCCGAGAATGGACTTAGGTCATCAGGAGTCAGATGGGGAGGGAGAGGATTGAGCGTCTGAAGGACTGCTCTGTTTTCTTGGGGATGGGAGGCATGTCAGCTTGGCCTAGGATTTCCCCAGGTGGAGGCCTGGAGGTAGAGCACTGCTGGTGTGGCATGTATGGGAGGGAACTGCAGGGGCATGTCAGATGGGTGCACCTCCATGCATGAGTATGGTGCTCTGCAGGGGAGAGGGGGGGGCCATGAAAATGGTGCTGGAGGGCTTAATGAAGCCCAATGCAGCTACACCAGTTCCCACACTACCGGTTGATCACTGCACTGGTCCGTCTCAGATATGTTGAATGGGGGGAGAGGACAGCCCTCACCACTTGACCTTGCCACAAGGGGGAAGCTTATGGAGAAACCCAAAAAACAGGTAGGTGGTGAGGGCAGGCAGAATAGCCATTACAGGGGGCTGGGGACTGGGCTGATAAACCGCCCTCTGGATGCAGTAGGATACACTAGTGTACATGGAAAAAAACATAGAGACATAGAATCTGATGGCAGATAAGGACCGCTTGACCCACCTAGTCTGCTGGTTTCCCTACCTAATGGATAAGCTGCAGATCCTAGTTAACCAACAGCCTACTTCCTCCTACCCCCCCGCTAGAATTGCCTTATGTCTGTCCCATGCATTCTTGAATTCCCCCTCTGTTTTGACTCCGAAACCTCCTCAGGAAGACTATTCCATGCATCCACAACCCTCTGTGAAAAAAATACTTCCTCATATTACCTCTGAGCCATCCCTCCTCTATCTTCAAATTGTGCCCCCTCGTTCTTGCACATCTCTTTTTTTTTTAAGATGCTACTCTCTTGGACTTTGTTGATTCCCTTGAGGTACTTGAAAGTTTCTATCATGTCCCCCTCTCCCTCCTTTCCTCGAGGGTATATATATATTAAGCTCCTTTAGTCTCTCTTCTTATGTCTTCTAGTGCAGAGCCTGCACCATTTTGGTTGCCCTCCTCTGGACAGCCTCCACCCTGTCTATGTCTTTGCGGAGATGGGGTCTCCAGAACTACACGCAGTACTCCAGATGGGGTCTTACCAACTCTGTACTGAGGGATGACAACTTCCTGTTATCTACCGGTGATGCCTCTCCCTATGCATCCCAGTATCCCCCCAGCCCTCCTTACTGCCTTCTCACATTGCTTGCCCACCTTTAGATCACCTGATAGAACAACCCCCTGGTCCTTTACCATTTTTGTTGTTGTCAGTACCTCACCCCCCATTGTGTACTCTTGCGCTGGGTTTTTGTTTCCCAGGCGCATTACTTTGCACTTCTTTGCATTGAATCTAAGCTGCCATACATTTGACCATTCCTCCAACTTTGCCAAGTCCGTTCTCATCATACCTCTCAACCTTTTGTCCCCCAAACGTGGAACATTGCCTCTCAAAATGTGGAACAAATGAGCAAAATGTGGAACGCTTAATCAAATCTTTACCTAGGAGGCTCAGAACACTGTTGAAAGATTTGTGTTTATGTTCAGACAGCCTGTTATTAATGGAATAATATATTGTTTGCATCATTTATTATAGATTTTTGCTTTAAAATGTTAATACTGAATGTGGAACAAGTCCTCACAATGTGGAACAGGAAGCTTTTGTGAAGTAAAATGAGGAACGTTCCTCGTAATGTGGTACAGTTGAGAGGTATGGTTCTCATCCTTTCCACTCCACCTTGTGTATCAGCCCTGTTGCAGATCTTTGTGTAGTCTGCAAAGAGATACACTTTTCCTTCTAGTCCTTCTGCAATGTCACTTATAAGGACATTAAAAAGGACTGGACCCAGTACTGAACCCTGCGGTACCCCACTAGTAACCTCCCTTTCTTCACTGTGCACTCTGTTTACTATTACCCTCTGTGTCCTGTTGTCTAGCCAATATTTTACCCAGGCTACCACCCTGGGACCCACTCCTAGGATGGCTAATTTGCTTATTAATCTTTTGTGTGGGACTGTGTCAAATGACTTGCTAAAGTCTAGGTAGGCCATGTCCGTAGCCCCTCTCTGGTCTACTACTTTGGTCACTCAGTCAAAGAAATCGATTAGATTCATCTGACATGACCTTCCCGCTGTGAATCCATGCTGCCTTGGGTCCTGTGCCCCACTAGCCTCTAGGTACTCGGAAATTCTTTCCTTCAGAAGTGATTCCATCATTTTCCCTACCACTGAGGTCAAACTGACAGGTCTGTAGTTTCCTGCTTCTGTCTTGCTCCCACTTTTGTGAAGGGGAATCACAGCTGCCCTCCTTCAGTCCTCAGGTACCACACCATCCTCCCATTATTTGTTAAAAAGGGTAGTCAGTGGTGTTACTAGTTCTCCCCTTAGTTCTTTTAGAATTCTGGGGTGAATCCCATCAGGCCCCATTGCTTTGTCCACCTTCAGTTTTAGGAGTTCTTTCAAAACACTTTCTTCTGTGAAAGGACTGATATTGACCCACCTATCTAGAGTGCTTCTATTGACTGGATTAGATACCTCCCCCTCCTCTTCCTTTGTGAATACTGAGCAGAAGTATTCATTCAGTAGCCCTGCTTTTTCACTGTCCCTCTCTGCCCACCCACCCTCCTCTTTATTCAGCCTCAGTATCCCTCCCTTTGTTTTTCTTCACTCCCTAATGTACCTATGAAAGGTTTTAGCCCCCGTTTTAAACGAGTTGGCTATCTTTTCCTTGGTTTGGGTCTTTGCTATTCTGACTGCCTTCCTTCCCCACTTCCTTCTGCTTTAACTGGTACAATTCTCTGTCCTGATCCTTCTGTATTTCCTTATACTTACTGAATGTCATCTTTTTCTCCCTAACCTTCCCCGCCACCTCTTTTGAGAACCATAGTGTTTTTTTCTTTTGTTTTGATTTGTTTATTTGCTTCACACAAAAGCTTGTTGCCTCTGTGATGGCAGTTTTGATCATTCCCATTCTTGCTCCACCCCTCCTTCTTGCCTGTTTGCTAGTACTTTTCGAAGGCACTCTCCCATTTTGACAAAATCAGCCCTCCTAAAGTCCAGTACCTTCACTTTTGTATGGCTTGACTCTACAACTGAGTTTATCATGAACCACACTGTTTGGTGGTCACTTGTTCCCATATGGGTACCCACTTATAGACCTGAAATCCTCTCTCTGTACCCGTTTGAGATTGCTCCTTCCTGAGTGGGTTCCAACTCTAGCTGCCTGAGACATACCCTCTGTAGGGCATCGAGAATGGCCCTGCTGTTGGATGTGGCTGCAGCAAAGGTGCTCCAGTTAACATCTGGCATATTCAGGTCCCCCATCAGCAATATCTCCCCTTTCTCTGCCATCCTAAGGATGCCTTCTATCATTTCCTTGTCCATTTCCTCCCTCTGAGACTGGGGTCTGTATACAACCTCTGTGCAGATTGTGGAACCATTTCCATTCTCTAGGGTGACCCACTTGCCTCCTCTCCTCCATTTACCCTTTAGTTTCATTGCTTTGATCCCTTCCCTTACATAGAGAGCTACTCCTCCTCCTCTTCTACTCTCCCTGTCCCTCCTGTAGATTGTGTTTCCTGGTATGTTGACATCCCAGTTATGGTTCTCTGTGTACCTTGTTTCTGTGACTGCCACGATATCCAGGCGTCCCTCTTCCATCAAGGCCACCAGTTCAGGGAGCTTGTTACGTAGACTATGGGCATTGGTACTCATTAGCCTCCATTTTTTGATGGCCTTACCCCTTTTTGCTCCATCCCTGTCCTTACTGCCTTTGTCTTTTTCTCCACTTACCCCTGCCCTTCTCCCTATCGACTTCTCTAACTTGGTGTTTATCTCACTAACTATCATGATTTTGTGGGAGGGACTTGGATTTCCCTTCTCCTTTTCAGTGCCTTCCCCATTGTCTAGTATAAATGCTTTCCACTGAAACATTTAAACCTATCACCTAGGATCCTGGTTCCCCTCCTGGACAGATGCAAACCATCATGCCAGTATAGGCCTGCATCCCTCCAGGTGGACCCCCAGTCCCCAATGAAGCCAAAACCCTGAGCTCTGCACCAGTTTTTCAACCACTGATTGAAACCCATGGTGCGGAGCACTCTAGCCTCACCCATACCATAGACAGACAGCACCTCTGAGAAGGTTACCATGTGTGTTGATTGTCTAAGGCCCCTCCCCAACTCCACAAACTCCTTCTGCACTGCTCTGATCCTTTTCCCAGCCAGGTCCTTTGTCCCTAGGTGGACAATGTCTTCCAGCTCCCTCCCCTGTACAGCTGCTCCCATGATCCTGAGGAGTTGCTCCCTGTCCCTCTAAGCCATGGCACCAGGCAGGCACCTTGCCTCCCTCTCCCCTCCCTCCCCCAGTTCTACCCTCTAAACAATGGAGTCTCCCACCAGGAGCTGTTTCCTTCCCCTGTGGGGTTGCATGCCACCCTCCTGTGGGTATCCTTTGTAGAGGTTCCCAGCATCCTCCTTGGTCTCCACTGTGGGTGCCTCCATAGAGGAACCACACTGTGCCAGAATGGCATATGAATTGTGGAGATGTACAACTGGAGGGATGCACCTCTGCTCCACCACCCTCGCCCTCCTTGAGCCCACTGTAGTCCAACTGCTCCTCTTTCTTGGCAACCTCTGAGGCAGCAGTGGTGGCCCTGGTGGTCCCTGGGTGGGAAAGGAGGTCCCCCAAATCCTGGCCAACTTAGTCTGGAGATGAGCAACCTCCTCCCTCAGCCCATAGAGGTGCCTGCAGATGGGACAACACTACATCCTCCAGAACATTTCCTGGAAGACTGCTGCTCCATAGCCACTGCACTGCACCACTCCCATCATGTCTTATTTGTGGCCCCTTAGCGGTTATTTTGTATACTTACTTTTTCCCCCTCTCTCTTTTTATTTTATTATTATTTTTTATATATATAATTTTTTTTCCTCCCTACTTTCCTACTGCATCTGTGCCCTTAAATCTCCTGATCTTCCTGTTCTGGGATAGTAAGTTCCTATATTCCTCAGTAGTTTCCTTCTTACTTGCTCAGAGTCAGACCTCCAGCAGCTGGGGGGGGGGGGAAGAGAGCTACTCTTTTCCTTCTAGGATGGTGAGTCTTTTGAGCCTCTGTGATTACTCCCTTCCTGCTCCCAAACAGGAAGTTCCTGTTGTCAGGCAAATCCTGTGCCTGTTAATGTAGGACTGGATGGAGGGCAATATAGTCCCAGTAAAGTTCTAACAGCAGCTCCTTCCTTTTGCTGTTCTCTGCCACAAGCTATCTAGGTCAGTTTTTAAATGCAAACACCTCGCTTCCTTCTCTCTAAGCCACTCCCCCTAAGTCACAGCTTCTTTTTCACCTAGCTAACTGCACAGATAACAATTCCTTCACCCAACTCAGACAAACACACTCTTGTTTTGTTTGTTTTTACCCTAAATTGAAGTTCCCAGTTGGAACGTGCTAGTTTTTCAGTCCAGAAGAATAATAAAGTTCTAACAGCAGCCCCTTCCTCTTGCCGTTCTCTTAATTATAAATGATTAAAAAGTGATATTTCCATCTTTCAGCATGCTTTGTTATGAATGGGAAAACTTTAACCGACTACTTTGTGCATCTTCAAGTCAGGCTGTATAGTGCTGTGTATATTCACATCACATCCTTTCTCAATTTGCTTCTCTCTAGGATTTGCAACTGATGTAGTTTTGTACAGTATTTTTTTCACCCAAGAACATACAATGAATGCAAAATATAAATGCCAAGTACAAGTTATGTATTGCTCACTTGCAATGCCCACCCAGCATGTCTGTTTTGAATGAGGCAGAAAATAGTTTTGAATGAGGTTAGAGGAAGTGAGACTGAGGGGGCTCAGGGTGAAAAAGTCCAGAAGCCAGTTTATGAGGTTGGAGCGATGGAGTCTGGAAGTTGTTGCATGCAGCATGTGGCTTGCCAATTCACTTGTTTCCTGTGCTTTTGATGGTGGCTCTAAGCTGATCATGCCTCCGCCTGTGTCATGCAAACTCGTCACTCACCTCCATATCTCTTTATCTTAATAGATAAGCATAAAAGAAGAGTTATCAGATGAATGCAAGGCCAGATGTGGAGAGAGAGAATAGGCGCTGAGCTGGGGATCAGAAACTGCTTCAGGTAGCTTCCAATGAAGTCCACTGATAAGACCTCAACACCCACCTCCCCACCGTTGCCCCATATTTTTTTATTGTTTTTTTTTTTTTCATGATTGTTTATCCTCCTGTGGCCACCTTAAACTGCCCCCCCTTAGTCTTCACATCCCTACGGTTGGGGGATCCAGCCGCCGTCCATCTCGACCGGGACCTTTGGCACCCAGTAACCCCTACGGCTTACCCCCCACAGCAGGGTGCAGGGAGCCCCCTAACTCCCCACCCCAACGGATCCAGTTCAGGTGCCAGTGCCCAGCGAACACTCGCGGACAGCCATCAAGCCGTGGTTGGTGCCACCTTTTTCCTTGTTCTGTTCCCCTGAGTTGGAGGGGCGTGCAGTGATGCCAGCGGGCATGAGCATGTACATGTACGCATGCGTCCCTGTCCAGGCGTCTTCCCCCAACTCTGTCCCAGTGTACGGCATGCATCCCCAACCCCCGGCCTATGCCAGGGGGCAGTCAGATGCCGACCATTTTGGTCCCCCCTCCCCGAAGAGGAAGAGCCATCCTCCTGATGCTCAATCCCTCTTCTCCCCTGCCAGCTCCCAGTGACCCATGCTCGATCCCTAACCTGGGTCGCCAGTGTGGTGCAAAGTGTGGCGTCCAGTGCCTCAGCCCTCGGCACCACCGGACTGGCTATTTTTTATTGTTTTAAAAAAGAAAAGAAACAAAATAGACACAGGCAACATGAAAACAAATTAATTTTAAAGAACAAGTAAGTGATTGGTGAGCCCAGAGTTGAACATATAGAATGGGAGCCGCGTGCTATTGCGCTGCCCCCCTATGATAAAAAATCTGTGTAATGTGTCAGTTCGGTATCCTGTCACTGAGTGAGTCACTTGAAGATGGCAGAAAAAAATCACATAGGGCATACAAATGGATAAAAAAACATAGATTTTAAAAAGTAAAACTGATACATGAAATAAATGAGTAACGTCACAAAGGAGAGAAATGTTGTCTGAATGAGCCTTTAGAACTGTGGATTTGAATTAACACAGCAGCGGCTGTCTTACTGAGTATATGGCATCGGAGATTGCATTTTATTTTAATAAAAAAACACTTAAGTCAGTTTATTTCTTTTACTGTCAAGTTCATTTAATATAGAGAAGCTAAATTACCGGGGAAACTTTGAACAGTGCTGTAGCTAGTTTATCTACTGGTCGAGGAGTTCACCAGTGCTTCAGCACTGAACACTGCTGTGATAGTAGACAAAAATAAAATGGGGAGTCGGTGCTGCAAGTGTTTTTAAACACAAGTCATGATCAATAGCCAAGGTACGCATGCACTTACAGATTCTTGGTAATAAGGCAATTTGTAATTTACCAAACATAAATATATTATAGAATCATAGACTTTGAATCGCAACGATGCAATTGATTTTTAATAGATGACTGATGCGGTTCCCCCACCACCTCATAACTGGCAGCTGAGGCACTGAATAGCATCGGGCAACACTGCCAGTTGGAAAAAGTAAAACAAAACATCAGAAATGTAAGTAAATTGACATATAGGATTGAGTAAGACTCATTTCTGAAACCGGACAGTATGACAGACTAGCAGAACAAGCAATCCAGGCCACTGGCTCTTTATAGGAGAGGTGCTACAGTATGGGAACATTGTTTGCTGTACAAACCTGCACTTTAAAGAGCAGGTGACATGTTCAGGAGAACTTTAACAAAATCTTATATTTAATCACAGCCCAGCTTGTATTTCCCTCATCTGTATGAAAACAGGATCTTTTCTCCTGAAAAGTTTATCTCTTCCTGCTGCTTTCTCCCTGCCTGAAGTCACAGAGCACTGCTTGTGATGTCACAGTTACTCCCATGACAATAGATTGTGATGTCACAACAGAGGATTATGACTTGAAGTAAGGAGTAAACTATAGAGGCAGATGGACTCAAAATGAACTCTAGGGGATAAAGATCATGCATTCATGTAAATTTCCTTAGTAATAAATAATGGGGAGGAGAAAAATATAAAATATAAATGGAATGCAGTTAGAATTGTACCTAATTATCATGTTGTTTAAAATTTTCCTTGAGGTGTCAGTAGCTCTTTAAGAATAGTGTGATACCATTTTTGGGGTGATGTTTGATGTTGTGAATAGATGTTACCATACTCAAGCTTCTATAGTTATAGTGGATTATTCTTAAAGTGTGTGAATCCCAGGCACATTGTTAACCTCCATTAGGTTCTAAAGGGACTTTTTCATTCTTTTTTTTTCTTTTTTTTTTAACTTGTGGAGCAATGTGTATCTCGAATGCAGACCAGTGTTACTTTTAAAATACATATTTAAGCTAATTTTTGTATGAGTCCTTATGAAAATTACACAAAGTTCAGCAAACACCTATTAGTAGGAGGGAGGGTAATAGTAAAAATGTGTATTTTTCAACAGAAATTATACCACTAAGGCTTTAAGCCCTATTTGCAAGGTGGTCCTGCATGATTACATAAGTTACATGAAATTTAGTATTTGACATTACAGTGGTTGCCAACTGCAATACGGCAATTGGAGAATGCAGTTTGAATCATAGTATATCTTCCTGTAGCACAGTGAGCCTTCGAAGAGCAGTATACTCTGTCATCATGCACTGGCTTTGTTCATAAACCTGTGGTTTCACCAGCCAAAGCAACCCCAGCAGGGGAAGAGCCACTTCACAACAATGGTCCTAGCATATTAGAAAGACAGCTATCCTAAAGTGTTCTCACTGATAAAAGGTATCTCAGTAAATCAGAAATGCTCCACAGATGTCACAGTGCATTGTATGGGGTCCAGCTGTTGCTCCAGGTTTTCAGTAATGTTAAATGGGCCATCTGGACAACAGTGCACATTATATTGTAGCTGTTTTTCTAGGCAGAGCTGTTATCTTTCATTAACAGAAAGCGTGCTTTAGCACTAAAACCAAATGTCTTATTTAATCTCTTGGGTCCAAAGCTGTGCCCTTGACCAGTAAATAACATCTTGGTGGTTTTCCCAGCAACTGAAGAGGACATCTTCAGAACCCTTCACAAATCATCAGCCTGTTGTGGTACTCTGTGTATATCAGCTGTCAGCTTGTTTGGTATTAAAGCTCAGTAGCTTAGCAACAAGCTTCGTATGCTAAACATTAATAGCCATGATGTTAATGTATTTCAGTGAGATAACCAGGAGCAGTGGGACTATTAAAAAAACATTTCCACAAACTCCTTTATAGGCTTTTTCGGTGCACATGGTTTTGCATGGGTGATTTCCAAGCCTGTGGATATATATTTACTATAGTGTGAGTAAAATACGAAATCTAGCTATGTAACCGGTTCGTTTGTTTACCTTCCTTGCTGCTTGGGTGATATGTTCCATGGTACCCAGCAACAGGATAAAGAAGATGGTACCTGCCTTTAATCTGGCTTGGCTTCAAGCCTTTTGATTAGCTTCATTACTGATAAGGAGGTAGGACCATAGCCAACAAAAATGTTACAGACAATGGTTTTCTACAAAACGGGAAAACCAGACAGAATCATGAAACTTTGGAATCTGTCTTTGGCCAAAATAGTGTGATTTAATATTGTTAAAGTATGATTGTTTTCACCGCCACTGTAGTAGACTTTTTTTAGCACTGTATTGTTGGCCAAAAAAGCTCCTAAGGCTGCTGCTGTTGTGTGTGGAAGGGTACCATGTGATGTTGTAACACAAATAAGATTCTGGTACACCTGAGGGTATTCCAGCATAAACTGAGTGCTGAAAACATGGCAAACAATAGCAAACTAACAGCACAGCTGGCACTCGGCATTCACAGACTGGCAGCTGTGTACTGAAGCACATATTTCCTGATGTGCTGAGAACCCTCTCCGTAGATGCCACTGTGCATCCCAAATCAATTTCCCCAGCCAGCGGAGGACAGCCCAAACTGACCCACAGATCAACATGGACAGTCAGGTCATAGACCTCAGGTGGTGTACGGATGCATCTCATGAAGATTATGACAGTGAGATACACACTGTAGAGGTGGGCATGAGGACACAAAGTCTACGTCAGAGGGACCCCTGACTTAAGTCCTCTGCGCGTTGTGGTTCAGCCACTTTGGAGTGTTCTGGTCCCCGAACACCATCCCCCAAGAAATTGTGCCCAGTACTCTAATACAGCATGGTGAGCTGGGAGACAGGAGGGTTGTACAGGTGCACGCTGTGCAAATAGTCTGTATACTATCCCCACTCTGGCTCAGGTCCCTAGTGAGTTTCATATGTCAGCAGCGTTTGTCCCATTTTCAGGGTCGCCCCTGAAAGAGGGCTCTCTGGTTCCAGTGAGCCTACCCGGTTACTAAAATGAAATAAATAAATATTTCATTTTATTTATTTATTTAGTATTTTTACAGTACAAGAATATCCTCATTTAGTTCTAACACCTACTTTTCTAGAGGGTCCTAGTGGGACATTGATGCAGTATAGAGGTATGGTAGGTTTTAAAAAATTAAACTAGTTACAAGACAGAGTATGTTTTTACAGTACATGGTCAAATATATACAAACACATTCAGTATCAATATAACCAAAAAAGAAAAAAAATCGCTCAACTTCAGATCACAGCATTTATATCTGTACACAGAGAGTTGCAAAGGTGGGAGGGTAGAAACTGGAAACAGTTTATGGATGTTAATATTAGGACTAGTTGGGGTTAGTAGCAGAAGCATGAACTGCATAGATAAGGGAACATAGCATGCTTCAGGTGCTAGAGGTTGCTTGAACCTTTCACTATGTCAGGGAGTGGGTTCCCACTAGTGAGTCTCATTAGTGAGGTGCACTCTGTGTTAAAAGGTATCACTTATGATCTGCCTGGCCTGCATAAAGTTGAAAACCCCTTATAGAGGAAGAGGTGAAGCCACATTAACAGTGGGAGGATTTTAAAATACAACCATGCATTACTGAGCACAAGCGGCTAATAAAAATACCGTGCATTGATTCAGGACCACTAGGTCACCAAAGTTACTTGCATAAAACTCATTGCAGAATGGTGTTTTCCTCTTCATTTTTACTTGAATGCATGTATTGAATAGAGAAAGGGACACAGACATCAACTTTGTCTTCAATTGGGAACTTCACTGATGTCACTGAATAACAGAAACAGGTCTCAGCTTCACTGTACAGTCAGTACTACTGCAGCAGTTGGGAAACTCCTTTCCCATGAAGTTGGAGAAGCATTCAGGGGCACTTTACAAACACATACCATGTCTGTAGTCTTGGTGGTGAGACCTGGGTTGGTGCTAAACTCCAAGGCTCTGCCTCTTGTTTCCAGTAATACACCTAACATATATTACCAGATGGACACACACCCTGTAGTGTTATTGCTTACTTTACATTACACAGAGAATAATGTATGGGTTGGAGTGTATTATATGTAGGATAAAGTATGGGGTGCAGTGTGTTATGAGAATTTAATACACACCCGAGTTGTTGGGTGGCACATTGCCCTTGGGGGTTTATGGTAGCCATCCAACAATGAAGGTGTGTATTAAATGCGAGTGTATACACTGCACCCCATATTTTGTTTTATATAATTTAAGGGGTTGTGTTTTTTTTTACACTCGCCTGCCCCCTGTGTATGCTCATGTGCAGAAATAAAACATTTTTGTTTATTTTGATCCAGGTGGTCAGCACCTGGCCAGTGCTGCTACCGCCTACTCTCCGCCCCGGCCCAGGGTGAAATTAAAGGAGGAGGCAAGAGATACTGGCTGGCGAGGGGCACTAGGAGGGATGACTTGGGGGTCTTGCTGCTCTTGATGCTCTAGTCTCATCTGGCCTTGAGTATGTGGCTTCCCTTGTGGGTGCCACTGATGAGGGAACGAAGCTATTTTTTAAATAAAAAAGAAATGGGGAACTTTAGTGCACAGCAGGGATCCGGACCACTTGCTCTTCTTAGGTACCGCCAACAGTCTGACGCAAAGATCCGTGTATTAAAAAAATTCCACAATACACATGTGTGTATTTTGGCATTTAATGCACGGCTTTTTCAATGGGAAAAAAGGAACCCATTATTTGTGGGAATTTAACATACACACGAGCTGTGTGATGCTACACAAACCCTGAGAGTAAAGCCCAGGTGTGTGTGTGTATATATATATATATATATATATATATATATATATATATATATATATATACACAGTATATGTCAACATCATACACCGAGGGTTTGTATTAAATTTGAGTTGCACTCCATCCCATAATTATTTTTTATAATTTCAGGTGAGCAGTTCTTTCCCATCAGAGTACAAAGTTGTGCCACTTTCTCATAGCACAGTGTCAAGGGAATGTTGTATGTTGCTACATTTTAAAGAGGAAATCATGAGATGTAGAGATTTGTAAATCATAGAAATTTAATGAGACATATCTTTTCTGCAGAAATGGTAAGCGGCAACAAGGTAGAAATGGCAACATGAATGAATGACAGTCAGGAACAGAGCAGAAATAGGGTTGAGAATACTTGAAATTTTTTTTTTTTAACTGCTTATAAAGAATGATCGAACTGCGCAGGGTTAAGGAGAGTGGTGCTAGTATTTAGATTCTGTAAATCAAAGCCTCAGAAATGCATTAGGAACTTAAGTTCCTAATGCATTTTTAGAAAGGTTAAACATTTATTCATCTCTTCTCTTCCTTTGTTCTTCTTTCACAGTCACGATATCAGAGTGCCGTAGAGATTGCAATGATGTATTTTCCATATAGCATCCTACCATTTCTGCAGAAAAGCTATTTCTCATAACATTTTTGTGAAAGATATCTTGTTTATCTGAAGTTAGAAGGGGCACTAATTTTGGCAGGACTTCTGTTTTTGTCTTGAGCGACACAATGAGCACGAAGGTTCTCACAGCCATGGTGCAAATGATTAGAGACCGCAGCTGTGAGGCTGTGAGAATGGGACTTGTGCTCAGTGTGTCAAATAGAACATGTGTTTGCCATAATAACTGGATGGAGTTCATATTAAACATTGCTAGCCAGCCAGTTATTATGTAAGCAATAATACATGACTGGCTGTGCATTATGGAGATAAAACAACACCCCTCAAGGGTGTTGTTAGAGATGAGGCACAGCCAAGTTTGGGAACAAGCCCAGGTCATTGGGAGGCCAACTGGGGAGAGGATGATTAAGCATGTCAGAGAATGCTCGCCACCTCCTGTGAGGCGGGGTTATTGCTGCCTCCACCACAGTATTGCCAGCTGGGTGACCAAGTGTACTAGTGCTGTGGAGGAACTCTGTGGGAGGGAAGTATGCTGGCTGGTATCCATGTTGCCACACATCAGCGTGTGCATGTGCATGGATCCACATGCATGCTGGCAGCCTCAGAGGTTGGGAGCAACTGGAACACTGGAAAAAATACAAGCTACAGGTATGGTGGAGTACCACTGGCCCTAGCCAGCCAATTAGTCACACCTCTTGCAGGTCATCATGAAGGAGGACCAATGCCCTGCCTGGACCAGCCATCCAGGTAGACCCCAACTCGGGGATAAGATGTGGGTTGGAAGGGATTAGCACTAGAGATGGCTGCATATGGGGCTGAGGGCATCTGCTAGAAGGGGTTGGCACTGGAGACAAAGGACTATAAACAATAGATTGTAACAACAAAAAAAAAAACAACCTGCAGGCATTTGAATGTCTCTATCATATTCCTCCTCTTCCTTCTTGCTTCCAGGGAGTACGTATTTAGGTTTGCCAATCTTTCCTCATATAACTTTCCTTGTTGTCCCTGGATTATTTTAGTGGTCCTCCTCTGCATTGTCTCCAGTCTATTCCTTTCTTGTCAAGGTGCAGGCTGCAGAACTAAACACAGTACTCAAGGTGTGGCCTCACCAGAGACATGTTAAGTGGCAGAATAACCTCTTTCTTACATAGAAACATAGAATTTGACAGCAGATAAGGACCGCTTGGCCCACCCAGTCTGCCCATTTCCCTACCTAATGGATAAGCTGCAGATCCTAGCTAACCAGCAGCCTACTTCTTCCTACCCCAACCCCCTAGAATTGCCTTATGACTGTCCCATGCATGCTTGAATTCCACCACTGTTTTTGACTCTACAACCTTCTCTGGAAGGCCGTTCCATGCATCCACAACCCTCTCTGTGAAAAAATACTTCCTTAAATTACCTCTGAGTCGCCCCATCTTCAAATTAGTGCCCCTTGTTCTTGCACACCTCTTTTTGAAAGATGCTACCCTCTTGGACTTTGTTGATTCCCTTGAGGTACTTGAAAGTTTCTATCATGTCCCCTCTCCTCCTTTCTCTCGAGGCTATACATATTAAGCTCCTTAAGTCTCTCTCCATATGTCTTCCGTGCAGACCCTGCACCATTTTAGTGCCCTCCTCTGGACAGCTTCCATCCTGTCTATGTCTTTCTGGAGATTGGGTCTCCCAGAACTGCACGATTACTCCAGATGGGGTCTCACCAGATGTCTGTACAGAGGGATAATAACTTCCTGTTTTCTACTGGTGATGCCTCTCCCTATGCATCCCAGTATCCCCCCAGCCCTCCTTGCTGCCCTCTCACATTGCTTGCCCACCTTTAGGTCATCATCTGATATGACTACCCCCAGGTCCCTTTCCATTTTTGTTGTTGTTAGTATCTCACCCCCCATTGTGTACTCTTCCCCTGGGTTTTTGTTTCCCAGGTGCATTACCTTGCACTTATTAGCATTGAATCTAAGCTGCCATACATTTGACCATTCCTCTAACCTTGCCAAGTCCCTTCTTATCCTTTCCACCCCACCTTGTGCATCAACTCTGTTGCAGATCTTTGTGTCATCTGCAAAGAGACATACTTTTCCTTCCAGTCCCTCTGCAATGTTGCTTATAAAGACATTGAAGAGAACTGGTCCTAATACTGAACCCTGTGGTACCCCACTAGTAACCCCCCTTTCTTCAGAGTGGACTCCATTTACTATTACTCTCTGTGTCCTATTCTCCAGCCAATTCTTTACCCAGGCTGTCATCTTGGGACCCACTCCCAGGCTGGCTAACTTGTATAGTAATCTTTTGTGTGGGATTGTGTCAAATGCCTTCCAAGTCTAGGTAGGCCATGTCCACAGCCCCTCCTGATCTACTACTTTGGTCACCCAGTCAAAGAAATCTATCAGATTCATCTGGCATGACCTTCCTGCTGTGAATCCATGCTGCCTTGGGTCCTGTGCCCCTCTGACCTCTAGATACTCTACAATTCTTTCCTTCAGAAGTGATTCCATCATTTTCCCTATCACTGAGGTTAAACTAACAGGTCTATAGTTTCCTGTTTCTGCCTTGCTCCCACTTTTGTGAAGGGGAATCACATCTGCCTCCTCCAGTCCTTGGGTGCCACCCTTCCTCCCATGATTTGTTAAAAGTGTAGTCAGTGGTGTCACTAGTTCTACCCTTAGTTCTTTTAGAATTCTGGGATGAATCCTATCAGGCCCCATTGCTTTGTCCACCTTCAGTTTTAAGAGTTCTTTCAGAACCCTTTCTTCTGTAAATGGGCTGGTATCAACTTCTGTATCCAGAGTGTTTCTACTGTTTGTTTTAGGTACCTCCTCTTCATTTGTAAATACTGAGCAAAATATTTGTTTAGTATCTCTGCCTTTTCACAGTCACCCTCTGCCGCCTCCCTCCCCTTTATTGAGCCTCACTATCCCTCCCTTGGTCTTCCTTCGCTCCTGATGTACCTATAAAAGGTTTTATCCCTTTCTTAACTGAGTTGGCTATCTTTTCCTTGGTTTGGGCCTTTGCTGTTCTGACTGCCTTCGAGCTTCCATTTGCTTTAACTGATACAGTTCTCTGTCCTGCTCTTCTGTGATTCTTTGTACTCCCTGAATGTTTTCTTTTCTCTTGAACCTTCACTGCCACTTCCTTTGAGAACCATAGTGGTTTCTTACATCATTTTGTTTTGTTTGTTTGCTTCACACAAGGCTTGTTACCTCTGTGGTGGCAGTTTTATTATTCCCCATTGTTCTTCACCCTCCTTCCTGCCCATTTGCTAGTGCATTCTTAGGCACTCACCCATTTTGAGCAAAGTCAGCCCTCCTAAAGTCCAGTACTTTTGCCTTGTATGGCTGACTCTATTGCTGTGTTTATTGTGAACCATATTGTCTGATGGTCGCTAGTTCCCAAATGGCTACCCACTTCTACATCTGTGATCCTCTCCATCTCCACTTGAGAGAACCAGGTCTAAGATTGCCCTCCCGAGTGGGCTCCAATACTAGTTGTCTAAGGCATGCCCCTGTAGGGCATCTAGAATAACCCCACTCTTCGAAGTGGCTTCTGCAACTGCACTCCAGTTAACATCTGGCATATTCAGATCACCCATCAGCAATATCTCCCATTTTTCTGCCATTCTAAGTATACTTTCTATCTTCCTTGTCCATTTCCTCCCCTGAGAAGGGGTCTTATATAACCTGTGCGGATTGTGGTGTCATTGCCTGTCTCAAATTTACCCACAGATGCTTCTTCTCCTCCTGTTTACCCTTTTGTTCTGTTGCTTTGATTCCTTCCCTTATGTAAAGAGCTACTCCTCCTCCTCTTTTACCCTCCCTGTCCCTCCTGTAGATAGTGTATCCTGGTATGTTTACGTCCCAGTCATGGTTTTGAGTGTACCATGTGTCTGTGACTGCCACGATATCCAGATGTTCCTCCTCCATCAAGGTCACTAATTCAGGAAGCTTGTTACCCAGACTACGGGCATTGGTACTCATTGCTCTCCATTTTTTGATGGCTTTACCTTCTGTTGCAGCATCCCCCACTGACCTTTCTATCTCGGTCTTTTCTCATTTAGTACCCTGTTTTTGTAGAGAGGCTGGGATTTTCCTGCTGCTTATCAGGGCCTCCCCCCTTGACTAGTTTAAAAGCTTGCCAATGAAGCATTTAAACTGATTGCTCAAAAGACTTGTTCCCTTCCTGGACAGATGCAGACCATCCTGCCAGTATAGGCTGGTGTCCCTCCAGGTGGAACCCCAGTTGCAGCTGGTAAAACCCTACTCAGTACACCCCAGAATTCTGTTGGCTTTGCCATATACCTTAGTGCATTGGGAGGTGACCTTCATGTTACCACTGATGATTATCCCCAAGTCCCTTTCTTCCTTTGATTGTTTTACCCACACCATTGATCCAGCACTCTGTTTTTCAATTTCTGTTACCAATTTGCATGACCTTGCATTTGTTGGCATTAAATTTCAGCTACCATATGCTTGGCCATTTTTACCTCTTCTCCCCATAATTTTACACACTCCATACTATCTACCTTCCTGCAGAGTTTGGTTTCATCCACAAAGAGACTTGCCCTGCACACCTTCTCCTAATTCACTGATGTGCATTTTGAAAAGGGTGGAGCCTAAAACAGACCCATGCTGGATCCCACTGGTGAACTCCTTTATTACAGAGATTTTGCCATTTAGGACCACTTTCTGGGTTCTACCCTCCAACCAGTTTTCTATCCACCTGGTTAGCTTTACTCCAACCTCCAGATCTCTCCACCTTCTTTATCAACCTGTTGTGCAGAACAGAATCAAAAGCATTACAGAAATCCAGGTAAAGGATACCCACGATCAGGCCTGTGTCCACCGATTGAATCACCAGTAAAACAAAAAGTTGTCTGTTGCCATATTGGCTCTTGTACACTATGATGCACAAAATAGGTGATTTGATACCTTTTATTGGACCAACAGAGATTTACAGAAAAAAAAACTTTAAGCTTTTGAACCTACAGAGTTTTTCATCAGAAAGTGAATGGCAGGTTTTCTTAAAAAAAGCTCACCTTCATTCTGCTTATGAATGTTACAGATGAGAGAGTATGTAGCTGGGAAACGGAAGTAGCATTCTGGTTTTTTTGGTCCTTTTTCTCCCCTGGAGTCCCTGCCGGTACCATCTGATGAAACCCCGCGTGCACCGACCGGGTATGAGACCCCCTCCCCTTCAGCCCCCATGAATTACCTCTCATGACAGGAGGTGGGGAGACCCTCAACCCACCAGACCAGATCTCGTTCCAGGGAGGTGCCCTTCCGGCAGCGCTGCGGGGGGACAATCGTCATCCTGTGGTGGTGGACTCCTGTGTTTACCATTTTCCTTTTCCGTGAGTGGGGCGTGCAATGAAGCCAGTGGAGGGAGCGCACATGCATCTGCACGCACTCCTCCAGGCGTCTGCCCCATCTCCACCCCTCCTCTGCAGCATTGGCATACTGCCCCCCAGCCTCCGCTAGGGGCCAGCCAATCGCCGATCACTGGTGTCCACCCTCCCCGGAGAAGGTGAGCAGTCCCTCAGACACTCGATCCCTCTCCTCCCCTACCAACCCCCAGCGGCCCATGCTCACTCCCGAACACGGGTTGCCGGCGTATCACAAGGTAAGGCATCCAGTGCCTCAGCCCTCAGCGCCACTGGGCCTGCTAGTATTCCTTTTTTGGATTCTTGGAACACAACCAGTAAATCAGTCAGATTTGCTTGAAACAAGCTACCTTTCTCAAACTCATGCTGCAACTTGTCCTGAAGCCCGTGTGCTTCTAGGAATTCTATGTGATCCTTAACCATAGGTTCTAATAACTTTCTACTCTGGAAGTTTGACTTACTAGTCTGTAGTTCCTATAGTCCTCTCTGACCCCTCCCTTATGGTGTGGTCCTATATCTGCTGCCCTCTAGTCACTCAGAATCTCCCCAGTTTATAAGGAGCTGTTGAACAGGTCTACCAGATATGCCACCAGAACCTTGCTAGGCACTTTCTCCGCACCCTTGGTTGAATCCCATCTGGTCCAGGAGATTTGGTTATTGTGAGACTTGACAACCCTTGGTGTACTCTTTCCACAGAAGTTACCTTCATCTCTAGCTTTTGTTCTAAAAGACCACCAACTTTGGACATACTTTCAGTGCTGGGCCCAATGCCTCTACTGTAGGAACACAACTTGAAAAACTATTAAAGCTATCGTCCTGGCTGACATCGTCCTCCAGATATGCCCCATCCTTCCTCATCCAGATATACCCCATCCTTCCTCATCCTTTCAGTGCTTCTCCATCTCTTTATTTTCCCTGCTGTATGTAAAGAATCCCTGCCTCTTACTGACTTGTGCTGCTCCACCCACATCACTTTATCGAAACTACGTACTCTTTTTTTTTTATAATCTTATTTTGTGATGACAGTTCAGCACTCCTGAAAAAAAAAACCTCAGCAGAACTGCACACTATCAGAAAACTACTTAGTTATGTAGTAAAATAAAATGTCTGTAAGGAGGGGAAGGGGGTTACATTTTTCAGACATGAATAAGATATCTTTGGAATGTTAATGTTTGTTTTATTGATCATTGAGTGTTCCCTAAGGAGTGTAAAGTACAGACGTGTATATGGCTTGTATAGAGGAGCTTGCAGATGTGACTCTAACACTGAAACTATTTACCAGCCAGGCCTACTAAATCTTGGTCACTGGCAAGTTAATAATTTAATTATTGATTCATTGATCACCAGCAGGATTAAATAAGTTTTCAGTTGCATTCTGGGGCAAGAATGACAAGTCAGCAAATAGATAAGGCAGCATATGATAACAGATCAACATTAGCAGTTAAATATTGCTGTGAACAGAGCTTAGGAGGGCGGGGGGGCACAGGGACTGACAACCTGTGAGGACGCTCATCCATCAGTGTGAAGGTTCCCCAGGACATACTTTTGACCTCTCGGGACACACAATAAGTTGTCTTCCACCCACTCACACTGTAGTGGGAGACCCGAATGCTGCTCCAGTGGAACAAAGCTGAACTTCCAGAATTTGATCTGGGACCCAGATTTTTTTAATTACTTTTTATTTAATGATCGACTGATTTCAGAAGTGTTACCAGGAAAGAAACTGAGCTGCAGCTCGTTCCCAGATGCATCCTGCAGGAAGAGAAAGGGGAGAGCAGTACCACATTACATTAAGGTGCAGTAAAATAAAATAAATAGTATGTTTCAGTAGCTGTGCAAAGAGGCAAATATAAATACAGAATAACATTTACTGTGGCGATGATCAGTGGATCAGATACAGTACATTGAGCAAGAGTTTAGCAGTAGAACAGTGTGCAAAAACCCAGGGTATGCTGTGATCTAATAGGCCATTTACACTACCTTTTCTGCACTGGTCTGAACAATGCAGATGACTTGCAGTGCCATGCAGGTTCTCATCTAATCGGACTGTGTGTCAAAGTGGGTAGCTCCATTGCAGCTCCTGGTGAATGCATTTTTCTTGGGGACTAGTAGCGTTGTGCCAGTGTTTTTTCTCCACGTGTAAACACATTGCACCTCTTGCATCAATGTAAATGGCCCTTTGCTCATGCTTGGCACTCACGTCCACCCACTCCTCGTGCCAAGAGGAAGTGCAGCCAAAATGCTGGAATTGCCACAGAAATAATGTAGAATGCCATCGTGTAAATGTGTTATGGCTGTAATGCAGACAGAGAAGTGGCTGTGTAGTGCAGAATGATGTACACCGATCATGATCATGTAAACATGCCTTGAGAGAGATTATTTGGAAGACCTGAAGGCCAGGTTATAATGCAGTCAAAGCCAGTTGCAGCAAGCAAACAGTTTCATCAGTGCAGTCTGTGACCCCCCTTTTCCTATTTCCACCCACCAAAAGAATGCGCAGTGATGTCATCGAGTGCAGGCAAGTCAGACCTACTGATGTCCAAGCACACTTTCCTGCCCCTGTGACTGGAAGTCTGAGCTGCACTGCAGCCTGTTGTCCTGCAGGTGGCAGAGGAGCAGCAAGAAGCAGGGATAGGAGGGGAGTTTCCTGTGAGATGCTTATTCCTCCTGCTGGCCTTCTAATGCTCTGCATGCAGGGCACTGACCTGTGTTGCTGGCATCATAGGAGGCAGCAGTGTTGCTGTGCCCACAGGCCAGCCAGCACTGATATTTTTTTTCTCAGAATCTTTTCAGATACAAAACCTGGCACTTTTTTCCCCCTTTTTCCTTAAATAACATAGTGGCCACTTGTGAGCAAGTTAGGTTTTACTACTGGAGAATTCACCATTCATTCATGTATCGCATACGCTGAGGAGAGCAGGGCAGTCGCTCTCCCGAGGGACTTAAACTTATCCTTATTTATATTTTGATTGCTAGCCCTGTATTTTAGAGTTGCAGGGTTTCTTATATTTATCATTTCAATTTATATTCCTGTTGTATTTTGGGTTACTGCTCTCATGTCCTTTTGTAAAAATTGTCTATGTAAAACTTTAGTAAAAAAGTCAGGCTAGCTATGGATAGCTTTAGGAATGATTTTCCTTATGTTGGGTGGGTTGGGTAATGATAAATTTGACTCTGACACACCAAGTGCTGCGTTTAATATTAATATTATTCAGAAAGGGGAACTCATTTTAATAAAAAGTGTTGAATATAAGGCCTGTTAATATGGACAAGACAAGGACTAATCAAAGTAGTTTTAATTATTTTAATAGTAAATGGGCGAATAATAAGACAATTGTTGACATCAAAAACAGACATATGACCACAGTTCATTAAAAAAAAAACTATTCAAATGAGGGGTGGGATGAAATTGTTGGTTGGCAGGTGACTGTTTATTGTTGCTATCAAGGAGCTTGCATCCAAATCCTGTGCCTATACTAGATATTTCTTCAATAATAAAAAACTCTGCCTTAAAGGGCTAAAGGTGTGTGCTTTCAAAACGTTGCCAAATCTCTCCTTGGGTTTAACCTAGCAAAATCTTGACTTTATTGGGTTCCCAGAAACTTGGCTTAGTTCTAAAATTGCTGATGCTGATATAACTGTTCCTGGTTATAGTCCACTGAGGTGTGATAGAGGTGCAGAAAAGGGACGAGGGTGTACAGTTTACTTTAAGAACTGCTACTCAGTGACAAGGTCCTAAGTGTGTTTACATGCTAAAGGTTGTGAATTTGTAAATGCAACCGGTATTCTTGGTGGTTCCAAAAAACGAAATATTACTACTATAGGTTATCAACCCCCAAAAAACACTTCCATTGGATTTGTAAACTTTATCACCTTTTTCCAAAACTTGAATATAAATCCAGAAAATATAGTTTTCTGAGATTTTGATATTGATTGGTTGTGCAGGATAAATAAAAAATAATACACAAATCGTAACCAACTCGACTTTGTTCTGGAAGTAGAAATAACTCACTAATGTACTACTTTCCTCAATATAACATAGAATATTTAATGTCTCAGCTCTATGTGATGCATTTAGTGACCAAATTCCATTATATTTGTGAATGGTCAGGGAATGCAGAAAAACTGCAGTCAACTCTGTCATACAGTATGTATGAATTTTGCCTAAGCATAAACAAATGGCTTTTAAAGGAAAGCTGTCCAAAAGCGGTGAAACTGCAGTGGGAGGTTCAGGAACTCCCAATTAGACAATGACTCTTCTGGTTCTGTAATTTTCACTAACCTGCATGTTTTTTTTTGCAGTCCATTTTCCTCCTGTAACAGCTGGCTTCTGTATGTGTGAGCGTCACCATTTCAGACCTGGCTGCACCGGAAGACAGAGTAGGGCGCAATCACCCTGTTACTTCCTGCTCACATTCAGTCCAGTCAGAAACAGCAACGGGTGTTATTCAGTGACAGACTTGCAGGTTTTATTTACTAAACACCCATTCCCAGCAATGCAGTGTCATTTATGTGATGCTGATGTGCCCCGTGATGTCACAATATAGAGAGACACACCCATTCCCAGCAATGCAGTGTCATTTATGTGATGCTGATGTGCCCCGTGATGTCACAATATAGAGAGATACCTGGTCCCGAATGCACTTAGAAGCAGAAAGGAAAAAAAATGGGCCAGCACTATCAGCATATGTATATAACTCAGCCACTGTAGTGGGAGTCACTCAGCAATGCAGACAGATGAGGGCTACTGAACTTATTACACGTGGTGCAACACTGCTGCCAATGACTCACATACATAACGGTGGCAAGTTACTAAATGCGGCACCTCAAGAAATGCACACCAGCAGTGCTTGTCACTTTTGGAACAACTGGGAAGGTCTCTAAAAACCCATCAATAGAAAATATAATTTCAATGTTCACACAACTGTAGTGTAACAGTAATCGGAAGTACAAATAGATGAAGAGGGAAATGCCATAGGGAGATGCATTCACAGTACAAAAAAATCAGATTCACATTTCCAATGACTAAATCTCCGTGTACTGCACAGCAGAACCAGGAAGTGTCAGCGCTGAAGCAGTACACAGGAACACAACCTCACCAGAACAGTGTGGGCAAAGTAAACAGAACGTGGGTGTAACAGGACGGCATGCTCGAACACAAACTGCTAATTAGCATAGCATAGCAGTTGCTGCGCTGCCTGCACTCAACACATGGAATGGCGCCTCACAGACAGGAACAATTTTTGTTGTTATTTATGAGCTCCCCAGCCCTGCTAATGGTCTTGCCAGACCCTGGCAGCCGCCCCCTCATACTCAGGCTAACCCCCCCATGTAGGGCCGCTGAAATGGACTGTAGTGGCCAGAGGTGATGGCACTGGAGCCGGCTCATTAACGGGGGCCAGCATATTTTTTGCTGCAAGTCCCTTGGGGGCCGAGGACATGCAATGATGACCCACGTCCGCCCTGCCACCAGTACGTTATGGTGCCGACTGCAGTGGTACTCCTGGCCTCCTCCAGGGGTCCACAGTGCATCAGACCCTTGACCCCCTCTCCCACTGGAGTAGGAGAGCAGTCCAGCAGATGCTTCATCCTGATCCCCTCCTGGCCGGCCCTCCGACTCCCAGATCCATTCCTGAACCCGGCTCTTCGGCGCTGCAGACAGCAGTCATGCCTCTGTGCCAGCAGGCAGGCCGACGGGAATGATTTTTAACTTAGAAAAAACAAAGCAAGGTGCAGATATTACCAACTATAGACCTATACTCATCCTTTCTCCACTGTCAAAGGTCTTAGAAAGAATACTTCATGATTAGGTTGTTGAATATTTAAACAAAATTTGCAGACAGTTGAGAGACATGGTTTTTGAAAAACTCATTACTATTACAGCACTTGCTAAATTTACTAGTAATATTCATGAGGCTTGGGTAGTGGAGACAGGTTTGAAGCTGTTTACATTGATTTGTTGACAGCTTTTGACTTAATCGTAATTTGCTATCTGGTCTCAGTCATTCTTCTCTGAGGCCCATGTTTCTGTGATGGCTACAAGGTCCATCTCAGTGTCTGCCATCGTTGCCTGGAGCTCACTAATTTTGTTTCCCAGACTCATGGTGTTAAGGCAGACCCTCTTTCATCTAGCTACTGATCCCTTTTTGCATTTCACTTGTCTTTCTCTCCTATTTTTCCCTAGTCTCCTTAACCTCTTGTTTTTCACGTTGATTGCAGATTTTGTGAGGCCTCCCTTGGTGGTCCCTTCCCCAGCCCATTTTGAATTGCCTTCCGTGCTGCTACCAGTCCCCAGATTAGAGTGGTACTAGCTAGGTTCCCACTCCTCTCTCCTATCTCCATAGTTTCCCTATCCTCAGTCTCCTCCGCAGTCAGTTTATCTGTCCCATGAAGATATCAAACTTCTGCCCCAGCACACTGGCCCTATCTCACTGGTCAGGTGAAGACTGTCACTCTTGAAAAGCCTGCTATCCAAGAATCCCCCCCAGTACCCCACAAAGTGGTATCCCATTTCCTGACACTGTCCCTTTAACCACCCATTAAACTTCTCAATCTCATCCCTCCTTATTCTATCCATCCTTCTGGATTTATTTATGAGGTTCCTATCTGGAGCAGCTAAGATTAGCTGTTTAGTCAGTGAGGAATTGCAGCTTTTACAACCATCCCCATCTGGATTGGTTTATGGACGTTCCTACCTGGAGGGTGAGTGGGCCAGATGTCGTGAAGATGTGATGGAACAGGAACAGGTACAGACATCAGGCTGGTGAGAAGAAGGTGATGTGCTGCAATGGTAGTGGGGTGGCAGTTTTCCTGGGGATGATGTGGGTAACAGGGAGCTGCTCATTGTGCAGGAGCCTGGAAGCACTAAAGGGCAGAAGTAAGGCAGGTCAGATGGGAGCTGGGGAGGCTGGCGTGGAGTGTAGGAGGCACTGGCAAATGAGATAAAATCAGTTGGGGATATCCAGGAGAGAGGAGTCAGCAGTCAGAGAGGGTGTAGAGGGGATAACCCAAGTTCAGTGGGTACCTCTACCTTGAAGGGCGGGGCAGCCCAGAGAGGGGGAATGGTAAGTGGTGGGGAAGGGTGGGACAGCAAGTGGGCAACTGGGGTGGGACATTCAAAGAGGTGCCGCTAAGCAATATATTTAATTCTGTATCTAGAAGTGGGGGGGGGGAATAGGAGGTAGAAAGAGAGGTCAGATACATGTAAACAGGTCAGGGGAGTAGGACAGTACAAAGTAGTCACAGTGGATTGGAAAGAGAGAACATGTAGAGTGGCATAGGAGGTGGGTGGGAGGAAGGCAGTTCAGTGACACAAGGAGGGAAGGAGAAGGGGGTATGTGGGTGGCCCAAAAGATAAGGGTAAGGAGAAGGGTGGGCTGGATTGTGGAGGGGCAAGAAGGGACTGTGAGGGGGTCATTCAAATAGGGATGAAAATGGGTGGAGTGGTGAACATGATGGAGTGGGAGCAGCTCATAATGTTATCAGAGAAGGAAAATAGGGAGTTAAGAATGTGGGGGGGGGGGTGGCAGAAAGGGTGGTAGTCCTGGGAGATTCCATAGTTAAGAGCATTCACTGGTGAAGGAAGGGGATCCAAATGAGGGAGGAAGGTTATTTGCATGCCAGGAATGATGGCAGAGAGGGTGTGCCCATAGATAGGGAGCTGGTGAGACAAGTTGGGGTGAACCACATGTGATTACACACCTAGGTAATAATGATTTAGCCTGGGAGGAGGTGGTGGTAGTACAGGAAAGATTCAGGGTGACGAGGCAGGCCTGCAGACAAGTAGCCAGATCAATTGCATTCTCGGAGGTGCTGCCAGTACTGAGAGCTAGCACAGTCAGCAAGAAAAGTATAGTGGAGTTCAGTGACTGGCTGAGGGAGTGGTCCAAGGAAGATGGGTCGCTGTATTGAGGTCGGGGAGTCCTGGTCAGATAAAACACTTTTAAACTGGACAGGCTGCACCTCAGTAGAAGGGGCGAGAGTCCTCAAAGACAAGCTGGCGGCATATAAACCAAAACCTTAATTTAAACTACTGGGGGGCAAGTGGACCTACAGGCCCGAGTCTCTGGGAGGAGGATGTCTGAACCCCCCATTCCAGCAGAGGTGTGATATTGAGGGCAGGGGAGCAGCAGGGGGTGGGTGGTACAGGCTAAGGGGAATAATGAGGAAGGCAGATGGGCAGGAGGGGAAGAAGGCTTAGACTGTAGGTGGAGGATAGTGTTCCTGAATGCTTGAAGTCTTGGGGGAGAAAAGATGGATGACCTGCAGGCATTGTTGTTGGTGAGGGGCGTGGACATTGCGGTGATCAGAGATGTGGGCCATGCCTAACCATGACTGGGACCACTGGATGCTTGGATTTAAATTGTACAGGAGGGATGGGAGGGTAGGAGAAGGGGGGGGGTGGCAGTTTACATCAGGAATGGTATAACTTGTACGAGGGAGGTGGCCACATAGGCGTTCGACACTGTTCCACATAGAAGACTAGTAAGCAAGCTGTATATCTTAGGAGTAGGTCCAAAGATGGTAAACTGGATAAGAAGTTGGTTGGGATATAGGCACCAGAGGGTGGTGGTAAATAGAGTTCACTCTAAGGAAGGGGGGGAGGGTGCCTCAGGGGTAAGTGTTGGGACTGGTCTTCTTTAATGTGTTTATAAGTGACATTGCAGAGGAGCTGGAAGAGAAAGTCTGCCTCTTTGCAGATGACACCAAAATCTGCAATAGGGTAGACACTCTGGTGGTGTGGAAAGGATGAGCAGAGATCTGAGAAAACTACAGGAGTGGTCAAGGTTATGACAACTGTTTTTTTTTTTTTATTATTATACTTTGTCGCCTGCTGCGGCGCACCCGGCTTGGGGCATCCAGCCACCGGCTCCGCCCGCCCGGAAAGCTGGATAGCTCAAACTGCGCCCAGAAGGATCTGGGACAGCCATCATGCCATCCTGCTGGAGGGCTCCCCTCTGCCTCAGCCAGCCAGGACAGCCCCGGACCCTCCCCGACAGGACTCCTCCAAAGTCCTCCAGGTGGCTCGGAGCATGGCCATCAAGCTGCACGGTCACGCCCAGCCATTTTCCTCCAATGAGTCCCTTTGGAATGCGGACGTGCAATGACGTCCGAGCACAACGTGCCAACGTCCGCCGCATTCCCCCTCCAGTATCACCAATGCTTGTAGTTTCCCCGAGCATCCCCAGGGGTCGCCACAGCGCGGTGAGATTCCCCAACCCACCCCAGGACCAGGAGAGCAGTCTGTGGATGCTCAATCCCAGTCCTCCCTGCCGACCCCCGATGGCCCGGGCTCGTTCCCATAACCTGGGTCACGGTGTGGCATGAGGTGTGGTGTCCAGCGCCTCAACCCTCAGCGCCACCGGGCCGGGTTGACAACTGGGTTTTAATGCAAAAAAGTGCAAAGTAATGCACTTAGGGCACAGAAACACGGGGTGGAGTACAAAATGGGTGTAGTGGTATTGATGACCACCAAGTAGGAAAGAGACCTGGAGGCAACCATATTGGATGATCTAAAGGTGGCTAGGCAGTGCAACAAGGCTGCAGGAAAAGCAAGTGGGATGCTGGGGTGCATAGGGAGGGGTATCACCAGCAGAAAGAGGGAGGTGGTGTTGCTTCTGATGCTGATAAGATCCCGCCTAGGGTACTGTGTCCAGTTCCGGAGACCACATCTACGGAAGAACATAGAGTGGAGGTGGTCCAGAGGAGGGCAGCTAAAATGGTGCAGGTTCTGTATCAAAAGCCCATTAAGGAAAGACTAAAGGACCTCAATATGTACATCCTGGAACAGAGGACTGAGAGGGCAACTATGGTAGAGACCAATAAATACCTCACGGGGGTAAATAAGGTACAGGAGGGGAGTATTTTTTAGAAGGAAGGTGCTCAAGAACAAGGGGATATGCTATGAAGCTGAAGGGGGGTAAATTCTGGAGAGATGTTAGGAAGTAGCTCTTCACAGAGAGAGTGGTGGATTCCTGGAACTGCTTTCCAGTGGTGGTGGTGGTTGTGACAAAAACTGTGGTGGGGTTCAATAATGCATAGGATGAGCACAAAGGAATCCTAGTGGAAAGGAAGGGGCGAGGGAAAAAGAGCTGTAGATTGGGCATGGTCTGATGTAATAGTGTAGGTAAGGAGAAGTGGGCAGACTAGATGGGCCAAGTGGTCCCTATCTACCATCAAATTCTGTGTTTCAGAAGAGGGGATGGTGGGAGCAAAGTGGATTCAATTACTGTCGAACAGAGGGAGGAAAATGAAATTGGGCGTGGTTTATAGACTACGCAACCAGGAGGAGGAAAGAGACAGGGAACTGATCTCAGTAATAAAGACAGCAGCAAGGAAGAGAGAGGTGGTAATAGTGGGAGACATTAACTTACCCAAGGATACCGGCCATGACCTGCACCAGGAGTTAGGTGATCCTGAGTGCACTGCAAAGTGGATTGCTGACATGGCATCATAGAACCCAGTGGGGAGGGGGCAGTCCTTGATCTGGTGCTGAGAAATGGGGACCATGTCCAGGATATTACAGTCGAGGAACCCCTGGGTGGGAGTGATTCCAATTGATCATGGGCAGGAAAAAGGCCTCCATTAAGACCAGAATCCTGGATTTCAGAAAGGCGGACTTCAGAAGGATGGCAGAGTTGCTAAGGAGCCACCTAGCAAATATCCAAGTGGATATGTGGGTGAACCATAGGTAGTCCACCATCAAGGGGGAATAATAGTCACCACAAGGGAGTGTGCCAGGATCAAAGGGAAAATCTTGAGGGAAAAAGCACCTCCTGTTTAGCACAGAGGCGCCAAGGCGGTAAGGGATGAGTGGTCAGCATACAGGAAGTTCAGGAGGACCCAGAGGGAGGAAGACAGGGGGGATTACCTGAAGGAGACTAGTGTAGCAGGTAGGGTAGTCTGGTGAGCTAAAATTCAGAAGGAACTGTAGCTGGCTGAGAGAGTTAAAATGGGGGAATGCCTCTTTTCAGTTCATTATAGAGAAACGGGACAAGAAAGATGGGATTGTTAGCCTCAGGAAAGGGGATGGGTTGGTAAAAAACAATGGTTGTAGAGGAGAAGTACTGAACAAGTACTTCTTTTCCATCTTCACTAGGGAGAAAGATGGATTGGTGCCAGCCACTAGGAGGAAGAAGAGGAGATGGAGGGGAGGGCACACAGATGATCTGATAGAGGTGGATAGAGTGAGGAAAGGGTAGCTAGCATTAAGGGTAGATAAATCCCCATGCCCAAGGGTGCTGAGGGAGCCGGCAGAGGACTTTACAAGCCCCTTGATGGCCCTGTTCAATAGTTTACGGAAGTTGGGTGTAGTACCATGGGACTGGAGAATGGCACATATAGTGTCCCCCATAAGGGCAGTCACAGGGACAACCCGGGGAATTACAGACCAGTCAGTCTGACCTCAATCATATAGAAGCTCATGGAGACCATACTTAAGGAAAGGTTAGTAGAGTATCTGGAAGAAAATGGCCTCCAGGACAAGTGGAAACATGGGTTTAAGGGAGGGTGATTTGTCAAATCTGATTGACTCCTCTTCTTCCTCCTGCCCATTATTTCCCCCTTTTGCCCCTGTTGCAGTTCTCCCAGAAGAACTTCCCCCCCACTCCGGTTTGGTCCAGGCATTTATCAGTTACTCCTCTAATGTCATCATTTCCCTCCTCCTCCTTCTTCCTCTCTAGCAGTGCAAAACTATTTTCTGAAGACCCTTCACAAATGCCTGCTCCCCCTCTCTTCATAGCAACCTGTTCTCTCCTTTCCATTCCATGACTTTTGCCACTTCTTCGCCTCCCCTGACAAGTCCTTATCTCCACCTTCCATTTGTCTTTTGTCTCCTGACCTGGTTTCCCCGGCAATCGTTCTTCCTGGCCTGGGCCCCTTTGTCTCTGCTTTCCTTCTTCTGACCCTCTCCTCACCACTGTTGTCTCAAATCGCCCTTCCTCATCTCCCCTTCTTCCTCCCTCCAGTATTGGGCTAAACCCACCCCCAGTCTGCCTTGCCTGTCTTAGTTCCTCCTGCAGACCCTCGATCTCCTTTCTAAGTTTCTCTATGTGGTTGCACACTAAACATCCCCCAACACTCCAGGCAATTTTCAGAAAGATTGGGGCACCGCAGTTGTTGCAGCCTACCACCCTACCCATTGCTGCTGTTGCCCACCAGCGACCCCCCACCCTTCCAGATGAAGGATACCAAACACTCCCCCAAGTCTCTCTTCTCCCCCTCTACCAGTGCAAAACATTCTTTTCTTAATTTCCCTTACCCCCCTTTGTTGTACACATTTAGATAGATTGAGCAGCTGCTTTTTATATTCTTATCCTTCCTATCCACACCC